>CM062061.1:8870000-11675000 GCA_030954485.1 Citrullus mucosospermus | reverse complement strand
ATGACAAGGGATAGAGAAACTCCCTGGATCCTTTAGTTTTGGAGGCAATTTCCTTTGTAGTGTCGCACTACATTCTTTGGTTAGTGCAACCATTTCATAGTCTCCATATCTTTTCTTCTTAGACAACACATCCTTCATAAACTTGGCATACTTAGACATTTGTTCTAATGCCTCTGCAAAAGGAAGGTTAATTTCCAACTTTTTGAATATGTCTAAGAATTTTGAAAATTGAGCATCAATCCTTTTCTTTTGAAATCTTTGAGGAAAAGGTAAAGTGTTAGGATAAAAGTAGAGTTAGAAGTACTCCATATGTTTAATTTTGATTTCTTCTTTTCCTTAGATGCACTCTCTTTATGGAACATCCTCTTCTTGTGGAGGTTCCTCATCTTCTTGTGAAGGCTCATCATCTTCATCATTGATCAACGGAGTGGATAGCTTTTTCCCACTCCTCAAAGTCACGGCCTTGCACTCCTCCCTTGGGTTTCTCTTGGTGTAACTAGGGAACTTACCCTTTTGCATTGTTTGGAGGGAAGTGGCCATTTGACTAAGTTGAACCTCCAAGTTTTGAATTGTCTTACCTTGGCTTTGAACAGTGCTTGCAATAGCTTGGATCGAATTCTCCAATGTGGTTGTCCTTGATCTTGACTCTTTGACAAAGTCAAGCATTATGTCCTCTAGTGATGATGTCTTTACATTCCCCTCTCCATTGAATCCTTGTGGTGCTTGCAACACATTCTTGTTGCTAGCATATGAAAAATTCTCGTGATTCCTCAAGCTGAGATGATAGTGAGTAGGGAGTTGTTGTTGACCTTGGTATTGTCCTTTATCCACATAATTGACCATTTCTAACTCACTTGGCTCTTGTTCACTTGCCATGGCCGCAAGGAAGCTATGGATGATGGACTTGCTTGGGCTTGGCTTCCTTGAGACAACTTTGATAAAGCATTAGTGAGGGAAGCCAATTTAGCTTTTAGAGAACTTACCACGTCCATCTCATATCGTCTGGTGGCTTTTAAGATAATTGGAGAAGACCGTTCACATGGCCAATTATACGATGTAGTGGCCAAGTCTTCTAGTATGATATAGGCCTCTTGAGCATTCTTTGAAAAAATTGAGCCTCCGGCGGTTGCATCTAGAATGGATGTAGTTGAGCTTGATAATCCATTGTAGAAGAGTTGAATCTGCAACCAATCCGGGTAACCGTGTTGAGGGCATCTTCTCAAGAGATCCTTATACCTCTCCCAAGCCTCATATAATTGTTCATCCTCAAGTTGGCGAAATGTTTCAATCTCCGTCCTTAGTCTTTGAGATTTAGCCGGTGGGAAATATTTGTTCAAGAAAGCTTCAGCTAAGATCTCCCATGTGGTGATGTTATCCGGAGGTATGATTTCCAACCAATCCTTTCCACGGTCCTGTAAAGAGAAAGGAAAAAGTCTTAGTTTAATTGCATCATTAGAAACGTCATTCGTCTTTACCGTTCTGCATATTTCTAAGAAAGACCGTAGGTGCTTGTGAGGATCTTCATTGGTTCTTCCTCTAAAGGCTAGTTCTCTAGCCATGTGGATCAACCCCGGTTTCAACTCAAATTTGTTGACATTGATGGGTACATTCATTATTCCGGGTTGATTTGCCGGTAATGTAGGTTGGAAGTAGTCCCGAATTGCCTTTGGTATCTCCTCTGCCATCTCCTCGATGTGATTGTGTTGAACCCTTAGATTCCTTCTACACATCCTTTCAATCTCGGGATCAAGAGGGAGAATATTAGTATTGTCTCGATGCATAAACCGACAAAAAAAAAAGAGAAAATATAAAATAAAATAAAATATAAATAAATAAATAATCAACCAAATAATATACACCTCAAATTAAGATCTATCAATTCTAATGAATATTAAATAACAAAAACCGTTCTTTGGATCCCCGGCAACGGCGCCAAAAACTTGATTGCGCCACTTTGAGTGTTAACCGCAAGTGTACGGGTCAAGTTATAATATAAAACAGTAAAGTTTTATCGTTCCACTGAGGATCCAATTGTAAAGGTTTATGTTACTTAGCTATTATAGAATCGAATCAATTTTATTTGAGGATTGGAATTGAAATTGTGAATTATGGAAAATATGAACTAAATAAGAAAAGTAATAAAGTGAGAAACACAAGAGTCAAAGAGAGTTCTAGGGTAGTGAATCATTGTTTATTTCATCATGCAATATTATAGAATTCACGGATTTTATTGTAATTCATATGTCTAAGTCTAGAAACTTAATTCCAAGTTATTTTCTCTCAAAAACAACCTTTTCTCATGCAACTCGATTGATTACTAATCTCTTGAAACCAATACAAATTACATGGCATTAAGAATAGTTTTTAACAACTTTTATTGTCAACCTAACTACTCTCGTAATAGATTAACTAACTTTTATTGTCAACCTAACTACTCTCGTCCTTACCTAGGTCCATGCGTCCATATCATAGTTTTTCAATCATAGTTGTGAGACTTAGAAAATGGCATAACCTATTTGCCTCCTTGTAGTCCAAGGCTCGAAAAATCGCCTACCGTGGTTTTCTCCCGAACTTACCTATGACTTATTCTCTTCTCAGAACTCAAGTATGCTCAACACTTTTTCTTCCTCATCATGTTTTCAACTCCACAAGCCCAAATTTTCTGCCTCTAAATTTTTCTAACTCCACCGGCTTATAATCAAGTTTTTCCATATTTTCCCCTTAGTTTCTTCTCTTTATTGTATCTAAGCTACTAGGTCAAGATTTCGGGTTTCATTGAGCATGTTTAACCTTGTAGTTTTGTCTCTATTCTGTATAAACTTCTTGGAACAAAATTGGGGCAAAGAGATCAATTGCTTTCGCAAAAGGAAATCAATTCCTTCACGTATATATCGGTAATATTTGTGATATCATTGATAGCCTTAGTGTCAAAATATTAGTAATATAAGTGATATACCTTAAGTAGACATTAGTGGTATGACCTAAGTAGATATCAGTGATATTCATGTATTGGTAATATCAATTATCAATAATAACAGTCATATATCTTAGGTAGATATTAGTGATATCCATATATCAGTGATAATTGTGTATTAGTATATTAATTATCAATGATATTAGGGATAAAACTTACGTAGATATAAGTGATATTTACGTATCAATGACATCAAACTTAATATTTCTCAAATTGAAAGATATCGCTTATAACAGTTATCAGTGATAGCAACTGATAGCACATATCTCAAATTGAAAGTTATCACTGATAACCTTCAATTTGAGAAAATTGGGAAGAAGCGCGCGCAATGGTGGCTGGGCGTGGGTTTTTTTGTCTTTTACCAATTTTTGTGCTATATATACAATTATTTTATCCTTGTGCTATATAGTCTATTATTTTGGACTTAAATGCTATTCATACAACTATTCCTAAAAAAATAATAAAAAGAAAAAAAAAAAAGGTTAAAGAAGCGCAATTTACATAAAAAATTGTGTAAGAAGACCTTAACCATATCTCAAAATATAAATTAGAATTTAGCTACCTATTTAATAGCCAAAAATAAAAACATGCAACTAGTTTGAAAGAAATTGATTTGGGCTCAAATTAATGTTGAGGGTTTTTTAGACATTTTACTCAGATTATTGCTCAATTAACAAATAGATGTAAGTTTTTGCTATTTTTACATGAAAAGTTCTTTCTACATCATATATTTCATAAATGTCCTAGATTTTAAATTATTTCATTAATAGCTTTTAGTTTTAATTTTGGATCAATTTAACATTTTCCTCATTATTTCAAAATTTCTGAAATATTTAATTCTTTTCTAATTAGTATTATTTTTTAATTTTGATTTTGATTTTATTATTTATTAATTTTGGTTGATATTCATTTAATGTAGGTGATAGTACCCAAAATGTGATATCTTAGTGCCTATAATCTAGCTTGATATGATGTTTAATGTATTTATATATCCATATTTGTAGGTTCTTGAGCAAACCATGCATTTCGGTGTAGTACGTGTTGTTCGGGGTTAATTTGGAACAATTAGGAGCTAATTAGAGCATCTAAGGCTTCGAAGGACTCAAAAGGAAGAAAATGCCCCCAACAGGCTGGTGTTGTGGCGCCAGCTCAACGCAAATTCCAGTAGCTACATAAAGGGAGACCGTCGTGCTACCCTATAGCATCAAGGCACTCCGAACATTGGCGGAAGTCCAACACCACCTCAACGTACGCGTTATGTCAGCACCGCCCTAATTCGAGGATATCAGTGCTGCGACGTTGCCCCTTTTTGTCGCAACGCTTTACACTATGTTGAAATAGCAATTTTTGATTTCTAGGTTAAAGGAGGAGAGTTTTAACCGATTTTGGCCATTCTAGGCCGAAACCCATGAGATTTCTTTACATCTTGACTTGTAATTGAAGATTTTGGCATCAGGATTTGTGTATCAATGAGTAGTTGAAGACCCAAACATCGATTTTGATGTTTGTTGGGCACTTTTTTGTTGGTTTATAAGATTTTGATGAATGCTTATGAGTTTGTATGATTTCCTCTTATTTTCTATTATTTGTTTGAACTTCTAGGATGAGCATGTTAGTAGATTAAATTGACAATTTAATTATGAATGCTTTCGTGTTCACTCGCCCACACTGTGCTTGTTGTAATTATCCATTATTGTAACTATTGCATGTTTAATTTAAGTAGCAAATAGGTTCTAGTTATAATTATGGTTCGATTGCTAACTTCTCTAGGATCACTCAGTAAAACTAGAAAACAGGACCTAAAGAATGAAAATACGTTAGGTTAGATTTGACCAATTTAATCTAATGTCCTAATCAATCCAAGGGCTTAATGCAATTAGCTAAGTGATATAGGCTTGTATGACAACACTTAGTTAATTTAGGATTTGGCAGCCACATTGGTTTTCATTTGGGAGTTCCTTTGGCTTTTTCAAACATTCGATTAGGCTTGATAATTAGAAAACCCATGAAATTTTGCATGATAAATTAATGAATTAATTCATAGATAGCCCAACGATTTCTTAATTAGCGAAGGTAATTTCGTGTATTGCTTTCTCTGTCTCCCATTCGATCTTACTTTCTGCACTTTAATTTCCTGCATCAAGTTTTCTTGTCAACCCAAAACCAAAACACTCATTTTTACTACTTTTCGATGACCTATTTAGCTTAGAGAGATTCCATCTTAGGCTCCCATGGTTCGACCCGGTCTTGCTACTGATACTACTTGTTAATTGAAGAGCTTGATCATGATTATAAATATTATATGATCAATTGAATGTCGACAATAACATTTGGTTCATTAGTAGGACATTTGAAATTAAAGTTTCCTTTTATTTTAGGAGATTTCGTTTAATTTCTTCCATATTCCTAACTAGAAATCACACATCTCGCCATTGAGATCTCAAATATACGTCGAACATATTGGCAAGAAATAGCAAAATGTAAATATACATTACATATGTCATGATTTATGTTTTTAGTGTGTTTACAAATATATTGTAAGTATATTATGTTGTATATATCAAATATACTTTGTTTTCTCTTTCGAAAGTTATTGTCCTTCATCTATAAGGGGAATAATTTTTAAATTTTGTCTAATACCTTCATTTGTTGTATAGGTTTTGAAAAGAAGACCATTTTGGAAAACTTCCATTATAGGTATCTTTTGGTATTGATATTATATATATTTATATATTCATTTTTAGAAGAGGACTGAAAAAATAAATTACGACAAACTTTTGGTACAATAATAATTCAGTTGGCTATTCACGTAAAAAATAAGAATGTTTAGACAATTTTATAATTAAACATAGGCTTTATGTGTTTGAAAGCCTCTTTACTATCCAGCCCATTTTGCGAAATGCGCAACAACCCCAAACAAAATCCAAAATTACAGGAAATTACTCTTTTCCCACATAAACCCTCAAGTCTTAGGCCTCAAATTTGAACCCTTGTTCCTCAATTCTCACTCATTGCTCTTCATTCTTCATTTCACCCTTCCCCACATTTTTTCTCCCTCTAACAACCCAACCTGATTCAGATTCTCATTCGGCTGCTTCTAGCTTCGTTCGCCATCAATTTTTGGTGAGCATTTAATGGCGATTCGATGTATATAGTTCTTGTTTTGTTCATTATTGATGCATAGGAGCTTTCTACCTTGCAGACATGCGGTTGTATTACGGAGCCAAAGAGATCCTAAAGATTCAAAAATTTCGAAGAATTGTGTCCTATACTGGATTCTATCTCTTCGTTTCCGTTTTGAGCTACGCTTATACAAGCAATACGTGTGTTTATACATTGCTTCTCAAATTTGTCCACACTTTTGTTCCTTGTTGTTCTCTAATTTTTGTTCTGGGTATTGCAGAACTAGAGCTGGGTATTCTCGAGGGGATCAATTTTATGCTTCTTACCCTGCTGGTACAGAGCTCTTGACAGATACCACGAAGGTTTTAATATTCTTTGATTTGGGTCTCACTTTTTCGAATGTTGTAAGATTCTTGTGCTCATTTTCATATTATTTGCTGTAGTTGTATAAGGCTGCCCTTGGGAATTGCTTTGAATTGGAGGAATGGGGTCCAATTGAATTCTGCATCATGGCTAAACATTTTGAGCGTCAAGGAAAATCGCCTTATGCATATCATTCTGTAAGTTTTCCTTGTCTATGGTTGGTCTCTTTTGAGTGTGGGGCATAATTTGATTACTTCTGAGTATTGAATTTTTATGTATTCCACTGATTTCTAGTCAGATTGTGTTCAATTATGGGAGTTAGGGGGAAAAAGGTCATAGAGGTTGTGTACATATATGAAACTCTTAAATTTATTGTTGTGTCGAGAATTCATCAATGTTGTTTAAGATGAAAAAATACCCTTTTCTAAAGTCCTTGATGACAATGAAATGAGGACAGCATGATAATTTCCAGGCTTTTTTTATCTGTAGCATAAAGGGTGAAAGAATTATAAAGCTTAATTGTTCAGTTTGAGGAACTTTTCATTCAAGAAATGAAAAGAAAATTAAATAATCAATCACTTAAATAATTTACTAAGGAAATAGAAAGAAGTGAATCAATTAATCAATCAGCTGTATGAATGTTCTATTCTATCTGAAAGCATATAAATTATAAGACGATGTTGAACCTTGGATCAAATGAATTGTAGTCTAACTCTATTGTCTTCTAAACACTTCATTTCTACCTTGGTGATGGTATCCATTTCTTGTCTTGGTTATTGAAATTTCTGAACTCCATTTTTCTCTGGTACATAATTTTATATAAAACAATTATTGTTAAGTGCCCCAAAGCTAAAAGTTCTGACAGAAATACAATATTTAGAAGGTACCTAATAATCCTCATAGCTTCAGGATTTTTGCTCTTCCCTGTTTTGCAAGTTAAATATGCAAGATTCACACTTGGCAATGGACAAAACCTAGTGTTAAAATGATTTATGCCAAATAAGATTGAACATCGCCACATGAACACTTAAAAAGAAAGAATATTTAATGCATAAGATGAACTCATATCATCAATTTTTTTTCCCTGATCAGAGATGGAACTTTTTCTGGAGCATTTTTATCCACATCTTCATTCATTTTCCCCTAACAATTTTAGGGTTGTACTATTTGAAGTATTAAAGCATTTTTGTGAGGCTGTCTAAAAGAGAAGTCGATATCCAGGCCATTACCACTTAGTTGCCCATTTTTGTTTAAATTCTTGCAGCAATACATGGCACATCTTCTTTCTCATGGACAACTTGATGGAAGTGGGTAGGAAAACATCAAATCAATCAACACCCAAAGAGCTTGACCTTGTTTACTAGTATGAGCATGAGACGTACTTCAATGCTCAAATTCTACCATCTTGAAGTTTTAAGTATCCGGTTTCTAGATGATGACTAGAGCATAGCTCAATTAGATAGCTAGGTTTAAATTTTCATCACTTTATTGTAATCGATATACATTGATACGTAGCATTGTATGTCACCTTCTCTTATACCAAAATGTGTAATTTATAATAAGGATGATGTACACCTCTTCAATTATTTTAGGATGCTGTGATTGAGTTAAAAATATTTCTCTGGGATCTATTCTATGTATGTGTGTGTATATAATAAATATTTTTCTTGTCTTTTATTTTCTTTTATTTTTCCGTATTTTCTACCTCCAGTTTTTTTTCTTTTCTTAGAAAGAAGTAAATATATCTTTTGTTAAATTACATACTTTGTTCTTGAACTTTGAGGTTTCTTTCTATTTGCTCTCTAAACTTTTAAAATTACGAATTTAGTTCTTAAAGTTTGATATTTTTTTTAATATGTATGGATGTACTAGACACAAAATTAAAATTTTAAGATTATATTAGACGCAAAATAAAAGTTTAGATCAAGTAGATTGATTAATTTTTAAAATTTTTAATTTGTTAGACTTATTTGACACTTTTGAATGCTTAGGGACTAAATAGACACAGGAAAGATTGAATGTTAGGTTTAAGTTTATTAGGGATGTTCAATTCTATCTCAAAGGTGGATTTCTTGGTTTTTTATTTGAACTTTTCACTTTTCACATTGTTTTTATATATTCAATGGTTCTCAAGTTAAAGATTAGTTATACTTTAGGGTGCTTATGTGTAACACCCCCTCTTGGATTACCTACCCATCTTGAAAGGGAATGTGAAGACAATAAACATCACCCCTCTTGTGACGCATATTGTCCCTTCTTACCTTCTTATCCTGTGCATACATTTACTTATATACATACAAAGAACTCAGTCATACTACACATGCTTATAATTCGATACAATTCCTCGTATAGGGTACGCTTTTATTACATAGCATAATTTCACTTTCATATTCGTCATATAATGTACAAAACTCCACCAACAATCCCCACTCAAATCTACATGATCTACATGCCATTTACATAAAAGAAACATATGCAACGTACAACTCTCAGACTTGACTATAATTTGAGAACTCGAGACTTAGGCAGGGTGAGCTGAAGTAGGCTAAGCACCGGGAACGTCCTTGCTACCTGGGGGAGAAAAGGAAAACATTCGAAAACATAAGCTAATAGCTCAGTGAGTGACAAATCTTTGTAAAACGAGCATTTATTGAAAACAGGCATGTTATGTATAACGAATAAGTAAGAGTTTAACATTTTGTTCAAATGAAACATGCTTCCTATAAAATCCATTAATCTCATAAATCAAATCTTAAATCATAAAAGAGTGAATTCCAAGGAGTTTATCAATCACAGTTTAGTTTTCAAACTTTTCCCTTAGTTGAGGCGGAGCAACGCTTCTACGCACTCAACGTCGAAATCGTCCCTGGCTCAATGCGGAGCAAACTCGAGGCACCAGCCAAATCAACCTCTATGTGCACATAGGAATATGGCGGGTTGCCCAAGTACCTTCTCATGTCCTTCAGTACTGGGTCCCGGGGAAATTCACATGCCTTCTCGTGTCCTTGAGCACTAAGTCTCCTCTTAAACGTTTTAGAATTTCATTCACATAATAGTTCACATGAAAATTATTTCATAGAAATTACACAAAACTTTATTCAATAACATTTCATAAAAGAGAGTGCTTTCTATCAACTTTAGAAAACATATAACATGCCTCGTAAATAATACAACAAAACATTATGCATTATAAACAATTCATCGCAAAAGTCATATTCCATAAGAACATTTTTATTAAAGTAGAATTGAGGAGTAAAATAATCACTCAACTCTTCCTAGGCTTTTCGTGGATTATACAATTTCCCTATTTCTTCTTGGCCTGCAAGAGACATGTACCTTGCGTTATTGAACACTAAATCTTCTTCCTTTTCTAATTAACTTAATAAGTGGAAATTCTAGCGATACCAACCAATAAGGACTGTTACTAGCGATACTTGCTAGAGCGACACTAGCGTTACATTACCTTAGCAGCGATACTCAGCGTTATCTAGTGAGAACTGTGAGACGGAAGGCTCCTTTGTGTCTTAGCGACACCCGTCTCGCTAACAATACCCAGACAGTGTGCCGATACCTGATTCTCAACGGCAGTCTGCACCGCTATTCCCTCCTTTCTTCTTGTTCTTACTTCAATCTATTAAAAGTCACAATTCCATACGGATTCAGGACTTCTTCTCTTCTACAAACTTAAAGTAAATTAAGTTCTATAGCTTACCTCAAAGTTTCAAGGCTTAACTCCTCCTCGCCCTCACTGTATTCCGGATCCACCTCCTACTGTTCCGGATTGCGAGATAATCTTGTAAACTCTGCTTTTCCTAAGGATTCACATAGTAAATCTTCAATTTCAGCTTTACCTTCCTTCACAAAAGTTGTTAGAAACTATGTTAACTTACTAACCTCCAAGTTTCAGCTCTAAACTTGGCTTCCTCCACACGTTCTACTCTGATTATCAGTCACTGCTCAAACCATGTGACTTCAGTCATTCTTCTGTTCCAGCTTCGTTTTCAACATCAATATGAGTCGAATTTCGTCCAAAATCCTCAGGAACACCTTCCTCAATCTTCTTCTGAAGTTTATCTGAAATATGGAATCGTCTTAAGCTCTCGAAATGTCTTAAAAATGATTAAACATTTAATTAATCCAACTATATATACTACCGACTTAGCCTTCACAAACACCAAGATTAATGTTGCCGACTTACCCCTCACCCGTAGGCTGGCGCGGAGTTCTCACTTCGACGCGAGGTGCTCATGTTAAGATTCTCCTCCAGTGCCTTCAGCAACTAGCCTCACCCAACGCATGGCGTCGTCCTCAACGCCTCCTGCTTTTGACGCATACAACTCGGTCATACACCACTATCTTCGTCGTGTCAAGACCACTCTGTCTTCGACGCGAAGCGACTTCAACTCATGTCTGTCTTCAACGCATCGGCTTCAGCGCATGGTTGTCCTCAACGCAGAGTGACTTTAGCGCATGGTTCAAGCAGGTTTCTTCCCCCGCCAGAATTACTTATCCTACAACGTGGGTAGCTACCTCAGCTCACTAACCTCCGTGAATCAACCACAAACGCATGGACTTAGTCAATACTTAGCCACAATTTTCTTTCCAAAAATTCTTACTCTCACCCCCCGGCCACATCTTCCTTTGAAACACATAGTCACAAACGCATGGCCGCACCCCAACGCTTGGCAACGCAAATCAGTGCTTACATTATGCATGTATGACAATGTTTTGTGTCAAATAGAAATTTTCTAGGTGAACATAAGAAACTAATAACTTATGTCATTTATGTATATCTCACTTTCAAAATATCCCTGATTGTTCTTTACAAGTTTATTTTATTTTATTTTATTTGACAATATATGAGATGAGAGAATCGAACATTCAATCTTGAGGTTCATAGTACAAACTTGAACTAGTGTATAATGTGATTATGTTTAGCAAATATCCTGTACATATCCCACAAAAACTTAAAACAAATAGATTGAATAATCCTTTTGTTTATGCTTTTCAAAAACTAAAAACACAAGAAATTATAGTTTTTTAATCAAAACTTGAATAAAAATTGTTCTCTACAATTGGGAAGAGAAATAACATGTACCAAAATTATTTCATATTGATTAATAACAAACTTTATGTGTGTTTGGAATAACTTCTAAAACGATATTCTTTAAATAAAATAAATGTTTCTCGGAACACTTTTTGAAAAAAAATGAGTAATTTAAAGTGTGTTTAGTATAACTATATGAATGATTTAAGATAACCAAATGTATAAAAATGTTAATATGTGAAAAGCACTTTAAAATACATGGATTAATTTAAAACTATCTTTTGGAGAATTTCTTGAGAGGAAGAATATCTAAGAATGGCTTTTACATTTTTTCATCTTTTAGATTTTTTATTTATTAATAATTTTTTAGATAACATTTTTTATCATTTAATATGCTATACAAAACACGCTTTAAATTACTATTTTCAAAGTGCTCATAAAAAAAATTGATTTTTTTTAAAGAGCATTTTTTTCGCAAGTTTTTTCAAACACACTAATAGTCACAAACCAAAAAAAAAAAAAAAAAATTATCAAATTTTAATAGTACATTTATTGTAGTAAGAGTCCCAAAACGTTACCATTCATAATTGTTATTTGCTATAAATCTATCATTCATCGTCAAGAGAAAAAAAATAATAATAATAAATTTTCTTTTCGAGAATATTACTATAGATTATAAGAGGCATTAGAATCTCAACTACAAACAATGCTTGCATAGTCATTGTTACTTCTACATCGTTCAATCCACATCTCATTGAGCCAATTAAGGGTGTACATCAAAATCAAGACATATTTATTAAGGAGCTCGAAGCACGTAGTTCCTCTTAAATGGTGATGTTTTACATTGTCTTTCATTAAATATTAAAATTTTGAATATATTTTATATACATATTTCATTTCACTAAACGCCTGCAAATGATGTTGCTTCAGCGGTTTTGGCCAAAATAAACCTAGCACTAGACCAAGTTTAGAGTTTTAAATTAAGTACTTTTCCTTTTCTTTTTATATTTTGATTGTTTTAAATTCTCAATATAGATATTAATATGTTTAAATGGGTTATTCATCATATATATTATAAATAATTTTTGTTTTAATTTTTTATTTTAAAAAATATATAATATTTGATTTTTAATACACTTACAAAGGCTAGGAAATCTTAGTTCCATTTTACTTCTTCTCTCATACACATGTTTTTGGATCTTTAGATCAAAACCAACAAAACTAAAACAACCAACAGTTGTTTGGTTCGGTTTAAAATTCAAAAATCAAAACAAAACCGAACCAAACTAATACCTGGCCACAGAAGTCCCCTCTGGTATTGAAAATGAATGGTGTCACGAAAGACCACCTCTACTTATATATAACATAAATATGATTGGCAAAAGTTACCTGGTTCTTAAGAATTGATATTTCTGGATTTTAGTCTTCATCAAGTGTTTGAAGTACATGAGAATAACAAGCACTTTTCGCAGTTAGAAAAACAAATCATCACTAGATCTAAACCATGCAAACACATATAGATGATGAGCCAAATATAGGATAAATTTGGTCCTTGGTTTTGCATTATATAGCATTGCTTGTACACATTTCTCCTTATACTACCATTAAGTCAGTTAAGACAATTACTTTAAGTGGCCCAGGAGTTGAACCATATTGCAGCATAAAAGTCAAATGGCAAGTTCAGAGGCGTATGAATGAGGGTACTTTTACAAATTAAGAATCTGAGGAAGGCTAGCAATGTTGTATTCTTTCCTTCCTACAAGGAAAAGCGAACAAGTTATATATAATTTGAGTATTCTGATTTCCTTTTACACTAAAGTGAAAACAATAAGTCAGCGTGTACTTACCGTGCAACCACTCCAATTAATCCACCCATTTAGAACAATTGATACTAGCACTCCTTAACAGGTTATAACTATTGCAATCTACTTGAACAGAACCGTTCCGAGCGGTTAATGAATAAGCAGGTCCAGGAGGGCTTTGAAGAGCTACATGTTCAGCTGAAGCTGCATTTTGTTGTTCTGTTTTACGTTTTTCGTCATCATCTTCATTTATTGGCATATAAATTCGCTCCCTATGATGGACCAAGATAAGTGAGCGAAAGTGTGATGTTAAACCAAGAAAACAAAAGGTGAAGTTCAATACATAAAATGGTTTTTCCAAACACTACTTATATACCTAGGCAAGGAGGCATACTTCCTTAGAACTGGACTGCCTCTCTCACCTTTACCAGAACGTTCCTCAAGATGATCAAATTGTCGCTTGAATCGATCAATTCCACTAATTTAAACATTATTAAAGTTAAAAAAAGAGATTAATATTATTCCCTTCCAAATAAACCATTAATAAAACAGTAAAGAGTGTGTTACCTGGGATACACAAAGTGACTCCCAGAACCTTGAAGGTATTCCTGTAGCATTTGAGGGTGATACTCTAAAATCTATTAAATTTCAAAGGATACTTGAGTGGACTAATCAGAATTGAAAGAAACCCAGAAGTAAAAAACATCCGATCAGCAGTTACATAAAGCAATGATTTAATAAGCGTCATACTTCTCTATAGATAAGCTCTCTGACGTCATCTTTGGTCAACTTTCTCCTTTCAAACTCAAACTCGAGTTTTGAAATGGGTTGCCTAGATGGTTCATCCTTCAGATTTGCCAGTCCATGGAAATAAGGATCAGCTAATGCCTATAAAAGAACATGAGAGATTAATAAGTTCTGCAAAAAGTAACGATAACTAAAAAGAGGTTAAAGATTAGTATCACTGGATCCCACCTCCTCTGCAGAAGGACGATCCTCAGGATCAAATGCAAGCAGGCGTTCAAGTAAACGAAGAGCTAGTGGATCTGCATTCGGGAACTTTCTAGACAGAGGTATTGGATTCTTTTTTCTCATGCCACTCAAATACCTTTTAGCCTTTTCATTACGAATCTATAAGTAAGAACTACGTTAGTGTATAATCAGGATCAGAGCCATACATAGGAAAGATATAAAGATAAAATCCGAAATAGAAACCTTAGCAATACATTCAGCTGAAGGAGTACCAAGTAGGTCAGTTATTAGATCCAGCTCATGGACAACACTTTTCCCAGGAAACAAAGGCTTGCTTGCCAACATTTCAGCAAAAATACATCCTATGCTCCAAATATCAATAGCTGGTGTATACTACAAATCAAAGTCAATTAAAATATGTTATGGTAAGTAAATGCAGGAGACCTCAGTCAGATCAGCAATGAAGTTCATTTTATAAAACCATGTTCAACGATTATGGTTTAACTCCACTTCCTTGCATGATTTTGAACCATTGAAACAACAAGGAGCTCAAAGAAACAACTAATCATATTGTACAAAATAAGATTACAGCAGACATGATAGCGAAAGTTATTTTTGTGATACTAAAATAAAAATAGACCATTCAGGATATTACAGTTCACTCCTTTATCCTACTTAGTCAACATAAAGTAGAGTTGCGCATTTATTATTTGTAGGCTTCTGCGAAAACATGTGGTCAAACTATACTACTTTGATATGTGAGAGTTCTTTACTTCAGAAAATGAAGTAAGCTATTTTTAAATCCATAGCAGCTCAATAGCAAATATGCAAAAGTGAATATATCACATCATGAAGCAAAGGATGGGCATTAGAGTTAAAGCTTGGACTGATATAGGTTAGAATATATTTGATCTTTTATATATGTTCTTACCATTCCCTCTAACTTAACAAGAGGACTATATGAGATAGGAAGGAAATAACACTAAGAAACTCAAGACCACTTTCTTTGATACCAAATCGAGTTTCTATTAGACATTTAAACTGATAGGTAGAATATATTTATTATTTTATACACATTCATGACAGTGGGCTTGTAATATGCAAGCTATATTCAACTGAATCTTTGAAATAAATAAATAAGGTAACCACAAAATGTTGAAATAAATGGGATTGCTATTGCACAATACGTTTTTCAGGTTGTTCACAATTCTTCACGAGGGAGACTATCAGTAGTCAAGCTTGTACTTGTATCATTCTCGACCTAAATCATGAGTGGAATTGATAAAGTAGAAGAAACCATAAAAATATTTACTTACATTTCTAAAATTAATCTTCAATTTGTCTACTTTTAAATATTGGATTTCGAGAGAGCAAGAAACTGAAAGGAAGGCATGATCATCATTAAAGAGGCAGATGAGTGTAAGAGAGAGAGACAAAGGCTAGAGTGCACAGCCATAAACATCTTTAAAAAGCAAAAGCATATCTGTCTGATAGTCTAACTGACTGCTCAAAGGGGTATGTCTGGCTATCTATCCGAGAGCAAGAGGAAGAGAGAGAAGGGGCAAAGCAAGCTTTAAATTGCATCAAAGATTTTCCACACTCACATGATTGATGATTGAACTTTTACTTTACCTTTTTTTAAAGGAAGGCACATGATTGACCTTAGGGGACGAGATTATGAAAGAAAATTGCCAGCAGTAAAACTGAACAAGAGAAGATGACAGACAAAACAAAATAGAAACGGACCAGAGGACAAAATTACCGATTAAATACTACAAATATTAAAGAAATATGGTTGGAAAGCAGAATGTAGAGCAGTCAGCAGGATACCATTTAGTTACCTTTGAGAAAAAAGAACCACAGAGTTCAGGAGCACGGTACCATCGAGTAGCCACATAATCCTTGAAAGAAGTGAAGTGATTAAAGTCAGTTAAACCGAACTGGGTCAAATGAACTTACAAAAAGCTTGTAATTCCTAGAATGAATTTAAATCACTTGTTATCTTAGTACGAAAAGAAACACATACAGTCCAAAAAATAGCAGATGGGGCATCACTAAAAGATGCACGTGCAAGTCCAAAGTCACAGATCTTCAGCTTGCAGTCTGCATTGGCAAGTATATTCTTCGGCTTCAGATCTCTATGGAACACATGCGCTGAAAACCCCCCAAAAAAATCATAGGCTATGAGTGTGTTGAAAGATATTTCACTAAAGCCAGACAAAAATCAGACGCCCAACCTGAATGTATATATTTCAAGGCTCTAAGAAGTTGATACAAGAAAAACTGATGATGCTGAGGAGTGAGATCATCATTAGTCTTGAGTACATGATGAAGATCACACTCCATCAACTCAAAAACAATGTACAAATCTTTGAAATCCCTTCTGGATGGAGGGAGCATTATATGTTTTATATCAACAATATCAGGATGACGAAGAAACCTAAGGAGCTTAACTTCTCTTAGAATCCGTGTGGCATCAGAAACATGCTCGAAGACATTATTTATCTTCTTGATGGCAACTTTCTCACCAGAATGAGTGTCTATGGCAGATGCAACAACTCCATAGCTCCCTCTACCTATTACTTCTTCAATTTCATATTGAGTAGCTTCACCATATTCAGTGAAAAATTCCTTTTCAATCATATTCTAATTGCAATGACAAAAGTTCAAATCAGCACCAAATAATACAAAAGTAAGTAATAACATAAGCAAAAAAAAAAAAACATAAATTGAACCAAAACCGTTCTTCCTTGATATATGGATACAATAAGACAAATAAAGCAATCGGACCGTAAGAGATTTCAGGAAGAATGCCTTTTAAATTCCAACAAAAGACACCCAAAAGCGTAAACAATGACCCAATAATACCTCGGAAGAGTCAATAGAACTTTGAATAGTTAAAGTCAATTATAATCACAAACGATGGGGGCACCATTGAACTGTTCTTTAATTTCCATGTTCCCCCCAACATGGAAGAGTCAACCAACATGAAATCGGAAAGATCAACACAATAAACGTAAATATGATCGAACACGATCATCTATTACAGAGTGTTATCGGTTATGTAAAACGACAAAAACAATCAAACTCTCATATAGCTAGAAACAAACAAAGCCCTCGAAATGCGGGCCTTATCCTCTGAAATTCTGATTGCAAGAAACCCAATTAATGGCGCATAAACTAACCTTGTGAAGGGGTCCACAGAGGCGTGCGTTGATGCCTTGATGGTTTTCAAAGCGAAAAGAAGTGGGAATCGAAATGAAAGACTGTAAGAATATGAAAATCAAAATCAACCCCACTTCTCACGGCGGCGAGGTAGCCGGAAGAAGAAGAAGAGAGGCGGAAAAAGGAATGAAGAAAAGGTTGAGTGATGGATGGCTCCATTAAAGACTGAGGTTGAAGGTGTGCGGTAAAATCAAGTCTGCCCTCTTTTTTTCTCTTTTGTCTGCGTCTTTTTCAAAGAAGTTGGAAACTGTTGAATGATTTATTATTATTATTATTGTTGACTTTTTTAAAATTCAACTTCAAACTTTTTGGATGATAATGAACGCTAATGTGCCGCGTCAATGTAACGTGTTTCTTAAACGCATATACAAGATGCTTATTTAATCTTTTGGTCAAGGTTGATGTTTTAAAATTCTCGATTTTATTTTTAATTTATTATTGAATTATTTAAACTATTTAAACACATAATATGTCACTCAAGATTGTCCAAAAAAAAAAAAAAAAAAAAAACTCAATATGTTCTACTCAACAATAATTTAACAACTCATTAGTGTTTTATTAACAAATTTCAAACATGTGTTTTTGTGAAAATACTAGTTGAGAAAATTTAATAGATATGAATTTTCATGTTTGAATTGTGGTAATAGGGAAATAGTATCTGAAAATGTTGGGTATGTTAGAATGTCTCTTAAGTTAATTTGGAAATATTTGCTTACAAAAAGAATGGTTAAATTATATAAAAAGGATTGCTAAATTATGAGGTTAGTTTTAACTATACTAACTTTAAAGTTTGATTTCTTTTTAACATAATTTTTTAAGACTCTTTTCAGTTAAATTTAGGGATGAAAAAATTTGGGTATGTTTATGTGTTGGTTAAGTGGAACAAATTAAAATACAAATGGAAAGTAAATTTGGGCTAAGGTTACCAAAAAAAAAAAAAAATCATAAAAGAAAGAACCAAAAAGTGAGAGTGTGTGGTTGAAATTAGAAGAGGACAATAAATGTAATTAAATACACCACATGTCTTTTTTTTTTTTCTTTTTCATCTAGGTATATATGTGTTTAGATTCGTTCATATAAACATATACAAAATTTTCTTTTATGAATTTCACGACAAAAACTTACCAAAGTTGTTTGAAGCAAACTTTAAACTTTACAGGTTAAAATGAAAATTTTCAAACTTCGAAGCTACAACTGAAACCAGCTTCATAATTTTGGGATATTCTTTATAATTTAGCAAAAAAAAAAAAATTGATGCATTATGAAATATTGTTATTTTTACGTATTTGACATATCTACTAGCACCCAAAAACTACCACTTTCCTCAACTTAATTCAGACTCCTTCTAGGATTTTATGCGTTTATTCCTACGATTTTGTAGGTTTTGAGCACTAAGAGGTAGACTTGACTCCCAAAGCCAAAATGGAACAAAAACAAACCAAAACGGAGCTTTGGAGCATCAAAAGTGAAGAAAGAGAAGGAAAAGAAGCAAAATTGGGTAGCTACCTAGCGTAGCGGCAACCTAGGCACTGCTTGTCGCTACGCTAGGCACTGAGCATCCGAGAGCACTCATTAGACAAGCGCCTAGGCACTCCAAAGATTGATGAACATAGTAGCTGCACACGCACAAGAGCGCCCAAGCGCTCACCTGGCGCCTAAGCAGGCACTTCAATTTCTTAAGCAAGCGCCTAGGCGCTCGAGCATATGTAAATGGATATTTTTACCGAATTAGGTCATTCCATGCTCGATTTTTTAGCATCCACACTCAAACTCTCTATATTTTCCTCTTCCCAACATTAAGTTTTGGTAGTTTTAATTTATTTCTTCTCCAAGACTCATCTTGTCACATTATGAGTGGCTAAGGTTAGTTCTTCTAGCTTAATAGGTTGAACTTCATTTGACTTGGTTGTGAGAACTTGTAGTTAATGGTTTGCTACTGATTTTTCTAAGCATTCTTGATGTATTTGAACTCTTATGCTTAGAGATTATTATGGCTTGATCACCCATCATCTTTTCTTTGCTTTGCTAGGGAGGAATGCATGCTTGTGTGAGATTCCTAGGGAGGAATGCATGCTTGTGTGTGTGAATCTCATTAGAGCACAAATTAGAGCATGGTTGTATGTATTTTGTGGATGGTCTTAGATAATGCCCTTTTGCTACAATGCATGTTTGATTGTTCAAGAATCATAAGTAATTAGTAATTAGGGTTAACCTGGTTGTGAATGAACTTGGCCAGATTACCTTGTCTTAATGTGGCGTTTAATTAATTAAGTCTCTATGTGGAACTAGTTAATTAGGCATTTAGGCTAATTAAGAGATTAATTAGTTCAAAAGGGAGTTAGTTAAGTCTCATAGTTAAACTGACAGGCCAAGAATAGAATTGAGCATGCAAATTATATTTTATATTTGATGAGAAACCAAGCAAATGAATAGATTTGTGTCCCTAGGCTAGGCTTTTTAATTGAATCAATTCCCGTTTTAATTACGCATTTATATTGCACTTTAATTTCTATTGCAATCAACAACATACAAACCCCCCATGTGATCATACGTATTCATCAATTGGCTTAAACTTTCAGAGACTCCGTGTAGAGATGACTTGGTCTTACCACTTATATTACGTTGTAGTGTAAGTAGTATTGATTGGAGTTTTACAAATTTATTTGATTTTTGGTCTTTTACCAATGACGATAAAAAGCTAGGTCAATGTCACTCAAATATAATTTGACACTTCGAAATTCAATTTACTGATCAATAAACAAGAACTCATTCCTTGCTATTGACACATTCAAGTGGCATTCTTACGTTTTCAAACTTATCAATAAATAATTATTTAATGATACATTAGCTTTTTATTTGCAAATGTTATATATGTATATAAACAACCGCGATACTCTAAAACAATGAGGGTAAACTTGAGAATTATTGATAGTATTAATGACCAAATTGATAAAATCTCCCTCTATGAACCGGAACCCATCTAGAGATTTACATTATCTCAATTCTTAACTAGTTGAATTATGCTAAAGTTGACTTACCTAACATTTATTATTATTAATGTTACTTTTTTTAAAAAACATTTATTTTGAGAATATAGGAATTTACATATTTAATCTTAATAGAGGTAGAACATGTCAATCACCGTTGAGTTATACTTACTTTAGTAGAAAGAATTTAATATCTACATGAACATAACTCAATTAATATATTTAAACTAATATTAAAAGAAATAAAGCATGTAATAATTGTTCATCCTCATTATTACTTTTATTTTAACGAAGTTCATGTTTAGTATTTAATTATTGGTTAAATCAATTTTATGGATAAAATGCTTTTTTTTTTTTTTTTTTTTTTTTTTTTTTTTTTTTTTTTGTTATTCAGTACAAGAATGAATATTTCATTTCATTTTTTAAATAGGTTGAAAGTGAAGGACTAAATCGTAAAATTATGAGATGCTCATACAAAAATTTAACAAATGATTTCAAATTTTATTATTTAAAAATTTTTAATCATTTTTACAATTTAAAAAAATTGAAATGAATATAATAAAAAAATCGCTATTTTCAAATATAGCAAAAGAAACCAAAATATTTACAAATATAACAAAATTTCACTGTCTATCTGTCATAGATCGTGATAGACTACTATATGTGTCACGATTGACACAGATAGTAGTCTATCGCGGTCTATCGCAGATAGATCATGTATTTTGTTATTAGTTGTAAATATTTTCAGCAGTTTTGCCATTTAAGATAATTTTCCTAAAAAAAATTGTTTGAATGTTTTCTTTATAAAAAAACAAAACAAAATAAACTAATCTAGCATTTCAAACTTAATTTATTGACAAAAACTAAAATATAACCAAACTAAATTTGCAATTTATATTGAAATTTGATGTAATTTTGAAATTTTGACCCTTTTTTAAGGAAAAAAATTATAAATATATTGTCAAATTACAAATCTAGTCTCTAAGCTTTCAAGTCTATGTTAAAATCTCAATATTATGTCAAATAGATCTTTGACACATTATTCAAAAATTTTAATAATTAATTGATATTTTGACATAAATTAAATTTTATGTCTAATAAGACTTAACTTTCAATTGGTGTTTAAAAGATGTATGAATTAAAAAGAATCGATAATCTTTTCGAGACAAGATTGAAATTTCAAGACTTATTAAACACAAAATTAAAAGTTTAAAACCTATTATACAAAAAAACCTAAAATAGTCTGGAAATATAGCAAATAATTAAAACTTACCATTGGAGAAGAAATTTTGAGAATTTTGGGCTAAAGAAAGTATTGGGCCCAAATCTAACTTTAGCCCAAACCAAAGAGAAAGTTGGGCCCAAGCTCAATGGCCCAGAAGCAAGTTGGCCCAAGTTCACGAAAAACCCTTATAAATTGAGGGTCTCCTTCTTCATTAGGGTGGTGGGGGAAGATTGAAGAAAAGGTGTTAAAGCTCTAGAAACCCAAGTTTTGAAGAATTGAAGATTGAAGCTCAAAATCTGAAGACCGAAGCCCCTAAGCTCACAAGTTCTGAAGATTGAAGCCTGTTGCGAATCTTTATTAAACTTGTTATGCGTTCAACGTGCTTAATAATATGTGTTACTAATCTGTCAAGTTTTCCTATTCTTCACCCAAGTATAAGCAAAGAATGAGGTTTTCTCGGTGAGTCCGAGGTTGAACACAAGGACTATATAATTAGTTGGATTATTTGAGTCATGCGTTTAAAGAAGGTGGTGAGAAGTGATGCATCTAAGAAACTATAAAGCAGTAAAACTAAGCTAAAGTGATTGGATGGAGAGGTATGTGATACAGCAAAGTCAGCTGATTGAATTATATGAATGTTAAACGTAGGGCTGGGATTGGTCATCATCTAAAGTCAGAAACGCATAGTGAGATCTATTTCATACCAGCGACTCTTCTCTCGGTTGTTAGCTGCTATGCGTTATATGTCTATAATGCACATGAGAGTGTTAAGTGCCAAGGTTATTCCTATGTTTAGGTAACACTTCTTAGCCTTGTCAATTGAGTTTCACAATCACTTACTCTCTCGAGCAGTTTGATTATTACTACTTATATCGATTAGCTAGATGGACATAAGCAATAGATTAAAAGTACAATTGACAAGATGGAATAGTCTTCTACGGTTCTTATTTAGATGGTAACACAACCCGTGATCCTTGAGAGAGTTAATTACTCATGGATGATAAATAGCAAATGGAAAGTGATAAGAAATGAATAGCCATGGAAGATGTATAGATTGATGACGGAATAAATGTTTTAGAAAATACAATGTCTTGCTAATAAACTAAAACATAAGTAAGAAAAAGATAGAAAGCATGGCATGGCTTCTCAATGTCTTGAGCTCGCTGGGATGGTAGCATGAGTTCTGCTATGAAGTGGTTAGGCGGAGGGAAGACTCTTCTCTTTCGAGCTATTTGTCTCCAGTTGTCGTTTGGAGAGAACTTTGCTGTCACTTAGGAATTCTTTCGAGAGGTTCAACAACCTTTTAGCCTTCAGGTCTACCTTTTTTATAGATGTTACATTGCAATCGCTGGCAAATCTGCATGATTGGAGGCTGAATTTCTGTCTTGCGTCTATCTCGCCTAATCGCGTGATTTCCGGTTTAATTTAGATCCACCACTCTCGCCGCATATCAAGCATATCAATCTGTCGACAATCTCTCAAGATTCTTATCTGATTCTCTGCTACCTTGCGTTTCTGGTTGATATGTGTCCATGGATAACTTGGGTTCCTGCATTCAAGTATGCCAATGCTTCCATCGGTTGCCAATGCATCCACCTGCGTTAAAGGGTTGCCAACGCATCCATGGGTTTCCTGCGTTAAAGCATGCATTTTAGATTCAAAAAGCTTCAAAACAATTATCTCCATCAGTTTACAAGAGTAGAACGCATAGGAAGATTTATCAATAGAATTTAACACCAACTACCGCATGATTCTCTATTTAAACTCTATTTTTCTAAGAGAAAGACAATAATAACTTGTATTTCTACAAGTTATCAAAGCCCTAAAATTTCAAAGAACTAAAGATCGAGGTTCTAAAGTACTGAAGTTCTAGAGACCTGAAGAATCTAAGACTTTGGGGTTTAAGACTTTGAAAGCAAAGGCTCACAGAAGATCTCGAGAATTCAAGTTGCATGTATTTATTTCTTTCAAGAGGAAGAATCAAGGGATCAAATACTAGAGATTGTACCCATAAATACTGAAATTAATACAAATACGAAGCTCAAATTCCACGAATTAAATTTTTTTGAAAATCTTGTCGAACAGATTGGCACGCCTAATGGGACTTCTCTACCTTTTATCTTTTTCTCTCACACAAGACATATCTCAGAAGTCATGGCATCTAAAGACAATGCTTCTAAAGCTTCAAGCGACGCTTTCAGAATATCGATTACTCACAGCCGCTCCAAGGAAATACAATTGGACGAGCAACCTACTTTTGAGATCGCGAGAAATATATGGGAGCGGATCTCCAAGGACTCAAAAACTGAGGTCATCATCAAAGAAAATCCTACCTTTGACAGGCATACCTCAACTTCTGAACAATCAAGCGAGAAGACATCCCACCCAAATGTAATGTCAGTCATGATGGCTGACGTGGGAACAAGTGAGGAGAGAATGGCTAATCTCGAAAAGAAAGTTAACATGCTACTAAAGGCAAATGAAGAAAGGGATTATGAGATTGCATCCCTCAAATCATATCGAAAGTCGTGACACAGCTGAATCAAGTCATACACCCACAGTAAAAGACAATGACAAAGGGAAGAAGGTTTTGCAAGACAATTAGCCCCAAGATTCAACTTCAATTGCTTAGCTATCTGTTCAACAGTGGAGGAGATGATTGCAAACTCCATCAAAGCTCAATATGGAGGTCCAAGTCAGACTTGGCTCTTGTATTCCAAACCATATACAAAGAGGATTGACAACCTTAAGATGCCAAATAGGTACCAGCCACCCAAGTTCCAGCAGTTTAATGGAAAGGGCAACCCAAAGCAACATGTTGCTCACTTCATTGAAACATGTAAAAATGCTGGAACTAGGGGAGACCTGCTAGTCAAACAGTTCGTTCGAACTCTGAAGGGAAACGCCTTCGACTGGTACACTGACCTGGAACCTGATTCTATCGATAGTTGGGAGCAGCTTGAGAGAGAATTCCTCAATCGTTTCTATAGTACTAGGCGTATCGTCCATATGATAGAGCTTACTGCCACCAAGCAGAGAAAAGGCAAGCCAGTCATTGACTACATCAATCGTTGAAGAGCATTAAGCCTTGATTGCAAGGATAGATTAACAAAATTATCAACTGTCGAAATGTGTACTTAAGGAATGCACTGGGGACTTCTGTACATCCTACAAGGGCTATGCAAAAGATCTTCGATGATATGTACATAAGCATGTCAATACGTGGACGATCTTATGGTGAAATCCCGAAAACGACATGATCATCTAAAAGATTTGAAACTTGTCTTTGAGCATCTTTGGAAGTATCAATTAAGGATAAACCCTCTTAAATGTGCTTTCAGTGTGACTTCAGGAAAGTTTATGTGTAACACCCCTATCCTAGATATACATATATATATATCCCTATATATTTACCTAGAAGTGAGTGTTACCTATTCTGCATTCTGTTAACACTGTTATATACACATTTATATATCATAACCTATTGGCATTTGGCTTAGCTTTTACAATAGTTATGCAAAAAAAAAAAAAAAAAAATCTACTGATAGGATAGCAACATGAGTAAGATTTAAGAGGCTATGTGTAATATTTACAGGTATGCCTGGTGATCCTCACTATGCCACTCAAAATAAGTACAATATCTACATAGGGATGGGGATTATAAGTTCCCAAGTACAAAATTTAATTTGGCTCAGACGAGTCTTGATGGTAGGCTAAGCACCCCAAACATGCTCACTACCTGGAAAGAAAACATCAGAGAAACAAGAATTTATGAGCTACAATACTCAGTGAGTGACTATCTAAAGTATAAATTCAATAAAGCATAATGACAATCACTAGTATAATCTGCTTTGTCATGCACTGTAAACTTGTAAATAACTATAATCACACAAGTGAATATCTTTTCATTGAACCTTTATTGAGGCGAAGCGAACTCAACGCACCCAACGTCAATAAACCTTAGCTGTGTGGAGTAATCTCAACACATCAGCGTCAAATGCCTTTTATTGTGCTTATATGTCTGTCTAATCTCAGGCTGCCCATATACCTTCTCATGTCCTTGGGTACTAGGGTCCCAGGGAATACTCAATCACCTTCTCTATATCCTTTGGTGAGAGCTTCATAGAAATACTAGGGTTGCCCATATGCCTTCACATGTCCTTCAGCATTGGGTCCCAATCAAATCTTTCTAGTGCACTGACATGCACATCACATTTATCATAATTTAACAATAATCATGATATCTCAGAGTTCTCAGAGCATTCATCTAGCAACTAGCTTGGTAAAACTTAGGAACATTAACTAATACATTTTCAAACTCTATCTTACATATAAGATATGTACTAGTTTCATATATAGGAGTATACTTCAAATCATGCTTCATAGATATTACTAAGCATATAGAAAACGATAATCAAGTTGCCTTATCTCAAAACCATAATGTCACTCACAACTTATTCTAGACTCCGAGCGGGTTATACGCTTTCCCTAGCTCCTCTTGACCTGTAAACACACATTTTTCGTGTTAGACATTTTTAATATTCCTCTTTATATTCACTATATTTGCTTAAACATCTCAAACATAGGTTTTCATCACTAGTCCCTCTATTATTTACAACTTTTCATAATGAGCGAGATCCACAAGTATCAGCGAGATTGTTAGGGTAAACTACTTATAACCATGCGGCACCAACGATACCCAGCTTCGCGAGAGTAGCGATATTACCTTAAGAAGCGACACTCAGCGAGACTTAGCGAGAGTTGTGAGACGCAAAGCCCTTTGCGTTACCAGCGGCACTCGTCTCGCTGCCCACTCTTCAGCTCTTTAGTGATACCACTGTCCTAGCGACCCCCGATGGCCACTGCTTTCTTTTTTCCCCTCTAACTCGATCTTTAGCCTGCTAAACATCGAATTCCAGCCAAATTCAGAACTTCCTCTCTTCTACAAACGTGTAAAGAAGTGAGTTTTCTAACTTACCTCAAGATTTCAAACCATAATTCTTCTTTGTTTGAGAACTATTCTCGAATAACTCCAGCTGCTTTGAATCATCTAGCAGCTCAACTCTGATTTCTTCTTCCTAGAATTTAACATACTCTTGTTCAAATTCGGCTTAACATCCTTCATAGAAGTTGCTAAGAATTAACTTACTAACCTTAAATTTTTTGCCCTAGCTTCAACTTCCTCAGCTCACTCTTCTTCAAATACCGAATGATGTCTAGATTTATCGTCAACAATCAAGCTTCTGGTTCCAGCTTCAATTTCACCATGGAAATGATTTGGTTCCTACTTAACTTCGACATAAACACCTTCTTCCACCTCTTCTCGTTGTTCGTCTGCGAAATGGTGTCAATCTGGGTTCGAAATATGTCTAAAGTGTTTGTTTATTCGGTGTACTTACTTATATATATATACCACCGACTCACCAGCACAGCCATCACCTTCCTACTTAGGTTGGCCAACGCAACCTTCTGCGCATAGCTTCAGCAACGCATAACTTCAACTTGCTGTGTTACAATTGCCCAACGCCCCATCGCCGGATAGCCGACTAATGCATGATCCCCTCGGCCACTCTTTTAATGTACTAACGCATACTAACCTTTAACGCATAGTAGCCTCCAACGCATAGTGGCCTTCAACGCATAGTGGCCTCCAAGGCATAGTGGCGTTCAGCGCCTCGTGGCCTTCTGTTCGCTAAATTTGTTCATTAAATTAAATTGAGTTTCTTAGCTCGTTGCACAAAAATAGATTTATCATTTCCGTACAAGGATGCGTTGAGAAATACTCAGGTGTGATCATTATTAAGCAAGTTTTCCTATAAAAACCCAAGTATAAGTATTTATAGGTTTCCTGGTGAGTCCAGGGTTGAATGCAGGGATTTGTAATAACTAGGCGTTGAGAATAATTGCATGACTATGCGGTGACTGTATATGTAAATATGTGCATTTGTTGATTATGTGTGTCTAAACTATACAAAAAGAATGAAAAGAATTTCCTACTACTAATAATGAGGTGGACGCGGCGTTGGGTAGTCATATGTAAAACAATGCATCAGATAGCATGCGTTAAGAATGAATGGAACCATGCGATGGAAGTAGAGCTGAACGCAAGAGCTAGTTGTTACCTAAACTTTCTAAGTACAATTACATACCTACAAACTGCGTGTGTGAATCCAACTCTCGATGTTTCGACGCCATATTTATCTTATCTCTAAGATGCATGGTAAGTTTGTGTTGGCAAAAGTTGAACTACATCTCTGCAACTCATCTAGTCTTAATTAATGCTAAAGATTAACTATCCACTCTCTCAAGCTCGACAGTCATGCTTACTACATTTGTTTGTCAGACAAAGTTATGCAAGCTAAAAATATGCATTAATCAAGATGTAACATATTCAGAATTTCTCAAGAAAAACTAGCTTTTAACATTCAACTCATTTAGCATTTAGACAACATGGTGTATAGTATTTAATATGGAAATGTATGGAAGATGATAGTCAATCGAACTTATATTAAGGAAATAAATCATTCTCTCGAATGTCATTAACAAAATATAAGCAAGAAGGAGAGAAATGGAAATAAAATAGAGATGAAGGACGTCAAGCCGCCACTAGCAACGTCTTGCTTCATGGAGGCTTGAGATGGTTTCTATCTGATACATATATTCCATAGGGTGGAGATTCTCACTCACTGGGAGACGACTCTGAAGATGCTCAGAATCCTTCTCTCAGAAGAGCTTGAAATGGAGGCTGGTTATGGGAAGGAGAAATAGTGCAGAGCTTTTGCCTCTTGAACTGGTCTCTTTTCCTCCTTTTCTTGGAGAAGCTTGTAGACTATTTATAGGCGTCAAAAAGTTGATATCATGATGACCTGACACCTTGTGCACTAAATTTCAGCCACGCTGCATAGACTTTTCAGATTGTCAGGCTATTTGTTCTGCCATATCTGATTGGGTGTTGTCCTTTTTTGTAATGACATGATAGCTATTTGAGCATGAATCTATTTCTACTTTTCAGATTGTCAACGCATTGTCTCGATGCATGGTCTCAACGCATGGGCTCAGCGCATAGGCTCAACGCATGGATTTCCACTTGTCCTCGCAGCAGCTTCGTCTCTTCGTACTTCGATTGTTAGCGCTTCTTTTCTTCTTAACCCTGCGTTAGGAACATAAAAGCTCATCGTTTTTCAGGTATTTTCTTTTGTAAGTAGTGCCAACGCATGGTGATACATTTTTCATCATTTAACTAACAAAATCATGTGTTTAGCTCCAAAGTTACTCTAATTAAATCAAATAGTGACTATAATAACTTGTATTTTTACAAGTTATCACCTTCAACGCCTTGTGGCCTTCATTCACATCTGCGTCCATGCCGAGCTACCTTCTTCAACGCATAGCTACCAGTAGTCTCGTCAAGCCTCAGACATACTCTCAATGCGTAGCCCCACCAACGCATGGCCAACACTTGGCCACTTTTGCTCCCATACTACTCGGCCAACTTTCTCTATTCAATGCCTGTCTCATAGTCTCTTCTAATGTCAGGTAGGGGCTTACAGCGTTTCTCTACCGCATACTACCTGGCGTTAAAGTCTCAAACGCACACTACTATACGTTTGTTCCTTACCGCAAAATACCATGCGTCTGCCTTAATCACATACTATCATGCCTTCCTTTATGCGTTCGCACTCTTTGAGTTTACCTTTATTTCGTTCTGTGTCCATGACCTTCCTCCTATCCTTGAGGTTTCCTTGATTATTCCCTTATGCACTCTTGTGCTGTATTCCAAGGTCATGTTTCTAATCTCTTCCTTATGTGAGTTATTTCCTCAACGATAAATCCTATCGTAAATCCATCTCCAACCTCCTTCCTTTAGGCTTACTTCTCAATCTTCTAACTTATCCAATTCAAAATCTTCCTTAATAGGAGTTGTGCGTTTACCATAGATTGTTATAGCCTCTTTCCATGATTCAACCTTATGCGTTTTACCCTTCTTTTAGATTTTCTTTCAACGCATCTTACTTACTCTTACGTCCTATTTAAACCAAGTTTGCATCTCTTTCCTTGATTCCCTCCTATGCGTTTCACCTTTATCATGCATTTCTTTTGGCTTGACCATGCGTCCAACATGGTCTTCAACTAAGTATGCGTCCAACTTCATTTTATCTCCCAACTATTCTTTTTTTAACCCTTCCCATCACTTGATGAGGTTTCCTTTCTTTCCTTAGATCTTACTTCCAAGCTCAAAATCATGGTTGCGTTCTCCTGATCTGTTTATTCTGCACAGTAGAATTCTCAACTTCAAGAATTACTTTGATTCCATGATCCAGAAATCACTCAATGTAACCTTTCAATCAAATCCTTCTAATTCAAACTTCATCTACGACTTATGTAAACTAACACTTGAGCACAAACCGCTTTTGTCCTACTTCTTTCCTTTATAGGCTCTTCAACGCATTGGTTTTTGAAAAAAAGGGTGTGACATTATGGGGTTTGTTGTGAGGCACTGCGGGATAGAAATTGATCAATCTAAAATCGATGCCATCCAGAAAATGTCAAGTCCCAAAAATTTGCATGAGTTAAGAAGTTTTCAGGGTCGCTTGGCCTACATCAGAAGGTTTATATCTAATCTTGCAGGTCGATGTCAACCCTTTTTGATGAGAAAAGATACAGTCTTTGAGTGGGACCAAGCATGCCAAAATACATTTGACATTAAGAAGAAGTATTTGCTTAACCTGTTGGTCTTGAGCGCACCGACCGCTGGAAAACCATTGATATTATACGTAGCTGCATAAGAAAGAAAGACCGATCGGAGAGTTACTTGCACAAGAAAATGAGAGGGGTAAGGAAGGTGCACTCTACTATCTAAGTAGAACGTTGATTGAAGCCGAGCTAAATTATTCTCCAATTGAGAAAATGTGACTTGCTTTGTTTTTTGCGATATACAAGTTGAGACACTACATGCAAGCCTTCACTGTACACTTGGTAGCTAAAGCCGACCCAATCAAGTATGTCCTATCTAGGCTAGTCATCTCGGGACGCCTCGCTAAATGGGCGGTTATACTTCAACAATATGATAGCATGTATGTATCTTAAAAGGCGATGAAGAGTCAAACATTTGCAGATTTCTTGGCTAATCATCCGATCCCGTCAGATTGGAAACTATGTGAAGACTTGCAAGACAAAGAAGTGTTTTACGTCGAAAGCATGGAGCCTTGGACCATGTACTTTGCTGGCACAGTAGGAAGAAGTGGAGCAAGCGTCGGGATTGTCTTCATTTCCCCGGAAAGGCACATGTTACCGTATATCTTCACACTTAGTGAGTTATGTTCAAATAACGTTGCTGAATACCAAGAACTTATCATTGGTCTACAAATAGCTTTGGAGATCAGGATAACATACATTGAAATTTATGGCGACTCAAAACTAATTATAAACCAGCTCTCGTGTTGGTATGATGTGAAACATGAGGATTGATAAGCACTTGAAAAGTGCTTTTTATCCTTTCAAATTAAGGGAGTTTATATTAGATTTCACTTGTTTGCTAGTGGTTTTCAGGATAAAATGAGGAAAATTAGAAGAAAAGACTAAAAGATCAAAACCGAGCAAGAATACCGCGAAAAAGAGCTGAAAAACTCAAAAGGGTGAAATTTAGGATAGCGCTACGACGCCTGGACGGCGCTGCCGCGGCGCCAAAATTTGACGCAACATTCTGAACGCATTACAGTGTCGCAGCGCTTGGACGGCACTGCCGCGATGCTAATGCCCGAGAGCAATAAATCTGAACGCATCACAGCGTCGCGACGCTAAAACCCGATAGCAACAATTTTGGACACAACCCTAGTGCCGCAGCGCTATGGATCAGCGTCGTGGCGCCTGTTTTCCTTAAATGAAAATTTGTTATTTTTGGTAAGTTTTTGGGCGGCCAAACTCTATAAATTTGAGGGTTTTCAGCAGCTCTAATCGTAAAAAATCAAATCAAGAATCAATCAACCATCAACTTACAGACCTAAAAAGGCACAAAAAGGAGAGAATTGAGTGAGAGTTTATAAAAGAGTTCAAGGAGTGAGTTAGTTGCAAGGAAGAGGAAAAGAGTTCGAGATAGTCGTGGTGCCCTCCGAATTCCGACGTGAGAGCCAAGGAGATCGTGACGGTGCTACCTCAATCAAGAGCCTCTTTTCAGTAGAGTTTCCCTTTCTTTACACTCTTTCTTTGTTTTGCTTAAACATGTTGCTTCAAGCTATGAGTGGCTAAACTCTTTAGTTTTAGGGTTTTGATGATTTGTTTATGAATTTATGTTGATCTTGTAGACTTTGATGGTTTTGTTGGAATGATTATGCTTTTGATTGTTATTGTGTTTAATTCTTGTGGATTGGCCATCTTCACATGTTAGGTTAGATGTATGATTGAGAGATTGTATGTTTAACTTGATCTATAACAATGAATTGTTGTTAATCTATCACGAGAGTAGTTAGGTTGACAATAAAGGTTGCTAAAGACTATGCTTAATGCCATGTAATTTGAATTGGTTTCAAGAGATTAGTAATCAATCGAGTTGCATGAGAAAGAGTTGTTTTTGAGAGAAAATAACTTGGAATTAAGTTTCTAGACTTAGGCATATGAATTACCATAAATTCCATGAATTCTATAATATTGCATGATGAAATAAACAAGGATTCATTACCCTAGAACTCTCTTTGACTCTTGTGTTTCTCACTTTAATACTTATTTGATTTATATTTTCCATAACTCATAATATTCAATTTCAATCCTCAAATAAAATTGATTCAACTCTAGAATAGCTAAGTAACTTAAACTTTCACAATTGGATCTCTAGTGGAACGATATTCAGACTTAACCGTCTTATATTATAACTTGACCCGTACACTTGCGGTTAACACTAAAAGTGCGCATCAAGGATTGAAAGCCTTACTTCATTTTTGCTAAAAGGCTAATGGATAAGTTCGAGGGCATGATACTTGAACATATACTAAGGTCAGAGAATAGAAAGCGGACGCACTTGCAAATCTTGCTACTACCTTGACAATTGCAAGTGACATTCCTATAAATATCTCTTTGTCAAAAGTGGATCATTTTGCCGATCGAAGAACAATATGAGAAAACTGATACAATATTCGTTTATGTGATCGAAGAAAAAGATTGGCGACAATGCATTATAAATTATCTATAATACTGGGAAGCCTCCCACAGACCCTCGACATAGAATTGAGATACGAAGAAGAGCTGCCCGATTTATCTACTACAATGATACACTTTCTCGACGTTCATATGAAGGTCTTTTTCTTCGATGTTTAGGGAAAGAAGAATCCGCACGAGTCTTAGATAAAGCACATTCAGGGTTCTATGGCGCTTATCAGTCTGGACCAAAACTCCAGCATCAATTGAAAAGAATGGGTTATTATTGGCCCACAATGGTATATGGCTCCATGTAGTATGCAAAGCGATGCGAAGCTTGTCAATTTCATGCAAATTTTATACATCAACCACCAGAGCCTCTTCATTCGACAGTGGCTTCATGGTCGTTTGAAGCTTGGGGACTCGATCTGGTCGGACCTATAACACGTAAGTCTTCGAGAGGACACTCTTATATTCTTGCTGGAACAGATTACTTTTCAAGATGGGCTGAAGTTGTGTCTTTGAGAGAAGCAAAAAAAAAAAAAAAAAAAAAAAAAAAAAAAAAGAAAAAAAAAAGAAAAAAAAAAGAAAAGAAAACATTGTAAGTTTCATCCGCACGCACATCATCTATCTATATGGGATCCCTCATCGTATTGTGACAGATAATGGAAGACAGTTCGCCAATAGTCTGATGGACAAGTTGTGTGGAAAGTTTAAATTTAAACAGTACAAGTCTTCTATGTACAATGTCGTAGCGAATGGACTAGCAGAAGCATTTAATAAGACTTTATGTAATTTGCTAAAGAAGGTGGTCTCTAAGACGAAAAGAGATTGGCAGGAAAAGATCGGGGAAGTCCTATGGGCTTACCGAACTACTCATCGCACTTCCACAGGAGTCATGCCATATTCTCTGGTTTATGGAGTAGAAGTTGTTCTTTCATTAGAGAGGGAAATCCCGTCGTTCAGGATGACAATTCAAGAAGGGCTGACTACTGAAGATAACGCCAAATTACGTCTCCAAGAGTTAGAAGCACTTGATGAAAAGAGACTCGAGGCTCAACAAGCGTGCACGAATGTCTAAAGCTTTCGACAAGCATGTGAAACCTCGATAATTTCAGATTGGTGAGCTAGTACTTGCTGTAAGAAGACCTATCATCATAATGAAACATACAGGGAATAAGTTCACATCTAAATGGGACGGACCCTACGTTGTTAAAGAAGTCTACACAAACGGAGCATACAAGATCGTTGATCAAGATGAATTAAAAATTTGCCTAATCAATGGCAAATTCCTTAAAAGATTTCATGCTTAACGCTATATGTAAAAAATTGCATGTTAAGTATAAACTGCATGTTACTCCTTGCCTACATGAGCTTAAAAGGTGAACGACCATATGTAAAAATAAATGCATATTTGGCATGAACTACGTTATGACTTGATCTCGTTATCATAAAATGGTACGTAGACAGCTTAATTTTTTTTTTTTTTAAGTGCAATCACATAAAAAAACAAAAAAGAAATTTTCTTCACTGAATAAGAATCTTTGTGGTTACATATGAAGAATAAAAATAGTAAAATAAAGAAGAAAAAAGAAGAAGGGAAAAAGGAAAGAATTTAGCAAAGTCAAAACCTCCACTTGAAGTTCTTTAGCTCTTCGCGTGCAGTCTCCATGTTCTCCCGAATTGTAGCGAAAGCCTCAACACCTTCATCAGTTATAGTAGAAGTGCTCTCTAGAGTATTGATTTCTTCTTGCATCTTGGCAACTTCAAGTTCCTTCTCGTCTATGGTCTCCTTCTTCTCGTCACATAAACTCAAAAGTTTCCGATATTCAGCATTGACCTTCTAAAGTTTGGCTTCTAATTCTTTCTTTTCCAAGGCTAATTGCGCAGCTCGCTCTCGAATGGTTTTATCCTCTTCTCGTAGTTGGTTGATTAAAGTGAGGGCTTCTTTCATGCGAAATATTTTCTCTCCCAATTGATGGTCTTTGTCGGTTAAAGATAATTGCGCGGAATACGAAGACTGTAGCGCATTGAAATTTTCCACCCTCTTAAGATAATTTCTCACAAACTCTTGAAGTGGAGCCAAATTCTCTGCATGAATCTTTGAAATACTAGAGAATACCTTCGTTACTTCCGATCTGAAATGCGAGACCTGTTCATATGAAGTACGCACAATCTTATCCCGAATGCTTTCCCACATGGATAGTGCTGCCTGTTGATAGAAACTTGAAACCACCACATCACCTCAATATAGAATAGCCTCGGGGTTCCCAACATTCGGTTCTTTGCAGACGCGTTCCGTCGGTTCCGAAATTCTGAGCGGACCAAGAAGGGGCGTGGTTTTCTCTATAAAGTGGGCTTCAGAACAGCCGACTTCTTCAAGTGGAAAGGCTAAAACTTCAACGCTCTCAATACCTACTTTCTCCTTGCAGCGTCGAATGTCTTCTAAAATAGCATGAGATCATGGGGGTGGTTCAATTGTTTTAGCTGTGGGTAATTTAGAAGTACCGACCTTGTTTGTGGATGAATCCAAATTATAAGGTCCCATTAAAGATTCTTCACTGTACAGCCCCACAAGCTCTTGAAGGTGGGACTCAATGGAGACTGAAAAAAAAAAAAAAGAAAAAAGAGCAAAACATAAATTACCTGGTAAAGAAGAAAACAAAGAGAACTTGAGAAGAGAGCATACATACCAGCGGTATAGTAGCACTAGGGAGTCTTGAAACACTTGAAACCCCTTCAAAAAAATTATCGCAAGATGCTTTCACCTTCTTCGGGGTCTCTTCCAATGATGATCACTGGTACTACTGTGATTCCCTTCTGCATGAGTCGCATCATTGTCTTGAGAGGTATGAATCGCTTCTTCCATAAGACGAAGTTGTTTGCCACCTTGGTTGGACCCTTTGTTCTTGGATAGTCGGGGTTGCGATGGAGGAGAAATAGTGCTACTTACTAGTTGATGTATGTTATCCTTAAAATAACTCCCATGTTTTGACAGCCACCAGTTTCTGTATTGCGATGTAACATGGCTACGTGGCTCCAACTTACGAGCTGGCAAGAACACTTGGGATAATGTGTTACGTCTGGTGCAGACCCTAAAGTAATATATGATATTATTAAGGGTAGCAGCAGGGGACATCCCCCCTATATCATTAAGAGTGTCTTGATAAAATCCAAACTGCCGCCCAAACCGATAAAGACTGTATGATTCTAGTATCAAAGCATCTCCACACTGGGATGATAAATAACCGGATCGCATGCTGGAAATTTGGCAAGACTATTGAGACGATAGGTCATTATCATCAACCAAGCGCTTATGCCTATTTCTGCCCTGAATAGTTACATGCCATTGGATGTTTGCACCTCTATGGATCAACTCTCGTGCTTCGTATTCCCCGAAATAGATCGAGCCACCTTCACCAAAAAAATTGGCCATCTTTGGACCTCGAATATCCACAGGAACGGGATAATGCGTGTTAAAGTAATGGGTCAGCCAGCCATGGACATAATGCATAGGAAAGTGAAAGTCCATGCGACCATTTGGGTTGGAAGATTTGGTAATCAGCTCTAGACCATGATATATATTAGCTAAGGCTGGAATGCCAAGGCTGTAAGACTTCCCATCAGCCATCATGTTAGCAACCTTAAAAACTCCTGGACGAAGGAAAGCTCCCTTTTTGTGGGCTCCCTTTTGGGGGAACACAAAAAGACACAACCAACAAGATAAAAAAGCAGCCAAATATGTCTTGTCCTTCAAAGTGTCTTCTATCCCAAGTTCCTTGAATCACATATTTTCTCGTCGACCAGGCTCGATACTTGATTTTTGCACATCTATCCCAAGTTCCTTGAATCACATCTAGGTTATGAGTGGACCAAGAGCGGGAAGCTTTCTTTTGCTTTCGTTCAGGAGGCTTATCATATTTTTGAGCCCCAAGGAACCAAAATGAGATCCAAAAGCTAATAGTTACTTGGGAGTCATTTTTAAAGGACGATGCATGGTCTTTCCTCTAGGAGTAAACTATCGAATAATAGGCTACAAACACATGTTCACAAGTCTTCGGGAGATATTTTCTCTTCTCTCGTGAGCCGGTTAATTCTTTATAGCAAGAAATGACCTCCTCATACAAACTCCCTTTGATCGAAAGACCCCCAAACGACCATAGGTCCCATAAAGAAATGGATATTTTACCCGCCATGGTATGGAGAGTGTTAGTAGACGGACACCAAGCCTCACAGAAGATCCGAATCACATCGCTATTACGGTCATATGTATATAAAGAGGCCATCACCGCATTAAACAAACGAAAGTCGTGAAGAAACCATTCATTTTGGCTAATTATAAGCTCTAGCCATTCCCAGTAGCAGTCGGTAAAAGTGAATTCACCAAGGACTTTCACAATGGCATTTCAACAGGTCTCGCCTTCGAGCATACGCCGTCCAAGAGTTAAAAATCGATCCGGGGAAGGGACTTTGTCATGAATCGGAGATTGTATGATCCACATCTTTTCCCCTTGATGAAAGGGCACCTCAACAGATAGTTTAGGGAGGGTCATATCGTCATCTAACTCTAGCTAGACATATGAAAAAGGACTAGTTAGCAGAGCCTTTACAAGAAAACTAAGTTCGTTCTTTATAGGTTGATGCCTCTCTACAAGGATCACGAGCTGCGTTTTTCCAGACGAGACATGCTCCATAAAGTAAACCATTATCCTGCAAGAAAATGTCAGCATGAGAAGTTAGGTCTTGATTGCTCGATCTAAAAGAAATAGAGACATGAAAGTTTTCAATGGTGAAGGAGGTTTGAACAGATTCCAAGCAAGAACATTAAAAGAAACATTCGTTCGCCCCAAATGTTGACATCATGACATCACCACCCCTAGGCGGCTGCCCAATCCTAGGATCATCCCTAACTCAATAGTTCAGAGTCCTAAGGTCATCCCTACTTGTAGGGTGACGATGAATCATAGTTGATAAGATCTTCCCGGGATCATCTCTAACTCAATACTTCAGAGTCCTAGGGTCATCCCTACCTGTAGGGTGACGACGAGCCATAGTCACTAAGATCTTCACGGGCTCATCCCTAACTCAATAGTTCAGAGCTCCGAGGTCGTCCCTACTTGTAGAGAGATGGCGAATCAACAATTTAAATCTTCATGCGCCAGAGCAGCAGAGAGGTAATGAGCCAGTAATTCAAATCTTCATGCACCAAGGCAATAGAGAGACGACGAATAAACAATTCAAATCTTCATGCACCAAGGCAATAGATAGACGATGAATAAACAATTCAAATCTTCACGCACCAAGGCAATAGAGAAACGACGAATCAACAATTCAAATCTTCTCGCACCAAGGTAATAGAGAGATAATGAATCAATAATTCAAATCTCCACGCACCAAGTCCACAGTGGAGATGTTAGATCAACCGTTGGGAAATACAATTTCAAGGTTCGTAAGTCGGAAAAAGTTGTTCTACTTCAACTGGAATGCAAGTTAGCCTACAAACAACAAGGGTAAGTGATTAGAGTTAAATAATGATGATAATAATAATAATACGACAAAAGTAAAAAGAAGAAAAGAAAAAAAAAAGCTCAACTCTTGCTCTCTTGCTCAAATCTTGCTCTCTCTATCTCAACTCCTGCTCTCTCGCTCAACTCTCGCTCTCTCCCGGCTCTTGCTCTCACACTATCTCGCCTTCCCCATCACAACTTTTGCTCTCACCGACAACTTAAGTTTGCATTGATCGATGAAGCTTCGGCAAAATCAATTACCCGACGACAGAACGGCAACGAAACGATGTCTAACTTTGGCACGAGACTCTGACGATGTTCCATGGCTTCCGGTAGTAGCAAGAGGGGAATGAAGGCCGACGAGTCTCAAACGGCCACAAAGGTTCCACTTGTACAGGTGCCTGTCTTCGACAATAGAATAGCAACGGGACAACGTCTTACTTCGGCGCGATATTCCGGCGGTGTTCCGCAACTTTTGATAGCAGCAACGGGCGGTGAAGGTAAAATGAATTGGGATGGAATTACTGATGATGGCGCAACTCCAGAATGATTGAAGCATCGCGCCTTCGGGTATATATAGCCAAGCGCTGACAGGATCCTCGCACGCGATCCGGGGGTGAATTTCATAAATTTCATGGTATCTAAACCGATTTAGAAATTCTCAAGCCTCTTGAAATCTGATTTTAACCATACCTAAATCTTAAATCCATATTTTAAGCGAAATCCAAAATATCCAAGCTTCAAGTTCAAAATTATCTTTTGGACTTCAATTCGGATTTTAAAATTTATAACCAAAATTAGCCAATTTCTGCCCATTGAGTTCAGACTTTACATGAAATATCCAAACTAAAAATTTGGACGTCAGTGTCTATGCAAACCATAAAATTTAGTTGATAACAATATTCATCCTAAATCTAAATTTTAGTATATTCCAGATATTTCAAATGCAAAATCACAAATTTAGTTTCCTATCCCTCTAATCAAATCAATTGATGAGTTAAAACCTCAAATTCAACGTAAATTAGAGTTTGGTCATGCTCCAAGATTTACTTCCATTGATAAAATTTGGGTATATTCCTAAATTTATCTCGAAATTCAAGTTATGCGGATTTGGATTCTTGTCCTTAAGCCAAGTCGGATGATGGATAAGACCTCAAGTGTAACTTAAGTTAAAATCTGACCATACGCCAAATCCAAATAAAGTATTTTGGGTGAAAACTCAACTTCGCTACAAATTCCATCGTGTGTTTTTGAATTAGGTGGAGCATAAGTCGTATCAAAACTAGAGGTTACGCTGAGAGAAAGTAAAAATTTTTGACCTCAAGTTCATGCTTTCGATAAGGCGGCGTAAATAAATAATAAAAAAAAGGTCCAACATATATGTATATGTGTATATATATGAAATTCGAATCAAACTTATGTACTAAATTCATAGTTTGATTAAATCGACACGTCAAATAGGGTCTAAACCAGGAGCATATGACTTGCATTTTAATTTCAACTTCAATGTTTTTGAAATCAACCCACACATGAATGTGCATAAATTTCGAAAAGGGGGCATTTGTTGGAGAAGAAAATTTAAGAATTTTGGGTTAAAAAAAGTATTGGGCCCAAATCCAACTTTAGCTCAAACCAAAGAGAAAGTTGAGCCTAAGCCCAATGGTTCAGAAGCAAGTTGGCCCAAGCCCACGAAAAACCCTTATAAATTGAGGGTCTTCTTCTTCATTAGGGTTGTGGGAGGAAGATTGAAGAAAAGGTGCTAAAGCTTTGGAAACCCAAGTTCTGAAGAATTGAAGATTGAAACTCAAGATCTGAAGACCAAAGCTCCCAAGCTCATAAGTTCTGAAGATTGAAACCCTGAAATTCCAAAGAACTAAAGATCGAGGTTCCAAAGCACTGAAGTTCTAGAGACCTGAATAATTAAAGACTCTGGGGTTGAAAACTTTGAAAGTGAAGGCTTACAGAAGATCTCGAGAATTCAAGTTGGTTGTATTTATTTCTTGAGAGGAAGAATCAAGGGATCAAATATTAGAGATTGTACCCACAAATACTGAAATTAATACAAATATGAAGCTCATATTCTACGAATTAAATTTCTTCGGAGATCTCGTCGAACACTTACTACTAATGGCAATATGATTTTCTTTCTTAATTAATTTGAACTTTACCCTTTTTTACTTTGTTTTCTCTATGTGTGCGGCTGACGAGGAAGAAAAAGAATAAGATGGAGAGAGAGATGACATGGGAAAAGGCATTCAAATATATTTTCATACTTATTAGGCGAATGAACCCATCCAAGTTTGCAAATCCCAACCCCCTTTTTCTTCTTGTTCTTCTTCATCCTCTTCTTTCTAATCTCTTTTCCCAAGAATGCCATCGTTGTACAAGTTTCTAAAGTGATTTTGAAATGATTATAACCCATCGAAACATTTCAAAGTGACTCCTAGCCCTAATTTCATTTCACCCCTTTGTGGAAGTTGTTCTAGTATAAAAGTTTTGTAATAATTTTTAGTGTCACGAATCATAACAAAAACAAGGTTGTGGATGAAGGGGTTTTAGATTACATATAATTAGTGAAGGGTAGTTTTATTTTTGTTTTGCAGCTATTGCTTTATGGTATGGTCTAATTTGAGTTCTCATAAGGGTCTAGTTTTTTGCTACATAAAGATACAAATCAAAGATCATCGAATCACAAACTAAACTTTATATGAACTACATATTAAAAAAATGAAATGTAGATAGACCTTAATAGATTGGTATCATTTGATTATTAGATTATACATATATAATTCTATCCAAGTCTATTAGTGACATAATTTTATAAAAAAATGAGTCATATCCTTAATTCTATAAGTGACACTTCTTTATAATTGTTTTACTTCTATTGTGTTTGGCTTGGCTCTTTTTTCTTTTTTTTTTTTTTTTTTTTTCTCTTTTCTCTATCTAGCTAGGCACTCATATTTTGCAATATGTTACAATCGTCAAGAACATCTTGGTTGTCTGAACCATCTTTCTTTGGAGAATATTTTTTTTCCTTATTTGTGGCAGATTTTTTGAAGAATCTTTTTGTTTCCCGTCGATGAACGATTCTTTGCTCTTACAAAATTGTTTCCTTGTAAAGAATATATATATTTCAGGTTGTGGTTACTATGGCGTACTACGTTGCTTGTTCTTGTCTCTATTCTTGTGAAGAATAAGTTAAAGTATCCGCTTTGAACTTAGAGGAGTCTAAGTTCTATATTGAGCAAGATTCTTTGTTAGGGGAAGCTAGGAAATCTTGTTTTGAAGTATGTTTCAAAAAAAAAAAAAAAGATGAAAAGAGTAATAACGCAACATGAGAGGGAGTATCAAGTTTAGGGGAGCATAGACTCTTCATTAGGAATGAGCTATTTGAGAGTTTGTATAGAAGTTGTCTATCAAATAAGTACTTCATTGTAATCACTTAACTCTTATTAGTGAAGTTATTTTCATCGTGGACACTACACACTAAACGTAGGTGTAGTTGAATCGAACTAGGCTACCAATCTCTTTATGTTTATCTTTCTGTCATTCTCAAAGTTTGGTTTATTATTTTTTATATTGTCATTAACATTGTGCTTGACTTGTGTAGCCATATATTGGATTCCTAAATTTCAATACTTTTATCATGGTCTATCAACATACTGATAAACTTCTAGATACTTCTATCAGAATCTATCAATAAGAAGTATATCAGTGATAAACTTCTATCAATGTCTATCAGTGATAGAAATAAAATCAGTAATAGACTTCTATATACATTTATCAAAGTCTATCAAACACAAACAATCATATATATATAATCAATGACATATTTCTATATATTAGGGTCTAATCCAATTTAAGCCAAATTACTTAACCAAGATGAAATCCAAAATTAAATTTCAGTTGACCGAAATACCTTTTTTTTTTTTTTAAATCCATTATCAAGATGGCTACATGTAAAGACAAACAATAGATTTATCACTAAACACAAACAACAAACAAATAAAGTATCAAATAAGTATATTAGTGATAAAATTCTATTACTATTTGTCAGTAAAATTAGGAATTTTGGGCCTTCAACATTTTTTGGTGCTTCAATAAACTTTTTGGAAATTTTCTATGGGCTAAAAGTAAATTTAGCTATATTTGCAAGTAGTTTTAAGTTTTACTATTTTTCAATCTTTTAGACACTTTTTAAAGTCTAGAAACTAAATAGACATAAATCTAAAAATTTGTGGCTAAATTTATAATTAGAGGTTGAAATTTTGTTACATTAGACTTGAAGAGAGTTAAAATTAGACGTTGTTGTCCTTGGCAATCTTATTTTACCCAATTTATGGTCATTGGAAATTAATTTATCTTAATTTGTGTTTCATTTATATTATTTTCTCTCTCAATATTTTCTCCCTTATTCTTCCAAAATTCTACATTCCTCTCTCATGATTTTCTTCTTAATTAAAATCCTCCATTGACTCTTGACTTTCTCATTGCCACCCATCAACGTTCCTCTCTCTTTCAAACCACATTAATTGATCCTTTTCTCCTCCACACAAGTTTCTCTCCTCCTTTTGTCCTCATTTTTATTCCAAATATGACAGGGAGAAACACTTGGATGCTTCCAATCCACGTGTCGTCAAACTATGGGTCACACCAATTCTTGTTTGTCAAAATGTGTTTATCATTTTGATTTTGCAGTTTTTTCTACAATACATGGTTGGAAACAACCAACAATTCTTTCTAAAGGTCAATCATACAAGTGATGTTTATTCAGAGTTCCTAAACTTTTTTTTTTTTTTTTTTTAAGTCTAATAGGTCTTAGATTTCGTTTTTTTTTTTATTTAATATATTTTTAAAATATAAAATTTGTATCAAACACGTATCTTATATATTTGAAAATGTTAAAAATAAAATATTATTATTAGACATTAAACTTAGTATTGTGCTTAATAAGTACAACTAGACATCTTTTTAAAATTAATGTATTTATTAATTACAAAATTTTAAATTCAAGGTTCAATTAGATAAAAAAACTATACAAAATTATTATAAGCCTTTATAGAATTAATTTTAAAAAACTAGAAATATAAAATATTTGTTTAGTAAGTTGATTGTAAATTAAAGGGTAATTGTTTTAAATAGAAAATCTGTTGGAAATATTTTCAAATATAATAAAATGTAATTGTTTATTAGTGATAGACAGTGATAGACAACGATATACATCTATTAGTGTCTATTACTAATAGATAGTGATAGATGATAGTAGTCTATCACAGATAGACTAGTGATATTTTTCTATATTTATAAATTGACTATTTTGGTATATTTGAAAACTGATTAACGGGTAATTGTTTTATAAATAGATATATTGAAAAATTAAAACAATTAAAACTGAACCATAAGGAAAATAAGAAAATAAAAAGGTGCCTAAGTTAAAATAAAAGGATAATTGTAATACGTGGCAAATTAAACCTTCTTATTTGTAAATATAACATTTTTTTCAAAGAGATTTGCAAATATAATAAATCTTTAAAATAATAATTCATTATTCCTTTTTTACCCCTATCTACATTCTCCCTGCTGCTCTATGTCTTGAGCATGCTGGTTCAGGGAGTGTTTGCCCATGGCCGCATGCCCAACCCACCCTCAACCACCTTATATTCATGCCTTGTACGTAGCTTAGGAAGTTGTTTTCATTTTTATGTTGTTTTCCTATCGAGTGACGTTTCGCCAGTTTTGATATGCAAGACTGGCAAACTAGTTTTTGCTTAGAATGTAATATAAGGGAGCCCCACTAGTTGACTCCCCGACCAAGTATTGTTGTACTCTTTGCAAACAAGCTTTCTTGAAATTGTCAGTCCTCAATGCTTTATTTAATGATGTTTTCGAAGCTTTCCCTCTCTCTCGTTTTATAAAACCATTTCCTCTCGAAACGCGAGTAGAGGCTACATCATACTCCGAGTTTGCCAGCGACCCACGATTTTTGTACGGCTGACTTGCTCGCTGGGTTAGAGCAGTGCCACACAATCGCTCGTCGCGTACCCGAAAGTAAGCGATTGTGACAAGTGGTATCAGAGCTTAGTTAGCTCCTTGGCTGTCAAGTACCGCTATCATGTCGACTGTAAAGCAACTGAACAAGTCGCAATCTGAGCAACTTACTGAGATAGAAGAGCAATGGCTATATCTAAGGGAAGTTCCCGACGATGTGAGATTCATCCAAGCCCAGCTAGAAGGGTTAGATGAGAAGGTCAGAGAAATTGATGCACTAAACGCTCGAGTAGACGTGCTACCAATCACAGAGTTGACGCTAAGGGTCGACTCCTTGGAACACAAAACTACATGCCTTGGTAGTTTTAAACGTGGAGATAGCTCCACAAGCTCGGTCGCACACATGGAAGAACGTGTCGAAGAGCTCGATAGCTCCCACAAGGTCATGTTAAAGCTGTTTAATGACTTGACCGACGATTTCAGAGCAACAGTGGAAGCCATCAGGGCCGAGATGGCCGAGATGAAGACTCAGGTCAAACCAACGATGCGAGCCATGGGGAACCAAACCCCGAACCAAACGCTTGCTATGTCCAATAGATTCAAGATCGTGGAACCCAAAGCCTTTAGCAGGAACCGCGATGCTAAAGAACTAGAAAACTTCATCTTTGGCATGGATCAGTATTTTAAAGCAAGTGGAACCGTGTTAGAGGAGGTCAAGGTCACGTTGGCCTCTATGCATCTCTCTAACGATGCAAAACTGTGGTGGAGATCCAAAGTTAATGATGTCCAAGATGGTCGATGCACCATCGATACGTGGGGAGATTTGAAGAAGAAGTTGAGGGCTCAGTTCTTCCTCGAAAATGTGGAGTTCATAGCGAGGAGGAAGCTAAGGGAACTTAAACACACGAGAACTATCCGTGAGTACGTGAAACAGTTCTCTGCTGTTATGCTAGATATTTGAGATATGTCTGAGAAGGATAAGGTGTTCTATTTTGTCGAGGGTTTAAAGCCATGGGCCAGGACTAAACTATACGAACAAAAAGTATAGGACCTGGCCTCCGCCCTGGCTGCTGCTGAAAGACTATTAGACTACAGTGGCGATTAGGCGCCACAAAAGAAGAACACGGTGCCCCCGAGTACTGGGTACAAGCCCACAAAATCCAACCCTCCGAAGAGCTTCAATTCGGAAAGGAAGCCGCAAGCCTTAGGGCCAGCCAGAACCAACCCAGACCCATCTCTTGTTTCTTATGCAAAGGCCCCCATCGAGTAGCCGAGTGTCCACACCGGGGTGCCTTGACGGCCTTACAGACCTCAGTTCAAAGTTGTAGCTAACCCGAGATGGAAGTATAGGCAGAAAGGGAAGAAGATGAGGAAACCCCTAGAATAGGGGCACTAAAGTTCTTATCCGCAATTCAGAAGAAAACTTCCCGTCAGAAAGATGCAGTAGAAAAGGGATTTATGTTTGTTGACTCGATCATCAACTCCAAACTTGCTAGAAGCACCATGGTAGACTCTGGTGCAACACACAACTTCATTTCTGAACAGGAAGCTCGCCGCTTGGAACTCAAAGTTGAGAAAGACGCGGGTAAGATGAAAGCAATGAATTCAGAAGCCCTGCCAATTGTCGGAGTATCCAAGAGGGTACCTTTACAACTGGCCGAGTGGACTGGGAACGTCGATTTGGTCGTAGTATGCATGGATGACTTTGACGTTGTGCTCGGAATGGAGTTCCTCTTGGAACACAAAGTCATCTCCATGCCTCTGACCAAGTGCCTAATTGTCACCAATAGTAATCCCACAGTGGTCTCAGCAGATATAAAACAGCCTAGTGGAGTAAGAATGATTTTTGCCCTGCAGTTAAAGAAAGGTCTCGGTCGGGAGGAACCCACCTTCATGGCTATCCCGGTTGTCGATGAGTTCGCTAAAATCGAGTTTGTTCCTCTAGAGATCCAAGAAATTCTGAACGAGTATGTTGATGTTATGCCACAAAGTTTACCAAAGTCTTTACCCCTGCGACGTGGGATTGATCACGAGATTGAACTTGTCCTCGGAGCCAAACCTCCAGCGAAGAATGCATACAGGATGGCCCCCCTTAACTAGCTGAACTCAGGAAGCAGTTGGATAGTTGCTGAATGTAGGATTCATTCATCCTGCAAAAGAACCATATGGTGCCCCAGTTTTGTTCTAGAAGAAGAAAGATGGAACGCTACGATTGTGTATCGATTATAGGGCTCTAAACAAAGTAACAGTTCGAAACAAGTACCCCTTACCGATCATCACTGATCTGTTTGACCAGTTGAACGGAGCCCGATACTTCACGAAACTTGATCTCAGGTCAGGGTACTACCAAGTTCGCATCGTCCAGGGGGACGAACCGAAGACCACTAGTGTTACTAGGTACGGGGCCTTCGAATTCCTCGTGATGCCCTTTGGACTCACCAACGCACCAGCCACGTTTTGTACACTGATGAACCAAGTATTTCATGAATATCTCGATTAGTTTGTAGTGGTCTATCTCGATGACATTGTGGTATATAGTCCCACTCTGGAAGAACACAAAGTTCACCTCCGGTTAGTCTTTGATAAATTACGGCAGAATCAACTCTATGTGAAGAAAGAGAAATGTGCTTTTGCCCAAAAGCGTATTAACTTCTTGGGCCATGTGATCGAATATGGGAAGATCGGGATGGATAGTAACAAGTTGAAAGCCATCCAGGAATGGAGAGTTCCTGTCTCTGTGCCGAGTTGTGTTATTTCTTGGGACTAGCAAACTACTATCGCCGTTTCGTTGAAGGATTTTCAAGGAGAGCTGCCCCCTAACTGAGTTGTTGAAGAAGGACACTACTTGGCAGTGGTCGGCCGAATGCCAGTCGGCCTTCGAAGAGCTTAAAGCGACTATGATAAGGGGCCCTGTTCTCGGTCTGGTCGACATTACAAAATCGTTTGAGGTGGAGACAGATGCTTCAGATTATGCCCTCGGAGGCGTTCTTCTCCAAGGTCATCCAATAGCTTATGAAAGGCGAAAGCTCAATAGCGCATAAAGAAGATATACTGTCTCTGAGAAAGAAATGCTGACCATGGTCCACTGCCTAAGAGTTTGGAGGCAATACTTGCTGGGATCATGTTTCGTAGTTAAGACCAACAATACTGCAATCTGCCACTTTTTCAGCCAGCCAAAGTTAACGTCAAAACAGGCGCGATGGCAAGAGTTTCTGGCTGAATTTGACTTCAGTTTCAAACACAAGACAGGGAGGAGCAACCAGGCCGCCGACGCCCTTAACCGAAAGGGCGAGCATGCAGCCATGTGCCTGTCATATTCAGTCAAGCAAGGCCAATGGATCGATGCGGGAGATCATCAAGGAATTTTTGCAAAAAGACCCTTCCGCTCAGATTGTCATAGCATTAGCCAAAGCTGGCAAGACCAGATAGTTCTGGGTTGAGGGGGACTTGCTGTTAATAAAAGGGAATTGGTTGTATGTCCCCAGAGTAGAAGACCTAAGAAAGAAGTTGTTACATGAGTGTCATGATACCTTATGGGTAGGCCATCCAGGGTGGCATAGAACCTATGCATGACTTAAGAAGGGCTACTTCTGGCCCAGTATGCTAGTCGATGTCATACAGTACACCAAGACCTACCTCATCTGTCAACAGGATAAGGTTGAAAGAGCGAAAATTGCTGGGCTCCTCGAACCCTTGCCAGTGCCATCCAGCCCATGGGAGAGTGTGTCCATGGATTTCATCACCCATCTGCCGAAGGTGGGCGAGCACGAAGCCATCTTATTTATCATTGATCGGTTTTCGAAGTATGCCACCTTCATAGCTACCCCGAAACTATGTTCTGCCGAAATGACAGCTCAATTGTTCTTCAAACACGTGGTGAAACTATGGGGACTTCCAGCCAGTATTGTCAATGACAGGGATGGCAAGTTCATAGGCACCTTCTGGACCGAACTATTTTCCTTCTTAGCGACAAGCCTGAATATATCCTCAAGTTACAACCCCAAACAGATGGCCAGACAGAAAGGTTTAACTGCCTGCTCGAAGAGTATTTGCGTCACTTTGTTGACGCCCGGTAAAAGAATTGCATGCAGTTGTTAGATGTGGCCCAGTTCTGCTTCAATTGCCAAACAAGCTCATCAACAGGGAATAGTCCCTTTGAAGTCGTAAGCGAAAGACAACCCTTGTTGCCCCACATTATTGATCATCCGTACGCAAGAAAGAACCCCCAAGCCCACAATTTTACAAAGGAGTGGAAACAGATCGTTGAGATTGCACGAGCTTACTTGGAGAAAGCCTCCAAGCACATGAAGAAGTGGGCGGACAAGAAGCGGTGCCCCCTCGAATTTCGAGTAGGGGATCACGTTCTGATCAAGTTGAGACCTGAACAGATTCGATTCCAAAGCCGGAAGGACCAACGCCTCGTCAAGAAGTATGAAGGTGCAATAGAAGTCCTGAAGAAGGTCGGGAACGCATCGTATAGGGTGGCGTTGCCTACATGGATGAAAATTCACTCAGTAATTCATGTAAGCAACCTCAAACCCTATCACCCCGACCCCAATGATGGCAGCCGCAGTGCCGTTGTTCGGCCTGATATCGACCTCAAGCACACATACGAGAAGGAAGTTTAGGAAATCCTTGCAGACAGAGTCAGAAAAGTTGGAAGACCTGTTCGAAGAGTTCTTGAGTTTCTTGTCAAGTGGAGAAATCTCCCCGCAGAAGAAACAAGTTGGGAACGTCTTGAAGATTTGGAAGCATGGAAGCCGAAGATCGAAGAATTCAAGCTCCGCTAGTCGATAGAGACGTCAGCTGTTTAAGTGGGGGAGAGTGTCTTGAGCATGCTTGTCCAGGGAGTGTTTGCCTATGGTCGCATGCCCAAACCACCCTCAACCACCTTATATTCATGCCTTGTAAGTAGCTTAGGAAGTTGTTTTCATTTTCATGTTGTTTTCTTTTCGAGTGACGTTTCGTCAGTCTTGATATGCAAGTCTGGCAGACTAGTTTTTGCTTAGAATGTACTATAGAGGAACCCCACTAGTTGACTCCCCAACCAAGTATTGTTGTACTCTTTGCAAATAAGCTTTCTTGCAATTGTCAGTTCTCAATGCTTTATTTAATGATGTTTTCAAAGCTTTCCCTCTCTCTCGTTTTATAAAATCATTTCCTCTCGAAACGCGAGTAGAGGCTACATCACACCCCGAGTTTGCCCGTGACCCACGATTTTTGTACGGATGACTTGCTCGCCGAGTTAGAGCAGTGCCGCACAATTGCCCTTCCCGTACCCGAAAGTAAGCGATGGTGACACTCTGCATCTCTCTCCCATCTCCTAATTTCCTCTCCCTTCTCTCCCAATTGTAATCTCCCCATTCTTCTTCCGATTAATTAATTTTCGCTCTCCCTTTCCATCTCTCGATTTATTCTCTTCCATATTTTACTTGTTAATTGAAAAGTAATTTAAAAAAAGTTGATGCAGTTAGGATTTCAACCCAAGAATTAGGAATGAACAACTATTATCTCAAATAGTGAGCCAATTGTCAAATTTAATTATAAAATTGCAACATTTAATATAAATACCAAATAGGAACGCAACTTAATAAAGCTACTCTTTTAGTTCTCATATTTGCATCTTTTTTAGAACCATTTCTTAAAATTTAGAAATAAGAAACATCAATGATTATCAAGCAAGTCTGTTTCTAAAAAAGAAAATGAGAACTGAGGACGTTAAGATAATGGGCCCATAGTTTTATTTTTTCTTTTCTTTTCATAGGACCTTAAAAATATGAAATTTATTAGTAATAAACTTCTATCACAGATCATTAATCGTTTGTGATATAACTAATAGACTAAATCTATTATAGTTTATCAGTAATAGGCTTCTATCATCTACTAACTACTTCAATCCATGTTAGAAGTCTACGCCCTATAGACTTTTATCAAGCAATGCATAATAATTTATTATTAAATGTTTGTTTAACACTCTTCCTCAGTAAATAAGCATTAGGTGTAGAAGAGTTGGTTTGGGTGACTGCAATTAGAATGTACTTAAAACCTTAAGATCAAACTAAAAGTCTAAAATTTATAGAATCTATTAGTATCTATCACTGGTAGACTTCTATTATTATGACATAATAATAGAATTCTATTGGTGATAGTCACTGATATACTTATATATTAGTCAATCAAAGGATTCTATTATTGATTGAAGAATTCACTAACTATCACTCATGTTTTTAAATGTTAGAAAAGAATTCATTAAAACCTTATTTAAGATGTGGAAAATCTAAATTTGATAATTGTCCCATTTAAAATTGAGTGATATTGATGATATAACTTAAATAGATATTAGTGATATTCAGGTATCAGTGATATAAATTAGGTAGATATTAGTGATATTGGTGATAGAAATTAGGTAGATATCAGTGATATCCGTGTATTAGTGATATCAGTGATAAAATCTTAGGTAGATGTCAATGATACATGTGTATCAGTGATATTGACGATAAACTTAGATAGATATTAGTGATACCGGTGATAGAAGTTAGGTAGATATCACTGATATCCGTGATAAAGTTTAGGTATATATTAATGATATCCATGTTTTAGTGATAACAGTGATCAAATTTAGGTAGATACTGGTGATATCAATAATAGTAATGATATTACGTACATATCAGTAATAGTAGTTATCACTAATAACAACTATAATTGATTTATTTCTATCATGGATAAACTTTAAATATTGGGTACTCCATACATCCAACATGTTTTTGTGCTTTCAATGGGTTTTTTGGACATTTCCTATGGGTTAAAGGTAAATTTTGCTATATTTGCAATTAGTTGCAATTTAAACATTTTAGAGCCCTTGACACCATTACATATAAATTTCATCTAAGTTCCTCTTTCATATATTAACTTAAGGGAAAATTGGATAAGATAGCAAAAAACTAGTTTTCATTTGAATATATAGCAAAATCGAGAATATTAAGATTGATGGAAAAATGTGTGCAAGGCACTTTATAATACCTGTTTTACCGTTAGTTGGTTTGTATGGCCGGAACATTAAATACAATGTAACTGGAGAGCTTAAATAAGAACTGAGATATAAATACAATATAATTAATACTTACTCCCTAAATCGAATTCAAACGATTCAATTTCTCTCGTCACACTATTCTAAGATTTAGTCCGATATGAGCTAGTAGGGGAACCTAATAGACCTATAGATCATGAGCTCCAACAATCCAAAATTAATTGGCTAAACTTTTGAACCTAACTAATCAACATTCATTAACTACTGGGACAATCCACTATAGCCCAATAGTTGTACTCTCCTCACTATAGATATATTTATGTCCATTTGATATAACTATGATTAGTAGGTCGATCCTTTCCAAGTTGTTCGTAATTATTAATTATAGCTCTGTCAAAATCACCATTTTACACATGTAATTACTATTTGTTCCTTAAGTCCCACTAATCCTCTAATGAACAATTAACTTGTTGTCCAACCACCAAACCGAGTCCCTTTCGGGCCAATGAGAAGGTGAGGCCCCTTGTTCAAGACTCAAAGTTAGTACTTAAGGGAACAACCTCTCTACTATCCTTAAAATCAGGTAGGAGTGAATTCCATCTCGCAAGACTATGTCCCCAACTATCTACTCGGTCTTATCCCTAAAATGGTAGGTCTATTGAGTTGGCGAACTCGGGCTGCTCTCACCCATGCAAATCAAAGGATAATCCCGAATAAACAAGAGTTCATAATTAGCTTAGGATTAAGATCAAGTTACCTAGGTCACCATATTGAAATAATCAGTCTTAACAGTAAACGACGTTATAAAGTAAAAGTGATTATCTTGTGGTCTGGTCTTATGCAAACTCATTGCATAGGATGCTCCCACTCGCATGTCTTTACATGAACGATATAGGACACAACATCTGTATTAAATACAAAGTGGGCCACATCCATAGTGTCCTGAAGATAAACTACCCAACCTTATCCCTATACTATAAATTATTTTAGCTTTTACTTGAAGTTGATCCATTTTTATGTCTACATTTAAAGTTTAAGTATTCATGCTATAGCCAGGGATTCTTAGTTTATTGGATTTAATTTATATGCAACTCACATATTCAATAACATCCATACTTAATAAACTTCAATATCAACTTTATTAAAAATAAAATATGAGTTTTAGAACATAAAACCCAACATACTCCCACTTGGACTAAAATTCCAGTGGGGTCAAATGTACATTATGTTGAATTTAAAGAGAAAAAACACATTAATACAATAAACTAGCATTGTCACATACCCATGGTTTTCTCCCACTTTCCCTAGATTATATAACTCGTAGTCCCAGGCTTATTAGATGAGTCTCAAATACTTTAGCCGTGAGGGCCTTCGTAAATGAATAAAAAATATTATGCTTTGAAGCTATCTCTTTGATGATTACGTCTCCTCGTTGCGCAATCTCCCTAATGAGATGGTATTTATGCTCAATGTGCTTTCTGCGCTTATGGCTTCTAGGTTCTTTAGAATTTGCAATTGCACCATTGTTATCACAGTAAAGGGTAGTAGGCATATGTATATTTTGAACCACTTCCAAATCTGTTAAGAACTTTTTAAGCCATACTGTCACACCCCAACCCAGATTTACTCTATACCTAGGAAGGAGCATGAAGTTTCCCAACATAAGACTCTATAAGATAAACACCATAAAAGAATAGCAAAACAAACAACAATCCCATAATCTCATCAGATGAACGTGCAAACTTTCAACTAACATGTTTGTATATACAAATATAAAGTACAACACGTCCCCCTCTCTACCCTCATGAAATATGTTCATTACAAGATATACGAACAAACTAAGTATTTACAACTATCCCAGAGGTTCATTTCCAAATAGGCCCAGACGAGATTCTTCAGTAGGCTAGGCGTCTCGGACACGCTCCCTACTTGAAATAACAACAGCAACAAACTGGATGAGCAAAAGGCTCAGTGAGTGACTAAATCTACTAAAACTACTCATAACAACTTTAATCCAGTTTGTAAAATAGTAACCATCGCATAACACATCCCAATGAATTATCAAGATTCACTTTCCACTATGCATATATAACTATTAATTCTCATGTCTCACAAGCTTTCATCTATTTAGTGCTTTCACTTTCCGTCCCTCAGCACTTACTCATTTATAATTACAGTACCATGTGCCTTCACCTGAAATCCCTCGGCACAGGTAACAAGCTCTATCTTATGCTCTAGTGCCTTCACTCATGATCCCTCGGCACGAGCTAGTGTGTGATGGATTACTACATGCCTTCCCTTACAGGCCCTGAGCATTGTAGTCCATTTTTCTACTGTTATCCAAATGCCTTCTCAAATCCCTTAGCACTTAATTTCAAACGTACTCACATGTAGCTTTCACCATAAGGTCCCTCAGCCACTTATGTGCTTAGACATTTGTAATAATATTCTCTTAAATCACTAACACATCACATACATAAGGCATACTACCATGAATCACGTTTCCTTATCAATATGCGTACTAAGTTTAACACAAGGTATAACAAACAGTCACTCACAATTGGTCCCTGCTCTAAGTGGGTTATAAGCCTCCCCGAGCTCTTCTTGGCCTGAAAATACATAATCCTCAAGTTTAGTTTCCATAATCTCCCTTTTCCTTTAGCATACAATAGCATCGTTACTCTATAGAAAATTGTAAGCTACCAGCGTTACTCAAAAGATACTTAAACTGTACTAGCGACACTGCGTTGATTAAAACTAGCGAGTCTACCTTGAGAAGTGATACCCAGCAATACTCTAGCGAGAATTGTGAGACGCAAAGCCTATCTTTGCGTTGCAGCGTTACTTGCTTCGCTGCCCAGTCTCTCGCTCACTCAGTGATACTTCCGCTGCTGCAGAACCGTTTCCTTCTTCCTTTTTTCTTCCTTCTTCAACCTGCTAAACATTACATTTCAATCAATTTCAGTACTTCCTTCCTTCTACAAACTTGTTAAAATACAAGTCCTTCATCTTACCTCCAAATTTCATGAAGAACATCCTCTTCGTTTAGGACATCTGCTTCGACAACTCCAAGTTACCTCTAATCATCCGACAGTTCAACTCCCGTCTCTTCTTCCTGAGTTTGACACACAATTAAACAATTTCAGCTCAAGCATCCTTCATGAAACCTGCTAGAAATCGAGTTAACTTACTAACCTCAAAGTTTCAGCCCTAACCTTCGTCTCTTCAATTCGTTCTTCCTCCAAAATCGAGCATCACTCTAAAGAGATAACAGCAGCCGAAACCTCTGTCAACCCCAAGTTTCTTCCACGAATTCAATGAGATTTCTGCTTCAGATCAGCATGAACATCTTCTTCTACCTCCCTCCGATGTTTCGCCTTAATATGGACCCAACTCGAGCTCTGAAATGCAAGCAGAACAATTGATTTCTCAGTCCACTTATATATATACCACTGACTTGTCCTCCATTTCAACTCTATACTATAATCCGTTCAACACATACCTCCTATGCTCAGCTTCAGCAACGCACACGGCCTCTGATGATAATTCTTTTCAAACTCTCCCACCAAATAGTTAGCATACGCATAACTTTCTCTCGGCCAACACTCTTTGTCCAACGCATACCCGCCTTCAACGAATGGTAGCGTTCACCGCATAATAGCCTCACCGCAGATCAGCTCCCAACTCCTCGTGGCCTTTACTTCCAATGGCACACTGCCTTCAATGCGTTTAACGCATAATGATCCTTGATACCAAGTGATCCTCCACGCCTTTTGTCCTCAACGCGTCTCAGCTTCAGCGCATGATAAGCTTCCTTCACCTTTGCGTTTACACCAAAATTATTTCCTCCACAACAGGTTGCCATCAACCCATAGCTTACACTTAGCCATTTTCCCACTCCAAATACAAGCCAGCCAACTACTTTTACACATTCACCCATCTCTCGGCCCCTTCTTACTTTGCGTTCTCACAAAAATAGATGCGGGGCTTATACATACAACATCCTTATGCTACTTCACATGCAGCTTATAGTCCCACATTCTCCTTAGATATTTGAGAATATTTTTAACCACAGTCCAATAATCATATCCTGGATTGGACTGATACCTGTTGACAATTCCCACTGCATAGCATATGTCAGGTTGTGTACATAACATGACATACATCAGACTACCAATTGTTGACGCATAGAAAATTTGTCTCATATTCTCAATTTCTTGAGGTGCCTTAGGACATTGTACCTACTGACAATTTCTACTGCATAGCATATGTCAGGTCGTGTACATAATATGAAATACATTAGACTACCAATTGCTGACGCATAGAGAATTCGTCTCATATCCTCAATTTCTAGAGGTGTCTTAGGGCATTGTTTCTTTGATAGATAAACTCTATGTCTGAAAGGTAACAAACCCCTTTCGAAATTCTAAATCTTATATCTAGACAACATCTTGTCAATATATGATGCCTGAGATAACATTTTGTTCTTGCAATTTCGAACGATTTGAATTCCAAGAACATATTGAGCTTCTCCCAAATCTTTGGAATTGGGTTGCTAGCCGTTGTTTAACATCAGTCAAGAATCTTACATCATTCCCAATGAGTAGGATGTCATCTACATACAACACTAGGAAGACTACAGTGGTGTTGCAATCCTTTCGTAGACACAAGGTTCGTCAACATTCTGTTCAAAGTCATACAATTTTATCGTAGTGTTGAACCTTATGTTCTAGGATCTAGAAGCTTGTTTTAACCCATAAATAGATCATTTAAGCTTACAAACTTTTTACTTTTGATCCTATTTAATGAACCCCTCTAGTTGAGCCATATAGATACTCTCTTTAAGATTGCCATTCAGAAAAGCTGTCTTGACATCCGTTTGCCAAATTTCATAATCATAAAATGTGGCAATGGATAAAAGTATTGTAATTGATTTCAGCATGGCAATAGGGGAGAAGGTTTCTTCATAGTCCACCCCCTCTCTTTAAGTATAACCCTTTGCCATTAGTCGTGTCTTAAAAGTTTGTACTTTACCGACTTGGTTTCTTTTCCTCTTGTAGATCCATTTACAACCAATAGGTTTTACCCCATTCGACTAATCTACAAGTTCTCAGACCGAATTGAAGTACATAGACTTCATTTCGAGATCCATGGCTTTGATCCACTGGTTCTGGTCTACATCATTCATTGCTTGTTTATAGGTCAATGGATCCTCAATGCCATCATCAGGTATGACGACCTAAGTTTCTGTTAAATCCATGTAACGTTCAAGTTGATGGATAACCCTCCCACTATGTTGAGGCATACTCAATTCTTGAGAAGGATGTGACTGACCAGAAGTACCAGTTCTATTAACAAATCTTGTTGATGGACCGACTTGATCAACAACTCTTGTTGATTTATCTGTAGCTTCTTTGGAAATTTCACTTAGTACTAGTTTACTTCGAGACTGATGATCTTTCATGTGGTTTTCCTCTAAGAATATTGTCACACCCCCTCCCAGATTACCCTTACTACTCGGGAAGTGAGTGCGAACCAGCACACAACTGTATTCTAAAGTAACTATCTAACAATCAACTACTGTTCATTCAATCTTATCTATATGCCATATGATAGATAGAATAATAAAACTCATCACGATAAGTGTTCTCTATATACATTCAGAAACAAAACCCACTACAATCCCAAAGAACATGTTTAACAAAATGAAGCATGTACATATACTGTGTATTTACAACTATCCCAGAGGACTGGTCCAAAATAAACCCAGACGAGGATCTCCTGTAGGCTAGGCGTCCCAGACACGCTCGTTACCTGAAACAAATAAACAAATAAAAGAATTGCTGAGCCTAATGCCCAGTGAGTGATGAAATTTTTCCAACTGTTATTACACTACTTGAATTGGCATGAAACATAAAAAACCACCACATATCTATATAACCAAAAATTTCAAAGTTAACTCATGCTATAGAACACCATTAATACAATTATTCCTTCCCAGCTGTGGCGGAGTGACGCGCAACGCATACAACTTCGTATACCATTTCTTATCACATCCACATCCGAATACTTCCACACTTCTTCCCTCGATATTATAATCCCTCAAGTGCCTTCACATATTGTCCCTTAGCATTGAGTTTTATCATAACAGAGTTCCCATGTGCCTTCACACTTGATTCCCTCAGCATTGGGTTCCCTATCAATCCACTGCTCAAGTGCCTTCACTTGTGATCCCTCAGCACTGAGCTATCACATACATTGGATTTCCGCATGCCTTCACATATTGTCCCTGAGCATTGGAATCTACATCAACCAACTATTCTAGTGCCTTCCCACATAGTCCCTCAGCACTGAATATCATATACATTCTTTAATCTTTACAGCACAACACAATCAATCCATAACTACTTCATATGATAGATTTCACATACCCATTATTATTAAAACAGACTAAGTGGGTTTGTTAAATTAACAAGAAATCACTCACAACTTGTCTTGGTTCTAAGTGGATTGTGCACCTTCTCGAGCTCTTCTTGGCCTGTAAATACACATTTCCCATGTTAAGTTCTCCTTGAACTTTCTTTCCATGATCAATAAATATGCATAATCATACTCTATTCTTGCTCCCTTAACCAGACTCCTTTTTCTCAAAATTTCATGATTAGCGTGACTCTATGTCCCTAGCGAGACTCAGCGAGATCGGTGAGACGCAAAACGCTTTACATTACCAGCGACACTCGCTTCGCTACTCAGTCTTCAGCTCTTCAGCGATACCACGGTCTGAGCGACACCTAATAACCACTGTTTTCTTCTTTCCCTTCTAACTCTTTCTTTAAATTGCTAAACATCGCATTCCAGCCAAAATTAGAACTTCTTTTCCTCTACGAACTTGTAAAGAAATAAGTCCTTTACCTTACCTTAAAGTCTCATGATGGAAGCCCTCTTCGTTTGAGAGATATTCTCAAACAACCCCGAATTGCTCCTAATTGTCCTGCAATTCAGCTTCAATCTCTTCTACCTGGAGTTTAACACACATTTACTCAAATTTGGCTCGAGTATCTTTCATGAAAATTGCTAAAAATCGAGTTAACTTACTAACCTCAAAATTTCGACCCTAGCCACAGCTTCCACAGTTCGTTCTCCCCAACACTAAACGATATTCAAATTAAGTAACACTAGCTGAATTCTTCGTTCCAGCTCAAGTTTCCTCCACGAAACGACGAGAATTCCACCCCAAACCAACATAAACACCTTTTTCTACCTCCCTCCGTTGTTTAGCTTCAAAATGGGATCAACTCGAGCTCTGAAATGTGATCCAAAATAATTGAATACTCAGTCCACTTATATATATACCACCGACTTAATCTCCACTTTCATCTCTATATATTGATCTAATCAACGCATACCTTTTGTGCTTGGATTCAGCAACGCATAAGCCTCGATTTTGTGTGCTACAATTTCCCAACGCCCCATCGCCGGATAGCCGACGAACGCATGATCCTCTCAGCCATTCTTCTATGCACCAACGCATACCCACTTTCAACGCATGGTAGCGTTCAACGCATAGTGACCTTCGACGCAGAGTGGACTTCAACGCCTCGTGGCCTTCAACGCCTAATGGCTTTCCTTCACCTCTGCGTCCACGCCAAACTACTTTCATCAACGCATAGTGCCACCAACGCATGGCCAATACTTAGCCATTTTTGCTCCCACACAACTCGACCAACTTTTCCTACTAGACGCCCATCTCTTAGTCTCTTTTTAACTTGCCTTCTCACAAGGTCAAGTACGGGGCTTACAAATATAGCGTTTGTTGACACAAATACTTTGTTTTCTTAAGAATCATAAAACAGACCGCCTTTCATTTCTTTAGGATATTATACGAATAGACATAATTTTGAACGTGTTCCAACATTTTTGGGTTTTGTATCAACATATCTGAAAAGGATCCCCAAATCCTAAAGTATCATAAAATACCTTTATGCCCTCTCCATAATTCATATGGCATTTCTAAAATACTTTTAAAAGGAACCATGTTCAAAATGTATATAGCAGTAAATCTATTGCATATCCCCAAAACAAACCAAGCAATTGAGCATAGCTCATCATTGAAAGAACCATGTCTAACAGGGTTCTATTTCTCCTTTCCGATACACCATTCTGTTGAGGTGTACCAGCCCAGAGAGTTGAGACTGGATTCCATGTTCTATCAGATTGTCTTGGAATCTAAAGTCCATGTACTCTCCACCTCGATCTGAGTGAAGTGTCTTAATAGTTTTACCTGACAGGTTCTCAACCTCGACCTTGAGTTCCTTTAATTTTTCAAGGGCTTCGAACTTGTGATGCATGAGTGTTCGTTGAATTTTGTTCGTTTAATTTCTAATTAAATTGAATTGAGTTTCTTAGCTCGTTGCACAAAAACAGATTTGTCATTTCCGTACAAGCATGCATTGAGAATTACTCTAGATTTGATCATGACTAAGCAAGTTTTCCAATAAAGACCCAAGTATAAGTATTTATAGGTTTTCCTGGTGAGTCCAGGGTCGAACGTAGGGATTTGTAATAATTAGGCGTTGAGACTAAATGTATGACTATGCGGTGACTGTACATGTAAATATATATGCATTTGTTGATTGTGTATCTAAACTATACAAAAAGAATGAAAAGAATTTCCTACTATTAATGAGGTGGACGCGACGTTGGGTAGTCATATGAAACAATGCGTCAGTGTCACACCCCCTCCCGGATTATCCTCCCTAACCCGAGAGGAGATGTGAAGACAGCAACCTTGACTCCTCTGTAAGGTTCACTGTCCAACCATTTCCTTTACCAAAGACGGCCCAAACGAGGTTCTTGCATAGGCAAAGCATCCCGAACTCGCTTGCTACCTGGAAAATTAGAAAACATGGGAAAACGTGAGCTAAAGCTCCGTGAGTGACAAGTTTTGTAAAACTATCTTTTATTCGATATCAGACATGTTACAGTAATACGCATTAAAATAAGGATTTAACACGTTAATTCAACAGAAACAGATTCCCACAAATCTTTGTCAATCACGTAAATTCGTTCTAAATCCATAGAATCGTTTTCCAGATAATTAAATAGAAAATCGTTTGGTTTTTCAATCTTCTCCCTTAGTTGAGGCAGAGCAAAGCTCAACGCTCTCAACGTCAAAAACATCCTTAGTTGGGGTGGAGCAAGGCTCAACACACCGAACGTCGAAATCATCCCTGGCTTCAAGCAGAGCAAGCTCGATGCACTAGCCAGTTTAACCTTTATGTGCACATAGGAATATAACGGGTTGCCCATGTACCTTCTCATGTCCTTGAGTACTGGGTCCCGGAGAAACTCACGAGCCTTCTCAAAGAGATAAGCACTGAGCCTCCTCTTAATCATTTTATCAATCAATTTGAGTAGATCATTCATATAAAACCTTTCATAAAAATCAAGATGTTTCTTGATAAACTATACTTTGCCACATGCTTTTCAATATAGTAAAACAATCAGGTAAAACATGTCTTTTAAACATTATGATCAACATCATGCGTTTCATGAAACCATATCATATAACAATGTTTCAACAAAATTCAGTTATGATAGAAGAAGAGAGTCACTCAAAATTTCTTAAGAGATTTCCTTTTTTCCTTCCAATCTCTGTCTTCCCGAGCTCCTTGAACGCAAGGTTTGAACTCCTAACTCGCAAACTATTTCTGGTAACCGGTTGGACGCAACCCTGCCTTTAAACGCAAGGTGCAAACTCACTCTTCTTACCCTTTCGGATGTATCGTGGCGTTCACCCTTCTCGACGCAAGCCAACTTCTTAACACCAGATGACTTAAGTGTCAAGGTTGTCTTTGGCCGCAGACTTCCTCCTTCAAACGCAAGGTTTTCTTCTTCCAGCTCTGTTTCTTTCCTTCTCTCAAGGATTATTATCACCAAATCATCAGTCATTACTTTTCCCTCAAGGTCCTATTTATAGAGAACTTATCATTCTACCTCTCCTCTTTTGCTGCCACTTGCTTGCCACATGTCATGTTGCATGCTTAATTAATCATGCATTAGTCCAAGTGTTACTTTGCATGAAATGTTTATCATGCTTTCTAACACCTCCTACTTAATGAGGTGTCCCAATCATGTGTAACCACTTGGCATATAGGCTTACCTTATGCGTCCGTTATGTTGCAATATACAACTACCCAATCATTCCTGTGTTCCTATGCGTTTATGGACCCTTCTTCCAGATTTAACTTCTTTACTCCCTTTTTCTACTCTCAGCTTTACTACCTTTATTTCCATTTCTCTACCACATTCAATTAGGTATACAAACCTTAAACGCATGCTACTATGTGTTTTAGCTTACCATAAAATATCATACATCAATCTTAATCGCATACTATATGCGTTCAACTTTCTTTTCTTATATTCATTCACAGCTACAAATCTCTCTTTTGTACAATTACACCCTTCTGACCATGTGGTTTACCCTTGACTACCATATCCATCTCTAATTCTTTGCCTATGCGGTTGTCCTGTCCTTTTACATTCACCTTTACTACATCCTGCGTCCATGTCCGTCTTCCTGGAAGGTTTCTTGATTATCCCTCCAAGCGTTCTTGGGTTATACCCCAAGGTTATTCCTTTAACCATTTCCTTCCTAAATTCCTTCCTATGCGTTTACCCGAGATCGAAGTTGCATTACCATTCATCATGAAGTTAAACTCTTCGGCGTATAACCTTCATAACCAATGGTATCCACCTTCAACTCATAAGCCCCTCGACGCATAGCTAATAACCTTCTCAACTCATAGCAAGACTTCTTACCAACACTATTCCACACTCTGCTATTTCACTTTTTACTCTTGGTCATTAGTAAATATTTTTTTTTAACTTCCTCTACATTGCTGTACCTCCAGGATGTATAGCGTAAACCAAGTTATAATCCTTTTATTCCACCTTTTAGATTTCGAGATTACCCTACTACATATCCAACGCCTGAACTCAGTTTCCTTTTGTTAGCTCATAAAACCATTTCTAAGTAAGGTTGTTCCCAATTATTAACTATTAAGAATTTCAGTTTCCTCAACGCGTCGCTTTGCCATCGCATAGCAATTCTTCAACGCATAGAAATTTTCCCAATGTAATAACCTTCAACGCTTAACGGCCTCTACCGCACATGCTATACCATATTCAGGGACTTCTTGATAAGCCCAATGAACCTTCATAGCACATAGCAAACTCCAAACGCCTAGCCGTTGCTCATCGCATAGTTTTTCAATCCATCACTAACTTTCAGCGCAAAGTACTTTTCCCACGCGATGGTTCTACTCCATTTTACATCATCGACGCATGGTACTTCACCTCATTTAACTTGCCATCATTAACTTTTAATCTCGTAACTTGGTAACTCAATATTAACTATTACATGCGTTATAACTTATCCATCTATACGTCAGCCTGATTTCCAGAATTATGTCTACTCCTTCCTTAATACCATTCATTTCAATGCACATAATTTATTGGTCATAATTTAGTAATTACACAGTCTTAACTTTTCATTTACACGTTCCGCTAATCCACACTCTTTATCCTTTTATCCTTACCAATTATATAAATACTTAGGTTTTCAGGGACAGGGTATTACAGTCAGATAGCATGCGTTGGGAATGAATGGGGCTGATGCGCACTTTGAGTGTTAACCGCAAGTGTACGGGTCAAGTTATAATATAAAACGGTTAAGTCTGAGTATCGTTCCACTGGAGATCCAATTGGGAAGGTTAAAATTACTTAGCTATTCTAGAATTGAATCAATTTTATTTGAGGATTGAAATTCAATATTTTAAATTAGGGAAAAAGAAAAATCAAACAAGGAAAGTATCAAAGGGAGAAACACAAGAGTCAAAGAGAGTTCTAGGGTAATGAATCCTTATTTATTTCATCATGCAATATTCGATTGATTATTAATCTCTTAAAACCAATTCAAAATTACATGGCATTAAAAATAGTCTTTAGCAACTTTTATTGTCAACCTAACTACTCTCGTGATAAATTAACAATAATTCATTGTTATAGATCAAGTTAAACATACAATCTCTCAATCATACATCTAACCTAACATGTGAAGATGGCCAATCCACAAGAATTAAACACAATAACAATGAAAAGCATAATTATTTAAATAAAACCATGAGTCTACAAAATTACCATGAATTCATAAACAATTCATCAAATACCCTAAAACTAAAGAGTTTAGCCACTCATAGCTTGAAGCAACATGTTTGAGTAAAAATAATCAAAGGAAGAGTGTAAAGAAAAGGGAAACTCTACTGAAAAGAGGTTCTTGATTGAGGCAGCACCGTCACGAACTCCTTGGCTCTCACGTCGGACTTCGAAAGGCACCAAGACTATCTCGAACTCTTTTCCTCTTCCTTGCAACTAACTCACTCTTTGAACTCTCGCTTAATTCTCTCCTTTTTGTATCTTTTCTTAGGTCTGCAACTTTCTTGCTTTTCTTGATCTTCTCCCCCCTGTTGACTGCTGAAAACCCCCAAATTTATAGAGTTTGGCCGCCAAAAATTTAACCTAAAATACAAAATTTTCGTTTAAGTAACGTTGGCACCGCGACGCTGTCCCATAGCGGCGCGGCGCTAGGGTTGCGACAAAAAATAAGTTGCTCTCAGGTTTTAGCGCCGCGGTAGCGCCGTCTTGCGCCGTGACGCTGTCATGCGTTCACCAAGGATGTGTTGAGGCAGCGCCATCTCGGCGCCGCGATGCTACTCTGCGTCCATGCTGATGCGTTTATACTTCAGCGCTGCGGCAGCGCTGCCTTAGCGCCCCGTCGCTATTATGCGTCCAGACTGTTGCGTTTATGCTTCAGCACCACGGCAGCGCCGTCCCAACGTCGCGATGCTGTCACGCGTTCAACAAGGATGCGTTTATGCTTCAGCGCCGCATCGTTACCCCAAAATTTGTTCTTTTGAGTTTTTCAGCTCTTTTTCGCCGTATTCTTGCTCGGTTTTGATCTTTTAGTTGTTTCTTCTAATTTTTCTCGTTTTAACCTGAAAATCACTAGCAAACAAGTGAAATCTAACATAAAACTCTCATTATTTGAGAGAATATAAAGCACTTTTCAAGTGCTTATCAACACCCCAAACTTAGAGATTTGCTAGTCCCGAGCAAAGAAAAAAAATCAAATAATAGGGAGTTTTAGATGAAAAAGTGTGCAATTGACTCATGTCTCAGAGAATAGCATTCAGAGCTTAAGTAGAAACATGCAAGCATATCTATATTGTTATAATTATTCAAGGCCAAATCTTGCTATCTCCCAAGTGTGTGTGTGCAAGCCTCCTTCAATTTAAAATACTAGAACTCAAATTAGGACTTAAGAGAGTTTCTTTAGTTTTCCCCCTACTCTAGCTCATGCACCAATCTTCAAGCTTTCATGCATTCAAGTGAGTAATATGTCCACTAAGGTACCTTTCAATCATATATTTTTTTCATGGGCCCAAACTTGCATTCTTTTACCTAGAGGCACTAACTTTCACACTTCCACTGTAGGGACTCGTACCTAGTCAATTCCTAGGCGTCCTTACTGATCACAGCAAAGACAGCTCTTTTTACCCCTATCCATGCATACTCATTACAAGTTTAACATTTAAAAAGATAGACAAATAAAGCTCATATATTTTGTGTACACTTTTTCTTTTCTCAAGGCATGTATACTCTTTTCTTTTTCCTTAGTCTAAGATTACAAGCTATCATGCATTTTCACTCTCTAACCGGTGGGGCCTTTCAAAGTGACAACCGAATACACCCAACTTAATCCTTTTTTCAGAATGGGTTTTGCATAAAAAAAATTTGAACTTTTGTCAAGTTGCAACACAAAAGGTGAGACGATTGGCAAGGCCATTGAGGATTGTTTTGGAATGGGGGATTGATAAAGTCTTTTCTATAACTATTGATAATCCAAGTTCAAATGATGGGGCTATTTCGTATATTAAGAAAAGACTTAGAAGTTGGACAACCCTAGTCTTTGAAGGTGAATCGTTATACATGAGGTGTCGTGCTCACATAATTAACTTTATTGTGAATGAGGAATTGAAAGAAATGCATGATTCGATTGCTAGTGCTCAGAATGCATAGCTCTTATTTATTTGGATGTGGTGGCGAACCGAAAGTTGTCGAAGCTTTCATTTCAACCAAATAATTGTTTCGTTCCCTACTCTATTTTAGTAGTACTAGCACAGTAACAGGTCGGTCCACAGAGAGCCGATCAATTTTCTTCTCCTAAAGAACTTGTTGTTGGCTAATAGAGGGTGTTGAATTGTTTGTTTAATTTTAAAGCAATAACAATGAAGAAAAGCAATAGCAAAAGAATCAAGTTACAGAGTTGTTATTGGGTTTTATGCCCTAAAACTTGTAGATTATATATGTAATTATTTAACAGTAATTAGATCATTAATAAAGAGTTATTGATGTGTTACTTCAATAAGCATTATTGATTGTTTTTGTTTGTTTTGTCTTAATAACTCTAAATCCAATAAACTAACATCCTATGCCGTTTTATGAGTCTTGAACTGTATGTGTGGAAATATGAAGATCAATGTTCAAGATACAGTTTATAGGATCAATGTTCAATCGGATCCTTCCCAGAGTCATAGCGAGGAAGATCTCTTGGAAAAGGAAGACTACAAGGAGAAGATTATCGGTTCGAGAATTATAGATTGGCAAAGGTATGATGCTTAACCTTTTCGTTATTTTTTTGTATTTTTAATTTTTTCAATAAACCAAAGAACATGATCACACGCTTCCGCTGGGGATTCAATTCCCCTCAGTTGTTGGGTTTAAATTCAAATTGACAAAACCTAGCTCGGGGGTGAATGTAAGCACTGATTTGCGTTGCCAAGCATTGAGGTGTAGCCATGCGTTTGTGGCTATGCGTCTCAAAGGGAGAAGTGGCCGAGAGCGAGAGTAATTTTGGAAAGTAAAATTTTGGCTAAGTATTGACTAAGTCCATGCATTTGTGGTTAATTCACGGAGGTTGGTGAGCTGAAGTAGCTACCAGCATTGATAGATAAGTATCCTGATGGGGGAAGAAACATACTTAAACCATGCGTTCAAGTCACTCTGCGTTGAGGACAGTGTTGTGTTGAAGTCGATGCGTCGAAGACAGACATGCGTTGAAGGCACCTGTGCTGAAGACAGGATGGTCTGGATGCAACGAAAGTAGAATGGCAAGATGGAAAGATATCTGTTCAAAATAGGAGGCATGTGGGGACGCCCACCATGCGTTGGAAGAGAAGTTAACTTGAGTGCCGTGCATTGAGAGGAGAACCCTGCGCTAGTCTGCAGATGAAAGTAAGTTAGCAGCCTAAGTTCTGGTGTATGAGAAGGTTAAGTCGGTAGTATAAATAGCTGGATTAATTAAATGTTTAATCATTTTAAGGACATTTCGAGAGCTTAAGTCGGTTCTATTCTTCAGATAAACTTCAGAAGAAGATTGAGGAAGGTGTTCTTGAGGATTTTGGATGAAGTTTGACTCATATCAATGCTGAAAACGAAGCTGGAAAAGGGGAATGACTGAAGTTACTTGGTTTGGTTGAGCAGTGACTGATATTCGGAACAGAACGTGAGGAAGAAGCTGAGTTCAGAGCTGAAAATTTAAGGTTAGTAAGTTGACGTAATTCCTAACAACTTTTGTAAAGGATGGTGATGCTGAAATTGAAGATTTACTATGTGAATCCTTAGGAAACCAAAGTTTACAAGATTATCTCGCAATCCGGAACAGCGGAAGGTAACTCCGGAATATCGCGAGAACGAGGAGGAGCTACACCCTGAAATTTTAAGGTAAGCTATAGAACTTGATTTCCTATAAGTTTGTAGAAGAGAAGAAACCCTGAATCCGTATGGAAATGTGACTTTTAATAGGTTGAAGTAAGAACGAGAAGAAAGGAAGGAATTACAGTGCAGAGTGTCATCGGAAAGTCAAGTATCGGCACACTGTCTGGGAATTGGTAGCGAGACGGGTATCGCATAGACGCAAAGGAACCTTCCATCTCACAGATCTCGCTAGATAACGCTGAGTATTGCTGCTAAGGTATGTAACGCTGGTGCTGTTCTATCGGGTATCGCTAGTAACAGTATTATTCGGCGGGTATCGCTGAGGTTCTCGTTATAAGACAGTAGAGAAAAGAAAAGGGAATTAATGTTGATTAACGCAAGGCATACTTCTTTTGTAGGCCAAGAAGAAATAGGAAAAGTATATAACCCACGTAAAGCCTAGAAAGAGTTGTGAGTGACACTTTTCTTTCTTTGAAACGAAATTTATTGAAAATGTTTAGTTTGGTTTTTCTTATGAGATATGGCCTTGAGATGAACTGTTTTCTTAAAAAGCATGATGTTTGATGATATTGTTCACAAGGTATGTTTTATACGTTTCTATAAGATGTTGAATGGCATGTTTGAAATATTGTTTATCGTGATATATTGATTTTCATGAAAGATTTTCATATGAACTATTATGTGAACGAAATTCTAAAACGTTTTAGAGGAGGCTTAGTGCTCAAGGACACGAGAAGGCACGTGAGTTTCGCCGGGACCCAGTACTCAAGGACATGAGAAGGTACATGGGCAACCCGTCATATTCCTATGTGCACATAGAGGTTAAGCTGGCTAGTGCATCGAGCTTGCTCTGCTTGAAGCCAGCGATGATTTCGACGTTGGGTATGTTGAGCCTTGCTCCACCTCAACTAAGATGATTTTCGACGTTGAGTGCGTAGAAGCATTGCTCCGCCTCAACTAAGGGAAAAGTGAAAAACTAGTTGATATTGATAAATTCCTTGGAAAACACTTTGGTATGATTTTAGTAATTATTTATGAGAATGATGGATTTCATGAAAAACATGTTACATTTGAACAAATGTTAAACTCTTATTTATTCATTATACGTAACATGCCGGTTTTAAATGAATGTCGTTTTACAAAGATTTGTCACTCACTAGGCTGTTAGCTTATGTTTTTCCAATGTTTTCCTTTTCTCTCCCCAGGTAGCAAGGTCGTTCCCGGTGCTTAGCCTACTTCAGCTCACCCTGCCTAAGTCTCGAGTTATCAAGATACAGTCAAATCTGAGAGTTGTACGTTGCATATGTTTATGTAAATGGCATGTAGAACATGTAGTTTTGAGTGGGGATTGTTGGTAGAGTTGTGTATATTGTATTATGGATATGAATTTATGCTATGTATTAAAGGTGTACCCTATACAGGGAATTGTATCAAGTTATAAGCATGTGATGTATGATTGTGTTCTATGTTGTATATGAGTAAATGTATGTACAGGAAAGGAATGTAAAGATGGGACAATATGCGTCACAAGAGGGGTGATGTTTATTGTCTTCACACTCCCCCTTAGGTTAGGTGGGTAATCTGGGAGGGGGTGTGATAGTGAAAGTGGGTCACTCTTAGTTTGCTACTCAATCATGGATCAATCACAATAATGCTTCACAATTTTCATTGGTTAAACTTAGCCAATCACTTCTAGAAAGGCTAGAAGGAAGTCCTATTGATCAAATAGATTTATATGCTAGATGAAAGGGATCTTAGACATGTGACCCTATTAGCATTAAGTTCAAAAGTTATTGATAAGATGAACAAAATAATTGGATAGGCCTAATTAAATGTTCAGTGTGAATCTCTCTTAGGTTAATTGGATGAATGCAATGTTGGGTTGTATGTCCTAAAACTCGTAGTTTTTGTAAATAAGTGAATTTTAGTACATATGAATTTATTCAAGTGAATTAATTATTTATTAACTCTAAATCGAATTAAACTACGAACCCTTAGCTACTATCATGAGTACTTGGACTTTATGTGGAGACATAAACAGGATCAAGTTCGACTAAGTAGCCTCAACAATCTATAGTACATGGATCAGGTTGGGTACCTCTTCCTGGAGACACTATTGATTACGACCCACTTCATGATTGTTACAAATGTTGTAAAGTGTCATAAATGAAGTGATCCTGATTTGTTCATGTAGAGACATGTAAGCCTTGTACTTAATCTTGTGAGAACGCAAGGTAAGAAGGGGCCAAAAGATGGACGTTTGGGTAGGAGTAGTTGGCTGGACTATGATCGGGGCGGAAAAAAATGACTAAGTATCAGCTATGTGTTGGTGGCAACATGCTTTGATGGAAACAGTTTTGGCGTAAACACAAAGGTGAGGGAGACTGTTAGGCGTTCAAGCCACGACGCGTTGAGGACATAAGGCGTGAAGAACCACCTTGTACCGAAGTTTATTTTGCGGCAAACGCATTGTAGGCAGCATGGCGTTGGAAGTTAATGGCCATGAGGAGTTGAGAACTGATTTGCGATGAGGCCATTATGCAGTGAACGCTACCATGCATCGAAAGTGGGTATGCGTTGGACAAAAAAAAAGTTGGCCGAGAGAGAGTAATGCGTTTGCTAACCATTTGGCGGGAGAGTTTTGAAAAGAAACATCATCAGAGGCTGTGTGTGTTGCTGAAGCTGAAAATAGAAGGTATGCGTTGAACAGATTATAGTATAGTGTTGAAATGGAGAATAAGTCGGTGGTATATATATAAGTGGATCGAGAATTCAATTGTTCTGATTGCATTTCAGAGCTCGAGTTGGGTCCATTCTAAAGCTAAACATCGGAAGGAGGTAGAAAAAGATGTTCATGCTGATTTGGAGTGGAAATCTCATCGTAACCGTGGAAGAAACTTGAGTTGGGCAGAGGACTCAGCTGGTGTTACTCCCTCAGAGTGACGCTCGGTTTTGGAGGAAGAACAAATTGAAGAAACGGTGGTTAGGGCTGAAACTTTTGAGGTTAGTAAGTTAACTCGATTTTTAGCAAGTTTCATGAAGGATGCTTGAGTTGAAATTGTATAAATGTGTGTCAAACTCAGGAAGAAGAGATTAGAGCTGAATTGCCGGACGATTAGGGGTAACTCGGAAGTTGTTGAAGGATATATCCTAAACGGAGAGGATGTTCTTCATGAAATCTAGAGGTAAGATGAAGGACTTACACCTTAACAAGTTTGTAGAAGGAAGAAAGTTCTGAAATTGACCAAAACGTAATGTTTAGCAGGTTGAAGAAGGAAGAGGAAAGGAAGAAGAAAACGGTTCTGCTGCAGTGGTAGTATCGCTGAGAGAGCGAGAGACAGGGCAGCGAAGCAAGTATCGCTGTAATGCAAGAGAGGCTTTGCGTCTCACGATTCTCGCTAGAGTATCGCTGGGTGTCGCTCCTTAGGTAGTTCGCTGGTTACATCCAACTCAGTGTCGCTAGTACAGTAGTATATTATGAATATCGCTGGCAGCTTTTAATTGTCTAAAGAATAACGCTATTATTGTGTGTTAAAGGAAAAGGGAGATTATGAAAACTAAACATGAGGAATATGTATTTTTAGGCCAGGAAGAGCTCGGGGAGGCTTATAATCCACTTAGAGCCGAGACCAATCGTGAGTGACCATTTGTTATATCTTGTGATAAATTTAATATGCTTATTTGATGAGGAAATGTGATCCTTTGTAGTATTCATTATAAATGTGATGTGTTAGCAAGTTAAAAGGGTACTAATGCTAATGTCTAAATATAGTAGTGGCTGAGGGACCTTATGGTGAAAGCCTATATGTAGGTGAGCATGAAATTAAGTGCTGAGGGACTTTGTGAAAACACTTGAATAGCTATAAGGATTGGATTACAATGCTGAGGGACTATGAGTGAAAGCATGTAGTAACTCATCATATATTAGCTCGTGCTGAGGGACCATATGTGAAGGCACTTGAGCGAAGATAGAATTGGTTACCAGTGTTGAGGGACTAAATTTGAAGGCACATGGTAATGTAAACATAATCGATTAAGTGCTGAGGGACAGAATGTGAAGGCACTAAATAGTTGCAGAATTGTGTGACATGAGAATTTGACATTTATACGTGTAAATTGAAAGGAGAACCTTAGTAACTCTCTGATATGTGATATGTAAAGGTTACTAATGGATAAGCTAGCTCATATTTGTTAGTGATAGTGAATAGATTTAGTCACTCACTGGGCTTTTTGCTCATTCAGTTTGTTGTTGTTGTCGTTTCAGGTAGCGAGCGTGTCCGAGACGTCTAGCCTACAGAAGAATCTCGTCTGGGCCTATCTGGAGGCAAACCTCTGGGATAGTTGTAAATACTTAGACTGTGCATATGTCTTATAATGTGCAGTTTCTTATGAGATAAGGGGAGATGTGTTGTATTATATATATATAATATATATATATATATGCAGAAAATGCTTGTCGGGAGATTGTGTCTTTTCCTAGTATTTCAATAGAAGCATTGTTTTTAATTTTGAGATTCATCTGGTATCTATTTTCATTATGTATTTGATGGAGAACAGTATCACGCTCAATCCTAGGTATAGTGTGAATCTGGGATGGGGTGTGACAAGACATGTGAGCGGGGGTATTCTACATAATGAGATTGTGTAAGACTGACCCTGAAATAATCACTGTTACGTATTAACACCGTTTATGATTAACACTAATTAATTTCAGTTATCGATGACCTAGATAACTTGATCTGAATCTTGACTATTTATGAACTCCTGTTTATTTAGAATTATCCCTTGATCTGCATAGATGAGAGTAAGCTTAATATCACTGCTCAACATTCCTCCCATTTAAAGGATAAGACCGGGTAGATAATCGGGGACATATTGCAAGACAGAATTCACTCCTGCCTAACTTAGGGATAGAAGATAGGTTGTTCTCTTAACTGTTGTTCCCAGGACTTGAACAAGGGGCCTCATCCTCTCACTGGCCCGAGAGGGAATGGATTTAGTGATTAGATCCTAAATCAATTGTTCATTAGAGGGACAATGGTACTTAAGGAGAAAAGATGTAACTCAGAGGTAAATCGGTATTTGACCTAGCTGAAGTTATAAACAACCTGTGAAGGATTGAGTTATCGATGACGGTTATATCAAATGGACACAAATATATCTACAATGAGGAGAGTGCAGCTACGGGCTTTAGTGGAGTGTCCCGTTAGTTAACGAATGTTGGTTAACTAGGTTAAAGAGTTTGGCTGGTTAATCTCGAATCGTTGGAGCTCATGATCTGTAGGTCCATTAGGTCCCTCTACTAGCTCATAAATGGACTAAAATCTTAGATAATGTGGTCAATAAGTTTGAACCGTTCAAATCTTGGATTAAGGAATGAAAGTCAGATATATACGATATATCGACGTTTAATTACGAATTAAATGTACAAATAGAGTTAATTATAATATTTAATCATATGAATAGGGATTCATATAGGTTTTTTAGAAAAATCGGGACAAGTGGGAAAAATAATATTATTTTATTATTTAATATTAAAATAATAATTTATTATTTAATATTAAAATAATATTTAATTAATTAAATATTAAATTATTTTTTGAAATTAAAAATCAATTTTAATTCAATTTTTGGAAATTCATTGAAAATTGATTTTAAAATTGATTTTTGAAGATTGGATTTTCCCACTAACTAAGCTAGGAGCTTGGTTGTCTTCTTCACAATTAACCAACAAATTAACCATTTTGTGTTGTCAAATTTTGATGCAATTGGATTGCATATTATTCTTTAATAAATAGAGATGATTTTGACATAAAAATGGTCAAGAATTTTGTGAAATTAAAGGGTTAATTTTGCAAAATTTCATCCATTGTTCATCTTCTTCCCAACCTTCATTCCTTCTCAAATTCATCACAAATTTGGATCCCACCATCCAATCTAAGCCTAGAGAATAGTAGAGAAGACTATTGTGGTGGTCTACAACCAAGTGGTGATAAAATTAATCAAGAATTGAAGGAGAATTTGGAGCTTCAAAGGTAAGTGTTCTTGAAACTTTGGTTTTTCTTCTTAATTGCATGTTTAATCCTCTAAATTGAGCATCTTAAAGTGAAAATTGATCAAATTAACTTCCGCTGCATGCTAATTTATCCATCATGCAATTGGAATGAAATTGCTGAATCAATTTACAACCCTAACTTAACCTTTGTTACTTGGCGATTTAGGAACCTAACAATTACGTATTAAGTGTAGATCTTTAACTATCAATTAAGCATGCTTGACCAATTTGTCAAATATTCTCAAATAAATTCAATTGAAACATAAAGCAAGGCGAGAATTCAATTAACTATGAAATTGCACAACAAAAATTGTTCATAACCTTATGAGATACAAATTAAGAGTTAAACCCTAAAAACCCGAGCTAGATGATAGTACCTTAGCCTTGATACGTGTTTGTACTTAATCCAAAAATTGTTCAAGAAATTCTCCTAAAGATGAAAAAGAAGAAAAATGCAGGGAAGATCTCCAAATTCGCGCTTGGGATTTGTGCCAAAAATCGTCCGTCAAAATTCGTAGCACCACGATGCTACCTTCAACTTGTAAAAATGCGCCTTTTGGAAAAAGTGCAGCACTGGTGCCATGCAAGAGCTGCGGTGCCAGGCTGCTTTGCTGCCTCATTCCTCCATTTTGCTTAATTTGCCTGGTAATCATCTTGTTTAAACTTGAAGTGCATGCAAACTGTCCCGAGGGCCCCAAATGCTCATAACCTGTCTAAATCAAGAAATAAACTGGTAAAAAGGTAAGAATGATCCTGAATTAAGCAAAGTGAGATAGCACAGTTTGAGTGTTATCATGTGGCAACCAGATGCAAGTCTACTTATCTTATGCTTGAGCTCACACTCAAATTTGATTTTCAAATATTAGAGGAAGAGGAGTTAGACTATTAGGATTGTTTTGCTGAAGATGATCATGGAAAGAAGAGGATAGAGCCACCATGTAATTTTGATTGGAAAAATGTTGAAGTGTTTGTCATGTTTTTTAAGGTCTTTTATGATGTCACTATAAAGATAAGTGGTTGTTTATATGTGACTGCTAATTCTTACTGTCATGAGATGTGGGGTATTAATGAGCTTTTAATTGGTTGGAGCAACGAACATAACTCCATTTTACGTAGGATGGTTGTAAATATCAAGACAAAGTATGACAAGTATTGGGGTTCATTTGACAAAATTAATAAGCTTATATTCCTAGCTGTGGTGCTTGAACCTCGATACAAATTGGATTATGTGGGCTTTTGCTTTAAAAGTGTTTTTGATAATGCTATGGTTAAAGTTCTTGTTGATGGGATTGAGGCTTATTTGATGCGTTTGTATAATTTTAACAAATCACAAGTTGATGGCTTGATGATGATTTGAGTGCCCAAAGTTGTGTTTGTGAACAAGTCGAATCAAGTGATAGTTCAAGACTATTGAGTTCGGGAATTATTGTTGAAAATAACCCGAGTGGTATAGTATTATCATGATACAAGAGAAGAAGAGAAAAAATAAATCGTATAGAATTGAGGAATGATATGGATCGATATTTATTTGACCCTTGTGAAGAACTAAGTGATCATTTTGACGTTTTGACTTGGTGGAAACTAAATAGCTTTAAATACCGAGTTTTATAAAAAATTGCTCAAGATGTTTTTGTCGTTCCAATGTCTATTGTGGTTTTTGAATCAACATTTAGTACAAGAGGGAGGATTCTTGATTCTTTTAGAAGTTCCTTGTTGCCAAAAACAGTGGAATCTTTGATTTGTACACAAAATTGGATCTGTGAAAAAATAATCTTATTAGATCTTCTTCAACAACTTGAAGAAATGAGGATTTGTGAAAAAATTGAGAGTGATAAGTGGTGATTCTAATTTAATTGTTATTCATTTGTTACAGTTTCCTATGTATTTTTTTTTATGACATTATATACTATTATTTATAAACAATTTACTATTGTTTTTCTAGATAAGTTCAAGTCCTCCATCATAACACAAAAATGAAACTCCATGGGAGAGTGGTAAGTAGTTGACAATTTTCATGGTAAGTTGAATGTTTTAATTTTTATTATTATTGATTTATTTTATTTAAACTACTTACTTGAAATGTTTTAAATTTTTAGGACTAAGCTGATGCTAGGGATGCCAATTATTGCAGTTTTAGAGAGTTTGGTTCATAGTTTAGTCGTTGATTGTCGTTATGTAATTGTAATTCTATAGGATTAAGAACTATGTTGTTATGTATGTATTAATGCTGCACTATTGTAGTAAATTATTAATGTTGTATGATAGCTCTTGAAAGAGCTATTTTTATGTCTCTAATCTCGCTTTCTTGTTTGGTATAATGTGTTTAAATGTCTATTTTTGTAGGAATTCGAGCAAATCATGTACCTCAGATTATTAGGCCTGTTCGGGGTTGATTTCAAAAGTGAAATTGGACACTCAGAGCTTGAGGATGCAAAAAGGACGAAAATGTCCCTGGGAGCGTAGTTGCGCTCTGCCAAGCGCAACGTTATGCTCAAAGGCAGAATGCTGAAAGATGGCGAGAACGTAGTTGTGCTCCAAATTTTGACAGAATGGCAAGGCGCACCCGAGCACAATGTCGCGATGCCCTAGGTAGACGCTTTAATTTCTACATAGAGTGTAGTGACGCTCTCCAAGAGCGCAGCCACCCTCCGCCCGCTTCTATATATATTCTTTTCATTTTTAGGGCAAAAGGAGGTGGGATTTCATGGAGGCCGAGAAGTTTACCAAAATTTTTTCTTCTCCTTCATATTTCTAGCCTCTTAGCTTAGGATTTACACTATATTTTGGGTTGTAATTGATAGACGAAATTTGTCGCCCAATTTCTTGCCAAATAAATTTTCCCAACTTAACTCATAATAGTAGTGGCAAGTAGAGTCGAACACAGGGAGCCATCGACTTTCATAATTGGAAAGTTTACAATTCAAGGTAACTGGAGAAGGGGGGGGGGGAGGGTTTGTGGTGGTTGGTTGCAAAGAAACTTAAATCGCATAAAAGTAAATTGCACAAATTAAAAGAAGTTTAATTCAAATGGAGAAAGCTCTAGCTTGGGTTACACGGGATTTTCTTTGTTCAATGTTCTTACTCATTTGTTTGTCATTACTAAATTCATTGAAGCTAGCACTTAATCAATTCAATTGAAAAGACCATAATTGAATTGTCCTAGCCGACAAGTTAGACTTAAGGAAAACCGATGAAAAGCATGCAAAATGTGGCTAAACCTAACTGCATTAAGTTCAAGGGAAAATTAGGCAGAACATCTAACTGGAAAGGCCTAGATTAAATGTTTTATTGATTTAATCCTAGGTTGATTAGAGTAATGCGCATCACCAATTAGATTTGCAAGCTAACCTAACCTATTGCTTCCTATGATTGACATACAACAAAATGTCACAAATTGTAATACAATCAAAGCAATAAATCAAATGAACACGAGAGTCACAATTTGATCATAATTCTTAAAAACTTTGAATTAAGTCATGCATACATTGATCAAGTTCAAAACCTCAAAAGAACATCAATTACAAGGAAAATCCCTAATACCCAAGTTAGGAAAACATTACCTTAGCCAATTATTGGATTCAAGTTTCGAGGTGTGAAAAGGAGAAGAAAATAGAGAGAATTGAGCCAAAAGTTGGTTGGTGGCTTGATCGAGATGATGTTTAACCTAGAAGTCGAAAGTTTAATTTAAAGGAAATGTCGAAGCGTCGCCACGCTTGCTGCATTTCGCCAACAACATCTCTTGGGAAAAAACGCCGCAGCTGCGCCTAGGCAGCACCGCTGCGCCATTGTCGGTTGATGCCATGGAACTCTGTTTTGGTTCGTTTTAGCTTGGTTTTGTTGCTAATACCCTGTTTACTTGTTAAGTGCTCAAAACCTACAAAATAACATAATAGACACATTAAATAGCACAATGGTCCTGAGTTAAGCCAAGGAAGATAGCATATTTTAGGTGCTATCAGTAATCATGGATTGGAAGCTCATTCCTCTTCCATCTTTTTCAATGAAGTTGATTATGACCTTGATGTATGTTTTTGGTTGGATTGAAGCACCTTACCTTGAATGTATGTCATAACTATTGATTTTTGCTTGCGCGTTTCCTTGTGGTAGTCCATGCCTAAAATCGATAAGTAACAAGGGTTAATGTAAGCATGCTAGGTGTATTGGCTATCCATAGGGTTAGAATGTGTGCTTCACTTAGATTCAAAGAAACTCGATTAATTAGGATAGAGCCTTCCTGCTAATTAATCACACAATTGAATCCTAGGGCTTAATGTACTTAATCTTGGTTTTAATTGACCGCTAGCGAACCCAATTAAAATTCGAGGCTTGTAGTTTAATTAGGGCTTTGCGCTTTAATTAATGGCTAGGATGCTTGCTCGATTTATTCCAAGTGATTAGGCTGCCTATTGCGTTGATGAATTTGAATGAATCGAGTAGGTGATGTTGATTGCATTGTCCTCAATGCATAAGAGCACCAAACAAAGAAATAACAAGTCTGGAAACAAGCAGAAAGCCACTAAACAGGCTTACTATAAGGAGTATTTTTTGCGATGAACCAATATCCTGAAAAATAAGAAAGCATATGAGTGACTCTATGATTATTTGAAAATAAAATAAAGAAAAAAGCAATAAAATTTGGTTGTCTCCCAACAAGCGCTTGCTTTAAGGTCGCTAAGCTAGACTGAACCAATGAAAGCAAGGTTCTCAATTCGATATTCTTCATCACTGATGTAGTGCTTCAAATGTTGACCATTCACTTTGAAGGTCATTCCATCATTGTTTTGTAACTCCATGGCTCCTTGTGGGGACACCTTCACAATAACAAAGGGTCCCGACCAATGTGTCCTAAGCTTACTTGGAAACAAACGTAAACGTGAAGTGAAAAGTAAAACTCTTTGTTTAGGAAGAAAGGTCAGTGTGGTGATCTTCTTGTCATGAGATGCACACTTTTAGTGTTAACTACAAGTGTACTAGTCAAGTTATAATATAAGACGGTGAAGTCCGAATATTGTTCCATTGGAGATCTAATTGTGAAGGTTTATGTTACTTAGCTATTCTAGAATCGAATCAATTTTATTTGATGATTGGAATGGAAGTTGTTAATTATGGAAAATATAAACCAAATAAGGAAAGTAATAAAATGAGAAACACAAGAGTCAAAGAGAGTTCTAGGGTAATGAATCCTTGTTTATTTCATCATGCAATATTATAGATTTCATGGATTTTATTGTAATTCATATGCCTAAGTCTAGAAACTTAATTCCAAGTTATTTTCTCTCAAAAACAACCATTTCTCATGCAACTCGATTGATTACTAATCTCTTGAAACCAATACAAATTACATGGCATTAAGAATAGTCTGTAGCAACTTTTATTGTCAACCTAACTACTCTCATGATAGATTAACAGCAATTCATTGTTATAGATCAAGTTAAACATACAATCTCTCAATCATACATCTAACCTAACATGTGAAGATGGCCAATCCACAAGAATTAAACACAATAACAATGAAAAGCATAATCATTCCAATAAAACCATGAAAGTCTACAAGATCAACATGAATTCATAAACAATTCATCAAAACCCTAAAACTAAAGAGTTTAGCCACTCATAGCTCGAAACAACATGTTTAAACAAAATAAACAAAGAAAGGGAAACTCTACTGAAAAGAGGCTCTTGACTGAGGTAGCACCGTCACGATGTCCTTGGCTCTCATGTCGGAATTCGAAGGGCACCACGACTATCTCGAACTCTTTTCCTCTTCCTTGCAACTAACTCACTCCTTGAACTCTTTTTTGAACTCTCACTCAATTCTCTCCTTTTTTTGCCCCTTTTGGTTTGTAGATTGATGATAGATTGATCATTAAGGATGCTAGAAACCCCCAAATTTATAGAGTTGACCGCCCAAAAACTTACCAAAAATACCATATTTTCATTTATGGAAAACTGGTGTCGCGGCGCTATTCAAAATTTGAAGACGGGGCCGTGGCGCTAAGGCTGCGTACAAAATTGTTTGCTCTCAGGTTTTAGCGCCGCAGCACTGCCCCAATTTTTATCATATTGAGTTTTTCTTCTTTTTTTGTCGTATTCTTGCTCGGTTTTGATCTTTTGGTCTTTTCTTCTAATTTTCCTCATTTTAACCTGAAAACCACTGGCAAACAAGTGAAATCTAATATAAACTCCCTTAATTTGCGAGGATAGGAAGCACTTTTCAAGTGCTTATCATCATGCCATCTAGTAGTGTATTCCTTGTAAAGTTTGGCATTCTCATAGGCTTGAGCACGAAACTCCTCCATCTCATTGAATCCAAGAGGCTCTTCTCACCAAAATCCATGTTCAGCTTCTTGATGGCCCAATAAGCTCTAAGCTCGAGCTCTACCGGTAAGTAACAAGCTTTTCCAAACACCAACCTATATGGTGAAGTACCCATTGGGGTTTTGAAAGTTGTACAGTAGGCCCACAGTGCATCATCGAGCTTTAGGGCCCAATCCTTCCTGTTAATCTTGACGGCCTTTTCCAAAACCTGCTTGATTTTCCTATTTGATAACTCAGTAAGACCATTAGTTTGAGGATGATAAGCTGTGACAATTTTATGATTAACATTATACTTTTGCATCATGGATTCAAACAATATGTTACAAAAGTGAGAGACCCTCATCACTAATAATAGCTCTAGGTGTGCCAAAATGTGTAAAGATGAACTTTAAAACAGTGCGAGCATCATTGGTCCTAGTAGCTATGGCTTCTACCCACTTAGATATATAATCAATTGCAACTAGAATATATAGGTAGCCATCAGAAGACATTGGAAAAGGCCCATAAAGTCAATACCCAAGACATTGAAGACTTCACCTCCAAGATAGGTTTCATAGGAAGCTCATGTTGTCTAGAAATATTGCCAATACGTTGGTACCTATCACATGATTTGACAAAGGTATAACAATCCTTAAAAAGAGAGAGCCAATAAAAACCTGACTAAAGTACCTTAGATGCAGTTTTAGTGGGTCCAAAGTGACCTCCACAGGGGGAGGCATGGCATGAGTTTAGAATACTTACCACCTCTTCTTGAGGCATACACTTCCTTATCATACTATCAGCACAAACCTTGTATAGAAGTGGGTTCTCCCAATGGTAAGACTTAACATTGTGTATTCTCTGGAACTCTCTATTGTATCTGATTTCTCCTTTTTTTTTTTTTTTTGTGTGTTTAGGGTTGCTGGAAACCCTCCAATTTATGGGGTTGGCCGCCTAAAATTCTTTCCAAAATTGTTGATTTTTCAAATAAGGAAAAGCTAGCGCCACGACGCTAGTCAATGGCGCCTCTAGCTGACCAACATAAAATGGTGCCTCTGTGGCGCTATGCATCATTAAATCCTACCCTCGGCGCCAAGCTGCAACGCCGCGTCGGTGCTGCTGCACTGTTCTTGACTGATGCTCTCAGAAAAATGCGTCGTGGCAGCACCGAGCTAGCACTTTTCACTTGATTTTGGCTCGGTTTGATTCTTTTAGCTTTTGATTCTCGTTTTCTTTATATTATGCTAAAAACCACTAACAAACAAGTGAAATCTAATATAAACTCCCTTAATTTAAGAGAATAAAAAGCACTTTTCAAGCACTGTTCAGATGGTCTTTCCCCCAAGGATGTGTCCAACTCAAAACTAGCTCCCAACTATATTTTTTACTCTTCCTTCTTTAACACTTAGTCGAATTTCCTCTCTTTTTCCTAGGCTATGCGTCCAAGTCTAGTCTTCTCGTAGCATGTTTGAGTTCTCCAATTTTAGTTGTAACACTTAAAAGATTTTCTTAACTCCATAGGCTTGTTGTCCAAGTTTCCTAGTTTCCTTTATTATGTCTCTTAAGCAACTAGGTCAAAGGTTAGAGTGTCATAGTAGGTCCCCTTTTTAGCTCATGGACTAAACCTTAGAATAATGTGATGAAAGAATTTGAAAACATTCAAATTCATTTACGGAGTAAAATTTACGATTTGTTCGTTTTAATTATGAGTTAAACGAATTTAGAGAGTTGGAAATATTTAAATGTGATTTAAATATTAATTGGATGAACATAAATTCATTAGATTGCAAATTGTCGGGATAAGTGGACAAATTATTAATTTAGTATAATTACTGATTTAATTAATTATTATTTAAATTAATTTTATATTAAATTAATATTATTTAAACTTAATTATTAGAATTAATTTTAAGAGAAATTATCATAAATGGCAAAACTGCTGAAAATATTCACAACTATCTATTGTGACACAGATAGTAGTCTATCGCGATCTATTGCGGTTTATCGCAGATAGACAGTAAAATTTTCCTATATTTGTAAATATTTTGGTACTTTTTGCTACATTTAAAAAGAGTGATAATTTAAAAAAGAATTTGGATTTTTGAAAATTCATTTTTTTAATTTGAGAATTTCAAAAATTGAATTTTTGATAGATTTTTCAACTTTTGCATGCAACGAGTACAAGGTGGGGGTTTTAAAAACACCCTTAACCCTCCTTCATCTACCTCTTAATCCACCATGATTAAGCAACAAATCGGTGTCAAATGTTGGCTAATTTGATTTGCATGCTCTTCTTCTTTAAATTAAAGAAGATTAACTTGAAAAAATGGGGAACATTGAGGGTGAATTTTGCTGGAAATTCTCAAAAACCCAAACTCTCCAAAACTATCTTTTTCCCTCAAATTTGCTCCAAATTCACCACAATTTGGATCACACAATCTGTTCTAAGGCTAGAGGATAATAAAGAAGACTCTTGTGGTAGTCCACGAAGTGTTCGTGATCAAAATCTTGGACGAAAGTTTTTCGATTTTGAGCTACAAAGAGTAAGTTTTAAATCGTTGTTTTTCAGTTTTAGAACAAGCATGTTTAATCTTCAAAATTGATGTAATTATAGTGCGTTAGATCCTAATTGCTTATGCTTTTATATTTCTAACTCCTTCAATTGGTACCAGAGAATGATTAGAGCACTCAATTTGCATTAATTTGAGCTTCGTGGGTGAATTTCATGAGATGAATGCTATGGTTGCTAAAGTTAGAAATTTTCTAGTTTTGGCATCTAATTCAGTTTTCTTTTGATGTAATTATTGTAATCGGCCGCTTGTTAATGGGCTTTAATGTGTGAAGAAGGGTCTGTAAATTTGTTAGAGTCACTAGTGTTGATCTCTGTAATTTGGAGAAATCGAAGGAAGAACCAAAATGTTCAAGCAGCGGGGACCTACTTTTTCACTGAGCATCAATGCTCCCTCAACAGCATCATGACATTGTTCATCTTTTTTCAGAAGTGTGCGAGTTGTTGAAGAAAGGGTTCAGTTGGACTGGTGGCAATTTTGTTCACCAATTTGTACTTGGTTCAGCCTTTATCCAGCCGATTCAGCCCTATTTTCAACATTAGTTTTCTGGCCAGTTTGAAGGGTTTGGGGTCGGTTTGAGCTATTTTTTCCAATTATTATTGTAATAATTTAGCTATATTAAATTATGCATTTTTCCATTAGTAGCCAAAACCAGTCCACTTTAGTGTGTTTAATTAATTATGCATTTAGAATGTATGTTTTAATTAAATTAAGTTTATTTGTGCATAAAGTATGTCATATAGATTTAAAATCCCACCATAGGATTCATGTATTTATGTATGTTATAAAGTGTTATAATATATAGTATGCATGTTATTAGATTTCATAAAATTGATATAAGTTGTTATATTATTTTTTGAAATGTTTGTTATAGATAGTTATTCTTTTATAAAGAGTTATAAAAATAATTGAACATTTAAAATTTATAACAAAGATAAAATGCATGCTCACTTAGGGTTAACAAACCTAAAGTAGGTAGTTAACTTATGAAACAAAGGTTACAAAAGTTCACCCACCAAGATCTTGTCTAAGGTTAGAGGTATTTAAGTTGATGGTTTATAAAACACCTGCTACCTGGGGTTCAAATTGGTTCTTGAATTTATGTCAACCTAGTTTTATGAGCTTGTGTTTGTGATGTGAAGTATAAAAAGTGTTTTATCACTTAGACATCGTAAGTTAAATCCAATATAAGAGTTATACTTGGACAAAAACCTAGACTTAGGTTATATTTAATTAGCCAAGATATAACTAAATAAAGATATCCAATATACCAATTAAGAACACTTTAGTGTGAGAGTTATATATATGATATATTAGCTCTCACATCCTTAAGAGTTCAAACCGTGAGATTTATGCTCGGCTTCAAGTTGCCCTTGGAGCGGCCTCCATTAGGAACATGTTTGCATGAGTCAATAATAAGGTGAATAGGAAAGTAGTTCATAGTAAGTGGGTGAAGGGAGTGTGTGAACTCATCCTACAGTCTCTTCCATTAGGTTGCACCGTGAGATTTCCATGATGCACTTGCTAGTAGTTTCCTACCACGGCAACACCATTCAGAGGGTTGTATCATGGGATTCAGAATACCGCAAACTCCAAAAATGGATAGGGTTTCTTAGGTCCATTTTTAGCATTCTTTTTCCCTCGAAAGGCTGTTGATTCCGATCTCTGAAATCTGAAAATAGAGGGTTACACTTACAAAATTTTACTAAGTGTTAGTAAGTATTTTGACCAAATGAATCATAATTAAATACTATAGGAATAAGAGTTATTCTAGTATTAGTATTGAATCAAGAATGTCTTGATTTAGTGAATGAGTAATTGACTTCCCCTCGGTAGTAGTTATTCTAAATCACTATAGTATCATTGTAAGAGAATAATAAATATGGGTACATTATTACTTGTTAAACTTGATTGGATTATATAGAATTATTTAACAATTCACTGAACAATAATTTATTTTTTCAGCAATGGCTAGTTCATTTATACAACTACTTGCTTCTAATAAACTTAACGGAGATAACTACGGTACATGGAAATCAAATCTAAACATAATACTAGCGATAGATGATTTACGGTTTGTTTTAAAGGAGGAATGTCCTCCAATTTTTGGCTCAACTACAAACTGAAATGTTTGGTATGTATATGATAGATGGATTAGGCTAATGATAAAGCCCGAGTCTACATCTTAGCAAGCATATCATATGTTTTGTCTAAGAAGCATGAGAGCATGGTGATCGCTATGAAAATCATGAACTCATTGCAGGTGATGTTTGGACAACCGTCTTCCTCGATCAGGCACGATGCTATCAAATACGTTTACAATTCCCACATGAAAGAAGGAACCTCTGTTAGAGAACATCTTCTGGATATGATGGTCTACTTCAACATTGCAGAGGTAAACGAGGCTGTCATAGACGAGAAGAGTCAAGTTAGTTTTATTCTAGAATCTCTTCTAAAAAGTTTTCTACCATTCCTCACTAATGCAGTAATGAATAAAATCGAGTATAATTTGACTTCTCTCTTCAACGAGCTCTAGACATTTCAGTCCATGATGAAGTCAAAAGGACATGAATGAGAAGTAAATGTTATTTCTAAAAAGTTCCAAAGAGGATCATCCTCAAGAACTAAGTTTGGACCCTCTTCCTTAAAGAAGAAGAATATGAAGAAGAAGGGTAAAAAGAAAACTCCTATAAATCTCAAAGGTAAGAAAAAAGTTGTAGATAAAGGAAAATGTTTCTACTGCAACGAGGATGGGCGTTGGAAGAGAGACTGCCTGAAATATCTTTCTAAGAAAAAAGCTGAAAAAGAAAACCAAGGTAAATATGATTTACTAGTTGTTGAAACATGTTTAGTGGAAAGTGATAACTCCACCTGGATATTAATTAGATTCAGGAGCCACTAATCATGTTTATTCTTATTTTTAGGAAACTAGTTCCTAGAGAAAGCTTCAAGATGGCAAGATAACTCTCAATGTCGGATCAGGGGATATCATCGCAGCCAATGCAGTGGGAGATATGAAGTTGTTTTTTTGGAGATAGATACATTTTATTAAAAAATGTACTTTATGTTCCTAGTATTAGTAGAAATTTAATATCTATGTCTTGTTTGTTAGAACATTTGTATAGAGTATCTTTTGATATAAATGAAGTATTCATTAGCAAGAGAGGTATTCATATTTGTTCTCCAAATTCAGATAACAACTTATACAAATTAAAACCAACCAATGAAAAAGCTATTTTAGATACTGAAATGTTTAAAACAGCCGAAACGCAAAATAAAAGGCAAAAAATTTCTCGTTATACCTATCTTTGGCATTTAAGACTTGGCCACATTAATCTCAATAGGATTGGGAGGTTGGTAAAAAGTGGACTCTTAAACCAGTTAGAAGACAACTCTTTACCTCCATGTAAGTCTTGTCTTGAGGGTAAAATTACGAAAAGATCTTTTACTGGAAAAGGTCTTAGTGCCAAAAAACCCTTAGAACTCGTGCACTCAGACCTTTGGGGTCTTATGAATGTCAAAGCACGAGGAGGGTATGAATATGTCATTAGTTTCATCCATGAATTATACTAAGAAATCCCTTATATCAAAACAAGAAAACCCTTATAACTTGACACGTGCACTTGAGGAATCATGCATCAAGTTTTTGGCACCGTTGTCGGGGACTGAAGTAATGGTATTTTCACTTAATATTCAAAGAGTTGATAGATCTTAATCTAAGGTGTATTTTACTTTATTTTTTTATTTTTCCTAAAATTGGGTGGTTGTGCTTTGGTGTATGCCACGAGATAATCCTAATCTTCTTCCTTTTAACCCCGAGATTGATAGGACTTACCAGAGGAATCTAAGAGGACAAACAAATTCAACCGGTGAGGTGGCGAAAGAGGCATCACCAAAGGCAATTCAGTACAATTTCCAACCAAGTCTCCCAACAAACCAATTCGGAATAGCAAACATACCAATAAATGTCAACAACTTCCAACTCAAACCGAGATTGATTCAATGACACGAGAGCTTGCTTTTCGAGGACGTTCCACCAATGAGCCTTACAAGCACCTTCGATCTTTCCTAGAGATATGCGGGACGGTAAAGATGCATGGGGTTTCTAACAATGCCATTAAATTAAGACTTTTTTCTTTCTCTTTAAATGGATTGAGCGAAGGATTGGCTAGAAACTATACTGCCGGAGAGCATAATTACATGGGATGCACTAGTTCAAGCTTTCTTGAACAACTACTTCCCATCGGCGAAGTCACAAAGATTGAGGACAGAGATTGACACATTTTGTCAACAAGAAGGTGAGCATTTTTATGAGGTTTTGGAGAGGTACAAGGATCTTTTGAGGAATGCCCACAACATGGCTACCCGGATTGGTTGCAAATCCAATTTTTCTAGAATGGGCTAACAAGTAACACCAAATCTATCTTGGATGCCACTGTCGAAGGATCTATATTTTGGAAAATCACCCAAGAAGCCTACACAATACTTGAGGACTAGGCCAATACATCATACAATTGGCCTTGTGAAAGATCATCTTCAATCAAGTTCGTCGAAGTGTATGCGGTGGATAAGTAAGCTCTCTAAAGGCTCAATTGGCTTCTCTTACTAATGCTTTGTCTAAATTGACTCAAGGAGGCCAAGCCCAAGCAAGTCCACCATCCATAGCTTCCCTTCCGGCCACGGCAAGTCAACAGGAGCCAAGTGAGTTGGAGATGGCCAACTATGCGGATAGAGAACAATTGTAAACTCTACTTTCATTTCTAAGCACCTAAGTTAAGTGTGTAATACTGTTGTGGACTTATACACATTTTCTTGTTTAGATTGAAAGGAAGAGTGGAGGAGAAGCTGAGGAAGGTAGACTTGTAGATTAAGCCGAGAGTACTTTTGATAAGATTAGAGCCTAATCTTAAATCCTTATGAGATATACCAAGTTTGGGATTTATTTTGACAAGCTCAATAGAATGTAAAAGACTTAAGAGGACTGTCACCATTTGAACCAAGGTGGAAGGATGCTATTAAGGATATTATTATTATTATTATTATTATTATTATTTAATAAGTAAATGGAAATTTGGAAGTTAATTGAGTTAGTGGATACATATAAAAAAAAAAGAAAAAATAAAAAAAGAAAAAGAAGAAAAGCTAGTCAGTGGGGAGGCTAAGTATGAAAAGGAGAAAGCATTTCTATTCATCTCATTGCCGACTTTCATTCTCCTCCAATCCAAAGCAAATTGGTGGTTCTACAGCTAGGCATCGAAAAGGAGAAGAAGGAGAAGTTTTAGGTTGAGCGGAACGGAATTTTCGAAGAGGAATTGAAGCTAGTCTGGAATTCGTGCAATCTGGACAAGTTGTGATGTTCGAAGAATATCGAGCTGTAGAGATCAAATCTGGAGTTGAGCTTTTGAGATTAGTAAGTTAACTCATTTTTTAATAAAGTTTGTGAAGAATGTCTAAGTTAAATGTGAAGGGAAACAGGTAAAATTGTAGGTAGAAGTGAATGATTTGGTGTTTCAGATAGCCTGGAGCAAGTTGAAGGAATTTTAAGTTATCTGTCGAACAAAAAGAAGTTAGACCTTGCAATTTGGAGGTAAGCTAGTTAACTCAATCACCTACAAGTGTGTAAGCAGAAGTAAAATCTAATTCGGGCTAGAAATACTATTTTCGGTAGCTAGTAGTGAAAATAGTATCCTTGAGGCAGACAGGTGAAGATTGGGTAAGACAAGTCTCGCTAGTAAACATATAACGACATTGCGGGTGTGGAACGAGACAGGTCTCGCTAGTCTGACGAAGTCTTGCTTGTAAGCATATAGCGACATTGCAGGTGTGGAACGAGACAGGTCTCACTAGTCTCGCTAAGTCTCGCTAGCTACATTTGTCTCACAGATCTCGCTGGTCTCACTAGTCTCGCTAGTCTCACTAATCTTGTTGGTCTCGCTAGTTGCTTGGTCTCATTAGTAAGCTAAACTTCAATGCTAAAGATCTATTTGATATACATTGATAAGAATCTAACGGAACCTAACAAAATGAATTAAATTATTTCAAGCCGAGAAGAGCTAGGAGAAGCTCATCAAGAGCCCTGGACAAGTAGTGAGTGACAAAATTCTATTTAAAATGATTTATTTTCTCAATATTTCTTGGATGCTCGATTTATTCTAAAAGTATGAGTTTTTTTAGCACGAGTTGAGCATGAAAATCATGAATTATTTCATTTGAGTTTGAGCATGGTTTTACATTGCTTTAATGATTAAGCATGATATTGCTTGGTGCTAAAGTTTATTACAAAGCATGTTGTTTGTTAAACACTTTGAAACTCTTAGGTTTTGTTTACTTGTATTTATGAATGTTTTATTTACTATTAATATCAAAGCATGCGTTATTTACAAAAGGATTATAGAAGGTCCCAATGCCGAAGGACACAGAGAACACATATGGGCAGCCTGAATATCGCATATGGGACCTGGTATTGAAGGACTTGAGAAGGTACACAGGCAACCCAGTTTATGATTCCTATGTGAATATAGATATTCAAGGCTGTTGTGTTGAGAATACTCCACACAACTAAGGTTATTCGGTGTTGGGTATGTCGAGATTTGTCACACCACGTCCCAGGTTACCCTCCATAACCTGAGAGGAGATGTGGGGACAGCAAACATCACCCCTTTTGTGAGGTTCACTGTCCAACCGTACTTGAATAACCTGTTGAAACATGACTTACAAACAACCCATATCACTTATTCTAATAACATAGACATTCAGATCAACCACGCCCATAAAATCAATGACATAAGAATTTATATTTACATAACTAGATACTCCAAACTCGTTCACAAATAAACTTAGATGACATATACAATAACCAGTCTCACATCCCAACTACTAGCTGGCTATGTCTACATGTCACATACACAAAGTTATTTACACATATAGCAACTGAAATGCAAAGTATCTTCCGAAGCTTAAGTAGAGCGAGCTTGAGTAGGCTAAGCACCGGGAACTTCTTCGTTACCTGGGTGGAAAAGAAAACATGGAAAACATGAGCTGGATGCCCAGTGAGTGACTTAGTATTTTAAACACAACTCGAGAACCAAATCATGCTCAATAATAGAGAAAACATAACATTAGCATAAAACTCATGTTAAGCCTTGAAATAAAACATAAGCCAAGTCTTTTACATAAATACAATTTACAAACTCATCAAACTTTCTATTGCTTTAAAATTCCCTTAGTCAAGGCGGAGCAATGCTCAACACACTCAACGTCGAAAACAAGCCTTAGTTGGGGCGAAGTAATCTCGACACACCCAGCGTCGAAAACCTTAGCTGATGTGGAGTAATCTCAACACAACAATGCATCAATAACTATGTGCACATAGGACTATCACGGGATGCCCAAGTACCTTCTCCGAGTCCCTCAGTACTAGGTCTCTAGGAAACTCAAATGCCTTCTCAACGTCCTTCAGCATTGAGCTCCTTTAAGTCATAGGGTTGCCCACATGCCTTCTCAACGTCCCTCAGCATTGGATCCCTTAGAAAACATTTTAGAAACAAGTATGCTTTGCATAAACAGTTCATTGTAAAACATTTCATGGAAAACAAAGCATTTCTCAATAAATAGCATCTTATAAACACGTCTTTCAAAAACTTGTAGAAAACAGATAAAATATGCCTTTCATGCCATAAAATCAAATATAACCAGCCATCATGATTATCATTTAATAAATCATCATAAAATCACATTTTATAAGAAAGCCTGACTAAACATTTTAAATAGAATCGTTTTCATAGAAAGAAAGGTGTCACTCACAATTTGGGCCTGTTCCTCAGGGTCTATACACTTTTCCAAACTCAATATGACCTGAAATATCAATTACGAGCCATTAGATCCTCTCCTTGAAGTCCTTACAATCATCCCTTAATTACATTTCATCCACATTGTCCATATCAAGCCTAATTTTCACCATTTCTATCATTTTTATCATGTTAGGGACTTTTTTGCAAAATTCTCAAAATTTCTAAAAATGCTTAAAAATCAGCTTGAAATTCATATTTTTCCATTTTTGGGCCAATAATTCAAGAAAATATCAATTTGGGTCCAAAAATGTCCAACTCTACCCAAAATGGTTGTAGGCAACCTTAGTGGGCAGCAGCTAGGTGAGAGGGTGGGTGCTGGGCGCTGTGCGTGGGCGTGGCAGCTTTGGTAGCCTCTACGGCCAGCAGTGTCCTATTTCCAACCTGATTTTTCAGAGCTTCAAAACACTATTTCCTTTCAAATAAAAATTATGGCACTCAACTTTAACCTCTTAAGTAGCATACCAAGAAAATTCAGCTCCAAAAACCTTTTCGAGCACCCTTGAAAAATTCCTCAAAGCTAACTCGTCTGATTTGCTCGGTTTCTGCGACAACCTTCAGTATTTTGACGATTTCTCAAGCTTCCCGACCTCAAATCACTTTGGTAGCCCTAGGTCGTTTTCCTAAGTCATAGAACTTTCTCTGGTCCAAAAATGGTGAAAATAGCACGAGGGAATCGAGAGAACCATCGGGTTAATTGAGCTGCTTACTTAGAGTTCAAGTTGCTGCCCAGACCAACTAATCAGTTTTAGCACTCACCAGCTTGCTTCAACGTGTCTCCTCTTCATTTCTCCTTATCCTAAACATCCAAATTAAATATAATTCTCATTTAAATAATTATTTTAATTTAATTTAATATTTATTTCCTAATTTTACATTTTTCCCAAATAATTTCCAAATTTTAACCTTTTGACTTAAGCTTCCCTTCATGTTCCACAAAAATTTCCTAAGTCCAGCCTTCCTCCTTATACTACAACACCATTAACTCCATCCCTTTTATTCCTTAGCAAAGGTTAATGGGAAAAAGAAGAATACTAAATCATAATTACCTTTAGTGCACTAGAATTCCACATGCTTTCCTACTCATTCTAGCCAATCCTAGCCAAACTTTTAACCATGACTTTTATCTTTTGCTAAAGCTAAGGAAAATAGAGGTTAGGGCTTACAAGATTACTCCACGTCAACTAAGGAAAAACTTTCAAGCATGTGCAAAATTTTATAAGTTTTTGATGATGAAATGTTTACTGCTTTATTACTGTTTATCGAGCATGATTTTGCTAAGTTTAAAGCTAAGTATAGTTTTCTAAACTTGTCACTCACTGGGCAACCTAGCTCATGTTTTCGATTGTTTTTCTATTTTCAGGTTGCGAGTGAACCGAGGTGCTCAACCTACACAATAACTTGTTTGGGCCTACTACTAGTTTGTGAACATTGTAAATACTTGTACATAAGACACACATTGTGCATATAGGATATAAAGGAGTGGAAGTCTGTAACTACGTGCTTGGGTTGTATTAAACTGTTGTATCGAAGTTCATAAATGTTGGTCGTCTCGAGTTCTGCATATTGTCTGGATGTGCAATAATAATTGTTTATCATGTGTTTAGAAATGGTAGAGGATGGTATTGGTTGACAGTAGCAGTCGTAAAAGGGTCAACGTCTGCTGTCCTCACACCTTTTCCTAGGTTAAAGAGGGTAACTTGGGAGGGCGTGTGACAACAATACCGAGGCCGACAACAATTTCCAACTCATTATCATCCCTACAAGAGGAATCATGAAATTTTTTCATATGCCAACAAAAAGAGCGTGTTGCAAGCACCTCAAGGCCTCAATGGAACGAGAAATGTAAAAACATCATTTTTGGAAAAACATCATATTTGGAGGACTTAATGATCAACTCTGTCAAATAATCTAGATCAAGGACTACCACATTGGAGAACTCAGTCGAAGCCATAGCAAGCACCATGCAAAGCCGAGGCAAGGCAATTCAAGGCTTGGAGGTTCAAATTAGTCAAATTGCTACCTCCCTCCACACAATGCGAAAAGGAAAATTTCCAAGTTGTCAGGAGAATAACCCCAAGGAGGAATGCAATGCCATAACTCTTAGAAGTGGCAAGGAGTTGAACAAGCACATCATGATCGATGATGATGAACCTGCACAAGAAGAGGTTGAGGCTACCATGGAGGATGCACCAACAAGAAAAGAGAGTGCACCTAAGGAAAAGGAAAATTCAAAGACTAATACAGGGAGTACTTCTAATTCTTTTCCTTTTGTCCCTAACACTTTACCTTTTCGTCAAAGATTTCAAAAGAAAAAGATTGATGATCAATTTTATAAATTCTTAGGCATATCCAAAAAGTTGCAAATTAACATTCCTTTTGCAAAGGCATTGGAAAAAATGCCTAAGTTATCGGGTATTATGCCCTACAACTTGTAGATTGTAAATGTAATAATTTGACCGTAATTAAATCATTAATAAACAGTTATTGATGTGTTACTTAAATAAGTGTTATTGATTATTTTTGTTTGTTTTTTCTTAATAACCCTAAATCCAATAAACTAACATCATAGGCTGTTTTATGAGTCTTGAACTGTATGTGGGGATATATGGAGATCAATGTTCAAGATACAGTCTAAAGGCTCTATAGTAAAAGGATAAGGCTGGGTAGCTTATCCTTGTGACACTATGGATACGACCCACTTTGCATTTGATACAAACAAAATGATCTAACGCGTTTGTGTAGGTGGCATACAAGTGGGGGTATCCTATGCAATGAGTTTGCATAAGACCGGACCATGAAATAGTAATCACTAGATGTAACTCCATTGACTAGTTAGGTTTCTATTTCAATAGGATGACCTAGACAACTTAGTCTAAATCCTGAGTATATTATGAATTCGTGTCCACGAGGGATTGTCCTTTAATTTGTATGGGTGAGAGTTGCCGTTTTCCGACTCAATATGCCTACCATCTTGTGGACAAGACCGTGTGAGGAGTTGGGGACATAATTATACAAGATGGAATTTACTCATTCCCATTTTTAGGGTAAGTAGATAAGTGTTCTCTTTAATGGTGTCTCTGGGACTTGAACAAAGGGCCCTACCTTTTCACTGGCCAGAGAGGGGTTTCTGCTTAATGGTTGGACCACAAATAAGTTGTTCATTAGAGGAGCATTGGTACATAAGGATTTAGAAATAACCAAGGCGTAAAAAGGTAGTTTGACCCAGCTGGTGTTACGAACACTTGTGAAGGACTAATTTGCTATTATTGGTCTATATCCTGGACATAGAAATATATCTGCAGTGAGAATAGTGCAGTTCTGGGTCTTTAATGGAGTGTACCCATAGTTAACGAATATTGATTAATGTGGTTAATGAGTTTAGTCGATTAATCTCATATCGTTGGAGCTTCCGATCTGTAGCTCCATAAGGTCCCCTTGCTAGCTCACTATGGACCAACATGGATTAACTATGTTGAAAGAAAAATTTGAAATGTTCAAATTTATGAGGAAAAATATTAATTGTATTGGATACAATTAATTGCATGATTTATTATATATTTTATTTGAATGTGATACAAATTATAACTTTATAATATGAAGAATTAGTTTATTTGAATATGATTCAAATAATTAATTATTTATTTGGATAAAATTCATATAAATAAATAGAGGGAGAATTAATTAATTAATTTGAATTGGATTCAAATAATTAATTATTTAATTTGGATGAGATCCAAAAATTAAATATTCTGCAGAAAATAAATAGAGGGAGAATTAATTAATTGATTTGAATTGGATTCGAATAATTAATTATTTAATTTGGATAAGATCCAAATCAAATATTTTGTAGAAAATAAACATTTAAATAAGATTTAAATATTTTACACCATTTAATATGAGATATTATTTGGGTAGATATTTAATAATATTAGATATCATTAAATATTTGATTTAAAATCTCTGCAGATGGTTTATCCTAATAAGATTAGGAGTAACCCATAGAGTTCTATAAATAAGGTCCTTGGGGGCCTTCATAAAACACTCTCTAAGAGAATAATCTCTACGATTACTCTAAAAACTTCCTCTACTAATTCTCCCAATTTTCTTAGAAAAATTCTAAGAAAATTCTTCTTCTTATTCTTTAAAAGAAGTAGTTCCCACAAACCGGATCCTTGCCAGAGTCATAGCGAGGAAGATCTCTTGGAAAATATAAACTACAAGGAGAAGACCATCTGTTCAAGAATTATAGATTTGCAAAGGTATGATGCTTAACATTTTTCTTTACTTTTTGTATTTTTAATTCTTTCAATAAATCAAAGAACACGATCACACGCTTCCACCGGGATTCAACCAGATTTCTTCACAGATGCCATGACTCATAGCTCTGTATTCATCTTCAGCACTGCTTCTAGCAACCACACTTTGCTTCTTACTTCTCCAAGTTACAAGGTTACCCCAAACAAAGGTACAATACCTAGGTGTAGATTTTTTGTCAATCACTGATCTTGCCCAATCAAGAGTTTGTATAGGCTTCAATGCATTTTCTGTCGGATTTTCTAAACATCAACCCTTTCCCTGGTGTGCTTTCAAATATTTCAGAATCCTATTTACAGCTTCCATGTGTTCTTCGTAGGGAGCTTGCATAAACTAGCTCACGACACTGACAGCATAGGAAATGTTTGGTCTAGTGTGTGCTAGGTAAATTAGTCTTCCAACTAAACGTTGATACCTTTCCTTGTTAACAGGAACTTTGTCAATAGACTCTCCTAATCTGGCATTAGACTCAATAGAAGTATCAGCAAGCCTACATCCAGTCATACCTGTTTCTTTCAATAGATCAATAGTGTATTTTCGTTGAGAAACGGAGATTCCTTCTCTTGACCTCGCCACCTCCATACCAAGGAAATACTTCCAGTTTCCTAGGTCTTTGATTTCAAATTCGTCCGCCATTTTCTGTTTCAGCTTGTTGATTTTAGCAGTATTGTCTCCTGGTAAGACAATGTCATCAACGAAAACAATTAAAACAGCAACCTTACCTGAGGCAGACCTTTTTGTAAACAAGGTATGGTCAGAGTGTCCCTGAATGAAGCCTTGGGACTTAACAAAGGTGGTGAATCTTTCAAATCATGCTCTTGGTGACTGTTTAAGTCCATATAGGGACTTTCTAAGCTTGCACACACACTGATCAAATTGGGCTTCAAAGCCAGGAGGAGGGTCATATACACCTTTTCTTCCAGATCACCATTTAGAAAGGCATTTTTCACATCTAGTTGGTAAAGAGGCCAATCTTTGTTGACAGCAATCGATAAAAGAACCCTGATTGTGTTCAATTTTGCGACTGGGGAGAAAGTTTCAGAATAGCCTACACCAAAAGTCTGAGTGAACCCTTTTGCTACAAGTCTTGGTTTATATCTGTTAAGAGTTTCATCAGATTTATACTTCATTGTGAACACCCACTTACATCCAACTGGTTTATGCCTTTTCGGAAGAGCAACGCGTTCCCATGCATGATTTTTCTCAAGAGCTCTCATTTCTTCCATAACAACAGCCTTCCACTCATGGATTTTCATAGCCACATATATATTCTTTGGTATAGTTACAATGTCAAGGCTAGTAGTAAACGCTCTGCACTTAGAAGACAGATTGTTATAAGAGAGGAAGCTATACATGGGATACTTGGTGCAGGACTTTGTGCCCTTTCTTAGAGCAATGGGCATGTCAAGGGTGGCATCATACTCTCCTGGTTTGTCGAGTTCTTCTTTAGTTGTGTAATTCTGGGGTCTAACCTCATTTTCATTCTCCTGAACTGTTGTGACTATTGTGGATACTACATCACTCTTAGCAACCTGGTTATTTTCTATCATATCACCTTTATCATTTTCTACCGGCAGTTTTGTCAGATCAACAATATCATTTTCAACACAAACATTTTCAGTGTAACCAGTATTATTATCAGGATCAGTAGTACCTTGAGCTTGTGTTGGTTTAGAAGATTGGACCGAAGTCGGCATGTCAGTAGGGGGCCACTATTTCCTTTCTAAGATTCTTCCTTTAGTGCGTTATCCATGGGACCTGTCTGGTGGGTAGGACAATATCGTGGGTTGTCAGGGTAGGTTCAGGAAGAGGATTAGGATAGTTAGTCTCTTCATTATTACTCTCCCCTTGAAGAGGACTAACAGGAAAGAAATGTTTATCTTCTAAGAAGGTGACATCAATAGAGATGAAGTATTTCCGGGAAGTGGGATGGAAACATTTATAACCATGCTGGTGGAGAGGATACCCAACGAAGACACATTTTTGGGTACGAGGGGTAAACTTAGTCTGGTTAGGACCGAAGCTATGGACAAATGCTGTACACCCAAATGCTCAGAGAGAAACATCAGGTATAAGGTGAGTGGTAGAGTAAGATAGTTTGAGACAGTCAAGAGGAGTTTGGAAGTTGAGAACCCGAGAATGCATCACGACTCTACACCCTGCAAAAACAAATCCATGAATGCAAACAGGGGTCCATGGATGTTACATCATATTTTAATAAATTATCTCTTATTTGGCAGGAGATGGACCTATGTCGTGAACTTGTCTGGGACTGCCTGTAAGCACTGATTTGCGTTACTAAGCGTTGGGGTGCGGCCATGTGTTTGTGGCTATGCGTTTCAAAGGAAGAACTGGCCGGGAGCGAGAGTAAGAATTTTTGGAAAGTAAAATATTGGCTAAGTGTTGGATAAGTCCATGCGTTGTGGTTGATTCACGGAGGTTAGTGAGCTGAAGTAGCTACCCATGTTGAAGGATAAGTAATTCTGGCGGGGGAGGAAATGTGCTTGAACTATGCGTTTAAGTCACTCTGCGTTGAGGACAATTATGCGCTAAAGTCGATGCGTCGAAGACAGACATGTGTTGGAGTCACCCTGCGTCGAAGATAGAATGGACTTGACGCGACGAAAGTAGTATTGTATGACGGAAATGTATGCGTCAAAAATAGGAGGCGTTGAGGACGACACCATGTGTTGGGTGTGGTTAGTTGCTGGAGGCGTTGGAAGAGAAGTTAACTTGAGTGCCTCGCGTTGAGATAAGAACCTTGCGCTAGTCTGCGGGTGAAGGGTAAGTCGGCAACATAAGTCCTAGTGTTTGTAAAGGCTAAGTCAGTAGTATATATAGCTGGATTAATTAAATGTTTAATCATTTTTAAGACATTCCGAGAGCTTAAGTCGGTTCCATATTTCAGACAAACTTCAGAAGAAGATTGAGGAAGGTGTTCTTGCGGATTTTGGACGAAATTTGACTCATGTTGATGTTGAAAACGAACCTGGAACAGAGGAATGACTAAAGTCACATGGTTTGAGCAGTGACTGATAATCAGAGTAGAACGTGTGGAGGAAGCCGAGTTTAGAGCTGAAACTTGGAGGTTAGTAAGTTAACATAATTTCTAACAACTTTTGTGAAGGATGGTAATGCTGAAATTGAAGATTTACTATGTAAATCCTCAGGAAAAGCAGAGTTTACAAGATTATTACGCAATCCGGAACAGTAGAAGGTGATTCCGGAATACTGTGAGAGCGAGGAGGAGTTAAGCCTTGAAACTTTGAGGTAAGCTATAGAACTTAATTTCCTATAAGTTTGTAGAAGAGAATAAGTCCTGAATCCGTATGGAATTGTGACTTTGGATAGATTGAAGTAAGAACAAGAAGAAAGGAAGGAATTACAGTGCAGAGTGCCGCTAAAAATCAAGTATCGGCACACTGTCTGGGTGCTAATAGCGAGACGGGTGTCGCTGAGACGCAAAGGAGAATTCCGTCTCACAGATCTCACTAGATAACGCTGAGTATCGCTGCTAAGGTAAGGTAACGCTAGTGTTGCTCCATCAAGTATCGCTAGTAACAGCTCTTGTTGGTTGGTATCGCTAGGATTCTAGCTTATAAAGTTAGTTCAGAAAAGGAAGAAGATTTAATGTTGAATAACGCAAAGTACATATCTCTTGCAGGCCCAGAAGAAATAGGAAGAGTGTATAACCCACGTAAACCCTAGAAAGAGTTGTGAGTGACTACTTTACTCTTCAATTCTATTTTATTAAAAATGTTCTTATGGAATATGATTTTTGCGATGAACTGTTTAAAATGCATAATGTTTGGTTGCATTATTTACGAGGCATGTTATACGTTTTCTAAAGTTGATAGAAAGCATTCTCTTTTATGAAATGTTATTGAATAAAGTTTTGTGTGATTTCTATGAAAGGATTTTCATATGAACTATTATGTGAATGAAATTCTAAAACGTTTTAGAGGAGGCTCAGTGCTCAAGGACCCGAGAGGGCACGTGAGTTTCCCCGGGACCCAGTACTGAAGGACATGAGAAGGTACTTGGGCAACCCGTCATATTCCTATGTGCACATAGAGGTTGATTTGGCTGGTGCGTCGAGTTTGCTCCGCATTGAGCCAGGGACGATTTCGACGTTGGGAGTGTTGGCCTTGCTCCACCCCAACTAAGGAGATTTTCGACGCTGAGTGCGTAGAAGCATTGCTCCGCCTCAACTAAAGGAAAAGTTGAAAAACTAAATTGATATTGATAAACTCCTTGGAAAACACTCCTGTACGAATTAAGATTTGATTTATGAGATTAATGGATTTTTATGGAAAGCATGTTTAGTTTGAACAAAATGATAAACTTTTACTTATTCGTTATACATAACATGCCTGTTTTCAATGAATGTTCATTTACAAAGATTTGTCACTCACTGGGCTGTTAGCTTATGTTTTCCAATGTTTTCCTTTTCTCCCCCAGGTAGCAAGGACGTTCCCTATGCTTAGCCTACTTCAGCTCACCTTGCCTAAGTCTCGAGTTCTCGAAATACAGTCAAGTCTGAGAGTTGTACGTTGCATATGTTTTTATGTAAATGGCATGTAGATCATGTGGATTTGAGTGGGGATTGTTGGTGGAGTTTTGTACATTGTATGATGGATATGGAAGTGAAATTATGCTATGTAATAAAAGTGTACTCTATGCAGGGAATCATACCAAGTTATAAGCATGTGTAGTATGGCTGAGTTCTATGTATGTAAATGAGTAAATGTATGCACAGGAAGGAATGTAATATGGGACAATATGCGTCACAAGAGGGGTGATGTTTATTGTCTTCACATTCCCTTTTAGGTTAGGTGGGTAATCTTGAAGGGGGTGTGACACTGCCCTTGTGGAGGAGTCCAATATTATAAACTTGAAGAGGTTGACCGTATATATGATTTTTTAGCAGGTCTCAATTCCAAGTTTGATGTTGTGCGGAGCTGAGTACTGGGACAAAAACCAATACCGACCCTAATGGAAGTATGTTCAGAGGTCCGTCTGGAGGAAGATAGATCGAGTGCCATGAATATCACTGCTACCTCCTTAACTTATTCTGCCGCCTTTAGTGCAAAATCATCTGGAACTACTGGAGACAAGCAGAACGGGAAACCACCTCCAGTATGTGAACACTATAAGAAACCGTGGCACACGAAGGATCAATGCTGGAAGCTACATGGTCGACCCTCAAATGGAAAACGACGACCCCCAAACAACAAACCCAACCAGGCTCTAGTCAGTCAGACTACTAGTGGTTCTCAATCACAAAATCAGGAGAACTGCTCAACTGATACCGATACTTCCTCTCTGGGGGTGATTGCACAATCAGGTATTTCTTGATCCTTATGTCTCCTCAGTATTACTGGCAAGAAACCCTGGATCCTTGATTCAGGAGCTACAGACCATCTAACTGGAACTTTTAATGACTTCCTCTCTTATCATCCGTGTGCCGGTATTGAAAAAATCTGAATTGCTGACGAAACACTTGCCCATGTTGCTGACAAGGGTCACATTTCTCCATTCGATGGTTTGATATTACAGAATGTGCTGCATGTTCCTAAAATTTCCTATAATTTATTGTGGCTTGGATGACGGCGGCGGCGACAGGTCCTATTGGCGGCGGGATTGATGGCAGATGTAGGGTTTCTGTCCCTTGTAGTGGTTGGTTGTCGTCAATGGCGGCTAGGGTTTCTAGGTTTTCATCATCATGCTCTGATACCATATTGAAAAAGAGGGAAGAGAAAGGACACAAGATTTACGTGGAAAACTCTAGAACAGGGAGAAAAAACCATGAAAGAACTTTTCCTCTTTTATTATTTTTGATACTATCAAATGTTACAAGGGAGAAAAATAACTAGAGACCAAATCACTATATAAGGAAAGGATATTGGGAAAAATAAAAGGAAAGAAATAAAATCTACAAAATCTCCCAAATATTCTCTTTTTATTTTCAACAATTGAAATCTGGAAAATCTGGATTTTTTTTCAAATCTGAAAATTCTGCTGTGCGTCATCTTTTGTGCGTCATCAAAGCATTTGGCAGATTTCATCAAAGCATATGCGGCTGAAATATCAAAGGATTAAATTTCCGTGTTTCAAACCATAAATTTTGATGGCCAAAGAAGAAATTGAAGACCAAGATCTGTCTTGGAAAGTCAAATTATTGTAATTTTGATTTTTTTTCTTTAATTTCTAGAATATGCCAAATAAGCAGGTCAATTTTGCTTTATTTAATTTAATTATGCTTGTGATGTATGTTTTAAATTAAATTGAATGTTGCATAAAGTATGCCATTTAGATTAAAATCCCACCATAGGTTAAGCATGTTCATGCCTCTTAGTATATTATAAATGTTGTATTATATGGTTTTAATGCATGATAATAATTTCATGAGTTATTTAATGTAAGTTGATATATTAAATATATGAAATTGGAAAAGTATGATTTATGACATTAATTAAATAAATAGAAATAATTATGTTTATTAATGTTTTGGTAATGTATGATTGATTTTCATGATTTAGTTAATATAAGTGTTATATTTTAAATGAAAATCAATTTGCATTGAGCATGATACATCCATAGAATAATATAATTGTTATATTATGTCATGAAATGCATGTAATATGGTTGGTTAATTAATTAGAATTTGATTGTTAATTAATTAAACCATAGAAAGCATGTTATAGGGTTAATCATTAAAATTCATAATAGTTATAAAATTTATGATTAGTAACTGTCAACCTACAATTAAGAATTGCATGCAAACATAAAATTTTAGGAAATTGGTTTTAAATTGTTTAAAATTAACCTAGACCTTGATGCACACTTTCCGTGTTAACCGCAAGTGTACCGGTCAAGTAATAATATAAGACAGTGAAGTCCGAATATTGTTCCAATGAGGATCCAATTGTGAGTGTTTAAGTTACTTTGCTATTCTAGTCTTGAATCAATTTTATTTGAGGATGTGAATTTGAAAATAAATCTAAAGAAGGAAAGTAATCAAATAAGAAATACAAGAGTCAAACTTTAGGGTAATGAATCATTGTTTACTTCATCATGCAATATTCTAGGGTTCATGGAATTCATTGTAATTCATATGCTTAAGTCTAGAAACTTAATTCCAAGTTATTTTCTCTCAAAAACAACATTTTCTCATGCCACCCAATTGATTACTAATCTCTTGAAATCAATACAAATTACATGGCATTAAGAATAGTCTTTAGCAACTTTCATTGTTAACGTAACTATTTTCATGATAGATTAACAACAATTCTTTGTTATAGATCTAGTTAAACATACAATCTTTCTATCATACATTTAACCTAACATTCAAACATGGCCATTCAACAAGAATTTAAGCACAATAACAAAGAACAACATAATCATTACAACAAAACCATGAAGAGTCTACAATATCAACATAACTTTATAAACAAATCATCAAAACCCTAAAACTAAAGAGTTTAGCCACTCATAGCTTGAACCAACATGTTCAAACAATATAAAGAAAGAAAGAGTGTAAAGAAAGAGAAACTCTACTGAAAAGAGGCTCTTGATTAAGGAAGCACTGTCACGATCTCCTGGGCCTTCACGTTGGAACTCGAATGGCACCACGACTCTCTCTCGAACTCTTTTCCTCTTCCTTGCAGCTAACTCACTCTTTGAACTCTCTAATGAACATTCACTCAATTCTCTTCTTCTTATGTCTCTTGGTTTGTAGATTTGTGATTAGGGTTGCTGGAAACCTCTTATTTATAGAGTTGGCCGTCCAAAATTCTTTCCATAAATACCAAATTTTCAAATTAGGAAAGATGGCGCCGTGGCACTGGTCAATGGTGTCGCGGCGCTGACCAATGTGGAAAGTTGGCACCGCGGTGTTGATCGTCATGGAAACCTACCCTCGGTCGTCGTGCCACAGTGTCATGATGGTGGCGCTGTGCTGAAGCGGAAGCTGCTGTTGGAAAAAAATGACCTATTTTTGGCAAATTTTGGCTTTTCTTCTTTTTTTTTCACTGAATTATGGCTCGGTTTTGATCTTTTGGCTTTCACTTCTAATTTTCTTTATTTTGACTTGAAAACCACTAGCAAACAATTGAAATCTAATATAAACTCCCTTAATTTGAGAGAATAGAAAGCACTTTTCAGACCTAAGATCACATTAACTCTAATAAGATTAGAATTTTGTCTTACTTTGTTTTAAAATAGTTTTAAAATATGACTAAGTAGGACAAATAGGACTTCATGTCATAAGGGAACTCTACCACTTCAATTCTTTCAAGAGTGAGGTTATTTAAGTTGAAGATTTATGGAACACCTCCTAATTGGGAACCCTGAGTTGAATTATCCTAAGGCCTGTTAGTATGCATTGTCACTAGGTTAATTAAATGATTTACCTAGAACATTAGTGTAAAGACGTTTCATAAGAGTTATAATAGGCATAGACTTAGATAGATTGACTTAGCCAAATTTATCTAAGTTAAATAACCGTAAGATAAGGTAGGACATTTTAGTTGGAGGAAAATTACAAAATGAGATGTTTATATCAAGTTTTGCTCCTACGTCCCTAATTATTCACACCGTGAGATCTATACTTGGTTTCGTGTCGCCTAGGGAGCGGCTTCCCTTCGGAAAGTGTTTGTATAGTTCAATAACAAGGTGAATGGGAAAATGTCTATAGTAAGTGGGAGCGGGACGCGTGTCAACGTATCCCTTGATCTCCAACACTAGGTCACGCCGTAAGATTCTTATGATCCGCCTGCGTGTCATCCTTAAGCATGAAAGCGCTTGAAAAGTGCTTTCGATTCTCTCAAATTAAGGGAGTTTATATTAGGTTTCATGTGTTTGCTAGTAGTTTTCAGGTCAAAAATAAAGAAAATTAAAGAATAATTGAAAGCCAAAAGATCACAACTGAGCCAAAAAGAGAAGACAATTACCAAATCTTCCAAAAATAGGGCAGCACATGCAACGCTTTTTCCCGAGAGCGGCCTCTGCCTTTAGCGCAGCAACACAGTTGCGACGTTGCGACACGACACCAAGGTAGACTATTATGATGCACAGCAAGGCGGCGCCAACCTTTGATGACAGATAGTGCAGCGATGCTATTGATCGGTTGCGTGCCAGCTTTCCATAATTGAGAATTTTACATTTTTTGAAAGAATTTTGGGGAGCCAACTCTATAAATTAGAGGGTTTCCAGCAACCGCAGACATCAAGAAATCAGAGAAAGTTTAAGAGAGAGTTTGGTGTCGTTCGAGTTTCCGACGTGAAAACCGAAGGACATCTTGGCGATTCTTCCTCAATTAAGGGCTTCTTCCTAGTAGAGTATTCCTTTCTTTACACTCTTTCTATGCTTAATTTGTTTGTGACCATGTTACTTATGAAGGATCTCATACATACATGCGCAGCGGAAACGAAAAAGGATCGAAATAACAATCTAAATGCATATAACAACCTAGGATTAAACATGCATTATCATACAAAATGAATTAAAGAAGAAGGAAAGAAATTATATACGTTTTTAGCTTTTCTTCCTTTCTTGAAATTGCTCCCACTTGGACCACTAAGAGGTCTTTCTAGCTATTCTCAAAGCCTTGGAATAGAGTGGTGGGACTCTTTAAAGAAGGAAAATTTAGTTTCTTAAAAACTTCAAAATTTTCCAAGATTTTTCAAGAAGAAAAAAATAAATGAACAAAGGCCTTCTTTAAAAAAGGCAAATTGCATGCAACTTTTGCATGTCTAAGTTCACCAAAAGTTGACAACGCACATTCCACTAATGCATGCCAAGAATTATGTGTCAAAGTATAGAATTTTGAGATTAATTAAATGTTCCACTCTTCAACTTAGTAGATTTTTCCACTAATTTTGTAAGAAACATTAATTTAATCTCATAATCAACCTTTCTAGAAGGTTTGACCAAAACAACTCTTTCACTTGCTCGGGTCAAAGTTAACTATTTGTCTTCTTCCGAAAACCAACTGTTTGACTAAATCCATGTATCCGATTATGAATCCGCATTCATAATTTCAATATTTAAATCCCATTCAAATATTTTTGACCAAATCTCTGATTTGATATCATATATCAATTACTTAATCATATCTCATATGACGAACCTAATTTGAAAGGTTCAAATTATTCCTTCTATTTACTCCGAGTGTATTCCTATATAAGCTAGCCAAAGGACCTTATAAACCTACAGATCGTGAGCTCTAACGATCCGAGATTAACATGTTAAACTCTTTAAACTAGTTAACTAACATTCGTTAACTACTGGGTCACTCCACTAAAGCCCGTAGCTGCACTCTCCTCGCTGTAGTTATATTATCCATTTGATATAACAATGATTGGTAAGTCGAGTCTTCACAGGTTGTTCGTAATTACAGCTGGGTTAAAATTATCGTTTTACACCTGTGATTACCTCTTATTCCTTAAGTTCCAATGATCCTCTAATGAACAATGATTTGTAGTCCAACTTCCAAATCAAAAGTCCTTTCAAACCTCATGTGACAGGGTGACACCTATTGTTCAAGACCTAGATTCACCACTTAAGAGAACAACCTCACTACTAACCCAAAAGAGGGTAAGAGTGAATTCCTTGTTGCACCCTATGTCCCTAGCTATCTACCTGGTCTTACTCCTGAAATGGAAGGCATATTGAGCCAGCGCTGTTAAGCTGCTCTCACTAATGCAGATCTAAGGATAATCCCGAGTAAAACAGAAGTTCATAGTTAGCTCAGGATTAAGATCGAGTTGCCTAGGCCATCAAAGTCGAGATAGTCAATTTTAGATAGTAAACGGTGTTATAAAGTAAAAGTGACTATTTCATGGTCCGTTCTTATGCAAACTCTTTGTATAGGACGCCTCCACTCGCATGTCTTCACATGAACGAATTAGGATCACTTCGTTTATACTAGTTACAAAGTGGGCCGCATCCATAGTGTCCCCAGAATAAGGCTCCCAACCTTATTCATATACTATAGACCATTTAGACTGTTAACTTAAACTTGATCCAGTTTTATGTCTCTATATAAAGTTTGAGTCTCATGTAACAGTCTAGGATCCTTTGATGATTGGATTTAGATTTAGTAAGAACATTTTATAGAATCAATAACTACTTATTGATTATAAATTTCAATAACAACTTTATTGAATGATAAAAGTATATTTGGTATTTATAAACTATGAGTTTTAGGACATAAAACCCAACATACTCCTAGTCGAACTAAAACTCCAATGGTATATTTTATTGAGTTTATGTCAAAAAATACAAAGAGATTAGGCATACAACAGATACACACCCAATTATTCTCCCACTTGTCTTAGTTTACTTATCTCATAGTCCTAGATTCTCTAGGTGACCCTCAAACACTTTAGCTGAGAGGGCCTTAGTAAACGGATCAACAAGATTTTCTTCCAACGCTATCTAAGTGACGATCACGTCTTTCTGGTGTACTATCTTCTTGATGAGATGGTATGTATGCTCAATATGCTTTGCGCGCTTATATCTTCTAGGTTCCTTGGAATTTACAAGTGCTCCACTGTTATCACAATAGAGAATGATAGGCAGATGCATGTCTAGAACGACTTCCAGATCAGTCAAGAACTTCCTCAGCCACACTGCTTCCTTTGCTGCTTCACAGGCAGCCATGTATTCAGCTTTCATTGTGGAGTCTGCAATGCAAGTCTGCTTTACACTTCTCTATACTATTGCTCCTTTATTGAAAGTGAACACTGATCTCGATGTAGATTTTCTAGAATCTTTATCGGTTTGAAAATCAGAGCCATTGCATCCAGTAAGAATCAAATCCTCAGCATCATACACGAGCATATAATTCCTCGTTCTTCTAATGTAAGCCCCGTACTTGACTTTGTGAGAAGGCCAGATAAGAAGAGATCAAGAGATGGGCGTTTGGTAGGATAGTTGGCTGAAATGTGTGTGGGGGCAGAAAAATGGCTAAGTATCTGTCATGCGTTGGTGGCACTGTGCCTTGATGGAGGTAGTTTTGGCGTGGACGCAGAGGTGAGGGAAGGCTATTAGGCGTTGAGGTCACGAGGCGTTGAGAGCCATTCTGCGTCGAAGGTCATTATGCGATGAACGCATTGATAGCCACAAGGCGTTGAAAGTTGAAGGCCACGAGGCGTCGAGAGCCAATCTGCGATGAAGGTCACTATGCGGTGAACGCTACCATGCGTTGAAAGTGGGTATGCGTTGGTGCATAGAAGGTTGGCCGTGAGAACAAAGCGTTCGTCAGCTATTCGGCGAGGGAGTTGGGAAATAGTCACATACAAAGTCGAGGTTGTGCGTTGCTGAAGCCAAGTACAGAAGGTATGCGTTGATTAGATTATTATATAGAGACGAAGTTGAGTTTAAGTCGGTGGTATATATATAAGTGGACCGAGAATTCAATTGTTTTGATCACATTTTAGAGCTCGAGTTGATTCTATTTTGAAGCTAAACAACGGAGGGAGGTAGAAGAAGGTGTTCATGTTGATTTGGAGTGGAATTCTCGTCGTTTTCGTGGAGGAAACTTGAGCTGGAGCGGAGGACTCAGTTGGTGTTACTTAATCAGAGTAACTTTCAGTTTTGGGGGAAGAACGAACTGAGGAAACGGTGGCTAGGGTCGAAATTCTGAGGTTAGTAAGGTTAACTCGATTTTTAGCAATTTTCATAAAGGGTACTTGGGCTGAATTTGAGTAAATGTGTGTTAAACTCCAGGTAGAGAAGATCGGAGCTGAATTGCAGGACGATTAGGAGCGATTCGGAGTTGTTGAAGAATATATCTTAAACGGAGAGGATATTCTTTATGAGACTTTGAGGTAAGATGAAAGACTTATGTCTTTATAAGTTTGTAGAAGAAAGGAAGTTCTGAATTCGGCCAGAATGCGATGTTTAGCAGATTAAAAGAAGAAGGAAAACTGTTCTGCTACAACAGTAGTATCGCTGAGAGAGCAGGAGATTGGGCAGCGAAGCAAGTGTCGCTAGTAACGCAAGAGGGGCTCTGCGTCTCACAATTCTCGTTGAAGTCTCGCTGGGTGTCGCTCCTCAAGTAATCTCGCTAGTTTCGTTCAATCCGGTATCGCTAGTGCAGTGTTATGTAGTGTAGTTCCGCTGGTAATCTCACCACAAAAAGTGGAGTAACGTTATTTGTGAGTGTCTTGAGGAAAAGAGAGTTTGGAGATGAAACGAGCATAGGGTTTAATTATGTATATTTAATGAGTATAAAGAAAAGGAAGTCTAAGGAAAACTTAACGTGAAAAATGTGTATTTTCAGGCTAGGAAGAGCTCGGGAAGGCATATAATCCACTTAGAGCCGAGACAAGTTGTGAGTGACTTTCTACTATATCTAGTGGTTACTTTTAGCATAGTTATTTGGCAATGAATGAGTAGAAAGTAATGGTACGGTGTAGCATTTGAAGCAATTATGTTGTGTTGATAAGTTTAAGGGAAACTAGATATACTATCAAAATGTAACCATGGCCGAGGGACTTGTGTGAAGGCCTAAGTGAATATGTAATATGATACTCAGTGCTGAGCGACCATGTGTGAAGGCACCTGAGTAGTTGGGTGGAGTGGATTTCAGTGCTGAGGGACCCTGAGTGAAAGCATGTGGAAATCCATCATATGTTTGCTCGTGTTGAGGGACCATGAGTGAAGGCACTTGAGCGATGATTTGGTTGGTTACCAGTGCTGAGGGACCTTGTGTGTGAAGGCACATGGTAATATTGACATAGTTAAACTTAGTGCTGAGGGACGGAATGTGAAGGCACTCGAGAGTTCGCATATTCGAGGAACATAAAGTTAAGGCATTTTTATGTGATTAGAAATGAGAATTTGTACTGAAGAGTGAATGATTTGAGTTTTGCTTCGTCACAGCAAGGGTTAGATAATTGCCATGAGATTGTATGGATGTTGGTATGGTTTGTGATCTATAGCATAAGAGGCTTAGAGATTTCTGATGTACGATTGTGGTGGTTACTATGGTTTATGTTAGCTCATGAATGTTAGTAATATTTGAATGAATTTAGTCACTCACTGGGCTTAGGCTCACTCAATTTGTTTGTTTGATTGTTGTTTCAGGTAGCAAGCGTGTCCGAGACGCCTAGCCTACAGAAGTTTCTCGTCTGGGCCTACTTCGGAGCAGACCTCTGGGATAGTTGTGAATACTCAGTTTATGTCCATGTTTTGTGATGTACATGTTCCATGGGAGTGTTGGGAGGATCGTTTTGCATTAAATATATATATATATATATATATAGTGCACTTGTTGATAGGTTGTTATATTATCGCATGGCTTAATAGTAAAGGTGCTTTTATTTGAGATTAAGCTGGCATTTAGTTGAATATTGATGATATGTATATGATTTTTGCTTTAGAGATGGACTAGGGAGAGTGCGGTTTCACACTCACTCTTATGGATAAGGAGTATCTGAGAGGGGGTGTGACATCTAAGATACTTGAGGATATTCTTAACGGTAGTCCAATGATCATATCCTGGATTGGACTGAAATCTGCTAACCATCCCTACTGCATACCATATGTCAGGTCTAGTACATAACATAGCATACATTAAGCTTCCAACAGCTAAAGCGTAGGGAATATGTCTCATCCTCTCAATTTTTTGAGGTGTCTTAGGACATTGTTTATGAGACAAGTGAATTCCATGTCTAAAAGATAATAAACCTCTTTTGGAATTCTGCATCTTATATCTAGACAACATTTTGTCGATATAAGTTGCTTGAGACATGGCTAGTATTTTGTTCTTTTGGTTCCGAACTATTTGGATGCCTAGAACATGTTGTGCATCTTCCAAATCTTTCATTAGGAATTGCTTAGCTACCCATTCTTTCACATCAGACAAAAAACCTACATCATTCCCAATGAGTAGGATGTCGTCAACGTACAAAACTAGAAACGATATAGTGGATTTGACGATTTTCTTGTATACACAAGGTTCGTCAACATTTTGCTCAAAGCCATAAGATTCGATCGCAGTATCAAATCTTATATTCCAGGACCGAGATGCTTGCTTCAATCCATAAATGGATCTCTGAAGCTGACAAACCTTTTGTTCTTAGCGTTGTTCAATGAACCCCTCTGGTTGGACCATATAGATATTCTCTTCAAGACTTCCATTTAGGAATGCTGTCTTGACATCCATCTGCCAAATTTCATAATCATAAAAAGTGGCGATGGACAAGAGTATCCTAATTGACTTTAGCATGGCAACGAGAGACAAAGTTTCCTCATAGTCAACTCCCTCTCTCTGGGTATAACCCTTTGCCACAAGTCGAGCCTTGAAAGTTTGTACTTTCCTTGTATGGTCTCGTTTTCTCTTGTAGATCCATTTACAACCATTTGGCTTTATGTCTTTTGGCTAATCTACAAAAACCTAGACTGAATTGAAATACATTGATTCCATTTCGAGGTCCATGGCTTTTATCCACTGGTCTCGATCCAAATCATTCATCGCCTGTTTATAGGTTGATGGATCCTCTATGCCGTCATCCGGTATGACAACTTGAGTTTCCAATAAACCCAAGTAACGGTTAGGCTGTTGAACAACCCTCCCACTATGTCGAGCCATTCTCAACTCTTTAGAAGGATGTGACTGACCAGAAATGCTAGTTCCATCAACTACTTTAGTGGATGAACTAGCTCTTTCTGTAGCATTTTTGGACATCTCTTTTAATACTAGCCTACTGTGAGGTTGATGACTCCTAATGTGGTATTCCTCTAAGAATGTGGCATTTATCGACACAAATACCTTATTCTCCTAAGGATAAAAAAAGAAACCACCTTTTGATTCTTTTGGGTAACCTACAAATAGACATAATTTTGAACGTTGTTCCAATTTCTTAGGATTTTGCACCAACACGTGTGATGGGTAGCCCCAAATCCTAAAGTGACGTAACTACCTTTTCACCCTTTCCATAGCTTATAAGGTGTTTCAAAAACACTTTTAGAGGGAACATTGTTCAAAATATAGACAGCAGTCTCTAACGCATGTCTGCAAAAGGAATCGGGTGACTGAGCATAGCTTATATAGAGCGAACCATGTTTAACAATTTGGTTTCTTCTTTCAGATACACCATTCTGTTGAGGTGTACTAGGTGTAGAGACTTGTGACTGAATTCCATGTTCTATCAAATAGTCTTGGAATTTTGAAGTCCATATACTCTCCACCTCGATCTGATCGAAGTGTCTTTATTGATTTACCTAATTGGTTTTCAACTTCTGCCTTATATTCCTTGAACTTTTCAAGGATTTTAGACTTGTGATGCATTAGGTAAATATGACCATACCTAGAATAATCATCAATGAAACTAATGAAATATTCATACCCACCTCGAGCTCTTACGTTCATTGGTCCACAGAAGTTTGAATGAACGAGCACTAAGGGTATTGTGGCTCTAAGACCTTTTCCAGTAAAAGATCTTTTAGTCATCTTTCCCTCAAGACAAGACTCACATGGTGGTAAGGAGTCATCTTCTAACTTATTTAAAAGTCCACTCTTAACCAGCCTCCTAATCCTATTGAGATTTATATGTCCAAGCCTTAAGTGCCATAAATAGGCGTTAGAAGAAACTTTTTGTCTTTTATTATGAGTTTCGACAGTTCTAAACATCTCAATATTAAAGGCAAACTTTGCTCTAGTTGGTCTTAACTTGTATAAATTGTTTTCGAGGATAGCAAAACAAATTTGAATACCTTTTCTGAATATGAATGCTTCATTAATTTGAAAAGATATTCTATACATTTGTTCTAATAAATACGAGATAGATATTAAGTTCCTTTTCATAAGAGGAAAATACAAAACATTATTTAGTATAATGAATCAATCTTCAAAAAACAACTTTATATCTCCCACTGCTTTGGCCGAGACAACTGCTCCTGTTCCAATTTTGAGAGTTATCTCGCCTTCTTGTAGCTTCTTCTAGGAACTAGTTTCCTGAAATGAGAAACAAATATGGTTAGTGGTTCCTGAATCTAATATCCAGGTGGAATTATCATACTCCACTAAACATGTTTCAACGACTAGTAAATCGTATTTACCTATTGCTGCTTTCTTTGCCTTCTTCTCAGCAAGGTACTTTGGGCAATTTCTCTTCCAATGCATGTTTTGGTTGCAATGGAAATAGATTCCCTTTGCAACCATCTTTCCCTTGTTAGCCACGGGAGTCTTCCCTTTTCCCTTCTTCTTCTTCATTTGAACATTTCTGTTCTTTGAAGGTCCAGCTTTAGCTTTAGAGGTCGAACCTCTCAATATTTTATTTGTGGTAGCAACATTTGCCTCCACTTCCTTCCTCTTAGCCTTGGTAATTTTCTGGAAACGCTGGAGCTCATTTAGAAGGGTTGTCAAGTCAAATTCTATTCTATTCAGATAAGCATTGGTCCGAAATCGTATGAAGCTCTTCGGAAGAGACTCCAAAAAAAAACTTACTTGACTGGCCTCATCAATGGTGGACCATCATTTCCAGGACATCTTCTCTAACAGAGGTCTCCTTCTTCATATGCTTGATATAAATGTATTTAAGTGCCCTACGTCTTAAAGTCCATGAAGGTTGCCCAAACATGTCCTTTAATGAATCCATAGTGATCAAGGATTCATGTTTCTTTGCCAATACATCAGACTTGTTGGCAAGAATATAGACACGTTGTCACACCCTTTTTCTAAGACCATTTCGTGGAAGAGCCTATAAAGGGAAGAAGTAGGACAAGAGCGGTTGTGCTCAAGTGTTAGTTTACATAGGCCATAAATGAAATTTGAATTAGAAGGATTTGATAGAAAGGTTGCATTGAGTGAATTCTGAATCTTGGAATCAAAGTAATTCTTGAAGTTGAGAATTCTACTGTGTAGGATAAACAGATCAAGAGAACGCAACCATGATTTTAAGCTTAGAAGTAAGACCTATGGAAAGAAAGGAAACCTCATCAAGTGATGGGCAGGGTTAAAAAGAATAGCTGAGAGGTAAGTGAAGTTGGATGCATACTTAGTGGAAAACCATGTTGGACGCATGGTAGAGACGAAGGAAATGCATGATAAAGGTAAAACGCATGATGGAGGAAATGCATGATAAAGGTAAAATGCATGATGGTATGTAATTAAGGCAGATGCATGGTACTATGCGGTAAGGAACAAACGCATAGAAGTATGCGTTTGAGACTTTAATGCCAGGTAGTATGTGGTAGAGAAACGCTGTAAGCCCTACTTGACATTTGGGAGTTGGCAAGTTAAGAAGAAGCTATGAAATGGGCAGTGATTAGAAAAAGTTGGCTGAGTAGTATGGGAGCAAAAGTGGCTAAGTGCTGGCTATGCGTTAGTGGGGCTACGCGTTAAGAATATGTTGGAAGACACGAGGCGTTGAAGAAGGTAGCTCGGCATGGACACGTGATTGGAAGCCACGAGGCGTTGAAGGCCACTAGGCATTGAAGGCCACGAGGCGTTGAAGGCCGCTAGGCGTTGAAGGCCACTAGATGTTGAAGGCCACTAGGCGTTGAAGGCCACGAGGCGTTGAAGGCCACTAGACGTTGAAGGCCACTAGGTGTTGACAGCCACGAGGCGTTGAAGGCCACGAGGCGTTGGAAGCCACTATGCGTTGGAAGCCACTATGCATTGAAGGCCACTATGCGTTGGAGACTACTATGCGTTGAAGGTTGGTATGTGTTGGTACATTAGAAGAGTGGCCAAGAGGATCATGCGTTAATCGGCTATCTGGCGATTGGGTGTTGAGCAGTTGTAAAACAACAAGTGAAGCTATGCGTTGCTGAAGCTTTGTACGGAAGGTTGCGTCGGCCAACCTAAGTAAGAAGGTGATGGCCGTACTGGTGAGTCGGTCGTATATATATATAAGTAAGTACGCCGACTATATAAACACTTTAGACATATTTCGAACCCAGATTTACCCATTTTCGCAAAAGAACAACAAGGAGAGGTGGAAGAAGCTATTTATGCCAAAGTTAAGTAGGAACCAAATCATTTCCATGGAAAAATTGAAGCTGGAACCAAAAGCTTGACTGTTGATGATAATCTAGACATCATTCAGTGTTTGAAGAAGAGTGAGCTGGGGAAGTCGAAGCTAGGGCGAAAATTTTAGAGATGAGTGAGTTAATTCTTAGCAACTTCTGTAAAGGATGTTTAAGCCAAATTTGAGCAAGAGTATGTTAAATTTTAGGAAGAAGTATTCGGAGTTGAGCTACTACATGAGCTGCTAGTTGATTCGAGGCAGCTGGAGTTATTCGAGAATAGTTCTCAAACGAAGAAAAGTTAGGGTTTGAAATCTCGAGGTAAGTTAGAAAACTCACTTCTTTACAAGTTTGTAGAAGAGATGAAGTTCGGATTTTCGCTGGATTTCGATGTTTAGCAGTTTTGAGAACGGGTTAGAAAAGAAAGAAGAAAGCACTGACCATCGGGAGGTTGCTAGGATAGAAGTATCGCTAAAGAGTTGGAGGGCGATCAGCGAGACAAGTGCCGCTGGTAACGCAAAGGGCCTTGCGTCTCACAACTCTCGCTGACTCTCGCTGAGTATTGATGTGCCACTTTTGTGTGTTAACCGCAAGTGTACGGGTCAAGTTATAATATAAAATGGTTAAGTTTGAGTATCGTTTCCACTAGAGATCCAATTGGGAAGGTTTAAGTTATTTAGCTATTCTAGAGTTGAATCAATTTTATTTGAGGATTGGAATTCAAATTTTGTTTTTGGAAAAAAGAAAAATCAAGCAAGAAAATATCAAAGGGAGAATTGCAAGAGTCAAAGAGAGTTCTAGGGTTTCAAATCCTTGTTTGTTTCATCATGCAAAATTATGGATTTCATGGATTTAATTCTTATGCCTAAGTCTAGAAACTTAATTCCAAGTTATCTTCTCTCAAAGACAACTCTTTCTCATGCAACTTGATTGATAGTTAATCTCTTAAAACCAATACAAAATTACATGGCATTAAAACTAGTCTTTAGCAACTTTCATTGTAAACCTAACTACTCTCGTGATAGATTAACAACGATTTATTGTTATAGATCAAACTAAATATATAATCTCTCGATCATACATCTAATCTAACATGTGAAGGTGGCAAATCTTCAAGAATTAAACACAATAACAATGAAAAGCATATTTATTTGAATAAAACCATGAGTCTACAAAATTATCATGAGTTCACAAACAATTCATCAAAAACCCTAAAACTAAAGAGTTTAGCCACTCATAGCGTAAAGCAACATATTGATAAAAAAGAATCAAAGAAAGAGTGTAAAGAATAGGGAAACTGTACTGAAAAGAGATTCTTGATTGAGGCAGCACCGTCACGAACTCCTTGGCTCTCGCGTCGGACTTTGAAGGGCACCAAAACTATCTCGAACTCTTTTCCTCTTCCTTGCGGCTAACTCACTCTCGGAACTCTAGCTTAATTCTCACCTTTTCGGATCGTTCTCTTGTTTTGCAACTTTCTTGATCTTCTTGATAATTCTCCCCCTCTTTTGGCTGTTGAAAACCCCTAAATTTATAGAGTTTGGCCGCCCAAAATTTAACCTAAAATACAAACTTTTCGTTTTAATTAACGCTGGCGCCGCGGCGCTAGGGTTGCGGCCAAAATTAAGTTGCTCTCGGGTTTTAGCGCCGCGACGCTGTCTTGCATCAAGGATGCGTCGAGGCAGCGCCTTCCCAGCGCTGTGTTGCTACTCTGCGTCCATGCTGATGCGTTTCTGCTTCAGCGCCGCGGCGCATCATGCGTTTCAACAAGGATGCGTTTTTCAGCTCTTTTTCACTATATTCTTGCTCGGTTTTGATCTTTTAGTCGTTTCTTCTAATTTTCCTCGTTTTAACCTGAAAATCACTAGCAAACAAGTGAAATCTAATATAAAACTCCCTTAATTTGAGAGAATAATACGCACTTTTCAAGTGCTTATCAAGTATCGCTTGTTAAGGTAATATCGCTAGTCTTGCGAAGCTGGGTGTCGCTGATGCCGCATGGTTATGAGTAGTTTAATCTAATAATCTTGCTGATACCTGTGAATCTCGCTCATTATTGTAAGTTGTAAACAAGAGAGGGACTAGTGATTGAAACCCATGTTTGAGATATTTAAGCAAGCATAGTGAATATAAAGAGGAATATTAGAAATGTCTAACACGAAAAAAGGTGTGTTTACAGGTCAAGAGGAGCTAGGGAAAGCGTATAATCCGCTCGGAGCCCGGAATAAGTCGTGAGTGACTTTATGGTTTGAGATAAGCTAACTTGAATATTATTTTTTATATGCTTAATAATATCTTTGAAGCATGAGTTGAAGTGTACTTCTACGTATGAAACTAGCACAAATCTTATATGTGAGATAGAGCTTGATAATGTATCAGATAATGTTCTAAGTTTTACCAAGCTAGTTGCTAGATGAATGTTCTGAGAATTCTGAGATATCATGATTATAGTTAATTTATGATAAATGTATTGTGCATGTCTGTGCACTAGAAAGATTCGAATGGGACCCAATGTTGAAGAACACGTGAAGGCATATAGGCTGCCCTAGTATTTTATGAAGTCTAAGATATTATGATTATTGTTAAATTATGATAAATGTGATGTGCAAGTTAGTGCTCTAGAAAGATTCTATTGGGACCTAATGCTGAAGAACATGTGAAGGCATATGGGTAGCCCTAGTATTTCTATGAAGCTCTCACCAAAGGATATAAAGACGGTGATTGAGTATTTCCCTGGACCCTAGTACCGAAGGACATGAGAAGGTACACGAGCTATCACACCCCCTCCCAGATTACCCATCTAACCTAAGGGGGAGTGGGAAGACAATAGAAATCACCCCTCTTGTGACGCATATTGCCCTAACTTTTCCTGCACTTACATTTACTTATATACAGAACATAAAACACAGTTATACATCGCATGCCTATAACTTGATACGATTTCCTGTAAGGGTACACCTTTAATGCATATCATGAATTCATCCTCATATCTAAAATACAACATTCACAACACCATTGACAGTACCCATTCAAAAGTATATGTTCTACATGCCATTCACATAAGTATATTCAACATACAACTCCCAAACTTCACTAAATCTTGATGATCGAGGCTTAGGCAGGATGAGCTGTATTAGGCAAAGCACCAGGAACGTCCTTGCTACCTGGGGAGGGAAAAAGAAAACATTTGGAAACATAAGCTAATAGCCTAGTGAGTGACAATTCTTTATAAAACGGCATTCATTTAAAACAGGCATGTTTCGTATAATGAGTAAATCAGAGTTTAACATTTATTCAGATGTAACATGCTTTTCACGAAATTCATTATTCTCATAAATCAATACAAAAATCATATCAAAACGTTTTCCAAGGAATTCGTCAATATCAACCAATTTTTCAAACTTTTTCCCTTAGTTGAGGCGGAGCAATGCTTCTACGCACTCAACATCGAAAACCATCCCTGGCTTCAGGCAGAGCAAGCTCGATGCACTAGCCAGCTTAACCTCTATGTGCACATAGGAATAGGTCGGGTTGCCCATGTGCCTTCTCATGTCCTTGAGTACTGGGTCCCGGGGAAACTCACGTGCCTTCTCATGTCCTTGAGCACTGAGCCTCCTCTTAAAAAAGAATTTCTTTCAAATAGTAGTTCATATAAAAAATTTTCATGAAAATCAATTTATCACGATAAACAATATTTTAAAACATGCCATTGCACATCTTATAGAAATGCATAAAACATGCCTTATAAACATCATCAAATATCAAGTTTTTAAGAAAGCATTCATCTCAAAGCCATAATTCATAAGAAAACTAAGCCAAACATTTTCAATAAATTTCATTTTAAATCAAGAAAAGTGTCACTCACAACTTTTCCTAGGCTTTATGTGGTTTATACACTGTTCCTATCTCTTCTCGGCCTGCACAAGAAACACACCCTGCGTTAGACAACACTAACTTCCTTTCCTTTTCTCTACTGACCTATAATGAGAATCTCAGCGACACCCGCCAAGAATGACTGTTACTAGCGATACCCAATAGAACAGCACAGTTGCTAGCGATACTTGATAAAACAGCACCAGCGTTACCTACCTGAGCAACGATACTCAGCGTTATCTAGCGATACTTGTGAGACGAAAAGCTCCTTTGCGTCTCAGCGTTACCCGTCTCGCTGCAAATTCTTAGACAGTGTGCCGATACTTGATTTTTCCAACGGCACTCTGCACTGTACTCCTTCCTTTCTTCTCGTCCTTACTTCAACCTATGAAAAACCACATTTCCATATAGATTCAGAGTTTCTTCCCTTCTGCATATTTATAGGAAATCACGTTCTAAAGCTTACCTTAAAATTTCAGGGTTTAGCTCTTTCCCATTCTCGCGATATTCCGAAATTACCTCCTACTGTTCCGGATTGCGAGACAGTCTTGTAATCACTGATTTCCTAAGGATTCACATAGTAAAACTTCGATTTTAGCAACACCATCCTTTACAAGAGTTGTTAGAAATTGCATTAACTTACTAACCTTAAATTTTCAGCTCTGATCTCAGCTTATTCCTCACGTTCTGTCCCGAATATCAGTCACTGCTCAACCAAACTAAGTAGCTTTGGTCATTCCCCCATTCTAACTTCGTTTCCAGTTTCGATGTGAATCAAACTTCATCCGGAACCCTCAAGAACACCCTCCTCAATCTTCTTCTGGAGTTTATCTGAAGAGTAGAACCGACTTAAGCTCTCGAATTGTCCTTAAAATTATTAAACATTTAATTAATCCAGCTATTTATACTGCCAACCTAACTTTATCAACACCAGGACTTAGGCTGCTACTTACGTATTTCCTCTGCAGACTAGTGCAGGGTTCTCCTCTTCCAACGCATAGTGGTTGTCCTCACACGCCTCCTATTTTGAACGCATTCCTTTCCATCTTGAAATTCTACTTTCGATGTGTGTAGACCATTCTGTCTTTAGCATAGGTGCCTCAACGAATATCTGTCTTCGACGCATCAACTTCAACACCATCCTGTCCTCAACGCAAAGTGACTTGGACGCATGGTTCAAGTGCGTTTCTCTCCCCTTCAAGACTACTTATCTATCAATACAGTAACTACTTCCGCTCACTAACTTCCATAAGTTAACCACAAACGCATAAACTTAGTCAATACTCAGTCGAAGTTTTATTTTGCCCTTACTCTCGGCCACTTCTCCCTTTGAGACGCATAGCCACAACCGCATGGCCGTGCCTCAATTCTTGGCAACCCAAACCAGTGCTTACACGAGCAGCCCGAGATCAGACAGGCCTATAAGCAGAATAAAAGGCATCTGACGCTGATGTGTTGAGATTACTCCACACAGCTAAGGCTTATTGACGTTGGATGCGTTGAGTTCGCTCCGCCTCAACAAAGGTTCAATGAAAAGATATCCATTTATGTAATGATAGTTATTTACAAGTTATAGTTATTTACAAGTTTATGAAGCATGATATGAAGCATGATCAAGCAGTTCATACAAATGATTGTAGTTATGTTTTTATTGAGTTTATACTTTAGTTAGTCACTCAATGAGCATTGTAGCTCATAGATTCTTGTTTCTCTGATGTTTTCTTTCCAGGTAGGGAGCGTGTTCAGGGTGCCTAGCCTACCATTAAGATTCGTTTGAGCCAAATTAGAATTTTGTAATTGGGAACTTGTAAACCCCATCCCCATGTAGAAATTGTACTTATTTTGAGTGGCATTTGTGAGGATCACCAGGCATACCTGTAAACTTTAAGCATAGCCTTTTAAATCTTACTTATGATGCTATCTTATCAGGAAATTTTTGCATAACTATTGTAAAGGCTAAGTATTTTGCCAGCTGGTTATGATATAGAAATGTATATATAACAATGTTTAACAGAATACAGACTAGGTAACACTCACTCCTAGGTAAAGATATAGATATATATATATATATAAATATCTAGGATGTGGGTGTTACACACGTGCCTTGTCGTTAGCCTTCATCCATCAATCAAATGCTTCCCGAACATTTTGGTTGGTATTTCTGGCCGGAGTTTGAAGAAATTCCTCAATTAAGACAAAACGTAGGTCATCAACGACTAGTATCGTATTGAGATTGGTTTTCCACGTTGAATAATTATCTCCGTTCAATTTTTCCAAAGCTGAAAGTTGAATAATTGAGCTATTCATGCTAAAAAAATATACTTTTAATTAGATACAAGTTCTAAATCCAATTTTTTAAATTTAGCAAAATTCTAAAAAAATACCCAACTTTTATTTATATTTGCAACGATACTTCAATGGTTTAGAACAATCAAAACAATTTTGACTAATGCTAATACCAGAATAGCTCTTATTCCTATAGTCTTTAGTTATCGTTTGGTTTGGTCAAGAATATACTAACTCTTAGTAATTCTTGTAAGTGTGACCTATTTTAGATCTCAGAGATTAGTAGCCGCAACAATGCTACGGAATTAGAGAGTCAAAGTTGGGAATCGACCTAAGAGACCTTATCCATTTCTGGAGATTGCGATGTTTCAATCCTCATGAAACAGCCCTCCGAATGGTTGGTCACTTCCAAGATGACACATAGGCAGAACATGAGAATCTCAGGGTGCAACCTAATGGAAGAGACCATAGGATACATTGAAACATATCCTTCACCCACTTACTATGAACTACTTCCCCTATCCACCTTATTCATAACCCATGCAAACACTCTCCAAAGGGAGGTTGCTCCCAGAGTGGCATGAAGCCATGCATGGATCTCATGTTGTGAACTCTTAGGGACGCTAAAGCTAATAGTACGTTACTAATCTCCATCTGAAGTGTTCTAGACAGTTTTGGGTATACGTTCACTTAGGCATATATTTAGGCTAAATAAACATATCCTAAGTCTAGGTGTTTTGATCCAAATAGAACTCTTATATTGGATTTAAACCTACGATGTCTAGGTGATAAACCAGTTTTAAAACCTCACACCGCTCATGCAAGCTCATGAAATTGGTTAACACAACTCAAGAACCGACTTAATCTCCAGGTAGGAGGTGTTCTGTAAACCGTCAACTTAAATACCCCCAGCCTTAGACAAGATTTTATCGGGTGAGTGTTTTTGTTTACCAATTTATAAGTTAACGACCTAGATTTGTCTATGAAAACTTTGCAATGGCCATTTAACCCTAAGTGAGCATGCATGTTATCTTTGTTATGGATTTTAATGTCTCTTTTTTATAACAATTATAAACTATAAGCATGCTCCATAACCATACATTCAAATCATAATTTGAACTTATCATACACACTATACATTATAACTCCTGATAACTTATTTATGCATGATTCATGCTTAATCCTATGGTGTGATTTTAAATCTAAATGGCATACATTATGCACAATCAAGATTAAAACAATTAATTCATACATTCATAATGCACAATTAAATGAAAAACTACTAAAATGGTTGATTTTGGCATCCCAAGTACACACAAACTAAGCTATTACATTAATAAGCTTGAAGTAGCCTCGAACTGCACCCGAACCGTCTTCCAAGGTGCTCGAACCGACCTCTAAAAGGTGAAAAAATGCTGGAAATGCAGAAAACAGCAGCAGTAACGGAAAAGACAACATGCTTTTGAGCTTGAACCAGCTTCGGTTACAATGTAAATTCTACTCTAATCGACTCAAGTGAAATACAGACTTAATCAAGCACAACGAGGCCCAAAAACGAGGGCTTAATTAAAATAATTAAACAACCAAAAGCAAGCTAAAAAGAATGCCAAAAACAGAAAACCATTTTAGTACATGCAACAATTCATGTAATGAATTTGTACCCACCATATGCAAATGAATGTTATTTTAGATGCTTTGATTGTCACACCCCCTCCCAGATTACCTACCTATCCTGAAAAGGAATGTGAAAACAATAATCATCACCTCTCTTGTGACGCATATTGTCTCTTCTTACCTTCCTTCCTGTGCATACATTTACTCATATACATACATAGAACTCAGTCATACTACGCATGCTATTAATTTGATACAATTCCCTATATAGGGTACGTTTTTATTACATAGCATAATTTCACTTCCATATCCATAATACAATGTACACAACTCCACCAACAATCCCCACTCAAAACTATATGATCTACATGCCATTTACATAAAACATGTGCAACGTACAACTCTCAGACTTGACTGTATCTTGAGAACTTAAGACTTAGGCAGGGTGAGCTGAAGTAGGCTAAGCACCGGGAACGTCCTTGCTACCTGGGGAGAGAAAAGGAAAACATTGGAAAACATAAGCTAACAGCCTAGTGAGTGACAAATCTTTGTAAAACGAGCATTTATTGAAAACAGGCATGCTGCGTATAACGTATAAGCAAGAGTTTAACATTTGTTCAACTAAACATGCTTTCCATAAAATCCATTAATCTCATAAATCAATTCTTAAATCATACAAGAGTGTTTTCCAAAGAATTTATCAATATCAATTTAGTTTTTCAAACTTTTCCCTTAGTTGAAGCGGAGCAATGCTTCTACGCGCTCAACGTCGAAAATCACCTTAGTTGGGGTGGAGCAAAGCTCAACACTCCCAACGTCAAAAACATCCCTGGCTCAATGCGGAGCAAACTTGACGCACCAGCCAAATCAACCTCTATGTGCACATAGGAATATGACAGGTTGCCCATGTCCTTCTCATGTCCTTGAGTACTAGGTCCCGGGGAAACTCACGTGCCTTCTCGTGTTCTTGAGCACTAAGCCTCCTCTAAAACGTTTTAGAATTTCGTTCACATAATAGTTCATATGAAAATCCTTTCATAGAAATCATACAAAACTTTATTCAATAATATTTCACATAAACGCTTTCTATCCACTTTAGAAATATGTAACATGCCTTTTATGAAGTGCAATCAACATTTTTCATATTAAACAGTTCATTGAAAATCATGCTTCATAAGAACATTTTCAATAAAATAGGATTGAAGAATAAAATAGTCACTCACAACTCTTCCTAGGCTTTACGTGGGTTATACACTTTTCCTATTTCTTCTTGGCCTGCAAAAGACATGTACCTTGCGTTAATTAACATAAATTTTCTTCCTTTTCTCTACTGACTTATAAGTGAGAATCCCAGCGATACTAGCCGATAAGGACTGATACTAACGATACTTGATGGAGCGGCACCAACGTTACATTACCTTAGCAGCGACACTCAGCGTTATCTAGCGAGATTTGTGAGATGGAACGCTCCTTTGCGTCTTAGCGACACTCGTCTCGCTATCAATACTCAGACAGTGTGCCGATACTTGAGTTTCAACGGCAGTCTGCACCGTTATTCCTTCCTTTCTTCTCGTTCTTGCTTCAATCTATTAAAAGTCGCATTTCCATATGGATTTAGGACTTCTTCTCTTCTACAAACTTATAGGAAATTAAGTTCTATAGTTTACCTCAAAGTTTCAAGGCTTAACTCCTCCTCGCTCTCACGGTATCCCAGAATTACCTCCTGCTGTTTCGGATTGCGAGATAATCTTGTAAACTCTGTTTTTCCTAAGGATTCACATAGGAAATCTTCAGTTTCGACATCACCATCCTTTACAAAAGTTATTAGGAATTATGTCAACTTACTAACCTCAAATTTTCAGCTCTAAACTCGGTTTCCTCTTCACATTCTACTCCGATTATCAGGCACTGCTCAACCAAACCAAGTGACTTCAGTCATTCCTCTGTTCCAGCTTCGTTTTCAGCATCAATATGAGTCGAATTTCGTCCAAAACCCGCAAGAACACCTTCCTCAATCTTCTTCTCAAGTTTGTCTGAAATATGGAACCGACTTAAACTCCCAAAATGTCTTAAAAATGATTAAATATTTAATTAATCCAGCTATATATACTACCGACTTAGCCTTTGCAAACACTAGGATTTATGTTGCTGACTTACCCTTCACCCGCAGACTAGCGCAGGGTTCTTATCTCAACGCAAGGTATTCATGTTAGCTTCTCCTCTAACGCCTCCAGCAACTGACCACACCCAACGCATAGTGTCATCCTCAATGCCTCCCATTTTTTACACATATCTTTCCGTCATTCAATACTACTTTCGTCGCGTCAAGACCATTCTGTCTTCAACGCGGAGCGACTTCAACTCATGTCTGTCTTCAACGCATCGACTTCAGCGCATGACTGTCCTCAGCGTAGAGTGAATTCAGCACATGACTGTCCTTAACGTAGAATGGCTTTAACGCATGGTTCAAGCACGTTTCTTTCCCTCGCCAGAATTACTTATCCTTCAACGCGGTTAGCTACTTCAGCTTACTAACCTCCGTGAATCAACCACAAACGCAAGGACTTAGTCAATACTTAGCCACAATTTTACTTCCCAACATTTCTTACTCTCGCTCCCGGCCACTTCTTCCTTTGAAACGCATAGTCACAAATGCATGGCTGCACCCCAACGCTTGGAAACGCAAATCAGTGCTTACACTGATACCATATGAAGGATCTCATACATACATGCGTAGTGGAAACGAAAGATGATTGAAATAACAATCTAGATGAATATAACAACCTAGGATTAAACATGCATTATCATACAAAATGAATTAGAGAAGAAGGAAAGAAATTATATACGTTTGTAGCTTTTCTTCCTTTCTTGAAATTGCTCCCACTTTGATAACTTGTAGAAATACAAGTTATTATAGTCACTATTTGAATTAATTAGAGTAACTTTAGAGCTAAACGCATGATTTTGGTAGTTGGATTATGTAAAATGTATTACCATGCATTGGCACTATTTACAAAAGAAAATACCTGAAAAATTATGAGCTTTTCTGTTCTTAACGCAGGATTAAGAAGAAAAGAAGCACAAATAACCCAAGTACTAGAGACGAAGCTGCTGCGAGAACAAGTGGAAACCCATGTGTCGAGGCTATGCGTTAAGACCATGCGTTGAGAAAAAGTAGATACAGACGCCTGGGCAAAAGCTGTCATGTCAATATGCAAAAGTATAACACGCTATCAGAATATGGAAGAACAAATGGGCCGACGATGTGAAAAGTCTGCGCAGCAGGGCATGGAATTTAATGTAAAGGTGTCAGGTCATCATGAGTTTCAACTTTTCGATGCCTATAAATAGCGCAAAGCTTCTCCATTGAAAAGAGGAGAGAAACGAGTTCAAGAGGCGAAAGCTCTGCATAATTTCTCCCTCACCATAACCAGCTTCCATTTCGAGCTCTTCTGAGAGAAGGATTTTGAGAACTTTCAGAATCGTCTCCCAGTGAGTGAGAACCTTCACCCTATGAAATTTATGTATCAGATAGCAACCATCTCAAGCCTCCATGAAGCAAGACGTTGCCAGTGGCGGCTTGACGCCTTCCATTTCTGTTTTATCTCCATTTCCCTCCTTCTTACTTATGTTTTGTTAATGACATTCGAGAGAATGGTTTATTTTCTTAATATGAGTTTGATTGACGATTATCTTTCATTTATTTCCATATTAAATACCTTACATCATGTTGTTTGAATGCTAAATGAGTTAGATGTTAGAAGTTAGTTTTTCTTAAGCAATATTAAGTATGTTACATCTTGATTAATGCATATCACTAGCTTTCATAACTTTGTCTGACAAACAAAAGTAGTTAGCACGACTGTCTAGCTTCAGAGAGTGGATGGTTAATCTTTAGCATTTATCGAGACTAGATGAGGTGCAGAGATGTAGTTCATCTTTTGCCAACACAAACTTACCATGTGTCTTAGAGATAAGATTAATGTGGCGTCGAAACATCGAGAGATGGATTCACAAACTAAGTTTGTAGGTATGTAATTATACTTGGATATGCTTAAGTAATCAACTAGCTCCTGCATAAACTCTACTTTTATCGCATGGTTCCATTCATTCTCAACGCATGCTATCTGACACTAAATGACATTTGACTAATCATCGTCGCGTCCACCTCATTGTTAATTGTAGGAAATTTTATTCATTCTTTATGTATAGTTTTAGACACATACAACCAACACATGCACATATTACATGTATAGTTCACCGCATAGTCATGCATCGATTCTCAACGCTTAGCTATTTCAAATCCCTGCGTTCGACCCTAGACTCACCAGGAAACCTATAAGAGCTTATACTTGGGCTTTTTATAGGAAAACTTGCTTAATCATGATCATATTTGAGTAATTCTTGATGCATCTTTGTACAAAATTGATAATATCTATTTTTGTGCAACAAGCTATAAAACTCAATTTAAATCGAATAGAAATCCAACAACACACTTGGACCACAGAGAGGTCTTTCTAGCTATTCTCAAAGGCTTGGAATAGAGTGGTGGGACTCTTTAAAGAAGAAAAATGAGAAATTTGTGAGAAAAATTTAGTTTCTAAAAAATCTACAAATTTTCCAAGATTTTTCAAGAAGAAAAAAAAAAAACAAAAATCTTCTTTAGAAAAGGCAAATTGCATGCAACTTTTGCATGTCTAAGTTCACCAAAAGTTGATAACACACATTCCACTAATGCATTTCAAGGATTATGTGTTAAAGTGTAGAATTTTGAGATTAGTTAAATGTTTCACTCATCAAGTTAGTGGATTTTCCCACTAATTTTATAAGAAACATTAATTTGTGGTTAACCTTTCTAGAAGGTTTGACTAAAAAAACTCTTTGACTTGCTCGGGTCAAAGTCAACTATTTGACTTCTTCCGAAAACCAACTATTTGACTAAATCCATGTCTTCGATTATGAATCTACATTCATAATTTCAATATTTAAATCCTATTTAAATATTTTTGACCAAATCTCTGATTTGATATCATATATCAATTACTTAATCATATCTCATATGATTAACCTAATTTGAACGATTCGAATTATTCCTTCTATTTATTCTATGTTTATTCCTATATGAGCTCGCCAGAGAACCTTATGAACCTACAGATCATGAGCTCCAACGATCCGATATTAACTGGTTAAATTCTTTAACCTAGTTAACCAACATTCTTTAACTACCGGGTCACTCTATTAAAGCCCGTAGCTACACTCTCCTCAGTGTAGATATATTATGTCTATTTGATATAACCATGATTGGTAAGTCGAGCCTTCACAGGTTGTTCGTAATTACAGCTGAGTTAAAATTATCATTTTACACCTGTGATTACCTCTTATTCCTTAAGTTCCACTGATTTTCTAATGAACAATGATTTGTAGTCCAACTTCCAAATCAAAAGTCCTTTCAAACCTCATATGACAGGGTGACGCCTATTGTTCAAGACCTAGATTCACCACCTAAGAGAACAACCTCTCTACTAACCCAAAAGAGGGTAGGAGTGAATTCCTTGTTGCACCCTATGTCCCTAGCTATCTACCTGGTCTTACTCCTGAAATGGAAGGCATATTGAGCCAGCGCTGTTAAGCTGCTCTCACCAATGCAAATCTAAGGATAATCCCGAGTAAAACAGAAGTTCATAGTTAGCTCAGGATTAAGATCGAGTTGCCTAGGCCATCAAAGTCGAGATAGTCAGTTTTAGATAGTAAATGGGGTTATAAAGTAAAAGTGACTATTTCATGGTCCGTTCTTATGCAAACTCTTTGTATAGGACACCCCCACTCGCATGTCTTTACATGAACGAATTAGGATCACTTCATTTGTACTAGTTACAAAGTGGGCCGCATCCATAGTGTCCCCAGAATAAGGCTCCTAACCTTATTCATATACCATAGACCATTTAGACTGTTAACTTAAACTTGATCCAGTTTTATGTCTCTACATAAAGTTTATGTCTCATATAACAATCTAGAATCCTTTGATGATTGGATTTAGATTTAGTAAGAACATTTTATAGAATCAATAACTACTTATTGATTATAAATTTTAATAACAACTTTATTGAATGATAAAAGTATATTTGATATTTATAAACTATGAGTTTTAGACATAAAACCCAATAGCTTAAAGCTATGAGTGGCTAAATTCTTTAGTTTTAGGGTATTGATGAATTGTTTATGAAGTTATGTTGATATTGTAGACTATTCATGTTTTGTTGTAATGAGTATGCTTTTCGTTGTTATTGTGCTTAATTTTTTGTGATTGGTCATCCTTGAATGTTAGGTTAGATGTATGGTTGAGAGATTGTATGTCTAACTAAATCTATAACAATAAATTGTTGTTAATCCATCATGAGAATAGTTAGGTTAACAATGAAAGTTCCTAAAGACTACTCTTAATGCCATGTAATTTGTATTGGTTTCAAGAAATTAATAAGCAATTAAGTTGCATGAGAAAAGGTTGTTTTGTAGAGAAAATAACTTGGATTTATGTTTCTAGACTTAAGCATATGAATTCCAATGAAATCCAATGAATCGTAGAATATTGCATGAAGAAGTAAACAAGGATATTTTACCCTAGAACTCTCTTTGACTCTTGTGTTCCTTATTTACTTGCTTTCCTTTTTTTAGTTTTATTTCCAAAATCACAACTTAAATTCCAATCCTAAAATAAAATTGATTCAGGTCTTGAATAGCAAAGTAACTTAAACCTTCACATTTGGATCCTCAGTGGAACGATATTCGGACTTAACCGTCTTATATAATAACTTGACCCCTACACTTGCGGTTAACATGGAAAGTATGCATCAAGTTTTTTGCACCGTTGCCTGGGATCCAAACAATGGTTTTTGTTATTTAATATTCATTAGAATTGATAGATCTTAATTTGAGGTATATATTATTTTGTTGATTATTTTGTCAATTTATGCCTCGTGATAATACTAACCTTCTCCCTCTTGATTCGAAGATTGATAGGACCTATACAAGGAATCTAAAGGCTTTACACAATCAAACCAAGGAGATGGCAGAGTTGATACTAAAGGCAATTCAGGACTACTTCCAACCGATATTACTAGCAAATCAACCCGAAATAATGATGTGCCCATCATTGTCAACAACTTTAAGTTGAAACCAGGGTTGATCCAAATGGCTAGAGAGCTAGCCTTTAGAGGAACAACCAATGAAGATCCTCATAAGCACCTAAGGTCCTTCTTAGAGATATACAGAACGGTAAAGATGAATGGTGTTTCTAATGATGCTATTAAACTAAGACTTTTCCCTTTCTCTTTACAAGACCGAGCAAAAGATTGCTTGGAAACCATTCCTCTGGATAGTATCACCATGTGGGAGATCTTAGCTCAAGGTTTCTTAAACTAGTATTTTCCACTGGCTAATCTCAAAGGCTAAGGACGGAGATAGGAACATTTCGCCAAGTTGAGGATGAACAACTATATGAGACTTGGGAAACGTACAAGGATATTTTAAGGAGTTCCCTCAACATGGCTATTTGGATTGGTTGCAAATTCAACTCTTCTACAATGGATTGTCAAGTTCAACCAAATCCATCCCAGATGCCACTACTAGAGGGTCAATCTTCTCCAAGAATGCTCAAGAGGCCTATACCATATTAGAAGACTTGACCACTACATTGTATAATTGACCATGTGAACGATCTTCTCCAATCATCCCAAAAGCGCCGAATTGTATGCGGTGGATGAGGTAAACTCTCTTAAAGCTCAAATGGCCTCCCTTACTAATGCTCTTTCTAAATTAACTACAAGGGGCCAAGTTCAAGCAAGTCCACTATCCATAGCTTCCCTTGCCACCTTGGCATTTGAGATGTCTACTCAAAAGGAGTTGGAACAAGGAGATAATGAGACGACCAATTATATTGATAGAAGACACTATAGAGGTCACCAACGACAACAACTTCCAACTCATTACCAGCCTAACTTGAGGAACCATGAAAACTTTTCTTATGCTAACAAAAGAAATGTTTTGCAAGGTCCTCTCAAGGTTTCCAATGTAGGTCCATCACATACCGAAAAGAAGTCCAACTTAGAAGACTTCATGGTGGAGTTCATAAAAGAGTCAAGAGGAAAGACCACCGCATTGGAAAGCACCATACAAAGTCATAGTAAGGCTATTCACAACATTGAGGTACAAATTAGCCAAATTACCACTTCCCTCAAAATGATGCAAAATGGTAAGTTTCCTAGTTGCCCCGAAAGTAATCCAAAGGAGGAGTGCAAGGCCGTGACTTTGAGGAGTGGGAAAAAGTTGTCCACTCCCTTAATCGATGATGAGGATGAGGAGCAAGAGGTAGAAGAGACCATCCAAGAGCCTATCATAGAGAATGAACCTAAGGAGGTCGTAGAAAAAGAAAAGGTAAAGGAGTCGGCATCTTCAAGTAAGTCATCTAACCCTCTACCTTTTGTACCTAATACCTTACCCTATCCTCAACGTTTTTTAAAAAAAAGAAATAGACTCCTAATTTGCTAAATTTTTAGAGTTGTTTAAAAAGTTTCACAATAATATTCCATTTGTTGAGGCTTTAGAGCAAATGCCCAACTATGCTAAATTCATGAAAGATGTCTTGTCTAAAAAGAAGAAGTTTGGGTAACATGAGATGATTAGCATGACTGAGGAATGCAGTGTTGTGCTGCAAAAGAAGCTACCACAAAAATTAAATATCCAGGGAGTTTTACTATACCTTGCACTATTGGTTCTTTAAATGTTACAAGAGCTCTTTGTGATCTTGGTGCTTCTATTAATTTAATGCCTTTATCTGTTTACAGGAAGCTTGACATTGGAGACGTGCAACCAACCACCATCATCTTGCAACTAGCCAATAGATCCTTAGCTTATCCTAGAGGTATTGTTGATGATGTATTAGTTAAAGTTGACAAATTTATCTTCCTTGCAGATTTTGTGGGTTTGAACATGGAGGAGGACTCTAAGATTCCTATCATACTTGGGAGGCCATTCCTAGCAACTGGGAAGTCTATAATAGATGTCCAACAAGGGAAGTTGACTCTAAGAGTAAATGATGAGAATGTTGTCTTTAATATTTATAAGTCCTTGAGTCATCATGATGAGGGTAGTACTTGTCATGCTATGGACATAATTGATCATAATCTTTCTAAGCATGTAGGGGTTATGTTGGCTAATGATCATCTAAAACAAAACATAATGGATGTTGAGAATGTGGATACTATTTTTGATGAAATCGCTTTGTATGCTAACTGGTTAGATAGCATGCCAATATGCACTAAAATGTATAAACTTATGCCTTTAGCTCCTTTGCATATTATAAATGATGTTGAGAAACCTGCGCTTGAATTAAAGGTGTTATCTCCTCACTTGAAATATGCATTCTTTGATGATTTATCTTCTTTTTCTGTTACCATATCTTCTGACTTAATTATGTGGAAGAAGAAAAATTGTTGAGAGTGTTAAGGGATCATAAGTTCGCCATTGGTTGGTCTATTGAGGATCTTAAAGTTATTAGTCCGTCAGTCTATATGCACAGAATCTTGATGGAAGATACCTTTAACCCATTAGTAGAGCACTAAATGAGACTTAACCCCACCAAATGAGACTTATGCCATATCTGACAGTTCATGGGTAAGTCATGTTCAAGTAGTACCTAAGAAAGGTGGTATGACTATGGTTAAGAATGAAAAAGATGAGATGATAGCCACTCGAACTGTGACAGGATGGCATGTGTGCATTGATTATAGGAAGTTGAATAAGGTTACTAGAAAAGATCATTTTCCTCTTCCTTTTGTAGATCAAATGCTTCAAAGACTTGCAGGTTATTCTCATTATTGCTTCCTAGATGGATATTCAGGTTATAATCAAATTGTCATTGCTCCTGAGGATTAAGAAAAGACCATATTCACATGTTCCTATAGGACCTTTGCTTTTAGAAGAATGCTATTTGGTTTGTGTAATGCCCCCTGATAACTTGTAGAAATACAAGCTATTATAACCTTTTTCATAGATAAATAGAGTTTAAATAGAGAAGCATGCAGTAGTTTATGTTAAATTCCATTAATAAATCTTCCTTTGCGTTATACTCTTGTATTTTTATGAAGATAATGATTTTACCACTTTTTGAGCCCTAAAACGCATGTTTTGACGCAGGAATGCAGACGATGCGTTGATGACTTCTTAACGCAGGACGACATGTTAGCAATCTGTTCTCCATGGATGCATGATCTGAACGGAACGCAAATAACCTGACGCCGCGTTAACAACAACTCAATGCATAACTACGTGTTAGCAACCTACGATGCGTTGACATCGGTCAAACTATGCATGGACGCGTAGACAACCGTTACGACAAGGCACTGAGAATCAGATTGGAATCTTGAGAGATTGACGGATGATTGACAGACATGATTTGCAGCTTAAGTGGTGGATCTTAATTGGCCCGAGAATCACGCAATCAGGCGAGATGGACGCAGTGTCAATCTCGCCACCAATCAAGTGGATTTGCCATTAACTGCGATTTCATCATCTATAAAAGGGCAGCTCTGCGAGATGAGAAAGGTTGTTGATTCTCGGAAGAACTCCATAAGTGACAGCAGAGTTCTCTCAGACTTCAGCCAGAGACAAATAGCTCGAGAGAGAAGAGTCTTCCATCCGTCGCACCACTTCACAGCAAATCATCACGCTTCCATCCGGGCAACTCAAGACATTGACGCCTTCCTTGCTTTCTTTCTCATTTTCTATCTTAATTTTAGATTTGTATCAAGGAATTGAACTTATCAAAAATTGTATCTCATCTTCCTCAATATAATTGTCTTCCATGTCTACTCACTTTTCTCAACTGTTCGCTTTATACTTTCAAACCATGAGTAACTAATCACTCAAGGGTCGAGCTTAATCCGATGCTTATGTCCATCTGACAAATCGATATAAGTAGTAATAATCAGACTGCCCGAGAGGGTAAGTGATTGTGGAACTCAATTGACAAGGGCCAAGTAGTGTTATGATGTCTATTTTTCAAGAGGCTCATTGAAGACATAATGGAGGTTTTCATTGCTGATTTTTCTGTATTTGGGTCTTCATTTGATTCTTGTCTTGCTAATCTTACTCGTGTTTTGCAAAGGTGCCAAGATGCTAACCTTGTTTTGAATTGGGAGAAGTGCCACTTCATGGTCAAGGAGGGCATCGTTCTGGGGTACAAAGTCTCTTAAAAGGGATTAGAGGTGGATAGGGCTAAAATAGCCACTATTGAGCAATTTCCACCTCCCACTAATGTGAAGGGAGTTAGAAGCTTCCAGGGCATGTAGGGTTTTACAGGAGATTTATTAAATATTTTTCTAAAATTTCTAAACCCTTGAGTAACTTGTTAGAAAAGGAAGCTAAATTTGTGTTTGATGATGCATGTTTACTAGCTTTTAATACTTTGAAGGAAAGATTGATTTATGCACCTATTATTGTTGTACCTGAATGGAGTAAGTCTTTTGAAATCATGTGTGATGCTAGTGACTTTGCTTTAGGAGCTGTTTTAGGCTAACGTAGAGATAACATGTTTAGGGCAATTTACTATGCTAGTAGGACTCTTGATAACACTCAACAGAAATACATTACTTATGAAAAAGAACTGCTGGCTTTTGTGTTTACCCTTGATAAATTTAGATCATACTTGTTTGGATCTAAAATAGTACTGCATACTGACCAAGCCTATGGTGTTAAGAAAATCTTTTAAGCGTCACAACTAAAATTGGAGAACTCAAACATGCTACGAGAATACTAGACTTGGACGCATAGCCTAGGAAAAAGAGAAGAAATTCGACTAAGTGTTAAAGAAGGAAGAGTGAAAAATATAGTTGGGAGCTAGTTTTGAGTTGGACACATCCTTGGGGGAAAGACCACCCGAACAGTGCTTGAAAAGTGCTTTTTATTCTCTTAAATTAAGGGAGTTTATATTAGATCAAGTGAAAAAGAGGAAAGAATCACAAAATTGCAGAAAATAAGGCAGCGCCGCGTCGCTAGCTCGGTGCTACCACGACGCTTTTTTCTGAGAGCATTAGTCAAGACAGCACAGCAGCATCAACGCGGCGTTGCAGCTTGGCGCCGAGGGTAGGATTTAATGATGCATAGCGCCACAGAGGCACCATTTTATGTTGGTCAGCTAGAGGCGCCATTGACTAGCATCATGGTGCTAGCTTTCCTTATTTGAAAAATCAACAATTTTGGAAAGAATTTTAGGCGGCCAACCCTATAAATTGGAGGGTTTCTAGCAACCCTAAACACACACACACAAAAAAAAAAAAAAAAAAAAAGAGGAGAAATCAGAGAAAATACAATAGAGAGTCCCAAAGAATACACAATGTTAAGTCTTACCATTGGGAGAACTTACTTCTATACAAGGTTTGTGCTGATAGTATGATAAGGAAGTGTGTGCCTCAAGAAGAGGTGGTAGTATTCTAAACTCATGCCATGCCTCCCCCTGTGGAGGTCACTTTGGACCCACTAGAACTGCATCTAAGGTACTTTAGTCAAGTTTTTATTGGCCCTCTTTTATTAAGGATTGTTATACCTTTGTCAAATCATGTGATAGGTGCCAACGTACTAGCAATATTTCTAGACAACATGAGCTTCCCATGAAACCTATCTTGGAGGTGAAGTCTTCAATGACTTTATGGGGCCTTTTCCTATGTCTTCTGATGGCTACCAATATATTTTAATTGTAGTTGATTATGTATCTAAGTGGGTAGAAGCCATAGCTACTAGGACCAATGATGCTCGCACTGTTTTAAAATTCTTGCATAAAAAAATCTTCACACGTTTTGGTACACCTAGAGCTATTATTAGTGATGAGGGATCTCACTTTTGCAATAAATTGTTTGAATCCATGATGCAAACATATAATGTCAATCATAAAATTGCTACAACTTATCATCCTCAAACTAATATCTTGCTGAGTTATCTAATATGGAAATCAAGTAGGTTTTGGAAAAGACTGTCAAGACCAATAGAAAGGATTGGGCCCGTAAGCTCGATGATGCATTGTGGGCCTACCGTATAGCTTTCAAAACCCCAATTGGTACTTCACCATACAGGTTGGTGTTTGGAAAGGCTTGTCACTTACCGGTAGAGCTCGAGCATAGAGCTTATTGGGCCATCAAGAAGCTAAACATGGATTTTGAGAAGGCCAGTGAGAAACGCCTCCTAGAACTCAATAAGATGGAGGAACTTCGTGCTCAAGCTTATGAGAATGTCAAACTCTACAAGGAGTGCACAGCTAGATGGCATGAAAAGAAGATCACCCAACAGACCTTTCTTCCTGGACAAAGAGTATTACTTTTCAACTCACGTTTACGTTTGTTTCCAGGTAAGCTTAGGACACGATGTTGGGGACCCTTTGTCGTTATCAAGTTGTCCCCACATGGAACCGTGGAATTGCAAAGTGATGATGGGACAATCTTCAAAGTAAATGGTCAAAGTTTGAAGCATTACATCAATGATGAAGAAGGCTGGATTGAGAACCTTGCTTTCATTGACTGATCCATTGGTTCGGTCTAGCTAAGAGACCTTAAACCAAGCGCTTGTTGGGAGGTAACCCAATTTTATTGCTTTCTTTATTTTTCTTGTTCTTTTATTTTCAATAATCTTTGAGTCACTCATATGCTTTATTTTCAGGATCTCAGTACATCACAAAAAGTACTCCTTAAACCAAGTCTGTTTGGTGGCTTCCCACTTGCTCCCATGCTTGTTCCTTTTTTGTTCAATGCTCTTATGCATTTGGGACAATGCATGATTTTAAGTTTGGGGTGGGAGGTGTCGCTCATACTTTTGTGTGTTTTTCTTATCCTGTTATGCATGTTTGTGAGTTTTTAATGATCATATGCATGTTAATGAAATTTTGAAAATTTTGGAGCTTTTAAAGATAATGGGAATTTATTATTTTTTTTATGGTTGTGTGCTTTGATGTTGATTGCCCATGATGAGATTCAAATTTGCATAATAGACGACTTATTGTGGAAATAGAATAACATTATCTTGAATTAAATTCATTTAAGTCCCTCTTAAAATCTCCCATATTCTTGAGCACGTAACCACTTTAATTTAGAATCTTTAACTGAAAAAAAAAAAAAAGATTAAGTTAGGTGTATTTGGTTGTCACTCCAAAAGACCCCACCGGTTAGCGAGTAGAAATGCATGATGGTTTGGAATCTTAGACTAAGGGAAAAAAAAAGAGTATACATGCCTTTGAAAAAAAAAGTGTACACAACATATATGAGCTTTATATGTCAATGTTTTAAAATGGTAGACTAGTAATGAGTATGCATGGATGGTGGTAAAAAGAGCTACCTTTGTTGTGATCAGTAACGACGCCTGGGAATTAACTAGGTACAAGTCCCTATAGTGAATGTGCGAAAGCTAGTGCCCTTGGGTAAAAGAATACAAGTTTAGGACCCATAAAAAATATATATATATGATTGAATGGCACCTTAGTGGACATATTACTCACCTGAAATGTGTGGATTATTGAAAATTGGTGCATCAGCTAGAGTAGGAGGAAGACTGAGGAAGACTAAGGAAGCTCTATTAAGTCCCAATTTGAGTTTTAGCATTTTAAATTTAATGAGGCTTGTGCACACACACACATGGGAGTTAGCAAGATTTGGCCTTGAATGCGTATACCAACATAGATATGCTTGCATGTTTCTGCTTAAGCTCTTCAATGCTATTCTTTTAGACATGAGTTGGTTGCACACTTCTTTTTCTACTCCCTTTATTTGATTCTATTACTTGCTCGGGACTAGCAAATCTCTAAGTTTGGGTGGTGAAAAGCGCTTAAAAAGTGCTTTCTATTCTCTCAAATTAAGGGAGTTTATATTAGATTTCACGTGTTTGCTAGTGGTTTTCAGGTCAAAAATAAAGAAAATAAGAATTGAAAGCAAAAAAGTTCAAAACCGATCCAAAAAGAGAAGAAAATTACCAAATCTGCCAAAAACAGGGCAGCGCCACGGTGCCGGGACGGCGTTGTCGCGATGCTTTTTCCCGAGAGCGGCCTCTTCCTTTAACGCAACAGCACCGTCGTGATGCTGCGACATGGTGCCGAGGGCAGGCTATTATGACCCACAGCATAGTGACACCATCCAGCAGTGCGGCGGTGTCAGCCCTTGATGATGAACAGCGCAGCTGCGCTATTGACCGACGTCGTGACGCCAGCTCTCCATAATTGAGAATTTTACATTTTTGGAAAGAATTTTTGGCGGCCAACTCTATAAATTGGAGGGTTTCCAGCAACCCTAAACATTAAGAAATTGGAGAAAAACATACCAAAAGAGTCCCAAAGAGTGAGTTGGTTGCAAGGAAGAGAGAAGAGAGTTTAAGGAGAGTTGGGTGTCATTCCAATTCCCAACGTGAAGATTGAAGGACATCTTGGCAGTTCTTCCTCAAACAAGGGCTTCTTCCTAGTAGAGTTTTCCTTTCTTTTCACTCTTTCTATGCTCAATTTGTTTGTGAACATGTTGCTTAAAGCTATGAGTGGCTAAACTCTTTAGTTTTAAGGTATTGATGAATTGTTTATGAAGTTATGTTGATATTGTAGACTACTCATGGTTTTGTTGTAATGAGTATACTTTTCATTGTTATTGTGCTTAATTCTTTGTGATTGGCCATCCTTGAATGTTAGGTTAGATGTATGGTTGAGGTTTTATATGTCTAACTAGATCTATAACAATGAATTGTTGTTAATCTATCATGAGAATAGTTAAGTTAACAATGAAAGTTGCTAAAGACTACTCTTAATGCCATGTAATTTGTATTGGTTTCAAGAAATTAGTAATCATTTGAGTTGCATGACAAAAGGTTGTTTTTTAGAGAAAATAGCTTGGATTTATGTTTCTAGACTTAAGCATATGAATTGCAATGAAATCCATGAACCTTAGAATATTGCATGAAGAAGTAAACAAGGATTCTTTACCCTAGAACTCTCTATGGCTCTTTTGATTCTTATTTACTTGCTTTCCTTTTTTAGTTTTATTTCCAAAATCACAACTTAAATTTCAATCATCAAATAAAATTGATTCAAGTCTAGAATAGCTCAGTAACTTAAACCTTCACAATTAGATCATCAGTGGAACGATATTTGGACTTAACTGTCTTATATTATAACTTGAGCCGTAAACTTGCGGTTACACACGGAAAGTGCGCATCAGAGCGACCATCCCTTCAAAGGACCTGATCATAGGTTTCGAAACAGCACGAACTCTTGAAAAGGATAGGTTCACTTAGGTTAATTACCGACAATTGTCTTTCCTAACGGTAGTTTGTTGGTGCATACCTCTGGGATTTGAAAGTGGGAGGGTTACACTTACAAGGATCAATTAAGAGTTAACGAATCCTTGACCAAACAATGGTGGCTAATATCTATACGAATATGAGTTATTCTACCATTAGAATTAGCCGAGAATTGTCTCATTTCAAGGAGTGGTTAATCACCCTTCAGTGACTGTTGCTCTAAACCTCTGAAGCATCATTGCAAAAATTAAATTAATAGTTTATTAGGGTTTCTTTGATTGCTTGTTTTTGTTGAATTGATTAGATTACTTGCAATTTTGTTTACTCGTATAATGATTTAAGGCAAAGATAACTAAAAACGGTTAATTGTTTATAATTTCAGCATGTCTTCCTCAATTGTCGCACTACTTAAAAATGAAAAACTAACCGGTGAAAACTACGCAACGTGGAAATCTAATCTGAATACGATTCTGGTTATAGATTATTTACAGTTTGTCTTAACAGAGGAGTGTTCTCCTATCCCCGCTCGTAATGTGATGCGCACTTTCCATGTTAACCGCAAGTGTACGGGTTAATAAGCACTTGAAAAGTGCTTTCTATCCTCTCAAATTAAGGGAGTTTATATTTGATTTCACTTGTTTACTAGTGGTTTTTAGGTTAAAATGAGAAAAATTAGAAGAAAAGACTAAAAGATCAAAACCGAGCAAGAATACCGCGAGAAAGAGCTAAAAAACTCAAAAGGGCGAAATTTGGGATAACGCCGCGGCGCTAAAACCCGAACGCAACATTCTGGATGCATCATAGCATCGCGACGCCAAAATCCGACGCAACATTCTGAACGCATCACAGCGTCGCAGCGCTTGGATGGCGCTGCCTCGACTAATGCCCAAAAGCAATAATTCTGAATGCATCACAACGTCGCGGCGCTTAAACCCGAGAGCAACAATTTTGGACACAACCCTAGCGCCACAGTGCCAGTTTTCCTTAAATGAAAATTTGTTAGTTTTGGTAAATTCTTGGGTAGCCAATTCTATAAATTTGGGGGTTTCTAGCAGCCCTAATCATAAAAAAAAGATCAAATCAAGAACAAATTAACCATCAATTTACAGACCTAAAGAGGCACAAGAAGGAAAGAATTGAGTGAGAGTTCATAAAAGAGTTCAAAGAGTGAGTTAGTTGCAAGGAAGAGGAAAAGAGTTCGAGATAGTCGTGGTGCCTTTCGAATTCCGACGTGAGAGCCAAGCAGATCGTGACGGTGCTACCTCAATCAAGAGCCTCTTTTCAGTAGAGTTTCCCTTTCTTTACACTCTTTCTTTGTTTATTTTGCTTAAACATGTTGCTTCAAGCTATGAGTGGCTAAACTCTTTAGTTTCAGGGTTTTGATGATTTGTTTATGAATTTATGTCGATCTTGTAGACTTTCATGGTTTTGTTGGAATGATTATGCTTTTCATTGTTATTATGTTTAATTCGTGTGGATTGGCCATCTTCACATGTTAGGTTAGATGTATGATTGAGAGATTGTATGTTTAACTTGATCTATAACAATGAATTGTTGTTATTCTATCACGAGAGTAGTTAGTTTGACAATAAAGGTTGCTGAAGACTATTCTTAATGCCATGTAATTTGAATTGGTTTCAAGAGATTAGTAATCAATCGAGTTGCATGAGAAAGAGTTGTTTTTTAGAGAAAATAACTTGGAATTATGTTTCTAGACTTAGGCATATGAGTTACCATAAATTCCATGAATTCTATAATATTGCATGATGAAATAAACAAGGATTCATTACCCTAGAACTCTCTTTGACTCTTGTGTTTCTCACTTTAATACTTTTCTTATTTGATTTATATTTTCCATAACTCATAATATTCAATTTCAATCCTCAAATACAATTGATTCAACTCTAGAATAGCTACGTAACTTAAACCTTCACAATTGGATCTCTAGAGGAACGATATTCAGACTTAACTGTATTATATTATAACTTGACCCGTACACTTGCGGTTAACACTAAAAGTGCGCATCAAGTTTTTGGCGCAATTGTCGGGGATCCAAAGAACGGTTTTTGTTATTTAATATTCATTAGAATCGATAGATCATAATTTGAGGTGTATATTATTTGGTTGTTTATTTATTTATTATTTTATTTTATTTTATTTTATATTTTTTTCCTCTTTTATTTTATTTTATTTTATTTATTTTATTATTATTTTGTCGGTTTATGCCTCGTATAATACTAACCTCCTCCCTCTTGATCCCGAGATTGATAGGACTTATAGACGGAATCTAAGGGCTCTACTCAATCAAACTAAGGAGATGGCGGAGGAGATACCCAAGGCAATTCGGGACTACTTCCAACCCATGTTACCGGCATGTCAACCCGGAATAATGAATGTGCCCACCAATGTCAACAATTTTGAGTTGAAACCGGGATTGATCCAAATGGCAAGAGACCTAGCCTTTAGGGGAAGAACCAATGAAAATCCTCACAAGCACTTGCGATCCTTCTTGGAGATATGTGTAACAGTAAAGATGAATGGCGTTTCTAATGATGCTATTAAAGTAAGACTTTTTTCTTTCTCTTTACAGGACCGTGCAAAGGATTGGTTGGAAACCATCCCTCCGGATAGCATTACAACATGGGAGATCTTAGCTCAAGCTTTCTTGAATAAATATTTTTCACCAGCCAAATCTCAAAGACTAAGGACAGAGATTGGAACATTCCACCAACTTGAGGATGAACAATTATACGAGGCTTGGGAGAGGTATAAGGATCTCTTGAGAAGATGCCCTCAACATGGTTACGCGGATTGGTTGCAAATTCAACTTTTCTACAATGGATTTTCAAGCTCAACCAAATCCATCTTAGATGCAACCGCCGGAGGATCAATCTTCTCCAAGAATGCTCAAGAAGCCTACACCATACTAGAAGACTTGGCCACTACATCTTACAATTGGCATGTGAACGGGCTTCTCCAATCATCCCAAAAGCCGTCGAATTGTATGAGGTGGATGAGGTAAACTCTCTCAAAGCTCAAATGGCTTCCCTTACTAATGCTCTTTCTAAATTAACTGTAGGAGGCCAAGCTCAAACAAATCCACCATCTATAGCCTCTCTTGCCACTTTGGCATCAGAGATGGTCACACAAAAGAAGTTGGAACAAAGAGATAATGAGACGGCCAACTATGTTGATAAAGAACATTATAGAGGTCACCAACACTAACAACTTCCAACTCACTACCATCTTAACTTGAGGAACCATGAAAACTTTTCTTATGCTAACAAGAGGAATGTTTTGCAAGGTCCTCCCGGTTTATCCAATGTAGGTCCATCACACACCGAAAAGAAGTTATCAGTAACGCATAGAATATTAGCAAGGAATAGTGACTATAATAACTTGTATTTCTACAAGTTATCAGTAACGCATAGAATATTAGCAAGGAATGTTCACGAGTGTTGGATAAAGTGGAAGGTGAGAAGTAAGTTTAAAGATTGGAACAAGAGGTGGACGCATACTACTTTATTATTAGAAAAATGTTTTAGTGCAAGGAAAAAGGGTTAAATGAATAACCTTGGAATACAAGCACAAGAACGCATAGAGGGATAATTAAGGAATCTTCAAGGATAGGAGGAAGATCATGGACGCATGATAGTATGCGGTTCAGGCTTACGCATCGTATTATGCAGTAAGACAAACGTATAGTAGTGTGCGTTGATGTAACAGCCCAGACCACCCGCTATACGATATTGTCCGCTTTGGGTTACCCCTCACGGTTTTGTTCTTGGTAGGGTTGCGCCTACCAAAAGGCCTCGTACATTGAAAGGTATCCACCCCCTTTATAAGGAAGGCTTCGTTCTCCTTCCTAACCGATGTGGGACAATGTATAGCCAGGGTCAATGCCATAGCCCTTGGGAATAATCAAGGAATGTCCAAGGATAGGAAGATGGTCATTGGACGCAGGATGAAGGTGAACGCATCAGGATCAACGCCTAGAGGAAGAGTTTGAGAAGGACTTGTTGTCATTGACGCCTATTAGTATTGAGTAAGCACTAATTTATAATAGTGCGGCTATGCGTTGAAGGTGATCTCGAATAGTTGTTGTGTGCTGAAGTAGTCGCCGCGTTGGCGGGGGAAGATAAGTACTTCGCTTACCATGCGTTTGGTAAGGTTGTCATGCGTTGAGATCTCTATGTGTTGAAGACAGTTACCTCTATGCGTCAAAGAGTAGTATAGTTGGCTGAGAGTTAGAAAAGTGAGTAGTGAAGCTCAAACTTTAAAGGAAACTCAACGAACGCATGAGAACGTTGTGTTGAATGAATGGTTGTCTATTGGAAAATGTTGGACGCATAAGGTAAGTTTATAAAGGCCAGGTGGCTTTGTGTAGATTTGACACCTTATCAGTAGGAGGTGTTAAAGGTATGTTAAGTGTTTCATGCAAGGCGACACTTGGACTAATGCATGGTTAATTAAGCATGCAGCGTGACATGTGGCAAACAAGTGGCAAAAGGAGAGGAAAAGCTAGATGGCAAGCTCCCTATAAATAGAACTTTGAGGGAAAATGAGCGACTGATGACTCTCAAAGAAGAAATCTGGAGAGAAAAAGAGAAGAAGAACGCAGCAAAGACGTCCGTAGTAGGAGTATGCGGCCAAGAAAGAAGGTATTTGACAACTTAGCTATTTTATGTAAAGAAGTTGTCTTGCGTTAAAAGGGGTCGGCCTTGCATTGAGGATAAACGTAATGCCCAAGGAGAACGGGGTGTCCAAAGTTAGATGATGCGTTCATGATGGACCTTGCGTCCAAGAGAGGGCGAGGCATTTGAAAGGGAAGTAAGAAGAGTCGGGATGCACTTTGCGGAAATAATCAGCCTTGCGTAATCAACCTTGTATTGAAGGGCAGGGTTGCGTTCAACCGAGCTGACAGAGGAAAATGGAGCCTTGCAATCCAGAGTTAGAACGCTGCGTCCAAAAAGCTCGGGAAGAGGAAATAGAGGAAAGGAAGAAGAAGTATTCTTTGGCAAGTACAGGTGAGTAACACCTGCGTTTTACAAAATATAAATGAGTTCTTTATGAATATAATTCTATGGGTTTTTAATAAAATAATGCATGCGTTTTCATATATATAAAGCATACAAATATGTGATTTATAAAGACATGAGCATGCGTTTAACTTGTAAACTTTGAGAATGATGGATACTTGCTATGAGTTATAAAACGCATGGTGAAAGGTTGATACTTGTTTTCATGACTTTTCTGAAAAGCATGGTATTATATGATTTCAAGAAAGATTTGAAAATAAACTTTATGAAAAGCATGCTGTTTTATATTAAAACTGGAAATTGAATTTAGCATGCTGATGAGATGAGATTTGAAAACGGTAAATTCATGAGTTATTGATATAATGTTTCCCAAAATATGTATTGTGTTATATCAAACTTGAAAGGCACCCAAGGGCTTAGGGACTTGGAGAAGGCCAAAGGGTAGCCATTTTATCAAAATGGGACCCCAATGCTCAGGGACTCGTAGAAGGCAATGTGGGTGGTCCGGAATATAAAGGTACCCAATGCTCAGGGACTCGTAGAAGGCATATGGGTAACCTGGATATAGAAGTGGGACCCCAATGCTCAGGGACTCGTAGAAGGCATTGAGGGCAGCCCGAGTTCTAGTACCTATGTGCACATAGAGGTATATACGACGCTGATGTGTTGAGATTACACCACACAGCTAAGGAAAATCGACGTTGAGTAGCGTTGAGCATTGCTCCGCCTCAATTAAGGAAAAAGTATTTTATAAGAATGAGATTTTTGAGTATTTATTCTGAAACGGTCAAGCATGTTTTCGCAATGATGTTTGAATATAATTTAATATGATTTGAAGTGATATATTTTATGTGAGTTTGACCAGTTTTACAGTTAAAATATATTGTTTTCAGAAAACCGTTACTCACTAAGCTGTTAGCTCATACTTTCATATGTTTTCCATTTTCAGGTAGCATGATAGTTCCCATTGCCGATCGAAGTCGAGGTTTGTCAAGAGCAGGCAGATGGTGAGGTTGACAGTGGGTTACGTGACAGGGTAGTCGGTAACTGCTGTCCTCACACTCCATCTCGGGCTATGGGAGGGTAGTTCAGGATGGGGTGTGTTAGTTGAGACGTTGACGCCTAGTAGTATGCAGTGGAAAAATGAGTTCAAAGGAAGTATGGCCGAGAGTTAGAAAAGTGAGTAGTGAAGCTCAAACCTTAAAGGAAACTCAACGAACGCATGGAGGCGTTGTGTTGAATGAATGGTTATCTATTGGAAAATGTTGGACGCATAAGATAAGCTTATAAAGGCTAGGTGGCTTCATATAGACTTGACACCTTAAAAGTAGGAGGTGTTAAAAAGGCATGTTAAGTGTTTCATGCAAGGTGACGCTTGGATTAATGCATGGTAATTAAGCATGCAGCATGACATGTGGCAAACAAGTGGCAAAAGGAGAGGAGAAGTTGGATGGCAAGATCCCTATAAATAGAACCTTGAAGAAAAAGGAGCGACTGATGACTCTAAAAGAAGAATTCTGGAGAGAAAGGGAAGAAAGATGGCAGAAAGGAGGAATCCTTGCATCCGTAGTAGGAGTCTGTGGCCAAGAGAGAAGGTATTTTTGATAAGTTAGCTATTTTACGTAAAAGAAGTTGTCTTGCGTCGAAAGGTGGTCGTCCTTGCGGTAAAGACAAACACTACGTTCAAGGTGAACGCAGCGTCCAAAGATAGGTGATGCGTTCAAGTTGGACGTAGCGTCCAAGAGAGGTCGACGCATCCTAAAAGAGAAGTAAGAAGAAAGGCTGCACTTTGCGGTAGTTGCCAACCTTGCGTTGAAGGGCAGGGTTGCATCTAACCGAGCTGACAGAGGAATATGGAGCCTTGCGTTTCTGAGATTAGAACGCTGCATCCAAGAATCTCGGGAAGAGGAAATAGAGGAAAGGAAGAGGAACTATTCTTTGGCTAAGTACAGGTGAGTAACACTTGCATTTTTCAAAATATAAATGAGTTTATTATAAATATGATTTCATGGGTTCTAATGAATAAATGCATGCGTTTTTATTCGAAAAGCTTTGAGTATGCTGGTTACTTGCCATAAGTTTATAAAACGTATGGTGATTGATTGATACATGTTTTCATGATTTTGCTAAAAAGAATGGTGTATATAATTTCATGAAAGATTTGGAAATAAACTTGTATGAAAAGCATGTTGTTTAATATTTAAGCTTTGAAAATGAATTAAGCATGCTGGTTGATGTGAGATTTGGAAATGGTTAACTTATGAGTTATTGATATAATGTTTTCAAAATATGTATTGTGTTTTATAAAACTTTGAAAAGGCACCTGAGGCTGAGGGACATCGGAGAAGGCCAAAGGGTAGCCGGGATATAGAAAAAGGCACCCAATGCTGAGGAACTCATAGAAGGCAGATGGGTAACCTAGATATAAATACAGAAAAAGGCACCCAATGCTGAGGGACTCGTAGAGGGCAGATGGGTAGCCTGGATATGGAAATGGGACACCAATGCTCAGGGACTCGTAGAAGTCATTGTGGGCAGCCCAAATTCTAGTACCTATGTGCACATAGAGGTATATACGACGCTGATGTGTTGAGATTACTCCACACAGCTAAGGAAAATCGACATTGAGGAGCGTTGAGCATTGCTCCGCCTCAACTAGGGAAAAAGTATTTTGAATGAATGAGATTTTGATTATTTATTCCAAACAGATATGTATACATGATATAACAATGATTTGATCATTTTATAATATGATTTGAACTGTTATATTTTTATGCGTGGTTGACAATGTTTATATTATAAACAGTTTTACAGTTAAAGTAAAATGTTTTCAGAAAACTGTTACTCACTGAGCTGTAGCTCACCCTTTTTATATGTTTTCCATTTTCAGGTAGCATGACAGTTCTTGTTGCCGATCGAAGTCGAGGTTTATCCAGAGTGTGTTAATGGTATTACCGTCCTAGGAAGGATTTATATGAAAGTGAAGCGAATGTGACAGTAGGTTATGTGACAGGGTAGTCGGTACTGCTGCCCTCACACTCCGTCTCGGGCTACGGGAGGATAGTTCGGGGTGAGGTGTGATATTCCTATCATACTTGGGAGGCCATTCCTAGCAACTGGAAAGGCTATCATAGATGTCCAACAAGGGAAGTTGACTCTAAGGGTAAATGATGAGAATATTGTATTTGATATTTACAAGTCCTTGAGACATCATGATGAGAGTAGTCATTGCCATGCTATAGACATAATTGATCATACTATTTTTAAGCATGTAGAGGTTATGTTGGCTAGTGATCATCTAGAACAAAGCATAATGGATGTTGAGAATGAAGATACAATTTTTGATGAAATAGCCTTTTATGCTAGGTGGTTAGATAGTTTGCCAAAGTTTTAAAATGGATAGACCTATACCTCTGGCTCCCTTGCATGTTGTGAATGATATTGAGAAGCCTAAGCTTGAATTAAAGGTGTTACCTCCTCACTTAAAATATGCATTCTTAGATGATTTATCTTCTTTACCTATTATAATATCTTCTGATCTTAATTCTGTGGAAGAAGAAAAATTGTTGACAGTATTAAGGGATCATAAGTCTGCCATTGGTTGGTCTATTGAGGACCTTAAAGGTATTAGTCCATCGGTCTGTATACACAGAATCTTAATGGAAGATACCTTTAAACCATTAGTAGAGCACCAAAGGAGACTTAATCCCACCATGAAGGAGGTAGTTGAGAAAGAAGTGCTCAAGCTTTTGAATGTAGAGTTATATATGCCATATCTGACAGTTCATGGGTAAGTCCTATTCAAGTGGTACCCAAGAAAGGTGGTATGACTATGGTTAAGAATGAAAAAGATGAAATGATAGCTACTAGAACTGTGACAAGATGACGTGTATGCATTGATTATAGGAAGTTGAATAAGGCTACTAGGAAAGATCATTTTCGCCTTCCTTTTGTAGATCAAATGCTTGATAGACTTGTAGGTTATTCTCATTATTGCTTCCTAAATGGATATTCAGGTTATAATCAAATTTTCATTGCTCCTGGGGATCAAGAAAAGACAACATTTACATGTCCTTATGGGACATTTGCCTTTGAGAGAATGCCATTTGGTTTATGTAATGCCCCTGCCACTTTCCAACGTTGTATGATGTCTATTTTTCAGGGGCTCATTGAAGATATAATGGAGGTTTTTATGGATGATTTTTCTGTATTTGGGTCTTCATTTGATTCTTGTCTTACTAATCAAACTCGTGTTTTGCAGAGCTGTCAAGATGCTAAACTTGATCTAAACTGGGAGAAGTGTCACTTCATAGTGAAGGAAGGCATCGTCCTAGGGCACAAAGTCTCTCAAAAATGATTGGAGGTGGATAGGGCTAAAATAGCCGCCGTTAAAATAACTCATAATATTCAAAAACTTGATGCGCACTTTTAGTGTTAACTGCAAGTGTACGGGTCAAGTTATAATATAAGACGGTTAAGTCCGAATATCGTTCCACTAGAGATCCAATTGTGAAGGTTTAAGTTACTTAGCTATTCCAGAGTTGAATCAATTTTATTTGAGGATTGAAATTGAATATTATGAGTTATAGAAAATATAAATCAAATAAGGAAAGTATTAAAGTGAGAAACAAAATAGTCAAAAAGAGTTCTAGGGTAATGAATCTTTGTTTATTTCATCATGCAATATTATAGAATTCATGGAAGTTATGGTAATTCATATGCCTAAGTCTAGAAACTTAATTCCAAGTTATTTTCTCTCAAAAACAACTCTTTCTCATGCAACTCGATTGATTACTAATCTCTTGAAACCAATTCAAATTACATGGCATTAAGAATAGTCTTCAGCAACTTTTATTGTCAAACTAACTACTCTCGTGATAGAATAACAACAATTCATTGTTATAGATCAAGTTAAACATACAATCTCTCAATCATACATCTAACCTAACATGTGAAGATGGTCAATCCACACGAATTAAACATAATAACAATGAAAAGCATAATCATTCTATCAAAACCATGAAAGTCTACAAGATCGACATAAATTCATAAACAAATCATCAAAACCCTAAAACTAAAGAGTTTAGCCACTCATAGCTTGAAGCAACATGTTTAAGCAACATAAACAAAGAAAGAGTGTAAAGAAAGGGAAACTCTACTCAAAAGAGGCTCTTGATTGAGGTAGCACCGTGATAAGCACTTGAAAAGTGCTTTCTATTCTCCCAAATTAAGGGAGTTTATATTAGATTTCACTTGTTTGCTAGTGATTTTCAGGTTAAAACAAGAAAAATTAGTAGAAACGACTAAAAGATCAAAACCGAGCAAGAATACGGCGAAAAAGAGTTGAAAAACCAAAAAAGGGCAAATTTTTGGGATAGCGCTGCGGCGCCGAGATGGCGTTGCCGCCGCACTGAAACATCAACGCATGGTTTTGGACGCAGAGTAGCATTGCGGCGCCAAGATGGCGCTGCCTCGACGCATCCTTGCTGAAATGCATTCTCGCACTGCGACGCTTAGACGGCGCTGCCGCGACGCTAAAACCCGAGAGCAATATTTCTGAAACGCATTTTAGCGCTGCGACGCTTGGACAGCGCTACCGCGGCGCTAAAACCCGAGAGCAAACTTCTTCTGGATGCAGCCCTAGCGCCGCGGCGCCAGCTTTCCTTAATTGAAAAATCTATATTTTTGGAAAATTTTGGCCGGCCAAACTCTATAAATTTGGGGGTTTCCAACAGTCCAATTCATCAAGAAAAATCCAGGCAAAGCAAGGAAGTTGCAGACCTAAAGAGATACAAAAAGGAGAGAATTAAGTGAGAGTTCAAAGAGTGAGTTAGTTGCAAGGAAGAGGAAAAGAGTTCGAGATAGTCTTGGTGCCCTTCGACGTCCGACGTGAGAGCCAAGGAGATCGAGACGGTGCTACTTCATTCAAGAGCCTCTTTTCAGTAGAGTTTCCCTTTCTTTACACTCTTTCTTTGTTTGTTTTTCTTAAACATGTTGCTTCAAGCTATGAATGGCTAAACTCTTTAGTTTTAGGGTTTTGATGAATTGTTTATAAATTCATGTTAATTTGTAGACTCATGGTTTTGTTGGAATGATTATGCTTTTCATTGTTATTGTGTTTAATTCTTGTGGATTGGCCATCTTCACATGTTAGGTTAGATGTATGATTGAGAGATTGTATGTTTAACTTGATCCATAACAATGAATTATTGTTAATCTATCACGAGAGTAGTTAGGTTGATAATAAAAGTTGCTAAAGACTATTTTTAATGCCATGTAATTTTGTGTTGGTTTTAAGAGATTAATAATCAATCAAGTTGCATGAGAAAGGGTTGTTTTTTTAGAGAAAATAACTTGGAATTAAGTTTCTAGACTTAGGCATATGAATTACAATAAAATCCATGAAATCTATAATATTGCATGATGAAATAAACAAGGATTCATTACCCTAGAACTCTCTTTGACTCTTGTGTTTCTCTCTTTGATATCTTCCTTATTTGATTTGTATTTTTCCATAACTTATAATATTCAATTTCAATCCTCAAATAAAATTGATTCAATTCTAGAATAACTAAGTAACTCAAACCTTCCCAATTGGATCTCCAGTGGAACGATATTCGGACTTAACCGTTTTATATTATAACTTGACCCGTACACTTGCGGTTAACACTAAAAGTGCTCACCACACCGTCACGATCTCCTTGGCTCTCACATCGGAATTCGAAGGGCACCACGACTATCTCGAACTCTTTTCCTCTTCCTTGCAACTAACTCACTCCTTGAACTCTTTTATGAACACTCACTCAATTCTCTCCTTTTTATGCCTCTTTAGGTTTGTAAATTGATGGTTGATTGATTCTTGATTTGATTTTGATGATTAGGGCTGCTGGAAACCCCCAAATTTATAGAGTTCGCCGCCCAAAAATTTACCAAAAATAACAATTTTTCATTGAAGGAAAACTGGTGCCGCGGCGCTAGGGTTATGTCCAAAATTGTTGCTCTTGGGTTTTAGCGCCGCGACGCTGTGATGCGTTCAGAATTATTGCTCTCGGGCATTAGCGCCGCGACGCTGTGATGCGTTGAGAATGTTGCTTCAGATTTTGGCGCCGCGATGCTATGATGCATCCAGAACGTTGCGTTCGGGTTTTAGCGCCGCGGCAGCGCCGTCCAGGCTGAGTCAAGTTATAATATAACATGGTGAAGTCCAAAATCGTTCCACTAAGGATCCAATTGTGAAGGTTTAAGTTACTTAGCTATTCTAGTCTTGAATCAATTTTATTTGAGGATTGGAATTGAAGTTGTGATTTTGGAAATAAAACAAAATAAGAAAGCAAATAAACAAGAAATACAAGGTTCAAAGAGAGTTATAGCGTAATGAATCCTTGTTTATTTCATCATGCAATATTTTAGGGTTATGGATTTTATTGCAACTCCTATGCTTAAGTCTAGAAACATAAATCCAAGTTATTTTCTCTCAAAATAACATTTTCTCATGCAACTCAATTGATTACTAATTTCTTGAAACCAATACAAATTACATGGCATTAAGAGTAGTCTTTCGCAACTTTCATTGTTAACCTAACTATTTTCATGAAAAATTAACAACAATTCTTTGTTATAGATCTAGTTAAACATATAATCTTTCAACCATACATCTAACCTATCATTCAAACATGGCCATTCAATAAGAATTTAAGCACAATAACAAAGAAAAGCATAATCATTACAACAAAACCTTGAAGAGTCTACAATATCAACATAACATCATAAACAATTCATCAAAACCCTAAAACTAAATAGTTTAGCCACTCATAGCTTTAAGCAACATGTTCATAATATAAACAAAGAAAGAGTGTAAAGAAAGGGAAACTCTACTAAAAAGAGGTTCTTAATTGAGGAAGAACTGTCAAGATCTCCTTGGCCTTCACGTCAAAACTCGAACGACACTACGACTCTCTCTCGAACTCTTTTCTCTCTTCCTTGCAGCTAACTCACTCTTTGAACTCTCTAATAAAGTTTTACTCAATTATCATTTTCTTGTGTCTCTTGGTGTGTAGATTGGTGGTTAGGACTGTTGGAAAGCCTCCAATTTATAGAGTTGGCTGCCTAAGATTTTTTCCAAAAATGCAAATGCTTCAAAAATGGAAAGATGGCGCCGCATCGCTGGTTAATGGCGTCGCTACGCTGACCGACATTGAAAGGCAGCACCGCCGCGCTGCTGGATAAACCTACCCTCGGCACTATGCCTCAGCTTCGCAACGGTGGCGCTACACTAAGACAACTATTGCTCTTTGGAAAAAGTGGCAGAGCCATACTGGCGCTGCCCTATTTTTGGCAAATTTGGAGTTTTCTTCACTTTTTCACTGGATTCTAGCTCGGTTTTGATCTTTTGGCTTTCACTTCTGATTTTCTTTATTTTGACCTGAAAACCACTAGCAAACAGGTGAAATATAATATAAACTCCCTTAATTTGAGAGAATTGAAAGCACTTTTCAAGTGTCTTTCATAATGCATCCCAATCTTTTAGAGATGCATATGACCGTTGGACAAAGGCCAATGGCAAGGCGAGAGTTTATATCTTGGTGAGTCTGTCTGATATACTCAACAAGAAACATGAGGCCATGATGAATGCATGACAAATCATGGAGTTCCTTCAGGAAATGTGGACAACCGTCCTCATAGATCCGGCACGAGGCGCTCAAGTATGTTTATAATGCACATATGAAGGAAGACCAATCAGTGAGAGAACATGTTTTCGACTTGATGGTCCAATTCAACATTGTTGAAATGAACGGCTCAGTCATTGATGAGCAGAGTCAAATGTCTTTTATTCTAGAATCTCTTCCGAAGAGCTTTGCCACAACAATGCAGTTATGAATAAAACTGTGTACACCATAACAACCCTTCTAAATGAGTTAAAGACTTATAAGTTCCACAAGGGTTCATCCTCTAGAACTAAATTTGTTTCCTCATCTTCTGATTCTAAGAAGATCCAGAAAATGAAAGTAGGAAAGAGAAAGGCTCCCATTGTTGGGAAAAACAAGGGTAAGGCCAAGGTGACTGACAAGGGCAAATGCTTCCACTACAAGGATGATCATTGGAAACGCAATTGCCCTAAGTACCTTGCTGAGAAGAAGAAGGAAAAAGCAAGTAAATATGATTTACTTGTTTTAGAAACTTGTTTAGTGAAAAATTACCATAATGCCTGGATACTTGATTTGGGTCCCACTAATCACGTTGCTCTTCTTTACAGGAAATTAGTTCCTTCTAGCAGCTCGAGGAGGGTGAAATTATGCTCAAGGTTGGAATGGGAGATGCCATTTCAACTCGTGCAGTGGGAGCTGCAAAGTTGTTTGTTGGAAATAGATTTTTATTTTTAGAAAATCTATATATAGTTCTTGAAATAAAAAGGAACTTAGTATCTATTTCCTGTTTTATTGAACAATTGTACTCGATTATTTTTTCTGTTAATGAAGCGTTCATTTTGAAAAATGGTGTACGTATTTGTTCTGCTAAATTAGAAAAACTTCTATGTGTTAAGACCAAGTGAAGCAAAAGCACTTTTAAATCATGAGATGTTTCAAACTGCTAATATTCAAACCAAAAGGCCATGAATTTCTCCCAATAACAATAGTACTTATCTTTCGCATTTGAGATTAGGTCACATAAGTCTCGATCGGATCGGGAGATTGATAAAGAATGAACTTCTAAAGGAGTTAGAAGATAATTCATTACCTCGATGTGAATCTTGTCTTGAAGGTAAAATGACTAAAAGACCTTCTAGTGGAAAAGGTTATAAAGCCAAATAACCTTTAGAATTCATACATTCAGATTTTTGTGGTCCAATGAATGTAAAAGCTCGAGAAGGGTAAGAATACTTCGTCTCTTTTATAGATGATTATTCGAGGTATGGTTACTTATACCTAATGGAACATAAGTCTGAAGCACTTGAAAAGTTCAAGGAGTATAAGACAAAAGTTGAAAACCTATTAGGTAAAACAATTAAAACATTTCGATCTAATCGAGGTGGAAAGTACAAGATTCCAAGAATATTTGATAGAACATAGAATTCAATCTCAACTCTCAGCACCTGGTACACCTCAGCAAAACGATGTATCATAAAGGAGAAATAAAACCTTGTTAGACATGGTTCATTCTATGATGAGCTATGCTCAATTGATTAGCTCGTTTTGGGGGTATGCAGTAGAGAATGTAGTTCATATCTTGAACAATATTGGTTGAAGAGTTTCTGAAACGCCTTTCGAGTTATGGAGGGGACATAAACCTAGTTTGCGCTACTTTAGAATCTGGGGTTGTTCTGCATATGTGTTAGTGACAAATCCTAAGAAATTGGAACCTCGTTCAAGATTATGCCAATTTGTTGGTTACCCTAAGGAAATGAGAGGTGGTCTTTTCTTCGACCCACAAGAAAACAAAGTGTTTGTATCAACAAAAGCTACTTTCTTGGAAGAAAACCACATGAGAGATCATAAACCACGAAGCAAAATGGTATCAAATGAAGCTACTGAAGAGTCAACAAGAGTTGTTGATGAGACTGGTCTTTCATCAAGAGTTAATGAAGGAGCCAGTACTGGTCAGTCTCATCCTTCTCAATCGTTAGGAATGCCTCGACAAAGTGAGAAGGTTGTATCACAACCTAACCGTCACTTGGGTTTAACTGAAACTCAGGTCTTCGTGCCAGACGATGGTGTTGAGAATCCATTATCCTATAAAAAGGCAATGAATGATGTAGACAAGGACCAATGAATCAAAGCCATGATCTTGAAATTAAGTCTATGTACTTCAATTCAGTATGGGAACTTGTAGATCCATCTGAAGGGGTTAAACCCATAGGGTGTAAATGGATCTATAAACGAAAGAGAGATGTAGCTGAGAAGGTACAGACCTTCAAAGCTAGACTTGTAGCAAAGGGTTACACCCAAAGGGAAGGGGTTGAATATGAGGAAACTTTTTACCCTGTTGCTATGCTTAAGTCTATAAGAATTCTCTTATCCATAGCCTCATATTATGACTATGACATTTGGCAAATGGATGTCAAGAATGCTTTTCTGAATGGTAATCTTGAAGAGAGTATCTTCATGTCTCAGCCCGAAAGGGTTCATAGCCCAAGGTCAGGAGCAAAAAGTTTGCAAGCTAAATCGATCCATTTATGGGTTGAAACAAGCATCTAGATCTTGGAATATTTGGTTTGATACTACGATCAAATATTTTGATTTTGAACAAAATGTTGATGAGTCTTGTGTATACAAGAAAATCATCAAAAGTAAAGTAGTTTTCTTAGTACTTTATATGGACGACATCCTACTCATTGGGAATGATGTAGGATATCTTACTGATATTAAAAATTGGTTGGCAGCCCAATTCCAAATGAAAGATTTAGGAAAGACGCAGTATGTACTTGGGATCCAAATCATTGGGGATCGCAAGAACAGAACGTTGGCCCTGTCTCAAGCAATTTCTATTGAGAAAATGTTGACTTGATATTCGTTGCAGAACTTTAAGAATGGTTTATTACCTTTCATGCACGAGGTTCATTTGTCTAAGGAACAGTGTCCTAAGACACCTCAAGAAATTGAGGATATGAGACGTATTCCTTATGCCTCAACTGTGGGCAGCTTAATCTATGTTATGCTTTGCAGTAGGCCAAACATTTGTTATGTTGTGGGAATAGTCAGTAGGTACCAGTCCAATCGAAGGTTAGACCACTGGACTACGGTTAAGAACATCCTTAAGTGTCTTAGGAGAATGAGGGACTACGAGCTGGTGTATAGAGCTAAGGATTTGATCCTTATGGGATACACCGAATCTGAGTTTCAAACTAACAAGGATTTTAGGAAATCCACGTCAAGATGAGTGTTCACCTTAAACGAAGGAGCTATAGTATGGCGTAGCATCAAACAAGGATGCATTGCAGACTCTACTATGGAGGCTGCGTATGTAGCTGCTTGTGAAGCAACAAAGGATGCAGTATGACTTAGAAAGTTCCTAAATGATTTGGAAATCATTCCACACATGGAACTGCCCATCACGTTATATTGTGACAACAGTGGGGCAGTAGCCAACTCTAAAAAACCTCGCAGCCACAAACAAGGAAAGCATATTGAGAGGAAGTATCACCTGATACGGGAGATTGTGCAACGAGGAGATGTGATCGTCACAAAAATCGCTTCAAAGCATAACATTATTGATCCATTTACAAATGCTCTCTCGGCTAAAGTGTTCGAGGGTCATCTATAAAGTCTATGTCTGCAAGATATATACATTGTGTAATCTAGGGCAAGTGGGAGATGTGTAATGGGTATATGGATTCCCTAGTTTATTGTATTTACATACTTACCATTCTCACTTCTCTTTATGTACAACCCACTCGAGTTTTAGTTCAAGTGGGAGTTTGTTGGGTTTTATGCCTAAAACTCGTAGATTGTAAATGTAATAATTTGACCATAATTAAATCATTAATAAAGAGTTATTGATGTGTTACTTCAATAAGCGTTATTGACTTTTTTGTTTGTTTTGTCTTAATAACCCTAAATCCAATAAACTAACATCCTAGGTTGTTTTATGAGTCTTGAAGTGTATACGAGGACATATGGAGATCAATGTTCAAGATACAATCTAAAGGGTCTATAGTATAGGGATAAGGTTGGGTACCTTATCCTGGTGACACTACGAATACAGCCCACTTTCTATTTGATACAAACGCAATGATCTAACGTGTTCGTGTAGGTGACATGCGAGTGGGGGTATCCTATGCAATGAGTTTGCATAAGATCAGACCACGAAATAGTAATCACTAGATGTACCTCTGTTGACTAGTTAGATTTCTATTTCAATAGGATGACCTAGGCAACTTAGTCTTAATCTTGAGTATATTATGAACTCTTGTCCACAAGGGATTGTCTTTTGATTTGTATGGGTGAGAGTGGTCGTTTGACGACTCAATATGCCTATCATCTTGGAGACAAGACCGAGTGGGGAGCTGGGGACATAATTATACAAGATGGAATTCACTCGTTCCCATTTTTAGGGTAAGTAGATAAGTGTTCCCTTAAGTGGTGTCTCTGGGACTTGAACAAAGGGTCCTGCCCTCTCACTGGCCCGAAAGGGGTTTCTGTTTAATGGTTGGACCATAAACAGGTTATTCATTAAAGGAGGTACTTAAGGATTTAGAAGTAACCTAGGGGTAAAACGGTAATTTGAACCAACTGGTATTACAAACACTCGTGAAGGATTAATTTGCTATTATTGGTCTATATCCATAGACACAGAAATACATCTGTAGTGAAAAGAGTGCAACTGTGGGTCTTTAGTGAAGTGTACCCATAGTTAACGAAAATTGATTAATGTGGTTAATGAGTTTAGCCGATGAATCTCATATCGTTGGAGCTTCTGATCTGTAGGTCCATAAGATCTCCTTGCTAGCTCACTACGGACCAACAAGGATCAACTATGTTGAAAGAAAATTTTGAAATATTCAAATTTATGAGGAAAAATATTAATTGTATTAGATACAATTAATTGCATGGTTTATTATAAATTTTATTTGAATGTGATTCAAATTATAATTTTATAATATGGAGAATTAATTTATTTGAATATGATTCAAATAATTAATTATTTATTTGGATAAAATCCATATAAATAAATAGATGGAGAATTAATTAATTATTTTGAATTGGATTCAAATAATTAATTATTTATATTTGGATGAGATCCAAAAATTAAAGATTCTGCAGAAAATAAATATAGGTAGAATTAATTAATTGATTTGAATTGGATTCGAATAATTAATTATTTAATTTGGACAAGATCCAAATAAAAGATTCTGTAAAAAATAAATATTTAAATAAGATTTAAATATTATAAATTATTTAATATAAGATATTATTTGGGTAGATATTTATTAATATTAGATATTATTAAATATTTGATGTAAAACCTCTTAGAGGGTTTATCCTAATAGGATTAGGAGTAACCCATGGAGTTCTATAAACAGGGCCTTGGGAGCCTTCATAGAATGTGCTCCTAATGTCTTTATCTGTATTTAGGAAACTCAATGGTGAAGAGGTGCAACCAACTACCATATCCTTGCTAATGGTCAATCGATCATTTGTTCGTCCCTATGGCATTGTGGAGGATGTATTGGTCAAGGTGGACAAGTTTATCTTCCTAGCGGATTTTGTGATACTAGACATGGAGAAAGATGCTGAAGTCTCCATAATTCTTGGAAGACTTTTCTTGACCACCAAAAGGGTCATTATCGACGTACAAGATAGAAAAATTACATTATGCCTTAACACTAAGGAGGTAACATTCGAAATTTATAAAATCCTTAAGTAGGCGGATGTGGAAAGTTATGAGCATCATCAACCAAGCAAGACGGTAACATCTTCTCATCCTTCTAGTAATAGTTCTTTGCATGTTTATCCTCCTTTGAGCAGTAAGACTAATAGAATCGATGATGTTAAGTTAGAAGATCATAAGAAGCATATTTTTAATTTTAATAATGCTCCTAGTTTTTCTTGCATGCCTCCAAAACCGAAAATGAAGTATTAAAAAGTCATGGAGAAACATGTTAAAGATGATGTGGTGAGCCCAACGAAATCTTAAAATGATGATACTTTGATGTTGCTTGATTATATTAATAAAGATGATGTTGAAATTGACAAAGACTTAATAACTGGCAAGATAAATATGCATGATTATGTTTGTGAGTGTCACAGTGGGCGAAAAATTAACATTCAAGGAGGTTCAAAGCATGGAATGGAGAAACCACCTTGGTATCTAACTTGACTTGTGAGCCCTGTCTTGCTAGAAGATGTTAAAATTAGCGCTTCTTGAAAGGCAACCCAAGTTTATTGCTTTCTTTAATTTTAGTTTGTTTGATTTATTTGTTTTCTTTTATTAGGAAGCCACACACATGCCTCTAATTATTTTTCATGAAATTGGTGCAAAGTATTCATTCTGTTAAGCCTTTTGGTGGACTCATGCATGCTCCTAGGCTTGTATCTCTTTGCTTTATTCTTTCATGCATTGAGGACAATGCATTATTCTAAGTTTGGGGTGACTACGTACTTTCATGTGATTTTATCCTACTATGCATGCTAAGTTGTTTTCCGTGGTTTAAGTGAATTTTGGAAAATTTTGAAAAAAGATGATGGGAATGTTTTATGATTGTGTGCTTTTGATGTTGATTGGCTATGATGAGACTTGAATATGCATAATGGATGACTTATTGTTGAAATAGGATAGCATTTTCTTGAGTTTTGATTTATTTAAATCCCTCTTGAAGTCTCCCATATTCCTGAACACGTAGTCAGTTTAATTTAGAAACTTTGACTTAGAAAGGGATTAAGTTTAGTGTATTTGGTTGTCACTCCGAAAGCCCTACCAATTAGGCAGTTGAAATGCATAATGTTTATGCCTTTGAAAAAAAGTGCGCACAAAAAATTCATGAGCTTACATGCCTATCCTTTGCACCATTTAAATTATATGTTAAACTTATAACGAGTATGCATGAATGAGGGTAAAAAGAGCTACCTTTGCTATGATTAGTAACGACCCCTGGGAATTGACTAGGTACAAGTCCCTATAGTGAATGTATGAAAGCTAGTGTCCCTAGGTAAAAGAATTAAACTTTAAGCTGACTATGAAAAAAATCATGAAATATTAAGGCACCTTAGTGAACATATTACTTGTTTGAAATGTGTGAATTTTTTAAGATTGGTGCATTAGAGTATGGGGAAAACTAGAAAAGCTCTCTTAAGTCCTAATTCGAGTTCTTGTTTTTGAATTAAAGAAGCTTGCGCACACACACATGAGGGATGATGAGATTTGGCTTTGAATTGTCATAACAATATAGATATGCATGAATGTTTCTACTTGAGCCCCTAATATCTTTCTCTGAGACATGAATCAATAGCACACTTATTTAGAATCTCCCTATGTTTTATTCTTTCCTTTACTTGGGACTAGCAAATTTCTAAATTTAGGTGGTGAAAAGCACCTAAAAAGTATTTTTCTTGCCTTTGATTTGAGGATGTTTTTATTGGATTGTGTTTGCTAGTGGTTTTTAGGTAATTAAAGAGAAATTAAGTGTGAAAGGTCAAATGAACCAAACCGAGACAAACTAGCCAAGAAACAAAAGAAAAGATAGAAAAATCCTAAAAACAAGGCAGTGCAGCTGAGAGTGTCGCTGTGCTGCTATTGGCACTCTCGACCTGAGAGCATCAAATTTTGGATGAAGAAAGAGCGTCATAGCGCTGCGGCACTACGCTTGAGGCCAGGCAACGATGTTGAACAACCACTCCGCTCTTTAAGAGCGCAACGATGTCAGCTTTTCTTTTTTTCTTTTTTTCTTTTTTTTTTTTTTGAAGATTTTGCAAATTTTGAAAATATTTTGAGCGGCCACTTCTATAAATTGAGGGGTTTTCAGCAACCCTAGACAAGAAGACGTACAAGAAAACTCAGAGGAAGAGAGAGCCTAAAAGGTATGAGTTTGTTATCACAAAGAATGGAAGCGTTAGAGAAGAGTTGAAGGTCATTCGAGATCTCGAGGTGCTAACCAAGTGGAGATTGAAGGAGTTCAATGTCGGGAAGTAATTCAAGAATCTTTCTTCCTAAGTTTCTCTTTCCATTTTACTTTTATGCTTGAGAATGCATATGTAGATATGTGTTTGTTGGCTATGTGTAGCTGAACTCATTGTTTTAGGTCTTGGATGATTTGATTATGGATTTAACTTAATGATATAGTGTTCTTCATGGATGTTGTTGAATGATATGTTTTTCAATGCTATTGTGCTTTATTCTGTATTGATTGATCATCATTGAGTGTTAGGTTAGATGTATGATTGAGTGGTTGTATGTCTAATTAGATCTAATGCTAATCATTCAGGAAAATAGCTAAGTATTAGGGAAAGTTGATCATGACTATTCTTAATACGATGTCTCTTAATTTGGTTTCAAGAGATTAGTATTCAATTAAGTTGCATAAGAAAGGGTTTTTTTTTAGAGAAAGTAATCTGGATATTAGTTTCTAGACTTAAGCATATTGTTTGCACATAATTCCGTGAAAACCTAAAGCATGACTTAATGAAGTAATTAATGACATCAATACCCTAGAACACTCTTAACCTTTGAATTTTCACTTGCTTTTGTTTTCTTGTTTTCAAAATAACAAAATCCAAATTTGATTTTCATTCCTTAGATAAAATCAACTCAATTCATGAACAGATAAGTGAATATATCCAATTCAATCCCTAGTGGATACGATACTCGGACATAAACCGTTTTATATTATAACTTTGTGCACTTGCGGAATCGCGCATCAAATTTTACAATCCTCAAGAAAATAGAGTACTTGTATCAACAAACGTTACATTCTTAGAGGAAGACCACATAAGAGATCATCAGCCTCGCAGTAAACTAGTATTACGTGAAATTTCCAAAGAAACTACAAATAAGTCAACAAGAGTTGTTGATCAAGCTGGTTTTTCCACAAGAGTTGTTGATAAAACACATCCTTCTAAAGAATTGAGAGTGCCTCAACGTATTGGGAGGATTATTCATGAACCCAACCGTTACATGGGTTTTACAGAAACTCAAGTCGTCATACCTAATGATGGCACAAAGGATCCATTAACCTATAAACAAGTAATGAATGATGTAGATCAAGAGCAGTGGATCAAAGCCATGGACCTCAAAATAGAGTCTATGTACTTCAATTCTATATGGGAACTCGGAGATCAACCAAATGGGGTAAAATCTATTGGTTGCAAATGGATTTACAAAAGAAAACGAGACGAAGCCGGTAAGGTACATACCTTTAAGATTTGATTAGTGGCAAAGGGTTTTACCCAGAGATAGGGGTGGACTATGAAGAAACCTTCTCTCCTGTTGCCATGTTAAAATCGATTCGAATAATCTTGTCCATTGTCACGCTTTATGATCATGAAATTTGGCAAATGGATATCAAGACAACTTTTCTAAATTACTATTTTGAAGAGATTATTTATATGGCTCAGCCAGAGGGGTTCATTGAACAGGTGAAAAGCACTTGAAAAGTGCTTTCTATTCTCTCAAATTAAGGGATTTTATATTAGATTTCACTTGTTTACTAGTGGTTTTCAGGTCAAAAGAAAGAAAACTAGAATTGAGAGCCAAAGATCAAAACCGAGCTAAAATCCAGCGAAAAAGAGAAGTACAAAACTGCTAAAAATAGGTCAGTGCCGCGAGAGTGGCCTCTGATTTCAGTGCAGCAGCTCCGACGTGGTGCTGCGGCACGGTGTTGATGGTAGGAAATTATGATGCATAGTGCAACGGCACCATCTTTCAATGTCGATCAGCACAACGGCGCTATTCTACGGCGTCACAGCGCCACCTTTTCATATTTGAAAATTCTACATTTTTGGAAAGAATTTTGGGCAGCCAACTCTATAAATTGAAGGGTTTCCAACAGCCCTAAAGACACAAAGAGACACAAGAAGAAGAGAATTGAGAGGAAGTTCATTAGAGAGTTCAAAGAGTGAGTTAGCTGCAAGGAAGAGATCAAAGAGTTCGAGAGATAGTCATGGTGCCGTTCGAGTTCCGACGTGAAGACCAAGGACATCTTGACGATTCCTCCTCAATCAAGAGCCTCTTTTCAATAGACTTTCCATTTCTTTACACTTTTTCTTTGCTTATATTGTTGTGAACATGTTGCTTAAAGCTATGAGTGGCTAGACGCTTTAGTTTTAGGGTATTGATGAATTGTTTATGAAGTTATGTTGATATTGTAAACTATTCCTGGTTTTATTGTAACGATTATGCTTTTTGTTGTTATTTTGCTTAAGTTCATGTTGAATGACCATATTTGATGTAAGCCTCACACTTAGCTTTGGAAGTTAACAAGCTATAAAGAATGATTATGGAAGATGACAAGCTAAAGGAAGTAAGTAAAGAGTGGCCAAGAGCCTTAAGGCATGAGTTATTATGTGTTGAAGGTGTGTCTATATGTTGGTTTGATTGAAGCAAGAGTCCATGAGAGTGAGCATGGGTAATGGCTGAAAATAAAGAAGAAATTGTGTAGTCGAGCCAAAGCATGAGGGTTGAAGTGTTGGCTTGTTGAGGGATGCGTCCAACTTGCTATGCGTTGATGAGGTTGTTGGACCAGTAGCTATGCGTTGGTTGAGATTTGGTAGGGAGGTTGCGTTGGCGTTGGTGAAGTATGCGTTCAAATGGTGCTATGGTTCAAACGCATGGTGCAATGCATCCAAGCTAGCGTCCAGACTTGCTAAGCGTCCAAGCTGGCTAGGCGTCCAAGCCAGAATCTAAATATGTTAGCGGTTGCGTTATTTTGTTTAGCATGAAATAAAATAAAATAAAAGAGAAAGTGGAGATAAGTCGGCAGTTTGTTTAAGTGTGTAAAGCTAAGTTTTCAATCATTTTCTTCGTCTCAAAAGCTCCAATTGATCCCATATTTCAGCTTAGCGACGAAGAGAGGTAGAGGAATGAGTCTAGGGCAAATTCGTGCAGAATTCTGATCGATTTCGTGGTGTAATTGGAGCTAGAACAAAAGGGTTGATTGTTGTCGTGTAATCTGAACAACGTTTAGTATTTGGAGGATAGTGTTCTGTGGAGATCGAGTTTAGGGTTGAGAATTTGAGGTCAGTAAGTTAACTCAATTCTTAACAACTTTTATGAAGGATGTTTGAGCTGAATTGTAAGCACCTAATTGGTAAGCACGTTCAAAAGCTTTAAGCGAATTAATATTAATAATCTTATTTTGTAGAAACAAAAAAAAAAAAAAAAAAAAAAAAAAAAGGAAACCAAAAGGGAAAGAAGACAAAGATGGAATTAAAAAAAAAAAAAAAAAAGAGAAGAAAAAGGAAAAAAGAAAAGAAAAAAAAAAAGAAAATAAGGATGGAGAAGTCGGTTATTGTTTTTGTTGAAAGGAAGATGTTGCCGACTTCTTTCTACTCATTTCCAAACTCATTTCTATGTTATCTTTCAGCTTCACGTCGTGGAGAGGTTGAAGAAGAGTCCTAGGGCAATTTCGTGCAAGGTTTTGGACGATTTCATGGTAAAACTGAAGCTGAAATAGAAGCTTCATCTGCTGTCTCACAGCTCAAACCAGGTCTGGTGTTTAGTAAGTTAACTCAATTTTGAACAACTTTTATGAAGGATGTCTGAGTTGAAATGGAATAAAAACATGTAAACTTTTAGCTGGAAGTTACTGATATGAATTTTCTGTGCAATCGGGAGTAGCGCGGAGAAAACTTGCAATATCTGACAAAGCAGGACGTGTTAAGCCACGAAATTTTGAGGTAAGCTAGAAAACATGTTTCTCTACAAGTTTGTAGAAGGAAAAAAGTTTTAAATCTGGCTGGAAATATGACTTTGAATTAACAGAAGTGAGAACAAACAGGAAAGGAGGAAACTCTGCTGTCGGATGTCGTTCGGAAGCAGGTAACGCTGAGGAATTGGAGCGTGAGTAGTGACACTAGTCTCGCTGGTCGTGCAAAGAAGGTTTTTCTCTCACAAATCTCGCTAGCTCTCACTCGGTATCGCTCCTCAGGTAGTCTTGCTGGTTTCACTTATGCTAGTGTCGCTAGTCGTGACCTGTTGTGTAATTTCGTTAGTAAACTCGCTAGTAAGATGAAATATGGTTGGAAATCTTGCTAATGACATAGAATCTCTCTTATTATGTGTACTTTAGAAAAGAAAGGGAGTCTCGGTGGTGAATCATGATTAGAGTTTAAGTATGCACATTTAATGATCATGTAAAGGAAGTTAAGGAAAACGTAACGTGAGGAATGTGTATTTACAGGCCAAGAAGAGCTCAGAAAGGCATATAATCCGCTCAGGGCCTAAGGACAAGTTGTGAGTCACACTTTTCTTTCTCTGAAAATGAAATTTATTGAAAATGTTTAGTTTGGTTTTTCTTATGAGATATGGCTTTGAGATGAACTGTTTTCTTGAAAAGCATGATGTTTGATGATATTGTTCACAAGGCATGTTTTATCCGTTTCTATAAGATGTTGAATGGCATGTTTTGAAATGTTGTTTATCGTGATATATTTGATTTTCATGAAAGATTTTCATGTGATCTATTTACGTATAATACTGGTTTCTAAAATGTTTTAGAGGAGGCTCAATGCTGAAGGACATGAGAAGGCATGTGAGTTTCCCCGGGACCCAGTACTAAAGGACTCGTAGAAGGTACTTGGGCAACCCGCCATATTCCTATGTGCACATAGAGGTTGTGACGTTGGGTGTGTTGTGTAAGCCTCACATCTATTTTTATGGAAACGCAAAGAAGAAGGGGCCGAGAGATGGGTGAATGTGCAAAAGTAGTTGGCTGGCTTGCAGTTGGAGTGGGAAAATAGCTAAGTGTAAGCTATGCGTTGATGGCAATCTGTTGTGGAGGAGGTAATTTTGGTGTAAACGCAAAGGTGAGGGAAGCTTATCATGCGTTGAAGTCGTGACGCGTTGAGGAAGTAACGCTGTGTGAGCGAGAGATTGAACAGCAGAGGAAGTAACGCTGCAACGCAAAGATAGGCTTGCGTCTCACAATTCTCGCTAGAGTACGCTGGGTATCGCTCCTCAAGGTAGTTTCGCTGGTTTTAATCAACGCAGTGTCGCTAGTACAGTTTGAATATCTTTTGAGTAACGCTGGTAGCTTATTAATTCCCATAGAGTAACGATGCTACTGTATGTTAAAGAAAATGGGAGTTTATGAAAACTAAACTTGAGGATTGTGTATTTTCAGGCCAATAAGAGCTCGGGGAGGCTTATAACCCATTTAGAGCCGGGACCGATTGTGAGTGACTGTTTGTTATATCTTGTGTTAAACTTAGTACGCATAGTGATGAGGAAACGTAATACATGGTAGTTTGCTTTATGTATGTGATGTGTTAGTGATTTAAAAGAATACTATTAGAAAATGTCTAAGCATATAAGTGGCTGAGGGACCTTATGGTGAAAGCTACTTGTGAGTAAGCGTGATATTAAGTGCCGAGGGATTTGAGAAGGCACTTGAATAACAGTAGAGAATGGACTACAATGCTCAGGGACTGTAAGTGAAGGCATGTAGTATCCTATCACAACTAGCTCGTGCCGAGGGATTCTGTGTGAAGGCACTTGAGCGTAGATAGAGTTTGTTACCTGTGCTGAGGAATTTCATGTGAAGGCACATGGTATTGTAGTTAAACATGAACAAGTGCTGAAGGACGGGAAGTGAAGGCACTAAATAGATAGGAAACTTGTGAAACATGAGAATTGATAGATATACATGCGATGGTTACTACCTTACAAACTGAATTAAGCTAATATGATTTGTCTTAGTAGATTTAGTCACTCACTGAGCCTTTTTCTCATCCAGTTTGTTGTTGTTTGCCATTTCAGGTAGCGAGCGTGTCCGGGACGCCTAGCTTACTGAAGAATCTCGTCTGGGCCTATCTGGAAGCGAACCTCTGGGATAGTTGTAAATACTTAGTTTGCTCATATGACATGTAATAAACATCTTTACTGAGAGTGTAGTGAAGGAGGGATGTGTTGTACCTACTATGAGTATTTTTCAGATATGTTAGTTAAAAGTTTACACGTTCTTCTGATCCGATAAAGAGATTGTTGTATGATTTGCTATTCTTTTATGATGTGTATATTATAGAATCTTATGTTGGGCAATAGTATCATGCTCCTTCCTAGGTATAGAGTAAATCTGGGTTAGGGTGTGACATGTTGAGTCTTGCTCCACCCCAACTAAGGATTGTTATCGATGTTGAGTGCGTTGAGTTTTACTCCGCCTCAGCTAAGGATGTTTTCGACGTCGGGTGCGTTGAGTCTTGCTCCGCCCTGACTAAGGGAAAGTTATGAGAACGAATTGTTTTTCGTATACGATCATTTTGGCATGAACATATGTGATTTGTTTACATTGTTGAAATTATGATTTTACAGAAACGATTGTTTGAATCACGTTTACGTTTATGGCGTTATTATGATTTTAACATGTCTATTTTTGAACAAATGATAGTTTTACAAAATTAGTCACTCACGGGGCTTTTAGCTTAGGGTATTGAATCCTTGTTTAATTCATTATGCAACATTCTAGGGTTCATGAAGTTTATTGAAATTCATATGCAAGTCTAGAAACATAAATTCGGGTTATTTTCTGTCAAAAGCAACCTTTTATCATGCAACCTAATTGATTACTAACATATTGAAACCAACATAAGTCATATAGCATTAGGAGTAGTCTTTAGCTACTTTCATTATTAACCTAACTATTTGCATGAGAGATTAATAATGATTCATTGTTATAGATCTAATTAGACATACAATTCCTGAAAACATACATTTAATCTAGCAAGCATGAATGACCAATCAACAAGAATTAAGCACAATAACAATGAAAAGCATATTCATTACAACAATCCATGAAAAGTCTACAACATTAGCATAACTTCATAAACAATTCATCAATACCCTAAAACTAAAGAGTCTTGCCGCTCATAGTTTTAGATAACATGTTCAAGACAAATTTTAGCATAGAAAGAGTGTAAAGAAAGGAAAGCTCTACTGTAAATAAACCCTTGATTGAAGAGGAACCGCTAAGACTTCCTTGATCTTCACGTCAGGAACTCGAACGACACAAAACTCTCTCTCAAACTCTTTTCTCTCTTCCTTGCAGCTAACTCACTCGTTGATGCTCTGTATTATGTGTTTTGAGTTGATGGAAACCCTCAATTTATAGAAGTGGTCGCCCAAAATCTTTTCCAAAAATAGAGAATTTTCAAATAAGGAAAGTTGGCGTCGCTGTCTGTCATAAAATTCGAGCTCAACGATGCTCTTGGACAACGTTCCAATGCTGCTCATCATTGAAGCCTCATCTCGAGCGTAATGTCGCAGCGTTACGACGCTCCTTGCCCAAGCGCAACAACGCCCAAAGCAGTGACGCTACGCTCCACGACATCCCAATTTTTTATGCTTTCAGGTCTAGAGCATAGCGGGGTAGCATAGTGACGCTCTCGGCTGGGCTACCCTTTTTTTTTTATTTTCTTGCATTTTCTTTCATTTTTCGCTCAATTTTGGCTCAATTTAGTATTTTTAGCCTTTGGCACTAGTTTTTGTCATAATTACCTGAAAATCACTAGCAAACACGTGAAATCTCATTAAAAAAATCCCTAAATTAAGAGCATAAAAAGCACTTTTTGAGTGCTTTTCAATAGGATGCCCTCACTCGCATGTCTCTACATGAACGATATAGGATCATATCGTCTGTATCAAATACAAAATGGGCCGCATCCATAGTGTCCCCAGGATAAGGTACTCAACTGTATCCCTATACTATAGATCATTTTGGTTATTACTTAAACTTGATCCACTCTTATGTCTACACATAAAGTCTAAGTATTCATAATATAGCCAAGAGTTTTTAATTTATTGGATTTAAAGAAGAATAAGCAATTCATATATTCAATAACATCTTTATTGAATAAATCTCCATAACAACTTTATTGAGAACATGTTCAATGTTTACAAACTACGAGTTTTAGGAGATAGAACCTAACAAACTCCCACTTGGACTAAAACTCTAGTGAGTAAATGTACATAATATTGAGTTTACAGGGAAAAACATATAAATACAATAAACTAAAGCATTAGATACCTAGTAGCTTTCTCCCACTTGTCCTAGTTTACATAACGCGAAATCCTAGACTCACTAGGTGACCCTCAAACACTTTAGCCATAAGAGCCTTTGTAAACGGGTCAGCAATGTTGTGCTCCGATGCAATCTGCTTGACGATTACGTCTCCTCTTTGCACAATCTCTCTGATGAGATGATATTTTCGTTCAATGTGTTTGTCACGCTTATGGCTTCTAGGTTCTTTGGAATTTGCAACTTCAGCACTATTATCACAATAGAGAGTGATAGGTAGATGCATATTTGGAACAACTTCCAAATCTACTAAGAACTTTTTAAGCCATATTGCTCCCTTCGGTGCTTCACAAGCAACTATGTACTTAGCTTCCATGGTGGAGTCAGCTATACCACCATTTTTACTACTCCAAACTATTGCTCCTCCATTTAGAGTGAACGTTGATTTCGATGTAGATTTCCTCGAGTCTATGTCAGTTTAGAAATTAGAGTTAATGTATCTTATAAGGATCAGATCCTTGCGCCATACACGAGCATATAGTCCCTCGTTCTTCTTAGATACTTGAGGATATTTTTAATGGCAGTTCAATGATCATATCCTGGATTGGACTGGTATCTGTTGGCTATTTCTACTATATAGCATATGTCAAGTCGTGTACACAACATGACATACATTAGACTGCTGACTGCTTATGCATAGAGAATACGTCTTATATCCTCAACTTCTTGAGGTGTCTTAGGACACTGTTTCTTTGACAAATAAATTTTGTGTTTGAATCGTAACATACCTTTCTTGGAATTCTACATCTTATATCTAGACAACATTTTGTCAATATATGATGTCTGAGATATAGCTAACATTCTGTTCTTGTGATTCCAAACTATTTGGATTCCAAAAACGTATTGAGCCTCTCCCACATCTTTCATTTAGAATTGAGTTGCTAGCCATTATTTAACGTCAGTCAGGAATCCTACCACATTCCTAATGAGAAGGACATCATCAACATACAGTACTAGGAAAGCTATAGTTTTGTTGATAATCTTCTTGTAAACACAAGGTTCATCAACATTTTATTCTAAACCATAAGATTTGGTCGTAGTATCAAACCTTATATTCTAGAATCGATATGCTTGTTTGAACCCATAAATGGATCGTTTAAGCTTGCAAACCTTTTGCTCTTGACCCTGTTCAATGAACCCCTCTAGTTGAGCCATATAAATACTCTTTTCAAAATAGCTATTTAGAAAGGCTGTCTTGACATCTATTTGCCAAATTTCGTAATCATAGAATGTGGCAATGGACAAGAGTATTCTAATCGATTTTAACATGGCAACAGGAGAGAAGGTTTCTTCATTGTCCACCCCTTCTCTCTAGGTAAAACCCTTTGCCACTAATTGAGCCTTAAAGGTTTGTACCTTACCGGCTTGGTCTTGTTTTCTCTTGTAGATCCATTTATAATCCATAGGTGTTACACCAAAACAGGGTGTTAACACGGCATCAACCAGGAGATAGAACTCCAAAATCGAGCCAAAACGGACCAAAACAGAGTTCCATTGCATCAACCAGGAGATTGAACTCCAAAAGGACAAAATTGCCCTTGAAGCCCCGGCGCTGCGGCGCTTTTTTCTGAGACGCTTTGCTGAAGAGATGCGGTAAGCGTCGCGGCTCTGCCTTATAGCACCGTAGTGCTCCGGAAAGTAAACATGGACAAATTATCGTTAGCGCCGCGACGACATTTTAATTTTGGCTTAAATTAGCCCTAGTCGCCAGCATTCAGGAGGGGATAGCAGCACAAGTGCCAAGTCTGTTTTTAGAGTTTTTCACTGCATTTTCCCTTCTTTTCATCCTGAGGAGAGTTTCTTTGAACAATTATTGGGTGAACAAGCATGTATCAAGGCTAAGGTAACGTTTTCTAGCTTGGGTATTAGGGATTTTCCATTGTAATTGATGTTTCTTTTGAGGTTTTGAACTTAATTCAATGTATGCATGATTTAATTCTGAGTTTTCAAGAATTATGATCAATTTGTAACGCTGGTGTTTATTTTGATTATTGCTTTTGGTTGTATTACAATTCGTGACAATTTGTTGTATGTCAATCATAGGAAGCAATAGGTTAGATTAGCTTGCAAATCTAGATGGTGATGCACATTGTTCTAATCAACCTAGGATTAAATCGGTAGGACATTCAATATAGGTCTTTCCAGTTGCATGTCTCGCCTAATTTTTCCTTGAACTTAATGCGATTAGGTTTAGTCAAATTTTGCATGCTTTTCATTGATTTGCTTAAATCTAACTTGTCGACTAGGGCAATTCAATTCTGGTGTTTCCAGTTGAACTGATTAGATGCTAGCTTCAATGAATTTAGTAATGACGAACAAACGATAAGAACATCGAACAAATGAAATCCCGCGTAACCCAAGCTAGAGCTTCTTCCATTGAATTTTTACTCTGTTTTACTTTTCGCATTTTATTTTCATGAAATTTACTTTTTCTTATAATCAACCTTTTTCAAACCCCCCTTTTGGTTACCTTGAATTGAAAACTTTTCAACTGTGAAATTCGAGGGCTCCCTATGTTTGACCTGGCTTGCCACTACTACTGTGGGTAAGTTAGTAAAATTTATTTGGCGTGAAATTGGTCGATAAATTCCATCCGTCAATATTTATATTAGTATATATTTTTCAAGTATTTGAGATATATTCATGATCTAAACAAAAGTAGTTGTTATTTACAACCAAGTAAGTATTCTCTTTTAGTTCATATAAAAAAAGTATTCTCTTTTGGTTTTCTTCTTAAGGTGTTGTTTTTGCTATGACCTTTATGACGAATTAGACTTTTGTTTCATGGTACATGAGGTGAAATTCACATTATCATGATTTTCAAGTTCTTGAGGCCTATATTCCATCAAATTCATCATTTCAACAATTTGTTGAATATATCAAAGGTAAGTTTTTTCTCCTGGCAATATAACTATATCTCAGTTGACAATGTACTAAGATTGTTCTAATAATTTGAATCTTATTAGCATTGTTGAAGACAAGAATATTTTGTGATTAATGTCAATTTTATCTAATTTCTCTCATAATGATTTATTTGTAGCAGTTGACCACACCTCTTCTAGTGCTTTGATTTTTAGAAATGCAATGTATTTCAATAATGAATTTGCAGGAACATTTCCTCTCTCAACCCACTGAGTGTATTTATAAAATTATTGAAATGCATTTAAATGGTTGGTTTTAAAAGTTAAATAGTCTTCTCTTTAAAAACATTTAAATGAAAGAATAGATTAATATTCTGTTTCAGTTTTGGAATAAAAAAAATGGAGATACTATATTTCGATTAAAAAATTATTTAAAAACACATCAATATATTTTTAACAATGATTTCATAAATCTTTTTTTTCTTTTTGTGAAAACAATGATTGGTAAATCTTTTGCTTATATTCAAAGATAATATTTTGATATCTATATATTATATCCTAAGATTTTGGTTCAACATTACATTTAAACTTTGGAAGGGCAAAATGAATAGAATGGATTGACCAAATTGGTGGAATGTATGATTGGGGAAGGAGGATAAAGTTTACCTCTCGGAAAGATTGGGAAGTGTTTTCCTTTCGATGTTCCTTTTTTGCTTCCTCACGGTATCAACTTTTTTTTTTTTTTTTATATACTAAAAATGAGTTGTAGAATAAAAGATTAAATGGGAACCAAGTTGTAAAAGAGAAGATTAGAAAAGAAAGATTGATGAAGGATTTAAAGTGTTTTACTTATCTTTAAGGAATGTGGTTGCTCGTTGAAGTCGGGTGGATTTAAGTTTCTCATTTGCTCTCTACTAATCAGATTTGTACTTGCAACTCTAGGGTTTCTTTTCTCAACTGATGGGAGGTATATGGTCTGATTTTTTTTTTCCCCACTTGTTTTGATTTGCCTTTTTGTTTTCAAAAATAGTTTCTTTAACGAAAAACCTTGTTTAGTGTGATCACTACTACAAATTTGGACTTAGATGTTGGTTGGAAAAAATAAAAACAGACGTACAATGTCGGTTGTAAAAAGAAAGTGGATCTTTAATGTCAGTTTTAAACCGACATTAAAGATAATATTAATGAAGCCACAATGTCAATTTAAAACCGTCATTGTAAACCCCCCTTTTACTAAAAACCCCATTTCTTAAAATATTTTCTCTCTTTTCTCATAAATTTTCTCTCCCCAAAAACTCTTTCCCTTTGGCTTGACCATTCGCTGTCACTGAATTGTCTGTTAGCTCTCATCCAGTAGCTTCTGTCCATTGGCAGTCCGTCACCTCCAACCATTCGTTCTAGATCAGCTCGAAGGAGTCCAACCGCTCAGTCAGCTCGATGGAGTCGGTCAATTCGTCACTTCCAACTGCTCGCTTCGGCTGTTCCAGATTGTCTGTCTGTTCCATATTTGCTTGCATTTGTCGTTCCAAATTTGACCTTCGAGCTCTGTAGACCGCGTCCTTCCGTTGGCGATCGGCTCCTCTGTTCACATTTCGTCGACTGCTCGGATCCGTCGCCATCCTCTGTCCCAAATCTAACTGGTCATTGCAGATCTGACTGTCTGTTCCTGATTCGACCAACAAAACTTCGGTTTTTCATATTAAAAAACTGACTCGAGTCGAAAGTAGATTAAACTCAACGAATTAGTACTAGTTTGGTCTGTTTTAGACAATTTAGTTAGTTTTTCCATTTGGTTTGATCACTCTTAATCAACTTGAAATATGAAATTTTGTATCACGTAACCAAAAGAAATAAAACAAAAACAAAAACTAAAAAAACATTTTGATGGTCGGAAATTTCTAGGGGACTTTGGGGAAGAACCAACTCACTCCTCTTCTTCTCCTTAAACATAATCCCTTATTCCCTCAAATTGTGAAACTCAACAATTCATCATGGACTTGACCAACTTTCTTCTCTCTGTTTTCTTCTTCTTCTTCGCTTCGTTTCCATTTCCATCCACATCATCTCCGCCATTTTTCCCGCCCCAAGCTCTTCCCACCAAATCCGGCTATCTTCCGATCAACGCCACCACCGGCTCCGCCATTTACTTCGCTTTTTACGAAGCCCAAACCCCAATTTCTTCCATCTCAAAAACCCCTCTTCTAATTTGGCTTCAAGGCGGCCCTGGGTGTTCCTCCATGGTCGGCAACTTCTTCGAGCTCGGTCCATGGCGGGTCAACTTCCACAAACATAAAACCGAACCCATTTCCCTAATCCCCAACCCAGCCCCCTGGAACCGAATATTTGGCCTTCTATTTCTCGACAACCCAATTGGAACTGGCTTCAGCATTGCCGCAACAAAACATGAGATCCCTACAAATCAAAACTCGGTTTCTAAGCATCTTTTTTCTGCAATTTCTTCCTTTATTAAGCTGGATCCAGCGTTTAAGGATCGACCCATTTACATTACAGGGGAGAGTTATGCAGGGAAATACGTACCTTCAATTGGGTATTACATTTTAAAGAAAAACCCCAAATTGCCTTTTGATAAAAGGGTCAATTTGGTTGGTGTTGCCATTGGAGATGGATTAACAGATCCTATTACTCAAGTTGCTACTCATGGCTTGAATGCTTTCTATTCAGGGCTGATTAATGAAAGGCAAAAACAGGAGATGGAAATTGCTCAAATGAATGCTGTGGAGTTGACCAAGATGGGGAAATGGAATGAAGCCACAAATGCAAGGAATAAGGTATTGGATATGCTCAAGAACATGACTGAATTGGCTACTTTGTATGATTATACAAGAAAGTCTCCTTATAATTCTGAATTGGTAGATGAGCTTTTGAGTTTCAAGGAGGTGAAGAGGGCACTGGGAGTGAAGAATGAGTCCATGGTTTTTGAAGGGTGTAGTGATGTTGTTGGAGAAGCTTTGAAGAGTGATGTAATGAAGAGTGTGAGATATAAGGTTGACTTTTTAGTGAATAATAGTAAGGTTTTGCTTTATCAAGGGCAGTATGATTTGAGGGATGGTGTGGTTTCAACTGAGGCTTGGGTTAAGAAGCTGAAATGGGGTGAAATTGAGAATTATTTGCAAGTAGATAGAAAGATTTGGAGAGTTGGAGATAAGTTAGCTGGCTATGTTCAGAAATGGAAGAGTTTGAGCAATGTTGTTGTGTTGGGAGCTGGTCATCTTCTTCCTAATGATCAAGCTTTGAACTCTCAAGCAATGATTGAAGGTTGGGTTTTGGAGAAGGGAGTTTTTGGTGATGATAAAGCACATGAGAAGAAGCCTTCTGGTATTAGTGATTTTGGGGTTTGGTGATGTGAAGGGGAAAAAAAAGGTATCTTTTGTTTTAGCATTGGTTTTGAAGAAGACTATTAAAATAAGCTAACTTTTGTTTTAAAACAGAGCATGTACCTATCTAGTTTGATGAATTTGGTAATAAATTGAGATTCCTCTACTCATTTAAGTTGAAGAGTGGCTCATTTTGCTTGAAAGTAGACTAGAAAAAGGAAGTTACATGGAACAGTGGTTTTGTGTTGTGGTTTGGAAGTTACGAATTTTTTAGATTCTATATTTGAATAGAAGTGTAGATATGGTAATATTGAACGTCTCTCCACTTTTGATCAAATTTAACCTTTAAATTTGAAACTTATCCGAATTGGATTATGTAACTTTCATATTTATAAAGTAGTTTTGACTTGTTGATAACTTCTAAAATGGATATAGCTCAATTGACATAAAATATGTAAACAAACTCGTTGATCGACTCTTAACCCTAGTATATGTTCTTGTTAAATGACTAAATGGGGTAATTTGAAGAATAATGCAATTTTAAAAAATAATGACAAAAATAAGGTGGTTTAGAAACTAATGTGAAAAATAGGGTGGCCTGGAAACATATTTGGAAAATGAGGTAGTGAAATCGTGTACATGCTGATTGGGCAGTTGACGGGGTGGTGAGTCGTGGATCCGGTCCACGAGTTCTTTTTTTTTCTTTTTTTAATAAATTAACTAATTAATTACCCACTTAAATGAAAATGTGCTTCTTACTTGTGTTCTTATTCAATTTTTGTATTAGTTTTATTGATTCTTAATTTCTGAAAATGTAATGGAAAGTCATTCATTCATTTAGTTAAAAATAAAAGTTAATACAGATTAGAAAATTTAAAATACAAGTCAGGTGTCGCATGGTGGTCTTCTTAATTTCTTCGCGTACATTGTCTACGACGAGGTACAGACACTTCAAAATGTTGCTGATGGTGAATTACATCGTCAATATCCTATTATGTGATGACAGATGGAAATTTATCGTGTGCATAATACTCCTATTGATGACTAGAACTAAATGCAATGTCTGCATGTACTCCCAATGATTGTCCTGTAGAAGGTGGAACTGGATTATATAATATGTGAGGTTCCTGGTCATCGGGTTGCTCTGGAACAGCTTCATCATGTTGTCTCTGTCGTCTATGACGAATACGTCTTCAATTAGTGTCAGCAACATCGAGTCTCCGTGTATGTTGAATGATATTTTCAACATTTACCATGTTTTGCTCACACATTGAACTCAACTCTGGTCAATCGTGTTGTAACGAGTAATTGTGCATGTCGTGGACAAAATTATTCTCTATGATAAAAAATATATATATAAGTATAAAAGAATATTCTTAGCATATAATTGTAAGGCACTATACATAATAAGATGCTTATCATGCAGTAATAGTAAGCATCGTCAGGTGTGATAAATCTTCTTGTTATGGAGTTGTACTAGGACAAGTAATCATTTGACACATTTGACTCATGTATTATTTCTCCTTGTGCACAACGGTCATGAGATGCACGCCAAAAGAATATATATTCTGCATGAATTTGACGCCAGTTTTGGTCGTGTTTACCTCTTAAATCGATTTGGTGTAGTTGAGGGAGTGTATTACACAACGTCGGTACCGTTCTCCACAGACCGAATTGTCTCAACATTCAATCTGGTTGATGTCACTCTATGATATGAAAGCATATAAGTAGGCTAACAGTCAACCAAATGTCTTGTCCATCATGACAATAATCAGGCAACAACGACATAATATCTGGTGTATATGGCTTCCAATTGATCTGAAACCATGTACAAGAATCATTAGAACACAAAAATATATGTAATATTCAGTTGTATATGCAAAATATATATTATTACCTGATTCTGCATGAAATGGTCAAATATTAAGCGATATACCAACAACATGTTTGTTGATTGTTTAGATGCAGCTAAGACACCACTCCATCTATCATATAGATATAAAACAATTAAAATATGTTACTATTTATATTGACAAAAAAAATAAATATATACAGAAAATAATACCTGGCACTGAGTGGACGTCCCATAAAATGATCTAGAGGATGTAATTGGACTTGTGGTGCAACAATGTTAAATCTATCATACGTCCATACTTGAAGTAGTATCAGTGGGCTTGCTATATCTAAAGCTTGTGCATGACTAACTCGACACAATTCTCTGTACAGCCATGTAAGACAATCACCACCCCACGAGTAATTATGAGCTTGCTCAAAATTGGCCAGTAGTGGGAGGAACATTAAGTGCACCAAGGTGTTGGACTTGTCAACAAACAGAAAGCCTTTGATAAGCTGCATGATATATGCTCGTGCAAAGTATAAGATTGTGCGGTAGAATGTCAACCAAACAATCGATGTGATCGGTAACATTCTAGCTCATTTGAATACCCCATTCATACATTTAGTTGCATTGGTTGTCATCCACCCAAAGCGATACCTATTATCGTGTGATTGTGTCCATTTATTCAAATCGATATTAGAAAAATATTCAAGACATTCAGGGTTCAATTTCTTTAACTCTTGCATATTTCGAATGAACTTATGTCTTTGGTGTTGATTTCCAACCTTAATCACTAAATCTTTCAGTTGCTTTGATTTGTATTTAGAATTGAAACTCGCAACATGACTTAGATAATAACGATGATATGCTTTAGGTTCAGCCCAACCAATTTCCTCGTTGTTAATTGGTGCAATGATCCCTCTATGTCTATCCGAAATTAAGCAAATCCCTTCTCGGTTGGTAACATACTTGTGCAGCCCACAAAAACCATGACCAACTAGATGTGTTTTCCCCTTCAACAATAGCAAAGGAAATAGAAAATATATGCCTGTTTGGGTCAATAGACAAAGCTGTGAGCAATTTCCCTTTATACTTGCCATAAAGATGGGTTCTATCTATCTGAATTAATGGCCTACAGTACTTGAACCCTTAAATTGCAAGACCGAATGCCCAAAAGACTCGACCAAAGATAGTCTTACCAGGCACATCAAACGGGAGAAAATGCTAATCTACTCGTGTGCCAAGATTGTAGTGCACAGCAGCACTCAACAAGTACGGAAGTTCTGAATATGATTTCTCCCAATCACCGAAAACTGCAACCAAAGCTTTTTTTTTGCTTCCACGCACATCTATATTTGACGTTATATCCATAATGCTTTTTAAGTGCTTCTTGTAGTACCGCCATAGGCACACTAGGATCAGCTCTAACCAAATTTTGAATTTCAATGCTCATGAAATTAGAATCAAGTTGTGAATGGTCTTGTGCCAATTCTGTGTATAAACAATAATAATTCTCTCTAAGTTTAGTAATTTCAAACATCCCATGAGTATAAACAATATTTTTTTACTGTCATTTGTAGGTCTTCTTTCGTGTCAAATAACATTTCTTTTTGTATTATATTAGAATTATCTATACATTTTTCCCTTTCCTCCAAGGTTGATCCTTGTTCACAAACTGAATCAGTAATTTCCCATTCTATCTGTGTAAATATCTCTGACGAAACCAACTCATTTTCATTTTCTATATTTACTTCTTCTTCAAACAATTCATCAATTTCTACATCAATGTCACTATCCCCACAATTTCCAGCTTCAAGAATAACTAAATCTTCTGGATGAAATGACATATTTAAATTCGTTTACAACTGTAAAGGTTAAAAAGAAAAATTAGTCCAAATCTACCCAAAATTATAAAACTCGTGGACCCAGTCCACTAGTTTATTACCCAACATTATTACTAATTTTCCGCCACATTCTTTGCCAATAATTATTCCTACAATAATAAACGCCAAATAACAATCAAAACTAACGGTTGTCAAGCTAAAATTTTCAAATTATCAACAAAATAAATTATTTGGTAAAAACAAAGTCTACATATACAAATTTATTCATGCATGCAAAACAAAACTTAAAATCTTTGTATATTTATCATATAATTTGTCAATATTTATAAGATAATTAGAAAGAAAAATTTATATACATATCTATATGGCGGCGGTGGCGGCGACGGGCGACAGGCGGCGACAACTAGACGGAGATAAACAGTTAGATTGAATAAAAAAAGAGAGATGATATGATCGAAAAATAATGTCTACATATATACCTATATGACAGCGGCAATGTCGACAAACGACGAAAGATGGATGACGAACAACGTGCAAGACGGATGATGAACGTGCAAGATGATCGGAGAATGAAGAGATAGAGAGATTTCGGAGGAAAGAGAGAAAATCGACGAGAGAATGGCTTGAAGAGAGGAACTGCCGGTAGAAATAGGGAGGAAACTCATGGACCCTGTCCATGATTTCGACAATCGTGGACCCGATCCATGAGTCCGGTCAAAACCATGCACTGGTCAATTAGCGGTTTATGGTTAGCGTGGCAGAAGGCGTCTGCGTGGTAGGGAAATTGTGGACCTCATCCATGATTTCACTACCCTATTTTTGGGATTTCTTTCCCTTCGACCCTATTTTTTTTCATTATTTATTAAAAAAAATTATTTAAAAAAAAATTCGACTAAATGCTTTCCACAAACTCTCATTTTTCTTAATTATAAATTTGAATTGTTTGTGACAAACCACTTGATTTGGTTCATCATTTATGTCTTATATATATAGGTAAATTATAACAAAGTGAGCCTAGTTCAGCAGTAATTACTATGTATTAATTCCTTTAATATCGTATGTTAAAAAATAAATAAAATGAAATGGGGATACAATGAAAATTATCTAGAAGCAGATTTCAAATACAAATTTGACAAAAGAATTCAGCTTACGTATTAAACCGGCATTAACTTCTATGGTAACTTTCACGGTCAACTTATCAAGTAGACTTTCGTTTAATATATCTTGTATAGAAAGAAAAGAGTTAATAGATTATTGTTTTCTGGATTTCCTTTACTATAAATTATTGGAAAATATAAATTTATATCTCTATCCATTAAAATCTCAAACTAATAATTGTATCAATTTAAATCCTAAACTTTCACAAGTTATCAATGTATAAACAACATATTATGTTCATTTGGATAAATATCGTTAAAGTTATAATTTTATAAATAAAATACTTGAACTTTCATTGGTGAATCAATTTAGACTCTCAGTTAGGACTTTCAATTCTAATTGTCCATCTTTTTAATCCAACATTTGAAGAACTCTCACTACAACAAAAATAGGCTTCTATGACTCTAAAAAACAGTCATTACCACATTTGTTGACTCTTTTTTATAGTCATTTAATCGCCCATCATCTAAAGTGTATAGATGACACATGAGAAATCAGTCATCATTGACGGTTTCATGACTTTTAGTCACAGTCAACAATAAATATATATTGACATTTATTCTAAGTCACGGAAACTATTTATATGACAATTTTATACAGTCATTAAAAAATCAAAATGTTGACTTTTTTCTGTCAAATAAAGAGTTATGTTGATTTTTTTCTGTCAAATAATAGATCTATATACGTGTAAGAGCTGACGTAAAAGCAATTTTAAAAATAATCTTAACAAAGACCTACATTTATTCATTTACGAAAATTTGAGTAGAATTAAAGTTTTTGAATTGTTACTATTGTTGATTTAGTGATTTAATTGATACAATGGTTGTATTTCTTTTGAGTGCTTATTAGTTGATACCCAATATTGTGATTGATTACTATTATTATTTTCTTAAATAAGAATAAAATTTAACCGGAAGAATCTCCTCGTTTTGGAGTGCAAAAGGGGATAGGAAGGAAAGTCATAAACAATTAAGGGGAGCACATGTGCATATGAGCAAATTTAAGTATATATAGACAAACATGTCCTATAATAGGTAGTATGAATATTACTTTTATTAATTGTTTACAAGTCCACATCTTTTAGGATATTTACAAACATTACAAAATTACTTATAAAGGAAAATATCTCATATCTCATTTCAAAATAGTGTGTACTACTGGAATATTAAACACTGGATTGATTTAGTTTTTTTCCAAATAAGAAGCGGGGGGGGGGGGGGGGGGGGGGATACTATTACCTAATTTTTTAGGCACTGAACAGGTGCTTTTGACTGAGAAAACAGCAGGAGTGGGGGCTGGGCATGAAATTGGAAAAACTAGGGCTATCTGATGCAGCCGCATTGAAATTTGGTGATGCAGATGCGGCTGACGTGAACAAAAATTCTTTAAATAAGACAAATCAATCGCCAAAGTCCACCAAATCACCTCAAAATGAGTAAATAACATCTTTTAAGATAATTGTAGTTCCCATGAGCTCATTTTGATATCTTGATTGAGATTTTGGAGGAAAACATACGCAAGAGTCTTCCTATGTGGATATATGAAAATAAAGGTCAAAAGCATGCATTTAATACCATGCATCAACCCATTTTGGAAATGTTACAAAGGATTTGATCCAATCTTTTGTGTGGAGAAAGAGTGAGGGTATTTTATACAAAGAGTTTGTATAAGATTAGACCCTGAAATAATTAATCTCTCTTTGTAAATCCGTTAATTGAAGAGATTAATATTTCATAGGATGATCACAAGTAATTCGATCTTAATCTAGACCCAAATACCCCTGAAGCCACGATGCAATGACGCTATTTAGGTGCCAGCCCGATGCTTTTTCCCGAGAATAGAAGTTTTGGTGAAATGTTGTTGGTGTCACACCGCTTGGAAGTTCATTCATGAAGAATTCCCGTCGACGCTTGATAGCACCTGAAATGTGTTATCTCCCTTAGCTTAACTCAGGATTTTTGTGATATTTAATTCCTTAAATATGTTATTTTGTAGGTATCGAGCATCCAAGAGGCAGAACCAAGTGTTAGGGAGCAAATGGAGCTAAAATAAACCAATTCGAAGCCCTAACAAAGAAATCAGGTCAAACAAAAGAGGAAAATACGAAACTACCCTTGGAGCTGGCGCTGGCTCGACACTATTTCCAATAGCCAAGGAGCATCGCAGCGTCAAAACTTCCTTTGTACACTGAAGACGCAACAATGCTGTAGCACTACGTTTTTTCCTAAGAGCCGAATTTTCCTCAACATCGTGGCATTGTACCTAAGCATCGCGATGCCATCACGATTACTATATATGTGGTTAGTGTCACACCCCAACCCAGATTTACTCTATACCTAGGAAGGAGCATGATCCTATTCCCAACATAAGACTCTATAATATAAACACCATAAAAGAATAGCAAATCATACAACAATCCCATTATCTCATCAGAAGAACGTGTAAACTTTTAACTAACATGTCTGTATATAGACATAGTAAGTACAACACGTCCCCCTTTTCACTACACTCTCATGAAAGATGTTTAATACATGACATATGAACAATCTAAATATTTACAACTATCCCAGAGGTTCGCTTCCAGATAGGCCTAGACGAGATTCTTCAGTAGGCTAGGCGTCCCGGAGACGCTCGCTACCTGAAACAACAAACAACAACAAACTGGATGAGCAAAAGGCTTAGTGAGTGACTAAATCTACTAAAACTAATCATGACAACTTAAATCCAGTTTGTAAGATAGTAACCATTGCATAACACATCCAAATGAATTATCAAGATTCACTTTCCACTATGCATGTATAACTATCAATTCTCCTGTTTCACAAGTATTCATCTATTTAGTGCTTTCACTTTCCGTCCCTCAGCACTTACTCATTTACAATTACAATACCATGTGCCTTCACATGAAATCCCTCGGCACAGGTAACAAACTCTATCTATGCTCAAGTGCCTTCACACAGAATCCCTCGGCACGAGCTAGTTGTGATGGGTTACTACATGCCTTCACTTACAGTCCCTGAGCATTGTAGTCCATTCTCTACTGTTATTCAAGTGCCTTCTCAAATCCCTCGGCACTTACTTTCAGGCTTACTCACATGTAGCTTTCACCATAAGGTCCCTCAGCCACTTATGTGCTTAGACGTTTGTAATAATATTCTCTTAAATCACTAACACATCACACACATAAGGTATATTACCATTAATCACGTTTCCTCATCAATATACGTACTAAGTTTAACACAAGATATAACAAACAGTCACTCACAATCGGTCCTGACTCTAAGTGGGTTATAAGCCTCCTCGAGCTCTTCTTGGCCTGAAAATACATAATCCTCAAGTTTAGTTTCCGTAATCTCCCTTTTTCCTTTAGCATACAATAACATCGTTATTCTATAGAAAATGGTAAGTTACCAGCGTTACTCAAAAGCTACTTAAACTGTACTAGCGACACTGCGTTGATTAAAACCAGCGAGACTACCTTGAGGAGCGATACCCAGCAATACTCTAGCGAGAATTGTGAGACGCAAGCCTATCTTTGTGTTGCAGCGTTACTTTCCCTGCTGCTCAGTCTCTCGCTCACTCAGCGATACTTTCGCTGTGACAGAACCGTTTCCTTCTTCCTTTCTTTTTCCTTCTTCAACATCAAAATTTCATGAAGCACATCTTCCCCGTTTAGGACATATCCTCCGACAACTTCGAGTTACCTCTAATCATTCGACAGTTCAACTCCCGTCTCTTCTTCCTGAGTTTGACACACAATTAAACAATTTCAGCTCAAGCGTCCTTCATGAAACCTGCTAGAAATCGAGTTATCTTACTAACCTCAAAGTTTCATCCCTAACCTTCGTCTCTTCAATTTGTTCTTCCTCCAAAACCGAGCATCACTCTGAAAAGACCACAGCAGCCGAAACCTCTGTCAAACCCAAGTTTCTCCCACAAATTCAATGAGATTTCTGCTTCAGATCAACATGAACATCTTCTTCTACCTCCCTTCGATTTTTCGCCTTAATATGGACCCAACTCGAGCTCTGAAATGCAAGCAGAACAATTGAATTCTCAGTCCACTTATATATATACCACTGACTTGTACTCCATTTCAATTCTATACTATAATCTGTTCGACGCATACCTCCTAGGCTCAGCTTCATCAACGCACACGGCCTCTGATGATATTTCATTTCAAACTCTCCTGCCAAATAGTTAACGTACGCATTACCTTCTCTCAGCCAACACTCCTTGTCCAACGCATGCTCGCCTTCGACACATGGTAGCGTTCACCGCATAACAGCCTCACCGCAGATCAGCTCCCAAACTCCCCGTGGCCTTCTAATCGGCACATTGCCTTCAATGCGTTTGACGCATAATGATCCTCGATACCAAGTGATCCTCCACGCCTTATGTCCTCAATGCGTCTCAACTTCAGCGCATGATAAGCTTCCCCCACCTTTGCGTTTACACTAAAATTATTTCCTCCACAACAGATTGCCATCAACGCATATCTTACACTTAGCCATTCTCCCACTCCAAACGCAAGCCAGCCAACTACTTTTACACATTTACCCATCTCTCGGCCCCTTCTTACTTTGCGTTCTCATAAAAATAGGTGCGGGGCTTACAATTACCACCTCCTTACAAAGATTTCGTCCCCGAAATCAGTAGGCAGCACACTCTTTACTCAAATAAACTTGGATATTGCTTAAGCATTTGCTCCTTCGGCTCCCACGTTGCTTCTTCTATCTCGTGATTTCTCCATAACACTTTAACCAATGGTATCACTTTGTTTCTTAAAACCTGTTATTTCTCATCTAATATTTGTACTGGCTTTTCCTCATAGCTCAAATCTTCATTAAGCTCCACTGGTTGCGTTGATAACACATGAGTAGCATCGGGTATGTACTTCCTCAACACTGATACATGAAATACATTATGTATCCTAGACATTTCAACAGGTAAAGCTAGTCTATATGCCACTGGTCCAACCCTTTCTAATATCTCATAAGGCCCGATATATCTAGGACTCAACTTCCCTTTCTTGGCAAATCTCAGAATTCCTTTCCACGGTGATAATTTCAAAAATACTTTGTCTCCAATCTCAAATTCAAGATCTTTTCTTCAGTTATCCGCATAACTCTTCTGACGGTCCCTAACTGTCTTAAGATTTGCCTTAATCAGTTCTACCTTTTCTGTTGTAACCTACACAATTTCTGGTCCAACTAACTTTCTTTCACCCACTTCTCCCCAACAAACTGGGGTTCTACATGGTCTACCATACAGTGCTTCATAGGGAGCCATCCCAATACTCGCTTGATAACTGTTGTTATATGCAAATTCCATCAAAGGTAAGTGCACATCCCAATTACCCTGAAACTGTAACGCACAGGTTCTTAGCATGTCTTCCAAAGTTTGAATGGTCCGCTCAGATTGCCCGTTGGTCTGAGGGTGAAACGCAGTGCTAAACTGTAGCTTGGTTCCTAATGCGTTTTGCAAACTTCCCCAAAATTTGGAAGTAAACCTAGGATCTCTGTCTGATGTCACCGTTACAGGTACACCAAACTGACTCATGATCCTGTCCACATACAGTTGTGCTAACCTGTCTAAAGTGTAGGTCGTTTTAACTGGTAAAAATCGTGCCGTTTTTGTTAACCTGTCCATGATCACCCAGATCCCATTAACACCTGCTGAAGTTCCTGGTAATCCAAACAGAAAGTCCATAGTAACATGCTCCCATTTCCACTCAGGAATAGGGAGTGGATTCAATAATCCTGCTGGCCTTTGTCGTTCAGGCTTAACCTGCTGACAAATTAAACATTTTGCTACAAATTCCGCTATTTCTCTTTTCATACCTGGCCACACATAGAATGTAAGCCCCGCATCTATCTTTATGAGAACGCAAAGTAAGAAGGGGGCCGAGAGATGGGTGAATGTGTAAAGTAGTTGGCTGGCTTGCGTTTGGAGTGGGAAAAATGGCTAAGTGTAAGCTATGCGTTGATGGCAACCTGTTATGGAGGAAATAATTTTGGTGTAAACGCAAAGGTGAGGGAAGCTGATCATGCGTTGAAGTTGAGACGCGTTGAGGACATAAGGCGTGGAGGATCATTATGCGTCAAACGCATTGAAGGTAATGTGCCGATTAGAAGTAAGGGCCACGAGGAGTTTGGGAGCTGGTTTGCGGTGAGGCTGTTGTGCGGCGAACGCTACCATGCGTCGAAGGCTGGTATGCGTTAGACAAGGAGTGTTGGCTGAGAGAAGGTAATGCGTATGTTAACTATTTGGCGGGAGAGTTTGAAATGAGATATCACCAGAGGCTGTGTGTGTTGCTGAAGCTAAGCATAGAAGGTATGCGTTGAACGGACTATAGCATAGAATTGAAATGGAGTACAAGTCGGTGGTATATATATAAGTGGACTGAGAATTCAATTGTTCTGCTTGCATTTCAGAGCTCGAGTTGGGTCCATATTAAGGCGAAACATCGAAGGGAGGTAGAAGAAGATGTTCATGCTGATCTGAAGCAAAAATCTCATTGAATTTGTGGGAGAAACTTGGGTTTGACAGAGGTTTCGGCTGCTGTGGTCTTTTCAGAGTGATGCTCGGTTTTAGAGGAAGAACAAATTGAAGAGACGAAGGTTAGGGCTGAAACTTTGAGGTTAGTAAGTTAACTCGATTTCTAGTAGGTTTCATGAAGGATGCTTGAGCTGAAATTGTTTAATTGTGTGTCAAACTCAGGAAGAAGTGACGGGAGTTGAAATGTCGAATGAGTAGAGGTAACTCGGAGTTGTCGGAGGATATGTCCCAAATGGGGAAGATGTGCTTCATGAAATTTTGAGGTAAGATGAAGGACCTGTATTCTAACAAGTTTGTAGAAGGAAGAAAGTACTGAAATTGACTGAAACGAAATGTTTAGCAGGTTGAAAAAGAAAGAAGAAAGGAAGAAGGAAACGGTTCTGTCACAGCGAAAGTATCGCTGAGTAAGCGAGAGACTGAGCAGCAGAGAAAGTAACGCTGCAACGCAAAGATAGGCTTGCGTCTCACAACTCTCGCTAGAGTATCGCTGGGTATCGCTCCTCAAGGTAGTTTCGCTGGTTTTAATCAACACAGTGTCGCTAGTACAGTTTGAATATCTTTTGAGTAACGCTGGTAGCTTACTAATTTCTATAGAGTAACGATGCTACTGAATGTTAAAAGAAAAAGGGAGATTATGGAAAACTAAACTTGAGGATTTTGTATTTTCAGGCCAAGAAGAGCTCGGGGAGGCTTATAACCCATTTAGAGTCGGGACCGATTGTGAGTGACTGTTTGTTATACCTTGTGTTAAACTTAGTACGCATATTGATGAGAAAACGTGATTCATGGTAGTATGCCTTATGTATGAGATGTGTTAGTGATTTAAGAGAATATTATTACAAATGTCTAAACACATAAGTGGCTGAGGGACCTTATGGTGAAAGCTACATGTGAGTAAGTTGAAATTAAGTGCTGAGGGATCTGAGAAGGCACTTGAATAACAGTAGAAAATGGACTACAATGCTCAGGGACTGTAAGTGAAGGCATGCAGTAATCCATCACACACTAGCTCGTGCCGAGGGATCATGAGTGAAGGCACTTGAGCATGGATAGAGTTTGTTACCTGTGCCGAGGGATTTCATGTGAAGGCACATCGTACAGAAATTATAAATGATTAAGTGCTGAGGGACGGAAAGTGAAAGCACTAAATAGATGAAAGCTTGTGAGACATGAGAGTTTGATAGTTATATATATGCATAGTGTAAAAGTGAATCTTGACAATTTATTGGGATGTGTTATCCGTTGGTTACTATCTTACAAACTGGTTTTAAGTTGTCATGATTAGTTTTAGTAGATTTAGTCACTCACTGAGTCTTTTGCTCATCCAATTTGTTGTTGTTTGTTGTTTCAGGTAGCGAGCGTGTCGGGGACGCCTAGCCTACTGAAGAATCTCGTCTGGACCTATTTGGAAGCGAACCTCTGGGATAGTTGTAAATATTTAAATTGTTCATATGTCATGTACTAAACATCTTCCATGAGTGTGTAGTGAAAGGGGGAGCGTGTTGTACTTATTATGTGTATACCGACATGTTAATTAAAAGTTTACATGTTCTTCTGTGATGAGATAATGAGATTGTTGTATGATTTGTTAATCTTTTATGGTGTTTATATTATAGAGACTTATGTTGGAAATAGGATCATGCTCCTTCCTAAGTATAGAGTAAATCTGGGTTGGGGTGTGACAATTTGGTATCAGAGCATAAGATTTTGGGCTGTGAGGTCATGCATGGTAGCTAGGACCATGTAAAAGTAAATTGATTACATACTATGTTATAGGAACATGCCCAGAGGTACCAGACGAGGTAGGCAGGAAGGCGCCGCAACATCGCACGCTACCGGGGAGGAGAGACAAGCTTCTGAAGGAGAATCTAGTAATCCTCAGGCGAGTATGAATATGGAGGAACAACTTTTTAGCAGAATCGCACAGAGATTAGTAACTAGTATGGAAATAGTTCAGGGTGACCCTGAGAAAAAGTTTGGCATTGAGCGATTTAAAGCATTGGGTGCTCAAGTATTTGAGGGCACCACAGATCCTGCGGAAGCTGAAGCATGGTTGAATCAGGTAGAGAAATGCTTCAGAGTGATGCATTGTCCAGAGGACAGGAAACTTGACTTGGTCACGTTCATGCTCCAAAAAGGAGCTGAAGACTGGTGGCGATTGATAGAGTACAGAAGTGCAGATGTGGGCTCATTAACATGGGCAGATTTTAAGAAGTCATTTCAGGAGAAGTATTACCCTAAATCCTTCTGTGATGAGAAAAGGAAGGAATTCTTAAATCTAGTACAAGGAGGTATGACTGTAGCTGAATATGAAAAGAAATTTACGGAGCTTGCCAAGTATGCTTTGGCATTGATAGCAGAAGAAGCTGATAAATGCAAGCATTTCGAAGACGGCTTGCGTAGTGAAATCCGAACCCCCGTAACAGTTAGTACAGAGTGGACGGACTTTGCAAAGTTAGTGGAGGCGGCTATGAGAGTGGAAAAGAGTATAGTAGGAAATGAGGAAGGCGGATTGAAGGCCGGACCGACTTATAGTTCTTCACGAGCACAGACTCAGCAGGGTGAAAGACGACATTTTACACCGGGAGTTTCTGGTAGGGGTAAGTTTAAAGCCCGTACCAGTGGTTCGTACTTTCCAGGAGGATCACGGAGGGGAAACCCATAGGGAGGACAAGGGAGGTTTTCTCAGACATCGGTACCATCAGGTTGGTCACATTACAATCAACCTAGTGAATCTGTGGCCAGTTCAGCACGGAAACCATATTGTACTTCTTGTGGCAATGCCCATTGTGGACAATGTTATATGGGGTCAGATGTCTGTTATAACTGTGGACAGACAGGGCATTTTAGAAGAGATTGTCCTCAACCCATCAGGTCTGAGCTCAATGTCTGTTCTCTGCTGAGTCTTCACCTCTTCTACTAACTTACTGATCATAAGATCAGCCATTTGCCTCTTTACAACTTCACCTGCTAGTTTAGGTTTCAACTGGAAATGTGCTAACAATGCTCCTGTTCCAGTTACTTCCAACCTAGCCACGCCGAAGCTCAACTTCTTGAGTAAGGACACCCTTATTGCATTCAGTAGACTTACTTCATTCTGAGACTTCCTACTCAAAGCGTCGGCCACCACATTCGCCTTTCCTGGATGATAGTTTATGGTGCAATCATAATCTTTAATCAACTCTAACCACCTCTTTTGCCTCATGTTAAGTTCTTTCTGATCAAAGATATATTTTAGGCTTTTGTGGTCTGTATATATGACATTTCTCTCCATACAGATAATGCCGCCATATCTTCAATGCTATCACCACCGCAGCCAATTCCAAATCATGAACAGGATAGTTAACTTCATGTGGCCTCAACTTTCTAGAGGCATAGGCTATAACCCTGCCTCCTTGCATTAGCACACAACCCAACCCCTGTCGGGAAGCATCACAATACACCTCAAACTCCTTCCCTGACTCTGGTAATGCCAGAATAGGTGCAAATATCAACCTATTCTTTAACTCCTGAAAACTTCGTTCGCATTCATCACTCCATTCAAATCTGGTATTTTTCTTGGTTAGGTGTGTCAATGGTAAAGCTATTTTAGAAAATCCCTGTACAAATCGCCGATAGTATCCTGCAAGTCCCAGAAAACTACGCACCTTGGATACTGTCTTGGGTTGTTCCCATCTAGTAACTGCCTCCGTTTTCTGAGGATCCACACACACTCCTGCCTTAGATACAATATGTCCTAAGAACATCACCTGTTTCAACCAAAATTCGCATTTACTGAATTTTGCATACAGTTTCTTTTCCCTTAACATCTGCAAAACAGTTCGAAGATGTCTCTCATGTTCCTCTCTGCTTTTAGAATACACTAAGATATCATCAATGAATACAATCACAAACTGATCTAGATAAGGATGAAAAATCCTATTCATCAGGTCCATAAATACTGCTGGAGCATTTGTCAAACCAAATGGCATTACGAGGAATTCATAATGCCCGTACCTTGTTCTAAAAGCCATTTTTGGCACATCTGTCTCCCTGACCTTCAACTGATGATATCCTGATCTCAGGTCTATCTTGGAAAATACTGATGCTCCTCTAAGTTGATCAAATAAATCATCAATACGAGGTAAAGGGTACTTATTGCGTATAGTTACCTTATTTAATTGACGGTAATCTATACACAATCTCATAGTTCCATCCTTTTTCTTTACAAATAGTACCGGTGCACCCCACGGAGACACACTGGGTCTAACGTACCCCTTATCTACTAACTCCTACAACTGCACCTTCAGCTCTTTCAGTTCTGACAGCGCCATACGGTATGGTGCCTGTGAAATGGGAGTTGTTCCAGGAATTAAATCAATAGTAAATTCTACCTCCCTATCAGGTGGTAAACCTGATAATTCCTCAGGAAAAACATCAAGGAATTCTTGCACTACCGGTACATCTTCTGGTTTTAACTTCTCTGCTTTTACTTCCATCACATGAGCTAAGTATGCTTCACAGCCTTTACTCAATAACTTCCTAGCTTTCACTGCAGAGATTAAACAAGTAGGAAGAATTCGTCTTATCCCGTTAAATACTACTTCAATTTCATCAGGCTTCGATAACCACACCTCCTTCTTAAAACAATCAACTTTTGCATGATACTTTGATAAAAAGTCCATGCCATGAATTACATCGAACTCCAATAATTCCAGTGGTAATAAATCAACCAACCACACCACGCCATCAATCACAATCTCACACTCGAAATAAGCCCGTTCTATAACAATGTTTTCCCCAGTAGGGGTACATACTAGTAAAGCTTCAAACAAGGATTCTAATTCTTTATTCATAAATGCAACAAATTTACAAGACACGAATGAGTGAGTAGCTCCTGAATCTATCAACACATTTGCAATATTAGAACAAACAGTAAGCATACCCGTAACTACATCCGGTGTCGCCTCGGCCTCCTACCGTGTTACAGTAAACACCTGCCCCTGTTGTCTGGGTCTACCTGTGCCGCTCCTCTGTCGACCACCACTAGTTCCTTCTCCAGCACCCATTTCCTGTCTAGACTGATTTGCTGATTGCACCACTGATCTCTGCTGCTTCCCTTCCTTTCTTGGGTTGAGGACAATCTCTTCTAAAATGCCCTGTCTGTCCACAGTTATAACAGACATCTGATCCCATATAACATTGTCCCCAATGTGTGTTGCCACAGGAAGTACAATATGGTTTCCGTGCTGAACTGGCCACAGATTCACTAGGTTGATTGTACTGTGACCGACCTGATGGTACCGATGTTTGAGGAAACCTCCCTCGTCCGCCCTGTGGGTTTCCCCTCCGTGTTCCTCCTAGAAAGTACGAACCGCTGGTACGGGCTTTAAACTTACCCCTACCAGAAACTCCCGGTGTAAAACGTCGTCCTTCACCCTGCTGGGTCTGTACTCGTGAAGAACTATAAGTCGGTCCAGCCTTCGATTCGCCTCCCTCAATTCCTGCTATACTCTTTTCGACTCTCATAGCCGCCTCCACTAACTTTGCAAAGTCTGTCCACTCTATACTAGCTGTTACGGGGGTTCGGATTTTACTACGCAAGCCGTCTTCGAAATGCTTGCATTTATCAGCTTCTTCTGCTATCAATGCCAAAGCATACTTGGCAAGCTCCGTGAATTTCTTTTCATATTCAGCTACAATCATACCTCCTTGTACTAGATTTAAGAATTCCTTCCTTTTCTCATCACAGATGGATTTAGGGTAATACTTCTCTTGGATTGACTTCTTAAAATCTGCCCATGTTAATGAGCCCACATCTGCACTTCTGTGCTCTATCAATCGCCACCAGTCTTCAGCTCCTTTTTGGAGCATGAACGTGACCAAGTCAAGTTTCCTGTCCTCTGGACAATGCATCACTCTGAAGCATTTTTCTACCTGATTCAACCATGCTTCAGCTTCCGCAGGATCTGTGGTACCCTCAAATACTTGAGCATCCAATGCCTTAAATCGCTCAATACCAAACTTTTTCTCAGGGTCACCCTGAACTGTTTCCATACTAGTTACTAATTTCTGTGCGATTCTGCTAAAAAATTGTTCCTCCATATTCATACTCGCCTGAGGATTACTAGATTCTCCTTCAGACGCTTGTCTCTCCTCCCCGGTAGCGTGGGATGTCGCGGCGCCTTCCTGCCTACCTCGTCTGTGACAGAACTGTTTCCTTCTTCCTTTCTTCTTCCTTCTTCAACCTCAAAATTTCATGAAGCACATCTTCCCTGTTTAGGACATATCCTCCGACAACTCCGAGTTATCTCTAATCATTCGACAGTTCAACTCCCGTCTCTTCTTCCTGAGTTTGACACACAATTAAACAATTTCAGCTCAAGCGTCCTTCATAAAACCTACTAGAAATCGAGTTATCTTACTAACCTCAAAGTTTCAGCCCTAACCTTCGTCTCTTCAATTTGTTCTTCCTCCAAAACTTAGCATCACTCTGAAAAGACCACAGCAACCGAAACCTCTGTCAAACCCAAGTTTCTCCCACAAATTCAATGAGATTTTTGCTTCAGATCAGCATGAACATCTTCTTCTACCTCCCTTCGATGTTTCGCCTTAATATGGACCCAACTCGAGCCCTGAAATGCAAGCAGAACAATTGAATTCTCAGTCCACTTATATATATACCACCGACTTGTACTCCATTTCAATTCTATACTATAATCCGTTCGACGCATACCTCCTAGGCTCAGCTTCATCAACGCACACGGCCTCTGATGATATTTCATTTCAAACTCTCCTGCCAAATAGTTAACGTACGCATTACCTTCTCTCAGCCAACACTCCTTGTCCAACGCATGCTCGCCTTCGACGCATGGTAGCGTTCACCGCATGGTAGCGTTCACCGCAGATCAGCTCCCAGACTCCCCGTGGCCTTCTAATCGGCACATTGCCTTCAATGCGTTTGACGCATAATGATCCTCGATACCAAGTGATCCTCCACGCCTTATGTCCTCAACGCGTCTCAACTTCAGCGCATGATAAGCTTCCCCCACCTTTGCGTTTACACCAAAATTATTTCCTCCACAACAGATTGCCATCAACGCATATCTTACACTTAGCCATTCTCCCACTCCAAACGCAAGCCAGCCAACTACTTTTACACATTCACCCATCTCTCGGCCCCTTCTTACTTTGCGTTCTCATTAAAATAGGTGCGGGGCTTACAGTTAGCCGCCAAGGGTTGAGGGGGATCAGCCACTAGCTGAATTATATATATTTACTCTTTATTTTCTTAAGCTTTTTGGTTTCTCCATGTATCAAAACTCATTCTCGTTGCCCTAGACCTTAATGCAATTAGGACAAATTTGAATTTGCATGTTTTTCATGGGTTCATTTTGCACTAATTAGTTGAATAGGATAATTAATTAGCTTCTTTAATTAATTTAGTTAAATGTAAACAAATACTTAATTGATGAGAATTCGAAGATCTAGAGAATTATGTAGGAAAATTTTGTAACAATCCAAGTTAGGCTTTCTCAATAGATTATCTAAATTTTCATTTTGTTCTGTTTTCTTAATTAAAATTTTCTGCATCTAAGCAATCTCAACTCCTTCTTGCTTACGTCAGGATTGTAAACAAATTAATTGAGAGACTCGACGGTTCCCTGTGTTCGACCTGTGCTACCACTACTACAAAATCAAGTAGAAAAGGTTAAAATTATTTGGTTCAAAATTATGTGACAAATTAATTGAGAGACTCGACGTTGCACCCTAGTGTTGCAGGGCCAGTTCGACTTTTATAAAAAATAAAAAATAAAAATAAAGGTTCAACTGCTAGCTGCTTAGGTCATTCCATCTCCGATTCTAGCCATTTCTCTTCAGGTTTCTCCCTAAATTCTTCTTCTTTGTGGTCGGTGCATGTATAAAAAATGATTCCCACTTATCGGCATGTCGATTATGGGCTAAAGTAACATTATCTAGCTTAAGCTTAAAGTAGTTTCCCAAGTTTTTGCACTTGTGGGGTTTAGATCACTTCACTTTGATTTCGTGTATGATCTTTCGATGCTTTCTTCGATTATGAATGATATTTGATTGTATTTCAACTTTATGATGGATAATCAATTGTTAAGATTTAATTTGCAATACGTGACAATTAATTGCATGTTAATTTGGTGTAGCAACAAGTTAGATTAACTTGTAAGTTGTGAATCGGAATCAATGGATATTGATTAATCAACCTTGGAAAGAATCATACTGAGTGACTAATTAGACGTTTCCTGTTAGAAATTCATCTTAGTCAATTCCTTAATCTTGATGCAGTTAACCAACTAGTTAGGATGCATTTCATCTAATTAAATTTGTTAATTCGATAATTAGGATTCTCACCTAACATTCTAGGTGAGTTGGCTAAGGTTAGATAGCATAAGAATTATTTGATGAACCTATGATCAGGTCGCAAAATTGGAAATTTACTCGAATGCCTAAACTACATCTTAATAATTAAATTTAATTCACAATTTATTCTTTTTTGCAATTTTATTTCTTTTTCTTGCAATCGATAAATCAATTTCAACCTCCTCCCGCTTCAGTTACTTTGGACTACAAACCATCTATTTGTGAAATTCAAAGGATCCTTGTGTTCTACCCAGTCTTCCACTACTTTGGAAATGTCGATTAATTTATTTGGAACGAAATTAGGCAATGAATTTCACCTTCCAAATTGGCTCCGTTGTTGGGAGCTGGAAAGCACCTAAATGGTATTTTATTTGTTTTTTATTTAGGGATGATTTTATTGGAATTGATGTTGTTTGCTAGTGGTTTTCAGGTAATAATGAATAAAATCAGTTTTGGAAGTAAAGAGAATCAAACTGAGCCAAAACCAGGTGAAGAAGTAAAGAAAATATGGAAAATCTCTAAAACAGGGAGTGCTACCCTCAATACTTTTTCCAGAGAGCATTAGTTGAAGAAGTGCAGTAGGGAGCCTTAAGGAGCTATGCACAATGCTTTGATTCAATTTTTAAGGTAGGAAAGGATGACGCACAGCACCGCGACACTACCTTAGAGCGATGTTGCACCACCCTTTTATGATAGACAACATCATGACACCAGTTTTCCATATTTGAAGCATCTGCATTTTTGGGAAGTAATTAACTGGGCTAAAATTTTGTGAAATTCTATAAATTGGGAGGTCCTCAGCAACCCTAATCACAAAATTTTAGAGAAAAATGTTGGAGAAGAGTTGAAGAACATTTGAGATCTCGAGGTGTCAACCAAGTGGAGATTGAAAGAATTTAACAACGGGAAGCAATTTGAGAGTTTTTCTTCCTAAGTTTCTCTTTTCCTTTTACTTTTATGCTTGAAAATTGATATAAAAGTATGTATATGATGGCTATGTGTGGCTAAATTCATAGTTTTAAGGTATTGGATGATTTAATTATGAATTTAAGTTAATGATTTTGTGTTTTTTTATGGATATTGTTGAATAATATGTTTTTCAATGCTATTGTGCTTTACCTAAGTTAATAATTTAATTATGAATTCTATTGATTGATCATAAGAAATGGTTGTTTTAGAGAAAATAATCTGCACTTTAGCTCCTAGACTTAAACATATTGTTTACACATAATTCATTGAAAACCTAAAGCATGACTGATAGAGCTTTTTCTCTTTGGTGTCATTTAAATTCCCAAAGAGAATCCTATCAAAAGAAATTTATAATACCGAATCCTACTCCTATTACTACAATGACATAGTAACAGTTGCAAGTCCAGGTTGAATCACAGCGACATAATATTTGTTCAGTTAAGCTAATTTTCTAATTAAAGCGATAAATGAGAGGGTTTGGTGTGGATTAGAACTAGGCATGAAAAAGAAATTAAAGGCAACGGGTAAATGTAAACAGGGATAAGATAATCAAGCTCTCAAGAGCAATTGGATTCGTATGCAATTTTTATCACTGACTTATTTTTTTAAACACATATTAGATTGCTTACACACTGACTTATTTAACTTAATTAAAATTGTCAATGCTACCGACAGCCAACAAATCAAATCAAGATAAAGAAGCACCCTAATGATCAATTAAAGCCTAAGCCTCAATCAAACTACAAGCTTTGGGTCCTAATTGCGTTCGATAGCGATCAATTAAGGCCAAGAACAAATGCATTAAGATTAAGAGTTCCAGTGCATGATTAATTAATGGGAAAGCCCTAACTTACTTAATCAATTCTTCATTGAACGTTAAGCATACATTCTAAGCTATGGACAGCCAATACACCTAGCATGCATACTAATGCCCTTGCTACTTAACAATTTTAAGCATAGACGAACACGAAGGAAACGCGCGAGCAAAATTGATTATTCAAGACATATATTCAAGGGGAGGGACGTCAATCCATCAAAAAATGTACATATAAATTTACACAAGATTCAAAGAACACAACCATAATATGAAATTTATACAAAAATGAAATCTCAAGTAATTACATAGAAATTTGGAAGAAATCCTCGACCTCCATGAAATCCCACTTTTTTCCCTTCCCCTAAACCCTAAAAATGAAGAGATTCTTTATAGAATTGGGTAGAGCGCCCCTGCGCTCTTGGAGGGTGTCGCGATGCTCTGAGTAGAAGTCGGAGCGCCTACCTAGAGCATAGTGATGCTGCGTGCTGCGCTTCGCGCGTGTGTGTCTTCGCGTGTCCGTCAATATTCGGAGCACAATTGCGCTCCAAGGGAACGTCGTTGTGCTCTCGCCAACTTTCCTCTCGGGTCTCCAGCGTAAAGCTGCGCTCTCCAGGGGAATTTTTATCCTTTTCCACATCCTTGAGCTCCAGGTGTCCAATTTCATTTCTGATAGTTTCAAATCAACTCGTAACGCTCCTTATGCATGATTTTCTCAAATCCCTATAAAATAGCATAATAAACACAAAATCCACGAACGAGCCCAAATTAAGCTAGGGAAAATAACACTTTTATGGCTCTATCATATCACCCCCAACTTAAATCTTGATTGTCCTGAGCAAGGCAAAAACTCGTTACTCTAGTTTGCTTAATTACAAGGCTCGTTACTCTAGTTTTCCCAATTCTCAAAGCATGCTTGCAATAACTTACGCAATCCGAATACAAACAATCAATTGAGATGCACTTTTTAAAAACACTTTTCAAGTTTAGTCATGCATGAGTGAGTGCAAAGCTTCATTATTTTAACTCTAAGAATGCTCATAAATGTTTTATCAAGCTTTCAATTCATTTTTCCCCTACTCTGGCTCGTTTATTGGCCTTCAAGTTACCTAAACTCATCAGAAGGGCAATTCTTCGATTAGGGTGCGTAATTCACGCACAACTAAAAAGTAAAGTGCATCAGTTTTACATAAAGCCACTAGCTTTCACACACCCATTGTAGGGACTCGTACCCACTCTTTTCTCGCAGACGTCCTAACTGATCACAACAGGGGTAGCTCTTTTCGCCCCTATCCATGCACTCATACACACTTTTTTTTTTCTCTTCTTCTTTTTTTTTTTTTTTTTTGTTTTTTTCTTTTTCTACTTTCTCTTTTCAAACACTTCTTTTTTTTTTTCGCTTTTTCTTCTTCCTTTTTTTCTTATTTGACACATAGACTTATTACTCTTTTGCTCTTCTAGTCTAGCATTACACTCAATCAAGAAAGGTTACTCTCCAACCAAAGGTGGACCTTTCAGGGTGACAACAAAGATCGAGCAAGATAATCCAATTCTAGGCATCCAAGTTCCAAAATGATTCAATAAAGCACTTAAATATGCATGAAACACCAAGATTTTTTTTTTTTTTTAAATGGGCTCAAAGGATCATGAATGTTTCTTCATCCCAAAATCATGCAAGCATAACCAAGAAAGGTGCATCATCAACTTTCATAGAAACGAGCACAAAAAACAAAGCAAACAACCAATCAAATCACACAAGTTTGAGCTCAGATGCTTAAGGACCGCCAGATATGCATCAATCTAAAATAATGTAAATACCCAACCACCCTAAACTTTAAAAGCATGCATTGTCCCTAAATGAAATAAAGACAAGGGAACATAAAACCTCCCCTCTAAGAATTTTCACGCACGGGTCTTTGAGGTGTGGTAGAAGGGCTTGCCTCTCCAAATAATGCTCTTCATCTTCTAGGGGGTCCCTACAAAAGAAAAACAAAAAGCTAATCTAGGAAAGCAATAAAGAGAGCAGTAAATTTTTTCACCTAGCTCTTTCTAGGAATAACAAATTTTTAACGTTGATCGCTCGACGTGACCTGTTCCCTATCAAGGTACAAAGAAATTTTTGTATTTCTCTGGTCCTTTCTTGGATTAGTCGATATAGCTCTGTAAGGCTATAAGACTTCTCATCTTTTAAACAGAACCAGACAAGTCGAATTTGAGTTTTTTTAATATATGGCAAAAAAGGTAAAAATAAAAAATGAAAAATATCAAATGACCCTAAAGAGTCTAAAGAAAGAAAAGACTCAACAACTGACTCTCGAGAACAACAAGAAGAAAATTCGAAAATATACAAAATACCAGATGATGGAACAAGGCGGGGTCTTTCGACCTCTAACTCTATCACTTGGATTTCATCGGGTGTAAGGTTGGGTTCTTCTTCTGTCTCGACTATTGGTCTCCATGGCTTGGAATCATCATCATCCTCCTCGTCATGAAAGTACATTACCTCATAGTTTGAGGCCTCAGTAATCTCAAAGATATTAGGTTGTAGCTCAGACTCTTCCAATCTCCTAACTGAGTCAACAATCTGAGCGAGCTAGTCACTCAAACGTTGCATCTCAGCCATAGTCTTTATTGCAAGCCGAAGACTGTCCTGCTAGATATGAAGAAAATCCTCCCAAATGTGGGAACATTCCTACTGCATAGAAAACTAACGATTAGTCAATTCTCTAACTATATCCTTTAAAGAAATACCTTGGTTGGCCTCCTGAGCAAACTCTGACGGCTTGAGAACGGCATGGCAATAACAGCACTATGGTTGTGCATGGGAATTACCATAGCCATAGGAGTAAGTTGTCCATCTAGGATGGGTATAAGGCTTAGGTTCCCAATGGCTATAGTGACTCCCCAAGCATGGCTCGTTAGCATCAGGCCACTTTGCAGTTACCTTTCAGCTAACAGTTGAACGGGTGAGGCAAGATCACCAAGCATGCCTCTAAGTTCAGAAATCTGCTTGGCCTCTTCTTCTTTTGCCTGTTCGAAAGCTCGCCTTGCGCACCACGCATAGTACATACAAGGTATTCCATTTGCCATGATAACCTGGCACAAGAAAGAAAACAAATTAAAAGCAAAAGAATGCCCTAACTAGGAACTTAACTAAACGAAACGACGTCATTTTGATATAGGTTTTTTCTTTTCAGTGTCATTTACATTCCCAAAGAGAATCCTATCAAAAGAAATTTATAATACCAATCCTACTCCTATTACTACGATGGTGTAATAATAGTGACAAGTCTGGGTCAAACCATAGGGATAATAGTCTTTATTCCATTAAGCTTATTTCCTAATTAAAGCGATAAATTGGGGGGGGGGGGGGGTGGTTGGTGTGGATTAGAACTAGGCATGAAAGAGAAATTAAAAGCAACGGGTAAATGTAAACAGGGACAAGATAATTAAGTTCTTGAGAGCAATTGGATTCCTATGCAATTTTTATCACCGACTTATTTTTTATTAAACACATATTAGATTGCATACACATTGACTTATTTAACTTAATTAAATTCGCCAACGCTACAAGCAGCCAACAAATGGAATCAAAATAAACAAGCGCCCTAATTATCAATTAAAGTCTAAGCCTCAATCAAACTACAAGCCTTGGGTCCTAATTGGGTTCGACAGTGATAAATTAAGACCAAGAACAAGTGCATTAAGCTTAAGAGTTCTGGTGCACAATTAATTAATGGAAAGCCTTAACTTAATTAATCAATTTTTTATTGAACCTAGGTTAAGCATACTGTAAACCCTACTTTCATTTGTAAGTGTTAAACATAAGTACGTAGTACCGAAGTGGACTAAGTTATTTTTCTCTGGTAGATTGAAGGAAGAAGGGGAGAAAGCCGGAAGTAATTTGTGGTAAGTTGCATATTTAAGTCATTAAGAGGGAATCAAGCTAAAATTTATCTTGATTATTAAGTGGGGCGTAAAAGTGGATTATTTATTTATTTATTTATTTATTTAGTTAGTTAGTTAGTTAGTTATTTAAATTAAAGAGAAAGAAAGAAAGCAAAAGAAAGGAATGGAAAAAGAAAAGAAAAGAAAATTATATAAAAAAAAGTGGTAATGGAATGGAGTCGGCGGTTTAATGTGAAGTGGGTGAGTTTGCTGACAGATTTTTCTTCCATTTCCAAGCTTAAATTGATTCTACTCTTCAGCTGGGTGTAGAGAGGTGGTAGAAGAAGAGATCTAGGGCAAATTCGTGTAGGGTTTTGGCCGATTTCATGGTAAAATTAAAGCTGAAATAGAAGCTTCGTTTGCTGTCGCGCAGTTTGAACAAGGTTTGGTATTTGGTGAATATCGAATGGAAGAGTCAGAATTTGAAGCTGAAATTTTAAGGTGGAACCGACTGGTGCGAATTTCTCGAGTGATTTAGAGCGAGGCGAAGTAAATTGAGAATATTTGTCGAATGAAGAGAAGTTAAGCTTTGAAATTTTGAGGTAAGTTAGTGATAACTTGTAGAAATACAAGTTATTATAGTCACTATTTGAATTAATTAGAGTAACTTTAAAGCTAAACGCATGATTTTGGTAGTTGAATTATGTAAAATATATTACCATGCGTTTGCACCATTTACAAAAGAAAATACTTGAAAAATTATGAGCTTTTCTGTTCTTAACGCAGGATTAAGAAGAAAAGAAGCACAAATAACCCAAGTACTAGAGAGGAAGCTGCTGTGAGAACAAGTGGAAACCCATGCGTCGAGACCATGCGTTGAGAAAAAGTAGATACAAACGCCTAGGCAAAAGCTGTCATGTCAATATGCAAAAGGATAACACGTTATCAGATCATGGCAGAACAAATGGGCCGACGATATGAAAAGTCTCCGCAGCAGGGCATGAAATTTAATGTAAAGGTGTCAGGTCATCATGAGTTCAACTTTTCGACGCCTATAAATAGCCCAAAGCTTCTCCATTCAAGAGGAGGAGAGAAACGAGTTCAAGAGGCGAAAGCTCTGCACACATTTTCCCTCACCATAACCAGCCTCCATTTCAAGCTCCTGTGAGAAGGATTCTAAGAATTTTCAGAGTCATCTCCCAGTGAATGAGAACCTTCACCCTATGCCATTTATGGTTCAGATAGCTACCATCTCAAGTCTCCATGAAGTAAGACGTTGCCAGTGGCGGCTTGACGTCTTCCATTTCTGTTTTATCTCCATTTATCTCCTTCTTACTTATGTTTTGTTAATGACATTTGAGAGAATGGTTTATTTTCTTAATATAAGTTCGATTGACGATTATCTTCCATTTATTTCCATATTAAATACTTTACACCATGTGTTTGCATATTAAATGAGTTAGATGTTAGAGGCTAGTTTTTTTCTTTTAAGCAATACTAAGTATGTTACATCTTGATTAATGCATATCATTAGGTTGCATAGCTGTCTGACAAACAAATTTAACAAGCACGACTGTCTAGCTTGAGGGAGTGGATGGTTAATCTTTAGCATTTATCAAGACTAGATAAGGTTTAGAGATGTAGTTCATCTTTTGCTAACGCAAACTTACCATGCGTCTTAGAGATAAGAGTAATATGGCGTCGAAACATCGAGAGATGGATTCACAAACTCAAAGTTTGTAGGTATGTAATTATACTTAGATATGCTTAAGTAACAACTAGCTCCTGCGTTAACTCTATTTTTATCGCATGGTTTCACTATCATTCTCAACGCATGCTATCTGACTCTAAATGACATTTGACTAACCCTCGCCGCGTCCATCTCATTGTTAATTGTAGAAAATTTTATTCATTCTTTATGTATAACTAGGTACATACAACTCATGCACATAATACCTGTAGAGTCACTGCATAGTCTTGTATCTATTCTCACCGCCTAGTTATTACAAATCCTTGCGTTTGACCCTGGACTCACCAGGAAACCTATAAGAGCTTATACTTGTCTTTTATAGGAAAACTTGCTTATTAATAATCATACTTGAGTAATTCTCGATGCATCTTTGTACGAAATTATAACATTTAATATACTTTGTGCAACAAGCTATGAAACCAAATCAAAAACCAAAAAAATATCCCAACAAGTTTTTGACGCCGTTGCCGGGGATTTGAATTAATAATTTAGGTTGTGAAACTATTTCTTGATCTATGCAAAAAATCTCAATCTTGGGTCGTACAGAGCATTTAGCCGAAAACGTTCCTGACAGTTTATGAACAAGGAAGAACATCCTGTGTTCATTTCGGAAAAGAAATAAGATGCTTCAAAGGCGGCGACAACTTTATAGGGAGAAGAAAATGGAAAATGAAGCAAACAATGCCAATCAGCCTTTGAGAGCTAATGATGAGGCTAACGACAGACATGATGAAGCAATGAACCATGCGTTAGCCCAAACGCAACTTCAAGCTCAATTGCAGATTAATCAGCAAACTCATCCCATTCTATTGGCACATGATCGAACCGCCCGATCAGGGATTACGCGTCGCCAATCTTATATAATTTTTCACCTGGAATTATGCGACCAGCGTCTCAAGGTTCGAGATTCGAGATGAAGCCAGTCATGCTTTAGATGCTATAAAACAGCAGGTCAGTTTGGGGGATCACCCGGTGAAGATCCTCATGCTCGCCTGGAAAGCTTCATCGAAATCTGTAATACTTTCGTCATCCCAAACATAAGTGCAGATGACATTCGGTTGACGTTGTTTCCATTCTCCCTCAGAGATGAGGCGAGACAATGGGCATATTCTTTAGAAACAGGTGAAATTACCACTTGGAACCAAATGATAGAGAAGTTCATGAAGAAATTCTTCCCACCGACGAAGAATGCCAACTTTCAACAAAAAGACAGAGAAACCCTGAGCAATGCTTGGGCAAGATTTAAGAGGTTGGTGAGAACTTGTCCGCATAATGGCTTCCCTGACTGTGGTCAAATAGAGATATTCTATGATGGCTTGATCGAGGCATCTCAAACCGCTACAAATGCTGCCACAGCGGAAGAACTGCTTGACAAAACTTATACTGAGGCTAAGGACATTCTCAATAGAATATCAAGAAACCATGAGGAATGGGAAGACCATGGATATAGTCGATCTGGCCACAGGCAAAACAATGTGTTAGGAGCACTAGAGCATAATATTGTTGTTGCATTACAAGCTTAAGTCACCGCCATGACTAACCTGTTGCAAACTATGGCCTTGAATCAGTCAAATACAGGAGGCGGCAACCAAGTTAATGCAGTCAATCAACTGAACGCTGCAGGATGCATTAGATGAGGGGAGCCGCATGCATATGAAGTATGCCCACAGAACCCTCAATCTGTGTGCTTCATACGGAACAACCCATATTCCAATACCTACAATCCTGGCTGGAGAAATCATCCAAATTTCTCATGGGGTGGTAACTGCCAACCTGAGCAGCAGGGTGTGCCCACGCACGATAGGGGTGGATCATCTGGATTCCCCCATGGACATCAGAGACAAAATCCACATCAATCAACGCCTAGTCCATCATCATCTATGGAAGCTCTTCTGAAAGATTACATGCAGAAGAATGATGCCTTAACGCAAACCCAGGCGTCATTCATCAGAAATCTAGAGCTTCAGCTGAGCCAAATTGCTGGAGAGCTTAAGACGCGGCAGAAAGAATCTCTTCTGAGCAATACCGAAGCCCCACGCGGTACGGGTAGTTCAGGAACAGAACAATGTCAAGCTGTGACACTGTGAAGTAGAAGAGCCATAAATGAACTTCCCCGCCTAGGGAAGAAAACTCTAGCTGAAAAGACCGAGAATCCTTCATATCAACCAGAGAACTCTCAACCAACAATTCATCTTTCCAACCATACCATTGAATCTGACCACCCAACACAACAAAAAGAAGCTGATACACAAAGAAGTCTATCAGGAAAAGATGCATCAACAAGCGTGTCAGTCAAGCTGCAAACGCCTCCTTACCCACAGCGGTTAAGGAAGAAGAAAAATAATGAGAGGCAGTTCAAACGCTTCCTAGATGTATTAAAACAGTTGCATATCAACATCCCGCTGGTGGAAGCGTTGGAACAAATGCCCTCTTATGTTAAATTCCTCAAGGACATACTATCTAAAAAGAGAGAAATGGGTGAATATGAGACTATAGCTCTAACGCAAGAATGCAGTGACATGGTCTGTGAACGAGTCCACAAAAAGATGAAAGATCCAGGGAGCTTCACCATTTCTTGTTCCATTGGAGGGGTTTACATAGGAAAAGCGTTGTGTGATCTGGGGGCTAGCATTAATCTCATGCCCCTGTCAGTATTCAACAAATTGAGGATTGCATCGCAGCCAACAACAATTACTTTACAATTGGCGGATCGATCCATTGTTGATGCGCACTTTTAGTGTTAACCGCAAGTGTACGGGTCAAGTTATAATATAAAACGGTTAAGTCCGAATATCGTTCCACTGGAGATCCAATTGGGAAGGTTTAAGTTACTTAGCTATTCTAGAATTGAATCAATTTTATTTGAGGATTGAAATTGAATATTAAAAGTTATGGAAAAATACAAATCAAATAAGGAAAGTATCAAAGGGAGAAACACAAGAGTCAAAGAGAGTTCTAGGGTAATGAATCCTTGTTTATTTCATCATGCAATATTATAGATTTCATGGATTTTATTGCAATTCATATGCCTAAGTCTAGAAACTTAATTCAAAGTTATTTTCTCTAAAAACAACCCTTTCTCATGCAACTTGATTGATTATTAATCTCTTAAAATCAACACAAAATTACATGGCATTAAAAATAGTCTTTAGCAACTTTTATTGTTAACCTAACTACTCTCGTGATAGATTAACAATAATTCATTGTTATAGATCAAGTTAAACAGACAATCTTTCAATCATACATCTAACCAACATGTGAAGATGGCCAATCCACAAGAATTAAACACAATAACAATGAAAAGCATCATCATTCCAACAAAACCATGAGTCGACAAAACTAACATGAATTCATAAACAATTCATCAAAACCCTAAAACTAAGGAGTTTAGCCACTCATAGCTTGAAGCAACATGTTTAAGAAAAATAAACAAAGAAAGAGTGTAAAGAAAGGGAAACTCTACTGAAAAGAGGCTCTTGATTGAGGTAGCACCGTCACGATCTCCTTGGCTCTCACGTCGGAATTCGAAGGGCACCAAAACTATCTCGAACTCTTTTCCTCTTCCTTGCAACTAACTCACTCTTTGAACTCTCACTTAATTCTCTTTTTTTTGTACCTCTTTAGGTCTGCAACTTCCTTGCTTTGCTTTGAGTTTTCTCAATTCATTTGGGCTGCTTGAAACCCTCAAATTTATAGAGTTTGGCCGCCCAAAAATTTTCCAGAAATACAAAATTTTCATTAAGGAAAGCTGACGCCGCGGAGCTAGGGCTGCATCCGAAAAAGTTTGCTCTCGGGTTTTAGTGCCGCGGCAGCGCGGTCCAAGCGCCGTGACGCTAAAATGCGTTTCAGAAATATTGCTCTCGGGTTTTAGCGTCGCGACGTTGTCATGCATTCAACAAGGATGCTTCGAGGCAGTGCCATCCCGGCGCCGCGATGCTACTCTGCGTCCAGAACTATGCGTTGATGTTTCAGTGCCACGGTAGCACCGTCTCGGCGCTGCGGCGCTATACCCAAAATTCGCCCTTTTTGGTTTTTCAACTCTTTTTCGCTGTATTCTTATTCGGTTTTGATCTTTTAGTCGTTTCTTCTAATTTACCCTGTTTTAACCTGAAAATCACTAGCAAACAAGTGAAATCTAATATAAACTCCCTGAATTTGAGAGAATAGGAAGCACTTTTCAAGTGCTTATCAACACCCCAAACTTAGAGATTTGCTAGTCCCGAGCAAAGAATAAAATCAAATAATAGGGAGTTTAGATGAAGAAGTGTGCAATTGACTCATGTCTCAAAGAATAGCATTTAGAGCTTAAGTAGAAACATGCAAGCATATCTATATTGTTATAATCATTCAAGGCCAAATCTTGCTATCTCCCATGTGTGTGTGTGCAAGCTTCCTTCAATTTAAAATACTAGAACTCAAATTAGGTCTTAAGAGAGTTTCTTTAGTTTTCCCCCTACTCTAGCTCATGCACCAATTTTCAAGCTTTCATACATTTCAAGTGAGTAATATGTCCACTAAGGTGCCTTTCAATCATATAATTTTTTTTATGGGCCCAAACTTGCATTCTTTCACCTAGAGGTGCTAGCTTTCACACATTCACTGTAGGGACTCGTACCTAGTCAATTCCCAGGTGTCCTTACTGATCACAGCAAAGGCAGCTCTTTTTACCCCTATCCATGCATACTCACTACAAGTTTAACATTTAAAAAGATAGACAAATAATGCTCATATATTTTGTGTACACTTTTTCTTTTCTCAAGGCATGTATACTCTTTTCTTTTTTCTTAGTCTAAGATTACAAACTATCATGCATTTTTACTCTCTAACCGGTGGGGCCTTTCGAAGTGACAACCAAATACACCCAACTTAATCCTTTTTTCAATTAAAGATTTTAATTTAAAGTGGCTACGTGCTCAAGAATATGAGAGATTTTAAGAGGGACTTAAATGAATTTAACTCAAGATAGTGCTATTCTATTTTCACAATAAGTCATCTATCATGCAAATTCGAATCTCATCATGGGCAATCAACATCAAGGCACACAACCATAAACAACATTCCCATTAACTTTGAAAGCTTCAAAATTTTCAAAAAATTTTCAAAAATTGACATGCATATGATCATTGAAACCTTCACTAGCATGCATAGCAGGATAAGAAAACACACAAAAGTACAAAAGACACCTCCCACCCCAAACTTAGAATCATGCATTGTCCCCAATGCATAAGAGCATCTAACAAGGAAAGAGCAAGCCTGGGAGCACACGGGAAGCCACCAAACAGGCTTGGTGTAAAGAGTACTTTGTGTGGCAAATCAAGTTCCTGAGAGATAAAGCACATGAGTGACTCCAAGATTTATTGAAAATAAAATAAAAAGAAAAGTAAAGAAAGCAATAAAATTGGGTTTCCTCCCAACAAGCGCTTGGTTTAATGTCTTCTAGCTAGACGGGACTAATGGATCATGCAATGAAAGTCAGGTTCTCAAATTCGCGTTCTTCATCACCGATGTAGTGCTTCAATCGTTGACCGTTCACTTTGAAGGTTGTTCCATCGTTGCCTTGTAGTTCTACGGCTTCGTGTGGGGATACCTTGACAATGATAAATGGTCCCGACCATCGTGTCTTAAGCTTTCCTGGAAACAAGCATAATCGTGAGTTAAAAAGTAATACTCTTTGTCTAGGAAGGAAGGTCCGTGGGGTGATCTTCTTGTCATGTCATCTTGCAGTGCGCTCTTTGTAAAGTTTGGCATTCTCATACGCTTGAGCACGGAACTCCTCCATCTCATTGAGTTCTAAGAGGCGTTTCTCACCGGCTTTCTCGAAATCCATGTTCAGCTTCTTGATGGCCCAATAAGCTATATGCTCGAGCTCTACCGGTAAATGACAAGCCTTTCCAAACACCAACCTGTACGGTGAAGTACCAATTGGAGTTTTGAAAGCTGTGCGGTAGGCCCACAATGCATCATCGAGCTTAAGGGCCCAATCCTTCCTATTGGTCTTGACTGTCTTTTCCAAAACTTGCTTGATTTCCCTATTAGATAACTCAGCAAGGCCATTAGTTTGAGGATGATAAGCTGTAGCAATTTTATGATTAACATTATATTTTTGCATCATGGATTCAAACAGTTTATTGCAAAAGTGAGAACCCTCATCACTAATAATAGCTCTAGGTGTACCAAAACGTGTGAAAATGTTTTTATGCAAGAATTTTAAAACAGTGCGAGCATCGTTGGTCCTAGTGGCTATGGCTTCTACCCACTTAGATACATAATCTACTGCAACTAGAATGTATAGGTAGCCATTAGAAGAAATAGGAAAAGGCCCCATAAAGTCAATACCCCAAACGTCAAAGAGCTCCACTTCCAAGAAGGTTTCATTGGAAGCTCATGTTGTCTAGAAATATTGCCAGTACGTTGGCACCTATCACATGATTTAACAAAGGTATAACAGTCTTTAAGGGATGGCCAATAAAATTCTGACAGAAGTACCTTGGATGCAGTTCTAGTGGGTCCAAAATGACCTCCATAGAGGGAGGTATGACATGCATTTAGAATACTTACCACTTCCTCTTGAGGCACACATTTCCTTATCATATTGTCAGCACAAACCTTGTAGAGAAGTGGGTCCTCCCAATGGTAAGACTGAACATTGTGCAGGAATCTTTTCTTTTGTTGAGAGTTCATGTCAGGTGGCAAATGTCCTCCTGCAAGATAGTTAACTATGTCAGCAAACCAAGGCAAACTATCTTTTACCTGATACAGTTGTTCATCAGGGAACATCTCAACAATTGGGGGCCATGATTTAGCATCCTCATTCTCAATTCTAGACAAGTGGTCTGCAACCACATTTTCACATCCTTTCCTGTCTTTGATTTCTAAGTCAAATTCCTGTAATAATAATATTCACCTCATTAGCCTCGGTTTGGAATCTTTCTTAACAAACAAATACTTTAAAGCAGCATGGTCAGTCTGCACCACTATTTTAGAGCCAAGCAAATATGATCTAAATTTATCAAGGGCAAACACAACAGCTAGTTGTTCTTTTTTAGTAGTAGTGTATTTCTATTGAGTATTATCAAGAGTTCTACTAGCATAGTAAATTGCCCTAAACATGTTATCTCAACGTTGGCCTAAAACAGCTCCTAAAGCATAGTCACTAGCATCACACATGATCTCGAAAGATTGACTTCATTCTAGTACAACAATAATAGGTGAAGAAATTAGTCTTTCCTTCAAAGTATTAAAAGCTAGTAGACATGCATCATCAAAGATAAACTTAGCTTCCTTTTCTAGCAAATTACTCAAGGGTTTAGCAATTTTAGAAAAATCTTTAATAAATCTCCTGTAAAACCCTGCATGCCCTAGGAAGCTTCTGACTCCTTTCACATTGTTGGTGTAACACCCAAACCCTAGATAATATACATACTTCTATATCTTTACCAAGTAGTGGGTGTTACCTAATCTGTATGCTATTATACCCCATTAAACATGCATTTTTACATCATGATTAGCCAGTGAAATACTCAGCCTTACCACAGCTTTACACAAATTTCTTAATAAGATCACATCATAAACAAGATTTGAAAGACTATGTTTAGAGTTTACAAACATGTCTAGTAACTCCTATAAGGGATGGGGTTTACAGTTTATCCAATCTACAAAATTCTATTCTGGCACAGACGGTCTTGATGGTAGGCTAGGCACCCCAAACACGCTTGCTACCTGGAGAGAAATCATCAGAAAAACAATAATCTATGAGCTGCAATGCTCAGTGAGTGACTACTAAAAAAAAATAACATCAATAGAATTATAACTACATTCTTGAATACGAATTGCTTAATCATGCCTTATGTTACGTTTCTTTTAACTTGTAATTCACTGTCATTACATAAACGATAATATTTTGCTTAGGCCTTTGTTGAGGCGGAGCAAACTCAACGCACCCAACGTCAATAAACCTTAGCTCCTTCTATTATGCTCATAAATCTAGCTGATCTCGGGCTGCCCGTGTACCTTCTCATGTCCTTCGGTACCAGGGTTCCATGGAATTAATCACTCACCGTCTTTAAATCCTTAAGTGAGAGTTTCACATAAGTTAAGTACTAGGGCTACCCATATGCCATCTCATGTCCTTCAGCATTGGGTCCCAAAGAATTACTCACTCACCGTCATTAAATCCTTAGGTGAGAGTTTCACATAAGTTACATACTAGGGCTGCCCATATGCCTTCAACTAACCTTCAGCATTGGGTCCCAGAGAATCTTTCTAGAGCACTAACTTGCACATCACATTCATCATAATATAACAACAAACATGATACCTCAGCATTCATAAATACTAGGGTTACCCATATGCCTTCACCTATCCTTCGGCACTGGGTCCCATTTAAATACTTCTAGTGCACAGACATGCACAATACATTTATCATCATTTAACTAAAATCGTAATATTCAGAATTCTCAGAACATTTATCTAGCAACTAGCTTGATAGAACTTAGGACATTAACTGATACATTGTCAAGCTTATCTCACATATAAGATAGGTGCTAGTTTCATACATAGAAGTACACTTCAATTCATGCTTCAAAGATATTATTAAGCATATAGAAATAGTATTCAAGTTAAGCTTATCTCAAACCATAAAGTCACTCACGACTGATTCCGGACTCCGAGCGGGTTATATGCTTTCCCTGGCTTCTCTTGCCCTGTAAACATACCTTTTTCATGTTAGACATTTCTAATATTCCTTTTCATATTCTTTACATTTGCTTAGATATCTTAGACATGGGTTTTCATCACTAATTTTCTTCTCTTATCATCATCAGTATGAGGGAGATTAAGAGGTTAAACTACTCATAACTATGCGGCACCAGCGATACTCAGCTTCGCAGGACTAGCGATATTACCTTCAAAGAGCGATACTAAGCGAGAGTCAGCGAGAGTTGTGAGACGCAATGGTCTCTGCATTACCAGCGACACTCGTCTCGCTGATCACTCTCCAGCTCTTAGCGATACTCCTATCTTAGTGACCCCCGACGATTATTGTTCTTCTTCTTCCTTCTCTAATCTGTTCTTAAACTGCTAAACATCAAATCCAGCCAAAATCAGATCCATCCTTCTTCTACAAACTTGTAAAGGAGTGAACTTTCTGACTTACCTCAAGGTCTCAAACCCCAACTCTTCTTCATTTGAGAACTATTCTCAAATAACTCCGGATTGCTACAAACGTTTTGCAGCTTAACTCCGATCACTTCTACCTTATATTCAGCTCCCACGGCTCGTTTTTCTTCAAACTCTGATCAGCACGAGGTCTAAGTAGCATTAGTCGAACTCTCCGTTCCAGCTCAAGCTTCCTCCACGAAAATGATGAGGGTTCTACTCTGAACCGGCAGAAACACTTCTCTCTACCTCCCTTTCTTTGGTTAGCTTAGGATAAGATCACCTCGAGTTCTAGAATGTGCTTTTTAAAATGTTTAAATACTCAGTCCCCTTATATATATATCACCGACTTAACTTTATTTCTTCTCTCTGTACTTAGTTATTCAATGAATACCTTCGGCACAGGGCTTAGCAACGCATAGTCTCGACTGGGTGTGTTACAAATGCCCAACGCCCCATCGACGGATAGCCGACTAACGCATGGCTCTCTCGGTCACTCTTCTAATATACCAACGCATACCCATCATCAACGCATAGCAGCCTTTACGAACGCATAGGACACCTTCAAGGCATGATAACTCAACGCCTCGTGGCGTCCAACATATTCTCAACGCGTAGCCATACTAACGCATGGTCAACTCTTAGCCACTTTTGCTCCGACACTAAGCCAACTTTTCTAACCACTGCCCATTCATAGTTCCTTCTCAACTTGCCAACTCTCAAATGTCCGATAGACTTGCCGTTTTTCCCTACCGCATAATACCATACGTTGCCTCAATTGCATGCAGTCAAGTGATTCTGCCATGCGTCCAACATGGTTTTTCACAAAGCATGCGTCCAACTCCACTTACTTCTCAACTATTCTTATCCTACTTCTTTCCTTAATAAACTCTTCCACGAAATAATCTTAGGAAGAGGGTGTAACATCCCAGGTATGATAGGAATCTCAGAGTTCTCCTCCATGTCCAATACTACAAAATCTGCAGGGAAAATAAATTTGTCAACTTTTACTAATACATCTTCAACAATACCTTTAGGATAAGCTAATGATCTATCAGCAAGTTGCAAGGTGATGGTGGTAGGTTGCACCTCTCCAACGTTGAGTTTCCTATAGACAGATAAAGGCATCAAATTAATAGAAGCACCAAGATCACAAAGAGCTCTAGTAACATTTAAAGAACCAATAGTGCAAGGTATAGTAAAACTCCCTGGATCTTTCAACTTTTTTGGTAGCTTCTTTTGCAGTACCGCACTACATTCCTCAGTCATGCTAATCATTTCATATTGCCCAAACTTTTTCTTTTTAGACAAGACATCTTTCATGAATTTAGCATAGTTGGGCATTTGCTCTAAAGCCTCAGCAAATGGGATGTTAATGTGAAGCTTTTTGAATAACTCAAGAAATTTAGCAAATTGGGAGTCTATTTCTTTCTTTTGAAAACGTTGAGGATATGGCATAGTATTAGGTAACAAAGGTAGAGGGTTAGATGACTTACTTGAAGATGTTGACTCTTTTACCTTTACCTCCTTTTCTAAGATCTTTGATTCATCTTTTAAAATTGGCTCTTGGATAGTGTCATCTACCTCTTGTTCTTCATCCTCATCAATGATCAAGGGAGTGGATAGCTTTTTCCCACTCCTCAAAGTCATGGCCTTGCACTCCTCTTTTGGATTTATCTCGGGACAACTAGGAAATTTACCCTTTTGCATTGTTTGGAATGAAGTGGCGATTTGGCTTATTTGTACCTCGATGTTGTGAATGGCCTTACCATGACTTTGTACGGTGCTTTCCAATGCGGTTGTCCTTCCTCTTGATTCTTTTATGAATTCTATCATCAAGTCTTCTAAGTTGGACTTCTTTTCGGTGTGTGATGGACCTACATCGGGAGGACCTTGCAAAACATTCCTCTTGTTAGCATAAGAAAAGTTTTCATGGTTCCTCAAGCTAGGATGGTAGTGCGTTGGAAGTTATTGGTGTTGGTGACTTCTATAATGTCCTCTATCAACATAGTTGGCCGTCTCATTATCTCCTTGTACCAACTCCTTTTGTGTGGCTATCTCCGATGTCAAAGTGGCAAGAGAGGCTATAGATGGTGGATTAGTTTGAGCTTGGCCTCCTGCAGTTAATTTAGAAAGAGCATTAGTAAGGGAAGCCATTTGAGCTTTGAGAGAGTTTACCTCATCCACCTCATACAATCCGGCGGCTTTTGGGATGTTTGGAGAAGCCCGTTCACATGGCCAATTGTAAGATGTAGTGGCCAAGTCTTCTAGTATGGTGTAGGCTTCTTGAGCATTCTTGGAGAAGATTGATCCTCCGGCGGTTGCATCTAAGATGGATTTAGTTGAGCTTGACAATCCATTGTAGAAGAGTTGAATTTGCAACCAATCTGGGTAACCATGTTGAGGGCATCTTCTCAAGAGATCCTTATACCTTTCCCAAGCATCATATAATTGTTCATCCTCAAGTTGGCGGAATGTTCCAATCTCCGTCCTTATTCTTTGGGATTTGGCCGGTGGAAAATATTTATTCAAGAAGGCTTGAGCTAAGACCTCCCATGTTGTAATGCTATCCGGAGGTATGGTTTCCAACCAATCCTTTGCACGGTCCTGTAAAGAGAAAGGAAAAAGTCTTAGTTTAATAGCATCATTAGAAACGTCATTCATCTTTACCGTTCCGCATATCTCCAAGAAGGATCGTAAGTGCTTGTGAGGATCTTCATTGGTTCTTCCTCTAAAGGCTAGCTCTCTAGCCATTGGATCAATCCCGGTTTCAACTCAAAATTGTTGACATTGATAGGCACATTCATTATTCCGGGTTGACTTGCCGGTAACATGGGTTGGAAGTAGTCTCGAATTGCCTTGGGTATCTCCTCTGCCATCTTCGTAGTTTCATTGAGTAGAGCCCTAGATTTCATTTATAAGTCCTATCAATCTCGGGATCAAGAGGGAGGAGGTTAGTATTATCACAAGGCATAAACCGAAAAAATAATAAAATAAAATAAAATAAAATAAGATAAAAAAGGAAATAAAAAATAAAAAATAAAATAAAATAATAAAAAAATAATATAAAATAAAAATAGCACATATAAAAACGATCAAATAATATACACCTCAAATTAAGATCTATCAATTCTAATGAATATTAAATAACAAAAACCGTTCTTTGGATCCTCGGCAACGACGCCAAAAACTTGATGCGCACTTTTAGAGTTAACCGCAAGTGTACGGGTCAAGTTATAATATAAAACGGTTAAGTCTGAATATCGTTCCACTGGAGATCCAATTGGGAAGGTTTAAGTTACTTAGCTATTCTAGAATTGAATCAATTTTATTTGAGGATTGAAATTGAATATTAAAAGTTATGGAAAAATACAAATCAAATAAAGAAAGTATCAAAGGGAGAAACACAAGAGTCAAAGAGAGTTCTAGGGTAATGAATCCTTGTTTATTTCATCATGCAATATTATAGATTTCATAGATTTTATTGCAATTCATATGCCTAAGTCTAGAAACTTAATTCAAAGTTATTTTCTCTAAAAAACAACCCTTTCTCATGCAACTTGATTGATTATTAATCTCTTAAAATCAACACAAAATTACATGAATTAAAAATAGTCTTCAACTTTTATTGTCAACCTAACTACTCTCGTGATAGATTAACAATAATTCATTGTTATAGATCAAGTTAAACAGACAATCTCTCAATCAGACATCTAACCTAACATGTGAAGATGGCCAATCCACAAGAATTAAACACAATAACAATGAAAAGCATAATCATTCCAACAAAACTATGAGTCGACAAAACTAACATGAATTCATAAACAATTCATCAAAACCCTAAAACTAAAGAGTTTAGCCACTCATAGCTTGAAGCAACATGTTTAAGAAAAATAAACAAAGAAAGAGTGTAAAGAAAGGGAAACTCTACTGAAAAGAGGCTCTTGATTGAGGTAGCACCGTCACGATCTCCTTGGCTCTCACGTCGGACTTCGAAGGGCACCAAAACTATCTCGAACTCTTTTCCTCTTCCTTGCAACTAACTCACTCTTTGAACTCTCACTTAATTCTCTTTTTTTTGTACCTCTTTAGGTCTGCAACTTCCTTGCTTTGCTTTGAGTTTTCTCAATTCATTTGGGCTGCTTGAAACCCCCAAATTTATAGAGTTTGGCCGCCCAAAAATTTTCCAAAAATACAAAATTTCCATTAAGGAAAGCTGGCGCCGCGGCGCTAGGGCTGCATCCGAAAAAGTTTGCTCTCGGGTTTTAGCGCCGTGACGCTAAAATGCGTTTCAGAAATATTGCTCTCAGGTTTTAGCGCCGCGACGGTGTCATGCGTTCAACAAGGATGCTTCGAGGCAGCGCCATCCCGGCGCCGCGATGCTACTCTGCGTCCAGAACTATGCGTTGATGTTTCAGCACTGCGGTAGCGCCGTCTCGGCGCCGCGGCGCTATCCCCAAAATTCGCCCTTTTTGGTTTTTCAACTCTTTTTCGCCGTATTCTTGTTCGGTTTTGATCTTTTAGTCGTTTCTTCTAATTTTGCTCGTTTTAACCTGAAAATCACTAGCAAACAAGTGAAATCTAATATAAACTCCCTGAATTTGAGAGAATAGAAAGCACTTTTCAAGTGCTTATCAATTGTGCATCCTAAAGGAAGGATCGAGGAGGTATTGGTAAAGGTAGACAAGTTCATTCTCCTTGCAGACTTCATTATCCTGGATTATGAAGCAGATGAGGACGTCCCAATCATCCTTGGACGCCCATTTCTGTCAACGGGTCGTACACTCATCGACGTCCATAAAGAGGAGATCATTATGAGAGTTAATGATCAGGAAGTGATTTTCAACGCCTTTAAGGCGTTAGAGTATCCAGGAGAATAGGAGACCTAAGCCTTGACGCAGAGGATGAGTTCAATAGAATGTTGCTTAAAGAAGAGAATGATGAAACGATTGCAAATCTGGACGCGCAGCAGCCTGAACAATGTTGTACTTTGGGCCATTCTACTTTTGAATCCTTGACACCGAATCAGACCAACTAACGAACAAAACCATCTCTGGAGGAAGCGCCAGAGCTCGAGTTAAAAGTGTTGCCAACCCACCTGAAGTATGCCTACTTAGCAGAAGGTAACTCTCTTCCAGTTATTATTTCAGCTGCATTATCCCCTAATCAAGAATCAGCCTTGTTAATGATTCTTAAAAAGCACATCCGAGCTATTGGATGGACGTTGGTTGATATCAAGGGGATAAGCCCCACATACTGCATGTACAAAATTCGTTTAGAAGAAGGAAAAGACAGATCCATCGAGCCCCAAAGGCGGCTAAATCCAGCAATGAAAGAAGTTGTTAAGAAAGAGGTGCTTAAATGGTTGGACGCAGGCGTTTTCTTTCCCATCTCTGATAGTAAATGGGTAAGTCCTGTGCAGTGCGTTCCCAAGAAAGGAGGTATGACCGTAGTACCAAACAAGAATAACGAAATGATCCCCACCCGCACTGTCACTGGGTGGAGAATTTGCATGGACTAAAGGAAACTCAATGCGACGACAAAAAAGGATCATTTTTCATTGCCTTTTATTGACCAAATGTTAGATAGACTTGCAGGAAATGAGTTTTTCTGCTTCTTGGATGGCTATTCAGGCTACAACCTAATCATGATTGCTCCGGAAGACCAGGACAAGACAACATTTACATGTCCTTATGGTACATTCGCATTTTGACGCATGCCATTTGGGCTATGCAATGCCCCAGGCACCTTTCAGTAGTGTATGATGGAAATCTTCTCTAAATATTTAGAAGAATCGGTGGAGATATTCATGGATGATTTTTCGGTCTTTGGAAATTCGTTTGAAGCATGTCTAGCCAATTTGGAGAAAGTATTGAAAAGATGCGAGGACACCAACTTAGTGCTCAATTGGGAAAAATGTCAGTTCATGGTGAATGAAGGAATTATCCTTGGTCACAAAATATCCAAGAAGTGCCTTGAAGTCGATCAGGCCAAAATCGAAGCCGTGGAGAAGCTCCCGCCTCCTACAAATGTAAAGATACTTTGCAGCTTTTTGGGACATGCAGGCTTTTATAGAAGGTTCGTCAAGGACTTTTACAAAATTGCACGCCCTTTAAGCTCATTGCTAGAGCAAAACCGACCCTATATCTTTGATGAAGCATGCCTCAAGGCATTTGAGACTCTAAAAGCAGCACTGGTGTCAGCACCAATTTTAATTGCCCTAGACTGGTCACACCCATTCGAACTAATATGTGATGCTAGCGACTATGCGATGGGAGCTGCGTTGGTTCAACGCAGAGACAAAATGTTGCATCCTATAGCCTACGCTAGCAAAACTTTCAACGCAGCCCAAGCGAATTACACCACTACAGAGAAAAATTTACTAGCAGTAGTGTTCGCTGTTGAAAAAATCAAAGCATATCTTCTAGGGTCAAAAGTCATCATACATACTGACCACTCAACTATGTGATACTTGATGACTAAAAAAGATGCCAAGTCGAGGCTCATTTGATGGGTTATGCTTCTTCAAGAGTTCGACGCAGAAATAGTTGATCACAAAGGTACAGAAAACAACGTGGCAGATCATCTTTCCAGACTTGAGAATATGGAACACGATCGAAAATAGTTGGACGTTGACGCAAGCTTTCCATATGAAGTTGTACTGAATGTCACAAAATCCGCGCCATGGTATGCAGATATTGTCAATATCTTGGTGTGCAAGCAATTTCCTAAAGACTTCAACGCACAACAGAAGAAGAAATTGATGCATGATGCAAATTTCTATTATTGGGACAAGCCTCAACTCTACAAAAGGGGGTCGGATCACATCTTCAGACTCTGCGTTCTAGAGACTTCGTATCAACGCCCTCCTATCTCAATGTCATGATTCCCCCTATGGAGGAAATTTTGGAGGACAGCGAACTGCAGCTAAGGTCTTACAAAGCGGATACTTCTGGCCAACTCTCTTCAGAGATGCCAGAGACTATACGATCAGGTGCGATAGATGTCAACACACTGGAAATATCTCAAGTCGAAACGAAATGCCACTTGCCTCTATTTTAGAAGTTGAGCTCTTTGACGTTTAGGGTATTGATTTTATGGGCCCATTTCCGCCATCAAACGGCCACAACTATATACTTGTAGCTATGGATTATGTGTCAAAATGGGTCGAAGCAATCTCTTGTGCTAAGAATGATGCGGCGACAGTCTCAAATTTTCTTCAGAAGAACATTTTCACGAGATTTGGAACGCCGAAAGCCCTGATTAGTGATGAAGGTATGCATTTCATTAATAAAATTATTTCCAAGTTGCTAATCAAATAAAATGTACATCATAGGGTGGCAACTGCATACCACCCGCAGACAAATGGTCAGGCAAAAGTTTCCAATAGAGAGTTGAAAACTATTTTGGAAAAAGTAGTTAACTCCTCTCGAAGGGATTGGGCGTCCAAATTGGACAAGGCGTTATGGGCATATCGGACAACATTTAAGACGCCTCTCGAAAAGTCACCGTACACGCTGGTCTTTGGAAAGGCATGCCATTTGCCCTTGGAATTAGAACACAAAGCATTGTGGGCAACGAAGAGATTGAATATGGACCTAAAGGCAGCCGGAGCAACGCGTCAGCTTCAACTGAATGAATTGGAGGAATGGAGACTGCAAGCTTAAGAGAACGCAAAGATATACAAAGAGCAAACAAAGCGTTGGCATGATCAATGCATCAGTAAGAAATATTTGGATGTAGGTCAAAAGGTCTCCCTTTTTAACTCAAGACTGCGTTTATTTCCAAGAAAATTAAGAACAAGATGGTCTGGTTCTTTTGTGATCAAAGAAATCTTTCCTCATGGTGCCATAGAGCTGATGAATGAAGACGACACCAATGCATTCAAAGTTAATGGTCAACGCGTGAAACCATATTATGGAGACTGCCTTGAACGAGACAAAGTAGCCATTGATTTGGAAAAGATAGAATGAGGAAAAGATGGATGCGTCCTGCGTTGACAATAAGCACATATATCCTAGGGACGCATCCCAACTTTTGTACCTTAATTGCTTTTATGTCTTAATTTTTTTTCTTTCATCCTGCATTATTTCATTTGTCCCTTTCTTTTCTTTATTTGATTTGATTTTATTTTATTTTTATTTTTATTTTTAATTATTATTTTCTTTTATTTATCTGCTTTGAAAATTTTTGTTTGGATGCTATCTGTTATTCTGTGATGAGTGAAATTGAACTCAAATAAAACTCGGATAATTACAAGGCGTCGATATCAAAACGATGCGACACGATTAGCTCGACGCCTGGGGGGGAGGGAATCTGAAGCGATTCTTTCACATCGCAATCAGATCAAGAATTCGAAAAGCTGAATGCACGTTCGCCGACTGACGCTGACTGGTGTCAGACCATTTAATGCGGCTATGATGTCACGCAACGAGCCGATAACCCACGCGCCCAGCTAAAACTCTTTATAAAACCTTTCCTCAACCCTTTTTCGAGTTACGCTTTCTTTCTCTCTGAATTTTCTAATTACCGGCACGATTTCCAGCATACTTGAAAATTTCCCGATTCTCACCCACTTTCCTCTCTTTTAACCTAAAAACTTCCCATGGCTTTCTAGCAACCCACTTCCTCCAAAAGCTCTAAACCTATTGCCTCATCCTCGAGGCATGGTAGTCGAAATCTGTCCACTACCTCTACCACACCTGAACCCCTCGCCATTGTTCGCCCCAACAGTTCTGAGTTGGAGGCGACATCAGCCTCATCTGGCCACGCTCTAGGGACCTGTCTGAAGCTCAAGAGGTGGAAAGGAATGACGAGTCCACCGTCTTAGGAGATATTTTAGACACCATTGATAAAGAAGACGATGACTAGTTGGACGGGTTGGTCGACCAGAGGTTGAAAAATGTGCCACGTGAGTGGTCTTGAGGAGTCGGACTCCGATGAAAGACCTATTGAAAAGGTAATAGCTGTGGTGGAAAAGAAGAAGTCTGCCACGAAAAGGAAAATCAGGCCAATAAGGGTCAGAAGAAGTCGAGGAAAATGTTCCTCAGCTAAGAAGGAAAAATGTAAAAGTAAGGTATGCGGGGACATCCGAGGCTATCGCCGCATCCTCTATTGAACGGCTTGCAGTGAAGGCGGCAGAGAAGTCCAAAAAGCTGAAAGATGACATCAAAAGAATGAAAGAAAGGACGGAGCCATTTCTCGCAGCAAAGAAAAGAAGAAAAGAGGAAATCGCATCTGGCAAACAAGCTGCCAAGGACGCCAGAGAAGCTGAGTTTCACCGCCGTATAGTAGAGATTGCGGCGAATTTTGAAGTGGAGTTAGAAGTAAGCGATGCGAAGAGGCCCCCCAAAGCTGAACGCATCAAGCAGAACGTGAAAAAAAATAAAGGAGGAGAAGAAGAAAGAAAAAGAGGTAGTGATAAGCAAGGAAAGGCTACCAAAGAAAAAGAAGAGAACTGAGGTGGACAAGGCACCTATAGTGGTCATAAGGGACTTGGACGCAGGCAGAGCAAGGAGAACGCCTGCTAGTCCCACCAATAAAAATGTGAAGAGAAAAGAAAAATGGTTGAGGAACAAACAAAGGAGGCGGCGAAGAGCCGAAAGAAACAATTCAGTGTTTTCTACACTGAAGTGGGATTTTTCCCAGAGCCAATTGAGTTGCTCACCTTCATTATACACGGAGTCGATGCAATGGGTTGGAGACAATTTTGTGAAAGTACCCAAGTCATCCAACCCACCGCCGTGGAGGCATTTTACGAAGGAACCATCCACCGCAAAGCACACAAAGTCAATGTTGAAGACGAGGTGATTCCTTCGAGCCTTAGGAGATCAACGGGTTGTTTGATCTTCCCAACATCGCGGCGGCAGAGGGTAATAGAATAATGTCGACGCCTACAGAAGCCGAAATGAATGACGCTCTCACAACCATCGTTAAACCAGGATCAAAGTGGAACACTTCCCCAAAGGCCATTCATACATTGGCGCCAACTTGCTTGATCGCCGAGGCCAACCTGTGGCTTTACTTCATCAAGCTGTCGCTACACCTTACAACGCATGACGCCTCAATATCAAGGGACTGTGCCATGGTCATTTACTGCATCATGCGGGGAATTCGACTAGACGTGGGACGCATCATTGCCCCACAAATTTGGGGGTTGTTTTTCAAGCCAAGGGGTCTGTCACACCCTCTCCCGGATTATCCTCCAAAACCCGAGAGGAGATGTGAAGACAGCAACCTTGACTCCTCTATAAGGTTCACTGTCCAACCGTTAATCACGTAAGACGGCCCAAACGAGGTTCTTGCGTAGGCAAACCATCCAAAACTCGCTTGCTACCTGGAAAATTAGAAAAACATAGGAAAACGTGAGCTAAAGCCTTGTGAGTGACTGGTTTTGTAAAACTATCTTCCGTTCGAAAACAAGCATGTTTGATTTATACGAATAAAGCAAGGATAATTGCAATAATACATCAGAGACATATTTTCCAATAACTCGTTCAAGTCATATTAATCCGTTCCAAAACATATAAAGTCATTTTATAATAATTATACGGAAAACTCGTTTGGTTTCTCAATCATTTCCCTTAGTTGAGGCGAAGCAAGACTCAACGCTCTCAATGTCCAAAACACCTTAGTCAGGGGTGGAGCAAGGCTCAACACACCCAACGTCGAAATCATCCCTGGCTCGATGCGAAGCAAACTCGACGCACTAGCCAGATTAACCTCTATGTGCACATAGGAATATGGCGGGTTGCCCATGTACCTTCTCATGTCCTTGAGTACTGGGTCCCGGGGAAACTCACGTGCCTTTTCAAGTAGATGAGCACTGAGCCTCCTCTTAAACATTTTATCAATCAGTTCGAATAAATCATTCATATGAAACCTTTTATAGAAAACAGGATGCTTCTTGATAAATCATATCTTGCAACATGCCTTTCCATATAGTAAAACAATCAGATACAACATGCCTTTTAAACAATATGATCCAACATCATGAGTTTCATGAAATCAGTTATCACAAAACCATATCACATAAGAACATTTTCAACAAAGTTCAGTTTTGAAAGAACAAGAGAGTCACTCATAATTACTTAAGAGATTTCCTCTTTTCCTTCAAATCCCTGTCTTCCCGAGCTCCTTGAATGCAAGGTTTGAGCTCCTAGCCTGCAAACTATCTCTGGTAATCGGTTGGACGCAACCCTACCCTTAAACGCAAGGTGCAGACTAACTCTTCTTACTCTTTCTGATGTGTTGACCTTCCTTGGACGCAAGGTCTAACTTGAACGCATCGTGGTGTTCACCTTAAATGTTGAGTTCGTGTAAAATGCAAGGCTCACTCTTTTTGACGCAAGACAACTTCTTTAACACTAGATGACTTAAGTATCAAGAATGTCTTCTTCCTTGGCCGCAGACTTCCTCTTACAGACGCAAGGGTTTCTTTCTTCAGCCTTCTTTCTCTCCTTCTCTCAAGGATTCTTACCATCGAATCATCAGTCATTACTTTTCCCTCAAGGTCCTATTTATAGAGGGCTTGTCATCTTACCTCTCTTCTTCTGCTACCACTTGTTTGCCACATGTCATGTTGCATGCTTAATTGATCATGCATTAATCTAAGCGTCACCTTGCATGAGATACTTAGCATGCCTTCTAACACCTCCTACTTGATAAGGTGTCACAACTATGTGTAGCCACCTGGCATATAGGCTTACCTTATGCGTCCATTATGTTCCAATACACAACTACCGAATCAACTCTGTGTTTCTATGCGTTCATGGAACCTTCTTCCAGATCTAACTTCTTTACTCCCTTTTACTACTCTCAGCTTTACTACCTTTATTTCCATTATTCACATTCAAATAGGTGTACAAATTCTAAACGCATACTACTATGCGTTTCAGCTTACCATAAAATACATACATCAATCTTAATCGCATTCTATATGCGTTCAACTCCCTTTTCTTATATTCGTTCACAGCTACAAATCACTCTTTTGTACAATTACACCCTTCTGACCATGTGGTTTACTCTTACCACATCCAACTCAAGTTCTTCTTTAAGCGTTTACCCTCTTGCATTCATCTTTACTTCATCCTGCGTCCATGACCATCTTCCTTTAAGGTCCCTTGGTTTTCCCTCTATGCGTCCTTGAGTCATATACCAAGGTTATTCCTTTAACCATTTCCTTCTTTAACTTCTTCCTATGCGTTTACCCAAGATCGTGGTAACATTTTCCATTTATCATGAAGTTAAGCTCTTCAGCATATAACTTAATAACCAATGGTAGCCACCATCAACTCATAAACCCCTCGTCGCATAGCTAATAGTCGTCCTTAACACAGAACTCCTCAACGCATAGCTAATAGTTTCTCAACACATAACTTCCTCAACGCATAGTAAAACCTTACTAATCACTGAAGTCCTACCAGCATATAATAATCCTTTAACGTTTAACATCTCATAGCACTTTAATGCTTAGCGACCTCTTTTGCACTTGCTGCACTAAAGAACTTCCCGATCAGCACAATGATCCTTTATAGTCAACCTTCAACGCATAGTTTTTGTCCATTTCATGGCTTATCAATTTATTATTAACCTTTAGCCTATCGCATACAACTACTCTCCAATTCAAGGTATTCTTCTCAACGTAACGTAAGTTGAATACAACCTTTGGCCAGGCTCCATCTTTACTTCCAAATGCATAATAACACCTTTCAATGCCTGACATCCCTATCAAAATAACGACTCTTCCATCTAGCTATGGTAACAGTCTACTTTCTTCTCTTTACACTAGCTTCCCATGCTAGGCTTACCAACGCATAGCCGTAATCCATATTCAGTTCTTGTTCCTTCACCTCCATTCACTATTGCTCTATACAACACTCAACGCATTACTTTCCTTAAATAACTATTTCTCCCGCGCATGCTAACTTTTCCTACATAAGGTACTTTCCCACATCTGGTGGTTCTGACCAATCTTGCTTCGTCAACGCAGGGTACATCACCCCATTTAACTTACCACCTTCCAAAACTATTCTCATAGCTTAACAATTTCTAAAATTAAGTATAACCATGCGTTTTCCTCTTCCTCCTAATTTTTGTGTCCCTTTTTAAATCCTCAATATTAACTATTACATGCATTATAACTTATCCATCTATGCGTCAGCCTGATTTCCAGAAATATGTCTACTCTTTTCTTAATACCATTCATCTCAATGCACAGAATTTATTGGCCATAATTCAGTAATTACACAATCTTAACTTTTTCGTTTTAAAAGTTCCGCCAATCCACATACATTTATCCTTTTAATCCTTACTAGCCATTTGAATACCTAGGTTCTTGGAGAGAGGGTATTATAGGGTCAGCTATTCTTCCCCTTTCTTGTGACAAGACTGTGTGCCAACGCAGAATTCATGGAGGATGCGCCAGTCAGTGCAGTAAATGGGGTCCTTTTAGCCCAAAGTCTGAGACGGATATTAAAGGACTCCCTACATTTGCTTGAGGCAGCCAACACAAAGAAAAAGTCTGCCAAGTCACAAGAACCATCATCCCCCCAATATTCTCAACCCAAGAAGAGGAAACTTGTCAAGAAGCATTTTGAGATAAAGGCGTCGAGTTCACAACCTAGTGAAGCCGAAGAAGTTGTTCAGCTCAACGCCAACACACAAGCCTTGACTGTTTATACTCCTCCCATCAACCCAAACACTGAGGAGCCCTCTTCACCATCAACTTCCCCTTCCCCTTCCCCTAAAATTCAAAAAGAGCCACTTCCTGTTCCTACCACCCAACGCGGCCTCCCATCGCCTCTTCAGCTTTCTATCGCAGACTTAAATGAAGAGTCGAAGTGTCGCCGCCTTCTTTGCCTCATCTGGAGTTAACCCTCTCCCCGACTCAATCATCTATCTTTCGGGAGGCAACTCCATCCCCACCACCACCACCCGTTGAGCCGACCCTGACTCTGGATCCTGAGGAGTCAGTGCCCTTTCAATTCTCACTGCCTCGCCATGAACCTCAACCTTCCAATCTTCCAACTCCACCAACTACTAAACCTTCTGCCCGCCCAACTTCGCACTCGCAGGCAGAAGCAACTACAAGCACGCATCATCAAGATAAACCATATCACTTATGGCACGCCTTTGCTCCACTGCAGTTTGTTGATTTAAGTCTGGTGATTTGCTGCAGTACTTGGATGATGGGATCCTTCACCCCGTCATGGGAGATGTGGATGAAATTAGGCGCAAGGAGATGGAAAGTCTCCAACGGCAACAAAATTTGGCTCAACAAGTCTCACAGTTGGGTCAGCAAGTGACTCAAATGGCGCAGCAACAATTGGAGCTTCGGAGTTTTGTTCAATGCCAAGCTCAGTGTCAGGACGAATAATTCAGCGCTATGATGAATTACATTTATGAAGTGTTCGTCCAACGCATCCCAGCACCAGTTATTCCTCCTTCCCTTCAGCAACCCCTTCAGTTCAATGATCCAAATCCTCCTCTGTGGACAACAATGACAACGCCCCGGGGAGAACTTAAATTTGGGGGTGTTCTTTGGGATTTTTCCTTCTTCCCTTACGTTTATTCTTTTGGTTCTTTTGTAAATAGTACAATGCATAATACATTTACATCAATACAACATTCAATTCATGAATTACTCTTTGTTCTCTTTAGTTTGTGCTTTCATTTGTTTCTTGCTTTATTATTTTTTCCGCGTTGTTTTTGTTTCTGCGTCCAACCTCCAGGATGAAATTTATACACTTCCCCTGTAGACTTATTGAAACAAGAGGATTAACTCACAAGCCTTAGGATATTACACTTGGTAAATTACTTCTAAGAGGTAGTATGCGTACAAGCTTTGCCTTAAACCTCTTTTACAATTTTTTCTAAGGCAATCTCATAACTCGATTTTAGCAATGAGGACCTTGCTGCCTTCAAATTTGGAGGTAAGAAAGGTTTGAGCCATGTGTTCAGAATTCATAAAATTTCAAAAAAAAAAATTAAATTAAAAAAAATGGTATAAATATATATTTCTTTGGGGACAAACAACTCCACTGACAACACATAAAATGAGCCTGGTAAGAGTTGAGTTGAGAATGACTCTTTCCACCCTATAGTAGAAGGTGAGAGTCCAAGATTAGCGAAAAATAAATAAACGGTACCACTGTCGACGCAACCAAAAAGGAACGCAATAAGTGCCGAGTTGTGAAAGGGTATTTGCTCGATGTTGGCTGCCTTCATGCACCCCATCGTTGGTATGTCAAAACGAAGGTAGGTAGCCCGGATCAACGCAAGTCCACTTCAAAAAAAAAAAAAAAAACTCATAAATAGAAACTTTATGAAAATGAACTTTAAGGCACATTAATAAAATTAGGACATCAGATTGGCTGGAAATGAGTAAGGGTATTTTTTAGGAATAAGCTTGCCGCATCTAAAAATTAGAAGTACTTTCAAAGCGTCAATTGAAAAAGAACTTGGTGTGGTTATCTGATTGTTGATATAGTCAAGAAATAGAAGGCATGTTGAAAGGGTGAACTTTTACTTAGACTTGGGCAGTAGAAATTAATAAATCTCCAAATAAATATTTGAGGACAAACATTAACTCAAATTTGGGGGTGTGATAACTTGTAGAAATACAAGTTATTATAGTCACTATTTGAATTAATTAGAGTGACTTTAGAGCTAAACGCATGAGAATTATGTAAAATGTATTACCATGCGTTCGCACCATTTACAAAAGAAAATACCTGAAAAATTATGAGCTTTTCTGTTCTTAACGCAGGATTAAGAAGAAAAGAAGCACAAATAACCCAAGTACTAGAGAGGAAGCTGTTGCGAGAACCAGTAGAAACCCATGCGTCAAGACCATGCGTTGAGAAAAAGTAGATACAGACGCTTGGGCAAAAGCTGTCATGTCAATATGCAAAAGGATAACACGTTATCATATCATGGTAGAACAAATAGGCCGACGATGTGAAAAGTCTGCACAGCAGGGCATGGAATTTAATGTAAAGGTGTCAAGTCCTCATGAGTTCAACTTTTCGACGCCTATAAATAGCCCAAAGCTTCTCCATTCAAGAGAATGAGAGAAACGAGTCCAAGAGGGGAAAGCTCTGCACACATTCTCCCTCACCATAACCAGCATCCATTTCAAGTTCCTGTGAGAAAGATTCTTAGAATTTTCAGAGTCATCTCCCAGTGAGTGAGAACCTTCACCCTATATCATTTATGGATTAGATAGCTACCATCTCAAGTCTCCATGAAGCAAGACGTTGCCAGTGGCGGCTTGACGTCTTCCTTTTCTGTTTTATCTCCATTTCCTTTCTTCTTACTTATGTTTTGTTAATGACATTCGAGAGAATGGTTTATTTTCTTAATATAAGTTCGATTGGCGATTATCTTCCATTTATTTTCATATTAAATACTTTACACCATGTGTTTGCATATTAAATGAGTTAGATGTTAGAAGCTAGTTTTTTTCTCTTAAGCAATACTAAGTATGTTACTTTACACCATGTGTTTGCATATCATTAGCTTGCATAGCTTTGTCTGACAAACAAATTTAACAAGCACGACTGTCTAGCTTGAGAGAATGGATGGTTAATCTTTAGCATAGACTAGATGAGGTTCAGAGATGTAGTTCATCTTTTGCTAACGCAAACTTACCATGCGTCTTAGAGATAAGATTAATGTGGCGTCGAAACATCGAGAGATGGATTCACAAACTCAAAGTTTGTAGGTATGTAATTATACTTAGATATGCTTAAGTAACAACTAGCTCCTGTGTTAACTCTATTTTTATCGCATGGTTCCACCGTCATTCTCAACGCATGCTATCTAACACTAAATGACATTTGAAAAACCTTCGCCGCGTCCACCTCATTGTTAGTTGTAGGAAATTTTATTCATTATTTATGTATAGTTTTAGGTACATACAACTCATGCACATAATACCCCTAGAGTCACTGCATAGTCTTGTATCTATTCTCAACGCCTAGTTATTACAAATCCCTGCGTTCGACCCTGGACTCACCAAGAAATCTATAAAAGCATATATTTTGGCTTTTATAGGAAAACTTACTTATTAATAGTCATACTTAAGTAATTCTCGACGCATCTTTGTACGGAAATTATAACATCTAATATACTTTGTGCAACAAGCTATGAAACCAAATCAAAAACCAAAAAAATATCCCAACAGCTAGAAAACATATTTCTCTACAAGTTTGTAGAAGTGAAGAAGTTCTAATTCGGGCTGGAACTGTGACTTTTAACAACTAGAAGTTCGGGAGGTAGCGAGAATAGTAGCAGAAAGAAGCAGGTCTCGCTGGAAAGGTTAAGCATGAAGAAGCGAGAGCGAGACTAGTCTACTAGTCTCACTGGTCAAAATTGTCTCACAAATCTCGCTGGGTTATGGCTCTCGCTGGTCTCACTCCTCCACAGTCTCGCTGGTACTACTGGTTTTTGGCTTGTTTTGCTAATTTAGTCTCGCTAATGGCTTAAATCTTGATCATTAATGAACTTTTAAATGAAGTATAGCCTCGGTTGAGCATTTCTTCATGGAATATAGTCTCTGTGATGGTTTTCTTTATGTAGTTTGGTCTCGGGGATGAATATTAGGCATATCTAAAGATTGTTTCTTATGTAAAAGGAATGTTAAAGAAATCTAACAAAGGGAAACATATTGTTTCAGGCTGAGAGGAGCTAGGAAAGGCATATAACCCGCTAAGAGCACGGGATGAGTTGTGAGTGACAATTTTATTTTAAAATGAGCTTACTTTAAACAAAGCTTTTATGCTTTTCATGGGTTTTAATGTGCTATAAGGATGATTTGCTTGAAAAGAAAAGTATGTATTTTCATGTACGTGCGTATTATATGTTTTACATTGGAAATCATTTGAAGCATGCTAGATGTTAAACGAGTATTATTAAAGGCATGCTATTTATTAACTTATGATTTCATAGAAAAGCATTGATGATTGTTAATGAATTTGAAAAGATTTGGAAATGTTATAAACTTGTGAAGTATTATTATGCTATTTTCAAAGCATATTGTTTTTTAATAATGTTTTGAAATGGTTCCCAATGCTGAAGGACACGGAGAAGGCATGTGGGTAGTCGGGATATAGAAATGGTTCCCAATGCTGAAGGACTCGGAGAAGGCATGTGGGTAGCCTAAATCTTGTATATGAGACTCAGTACTGAAAGACTCGGAGAAGGTATTCAGGTAACCCAATATAAGATATCTATGTGCACATAGAGGTATGATAGACGCTATTGTGTTAAGATTACTCCATACAGCTAAGGATTTTCAACGTTGGGTGTGTCGAGACTACTCAGCCTCAACTAAGGATGTTTTCGACGTTGGGTAGCGTTCAGCTCCGCTCCGACTCAACTAAGGAAAATGTTTTTGAAATAAACTTAATTCCCTTGAATCTTTTTCTGTGATGAACATATATGATATAACTTTGAATTGCTATTATTCACGTATTATCATAGAATAACTTCGGTTTGATTAACTTCTGAGTTTTGAGGAAGGTTTTTCCTAGATATGTCACTCACTGGGCATCCTAGCTCATACTTTCTTTGTTTTTTTGTTTTTCAGGTAGCGAGCGAGTCCGAGGTGCTTAGCCTACGCTGCAACTCATTTGGGCCTACCACTACCAGCGTCTGTGAATTTTGAGCATTGTAAATAGTTGAACCTAAACTTATGTTGTACATATAGAGGGCTAAGAGAGATGTGATAAACCTATGTAAATCTTTGGTTTTGAGTGTAAATTGATGTCTGTATGTTAGCTTAACCCTAGTTAAAGTATGTTGTTCAATCCTTGCTTAAAACTGTTTATTAGGTAAAGGTCAAAGTATAAAGCTGACAGAGGATGCCATAAGAGGGTCGGTGTCCGCCGTCCTCACACTTTCTCTTAGGTTAGGGTACATGGGAGGGGGTGTGACAAGTTGGCATCAGAGCATAAGATTGTGGGGAAATGGAGATTGAATGTTGTAAGTTCAAAGTATGAGAGTTGCAATATAGTAGGATTATGGAAAATTATTGTTAGTAGACAGACGAGGTAGGCAAGCACACATCGGAACTTCGCAAGCTACCAGAGGCTTAGGAAAGTTTGAGGGGAAATTTTGATGATCTTCTAGCAGGTATAAGCTTGTAAAAAATTAAATGTTTATTTGAATAATTCAGTGATTAACTGATAATGTTAAAATAGTATGGGGAAGGTCCCGAAAGGAGAGTAGGGATCGGGAGGATTCAAAGCCTATGAGACATAGTATTTATGGGTACCATAGATATTACATATGCTTAAGGTTGGGTACTGGTTAGGAAGATTGTCGATGTAGTCATTACCCAGGGTTCGCCATTGCTGACGATACTAGAAGTGTGTGAGCCTAGCAGGGCCGCATGATCTTTGATTACATTGAACATGTGCAAGCTCAGTAGGGCAGCATGTTCTTTGATGATGTTGGTTATGTGTGAGCTATGTTAGGTCGTATTTTTAGTTTACTACGGTGTGGTAAACCTGGGTATGACTACAGGATAAGGGTTATACTGAGTTTTTAGTATTGGAAAGAGAAACGAGTTTTGAGGTTGGATAAATTATGATAGTTATAACTGATGAATTAGTTATGTGCAAGTGGTTTGAGAAAGACTTGCAGAAGAGGGATCATAACCCAGTGATTAGTTATTATAGAGTGGGTTGATTCTGAAGCTTTAGATAAGGCTATATAAGAGTAAAGGGAACTCTAGTTAAAAAGAAGAGATTGGTGGATGTAATACCAAAGTAAGACATGGTTGTCAAATATGTAGATAAAAGTCGTCAGGAAGAATATGACATAGCTCAGCAGGTAGCTGAGGAGATTTCGAGAATTACGATGAGTACAATATATGTGGCCTTGAGAGTATCTATGTCTAATTAACTTAGAAGCAATGTATTTATTTATCCCTAATGTACTGCTAAATTGGTAAGTAAGAGGGGAGTCAGGGATTGATACTGGTTGGTGCTGCTAGTTGATCTGTTATCTCTAAATCTAATAGAGTTTGATATTATTTTGGCAAGGACTTTTGGTCAAAGTATCATGCTAATGTTAATTGTTTTAAGAAAGAAGTAAGGTTTGTGAAGGTCGATGAGGTTGAGGTGATATTTAAAGGAAGAAGGAAAGTTGTTCCTACTTGTGTGATCTCGACAGTAAAGGCCAGGAAGTTGTTGAATAAGGGTTGTGAGGCATACTTGGCACATGTGACGGAAGTGAAGGCGGAAAAGTTGAAACCAGAAGATGTGCCAGTGGTACGGGAGTTCTTAGATGTATTTCCTGAGGAATTGTCTGGGTTTCCACCTGATAAAGAGGTGAAGTTTACTATTGATTTAGTAACAACGCCTATTTCTCAGGCACCATATCATATGGCACCGTCAGAATTGAGGGAGCTAAAGGTGCAACTATAGGAGCTAGTAGACAAGGGATACATTAGACCGAGTGTATCTCCATGGGGTGCGCCAGTTTTGTTTGTCAAGAAGAAAGACGGCACAATGAGGTTTTGTATTGATTACCATCAACTAAATAAGGTAACAATATGTAACAAATATCCTTTGCCTCGTATAGATGACATGTTTGATCAACTCATAGAAGCTTCGGTGTTTTCGAAGATAGACCTGAGGTCAGGGTATTACCAGCTGAAAGTTAGAGAATTGGACATACCTAAGACAACTTTTAGAATGAGGTATGAACATTACGAATTTCTAGTGATGCCATTTGGTTTGACGAATGCACCAGCAGTATTTATGGATCTAATGAATAGGATCTTCCATCCCTATCTAAACCTGTTTGTAATTGTGTTCATTGATGATATACTGGTGTATTCTAGAGACAGAGGAAAACATGCTGAACATCTCAGGACTATGTTGCAGACTTTGAGGGAAAAGAAATTGTATGCAAAGTTCAGTAAATGTGAGTTTTGGTTAGATCAGGTCGTGTTTTTAGGCCATGTAGTATCAGCTGCTGGAGTCAATGTAGATTCCCAAAAGACTGAAGCTATAGTCAAATGGTAAAGACCTAAGACTGTGACAAAAGTACGTAGTTTCCTGGGTTTAGCAGGATACTACAGGAGATTTGTTTAGGGATTCTCCAAGATAGCCTTACCACTCACTAGTTTGACTAAGAAGAATCCTAGATTTGAGTGGAATGAGAAGTGTGAGCAAAGTTTCCAGGAACTGAAGGGTAAATTGATAACTGCACCTATTCTAACACTTCCGGAGTTGGGAAAGAAGTTTGAGGTTTATTGTGACGCTTCTCGCCAAGGGTTAGGTTGTGTGCTAATGCAGATTGGTAAATTAATAGCTTATGCTTCTAGGCAGCTGAGACCTCATGAGAGTAACTACCCTACTCATGATCTGGAGTTAGCTGCAGTTATTTTAGCGTTAAAGATATGGCGGCATTACTTGTTTGGGGAAAATGTCATATCTATACAGATCACAAGAGTTTGAAATATATCTTTGATCAGAAGGAGCTTAACATGAGACAAAGGAGGTGGTTAGAACTGATCAGAGATTATGACTACACTATTGAATATCATCCAGGGAAAGCGAACGTGGTGGCTGATGCCTTAAGTAGGAAGTCAAGAGGTGAGACAAGATCTTTAAATGCTGTAAGAGTTACTTTGCTCAAAGAATTCAGAAGTAGTGCTGCTAGTTTAAAAGCGACTAATAAGGGGACATTGTTAGCACATTTCCAACTGAGGCCCAAGCTAGTGGATGAAGTCATAAGGTTGCAGTCAGAAGATCATGTGATTAAGAAACTAATAGAAGAAGTAAAAGCACAGCAAATAGTGGACTACGAGCTTAGGTCTGATGGTGCATTATTGAAACATGGTAGAATTTATGTGCCAAGGAGTGTAGAAGTCAAACATGGTAGAAATGGTTCCCAATGCTGAAGGACTCGGAGAAGGCATGAGGGTAACCTGAGTATTGAGATAGCCCCCAATGTTGAATGACTTGGAGAAGGCATGTGGGTGGCCTAAATCTCATATATCGGACCCAGTACTGAAGGACTCGGAGAAGGTATTCGGGTAACCTAGGATATGATATTTATGTGCACATAGAGGTATGATCGACGTTGTTGTGTTGAGATTACTCCACACAGCTAAGGATTTTCGACGTTGGGTGTGTCGAGACTATTCTGCCGCAACTAAGGATGTTTTCAACGTTTTGTAGCATTGAGCTCCGCTCTGCCTCAACTAAGGAAAATGTTTTTGAAATAAACTGAATACCCGTGAATCTTTTTCTGTGATAAACATATATGATATAACTTTGAATTGCTGTTATTCACGTATTATCATAGAATAACTTCGGTTTTATTAACTTTTGAGTTTTGAGGAAGGTTTTTCCTAGATATGTCACTCACTAGCATCCTAGCTCATACTTTCTTTGTTTTTCTGTTTTTCAGGTAGCGAGCGAGTCCGAGGTGCTTAGCCTACGCTGCAACTCGTCTGGGCCTACCACTACCAGCGTCTGTGAATTTTGAGCATTGTAAATAGTTGACCCTAAACTTATGTTGTACATATAAAGGGTTAAGAGTGATGTGATGAACCTATGTAAATCTTTGGTTTTGAGTGTAAATCGATGTACGTATGTTAGCTTAACCTTAGTTAAAGTATTTTGTTCAATCCTTGCTTAAAACTGTTTATTAGGTAACAGTCAAGGTATAAAGCTGACAGGGGATGCCGTAAGAGGGTCAGTGTCCGCTGTTCTCACACTTTCTCTTAGGTTAGGGTACTTGGGAGGGGGTGTGACACATATATTCTAAGCTATGGACAACCAATACACCTAGCATGCATACTAATGCCCTTGCTACTTAACGATTTTAAGCATAGATGAACACGAAGGAAACACGCCAGCAAAATCGATTAGCTAAGACATATATTCAAGGGGAGGGGCGTCAATTCATCCGAAAATATACATCTAAATTTACACAAGATTCAAAGAACACAACCATAATATGAAATTTATATAAAAATGAAATCTCAAGTAATTACATAGGATTTTACTCTCAAGAACAAGAAAACACTTACCTCAATATCTCCATAGAAAAAGAAATTGAAGAAGAGAGCATCCAATTCATGGATACAACCTAAATTAAAATGAAAATCCTAAACTAAGAGGGTAGAATTATGAAGGAGAAGAAGAAATTTGGAAGAAATCCTCAACCTTCATCAAATCCCACTTTATTTTCCTCCCCGTAAACCCTAAAAATGAGGAGATTATTTATAGAATCGGGCAGAGCATCGCTGCACTTTTGGAGGGCGTCCCAACACTCTGGGTCGAAGTCGAAGTGCCTATCCAAAGCATAGCGACGCTGCACTCCGACGCGCGCAGTTTTTGCATGTCCGTCAATATCTGGAGTGCAGCTGCACTCTCGCCAATTTTCCTCTCGAGTCTCCAGCATAAATGCTCAGCAAAGCTGCGGTCTCTAGGGGCATTTTCGTTCTTTTCCATACCCTTGAGCTCCAAGTGTCCAATTTCACTTTTGATAGCTTCAAATCAACCCCGAACTGCCAATAACACTCCGTTATGCATGATTTGCTCAAATTCCTATAAAATAGCATAATAAACACATAAATCCACGAACGAGCCCAAATTAAGCTAGGGAAAATAACACTTTTATGGCGCTATCAATGACTTAATGAAGTAATTAATGAAATCAACACCCTGAAACACTCTTATCTCTTGAAGTTTGACTTATTTTACTTTCCTTTTTTGGTTTTTAAATATTAAATCCAAACTTGATTTCAAATCCTTAGATAAAATTGATTCAATTCTTGAATAGTTAGGTGAATATATTGAATTTTGTCCCTAGTGAATACGACACTCGAACTTAAACCATTTTATATTATTACTTAACCCGTGCACTTGCAGATTTCGCACTTCAGTTGCTAAGAAATTTCCCTATTGAAAGCTTTTCAGTTCTTTGTTCGTTCTTGAACTTTTTTTGTTTTTGTATGACCTAATCCTCTAGGATCAAAATTCTTTGTTGTGTTTTACAGAGCTAGGACGAGGGGAAAGGCGATGTAAGAGAGAAGCTAGAGAACGAAGAGCTTTGGAAGAGCATAGAAGTGCAAAAGGCACATTTAAGGAAGAGCACTTGCAAAAAGAAGAAGAAGAAGAGGCAATGAAGCAACCTGAAAAACACACACTGCGGGACCTTTCGGCACTCAACGTTAACCAGCAGCCCCTTTACGTCACATATCCTGCCACGATAGGTAACTTTGAATTGACATTTGGTCTTATTCACTTTACTACCATCTTTTTCTTGAAATGCAAGTGAGGATCCACACAAGCATTTGAAAGAATTTCACATTGTGTGTGATGGAATGAGACCTCACGGTATTTTCACCTAATATTTAAAGAATTGATAGATCTTAATCTAAGGTATATTTTACTCAATACAACAAATATCCCCTACAATAGGATTAAAAAAAACACCATTGTATATTTTTCATAGCATTTTCAAAATGCTGTCGTAGCCCATGTTATTGAAAGTCGACGAATTTCCACATCGTTTTCCCCTGCTATAAAGAAAGCTATAAAAAGTCCATTTTTGATAGCACAAATTTAATGTTATGAAAACTTTTCGTAGCGTGAAAAAAAAACACTATAAAATGTCTTTTATACCGGTTTTTATAGTAGCAGAAAAACGCTATAAAAGACATGAGTAGCATTTTTAACAGTGTTGTAAAAACGCTATAAAAGTGTTTTCATAGCATTTTAAACCATAGCTTTTTTATAAGGCTATAAATAACGCTATATTCGATAGCTTTAATTTAATATTATGAAAATGTTCCATAGTAATGGAAAAAATGTTATAGAAATTTTTATAGCCATAAAAACGCCATAGAAGACTTTCTATAGCATTTTTAGACATGTTATTTGCTACAACAAATATTATTTTCTATAGCATCTATTTATTGCATTGGGTCTACTACCGCTATAAAAGAAAAATCAAGTTGGGCCAAATATGAAAAAAATGGCGCTAAACGGAAATAAAAGTGTGACTTGGCACTCATCTTCTTCCTAAAATTTCATTTCCTCTCTCTCACACAAGATTATTTACAGATATCCCTCCAAAAATTTGACTTCTTTATCTCTGACGAAAATTTTCATTTTTACCACCTTCTTCCCCTTCACTAATTTCTTACACTTACTTTTGAAGTGACTTTTTTTGTGACAGTAAAACCACTCTATCTCTTTATTCTTAGTATTCTACTTTTTTTTATTGCTACTCGGTCTATCATTTTTAGAATTTATCTTGTCTTTACCCTTATTCACAATTAAAGCTAAACCTATAGTAGATTATTTACTACTGTTCTTCCTATGAATTTCTTCAGCTATAGGTAAATCACAAACTGCTAAAACTTCAATGTGTTATCCCAAATTGAATTAGGCACTGCTGTTTTCATAGTTTAGCAACTATCAGGTAAAGACATTAACAACTAAATAGCATAAGCTTCATCAGTAAATTCTATCTTAACATACTTGAGTTCATTAATTAAGGTCGTAACCTCATTAATATAGGTAGAAACATTCTCAACCATTTGCATGTTGAAATATTTCTTAAGGAGATAAGCCTTACTATTAATAGATGGTTTCTCATACACATTTGAAATATTTCTTAAGGAGATAACCTTTACTTCTGTTAATTTTGTTGCACTAGTCACATTAACTACAAGACTAGCCACATTCATCGTCAGACACATTCTGATGCCTGCGACTGCTGCTTCTTCATTTAGGTTCTCCCAATCTTCAATTGGCATCCCTTTCGGTCTCTCCTTCAATGTCTTATGCATTTTCTTGTAAGTTAAAAAATCCTTAACCTGCATCTTCCAATACCCAAAATTTGTCCTATCAAATTTTATAATTCCCTTGAAACTTTTTGGCACTGATTATCCCATGACTCCTGAACCAGCTAGGTCTGATACCACTTCTTGGGAAATTTTATGCGAGATATAAAAAAATGCGGAATAAACTATATTATATCTCAAACTCTCACTTCACATTTTAGAACCAAATAAGTAATCGATCATAAAATAAGAAATAATAATGTGAAGCAAAAAAGAGACATCGAAAAATATACTGGGTCACACCAAACTCGAGACTACGTCCAGTCTTCTACAACTGCAGGTTCTATTATGATGGAGATTACAAAGAAATTCAACCTCATGCTACAAATCTCTCCCCAAATAGCTTAACAGGATCTATTTGAATCCAGTACCATAAACAATAAGAAGAGAAACCTCAACCCAAGAAGAAACAATACTCACTGCCACATAAGACAACACACTGGAATTTTAAAGAACTTCAAACTGAAGAAATGTTCTTGAAATTGCCGTCTGGTTGTTGTATCTTCTTCACCATGCCGCACATATATATATAATGTGTTAATTGGTTGTTATTAGTGTGAAGTAGCCAAATGGGCCATGGCCCAAAACAAGAAAATCGTTCAGCATTTCCACTCGTAATTCCTTCTTTAACAAGCAAGCCACACCTCCCTCATTGACCAATAGCAAAAGCATGTTTATGGATTAAGCAAAAAAATAGGAGCGATGGGATGAATGGCCAAAATAGAATGACGTATTTGAAAAATGGCCAAACATATTTTTCTTTATGAAAATGGCCAAATGACTAATTTTGATACTGTTTAAATTTTAATATGGACAAAAATATCCCTACAACCTAATTCTTGTATTTATGGGGTATTTTGAAAAAAAAAATTAATTATAATCTAATAAATTTGAACTACCTAAAATCTAATCTTAATTCTAAAAAGATAATATCACACAATCTCGTAGATACATAATCTAGAACAAACATAATGCGAAATTAATGGTTGAAAAATAGAAAAATTAGATCATTGAATTTCACCCACAAATTAACCGTAAACTATAGAGAATATAAGCAAATACCTTCTATTTAAAATAGCTTTCAAATATCTTATACCCATTAGCTCTTACAATTACGGCTAAAATATTTGCTTGAGTCATGCAATTACAATGTAAAAAGAAGCCATACAAATACCTTGAACTTAGCCTCTAAAATCTTTGTTGAGTCATGAAAATACATGATATTAAAAGAAGGAGGGGTGGGATAAACAAAACAGAACCCAAAAAGAAACTAAACATACTTACATTCTACCTTCTACATTTTACAATCTATATACCTTTTTCCAAGGAAACTTTTGGCTTGAACTTGGTCCCACTAGTTACATTATTTTTGGAATTATCTCTCATTACCAGCCTCGCCGCACCCATATGCAACAAAATCGTAGGTGCTCCCATGGAAAAACAAAAGCATTTTTTTTTCATGGGTCGACTAGTGTGGGGGGTTGTTGCCTATTGTCGTGCAAAGAAGAATAAATTGAAGGAGAAGGTGTGAAATTCTGTTATATGATAAAAAAAATAACCAAATCCCATAATAAATAAAAACAAAAAGAAAAAAATTCTAAACAAACAAAGCGCCATTGATCCAAAAACATCAAATCCAATAGCAAAACCAGTGTCAGTCGCCGATGGTGCAGGCACCTCAACAATCGAAGGCAACAACATCAATGAAGCTATCACAACGGTCAAAGACAGCAGGCGCTGACGACTTCAAATGTGAATGATGATGCCTTGTCGTAGCCGAATAAGCTACCAAGACAAGGACTAGAAGAAGCGCAACAAAGCTTCTGAAAGCCATGGAAGAGAGAAGGATTTTGACTTTTGAAGAATTTTAGAATTTTGAGAATCTTTAACAGAAAGGGAAATTATAGAAGATGATTTGATTCTTTTTGGTGATATAAATAAAAAAAAATTAAGGAATGAGAAAATATGAGATTGTTGTACTTTTATAAAAAACTAAATTTTGCTAAAATTGTGGGAAGATATACACATCTTAAATTGATAGTAACTTTGAATTTTAACCGGACAAAATTGAAAAAGTAGGTAAGGAAATGAGCCCTCCATATCATAGTTTTAGCCCTAAACCAAACCATTCAAAAAAAAAAAAATGTCCATTTTTTGAATTGAGTGTTTTGGTTAACCTACACAACTTCTCAAAAAAATAAATAAATAAAGAAATGGGCTTTTTGGAGTTTTGAGCTCCACATCCCTAACAATATTCAAGCTAAACAAAAAAAAAAAAAAAAAAAAAATAGGTTTTAAAAACTTATACTTGTTAAAATTGAGACATGAATTCAAATGTTTCTTTAGAGTTGTGACTATGTTAATGTTGTCTCCTCAAACATATCATCCCATCACACAAAATAAGTCCAACACATAATAACTTTATAACAACAATAATACATCTACAAAAAGCACATTTTAATAAATCCTCACCGACAATTCATCATCTTCATGGGCTATAAACAACAATAGGACTTCTCACAACATGTCGAGCACCAATCCAAGCAAGAGAACCCGACACCATTTTCCCCGACGGCAAAGGACTTGCCTTCACAACAACCTTAAAACTCTTCTTCTGCAGCAACCGTGAAAATGACAGAGTGGTCGGCGTAACTGTGATCTCCACCCCTGGAGGAGCCTTGATGGTGGCATTGTAGACAGAGACGGGGTGAGCCACGTTAGTGACTCGTCGTCGAAACGTAGTGGTGGTCGGTCTTTGGGTGCTTTTGAGGCTGAGTTGAAAGGTTGGATAATTGAGAGCGTCATGTCCTTGGCCGGGGATTAGAGTGGAGCAGTTTATGGTTTTGGTTCCGGCGAGGACGGCGATTGAAGATCCGGTGTAGCCTTCGCGGCAAAGGAATTGGATGTACGACATTTCATTGAGATCGTAGATTAGACCAGGACTTATGGCTCTTGATGGATTTAGGTTGCCAGCGCCGTACGCAAATTCGCCGTCCGGGTTTAGTCGTCGGCTTATCGGTCTCGCTTCACAGTAGGAATAAAAATGTTAATAATTTATAATACTTAACATCGGAGTTTTGTAATTATTGTTGCTTGTTATGCTTTTTTTGTATGATTTCTTGTTATTTGGAGTGTAAAATTGGTTAAAATTTGGAGAGTAAGATTGTACCTAATACATACTTCTCTCTCTTTTTATATATAGAAAAAATAATAAAAATCACTTTTTTAGAAAAGTAAAAAATGCACGGCTACGTTTTTATTGGGTGCAGCCAGAGTGCACCCCAAGTATTTTTTTTTTCCTTATATTTGTTGTTATTTGTTTTTTTTTTTTTTTTTTAAATTGGTTTAAATATTGCTTATTAGTCTAGATTTATTGGTGAACTTATTTTATCCCATCAACATACCTCCCTTGTACACTTATTGTCACATCATATTAATTCATTTTAAGTAATCAGATTTATTGACAAAAACCTATCGAAATTAAAGTCTATATAGTGAAGAAATGTAATTAAGATTTTAAAATTTAGAGAAGCAATGACCGAATATAGGAATAAAATTTGTAATTTAACTATATGAGTTTAAACCAAAAATTAAATACTCCTACTATAGAGGTTGAAATCTCATTTGACACATTTCTTCTTGATAGTGGATTATTTTTGTCTCTAAATATTTAAAAGAGTGATTTAAGTGGTTCAATTTTAAAAGGAAAAAAATATATTATTTTATCTTCCTTACATTTCAAGTTTATACCCACCAATTTCATTTACATTTCCATTTCTATCGACAAGTTTTATCTGCTAGCATAACATAATAGTTAAAAGTATTTATCTTCGACCAAGAAAATAGATTAGGTACCAATCTCACATACATCTCATAACAAGAATAAGAATTTATCTTATAATCCTTCCATCTAAATCATAATACACCAATTTGGTCACGTAATCTAGGAAGTAAATAAGTAATCGATGAGAAACACTATAGCAAGAATCAAAATTGTTTACTTTTCTAACGTTGAAGGATTAAAATAAACATGTTGAAAAGAGAGACACATACCAGTGGTGAGCAAGGCGGATCTAATGGCGGCGGGAGACCAAAGAGGGTGGAAAGACTTGACGTAGGCGGCGGCAGCCGCGACGTGGGGGCAAGCCATAGAAGTGCCAGACATGAGTGTGAATTTGGAGAATTGGGTGTCACCCTTTAGCCCTGTCAATGACTTCAATGGTGTGTAACCAGCCAATATGTCCACTCCTGGCGCTGCTATGTCCGGCTGTTTGGGATTCAATAGTTGAGAACCATTCAAGTCATGTTTAATGTGTATTTCAACTTTCAATTTATAAAGATCCAAAATTTATAAACATCCTTTAATATTAGGCTTGTCAAGTCCAAAAGTGTGCTGACTCCTCACTTCCGTATTAGACTTTTTTTTTTCTTTTTTTAATGAATCTATTTGACCCAAACTTAAAAAGACATGCTCTTATTAAAGTATAGCTTATTATTCTTTTTAAGAAAGGTTAAATCACCATTCAACTCAAAATCTTAAGTTGATGGGATAAGGTAAATTTAATATTATATCAACACTCTAACACTCCCCTTACTCGTAAACTTTAAATTTATAGAAAGTCCAACGAGTAAAAATCAATATTAGTGGGAAGTAAATGACATTATAAGAGTTTGAGAAAAAAGTTTCATGTTTTGATACTACTTTAAATTCACCACTCCAACCAAAAAGTTAAGTCTAAAAAAAAAAAAAAATTGTTAGACACAAAATTGAAAATTTATTTAGAAATATGAAATTTAGGTTGAAGACATGATAAATTAAAAGTTCAAAGCTAGACTTCTAATTTAACCTAACCTTTAGAATGCGGTTGGAGCCTGGATTTGGGCCTCTGGATGAGAAGGAACCTACCACGGGAGCTGTTGCCTTGAGTTGTCTTGTTTTGTATATTACTGCCGTTGGTGTTCTGTAAAGAATTGAGATCACATTCAAGAAGCAAGCCAAAAGAGGTTGCATTTAAAGGGAGCATATTGACAATCTCACGATGTAAAGATTGATGAAAAGACTTTACAATCTTTATAACATACATGATCTGTTACTTTTCTCATTGATAATTGGTTTTAAGATACAACTCTATGTTTATCTAGTAACAACCAAATCAAACCAAATCGTAAAAGGTTAAATGTAATCATAATTATGTATTACCTGGTGGACTTGATGTAGGTGTGAATAGTAGCACCAACAGAGCTGCTAACCATGGTGGCAGGGGCCATGAAGATATCAGCATTGTCAAGAAAGTGATCACTTTGAATGATAACACCATTAGCACCAAGTGATTTGATAACAGAATCAGCTCCCCAAGTCATCAATTTACAGAAAACAAGGCTGCCTTTGACTTTGGCTGGATCAAGTGAGTCCTCTTCACAATAGCTTGCACTGTCTTTGCTTTCTGAGTTCCTTGCCACATCCCCTCCACTCACTAATGGGTACATTTTTTGCTTTGGATTGAAGATGTTTATCCCTACTCCCTATATGCTCATTATTATTATATTATTATTCTTATTCATACCGTTAAAAAAATTAAAAAAAAAAAAAAAAAAACCCAAAACTTTGAGTTTAATAATGGAACAATATTTTGGTAATTTTAATATTAGTGTTTAATTTTTTTTTTTTCAAAAAAACCAATACTACTTTAATTTTATACTTTAATTTTGATTTATTGTGGTCCTTATGTTTTAAGGATGTTTATTGATTCATACAAACTACTAAGTACCGCTCACTTGAAGAGTCATCATTTTCCAAGATTTCAAACATGCCACAATTATCTCATGATTTTTTAAAAAGTACTTTTAGACTTTAAAGTTTAACCTTTGAGGTTTCTACAAGTTTACATGTCAAGTGACCTAATTTGTTTTTAAACTATCAACTTTATATTTGATAGATTCTTAAATTTTATTAATATTAAATAAGTTTTTAAAGTTTCAAATTTGTATCTAATATAGTCTATGAAATATTCAACATCATCTGTAATTAACAAATATTTTAGACATAAAGTGATAAGGGTATCTACTTCGATATATTAAGCTTTTATGCTTTAATATATATATATGTTAAGCTCTTAATGTGTGTCTAATAAATTTGTGAATATAACCCAAACTAAATAGGTCAAAGTCCGGTTAGACACCAAGAAAAACTTAAAAATTAATTTGTGTCTAATAGATTTATGAATTAAAAAGTTATATATATCAAATAGGTTTAAGTCTCATTGAAAAAAAAATTGAAAATTTGAAAACTATTTGGCACAAAATCGAATATTGGAAAATCTATTAAAAACTTTTAAAGTTTATGCCTCCCAAAGTCAGAATAACTAAACAGAAAATTAAAATTTAAAAACCTATCAAACTTCTTTTAAAATAAAAAATCTATTTAGCATAAACTTTGAAAGTCCAACAATCATCTAAAATCTCATCTCTTAAAACCATGTCATAACTCATATACAGACCATTTTAACTTTTATGCTCCCAAATCTTATGTTTTAGTTGTTAAATTTGACATAAAAACGTAGGTTGAATTTTTCATTTATTTCAATCCTCGTGAATGAAATTTGAAAATTCATTTCTTTAAGAAAATTAAAAAAGCATTTCATTAATAAAAGATTCATGCAAAACCTTTTCCAAAATAATAATAATAATAATAATGCAAAAACATATGCAATATATAAACTTACAGAGATGTTCTTCCCATTGCCCAACTCTAATGGGCTGATAAATTTCCGATCAATCGCACTAGCAGCAACCGTCACAATCCACGGCGCGTGGTTGACAACACTGCCGGCAGTCGGACCACTGTTGCCGGCGGAGGTCACGGTGATGATGCCCTTCTTCATGGCATGAAACGCACCGATGGAGATCGAGTCATCGGAGTAATTGTTGAAGCTGCCACCGCCGATCGATATCGAAATGACGTCGACACCATCCTGTATAGCGGCGTCGAAGGCGGCCAGAATATCCATATCGGAGCACCCGCTACTAGCCCAGCAGACCTTATACATGGCAACTCTTGCTGACGGTACCCCTCCGCGGGCGGTTCCTTCGGCCAGACCGAAAAGGCTGGCTCCAGCAACTGCATTGCCCGTTGCCGTTGACGATGTGTGCGTGCCATGGCCATCGGCATCTACTGGTGACAAGATGTCGGCGGGATCGGGGCTGCCATCGAGCTTGAAATATCTTGCTCCGATAAGCTTTCTTCAAGATATAAGAAGATTGACAAAGGAAAAAAAAAAAAAAGGAACATTGAAAGTTAATGTTCAAATGATTTTCAAAATGAACCATTGAAAATCAAAATTTAATATTTGTATAATGATTTACTGAATTCTTTTCTTTTAGAAATGGACTAAAATTCAAATTTTTCTTTCAAGAAAATGAAAATCATGATAAGAAAATTAAAAATAAAAAAGGATACATTTCAAAAACAAAAAACAATATCAATTCATGTGGAAATTATTAATTGAAGGAATTTGTTTACTTTTTTTTTCTTCTTTTTTTTTTTCTTTTTAAGAAATAAAGATAGAAGTAAAAAATAATGAAACAAAACAGTCTATGAATTAAATTTGTAATCTTTTGTTCTTCATTCAATGATGAAAGTAAATCATTGAACAGAATTATAATACTAGTCATTATATAATATTCAAATATAGTCGTTATAACTTGATCATAAAAGTTTTTCTTTTTATTTACAAAATGATCAATCTAGGCATGGTTAAATAAAAAGAATAGTTGATGGAAGTATTATATTCATAAACAATGGGAATACTATATACGTGATACATCTCATTCTGTTTATATACATAAAAAAAAAAATTTAAGTATCTTTTTAAAGAAAATTATGATAAAATTTATCAAGATAGATTTAAATATAAATACTACATAAAGATAGATGTAATGTAAGATGTACGTAATTATTTTATTATTTCAATACATAATTCACTTTATTGTATTTATTATCATTTTAAACGTAGATATTTAAATCTCTCACTTTATTCAAATAAAATAATAATAAAAGAGACTGGGTATTAAAAGTCAAAACTAGAATTTTACTTATTGCAGCCAGTGAAATTGGCAAAGTGGTGACAAGTGCCTTTCCATTTTTTGGGTGGAGGACCAAACCCATCATCTTTAAAGCTATCGGCAGTTGGAGTGATTCCTACAATTAATTTAATTAATAATATGGATGAAATGATTTACCACTATAATTACAAGCGACAACCATTTATAGTGAAAGTTTTAACTGATGGAAAGTATTAATCAATAATCATCTATTCTAACTAGTTGAAACAAAAGAAACAGAAATTTGTATTTATATTTATTACCAGAATTATGAAGTAAAATTTTGTGTGTATTTCACATGTTTTTTGAAAAGAATTTAAAGTAGTCAAATGTCTATTAGGTTAAAATTGACTAATTACGCTAATTATGAGAATGAAAACAAAATATGTTTTCTATTTTATCTTTCCATGTAATTAATAATAATGGTAGAAAAATAATGTTCAATTTAATTAAAATAATAAAACAGCTTGGTATTTTTAATTCAATCTCAATACAAAAAAATACTAGCCGCACTTTTTAAAAAACAAAATAGAAATTTAACTATATGTATTATATATTAAATCCACTGTTTATTTTGATGGCTATATAGAAATCAAAATATGTTTCTTATCAAAATCTTAAGTCAAGGATTTACAATTATGATAATTTGTGCTATAAAATAACTAAATTATTTACCGTTGACAGTAATAACTACCACGAAAAATAGTTGTGAGAGTTTTTAAGTGTCATAAAATCCCAATTTTCTAGTATTTAAAAGGAGGAGAAAAATTACCGGTATCAAATAAACCCACAATAATGTCATTCTCCTGTTTGGTATTTCTTCTTGCATTGGAAGACAATCCAATGAAGTCCCAAGATCTTGTTGTTTGTAGCTTTCTATACTTGTTTGGGATCACATGATGCACATCTTCCCTCGCTATATACATCAAACTCATGTATATCACCAAAAAATAAGATATGGAAAATGGGAGGGGTAGAAAGCAAATAAAGAAGAATACTTGCACTAGAAAGATAAAGTATAGAAAATAGGAAACTATCCTTTTGGTTTCTAGGTCTTCGGGCTAGTTTTCATTTGGTCCCTTCATTTCAAAATGTTACACTTTTAGCCATCAAGTTTTGAGTTTAATTTCAATTTAGTATTTAGGTTTCAAAATGTTACAATTTTTATACTTGAGAATAATTGTTTTTGTTTCAACTTAGTCTATAAATTTTAAAATTTACACTTTTAACCTCGACTTTTCACTGAATACTCATTTTATTATTTGACATTAAAATTTATTAATTAATTTAAAATAATCATGAAGTGAAATTTTAAATTAAGGGTAATTGTTTTTAAATGGAAAGACAATTGGAAATATTTACAAATATAGTAAAATGTCACTGTCGATTAGTGATAAACCTTGAGATGTCTATCACTAATAGATAGTGATAGATGATAGTAGTCTATCAGTATCTATTAGTGATAGACTTGACATTTTGTTATATTTGTAAATATTTTGACTCATTTTGCTATATTTGAAAATAGACCTGAAATTAATTTTAATAGTTATGAAAAATAGTGAAACTTAATTAATTATAATTCTTTTAAATTAATTAATATAGACATTAACAATAAAGATTGAAAGTGAGTATATTTAATGAAAAATCCTTGTTAAAAGTGTAAATTTTGAAACATAGGAACTAAGTTGAAACAAAACTAAAACAAGGATGATATTGTAATATTTTAGAACTTAAAAACTAAATAGTGTTAGTTGATATAATTAAATTTCTCTTCACTCACTAACTTATGCTTTTGGGTCAATTGACGATTTAATATGGTATCATAGCAGGTGGTCTAGAAATATATTGTGTTCAAGCTCCTACAATGTTATTTCTTTCCATGTGATATAAAAAATTAAAAACTAAAAAGCGTAACATTTTAAAAATTTATGAACCAAATAAAATTAAGAATAAAAAGGAAAAATAAGAGGGGGTAAAAAGCAAATTAAGTAAAAAGAAAGAAAGAGAGATTTACTTGACAATTGTTTGGCTTCCTCTTCAGTAAGTTTGGCAGCAAAGGCGTTGAAGCTTTTCGTGTAACTATAGACCATCGACTCCCTTGCCTCCGCATGGCTATAAAAAGATACAAAAGTGTTCAAATTACAATTTTCGTAAAAAAATAAATGAAATAAATTATAAAAAAAATGTCAAAATATTATTATGAAAGTTATTTTATTTTAATCTCTAGACTTGTCTAATTTTAGTTTATCTACTTTTAATAAATCATTTAGTGACGTTAGTTTATTATTGAATTTTTTAAAAACTTTTATTATCTATTAAATTTGTATTTCAAATATTGAAAATATATTCTCATATTGTTTGGTAAAATTAACTTTTTAGACTAAATTTAAAAATTTATTAAAAATGTAAAGAATTAAAATTGGATAGTTGAAATTACATGAACAAATTGAAAAATAATAAAAATTTAGGGTTTACATTTTAACCATAATATATATATACACACACATTATAGTTGATAATACAGATTAGAACAATAATTTGTTAACATAATTTTAGAAAGCATATTAACCGTATTTCATTAACCAATTAGGTCAAGGTGATGGCAATAGTAAATGAGGCCATGTTTATTTATTTATTCATTTATTTTATTTTTAGTATATTAAGCGGTAGAAATTGAATTATAGACTTTGTGACTACGAATACATATATTCGATTCGAATTAAATTATGTTTGCATTGGTAAATGAGACATATTTAATGGTATATATTTTTTAAAATGGACTATAATCTTTCATGTTTTTCATTTAATAAATAGTGACGTTTGTATTGTCATTAATAGTCCTATTCGACATCATAACACTAATGCAATAACTACCTTGCCCCACTTTATAGATATTACATTGTGCAATTTCTCGAATCAGGATTAAATAAAATCACAATTTTAAATTTATTTTTTTCACCTTTTCAACCCCTTTTTCTATCATTAAATTCAGGAAAAAATCAATTTATACTCAAATAGGTTTAAGAGGTGCATCCTCTTAAAACTCTATACAAATAATTATATCTATTAAGATTTGAAACGATCTTTTATCTAAAATAAAATTAAATCCTCATTTTATTTTTTAAATTATTAATTCACAATTTTTACATGTGAATAAAACTTTCTTTGAATTGACCTATTAGAAAGAAATGCTTAAATCAAATTAGGAGTGACTTTTTATTAACTTGTGTGGTTTTTTAATCTTTTCTTATTTAAGAAGAATTGTGCAATATTTTCCCTTACTACTTTGGCAGAATTTTAGTAGAAGTTATATTTTAAAAGTAATATATTGGGTGCAACTTCATGCAACCCTTTTAACTATATAGTAAAAAAGAATTTAAAAATATATTTAAAAAACAAAAAACAAATATTTGTCATGTGACAACCACATTGATGGTATAATTGAGCGTCCTACATAAAGATGAATATAGCATAGGATGCATCTAAGTATTTTTTTTTCTTATTTTACAAAAAAATAAGGTAAAAATAGTTATAAATTATTTATAAAATATCTACTATTTTGTCCGAGATGTGATGAGGGTGCACCTACTAATTCCCTCTCCTACAGTATTAATTTTGTTAAAAAAAAAAAAAAAAATCTTATAAAGTATTTAAATTGATTCAGAAATATTCCAACATTTATTAATTTGAGCCAAACTGAAATAACTCTCAAAGTACAAATATATCTTTCATTAAAAATTATCATTTCCAGCAAATAAATAAATAAAAAGAGAGAGAGAAGAAAATACATTAATCTATGTAATTTTAGGGAAAAAAAAAAGTGTTGGTTGTGATAGTAACAAAATTTTCATATAGCATACATACTATAGAACAACATTTATGAATAAAAACCCTAAAAATAAAATAATATATCCCTTAAATATATCTTCAATATGTGTATATATATCCCTTAAATATGACGTGTGAAATTGATAATGAAAGGACTATGTCTTTCTTCTAAGATCGAATTCGGCCCAAGACTGCTTTATTTCAGTTGAATGATCGATATGTTAGTAATACAAAGAATAGTGATGATATTACAAATTTAGTTGGAACATCTTTTAGCCTTTCAAACTAAATATGTAAAAATTGAATCATTTACCATTTGGATTTACCCACCTTTCCTTCACTGACATGAGAACATTTAGATGTGTTTCTACTGCATCAACCTCATTTAAAATAGGTTTATTTTCAAGGAAAACAATGAAATGAGTCTGCAAATTTAAAACACACACACAATGAGAGAGAGCATAAAAAACAAATTAAACCTACAAAATGGCACATGTATATGTATTAATTCAACTACCTTTTCCTCCTCCTCGTCTAAGCCAGCAACGTATCCTACAACAAACAAAACAACAAAGACGACAACACGGGAAGATTTCGATATCGACATGGCAAACATCGACGTCGAAATAGTTTTCAAATGAAAATCTAGCTGCAGCCTCTCTTATTTGTATTGTGTTTACTTCAAACTAAAAGGGATAGGAATTTGTTTTCATGGCTTTCTATTTATAGATATATATGGAAACCAAGAGGCAGTTTGAATTTTGTAGAAAGGGCAGAAGAAATAATATATTTGCAATTATGATAATGTGGTAGGCCTTTGGATTAGACCAAAAGAGCAATGAGACTTGAAGTTGACTGCTCTTTTTTTTTTTTTTTTTTTTTTTTTTTTTTTTGTTCCAAAGAAAAGATGGGAAATCTTTGAAGAAATATAACTCTCTCAAACAACCTCCTTCAAATTGTACTCATTATTGGTCAATTACCACCTACACAATTTGCTTCCTTGTGTTGCTTTCTTTGTGGCCATTAAATATGGTGGCAATATTTTTTCTCAGTAATAATGATTATTTTAATTTAACTATAAATTAATCCTATTTGAATTAATGTATATATACAATGTATATATATGTAATCTTGATTATATAATTACAACTCTGACCAATTTCTAATTGGATCTTTGTTAATGCTCTTTAAATTGTCAATATATGTCATATACACTTGCACCTATATGATTATTTTCCATTCCTAAACAGAAGTTCCTAAGTTTGTATATTTAATTTTTCAACTTTCAATCTTAGATTGAAATTAAATTATAGATTTTACTTTTATTTTAGTCCATACAATTAATGAAGCACTATTGTGACACACTTATTGTTTTAATTTGTATTGAGTCAACTACATGGGCAAATCAATCTACCAATGTTAGTAGTAGTATTCTGCATTATTAATATTATCAAGATTTTAATGGTAGAATGAACTAAAAACTAAGTAGACATAATGCCCAAATTGCAAGCAAGGAAAAGAAAGAAAGATCATTTTCAGAAAGGGATGTGGTAATTTCTTGAAAACAAAGCATCTATAAAACACATATATCACATATATTTATGAGTAACAAAGTTGTCTTGTATTCTAATTTAAGGGACTTAAATTTTAGAATATATGCTTGTGAAATTGACTATGTCTTTTGTTCCTTAAATGTGTTTTTGTTTTTCTTCAAAACACAGCTTTATTTGCTTAGAAATGTTAAATTCTCCATAGTTTATTGTAGGTTAGAGATTAGTGTAAAACTTTAACCTTAAGTCAGCTTAGAGAGAATTAAAGAAGTGTAAATACTTTGACCTCAAGTCTCTCTCTCTCTCTCACAACAAGGAACTAAAGAGTGTAGAAAACTTTGGCCTCAAATCTGTCTCCCAATTCCTTTGCAAAATAAAAAAATAAAAACAAATTTAAAAATGAAAAAAAGAAAAAAAAACAAAAGCAAAAGTTGCTCTCCCAATTAAGTAAAGATTTTTGTACGGATGATCCAAATTTTACCACCAAAATATATATCTTTTTTAACTATATTAAGAAAATAAGAGAATAATATAATTTTTTCTTGCATCTGGTGCTCCTCCCCTCCTCACACATGGCTTTGTATTCAATTAATCTAATGCAATAATCCTCTCACATGCTAGGGTTCTTCCTCCCTCGGTTGTATTATTCTTCTCTCGCTCTCTCACTTGTGTTTGCGTTCATGTTCGCCGCCTCTAAAAAAAAGTGTTGGGGAGTGCACTATTACTTTCAAAATGTTGTTCTTCGTTATTTTCAAAACTTGAGTGTAACATCGTATTAGCATGAAATTGGAGTCATTCATACAAAAACCTCAATTAACTAAATCTTATATTTTATATGGACTCTTAATAAATTTTCTTTGTTTTTTTACTATACTAAACTAGTTTAAATTTTAGGAGATTGCCTACTTTTGGTTCATGGTGTGTTGTGAAGTAGTTTTAGGGAGAGTGAACTTTTGGCATATGGGAGGGTTCAACTTTGGAGCCTATTTGCTTAAGTTCATCTTGTCTATATATCTCTACTTGGGATGTAAGGTTTCTCTTCTTTGCTTTTCTTTTCGTGTTGTCTTTATATTTTTTGGTTTTCAATATTTGTCAACGCTTTAAATAATTTCTTTAAAAATCTTCACCTAAGTTTCAAAATCGGAAAGAATATGAAGAATTTGATTCATTGAAATTTGAGTCTATTTGTGTCATCACTCCTATTATCATCATGGCTGAGGTCTTAATTAGCTTCTCCACTGTTAAATGAGCTTCCTATTGACCGACGTCTCGATGAGATTTGACCTAACTTTTTTAAAATTTAAGAGCTCGTTTGGTAGAGAATCTAAAAACAGAAAGTTAAAGACAAAAAATTCAATGAAAACAAACTTATATTCTAAGTGTTTTAGATATGTGTTTATAACAAATCCAAAAATTGAATTCTGATTTAAACAATTGTTTTAAATGTGTTTGATATTATATTTATAAAACATAAAATTAGTGGTAGTTAAACACTAAATTTATTTAGTTGACTATAAATTATCATTAATTAATTTTTTAATATGCTTTATGTTAAAAAAAAAATGTATAATTATTATTTTGTAATATTATATAATTTCTGTTACATTACATAGTACATATTATAATGGAAATTATTATAAATGGAAAAATATCAAACTATTTACAAATATAGAAAAATTTCAGCGACATATAACGATAGACTTCTATTGCTCTATCTATCACTGAGAAACTCACTAAGCAATAGAAGTCTATTGTCTAGTGATAGAAGTTTATCACGGTCTATCATTAAAATTTTTATATATTTGTAAATAGTTTGGCTGAATTTGCTATATTTGAAAACAACCTTATTATAATTTTTTAAAGAACGAATTGAATTTATATCATGAAATACTGTGCTTCTAAATGTTTTTATCTTTATTTTATATAATTTAAAATTTCGATGCAATGAAAACATAAAATTGTTGTTTTCAAAATTTGCATAGTTTGAATCACATAATCTAAAAACAGTTTTCAAAAATAGAATTCGAATAGTCTACCAAACGCATATTTGTTGAATTTATTGAATCTGAAAACATAAAACAGAATCTGGATTACCATGCTAGATTTATTTTAAATTCAAGATGATTATTAACTTGGCATATTCAAGATGATTATTAACTTGGCATATCTACATTATCTACTCTTTTATCTTTTAGGCCAATTAAGTAAAAGATAATTCCTAAATTAAGTAAGAGATAATTCACTAATTAAACACCATGATGGGAGATGTCTATATAAAAACCCTAGAGATCGATCATGTCTTTGCCTCATTAAGTAGTTCTTTTCTCCTAATGAAGAAAACTAATTAAGTTCTAAATGAAGACGAAGAGAGAGAAACACAATCCCTTAAAAGACTATTATCATGGATCAAGGTAGGGGTGCAACAAAAAATAGAAAAACTGAAAAGCCAAACCAATCCAAACAGATCCATTGGTTTGGTTTGATTTTTTAGTATAAAATTGGGCATATTGGTTTGTATTTGGAGAAACAAAAAATTATTGGTTCGGATCAATTTTTTATTTAAAAAACCAACCAAAACTGAACCGAACCGAGGGTATATACCCTTAAAAATAAACTCTAACATCAGGTACCTTTTAGTATGTTAATGGTTGGGATGCATATATATTTTTTATTTAGAAAAAATATCAATTATTATGGGGTTTGTATGTTTTCTATTTAAAGAAGTGCCATGAAAAAACAAAAATATCAAATTTCAATCTATACAAAAAAAAAAGCAAAAAAAGAAAAGAAATTTAAAATTAGCAAAGACAACCAATTCGAAAAAAATGGAAATAAAAATAAAAATTTGAAAAAAAAATATAAAAAATCGAGAACCAAACCGATAATAAACCGAACCAAATAAAACCAATCTATTGGTTTTGTTCTTTATTGAACATTGGTTTAGGATCTTTTATTTATAAAACCATTGGTTTGGTTTAGTTTTTTATGGACTCCAAAACCGACAAAACTAAACTGACTTCATCCAAGAATAAGGTATGTTACTCTAACTCATGTTATTGTGAAAATCATCTAGTTCAAATATGTTGATATTTATTATTTTATACAATATTAAAATTTTATTATATAAGGATGAAGTTAAAACTTTCATGTGGTATCATACCCGTGATGATTTCTCCTTAATGATTTATTGTATGTCTCTTATGTTTCCGCTGCAAATAATTGTGTTTATCAGTTAAGAAGACTATTATGTTTTGGATCGGCAACTATAAAAAAGAAAATAATAATAAAATTCAATTGCTGCGATAGTACATAACCCATACAGCCATCAATTAGCATGAAGAATCGAAGATCTGTTTGCCACTTTTTTTTTTTTCATGTTTTGTTTGTCTAATTATGTTATATTAATGCTTATAATTAATTTTTCCTTCTCAAGACATACTATTTGGTGGTTTTCAGGATCAAATTCAAGTTTTATGTTTCTGAATTTGGTATTCAATCTCATTAAGTTAATTTTTTCTTTTAACAAATAATAAAAATTATGTGCTTATTGTTATGTCTATTGTATATCATGAATAAAGTATGTTTATTCTTCTAATTAGAATTTATACAATTTGGAATGCATGAAATTTTCCAATAAAATTGTTTGTAATATTAATTATTTGTTTTGCAAATTGTGTGATGTAAATTACTTGGGATTATGTTATTATGATATTTGTATGTTAGGAATAATTTATTAGTAGTCACTAAACTGGCCATATTAGTAAGCTCTATATAGATATCAAATAAAAGTTAATTCATGAAAATAAATAAATTTTAGAAATTAATAGGAAAGTTTTTTATTTTTTAATTTAATTAAAAGGATAAGAGATAATAAAAAAATAATCCCACTATCAATTATTTATCGTTTTCAAGATTCTATTGCTTATTCAAAACTCAAATTATTGCTTTTTTTGAATCATATTTTAAATTAAAGCTATGAAAGATTTAATTATGTTCTTTAATTGGATAATGTTTATGCATTTTTATGGTTGAGTTATTCTATTAAGTTTAGAATATAATAAATTATGCATGCTTGAATTTCATTAAGTTTGGTAAAATAAGTTATGTATTTATTATCTTTCATTTGTTATGCATATCACGAGAATGATTTAAAGGATGTATTTTTGTTTGTGATGTGTCAATTACACATTTTTGGAGGTATGAAGTCTAACTTTCATTAAACTTCAATTAATAATGTTTTGCAAATTAAGGTGATAAATTATTATAAAACATTTTGAACGGTCGAAAAGTTCTTTAGTAGTTTTATAATTTTGAACATTATTGTGGATAATTGTAGTGTTTGCTTAGATATTTTTAGTATATCCAAAGATAACTATTATATCTATTTTGAGCATTTTGATTACAAATTTGTGAAAATAAATTTAGCATCAATTATGTATGAATGTTGTATGTTGTTGAATCCTCCAAAGAAAAGAACTTCAACATATATTTAATGATTATTTTATGTTATATGAATCTACATTATATATTTAAGTTTATTTTTCAAAGCAATAATGTATAAGCATATTTATTCCATATTTGCAGTATCTGCTACCGTGTTTCTTCATTCGCAAGTTACATCTATAATTAAGTTTAATGGATTCAATTTCTTTGATTAGTGTAAACAAATCCAATTCCATTTTGGTGTTTTAGATCTTGATTTGACACTCTTAAGTGAGAAACCTACTACACTTACTAATGCTAATAGTGTCGAGGAAAGATCTTTCTATAAAGTTTGGAAAAAATCAAATAGATTAAGTCTAATGTTTATGTGATTGCTAACGTTAAGGAATTATGAAAATGGTAAAAAATTGTTCTCAGTCTGTGTTGGCTAATAAGTCACCTGCTGGAACACTAATGAGTAACCGCCATTAACTTTGATGGTTTTTATACTATGCATGAGCATATCTAAAGAAATAATTAAAGATTGGTAAATAATAAAATCCTTACAGATTTGGATTTTACTAATCTTGAAACTTGTGTGAATTGTATTAAGGAAAAACAAACAGAACATACAGGTTTTAAATCAACCACAAGAAGATCATAGCTCCTTAAAATAATACACACTGATACTTGTGGGCCCTTTGATGTCCCATCTTTTGGTGGATAAAAGTATTTCATTACCTTTATTGATGATTTTTCATGATATGGATATATCTACTTGTTGCATAAAAAAAATCTCAAGTGATAGATGCCTTAAGAGTATTTATCAATGAAGTTGAAAGAAAATTAGATAGAAAGGTGAAAATCGTAAGGTCAGCTAGAGGTGGTGAATATTATGGAAAATATGATGAGAATAGACAGTGCCTTGGTTCATTTGCTAAATTCCTAGAAGGTCATGACATATGTGCTCAATACACAATGCCAGGAACACCATAACAAAATGATGCTGTAGAAAGGCGCAATCATACATTAATGAATATGATTAGGAGTATGTTAATCAATTAATCTTTACCCTTATTTTTGTGGATGTATGCATTAAGAACCATTCAATACCTTATTAAATAGGGTTCCTAGTAAGTCAGTTCCAAAGGCACCTTCTGAACTGTGGACATGGAGAAAGCCTAGTTTAAGACACCTATATGTTTGGGGTTTCCAAGCAAAAGTAAAAATTTATGATCCACACAAAAAGAAATTGGATTTAAAAACAGCCTATGGTTTCTTCATTTGTTATCGAAAAAAATAAAAAAGGTATAGATTTTATTGTTCTAGCCATAGTACGAGAATAGTTGAAACCGAAAATGGAAAGGTTCATCGAGAATAGCGAAATTAGTTGGAGTTTGGAACCATGTAAAGTGGAAATTCAAAAAATTAGGGTGGAAATTCCTTCATGTATAACTTCTCAAGTTGTTGACTTTGTTAACAATCCACAAAGAAGAATGAATTAATGATCAAACTCCAGTACATAATGATATTATGATGAATGAACTTGTCATTGAGAAACAATAGGAAATAGAATTAAGAAAATCAGCTATTTCTAATGATTATGTGGTTTATTTGCATGAGTCAAAATGTGACTTAGGTATTGATAATGATCTAGTTTCATTTTCATAAGCCATTAAAAGTGATAATTCTGCCAAATGGTTAGATACCATGAAAGAAGTGTTAAAATCAATGGATTACAATGAAGTTCGGGACCTTGTAGAATTGCTTGAAGGAAGTAAAAAGAATTGAGTGTAAATGGGTCTTTTAAGACCAAATATGACTCAAATGGCAATATCGAACGACACAAGGCTAGACTCATTACCAAAGATTATGCTAAAAAAGATGGTATTAACTATAAAGAGACTTTTTCTCTTGTCCCTAAAAAAATTAATTGAGAGTTATTATGGCTTTAGTTGCTTAATATGACTTAGAGCTTCATCAAATGAATGTGAAAACTACTTTTCTAAATGGGATTTAGATGAAGAAGTGTTCATGAATAAACCAGAAGGTTTTCTTATTGAACGAAATGAACATATGCTATGTAAGATAAAAAGGTCAATATGCAAACTTTAACAAGCTATCCGACAATGGTATCATAAGGTTAATGATTTGTTGGGGTTGATGCCCTAAATCTCGTGGTCTTGTAGTTTGTAAGTTTTATTTGTATAAACAGATTATTTATTTAATAAAATAAATGTTATTTTATTCAACATTTAGTTGCATTAACCCAAACCAATAAACTACCTGTTACTTAAACATGTATATGGAGATATACAAGTGGATCATGTTTAAGTAATAACCTAAGTGGTTTCTTTGTGACACTACGAATATGGCTGCTTTTTAGTTGTTACAAGTGTTGTAAAGTGCTACAAATGATCTGATCCTGATCATTCATGTGGAGATATGTGGGCGAGGGTATTCTATACAAAGAGTTTGTATAAGACCAGACCACGAAATGTTAACTCTCTCTTTATAACACTGTTACTAGAAGAGACTTACATTTCATCAGGATGACCATATGTGACTGAATCCTGAGTGAGTTGTGAACTTCTGCCTATCAAGGCAGTTCTTTGGTTTGCATGGGTGAGAGTGGCCAGTTCGCCAACTCAATATGTCTACCATTTTGGGGATTCGTTTGATTGAGGAGTTGGGAATGTAGCTACACAAGAACGAATTCACTCTTTCCCTATTATTAGGGAAAATAGAGAAATTGCTCATTTAGGGCTGATTCCGGGGCTTGAACAATGTGGCTCCACGTCCTCTCCTGGCCCGAGAGGGGTTCAATTATAGTTGGAATATAATTAATTGTTCATTAGAGGAATCAGTGGTATTTAAGAAGTTAGATGTAACTGAAGGGAATTGAAACCCGACAAAAGCGTGTGATCGCGTTCTTTGCTTTCTTGAAAGAATTAAAAATACAAAAAGTAAAGAAAAGGTTAAGCATCATACCTTTGCCAATCTATAATTCTCGAACCGATAGTCTTCTCCTTGTAGTCTTCCTTTTCCAGGAGATCTTCCTCGCAATAACTTTGGCAAAGATCCGGTTTGTGGGAACCGTTTATTTAAAAGAATAGGAAGAATAATTTTCTTAGAATTTTTCTAAGAAAATTGGAAGAATTAGTAGAATAAGATTTTTAGAGTAATTATTCTGTGTGTTTTATGAAGGCTCCCAAAGGTCCTCTTTATCTATGAATTACTCCCAATCCTATTAGGATAACCCCTCTGCAAAGATTTTAAATCAAATATTTAATATTATCCAATATTAATAAATATCTACCCAAATAATATCTCATATTAAATGGTTTAAAATATTCAGATCTTATTTAAATATATACATATATGTATATATATTTGCAGAATCTTTAATTTGGATCTCATTCAAATTAAATAATTAATTATTTGAATCCAATTCAAATCAATTAATTAATTCTCTCTCTATCTATTTTCTACATAATCTTTAATTTGGATATCATCTAAATTAAATAATTAATTATTTGAATCCAATTCAAATTAATTAATTAATTATCCCTCTATTTATTTACATTGATTTTAATCCAAATAAATAATTAATTATTTGAAACATATTCAAATGAATTAATTATCCATATTATAAAGTTATAATTTGAATAACATTCAAATAAAATTTATAATAAATTATGCAATTAATTGTATCCAATACAATTAATATTTTCCCACATAAATTTAAACATTTCAAAATTTTCTTTCAACATAGTTGATCCTTGTTGGTCCGTAGTGAGCTAGCAAGGGGACCTTTTGGATCTATAGATCAGAGGCTCCAACAATATGAGATTAATCGGCTAAACTCATTAACCACATTAATAAATATTCGTTAATTGCGGGTACACTCCATTAAAAACCCACAACTGCACTCTTCTCATTGCAGATATATTTTTGTGTCCATGGATATAGACGAATAACAGCAAATTAGTCCTTCACAAATGTTCGTAGGACCAGTTGGGTCAAATTACCATTTTACCCCTGGGTTGTTTCTAAATCCTTAAGTATCAGTGCTCCTCCAATGAATAACCTATTTATGATCCAACCATTAAACAGAAACCCCTCTCGGGCCGTGAGAGGGTAGGGCCCTTTGTTCAAGTCCCGGAGACACCACTTAAGGGAAGACTTATCTACTTACACCCTAAAAATGGGAATGAGAGAATTCCATCTTGTATAATTATGTCCCCAGCTCCCCACTCGGTTTTGTCCCCATGATGGTAGGCATATTGAGTCGACAAATGGCCACTCTCACTCATACAAATCAAAGGTTAATCCCTCGTGGATAAGAGTTTATAATATACTCAGGATTAAGACTAAGTTGCCTAGGTCATCCTATTGAAATAGAAACCTAACTAGTCAACGGAGTTACATCTAGTGATTACTATTTCGTGGTTTGGTCTTATGCAAACTCATTACATAGGATACCCTCATTTGCGTGTCACCTATATGAATGCGTTACATCATTGCGTTTGTATCAAATACAAAGTAGGACGTATCCATGTGTCACAAGGATAAGGTACCCAGCCTTATCCCTATACTATAGACCCTTTAGACTGTATATTGCACATTAATCTCCTTATGTCCCCACATACAGTTCAAGACTCATAAAACAACCTAGGATGTTAGTTTATTGGATTTAGGGTTATTAAGACAAAACAAACAAAAACAATAAATAACACTTATTGAAGTAACACATCAATAACTCTTTATTAATGATTTAATTACGATCAAATTATTACATTTACAATCTACGAGTTTTAGGGCATAAAACCCAACAGTAACTATAGGGGTAAAACGGTAATTTTGAACAATTTGTACTTATGAGCAATTTGTGAAGGGTCAATGCACTTTTGATTGGTTATATCCAATGGACACAGAAATACATCTATAGTGCTAAGAGTGTAGCTGCGATCTCTAGTTGAGTGATTGACATCTAATGAATGAAGATTAATTTAATTAAAGAGTTTAATTAATTAATCTCGTATCTTTGGAGCTTCAATCTATTGGTCCATAAGGTCCCCTCGTTAGCTTAATAAGGAATAATGAGAATCAAATTAATTTTGTATTAATTTGAATGTTTTAGATTAATTAAAGGGATTTAATTGTATTAGATACAATTAATATAATGTATGTGATACATTATAATATAAAGTTTATCTGAGAAAAATAAATATTTGAATGTGATTCAAATATTAACTATATGAATGTGATTCATATATAAACTATAGGTTAAAATTAATATGAATATGATTCGTATTAATACTATAGGTTATATGAGAGAATTTAAACTATAGGTTATATTATATGTAATATAATAAACTATAGGTTATATACCATATGAGATATAATACATGATTTGAATTTAATTATATTAATTAATATAATGAAATTCAAATTTTGAAATAACTTTATTTCACTTGATATAGTGGGGAGTTATTTGATAACTCTCGCACATACATCTCTTTCTTAGATGATTCATAACAAGAGAGAAGGAAGTGAAAAGAAAAAAAAACTCTACATTTCTCTTCTTCTTCCTTTTTGGCAATTTTCTCTAAAAAACGTTTGTCTTTTCCCTTTCCCAAAATTAATCCAAGCAAGCCCACACAACTCTACTATGATTCTCACCTTGAAAATATCGGGGAAGATCTTGTGGTGGTGACCAAAGTTGCGGTGTTCGTGATCGTTTGCTGTGGAGAAATTACGAGAAGAAAAGTTCTTCAGTGGTAAGTTATTTCTTTTCCCTTTTCATCTCCACAATTTTATGTTAGAAAATATGCTTAGTATAGTTTTGTTTATTGTAGTTTCCATCTCTCTATCTATTAAATGTAATGGAAAACAAAAAATGGTTCACAATGCATTCAATTGCTTTTGCTTCGGGGAATTAAAATCCCTTCAATGATACCATCACATCTTTTGAATTTAAAGAAAACATCGTTGTTCGATGTATATATCTAAAGATCAGTGGGAGTAAGTTTATAATTCTTGTTCTGTAAGTTGATGACATCTTACTGGCTACTAATGACTTTGGTTTATTATGTCAAACCAAATAATTTCTCTCTAAAAACTTTGAAATAAAAGATATGGGAGAGGCATCTTATGTGATTGAAATTGAAATATTCCATAATCGAGCACATAGATTGTTAGGATTGTCTCAAAAATCATATATTAATGTTTTAGAGAGATTTAAGATGGATAGATACTTCTAAGAATAATTCCAATTCAAGAGGGAGATAAGTCTAGTTTCATGCAATGTCCAAAAAATGAATTGGACGAAATCAAGTGGAAACCATTCCTTATGCTTCTATTATCAGAAGCTTAATGTATGCATAAACTTGTACTAGGCCATATACCAATTTTGTTATCAGTATGTTGTGCAGGCATCATAGTAATCCAAGAATGGATCATTGAAAAACTACAAAGAAAGTGTAAAGGTATTTATCTACAATGAATAAAGGATTATATGCTTACTTACAGAAGATCTAATCATCTTGAGGTGATTGGATATTCAGATTTAGGTTTTGCTAGGTATATGGATACATAAGAAAAACAACATTTAGTTATTTGTTCCATTATGTGAAGGAAAAATTTCATGTACGAGTGTAAAGTAGAATATCATTGCTGCATCAACTATGAAAGTTGAATTTATAGCATGCTTTGACGCTACAATTCATGTATGGTTTATGGTTGTGGAACTTTATTTCAAGACTTGGATTTGTTGACAGTATTGCCAAGTTGTTGAAAATTTATTGTGATAATTCAACGACAGTCTTCTATATGAGTGGGAGATTTATAGATAAAGGTAGTCTTAGTGCAAGCATACACTATTAATGAAGTAATAATCTTGGAGTATTCCAAGAGTCGAACCCAATTAGCTTAGGTTTGTTTTAAGCAATGCAATCAAGTAATCAAAGTGCAATAAAGTAAGTTGAGTTGACTGATGTTTAAAGTGATTAAAGATAACAATGATAATGTAGGGATACAACTATGTTTAAGCCTAAGTTCTTCAGAACCTAAGTGATGTGGCCGCATCATGCAGACTCATTGCCTTACACATTAGCATAATCTTCTCCTATTTAATCTTGTTTCAAGATCTTTTAGGAGCCTAAGGAGCTAAACCTATATTTCTATAGTTATTTAGACCTTAGATTGACTTCATGCATATTATTTACCTTATGGCGCCCCTCATATCTAAGGTTGAATGGTGATCCTATTTCTAGGCTTTAACCCCATATTCCCTTGTGAAATCCGCTGACACCCTAACTTCTCAATATTAGAACTCCATTATATTGCTAACTTAAGTGGCCAATTTAAATTAACAATTTTTTCCATATAATCAACAAGGAAAATGTGCAAGTAGTGCAAGTAATGCAAGGAATGATACTTTAACAATTCCTCAACATAGTTGAACCCCTTAATGGATTTAGCTCATAATAAAGAATAAAAAAATCATTTTCAGCTTCCAAAATCATAAGTACAAAATGAATGTGCGAAAGAATAACAAACAAGAGGGTGAAAATGGAAATAAATGCTAGAAATACAGTAACACCCCTCAAAATGGGTTCCTCACTCTCTTAAGATCATTAGGTGTGGATTTTCCTCTCTCAAAGATCAATCCACTCTCTCTACACATGCTCTCACAGGATAGAGAGGTCCTAAACCTAACAACTCTAGAGGGATTCTCATTCCTAGTTGTCTACTTGAATGTTGAGTGAGGAAAATCCTTTGAATGGACTAGTTTCCCGGTGGAAAGGCTGAATGCTTGCAGGGAAGGCTCTATTCCCATTTATAGGCTTAAAAAATGGTTAGGTAGGGTGGAAATCCATGCTCTTAAGGCTTCCCAGCCGATTCAAAGTTGAAGAAAAGTTGAAGATCGAGTATTTCGCAACTGAAGGCGACTGGTTCATCGTTTCTGAAAACTAAGTTTTTGATGTGATTGCATCAAGTTTTGGTGATGCGGGAGCATCGATTGCATTTTCTGCAAAATGGCCAAAAATCAATGTAAAAGCTTATGAAATAGGCTCAAACTGTTAAAAATACACTTTAAGCATTCAAAGACCCTATTCTTCCCTATTTTGTCTATTTAAAACTGTAACATCCAAGTTTGTATGAAAATATTATCTGAAATTACATGGTGAATTCTTAAATTTAATTGTTCACAAGGCCCGACCTATCTCGATTTTAGATGCCCAAGAGAGATGACCCAAACCAAGAGCACCACAATGCTCAAGACCATCAAAATGTTCAAAAGATCTAGAAGCTTCCAGAAAAGTCTACAATATTCTAGATACTTCTTGAAAGTTCTAGAACATCCATGTATCCCCTAAACATCTCTTGAAAGTTCTAAAAGATGTATGAATATTCTAGATACCTGTAGAAAGTTCTAGAACATCCATAAATCCCTTAGATATCTCTAGAAAGTTCAAGAAGGTTTGTGAATATCCTAGACACCTCTAGAATGTTCTAGAAGATGTATGAATATTCTAGATGTTTCTAGAGAATTCTATAGAAGTTTAGGAAGAGTTAGGATAATCTAGAAAGTTCTAGGTAATGCTAGAATTGTATGGAGAAATCTAGAAATGTATAGAGAAGTATGGACTTGTATGGAAAGATAAAGAATAATCTAGAGGGAAGATCCTAGCCATTGGATCAAATCAATCCTCATCATTCATTAAGGAGGTGGATTGCTATAAATACCCCATGGGGGCTCATTTATAACACAAGTTTGGAAAGAATCACCCGAATCCCTCACCCATAAGCCCTCATAAAAGATCTCCCAACTTTCTTCCATAAACTTTCTATTAAGGTCTTCTTACATCATTCCAAGCCAAGGATAAGAAAATATATAGAAGCACCTAAGAGGTAAGTAGCTTATCTCACCCTCTCTTTAAGTGTTTTATGGTAGTGTGCCTTTGTTATGTTGCATTATAATGTATTATTGTTGTGTTGCATTACATGTTTAAAATAAGTTTCTCTATAAGGAACCCCATGCATTATGTATGCTTATGATTATCTTGAGATCAAATTTTATTTGGGTATAGGTTATGCTTCCAAGGCTAGCAGGGTATGTATGGTTGCACCCCTCTTGTCCTATCTTATATTTATGTTAAAGGTTGATGTTGGATGTGACTCTGACTCTACTAACTGCATGACCCGCTAATCATCAGATGAGTTAGTTTCACTTAAAGTTCACATCTTTCTATTAGGGTGGAATGTTAAAGGTTGATGTTGGATGCAACTTTGGCTCTACTAATTGCATGACTCACTAATCATCAAATATTAGTTTCGCTTAAGTCCACATCTTCCTATCAGGGCGGAGAAACTTATGTTGGAAGCATAACCGATTACCTCATGTTATGACATGTTTATGTTTTGGGTCCCAATCATATGTTTTCATGACATGTTGCATATGATTGTGCATCTGGGCACTACCTTAGGTGAAAGCTACTTATTGAGTATATTATATACTCATCCTATTCCATAAACTTTGTAGGTGAGGGCATAGCGTAGAAGGCATGACAGGATGTCACTCAGAGGGCCAACCATTAAACTCATCGTTTTGGTCATATATGCATTTTGTTCCACTATGCTAACATTTTATGGATCCTAGTATTTTGTAAAAGAAACTTTTTGTAAAGTTTTTACTTAACTAATAAAAGTTTTGATGTTTACTTTAAAAGTTTTTGACCAAAACTCATCTCATGGTAGAAAAGCTTAGGTATGCATGTCGTAGCGGTCTGACCTTGTTATGTAAGGGTCAGGTCGTTACAAAAACATATTATGGGGAATTTAACGTGCAAAAGAAAAATTTTCCCAAGAAAAGCTACTAAAATAAGGCCTTAAAATATGTCATATTTCATGACATATATCACTTCTTTTCTAAAAACAACAAGTATTCAAAAGGTGCTAAACATTGAATTAAAATACTATCGTTATAGAAGAAGCTGTTCAGAAACAAAGAGTGTCAATCGAACACATTAGCACTAACCTTATGATTGCGAGTCTACTGAATAAAGAATAGTCATCAAAGACATTTAATGAACATGTCAAACATATGGGCATTAGTGGATACCATTATTGATATTGTGACTATGTTATTTGACATTCTAAGCTCATTTATTGAATATTTCTGATTTTATCTTATGGTTCTGTTTCTTATGATTTGTATATACATAAATGAATTACGTAAATTAAACCGGACATTGTCTTTGATAAATGATAGCTCTCCAAAAGAGTTATTATCTCGACTTAAATCTTGTAGTTCACGAAAAATTAATATTTATTCTAGTGATTTTGATACGAAAACGACCAAAGGAGATTTTTAGGACCTTTCAAACAAAATTCATCTAAAACCAGAGCAACTAGCAATAAATGGAGGGCAAAGGGGCAAAATGCCCTAGATTGTTTAGCTCCTAGGCGCTTCGATCATAAGACGTGCGCAGACAAGGGAGCACCTAGGCACTACCCAGCAGTAGGACAGGCACTTCAATTAGAGTATCAAGCGCGCACTATGTCACACCCCCTCCTAGGTACCCTCTTAACCCAGGAGAAAGCTTGAGGACAGCAGACACCAACCCTCTTACGGCATCCACTGCTAGCCTTATACCTTGACCAAGACCTAATAAGTAGATTTACACCATAATTGAGCATCCAACTATAACCAGGGTTAAGCTATCATACAGACATTGATTTACATTCAACCTTCAATTTACACAAGTTCACTAACTTCCGCCTTTAACCCTCTATATATACAACACTTGTAAGCCCCGCACCTAATTTTGTGAGAACGTAGGGTAAGAAGGGGCCGAGAGATGGGTGAATGTGTAAAAGTAATTGGCTGGCTTGCATTTGGAGTGGGAAAACGACTAAGTGTCAGCTATGCGTTGATGGCAACCTGTTGTGATGGAAACAGTTTTGGTGTAAACGCAAAGGTGAGGGAAGATTATCATGCGCTAAAGTCGTGACGCCTTGAGGACATAAGGCGTGGAGGATCACTTTGTACCGAGGATTATTATGCGGCAAACGCATTGAAGGCAGTGTGCCGTTGGAAGTAAAGGCCACGAGGAGTTGGGAGCTAATTTGCGATGAGGCTACTATGCGGTGAACGCTACCATGCGTCGAAGGTGGGTATGCGTTGGACAAAGAGTATTGGCCGAGAGTTTGAAAAGAAATATCATCAGAGGCCGTGTGCGTTGCTGAAGCTGAGCATAGAAGGTATGCGTTGAATGGATTATAGTATAGTGTTGAAATGGAGGATAAGTCGGTGGTATATATATAAGTGGATTGAGAATTCAATTGTTCTGATTGCATTTCAGAGCTCGGGTTGGGTCCATACTAAGGCGAAACATTGGAAGGAGGTAGAAGAAGATGTTCATGCTGATTTGAAGTGGTAATTTCATTGAAATCGTGGAAGAAACTTGAGATTGGCAGAGGTTTCGGCTGCTGTTATTTCTTCAGAGTGATGCTCGGTTTTGGAGGAAGAACAAATTGAAGAGACAAAGGTTAGGGCTGAAACTTTGAGGTTAGTAAGTTAACTCGATTTCTAGCAGGTTTCATGAAGGATGCTTGAGCTGAAATTGTTTAATTGTGTGTCAAACTTAGGAAGAAGAGACTGAAGTTGAACTGCCGGATGATTAGGGGTAACTTGGAGTTGTCGAAGGATATATCCTAAACGGAAAGGATGTTCTTCATGAAATTTGGAGGTAAGATGAAGGATCTGTACTTTAACAAGTTTGTAGAAGGAAGAAAGTACTGAAATTGACTGAAACGAGATGTTTAGCAAGTTGAAGAAGGAAGAAGAAAGGAAGAAGGAAACGATTCTGCTGCAGCGGAAGTATCGCTGAGTGAGCGAAAGACAGGGCAGCGAAGCAAGTATCGCTGCAACGCAAGATAGGCTTTCCGTCTCACGATTCTCGCTAGAGTATCGCTGGGTATCGCTCCTCAAGGTAGTCTCGCTGGTTTCAATCAACGCAGTATCGCTAGTACAGTTTTGGTATCAAATGAGTAACGCTGGCAGCTTATAATTTTATAAAGAGTAACGTTACTATTGTGTGTTAAAGAAAAAGGGAGATTATGGAAACTAAACTTGAGGATTATGTGTTTTCAGGTCAAGAAGAGCTCGGGGAGGCTTATAACCCACTTAGAGCCGAGACCAATCGTGAGTGACTTTTTGCTATATCTTGTGATAAATTTAGTACAATTAACGTTGAGGAAACATGATTTATTGTAGTATGCCTTATGAATAAGATGTGTTAGTGATTTGAAAGAGTATCAATATGAATGTCTATACATAATAGTAGCTGAGGGACCTTATGGTGAAAGCTTGTATGTGTGTAAACGTGAATTAAGTGCTGAGGGACTTTGTGAAGGCACTTGAATAACAATAAGAAATGGACTACAATGCTCAGGGACTATGAGTGAAGGCATGTAGTAATCCATCACACACTAGCTCGTGCCGAGGGATCATGAGTGAAGGCACTTGAGCAAAGATAGAATTTGTTACCTGTGCTGAGGGATTTTATGTCAAGGCACATGGTATTGTAATTACAATTGAGTAAGTGCTGAGGGACGAGAAGTGAAAGCACTAAATAGTTGCAAGTTTGTGAGACATGAGAATTTGATAGTTATATGTGCAATGAGGAAAGTGAATCTTGGTAAGTCATTGGGATGTGATATGTGATGGTTATTAACTCACAAACTGGCTTATATTTGTTATGAATAGTTTAGTAGATTTAGTCACTCACTGAGTTTTCTGCTCATTCAGTTAGTTGTTGTTTGTTGTTTCAGGTAGCGAGCGTGTCCGGGAAGCCTAGCCTACAGAAGAATCTCGTCTGGGCCTATCTGGAAGCGAACCTTTGGGATAGTTGTAAATACTTAGACTGTACATATATCTTGTAATATGCATATTTCTGAGGGTAGAAAGGGGGACGTGTTGCACCTTATATGTATATATACAAATATGTTTGTTGAGAGGTTGCACGTTCTTCTAGTATGTCAATGGAAATGTTGTTTTTTTTTGCTATATGTATGGTATCCATCCTATAGAGTTTTATGTAGGGGGAAACAGTATCATGCTCAATCCTAGGTATAGAGTGAATCTGGGATGGGGTGTGACAACACTAGTTTAAGATCAAATATTTACAATTCTCAAAATTCTAGACACTGATGGTGGGCCCAGACGAGTAGTTGTGTAGGCTAAGCACCCCGGACTCGCTCGTTGAAAAACATAAAAACAAGGAAATCATGAGCTAGGTTGCCCAGTGAGTGACTTGTTTTGTAAAAACCTTCCTTGATTCGTAATTAAATCAAACTGTAATCAAGTTATGAAAACAAATAAGCAATAATAAATCGTTTTTGTATCCAAACAAATCATGCTCAGGTAACATTATCAAATCACATACGTATCATTTCTAAAAGAAAACCATGTAAATACAACACATTTCAATCACAATTTCCTTAGTTGAGGCGGAGCGGAGCTCAACGATACTCGACGTCGAAAACATCCTTAGTTGGGGCGGAGAAATCTTGAAACACCCAACGTCAAATATCCTTTGCTGTGTTGGTAGTCTCAACACAATAGCGTCTATCATACCTCTACGTGTACATAGATATCATATTCTGGGTTACCTGAATACCTTCTCAAGTCCTTCAATATTGGGTCCCATAATCGAGATTTAGGCCACCCACATGCCTTTTTCGAGTCCTTCAGCATTGGGTCTATCTCTATACTCAGGTTACCCACATGCCTTCTCCTAGTCCTTCAGCATTTGGAACCATTTCTATATCCCGGCTACCCACATGCCTTCTCCGTGTCCTTCAGCATTGGGAGCCTTTTCAAAAAACATTATTAAAAAGCAACATGCTTTGGAAATAGCATAATAAAAATTCACGAGTTTATAACATTTCAAATGTTCACAAACTCATTAACAATCATCAATACTTTCCATAAAATCATAGGTTAATAAATAGCATGCCTTTCGTAAAACTTATTTAACAACTAGCATTCTTCAAATGATTTCCAATGTAAAACACATAATATGCACATAATCCTCATAGCACGTTAAAACCCGTGGAAAGCATAAACATGTAGAAATGTTTCCAAACATAATCATACAACATAAAAACTTTATTAAAAGTAGACTCATTTTAAATAAAATCATCACCCACTACTTGTCCCGGGCCTTTAGTGGGTTATACGCCTTTCCTAGCTCGTCTCAGCCTGTAATAATACGTTTTCCTTTGTTATATTTCCTTAAAATTCCATTTTACTTAGGAAACAAGCCTTAGACATTCATATTATTCACCACCGAGACCCTACCACATAAGGAAAACGATCACCGAGACTATACTTCATGAAGAAATGCTCAACCGAGGCTATATTTTATTTAAAAGTTCATTAATGAAATAGATTCAACCATTAGCGAGACTAAACCAACGAAAACAAGCAAAAACCAGCAGTACCAGCGAGATTGTGGACGAGCGAGACCAGCGAAATTTGTGAGACAAAAACCGCCCGCGAGACCAGTGAGATTTGTCTCGCTCTCGCTCCCCCACGTTCCCAGTGTCGTCCAATTTTGCAGCGAGATTTCTTCCCTCTACTGCTGTCTTCGCACTACTAACTATTAGAAATCGCATTTTTAGCCCGAATTAGAACTTTTTCTCTTGTAAAAACTTGTAAAGAAATGTTTTTTTTATAACTTACCTCAAAATTTCAGAGCTTAACTCTTCTTTGTTCAACAGATATTCCCAATTTACTTTGCCCTGCTTCAGATCACTCGGGAATTTCGTATCAGGCGCTTCCACCTAAAATTTAACATGTTTTTCTTCATATTTAGCTCAATCATTCTTCACAAGAGTTGTAAAGAATTGCGTTAACTTACTAACCTCAAAGTTTCAGCTTCAAAATCGGTCTCTTCAGCTTGCTATTCACCAAACACCAGACCTTGTTTAGACTGCATGACAGCAAGCAACCCTTCTACTTTAGCTTCAATTTCACCATGAAACCGACCAAAATCCTACACGAATCTGCCCCTAATATCTTCTTCTACCTCCCCTTGACGCCCAGCTAAAGAATAGAATTGGTTTGAGCTTGGAAATGGAAGAAAATCAGTCGGCAACTTCCCAATCTAAAAGTTAAACTCACTAACTTCCTCCACTATCTCATTTCTTTCTTTCTTCTTTTTTTTATTATTAATTTTATTTTATTTTCTTTTTCCTTTCCTTTTCTTTCTTTTCCTTTATTTTTCTTTCTTTTTAATTTAGGAGAAAAAATAAGAAAAACAAAAAGAAAATCTGTTTTTACGTCCTAATTAATATTCGAAGTAAATTCTAGCTCGGTTTCCTCTTAATGACTTAAATATTCAACTTACCAAAAATTACTTTCGGCTTCCTCCACTTCTTCCTTCAATCTACAAGAGGGAGAGCAAGTAAATAAGTTCCTAGCGATATTACGCACTTATGTTTAGCAGTTACAAATGAAAGTAGGGTTTACACAGTACCCTTAAGCACCTAGGCATTCCACTAGATTTATATATAACCCTTCATTCTTTTGGGCAATGAGCATGGAGAAAAGGATGGGACATGGAGAGCAGCAATTACCAGCCATTTTCTTTCTTCCTTTAGTTAGTTTTTCTTTTTATTTGGGTTGTAATTCTTGTATGGATGATCCCCCTCATCTCAATCTCGTCTATGGATCGATGAAGTAAGGATTTTTCTAGTTTAAGGAGCAAGACTTACGTAATTTTTGTAAGTTTATTTGAATAAATCTCATATCATGGCTTATGTTTTTGAGTTTGAACTTATTTAGATATATATGCATGTTTGGATTGATATTCCTATCATGTATGTATGTTTTAGCTATTGATTTGAAGCTTGCATGTTCTTATTTGTTCGTCTAGCTTTAATCTCCTAGTTAGCAAAGATTGAATGTGTAGGTTGAGGAATATATTTTACCGATATGCCTTAAAATGCATGCTCAATATAGGCCCAAGAACAACTTGATTAATTTGTTAAGTTATTTGATTAGTTAATCACACAATGGAATCCTAAATCATAATGCAAATGTTTTTAGCTCTAAGTGGACACTATTGAACCCACTAGGACTAATTCATTTAGTTTAATTAAGGCTAAGGCTTTAGTTAATAATTAACACACTTGGTTGGCTTAACACAACTAGTTGACTACCTGTAGCGTCATCGAGTGTGATCGAGTCAAGCAAGTCGTTGTGCAAATAAACTATGAGTAAAACTCAATTTAAATATTCAATGATAAAAAATTGCATAAGAGTCCCCTTGGTCCCAAACTAGATTATCCTTTCCTGAATTACACTTACCCTTTATTTTACTTTTTTGCATTTATTTTTATGCGCCTAATTTTATGCCACACACAACCCCCCATTCACCACTATAACTAGTGAATTGACCTAACGAAACATAGTGCACTTCCTTGTGGTTCGATCTGAACTTGCCATTACTCCTGTGTCATCGTAGTATTAGTTGTAGAGTTTCGTATTATAAATTTCTTTTAATTGGTTCTTTTTGGGCATAAAACGACCCCAAAAAGAATTCTATAAATAAAGAATTGTTGGACCATTATGATTATCTCTATTATAGATCATGTTAGATGAAGAACTAATTTTGTGATACATGGAAGGGAGTATATTAATACCATGATGCATGATTGTCATGATCCTTTAGTAGTTTCTTTAACTTGACATTAATATCATGATATGAAGATAACAAATTTTTAAGGAATCGAATTCTTCAGCGGACATGATGAACACTTGTGCCTTTGGAATTACGTTTTGAATTTATAGAAGATACAGAGAAATTTAAACATATTTTAACTAAGCATACTTTACTGTGAAGAAACTCAAGGAAAAAGAAAATACCTTTAAAGAAAACTTTTCAAACTTCTCCAATTCTTTACTGCATCCATGATCTCTTCAATCACGAACAGGACACCACCACCAAGATCTTTGCTGCTATTCTCTAGCAAGGACTAGGTTTGTGGGAACCTCTTTTTGGAAGACAAGGTAAGAATTTTTCAACTTTTTACTGAGAAACTCTTTATTTGCAATTTGAGAGAGTGATGAGAGAAACAAAAAATTGTTGACTCATTAAAAAACCTTTCCATGACCCAAAAAATGATAGAGAGGAGGGAAATTTATTTATGGATTAACTTTCTTTTAACCATCATTTAACTCCCTTTAGGAGTTAAAATTTAACTTCAGTTAAATTAAATCAAATAATTTGATTTAATTTAATAAATATTAATTAATCTAATTAATTAATATAAATTAATTAAATATCATATATCTAATTAATATTACATTTGAATCATATTCAAATGTATTTCCCTCTCATAGCCTATAGTTTAAATATGAATCTCTTTCATATTATGTTTTAACCTATAATTTTTATATGAATCTCATTCATATTATTTAATATTTGAATCTTATTCAAATATATTATTCTCTCATATTATATAGTTTAGTTTTGAATTTAATTCAAAATTAACTTTATAATATAATGTATCTATATACATTATATTAGTTGTATCATATACAATTAACATATAATTCCCTCATTATATGAATCTTATTCATATTAATTTAATATTTGAATCTTAATGATGTTGGGTTTTATGTCCTAAAGCTCGTTGTTTGTAACTTTTGGAATTTATTCTCAATAAAATTGTTATCGAGATTTATTAAGTAAAACTGATATTGAATATATGAATTACATTTATTAAATCCAACAAACTAAGAACCTCTGGCTATATAGGGAATACTTAGACTTTGTGGTGACATAAAAATGGATCAAGTTTAGGTAATAGTCAAAACGGTTTATAGTATATGGATAAAGATTGGGTATCTTATCCTGAGGATACTATGGATGCGGCCCACTTTGTATTTGACACAAACGATGTGATCCCAAATTGTTCATGTGGAAACATGCGAGTGAGGGTGTCCTATGCAATGAGTTTGCATAAAGAGCGGACCATGAAATAATCACTTTTATTTTATAACACCGTTTACTATTAAAACTGTTTGTTTCAACCTGATGAACTAGATAACTTGATAACTTGTAGAAATACAAGTTATTATTGTCTTTCTCTTAGAAAAATAGAGTTTAAATAGAGAATCATGCAGTAGTAGGGTTAAATTCTATTTATAAATCTTCCTATGCGTTCTACTCTTGTAAATTGATGAAGATAATTGTTTTGAAGCTTTTTGAGCCTAAAACGCATGCTTTAACGCAGGAACGCAAGCAACCTGTGGATGCGTTGGCAACCCTTTAACGCAGGTGGATGCATTGGCAACCCTTTAACGCAGGAACTCAATCAACCCATGGATGCTTTGGCATACTTGAATGCAGGAACCCACGTTATCCATGGACGCATATCAACAAGAAATGCAAGGCAGCGGCAAATCAGATAAGAATCTTGAGAGATTGTCGGGAGATTGATATGCTTGATATGCGGCAAGAGTGGTGGATCTAAATTAAACCGAAAATCACGCGATTAGGCGAGATGAACGCAAGGCAGAAATTCAACCTCCAATCATGCAGATTTGCCAGCGATTGCGACGCAACATCTATAAAAGGGCAGACCTGAAGGCTAAAAGGTTGTTGAACCTCTCGAAAAAATTCCTAAGTGATAGCAGAGTTCTCTCCAGACGACAACTGGAGGCAAATAGCTCGAAAGAGAAGAGTCTTCCCTCCGCCTGACCACTTCACAGCAGAACTCACGCTACCATCCCGGCGAGCTCAAGACATTGAGAAGCCATTCCATGCTTTCTATCTTTTTCTTACTTATGTTTTAGTTTATTAGCAAGACATTGTATTTTCTAAAACATTTATTCCGTTCATCAATCTACACATCTTCCATGGCTATTCAGTTCTTATCACTTTCCATTTGCTGTTTATCGGGTAACGGGTTGCGTTATCATCTAAATAAGAACCGTAGAAGACTATTCCATCTTGTCAATTGTACTTTTAATCTAATGCTTATGTCCATCTAGCTAATCGATATAAGTAGTAATAATCAGACTGCTCGAGAAAGTAAGTAATTGTGGAGTTCAATTGACAAGGCTAAGAAGCGTTACCTAGACATAGGAATAACCTTGGAACTTAACACCTATGCATTATAGACATATAACGCATAGCGGCTGACAACCGAGAGAAGAGTCGTTGGTATGAAATAGACCTCACCATGCATTTCTGCCTTTAGATGATAACCAACCCAAGCCCTGTTTTTACCATTCGTATAATTCAATCAGCCGACTTTTCTGTGTCGCATACCTCTCCATCCAACTTCTTTAGCTTAGTTTTACTGCTTTATAGTTTCTTAGACAGATCACTTCTGACCACCTTCTTTAAACGCATGACTAAAATAATCCAACTAATTATAGAATCTACATAGTTCCTGTGTTCGACCTCGGACTCACCGAGAAAACCTCATTCTTTGCTTATACTTGGGTGAAGAATAGGAAAACTTGACAGATTAGTAACGCATATTATTAAGCACGTTGAATGCACACCAATTTTAATAAAGATTCACAACAAGTTTTTGGTGTAATTGCCGGGGATTTTTGTATTGATTCTTTTTTTTTTTTTTGGGGATTATTTTTGTTGTAGGAATTCATCAGTCAAGGGAGTATTATGAGTTTCTCCTCTGCCAGAAACTCCAAACAGTATATGAGTGACGGGAGCAACCCAACACTTAAAATTGACCTTGAGATTGAGAGAACCTTCAAAAGAAGGACAAGGCAGAATCGAAGAAGAAGGCCTAACCGAAGCACAAAAAGGAATATGGCTGAACAACAGAACCATCCTCAAGGCGGAGTTCGAGAAAACGTAAACGCAGAACAGCATACGAACCCAATTCTGTTGGCACACGACAAAAATAGGCCTATGCAAGAGTATGTGTTGCCGAATTTGTATGATTTCTCGCCAGGAATCTTACAACCGACCTTCGAAGGTAATGGAAGGTTTGAAATGAAGCTTGTGATGCTGCAAATGCTGCAAACCGCAGGGAAATTTGGGGGTGCAATGGATGAAGACCCACATGCACACTTAAAAAGGTTCTTGGAGATATGCAATGCGTTCTCCATGGTGGAAGTACCGCAGGATGATATCGGGCTATTATTATTCCCATTTTCTCTCAGAGATGAGGCAAGACAATGGGCATACTCATTCGAACCAGATGAGATTACCATTTGGGAGTAGATGGTGGAAAGGTTCATGCAAAATACTTCCCTCCGACGGTAAACGCAAGAAGGAGGCGGGACATCGTCACCTTTGAGCATAAGGACTCGGAGACTCTGAGTGAAGCTTGGACTCGATTCAAGCGGTTGGTGAGGAATTGTCCGCACAATGGCATTCCTGATTGTGTGCAGATGGAAATCTTCTATGGAGGATTAAACAGACCATCGCAGTCAGTAGCTGATGCCTCCGCGGCAGAAGGATTAATGGATAAGACCTACACGCAGGCCAAAGATATTCTCGATAGAATTTCGAGGAATACTGAGTAGTGAGTGGACGATGGGTATGGATCTCGCTCCACCGATAGAAGGCAAACGCAAGCTGGAATGCTTGAAACTGATGTTGCCACCAATCTCTCAGCTCAGATGGCAACCATGACATCTCTGCTGAAGACTATAGCCTTGAATAATCAAGGTGGATCAGTTGCTGCGACGAACGCGATGAATGTAGTGAATCTGACAGCATTTGTAAGTTGCGTGCAGTGTGGTGAGAGGCACTTGTATGACATGAGTCTGCTATGTTCAAAACAACCCCTACGGTAAAACATACAATCTGGGTTGGAGGAACCACTCTAACCTCGGATGGGGTGGAAATCAGCAACAAACGTAGGGGATGAGCAGCAGCTGCAGAGAGGCAACCCTCCTGGTTTCAACCAAGGGAATCAAGGCAAGTATCATCAATTACAGAGGAATCAGCAAGTGCCTGCATCATCCTCATCGCGTTCCATAGAATCACTGTTAAAGGAATATATAAATAAAAATGATGTGATGCTCCAGAACCAAGCCACTACAATTAGGAACTTGGAAGTTCAAATGGGTCAAATTGTAGGGGAGCTCAAGAATTGACCACAAGGAGCATTGCCAAGTACAACTGAAGTTCCAAGAGGGAACATAAAAGAATAATGTTAAGCTGTGACATTGATAAGTGGGAAAACTACTCAGCCCTTAACTCAAGATCAAAGGATGTAAGGAAACTCGCAACCTCTAAATGCTCCAACAACAAGTCAACCGATGCAGAGCAGTATACAAAATGTTAACCAACCATCATCTTCCACCGAGACACAAGAAAAGGAAAATAGAGAGAGGAGATAAAAAGCAACGCAGGCAAAACCTGCGTCGGTATATAAAAATACCGCTCCTCCAATGCATCCACCATTCCCTCAATGCCTAAAGAAGAAAAACGATGAAGGGCAATTTAGAAACTTCCTGGATGTTCTTAAACAACTTCACATCAGCATTCCGTTGGTGGAAGCCCTGGAGCAAATGCCGAGTTATGTAAAATTTCTCAAGGATATACTATCCAAGAAGAGAAGGCTTAAGGAGTTTGAAACAGTGGCATTAATGCAAGAATGCAGTGCGTTGTTCAAAAAGAATATTCCTGCAAAAATGAAGGATCTAGGAAGTTTTACATTGCCATGCTCAATAGGAGGGATGGATGTAGGTCAAGCACTATGAGACTTAGGTGCTAGCGTCAACTTGATGCCCCTTTCCATATTAAAGAAGTTGGGTATAGGGGAAGCAAGGCCCACTACAGTCACATTACAGCTTGCTGACTGCTCTATTGAACATCCTGAGGGCAAAATTGAGGATGTCTTGGTCAAAGTGGATAAATTCATCTTCCCAGCTGACTTTATAATCCTGAACTATGAAGCCGACAGAGAGGTGCCCATTATCTTGGAAAAGTCTTTCTTAGCCACTGGACGTGCCCTGATTGACGTCAAAGAGGGAGTATTGACGATCCGCGTGGGTGATCAACAGGTAAAATTTAATGTGTTTAATGCATTGAAAGATCCTGATGGCTTTCAATCTTGTCAGATGATCGCGGATATCAATGAGAAGACAAGACCCACGAACGCATCGTTAGAAGATAAAGTAATTGATAACTTGTAGAAATACAAGTTATTATAGTCGCTATTTGAATTAATTAGAGTAACTTTAGAACTAAACGCACGATTTTGGTAGTTGAATTATGTAAAATGTATTACCATGCGTTGGCACCATTCACAAAAGAAAATACTTGAAAAATTATGAGCTTTTCTGTTCTTAACGTAGGATTAAAAAGAGAAGAAGCACAAATAACCCAAGTACTATAGAGGAAGCTGCTGCGAGAACAAGTAGAAACCCATGCGTCAAGACCATGCGTCGAGACCATGCATTGAGAAAAAGTAGATACAGACGCCTGGGCAAAAGCTGTCATGTCAATATGCAAAAGGATCACACGTTATCAGATCTTGGCAGAACCAATGGGCCGACAATGTGAAAAGTCTGTGCAGCAGGGCATGGAATTTAATGTAAAGGTCTCAGGTCATCATGAGTTCAACTTTTCGATGCCTATAAATAGCCTAAAGCTTATCCATTCAAAAAGAGGACAGAAACGAGTTCAAGAGGCGAAACCTCTGCACAAATTCTCCCTCACCATAACCAGCCTCCATTTCAAGCTCTTCTAAGAGAAGGATTATGAGAATTTTCAGAGTAGATGGTTAATCTTTAGCATTTGTCAAGATTAGATGAGGTGCAGAGATATAGTTTATCTTTTGTCAACGCAAACTTACAATGCATCTTAGAGATAAGATTAATATGGCGTCAAAACATCAAGAGATGGATTCACAAACTCAAAGTTTGTAGGTATGTAATTATACTTGAATATGCTTAAGTAACAACTAGCTTCTGCGTTAACTCTATTTTGATTGCATGGTTCCACCGTCATTCTCAACGTATGCCATCTGACACTAAATGACATTTGACTAACCCTCACCGCGTCCACCTCATTGTTAGTTGTAGGAATTTTATTCATTCTTTATGTATAGTTTTAGGTACATACAACTCATGCACATATTACATGTATAGTTCACCGCATAGTCATGCATCTATTCTCAACACCTAGTTATTACAAATCCTTGCATTCGACCCTGGACTCACCAGGAAACCTATAAGAGCTTATACTTGGGCTTTTATAGGAAAACTTGCTTATTCATGATTGATAACTTGTAGAAATACAAGTTATTATAGTCACTATTTGATTTAATTAGAGTAACTTTGGAGCTAAACGCATGATTTTGGTAGTTGAATGATGAAAAATGTATCACAATGCGTTGGCACTATTTACAAAAGAAAATACCTGAAAAATGATGAGCTTTTCTGTTCCTAACGCAGGGTTAAGAAGAAAAGAAGCGCAAACAACCAAGTACGAAGAGATGAAGCTGCTGCGAGAACAAGTAGAAACCCATGCGTCGAGCCTATGCGTTGAGACCATGCGTTGAAACCATGCGTCGAGAAAGAAACAGACGCATGCTCAAACAGCTATCATGTCATTATGAAAAAGGACAACACCCAATCAGATCATGGCAGAACAAATAGGCTGACAATCTGAAAAGTCTATGCAGTGTGGCTTAAATTTAATGCAAAGGTGTCAGGTCATCATGATATCAACTTTTTGACGCCTATAAATAGCCCAAAAGCGTCTCTAAGAAAGAGAGGAAGAGAGACCAGTTTAATAGGCGAAAGCTCTGCGCAGTTTCTCCCTCACCATAACCAGCCTCCATTTCGAGCTCTTATGAGAGAAGGATTCTGAGCACGTTCAGAGTCGTCTCCCAGTGAGTGAGAACCTTCACCCTATGAAATCTATGTATCAGATAGCAACCATCTCAAACCTCCATGAAGCAAGACGTTGCCAGTGGCGGCTTAACGCCCTTCATTTCTGTTTTATTTCCATTTCCCTTCTTCTTGCTTATATTTTGTTAATGACATTCGAGAGAATGATTTATTTTCTTATTATGAGTTTGATTGACTATTATCTTCCATCTATTTACGTATTAAATACTTTACACCATGTTGTCTAAATGCTAAATGAGTTAGATGTTAAAAGTTAGTTTTTCTTGAGCAATTCTGAGTATGTTACATCTTGATTAATGCATATCTTTAGCTTGCATAACTTTGTCTGACAAACAAAAGTAGTAAGAATGACTGTCTAGCTTGAGAGAGTGGATGGTTAATTTTTAGCATTTATCAAGACTAGATGAGTTGCAGAGATGTAGTTCATCTTTTGCCAACGCAAACTTACCATGTGTCTTAGAGATAAGATTAATGTGGCGTCGAAATATCGAGAGATGGATTCACAAACGCAGTTTGTAGGTATGTAATTATACTTAGAAAGTTTAGGTAACAACTAGCTCTTGCGTTCAACTCTACTTCTATCGCATGGTTCCATTCATTCTCAACGCATGCTATCTGACACTAAATGACATATGACTACCCATCGCCGTGTCCACCTCATTGTCAATTATAGGAAATTTTATTCATTCTTTATGTATAGTTTTAGACACATACAACCAACAAATGCACATATTACATGTATAGTTCACTGCATAGTCAAGCATCTAATCTCAACGCCTAGTTATTACAAATCCCAGCATTCGACCCTGGACTCACCAGGAATCCTATAAATGCTTATACTTAGGTCTTTATAGGAAAACTTGCTTAATCATTATCACATCTAAAGTAATTCTCGACGTATCCTTGTACGGAAATGATAAATCTATTCTTGTGCAACGAGCTAAGAAACTCAATTTAATTCGAATAAGAAATTTTACACGAACAATGATCATACTTGAGTAATTCTCGACTCATCTTTGTACGGAAATTATAATATCTATTTATGCGCAACAAGCTATGAAACTCAAATCAAATCGAAAATAGAAATCCAAGAACAGCAATCCTCAACGACAATGAAAATGGTGAAGAGGAAGAAATCAATTTACTCTCTGATCGTAAATTTGAGCAATCAGCCCGGAGCAACATATCCACGACAAAGATCAAGCTGTTATTAGAAAAGCCTCCAACGCATGAGCTAGAAACCTGACCAACGCATCTCAAGTACGCGCACTTGAGGGAGAATGCACTGCAAATCATTATCTCCTTTGCGTTAAACCCTGAACGTGATAAAGGCTCCATTGACCCACGCAAGCATAATAATTGAGCTTGCGTTGGAAGGTCCCTGCGTTGCTGAACGCCTATTTTTCCAGGGACACTTTCTTTTACTCTTACTTTCTTTTATTCGTATTTTTTTTTAGTATTTATTTTTCTTTCTTTGAATTCAGTTTTAGAAGTAGTGTAAATTAAATAAGCATGAAATTATGCGTCGATCTTCAATGCAAATTATTTGATTTCACCGCATACTCTGTCATTCATGCCTGTGTTCATCGATAAACGATCTCTGCGTTTATCAAGTTAAGTTTAGGGGTGTGGTTAGAGCTATATCTTCTTCAAACGCATAGTATTTAACTTCAAACGCATACTTTGAATTGAGAACTCTGCGTTCATCAGTCATGCGTTTATCAATAAAATTCCCTGCGTTTTAAAAAGAGCAATCTGGGGAATGCATACGTCTTTTGAGTCGATGTGTTTTCCCAGCAGCACTCGAGGGCTTTATTTCTTCTTTATTACCCCCTAACATTCATGAATCTACAACATCCACTTATCTTCCCATTGCCGCCACGCCCTGCACCTAAGCAGAAACGCAGACCTGATGAGGACAAGTTCGATAGTTAAATTTAGGGGTGTAGTTAGAGTTGTAGCTTCTTTATGATTTTCATTGTAATTATCTTCTATCTCAAAAAGTATGCATCTGTGGGACATGCGATTAATAGAATAACAATTTCTTCACTACATTGAATGTCTATTTACCTCTTTGTGTTTCCCCTTGTTTTAATTTCATTCCGAGTACATTTAGTTATTCCCAACTTTTATCTTTGCGTTGATAAGTTAGTCACTATGATGATAATCATGCTCACACTCGTTGCACACTCTAAGTTAGATTACTTTCAATGCGCCTTCATACTATTCCTTAGAAATGCAAACCTACTTTGCATGTGTGCAAGCTGCCAATTTAAACCTCTTTTACGAAACTTTTCAACATAATCTTTGTTTACAATTTTAGCAATGAGGACCTTGTTACTCTCAAGTTTGGGGGTAGGAGAGGTTTGAATTGTCAAAGATAAAAATATGAGGAACTTATTTATATATTTTTTTTATTAAAAAAAAATTAACGCAAATCTTCGCTTACAAGACTAATACATTTATCTTGTTAAGAGTTTAGTTGAAAATGACACCTGCTCGTAGTTGGCCGCCTCCATGCACCCTATAGTTGGTGTGTCAAAATGAAGGTGGGTAATCATAATCAGCGATCCATGGATAAATCAATAAATAACAAACTCCAATATCTAGTGAGGAAACCAAACTTAGATAAGAGTTTAGTCGAGAAGGGCACTTGCTTGTAGTTGGCTACCTCCATGCACCCCATAGTTGGTATGTCAGAACGAAGGTGGGTAACCCTACTCGACACATAGCCACATAATATAGAAACAATAAAACAAATGAAAGAAAAATGAACTTTATATCTTCATCTTTTCAAACTCAGTGTTAAAAGAAGAAACAAAAATTTTGTGAACAATGAGTAAAGAAGATTGAAAAGAAAGCTTGTTGCACACAAATTAGACTCGTTTCGAAGAAAAGAATATAGAGGTAGAAAAGTAATGTAACTAACGGGTAGTTGATTGAGTATAGCATTCTGAGAGACTAGTCAATGCGTTGAGAAAATTTTAGGGCTGATTGAAGTTTCTTAGATAGAAGTTATACTTGAGAACAAGCATTTTCTAAGTTTGGGAGTGTGATAACTTGTAGAAATACAACTTATTATTGTCTTTCTCTTAGAAAAATAGAGTTTAAATAGATAATCATGCGGTAGTAGGGGTTAAATTCTATTTATAAATCTTCCTATGTGTTTTACTCTTGTAAATTAATGAAGATAATTGTTTTGAAGCTTTTTGAGCCTAAAACACATGTTTTAACGCAGGAATGCAAGTAACCTGTGGATGTATTGGCAACCCTTCAATGTAGGAACGCAAGCAACCTGTGGATGCGTTGACAATTCTTCAATGTAGGAACGCAAGCAACCAATGGATGCGTTGGCATACTTGAACGCAGGAACCCAAGTTATCCATGGACGCATATCAAGCAGAAACGCAAGGTAGCAGAGAATCAGATAAGAATCTTTAGAGATTGTCGGGATATTGATATACTTTATCTATGGTGAGAGCAGTGGATCTAAATTAAACTGGAAATCACGCGATTAGGCGAGATGAACGCAAGGCAGAAATTCAGCCTCCAATCATGCAGATTTGCCAGCGATTGCAACGCAACATCTATAAAAGGGCAGACTTGAAGGCTAAAAGGTTGTTGAACCTCTCGGAAGAATTCTTAAGTGATAACAAAGTTCTCTCCAGACGACAACCGGAGACAAATAGCTCGAAAGAGAAGAGTCTTCCCTCCGCCTAACCACTTCACAGCAGAACTCACGCTACCATCCCTGCGAGCTCAAGACATTGAGAAGCCATTCCATGCTTTCTATCTTTTTCTTACTTATGTTTTAGTTTATTAGCAAGACATTGTATTTTCTAAAATGTCATACCCTACTTTTAAAAAAACGATGCGTTGAAGAGCCTATAAAGAAAAGAAGTAAAAGACCATGTTGGACGCATGGTCAGGACTAAGGTAACGCATGGTCTGGGTGAACGCATGGAAATAACCCGAGAGCTTGAAGGGAAAGAAGTGAAACGCATAGGAGGTAATTATGAAGAAGATGTAAGCATTGGCGATGGTAAGATGCATAAGCAAGAAAGGAATAAAGTTATGTCGTGAAGTGTCTCGGAAAGGAAGAATACTATAGCAAACTGAGTAACGCATAGACCATTAGCAAGGGATGTTCATGAGTGTTGGATAAAGTGGAGGTTGAGAAGTAAGCTTAACTGGAACAAGAGGTGGACGCATACCAATATATCATTAGAGAAATATTTTAAGTACAAGAAAAAGGTTAAATGAATAACCTTGGGTTATAAGCACAAGAACGCATAGAGGGGTAATCAAGGAATCCTCAAGGATAGGAAGAAGATCATGGACGCATGATAGTATGCGGTTCAGGCTGACACATGGTATTATTCAGTAAGACAAACGCAGTAGTGTGCGTTTGAGACATTGACACCTAGTAGTATGCGGTGGAAAAACGAGTTCAAAGGAAGTATGGCCGAGAGTTGGGGAAAGTGAGTAATGAAGCTCAAACCTTAAAGGAAACTCAATGAACGCATGGGGGCATTGTGTTGAATGAATAGTTGTTTATTGGAATATGTTGGATGCATAAGATAAGCTTATAAGGGCTAGGTGGTTTCATATAGACTTGACACCTTATCAGTAGGAGGTGTTAGAATGCATGTTGAGTGCTTCATGCAAGGTGAGGCTTGGATAAATGCATGGTTAATTAAGCATGCAGTGTGACATGTGGCAAACAAGTGGCAAAAGGAGAGGAGAAGTTGGATGGCAAGCTCTCTATAAATAGAACCTTGAGGGAAAAGGAGCGACTGATGACTTTGAAGGAAGAATTCTAGAGAGAAAGGGAAGAACGAAGGCAGAAAGGAGGAATCCTTGCGTCCGTAGTAGGAGTCTGCGGCCAAGAAAGAAGGTATTCTTGACAACTTAGCTATTTTGTGTTAAAGAAGTTGTCTTGCGTCGAAAGGGGGTCGGCCTTGCGTTAAAGACAAACACTACATTCAAGGTGAACGCCGCGTCCAAAGATAGGTGATGCGTTCAAGTTGGACCTTGCGTCCAAGAGAGGTCGACGCATTCAAAAGAGAAGTAAGAAGAGTTAGGCTGCACTTTGCGGTAGTTATCAACCTTGCATTGAAGGGTAGGGTTGCGTCCAACCGAGCTGACAGAGGAATATGGAGCCTTGCATTCTAGAGTTAGAACGCTGCATCCTAGAAGCTCGGGAAAGAGAAAATAGAGGGAAGGAAGAGGAACTATTCTTTGGCAAGTTATCCTTCGTTTTTTTTCAAAATATAAATGAGTTCTTTATAATTAAAATCATTTGTTTGAATATGCGTTCGTGAATTTCCAATGAACAAGTGCATGCGTTTTATTGAAAAGCATTGAGTATGTTGGTTGTTTGATAGCAGTTAATAAGCGCATGCTGATTGATACTTGTTTTCATGATTTTACTGAAAAGCATGGTATTATATGATTTCATGAAAGATTTGGAAATAAACTTATTTGAAAAGCATGCTGTTTAATATTATAGCTTGAAATTGAATTTAGCATGCTGGTTGATATGAGATTTGGAAACGATTAACTTACGAGTTATTGATATAATGTTTCCAAAATATGTATTGTGTTTTATAAAACTTTGAAAAGGCACCCGAGGCTGAGGGACTTCGGAGAAGGCCAAAGGGTAGCCGGGATATAGAAAAGGTACCCAATGCTGAGGGACTCGTAGAAGGTAGATGGGTAACTTGGATATAAATATAGAAAAAGGCACCCAATGTTGAGGGACTCGTAGAAGGCAGATCAGTAGCCTGGATATGGAAATGGGACCTCAATGTTCAGGGACTCGGAAAAGGCATTGTGGGCGGCTCGGAATATAAAACCTATGTGCACATTGAGATTACTCCACACAACTAAGGAAAATCGACATTGAGGAGCATAGAGCATTGCTCCGCCTCAACTAGGGAAAAAGTATTTTATATGAATGAGATTTTGAGTGTTTATTCCAAAACAGATATGTATGATATAACAATGGTTTTCATCATGTTATAATATGATTTGAATTGTTATATTTTTATGCGTGGTTGACAATGTTTATATTATAAACAGTTTTACAGTTAAAGTATAATGTTTTCAGAAAATTGTTACTCACTGAGCTGTTAGCTCACCCTTTTTATATGTTTTCCATTTTCAGGTAGCATGACAGTTCCCGTTGCCGATCGAAGTTGAGGTTTGTCAAGAGGGTATTAATGGTATTACCGTCCTAGGAAGGATTTATAATGAGAAGTGAGGTGAATGTGACAGTGGGTTACGTGACAGGGTAGTCGGTAACTGCTGTCCTCACACTCTATCTCGGGCTATGGGAGGATAGCTCGAGGTGGGGTGTGACATAAAACATTTATTTCGTTCATCAATCTACACATTTTCCATGGCTATTCAGTTCTTATCACTTTCCATTTGCTGTTTATTGGGTAACGGGTTGCGTTATCATCTAAATAGGAACCGTAAAAGACTATTCCATCTTGTCAATTGTACTTTTAATCTAATGCTTATGTCCATCTAGCTAATTGATATAAGTAGTAATAATCAGATTGCTCGAGAGAGTAGGTGATTGTGGAACTCAATTGACGAGGCTAAGAAATGTTACCTAGACATAGGAATAGCGGCTGACAACCGAGAGAAGAGTCGTTGGTATGAAATTGACCTCACCATGCATTTCTGAATTTAGATGATAACCAACCCAAGCCTTGTTTTTACCATTCGTATAATTCAATCAGCCGACTTTGCTGTGTCGCATACCTCTCCATCCAACTGCTTTAGCTTGATTTTATTGCTTTATAGTTTCTTAGACGAATCACTTCTCACCACCTTTTTTAAACGCATGACTCAAATAATCTAACTAATTATAGAATCTACATAGTACCTGTGTTCGACCTCGGACTGACCGAGAAAATCTCATTCTTTGCTTATACTTGGGTGAAGAATAGGAAAACTTGACAGATTAGTAACGCATATTATTAAGCACGTTGAACGCACAACAAGTTTAATAAAGATTCACAACATAACTCGATCTTAATCTTGAGTTAACTATGAACTCCTATTTGTTTGAGATTATCCTTTAATTTGCATTGGTGAGAATGGTCAGTTTCGCCGACTCAATAAGCCTCCCATTTTAAGGATAAGATCAGGCAGATAGCTAGGGACATAGTCCTACAAGATGAAATTCACTCCTACTTTATTTAATGATAGTACAGTGTTCTCTTATGCTGACTCCAGGTCTTGAACAAGGGGCCCCACCCTCTCATGGCCCGAGAGGGATTAGGTTCAGTGGTTAGACCACAAACCAATTGTTCATTAGAGGATCAATGGGACTTAAGGAACAAGATGTAATTATAGGGGTAAAATGGTAATTTTGACCCAACCATAGTTATAAACAACTTTTGAAGTATTGACTTACTTATTATGGTTATACCAAGTGGACATAAATATATCTACAGTGAGGAGATTGCAGCTACTGGGCTTTAGTGGAGTGTCTTGGTATTCAATATTAACTAGGTTAAAGAGTTTACCGGTTAATTTCGAATCGTTGGAGCTCATGATCTGTAGGTCCATTAGATCCCCTTGTTAGCTCATGGATAAATCTTAGAACATTATATTGAGTGAATTTGAAATGTTTGAATTCAATGTTGGAGAAAAAATTTATAAAATTTGTTCGTTTAATTATGAATTGGACGAAATTGGAGAGTTAGAAATATTTAAATAAGATTTAAATATTTTAGGATGAATTGGGATTCATCGGGTTGGTATTTGTCAGGATAGTGGAGAAATAATTAATCTAATATTAATTTAATATCATTATTTAGTTATATATTAAATTATTTTTTTAAATTATTTTTTAAAAATGATTTTTAATTTGAAAATTCAATTTTGAGAAATTGAATTTTGGAATTCTCCACTATATATGAGTAGTAGGAGGTGGTTCTCATTCAACCCGTTCTTGTTCTTCATCTTCCACACCAAATCGATTGAGTTGATCAGCCAATTTGTTGGCTTCTTGCATGCTAAGTTGTTATGCATGCTCTCTTCTTTAAATAGGAAAGAAGTGGTGAATTTGGGTAAAGCATTCATGCTAATTTATTAAAAAAACTCATAAGCAGAAAACAGTGTGTTCTTCAGCTTTGAGCTCCAAATTGAACTCGATTTTGGATCCCAGAATCCGTTCTAAGATCTGAGAATATCAAGGAAGACACTAAAGGTAGTCCACGAAGTGTTCGTGATATGAAACTTGAAGAATTCAGCTTCAATTTTGATCTTCAACAAGTAAGTTCTTCTTTCCTATTTTTTGGTTTTGGAACAAGCATGTATAATCTTCAAAATTGATGTAATTAGAGTGGTTTAGATCCTAATTACTTCCGCTATTATGTTGCTTACTCCTTCAATTGAAACATTAATAATCTCATAATATATAGTTTAATTTTGAATTTAATTCAAAAATAATTTGAACAATTCATTATATTAATAGTATCATATACAACCCTTATAATTTGAACAATTCAAATTCTACCAAAACTAAATATTCCTTGTTTTACCCTTAGTGAGCTAGTAGGAGGACCTAATGGACCTATGGATTAGAAGCTTCAATGATACGAGACTAATTAATTAAACTCTTTAATTAAATTAAACAACATTCATTGATTGTGGGTCATTTCATTAAAGACCAATAGTTGCACTCTTTGAACTATAGATATATTTCTATGTCCACAGATATAACCAATCAATAGTGGGTCAACACTTCACGAATTGTTGGTAAATACAGTTTGGTCAAATTATCGTTTTACCCCTATAATTACATATAACTTCTTAAGTCCCACTGATTCTCTAATGAACAACCTATTTATGGTCCTACCATAAACAAAACTCTCTTGGGCCAATGAGAAGAAGAGGCCCCATTATTCAAGACCCGGAGTCAGCATTTAAGGGAACAATCCATCTACTTACCCTAAAGACGGGAAGGAGTGAATTGCATCTTTTGTAGCTATGTTCCTAGCTCTCGACTTGGACGAATCCCCAAAATGGTAGGCATATTTAGTTGGCAAATCTGGCTACTCTCACCCATACAGATCAAAGGATTGCCCTCATATACATGAGTTCATAACTCACTCAAAATTAAAGTCAAGTCACTTATGGTCATCCTATGAAAAGTATTACTAGGAAAGAGGGAAATTGAAAATATCTCCAATGGTTCGATTTCTTCCTGAAATCATGCTCCTCCTTCCTCTATCACGAAATCATTCCCTCCTTCCTCTCTCAAAAACCTTTTGTTGGTTGGATTCTACACGAGTACCTTGGATTTCGACAAAAGTACTTTGTTTAGTTCCATATCTGTAGGATTTTTTCAAATGATTTATATTATAGCATTGAAATATTATGTTGGAGAGGGGGTGTTTGTGTGATTTCTGTTAGAGTATAAAAAACCACAAACGGCTTTAACTATTTTGAATATGTGTTTCAGTCAAATCCATCTTGAAATACGTCAATTTAAGTAATGGACCTCCATTCAACGAATCTGTATTTTGAAAAACATGGGTTAACTTAGAGTTTCAAAATGTGAAAGGAAGAAACAGGGTTTCAACTTACTAGGAAAATGTGGGGATTCTGTCTTTTTTCGTGTAAGGTTTCGATCATAACTTTATGGGAAAAAAGATAGAACATTCAAAAGTTCCTGGTAAGCTCAAACTTACCAAGAATATTTAAGTGTTTTGTCTTTTTTTCCATAAAGTTAGTCATTAAAACTTTACGGAAAAATAGACAAAGTGTCACACCCTCTCCCAGATTCCCTTCTACTCTAGGAGTGAGTACGAACCTGCATATACCCGTTTCCTACTGTAACTATAACATTAATCAACTCTGGATCATTTATACTTAACTATATGCCAGTATAACCTCATAAGATAACATAACTCATCAAAACAAGTGTTCTTTATATACACTACAAAATCAAATCCCACTACACCCCAAGGAACATGTATGATAATAAAACATGTACATAAACTATGTATTTACAACTATTCCAGAGGACTGATCCAAAGTAGGCCCAGACGAGAATCTTCAGTAGGCTAGGCGTCCCGGACATGCTCGCTACCTGAAACAAGCAAACAAACAAAGAAGAAAGCGTGAGCCTAAAGCCTAGTGAGTGACTGAATTTATCCAATTACTATTAAATTACTTGAGTTAACATGGATCATCAATACCACCACATATTTATATAAATAGAAATTCCTAAGTTAACCCATGCCATAGAACAATAGTAGTACAATTATTCCTTCCTAGCTGTGGCGGAGCGAAGCTCAACGCACTCAACCTCGTGTACCAATTCTCATCATTCTCATATTCAAATGCTTTCACACTTTGTCCCTCGGTATTTCAATCCCTCATATGCCTTCACATATTATCCCTCGGTATTTCAATCCCTCATATGCCTTCAAATGCTCAACGCACTCAACCTCGTGTCGATTTTTATTGAAATTATTCTTATAAGATATGGTTTGCGATGAATTGTTTTAGAAAGCATAATGTTTGATTTTATTGTTCACAAGGCATGTTAAATGTTTTCTAGGTTATTAGAACGCGTTTTTATGAAATGTTATTGATTAGAGATCTGTAGGATTTTCCTACGAAAGGATTCTCAAATGAACTATTTATGTGAACAGGTTTCTAAAATGCTTCAGAGGAGGCTCAGTGCTCAAGGACATGAGAAGGCACGTGAGTTTCCCCGGGACCCAGTACTGAAGGACATGGAGAAGGTACTTGGACAACCCGTCATATTTCTATGTGCACATAAAGGTTAATTTGGCTGGTGCGTCGAGTTTGCTCCACATCGAGCCAGGGATGATTTCGACGTTGGGTGTGTTGAGCCTTGCTCCACCCCCAACTAAGGTTGTTTTCTACGTTGGGTGTGTTGAGCGTTGCTCCACCCCCAACTAAGATTGTTTTCAACGTTGAGAGCGTTGAGTCTTGCTCCGCCTCAACTAAGGGAAAAGATCGAGAAACCAAACAGTTTTCTATTTAATTATAAAGGAAAACGATTCGATACGATTTGGTTTGGATTATGCAATGTTAAGTTTGTGGAAAATATGTTTGGTTGAACTATTATGTTGAATCCTTGTTTTATGTGTACAAATGTAACATGCCTGTTTTATAACAAAAGCTCGTTTTACAAAACTTGTCACTCACGGGGCTTTATCTCACGTTTTCCATTTTTTCTAATTTTCCAGGTAGTGAGCGAGTTCGGGATGTCTTGCCTACGCAAGAACCTCGTCTGGGCCGCCTTAAAGTAAAAATGGTTGGACAGTGAACCTTACAGAGGAGTCAAGGTTGTTGTCTTCACATCTCCTCTTGGGATTTGGAGGATAATCGGGGAGGGGGTGTGACATCTGAGCACTCGAGAATAGCTTTCTTCGGAGCACCTAGGCTATTTTACCCTTTTACCCTCCATTTGTTGCTAGTTGCTCCATTTTGACCCGAATTTTGTCCAGAAGGTTTCGGTAGTCTCCTTTGCTCGTTTTATTGACAAAATCACTAGAATAAACATTAAATCCACGCAAATTAACAAGATTTTGGCCAAGATAAATAGCTCTTTTGGAGAGCTATCAAATCCAAATTGTTTTCCAAACTCATATTTGTTGAAATTAATGAATCTAAAAACATAGAACAGAATTTGGATTGTCAACCAAACCTGCTCTAAGTTTTTTAGTCTTTTGCTTACATCATCATAGGGTGAAATTTTCCAAAACAATCAAAGATACATGTGCTTCTCAATTATTACTCCTTAATCTCATTCCTCCACTCCTCAATTCTCACTCTTGTCGTCGCTCCTTGATTCACACTAATAGCACCGTAAATGTGTTATCTCGCTTCACTTAATTCAAGATTGTTCCTTGATTTTATTGGTTTATTTGGTTGTTTTACAGATATCAAGTATCTTTGAGGTAGAACAGGATGCTAACAATGAATTGGCACTAAAATAAATTAAAACAGAGCTCTATTGCATCAACTGGGAAAGAGAACTCCAAAAAAGATCAAATTATCCCTAATGCCACTGCGCAGCAATGCCACCTAGGCATCGCTGCAACGCTTTTTTCTCGAAGATTAATTTGTTGGCGATGTGCGGGCAGCGACGCGGCGTTTAGAAGACGAAAAATGCGGACATTATTGCGAGAGTGTTGATGCGCTTTGACTGCTTTAAATTAGAAAATCTCGATTTTTAGGTTATTATTCCAGCCACCAGACAACCAATACCCAAATTCTCTTTACTGTTTCTCTATTTTTCGTCTATTTAGGCATTGGAACTCCTTCCCATTAATCGGTATGTTGATTATGGGCTAAGGTAATGACTTTATAGCTTGGGGTTTAGGATAGTTTCTTGATTCTAAAACATTCGTGACATTTTGAACCTTGTATTGTGATTGTTGGATGCAATTCCGTATTTTTATGTATTATAATCATATTTTTGGACGTTGGTGAACACTATGATTACTGCTTTAAATGAACATGCATTATGTGACACTTAGTTGTATGTTGATCTATAGGAAGCAATAGGTTAGATTAGCTTGCGAGTTGATAACTTGTAGAAATACAAGTTATTATAGCCTTTTTCTTAGGAAAATAGAGATTAAATAGAGAATCATGCGGTAGTTTATGATGAATTTTATTAATAAATCTTCCTTTGCGTTCTACTCTTGTATTTTTATGAAGATAATTATTTTATCACTTTTTGAGCCTAAAACGCATGTTTTAACGCAGGAATGCAAACGATGCGTTGACAACTTCTTAACGCAGGACTATACGTTAGCAATCTGTTCTTCATGGACGCATGATCTAAACGGAATGCAAACAACCTGAAGATGCGTTAACAACTACTCTACGCAAGACTATGCGTTAGCAACTTATGACGCGTTGACATCAACCAAATTATCCATGGACGCATAACGACCATCAACGCAAGGCAGCGAAAAATCAGATCAGAATCTTGAGAGATTGTCGGAAGATTGACATACATGATCTGTGGCTAAAGTGGTGGATCTAAATTGACCCGAGAATTACGCAATTAGGCGAGATGGACGCATGATATCAATTTCACCGCCAATCAAGAAGATTTGCCATTGATTGCGAACGCAGCATCTATAAAAGGGTAGTCCTGTAAGATGAGAAAATGTTGTTGATTCTCGGAAGAATTCCTAAGTGACAACAGAGTTCTCTCCAGAACACAACCGGAGACGAATAGCTCGAGAGAGAAGAGTCTTCCCTCCGCCTGACCACTTCATAGCAGAACCTCACGATTCCATTCCGGCGACTCAAGACATTGACGCCTTTTCCTGCTTTCTATCTTGTTTTTCTATCTTGATTTTAGATTTGTGTCAAGACATTGAGCTATCTAAAGTTGTATTCCGTTCATCAATCTATATTTCTTCCATGTCTACTCATTTCTCTACACTTTCTGCTTTTTACTTTGAATCCATGAGTAACTAATCTATCAAGGGTCTAGGGTTGCGTTAGCATCTAAATAAGAACCATAGTGTAACTATTGCATCTTGTCAATTGCAATCTTAATCCGATGCTTATATCCATCTAGCTAATCGATATAAGCAGTAATAATCAAACTGCTCGAGAGGGTAAGTGATTGTGGAACTCAATTGACAAGGCCAAGAAGTGTTACCTGTCTATAAAAATAACCTCCTTATAACGCATAGCGGCTGACAACCGGGAGAAGAGTCGCAAGTATGGATAGACTATCACCATGCGTTTCTGATGTTAGATGTTAACCAACCTGAACCTTGTTTTTATCCATTCATTTAAATCATTAGTTGACTTTGTTGTGTCGCATGCCTTTCCATCTTCCACAATTTAGTTTAGTGTACATGTTATCGCTTTCTTTAGATTAGAAACAAACACCTCTCTCAAATTATTCTTGGTTACCACTACAACGCATATAATCCACTTAAATATAGAATCAACATAGTGTTCGACCTCGGACTCACTGAGAAAACCTACTCCTTTGCTTATACTTGGGTAAGGGATAGGAAAACTTGACAGATCACCAACGCATAGCATTAAGCATAAGTAAGATGCATGGTATGTTCAACGCATAGTATGTGAAACGCATCATTGTAGCTTAATTTGCACATTGCGTTAGTACAATTCCATTTCACAATTGCATACACAACAAGTTTTTGGCGCCATTGCCGGGGACTTGAGATCTGTCTGTAAAACACGAGTCTAAATCAATAAGTATTGTTCTAATCCACCTAGAATTGATCTGATAGAATATTTAATAATGACCTTTCCAGAAAATTATTTCGCCTAACGTTTCCTTAGAACTTAATGCAATTAGGACAAACTTGAATTTGCATGCCTTTCATCGATTCAATTTGTACTAATTAGACAATTAGGACGACTTAAAGTGCTCCCTATGTTCGACCAGACCTTGCCACTACTACGGTTTGGTAAGTATGGTAATTATTTGGCACCGAATTGGGCGATTAATTTTGTCTACCAAATTGGCGCGGTTGCCAGAGAGCTAAAAAATTTCTATTTTAAGGAGTTTTCAGTTCTTTTTCATTCTTTAATTTTTCCTCCTTTGTATGACCCAATCCTCTAAGGATCAAGACTCCTTATTGTATTTTGCAGATGTAAGTAGGGAGGAAAGATTTTACCAATGTCGAAGGCACATTTGAGGAGTCAAAAGAAGAAGAAGAAGCAATGATGGCGCAGCCTGAAGAGCACACATTGCGGGACCTCTTGACCTCTAATGTTGATTGGCAGCCCTTGTGCGTTACCTATCTTGCCAAGACAGGTAATTTTGAGTTGGAATCAGGCTTAATCCACTTACTTCCCTCTTTTTCTGACGTGCAGGTGAGGACCATCATAAGCACCTGAAGAAGTTCATCATCATATACGAGGGGATGAGGCCTCATGGTGTGACTAAGGAGCAAATAAACCTTAGGGCCTTCCTTTTCTCATTGAAGAACGACGCCAAAGATTGGCTCTATTTCCTTCCTGCTGGTTATGTGACCACATGGAAGGAGATGCAGAGCTAGTTTTTAGAGAAGTTCTTCCCTGCCTCACGAGCTGCTCGTGTAAGGAAGGAGATATATGGGATCTCCTAGATGGTTGGTGAGATCTTGTTGGAGTATTGGGAGCGATTTAAACGCCTATGCACCAGCTTCCCTAACCACTAGATCTCCGACGCATTCCTGATCCACCACCCAGATCCAGCGCACTTAGGAGTAGTTCATTCAGACCACGACCTCACACATATAGAGTATGGCCACCCAAATCTTCCAACTAGTTTATGCTATTAGCAAGTTGAACACACAGCATGGGAAGCTTCCTTCCTAGCCTACATCCAACGTACTTAATGTGAGTGCCATTATTTCTATGAGCTACACGATGAGCTTCGTGCTTGAGGTGCCAGCTGCTAAACCTATTGAAGTAGTGAGTGGTGTGAGCTCACCAAGGAAGCGTGGGGTAAGTTTTGATCCATTTCTTGATTTTTGCATTACTAATAATGTCCCTCGTACTTCTTTCCCTAGTAGGTTGATTGTTTCTCAGGGAGGATCACACAACGAAGAGGTGATTGTCCAGTCAACAAGAGGCAAGAGCCCTATTACAAAGGGCAAAAAGGTTTGGGTTGAAAGTCCCCACTGAGAAAAAGAAATAAGAGGTAGTCCTTCCACGTAATTTACCTGTTAAGCAGGAAGACTCATGTACGTTCTCTATTCCTTATCAAATAGGTGGTAGGAAATTTGAACGTGTCATGCTAGATTTAGGGTATGCTATTAATATAATGTCTGCCCTGTATATGCTGATTTCCAATCTCATATTCTGCACCCTGCTGATATCCTAGTGCAGCTAGCTTACCATTTCCTTATTAGACCAATTGGTTTAGTGAAAGACATGCTTATTAAAGTTAATGACCTTGTGTTTCCTGCTGATTTTTATGCTATAAATATGGATGTTAATTCTGCTTCTTCTACTTCTGTCCTATCTGTGCTCTTGGGTAGGCCTAAAGACCATGAAAGCAGTGATTGATCCGCACTTTGAGTGTTAACCGCAAGTGTACGGGTCAAGTTATAATATAAGACGGTTAAGTCCGAATATCGTTCCACTAGAGATCCAATTGGGAAGGTTTAAGTTACTTAGCTATTCTAGAGTTGAATCAATTTTGTAGGATCGGTATGGCAACCCTAGGGGGGGTGAATAGGGTTTAATTAAACTTATTCCTAAATATGCTCAAATTAACTAATTGAATTAATTTTTGAATTAAATTAATAAAAACCTTAGTTGATGCTAAATATCAAGATTGATAAAAAAAATATATGAAACACAAGATTCAATTAATCTCAACAAAAGATAGTAATCTATAACATGCTACTAAAAATTGAATGCAAAATAAATTGAGAAAGAGTTGGAGAAGAAGACACCGTGATTTTTATAGTGGTTCGGTCCAACTCGACCTACATCCACTTTCCCAAGCGCCTCTTGGGATTTCGATTAAAAAATCTCCTTTGAATCTTTTCACGGATGAGAGTCAAACCGCTACCTTGCTCCTTTTTCGGGTTCAAGAGCAAACCCGATCCTTTCCACGGGTTAGGATCCAACTGTTACAATATTCTTGAAGTTTTAAATCACACACTAAAACTCTCTAAAAAGAGTAGATGTACAAATTTGAACTCACAATACTCAATCCTCACAATACAATGAAAGTATCTCTCTAGAATAAGATGAAAAGAAATAAATTTGAAAGCTTGGAGAGAAAGCAACAATGGTGACCTTTTTCAATTTTTGAGGATTGTAAAATTGTAAAAGTTGAGGAAACTTTTTGGAGAAGATGAAATATTTAAAAAGAAATGAAAGTGAGTGAAAACCAAATTAATTTGGACCATTAGATCTTTGTAAAAGAAAATTGAATGGTGGAGATTTAAACTCAACTAACCGTTAGACACAAACATAAAATAATATTAGATTAATCCTTTTAAAAAGTCAACTAGCCGTTAGACACAAATATATATAATATTAAATTAATCCTTTTAAAAAAACAACTAGCCATTAGACACCAACATATATAATAATATTAAATTCATCTTCTTTTTAAATTCATTTTCTTTTTAAAATCATTTTCTTTTTAACATCAATCAAAAAATAAAAGACCCACCAAAATGTCACTTCTCCATTGCTCCAAGTGGCACCTTTCAATTTGTCCACTTTGATTAAAAAAAAATCTGCCACGTCATCAGCTCGGGATTTTTCAATTAAGCTTGTTTCGGTCATATCTTCTTTGTTTGAACTCCAATTTGAGTGATTCAAATTGCATTGGAACCGTTGTTTCAAACTCCACACAATAGACACTTCAAAACACTCAAATGGTTAATAAGTAAAACCAGGTTTGTTATCATCAAAACACTAATTAATCAATCAATTAAAATTAATTAATTTGAGATTAAGGGCCAAAAAGCCAACAAATTTTATTTGAGGATTGAAATCGAATATTATGAGTTATGGAAAATACAAATCAAATAAGGAAAGTATTAAAGTGAGAAACACAATAGTCAAAGAGAGTTCTAGGGTAATGAATCCTTGTTTATTTCATCATGCAATATTATAGATTTCATGGATTTTATTGTCATTCATATGCATAAGTCTAGAAACTTAATTCCAAGTTATTTTCTCTCAAAAACAACCCTTTCTCATGCAACTCGATTGATTATTAATCTCTTAAAACCAATACAAAATTACATGACATTAAAAATAGTCTTTAGCAACTTTTTTTGTCAACCTAACTACTCTCGTGATAGATTAACAACAATTCATTGTTATAGATCAAGTTAAACATACAATCTCTCAATCATACATCTAACCTAACATGTGAGGATGGCCAATCCACAAGAGTTAAACACAATAACAATGAAAAGCATAATCATTCCAACAAAACAATGAAAGTCTACAAAATCAACATAAATTCATAAACAAACCATCAAAACCCAAAAACTAAAGAGTTTAGCCACTCATAGCTTGAAGCAACATGTTTAAGCAAAATAAACAAAGAAAGAGTGTAAAGAAAGGGAAACTCTACTGAAAAGAGGCTCTTGATTGAGGTAGCACCGTCACGATCTCCTTGGCTCTCACGTCGGAATCGAAGGGCACCAAGACTATCTCAAACTCTTTTCCTCTTCCTTGCAACTAACTCACTTTTTGAACTCTCACTTAATTCTCTCTTTTTTTGTGCCCTTTAGGTCTGTAACTTCCTTGATTTGCTTTGATTTTTTTTTTTTTTTTGATTTGGGCTGCTGGAAACCCCCAAATTTATAGAGTTTGACCGCCCAAAAATTTACCAAAAATAACAATTTTTCATTTAAGGAAAGTTGGCGCCGCGGCGCTGGTCTATAGCGTCGCGGTGCTAGGGCTGCATCCAAAATTGTTGCTCTCGGGTTTTAGCGTCGCGGCAGCGCCGTCCAAGCACCGCGACGCTGTGATGCGTTTCAGAAATATTGTTCTTGGGCATTATCGCTGCGGCAGCGCCGTCCAAGCGCCGCGACGCTGTCATGCGTTCAACAAGGTTGCGTCGAAGTAGCGCCATCTCGGTGCAGCGGTGCTACTATTCGTCCAGAACGATGCGTTTCTGTTTTAGCGTCGCGGCAGCGCCGTCTTGGCGCCGCGACGCTATCCCAAAATTCGCCCTTTTGAGTTTTTCAGCTCTTTTTCGCCGTATTCTTGCTCGGTTTTGATCTTTCAGTCGTTTCTTCTAATTTTCCTCATTTTAACCTGAAAACCACTAGCAAACGAGTGAAATCTAATATAAACTCCCTTAATTTGAGAGAATAGAAAGCACTTTTCAATTGCTTATCAGTGATCGATGCAGATAAAGGGTCCTTAACTCTAAGGCACAAAGAAAAATATGAAAAATTTTGTATTTCTGATTATCCCACTACCATTAATCCCTTGTGTTATAACTCAATGATTTCCAAGATTGTGGTTAACATCCTAAGTTGGGGGTGTTGGATGAGGATGTGGCAATCTCCTCCGGATATGGATGATGAAGTTGAGTATGGTCAAGCATAACGACCTTAAAAAATTACGCTACCTGGAGGCAGCCAGGATTTATATTTCTATTGTTTCTTTTATGTTTATTTTTGTTTTTATTGAGCTTAATTCTTTCTATCTTTCTTGATCTCTTAGGCTTTCTTGCTTGATGGAAAATGGAGAGAGGAAATTATTTTTGTGAGCTGGACATCCCATTATCCCTTGTGCCAAATTTCAGGGAAGTTTTCTATTTCCCTTTTATTTATCTCATGCTTTCTTTTCTTTTCTCACATTGGGAACAATATTAGATTTTAAGTTGGGGGTAGGGGTTGTTTGTGTTCTGGCTAGAGTCCTTGAGCATATGCTTAGACTAAATTTTGTGTGCTTTCATGCTTGCTTGCTCATGTTTGCTTGGTTCATTATGATGACTAGTTGATGACACACTCTTTTTGACTTTCTTGCAAGACATAATGTTTTGAAATGAATAATCATGATTTTTAGCCCTTTTTAAAAAAATTTCTAACTTTTATGCACGCTTGAGTTCTTTGTCTGCCTGTATTAGGTCTTGCATGCTTAGAATCGTACTGCTTATCTTGTATTTTGTTGTTACCACGATAGGCCCCATTGATTTGATAGTGTCTTTTATGATAGGTTGAAATGTTATACTGAGGAATAAGAACAATTATACGTCTACTTAATGAAATTAGCAGAAAAAGAATGTTGTGGTAAAAATATCATGAAAAAGATTTAAAAAAAAAAATGAACTTGTAATGATATGCATGACTAGGAGTAAAAAGAGTTTCCTTTGTTGTGATTAGTTAGGACACTCGGGAGAAAATGGTGAGTATAGTTCCCTACAGTAAATGTGTGAAAGCTAATACCCCTAGGTAAAATAAATGCAAATTAGGGCCCTAGAATTTAAATTCAAGCACCTTAGTTGATTTATTACTAGTTTGATTTTTTTTTTTTGGCACTTGATGATTTGTGCATGAGCCGACATTGGGGGAAAATAAATTGAGAGCAATTTAATGTCATTCTAAGGTGCTAGAGGCTTAATTAAAAGGGCTTTCAGCTCACTTTTGCATGAATAAGTCTAGAGTTAGTTTTAAATTGTGCTTCACGGATTGATTATGATTTAATCTCATTGTTGAATGCAAGTTGAATCCTAAGTTGACTGTTAAGACTAGAGTAACAAACCTTGCATGATCGAGTGAGCATAAATTTATGCGACTGTGTGCATTATTCTACCTTACTCAAGGACGATCAAGAATTAAGTTGAGGGTGTTTGATAGCACCATAAATGTGGTATCTCGCTCCGCTTAATTCAAGATTGTTCCTTGGTTTTACTAGTTTATTTGGTTGTTTTATAACTATCGAGGACCTTTGAGGTAGAATGGGGTGCAAGCAATAAATTGGAGCTAAAACGAATTGAAACGAAGATCTATTGCATCAACCGGGAAAGAGAACTCCAAAAAAGACCAAATTGCCCTTGAAGACACAGTGCAATGGCGCCACCTAGGCACTGTCGCAACACTTTTTCCCAAGGATTAATCTGATGGCAATGCGTGGTAGCGTCGCAATGCTCCGAAGACGAAACGCAGACATTATCACAACAGCACTGCGATGCTCTGATTGCTTTAAATTAGAAAATCTTGATTTTTAGGTTATTATTCCAGCCACCAGCCAACCAATACCCGAATTTTCTCTATTTTTCCTCTATTTTTCATCTGTTTAGGCATTAGAACTCCTTCTCATTAGTTGGTATGTCGATTATGGGCTAAGGTAACGACTTTCTAGCTTGGGTTTTAGGATAGTTTTTGGATTCTAATACATTTGTGAGATTTTGAACCTTGTATTGTGATTGTTAGATGCAATTCCGTATTTTTATGTATTATAATCATATTTGTGGATACTGGTGAACACTATGATTACTGCTTTGAATGAACATGTTGTTGGGGTTAATGCCCTAAATCTCATGGTCTTCTACTTTGTAAGTTTTATTTGTATAAACAGAATATTTAATTAATGAAATAAATGTTATTTAGTCGACATTTAATTGCATTAACCCAAAACCAATGAACTAAGATCCAAGGTTATTACCTGCAACTTAAACATGTATATGGAGATATACAGGTGGATCATGTTTAAGTAATAACCTAAATGGTCTGTAGTAGATGGATAAGGCTGGGTACCTTATCATAGTGAAACTACGAATATGGCCCGCTTTATAGTTGTTACAAGTGTTGTAAAGTGCTACAAATGATTTGATCTTGATCATTCATGTAGAGACATGTGAGCGGGGTATTCTATATAAAGAGTTTGTATAAGATCGGACCACGAAATGTTAACTCTCTCTTTATAACATTGTTACTAAAAGAGACTTACATTTCATCAGGATGACCATAGATGTCTTGACCTGCATCTTGAGTGAGTTGTGAACTCCTACCTATAAGGGTGGTCCTTTGATTTGCATGGGTGAGAGTGGCTAATTCGCCGACTCAATATGCCTACCATTTTGGAGATTCATCTGATTGGGGAGTTGGGAACGCAGCTACACAAGAAGAAATTCACTCTTTCCCTACTGTTAAGGAAAGTAGAGAAATTGCTCCCTTAAAGGCTGATTCCGAGACTTAAACAATGTGGCGCCACATCCTCTCTCTGGCCTGGGAGGGGTTCAGTTATAGTCAGACTATAATTTATTGTTAATTAGAGGAATCAGTGGAACTTAAGGAATTAGATGTAACTATAGGGGTAAAACGGTAATTTTGACCTAGTTGTACTTACGAGCAATTTGTAAACAGTCAATGCACTGTTGATTGATTATATCCAATGGACACAGAAATACATCTATAGTGCAAAGAGTGCAATTGTCGGTTTTTGGTGGAGTGACCGACAGGTAATGAATGGAGATTAATTTAATTAAAGAGTTTAATTAATTAATCTTGTATCATTGGAGCGTCAATCTATAGGTCCATAAGGTCCCCTCGTTAGCTCAATAAGGAATAACCAGAATCAAATTAATTTTGGATTAATTTGAATTGTTCAAATTAATTAAAGGGATTTGATTGTATTAGATACAATTAATATAATATATGTGACACATTATATATAAAGTCTTTTTTTAGAGAAATAAATATTTGAATGTGATTTAAATATTAATTATATGAATGTGATTAATATATAAACTATAGATTATATATTATATGAGATATAATACTTGATTTGAATTTAATTATATTCATTAATATAATAAAATTCAAATTTAGAAATAACTCCCCTGTGAGTTATTTCACTTGATGTAGTGGGGAGTTAGGGAGTTATTTGATAATTGTCACACATACATTTCCCCTTATGTATATGATTCACAACAAGGAAGACACAGTGGAAGGTGAAAAAGAAGTTAACTCTACAAATTATCTTATTCTTCCTTTTTTGGCAATTCTCTCTAAAAAAAAGTTTGTCTTCCCCCTTTCCCAAATTTAATCCAAGCAAGCTCACACAACTACGTTGCGATTCTCACCTTGAGAATATCGAGGAAGATCTTGTGGTGATGACTAGAGTTGTGATGTTCATGATCATTTGCTATGGAGAAACACTAAAGAATTGGAGAAGATTGAAGAACTCTTCAAAGGTATTTTCTTTCTTCTTGAATTTTTTCACAATAAAACATGCTTAATTAAAATATGTTTAAATTTATATGTATTTTAAGTAAATTCAAAACGTAAATTAAAAGTACACGCGTTCACGCGCTTCAACACGAAATTTGATTCCTTCACATGCATTACGTGACACTTTGTTGTATGTTGATCCATAGGAAACAATAGGTTAAATTAGCTTGCGAGTTTGAATCGATAAGTATTGTTCTAATCAACCTAGAATTGATCTGATAGAATATTTAATTATGACATTTCTAGTTAAATATTCTGCCTAACATCTCACTAGAACTTGATGCGATTAGGACAAACTTGAATTTGCATGCATTTCATTGATTCAATTTGTACTAATTAGACAATTAGGATGATTTAATTGGCATTTCCAATTAAATCAGTTAGATGCAAGCAATCCTAACTTTGTTAATGAAGAATCGTTGACCGAATGTGTGGAACAGGAAAAATCCGTTACAACCCAAGCTAAATCTCTATCATATATAATTCAACTCTTTTAATTGTTGCTTTACTCTTTTTATGCAATTTAATTTCTTTGGAAACAACCCTCTCACAAACCCCCATTCGGTTACCCAAAAGTGCTGACAGCTTAATAGAGAAATTCAAAGTTCTCTCTATGTTGTTCAACCCGGCCTTGCAATTACGGTTTGGTAAGTACGGTAATTATTTGGTACGGTATTAAGCAACACATTCGCAGACATGCTTATCTCTTTAACCTCCTCAAAAAAAATTGTAGATTGAGCTTTCATGAGAAGTATCATTATAAGAAGAATCGAAGAAGCATAAAATCAAATAAGAAAAAAACAAAAATGCAAGTTTCAGAAAGAAAGCAATACAACCAAAGAAGGAGGTTTCGGAAGAAGGAAAAAAAATAGTAAAGAAACGTCACCTGGAAACAAATGCATATTGATGAAGAAGATGTTCAACCAAGTTGTAGATTTGATTAAAAAAAAAAGTTGCAGATTGAGAGTCGAGAATCGACGAGCAAGAATCAAGAAAGTAATTGCTGCATTTTTTTGTTGATTCAGTAATTTCACTCAATGATGGCATAAACAAAAGATAAAAAAGAAAGAAAATAAAACATAAATTTTAAAAAGTTGGGTAAGGTCTCATTTCGGTTTCCAAAAATATATATGCTATCGATGCATATTTTCCCCAACTTATTGTTTGTTAACATGAAGTTCTCACGAGTTTCTCGATTAAACTTGAAGGCTCAATTAACCAAGAAAAAAATCTTACCTTGCAAGATTTATGTACTTATAAGACTTATAGATACGTTATGTTACATTTCAAAAAATCTATTATGAGTGGCACTAGTTAATAGTGTTGTCATATGAAATTATGATATAAGAGATTAATCGTAAAATGAAAGGACAAAATGTAATCACTTTTAGGAGAGGACCCAAATAGACAATTTCAAACTACAAAAACTAAAGTAGACCAAAACTAAAAATACAAATAACCAAACCCTTAAAAGATAAACTAACACCTGAATGTCGTATAATTTTAGTTTTGAAAATAGTTTCCAAAATACATTATTTTTACTAGTAGTTTTTAATTAAAAATGCCTAAATGACACTTAATCCCTAATATGTTATTTGTGTATCATTTTAATCTCTAAAATTTCTTATGTTAATTAAATTTAGATCTTCCCTTTGGATTCTATTTGAAAATACCTTTTCTTAGGATTCTGTTTGAAACTTGTTAATGGATGTTTATATGTAATATAGAGTTCTTTAAATGTATGGATAGCAATCTAACATTAGTTAAATATAGTGATCTAATGAATGGTAGTGGCTTTTCATTGATATAAGCGGTTTATCTTCTTCCTATCTTTTTCTATTTTGATCTATCATTCTATCTTAATTGATTTACTTATGAAAATTTTAGATTTAAAATAATACACAATTCTAAGATCAAGGCTTGAATTGATACAACACGCTTGTTCTATAAATTAGTCATTTACTTAAAATGATTATTATTAAATATTTTATCATATTAATTGAGTAATGAATTGAAAATTTAAAATAAAGATAAATAACCCATTTTACATTATATTTATTAAAATATCAACTCAAAATCATTTGCATTATGAAGAGTGTTGAATTTCTTTAACAACTGTGTGGCTGTAGTTTAGTGGTGAGAATTCTACGTTGTGGCCGTGGATACCTGTGCTCGAATCCCAGCAGCCACAATCTTAGCTTTTTATTCGATATATAAAATTTCAAGACTGAAAGTAGAAAAAGATATTCGTAACTGCATCCAAATTTAACATTATTTAAATTTTATAATCCTCTATACTAAAAATAAAAAATTATAATCCTCTTTTAAAGTTTTTATAAAATTTGGAAGTATTGGCGTGGTTTTTTAAAAAAACTAATAACTACTACATGTTTAATTGGAAGTTTGAAAACCAAGTATTCATGCTACGTTTTTATATATGTACATTTATAAATTAGATTCTAATTTAAACAATTATTTTAAATGTATTTGATATCATATTTATAAATAATAAAATTAGTTATAGTTAAATACTAAATATTATGTTGACTACAAACTATTTTAAATTCATTCATGAACATGTTTGTGTTATTTTTTTTTTAATATTATATAATTTATAATACATTATATGATACCTAACTTAATTTTTCTTTTTAGACAAATGAATTGAGTTTATTATATGACTATCATGACATATTGTTTTTTAAACATTTTTTTATCTTATTTAATATAATTATACATTTTCCAATTCAAATTTTAAAATCTAAGTACAATTGGAAATGAAAAAATGTTGTTTTCATCTTTATATTTTCAAAATTTGTACCGTTTGGATTGTAAAATCCAAAAGTAATATTAAAAAACTGAATCCAAATTATTTGTCAAATCCCTATATGCTTTAACCTAAGGAATTTGAAAACACAAAACAAAATTCAAATTGCCAACTATTATAGTTTTAAATTTAAAAATGCTTATATTAGTGTCTTTTGAATACAAGTGCCTATTTTAGTTTTAATTTTTCTAAAAATATCATTTTGATTTTCATGCACATTATTTTATAATAAAATATGTAAATGCTACGTTTTTAGTATAGGGGATTTGTATTGGGATTTTTCATACGGATGACCCCTTTTCAGCACCCCAAATGAAAAATAGCTTAAGGTTAAAAAAACAAATGAAAAATGGTCTTCCGCTAAAGTCATCTACATGTGAAAGTACCCATTTAACCTTAAAACGCACGCAAAGGCCTTCTTCTTGCTCTAGTCTTTCACTCTCGATTATCGCTCTAGCTTCTTACTCCTTCCTCTAGTTTCTCATCAGACACTACAATTTTTTTCTTCAAATTTTTTCTTTTGTTCGAATTCTCACTCTAGCTTCTTGATTCTCGCTCTCACTTCTCAGTTCTTGCTCCTTCCTCTAGTTCCTCATTAGACACAACTACAATTTTTTCTTTAATTTTTTTCCTTTGTTTGGATTCTCGCTCTCGCTTCTTGATTCTCGGTTCTCGCTCTCACTTCTCACTCTAACTTCTCAATTCTCGCTCCTTCCTTTAGTTTCTCATCAGATACAACAACAAATTTTTTTCATGAAAAAACTGCAAAACGAAGACGGGAGAAAAAAAACTACAGAATGAATAAGAAGAAAAACACAAAAGAAAAACGAGATAAGAAGAAAAAAATGTAGAAAAAAATGGAAGAAGAAGAAGGTGAAGAAGACAACAATGTAGAACCAACAAGAAGCAGTAGAAGAAGAAGAATTGGAAGAAGAAGAATGCAAAAGAGAGTAAGAAAATGAACAAAAAAAAAATCAAGATTCTTTTCCAAATTGAGTAGCTGCAAAACGAAGAAGAATGAATAAATGCATTTGGGTTAAAGTGGTAATTTCAAATAGTGCTAACATAAGCAAAAGCCCAAAATTCATTTCTTTTTAAAATGGGATTTCTACAAATAAGACCTTCATTATTGGGACTTATTACATTTGTGTCTTCTTTGCCCCATAAATTTCACATATGTCTTAATAGGCCACAATATTTCACAAACGTCCATGTCCATTTACAATTTTGGCCTTCCCACTTATAGTTTTGACATTTCCCCATTTAAAATAAATAATTATTATATATGGCAACTATTCATCTCCATCCCAAAAACTCCAACCGTAATTTATTTTCAAATATTCTTTTAAACAAAAACATATATGGAATAACTGAATATCTTCCAAAATCACGGTTTTTCTCTTCACTTTCTTCCTGTTCCAGTAGTGAACTTTCTCCCGGTCATCTTTCATTCTCGGTTTTTCGCGTTCCCAGTTTATTCTTCGTCTTCTCATCTCCATCTTCTTCAGTTCCCACTTTCTTCTTCCTCTCCGTCTTCTTCTGTTCTAGTTTTCTTCTTCGTCTCGGACTTCTTCGGTTCAGGCTTCCTTCTTCATCTCAGCTTCCCTAACTGTTCCACCATTTGCTCACGGCAAGTAAGGGTTCTTCGATTTTCATTAATGTTTCAATTATTACATTTGGTTTCTTCGATTTCACTTGATTTGTTACTGAAAATTGGTATTATTGTACAAATGAGAGAACATGCGAATGTTTTAGGAGGCCTCTGTTTTTTGCATTCTACATATGCCTCTGTTTTCTGCTTTGTACATGGGGTTTACATAGGGTTTACATATGCCTCTGTTTTCTGCATTGTACAAATCAAGAAACATGCAAATGTTTTAGGGTTTACATAGGGTTTACTGTGGTGTACTATAGTATATATGTAAACCCTACTTTCCCTTGTAATTACTAAACTTAAGTACGTAGCATCGCTGTGGATTTATTTGTTTTCTTTTGCGTAGATCGAAGGAAGAAGTGGAAGAAAGCCGAGCATATCCTTGGTAAGTTGAATCCTAAACCAAATATGGAATATATTTTGACATAACAATGAGGACATACATAAGACTTAAGAAGAGTGTTACCGGTTGAACCAAAATGAAGAGATAAATTATTATGGATTTTGTCTATTACAATTATTGCGTAAATATAAATAATGAAGGGTTTAAAAAAAAATGCAGAAGGAAAGAGAAGAAAGAAAGAAAAGAAAAAAAAATCCAATATGAACAGTCAGACATATTAGTTGCAGATAGTGAATTGTATACAATCGAAAGTTTATTGGTAATATAACAACTTTTTGGTTGGTAATATAACTGAAAACATAATGCAAATAACAGTACATGAAAAAATGTCTTGTCTAACTAAAAAAATCTTCAAAAAATACATAACATATCAATAAACCTATTGTGTTAGTGAAAATCTGAAGCTCTTCTTATTGTGTCCTTGTCTTCCACAATGACTACACTTAACACGCTTCTTAAACTCCATATGTGAAGGAATTCTCAACTTCTTAGGTCACCAACCGGATGCTTGCTATTCAGTGATAGAATATTTATAGAACTCACATCTTCAGGAACATGCCACATACGTTGATCACCCAAAGGATTAATTGAATCTTTGTATACTGATGAAAGAGTGTTGTTAAGGTAATACGACAACACATACTCCTTAATAGATAAGTGCTTCTTACTCAATACTACGCATCCATGTGAGCACAAGATCTGCAAAATATTCAACATCCTGCAACTACAACTTCTGGAAGGCAAGTGTACGTCATGTTGAAATATTTCATCCAATACTTCATATTGCATATTGTTTACTGCATTAACCTGTAATGATAAAAGGTGTAAATATGTATATGGACAATAAACAGCTGATCATTGATTATGTACTTACCTGCATTATTCTCCCTTTGTCAATTTCTTTTATTAAAAGTCACTCAGTTGATTTAGTAAAATCAGTGACTTGATAGGTTGCTTCATTCCTTCTATCACGGAACCATTGTTACATGATCATCCTTAAAGCTTCTAAAATAGACATAATAGGCAATCCCTTGCATCTAAAATTGATGAATTAAGACTTTTTGATATGTTTGTTGTCATTATGAAATATCTACTACAAGGTGAATATGCACGGGACCAACTAGAATACCCAATTGCTTTTAACTCTTTGTGTATGCCACATGCATTAGATTTCAACTGACGCATCTGAATTTCAAAATCCACAACGTTGAAAGCTTTTATGCATAAGAAAAATATGGAGTCTACGAGCTTCCCCTTGTATCTAGGCTTGATATTTCTATGCAAATGTACCATACATATGCAATGGTAGGCATTAGGGATTACAAGCTCAATTGCTTTCACTATGCTCTTATGTCTGTCAGAGACAATAACAACATGATTCTAATAACCAATGATCCTTCTTAATTGGCTCGTAAACCATTGCCATGAAGCGTCATTTCCAAAATCAACCACACAAAACGCTAAAGGGAATATTTGTTCATTTGCATCTGGAGTGCAAGCAGTTTCATAACAGTACCATCAACAGATATTACGGGGCGATAATGTTTCCAACTAGAAATACATGCAGATAATGACATGAAAAGTATAAAAATCTCCCTTGTTCGTCAATCGTATATTCAACAATTAAACCTACAACAATGAATTTAAATATAAACCATATAAACTTAAAAATTAATAACACGTAAAGTACATAGCTAATACACCTGGGTTTCTGGCAGCCAGCATGTAAGCAAATGATGTAATCTGTTGGTAAGGTTTTTCCGGCGAACCACAAATTTCGTTAATGGCAACTTCTCGAGCACGCTAAGCTTTCATGTAACAAATATTTAAACCATGTTCCGTATGTAATAGTGAACAATATCTTTTGGAGTACTCAACTGGTTGCCGCCAATGCTAATCTTCTTATTTATGCACTCGTTTATCACCAAAAAGTAGCCTGCCTATGTCCAGAAAGCACAATGTCTAAAGAGCACGAGTGTTCATTGTCAAAACGAATAATAGTCCATGCAGAATTTTCGTCCTCCCCATTCGAACAAGCACGAAGAGACCATTGACATTCATCAATAACACAACTTAGTACAAATACTTTCCTATTCGATTTATCAGTCTTGTGTTGAAAATTATCTCTAATCACAATCCCTCGCACAACATTCAACAACATACTCTTCGACGAGAACAAGTGATCTATCTTAAGTTGGAAATCCGGTATAATTTTATTCATATCAATTGTTTGGTAAAAATGATCACATTCATCACGACTAATGCTAACGTCTTCAATGGGATGTCTATTATGAATAAATAATAATAAGTACTTAAGAGTTAATAATCAACGAACAATACTTTTCAACACCACTGAAAATAGAGTGTAACAACCATTTCACATCATTGTCTTTTGAAATAATGACGTCTTTCTTTATAAAATCCTTCGATCCAATACAAGCATAAATGTCAACATTCTCAAAATTGATTATACGATATGTTTTATCGAAAACCAACTGTTGCAATTCAGCAAATGACATTCCTGAATACAAAGCTATTTCAGCTACTTTGTAATTGACGAAATTATCCAACTCATTGAAATTGCCACCATATAGAATTGGGACAATATTTGATCCTATAAAATATAGACAATGTTTTATAACGCACAATATAATTATTCTGTAATTAATTATATACAAAAGAATATCTTACATATACGTTTCGGTGGATAGCAACAAAAATATAATAATGATAATTAAGATATGTAAATGCAGTACATATAACCTGTCATATATATCAGAAGGTATATATATACCAAGGTATATATATTCCGATGTATTTGTGCTAGTACAGACTATAACACAAAACTTTGAATTAATAAGCAAAAATGCATTACATAAGATAACTTACCTATACCAATACATATGAGTCCTCGATTCTGCAAACTTTTGAATATAAATGTTCAGAATACTGTGACGACCACAAATACTAAAAAAAGCAACAGAAAATGAAATGAAAATTGAACTTGAATGTTAACGACAATGACAGATGTAAGAATGGTATGAAATAATCATTTATTATGGAAGTTAACAAGGATATAATCTACTGGATATGGGGATGAGAACATTAATTATAATCCATACAATTGTGGAAATGTATATTCATTATGTATGCCATAAATAAAGAACACAATATATTAAATATCAAAAGATATATTAATATATGATGCATACCAAAAATAGATGTCGAAATTTCATAATGATAAATGTGAAATTAAGTAGAATCCATTGAGACCATTTTTGTCCAAAAATCATATAAATTTCCTAATTTGAAATAATTCAAAAAAAGAAGTCAATTTGTGAAATATATAGGTTGAAGAGTATTTTTACGGTAAATCTTCCTTTTAAAATTGGGGTTGATTTTCATTTGGGCCTCAATGAAGGAGTTACCTGTGAAATTCTTCCCTTTGTAGAAATTAAACGGCAAAATAGGGAACTTTTGCCCTTTCTTATGTGAAAAAGATTACACTAAGAGGCATGCGAATTTCTTCTCTTCTTTAAAGATTTTCTTCTACCTGCTTGCTTGTTGTCTCTACCAACACCGCTTGTCGCTGGCTGGAGATTTAACTACCGATTGAAGTGTTTGTTCTAAGCCATAGTAAAATTTTGAAAGGTTTGATCAAAACTCGCTTGAATTGTTTGAATCCATATAATATTTTAGTGAAATTGATGTGATTTTTGGTATTTTGATGTGGAAACAGGGGAGAAAGTGCTTATTGTAGTTTAGAGTACTAACAACAATTGATGAATCAGGATGAGGCCAAGGAAAAATGTTCGATGACGTCGAAGAACGAACCTGTGGTCATCGCATTGGCTCCAACTGCCATAACAAAATTCTCTTGTTAGAGATGAAATTTTATGTTAGCATTGTAGTAGATTAGAACAGGAAAGTGGCAAAGGTGGAGATAGAGTTGTTTCTTGGAAGCAAAAGGAGGAAATCTGGAAACCTATCATGAAACTTTTAAATAGCAAAGAATAGAAGGAGAAATTTGCTTTTGTAATATAGCCACCTCTTAAACAATCTAAATCTGGACTTATTGGGGTTTTAGAGAAAAACAACACAACTCTTGATAAATATGAAAAATTGCATAGGGTAGCAAAGCAAATTAACAAAATTGCATCCATAGCACTGTATTTTTAACTTTGCAATTATAGCAATAACTTTAGCTACAGATTTTTATTTTGGTTGAGTATTCCAATTTTCCCTTATTTGATTCTTTTAATTATTATTCTTTCTCCTTTTTATTTATTTTTATTAATCCAGAGGGTAGATTAATTTTCCTATTTTATTCAATAGTGAATAGACTAATAAATAGGCCGTAGCAATCAACAAAAAATAGGAAGTACATGAGTATAGGTGGCAAAATCAAAATAAACTCTAATACTCCCCTCAAGATGGAGAATGAACATCAATGATTCCCATCTTGTATAATAAAGAAGTACAAGAAGAATAAGGCAGAGACTTAGTAAAAATGTCTGCCAATTGTGCAGAAGAACGAACAAGGGGAAGTTTGATGTTACCACAAATAAGCCGATCTCTAACAAAATGGCAATCGATCTCGATGTGTTTCGTTAGCTCATGAAAAATGAGATTAGAAGAATATGGACAACAAACTGATTATCATAAAAAATAAGAGTTGGAACAGAAGGAGTTAAATGAATATCTTTAAGGAGTCGAAGAAGCCAAACAATCTCACTTGTTGTAACTGCCAAAGCACGATATTTAGCCTCAACTGAAGAACGTGATGTAGTAGTTTACTTCTTTGCCTTCCAAGCAACCAAAGAATCTCTAAAAAAAAAAAAAACCCAAAAACTAGTAGTTGATTTTCTGGTATCCAAACAAGATGCCCAATCGGCATCAGTAAAAGCTTGCAGCTGAAAAGAAGTAGCTTGAAGAAAAATACCCTTACTAGGACTGCCCTTTATATACCGCAATAAAGAATGAACAATAGACAAATGAAGATATCGAGATTGTGACACAAATTGACTTAACTTGTGAATAGCAAAAAGTAATATCAGGTCAAGAAACAGTCAAATACAACAATCAACCAATTAACCTTCGATAAGCAAACAAATCTTCTAAAAATTTACCTTTATCATACTGTAGCTTAAGATTGGGATCCAAAGGCAATGAACAAGACTTAGCAGACAAGAAACATGTATCTTCAAGTAGCTGCAAAGTGTAGTGCCTTTGGGACAAAAAAATCCCTTTTGAAGGCCTTGCTAGTTCCAACCCCAAAAAATAACGCAAAACTCCTAAATCTTTAAGCTTAAAAGTCTTGTCAAGACGAATGCTTAGTTTAGTAATATCATGTACAGAAGCACCAGTAATTATAATACCATCCACATAGACAAGCAAAACAAGAAAATGAGATCCTGAAACCCTTGTGAACAAAGAGTAGTCAGATTTTGATTGAGAAAAGCCAAGCAACAATGATGCATTTGAAAATTTATCAAACCATTGGCGTGAAGCCTGTTTCAAACCATATATATTCATTCCAATAGTTGGATTTTCTGTAGGCACATCAGTATTATCATTAGAACAATCAACATTATCGGCATACCCAATTGAATTATCAATATCTACATGAACATGATCTTTTGGCTCTATGGTTGCATTCAAAGAACAATCCACAATAGAAAAATTAGGCAATGCAGATGACGAAGACTTTGGCAATACCATATTTGAAACATTATCCATAACCTCATCTTGAACAATAATAGTATGAAAACGAAACATGTCTTCATGAAAGGTAACATCTCTTGAGATGAACATATGTTGTTTTCCAATGTCATAAAGCCTATATCCTTTAATACCTGGCAGATATCCGAAGAAAACAACAGGAATAGCACGCGCATGAAACTTCAATCGTTGTCCTTGTAAGGTAGAGGCAAAGCAAAGACAACCAAATGTTCGAAGAAAAGAATAATCAACATGCTTCCCATACAAACGAAAATAAGGAGTATCCCACTGTAATAATGAAGGAGTTCGATTGATGAGAAAACAAGCGGTAAGAACACACTCTCCCCAAAATTTAATAGGCACATGTGATTGAAAAAGTAAAGAATGAGCAATATTCAAGAGATGTTGATGTTTTCTTTCAACAACAGAATTCTGCTCGGAATGAGCAACACAAGAATACTGATGTATGACACCCTTAGCAGCAAAAAAAATCAGTAAAAGCAAGCTTAGGAGTGTTATCAAAACGAAACTTCTTAATAGATGCAACAAACTAAGATTGAACTAACTTGAAAAGACGTGGAACAAGCATTAAGGCATCTGACCTTTGTTTTATAAAAAAGACCCACATGTATCGAGAAAAATCATCAACAATAGTTCAGAAATATCAATAACTAGCATGTGTCGAATTCTGATAAGGACCTTAGGCATCACAATGAACAAGTTTAAACATATGTGAGGCTATGTTATTGTGAGAAAGACATCACAATCTCCCCTGTTTGGCAAAAGGACAAATCATAAAAGAACCAAAATGATTGTTCTGAGATTTAAACTGTAAAACATCGTGCAGGGCAGACAAATGTTTATAAGATGGATGTCTTATTCTATCATGTCAAAGGTGACCATTTTTTACATGAGAAACTGAAGAACATATAGAAACATACTTATAAACATTTGTCTGGGATATCTCATTCTATCATGCCAACGGTGACCATTTTTTACATGAGAAACTGAAGAACATATAGAAAAATATTTAGTAAAAACATCGACATCGGAATTGAGTTGAATTTATCTGTAGCGTATAAAGTCCTTGCCAAACATCAGTATTCCCAATCATCTTCATGGTTGACTTGTCTTGAAGAAGGCATGAATTCCCAACAAACTTACCTCTAATAGATTGGTTAGCAGTTAAAGCACTTATAGAGATCGAATTGTACCGAAAGCTAGGAACAAAAAGCACATTTCAAAGCAAAAGATGAAGAGCAATTCGAAGATCATCAATAAAATCCACACTGATACATGATTGATTAGGTAAAGTGATACATTCTAGGCACTGAGATGAGATGATGAAACATATTTTGGCAAGAACAAATATGTGTAGTAGCACCCAAATCTAATATCCAAGACGTGGGAGTAGCAGATAAAGAAAAAACAGAGCATGTACCTACCACATGAGAAGTGGTTGCAGTGAAATCATAAGTAATAGTCTTGGCTTTAGTCAAATGTATCTGGATGAGACTCAATAAACTTTGACATTGTTCAACCATAAAACTAGGAATAGAATCAAAAGAATTTATAGAGGAAACTTCTGGTTTAGGTGAAGCATTCTTCTGATTTTGTAGCCAGAAGGAAAACCATGTAATTTATAACATTTCTCCACAGTATGACCGGAAATGTCACAATATATGCAAGTCGGCCGATCTTTCTTCTAGGAAGAAGTGGAGGAAGAACGAGGAGCAAAATTCAAATTAGAATTGGTTGAGCTAGAAGAGTTCTTTACTAAAAGAGCAACAGTGGATGGTATAGTAGGTGAAGCCAAAGGTGCAACAGAAGCACGATGTTCGACTTCCTGAGCCACAAAAAGAAAGCTCATTGCAAAGTAGGTTCAGGTTCCATTAACAAAAGCTGCATGCGAATTTAGCCAAAGGACTCATTCAATCCCATTAGAGAAGCCATTACGTGTTCTGTTTGGAAGTAGTCAACTAGGGTCCTTTATTCCTCCACAAATGTAACGACCACAAGAACAAGAAGGATGATAGGATGGGAGTTCATTCCATAAGGTTTTCATTTTTGCAAAATAGGTCGTAACAGACAATTGATATTGAGTAAGATTTGATATTCACAACGGAGTTGAAAGAGTCGAGGTCTGTTCTTACGTTGATAGCGCTGTTGAAGATCAAGCCAAATATCCCTTGCTGAATCGGAAATACTTACACTCGTAGAGATTTCCTTCAAGAGAGAATTTAGAAGCCATGTCGTAACAACACTGTTACAAATAATCCATGAATTCTTCGTATCTCCATCTTGTCGAGGTAGAGTTCCATCAACAAATCCAAGTTTGTTCTCGATAGTAAGCCCTAGAATCATAGCGTGACTCCAGGACATCAATAAATCTAAGACAAGAATGAGGTTCGTGCTATTAGAATGATGAAGGAAGTAAGGATTCAAATATTGGTCAAGAAGTGAGGACTGAGTTGAGGATTGAAACACCATTGAAGTTAAAGAAAAAGGATTATCAATTAGAGGTTTGAGATTAGTCATGGAGAAGAGGCGCGCAAAATTCGAAACCCTTGAGAGAAAACAAAAACATTTGATACTGTTGTAAAATTGAGGGGCAAAATGACGAAAAGACGGGAGCACGAAAACCGAGAAATTATAATATTAAAATAATTAAATAATTAAATAATATAAAAGTAATTAAAACAACTAAATTAAATAAAATAAACTAAAATAAAGAAAGTGAAATTTTATGAAATTTCTCAACACCAATCCTTTTTCTTATTTTCTCTCCAATGTGTGTATTACAATATCCATAAAAAGCCTCTATTTATAGGCAATTTGGAGGCAATTTGGCAAGTAGGTAGTGGCATTTCATGGCCACAAAGGATGTGTCGACACATGGGCTTTTGCCACTAAGCATATTTATATAATGGACATCTAATTTTCTTTAATATTTATAATACTCCCCCTTAGATGCCCATTATATATATAAAATATGTCTCGTTAAAACCTTACTAGGAAAAAACCCAATGAGAAAAAAAATCCTAGTGAACGAAAAAGAGTACATATTTTATATAATCTAATACTTCTAAAATAATATAATACATTTGCTCCCATCATAGGAACATCATTTGAGATCTCTGAGTCGCCGCATTCCAATGTTTTGCACCAATTTTTCAAAAGTTGCGGTTGGTAATGATTTTGTAAATAAGTCTGCCAAGTTATCCTTCGAACAAATTTGTTGTACAGTGATGTCGCCATTTTCTTCAAGATCATGAGTGTAGAAAAGTTTTGGTGAAATATGCTTCGTTCTATCTCCTTTAATATATCCTCCTTTGATTTGGGCTATACATGCTGTGTTGTCTTCATATAATGTTGTTGGAGGATTTTTACTAGAAGACAAGCCACATGTTTCTCAAATGTGTTGAGTCATTGATCTTAGCCATACACATTCTCTACTAGCTTCATGGATTGCAGGAATTTCAGCATGATTTGAGGAAATAGCTATTATGGTCTGTTTCACTGATCGCCAAGATATAGCAGTTCCTCCACAAGTGAATAAATAACCTGTTTGAGATCTAGCTTTATGTGGATCAGATAAATATCCAGAATCTGCATAACCAACTCAGTCAAAATTTGATTTATTTGAATAAAACAAACCCACATCGATCGTTCCTCGAAGATAACGGAGTATATGCTTAATTCCATTCCAATGTCTTTTTGTTGGAGAAGAACTACATCTAGCTAATAAATTTACTGAAAATGCAATATCTGGTCTTGTATTATTAGCCAGATACATAAGTGCACCAATCGCACTAAGATATGGTACTTCAGGACCAAGAAGTTCTTCATTATTATCTCGAGTACGAAATATATCTTTCTTCACATCTAGTGAACGAACTTCCATTGGAATGTTTAATGGATGTGCTTTATCCATATAGAATCTTTTTAAAATTTTTCCTGTATAGGTTGACTGATGAACAAAAATCCTGTCTGCTAAATGCTCAATTTGCAATCCAAGGCAAAATTTTGTTTTTCCGAGATCTTTCATCTCAAATTCTTTCTTAAGATATTCTATTGCCTTTGAAAGCTCTTCAAGAGTTCCAATTATATTTAGGTCATCAACATATACAGATATAATAGCAAATCCTGATTGTGATTTCTTTATAAAAACACATGGACATATTGGATTATTTTGATATCCTTCTTTCAACAAATATCCACTCAGGCGATTATACCACATTCGTCCTGATTGTTTTAATCCATATAGTGATCTCTGTTATTTTATTGAATATAGTTCTCGAGAACTTGCTTTATGTATTTCAGGTATCTTAAATCCTTCTGGGATTCTCATATAAATGTTATTATCAAGAGATCCATATAAATATGCTGTGACAACATCCATAAGATGCATGTCCAAATTTTCATACACAGTCAGACCAATTAAATATCTTAATGTAATGCATCCACCACTAGAGAATATGTCTCCTCATAATCAATACCAGGTCTTTGGGAAAAACCTTGTGCAACTAGTCTTACTTTATATCTTGTGATCTCATTATTTTCATTTCTTTTTCTCAGAAATACCCATTTGTATCCCACGGGTTTGACACCTTCTGGTGTCCAGACTACTGGTCCAAAAACTTGGCGTTTTGAAAGTGAGTTTAATTCTGCCTCGATTGCTTCTTTCCACCGAAGCCAATCATTTCTATGTCGACATTCTTCAATAGATTTTGGTTTAGGATCTTCATTTTCAGATATAATATCAAGTGCAACATTATATGCAAAAATGTTATCAATAATTACATGAGTTCGGTTTCATCTTTTCTCTGTCATGACATAATTAATTGAAATTTCATTATTATCTTTAGGTATTTCACCTTCTTCACTAATTGTATTATTAGTCATGTCTAGGGTTTCTTCGTGGATATTTACATCCCAACCAAGTCTTTTTTATTATCGTTTATTTTTCTTTTTCGAGGATTTTTATCTTTGGAACCCACTGGTCTACCACGCTTCTGGCGTGTTCCAGATTCATTAGTGCAACTTGCTGTGTTGGGATATCAATTTTCGACGGAACATTTGCAATAGGTATATGCGATTTAGTTACTTTCTTTGCATTTATAAATGCATCTGGTAATTGATTTGCTATATTTTGCAAATGAATTATTTTCTGAACTTCAAATTCACATTGATTTGTACGAGGATCTAAATGAGATAATAATGATGCATTCCATGCAATTTCCTTTTCCAACTTCTTAATTCCTCCCCCTAATGTTGGAAAATTTGTCTCATTAAAATGACAATCAGCGTATTTTGCAGTAAATACATCACCCGTCAGGGGTTCAAGATATTTAATAATTGATGGGGAATCATATCCAATATAAATTCCTAACCTCCTTTGAGGACCCATCTTAGTACGTTGTGGTGGAGCAATTGGAACATATACTGCACATCCAAAAATTCTTAGATGGGAAATATTTGGCTCCTGGCCATAAGTTAATTGTAATGGTGAGTATTTATGATAAGCTACTGGCCTAATGCGTGCAAGTGACGCAACATGCAAAATAGCATGTCCCCATACAGATGTAGTAAGCTTAGCTCTCATAAGTAATGGTCTAGCAATTAATTGCAAACGTTTTATAAATGATTCTGCTAAACCATTTTGTGTATGAACATGAGCTACAGAACGTTCAATATTTATCCCAATTGACATACAATAATTATCGAAAGTTTGGGATGTAAATTCACCAGCATTATCAAGACAGATGGTCTTAATTGTATAATCAGAAAATTGTGCTCTTAACTTAATTATTTGAGCAAGTAATCTTGCAAATGCAAGATTTCGACTTAATAATAAGGACACGTGTGACCATCTGCTGGATGCGTCTATTAATACCATGAAGTATTTAAATGGTCCACTTGGTGGGTTAATGGGTCCACATATATCACCATGAATTCGTTCCAAAAATTTACGTGATTCGATTCCTACTTTAGCTAGTGATGGTCTAATTATTAATTTGCCTTGAGAGCAAGCATCACATAATAATTCACTAGATTGAAGAATCTTCTGGTTCTTTAATGGATGTCCATTTGAATTTTCAACGATTCTTCTCATCATTATAGATTCTGGATGACCCAACCGGTCATGCCAAATTGTAAATATATCTGGATTCATGAACTTCAGGTTCATTGTTGCATATGTTTCAATGACTCGTATATGAGTATAATATAATCCAGAAGATAAAGCAGGCAACTTTTCCAATATACGTTTTTCATGTGAGACAGAAGATATGATATAAAGATATTCTATCTTATTTATCCTATCAGTCTCAATATGATAACCATTGCAACGTATATCTTTAAAACTTAATAGATTTCTCTTTGATTGACTAGAGAACAATGCATTGTTAATTGTAAATTTTGTTCCTCTAGGCAAAATAATATTTGCTTTTCCAAATCCTTCAATCAGGTTTGCAGAACCTGATATTGTATTGACTTTTGCTTCCAGCATTGTCAATTTGGAAAAATATTTTTTATTTGTAAGTATTGTATGTGTAGTTGCACAGTCTGCTAGACATAGATCTTCATTTCTCATTTTTGAGTCACTCAATATATGAAAATTGTCCATGATTCTTCATTTAAACAAGATAATTACAATAAGAAAACAAAACTTGTAATACAAGGTTCAACTAAAAAAAAAAAAATGAAAGATAGATAAAACAATTCTACATATTCTCAAAATCAAAAGAAACATTTGCTATGCCATCATTTGTGATGACTTTCTCTTCAGGAGATTCAACGAAGTCTGCCACATCCAAATTTATCATATTGGATTGGTCAAATATATCATTATCCTGGTGTGCAAAATTTGTTTCCACATTTTTCCCTTTTTCCTTCAGGGAAGCTTGATAGAGATCAACTAGGTGTTTTGATGTACGGCAAACACGAGACTAATGCCCAGTCATTCCACATCGGAAGCATTTATGCTCATCATCTTTTGAATTTTTATCTTGTGGAGCTTTTCCTTTATGATCATCATTTCGGGTGGTTCTTTTAAAATTTGGATGATTAGAATGACCACCACGAAAATAATAACTATTTCTTCCTCTGCCACGGTCACGACCACGACCACGACCTCGACCATGATTATTAAAATTTACAGCATTCACTTTAGAAAATGGTGTTGTTTCAGTTGGTCGAGATTCATGGTTCTTTATTAATAGCTCATTATTTTGTTCAGCCACAAGAAGACATGAAATTAATTCAGAATATTGTTTAAAACCTTTCTCTCGATATTGCTGCTGTAGGAGCATATTTGAGGCATGAAATGTAGAAAATGTCTTCTCCAACATATCCGTATCAGTAATTTTCTCTCCACATAACAATAATTTTAAACTAATTTTAAATAATGCAGAGTTGTAATCGCTTACTGATTTGAAATCTTGGAGCCTCAAATGCATCCATTCATAACGAGCTTTAGGAAGAATGACTGTTTTCTGATGATCATATCTCTGTTTTAAATTCTTCCACAAGATACATGGATCTTTTATTGTTAAATATTCCATCTTCAATTCCTCGTGAAGATGATGGCAAAGGAAGATCATAGCTTTTGCTTTTTCCTGAATGGATGTTGCATTTCCTTCCTTAATTGTTTCTCCCAGGTTCATGGCATCAAGATGTATTTCAGCATCAAGCACCCATGACAAATAATTATTTCCATTGATGTCAAGGGCTGCAAATTCTATTTTTGTAAGATTTGCCATGATAACACTATCACAAAGAATTATATTTATATTAGCAATTTAATATATATATTAAACATGCAAAACAACGTTTAATTTACTAATTATAATAAAGAGAAAATGGCATACCTTCAGAACCTACCTTCAACAAGAAAATGACAAGAGCTCGTGCTGATAACATGTTGTAAAATTGAGGAGCAAAATGATGAAAAGACGGGAGCACGAAAATCGAAAAATTATAATATTAAAATAATAAAATAATTAAATAATATAAAAGTAATTAAAACAACTAAATTAAATAAAACAAACTTAAAATAAACTAAAATAAAGAAAGTGGAATTTTATGAAATTTCTCAACACCAATCCTTTTTCTTATTTTCTCTCCAATGTGTGTATTACAATATCCATAAAAAGCCTCTATTTATAGGCAATTTGGCAAGTAGGTAGTGGCATTTCATGGCCACAAAGGATGTGTTTTTAGTAGACACATGGCCTTTTTCCACTAAGCATATTTATATAATGAACATCTAATTTTCTTTAATATTTATAATAGATACCATATTAATCTAGGGGATAAATTAATTTTCCTGTTTTATTCAATAGTGAATAGCCTGATAAATAGGAAGTAATAGTAAAAAAAAATAGTAAGTACATGAGCACATGTGGCAGAATAAAAATAAACTCTAATAATTTTCTCATTTCTTTATGTCTTTTTTCTCTTTTGTCACTTGATTTTACTTGTCTAGGTTTGATTTGTGTCTCTCACTCATCATTTTTGTTGTTTTTGATTTTTCTTTTTTTTTTTTTTTCTATTTCTTCTTCATTTCTTTTTAGATTTTGATTTCATAATATTTTCTTCTTTGTTTTTTATGTCCAATTTGATTTCTTTGTGATTTTGATTACTTTATTCGATTATGGTAGATTTATGTGACCTATTTTGATTTATAGGTTTCTTTTTGTTGGATATAAAAATAATTATATTTTACCTATCTATTTTGACCCATGTGATTTTCTTCAACCTTTAAACTCAATACTTATCTAGTATTGCTCGATATACCTAATATAAATTATATCAAACATCCATAATTGTATTTCAAGTATATAAGTAGTGTGACACCCTAACCTTTGACCTAGTTGCTTAAGAGGCATAAAGAAATGATACTTGGAAAAATTGTGTAAACTTGGATCACAAGCCTGGGAAAAGGTTTAATGATAAATATCCCAGGAGGGTCGGTGTCTGCTGTCCTCTCGCCCCATCTTGGGCTACGGAGGGGTGACTCGGGGCAGGATGTGACTAGTAGTGTATTAGAAACTAAACAAATTTCAAATATAGCAATAATATATTAGATATCAAAAACAACTTTCAAGTATGTGAGGAATGTATTATACACCCAATTAGTATATGATTGTATTTCACACATCCATTATCATATTTTAAGTATATATGTAGCATATGAGATATCAATAGTATATCAACCATCTGTAATTGTATTTGAAGTATATCAACAATACGTATATCATATATCAATCAAGTTTTAAGTATATCAATAATATATATCATATATCAATCAAGTTATGCAAAATGAAAAGTGGACATCATCTCGTGTTTAATCTTTTTGTAATTTTTTTTAATCTTATTTCTTTTCTTCCGATCATCATCTTTTCTTCTTTTTTGAACATCATCATGTATGTATTTTTGCAATTTTATCTGCATGTTAATTTTTTCATTTTCACCATATGTTGGTATTTTATGTTTATTCTATTCTTTTTTTTATTTTGATTTATTTTTGTTTGATTATATCAGAATTTTGTGTTTTTTTAATGTTCTCTTGTTCAATTCAATGAGTTTTTCTAATTTTGGTTTTGAAAATTATTTAGTTTTTAAATAAGGTTTTAATGTTATATTAGATGTTTAGTTGATATACCAGTAGCAGATTAGTTGTATATCAGTTATACAATTAAGAATGATAGGAACTAAATGTTGATTGTGTCGTGGATGACGAACCACTGCCTTGAAAGCAAAAATCGGTGCGACCTTAGTGTTAAATCACAATTTCTGGTTGCTCTCCAAGGTTTACACAACTTCTGATCTCAAATGTGTACTCGTCGGAGAAAGGAATGGAATCAAAGAAAACTTGCTTAGAGTAAATCAAAATAGATGGAAAATAGAGAGGAAAAAGGATTTTTTGTCTATCTTAAAACCGAAATCATTGTCCTCAATTTATAGGGAAACCTTTTAGATCTAAAAATAATTTTAGACCTGTAACGGTTAAGCGTATTAAAATATTAGATTTATAACCATCAAACGGTTACAAGATCTGTAACCATCAAAACATTTTTATTTCAAATTTGTAACATTAAAACAGTCACATAATTAAAGGTAGAATTCACTATAATGACAAGTCATTCCCAACTAACCATTGTTATACCAAATATTAAGTATATCAATTGTATAATTGGTATATTAAGAATGATAACCACCAGCCGTTAAGCCAAAAATCATGATTACTAAAAAGAGAATACTCAAACAACTATATTTGATATTCTAAATATCAATACACTTATAGATTAGTAATATCGTCAACAACATAGATTATATTTGATATATCAGTAAAGTTGATATACTTAATATTTGGTATATCAATTCTACAACTAATTTATTGATATATACTCATTTTATATATTACTTTGGCTAATTATATTATTTGAGATTGCTCAATAATTGATTTGCTTAGGTTCAAAGTTTATAGCTAAACTAGTTTTATGGAAAGAATTATGTGTTGTCTAGAGATAATCTATTGCTTGGTATACTTAATATAAAGTATATGAAGCACCTATGTATTTCAAGTATATTAGCATTATATAAATTCGTTGGGTTTTATGCCCTAAAACTCGTAGATAGTAAATGTAACATTAGAACGAACATTAATAAAATGTTATTGTTTTTTCCTTAGTAAAGTGTTATTGTTTATATTATGTTTATCTTGACTAAATAACCCTAATCCAATAAACTAACATCCTAAGCCATTGACTGAGTTTTGAACTGTATGTGAAGACCTACAGAGATCGGTGTTCAAGATACAGCCTAAAGAGTCTATAGTATAGGGATAAGACTGGGTACCTTATCCTATTGACACTATGGATACGACCCACTTTGTATTTGATACGAACACAATGATCCAACGCGTTTGTGTAGGGACATGCGAGTGGGGGCATCCTATGCAATGAGTTTGCATAAGGTTGAACCGTGAAATAGTAACTGCTAGCTGTAACACCATTAACTAGTTAGGTTTCTATTTCACTAGGATGGCCTAGGCAACTTAATCTCAATCCTGAGTGAGTTATGGACTTCTATTCACGAGGGACTGTCTTTTGATTTGTATGGGTGAGAGTGTCGATTTGCCGACTTAATGAGCATGTTAAGAATTCAATAACTCTCTAACTCAAAACTCTCTCCAACCTTCAAACTTTCTCCAAATTCATCTCAATTTGGATCCCACAATCCGTTCTAAGGCCAGGGATTAACAAGGAAGACTATAGTGTTGGTCCACAAAGTGTTCGTGATCAGAATTAACAAGATGATTGCTTTAATTTTGAGCTGCACCAATGTAAGTTTCAAAACTCTGTTTTTTGGTTTATGAACAAACATGTTTAATTCTTAAAATTGATATAGTTAGAGAGTTTTAGATCCAAATTGCTTTCGCATGCATGTTTTTTACTCCTTCATTTGTGGATAGCATTTTCCCACTTCACAGCGTCACAACTTGATGCTGCTTTTTGCTATTATTCTATAGGGCCTCAGTAGGGCTAAAAAATGATCCATGTAGTCTATTATTAAGCTCACCCGCAATTTGACCCGTCTAAATTTCTAGATTTCTGATTGACGTGGCCTGACTTTAAAGTAACGCATCATTCTTTGTGATGTACTCCTTAAGCAGGGATTAAAGAGATGAAGAGGATGATGAACTTAGTGCTTGCTTGTAGCAATGCTGGCATTGTTGCTAGCTCTTTGCATTCTGGTGAAAACCAAGAGGATTGCCTCTATACACCTATTAAGGTGCATGTCCCTGGTTAGTATGTTGTTTCTGCTGATTATCTCCTCACGAAAAGTTAGGGTGATTCCTCTAACTTGGATTGTTAATCTTGCTATATGGATTATTCTGCACATAACATATTGATTGTGGATTGTGCAGGCATATATCATACAAACGAGCTTCACTACACTGCACACAATTAACTGTTGCTACTTGATTCATTACATTCATCTGTGTGACACGACCAACTACTCTACCATTGTTCAAAGCCATAGTTTTTAGCAAAGATGTCATAGTAGCCATCTGTTCTGCCAAACTTGAAGCAACATCAGCTTCAATCATTCCAATCGGCACCTTACGTTTTTCCATAGACCGTAATTCGTATCCATCATCTACCCATTTATCTGTATCTCTTGATTTTCTGTTAAGGATGGCTTTAGCTTCTATGTTGGTCTTGTCCATGAGTCCTCCTGCAGTGGAGGCGTCAACTACTGACTGCGAAGGGCAATCTAGCCTTCGATAAAATATCTCCATTTGGACCCAGTCTGTTATGTCGTTATGCAGGCAATTTCGCCTCTTAAACATAGCCCAGACATCGCTCAACATCTCTGTCCTCTTTTGTTCAAAGGTCACAATATCTCTTCTCCTTCTTGCATTTACCATGGGAGTGAAGTATTTCTGCATAAACTTCTCCACCATCTGCTCCCACGTAGTGATCTCACTTGGCTCAAATGAATAAGCCCACTGTCACACCTCATCTCTAAGTGAAAATGGGAAGAGAGGAAGCCAAATTCCATCAAGTGTAACTCTAGGAATTGAAAAGGTGTTGCAAATATCCATGAAGCTTTTGAGATATGCTTATGGGTCCTCGCACACAACACCACCAAACTGTCCAGTAGCTGAGCATTTGCAACATCACACGTTTCATCTTGAATCGATTGTTTCCTTTAAACACTGGACAAATGATTCTTGGTGAGAAATCATGCAGAGTAGGTGATGCATATTCCTTCATTGTTCTATTCTGGTTATGTGCTAACATAATTGGATTCCGCTGGGCGTTTGCATTCGCACCATTCTGGGTGTTAGGGTTATTTTCTTGGTTCTTATTCTGTTTGTTAGCCATATTTCTTTATCTCCAAAGTCGGCTTTATATGGCCTTTCTTTGGAAGGTCCTCTCAATCTCATGGTCAGTATTGAACTCAGGAGCTGTTCTGTTGATATACGGTTCTGTTTCTTGGAGAAGCGAAAACTGACAATACACTTTTAATTAAGGTCTACCTGTGAAGCCAAACACAACTAAGAAAAAAAAATCAGTATCAAAGTCCCTAGCAACAACGTCAAACTTGTCGTTGATCTAGAAGTCTGATGCATAAATGATATTTTAGAGCAAGTATAAACTAAAAATAAGTTTTCTTGGTGAGTCCAAGGTTGTATAGAAGAATTTTGATTTAAAGTAGTTCTCTTGTAAGTATGAATGGTCTCTTTAATATAAGAAATTATAAAGAGTCTAATGAACTTAAGTTATAAAAATAAACTAAAGGCACTGGAAATGATGGAATGTAGGATGCACGGTAGTTAACAAAAAAGGTGTTGTATGAATGAGAAGAACAAGGTTAGGGGTTGTTATCATCTATCTTCAGAACGCTTCTTAAGTTTTCTTCCATGTTCTCAATCTTATTTGGGTTGCACTTCTCGGTTGACAAACCACATGAATCATATTTCTATGAAGCATGCTTGAAGATTTATTGAACTTAAGGTTATTTCTATTTCTAAAAAAACTTCTTACTTTCGTAATTAGATCCACAATCACTTACTCTCTCAAGCAGTTGATTGAAGCTACTTATTTTGACTAACTAAGTAAAAATAAGCAATAAGTTCAAACACATTAAGCAAAATGGAGTAATCTTAACATTTGTTTGTTAGAAAGATGATAACTTTACCCCAAACCTTGATAGATTTAGTTACTTATGGCTTTAACAAAGAAAGTGGATAGATTAAGAGAAGTGAAACTCATGAAAGATAGATGAAAATAATGGTTATGGTAAAGATGTTACAAAGATATTCAATGTCTTTAAAGATAAAAGAAAACAACAAAACAAAGCATAAAAGACAAGAAAGCAAGGTAAGTTGACAGTCTCAATCACTTGTTATCTTCTTGGAAGGCTTTTGCTTAAAGATGGCAAAAATTCAGAGATTTCAACAACATTCTTTTTGTCTTCAGCTTGGTTTATTTATAGAGCTTGCGTTGTACATTGGGATGTAGACATTTCCTTGTTGCTAATGCATTGTAGACGATGCGTCTGACCTTCGTCAACTTTTGACCAATAGGTGGTCGATTGTAGTTCTGCGATCAGGGCAAAATATCTTCCAAAGGTTAGGCTGCAGGTGCTAGAGATCCCAAAGCATGCGTCTTAAGGTCTTTGGCTTTAAGTTTGATTGCTTGTTGGACGCATTCGTTCAATTCAAGCATTTATTTCCAAAAGATCAAGCGTTTTAGATAAATTTTATCTTCGTTAAATAGGCCTTAAGTAATTCAACATGCTAAACGCAGAGAAGATTTTTGTCAACAATTTAAATCCAAGATTGTCGCACGATTCATTAAATTCTCTATTATTCTAAGAAAAGACTATAATAACTTGTATTTCTATAAGTTATCAGCTATTTATATGGCTTTAATCTCACTTGCTTGTTTAGTAGAATGTGTTTAAATGCTTATTTTTGTAGATTCTCGAGCATAACATGCATCATGGAGTGTTACGTGTCATTCGAGGTTGATTTGGAGCTATTGGGTGTCACATTGGAGTTCCAAGGTTCAAGGGACAAGAAATGACAAAAATTGACCCCAGAATAGCGCCCAGAAGCTAGCTAGCGCTTTGCCCGATGCCTTCCACCCGAGAGCAGGAAATAGGGCAGTGCCTAGGCTTAAGTTGCACGAGAAAATGTTGTTTTTTTATAGAAATAACCTGGATTTATGTTTATAGACTTAAGCATATGATTTACAATTAATTCCACGAACCCTTGAATATTGCATAATGGATTAAATAAGGATTCAATACCCTAGAACTCTCTTTGACTCTTAATTTTCAACTTGCTTTATTTATTGTTTTCTCAAACCAAACTTGAAGTCGAATATTCAAATAAAATTGACTTAACTCTAGAATAGATAAGTATTTGAACTCTCAATTGAATCCCAGTGGAATGATATTCAGACTTTGATCGTCTTATATTGTAACTTGACCGGTGCATTTGCACCTTACATCAAGTTTTTGGCGTCGTTGCCGGGGAATCAAAGAACGGTTTTTATTGCTTAATATTCACAAGAGTTGATAGATCTTAATTTGAGGTGTATATTATTTTTTGTTGTTAATTTGTCAGTTTATGTTTCATGATGATACTAATCTTCTTCCTCTTGATCTCAAGATTGATAGGACATTTAGAAGGAATCTAAGAGTTCAACCCAATCCCACCGAAGAGATGGCGGAAGAGATACCTAAGACAATCTGGGACTATTTTCAACAACTTTGAACTCAAACCGAGGTTGATTAAAACCAGCTAGAGGGCTTGTTTTTTAGGATGGTCAATTGAAGATCCTCATAAGCACCTTCGATCTTTCTTAGAAACATGTGGGACGGTAAAGATGAATGGAGTTTCTAATGATGCTATCAAACTAAGACTTTTTCCTTTTCCTTTACAGGATCGAACGAAAGATTGGTTGGAAACCATACTACCAAAAAGTATAACTACATGGGAGATCTTGACTCAAGCTTCAACATGTATGATGGTAAAGATGAATGTTGTTTCTAATCATGCCATCAAACTAAGAATTTTTCCTTTTACTTTAGAGGACCGAGCGAAAGATTGGTTGGAAACCATACCGCTAGAAAGCATAACTACATGGGAGATCTTGGCTCAAGCTTTCTTGAATAAATATTTTCCACAGGCTAAGTCCCAAAGGTTGAGAATGGAGATTGACACATTCCACCAACAAGAAGATGAGCAATTATATGAGGCTTGAGAGAGATATAAGGATCTTTTGAGACGGTGTCCTTAACATGGTTATCTAGATTGGTTGCAAATGCAATTATTTTATATGGGTTGACAAGCTTCACAAAATCCATCCTAGATGCCATTGTCGAAGGTTCCATATTTTCTAAAACCACCCAAGAAGCCTACGCCATACTTGAAGATTTAGCCAACACCTCTTACAATTGGCCATGTGAAAGGTCCACCACTACCACAAAACCCGTTGGATTGTATGAGGTGGATGAGGTAAATTCTCTCAAAGCTCAAATGGCTTCCCTTACTAATGGTCTTTCTAAATTGACTACAAGGAACAAGCTCAAGTGAGTCCACCATCTATATCATCTCTAGCCACCATGGCTACACCAAAAAGAGTTGGAGCAAGGTGACAATGAGACGGTCGTTTACGTTGATAGAGGACATTATAGAGGCCAACAACAACTTTCAACTCATGGCCAACCAAGTTTGAGGAACCATGAAAACTTTTCTTATGTTAATAATAGGAATGTTTTGCAGGGACCTCCTAGTTTCTCTACTACAGGTCCATCTCACACTGAAGAAAAGTCTAACATAGAAGACTTGATGGTTGAATTGATCAAAGGATCAAGGGGAAGGACCATCGCACTAGAGAACTCCCTGCAAAGTCATGGCAAGGCTATTCACAATAATGAGATACAAATTAGTCAAATAGCCACTTCTCTTCAAATAATGCAAAAGGGTAAGTTTTCTAGTTGCCCCAAGAAGAATCCAAAAGAGCTATGCAAGGGCTTGACTTTGAGGAGTGGGAAAAAGTTGTCCACACCTTTGATTCATGATGAGGGTGAAGAGCAAAGTTGAATGAATCCATCTATGAGCCTATCCTAGAAGATGAACTCAAGCAGGTCATAGAAAAGGAAGAAAAGGTAAAGAAACTGGCATCTTCAAGTAAGTCATCTAACCTTCTACCTTTTTTACCTGGAAGGCGGAATTCATCGCCCAATTGGGTGCCAAATAATTTATCGAACTTACCTAACAATAGCAGTGGCAAGCTGGGTCAAACAAGGGAGCACTTTGAATTTCTCACTTAAGCAGTTTACAATTTCAGGTAACCAAAGGGGGGTTCGAGAGAAGATTTGTTTGCAAGAAAGTTTAAAATGCATAAAAGTAAAAATAGAGATTAAAATAGATGAAATTTGTATGAGAAGGGTCTAATTTGGGTTATAACGAATTTTTCTCATTCTATATATTTAATCATTGATTCTTCATTACCAAAATTGTAGGATTGCCTACACCTAACCAATTTAATTGGAAAGGTCAATTAAATTGTCTTGAATTACTAACTAGAACTAGTTGAATCGATGAAAGGCATGCGAATTCAAATTCGTCCTAGATGCATTAAGTTTGGGGGAAATGTTAGGCGGAATATTTAATTGGAAAGGCCTAAATTTATTCTATCGGATCAATTCTAAGTTGATTGGATCAATACTAATTCTCATTCGAATTGCAAGCCAAACCTAACCTATTACTTTCTACGAATCAGCATACAATCAGGTGTCACATAATGCATGTTTATTCAAAACAATAATCATAGTGTTCACCAGCGTCCACAAATATGATCGTAAATTAAATAAAAATTGAATTAAATCCAACAATCATAAATCAAGATTCAAAATCTTACAAATACAATAGAATTGAGAAAGAATCCTAAACCTAAGCCAGAGAATTGTTACCCTAGCCTTGATACATCGTAACGAGAGTCCAAGGATTGGGTTACTACATGAAATAATGAAAAGGGAGAAGAAAATAGAGAGAAAAATGTAAAAGAAGTCGGCTGGTGGCTGGTTGGCAACCTAAATATTGAGGAGGATTTTATAATCTTGTCAGAACATTGCGGCGCTGTCGCTATTTTCTTCTGCGCTTCAACTTCAGCACGGTATTGCATTTTCAGCTTCTCGGGAAAAAGCACCTCAGCGGCACCAAGGTAGCGCCGCTGTGCTATTGCTTCAGGGGCAATCTATTTTTTTTGCCTCTCTCTCTCTCTCCCAGTTAATGCAATTTAACTCCGTATTGACTCGTTTTAGCTTCATTTCACTGCAAATGCCCCGTCCTACCTGTTAAGTGCTCAAAACCTACAAAATAATGTTTTTAATACATTAAATAGCACAATGATCTCGAGTTAAGTTGAGGAAGATTGCACATTTCAGGTGCTATCAGTACCCAACACTTTACCTTATCCTCAATGATTCCAAAAGAAAAAAAAAAAAAAACTCTTAATTTGCTAAATTTTTAGAGCTATTCAAAAAGTTTCACATTAACATCCCATTTGCTAAGGCTTTAGAGAAAATGCCCAACTATGCAAAATTCATGAAAGATGTTTTGTCTAAAAAGAAGAAGTTTTGGCAATATTAGATGATTAGCACGACTGAGGAATGTAGTGTTGTGCTGCAAAAGAAGCTACCACAGAAATCAAAAGATTTAGGAAGTTTTACCATTCCTTGCACTGTTGGTTCTTTTAATGTTACTAAAGCTTTATATGATCTTTGTGCTTCTATTAACCTAATGTCTTTATCTGTCTATAAGAAGCTTGACATTGAAGAAGTTCAACCCACCACAATTTCATTGCAATTAGCTGATAGATCCTTGGCCTATCCTAGAGGTATTGTTGAGGATGTGTTAGTTAAAGTTAATAAGTTTATCTTCCCTGCGGATTTTGTAGGCTTGGACATGGAAGAGGATTTAGAGATACCAATCATTCTTGGGTGCCTATTCTTAGCAATTGGAAGGACCATCATTGATGTCCAACAAGAAAAGTTTACTCTAGTGGTAAATGATGAGAATGTTGTCTTTAGTATCTACAATTCCTTTAGTCATCATGATCAGGTTAGTACTTGCCATATGATGGATATAATTGACAAGACTGTTTCTAAGTATGTAGGGGTAGTACTTGCCAAACGATAATTTTGACCCAGCTAAAATGTTTAATTAATTATTTAAAATTAATTATTTGATTTAATTTGATTTCATATTTTAATATCTAATGAGTATAATTAATTAAAATGCTTAATTAATTATTTAAAATTAATTTTATTTAAAATTTATTATATGAAATGTAGAAGAGAAAATTCATTTTAAAATTGAATTTTAGAAATTCAATTTGCATGATTTTTGGATGGAGGTGGGAGTTGACTCAAGTTTAACTTTTAAACCTGATAGAAACACATCAAATCCCACTTAATTAATCACCTATTTGGTGTCTTATTGAGATTAATTTGTTTTTGCATGATTTCCTATTTATATATAGAGGTCAATTTAGTGAAAAATGGGTTAATGAATGCTAGAAAATTTGTGCTAATTTCCTCTCTAAATCTACCAACTCCAAACTCCCTCCAACCTTCAAATTTGCTTCAAATTCATTACAATTTGGATCTCATAATTCATTCTAAGGCTGAAGATTAGTTGGTAAGACTCTAGTGGTGGTCCACGAAGTGTTGGTGTTCAAAATCTAATGGAGGATTGCTTCAATTTTGAGCTACATCAATGTAAGTTTCTTAAAATTTGTTTTTGGTTATTGAGCAAGCATGTTTAATTTTTAAAATTGATATGATTAGAGTGTTTTAGATCCAAATTGCTTCAGCATGCATGTTTTTTACTCTTTCATAATGTCTAGTTGAGTTTAAATCTTCAACATTCAATTTTCTTTTACCAACATCCAATGGTCTAAATTAATTGTGGTTTTCACCCACTTTCCCCTCTTTTTAAACTCATCTTCATCTCCAAATTATAACAACTTTTATTATTTTCAATCCTCCATAATTCACCAAACCACCATTGTTGCTCCCTCTTCAAGCTTCAGTTTTCCTTTTTTTCCATCTAATTCTTGAGAGAGATTTATGTATGGTGAAGATTGATTCATTATGAGCTCAAAACTTGTAAATCTACTCTTCGAGAGAGTTATCTCATATTGTTCTTCATTTCCAAACTTTTGTGAGGGTTGCTCTTGATCTCTAAAAAGAGTGGTTGTAACGGTTTGATTCTCAATCGTGGAAAGGATGAGGTTTGTTCTTGCGCCAGAAAAAAGAACATTGTAACGGTTCAACCCTAAGTCGTGGAAAGAGTCAAAGATTTATAGTGACATACCCAAGAGGAGCTTGGGAAGTGGATGTAGACCGGGTTGTGTCGAACCACTATAAAACCATGATGTCAATTTTCTATCCCTCTCCTTATTTATTTTTGCAATTAATTTTTTTAATTATATCTTATTGCATGAAATTAATTGTCATTTTTAATTCTGGGAATCAATTGCTCATATTTGTATATTTTGATTGGTAGTTCTTAAATTTCTACATACCAATCTTTATTAGAATCAACTAGAGTGTTCTAAAGTATTATTCATTAATTTCTTGATTATTTTGGATTGATTTTATTTGCATAAAGTTCTTGTTTAAATTACTTGTTAGCAAAAGTTTCTTAATTTGCTTAATTGGGTCCACATTTAGAAAAAGTTCCAATTAGTTTAAGAAACCTTATTCACCCCCTCTAAGGTTGCCATGTTGTATCAAGGCCAGTTGTTCTTGTTTGTAAGAAAAAAATATTTTCATAAATCATATCAGATTGATATCCATTATTTAAGTTTTTCACTCCAACATTTGGTATTATTTTGATATATCAAGTATCTTATTGAAAAATATTTGAAAAGCTTAATTACTAGTGCTATGGCAACTTTAGAAGGTCATTGTGTTGATATACCCTTTCTTTAATTGTAAAAATTTTGATGTTTAGAAAAAGTGAATGAAAACATTTTTGCTTACTATTGATTTTAATATCTTATATGTTTGAGCAAAATTTGACAAAATTAATAAGGAATGATAAATTGCTCTCTTTTAATGCCCAAGCCAAAAATAGTATACGTAATGCTTTAGATAGTAAAGTATGTGATAAAACTGCACAATTTGATTATGCATATGATATTTGGAATTTTCTTGAGTATAGGATAGAAAATTCTACTTATACTATTAATGATTTATTTGATGTGAAGGAGAACTATTATTTTTAAAATGAAGAAAATTTCTACGATAGAAAAAAGAAAAATGGTGGTGGATCCTCCTTGGACTTATGATGAATTATATGATGCATTTGAAAGTGATAAAAATGAGGTAATTCAAAAATCTCCAACTTAGGATGAATTATATGATGCATTTGAAAGCATGCAATGTGATCTTGAATATGTTAGCTCTAAATATTTAAAATTGTCAAAGAAATATAAGGTCTTGATTATTGAGAATAAAAGTTTGATGGATGAAAATGCTTGCTTAAAAAATAGAGCTAATGATGTGTTGTTGCATAATAAAGTTGATATTTGTTGTACTGAGAAAAATTCCTTAATTAATAGAATTGTTTTTCTTGAAAAAGAGAACGATGAGCTCAAATCTTTATCATATGAAGTGAATATTGAATTGAATGATTTGAGATATAAAAATGAGAAATTTAAATAATGTACTTTAGAATTGAAAGAAAAAATTTTTAGTTTGAAAAATACAAGTATGGAGTTGGAAACTACTAATACATCACTAGAAAAAAAATAAACTTTCTCTTGTTGATAAAATTAAGTTTCTTGAGCATGATGTCTTTAATAGAAATAAACTTGTTAAAGGTCTAAAAGAAAAAGAGTTAAACCTTGTGAAATAGCTTGATTGTGTTAAAGAAAGTATAAAGAAATTAACTTTAGGTGCACAAAAATTAGATAAGATTATTGATATGGGTAAACCTTTTAATGACAAAAAGGATTAGGTTATGTGAATGAAAATATTTTATCTATTTCTAAGCTATTTTTGTTAAAGTTACTCCTTGTCTAATGATATTTTACCCAATGTGCCTAAAGTTGAAGTTAAATATGTTCCAAAGCATGAAAAATCTAGAAATGTTTATGGAAAATCAAATCTTGTGCATAATCAATTTCATGCTATATCAAATTGTGCTCATAATGTGAAATTTGTGGACGCAGGAAAAGGCTAAACCTATACTTGAAAAATCAAAGTTTGTGCATAAACATGTTCATGAAAAATCAAAGTGTATGCATAGTGCTAAATTTGTGTCTAATGATAAAAATGCTAAAGTTGTTCATGTGAATTCAAATTTTGTACCAAGTTGTCATTTTTGTAGAGTTAAAAGTCATATAAGACCAAATTGTTTTAAATTGAAAAATGCTCTAGAAAGAATTTTTTGAATAGAAATAAGATGCAAAATCAATTAGTTAAAAGAAAAAAAATTGCCTAATGTTATATGATATTCTCATGGAAAAATTAGTCATAAATATCATACTTGTTATTTGCCAAAAATGAATAACTAATTTGAAATGGGTTCCAAAATCTTTGCTCACTAACAATGAAGGACCCAAGAAATGAGTACCAAAATCTTTTAGTGGAGCTTTCTTTGTAGGTGTGTTGTTTGGACTTGAAATGAGGATTAATTCAAATTGGAGCAACTAAAAAGCTTACTTGAATCCAACAAAGGAAAATAGCTTATTTGGTAACCATTAATTTTTTTTATTTATTCTTGAGATAACTATTTTATTGGTATACTTATGGAAATTATATTTCTGGAATGAGTTTGAGATGTTTGAATTTGATTTGTTTCAATCTTATTTGATTTAACTCTATGAAAAATGATTGTATATCTATTTATTTGACATATATCTTTATTGCTTATTACTGACTTTTTGGTCATTTAGACGCTTGCTATCCTTGCATTTTTCATGTGAAGTTTTGAGTCAAATGATATTGATATTGGAGTATGTTGTTTATCTTTGTTGAGAAATTGATCTTTGAGCATGTTGTTTTTGAAGAGTTGTTAAATTCCTTTTCCTAGGGAGAGTAGTTATGAAATTTATTTATATTCTTGAACCCATTAGCATTTAATTCAAAATTGGTTTAATGTGATGCTACATTACCTATACTTGTTTTAATATTCTCTTTGTGTGGCATAAAAGGAGTTAATGTGTTGTTTTGCTTTTATTTAGTATTATTGTTTGTTTTTCAACAATGGGTTTTTATTTTATAATATTTAATATTTTGGTATCTCAATTGCTTGAAATTTACATGAATGATTTTATCTCCTTGATCTTTATTAATTTCTTATTAAAAGGAGGATGCTTGATTTTAGGGGTAGTTAAAACAATTTTATATATGAATTTCATGTTTGAATGAAATTAATTCTCATATTCCTTTATTATGGTGTATTCCTCTATAATGATTCGACTAAACAAACCCCCCAAACCCAGATCATTACTCAATGCATGCTCAACTTTGAAATGATACTTTTCAAAATAGATGAAGAGAACTTGATCTTTGGGTAAAATAAATACTCTGATTTAAAATATAAGTTCAATAAAATAAAAATAAAAAACCTTAGTTCAGTGTACTCCTAAAGAAAACAATTGTGCTTGAAAGGAAAACTCCAACAACATATCTCAAAACAAATTCAAACAGCTTAGACATCAAAGACCAATTTAAAATGTGAAAACTATGCAGAAACTATTATAGGTCCCATGAGACCCTCAAGGATTCTTCTTATCATTCGACTGCGCATCCTCTCCCTTACTTGGAAAATATACATGAGAAAAATGTGAGTATACAAATTACTCAGTAAGTAACCCTACTATTGGGGTCAGGCTATGCATTTATGATCAATAAATGCGACATGCTAATGGGACATGTATATTTCTACCTTTCACACTTCACTTATCTAACTGATTAGTTAGACCCGCCCTACCATTGGCCAATGGTGTCCACGAGCCTCTAGTGCATCCCATAGGAGACGCTTATCTCCGATGTATCTCGAAGGAAGATGACCTTTGGTGATCCTGAAGGAACATAAAACCTCTAATGATCTCGAAGGTGTTGGGTTGTATGTCCTAAAAACTCGTAGTTTTTGTAAATAAATGAATTTTAGTACATATGAAGTTATTCAAGTGAATTAATTATTTATTAACTCTAAATCCAATTAAATTACGAACCCTTGGCTATTATCATGAGTACTTGGATTTTATATGGAGACATAAACATGATCAAGTTCAAGTAAGTAGCCTAAATAAGTCTACAGTACATGGATCAAGTTGGGTACCTCTTCTTGGAGACACTATTGAATACGACCCGCTTCATGATTGTTACAAATGTTGTAAGGTGTCATAAATGAAGTGATCCTAATTTGTTCATGTAGAGACATGTGAGCGAGGGTATTCTATATAATAAGATTGTGTAAGACTGACCCTAAAATAATCATTGTTACGTATTCACACCGTTTTAACATTGATTAATTTCACTTATCAATGACCTACATAACTTGATCTGAACCTTGAGCTATCTATGAACTCCTATTTATTCAGAATTATCTCTTGATTTGCATAGGTGAGAGTAAGCTCAATAGCGCTGCTCAACATTCCTTCCATTTCAGGGATAAGACCGGGTAGATAGCTGGGGACATAGAATTTGCAAGACGAAATTCGCTCCTACCCAACTTAGGGATAGAAGAGAGGTTGTTCTCTTAAGTGTTGTTCCCAGGACTTGAACAAATGGCCCCATCCTCTCACTGGCCCGAGAGGGAATCGATTTAGTGATTAGATCCTAAATCAATTGTTCATTAGAGGGACAGTGGTACTTAAGGAGAAAAGATGTAACTTAGAGGTAAATCGGTATTTGACCTAGCTGAAGTTATGAACGACCTGTGAAGGATTGACTTATCGAAGATGGTTATATCAAATGGACACAAATATAACTACAGTGAGGAGAGTGCAGCTACGGGCTTTAGTGGAGTGTCCTGTTAGTTAACGAATGTTGGTTAACTAGGTTAAAGAGTTTGGTCGGTTAATCTCGGATCATTGGAGCTCATGATCTTTAGGTCCATTAAGTCCCTCTACTTGCTCATGAATGGACTAAAATCTTAGATAGTGTGGTGAATAAGTTTGAACCGTTCAAATTTTGGCTTAAGGAATGAAAGTCAGATATATACGATATATCGACGTTTAATTACGAATTAAATGTACAAATAGAGTTAATTATAATATTTAAATATGATTTAAATATTAATCATATGAATAGGGATTAATATCAATTTTTCAGAAAAATCGAGACAAGTGGGAAAAATAATATTATTTTATTATTTAATATTAAAATAATAATTAATTAATTAATTATTAAATTATTTTCTATTTATTTAATTATTTAATTATTTTTTGAAATTAAAAATCAATTTTAATTCAATTTTTAAAAATTTATTGAAAATTGATTTTAAAATTGATTTTGGAAGATTAGATTTTCCCACTAAGCTAGGAGCTTGGTTGTCTTCTTCACAATTAACCAACAAATTAACCATTTTGTGTTGTCAAATTTTAATGCAATTGGATTGCATGTTATTCTTTAATAAATAGAGATGATTTTGGCATAAAAATGGTTAAGAATTTTGTGAAATTAAGGGTTAATTTTGTAAAATTCAATCCATTGTTCATCTTCTTTCCAACCATCATTCCTTCTCAAATTCACCGCAAATTTTGGATCCCACCATCCAATCTAAGCCTAGAGAATATTAGGGAATACTCTTGTGGTGGTCTACAACCAAGTGGTGCTGAAATTTATTAAGAATTGAAGGTATCTTAGAATGAAAATTGATCAAATTAACTTCCACTGCATGCTCATTTATCCGTCAGAAGGAACACAAAACCTTTGGTGAACACACAATCAACGTAGGAGGGTAACTATCACTAACATGCATAATTGGTAAAATACATAAAAGTCCCACAACATTGATTCATAATACCTCTAACACAAACATCATCATGCTCAATGTTTTCACCGTCACAAAAGTTACATGCAAACAATTTAACTCATAGATAGCAAAATATCTCCTAGATGGCTTGGAGAACTCAACAACATGCCTATTTAACTAAATTGCATGACACGAAGGTGGTTCCAGTAACAAGATTACTTACCTCAAATGGACAAGGCAATCCGACTTCTTTAGCTCAAAAAACTTCTTGGGCCCAAATCCTAAAACACAATTGCAATTAATCTCATTATTAAAGTTTAACTCCCAACTATTAATTTTACTCTCGAGAGCTATAACACTTTACCCAAACTGCTCTTCCAACAAAAAATTTGCAGTAAACCCACAACTCACCTTAATCTTACCAAAATCTTGTCGAAGCCTAACCCAACCCTATTGGACAGTGCTTCAAAATCTGCTTAACCTCGAACTTACCATATAAAATTTATGAGTAAGGAAAACCTCCAAGCGAAGAATGAAGTGGGTAACCAAGATGGTCAAGAAAACTAAAGAAATCTCAAGCATTAGTGGCGGCCACCGACGCTAGCTCCTGTCCATTAGAAACGGACCACACGATGAAATCCTGCTCAATGGTGATAGAAACAGCAACAGTGGACGGCAACGACGCGGGACTGACGAAGCGGCGCACAGCTAGACGTGAGTTGGATGCGTGAATCAAACGGCAGCAGGAGCTGATGAAGGACGATATATGGCAGCGTGAGCGGCGAAGGGGTGCTGGCGGTGGCCGACGTTCGAATCGAGGGAGAGAGAGAGCTGCGGGGGGGGCTTCACACGGCTGCACGAGGGAGAAGAAGAAGGAGCTAATTTTCCTTTTTCTTTTGACTTGCATGCAAATCAAAAAGGGTTTATTTATAATAAACCTATCCCCTCTTTCCCTAATTCCAAATCTTTATACATAAATATATATATTTTTTTCCTTTTCTTTTCTCAAAACAACATTCAGACTCATTTAATATATTTTTCAACACATCAAATCAAATTTTTCCAACTTAAGTTCAATTTCAAAATAACTTATCACCAATTTCTCTTGAATTTACCCAATCATTAAATCTCACCCAAAATCAATGCCTTCAAATTAAGACCACCTTTTCAGTCTCCAAACCAAATTAATTCTCTACTAATTTAATTAAAACCAAATCTTTTGTCACATTACCCTAAATTAAATTATCTCCAAAACATAATCCGATTAAACCTCAAAATCCAAACAATTAACGAAATAATTCAAGATAATTTATTTAAAATTACCTTAAATTTTTTTGATGTCACACCCTCTTATGCATATTATTGTTTATTCTTTTAGGGGGAGTAATTACTTTTGAAGTAAAATTTTATTGAAAATTTATTTGATATTTTTACCCTCAAGGTGATATGTGCTAAATGTATTTTTGTCCCTTATTAAGGGGGAGTGTTCAATTCATTTCAAATGGGGGAGAAATTTGTGAAATTTTTCTTAAATAGAATTAGCCTAATCTTTATTGATTCTTTTTTATGCCTATTGAAAATCTTATTTGCATTTTACTATTGAATATCTTTGTTGCTATTGAACTGAGAAGTGTTGTTATTGACATATATCATTTGTTTTCAAGTGAATTGAAATTATGTGTGTGTTGATTGTGATTCAAATTCATGTTTTATATCACACACTTCTTTAGAATAATTAATTTTTCTTGAGTAGTTTGTCATCATCAAAAAGGGGGAGATTATTGGCTTTTTGGCCCTTAATTAATTAAATTTTAATTAAATAATTAATCAATATTTTGATGATAACAAACCTGAACTAATTTACTAACAATTTGGGTATTTAAAAGTGTCCATTGCATAGAGTTCGAAAAAATGATTCTGACGTCTCTTGAATCACTCAAATTAAAGTTCAAACGAAGAAGTTAGAGTTGAAATAAGGTCAACATAAAATTACCCGAGGTGGTGTTGTGACAACCAAATCATCAAGTTGGAGCATTTAGAGAGTGTCACTTGGAGCTATGGAGTGAGTCACACATGGTCGGTTTTTGAATTTTTGGATTTGTTTTAAAAAGAAAATGAATTAAAAAAAATAAATTTAATATTATTATATATGTTTGTATCTAATGGCTAGTTGCTTTTAAAAAATAAATTTAATATTACTATATATGTTTGTGTCTAACGGCTAGTTGCTTTTAAAAAAGATAAAATCAAGTGCATCTTTTGATCTTTGGGGTGAAGTAGTTTTCACTGCTTTGTGCAAAATAGAGTGCCACATGAAAAGCAAAAATTACACCTTTTCAATTATGGAAAGGCTACGAGTTTGGAGATATTTAGCTTTTGTAAGGCTAACAAATATCTGTTTTTCTTGGATATGCAATTAATTGTATAGCCTATAGATTTATTGATATTGAGCCAAATGTGATTTTTTAATCAAGCAATGCTATTTTTCATGAAGAAAATTTTCTTTTCAATTCAAGAAATAGTAGGGCTCAAAGTAGTGAACAAACTTCTAAGTTTGGTTCCTGTACTCTTAGTGCTAATAATGACAACAATTTCCAGTTGAATTGAGGAGTAAAAGAGCTAGAATTGTGAAAGATTTTGTCCTGATTTTTATTTTTATAATGTTCAAGAGACACCAATTTCTTTGCAAGAACTTTTATCATATATGGATGCAATATTCTGTAAAAAGGTTGTAAATGATGAGATAGAATCAGTCATTTCTAATAAAACTTGGAAATTAGTTGATTTACCACCAGGTTATAAAACTATTGGGTTTAAATGGGTCTTGAGAAAAAAGCTCAGACCGAATGGTAGTATAGACAAGTATAAAGCTAGACTTGTCGCAAAAGGTTTCAAATAAAAGAAAGATTTAGGCTTCTTTGATACCTTTTCTTTGGTTACAAAAATGACATCCATTAGATTGTTAATTGCAATTGCTACAATTTTTTATATAAGTATTCATCAAATGGATATGAAAATTAAATAACTTTGCTAAATGGTGATTTGGAATAAGAAATTTATATGGGCCAATCTGAAAGTTTTATAGAGCCTGGACAAGAGAACAAAGTGTGTAAGCTTACTAAATCCCCATGTGGCTTAAAGCAAGCTGCAAAGCAATGACATGAAAATTTTGTTTCTTGCATGCTAAATAATGGTTATAAACCAAATGAATGTGATAAATGCATCTATCATAAATCATGAAAAGATTTTCATGTTATTATTAGCCAGTATGCTAATGATGTCGGATCTTTGGATCAAATATATTTGTTAAAAATGAAATAAAAAAATTTATTGAGCAATCATTTTGATATGAAAGATCTTGGTGAGGCTAATTTTATTCCGAGTATGAAAATAACGAAAGCACCAAATGAATTTCTTCTTGACCAATCACATTATATTATGAAAATACTAAAAAAAAGTACAATTATTTTGATTTAAACATGTGTCTACTCCATTTGATTCAAGTGTTCACTTATTTCCTAATGAAAATGGAGGTGTTGTAATTAATCAAATGGAAGTGTTGTAATTAATCAAAAGGAGTATGTTAGTGTGATTGGTAGCCTACGATATGCAACAGATTGTACTATACTTGACATTACATATGCAATAGGAGTTCTTAGTAGGTTTACAAGTAAGCAAGGTAAAGAGCCTTGGCATGCCATCGATCATGTTATGAAATATTTATTGGGAACGAAAGATCATGGCTTAGTTTTTAAAAAATATTCTGTTGTTATTGAAGGATTTTTTTATGTTGATTGGAATATATTGTCAGGTGATTCTCTATCTACTAAGGTTACATTTTACCTTGGGAGGTAGTGCCTTTTGTTGGAAGTCTAAAAATAAATGATTATTACCAACTCTACTATGGAAGCAGAGCTTATTGCTTTAACTTCAGCCAGTGAGGAAGCAAGTTGGTTAAGAGACTTATTATATGAAATCCAACGTGGGAGAAACCAATATCTCCTATCTTGATAAATTATGATAGCACGGTCATAATTGGTAGAGTAAAAAATCATTTTTATAACAGAAAATCCAGGCCTATAAGATGAAAACACAGTACTTTGAGATCTTATTTAAATAATGGGATCATTAATGTGAATTACATCAAATCTTGTGATAATCTTGCAAATCTATTAACAAAGGCTTTAACTAGAGAAAGGGTCTAGAACACATCGAGGGGATGGTGTTGAAGCCCTTATAATTACAATGAGCCATATATAAGGATCCCACCTACTCATAAGAGATATGAGAACTCGGTTCAAAGGGAACAACGAATTATAAGGTGGACGAGAAATGCACTATCTTTGTAACGGCTCGAAATTTAGATAAATCACCTTTTTCACTCTTTATAAAAAAAAAAAAAAGGTATATATAATAATAATAATAATAATAATAATAATAATTAAAATAATAATTATTTATGCAGGCGGAGAGAGTGTTAAGGGAGATTGGGGGATTCTTGGTCATTAGAAGAAATCGAGTTTCAGTTGGGGAAAGATCTCCAGATGGGTTTTTACCGGTTGAGTTGTGTTTTAGGAAAAGGAAAGAAAGGGGAAGAAGGGAAAGGTCAAAATCTCTCTCTCGATCACCTCTTCGTCACTCAGTCGCCATCCCCTTCAGCCCTCATTGCCACCTTCATCTCCAGCCGTCACTGTCGCCGTCATCGCAGTACTCACCGCCATCGTCACCAGCACTCATCTCCATCATCGTAGCTTTCAGCGTAGCGGCATCATCATAGTCCTCGCGCCGCAGCGTCTCAGTCCTCGTCGCGTTGCATCGTCACAGCCTGCATCTCGCCGCATCATCAGTCCATCACCGCATCGTCACAGCCCGCATCTCGTAGCACCATTAGTCTTCATTGCAGCGTTGCCGCAGCCCTCTCCGCCACGCGTCGTCACAATCTTCATCGCCGCGTCGCCTGTCCTCTCCACGACGCGTTGTCACAACCTTCATAGCATTGTCGCAGTGTAGGGAAGTCACGACGTTGCACAGGCAGTCTCGCTGTCTCGCTTAATCTCGCTTAATCTCGCTCAGTCTCGCTCAATCTCGCTCAGTCTCGCCGCAGTCTCGCTCTCGCAGATAAGGGACTTACTATCGGGTTTTAGTGAGGCCTAATGTCTAATTGTGTTGTTGACTATTGAATGTCGTTGTGAACTTTTGTCTCGGATGTTGAATGCTATGATTGTTTCGGTATGCCAAGTTTGTAGCTTGTAAGTAATGTTCTTATGCTTATGTGCCTATGACTCTATGAATCTCTGCGATGAATTAGCTATGCCATGACATGTTACAGGTTGCCCTATCGTCGTGCCCCGTACCCCTAATGTACTATGCTACAAAGGGTGTCCCACGGGATCACCACCTATGTCCATGAAACGAATGTAAACACTGCGTACCCTCTGGTTGCTTCCTACGCTTATGCCTACGCTTATGCCTATGCCGGGTACACGGGTGCACACGACAAAAGGGGTAATAGCTAGGCCCAGTAGTGGGTCTCTTGCTGAGTATGATTACTGACCCTTTTTCTATGTTTTTCTCCCAAGTAAAGAACATGGTGGCCAAGCGTATGACCGAGGAAATCCGTGATCGTACCGTGGGATCATTGACATTGCTTCCGCACCTTAGTCTAGAATATAGTGTATTGGACTTGTAGGATAGTAGTATGTGCATACATTAAACCGTTTGTGTTTTGTTTTTGATATGGTTATGTTCGGTTTTCTTTTCTTGAGGTTTTGCCTAATGATTTAAGGGGTACCCCGCTAAAGCGTTTTTACTCTCCTATGTTGGGTTTATTAAAATATCAGAAAAAAAACCAACCATTTTATGAATTTGACCGACTTTATCTATGGTGTGTGTTACCGTGTCTCTTAATTTCCAATGCATTCATTGGATGGTCATGCATGACGTAGTGACATGTTAGTTTTAACGGGTCAGGTCGTTACAATCTTTATATTTTGATTCATCCCTATAATGTGAGTGCTTTATCTTATAACGAAGTGGAGGGTTGAGTTTTTCAATAAACCCTTAATAAAATTTGTAGCTCTTATGAGTGGGGTGTGTTATGTTATAGGAGCACCCCTGAAAAATAAATTATATGAGTATGGGAGTGAGTCCGCTCTCTATGAGAATATGGGGCTTATTCTCAAATATACTCACAAAATATTGGGATCAACACAAGGCTTTTAAAGTGTTAACCAATAAAGCTCATGTCAACACCTGAATAATTATGTGTGGATCATAAGTTTTCTATTTCCCTTTAGCATTATAGTTCAAGTTAGAGACCACTACTAATATTGGAATAGAGATTATTATTTCACTAGTAAAGGTTCAATGCAGAGTCACAATTTTATGATGCACAATTATCTTTCTTTTGACCAATTTTATTTTGATACTTATTTTAAATATTAAAAAAATGAGTGGGGAATGTTGCATTTTTTTAAAAATATTTAATAAGTTTGCTAGAGTGAAGTTTCATTTTAGAGAATTAATGAGAGAGTTTTAATTCTTACGAGAGGAAAAATGCATTTGGTTGAACGTTAAATGAATTATATATTAAATTCTAGATTTATAGTTTTTTACCATAAATAGGTCTCTCACATTGCTCTCAAAACACAAGAAAAAATACTCAACACACCTTTCACTCTTACTTTCTTTCATTAGCTCTTTTAAGAGCAATTGGCCAAAAGAAGGGTGTTTTAGTTGTGTAGCTTTGAACTCAACCTTTCAGTGCAAAGTGGTTGAGCTACACAATGTTTCAATTAAGTTGTTGTATCTTGGAGGGGACATACTAGAGAATATCTACTACACCAGTGGTTGATATAAATAAAGTCAATATACACTGCAGAGGACCTGAATCTCTTTAAGGAGGGCGAGATATCCGTACCTCAACCTAATTGTTTATGTATTTGTTTGTTAATATTTACTCCATTTTTTTCAGTTATTTGTAATTCTCCCATAATCATAGATTATAGATATATATTAAAACATAACCCAAACACTTATGATAGTGGTTTTGCGCGCACAAATATCAAATACGTTGTACAACCATAGTAGTTAAAATAGGAAATTATAATGAAATTAAATAGCCAGGACTATTATTGAGAAAAACATTAATTACCTACATTTAATAGTCTAAAAACAAAGCAACCAAAGAAAGGAAATTGTGTAGGTGGCTGACCAATAATGACAACACAATTTGAAGGTGTGTATTTTAAAAAGAAAAAAAAAATAGTTTAAGACATTTTAACCGTGAGCCTCTTGATAGGAAATATACGTCTTAATTAATTGAATTAATCTATGTGGTGGGTGAATTTTAGCTAGATAAAATAAAGCTAGAAATAAAAGATTAAAAAAAAAAAAGCATGAAAATATATATCTTAGTTAATTGAAATTTAGCTAAAAGTGGCAATTAAGACCACAGCAGGCTAGAAAAAGGGATTGGCTTGCCCAAGCCAGCATGCTCGTTGATGTCTTTCCAGTCTGTAACCCCGATCTACGAAATTGTTTACCGTTGATGTCACATGAAGGTCAAGTATATTATTCGTTGGCCAAACATCAACAATCTCAAACAAGAATTTGGGGATGTTATGGTAAATTTTTCTTTCAAGGTTCCCAACTTAAAAATAAAAATTAAAAAATAAAAAAAATAAAATAAAAATCTTAGAACCTTAAAAACAAAGTCAACTTCAAGCTGTCTCGTAGCATTTATTATTATCCAATGGCTTACCATAATAATTGCAAATTTGTTCTGTCCTTTCTAAAATTTGAAAGTACCTCTCAGTTTTGTTTTGATTCCTATAATTGGATAGTCATGGAAACAAATATATTCTCATCCTTTTTGAGTTTGAACACACCACATTATAAAATAAGAGAGTTGCAGTATTTTGACATTCAAGTCGAAAGATATTCGACGTGCGTTCGTCATGTCGATATCAAAATCTTCTCGAGTTTTCATCTTCGTTCTTTTCTTTGCCGCTGGATGCATTGCTGCCGTAGAAATCAACGAGGACAAGGTTATTGAATTAATAAATTCATGTCCCATCTTTTTTGTTTTCTTTTTGAGCTAGGTTTCTAAATTTGGGTGTTTCTGCAGAAACATTTCATTGTTTTCCTGGAGAATAGACCTGCTATTTTAAATGAGGTTGATGCTGTGGAAACACATCTCAATGTTCTCATGTCAGTGAAGGAAAGGTGGGTTATATTATATGTTGATATTATTTATATACTTTGGAAACTCAAAAACAATCCAAATGGTAACCCTATTTTAATCCTTTTAGTTTTTGGTTTTGGTAAATTAACCCTTTCTACCTCTAAATTTCTTACTTTATTATCTATTTTTTACCCATATTTTCAAAAACCAAACCAAGTTTTAAAAACTAAAAACAAGTGGTTATGAAAAACTTGCTTTTGTTTTTTAAATTTGGCTAAAGAATTCAACTATTTTACTTAGATAAATATGTAAAACATTGTAAGAAATTAAGACAAAATAGACTTAAAAATATCAAAAACTAAAACTAAGCCCATGTGTGGTAACTATTTAGTTTTTAGTTTTTGTTTCTTAGAAATTGTGTGCTTATTTTCTCACGAATTCTTACTCATGGTTTTCATACTTCCTATATAAACATTTGATGTTTTAACTAATTTTCAAAATAAAAAACAAACTTTTGAAAACTACTTTTTTTAGTTATCAAAATTTGACATTGATTTTGAATACACTCCTAAAATGCAAACAATAGAAAGTAATAGATGGAATGGGTCTTTTTAAACTTAATTTTAAAAAATAGAAAATAAAACCAAATAATTAGCAAACAAAATCCAATTACTTACCAAACGGAACCTAAATGGTTGATTCATTTCATATTTAGTTGGGAAGGCTTAATACATTACTGTTCCTATTGTTTCACCCCATGTAAACCATCCCATTATAATGAGGGATGGATCTAAATTTAAAGAGTATGATGGGACAAACATAACATGACTAATAAGTAATGATATAATGTCGTTAAACAAAGTGATTGAAATTTAAAATTATTTAAATATTAGAAAAATTGAAGTTTATTATTATTATTTTGAGTTGAAAATGGGAAATTTGAACGGATGGCTCTTAGTTTAATGAACTATATGCATCATATTATTTTCAATACGTTTCATTAAACCTATATAGTTACGCAAATGTGACAATTATATTATAATCACAACTGTACTTAAAAGTATATTATTTGTAGTCATGTGGAAGCAAAAGAGACGATGGTCTACAGTTACACAAAGAATTTTAATGCCTTTGCTGCCAAGCTTACTGAGGAGGAGGCCAAAAAATTGTCCGGTAATTTGCACTCTTATGCATGCATCTATTTCTTTCACTTTTGCATTTTTTTTTTTTTTTTTTTTTTTTTGCTTTATTTGTTTCTTATTATTTTCTAACATTTCTATTTCTAGTGCTTGTATTTTTTTTCTTTATTTGCTCTTTACACCCTATTTTTATATTCATCTGTGATACATGGGTTTGATGTAGAGAGGGGAGACGTGCATCATGTGATCCCAAACAAGTATAGAAAGCTACAAACAACAAGATCTTGGGACTTCCTAGGATTTCCTCCCAATGCAAGAAGAAAAACCAGACAGGAGAGTAACATCATTGTGGGTTTATTTGATACAGGTAATTTTTTTTTTTTTTTAATTCTTAAGGAAAATGCCTAATTTTGTATCCATCTTTAATACTTATATTTTTTAAATATTTCTCCAAGCTTATTAGAGTTAAGAAAACAAAATAAAAACATTTAAGCTAAAATTGTGCTATGTATATAGATAAAAAATATATATATATATATCTTCACCCGCTACTGTGTATATTTGAAATTGGTGCTATAGCACAATCTATTCTTTCCAGCCAATATAGTTTAATTGACATATTGTATAGTTTTGTATTGAAGAGAGGTTTGTTTTTAAATATGTGTCTAAAAGAACTCACAGTATATAAGTCCTACCGTTTGCTGTAATTTTGATAGAAAATATATGTTTTTATATTTTATAATAATATCTTTCTTTGGGGATCATACAGAAAATATAAATATATAATTTATTTGTTTATAATAATAGTTGTGAATATTGTTATTCATTTTATTAATAATTAATCATAGGGATCACTCCAACGGCCGAGAGCTTTAATGATGATGGGTTTGGTCCTCCGCCCCAAAAATGGAAAGGCACCTGTCTTCACTTGGCAAATTTCACTGGCTGCAACAAGTAATTTTCATTCCTCACTTTCATTTATACGAGATAAAGATATTAGGATTATTTTTAAATACAATAAAATGTCAGCTATATATATTAGGATTTTTTTTTTTTTAATTATAATGATTCAAATTCTCTAACGAAATCAGCTATATATATTAAATTTAAAAAAAAAAAAAATTTAATATTTCATATGTCGTAAAACATTTAAACCTATTATTTGTTTCTCCTTTGCTAACCTTTTTTATATGGGTGAAGCAAACTGATCGGAGCAAGATATTTCAAGCTCGATGGCATGCCGGACCCCCTTGACATTTTGTCGCCAGTAGATGTTAACGGCCACGGCACACACACGTCCTCAACAGCCACCGGCAATGCGATCGCTGGAGCTAGCCTCTCTGGCCTGGCTCAAGGAACTGCCCGTGGCGGCGTGCCATCGGCCAGAGTTGCCATGTACAAGGTCTGCTGGACTAGCACCGGATGCTCCGATATGGATCTTCTGGCTGCCTTCGACGCCGCCATACAGGACGGCGTTGATGTCATTTCAATATCGATCGCTGGCATTGGCTTCAGCAATTACACCGAGGACCCGATCTCCATTGGCGCGTTTCATGCCATGAAGAAGGGCATCATCACCGTGACGGCCGCCGGCAACAATGGCCCGACTGCCGGCACCATTGTGAACCACGCGCCGTGGATATTGACGGTTGCTGCCAGTTCAATTGATCGGAAATTTATCAGCCCATTGGAGTTGGGCAATGGGAAGAACATCTCTGTAAGTTTATTGCATATATTTTTGCATGAATACTTATATTTTATTTTATTTTTGAAAACTTATATTACTTATATTTAGTTCTAAAATGATCGCTTAATTTTCATCTACTAAGCTTATTGAAATAAATATAAACTTAACCTACATTTCTATGCACATATTGAGAGCATAAGATAGCTGATATATACATTTGCTTATTAGAAAGAGGGTCAAAATAAGATTTAAACTTGAGTCCTAAGATACATTTAAACATTATGTGAGAACTATTTAGTGGGTGTTCTATTTTTGAAATATTTAAAAAGGCTCTGCACATGAGCCTTAATTAATAATCTCCAAAATTCTCTAAAAAAATATTAATAATTTCCAAAATTAATAACTAAACCATAGATGTAAAGGAATATTAGTTAACTGAATTTAAAAATAAATTGTGGATTTAAATTAAAACATGTTCTTAATTATTACTGCTTAAATGTTGACAATACCTAAATACCAATTTGACTGAAGACAAATTAAATATATTTTAGTTTGAAATACCATTTTTGGTCTTGTATTGTAAAACTTATTGAATTTTAAGTCCACGTCCTTTCAAATGTTATATTTTTGTCCATGTACTTTCAATAAATTTTAAATTTAGTTCCTATTGGTAGGTCATTGTTGATTTTTTTAAGAACCTTTTCATTTTCTATTAGCATTTTTCATTACAAGTTTTGGAAACATATTAACATATTGTATTTTCTTGTATAAAAGTTATTATTTGTTATTTAACTTGTTTTGATAAAACAATAACTTTGTGGGACCTAGGTTTGAAACTTACTGAAAATACATGCACGGACTAAAATTGAATATTTGAAAGTACAATAATTAGAATTAAACAAACTCTAAAAGAAAGAGACCAAGATATTGATATATTTTAACCTATATTAAAAAAAAAAAAAAAAAAAAAAAAAAAAAAAAAAAAAAAACCTAACTGTACTTATGACCTATTCCATTGTTTGATCACATGTTCTAACATTATGTAACAATCATCACTTTGGTTAGGAACATTAGAACCACCCACGTATCTTTATATGGTATATTTTGGACATGAGCTCTCCTATAAATTTTATTTATGAAGTCACCTACAATGTTTGATACTAATAGAAACATTATCCCCAAGTTATGCACCTACGATCTTCCAATTTCTAGTCAATATAGAACTTTAGTCAGACTTCGACCGAAAAGTACTAGTACCTATTACCACAATGAGCCAAATGACTAAATAGATTTATTATCTTGAATTCTCATTGTTTTGAAAAAGTGTTTGCTTGACGTTGTATGAATTGTATATGGACAGGGAGTAGGAATAAACCTATTCAATCCACAGAAAAAAATGTACAATTTAGTGAGTGGAGGTGATGTGGCAAATAACATAGAGAGCAAAGATAGTGCAATGTTTTGTGTAGAGGGCTCACTTGATCCAAACAAGGTCAAAGACAGCCTTGTTTTCTGCAAATTGATGACTTGGGGAGCTGATTCTGTTGTCAAATCAATTGGTGCTAATGGTGCCATCCTTCAAAGTGATCAGTTTCTTGACAATACTGATATCTTCATGGCCCCTTCCACCTTGGTTAGTAGTTTTGTTGGTGTTACTATTGACTCCTACATCCACTCCACAAGGTAAAACTTTTTACATTTTGTACTTAGTCTTAATTTTATTTGTTATGATTCAATTTATAATAATATTACATTACACGGTTCTTCTTCTTATTGTTAATTAATTTTGAGATGAAACTCTATTATTATTAATCTAATATAGTATCAAAATTTATATGAAATTTAAACTATAAAAGTATTGTGCTTTCATTTAGCATTGTTTTAAATTTTAATATGGTATCAAAGCCAATGAAGTCAAAACGGATTTTCACTCTAGAAAAAATAAACAACGGGACTAGACTCACAAACGATAAAAGCATAACGCAAAAAGACACCATCTTCCAAGGTGTTTAAAGTAAGGAGTGAAATAGTAAAAAGTAAGTAGTTATTGAAGTTAGGGAGTTGTGAACTCTTAGGGTAATTAGGGAGTTGATAAGATATAAAATTGATGTTTTTTAGTAGTGGGACTCACCAACTCCCTGGGCCAAACAAGGAGTAGAATTTACAAACTCCTACTTCTCTACTCCTACTTCTAAACTCCTTAGACTAAATACTTCACAATCTACATAAGATGCATGAATTATTTCTCTCATTATATTGCCAATTAATTTCGAGATCGACATTTTATAATTATCTGAAATAACGTGTTGATTAGTAATAAATGTTGGTTACTAATACTAATATAAAGAGACTTGATTTTTGGGATTGGATTCGATTTGAAAATAGAACACCGACGGCAGTGATATACAAAACAAGACAACTCAAAGCAGCAGCTCCATTTGTCGCTGCCTTTTCATCCAGAGGCCCAAATCCAGGCTCCAACCGCATTCTAAAGGTATATCAAAATATAAACTTAAATATTACAACATTAGTTCTCCAATTTTGATAGCTCAAGTTAAGCTTAAAAAGATAATAGTTACACCCCGTAAACTTTCTATCTTATTAATTTTCAATCACCTTTATTTTTACCATAATACTAATATGGGATCAGGAGTGCATCGGAACATGTCGACTAGGTTGACACCTCCTTAGCATCCTCATCATACGCAGAGATAAATAAAGTTTTGAAAAAAATAATTGATTTGAAGAACTTAATTATAGTTATTTGAATTTACGTAGAAATTTCTTGTTTTTCTAAGAAAATTGCGAACACAGTAACTGAATAAAAAGAAACAAGCATAATTTCAAGAGTAGAAAACTAAAAATGAAATTGTTACTAAACGAAGCCAAATTTTCATATTCATAACTAATAGATCTCTAGTAAATTTAGAAGTGTCGAAGCTTTGAAATTTTATGCCTAACATATCTTTATCATCTTTGATTTTTCTTATTTTAACAAAATCATGACCTTTAATTTATTTTCTTTTGTCAAAAATTAATTTGTGAAAAATTTTTAAAACAAAATCCTAGTATGACAGAACCATATTAGACATAAAATTTAAACCCTAAAAACGTATTAAAAAGATTTAGACTTTATCAACATATTCGATAAAAAATAAATTAGAAGTTTAGAAATAAATTAAATGTTAGAAACCAATTGAAATTTCAAATATATACACATATATATTATGTTGTGGATGTGTTGTAGCCAGACATAGCAGCGCCAGGAGTGGACATATTGGCTGGTTACACACCATTGAAGTCACTGACGGGACTAAAGGGTGACACCCAATTCTCCAAATTCACACTCATGTCTGGCACTTCTATGGCTTGCCCCCATGTCGCGGCCGCCGCCGCCTACGTGAAGTCTTTCCACCCTATTTGGTCTCCCGCCGCCATTAGATCCGCCTTGCTCACCACCGGTATGCCTTCTCACTGTATTCTTTTTCTCCTCTCTTTTGTGTTTCTTTAGTTGGTACTTGCTTTTGTTTCCTCTCGATTATTTTGACACGGTTCGAATTCTATTTCATCCTTCCAATAGATTTTAGTTTCAAGGTTATTAGCATTTGTTTGGTTGGTAATCTGAATTCTCTTTTATGTTTTTAAATTTACTGGATTTAATACACATGCGTTTTGGTAGACAATCTGATTTCTATTTTTAAAAATTATTTTCGTATTTTGTTATTTAAATCGAGCAAATTTTTAAAATAACACTTTTTATGTTTTTATTGTTTACAAATTTTAACTTTAATAACTTAAAATTTAGAAGGATATTAAATAAAGATAAAAGCATTTATAAATATAGAATGTCATGTTATAAAGTCAATGTTTTTTAAAAATTAAAATATGTATTATTTAATGTATTATAAATTATATAGTATTACATAATAATAATTATAAATTCTTTTAATATAAAATATGTTTATAAATAAATTAATAATAATTTATTTTCGATATTTAGCGAGTAACTCTAATAACTAATTTTATAATTTATAAATATGGTATTAAACACATTATTGAATCTATTGTTTTGAAAATTCCTACAAATTTCTATTTCGGGTTTCCAAATTTTAAATGTTTATATTTGATTGTTGAATATAAATGGTTAACTTTAATTATCATTGTTATTGTTTATTTGATGTATACGTTGTTTTAAATATGTATACCTATTAGAGTTTCGGGTAGATTTTTGGTGCAGCAGAATAATAACAAGCTTTTTATGTTTACATTGTTACATAAATATAGATGATAAAGACAAATATAAAAATGGTAAAAGTCATGTCTATTTAGGGCCTGTTTAGATTGATATTTAAGACAAAAACTGTTCTTTAGAAAATGTATTTTTATTTAAACATTTTTTCTTTTTTATAAAAACAGATTAAAATACCCCTCAAAATCTATTTTGAGTGGCTATCAAACACTCCAATTTTTTCTAAAATAATTTTTTAATTACGTATTCAAAACACACGTTGGAGTGTTTGGTAACCACTTAAAATAGATTTTGAGGGATATTTTAATCAATTTTTATAAAAAAAAATGTTTAAATAAACATAAATTTTTTTAAAAATATTTTTTTCTTAAATCAATCCAAACATGGCCTAAATAGATTTTAAGGTGTATTTTAAACATTTTTTTTTTATCAAAAGAGTTTAAATAAAAATGAGTTTTGAAAAACACTTTTTTACCTAGTCAATCCGAATGGACCTTAATCTGTAAGCCTTTAACCCTCTTAATTTCAATTCTAATAAGTTATTAACTTCGCAAATGAACTATGACAACCAGTAGTAGAAAACAAATGTAAATCATTGATTAAATAGGTCTACCCAATAAATCTAGCTTAAAATTAAATGTATTTTGCCCATCTACCCTTATTTTACATAGGTAGCTACTTCCTTATCTACCACATTATTAAAAATTGTGTTATTAAAAATTAGACACAGCTACAAATATAGCAATTAGAGGCAAAGTATTTAACATACATAGCAACATTTAAAAAAAATTTACAAATATAACAAAATCAATCATTAATAGACTTCTATCACTAGTAGACCATAAGAGTCTATCATCGATAGAAGTCTATCATAAATATACTTTGCAATATTTACAATTCTTTTTTTAAATGTTGCTATATACTTAGTCTCTAAAATTTCTACTAATTGTAATTACCCTAAAAAAATATCACTCACATTAGTCAACAACATTTAAATAACAATATTAACTTATAATAATTTAAATTTAAATCCTCGACATAATTGCAGCTGCCAAAAACCTAGAAACCAACAAGATAAAATTATCAAAATTTCATCAACCAAACTCATGATTCAATCAACTTACAATATTAATTACACTTGGATATATACCAAATGTATCCTACAAATCACAAGAGATAACCAAACTAAACTGTGATGATAATGCAAAGCCTATGATAGCAATATTTTTTATGAATAGTTACAATGTTTTAATTAGTTGAGCTAAGTCATGTATTTGCAATGACCAAGCTAAATACGAATGTTTTTTTTTTTTTTTTATATCTTTAATAATGAAGCGAGACCAATTAGTCGACGACGGAACCCTGACGGAGAATTTGGTTATGGCGCCGGCAACCTAAATCCAGCTAAAGCCACAAACCCCGGCCTAATCTACGACCTCCACGATATGTCGTACATTCAATTCCTTTGCAGTGAAGGTTACACTGGATCTTCAATTGCAATCCTCACTGGAAGCAAATCCATAAACTGCTCCACAATAATTCCTGGCCAAGGTTATGACTCTCTCAATTACCCAACCTTTCAAGTTAGCCTCAGAAGCACCCAACAATCAACGACCGCCGTGTTCTGGCGGGAAGTAACCAATGTCGGTCGTCCTGTCTCTGTATACAATGCGACGATCAGGGCTCCCCCTGGAGTGGAGATCACAGTGGTGCCATCGACTCTGTCATTCTCACAGCTGCTACAAAAGCAGAGGTTTAAGGTTGTTGTGAAGGCTAGTCCATTGTCATCGACAAAAATGGTGTCGGGTTGGATTGCTTGGGTTGATGCTCGACATGTCGTGAGAAGTCCGATTGTTGTTTATAGCCCATGAAGAACAAGATTGATGAGGGATTGATTAATGTGTTAAATGAATTATTATTGTTGTTATCATTATTTGAAGATTTATTGTTCATTGACTTGGAGATTATTTGATGTGTTTGATTGGATATTTGGATTATGCATGGGATAATGTGATACTGAGGTAAGTAATTAATTAGTTGATTTCTTTTGTGATATTTTAGCATTTCCTCTTTAAAATTTCTCTAATGTGTGGAATAAATTATTATGTAGTTCAAAATTTCTAAATTGGAAAGCATGATGAAAGCGAAGGGAATTGAATCCCCGTGGAAGCGTGTGATCCCGTTCTTTGATTTATTGAAAGAATTAAAAATACAAAAAGTAAAGAAAATGTTAAGCATCATACCTTTGCCGATCTATAATTTCAATCTTCTCCTTGAACCGAACCGATAGTCTTCTCCTTGTAGTCTTCTTTTTCCAAGAGATCTTGCTATGACTTTGGTAAAGATCCGGTGTAAGCCCTAACCTCTATTTTCCTTTGCTTTAGCACAAGTTAAAAGAAATCATGGTTTAAGGTTGGCTAGGGTTGGCTTGAATGAGTAGGAATTCTAGTGCATGTTAAAGTAACTATGAACTTCTCATTTACTTTTAATAAGGAATAAAAGGGATGGAGTTAATGGTATAGTTGAATAAAAAAGTGTGGCTGGACTTAGGAAAATTTTTCTAAGTGTTGAATAAGAATCTCAAGTCAAACTAGGTCAAGAAGATGGAATTTATTTAGGAAGAATATTAAATTAAGAAATAAATATTAAATTAAATTTAATTAATTATTTAAATGGAAATAATATTTAATTTGGGTGGCTAGGATGAGAAGAAAAGAGGAGAAGCCACGTTGAAGCAAGAAATCTTGTGGCCAAAGGTGATTGGTTGGACTGGGCATCAACTTGGATCATAAGCAAGCAACTCAATTAAAACGTCGGCTCCCCGATTCACTCTTGCCATTTTCGTCATTTTTGGACCAGAGAGAGCTTTGTGAGTTAGGAATCTAATCTAGGGCTGTCGGAACGATTTTAGGTCGCGAAGCTTGAGAAAACTTGAAAATACCGAAGGTTGTCGCAGAAACCGAGCAAACTAGACGAGTTAACTTTGAGGAGTTTTTCAAGGATGCTCGGGAAGGTTTTTGAAGCTCAATTTTCTTGGTAAGTCAGTTAAGAGGTTACCCTTAAGCCTCATAATTTTTATTTGAATTTTATTTGAAAGGAAAAGGTATTTTGAAGCTCTGAAAAATCGGGTTGAAAACAGGAGACTGCTGGTCGAAGTCAGCTAGAGGTTGCCCAGAGTGGCTGCTCACGCTTCCACACCCAGCCTTCCCACACCTGTCGCCGGCGCCCCACACCAGCACACCCTGTGCGGCACACGCCCCACACACCAGCGCCCCACCCCCTGCCTATGCCCCTGCCCACTCCCAGCGCCCCACGACGCCCCTGCCACCACTCCACCTACCAGCACCCCTCGCCCACCTGCACCAAGGGTGACCACGACCATTTTGGGTAATTTAGGACCTTTTTGGATTCTAATTGATACTTTCTTGCAAAAGTCAAAAGCTTTATTATTGAGAAAGTCAAAGGAGGTTATTCAGTAGCCATCGCGGGTTTCATTACTTTTATTCCATTCCGTCCTCTCATAAGGAAAAGGATATCGAATGATCGATTCACCATTGAAAGGGGAGAGAGCATTAACCCCAACGAATATTGTGGTGTTCTAAGAGTGGCAGATCAAACAAGAACTTGATGAGCGAAATCCGCTGACGAAAAAAAAAGAGCTTTTTTTTAAACAGCTCCTCTCCCTATCGGTCGAGCTGCTTTGTTCCTCTCCCTATCGGTCGAGCTGCGAAGCTCCTCTCCCTATCGGTCATTGACCATAAAATGGGTAAATATGAATTTTAAGTTGATTTTTGGATATTTTTGGAAATTTTGAGAATTTTGCAAAATGGTCCATAAAATGGTGGAAATGATGAAAAAGGTGGAAAATAAGCTTGATATGGACAATGTGGATGGAATTTGGTTAAATAATGTTTGTAAGGACTTCAAGAAGATGATCTAACGGCTCGTAAATGATATTTTAGGTCAAGTTGAGGTTGGGAAAGAATACAAGCCTCGAGGGACAAGCCCAGATTGTGAGTGGCAGTTGTTCTCTTACAAGGATTCTATTTATAACGTTTAGCCATGATTTCTTATGAACTATGAATTTAAGATGATTTGCTAAATGTTGAGCATGATTACTGTTTATACTTGATTTTATGACATGAAAGACACATTCTATCTATTTCCCCGAGTTTTATGAAGCATGTTAAATTGATGCTTTCTATTGATAATGATTTGATTTTCTATGAAATGATTTATAATGAACTATTTGTGCAAGCACACTTGTTTTTCTAAGGGACCCAATGTTGAAGGACGTTGAGAAGGCATATGGGCAACCCTGTGACATGAAGGAACTCAATGCTAAAAGTCGTTGAGAAGACATTTGAGTATCGTAGGGACCTAGTACTGAGGGACATGGAGACGGTACTTGGGCAACCCAAATAGCTCTTATGTGCACATAGTGAGGTACGACGCTGTTGTGTTGAGATTATTCCACATCAGCTAAGACTTTTCGATGTTGGGTGTGACGAGATTACTCCGCCCCAACTGAGGTTGGTTTTTGACGTTGATAGTGTTGAGCTTGCTCCGCCTCAACTAAGGGTACTTTTGAATACTAAGAGATGTTTAATGAGTTTATAAATTGTATTTAATCGAATCGCTTTGCTTATGATTTCTACGTTGCTCAAGCATGATAACTATGTTTTCCTCTAATGCTAAACATGTTATATCTCTAAAGTTGTGTTTTCAATGCTATGACACTCATTGGGCATTCAGCTCACGTTTTCCATGTTTTCTATTCCTTCCAGGTAGCGAAAGAGTTCCCGGTGCTTAGCCTACACGAGCCTCATCCTGCTAGAATTCTAAGCTATCTAAGAATACTTTCCATCACTAATGTTGTATGTGTAAATAACGATGTATATGTGGCATGTAGACATAGCTTGTTAGTTGATAGGAAGGGAGAGTAGACACTGCGTATATGGTCTAAGTTTGGTTGTAATCGTGTTGAAGTTTCTATTGGAGTAAATATGTATCTTTATGTTGATATTATTATCAGTCTGGTGGTTTTAAATATTTTATAATTTAGGGTTACACACTGTGGGCGGTTATGTTAAATTGTGTTTTTAGCAGGTTAGTAAGGTATAGGTGGGCGGTGAGCTTCACAAGAGGGGTGAAGTTTATTGTCTTCACATCTTCTTCCAGGTTAAAGAGGGTAATCTGGGAGGGGGTGTGACATCCGGTTTGTGGGAACCGCTTCTTGAAAGAATAGAGGGAATGAGAAGAAGAATTTTCTTAGAATTTTTCTACGAAAATTGGAAGAATTTCTAGAGGGAGAGTTTTAGAGTAATCGTAGAGATTATTTTTGTAGAGAGTGTGTGTTCTATGTGGACTCCCAAGGGCCCTATTTATAGAAGTCTATGGGTTACTCCTAAAAACCCTTCTGCAGAAATTTTAAATTAAATATTAAATAATATCCAATATTAATAAATATTTATCCAAATAATATCTCATATCAAATGGTTTAAAATATTTAATTCTTATTTAAATATTTATTTTCTGCAGAATCTTTAATTTGAATCTCATCCAAATTAAATAATTAATTATTTGAATCCAATTCAAATTAATTAATTAATTCTCCCTCTATTTATTTATATGGATTTCATCTAAATAACTAATTAATTATTTGAATCATATTCAAATAAATTAATTCTCCATATTACAAAATTATAGTTGAATCTTATTCAAATAAACGTTATAATAAATCATGTAATTAATTGTATCAAATACAATTAATATTTTACCCTCATAAATTTGAACATTTCAAATTTTTCTTTCAACATAGTTGATCCTTGTTGGTCCATGGTGAGCTAGCAAGGGGATTTTATGAACCTACAGATTATAAGCTCCAATGATCCAAGATTAATTAATTAAACTCTTTAATTAAATCAATCTTCATTCATTAACTATAGGGCAAACCACTATAGACCCATAGTTGAACTCTTATGCACTGTAGGACAAGTTATGTCCATGGAGATAATCAGTATAAGCAAGTCAATCCTTCACGAGTTGTTCATAATTACAGCTAGGTCAAATGTCCGTTCTACCCCTGTAATTACCTCTTATCCTTAAGTACCACTAGTTTATCTAATGAACAATTTGTTTATTGTCTAGCCATAAACTAAGTCCTTCTCGGACCAGTGAGAGGGTGGGGCTCCTTGTTCAAGACCCGAAATCAGCACTTAAGGGAACTACTCGTCTACTTACCCTATCTGGGAAGGAGTGAATTTAATCTTGTGAAGTTATGTTATTCCCAGCTCTCCATTTAGCCAAATCCTCAAAATGGTAAGCTTATTGAGTCGGCAACTTGGGTCACTCTCACCCATGCAAATCAAAAGATTGACCTCACAGACAGGCTTAGCGTAACATCCTGAATATTTCGTCAAGAAGGTTCCCGTGAATCGTCTATCTCTATCTCTCACAAAACTTGTTGGAACACCCTAAAACTTAACGACATTCTTCAAGAATAGGTTATTGGAATTTGTACCCTAAAGCTTCATAATTCATTAGTTAATTAATTTAATTATTAATTATACAATATTAATTTATCAATTAACAGAAAAATCCAAGGTTAATGCAGGAAGTCTTGAACATGTATGTAGTTGATATACGGGTAGATCATGTTCAAGAAATAACCTAAAGATCTATTGTATATGGATAAGGTTGGGTGTCTTATACTAGTAACACTATGGATATGACCCACTTTGTAATAGTTATAAATGGTTTGATCCAAACCGTTCATATGGAGACATGTGAGTGGGGGTATCCTATACAAAGAGTTTGTATAAGACTAGGCTGCAAAATATTTAATCTCTCTTTGTAAATTCGTTAATCAATGAGATTAATACTTTATATAATGATCATGTGTGACTAGATCTTAATCCTAAATAACTTATGAACTTCTGTCTGTGAGGTCGATCCTTTGATTTGCATAGGTGAAAGTGACTCGAGTCACAGACTCAATAAGCCTGCCATTTTTGGGACTTGATTAAATGGGGACCTGGGAACATAATTTCACAAGATGGAACTCACTCCTTCCCATATAGGGTAAGTAGATGAGTAGCTCCCTTAAGTGCAGATTTTGAGTCTTAAAAAAGGGGCCTCACACTCTACTGGCCCGAGAGGAACTTAGTTAATTTATGATTGGACCATAAACAAATTGTTCATTAGAGAAATCTGTGGTACGTAAGGAAAGAGGTAATTACTGTTGGGACTGGTTATCCTAAATCTCTTGGGTCTTTTAGTTTTGTAAATTGTAAATACATTTTATTTATTGAATAAAATAAGAAGTTATTTTATCTATTTTATGCATTAAACTCAATCTAATAAACTAAAATTCCATGGTTATTTTATGTAAACTTAAACATGTATGTGGTTGACTTACAAAGTTGGATCATGTTTAAATAATAACCAAAAGGTCTGTAGTATAGGAATAAGTTTAGGTGCCTATTCTAGTAACACTAGGCTACGACCCACTTTGTAATTGTTAAAAGTAGTTGTAAAGTGTTACAAACGATTTGATCCTAATTGTTCATGTGAAGACATGTGATTAGGGGTATCCTATGCAAAGAGTTTGTATAAAACCATATCGCGAAATGTTTAATTTCTCTTTGTAACACCGTTAATTATAGAAATTAACATTTCATGGAATGACTATAGGCAACTAAATCTAAATCTTTATTGAGTTACGAACTCCTGTCTATGGGGCAATCCTTTGATTTGTATGGGTGAGAGTGGCCAAATCGCCAACTCAATAAACCTACCATTTTGGGGATTTGTCTGATTAGGGAGTCGGGAACATATCTTCACATGATGGAATTCACTCCTTCCTGTGTTTAGAGTAAGTAGATAAATTACTCCTTTAAGGGCTGATTCTAGGTCTTGAACAATGAGGTCTCACCCTCTCACTGGCCCGAGAAGGGTTAGTTTATAGTTGAACTATAAACAGTTTGTTCATTAGAGGGATCAGTAGTACTTGAGGAGTTAGATATAACTATAGGGGTAAAACGGTAATTTGACCTAACTGTAGTTATGAGTATTTGTGAAGAGTCAACTTACTATTGATTAGTAAATTTCGTGGACGAGTGCAACTATAAGACTTTAGTGGAGTGACCTACAGTTAATGAATATTAATTAATCTAATTAAAGAGTTTAATTGATTAATCTCATATCATTGAGCTTCTGACTATAGGTCAATAAGGTCTCATCGCTAGCTTATAAAAGATTAGTATAAGAATCAAACTTTTTGGTTTAATTTGAAATGTCCAAATTAATAAGGGAATTAATTGTCAATGATATAATTAGCATAATGTATGTAGATACATTATAATATAAAGTTTATTTTGAACGAGATTCAAAATTTATATTTTATATTATAAGTGAGATGAATATTTAAATGGAATTTAAGTATTAATTATATGAATGAGAATTATATAAAAAACTATAGGTTAAAATTAATATGAATGAGATTCATATTAAAACTATAGGCTATGTGAAAAAAGGTTATTTGAATATGATTCAAATTTAAATTAAATATGAGATATTTAATTATTTATTTAATTGATTGATTGTTAATTAATTAATTTTATTTAATTATATTTATTAAATACGATTTAATAAAATATAATTAAAATATAATATTACTTATTATTATTACTATTATATCATTGAATAACTCCCACGTAATGGGGAGTTATCCTATTCCAGTTCTCTCACAATTACCATGTAAAAGTAAAAAGGGAAGTGGAGGGAGTTAACAGTATCACACTTCCACAGAAGAGTTTTGTGAAATCTTTCTCATCCCTCTCCAATTCTCTCTTCTATTCACAAAGAATTTTCCCTTACCAAAATCCAAAGAGAGCTCACACCTCCTCTTTGATTCTTCCAAGAGAATGGCAAGGTTGCCATCCTAGTGGTTTTCCCAAGACAAGAAGTGTTCTTGTATTTCCATTGGAGTTTTCTCACCAGTTTTTAATTTGGAGAACAAGATTCTCACATCGAAGAAAGTCTTCAAAGGTAGGAAATCTTTTGTCCCTCTACTTCTTGTAAAAAACATGCTAATTTAGTTGTTTATCTTTGTTGCATGTTCCCTGTAATTTCGTGTTTTCCAAAACAAGTTTAATGGCACAAGGTGATCATTCGCTTCCGCTGGGAATTCGATTCCTTCAATTATAGGGGTAAAACGGATATTTGACTCAACTATAATTATGAACAAGTTGTGAATGATCATCAACTTGCTTATACTAATTATATCCATGGACACAACTTGTCCTACAATGCATAAGAGTTCAAATATAGCTTTGTTGTGGTTTGTCCTGTAGTTAATGAATGAAGATTAATTTAATTAAAGAGTTTAATTAATTAATCTTGAATCATTAGAGCTATAATCTATAGGTCCATCCCTTGCTAGCTCATCACGGACCAACAAGTATCAACTATGTTGAAAGAAAATATTTATTGTATTGGATACAATTAATTACATGATTTTTCATAAAATTTATTTGAATAAGATTCATATTATAACTTGGAAAATTATTATAAATAGAAAAAAAATATCAAATTATTTACAAATATAAAAAAATTTCACTGTCTATCAGCGATAAACTACGATAAACTTCTATCGCTTGAGCGATAGAAGTCTGTCGCTATCTATCGCTCAAGCGATAGAAGTCTATCGAGGTCTATCATTGATAGAAAGTAAATGCTTTATAGTTGTAAATTGTTTGAGTCATTTTGCTATATTTGAAAAAAACCATTATAACTTTATAATATTGAGAAATTAATTTATTCGAATATGATTCAAATAATTTATTATTTATTTTGATGAGATCCATATAGATAAATAAGTTATTTAATTTGAATAAAATTCGAATTAAATAAATTGATGGAGAATTAATTAATTAATTTAAATTAGATTCAAATAATTAATTATTTAATTTCTTTGCTATTCAAATTAAAAATTTTACAAAAAAAATAAATATTTAAATAAGATTTAAATATTTAAACCATTTAATATGAAATATTATTTGGATAGATATTTATTAATATTGGATATTATTAAATATTTAATTTAAAACTACTGAGAGATTACCTCAATAGAATTGGGAGTAACTATAAATTGGGTCATTTGGAGTCTTCATAGAACACACATTCTCTACAAAAATAATGATTACAATTACTCTGAAACTCTCCCTATAGAAATTCTCCCAATTTTCTTAGAAAAGTTTTAAGAAAATTCTTCTCCCCATTCCCTTTATTCTTCCAAAAACTGATTCCACAAGCTGGATCCTTGCTAGAGTCATAGCAAGAAAGATCTCGTGGAATAAGAAGAATCCAAGAGGGAGACAGGAAAATTCAAGAGGAGTTTTCGTTGTAGTCAGTCATCAGCAATAGTATGATGCTTAACTTTTTCTTTTAGTTTTTGTATTTTTAATTCTTTCAAGGAATCAAAGAACGCGGTCACACCCTTCTGCAGGGATTCAATTCTCTCAATTAATATTAGAGTCAATCACTGATTCTTGATTTGAATTAAAAATATTAGATGGTGGGTATTTTAACTGTTTATGTATGATATATGTGAAGGTTTGCAAAATTTGATTGTTTAGGCATATTTGGGCATTAGATTTTAAAACTTTTGGTTGGATCAATTGTAAAATTCGTAAGGGTTAGTGTTTTGTTGAAATTTTTTCATTCAATTTGATGGAAAAGATATGTAAATTTTGGAAAATCACGTTTTTGTTTTAAGAAAAGAAATTTAGAAATTTTAAAAAATTTAAAATGTAAAAATTATGTTGTTTCGTCATCTATTAAGTGTCATTAAACCATTTGCCAGCATTAATTGAAGTATGTGCGGTTGAAATTTTAAATGATTAAATTTAGGTGTTTCAAACCTTAAATTTTTATGGCCAAAGAAGAAATTGAAGACCAAGATATGTCTTGAAAATTCAAATTACTATAATTTTGAATTTTATCTTTAATTTCTAGGATATGCCAAATATGCTTGTCAATTGTGTTTTATTTAATTCTGCATGTGATGTATATTTTAAATTAAGAATGTTGCATAAAATATGTCATTTAGATTAATATCCCACCATAGGATAAGCATGACATGCATTTTACTTAAATATAATTGTTATATTTAATTTATTAGGATAATTCCTAATTTGAAATTACATGAAGTAGAGATTCTCTTTATTTTAAATATAAGTGATATAAGATATTAGGATAATTCCTAATTAAATGCATGCTTGTTTTCAAATATAGCAAAATGCGTCAAACTATATATTTACAAATATAAAAAAAATTTCACTATCACTCAAGCGATAGAAGTTTATCACTGCCTTCGTTGATACACATTAAAATTTTTCTATATTTGTGAATAATTTGATATTTTTTCTATTTATAATAATTTTCCTTAAATGTTATATTTAAATTGTTAAGATAGTTCTTATTTATATGCATGTAGAGATTCTCTTTCATTTTAAATATAAGTGTTATATTTGAATTGTTGTAGAGATTCATGTAGAGATTCTTCTTTAATTAAAATATAATTGTTATATTAGATAATTAAATTAAAAGTTAAGTAAGATTGCATGCTTAGATAAATTTAATTTAATTTTAAATTGTTTAAAATTCTAGGTTATCTTTAAATTTTTCTAATGAGATTAGAAATATTGCATGCTTGCCTAATAGAATTAGAACCTTGCTTAAATAAATATACAATTAATTAATTTTAGTTTATCTTTTTATTTTTCTAATGTGATTAGAATAAAGTAAATTGCATGCTTATCTAATGAAATTAGATTAAAATAGAACTTTTGATTTAATTTTAAATGGTTTAAATTTGGCAAAGTAAAAGATTTAAATAATAAAAGGTTGCCTAAGGGAACTCTATCTAAGGAAGGTTTTGTTTAAGGCTGGCATATTTAAGTTGACAGTAAGAAACACCCCTACCTGAGAACTGACCTGGGAGTTGAATTAGTCATAAAACATAATGTGATTAGTTCATTAATGAGTTTAATAAACTTGGGAAATTTCACATTATGGGAAACTATCCAAACATCAGAGTTATGCTTGAACAAACAAATTAAAACTTGGATAAATGATTTAGCTTAAGTTTGTTTGAGTAATGAAATCCCTATTTCAAAATACCTAGTAGGAGAATAGATGTATATGATATGTCATTTCTCTTACATTCTCTGGTAAGTTTACATTGTGAGACTCATGCTTGGCCTCGTGGCGCCTTTGTGTCACACCCCCTCCCAGTTACCCTCCTAACCCGAAAAGAGGGGTGAAGGCAGCAGACAATGACTCCTTACAACATCTACTGTCACTCAACTTCCTAAGCACAACTCAACAAAGCATAAAATTATAACTTACATCCAGGCCACAAATGATATTCTCAAAATAAACCTTTATAAAATTAACAATAGAGTTTTATACACAACATTGCTATCTTAGATTCCAATATGTACAATGCTAGGTCTAAGTATAAAATATTTACAAAGCTCAAAAACTAAGCAGTAGATCCAGATGAGTTCAATGAGTAGACTAAGCACCCCGGTTTCGTTCGCTACCTGAAAAGTAGAATACATTTGAAAGCATGAGCTAAATAGCCCAGTGAGTAACAAGTTTTGAAAAACTATTTTTAGCTTAAAAGCTCGATAAAATCATGCTCGTCATTCAAATAGTAAAGTATTGAAAGCTTAAAACATTTGTACATGCTTAAAAGATTTTCCCTAGTTGAGGCGGAGTCATCTCTACGCTGCTCAACGTCGAAAACAACCTCATCGTATCCAATGTCGAACGATCTCAATACCACAACGTCAAATCTCCCTCTATGTGCCCATAGGAATTATAATTCAGGCTGCCCATATGCCTTCACCAAGTCCATCGACATTAGGAACCAATTCAGGTTGTTCAAATGTCTTTTCCTAGTTCTTCGGCATTGAGAACCATATTTAGGCTGCCCATATACCTTCACCAAGTCTATCGGCATTGGGGACCAATTCAGGCTGCACAGATGCCTTCTCTTATTTTTCGGCATTGGGGACCATATTCAGGCTACCCATATACCTTCACCAAGTCCATCGACATTAAGGACCAATTCAGGTTGCCGAAATGCCTTCTCCCAGTTCTTCGGCAGTGAAGATCATATTCAAGTTGCTCAGATGCTTTCTCCCAGTACTTCGACATTGGGGACCATTTTTAAATAAAAGCATGCTAAATCATTTACAAACACGAGTTTAAACAATTTCTCAAAATTTCCAGAATATTTTCAAACAACATGCTTTTTCACAAATTCCGGCATTCCAGAGCATCAAACTTAAACTATGTAAAAGCATGTTTAAAATCATATTGAAGAAATACATGCTTATCCAATTCAACTCATGCCAAAAATCTCATATTTTTAGGATAAAACAAACATTTATAAGTATTGTGAGTACAAATCATTTAAAACGAATGTATGTCACTCACAACTTGTCTTGAGCTCTTAATGGATTATATGTTTCCTCTAGCTCTTCTCGGCCTAGAATAAATAATTCATTTGTCAACATTCCTCAAAATTCCCTTCATAGTATATCTCAAGTCATTTTAGCTAAAAAAGGCTTACCAACAAGCAAAAATTAGCCAAAATACCTAAAGATGGCAAACTGCACTTAGGCGTGTCCAACAACCCTGCAATACACTTACCCAGTTGAAAATAACCTCAAATGAGCAGCAAACCTCGCACAGCACACTGCCCACACACCTAGCTGCTGCCTCGCACACACGGCCCCTCGTGGGCGGCAATCCCCACACACAAACCACCGAAATAACCTCAAAACAGGTAGGACACGTGTGCGTTTGTGTTGCCTGCGTCGTTAGCCTGCGTCGCGTGTCCTTGTGAGGTTAGCAAGATTCGTCTCGCTCAAAACTTGCAGGCACATAGCGTTGCCCTCCACACACCAGCAACACCTACCACGCCCCCACAGCCTACACATAACACCAACACATTTTGCTCGTCAATATGCATATCCACATGGCCTGTGGCATGCTAGCCCGTCTACTTGGTGTTCAAAACTTGTCAAAATAACCTCAAATGAATTCTCACCTTCGGCCACATGCCACGCCTAACTGCATGCACAACCATTCCAAAACTCACCCAACAACCTCAAACCCACTGTATTGACTTCTAACTATTAAACGTAATATTACTAGCAAGAATTAGAGCTTCCTTCATCTTACGAAATTGTAGATACATGTCTTCACTAGGTTACCTCAACATTTCAACTTCTAATTCTTTCTCTATCGTCAGATAGCTCTAAATTTTTGCGGTCTGCTCCAGTTTACCCGATAGCCAGATCATGCTCAATTTTTTGATGAACTTCTAGTCTTTCCTCATAGAGTTTCCTTCCAGCAGCCTTCTCAGTAAAACTAGACTCAATTTGAGAGAATTTGGTCGAAGAAAATCACAAATTGTACGAGTAATTTGCACACACCAACCTCTTCTATCAAACCCTTCTATTTATAGACTTTCTAGATTTCTGCATGCAAATTCCTAGCTCGCCACCTCATGCTTGCATGCATGCCCATGCCACAGTTAACCACAAATTGACACCTAGTCTGGCTTGCTTAACATTTAAGTCTAGGCTATGCGTGGATGCATCAAGGCCTTCTCCACACATCCTTTTTAAAGGATTAATGAGCATGTAGCAGAAGTTAATTTGATCAATTTTCACTCTAAGATGCTCAATTTAGAGGATTAAACATGCAATTAAGAAGAAAAACCAAAGTTTCAAGAACACTTACCCTTGAAGCTCCAAATTCTCCTTCAATTCTTGATGAATTTCAGTACCACTTGGTTGTAGACCACCACAAGAGTCTTCTCTACTATTCTCTAGGCTTAGGTTGGATGGTGGGATCCAAATTTGTGGTGAATTTGAGAAAGAATGAAGGTTGGGAAGAAGATGAACAATGGATAGAAATTTTGCAAAATTAACCCTTAATTTCACAAAATTCTTAACCATTTTTATGTCAAAATCATCTCTATATATTAAAGAATAACATGCAATCCAATTGCATCAAAATTTGACAACACAAAATGGTTAATTTGTTGGTTAATTGTGAAGAAGACAACCAAGCTCCTAGCTTAGTTAGTGGGAAAATCCAATCTTCAAAAATCAATTTTAAAATCAATTTTCAATAAATTTCCAAAATTGAATTACAATTGATTTTTAATTTCAAAAAGATAATTAAATAATTAAATAAAAATAATTTAATATTTAATTAATTAAATATTATTATTTTAATATTAAATAATAAAATAATATTATTTTCCCACTTGTCCCTATTTTTCTAAAAAAAAAAACCGATATGAATCCCTATTCATATAATTAATATTTAAATTATATTTAAATATTATAATTAACTCTATTTGTACATTTAATTCGTAATTAAACGCCGATATATCATATATATCTAACTTTCATTCCTTAAGCCAATATTTGAACGATTCAAACTTATTCACCACATTATCTAAGATTTTAGTACATTTATGAGCTAGTAGAGGGACCTAATGGACCTACAGATCATGAGCTCTAACGATCCGGATTAACCGGCCAAACTCTTTAACCTAGTTAACCAACATTCGTTAACTAACGAGACACTCCACTAAAGCCCGTAGTTGCACTCTCCTCACTGTAGATATATTTGTGTCCATTTGATATAACCGTCATTAATAAGTCAATCCTTCACAGGTTGTCCATAACTTCAGCTAGGTCAAATACCGATTTACCTCTGAGTTACATCTGTTCTCCTTAAGTACTATGGTCCCTCTAATGAACAATTGATTTAGGATCTAATCACTAAATCCATTCCCTCTCGGGCTAGTGAGAGGATGGGGCCCCTTGTTCAAGTCCTGGGAACAACACTTAAGAGAACAACCTCTCTTCTATCCCTAAGTTAGGTAGGAGTGAATTCCGTCTTGCAAATTCTATGTTCCCAACTATCTACCCGGTCTTATCCCTGAAATAGAAGGAATGTTGAGCAGCGCTATTGAGCTTACTCTTACCTATGTAGATCAAGGGATAATTCTGAATAAATAGGAGTTCATAGATAGCTCAAGATTCAGATCAAGTTATCTAGGTCATCGATAAGTGAAATTAATCAGTGTTAATCGTAAACGGTGTTAATACGTAACAGTAATTATTTCAGGTCAGTCTTACACAATCTCATTATGTAGAATACCCCCACTCACATGTCTCTGCATGATCAAATCAGAATCACTTCATTTATGGCACTTTACAATATTTGTAACAATCATGAAGCGGGCCGTATTCAATAGTGTCTCTAGGAAGAGGTACCCAACCTAATCCATGTACTATAGACTATTGAGGCTACTTACTCGAACTTGATCCTGTTTATGTCTCCACATAAAGTCCAAGTACTCATGATAGTAGCCAAAGGTTCGTAGTTTAATTGGATTTAGAGTTGATAAATAATTAATTCACTTGAATAACTTCATATGTACTAAAACTCACCTATTTACAAAAACTACGAGATTTAGGATATACAACATAACACTTTTGAGGTTAGTTGGCTTTCTTTCTCGGCTACCACTGCTTATAGCCCCCCTTGGCCGACTTGCTTGGAAGCATAGCTTTCCAACGCAACCTCCTTACTAACCTCAACCAACACATAACCAAGCTTACAAACGTATCACCCTTTCTACTAACCCCAAATGCATAGCCAAGCTTGCCCAACGCACCAACCTTCGTACTAACCTCAAACACATCGTCAAGCATGCCCAACACACCAACCATCACCCATGGGCGCATGCCTCTTTAAGCCAACACATCACTCACTCAAGCTTGGGTCTCGACTACCCAAATGTCTTCAACCTAGTCCACCTTCTTATCGGCCACACACACACTCAAGCCAAAGGCTCTCAGCCATCTCTCACTCAATCACTCACCTACTTAGCTTGCCAAATTTCCAAAGATAGAAGTAGGGCTTACACTTTGCTTCTCTCTACTTTTGTCCCCTTTCGGAAGGTGTTTGCATGAGTTAAGACTAAGGTGAATTAAAGAAAGTATTTATAGTAAGTGGAAGAATGATATGTGTCAACATATCCTACGGTCTCCATCATTGGTTTACACTATAAGACTCATTTTTTACCTAGTGGCAGCTTTGCTTTGGCACTACTTTCGTCTCCCTTCAGAAGGTGTTTGAATGGGTCAATATCAAGGTAAACCCCAGCAATGGATAGCACTATAGTTGTCTCTTTCCAATATTAACCTTCCCTTTGTTAAGCTTGTTGGGCAGAACTATAAGATCTAAAATGATGGGTTACACTTACAAGACACATTAAAATTGTTGATGGTGTTCTGACCAAATAATGGTAAATAAACATTATAGGAATAAGAATTATTTTGGTGTAATGTTTGGTTGAGAATGTCCCAATCCAATGAAGAGCATTTGACCTACCATTTGGCAACACTATTTCTAAATCGCTAAAGTATCATTGCATTAGACATGATTTATAGAGTTCATAAAATTTAATGCTAAATTTGAATGGATATTTGATTGCATACTATTAACTAATATATTTTATATATTTCAATTTTGTATCATTTTCTCTTATGATTTTAATTTTGAATTACGGATATATAAGTAAAAATTTGAGAAAAAATATTACTTGGGAAAGTACTATTGACATTATTTTAATAACAGTGTAATTTTAATAATTTGTCTTTAATTAAAAAATATTTTCAAAGTCCTGTTGCCATTTTATGAATTGTTCATGAACCATATGAACACCTAAAATGAGCTATCTTAGTACCTTTAATGATGAGAATTTGAGATAGTCACTCTAACGAAGGAGTGTAGCACATCGATAATACCTAAAATGAGCTATCTTAGTACCTCTAATCTGGCCCCTTTATGATATTTAATTTGCTTAAATATTTATAGTTGTAGTATATTGAGCATGTGAAGCCATGAAGACGGTTTGGATGCATTTCGAGCTTTAACGGGGGAGTTAGTAAGCAAAACGTGGCAAATGCGCAAGGAGGCTAGCAGCCAACTTGGCGCTAGTCCGGTGCTAACACTGCGCTTTTTCCAAAGGCAAGCAGTGGATGAATATGAAGATAGTGTCTTGGCACTGTCCTATAGAATTAATTAAATATTAAATTATATATTTAATATTAAATTTATATGATTTAATTAATTATTAGAATTAATTAAATTGAAAATTGGAATTAAGAATCCAATTTCGTGGGTAGAATCTTCACCTATTCAGTCTTGATCAAGTCTCTTTAGGTGCTGGAGTCAAACCTATATGCCTATGGTTAGCACTTTTAGTGTTAACTGCAAGTATACGGGTCAAGTTATAATATAAGACGGTGAAGTCCGAATATCGTTCCACTGGAGATTCAATTGTGAAGGTTTATGTTACTTAGCTATTCTAGAATCGAATCAATTTTATTTGAGTATTGGAATTGAATTTGGGAATTATGGAAAATATAAACCAAATAAGGAAAGTATTAAAGTGATAAACACTCTAGAAACTTAATTCCAAGTTATTTTCTCACAAAACAACCCTTTCTCATGCAACTCGATTGATTACTAATCTCTTGAAACCAATACAAATTACATGACATTAAGAATAGTCTTTAGCAACTTTTATTGTTATTTAATATTCATTAGAATTGATAGATCTTAATTTGAGGTGTATATTATTTGGTTGATTATTTATTTATTTATTTTTATTTTATTGTATTTTATATTTTTTCCTTTTTTATTTTATTTTATTTTATTTTATTTTATCTTTATATTTATTTATTTATTTATTTATGTATTTTGTCGGTTTATGCCTCGAGACAATACTAATATTCTCCCTCTTGATCTCGAGATTGAAAGGACGTGTAGAAGTAATCTAAGGGTTCAACACAATCACATCGAGGAGATGGCGGAGGAGATACCAAAGGCAATTCGGGACTACTTCCAACCGACATTACCGGCAAATCAACCCGACATCATGAATGTACCCATCAATGTCAATAATTTTGAATTAAAATTGGGGTGGATCCACATGGCTAGAGAGCTAGCCTTTAGAGGAAGAACCAATGAAGATCCTCACAAGCACTTACGGTCTTTCTTAGAAATATGCAGAATGGTAAAGATGAATGGTGTTTCTAACGATGCAATTAAACTAAGACTTTTTCCTTTCTCTTTACAGAACCGTGCTAAGGATTGGTTGGAAACCATACCTCCGGATAGCATCACCACGTGGGAGATCTTAGCTCAAGCTTTCTTGAACAAATATTTTCCACTGGCTAAATCTCAAAGACTAAGGACGGAGATTAGAACATTCCGCCAACTTGAGGATGAACAATTATATGAGGCTTGGGAGAGGTATAAGGATCTCTTGAGAAGATGCCCTCAACATGGTTACCCGGATTGGTTGCAAATTCAACTATTCTACAATGGATTAGCAAGCTCAACCAAATCCATACTAGATGCAACCGCCGGAGGCTCAATTTTTTCAAAGAATGCTCAAGAGGCGTATACCATACTAGAAGACTTGACCACTACATCGTACAATTGGCCATGTGAACAGTCTTCTCCAATCATCCCAAAAGCCACCGGACAATATGAGATGGACGAGGTAAGTTCTCTAAAAGCTTAATTGGCTTCTCTCACTAATGCTTTATCTAAATTGTCTCAAGGAAGCCAAGCTCAAGCAAGTCCATCATCAATAGCTTCCTGTGCGGCGCCAGTTTTCCATAAATGAAAATTTGGTATTTTAGGTAAGTTTTTGGGCGGCCAACTCTATCAATTTGGGGGTTTCCAATAGCCCTAAGAATTAATCAACCATCAATCTACAGACCAATTGAGTGAGAGTTCATAAAAGAGTTCAAAAAGTGAGTTGGTTGCAAGGAAGAGGAAAAGAGTTCGAGATAGTCATGGTGCCATTCGAATTCCGACGTGAGAACCAAAGAGATCATGACGGTGCTACCTCAATCAAGAGCCTCTTTTCAATAGATTTTTCCTTTCTTTACACTCTTTCTTTGTTTATATTGTTTGAACATGTTGCTTCAAGCTATGAGTGGCTAAAATCTTTACTTTTAGGGTCTCGATGATTTGTTTATGAATTCATGTTGATCTTGTAGACTTTCATGGTTTTGTTAGAATAATTATGCTTTTCATTGTTATTGTGTTTAATTCTTGTGGATTGGCCATCCTCACATGCTAGGTTAGATGTATGATTGAGAGATTGTATGTTTAACTTGATCTATAACAATGAATTATTGTTAATCTATCACGAGAGTAGTTAGGTTGACAATAAAAGTTGCTAAAGACTATTCTTAATACCATGTAATTTGTATTAGTTTCAAGAGATTAGTAATCAATCGAGTGGCATGAGAAAGGATTATTTTTGAGAGAAAATAACTTAGAACTAAAGTACGAGAGACACCTCCCACCGCAAACTTAGAGTCATGCATTGTCCCAATGCATAAGAGCGTCTAACAAAAAAAAAAAAAAAAAAACAAGCCTAGGAGCAAGCGGGAAGCCACCAAACAGGCTTGGTGTAAGGAGTACTTTGTGTGATAAACCACGTTCATGAGAGATAAAGCATATGAGTAACTCCAAGATTTATTGAAAATAAAATAAAAAGAAAAGTAAAGAAAGCAATAAAATTGGGTTGCCTCCCAATAAGCGATTGGTTTAGCATCTTCTAGCTAGACAGGGCTCGCGAATCACGCTGGATCCCAAGGTGGTTTTTTCCTTTCATGCTTTGGATCACGTACAACTTTTAGTATTCGCCCACATTGACACTCACAAACATATTCATTAGCATTTAGTGAGTTAGTCAACAAATCATTAAATTGGACATCATCTTTTCTAATGTAGTCAAGACTTGTTAAAGAATCATCATGCTTAGATTTTACCGGACTCACCACCTCATTTTTATCATGCTTCTCCATAATTTGTTCATAATTCATTATAGGTTTGGGAGGTATGCAAGAAGAACTAGGAGAATTATCACAACTAGAAACATGCTTTATAGGATTTTCTAATTTAACATCAAGCATGCTATTAGTCTTACCATTCAAAGGAGGCTCATCATGCATAGATTTCTTACTAGAAGAGAAAGGCGATATTACCTTTGTGCTTCGCTCATGATGCTCATACCTTTCTACATTCGGATGCTTAAGGGTTTTATAAATGTCGAATGTTACCTCCTCATCGTTAAGGCGGAATGTGAGCTTTCTATCTTGCACATCGATGAGGGCCCTTCCGGTGGCCAAGAATGGTCTCCCAAGGATTATGGGGACTTCGACATCTTCCTCCATGTCTAATATCACAAAGTCTGCCGGAAAGATAAACTTGCCTACCTTGACCAAGACGTTCTCCACAATGCCGTAGGGATGAACAAATGATCGATCGGCTAAAAGGAAAAATATGGTAGTTGGTTGCACCTCTCCTCCATTGAGCTTCCTAAACATGGATAAAGGCATTAAGTTAATAGAAGCTCCAAGATCACAAAGTGCTTTAGTAACCTTATTATTGCCTAAATGACAAAGGATAAAGAAACTCCCTGGATCTTTTAGTTTTGGAGGCATTTTCCTTTTTAGTGTCGCACTACATTCTTCGATTAGTGCAATCATTTCATAATCTCCATACTTTTTCTTCTTAGACAACACATCCTTCATGAATTTGGCATACTTAGGCATTTATTCTAATGCCTCTGCAAAAGGAAGGTTAATTTCTAACTTTTTGAATATATCTAAGAATTTTGAAAATTGAGCATCAATCTTTTTCTTTTGAAATCTTTGAGGAAAAGGTAAAGTATTAGGGATAAAAGAAGTAGAGTTAGAAGTACTCCCTATGTTTGACTTTGATTTCTCCTTTTCCTTAGATGCACTCTCTTTTTGTGGAACATCCTCTATGATGGCTTCATCCTCTTCTTGTGGAAGCTCATCATCTTCATCATTGATCAAGGGAGTGGATAGCTTTTTCCCACTCCTCAAAGTCATGGCCTTGCACTCTCCCTTGGGTTTCTCTCGGGGCAACTAGGGAACTTACCCTTTTGCATTGTTTGGAGGGAAGTTGCCATTTGACTAAGTTGAACCTCTAAGTTTTGAATTGTTTTACCTTGGCTTTGAACAGTCCTTGAAATAGCTTGGACTGAATTCTCCAATATGATTGTCCTTGATCTTGACTCTCTGACAAAGTCAAGCATTATGTCCTCTAGTGATGATGTCTTTGCATTCCCCGCTCAATTGAATCCTTGAGGTGCTTGCAACACATTCTTGTTGTTAGCATATGAAAAACTCTCATGTTTCCTCAAGTTGGGATGATAGTGAGTTGGAAGTTGTTGTTACCTCGGTATCATCCTCTATCTACATAATTGGCCACTTCTAACTCACTAGGCTCTTATTGACTTGTCATGGCCGCAATGGAAGCTATGGATGATGGACTTGCTTGAGCTTGGCTTCCTTGAGACAATTAGATAAAGCATTAGTGAGAGAAGCCAATTAAGCTTTTAGAGAACTTACCTCGTCCATCTCATATCGTCCGGTGGCTTTTGGGATGATTGGAGAAGACTGTTCACATGGCCAATTGTACGATGTAGTGGCCAAGTCTTCTAGTATGGTATAGGCCTCTTGAGCATTCTTTGAAAAAATTAAGCCTCCGGCGGTTGCATCTAGTATGGATTTGGTTGAGCTTGTTAATCTATTGTAGAAGAGTTGAATTTGCAACCAATCCGGGTAACCGTGTTGAGGGCATCTTCTCAAGAGATCCTTATACCTCTCCCAACACTTATATAGTTGTTCATCCTCAAGTTGGTGGAATGTGCCAATCTCCGTCCTTAGTCTTTGAGATTTAGTTGGTGGAAAATATTTGTTCAAGAAAGCTTGAGCTAAGATCTCCCACGTTGTGATGCCATTCGGAGGTATGGTTTCCAACCAATCTTTAGCACGGTCCTGTAAAGAGAAAGGAAAAAATTTTAGTTTAATTGCATCGTTAGAAACACAATTCATCTTTATCGTCACGCATATTTCTAAAAAAGACCGCAAGTGCTTGTGAGGATCTTCATTGGTTCTTCCTCTAAAGGCTAGTTCTCTAGCCATGTGGATCAACCCCGGTTTCAACTCAAAGTTGTTGACATTGATGGGTGCATTCATGATGCTGGGTTGATTTGCCGGTAATGTCGATTGGAAGTAGTTCCGAATTGCCTTTGGTATCTCCTTCGCCATCTCCTCGATGTGATTGTGTTGAACCCTTAGGTTTCTTCTACACGTCCTTTCAATCTCGGGATCAAGAGGGAGAATATTAGTATTATCTCGAGGCATAAACCGACAAAAAAAATAATAAATAAATAAAATAAAGATAAAACAAAATAAAATAAAATAAAATAAAATAAAAAAGGAAAAAAATATAAAATACAATAAAATAAAATAAAATAAATAATAAATAATCAACCAAATAATATACACCTCAAATTAATATCTATCAATTCTAATGAATATTAAATAACAAAAACCGTTCTTTGGATCCCCGGCAACGGCACCAAAAACTTGATGCGCACTTTTAGTGTTAACTGCAAGTGTACGGGTCAAGTTATAATATAAAACGGTGAAGTCCGAATATCGTTCCACTAGAGATCCAATTGTGAAGGTTTATGTTAGTTAGCTATTCTAGAATCGAATCAATTTTTTTGAGGATTGGAATTGAATTTGGGAATTATGGAAAATATAAACCAAATAAGGAAATTATTAAAGTGAGAAACACAAGAGTCAAAGAGAGTTCTAGGGTAATGAATACTTGTTTATTTCATCATGCAATATCATTGATTTCATGGATTTTATTGTAATTCATATGCCTAAGTCTAGAAACTTAATTCCAAGTTATTTTCTCTAAAAAACAACCCTTTCTCATGCAACTCGATTGATTACTAATCTTTTGAAACCAATACAAATTAAATGGCATTAAGAATAGTCTTTAGCAACTTTTATTATCAACCTAACTACTCTCGTGATAGATTAACAACAATTCATTGTTATAGATCAAGTTAAACATACAATCTCTCAACCATACATCTAACCTAACATGTGAAGATGGCCAATCCACAAGAATTAAACACAATAACAATGAAAAGCATAATCATTCCAACAAAACCATAAAAGTCTACAATATCAACATAAATTCATAAACAATTCATCAAAACCCTAAAACTAAAGAGCTTTGCCACTCATAGCTTGAAGCAACATGTTTAAATAAAATAAACAAAGAAAGAGTGTAAAGAAAGGGAAACTCTACTGAAAAGAGACTCTTGATTGAGGTAGCACCATCACGATCTCCTTGGCTCTCACGTCGGAATTCGAAGAGCACCACGACTATCTCGAACTCTTTTCCTCTTCCTTGCAACTAACTCACTTCTTGAACTCTTTTTTTAACTCTCCCTCAATTCTCTCCTTCTTGTGCCTCTTTAGGTCTGTAGATTGATAGTTGATTGATTATTAGGGCTGCTAGAAACCCCCAAATTTATAGAGTTGGTCGCCCAAAAACTTACCTAAAATACCAAAATTTTCATTTATGGAAAACTGGCGTCGCGGCGCTATTGAGAATTTTGAAATGGCACTACGATGCTGTTGGAGAGCGCCGCGGCGCTAGGGCAGCGTGCAAAATTGTTGCTCTCGGGTTTTAGCGTCGCGACAGTGCCGTCTAGGCGCCGCGACGCTGTCCCAATTCTTTCCATTTTGAGTTTTTCATCTCTTTTTCGCCGTATTCCTGCTCGGTTTTGATCTTTTGGTCTTTTCTTCTAATTTTCCTCATTTTAACCTGAAAACCACTAGCAAACAAGTGAAATATAATATAAACTCCCTTAATTTGAGAGGATAGAAAGCACTTTTCAAGTGCTTATCATTAGCTGCTACTTAGATTAATTCTTTCTCTTATTCTTTATCTTATGGTGTTCGCTATACCTAAGGTGACGTGGTATTCCTATACCGAGGCTATTACCCCATATTCTCTTGTGAACTTCGCTTACATCCTAACCTTTTTAACATTAGAACTCTGCTAGAATCCTAAATTAAGTGGTCAGTTTAACTTAACATTATTAAGCCATAAATCAACAAGAGAAAACAGCAAGCAACCATGGTATGACACTTAAGCAATGATTTAACCATCAATCCCTAGGGTACCCACATAGTTGAACCCCTTAATGAATTTAGCTAATATTAAAGAATGAATGAAATACTTTCATTACTTCCAAAGTCATAAGTACAAGATGAATATGAATGGAATATACCTAACAAAAGAAGAAATGAAAGTAGATGCTAGAAATACAGAAAACACTCTCTTAGAATGTGTCTCACTCTCTTTTACTCCCTAGGAGTAGATTGTCCTTTCCCAAGGTCCAATCGTTACACTTTATACACACTTTTGTGGGATAGGGGCCCTAGCTCTAACTTATTCAAGAGAACTCCCGTTTCTTGGAGTAGGTCGGAGATTTTGGGTGATGAAGCTTCTAGTAACGGCTGTATTTTGTGATGGGGGAGCTTACCCCTTGAGGAGAAAGTTTCCTTCTTTATATAGGTTTCAAAGTTGGTAGAGAGGGCTGAAATCCATGAATCTAGAGCTACCCAGTCAATTTCAGTGCTGGAAAACGGCTAAAGACCGGGTAAAAATCGCGCCTGCAAATGACTAGTCAACGTTTTTGGAATTCAGGGTTTTGATGCGAGTGCATTGCATTTCGGTGATGTGGGCACATCGAAGACAAATTCTACTGAACAACCAAAAACCAATGTAAAATCCCCCAAAACAGGCCCAAAATGACAGAACTACACTTTTAGCCACTAAAGACATCATTTCATTAATTTTATCCATTTGAAACATAATTTGGGAATTTTAACATGCAAAAGACTACTTTCGATAAGAAAAGACACTAAAATGAGTCTAAAAACATGCATTTCATGGCATGTATCATTCTCACACACGAACAAGTAAGCCAATTCGATTTTTGATCACCTACGACACACTGGGTGCCTCTCTCAACTTTTACCCCTGTTTTTGGAGAAAACGGTTTTAGAAAATAGGTTTAGAGGAAAAGGTTTTCAAAAACGTTTGAAAGCATGTTAAAGAAAAGAAAGTTTGTCGTAAGGGTAGAAAACAATAAGGGACAACAACAACTTAATAGCTTACAACTCTGGGTATGAAGGTATGATGGTTTGTGTTACCCCTATATAGTATATTATAAGAATTTTTAGGACTGTCACCCTTGCATATAGAAAGTGGCGAGCAAACACTTACAACAAAAAGTACAAGGAAGCCAAACTAACTTACATAATGAGATACATGAGAGGAAAGCATGATAAAAAGAGTTGATTTGGGCATGTGGCCACAGGCAATACGCCTTGGATAAACATGACCTCACATGTTGCACGTGTTGTGTAAGGTTTGAAAAATAACTTATTATAAAAATTTAATAATTCAACTTTTAATTTATGAATAAAAGAGTTTGGTATTCTAAATAAGTCAGCTAAAATTAAAACATCTATAAAAATTTGTTGAAGGTATCTCTTTTCCCATTTTCTCTTGCATCTCTTTTCTCTTTTTTCTCTCCTTCCTTTTTAATATATATATATATATATATATATATATATATATATATATATATTTCTTTAATGACAATTTTTTTAATCTTTTTGAAGCACTATAGATTAATGGATCTAATTTATTTCTTTACCTATATATCCCTAAACCTTTTCTCTCTTTAAATTTTTCTCTCTAAAAAGGAATTGCTTCTCCCTAAAATTCCATCTCTCTAAGAACTTCAGGTTTTTTTTTTGTTCTATTTAGTTGCTTAGAACATTTGTATGATTTAGTTGTTTAGAACATTTGTATGTAAGAATTAAACAAATAGCAGGAGAGGAGGGGTTAATGGATTGACTGTTTTAGGGTTGGAATTTATTATTTTTACATATGAGCATAATTAAGAATTGAGAGGCACCCGAAGTGAATTAAAGAGGCATTTAATGAGGGAGAAAAAACAAAGAGCATCAATATTTAATAATTTTAAAAAGTAAAAAGGATAGTTATATCCTCTACTTATAAAATTGTGGCTGTAGTTTAGTGGTGAGAATTCCACGTTGTGGCCGTGGAGACCTAAAGATTCAAAATACACAATTTATTATTATACAATTTTGAAATTAACAAAATTTCAAAAAGTTAATTTTTTAAAACTAATTTCGATAGTCGATTTTGTCCTAGATGGACAAAGAAAAACTATTTTAACTAATTTTTTAAAAATGTTCTAGTTTTGAAAAGTAAAAGTTTGAGATTGTTATTTCCAACCATTTATATGGGAAGGTTCAATTTTGGGAACTATATCTCTCTACTTGTGATGTAAGTTTTCTCTTATTTGCTTTTCTTTCTCGTGTTATTATATTTTCTGGTTTTCAATATTCTTCAACACCTTAAATAATTTCTTTAAAAATCTTCACCGAAAGTCTCAAATTCGGAAAGAATATCAAGAATTTGATTCACACTACTATATGAGCTACTTATTTTCATGTCTACCAATTTTGGTATGAATGACCTATTTTTAAAGGCAAAATTAGTTTTGACACCTTTTTTGAAAACATAAGAGCTTGTTTGATAGTGAAAATGAAAACATAAATTTGAAAATAAGGGATCCACTAAAAACAAAATTTGTATTCCATGTTTTTAAATATGTATTTAATATAGCAGATTTAGAAATTGAATTCTAATTTAAATAATTGTTTTAAATGTGTTTGATATCATATTTATAAAATATAAAATTAGGGGTAGTTAACCACTAAATTATATAACATATTTTTTTTCCATTCCTAAACACCGAACATATATGAAAGAGAATTAAAAAAAAAATCATAACTACTAAGTTCTTAATCATGAACGAAAAAAAAATTTGGATCTAAAAAAAATAACCATTAATCTACAAGATCTATAGGAATGACATAAAATAAAAAAAATAAAAAAATAAAAATAAACCTGTAGAAGAAAATATAACCAAAAGGTAACTAAAAAAAAGAAAAACAAGGAAAGAAAAGAGGGAACCTGATGAAAAGAAACCAGAGAAAAGAGGAAATCTGAGGAAAATAAAATGGAGAAGACGAAGCAGAAGGTGAGAGAGATGTGAGTAAATGAGGGGAGAAAAAAATCTGTGAGAAAGTCGGTGAGAATTAGAGGAGTAAAAAAGATGAGAAATAAGTGGGTTTAGAAACCCACCCATTTTAGTTATATGTTAGCCCAATGGAGCCTACCTAACTCAACTAAATTAAGGAAGCCAAATGTATTTCCAGTGAATCTGAAAATATACTTACATCATCATAGGGTGAAATTACCAAAACAACTAAAGATACATGCGCTTCTCAATTCTTGCTCCTCCATTTCGTTCTTCCACTCCTAAATTCTCGCTCTTGCTCCTCGATTCGCGTTTATCTCCTTATTTCTAAAAGTATTCTAGATTGAGTCATTTTGTAGAAGAGGAATAAAAAGGAAGAGAGAAAGAGGGGGGTAATCAAAAGAAGTTTCATAAGAAGAAAAATCTAAAAAATGTAAAAACCAAATAAGAAAAACAAAAAATGCAAGCTTTGAAAAGAATGTAATACAACTCAAGTTGTAGTTGAAGAGATCAAATCGCATAGCGAATCAAGTGATTGCTTTACTTTTGATTTTGTTTTAGAAATCTACAACACATGATAGAAAAATTCAGTAATCATATTACAAAAATAGTAGGCTAAACATATTTAATTAATTATACAGAGAAAAAAAACTTAACTTTGAAGACTCTCTTCAATTTTCCAGTAGTTCTTCCTCAACGAACCTTCACATTAATGAATCTTTTCACAAACAATACCATGATGCCTCCATAGAGTATTCCTTGTTATTCTCTTGTAAGGAGTCAGTTTGTGGAACCCCTTTTTGAAAGTAGTAGAGAATTATTTTGTGAGAAAGAGAGGTTTTTCACATAGAAGTTTTTTCTTTGTCTTTTTCATCGAGAGAGATGATAGAAATAGAAGAAGAGAGAGTTCAAGAAGACCTCATGCAAAATAACTTCCTCTATCCTCTTTTTGTCAACATGAAGTGGAAGAAAAAAAAAGTAACCACCCACCTCACTCTTTTTAAGTAAATTAAATAATTTTAAGGGAAATGATCTTAAATGGCCAAACTGCTGAAAATATTTACAACTAATAACAAAATATACAGTTTATATGCAATTAACTGCGATAGACTACTATTTGTGTCGTGTCTATCACGGTATATCGCAAATGAACAATGAAATTTTGCTATATTTATAAATATTTTGGTTCCTTTTGCTATATTTGGAAAGAGCCCTAATTTTAATTGAATTAAATTCATTATTAATTACAATAGCTAACAATTCACTTAAATTAAATAATTATATAAATAATTAATTTATAAAATTAAATATATAATATTTAATTAAATATTTAAATCTTATTCAAATATATATCTATCTTATAACTTATAGTTTAAATATGGATCTCATTCATATTATTGTAATATGAACCTGATTCATGTTAATTGTTGTTTGAATCTTATTCAAATACAATTTAATATTTGAATCATATCCAAATATAATAAATCTCCTATAATTATTAGTTTAATTTTGAATCTCATCTCATTCAAAATTAACTTTATATTAAAATGCATCTAAATCCATTATATTAATTGTATCATATACAATTAACTTAATTAACTTGAACAATTCAATTTATTTCAAAAGCAAATGGTCCTTATTTACCTGTTGTGAGCTAGCAGGGGACCTAATGGACCTACAAATTTAAGCTCCAATGATACGAGGTTAATTAATTAAACTTTTTAATTAAATTACTCAACATTCATTAACTATGGCTCACTCGACTAAAAACAAATAGTTGCGCTCTTAGCATTGTAGAACATGTTACATCCATGGATTTAACCATTACAGGTAAGTCAATCCTTCACAAGTTGTTCGTAATTACAGTTGGGTTAAATTATCATTTTACCCTTGTAATTATCTCTTACTCTTTACGTACCACAAATCTCTCTAATTGAAGGAATTGAATTCCTTTGTGGAAGCGTGTGATCACTTTTACCTTGATTTTGTTACAAATTTTTTCTATAAAAGAGAGACTCAACAAAGGGTTAAGCAAAGATTACTGAATTACTAAGAAAAAGAATAAACTACCTTATGTAGAACAAAATTTCAAAGCTTCTCCTAGTCTTATGAAAATCTTAGCACAAACGTAAAAGCCATGAACAAGACACTACCACTTTACCTTCTCTACTATTCTCTTTGGACAAGGAGGTTTGTGGGAACTTTGTGAAGATGAAGAAGGGAAGAACCAATTCTAAAAGAGAACTTTTGTAAGCCCTACTTCTATCTTTGGAAAATATGCAAGCTAAGCCCTACTTCTACTTTTGGCTTGAGTGTGTTTGTGGCCGACAAGAAGGGTTGGTTAGGAGGTAGCCGAGCCCAAGCATGAGGGTGTGTGATGCGTTGGGCAAGTGTGTGATGCATTGGTGATGTGTACTTTTAGTGTTAACCACAAGTGTACGGGTCCAATGAGGATCCAATTGTGAAGGTTTAAATTACTTAGCTATTATAGAATTGAATCAATTTTATTTGAGGATTGGAATTGAAGTTGTGAATTTGGAAATACTAAAAAGGGAAGTAAATAGATAATAAACACAAGAGTCCAAGAGAGTTCTAGGGTAAAGAATCCTTGTTTAATCCATCATGCAATATTCTAGGGTTCATGAATTTTATTGCAATTCTTATGCTTAAGTCTAGAAACTTAATTCGAAGTTATTTTCTCTAAAAAACAACCTTTTTTTATGCAACTCAATTGATTACTAATCTTTTGAAATCAATACAAATTCCATGGCATTAAGAATAATCTTTAGCAACTTTCATTGTTAACCTAACTATTTTCATGATAGATTAACAACAATTCATTATTATAGATCTAGTTGGATATACAATCTCTCAACCATACATCTAACCTAACATTCAAAGATGGCCAATCAATAAAAATTAAGCATAATAACAATGAAAAGCATAATCATTACAACAAAACCATGAAAATCTACAATATCAACATAACTTATATAAACAATTCATCAAAACCCTAAAACTAAAGAGTTTTAGCTACTCATAGCTTGAAGTAACATGTTCAAACAATATAAACAAAGAAAGAGTGCAAAGAAAGGGAAACTCTATTGAAAAGAGGCTCTTGATTGAGGAAGCACCGTCACGATCTCCTTGGTTTTCACTTCAGAACTCGAACGGCACTACGACTCTCTCTCGAACTCTTTTTTCTCTTCCTTGCAGCTAACTCACTCTTTGAACTCTCTAACAAACTTTCACTCAATTTTCTCCTTCTTACATCTCTTTTGGTCTGTAGATTGGTGATTATGGCTGCTGGAAACTCTCTTATTTATAGAGTTGGCCGTCCAAAATTCTTTCAAAAAATGTCAAATCTTCAAATTAGGAAAGATGGCACCATGGTGCTGGTCAATGGTGTCGCGGCGTTGACCGTCATGGAAAGCTACCCTCAATCGTCGTGCCGCAGCATCACGACGGTGGCACTACTGATAAGCACTTGAAAAGTGCTTATTATTCTCTCAAATTAAGAGAGTTTTATATTAGATTTCACTTGTTTGCTAATGATTTTCAGGTTAAAACGAGGAAAATTAGAAGAAACGACTAAAAATCAAAACCGAGTAAGAATACGGCGAAAAAGAGCTGAAAAATGCATCCTTGTTGAAATGCATGATGCGTCGCGGCGCTGAAGCAAAAACGCATCAGCATGGACGTAGAGTAGCATCGCGGCGCCAAGATGTCGCTGCCTCGACGCATCCTTGATGAACCCAAGACAGCGTCGCGGCGCTGGGACGGCACTGCCGCGACGCTAAAACCCGAGAGCAACTTATTTTTGGTTGCAACTCTAGCGCCGCGGCGCAAGCGTTAATTAAACGAAAGTTTTGTATTTTAGGTTAAATTTTTGGCGGCCAAACTCTATAAATTTAGGGGTTTTCAGCAGCCAAAATGAGAGGAGAAAATCAAGAAAAGCAAGAAAGTTGCAGACCTAAAGAAAGATCCAAAAAGGTGAGAATTAAGCGAGAGTTCCAAGAGTGAGTTAGCCGCAAGGAAGAGGAAAAGAGTTCGAGATAGTCTTGGTGCCCTTCGAAGTCCAACGTGAGAGCCGAGGAATTTGTAACAGTGCTGCCTCAATCAAGAACCTCTTTTCAGTAGAGTTTCTCTATTCTTTACACTCTTCCTTTGATTATTTTTGCTCAAACATGTTGCTTCAAGCTATGAGTGGCTAAACTTTTTAGTTTTAGGGTTTTGATGAATTGTTTGTGAATTCATGTTAATTTTGTAGACTCATGGTTTTGTTTAAATAAATTATGCTTTTCATTGTTATTGTGTTTAATTCTTGAGGATTGGCCATCTTCACATGCTAGGTTAGATGTATGATTGAGAGATTATATGTTTAATTTGACCTATAACAATGAATCGTTGTTAATCTATCACAAGAGTAGTTAGGTTGCCAATGAAAGTTGCTAAAGACTAGTTTTAATGCCATGTAATTGTGTATTGGTTTTAAGAGATTAACAATCAATCAAGTTACATGAGAAAGAGTTGTCTTTGAGAGAAGATAACTTGGAATTAAGTTTCTAGACTTAGGCATAAGATTTACAATAAAATCCATGAAATCTAAACTTTTGCATGATGAAATAAACAAGGTTTTGAAACCCTAGAACTCTCTTTGACTCTTGCAATTCTCTCTTTGATACTTTCTTTGCTTGATTTTTATTTTTCCCTAATACACAAAATTGAATTTCAATCCTCAAATAAAATTGATTCAATTCTAGAATAGCTAAGTAACTTAAACCTTCCCAATTGGATCTCTAGTGGAAACGATACTAGGACTTAACCGTTTTATATTATAACTTGACCCGTACACTTGCGGTGAACACTAAAAGTGAGCATCAAGTTTTTGGCGCCGTTGCCAGGGATCCAAAGAACGGTTTTTGTTATTTAATATTCATTAGAATTGATAAATCTTAATTTGAGGTGTATATTATTTGATTGTTTATTTATTTTTTTTATTTTTTTATTTGGTTGGTCTATGCCTTGAGATAATACTAATATTCTCCCTCTTGATCCCGAGATTGAAAGGACGTGTAGAAGAAATCTAAGGGCTTAACTTAATCAAACTACGGAGATGGCGGAGGAGATACCCAAGGCAATTAGAGACTACTTTCAACCCACACTACCGGCAAGTCAACCCGGAATTATGAATGTGCCTATCAATGTCAACAATTTTGAGTTGAAACCGGGATTGATCCAAATGGCTAGAGAGCTAGCCTTTAGAGGAAGAACCAACGAAGATCCTCACAAGCACTTACGATCCTTCTTGGAGATATGCGGGACGGTAAAGATGAATGGTGTTTCTAACGATGCAATTAAACTAAGACTTTTTCCTTTCTCTTTACAGGACCGTGCTAAGGATTGGTTGGAAACCATACCTCCGGATAGCATCACAACATGGGAGATCTTAGCTCAAGCTTTCTTGAACAAATATTTTCCACTGGCTAAATCTCAAAGACTAAGGACGGAGATTGGAACATTCCGCCAACTTGAGGATGAACAATTATATGAGGCTTGGGAGAGGTATAAGGATCTCTTGAGAAGGTGCCCTCAACATGGTTACCCGGATTGGTTGCAAATTCAACTCTTTTACAATGGATTAGCAAGCTCAACCAAATCCATCTTAGATGCAACCGCCGGAGGGTCAATATTTTCAAAGAACGCTCAAGAAGCCTATACCATATTAGAAGACTTGGCCACTACATCGTACAATTGGCCATGTGAACGGTCTTCTCCAATCATCCCAAAAACCACCTGACGATATGAGATGGATGAGGTAAGTTCTTTAAAAGCTCAATTGACTTCTCTTACTAGTGCTTTATCTAAATTTTCTCAAGGAAGCCAAGCCCAAGCTAGTCCATCATCCATAGCTTCCCTTGCGGCCATGGCAAGTCAACAAGAGCCAAGTGAGTTGGAGGTAGCCAATTATGTGGATAGAGGACAATACCGAGGTCAACAACAACTTCCAACTCACTATCATCCCAACTTGAGGAATCATGAGAATTTTTCATATGCTAACAACGAGAATGTGTTGCAAGCACCTCAAGGATTCAATGGAGCGGGGAATGCAAAGACATCATCACTAGAGGACATAATTCTTGACTTTGTCAAAGAGTCAAGATCAAGGACAACCACATTGGAGAATTCGGTCCAAGCAATTGCAAGCACCGTTCAAAGCCAAGGTAAGGCACTTCAAAACTTAGAGGTTCAACTTAGTCAAATGGCAACTTCCCTCCAAACAATGCAAAAGGGAAAATTTCCTAGTTGTCCCGAGATAAATTCAAAAGAGGAGTGCAAGGCCGTGACTTTGAGGAGTGGGAAAAAGCTATCCACTCCCTTGATTAATGATGAAGATGATGAAGCCATCATAGAGGATGTTCAACAAAAAGAGAGTGCATCTAAGGAAAAGGAGAAATCAAAGTCCAACATAGGGAGTACTTCTAACTCTACTTCTTTTATCCCTAATACTTTACCTTTTCCTCAAAGATTTCAAAAGAAAAAGATTGATGCTCAATTTTCAAAATTCTTAGACATATTCAAAAAGTTAGAAATTAACCTTCCTTTTGCAGAGGCATTAGAACAAATGCCCAAGTATGCCAAATTCATGAAGGATGTATTGTCTAAGAAGAAAAGGTATGGAGATTATGAAGTGGTTGCACTAACCGAAGAATGTAGTACGACACTACAAAGGAAATTGCCTCCAAAACTAAAAGATCCAGGGAGTTTCTCTATCCCTTGTCATTTAGGCAACAATAAAGTTACTAAAGCACTTTGTGATCTTGGAGCTTCCATTAATTTAATGCCTTTATCCATGTTTAGGAAGCTCAATGGAGGAGAGGTGCAACCAACTACCATATCTTTGCTTTTGGCCAATCGATCATTTGTTCATCCCTACGGCATTGTGGAGGACGTCTTGGTCAAGGTAGACAAGTTTATCTTCCCGGCGGACTTTGTGATATTAGACATGGAGGAAGATGCCGAAGTCCCCATAATCCTTGGGAGACCATTCTTGGCCACCGGAAGGGCCCTCATCGATGTGCAAGAAGGAAAGCTCACATTCCGCCTTAACGATGAGGAGGTAACATTCGACATCTATAAAACCCTTAAGCATCCGGATGTAGAAAGGTATGAGCATCATGAGCCAAGCACAAAGGTAACATCGCCTCTCCCTTCAAATAAAAACTCTATGCATGATGAACCCCCTTTGAATGGTAAGACTAATGACATGCTTGATGTTAAAGTAGAAAATTCTATGAAGCATGTCTCTAGTTGTAATATTTCTCCAAGTTCTTCATACATGCCTCCCAAACCTATAATGAATTATGAACAAATTATGGAGAAGCATGTTAAAAATGAAGTGGTGAGTCCGTTAAAATCTAAGCATGATGATTCTTTAATAAATCTTGACCACATTAGAAACGATGATGTTCAACTGGATAATGATATATTGACTAACTCACTAAATGCTAATGAATATGTTTGTGAGTGTCAATGTGGGCGAATACTAAAAGTTGTAGGTGATCCAAAGCATGAAAGGAAGAAACCACCTTGGGATCCACCGTGATTCGAGAGCCCCGTCTAGCTAGAAGACGTTAAACCAAGCGCTTATTGGGAGGCAACCCAATTTTATTGCTTTCTTTATTTTTTTTTTCAATAAATCTTGGAGTCACTCATATGCTTTATCTCTCAGGAACGTGGTTTACCACGCAAAGTACTCCTTACACCAAGCCTTTTTGGTGGCTTCCCGCTTGCTCCCAGGCTTGCTCTTTCCTTGTTAGATGTTCTTATGCATTGGGGACAATGCATGATTCTAAGTTTGGGGTGGGAGGTGTCTTTCGTACTTTTGTGTGTTTTCTTACCCTGCTATACACGTTAGTGAAGGTTTTAATTATCATATGCATGTCAATGTACTTTTGTGTGTTTTCTTATCCTGCTATGCATGTTAATGAAGGTTTTAATGATCATATGCATGTCAATTTTTTGAAACAATTTTTGAAAATTTTTTTTGAAAATTTTGGAGCTTTCAAAGTTAATGGGAATGTTGTTTATGGTTGTGTGCCTTGATGTTGATTGCCCATGATGAGATTCGAATTTGCATGATAGATGACTTATTGTGGAAATAGAATAGCACTATCTTGAGTTAAATTCATTTAAGTCCCTCTTAAAATCTCTCATATTCTTAAGCACGTACCCACTTTTATTTAGAATCTTTAACTGAAAAAAGGATTAAGTTGGGTGTATTTAGTTGTCACTTCGAAAGGCCCCACCCGTGAGAGAGTGGAAATGCATGATAGCTTGTAATCTTAGACTAAGGAAAAATAAAAGAGTATACACGCGTTGAGAAAAGAAAAAGTGTACACAAAATATATGAGCTTTATTTGTCTATCTTTTTAAATTTTAAACTTGTAATGAGTATGCATGGATAGGGGTAAAAAGAGCTGCCTTTGTTGTGATCAGTAAGGACGCCTGGGAATTGACTAGGTACGAGTCCCTACAGTGGATGTGTGAAAGCTAGTGCCTCTAGGTAAAAGAATGCAAGTTTGGGCCCATGAAAAAAAAAAATATATGATTGAAAGGTTCCTTAGTGGACATATTACTCACTTGAATGCATGAAAGCTTGAAGATTGGTGCATGAGCTAGAGTAGGGGGAAAACTAAAGAAACTCTCTTAAGTTCTAATTTGAGTTCTAGTATTTTAAATTGAAGGAGGCTTGCACACACACACATGGGAGATAGCAAGATTTGGCCTTGAATAATTATAACAATATAGATATGCTAGCATGTTTCTACTTAAGCTCTGAATGCTATTCTCTGAGACATGAATCAATTGCACACTTCTTCATCTAAACTCCCTATTATTTGATTTTATTCTTTGCTCGGGACTAGCAAATCTCTAAGTTTGGGGTGTTGATAAGCATTTGAAAAGTGCTTATTATTCTCTCAAATTAAGGGAGTTTTCTATTAGATTTCACTTGTTTGCTAGTGATTTTCAGGTTAAAACGAGGAAAATTAGAAGAAACGACTAAAAGATCAAAACCGAGCAAGAATACGGCGAAAAAGAGCTGAAAAACGCATCCTTGTTGAAACGCATGATGCGTCGCGGCGCTGAAGCAAAAACGCATCAGCATGGACGTAGAGTAGCATCGCGGCGCCAAGATGTCGCTGCCTCGACGCATCCTTGATGAATGCAAGACAGCGTCGCGGCGCTGGGACGGCGCTGCCGCGGCGCTAAAACCCGAGAGCAACTTATTTTTGGTCGCAACCCTAGCGCCGCAGCGCTATGCGACAGCGCCGCGGCGCCAATGTTAATTAAACGAAAGTTTTGTATTTTAGGTTAAATTTTTGGCGGCCAAACTCTATAAATTTAGGGGTTTTCAGCAGTTAAAAGGAGAGGAGAAAATCAAGAAAAGCAAGAAAGTTGCAGACCTAAAGAAAGATCCAAAAAGGTAAGAATTAAGCGAGAGTTTCAAGAGTGAGTTAGCCGCAAGGAAGAGGAAAAGAGTTCGAGATAGTCTTGGTGCCCTTCGAAGTCCAACGTGAGAGCCGAGGAATTTGTAACAGTGCTGCCTCAATCAAGAACCTTTTTTCAGTAGAGTTTCCCTATTCTTTACACTCTTCCTTTGATTATTTTTGCTCAAACATGTTGCTTCAAGCTATGAGTGGCTAAACTTTTTAGTTTTAGGGTTTTGATGAATTGTTTGTGAATTCATGTTAATTTTGTAGACTCATGGTTTTGTTTAAATAAATTATGCTTTTCATTGTTATTGTGTTTAATTCTTGAGGATTGGCCATCTTCACATGCTAGGTTAGATGTATGATTGAGAGATTATATGTTTAATTTGACCTATAACAATGAATCGTTGTTAATCTATCACGAGAGTAGTTAGGTTGCCAATGAAAGTTGCTAAAGACTAGTTTTAATGCCATGTAATTGTGTATTGGTTTTAAGAGATTAACAATCAATCAAGTTGCATGAGAAAGAGTTGTCTTTGAGAGAAGATAACTTGGAATTAAGTTTCTAGACTTAGGCATAAGATTTACAATAAAATCCATGAAATCTAAACTTTTGCATGATGAAATAAACAAGGATTTGAAACCCTAGAACTCTCTTTGACTCTTGCAATTCTTCCTTTGATACTTTCTTTGCTTGATTTTTATTTTTCCCTAATACACAAAATTGAATTTCAATCCTCAAATAAAATTGATTCAATTCTAGAATAGTTAAGAACTTAAACCTTCCCAATTGGATCTCTAGTGGAAACGATACTCGGACTTAATCGTATTATATTATAACTTGACCCCTACACTTGCGGTTAACACTAAAAGTGAGCATCAACTACGCTGAGACGACTTTTGCTCTCAGGAAAAAGCGCCGCAGCAGCGCCATACTAGTGCCACTGTGCTGCCCTGTTTTTGGCAGTTTTGGCTTTTCCTTCACTTTTTCTTTGTATTTTGGTTCTGTTTTGAGCTTTTGGTCTTCACTTCTAATGTTCTTTATTTTGACCTAAAAACTGCTAGCAAACAAGTGAAATCTAATATAAACTCCCTTAATTTGAGAGAATAGAAAACACTTTTCAAGCGCTTTTCACCACCACATATTTAGAGATTTGCTAGTCTCGAGCAAAGAATAGAATCAAATAGAGGTAGTTTAGATGAAGAAGTGTGCAATCGAGTCATATCTCAGAGAATAGCATTTAAGAGCTTAAGTAGAAACATGCAAGCATATCTATATTGGTATAATCATTCAAGGTCAAATCTCGCTATCTCCCATGTGTGTGTGTGCATGCCTTATTCAATTTAAAATACTAAAACTCAAATTAGGACGTAAGAGAGCTTCTTTAGTTTTCCCCCTACTCTTGCTCATGCAACAAACTTCAAGCATCCATACATTTCAAGTGGGTAATATGTCCACTAAAGTGCTTTTCAATCATATATTTTTTTCATGGGCCCTAAACTTGCATTATTTTACCTAGGGGCACTAGCTTTCACACATTCAGTGTAGGGACTCGTACTTATTCAATTCCCAGGCGTCCTTACTGACCACAGCAAATGCAGCTCTTTTTACCCCCATCTATGCATACTCATTACAAGTTTAACATTTAAAAAGATTGACATATAAAGCTTATATATTTTGTGTGCACTTTTTCTTTTCTCAAAGGCATGTATACTCTTTTCTTTTTCCTTAGTCTAAGATTACAAACTATCATGCATTTCTACTCTTTAACCGGTGGGGCCTTTCAGAGTGACAACCAAATACACTCAACTTAATTCTTTTTCGGTTAAAGATTCTAAATTAAAGTGGCTACGTGCTCAAGAATGTGGAAAACTTTAAGAGGGATTTAAATGAATTTAACTCAAGATAGTGCCATTCTATTTCCACAATAAGTCATCTATCATGCAAATTTGAATCTCGTCATGGGCAATCAACATCAAAGCACACAATCATAGAAAACATTCCCATTAACTTTGAAAGTTCCAAAAGTTTTCAAAAATTTTCAAAATTTCATTGACATTCACATGATCATTAAAACCTCACAAACATGTATAGCAGGATAGGAAACACACAAAAGTACGAGTGACACCTCCCACCCCAAACTTAGAAGCATGCATTGTCTCAAATGCATAAAAGCATCAAACAAAGAAAGAAAAGCCTGGGAGCAAGCGGGAAGCCACCAAACAAGCTTGGTGTGAAGAGTACTTTGTGTGATAAACCAAGATCTTGAAAATGAAGAAAACATATGAGTGACTCAAAGTTTATTGGAAATAAAAGAAAAATAAAGAAAACAATAAAAGTTGGTCGCCGCCCAATAAGCGTTTGGTTTAAGGTCTCTTAGCTAAACCATACCAGCGTTGCGGTGCTGCCCTGTTTTTGGTAGTTTTGGCGTTTTCTTCACTTTTTCACTATATTTTGGCTCAGTTTTGATCTTTTGGTCTTCACTTCTAATGTTTTCTATTTTGACCTGAAAACCACTAGCAAAAAAGTAAAATCTAATATAAACTCCCTTAATTTGAGAGAATAGAAAGCACTTTTCAAGCACTTTTCAAAGTGTCTAAGCCATGCTGCCAACCTCAGAGGCGCCTAAATCCCATTCTCATGGACGTGATGGTGAAGGAGATTTTCAAACTCAAAGACACAAGTATTATCTGTCACACCCCATCCCAGGTACCCTTTTAACGTAGGAGAAAATGTTAAGACAGCAGACATCGACCCTTTTACGGCATCTACTGTCAGCCTGCTCAACCTTAAACTGTGTCTAAACACCTAATAAGCAGTTATAAATGATAATCAAACATCAATCTTTTACAAGGGTTAAGCTATCATACAAAATTTGACTTACATTCAAACTTAAAAGTTACGTAAGTTTACTAACTCCCACATCTTAACCCTCTATATGTATAACACATGTTTAATAATAAATATTTACAATGTTCACTGTAACTAGTGGTAGGCCCAGACGTGTTGCTGTGTAGGCTAAGCACCCGGGTCTCGCTTGCTACCTGGAAAACAGTAAAATAAGGAAAACATGAGCTAGGTTGCCCAGGTGATAAGTTCGAAAAAACCTTTCCGAGCTCATAAATAAATCAAACCGTGTTTAAATGGTGATAATAAATAAAAAGTAAATAATTCATTTCCAGGTTTAGGAAAATCATGCTGGAATAACGTTATCATACCATATACATTTTATTTCCAAAAAACCATGAAAATACAATACATTCCCAAAAAAAATTTCCTTAGTTGAGGCAGAGTAATCTCAACACACTCAACGTCGAATATCCTTAGCTGTGTGGAGTAATCTCAACACACGTAACGTCAATCATACCTCTATGTGCACATAGATATCATATCTTGGGTTGCCAGAATACCTTCTCAAGTCCTTTAGTACCAAGTCCCATATACGAGATTTAGACCACCCACATGCCTTCTCCGAGTCCTTCAGCAATGGGGGCTATCTCTATACTCAGCATGCCTTCTCCGAGTCCTTCAACGTTGGGAGCCTTTTCAAAAACATAATTCAAAAGCAACATGCTTTGGAAATAACATAATAAAAATTAACGAGTTTATGATGTCTCAAATCTTCATAATTCATTATCAAAACATCATGTATCCATAAAATCATAGGTTAATAAATAGCATACCTTTCATAAAACTTGTTTAGCAACTAGCATGCTTCAAATAATTTCCAATGTAAAACACATAATACGCACTTTCATGGAAACAAATGCTCTCTTTCAAGTAAATAACCATCATAGCACATTAAAACTCGTGAAAACATAAACATATAAACATGTTTCCAAACATAAACATATATCAGCAAAACTTGTATAAAATAAGCTCATTTTAATAAAATTTCCACTCAAAACTTGTCCGGGTCCTTAATGGATTATACGTCTTCCCTAGCTCTTCTCGGCCTAAAATGGTTTAGTTTCCTTTGTTAGATTGCTTATAATTCCCATTGGAATAGCAAATAGGCCTTAAATATTGATGTATATTTCCCTATCAGGACCAAACTTTATAACAAAATTCACTAACTAGCAAGATTCAGGCCACCAGCGAGACTAGACTAACAAAACCATGAAACCAACAAAATTGAGACCAGCGAGACGTAGCGAGATTTGTGAGACAAAAACCGACTAGCGACACCCAGCGAGATTCCGTCTCGCTCCACGCCCAGTATCACTGCTCTTCCCAGCAAAACCTGTGTCACTCTACTATTGTCTTCGATTCTAACTTCTAAAAGTAGCATTTCCAGCTCGAATTAGATTTTCTTTCCTTCGACAAACTTGTATAGAAATGAGTTCTCTAACCTACCTCCCACTTTCACGGTCTATCTCCCTTTTGTTCATTAGATATTTCAATTCTACTTCACCTTGCTCCAGATCACTCGAGAAGTCTGCATCAGTCACTTCCACCTATAATTTAATTTGTTTCTCATCACATTCAGCTCAACCATCCTTCACAAATGTTGTTAAGAAATGCATTAACTTACTAACCTCAAATTTTCAGCCTCAATTCGGTCTCTTCAGGTTGTTGTTCTCCAAATACTAGACCATACTCAGATTGTGCGAACACCAGACCAGTCTTGGTTTCAGCTTCAATTTCACCATGATTTCTTCCAAAATTCCACACCAATTTACCCTTGTTGTCTTCTTCTTACTCCCCTTGATGCTAAGCTGTAGATTTGAGTCAGTTTAAGATTTTGAAAATGAAAATGTCAGCAGCTAAAACAATTATCTCATATAAACATCAACCGACTTCATTCCCACTACCTTTTCTTTTTCTTTATCTTTTTTTTTTTCCTTACATTTTCTTTCTTCTTTTCTTTCTTTTCTTTCTTTTCTTCCTTTAATCCCCATCTAATTTTAAGATTGTCTTTTGCATTCTAATTAATATTTCAAGGTAGATCCATGACTCGGTTTACCTCATAATGATTTAGAATTCAACTTACCAAAAATATTCCTGGCTTTCCTTCACTTCTTCCTTCAATCTACACGAGAAAAAATAAAATAAGTTCACAACGATACCATGTACTTAAGTTTAGTACTTACAAATGAAAGTAGGGTTTACAGTTTACCACCTCCTTACAAGAATTTCGTCCTTGAAATTCAGTGGACTACTAGCTTCTCGGAAACAGATGTGGATACTTCTTTATCATATGCTCCTTGGTTTCTCAGGTAGCTTCATCAACAACGTGATTCCTCCAAAGAACCTTGACCAGCAGAATCACCTTGGTTCTCAAAACTTGTTCCTTCTAGTCTAACAGTTCCAGTCATTATAGCAAAAGATCTCTTCGGTGAGCAAGAGGAGAAGTTGATTGAAGTGTTGAAGAAACATAAGCTGACGATTGGTTGGACATTCGCTAGCATCAGAGGAATTAGCCTTGCAGCTTGCATGCATCAGATAACCTTAAAGGAAGTGTCTAAGCCATGCTACCAACCTCAGAGGCGCCTAAATCTCGTTCTCATGGATGTGATGGTGAAGGAGATTTTCAAACTCAATGACACAAGTATTATCTGTCACACCCCCTCCTAGGTACCCTCTTAACCTATGAAAAAGTGTGAGGACAGCAGACACCAACCCTCTTACGGCATCTACAGTCAACCTACTCAACCTTAAATCGTGTCCAAACACCTAATAAGCAGTTATAAATCATAATTGGACATCAATCTTTTACCGGGGTTAAGCTATCATACAAATTCTGACTTACATTCAAACTTAAAAGTTATGTAAGTTTACTAACTCTCGCATCTTAACCCTCTATATGTACAACACATGTTTAAGATCAAATATTTGCAATGTTCACTGTAACTAGTGGTAGGCCCAATGTTCACTGTAACTATTGTTAACCTAACTATTTTCATGAGAGATTAACAACAATTCTTTGTTATAGATCTAGTTAGATATACAATCTTTCAACCATACATCTAACCTAACATCAAACATGGCTATTCAACGAGAATTTAATCACAATAACAAAGAAAAGCATAATCATTACAACAAAACCATGAATAGTCTACAATATCAACATAACTTCATAAACAATTCATCAAAACCCTAAAACTAAATAGTTTAGCCACTCATAGCTTCAAGCAACATGTTCACAATATAAACAAAGAAAGAGTTTAAAGAAAGGGAAACTCTACTAAAAGGCATGTATACTCTTTTCTTTTGCCTTAGTCGAAGATTACAAACTATCATGCATTTCAACTCTCTAACCGGTGGGACCTTTCGGAGTGCCAACCAAATATACCCAACTTAATCTTTTTTTCAGTTAAAGATTCTAAATTAAAGTGGCTACGTGCTCAAAAATATGGTAGATTTTAAGAGGGACTTAAATGAATTTAACTCAAGATGATGCTATTCTATTTCCACAATAAGTCATCTATCATGCAAATTCGAATCTCATCATGGGCAATCAACATCAAAGCACATAACCATAAAAACATTCCCATTAACTTTGAAAGCTCCAAAATTTTCAAAATTTTTCAAAATTTCATTAACATGCATATGACCATTAAAACCTCACAAACATGCATAGCAGGATAAGAAAACACACAAAAGTATGAGTGACACCTCCTACCCAAACTTAGAAACATGCATTGTCCCCAATCCATAAGAGCATCTAACAAGGAAAGATCAAGCTTGGGAGCAAGCAGGAAGCCACCAAACAAGCTTGGTGTAAGGAGTACTTTTTGTGATGAACGAATATCCTTAAAATTAAGAAAGCATATGAGTGACTCAAAGATTTATTGAAAATAAAATAAAAAGAAAAAAAATAAAGAAAGTAATAAAATTGGGTTCCTCCTAATAAGCGCTTGGTTTAAGGTCTATTACCTAGACCGAACTAATGGATCATTCAATGAAAGCAAGGTTCTCAGTTCGGCGTTCTTCATCGTCGATGTAATGCTTCAAATGTTAACCATTAAGTTTGAAGATTATCCCATCATCGCTTTGCAATTCCACAGCTCCATGTGGGGGCACCTTGACAATGAAAAAGGGTCCTGACCATCGTGTCCTAATCTTACCTGAAAACAAATGTAAATGTGAGTTGAAAAGTAATACTCTTTGTCCAGGGAGAAAGGTTTGTGGGGTGATCTTCTTATCATGCCATCTAGTAGTGCTGATAACTTGTAGAAATACAAGTTATTATATTCACTATTTGGAATAATTAGAGTAACTTTAGGGCTAAACGCATGATTTTGGCAGTTGAATTGTGTAATATGTATTACCATGCATTGGCACCATTTACAAAAGAATATACCTGAAAAAATATGAGTTTTTCTGTTCTTAACGCAGGATTAAGGAGAAAAGAAGCACAAATGACCCAAGTACCAGAGAGGAAGCTGCTGCGAGAACAAAAGAAGTGAAAACTCATGTGTCAAGACCATGCGTTGAGAAGAAAAAGTAGATACAGATGCCTGGGCAATAGTTGTCATGTCAATATGCAAAATGATTATACATTATTAAATCATGGCAGAACCAAATGGGCTGATGATGTGAAAAGTCTGCGCAGCAGGGCATGGAATTTAATGCAAAGGTGTTAGGTCATCATGAGTTCACCTTTCCGACACCTATAAATAGCCCAAAGCTTCTCCATTCAAAACGAGGAGAGAAAGGAGTTCAAGAGGCGAAAGCTCTGCACAAATTCTCCCTCACCATAACTAGCCTCCATTTCAAGCTCTTCTGTAAGAAGGATTTTGAGAATTTTCAGAGTCATCTCCCAGTGAGTGAGAACCTTCATCCTATGCCATTTATGTATCAGATAGCAACCATCTCAAGCCTCCATGAAACAAGACATTGATAGTGGCGGCTTGACGTCTTCCATTTCTATTCTATCTTCATTTCCCTTCTTCTTACTTATGCTTTGTTAATGACATTCGAGAGAATGGTTTATTTTCTTAATATAAGTTCGATTGATGATTATCTTCCATTCATTTCCATATTAAATACTTTACACCATGTTGCTTGTACGTTGAATGAGTTAGATGTTAGAAGCTAGTTTTTCTTAAGCAATATTAAGTATGTTGCATCTTGATTAATGCATAGCTTTGTCTGACAAACAAATTTAACAAGCACGACTATCTAGCTTGAGAGAGTAGATAGTTAATCTTTAGCATTTATCAAGACTTGATGAGGTTCAGAGATGTAGTTCATCTTTTGCCAACGCAAACTTACAATGCGTCTTAGAGATAAGATTAATGTGGCATCGAAACACCGAGAAATGGATTCTCAAACCCAAAGTTTGTAGGTATGTAAATATACTTAGATATGCTTAAGTAACAACTAGCGCCTGCGTTAACTCTTCTATTATCGCATGGTTCCACCGTCATTCTCAACGCATGCTATTTGACGCTAAATGATATTTGACTAACATTCTCCGTTTCCACCCATCTTGTTAATTGTAGGAAATTGTATTTATTCTTTATATATAGTTTTAGGTACATAAAACTCTTGAATGTAATACATGTATAGTCATCGCATAGTTTTTGTATCTAGTCTCAACGCCTAATTTATCACAAATCCCTACGTTCGACCCTGGATCACCAAGAAACCTATAGAAGCTTATACTTGGGCTTTTATAGGAAAACTTGCTGATTAATGATCATACTTGACTAATTCTCGACTTAAACTTTGTTCATGAAGAAATTCTTCCCACCGAAGGAGAATGCTTGAAGAAGAAGAGATATCAACTTTCAGCAAAAAGATTGAGAAACCCTGAGCGATGTTTGGTTAGATTTAAGAGGTTGGTAAGAAACTGTCCGCACAATGGCTTCCCTGACTGTGTGCAAATAGAGATATTCTATGATGGCTTGACCGAGGAATCTCAGACAGCTGCAAATGCTGCCGCAGCTGGAGGACTACTTGATAAAACTTACACTGAGGCCAAAGACATTCTTGATAGAATATCAAGAAATCATGAGGATTAGGAAGACCATGGCTATAGTTGATCTGGCCGCCGGCAGAACAATGCGTTAGGAGCATCAGAGCATAATAGTGTTGCTGCATTGCAAGCTCAAGTAGCTGCCATGACTAACCTGTTGCAAACTATGACCATGAATCAGTCAAATACAGGAGGTGGCGGGCAAGTTAATGCAGTCAATCAACTGAATGCTGCAGGATGCGTTGGATGCGGGGAGCCGCATGCGTATGAGGTATGCCTACAGAATCCTCAATCTGTATGCTTCATACGGAACAACCTATACTCAACCTACAATCCTGGCTGGAGGAATCATCCTCATGGAGTGGTAACCGCCAACCTGAGCAGCAAGGTGCGCCCACGCACGATAGGGTGGATTATCTGGATTTCTCCATGGACATCAGAGGAAAAATCTACAACATCAATCAACGCCTAGTCCATCATCATCTATGGAAGTTCTTCTGAAAGAATACATGCAGAAACGACGCCTTGATGCAAACCTAAGCGTCATCCATTAGGAATTTAGAGCTTTAGCTGGGCCAGATCGCTGGAGAACTTAAGACGCGGCAAAAAGGCTCTCTTCCGAGCAATACCGAAGCCCCACGAGTATGAGCAGTTCAGGAAAAAAACAGTGTCAAGCTGTGACACTACGAAGTGGAAGAGCCATGAATGAACTTCCCCGCCCAAGGAAGAAAACTCTAGCTAACAAGATTGAGAATCCTTCAAACCAACCAGACAACTCTTAACCAACAATTCGACATCTTTCCAACCCTACCATTGAATCTGACCACTCAACACAAGAAAAAGTTGATACACAAAGAAGTTTATCAGGAAAAGATGCATCAACAAGCGTGTCAGCCGAGCTTCAAACGCCCCCTTACCCACAACGGTTAAGGAAGAAGAAAAATAATGAAGGGCAGTTCAAACGATTCTTGGATGTATTAAAACAGTTGCACATCAACATCCCACTGGTGGAAGCGTTGGAGCAAATGCCTACCTATGCTAAATTTCTCAAGGATATACTGTTTAAAAAGAGAGGAATGGGCGAATACGAGACCATAGCTCTGACGCAAGAATGTAGTGCCATGGTATGTGAACGCGTCCCCACAAAGATGAAAGACCTAGGGAGCTTCACCATTCCTTGTTCCATTGGAGGGGTTTACATAGGTAAAGCGTTGTGTGACCTGGGGGCTAGCATTAATCTCATGCCTCTGTCAGTATTCAAGAAATTGGGGATCGCATCGCAACCAATAACAGTTACTTTACAATTGGCGGATCGATCCATTGTGCATCCTGAAGGAAAGATAGAGAACGTGTTGGTGAAAGTAGACAGATTCATCCTCCCCACAAACTTCATTATCCTAGATTATGAAGTAGACAAGGACGTCCCAATCATACTTGGATGCCCATTTCTGTCAATGGGTCGTACCCTCATCGACATCCATAAGGAGGAGATCATTATGAGAGTTAATGATCAGGAAGTGATTTTCAACGTCTTTAAGCCGTTAGAGTATCCAAAAGAACAGGAGACCTGCCAAAGCCTCGACGCAGAGGATGAGTTCAATAAAATGATGCTTGAAGAAGGGAATGATGAAACTATTGCAAATCTGGACGCACAGCAGCCTGAACAATGTTGTGCTTTGGTCCATTTTGCTTTTGAATCTTTAACACCTAATCAGATCAACCAACGAACAAAACCATCTCTGGAGGAAGCGCTAGAGCTTGAGTTAAAAGTGTTGCTAACCCACCTGAAGTATGCTTACTTAGGAGAAGGTAACTCTCTTCCAGTCATTATTTCAGCTGCATTATCCCCTAATCAAGAATCAACCTTGTTAATCATTCTTAAAAAGCACATCCGAGCTGTTGGATGGACGTTGGCTTATATCAAAGGTATAAGCCTCACATACTACATGCATAAAATTCATCTAGAAGAAGAAAACGACGGATCCATCGAGCCCCAAAGGCGGCTAAATCCAGCAATGAAAGAAGTTGTCAAGAAAAAGGTGCTTAAATGGTTGAACGCAGGAGTTATCTTTCCCATCTCTGATAGCAAATGGGTGAGTCCTGTGTAGTGCGTTCCCAAGAAAGGAGGTAGGATTGTAGTCCCAAACAAGAATAACAAATTAGTCCCCACCCGCACTGCCAAGGGGTGGAGAATTTGCATGGACTATAGGAAACTTAACGCGGCGACAAAGAAGGATCATTTCCCATTGCCTTTTATTGACCAAATGTTAGATAGACTCGTAGGAAATGAGTTTTCTACTTCTTGGATGGCTATTCAGGCTACAATCAGATCATGATTGCTCCGGAAGACTAGAAGAAGACAACATTTACATGTCCTTATGGTACATTCGCATTTCAACGCATGCTGTTTGGATTATGTAACGCCTCAAGCACCTTTCAGCGGTGTATGATGACAATCTTGTCTGAATTTTTAGAAGAATCGGTGGAGATATTCATGGACGATTTTTCGGTCTTTGGAAATTCGTTTGAAGCATGTCTAGCTAATTTGGAGAAAGTATTGAAAAGATGCGAGGACACCAACTTAGTGCTCAATTGGGAAAAATGCCACTTCATGGTGAATGAAGGAATTGTCCTCGGTCACAAAATATCCAAGAAAGGCCTTGAAGTCGATCAAGCCAAAAGCGAAGCAATGGAGAAGCTTCCGCCTCCTACAAATGTAAATACACTTCGCAGCTTCTTTGGGCATGCTGACTTTTATAGAAGGTTCGTCAAGGACTTCTCCATAATTGCACACCCTTTAAGCTCATTGTTGGAGCAGAACCGACCCTATATCTTTGATGAAGAATGCCTCAAGGCGTTTGAGACTCTGAAAGCAGCACTGGTGTCAGCACCAATTTTAATTGCCCCAGACTGGTCGCAGCCATTCGAACTAATGTGTGATGCTAGTGACTATACGATGGGAGTTGCGTTGCATCCTATAACCTACGCCAGTTAAAACTTTCTACGCAGCTTAAGCGAATTACACCACTACAGAGAAAGAGTTGCTAGCAGTAGTGTTTGCTGTTGAAAAATTTAGAGCATATGTTCTAGGGTCAAATGTCATCATTCACACTGACCACTCAGCTATCCGATACTTGATGACTAAAAAAGACACCAAACCAAGGCTCATCCGATGGGTTTTGCTTCTTCAAGAGTTCGACACAGAAATAATTGATAAAAAAGGCACAAAGAATAACTTGGCAGATCATCTTTCTAGACTTGAGAATATGGAACACGATCGAAAACAGTCGGACGTTAACGCAAGCTTTCCAGACGAAGCTGTATTAAAAGTCACAGAATCCGCACCATGGTATGCAGATATTGTCAACTTCTTGGTGTTGAAGGAAATTCTCAAAAATTTCAACGCACAGCAGAAGAAGAAGTTGATGCATGATGCAAAGTTCTATTATTGGGACGAGCCCCAACTCTACAAAAGAGGGCTGGATCACATCTTCAGACTCTGCGTCCCAGAGACTTCGTAATAACACATCCTATCCCAATGTCATGACTCCCCCTATGGAGGACATTTTGGAGGACAGCAAACTGCAGCTAAGGTGTTACAAAGCGGATACTTCTGGCCAACTCTCTTCAGAGACGCCAGAGACTATGCGATCAGGTACGATAGATGTCAATGCACCAGAAATATCTCAAGTTGAAACGAAATGCCACTGACCTCTATCTTAGAAGTTGAGCTCTTTGACGTATGGGGTATTGATTTTATGAGCCCATTTCTGCCATCAAACGGCCACAACTATATGTTGGTAGCTGTGGATTATGTATTAAAATGGGTCGAACCAATCTCTTGTGCTAAGAATGATGCGGCGACAGTCTCAAATTTTCTTCAGAAGAACATTTTCACGAGATTTGGAACGCCGAGAGCCCTGATTAGCGATAAAGGTACGCATTTCATTAATAAAATTATTTCCAAGTTGCTAATCAAATACAATGTACATCATAGGGTGGCAACTGCATACCACCCGCAGACAAATGGGCCGGCAGAAGTTTCCAATAGAGAGTTGAAAACTATTTTGGAAAAAGTAGTTAACTTCTCTTGTAAGGACTGGGCGTCTGTTGGTGTTTCATAGCTTGTTGTGCATAAAGTGTTATGATATTATAATTTCCGTTCAAAGATGCGTCGAGAATTACTAAAGTATGATCATTAATAAACAAGTTTTCCTATAAAAGCCCAAGTATAAGCTTCTATAGGTTTCCTGGTGAGTCTATGGTCGAACACAGGGATTTGTAATAACTAGGCGTTGAGAATAGATACATGACTATGCGGTGAACTATACATGTAATATGTTCAAGAATTGTATGTACCTAAAACTATACATAAATAATGAATAAAATTTTCTACAATTAACAATGAGGTGGACGTGGGGAAGGTTAGTCAAATGTCATTTAGTGTCAGATAGCATGCGTTGAGAATGATAGTGGAACCATGCGCTAAAAATAGAGTTATCGTAGGAGCTAGTTGTTACTTAAGCATATCCAAGTATATTTATGTTGTACTGCCAAAAACTTGTTGTACTGATAATTGTATTTGAAAATTATCCTAACACAAAGTGCTAAATGATGTGTTTATGCGTTCAACATGTCATGCTTTGAACATGCTATGCGTTCTATTACTATGCGTTGGTGGTCTTGTCAAGTTTTCCTATCCTCTACCCAAGTATAAGCAAAAGAATAGGTAGTTTGATTCAGTTTTTAGTTGGATTTCATGCGTTACAGTGGTAACCAATAAATGTTTGAGAATTCTTTCTAATCTAAAGAAAGCGATTGTTTGTACACTAGACTAAAAGTTGTGAAAGATGGAAAGCATGCGACACAGCAAGTTCAGCTAAAGATGTGTGTGAATGGATAAAGAAAGGGTTCAGGTTGATTAACATCTAACGTCGGAAACGCACAAAAGTATTCTATTCATACTTGCACGACTCTTCTCCCGGTTGTTAGCCGCCATGCGTTATATGTCTATAACGCATAGGAGAGTGTTAAGAACCAAGGTTATCCCCATAGACAGATAACACTACTTGGTCCCTGTCAATTGAGTTCCACAATCACTTACCCTCTCGAGCAGTCTGATTATTACTACTTATATCGATTTGTCAGATGAACATAAGCATCGGATTAAGCTCGCAATTGACAAGATAAAAATAGTTACACTGTGGTTCCTAGTTAGATGCTAACGCAACCCTAGACCCTTGAGTGATTACCTACTCATGGTTTGAAAGTAAAAAGCGGAAAGTTTATAGAAGTGAGTAGACATGGAAGATAGTTCTATTGATGAAATGAGATACCCTTTTTCGATAAGTTCAATTCCTTGATACAAATCTAAAATTAAGATAGAAAATGAGAAAGAAAGCAGGGAAGGCGTCAATGTCTTGAGTCGCCCGGATGGAAGCGTGATGATCTGCTGTGAAGTGGTGCGGCGGAGGGAAGACTCTTCTCTCTCGAGCTATTTGTCTCGGGTTGAAGTCTGAGAGAACTTTGTTGTCACTTATGGAGTTCTTCCGAGAATCAACAACCTTTCTCATCTCGCAGAGCTGCCCTTTTATAGCTGATACAATCGCAGTTAATGGCAAATCTGCTTGATTGGTGGCGAGATTGATACTGCGTCCATCTCGCCTGATTGTGTGATTCTCGGGCCAATTAAGATCCACCACTTTAGCCACAAATCATGTTTCTCAGCGCCTTGCCTTAACGGTTGTCTACGCGTCCATGCATAGTTTGGCCGATGTCAACGCGTCGTAGGTTGCTAACGCGTAGTTATACGTTGAGTTGTTGTTAACGCGTCGTCAGGTTGTTTGCGTTCCGTTCAGATCATGCGTCCATGAAGAACAGATTGCTAACGTGTCGTCCTGCGTTAAGAAGTCATCAACGCATCATCTGCATTCCTGCGTCAAAACGTGCGTTTTAGGCTCAAAAAGTGGTAAAATCATTATCTTCATAAAAATACAAGAGTATAACGCAAAGGAAGATTTATTAATAGAATTTAGCATAAACTACCGCATGCTTCTCTATTTAAACTCTATTTATCTATGAAAAAGGTTATAATAACTTGTATTTCTACAAGTTATCAATTTACATACCTACAAACTTTGGGTTTGTGAATCCATCTCTCGATGTTTCGACGCCACATTAATTTTATCTCTAAGATGCATGGTAAGTTTGCGTTGGCAAAAGATGAACTACATCTCTGAACCTCATCTAGTCTTGATAAATGCTAAAGATTAACCATCTACTCTCTCAAGCTAGACAGTCGTGCTTGCTAAATTTGTTTGTCAGACAAAGCTATGCAAGCTAATGATATGCATTAATCAAGATGTAACATACTTAGTATTGCTTAAGAAAAACTAACTTCTAACATCTAACTCATTTAACATTCAAACAACATGGTGTAAAGCATTTAATATAGAAATAAATGGAAGATAATCGTCAATCAAACTTATATTAAGAAAATAAACCATTCTCTCGAATGTCATTAACAAAACATAAGTAAGAAGAAGGGAAATGGAGATAGAACAGAAATGGAAGACGTCAAGCCGCCACTGGTAACGTCTTGCTTCATGGAGGCTTGACATGGTTGCTATCTGATACATAAATTTCATAGGGTAAAGGTTCTCACTCACTGGGAGACGACTCTGAAAATTCTCAGAATCCTTCTCTCAGAAGAGCTTGAAATGGAGGCTGGTTATGGTGAGGGAGAATTTGTGCAGAGCTTTCGCCTCTTAAACTCATTTCTCTCCTCCTTTTGAATGGAGAAGCTTTGGGCTATTTATAGGTGTCGAAAAAGTGAACTCATGATGACCTGACACCTTTGCATTAAAATTCATGCCCTGCTGCGCAGACTTTTCACATTGTCGGCCCATTAGTTCTGCCATGATCTGATAACGTGTAATCCTTTTGCATATTGACATGACAGTTTTTGCCGAGGCGTCTGTATCTACTTTTTCTTTTCAACGCATGGTCTCGACGCATGGGTTTCCACTTCTTTTGTTCTCGCAGCAGCTTCCTCTCTGGTACTTGGTTTATTTTTGCTTCTTTTCTACTTAATCCTGCGTTAAGAATATAAAAGCTCATATTTTTCAGGTATATTCTTTTGTAAATAGTGCCAACGCATGGTAATACGTTTTACACAATTCAACTGCCAAAATCATGCGTTTAGCCCTAAAGTTACTCTAATTAATTCAAATAGTGACTATAATAACTTGTATTTCTACAAGTTCTCAGCGTCAAAATTAGATGAGGCGTTACGGGCATATCGTACAGCATTCAAGACGCCTCTCAGAATGTCACCGTACACTCTGGTCTTTGGAAAGGAATGCCATTTGCCCTTGGAATTAGAACACAAAGCATTGTGGGCAGCTAAGAGATTGAATATGGACCTGAAAGCAGCTGAAGAAGCGTGTCAGCTTCAACTGGATGAATTGGAGGAATGGAGACTGCAAGCCTATGAGAACGTAAAGATATACAAAGAGCGAACAAAGCGTTGCCACAATCAACGCACCAGTGAATAATCTTTGCATGTAGGTCAAAAAGTCCTCCTTTTTAACTTAAGACTGCGTTTATTTCCAGGAAAATTAAGAACAAGATGGTCTGGTCCTTTCGTAATTAAGGAAATCTTTCCTCATGGTGCCGTAGAGCTGATGAATGAAGACGACACCAACACATTCAAAGTTAATGGTCAATGCGTGAAACCATATTATGGAGACTGCCTTGAACGAGACAAAGTAGCCGTTGACCTGGAAAAGATAGAATGAGGACAAAATGGACACGTCATGCATTTCCAACAAGCACATATATCCCAAGGACGCTTCCTAACTTTTGTACCTTAGTTGCTTTTATGTCTCCTTTTTTAACTTAAGACTGCGTTTATTTCTAGGAAAATTAAGAACAAGATGGTCTGGTCCTTTCGTAATTAAGGAAATCTTTCCTCATGGTGCCGTAGAGCTGATGAATGAAGACGGCACCAACACATTCAAAGTTAATGGTCAATGCGTGAAACCATATTATGGAGACTGCCTTGAACGAGACAAAGTAACCATATTATGGAGACTGCCTGGAAAAGATAGAATGAGGACAAGATGGACACGTCATGCATTGCTAACAAGCACATATATCCCAAGGACGCTTCCTAACTTTTGTACCTTAGTTTCTTTTACGTCTCTCTACTTTTTTCAACTCTTTCTGCATTATTTCATTTGTTCCTTTCTTTTCTTTATTTTTTTTATTATCTGCTTTGAGAAGTTTTTATTTGGATGCTATCTATGTCATTCTATGATGAGTGAAATTGAACTCTTTAAATAAAACTCGGATAATTACAAGACGTCGGCATCAAAACAATGCGACACGATTAACTCGACACCTGGGTGGGAAGCGATCTGAAGCGATTTAGTCAGATCACGAGATTTGGAAAAATCATGATCAGATCAAGAATTTGAAAAGCTGACTACGCGTTCGCCAGCTGACGCCGACTGGTGTCAGACCATTTAATGCGGCTATGATGTCACGCATCGAGCCGATAACCCACACGCCCAGCTAAAAGCCTTTATAAACCCCTCTTCAGCCCTTTTTCGAGTTTACGCTTTCATTCTTTCTAAAATCTCCGACTACCGCTGCGATTTCTAGCGTATTCGAAAACTTCCCGATTCTCACCCACTTTTCTCTCTTTTTACCTATACCCTTTCCATGGCTTCCCAACAACCCACCTCCTCCAAAAGCCCTAAACCCATTGCCTCCAAAAAGGCCAACATTGCCTCATTCTCGAGGCATGGTAGTCGGAATCTGTCCACTACCTACACCACACCTGAACCTCTCGCCGTAGTCCGCCCCAACAATCCTGAGTTGGAGGCGGCATCAGCCCCATCTCCGCCACGCTCCAGGGACCTATCTGAAGCTCAAGAGGTGGAAAGGAATGATGAGTCCACCGTCTTTGGAGATATTCTAGACACGATCGATGAAGAAGACGAGGACTGGTTGGACGGGTTGGTTGACCAAAGGATGAAGAGTGTGCCGCGTGGGTTAGTCCCTGTGGTAAGTGGTCTTGAGGAGTCGGACTCTGATGAAAGACCTATTGGAAAGGTAATTCTAGCGGTGGAAAAGAAGAAGTCCGCTGCGAAAAGGAAAAACAGGCCAATCAGGGCCATGGAAGAAGAAGCCGAGGAAGATATTCCTCCGCTAAGAAGAAAAAATGAAAAATTCAAAGATGTGGGGACATACGAGGCTGTCGCAGCATCTTCTGCCGCATCATCTGTTGAACGGCTAGTAGGGAGGGCGGCAGAGAAGTCCAAGAAGCTGAAAGACGAATTCAAAAGAATGAAAGAAAGGACGGAGTCGTTCCTTGCCGCACAAAAGAAAAGAGAAGAAAAGAAGGAAATCGCATCTGGCGAACAAGTTGCCAAGGCGGCTGCCAGAGAAGCTGAGTTTCTCCGTCGCATAGTAGGGATTGCGGCGGATTTTGAAGCTGAATTGGAAGGAAGTGATGCGAAAAGGCTCTGCAAAGCCGAATGCATGAAGCGAAATATGAAAAAGATAAGGGAGGAGAAGAAGAAAGAGAAAGATGTAGCAATAAGCAAGGAAAGGCAACCGGAGAAAAAGAAGAGGACTGAGATGGCTAAGGCACCTGCAGTCGTAATAAGGGATTTGGATGCAGGCAGAGCAAGGAGAACGCTTGCTAGTCCCACCAATAGAAACGTGAAGGGAAAAGAGAAGATGGCTGAGGAACCAACTAAGGAGGCGGCGAAGGGCCAAAAGAAGAAATTCAGTAGGCTCCATACTAAAATGGGGTTTTTCCCAAAGCCGATTGAGCTGCCCGCCTTCATCATCCAAGGAGTCAACGCAATGGATTGGAGGCAATTTTGTGAAAATGCCCAAGTCATCCAACCCACCGTCGTGGAGGCATTCTATGAAGGATCTATCCACCAAAAAGCATATAAGGTCAAAGTTGAAGATGAGGTGATTTCCTTCGAGCATCAGGAGATCAACGGGTTGTTTGATCTTCCCAACATTGCGACGACAAATGGTAACAGAATCATGTTGACACCAATAGAAGCCGAAATGAATGATGCCCTCACAACCATCGCCAAACTGGGGTCAAAGTGGAACACTTCCCCAAAGGGCATTAAAACATTGGCACCAACCTGCTTGATCGCCAAGGCAAACATGTGGCTTTACTTCATCAAGCGGTCACTCCTCCCCAGCACGCATGACGCCTCAATATCAAGGGACCGTGCCATGGTCATTCATTGCATCATGCGGGAATTCGGCTAGATATGGGACGCGTTATTACCCCACAAATTCGGGGGATGTTTTTCAAGCCAAGGGGTCAGTTATTCTTCCCCTTTCTTGTGACAAGACTGTGCGCCAACGTAGAATTCATGAAGGATGCACCAGTCACAGTAGTAAATTGTAATACCCTGTCCCCTGAAAACCTAAGTATTTATATAATTGGTAAGGATAAAAGGATAAAGAGTGTGGATTAGCGGAACGTTAAACGAAAAGTTGAGATTGTGTAATTACTAAATTATGGCCAATAAATTCTGTGCGTTGAAATGAATGGTATTAAGAAAAGAGTAGATTTAATTCTGGAAATCAGGCTGACACATAGATGGATAAATTATAACGCAAGTAATAGTTAATATTGAGTTACCAAGTTACGAGACTAAATGTTAATGATGGCAAGTTAAATGAGGTGAAGTACCATGCGTCGATGATGTAAAATGGAGTAGAACCATCGCGTGGGAAAAGTACTTTGCGCTGAAGATTAGCGATGGATTGAAAAACTATGCGATGAGCAACGACTAGGCGTTGGGAGTTTGCTATGTGCTATGAAGGTTCATTGGGCTAATCAAGAAGTCCCTGAATATGGTATAGCATGTGCGGAAGAGGCCGTTAAGCGTTGAAGGTTATTACATTGGGAAATTTCTATGCGTTGAAGAATTGTTATGCGATGGCAAAGCGACGCGTTGAGGAAACTGAGTTCAGGCGTTGGATATGTTGTAGGGTGGAAAGTAAATCTAATAGGAGGAAACAATAGAAGGATGGATATTAGAATAATTGTTAAAGGAAACGGCTAAATATGGGAGAAGTTTGGAAGCAAAGCGTTGGGTATACCTAGTGGACGCGTAGTAGGGTAATCTCGAAATCTAAAAGGTTGAATAAAAATATTATAACTTGGTTTACGTTATACATCGTGGAGGTACAGCGATGTAGAGGAAGTTAAAAGGAAATATTTACTAATGGCCAAGAGTGAAAAGTGAAACAGCAGAGTGTGGAATAGTGTTGGTAAGAAGTCTTACTATGAGTTGAGAAGGTTATCAGCTATGCACTGAGGGGTTCACGTGTTAAAGACGGCTATTAGCTATGCGTCGAAGGGCTTTTGAGTTGAAGGTGGCTACCATTGGTTATTAAGGTTATATGCTGAAGAGGTTAACTTCATGATAAATGGTAATGCAACTTCGATCTCGGGTAAATGCATAGGAAGGAATTTAGGAAGGAAATGGTTAAAGGAATAACCTTGGGATATAACCCAAGAACGCATGGAGGGATAATCAAGGAACCTTCCAGGAAGACGGACATGGACGCAGGATGTAGTAAAGGTGAATGCAAAAAGGATAGGACAAACGCATAGGGGAAGAACTAGAGATGGATATGGTAGTCAAGGGTAAACCACATGGTCAGAAGGGTGTAATTGTACAAAAGAGGGATTTGTAACTATGAACGAATATAAGAAAAGAAAGTTGAACGCATATAGTATGCGATTAAGATTGATGTATGATATTATAAGGTAAGCCTATACGCCAGGTGGTTACACATGATTGGGACACCTCATTAAGTAGAAGGTGTTAGAAACATGATAAACATTTCATGCAAAGTGACACTTGGACTAATGCATGATTAATTAAGCATGCAACATGACATGTGCCAAACAAGTGGCAGCAAAAGAGGAGAGGTAGAATGACAAATACTCTATAAATAGGACTTTGAGGGAAAAGTAATGACGGATGATTCGGTGATAATAATTCTTGAGAAATAGAGAACTGAAAGAAGAAAACCTTGCGTCTGTAAGAGGAAGCCTGCGGCCAAAGAGGAAGACAACCTTGACACCTAAGTCATCTAGTGTTAAGAAGTTGGCTTGCGTCGAGAAGGGTGAGCCTTGCGTTTTACACGAATTCAACATTTAAGGTGAACACCACGATACGTTCAAGTTAGACCTTGCGTCTAAGGAAGGACGACGCATCCGGAAGAATAAGAAGAGTTAGTTTGCACGTTGCGTTTAAGGGCAGGGTTGCGTCCAACCGGTTACCAGAGATAGTTTGCGGGTTAGAAGCCCAAACCCTTGCGTTCAAGGAGGTCGGGAAGATAAGGATTGGGAGGAAAAGAGGAAATATCTTAAGAAATGGTGAGTGACTCTTCTTCTTTTAAAACTGAACTTTGTTCAAAATATTTTTATGTGATATGGTTTTGTGATAACTGAATTCAAGAAACGCATGATGTTTGATCTTAATGTTTAAAAGGCATGTTTTATCGGATTTCTTACTATATTGAAGGGCATGTTGCAAGATGTAGTTTTATCAAGAACATCCTGTTTCTTATCAAAGGTTTCATATGAATGATCTACTCAACTGATTGATAAAATGTTTAAGAGGAGGCTCAGTGCTCATCTCCTTGAGAAGGCTCGTGAGTTTCTCCAGGACCCAGTACTCAAGGACATGAGAAGGTACATGGGCAACCCGTTATATTCCTATGTGCATATAGAGGTTAAACTGGCTAGTGCATCGAGCTTGCTCTGCTTGAAGCCAGGGATGATTTCGACGTTCGGTGTGTTGAGCCTTGCTCCACCCCAACTAAAGATGTTTTCGACGTTGAGAGCGTTGAGCTTTGCTCCGCCTCAACTAAGGGAAAAGATTGAAAAACCAAACGGTTTTCTATTTAAATATTCTGGAAAACGATTCTATGGATTTAGAACGGATTTACGTGATTGACAAAGATTTGTGGAAAATCTGTTTCTGTGAATTAACGTGTTAAATCCTTATTTTAATGCGTATTACTGTAACATGCCTGTTTTCGAATAAAGGATAATTTTACAAAACTTGTCACTCACGGGGCTTTAGCTCATGTTTTCCCATGTTTTCTAATTTTCCAGGTAGCAAGCGAGTTCGGGATGCTTTGCCTACGTCGAACCTCGTCTGGGCCATCTTTGGTAAAAAAAATGGTTGGTCAGTGAACCTTACAGAGGAGTCAAGGTTGCTGACTTCACAACTTCTTTCGAGTTATGGAGGACAATCCGGAAGGGGGTGTGACATAAATAGGGTTCTTTCAGCCTAGAGTCTGAGAAGGATATTGAAAGACTCTCCGCATCTGCTTGAGGCGGCCAAGGCAAAGAAGAGGCCTACCAAGTCACAAGAACCATCATCCCCCCAACCTTCTTAACCCAAGAAGAGGAAACTTATCAAGAAGCATTTTGAGATGAAGGTGTCGAGGTCACAACCTAGTGAAGCCGAAGAAGCTGCTCAGCCCGACGACAACAAGCAAGCCTTGACTGTTTATACTCCTCCTATCAACCCAAACATTGAAGAGCCCTCTTCACCGTCACCTTCTCCTTCCCTTTCCCCTAAAATCCAAAAAGAGCCACTTTCTGCACCTACCACCTAACGCGGCCTTCCTTCGCCTCTTCGCCTTCCTGTTGTAGACTTAAATGAAGAGTTGAAGGAAGTGTCGCCGCCTTCTTCACCCCACCTGGAGTTAACCTTCTCCATGCCTCAATCATCTACCTTTCGAGAGGCAACTCCATCCCCACCACTACTTCACAATTAAACAAATTAAATCGTAAAATGCTTTTTTCCCTAAATTTGAACACTTTAAATTGTCTCAATATATTGTTCTAAGGTTTAGTCCACAAGCTAATAAGGGGATCGAATGGACCTACAAATCATGAGCTCCAACAATCCGAAATTAATCGGTTAAATTCTTTAACCTAGTTAATTAACATTCGTTAACTACTGGGTCAATCCACTAAAGTCCAGTAGTTACACTCTCCTCATTTTAGGTATATTTCTATCCATTTGGTATAAGCATAATTAGTAAGTCAATCCTTCACAAGTTGTTTGTAATTACAGCTGGGTCAAAATACCGTTTTACCCCTGTAATTAATTCTTGTTCCTTAAGTTCTACTGATCCTCTAATGAACAATTCGTTTGTGGTCCAACCAACAAATCAAATCCCTCTTGGGCCAATGAGAGGATGGGGCTCTTTGTCCAAGACCTGGATTCAGTACTTAAGGGAACAACTTATCTACTATTCTTTAATAAGGTAAGAGGTGAATTCCATCTTGCAGGACTATGTCCTCAGCTATCTGCCTAATCTTATCCCTAAAATGGGAGACATATTGAGTCGGCAAACTTGCCACTCTCACCCATGCAGATTAAAGGATAATCACAAACAAACAGGAGTTCATAGCTAGGTCAAGATTAAGATTGAGTTACTTAGGTCATCAGGTTGAAATAATCAGTTTTAACAGTAAATGTTATAAAGTAAACGTGATTATTTCTTAGTCTAGTCTTATATAAACTCATTGCATAGGATACCCCCACTCACATGTCTCTACATGAACGAGTTAGGATCACATCATTTGTATCAAATACTAAATGGGTTGTATCCATAATGTTCCCATGATAAGGTACCCAACCTTTATCCATATACTATAGACCATTTTGGCTATTACTTAAACTTGATCCACTTTTATCATATAAAGTCTAAGCATTCACCATATAGCCATTGGTTCTTAGTTTATTGGATTTAAATGCAATTCACATATTCAATAACAACTTTGTGAATAAACCTCAATAACAACTTTACTGAGAATAAAATCCATAAATTACAAACAATGAGTTTTAGGACATAAAACCCAACATGAAAGGCATGGAAAATTTGTATTAACTCTAATTGCATTAAGTTTTAGGGAAAATTAGGTGGAACATTCAACTGGAAAGGCCTAGATTAAATGTCCTATTGATTTAATCCTAGGTTGATTAGAACAATACTCACCAACAAATTGGGTTTGCAAGCTAACCTAACCTATTGCTTCTATGATCAACATAGAACCAAGTGTCACGAGTCGGAATTCAATCAAAGCAACAATCAAAGCGAACCGCAGTGTCACAATTTGATCATAACGATGTAAATTTCAGAATAAATCATGCATGCAAAGAATTTAGTTCAAAACCTCTTAAGAACAATAGTTACAAAGAAAAGTCCCTAATACCCAAGCTAGAAAATTGTTACCTTAGCCTTGATGCATTGAAATGAGTATCCAAGGATTAGGTTTGTACATGAAATAATGAAAAGGGAGAAGAAAATAGGGAGAATGAAGTAGAGGAGTCGGCTAGGTGGCTTCTCTTGACCTAAAAATCGAGCTTCCTTTTTATAAAACAGTCGAAGCGTTGCAACACTTGGGACAGCGCCGCGGCGCTAATGCTAATTTCTTCCACACATCAACTTCGAATTGTCGCAACGCTGCTACTCTTTGCCAACTGATTTTTTCTCGGGAAAAAGTATTGCGGCGTCGCTGCGTTGGAATTACAGGGGCATTTTGGTCATTTCGGAGTTCTATTTCCTGGTTGATGCCATAGAACTCTTTTTTGGTCCGTTTTAGCTCTAGTTCATTGCTAATGCCCGCTTTACCTGCTAAGTGCTCGAAGCCTACAAAGTATCATAATTGACACATTAAATAGCACAGAGATCCCGACTTAAGCTGAGGAAGATAACACATTTTAGGTGCTATCAATTAGTAGAGATTCAATGCCATAGATCCAATTAGACATACAATCACTCAATAATACATCTAACCTAACACTTATTGACGATCACTCAATAAAGAATAAGCACAATAGCATTGAAAAACATATCATTCAACAACATCCATGAAAAGTGCTAAACCATTAACATAAATCCATAATTAAATCATCCAGCACCCTAAAACAATGAGTTTAGCCACATATAGCCATGAAATACATATTTGCATATGAGTTCTCAAGCATCAAAGTAAAAGGAAAAAGAAACTTAGGAAGAAGAACTCTCGAATTTCTCCCCGAAGTTGCACTCCTTCGATATTTACTTGATTGTAACAAACTCACACCTTTAGGGCTCTCTTTTCTCTCTAATTTTGTGTGCCTCCTTTTGGGAACTCTCTTATGTATTTTCTTGATGTCTAAGGTTGCTAGCGTCGTTGCACTCTTGGAAAGCGCAATGACGTTGTACGTCATAAAAGGCAAACGCAACAACGCTCTAAGACAACGTTGTGACGCTGTCCGTCAAAGTGTTGCAGCGCTGCAACACTCCATCTGCCATCTTGTGGTCCAAGACTCGAAAATCACCTATCGTGGTTTTTTTCCCAAGCTCACCCATGACTTATTCTCAACCCAAAACTCAAGTTTGCTCAAACACTTTTCCTCAGTACCATCTCAACGCATATTTTTCTTTAGTTGGCTATAATTTTGCTAACTTCACAAGCCTAGATTTTCTACCTCAAAAGTTTTCTAACTCCACAGACTTGTGTTCAAGTTTTTCCTCCATTTCTCTTAGTTTTCTTTCATTATGCCACCTAAGCTACTAGGTCAAAGTTTAAAGCTTCACACTACTCATTTACTTACCCTAAAAGTGGGAAGGAGTGAATTTCATTTTGTGTAGTTAGGATCCTAGGTCCCCACTCAATCTTGTCCCCAAGATGGTAGGCTTATTGAGTCGACGATTCAAGCCACTCTCAGCCACACAAATCAAAGAATAAGCTCTCACAAGCAAGAGTCCATAACTCACTCAGGATTGAGATCGAGTTACATATGACTATCCTATGAAATATTAATTAACCTCATCAGTCAACGACATTACAAAGAGAGATTAAGTATTTCATAGCTTGATTTTATACAATCTCATTGTATAGGATACCCCCACTTGCATGTCTCCACCCGAATTATTTGTATGACATCGTTTGTAACACTTACAACATTTGCGATGCTTACAAAGTGGGCTATATCCATAGTGTTACCATATACTATGGACCCTTTAGGTTATTACTTAAACATTATCCACCTATATGCCACTACATACTGTTCAAGTTCTCATGATATAACCTTAAATTTTTCCTGTAATGGATAACTCATTATTGCATATTTTAAATAATCATTTATTATATCAAAATAACTAATTAACTACAAGGATTTATGGCATAAATCACAACTAGGCAAAGGTATGGCATTGGAGTATTTTATGTCTAAATTTTCTAACAATTCTTCTTAGTGTTAGCAGAAATGTCTTGAGTTTCACTTGGAGACACAAGACCCTTTGCAACTGGTGGATGATCAAGTTGCCCAACTTGCAAAGAATATTTTTAACATATTGAACATGTTTTAGAGGCTTTTACATTGATTTATGGCCATTTTGTAGAAATTGTTATCGATGCGCCTGCATCGCCAAAAATGGGATGCGCTCGCATCAAAACTCTAGTTCTAGAAACGTTGAACTAGTCGCACACAATTGCGATTTACTCGGTCTTTAGCCATTCTTCAGCGCCTATTTGACTAGGAAGCCTCCAGAACTTGGATTTCGACCCTACCTAACATCTTTTAAAGCCTATAAAAGGGATTAGAACCTTCCATTCAAGGGGAGACCTTCCTCCACCTGAAACTAGTCCACTCCAAAAACAATCTCCACTCAACTTACCAGCCTTACTCCAAGAACAAGAGTTCCTCTGGAGTTCTTAGGTTTTAAAGCTATTAGGATTTGTGCCCTAAAGCCTTGTCATTGCTTAGTTAATTAATTTAATTATTAATTATGCAGTAATTTATCCAGCAATGGAAAAATCTAAAATTCTTGCATGAAGTCTCGAACATGTATGTAATTGACATATGGGTGAACCATGTTCAAGAAATAACCTAAAGATTTATAGTATATGGATAAGGTTGGGTGCCTTATCCTATTGACTATGTAAACCCCACTTTCATTTTCCTAAGTACTAAGCTAAGTGAGTTGTTAGGAGTTGTGGACTTAGAGAAAATTTCAAGGCTCATGTTAAAAAAGTATGAAAATGGATGGTACCAGAAATGCTTGTAGTGGACTTAGGGGAAATTTTCATGTTATGAGCTTGATGATGTGCGGAAGAGGTGCCTTAGGGAAAGCCTAAAAGGTGGTTTTAGCCATGAGGGTGAAATGTTTAAAGAGACAAGGTGTTTGGCTTGATGAGGAGTTGGCCGAGTGCTATTGAGGGCCGGCAAGGTTGCTCATGGGTAGAGTGGCCAGTGTTAAAGGGAATAAGTTGGATGAAATTTTGGCTAAGTGTTAGATTTGGGCATTGAAGACCAAAGGGAATCTGGGTCTATATGTATTAGTGAGTAAATGGAGGATGTGTGCATTTGAGAGCTAGTTGAGTGAAGTTTCATGCGAGCATAGGTGTCCTTAAAGCAAAATGATTGAACTTGTGGCAAGCAAGTGGCTTGGCATGAAGCTTGAGAAGGAGGTAGATGAATGCCAAGGAGAAGGGTAGCTGAGAGCTACCTTGGCATAAGTAGTCGAGTTGTGTGTTGTAGATGTGGTCAGCATTGAAGAAGAGAAAGTGAGGAAAATTTTGGCTAAGTGTTGGGGGTGTGCGTTGAGACCTAAGGTGTAACCGTGTCACACCCCCTCCTAGATTATCCTCCATAACCCGAAAGGAGATGTGAAGACAGCAACCTTGATTCCTCTGTAAGGTTCACTGTCTAACCTTTTATCTCGAAAGACGGCCCAGGCGAGGTTCTTGCGTAGGCAAAGCATCCCGAACTCGCTTGCTACCTGGAAAATAAAATAAAAATAGGAAAGCGTGAGCTAAAAGCTCCGTGAGTGACTAGTTTTGTAAAACGAGCTTTTGTTATAAAACAGGCATGTTACATTTGTACATATAAAACAAGGATTCAACATAATAGTTCAACGAAACATATTTTCCACAAAACTTATCAGTCTCATAAATCCAAACAAAATCGTATCGAATCGTTTTCCTTTATGATTAAACAGAAAACCGTTTGGTTTCTCAATCTTTTCCCTTAGTTGAGGCGGAGCAAGACTCAACGCTCTCAACGTCGAAAACAACCTTAGTTGGGGTGGAGCAAGGCTCAACACACCCAACATCGAAATTATCCCTGGCTCGATACGGAGCAAAACTCGACGCACCTGCCAAATCAACCTCTATGTGCACATAGGAACATGTCGGGTTGCCCAAGTACCTTCTCATGTGCTTCAGTACTGGGTCCCAGGGAAACTCACGTGCCTTCTCCTGTCCTTGAGCACTGAGCCTCCTCTAAAACATTTTAGAAACCAGTTTACATAAATAGTTCATATGAAACCTTTTTATAGGAAACACAATATTTCTTGATAAATAACATCTCGTAACATGTCTTTCCATATCGTATAGCAATCAGATAAAACATACATTGTGAGCAATATAGTCAAACATCATGCTTCTCAAGAAAACAGTCATTTCAAAGCTATATTTCATCAAAACATTTTTTTAATAAATTTTGTTTTCAAAGGAAGAAAAGAGTCACTCACAACTTATCCTTAGGCCCTGAGTTGATTATATGCCTTTCCGAGCTCTTCTTGGCCTGTAAATACACATTCCTCACGTTACACTTTCCTTAAACTTCCTTTACATGATTGTATGCATAATTAGACTCTAATCATGAATCATCACCGAGCCTTCCCTTTCCGAAGTGATATAATAAGTAAGATTTGCGTTATTAGCGGGATATCTAGCAATATTTCATATTTCCAGCTAGATTACTAGCGAAACTACGCAACCGGACATGTTACTAGCGACACTAGGTTGAGCGAGACTAGCGTGATTTTACCTGAGGAGCGATACTTAGCGATACCCAGCGAGTTTTGTGAGACGGAAAGCTCTCTTGCGTCTCAGTGACACTCGTCTCGCTACCTTTACCTTATCTACTCAGCGATACCCGCTCCTCAGCGGCACCCGATAACCGAGATTTCTTCCTTTCCTTTTTGTTCTTACTCCCATCTGTTAAAAGTCATACATTTAGATAGATTTAGAACTTCTTCCCTTCTACAAACTTGTAGAGAATTGAGTTTCACAGGTTACCTCAAAATTTCAAGACTTAACTCTCCTTTTTTCCCCAGCTATCCAAAAATTACTCTGTGTTGCTCTAGCTCGCACAACAATTCAGTAACCGTTGCTTTTATCTAAAATTTCACATATTTAACTTCAATTTCAGCTTTTCCATCCTTCACAAGAATTTTTAAGGATTTTGTTAACTTACTGACCTTAAAATTTCAGCCTTAGACTCGATCTCTTCGATTCACTCTACTCCAAACATCAGGCATCGTTCAGTTCGTGCGTCCACGAACAACATTCTGTTCCAGCTTAGATTTTAACACCAACACGAGTAGATTCCCATCCAAAATCTACCGGGACACCCTCTTCTACTTCCCTTTGTAGTTCGTCTGAAAAGTGGAACTGACTCAAGTTCTCGAAGTGTCTAAAATGATTAAATATTTAATTCATTTTCTTTGTATATATATCATCGACTTAAGCTCTCGAAGTGTCCAGAATGATTGAATATTTAATTTATTTACTTTTATATATACCACCCACTTAACCCTCCAAGGCAGGCTGGCGCACTGGATTCTCATTTCTTACTTCAACGCAAGGCACCCATAACGCCACCTACCCTAACGCCTTCATCAATCAACCACACTCAACGCATGGCTCCCTCAACGCCTCCTATCTTCAGCGCATACCACGACCAACTACACTACTGCCTCCAACGCATAGAGGCCACAGCTCATGACAACCTTACCAACGCATGGTAAGCTAAGAACGTTCCTTCCCTCGCCAACGCGGCGACTACTTCAGCTCACACCACCATTCGTGATTTCTCCTTCAACGCATAGCCGCACTATTATAAACCAGTGCTTACATATGCTACTAAGGCGTCAATGACAAACGTGCAATACTATGCGTTTATACCTCATCACATCATACCATGCATCCAACTCTCCTTATGTTTATAACGAATAAATCCTTCTCAAGTTCTTCCTCTATGCGTTGTTCTATTGCGTTTACCTTCATCCTGCATCCATGACCATCTTCCTATCCTTGGACATTCCTTGATTATTCCCAAGGTTATTCTTTTAACCTTTTCCTTGCACTTAAACTATTTCTCTTAAGATAGATTGGCATGCGTCCACCACATGCTCCAGTTTTTATGTTTACTTCACAACCTTCTACTTTCCAACACTTGAAAATATCCTACGATAGAAGTCTATGTGTCTTACTTCTTTCCCTTCAAGTTCTCGGGTACTTCCTATGCGTCCACCTTTACTATGCGTTACCTTAGTCTTGACCATGCGTCCAACATGGTCTTTTATTCCTTTCCTTCAGACTTTTCAACGCATCGATTGTTAAAAGTTGGATGTCACAAATCGAGCCTCTACGTGTTAGTGTTGATGCAAGCGTAATGTTGAAGGAGTAGGCTAAAGGATGCGTCCTTATGAGCTTAGCAAGAGACGGAAGGATGTGTTCATAAGAGGCTTGTGTGGCATGATGCGTTTTATGGTGCAGGGAGGGCTATGTGTCCCTAGGTGGCTTTGTGTGGTATGTTGCGTGTTAAAGGAGTTGAAGGATGGATGCGCTCATCTTTGGCGTCCAGCCAAGAGGGCTACGTGCAAATAAGTAGCTGAGAAAGGAAATAAAATAACCTAAAAAATGAGCTCAACTTTGCGTAGAAGGCTTGTTCCAAGGTGATGCGTCCATCATCTCTTCTTACTTAGAAAAATCTAAGCATTAAATATTAATTAAGTCTGATTAGGTGTCAAAATAAAGTTTTGTGGCATGGGCAATCAGAAGGTGGCAAGTTGACGTTTTGCATGAATTTTCTGTGAAGGCTACAAATAGAAGGTCCGACAAAGGAAATTGGTTTGCGCAATTTACTCGAGCCATTTGAGAAGTTCTTCGACCAATTTGCTCTAAATTGAGGGTAGTGTTTGTGAGACTGTCGGGTAAGATTTGGCTAAGGTAGAAGACGTTGTGCGTGTAGGCAAGCTAGGGTAGTGAAAGAAGGTAAGAATTTTATTGAGGTTAATTTCGGTGATTTTGAGCACACAGTGGGTAGGCTGATGGGTCACCGACACTATGGATGTGCAGGCTCTGGGGCGAGGTAAGTCTCGCTAGTGAGCAGGAGACGACGCTACGTGCATACAGGTGTTGAGCGAGCCAAGTCTTTTCAGTCTCGCTGGTCACATTAGTCTCACTGATATTGCTAGTCTCGCTAGGTCTCACTAGTAGGCAGATAAGGTGCACGATGCAGGCTAAGGACAAGGGCACGACGCGGGCATAGCTAAGACGCGCACACGTCCTGCCTTTAGAGGCTATTCTAGCCTTGTCTGTGCGGGCAGTGTCAGGGTGTGCGAGACAAGGCAACTATGCGTGATTTGCAGCACATGGTGGCTGGACAAGCTGTGTGAGTGTGTTGCAGGGCTGTTGGACACGCCTAAAGGTAGCTTGCAACCTTTGGTCATTTTTTATCATTTTTTATTGTAGATGAGCCTTTTACAGCTAAATTTCAATATTAAATACCGGATTGACTTGAGTTATATATTGAATGGAATTTTAAGGAATTTTAACAAGGAAATCAATTTATTTCAGGCTGAGAAGAGCTAGGGAAAGCATATAACCCACTAAGAGCCCGAGACAAATTGTGAGTGAGAATTTTATTTAAAATGATTTCTTTTCTCAATATTTCTAGTATGTTCGAATTATTTTTAAAACATAAGTTTTCTAGCATGAGTTGAGTATGATAAGGCATGAGTTTCTTGATATGAGTTTGTACATGCTTTTACATGGTTTTTGATGATGAAGCCTGATGTTTTATGGTGCTAAGTTTTATACAAAGCATGTTGTTTCATAAATAGTTTGAAACTTTGAGGATTTGTGTAACTTATGTTTATGAACGATTTAATTATTATCAAAGCATGCTTTATTTCCAAATGGATAATAGATGGTCCCCATGCCGAAGGACACGGAGAAGGCATATGGACAGCCTTAATACGTATTATAGGACCCCAGTACTGAAGGACATGAGAAGGTAATTCAAAAACTTGATTGCGCCACTTTAAGTGCTAACTGCAAGTGTACGGGTCAGGTTATAATATAAGGCGGTAAAGTCTGAATATCGTTCCACTGAGGATCCAATTGTGATGGTTTATGTTACTTAGCTATTATAGCATCAAATCAATTTTATTTGAGGATAGGAATTTAATTTGTGAATTATGGAAAATAAAGACTAAATAAGGAAAATAATAAAGTGAGAAACACAGGAGTCAAAGAGAGTTCTAGGGTAATGAATCCTTGTTTATTTCATCATGCAATATTATAGAATCATGGATTTTATTGTAATTCATATGCCTAAGTCTAGAAACTTAATTCTAAGTTATTTTCTGTAAAAAAACAACCCTTTCTCATGCAACTCGATTGATTACTATTCTCCTGAAATCAATATAAATTAGATGGCATTAAGAATAGTCTTTAGCAACTTTTATTGTCAACCTAACTACTCATGTGATAGATTAACAACAATTCATTGTTATAGATCAAGTTAAACATACAATCTCTCAATCATACATCTAATGTAACATGTGAAGGTGGCCAATCCTCAAGAATTAAACACAATAACAATGAAAACATAATCATTCCAACAAAACCATGAAAGTCTACAACATCAATATGAATTCATAAACAATTCATCAAAACCCTAAAATAAAGAGTTTAGTCACTCATAGCTTGAAGCAACATGTTCAAACAATATAAACAAAGAAAGAGTGTAAAGAAAGGGAAACTTTATTGAAAATGGGCTCTTGATTGAGGTAGCACCGTCATAACCACCTTGGCTCTCACGTCGGAACTCGAACGACACCACGACTCTCTTGAACTCTTTTCCTCTTCCTTGCAACTAACTCACTCTTTGAACTCTTTTGTGAACTCTCACTCAATTTTCTCCTTCTTGTGACTCTTTTGGTCTGTAATTTCGTGCTTTGATTCATTATTAGGGCTGCTAGAAACCCCAAATTTATAGAGTTGGCCGCCTAAGAAAACTTTCCAAAAATACAATTTTTACAAAAAAGGAAACTGGTGCCGCGGCGCTGCTGCTATGTTGCGGCAGACGCTGCTCTCGGGTTTTAGCGCCGCAGCGCTGCCCCCATTTTGGCAACTTTGTTATTTTCTTCTCTTTTTCACCGTATTCTTGCTCGGTTTTGATCTTTTGGTATTTTCTTGTAATTTTTCTCATTTTAACGTGAAAACCACTAGCAACAAGTTAAATCTATTATAAACTCCCTTAATTTGAGAGAATAGAAAGCACTTTTCAAGTGTTTATCAACGGGCAACCGAGGTTATGATTCCTATGTCCACATAGAGGGAGATTTGACGCTGTTGTGTTAAGATTACTCCACACAGCTAAGGTTATTGGACATTGGGTGTGTCGAGATTGCTTCACTCCAACTAAGGTTGTTGTCGATGTTGAGTAGTGTTGAGCTCTGCCCCACCTCAACTAAGGAAAATCTTTCAGGCATAAGTTAATATTTATGAATTTTGGATGATGAACGGTTTACTATTTTATTACCTGATTTTCAAGCATGAGTTTGTTGAACATTTGAGTTAAGTATCGATTTCTAAACTTGTCACTCACTGGACAACCTAGCTCATGGTTTCCATTGTTTTTATGTTTTCCATGTAGCAATCGAAACCTGTGTGCTTAGCCTACACATCAAAATCGTCTACGCCTATTACTTAGTTTGTGAATACTGTAAATATTTGTACTCAAGACTCAACGTTATACATATAGGGGTTTTGAGGATGGAAAGTCTATAAATATGTGTTTTTTTAATATTAAGCTGATGAATGGAAGTCTGTAAATGTATGCTAGCTTATCTTGAGTTTTGAGCATGTTGTCTGAATGAGAGATTTAAACTGTTTATCAAGTGCTTGATATGATTTGAGGATATTACAGGGTGATAGGATGCTTCGAGCTTGTGCTTTGTAGTTCAAAGGTATCTGGGATGTACATTTTGTCACACCCTCTCCCGGATTATCCTCCATAACCCGAGAGGAGATGTGAAGACAGCAACCTTGACTCCTCTGTAAGGTTCACTGTCCAACCATTTTCACCAAAGACGGCCCAGACGAGGTTCTTGCGTAGCCAAAGCATCCCGAACTCGCTCGCTACCTGGAAAATTAGAAAAAATGGAAAACGTGAGCTAAAGCCCTGTGAGCGACAAGTTTTGTAAACGAGCTTTATTTGAAAACAGGCATGTTACATTTGCACATATAAAACAAGGATTTAACACGATTATTCAATAGAAACATACTTTCCACAAAACTTTATCAATCTCGTAAATCCGTTCCAAAACATATGGAATCGTTTTCCAGAATAATTAAATAGAAAACCATTTGGTTTTTCAATCTTTTCCCTTAGTTGAGGCGGAGCAAGACTCAACGCTCTCAACGTCGAAAACAACCTTAGTTGGGGTGGAGCAAGACTCAACACACCGAACGTCGAAATTATCCCTGGCTCGATGGGGAGCAAAACTCGACGCACCAGCCAATCAACCTCTATGTGCACATAGGAATATGGTGGGTTGCCCAAGTACCTTCTCATGTCCCTCAGTATTAGGTCCCGGGGAAACTCACGTGCCTTCTCGAGTCCATCAGCACTGAGCCTCCTCTTAAACATTTTATCAATCAGTTTACATAAATAGTTCATCTAAAACCTTTCATAGAAAACAATATATTTCTTGATAAACAACATCTCGCAACATGCCTTTCAATATCATAAAGCAATCAGATAAAACATGCCTTTTGAACAATATGGTCAAACATCATGCATTTCAAAATAATTCATCACAAAGCCATATCTTATAACAACATTTTTAATAGAATTAATTTGAAAAAGAAAGGTGTCACTCATAAATCACTTAAGAAATTTCTTCTTTTTCCTTCAAATCCTACTTTCCTGAGCTCCTTGAACGCAAGGTTTGAGCTTCTCGCCCGCAAGGTAACAGTTTTCACTCTCTGGTAGCTCAGTTGGACGCAGCGTTCTGACTCTAGAACGCAAGGCTCCATTTTCCTCTGTCAGCTCGGTTGAACGCAACCCTGCCCTTCAACGCAAGGTTGGTAACTACCGCAAACCCTGCCCTTCAACGCAAGGTTGATGACTAATGCAAGGTGCAGTCTAACTCCTCTTACTTCTTTCGGATGCGTCGACCTCTCTTGGATGCAAGGTCTAACTTGAACACATCGTCTATCTTTGAACGCGGCGTTCACCTTGAACGTTGAATTCATCTTGAACGCAAGACAACTTCTTTAACACCAGATGACTAAGTTGTCAATAATGTCTTCTTTCTTGGCCGCAGACCTCCTTTTACAGACGCAAGGGGTTCCTTCTTTCTGCCTTCGTTCTCCTCTCTCTCAAGGATTTTTACTTCAGAATCATCAGTCGTTACTCTTCCCTCAGGGTCCTATTTATAGAGGGCTTGCCATCCTACTTCTCCTCTCTTTTTGCCACTTGATTGCCACATGTCACGCTGCATGTATGACAAACCATGCATTAGTCCAAGTGTCACCTAGCATGAAACACTGTACATGCCTTTTTAACACCTCCTACTTTTAAGGTGTCAAGTCTATATGAAGCCACCTGGCCTTTATAAACTTATCTTATGCGTCCAACATTTTCCAATAGACAACCATTCATTCAACACAACGCCCTCATGCGTTTGTTGAGTTTCCTTTAAGGTTTAAGCTTCACTACTCATTTTTTTCTAACTCTTAGCCAACTACACTACTGTCTTTGACGCATAGAGATAACTCTGTCTTCAACGCATAGGGACCTCAACGCATAACAACCTTACCAACGCATGGTAAGCCAAGTACGTTTCTTCCCCCGCCAACGCCACAACTACTTCAGGTCACAACAACCATTCGTGATCACCTTCAACGCATAGCCGCACTATTATAAACCAGTGCTTACACAATGCCACTAGGCGTTAATGACAAACGCGCAATACTATGCGTTTGTACCTCATCGCATCATATCATGCGTCCAACTCCTTCCTTATGTCCATAACAACAACTCCTTCTCAAGCTCTTCCTCTATGCGTTGGTCCTATTGTGTTTACCTTCATCCTGCGTCCATGACCATCTTCCTATCCTTGGACATTCCTTGATTATTCCCAAGGTTATTCTTTTAACCTTTTCCTTACACTTAAAACTATTTCTCTTAAGATGAATTAGCATGCGTTCACCACATGCTCCAGTTTTTATGTTTACTTCACAACCTTCTACTTTCCAACACTTGAAAATATCCTATGATAGAAGTCTATGCGTCTTACTTCTTTTCCTTCAAGTTCTCGGGTACTTCCTATGCGTCCACCTTTACTATGCATTACCTCTGTCTTGACCATGCGTCCAACATGGTCTTTTATTCCTTTCCTTCAGACTTTTCAATGCATCGGTTGTTAAAAGTTGGATGTCACACATTTGTCTTTGATGAAGTTTGCTTACAATAATAGCTACCAATCGAGCATAGGTATGGCTCTGTATGAAGCATTATATGGCAGGCCGTGCAGAACTCTAGTGTGTTGGGGAGAGGTTGGAGAAAGGAAGCTGGTTGGACTAAAGATTGTGCAGATTACTACAGAGAAGGTGGAAAAGATTAAGGCGAACCTTAAGACAGCTCGAGATCGACAGAAGAGCTATTCTGATAACAGGAGAAGAGATCTTAAATTTGAAGTTGGTGATAGAGTTTTCCTAAAGTTGTCACCGTGGAAGGGAGTTCTGAGGTTCGGTAGGAAAGGGAATTTGAGTCCAAGGTATATTAGACCTTACGAGATCTTGGAAAGAGTTGGACCAGAATTTTACAGATTGGCTTTGCGAATAGAGATGTCCAAGATTCACAACGTGTTTCACATTTCAATTTTAAGGAAGTATATTCCTGATCCTACTCACATACTTGAAGTGTAACCAATCAAGCTAAAAGAAGATTTAAGTTATGAAGAAGAACCAGTCTGAGTGTTAGATGAGAAAGAACAAGTTTTGAGAACTAAGGTAATTTCATTCGTTAGGGTACTTTGGAGGAATCACGGCGTTGAAGAAGCTACTTGGGAAACCAAGGAGCAAATGATCAAGAAGTATCTACATTCTAAGCATTTAACTTAAGTGTTGTATTATTGTTGTGGACAAATTTTCTTGTTTAGATTGAAGGAGGTGTGAAGGAGAAGCCAAGGAAGGTAGGCTTGTGGATTTAGCCGAGGGTATTTTTGGTTAGCCTAATCTTAAACCCTTATGAGATATACCGAGCTTGGGATTTATTTTGACAAGCTAATTAGAATCTAAAAGACTTAAGAGGGTTGTCACCATTTGAACCAAAGTTGAAGGATGTTATTAAGGGTTATGAGTATCACTAATATTATCATCATTAGTATTAGTATTTTTATTATTGTTTTTGTTATTATTAATTAAATGGAAAAACATAAGTTAAAATTAAGTTTGTGGATGTTCGTTTGAATTTCTATTTCAACTAAATTAAATTTCTTAGCTCGTTGCACAAAAATAGATTTATCATTTCCGTACAAGAATGCGTTGAGAATTACTCTAGATGTGATCATGACTACTCAAGTTTTCCTATAAAAACCCAAGTATAAGCATTTATAGGTTTCCTGGTGAGTCCAGGGTCGAACGCAGGGATTTGTAATAACTAGGCGTTGAGAATAAATGCATGACTATGCGGTGACTGTACATGTAAATATGTGCGTTTGTTGATTATATGTGTAAAACTATACATAAAGAATGAAAAGAATTCCCTACTACTAATAATGAAGTGGACGCGGCGTTGGATAGTCATATGTAATTTAGCGTCAGATAGCATGCGTTAAGAATGAATGGAACCATGCGATAGAAGTAGAGTTGAACGCAAGAGCTAATTGTTACCTAAACTTTCTAAGTACAATTACATACCTACAAACTACGTTTGTGAATCCATCTCTCGATGTTTCGACTCCACATTAATCTTATCAATAAGACGCATGGTAAGTTTGCGTTGGCAAAACATGAACTACATCTTTGTACTCATCTAGTCTTAATTAATGCTAAAGATTAACTATCCACTCTCTCAAGCTCGACAGTCATGCTTACTACATTTGTTTGTCAGACAAAGTTATGCAAGCTAAAAATATGCATTAATCAAGATGTAACATACTCAGAATTGCTCAAGAAAAACTAACTTTTAACATTTAACTCATTTAGCATTTAGACAACATGGTGTAAAGTATTTAATACGGAAATAGATGGAAGATGATAATCAATCAAACTCATATTAAGACAATAAATCATTCTCTCGAATGTCATTAACAAAATATAAGCAAGAAGGAGAGAAATGGAAATAAAATAGAGATGAAGGGCGTCAAGCCGCCACTGGCAACGTCTTGCTTCATGGAGGCTTGAGATGGTTGTTATCTGATACATAGATTCCATAAGGTGAAGATTCTCACTCACTGGGAGACAACTCTGAAGGTGCTTGAAATCCTTCTCTCAGAAGAGCTCGAAATGGAGGCTAGTTATGGTGAGGGAGAAACTGTGCAGAGCTTTCGCTTCTTGAACTGGTCTCTCTTCCTCCTCTTCTTGGAGAAGCTTGTGGACTATTTATAGGCGTCAAAAAGTTGATATCATGATGACCTGACACCTTTGCATTAAATTTCAGCCACGCTGCATAGACTTTTCAGATTGTCAGCCTATTTGTTCTGCCATGATCTGATTGGGTGTTGTCCTTTTTCATAATGATACGACAGCTGTTTGAGCATGCGTCTGTTTCTACTTTTGTAAGTAGTGCCAACGCATGGTGATACATTTTTCATCATTCAACTACCAAAATCATGCGTTTAGCTCCAAAGTTACTCTAATTAAATCAAATAGTGACTATAATAACTTGTATTTCTACAAGTTATCACACCCCCAAATTTGAGTTAATGTTTGTCCTTGAACATTTATTTGAAGATTTATTACACTCTACAGCCCAAGTCTAAGTAAAAGCACACCCTCTCAACATGCCTTCTAATCCTTGACTATATCAACAATCAGATAACCATACCAAGCCCTTTTTTAATTAGTGGACTTGCATTGATCCGGGCTATCTACCTTTGTTTTGACATACCAACGATGGGGTGCATGGAAGCAGCCAACATCGAGCAAATACCCTTTCACAACTCGGCACTTATCGCGTTCCTTTTTGGTTGCGTCGACAGTGGTACCGTTTATTTACTTTGCGCTGATCTTGGACTCTCACCTTTGATTATGGGGTGTTAAAGAGCCATTCTCAACTTAACTCTTAACAGGCTAATTTTATGCATTGTCAGCGGAGTTGTTTGTCTAAAGGAATTTTTAATATTATTATTATTATTATTATTATTTTTTATTATTATTTTTATTTTTTTATTTTTTTGAATTCTGAACGCATGGCTCAAACCTTTCTTACCCCCAAATTTGAAGGCAGCAAGGTCCTCATTGCTGAAATCGAGTAATGAGATTGCCTTAGAAAAATTTTGTAATAAAAGAGATTTGAGGCAAAGCTTGCAACGCATACTAATTCTTACAAGTAATTTACCAAGTGTAATATCCTAAGGCTTGCGGGTTAATCCTCTTATTTCAATAAGTCTAAAGGTGAAGCGCATAAATTTTATCATGGAGGTTGGACACATAAACAAAAACAAGGCGGAGAGAATAATAAAGCAAGAAATAATTGAAAGTACAAACTAAAGAGAACAAAAAGATTCATGAAGATATGGCATTGATGCAAAAGTACTATGCGATGTACTAATTCCAAAAAAATTCAAAAGGATACACTAAAGAAAAGAAGGGAAAAATAAACCAAAAGAACACCCCCAAATTTAAGTTCTCCCCGGGGCGTTGTCATTGTTGTCCGTAGGGGGAGGATTTGGATCATTGAACTGTAGGAGTTGCTGAAGGGAAGGACGGATAACTAGCGCTGGGATGCGTTGGACGAACACTTAATAAATATAATTCATCAAAATGCTAAACTGTTCATCCTGACACCGAGCTTGGCGTTGAACAAAACTCCGAAGCTCCGATTGTTGCTGCGCCATCTGAGTCACTTGCTGACCCAACTGTGAGACTTGTTGAGCCAACTCTTGTTGCCGCTGGAGACTTTCTATCTCCTTGCGCCGAATTTCATCCAGGTCTCCCATGATGGGGTGAAGGATCCCATCATCCAAGAACCGTAGCAAATCATGTCACACCCCATCCCAGATACACTCTATACCTAGGATTGAGCATGATCCTACTTTCTCTACCTAGAACTCTATAGGATGGATACCATATAAATAGCAAACAAAGCAACATTTCCATTGACATACTAGAAGAAAATGCAACCTCTCAACAAACATATCTGTATATATACATATAAGGTGCAACACGCCCCACTTTCTACCCTCAGAAATATGCATATTACAAGATATATGTACAGTCTAAGTATTTACAACTATCCCAGAGGTTCGCTTCCAAATAGGCCCAGACGAGATTCTTCTATAGGCTAGGCGTCCTGGACACGCTTGCTACCTGAAACAACAAACAACAACAACAAACTGAATGAGCAGAAAGCTCAGTGAGTGACTAAATCTACTAAACTATTCATAACAAATATAAGCCAGTTTGTGAGTTAATAACCATCACATATCACATCCCAATGAATTACCAAGATTCACTTTCCTCATTGCACATATAACTATCAAATTCTCATGTCTCACAGACTTGCAACTATTTAGTGCTTTCACTTCCCGTCCCTCAGCACTTACTCAATTGTAATTACAATACCATGTGCCTTCACATAAAATCCCTCAGCACAGGTAACAAATTCTATCTTTGCTCAAGTGCCTTCACTCATGATCCCTCGGCACGAGCTAGCAAGTGCCTTCACTCATAGTCTCTAAGCATTGTAGTCCATTTCTTATTGTTATTCAAGTGCCTTCTCAAATCCTTCAGCACTTAATTTCACGCTTACACACATACAAGCTTTCACCATAAGGTCCCTCAGCTACTATTATGTGTGGACATTCATATTGATACTTTTTCAAGTCATTAACACATTATATTCATAAGGCATACTACAATGAATCATGTTTCCTCAACGTTAAGTGTACTAAATTTATCACAAGATATAGCAAAAAGTCACTCACGATTGGTCTCGGCTCTAAGTGGGTTATAAGCCTCCTCGAGCTCTTCTTGGCCTGAAAACACATAATCCTCAAGTTTAGTTTCCATAATTTCCCTTTTTCTTTAACACACAATAGTAACGTTACTCTTTAGAAAATTATAAGCTGCCAGCGTTACTCATTTGATACCAAAACTGTACTAGCGATACTGCGTTGATTGAAACCAGCGAGACTACCTTGAGGAGCGATACCCAGCGATACTCTAGCGAGAATCGTGAGACGCAAAGCCTATCTTGCGTTGCAGCGATACTTGCTTCGCTGCCCTATCTCTCGCTCACTCAGCGATACTTCCGCTGCAGCAGAATCGTTTCCTTCTTCCTTTCTTCTTCCTTCTTCAACCTGCTAAACATCTTGTTTCAGTCAATTTCAGTACTTTCTTCCTTCTACAAACTTGTTAAAGTATAGATCCTTCATCTTACCTCCAAATTTCATGAAGAACATCCTCCCCGTTTAGGATATATCCTTCGACAACTCCAAGTTACCCCTAATCATCCGGCAGTTCAACTATAGTTTCTTCTTCCTAAGTTTGACACACAATTAAACAATTTCAGCTCAAGCATCCTTCATGAAACCTGCTAGAAATCGAGTTAACTTACTAACCTCAAAGTTTCAGCCCGAACCTCCGTCTCTTCAATTTGTTCTTCCTCCAAAACCGAGCATCACTATGAAGAAATAACAGCAGCCGAAACCTCTGTCAATCTTAAGTTTCTTCCACGATTTCAATGAAATTTCCACTTCAAATCAGCATGAACATCTTCTTCTACCTCCTTCCGATGTTTCGCCTTAGTATGGACCTAGCTCGAGCTTTGAAATGCAATCAGAACACTTGAATTCTCAATCCACTTATATATATATCACCGACTTATCCTCCATTTCAACACTATACTATAATCCATTCAACGCATACCCTCTATGCTCAACTTCAACAACGCACACGACCTCTGATGATATTTCTTTTCAAACTCTCCCGCCAAATAGCTAGCAAACGCATTACTTTCTCTCGGCCAATACTCTTTGTCCAACGCATACCCACCTTCGATGCATGGTAGCGTTCACCGCATAGTAGCCTCATCGCAAATCAGCTCCCAACTCCTCGTGGCCTTTACTTCCAACGGCACTCTGCCTTCAATGCGTTTGCCACATAATAATCCTCGGTACAAAGTGATCCTCCACGCCTTATGTCCTCAACGCGTCACGACTTTAGCGCATGATAATCTTCTCTCACCTTTGCGTTTACACCAAAACTGTTTCCATCACAACAGGTTGCCATCAACGCATAGCTGACACTTAGTCGTTTTCCCACTCCAAATGCAAGCCAGCCAACTACTCTTACACATTCACCCATCTCTCGGCCCCTTCTTACCCTGCGTTCTCATGAAATTAGGTGCGGGGCTTACAAATCATCCAAATTTAAATCAACAAATGGCAGCGAAGCAGAGGCGTGTCGCAAGTGATATGGTTCTTCTTGATGATGCGTGCTGGTAGTTGCTTCTACCTGCGTTGAGTTGGGCGGGCAGAAGGTTCGGTAGTTGGTGGAGTTGAAAGATTGAAAAATTGAGGTTATGGCGAGGCGGTGAGAAATGAAAGGGCGCTGACTCCTCAGGATCCAGAGTCAGGGTCGGCTCAACGGGTGGTGGTGGTGGTGGTGGAGTTGCCTTTCGAAAGGTGGATAATTGAGGCGGGGAGAGGGTTAACTCCAGATGGGGCGAAGAAGGCGGCGACATTTCGTTTGACTCTTCGTTTAAGTTTGCGATAGGAAGCTGAAGAGGCGTTGGAAGGCCGCGTTGGGTGGTAGGGAGATGAAGTGGCTCATTTTAGATTTTAGGGGAAGGAGAAGGGGAAGTTGGTGGTGAAGAGGGCTCCTCAGTGATTGGGTCGATGGGAGGAGTATAAATGGTCAAGGCTTGGGTGTAGGCGTCGAGCTGAACGGCTTCTTCGGCTTCACCAGATTGTGAACTCGACGCCTGAATCTCAAAATTCTTCTTGACCAGTTTCCTCTTCCCTGGTTGAGGAAGTTGGGGGGATGATGGTTCTTGTGACTTTGGCGACCTCTTCTTTGAGTTGGCTGCATCAAGCAGATGAGGTGAGTCCTTTAATATTCGTTTCAAACTTTGTGCTGAAAGGACTCCGTTCACTGTTCTGACTTGCGCATCCTCCATGAACTCTGCGTTGTCGCACAGTTTTGTCACAAGAAAGGGGAAGAATAACTGACCCATTGGCTTGAAGAACAACCCCCGAATCTGTGGGGCAATGATGCGTCCCACGTCTAGCTGAATTCCCTGCATGACGCAGTAAATGACCATGGCGCGGTCTCTTGAAATTGAGGCGTCATGCGTTGTGGGGAGCAGCGACCGCTTGATGAAATAAAGCCACAGGTTGGCCTCGGCGATCAAGTAGTTAGGCACCAATGACTGAATGCCCTTTGGGGAAGTGTTCCACTCTGACCCCGGTTTGGCGATGATTGTAAGGGCGTCATTCATTTCGGCGTCTGTAGGCGTCGACATTATTCTGTTACCTTCCGCCGCCGCGATGTTGGGAAGATCAAACAACGCGTTGATCTTCTGAGGCTCGAAGGAAATCATCTCATCCTCAACTTTGACTAAATGTGCCTTGCGGTGAATTGTTCCTTCGTAAAATGCCTCCATGGCGGTGGGTTGGATGACTTGGCCACTTTCACAAAATTGCCTCCAACCCAATGCGTCGACTCTGTGTATGATGAAGGCGGGCAGCTCAATTGGCTTTGGGAAAAATACCACTTCAGTGTAGAACCCACTGTATTGTTTCATTCGGCTCTTCGCCGCCTCCTTTGTTGGTTCCTCAACCAATTTTTCTTTTCCTTTTTCATTCCTCTTAATGGGACTAGCAGGCGTTCTTCTTGCTCTGCCTGCGTCCAAGTTCATTATGACCACTCCAGGTGTCTTAGCCACCTCATTCTCCTTCTTTTTCTCCAGTAGCTTCTCCTTGGTGAACGCTACCTCTTTTTCTTTCTTCTTTTCCTCTCTTATCCTTTTCACATTTTGCTTGATGCGTTCAACTTTTGGTGGCCTCTCCGCATCATTTACTTTCAACTCTACTTCTAACTCCGTCGCAATCTCTGCTATGCGACGGAGAAACTATTGCGACGGAGAAACTCTGCTTTTCTAGCGGCCTTATCAATAGCTTGTTCACCAGCCGCAATTTCCTCTTTTCTTTTCTTCTTGGCGGCGAGAAACGACTCCGTCTTTTCTTTCATCTTTTTGATCTCGTCTCTTAGCTTCTTAGACTTCTCTGCCGCTTTCGCTGCTAGCCGCTCAACAGATGATGCGGCGACCGATGACGCGATAGCCTCAGATGTCCCCGTGTCCTTTGCTTTTTCATTTTTCCTTCTTAGCGGAGGGACATCTTCCTCGGCTTCTTCTTCCCTGGCCCTTACTGGCCTGATTTTCTTTTCCTTGGCGGATTTCTTCTTTTCCACTGCCGCTATTACCTTGCCAATAAGTCTTTCATCGGAGTCCGACTTCTCAAGACCACTCATCGTAGGGACTGACCCACGCGATTCGTTCTTCGTCCTCTGGTCGACCAACCCGTCCAACCAGTCATCGTCTTTTTCATCGATGGTGTCTAGAATATCTCCGAAAACGGTGGATTCGTCATTCCTTCCCACCTTTTTAGCTTCAGACAGGTCCTTGGAGCGCAACGAAGAAGAGGATGATGTTTCTTCCAACTCAGGACTGTTGGGGCGAATAATGGCGAGAGGTTCAGGTGTGGCGGAGGTAGTGGACAGATTCCGACTACCCTGCCTCGAGGATGAGGCCATAGGTTTAGGGCTTTTGGAGGAAGTGGGTTTCTGGGAAGCCATGGAAACGGTATCGGTGAAAAGAGAGACCGGAAATTGTGCCGAAAATCTGAGAATTTGGAGAGATATGGAAGCGTAACTTGGAAAAGGGGTGAAGAGGGGTTTATAACTAGTTTTTGGCTGAGCGCGTGGGTTATAGGCTCGATGCGTGACATCATAGCCGCATTAAATGGTCTGACATCCGTCGATATCAGCCGACTTTAGCGCCGACAGCCTTTTCGAATTCTTGATCTGAGCGATCTGACAGAATCGCTTCAGATCCCCCTCTAGGCGTCGAGATAATTGGATCGCATCGTTTTAGATGTTGACGCCTTGCCATTCAGTTTTCATTCAACACAAGATAATAGATAGCACCCAAACAAAATTTTTCAAAGCAGATATAAAAAAAAATCAAATCAAATCAAATCAAATAAATCAAAATAAATTAAAGATAAAAATAAAATCAAATCAAATAAAATGACGAAAAGAAAGGGAGAAATGAAACAATGCGGTAAGAATTGAAACAATGCGATAAGAAATGAAACAATGCGGTAAGAAGAAAAAAAAATTAGGATGCGTCCCTGGGATATAAGTGTTTGTTGTCAACGCAGGGCGCGTCCATCTTTTCCTCATTCGATCTTTACTAGGTTAACAGTTACTTTGTCTCGTTCAAGGCAGTCTCCAAAATATGGTTTCACGCGTTGACCATTAACTTTGAATGCGTTGGTGCCGTCTTCATTCATCAGCTTTGCGGCACCACGAGGAAAAATTCCCTGGATCTCAAAATAAATCACTAGAACATCTTGTTCATAGTTTACCTGTGGCGCTGATCAGGGCACTCGGCGTTCCAAATCTCGTAAAAAAAAAAAAAATTCTCCGCAGCGTTCAATTTGTGACAATTTTGGGCTAACGCGTCGTTCATTACTTCGTCACCTGGTGTTAGCCCAATTTTTGTTGGCTCTCAAATGCTGGTTGGCTTGATTTTTCAATTACTTCTCTTTGAAAAGTTGTCGCCGCCTTTGATGAGTTGTTTCTTTTTCGAAAGGTTCTCTCGATCTCAGGGTCAGAAATGAATGAAGTTTGTTCTTCCTTGCTCATAAAGTGTCAGAAACGTCTTCGGCAAAACGCTCAGTACGGCCCAAGATAGAGATTTTTGCATAAATCAACAAATAATATCAAAACCTAAATTATTAATTCAAATCCCCGGCAACGGCGCCAAAAATTTGTTCGTTTGAATTTCTATTTCAACTAAATTGAATTTCTTAGCTCGTTGCACAAAAATAGATTTATTATTTCCGTACAAGGATGCGTTGAGAATTACTCTAGATGTGATCATGTTTAAGCAAGTTTTCCTATAAAGACCCAAGTATAAGCATTTATAGGTTTCCTAGTGAGTCTAGGGTCGAACGCAGGGATTTGTAATAACTAGGCGTTGAGAATAAATGCATGACTATGCGGTGACTGTACATGTAAATATGTGTGTTTGTTGATTATATATGTGAAACTATACATAAAGAATGAAAAGAATTCCCTATTACTAATAATGAAGTGGACACGGCGTTGGGTAGTCATATGTAATTTAGCGTCAGATAGCATGCGTTGAGAATGAATGGAACCATGCGATAGAAGTAGAGTTGAACGCAAGAGCTAGTTGTTACCTAAACTTTCTAAGTACAATTACATACCTACAAACTGCGTTTGTGAATCCATCTCTCGATGTTTTGACACCACATTAATCTTATCTCTAAGACGCATGGTAAGTTTGCGTTGGCAAAACATGAACTACATCTCTGTACTCGTCTAGTCTCAATTAATGCTAAAGATTAACTATCCATTAACTATCCACTCTCTCAAGCTCGACAGTCATGCTTACTACATTTGTTTGTCAGACAAAGTTATGCAAGCTAAAAATATGCATTAATCAAGATGTAACATACTCAGAATTGCTCAAGAAAAACTAACTTTTAACATTTAACTCATTTAACATTTAGACAACATGGTGTAAAGTATTTAATACGGAAATAGATGAAAGATGATAGTCAATCAAACTCATATTAAGACAATAAATCATTCTCTCGAATGTCATTAACAAAATATAAGCAAGAAGGAGAGAAATGGAAATAAAATAGAGATGAAGGGCGTCAAGCCGCCACTGGCAACGTCTTGCTTCATGGAGGCTTGAGATGGTTGCTATCTGATACATAGATTCCATAAGGTGAAGATTCTCACTCACTGGGAGATGACTCTGAAGGTGCTCAGAATCCTTCTCTCAGAAGAGCTCGAAATGGAGCTGGTTATGGTGAGGGAGAAATAGTGCAGAGCTTTTGCCTCTTGAACTGTTCTCTCTTCTTCCTCTTCTTAGAGAAGCTTGTGGACTATTTATAGGCATCAAAAAGTTGATATCATGATGACCTGACACCTTTGCATTAAATTTCAGCCACGCTGCATAGACTTTTCAGATTGTCAGCCTATTTGTTCTGCCATGATCTAATTTGGTGTTGTTCTTTTTCATAATGACATGACAGCTGTTTGAGCATGCGTCTGTTTCTACTTTTCAGATTGTCAACGCATGGGCTCGACGCATGGTCTCAACCCACTAGGCTCGACGCATGGTCTCAACGCATAGGCTCGACGCATGGGTTTCCACTTGTTCTCGTAGCAGCTTCGTCTCTTCGTACTTTGATTGTTTGCGCTTAGTTCGTTGAATTTGTTCGTTTAATTTCTAATTAAATTGAATTGAGTTTCTTAGCTCGTTGCACAAAAATAGATTTATCATTTCCGTACAAGCATGCATTGAGAATTACTCTAGATGTGATCATGACTAAGCAAGTTTTCCTATAAAGACCCAAGTATAAGCATTTATAGGTTTCCTGGTGAGTCCAAGGTCGAACGCAGGGATTTGTAATAACTAGGCGTTGAGACTAAATGCATGACTCTGCGGTGACTGTACATGTAAATATATATGCCTTTGTTGATTATATGTGTAAAACTATACATAAAGAATGAAAATAATTTCCTACTACTAATAATGAGGTGGACGCGGCGTTGGGTAGTCATATGTAAAACAATGCGTCAGATAGCATGCGTTGAGAATGAATGGGACCATGCGATAAAGGTGGAGCTGAACGCAAGAGCTAGTTGTTACCTAAACTTTCTAAGTACAATTACATACCTACAAACTGCGTGTGTGAATCCATCTCTCGATGTTTCGACGCCACTTTTATCTTATCTCTAAGATGTATAGTAAGTTTGTTTCGGCAAAAGATGAACTACATCTCTACACTCATCTAGTCTTAATTAATGCTAAAGATTAACTATCCACTCTCTCAAGCTCGACAGTCATGCTTACTACATTTTTTTGTCAGACAAAGTTATACAAGCTAAAAATATGCATTAGTCAAGATGTAACATACTCAGAATTGCTCAAGAAAAACTAGCTTTTAACATTCAACTCATTTAGCATTTAGATAGCATGGTGTAAAGTATTTAATACGGAAATGGATGGAAGATGATAGTCAATCGAACTTATATTAAAGAAACAAATCATTCTCTCGAATGTCATTAACAAAATATAAGCAAGAAGGAGAAAAATGGAAATAAAATAGAGATGAAGGGCGTCAAGCTGCCACTGGCAGCGTCTTGCTTCATGGAGGCTTGAGATGGTTGCTATCTGATGCATATATTCCATAGGGTGGAGATTCTCACTCACTAGGAGATGACTCTGAAGGTGCTTAGAATCCTTCTCTCAGAAGAGCTCGAAGTGGAGGCTGGTTATGGTGAGGGAGAAATAGTGCAGAGCTTTCGCCTCTTGAACTGGTCTCTCTTCCTCCTTTTTTTTTGGAAAAGCTTGTGGACTATTTATAGGCGTCAAAAAGTTGATATCATGATGACCTGACACCTTGTGCATTAAATTTCAGCCACGCTGCATAGACTTTTTAGATTGTCAGCCTATTTATTCTGCCATCATTTGATTGGGTATTGTTCTTTTTCATAATGACATGACAGCTGTTTGAGCATACGTTTGTTTCTACTTTTCAGATTGTCAACGCATAGTCTCGACGCATGGACTCAACGCATGGGCTCAGCACATAGGCTCGACGCATGGGTTTCCACTTGTCCTTGCAGCAGCTTCGTGTCTTCGTACTTCTATTGTTTGTGCTTCTTTTCTTCTTAACCCTGCGTTAGGAACATAAAAGCTCATTGTTTTTCAGGTATTTTCTTTTGTAAGTAGTGCCAACGCATGGTGATAAATTTTTCATCATTTACCAAAATCATGCGTTTAGCTCCAAAGTTACTCTAATTAAATCAAATAGTGACTACAATAACTTGTATTTCTACAAGTTATCACTCTTCTTTTCTTCTTAACCCTGCGTTAGGAACATAAAACCTCATCGTTTTTCAGGTATTTTCTTTTGTAAGTAGTGCCAACGCATGGTGATACATTTTTCATCATTCAACTACCAAAATCATGCGTTTAGCTCCAAAGTTACTCTAATTAAATCAAATAGTGACTATAATAACTTGTATTTCTACAAATTATCAGTGGACATAAAAAAAAAAAAAAACAAAGAGAAAGTGGATGCAAGTCGGTGGGATAAGTATGAAAAGGGAAATCATCTTTTTTATTTTCATTGCCGACTTTCATCTTCCTCCAAAGCCAAAAACACTATGGTTCTTCATTTAGGCATTGAAAGAGAGAAGAAGGAGAAGATTTAGGTTGATTGGAGTGGAATTTTGAAGAGAAACTTTGTGGAATTCAAAGAGAAATTGAAGTTGGCCTGGAATTCGCGCAATCTAGACAGGTTGTGATGTTAGAAGAATATCAAGCTGTAGGGATCGAATCTGGAGCTGAAAGTTTGCACTTAGTAAGTTAACCCATTTTTTATAAACTTTTGTGAAGGATATCGGAGCTAAATGTGAAGGAAAACAGGTGACATTGTAAGTAGAAGTAACTAGTTTGGTGTTTTAGGTAGTCTGGAGCAGGGTCATAGAATTTTGAGTTATCTGTTAGACAAAGAGAAGTTAGACCCTGAAAATTGGAGGTAAGCTAGTTAACTCAATTATTTATAAGTTTGTAAGAGGATGTAAAATCTAATTGGGGCTGGACATACTATTTTTGGTAGCTGGAAGTGAAGACAGTATCCTTGAGGCTAACGGGTGAAGCTTGAGCGAGACAAGTATCACTCGTCTCGCTAAGTCTCACTAGCTACATTTTCTCACAAATCTTGCTTGTCTCGATAGTCTCGCTCATCTCTCTAGTCTTGTTAGTCTCGCTCAGTGAGATCTGTGAGGCTAATGTGACTAGCAAGGACTGTGAGGCTAGTGTGACTAGCGAGAGTAGGGAGAGTAAGGAGACGAGCGAGACTAGTGAGACGAGCAAGTCTCGCTGGTCACGCAAGTCTAGCTAGTTTACTTGGTCTCGCTAGTAAGCTAAATTTCAATACTAAAGATCTATTTCGCATATATTGAAGGAAATCTTAAGGAATCTAACAAAAGGGAATTAAATTATTTCAGGTTAAGAAGAGCTAGGAGAAGCTTATAATCCATTAAGAGCTCGGGACAAGTTGTGAGTGAAAATTTTATTTATAATGATTTATTCTCTCGATATGTTTAGTATGTACGATTATTCTTAAAACATGGGTTTCCTAGCATGCATTAAGTATGATAAAGTATGAGTTTCTTGAAATGACTTTGAGCATGTCTTTACATGATTTTGATAATAAAGCATGATATTTTTATGGTGCCAAATTGAAGAAAGGCATGTTGTTTGTTCAATAGTTTGAATTTCTGAGGTTTTGCTAAACTTGAGTTTATTAATGAATTATTTATTATCAAAGCATGCTTTATTTTTTTAAAAGGATAGTAAATAGTCTCCAATGCCAAAGGACACAGAGAAGGCATATGGGCAGCCTTAAAACGGTAATATGGTCCCCAATGCCAAAGGACTTTGAGAAGGCATTTGGGCAGCCTTAATATTGTAGTATGGGACCCCAGTACTAAAGGACTCGAGAAGGTACTCGGGCAGTCCAGGATATGATTCCTATGTGCACATAGAGGTATATTCGACGTTGTTGTGCTGAGATTACTCCACACAGCTAAGGTTATTTGATGTTGGGTGTGTCGAGATTACTCCACATAGCTAAGGTTATTCGATGTTGAGTAGCGTTGAGTTTCGCTCCACCTCAATTAAGGAGAATCTAATAGGCATATACAAAATTTTATAGTTTCGATGATGAAATGCTTACTGTCTTATTACTGTCTATGGAGCATGATTTCATTGAGTTTAAAGCTAAGTATAGTTTTCTAAATTTGTCACTCACTGGGCAACCTAGCTCATGTTTTCCATTGTTCTTTTTGTTTTCCCGGTGGCGAGCAAAACCAAGGTGCTTAGCCTACACAACAACTCGTCTGAGCCAGCTACTAGTTTGTGAAAATTATAAATATTTGTACATAAGACACACATTGTACATATAGAGGTTTAAGGTGTGGAAGTTTGTAATCATATGTTAAGTTTTGAGAAAGTCTGTAAATGTATGCTAGCTTATCTTAAGTTTTAAGAATGGTGTTGACTAAGAGTTATAAACTGTTTATTAGGTGTTCAGTATTTATTTGAGGATTCTACAAATTGACAGTAGATTTTGTAAGAAGGTCGATGTCTGCTATCCTCACATCTTTCCTAGGTTAAGAGGGTAACTTAGAAGGGGATGTGACAGCTAGTGGGCTAGTTATGTGCAAGTAGTGTAAGCCCCATACTTGACATTGTGAGAAGGCAAGTTAAGAAGAGACTATGAGACGGGCATTAAGTTGAGAAAGTTGGCCGAATTGTGTGGGAGCAAAAATGGCTAAGTGTTGGTCATGCGTTGGTGGGGCTATGCGTTAAGAGTATGTCTAAGTCTTGACGAGACCACTGGTAGCTATGCGTTGAAGAAGGTAGTTCGGCGTGGACGCAGATGTGAAGGAAGACCACTAGGCGTTGAGAGCCACGAGGCGTTGAAGGCCACAATGCGTTGAAGGCCACTATGCGTTGAACGCTACCATGCGTTGAAGGTTCGTGGATAGAAGAATGGTCAAGAAGAGTTATGGGTTGAAGGGTGGTATGCGTTGGTGCATAGAAGAGTGGCCGAGAGGATCATGCATTCGTCGGCTATCCGGCAATGGGGCGTTGAGCAATTGTAACATAGTAAGTTGAAGCTATGCGTTGCTGAAGCCATGCACAGAAGGTAAGCGTCGATTAGTTAAATATATAGAGATGAAGTTGAGATTAAGTCAGTGGTATATATATATGAGTGGACTGAGTATTCAATTATTTTAATCACATTTCAGAGCTCGAGTTGATCTCATTTCGAAGCTAAACAACGAAGAGAGGTAGAAGAAGGTGCTTATGTTGGTTTGGAGTGGAATTCTCATCGTTTTCGTGGAGAAACTGAAGCTGGAACGGAGAGTTCAGCTGGTGTTACTTAATCTGAGTATTGTTCAGTGTTTGAAGAAGAACGAACTGTGGAAGCTGTGGCTAGGGTCGAAATTTTGAGGTTAGTAAGTTAACTCGATTTCTAGCAATTTTCATGAAGGATACTTGAGCCGAATTTAAGTAATTGTGTGATAAACTTCAGGTAGAAGTGATCGAAGCTGAATTGCTAAATGATTAGAAGCAATTCGGGGTTATTTGAGAATATCTCTCAAACGAAGAGGACTTTCATTACGAGATTTTGAGGTAAGATAAAGGACTTATTTCTTTACAAGTTTGTAAAAGAAAGAAAGTTCTGAATTTGGCTGGAATGCGATGTTTAGCAGGTTAAAGAAAGAGTTAGAAGGGAAAGAAGAAAACAATGGCCGTTAGGTGTCGGTTAGACAGTGGTATCGCTGAAGAGCTGGAGACTGAGCAACAAAGCGAGTTTCGCTGGAAACGCAAAGGACTTTGCGTCTCACAACTCTCGCTGAAGTCTCGCTGGGTGTCGCTCCTCAGGTAATCTCGCTAGTCTCGTTCATGCCGGTTTCGCTAGTGTAGTGCCCTATTGTGTGGTTTCGCTGGTAATCTCGCTAGTGACATAGAGTATCGCTAATTGTGAATATTTTGGGGGAAAAAGAGAGTTCGGTGATGGAACGAGTATAAAGTCTAATTATGTATACTTATTGATCATAGAAAGGAAGTCCAAAGAAAACTTAATGTGAGAAATGTGTATTTTCAGGCCAAAAAGAGCTCGGGACCGCTCAGAGCCAGGACAATTAGTGAGTGACTTCCTATTTTATATAATGGTTACTCTTAGCATGGTTACTTAGTAATGAGTGAGTAGAAACTATCGTATCGTGTAACTATTGAACATTTGTGTTGTGTTGTGTTGATAAGTTTTAAGGATGTTATACGTACTATCTAAATGCAACCCATGACTGAGGGACCTTGTGTGAAGGCCTATGGGGAATATGTTATATGATACTCAGTGCTGAGGGACCCCGTGTGAAGGCACTTGAGTAGTTGGATGAAACGGATTTCAGTGCTGAGGGACCTTGTGTGAAGGCATATGAAAATCCAATACATGATAGCCAAGTGCTAAAGGACCACGAATGAAGGCACTTGAGCAGTGGATTGGTAGGAAACCAGTGCTGAGGGACCACGTGTGAAGGCACATGGAAATTTCGACATAGTGAAACTCAGTGCCGAGGGACAATATGTGAAGGCACTTGAGGGTTTGAAAATGCCGAGGGATGAAGTGTGAAGGCATTTGAATATGTGAATAATGAGAGTTTTGTACAGGAGGTTGAGTGCGTTGAGTTTCGCTCCGCCACAGCTAGGGAATGATAATTGTATTGCTATTGTTCGGATAATAGTACTGCTAGTGTTCTATAGCATGGGTGACTTAGAATTCTTATTTATATAAATACGTGGTAGCTACTATGACTCATATTAACTCAAGAAGTTTAATAGTAACTAGATAATTCAGTCACTCACTGAGCGTTAGGCTCACACTTTCTTGTTTGTGTGTTTGTTGTTTCAGGTAGCGAGCGTGTCTGGGACGCCTAGCCTACAGAAGATTCTCGTCTGGGCCTACCTTGGAGTAGTCCTCTGGGATAGTTGTAAATTCACAGTTTATGTTCATGTTTTACTGCCATACATGTTCCTTGGGATGTAGAGAGATTTGATTTCGTAGTGTATGTAAAGAACACTTGTTTGATGAGTTGTTATGTTTATACATGATGTTTGAGCAGTTATGTTTATTTGATGAGGTTAAGCTGGCATATAGCTAAGTCTTGATGATCTGGAGTTGATTAATGTTACAGTATAGAGGAAACGGGTGTATGCAGGTTCGCACTCACTCCTAGTGGAGAAGGGTATCTGGGAGGGGGTGTGACAAGTAGTGTGAGTAAGACTTGCAGAAGAGGAATCGTAATTCAGTGATTAGTTAGTACGAAGTGAGTTGATTTTGAAGAGTTAGCTAAGGCAATATAAGAGAGGAGGAAGCTCTAATTGAAAAAGAAGATTAGAGGGTCGATATCTGTTGTCCTCACACGTTTTCCTAGGTTAAGATGGTAACTTGAGAGGGGGTGTGACACTATGAATATGACCCACTTTCTATTCTAATAGTTACAAATGGTTTGATCCAAACTGTTCATGTGGCAACACGTGAGGGCGAGTATCCTATACAAAGAGTTTGTATAAGACCAGACCACAAAGTATTTAATCTCTCTATGTAAATTTGTTAATTGATGAGAGTAATATTTCATAGGTGATGGAGTTAGAAACGTGCAACGGAAGAAAAACGGATGCAAAGCACTCTAATTAATTTAAAGGAAAAACATGCTTGGATGAATTAAAATACAAATAAAGTAACACTTACTTGTTGTAGCTCAGAATTTGTCCCCGAGAACCTCCAAAAACTAATCACGAACTATTCACAGACCACCACTAGAGTTTTCTCGTTATTCTCGAGCCTTAGGATCGATGGTGGGATCCAAAATTGAGTCGAAAATTGGAGCAAAAGGTGTACAAAACTATTTTTTGTTTTTCAGAGAATGCTCTCCCGTAAAGTTTTCTCTTCAAATGAAAATCACCCCTTTCAGCTTTTTCTTTTTTGGCTATTTAAAATGGATTTCATGCATCTTAAACTTACATGTTGTAGGACACCACTCAAGTGAATAAGATGCTTGAAGAAGAAAAGAGTTGCATGTGAAGGAGAGGTCTCCACCTCCTCCTTCACCATGCAATTGAAAATTATTTCTCAATTTTTGATTTCATAAATAAAAAACTCAATTTAATATAATTAATTTAAATAATAATTAATTAACTAATCAATTAATTACATTAAATTAATATTAAATTTATACTTCTCAACTTTTCCGACAATTAAAACTCGATGAATCTCTATTCACCGGTATAATATTTAAATCACATTTAAATATTCTTAAAAATCCCAATTCGTCTAATTCACAATTACACGAACCAAATCATAAAATGCTCCTTTTTCTAAATTTGAACACTTCAAATTGTCTCAATATACTGTTCTAAGGTTTAGTCCATGAGCTAACAAGGGGACCTAATGGACCTACAGATCATAAGCTCCAACGATCCAAAATTAATTGGTTAAAATCTTTAACCTAGTTAATTAACGTTCGTTAACTACTAGGTCACTCCACTAAAGCCCAGTAGCTGCTTTCTCCTCACTGTAGATATATTTATGTTCATATAACTATAATTAGTAAGTCGATCATTCACAAATTGTTCGTAGTTATAGCTGGGTCAAAATACTATTTTACCCCTGTAATTAATTCTTGTTCATTAAGTCCCACTGATCTTCTAATGAACAATTGGTTTGTGGTCCAACCAACAAACCGAATCCCTCTTGAGCTAATGAGAGGGTGGGGCCCTTTGTTCAAGACCTGGATTGAGTACTTAAGGGAACAACTTATGTACTATCCTTTAATAAGGTAGGAGTGAATTCCATCTTGTAGGACCATGTCCCTAGCTATCTGCCTGATCTTATCCCAAAAATGGGAGGCATATTGAGTCAGTAAACTGGCCACTCTCACCCTTGCACATTAAAGAATAATCTCAAACAAATAGGAGTTCATAGCTAGCTCAGGATAAAGATGGAGTTACTTAGGTCATCAGGTTGAAATAATTAGTTTTAATAGTAAACGATGTTGAAAAGTAAACGTGATTATTTCTTAGTCCAGTCTTATGCAAACTCATTGCATAGGATACCCCCACTCACATGTCTCTACATGAACGATTTAGGATCACATCGTTTGTATCAAATACTAAATGGGCCATATCCATAGTGTTCCCAAGATAAGGTACCCAGCCTTTATCCATATACTATAGATCATTTTTGTTGGCTATAACTTAAAATTGATCAACTTTTATCATATAAAGTCTAAGAATTCACCATATAACCATGGGTTCTTAGTTTATTGGATTTAAAAGCAATTCACATATTCAATAACAACTTTACTGAATAAACCTCGATAACAACTTTATTGAGAATAAAATTCATAAATTACAAACGAGTTTTAGGACAAAAAACCCAACAATAGGATGATCATGTACGACTCAATCTTAATTTTGAGTGACTTATGAAGTCCTGTTTGTGAGGTTAGTGATAGCTCTCGAAAAGAGCTATTTTTATGTCTCTAATATTGCTTGCTTGTTTAGTATAATATGATCAAATGTCTATTTTTGTAGGTCGAGGAGTTCATAAAAATTTCTTCTTCTCCTTCATATTTCTAGCCTTTTAGCTTAGGTTTTTCTTCATTTCTTGGGTTGTAATCATGGATTGGGAACTCCTTCCTCTTCAATTTTTGTTAATGAAGTTGATTAGGTAAGTAATCTTCTAGTTCTTGGGGGCAACTATTATATAATTATTGATATTTGTATTAATGAATTTATATTATGATTATGTCTCTTTGAATATGTTTTTACTTTTTGATGTATGTTTTGGTTGGATTGACTCACCTTACCTTGAATGTATGTCTTAGCTATCGATTTTTGCTCGCGCGTTTCCTTGTGTTCATCCATGCCTAAAATCGATAAGTAGCAAGGGTTAATGTATGCATGTTAAAGAATATAGGCTACCCATAGGCTTTAGAATGTATGCTGAACCTAGATTCAAAGAAACTCAATTAATTAGGTTAGGGCTTTTTTGCTAATTAATCACACAATTGAATCCTAGGACTTAATACACTTGTTCTTGATTTTAATTGATCGCTATCGAACCCAATTAGAATTCGAGACTTGTAGTTTAATTAGGGCTTAACGCTTTAATTAATGGCTAGGATGTTTGCTCGGTTTATTCCAAATGATTGGGCTGCCTATTGCGTCTATGAATTTTGATGAATCGAGTAAGTAGTTGTGATTGCATAATCAATTATGAGTTCATATAGATATTTCAATGATATAAGTTACACACGAATCCCAATTTGCTCCCAAGACTAGAATTCCTACCCTTGATTACATTTTCTCGTTATTTTACTTTCTTGCATTAAATTTCATGCATATTTCTAATCCACACCAAGCAACTCACGTTTATCCCTTTAATTAGGAAACTTGCTTAACGTAATGAAGTCTACAGTCCTTGTGGTTCGACCCAGACTTACCACTATTGCTACACCATCATAGTAATAGGAGTAGAATTCAGTATTAAAAATTTCTCCGCCCCCACCCTAACCCCAACCTCGACCCCAACCCCGATCCTCGACCTTGTCCCGATTAAATAAAAAAGTTAATTATATATATATATATACATATCACTCTCACTCTCGCATCTTTTCCTCATTCACAATCACTCTATCTCTCTTGCTCTCTCTCACACTCTCGCTCTCACTCGCTCTCTCTCTCGCTCTCATGTTAGGATGGGTCCCCACGGGGACCCGTTTTCCCGACAAGGAATTCCCACCCCCGTCCCCACCTGAAATGGTGGGGATGGGGGCAGAGATGGGGTAAATTCCCCCCACGGGGGCGAGGATGGGGAACCCCCCTACCCGACCCAGTCTCATTGCCAACCCTAAGTAGGGTAGATGAATAATTCCCTTAAGTCCTGATTTCGGGTCTTAAACAAAGGGCCCCACCCTCTCACTAGCCCAAGAGAGACTTAGTTTATGATTGAACCATAAAGAAATTGTTTATTAGAGAAATCAGTGGTACTTAAGGAAAAAATGTAATTACAAGCGTGAAACGGACATTTTTGACCGAGCTGTAATTACAAACAATTTGTGAAAGATCAACTTGCTTATACTGATTATATACATGGACACAACTTGTACTACGGTGCATAAGAGTTTAATTATGAGTCTATAGTGGTTTGTCATGTAGTTACTGCATGAAAATTAATTTAATTAAAGAGTTTAAATAATTAATTTTGTATCATTGAAGCTTGTAATCTGTAGGTCCATAAGGCCCCCTTGCTAGCTCACCACGGACTAACAAAGATCAACTATGTTGAAAGAAAATTTTGAAATGTTCAAATTTATGAGGGAAAATAAATTGTATTGGATGAAATTAATTACATGATTTATTGTAAAGTTTATTTGAATAAGATTCAAATTATAACTTTATAATACGGAGAATTCATTTATTTGAATATGATTCAAATAATTAATTATTTATTTGGATGAATCGATATAAATAAATATAGGGAGAATTAATTAATTAATTAATTTTAATTGGATTCAAATAATTAATTATTGGACAAATTGCAAAGGCCATCCCTGAAGTATGGTGGTAGTTGTAATTAGACCCTCAAACTTTCAATTGTAAAAATTGGGCCCCTAAACTTCTTCAATTGTAAAAATTGGGACCCTCAAGCTTATAATAATTGTAGAAATTGGACCGACAGATGTTAAAAGTTGAAATCTTAAACTTATAGAAATGTTACAATTGACACAATTATATAAGTTTGAAGGTCCACTTTGACTGAACTTTAACATTTATATAATTTTGAGAGTTTAATTTGTAAAATTGGATTGGCATTAAAGACAATCTTTGATTCTTGATTTGAATTGAAAAACTTGAATGGTTGGTGTTTTAATTGTTAGATATGTGAATGTTTGCAAAATTGATTATTTAGGCATATTTGGCATCAAATTTTAAAGTTTTGATTAGATAAATTGTAAAACCCTCGAGGGTTAGGGTTTTTTTTTGTAATTTTTCATTGAATGTAACAGTGCTGTAAATTCTTGAAAGAAAAACGTTGGTTTTTACGAAATAAAGAAATTTAAAATCTGAAATTTTGTTGTACGTCATCTATTGTACATCATTAAAGCATCTAGCAGATTTGATTGAAGTATGTGCAGCTTAAATTTCAAAGGACTAAATTTAGGTGTTTAAAATCCTAAATTTTGATGGCCAAAGAAAAGATTGAAGACCAATATATGTCTTCGAAATTAAAATTACTGTAATTTATAATTTTATCTGTAATTTCTAGGATATGTCAAATATGCTGGTCAATTTTACTTTATTTAGTTTAAATTAAATTGAATGTTCCATAAAATATGCTATTGAGATTAAAATCTCATCATAGGTTAAGCATGTCATGTTTTTTACTTAAATATAATTTTTATATTCAATTTATTAGGGTAATTCTTCATTTGAAATTGCATGAAGTATAGATTCTCTTTATTTAAAATATAATTGTTATATTTAAATTATTCGAATAATTCCTAATTAAATGCATGTAAAGATTTCTTTTATTTAAATGTAATTGTTATATTTAAATTATTATGATAATTCCTAACTAAATGCATGTAGAGATTCTCTTTCATTTAAATATAAATGTTATATTTAAATTATTAGAATAATTCCTAATCAAATGGATGTAGAGATTCTCTTTTATTTAAATATAAATGTTATATTTAGATTGTTAGGATAATTCCTATTTATATGCATGTAAAGATTCCCTTTAATTTAAAAAATAAGTATTATATTTAAATTGTTGTAGAGATTTATGTAGAGATTCTTATTTAATTAAAATATAATTGTTATATTAGATAATTAAATGAAGAATTAAGTAAGATTGCATGCTTAGATAAAAATAAGTTTAGTTTAATTCTAAATTATTTTAAATTATAGTTTATGTTTATATTTTTCTAATGAGATTAGAAATACTACATATTTGTCTAATAGGAATAGAAATTTCTTAAATAAAGATACAATTAATTAATTTTAGTTTATCTTTTTAATTTTCTAATGAGATTAGAAACATTGCATGTTTGGCTAATGATATTAGGATTTTACTTGGATAAAAATAAAATGGATTCAATTTTCTATATTGTGACACCCTAACCTTTGACTTATAGGGTGTAAAGTTGGAAAAACAAGCCTATAAAGTTATGAAATTTTAAAAATTAGGGTTTGTGGAGTTAGCCAAATTTTGGTTAAAGTGTTGGATTTTTTGCTAAAATATTGGAATTTTGGAATTAATTTGGACATTTAAAAGGTTGAAAAAGGTCACTAGGAGCCGACAGGAACTTTCCTGAAAGAAGTCAAAGTTTACGGGAAAAGTCAGCGGAAGTTATCCAAAAAAGTCAATGGATCTTTACGGGAAAAGTCAAACTTACCGGAAAAAGTCAACGAATGTTATCAAAAAATTGAACTTACCGGAAAAAGTCAACGTAAGTTGCCAGGAAGTCAACTACCGGGAAGAAGAGTTTACCGGAAAAGAGGAACTTACCAGGAAGCAACTTTCAGGAGTTGAACCGGTGGAACTTACCAGGATGAACCGGCAGAACTTACCAGGAAGCAAAGGCGGGAAGTTGAGCTGTCGGAAAATACCGAGAATTACACTGAAAAATTGGGTTGAACTGCCAAAAGTTACTGGGAAACCGGACCAGGAAGTGAATCGGCAGAACTTTACGGAAAATGTTGAACCGGTAGAACTTTACGGGAAAAGTGGCAGAATGCAATTTTCTTCATTTTGGCTGAAATTTTTGTATTAAGCGGTGGAATTTTGGATCTTTACACTTCAAAAGAGTGAGGTGTTGAGCTGCATGTGTGAGAAATTCATGCAAATTTGATGTGTTTTGATGCATGAAGCCTTAAACGTGCAAATTGACAAATTATATGTCAAGTGTCGGCAATTTTGTGAAGTATTACTACTTATAATAGAATCATTTGGGAAGGAAATTCATAGAGTAGCCAAGAGTTATTTTGGAAGGAGAGGAACGAGAGAAAGAAAAAGAGAAAAGAGAGAAAAAAGAGAAAGAAGAGAGAAAAGAGAGAAGAATGGCTCGATTTTGCTTGCTGGGAGGAGCTAAAGGAAGCATTTAATCCGTAAAGAGCCGGAACAAGTTGTGAGTAACACAATTTCTTTTAAAATGATTATTACTCTCGATGTTTCTGGAATATTTGGTTTATTACCAAATATGAGATTTGAGGTTATGAGTAATTTAATTTTGATAAATGATTTATTTTCTCGATTTTTGCGAATGCCCGATTTATATTCTTGATATTTCTAGAATGTTCGGTTTATTACAAAATATGAGATTTCTGGCATGAGTTGAATTTGATAAGCATGTGTTTCTTCAATATGTTTTTTAACATGCTTTTACATAGTTTTGAGCATGATGCTCTAGAATGTCGGGTTTTGTGAAAAGCATGTTGTTGAAAAATACTCTGGAAATTCTGAAAAATTGTTAAACTCGTGTTTATAAATGATTTAGCATGCTAAGGAAACCTTTGCACAACTCCCTTACCTTTTGGGCGACTCATAGGCAGTGGCTTGGTTAAGGGAGCGACAGAAGTTTTGAGAATTCAAAGAAGGTCACAGTCAAATCGTCCGCAGGTACATAAACAGCTATTTGAAAATGGACAGAGGAAAATTTGATGTTGTGGTGTTGAGATACTCCACTCAGCTAAGGTTATTTTCGACATTAGACATGTTGAGATTACTCCACCCTGACTAAGGTTGTTTTGGAAGTTGTTGTGTTGAGATTACTCCACACAGGCAAGGTTATCCGACGTTGGATATGATGAGATTATTACATCTCAACTAAGGTTGTTTTCGACGTTGTTGTGTTGAGATTACTCTACTCAGCTAAGGTTGTTCTCGACGTTGGGCATGTTGAGATTACTCCACCCTTACTAAGGTTGTATTTCGACGTTGAGCAGCGTAGAGGTTACTCCGACTCAACTAAGGGAAAATTCTTTCGATGATATACAAATGTTTATAAGCTTTCAATTCTTTACAATTTGAATTATAAGCATGATTTCATTAAGCCTGAAAGCCAAGAATGGTTGTCAAAACTTGTTACTCACTGGGCTATTTAGGTCATGTTTCAAATGTTTTTTACTTTCCAAGTAGCGAGCGGAACCGAGGTGCTTAGCCTACTCGTCAAAACTCGTTTGGGTCTGCTATTTAGTTGGGACTTTGTAAATTATTATACTTAGACCTAGCATTGTACATATTGGGGTCTAAGGAGTAGATGTTGTGATAAAACTCTGTTGTCATATTAATAAAGGTTTAATTTTGAGATTATTATTTGTGGCCTGGATGTAAGCTATAATTTTGTATTTGGTTGAGTTGTGAAGGAAATTAAGTTGATAGTAGATGTTGTGAGGAGTCAATGTCTGCTATCGTCACGCCTCTTTTCGAGTTAAGAGGGTAACTCAGGAGAGGGTGTGACATATATAGTTTAAAATTTTTATGTATCTTTATTAAAATTCTAATGGAATTAGACTAAAGAAATTGCATGTCACACCCCCTTCCAGATTACCCTCTTTAACCTGGAAGAAGATGTGAGGACAGTAAACTTCACCCCTCTTGTGAAGCTCACAGCCCATCTGTACTTAACCGCCCACAATGTATAACCTTAAATCATAGCAATATAATAATACATGTTTACTCCAACAGACACTTCAACATGATTACAACCAAACTGAGACCATATACATAGTGTCTACTCTCACTTCCCAACCACTAACGAGCTATGTTTACATGCTATATATACACAGTTATTTACACGTACAACAACAATGATGGAAAGTATTCTTTGATAGCTTGGAATTCTAGCAAGATGAGGCTCGTGTAGGCTAAGCACCGGAAACTCTTTCGCTACCTAGAAGGAATAGAAAACATGGAAAACGTGAGCTAAATGCCTAGTGAGTGACATAGCATGCTTAGCATTAGAGGAAAACATAGTTATACATAAAAATCATGCTTAAGCAACGTAGAAAACATAAGCAAAGCTATTTGATTAAATACAATTTATAAACTCATTAAACATCTCTTAGCATTCAAAGTACCCTTAGTTGAGGCAGAGCAAACTCAACACACTCAACGTCGAAAACAAACCTTAGTTGGGGCGGAGTAATCTCGACACACCTAACATCGAAAAACCTTAGCTGATGTGGAGTAATCTCAACATAACAACGTCGTACCTCACTATGTGCACATAGGAGCTATCTGGGCTGCCCAAGTACCTTCTCCATGTCCTTTAGTACTGGGTCCCTAGGATACTCAAATGCCTTCTCAACGTTCTTCAGCATTGAGTTCCTTCATGTCACAGGTTGCCCATATGCCTTCTTAACGTCCTTCAGCATTTGGTTCCTTAGAAAAATATTTTATAAAACAGGTGTGCTTGTACAAATAGTTTATCATAAGTCATTTCTTGGAGAATCAAATCATTTTTCAATAGTAAGCTTCAATTTAACATGCTTCATAAAACTTGAGAAAACAGATAGAATGTGTCTTTCATGTCATAAAATCAAGTATTAACAGTAATCATGCTCAATACTTAGCAAATCATCTTAAATTCACAGTTCATAAGAAATCATGGCTAAACGTTATCAATAGAATCATTTTAAGAAAAAAAGTGTCACTCACAATCTGAGCTGTCCCTCGAGACTTATAGGCTTTCCCAACCTCAACTTGACCTGAAATATCATTTACGAGCCATTAGATCATCTTCTTGAAGTCTTCATAAACATTATTTAACTAAATTCCATCCACATTGTCCATATCAAGCTTATTTTCCACTTTTTTCATCATTTTCACCCCTTCAGGGACCATTTTGCAAAATTATCAAAATTTCCAAAAATTAGCTTAAAATTCATATTTACCCATTTTAAGGCCAAATATTCAAGCAAATATTAATTAGAGTCCAAAAATGTCCAAAATTACCCAAAATGGCCGTGGGCACCCTTGGTGGGCAATAGGTACTTAGGAATGAGAAGTTCATAGTTACTTTAACATGCACTAGAATTCCTACTCATTCAAGCCAACCCTAGCCAACCTTAAACCATGATTTCTTTTAACTTGTGCTAAAGCAAAGAAAAATAGAGGTTAGGGTTTACATTGCATGCTTATCTAATGAGATTAGATTAAAATAGATATTTTAATATAATTTTAAATGGTTTAAAATTTTCTAGATAGTCAGTCGATTAGGCTTGATAATCAGTTAACCCATGAACCTTAGCATTATAAATCAATAAATTAATCCACAGATAGTCTAACAATCTCTTCATCGGTGAAGGTAATCTCGTGTGTTGCTTTCTCTGATCTCTCAATCTATTTTACTTTATGCACTTTAATTTCCTGCAATTTAGTTTTCTTGTCAACTAAAACCTAAAATCTCTATTTTTATTACTTTCCAAAGACCAATTCATTCTTACTACTTTCAAAAGACCAATCCATTTTTACTTCTTTCCAAAGACCAATTTAGCTTAGAGAGATTCTATCTTAGACACCCAATGGTTCGATCTAGTCTTGCTACTAATACGACTTGTTAGCTGAAGTGCTAGATTGAGATTATAAATATTATTTGATCGATAGAAGGCCTTGACAACATTTCCTTAATCAGACATTTTCGTCCTTTTTCTCTCCTTGAAGCCTCTGGTGCTCGGTATGACTCCCAATTGCTCAAAATTAATCATGAATTGCCCATAGCACTCCAGAATGCATGATTTGCTCGAAATCCTACAAATATAAATAATTAAACACATAAATCATAATAAACGAGCAAGATTGGAGACGTAAACCTAGCTTATTTTCAGGAGCTAACAAGTGCTTTCAAAATTGTGTAGAAATTTTGAAAAGGAATTTTTTTTTCTTGTTTATAGTTTCTATTTCTATATTTTCAAAAACATACACAAAAGTATCATTTTATTATTTTTACTCATAGAATGCAAAATAATTATTGAAAAATAAATATGACACCAAAAATTTTAATACCTAATTTACAAATTAATTTTCATATAAAAGAACTATTCATTTTAATTGTAAATGGTAGAGAACGAGAAATAAGAAAGGATTACTAAACACATTTTTCTTTTTCAATAAAAAAGAAAGAAATAAAAAAAGTTAAGTGCAATTATATTTATTTCTATATTAAAAAAGATGAAACGAAATAGTGAAAGAAAAACCAAGAAAAGATCTTATCAAATGACCCCTAAAAATTTATTCACAATTGTAAACCATATCAAGTAAATTTAAAAAATAATAATAATAAAAGAATCCATTGATATGCTTCTAATATGTACCTTAGTTTTCTGCCTAGTATATTAATAATTAATTAGGAAAATTATCTTAAATGATAAAAATGCTGAAAATATTTACAACTAATAACAAAATACACAGTCTATCTGCAATATACTGCGATAGATCGCGATAAGCGGATAGTGGGATAAACAATGAAATTTTGCTATATTTGTAAATATTTTAGTTTCTTTTGCTATATTTGAAAAAAGGCCTAATAATTATGTAACTCCCCAAATTATAGAGAAATTCACAAAATAAAACAAAAAAACAAAAAAAAAAGTCTTTCTACTTAACATGAAGAAGATGATGAACAAAAGAGTTGGCATCTTGAATCCTAACATTAATGTCAGCTAGTTGGTATATATCATGATAGCAAACTTCTTTCACTTCACTCTTACTATTAACTGCACCATATATTAAGGCTTGAAATGGACTCAAAGTAAAGCTTCAACCACAAGGATCTCAAGTCTTTGTGAGGCCAAATGCCAACTAACACACATATACACATGTGTTGGTCCACACTCCACACAAGGTTATTTATAGGGTTATCCCTTCAACTCTCTCTATTTAGATCAACTTCTTTCAAACTTAAGTCCTTGATTGCAATAGAAATTAAATGAAATTCTCATTGTGGAAACAAACTAGAAATTGTAATCGACCATTTTGGTTTCAATTGCACATTCAACTCTTCATTTTTCAAATCTACGCTTATTACCATGTGGTCCAAGTCTTACTTGTTAGTATATATAACCAAAAATGATACTTTTTTTTTTATTCGTTTATTAACTATGGTATATGCAAAAAAAAAAAAAAAAAAAAAAAAAAAAGAAAAAGAAAAAACATAAAACTATTCACACTTGTTCTAAAATAAAAAATATTATTTTATTGAATAAAAAAGTTACTTGAGTGTTGGCTAAGTTGCACCTATCTTAGTTGTCTAATTAAATTTTGCCAAAGGTCAATTTTTTTTTTTATAACTATGAATATGGATATATATAGGAGTTTTTTTTCAAAAAATAGCAAAATAAGCCAAACTATTTACAAATATAACAAAATAAGGCAAACTATTTACAAATATAGCCAAACATCACTATCAGTGATAGACAATGATAAGCATCGATAGACTACTATCGTCTATCACTAATAGACTCTGATAGACACTAATAGATGTCTATCGATGTATATGATAGCATCGTAAATGTGTTATCTTGCGCTGCGTAATTCAAGATTGTTCGTTGGTTTTATGTGTTTATTTGGTTATTTTGTAGGTTTTGAGTGTCTAATAGGTAGAACAAGGAATTAGCGATGAAATGGTGCTAAAACAGGCCAAAACGGAGCTTAATTGCATCAATTGAGAAAGAGAGGGCCAAAATGATGAAAATACCCTTGCAAGCATGGCACTGCGTTGCCCTATGGTGCCATGTCGCGGTGCCATTCACAAATTGGTGGCTTTTCGTTAAAAACACACAGCGCCGCGACACTACCTTTGAGCGCCACGACGTTCCGAAGATGTGTCGCGCGAATAACATTTAGGTCAGGAAGGGGTCTGTCGTTCCAGCCGATTGGGAGTTCAATTTCTCTCTACGTTTCACCCTCTTTTTCATCTTTCATGAATCCAAACTCCATCCCATTGATCGATATGTCGATAATGGGCTAAGGTAACAAGTTCTAGCTTGGGTTTTAGGATCTTTTCCCTATTTCAATGTATTTGTGAGATTTTGAACCAAGTTTTGTAATTGGACTAAATTCTATTTCAATTAGATTTAAATCATATTATCGGACGCTTGGAAATGTATGATTACTGCTTTGAATTAATATGCATTTCATGACACTTGGTTGTATGTTGATATGTAGAAAACAATAAGTTAGGTTGGCTTGCAATTCGAATTAGATTAGCATCGATTCAAAACAACTTAGAATTGAACCGAAAGAATATTTAATCATGATCTTTCCAATTTGATGTTCACCTTAATGTTCCCTAGAACTTAATGTCGTTAGAACACCTAGATTTGAATGTTTTTCATCTAATCAATTTAGACTAGTATGTCACTTAGGAAAATTTAATTAGCTTTCTAATTAAATTGGTTAGATGCAAGCAATTATTTAATTTCGGTAATGAGAATTCAATGATCGAATTACTTGAATAGGGAAAATCCGTTATAAACTGAGCTAGACTTTTCTCATACAAATTTTAACTCTTTTACTTGTTGCATATTTAATTTTATGCTATCTAATTTTCTTTCAATAAAACAACTTCAAACCCCCTTTCGGTTACCTCATACTGTTAACTATTTAATTGTGAAATTCTAGTGCTCTCTGTATTCGACCCGGTCTTACCACTACTACGGTTTTGGTAAGTACGGTTATATTTCACACGAAATTAGGCGATGGGTTCCGTTCGCCAATCTATCAGTGTTTATCAATGTCTATCACTGATAAACTGTGACATTTTGCTATATTTGAAAATATTTTCAACAATTTTACTATTTAAAACAATTATCCATAAATATGTTAAGTTTAGAGTAATACTATAAATATGTGGAGATATAAGTGCAATAACCTAGGCAAAAACATTAAATATGGATATATTAAATTCATTTTTGTTTAGAAGGCTACATGGAAATATAGGTACACCTGAGTTGCACCATGAACATATATATAGAGATATATTACGTCTATAGATATATGCTTGGGTCATTAGATGCATTCAGACTACACCTATCTCCATGCATCCCCTTTCAATTGATATTAAAAAATATATTCTTTTAAAATGAAAAAGTTTGTCAAAAGATAAATTATAATTATAATTAGACAATTAATTGGATTATTAGATTGTACATAAGAGTAACCTAAAATGTACTATGTATTTTTCTTTTTTAACACACCACTCTATCGCAACAACAGAACAGAAGAGGTTGCATGAAACTAATTAGTTTAGTATAAATTGAGTTGATTTTTCACATTACACAAAATTGAACTCTCTCTCTCCCACACACTGAAGTAAGAAAAGAAAAAAAGAGAACATATATACTTTTTGTGAGGTATGTACAAAAGAAATATAAACCTTCAAATATAAATGGAAAATTGAACCAAAAAAGAAAAGTCTATTCAAATGAGGAGAGAGTTGACTTATGAAAGCAACAACATGGGGAATTGGAAAAAAGGTGTGTCCATTCCATTGTCTTTGAGACAGACATCCATTTTGTGGGTTTTTACAAAATGCGATATATTTTTTTTTTAGTGGAAAGGCGTGCACTACACTTCCACTAAAGGGGGATATCTCAAAACATATATGATATAACCTTTCAATGATTACTTTATTTTGTTTAAATTAATCACTATTGTAAAAGTCCTTAAATATTGAGTTTAAGTTATGGCTTTTGTTCTTCAATTTATGTATATATAGGAACCTCTGTTCTTGCCAATTTATATATTCTTCTTCTTTCTCAACTACGCAAGAACAGCAGTGAGTAAAACTCTCTCTCAATAGTGAAGTTTGTTTTGTTGTTCTTTCTTTTTTCTTTTTTCTTAATGCATGCATCTATATAATGAATGTTGTGTGCTTTTGTTGTATTTGTAGTGAAAAACAAAGATATATAAACGATATTTCTCACAATATGAAGTTTTCCTTCTAATGTTTTTGGTTTTTGCTGCATGCATCTTTTGATGAAGTTTTGTGTTAGGGTGAGATGAAAGACTTATATTACCGACTAAATAAGGAAAAGATCATGAATATATATATATATATATATATATATATATAAATAAAAGTATAGTCCTTTCTATTGATATGAAATGTTAGGTGTGAAGTCATAACTAAAACTATGAGAGTTCTATTGTCTCACGTGGAAATGTCATACTAATTTTAGAATTGTGGAGAGGTCAGTTATCCATAACAATTAGTATTAGAGTTATGTTGCAAATATTATAGTGTTGGTGTAATCTTTAGGTGCGTAACAAAAGTATTGAGCCTATAGACTGTACTTAACGTATGACATTGTGGATGAATAATTCTTCGATGTTAAACAAAAAAAAGTGTAGATATACAACACTATTTGGCTCTATAGTACTTTGAATTTTTGAATAATGAAGTGGTTGCATAGTATTAGTAAGGAAAATAAAAGATATTATAAAGGCCATTCTAAAAGAACCTTAGGGACATAATGTTTATAATCATATTAGACCTCACTTAGGGTTCATTACTAACTGAAATCTTGTCATGTCTTACTTTTTGTTTTGCAGCCACACGATGGGATTTAGAGAAGTTTGGTTGTTGTTGTCAATAATGCTTGCAATTTCAAGTGCTGCTGTTGATCAACAGACTTACATTATTCATATGGACACCACAAAGATGGTCACCACCAACCCTGAACAATGGTACAAAGCCATGATTGATTCAGTCAATGAACTCTCGTCTCTTGACGACAACGAAGAAGAAGCATCAAACTCTGCTGAGATTCTCTACGTCTACAAAACTGCCCTTTCAGGCAAGATTTTTAAATGTCGATGTTGATGAAAATTTGAAGTCTTAATTTTATAAAAAAATGTTGACATATAAAAATATCGGTATTTTTTAGACAATGTGTTAGATGTCATCAAACATTAAACCTCGAGGTTGGTAATACAAGTTTGTGTCAGTTAAAGCTATACCCAAATTGACAAATTAATATAGGTATCTAGTACATAACAAAATAAACATTTCACGCGGTATATATTTTTAGCATTACTCTTTTAATAACACAATTATACAAGCAGTTTGGAAAGAGAGCTAGATAAGCACTTCCTCTAAAAGCCCTTTTTGAGTATTTTTGCTTCTCTTTTATAATTTCTCAAATCTCTCTTGATTATAAAAGTTTTAAAAATCTCTTTTAATTCTAATTTCTAAATAAACACTAAAATTTAGTACATCCTTGGAAGCCATGATGAAAAGTTTAAAATCACCTTTATCATCTTGGAAAGTCACTCTAAAACATACATTTTATCACTCAAAATTAATTCATTGTTTAACTTTAATACACTTTTTATATCATTAAAATCGATTTTGAATAATTTAAAGCATTTTTAGAATGATTTTAAAATGCATTTTAGAATCATTCCTAAATACGCTATTAGAAGCTCTAAAAAAGGCAAGTAAACATGCTTAATGTACATTACCAGTATTTTGTTGACATCTTTTACTGTCAATATAAATATTTCACTTGTCGATGGAAATTTAACAATTTGATTAATTTTCAGGTTTTGCTGCAAAGCTTTCCACAAAAAAACTTCATTCTTTGAGCAAAATTCCTGGCTTTCTAGCAGCCACTCCAAATGAACTACTACAGCTTCACACCACTCACTCCCCTCAGTTCCTGGGCCTACAAAGAGACCATGGCCTTTGGAATTCTTCAAACATGGCTTCTGATATAATCATTGGTTTGCTTGACACTGGCATTTGGCCTGAGCATATAAGTTTCCAAGACAAGGGTCTGCCCCCTGTGCCCTCAAAATGGAAAGGCATTTGCCAAGCAGGCCCAAAGTTCTCACCTTCAAATTGTAACAAAAGGCTCATTGGAGCAAGTGCCTTTATTAAAGGCTACGAGGCCATCGTTGGTAGATTGAATGAAACAGGGACGTTCCGGTCGCCCCGAGACTCGGATGGGCATGGGACACACACAGCTTCGACTGCTGCTGGAAATATTGTAAACAAAGCAAACTTTAATAACCAAGGCATGGGAGTAGCCACTGGAATGAGCTTCACTTCAAGGTATTGAATTTCTGTTGTTCATATAACAATGAACTTAAGTTATACGTTTGGTGTTTAAACGTTTTAGGTTGTGTCTATTTACACTATATATTTTAAAAGCTTCTAAATTTAGGTTTATTTACTCACTTCACTTTAAAAAAGATTCTAATAGGTCTTTGTCATTATGGTGTTTAATACTTCAATAATGAAACAAACACATTATTTATTATTTAAATATCATCAAGTTGATATTGTTAATCTTTGAAGAATATAGTCATTCTGCTATGTGAATCTCAATCTGTTAGACACAAAATTGAAAGTTTATAAAATTATTAAAACTTTTTAAAATACGGAAATTCAATAGATACTATCACAGAATTTATAGATTTATCAAAAAAAAAAATTTAATATCATACCAGCAACTCAAACTCCATAACTTATTATCATATAGATAAAAATAGAAAAATACTTAGGTATGTCCTGCACCCAAGTTCCACATACAATTTAAAATTCAGTGATTACAACATAGTTACCAAACTTTTATTGCTTTATTGTTTGAAAAGATATATATTATTTTGAGTTTTTTCTGGTGTGAGGTTAGGGTGACTCATAAGGTTTTTTTTTTTTTTTTTTTTTAATTTAAAATTTTGAATTTCGATTGACTGACTAGGATCGTAGCATACAAAGTATGTTGGCCCTTAGGGTGTGCAAATGCGGATATTCTGGCAGCCATGGACAGTGCCGTCGCAGACGGAGTCGATGTTCTATCACTCTCTTTGGGTGGCGGTGCTGGTTCCTTTTACAGAGATAACATTGCCATAGCTGCATTTGGTGCTATTCAAAATGGGGTTTTTGTTTCATGTTCAGCTGGTAATTCTGGCCCATCATCCTCAACTGTTGGAAATGCAGCCCCATGGATCATGACAGTTGCTGCTAGCTACACAGACAGAACTTTCCCAACCACTGTAAAGCTTGGAAATAGACAAGTTTTTGAAGGCTCGTCTTTGTATTATGGTAAGAATATAAATGAACTCCCACTTGTTTATAACAATACTGCTGGTGATGGACAAGAAACAAATTTTTGCACTGCTGGTTCACTTGACCCATCAAAGGTGAAGGGAAAAATTGTGTTGTGTGAAAGAGGATCAAACTCAAGAACTGCAAAAGGAGAGCAAGTAAAATTAGCTGGAGGAGCTGGAATGATTCTAATCAACACACAATTTGAAGGTGAAGAGCTTTTTGCTGACCCTCATGTTTTGCCAGCCACGACTCTTGGAGCTAAAGCTGGCAAAGCCATCTTAGACTACATAGCTTCCTCGAAAAGTCAAGCGAAAGCTTCGATCGCATTCCAAGGGACTAAATATGGAAGCCAAGCGCCAAGAGTGGCTGCATTTTCTTCTCGAGGGCCCAGCTTTGTTGGACCAGATGTGATAAAGCCAGATGTAACTGCACCTGGTGTTAATATATTGGCTGCTTGGCCGCCGATTGTGAGCCCAAGTGAGCTTGAGTCCGATAAAAGAAGAGTGTTGTTCAATATCATTTCCGGGACTTCTATGTCTTGCCCTCATGTTAGCGGTTTAGCTGCATTGCTTAAATCGGCTCACAAGGATTGGTCGCCTGCTGCGATTAAATCCGCGCTCATGACCACAGCTTACGTAAGTGACAATAAAATGAGTCTCATTTCTGACGTCGGTCATGCTAGTGGCGGACCTGCGGACCCTTTTGCATTCGGTTCTGGCCATGTCAATCCCGAGAAAGCTTCCGATCCAGGTCTCGTATACGATATCGCGCCCCAAGACTACATAAACTACTTGTGTAGCTTGAAGTATAACTCAACACAAATTGCTTTAGTTTCAAGAGGGAAATTCACATGTTCATCAAAAAGAACTATTCTTCAACCAGGAGACTTGAACTACCCTTCTTTCTCTGTGTTCATGAAGAAGAAGGCCAAAAATGTTACTATAACACTAAAGAGAACAGTGACAAATGTTGGTATCCCAAGAAGTGATTACACTGTTAAAATCAATAATCCAAAAGGAATAGCAGTTATTGTGAAGCCAGAGAAGTTAAGTTTTGGGAGCTTGGGAGAGAAGTTGAGTTACCAAGTGAGTTTTGTTGGATTGGGAGGAAAAGAAGCTTCGGGTGAATTTTCTTTTGGATCTCTTGTTTGGGTCTCAGGAAAATACGCTGTTAGAAGTCCTATAGCAGTAACTTGGCAATAGAGAAAAGAATATGTGGTGGCTCCACTTTGGAGTATTTCATTTCAGCTTATATATTTTGGGATTACCTAAGTTTTAACTAATTTATAAGACTTAAAAACCTTGAAGTTTTAATGTCATCCTATGAAAAGTTCACATATTGTGTTATAATGTAATGTTTGAGCCCAAAACAAGGGGCAGTACTATTGTAAGTTTATATATAACTATATGGTCTTTTATCTTTAACTTTTAGGGGGTGTTTGGGGTGGGAGGCCAACATCGTATGTTACCGACATTTTATACCATGTCCACCAACAATGCATTCAACCTTCATTACAAACAACCGCCTCTGAAGACCAATTTCAGTGACCACCTTCGTTCGATGGCCAACTTCGGCGACCACCTCCGACGATCAACCCCGTGACCACCTCCGACAGCCAACTCTGGCAACATCCAACCACCACTGTTGACGGGCAACTCCGACGACCACCTCTGACAGCCAACTCTGGCAACATACAACCAACACTATTGACGGGCAACTCTGTCGACCATTCCACAAACTCCAACGATCATTATTTTAAACTATGGCTACTACAGTTTGAGTTTTGTTGACGCACATGAGTTTTTTTTTTTCTTTTTTCTTTTTTTTTTTTTTTGTTGGCGCTTGTGACATAAAGTCATCATAAAGATTAAAAATAACTATTAATTTAAAAATAAATATAAAACATCAATAAATTTTTGTATTTAAAATGATGCACAAAATTGTCAACAAAAACCTTTGTTGACACAAAAGTACGTAAGCTCCGTCAAAACATTGAGTTCCTCATTTTTTTTATTAGTTCATAATATTTTATAATTGTTCTTTAAGTAATTTAGCATTAATAAAATCATTTTTATCATGTAATAAATCGAAAAATTTGTATATAAAAAACACTTTTGAGAAAAAATTGTGAGACACATGAGTATATTTATTTCAAAAACTTTTTTTTCCTCAAAAGTGTTAAAATAAAAATGAATTAACTAGAAATGTCACATGCACAAATTCGTAAAATGATTACTTAAATAAAAAAAATTAAAATGCATGATTCAAAGTAAACCTTAAATCTTATTTTCCAAAACTCTCGACAATACATGTTTGCTTAAAAAACAACAAAATAAAGTGCAATCTATGGTTTATTAAAAAAAATATATGTAGAATTATTGAATAAAAAAGTTTCCAAACAAAAATAATCAACATAAAAACAAATTATTTATATATTAAAAAAAGTTGCACTATATACCTCGGACATATGAATTCAGCACCCCAAATACTCAAAACACAGACATATGAACTCCACAGACATTGATAGCACCATAAAAGTACTATTTTCCCTAGCTTAATTCGGGCTCGTTCGTAGATTTTATGTGTTTATTATGCTATTTTATAGAGATTTGAGCAAATCATGCATAACGAAGCGTTACGGGCCGTTTAGAGTTGATTTGAAGCTATCGAAAGTGAAATCAGGCACCTGGAGTTCAAGAAACATGAAAATTACGAATATGCCCAGGGGCAAGCGCAAAGCAAAGCGCAGCTATGTTGTGCTCTACGCTTAAAGGTAGAGAGGAAATATGGCAAGAGCGCAGCAACGCTCTCTCCCCGATTTAAATTGTATTTTTTTCGATTTTAGGGTTGATCTTCTAAATTCTCTCAAGATTTTGGCCCTCAATCCCATTTCCTCTTCTCCTTCTCTCTGTATTTCTTCATTTTTGGGTGTGTTGGATGATTATAACTCATCTTGGACCAATCTCCTGGTAAGGTAAGTTGCTAGCTTAGGTCTATGTGAAATCCATGGATTGATTTTGAGGATTTTTGTTCTTAATCTATATTTTTCTTTGATTTTCTGTGGTTCTTGAATGTGATTTAATTTCTATCCTTAGATGTATGATAGGTTTGATCAACCATCATTCAATCTTTGATTGCTAGAGATTAGGAGTGTTATAATGTGTTTTTAATCTCAAATGAGCAAGGGTTAAAGCATGCTTGGGTTGTGAAATTAGGTTGTTTAGAATAATCTTTTCACAAGCATTGCATGATTAACTATTGCAAGAATAAAATCAATTTGTAAATCTAGGCTTTCCGGGTCTTAATCGTCTTAGTTGAATCGTTCACACTTAATACAATTGTTTGCTTATTACGGACGCTATCGAACCCAAACAACTAAGCAATTAGTCTAATTAAGAAATTAATTAAAGTGAATGCGAGATTTCTATGGCTGCTATAGAACCCAATTAATTGAGCATTTGTTTTAATTAAAGTAATTAATTAGTAATTAGGGTGCTTGCTCTAGGCTTTCTGGGCAAGCACATTAAATCGAGAGAGATAATCTTAAGTAATCCTATGATAAATCGAACATCGGGTGGATCCTAAGTCCTGAGCTAGGCATTTTCTTTTATTTTTCCCGCATTTTTAATTTCCTGCACTTTAAATTCCACAATTTACATTCCCGCATAATTCAAGCAAATCCCCCTTTTTACTACTTTCCATAGACCTATTTAGCTTAAAGAGATCATATCTTAGGCTTCCTGTAGTTCGACCCCGGATTTGCTGCTTGTGCTACTTAGTAGTATAAATTGTTGGTTTAGTGAAATAAATTTTATTTGATTGTCAAGGAGAGGTTTACGATGCCCATTCTCCAAGACGACCATCAAACATCATCTCTCAAAACATCTTATCTCAACTCAACGCCCCAAATAGCCCCTTAATATGATAAATTCCAATGAAACCCTGGTGAATTATGAAGAGTAATTTAGAAAATTATCCTTGTATGAGTTTTATGTGTTTAGTGGATGCTAAATTAACTTTCTTGGAGAAGCCTACCGAGAAATTGAAAAGCGCTTGAAAAGTGCTTTCTATTCTCTCAAATTAAGGGAGTTTATATTACATTTCACTAGTTTTCTAGTGGTTTTCAAGTCAAAATAAAGAAAATCAAAAGAGAAAGCCAAAAGATCAAAACCAAGCTAGAATATATTGAAAAAGTGAAGAAAACTCCAAATCTGCCAAAAACAGGGCAGCGCCGCGACGCTTTTTCCCAGGAGCAGAAGAAATTTCAACATAGTGCCTCCACCGTGACGCTATGGCACGGTGACTGAGGGTAGCTTTTCATGACGGTTAGCGCCGCGATGCCATCCAACAGCGGGGCGGCGCCAACTTTCCATATCGGTCAGTGCCACGACGCCATTGACCAACCTCGCAACGCCAACTTTCCTAATTTGAAGATTTTGCATTTTTCGAAAGAAATTTGGGCAGCTGACTCTATAAATAAGAGGGTTTCCACCAGCCCTAATCACGAATCGACAAACCAAAAAGAGACACAAGAAGGAGAGAATTGAGTGAAAGTTCATTAGAGAGTTCAAAGAGTGAGTTAGTTACAAGGAAGAGGAAAAGAGTATGAGAGAGAGTTGTAGTGCTATTCAAGTTTCGACATGAAAGCTAAGGAGATTGTGACAGTGTTTCCTCAATTAAGAGCCTCTTTTCAATAGAGTTTCCCTTTCTTTACACTCTTTCTTTGTTTATATTGTTTGAACATGTTGCTTCAAGGTATGAGTGGCTAAACTCTTTAGTTTTAGGGTTTTGATGATTGGTTTATAAAGTTATGTTGATATTGTAGACTATTTATGGTTTTGTTGTAATGATTATGCTTTTCTTTGTTATTGTGCTTAAATTCTTGTTGAATGGTCAGGTCTTACTAGGTTAGGTTAGATGTATGATTGACTTGTTGCTTCAAGGTATGAGTGGCTAAACTCTTTAGTTTTAGGGTTTTGATGATTGGTTTATAAAATTATGTTGATATTGTAGACTATTTATGGTTTTGTTGTAATGATTATGCTTTTCTTTGTTATTATGCTTAAATTCTTGTTGAATGGTCAGGTCTTACTAGGCTAGGTTAGATGATGATTGAAAGATTGCATGTTTAACTAGATCTATAACAAAGAATTGTTGTTAATCTATCATAAAAATAGTTAGGTTAACAATGAAAGTTGCTAAAGACTATTCTTAATGCCATGTAATTTGTATTGATTTCAAGAGATTAGTAATCAATTGAGTTGCATGAGAAAATGTTGTTTTTGAGAGAAAATAACTTGGAATTAAGTTTCTAGACGTAAGCATATGAATTGCAATGAATTCCATGAAACTTAGAATATTGCATGATGAAGTAAACAAGGATTCATTACCCAAGAACTCTATTTAACTCTTATGTTTCTTACTTTACTTACTTTCCTTGTTTAGTTTATATTTTCCAAAATTCACAACTTTAATTTCAATCCTCAAATAAAATTGATTTGATTCTAGAATAGCTAAGTAACTTACACCTTCACAATTGGATCCTCAATGGAACGATATTTGGACTTCACCGTTCTATATTATAACTTGACTTGTACACTTGTGGTTAACACTTAAAGTGCCCTTCAGAAATTAACATATAATTAAATTACTTTTTTAGGGTGTATTTGGAATGGATTAAATTTAAAAAAAAATAATTTTGAAAAAAATTTGTGGTGTTTGACAACTTCTCAAAATAACTTTTTTAAAATTGAGTTTTAAAAATAAATCATTTTGGAGAAATCACTCAAAACCATATTTTAAGAAAATAGACTTTCTAGTGATTAATTGGGAATCCATCCAATTTTGTATGTTATATTGAACTTACTAAAATACACCTCATACTACCCCATCCTCCTCCTCTCACCCTTTCCTACATTTTGACCTAGCAAAAAATTTCTTTCCCTGTTCTCTCTCTTTTTCATTTTGTCCAAGAACTTCTTATTGAGATCTTACATCCATAGCTTCGATTTGAGAGAACATTTGATGTTACTACCTTCAAATGCAATGAAAGAACTCATGAGGACACCAATGAAGAACATGGGGTTCAGTTTGTGAAATAGAGATGGATGAAGAATGTGATCGAATTGCACAACTTCTTATATCTACTTGAAATAATATTTGTCGAGGACAAATTATTATTATTTATATCTTGCTATTGGAGATCAATTATTCTTTTTATGATTATATATTCACATTTCAAGATATTTTGTACTTCTAAAATTTAATTTTCCAAAAATATTATATTTTTAATAAAAAAAAATGAAATTAATGTTTGGTTTTAACTTCAATAATTTCAAGCGAGTGTTCGGCCTGGGTTCTTGACAGCAGAAGCGAGTAAGATTCTGCCAATGTTTGAGGGGCTGTGTTTGGCCGAAGTGTCTGGTTGTGCTAATGTGTGGGTGGAATCGAATGCTGAAGGGGTTGTGAAGAAATTCTACTCTATGTCTTTTGCCTCTTCCCCATTTAGTGTCCTTTATGCTCAAGTTTACAATTTGATGTCTAGATTAAGAATTGTGGGGCTTGGTTTTGTTCCTCGAGGGTGTAATAGGTGTTCGGACTAATGTGTCTTAAATCTCTTGGGTCATGTAGTTTTGTAAATTGTAAATACATTTTATTTTTGAATAAAATAAGAAGTAATTTTATCTATCTTATGCATTAACTCAATCCAATAAACTAAGATTTCATGGTTATTTTATGTAAACTTAAACATGTATGTGGTTGACATACAAGGTTGAATCATGTTTAAGTAATAACCAAAAGGTCTATAGTATAAGAATAATGTTGGGTGCTTTATTCTGGTAATATTACAGATACGACCCACTTTGTAATTGTTACAAAGAGTTGTAAAGTGTTACAAATGATTTGATCCTAAACGTTTGTGTGGAGACATGTGAGTGGGAATATCCTATGCAAAGAGTTTGCATAAGACCAGACTACGAAATATTTAATTTCTCTTTGAAACGCCATTAATTGTAGAAATTAACATTTGATAGGATGACTATAGGTAACTCGACCTGAATCTTGAGTGAGTTATGAACTTTTGTCTTTGAGGACAATCTTTTGATCTGTATGGGTGAGAGTGGCCAAATCGTCAACTCAATAAGCCTACCATTTTGGGAATTTGTCTAATTAGGGAGCTGGAAACATATCTTTACAAGATGGAATTCACTCCTTCTCGGGTTTAGGGTAAGTAGATAAATTACTCCCTTAAGGGTTGTGGGTCTTGAACAATGAGGTCTCACCCTCTCACTAGCCCGAGAGGGGTTAGTTTATAATTCGACTATAAACAGTTTGTTTATTAGAGTGATCAATGGTACTTAAGAAGTTAGATATCACTACAAGGGTAAAAAGGTAACTTGACCCAATTGTAATTATGAGTAATTTGTAAATGGTCGACTTACTGTTGATTAGTAAATTCCGTGGACACATAAATATATCTATAGTACGAAGAGTACAACTTTAAGTTTTTAGTGGAGTGACATATAGTTAATGAATATTGATTAATCTAACTAAAGAATTTAATTGATTAATCTCATATCATTGAAACTTCTAACTATAGGTCCATGAGGTCCCCTTACTAGCTCATAAAGGACTAGTATAAGAATCAAACATTTTGGTTTAATTTGAAATGTTCAAATTAATAAGAGAATTAATTGTATGTGATACAATTAGTACAATGTATATAGATATATTATAATATAAAGTTTATTTTGAATGAGATTCCAAATTTATACTTTATATTATAATAAAAATGAATATTTAAATGAGATTTAAATATTAATTATATGAATGAGATTCATATAAAAACTATAGTTTGAAATTAATATGAATGAGATTCATATTAAAATTATAGGTTATATTGAGAGAAGGCTATTTGAATATGATTCAAATTTAAATTAAATATGAGATATTTACTAATGTTAATTAATTAATTTCAGAGAAGTTTTAAATGGCAAAACTGTTGAAATATTTACAAATATATCAAAATTTTACATTCTATCTGTGATAGACCTGATAGACTTAAATAGACATCTATCAATGTCTATCGCTAAACTGCTAGATGTCTATTTAAATCTATCGCGGTCTATCACAGATAGAAAGTAAAATTTTGCTATATTTGTAATTATTTTCAACAGTTTTGCCATATTTGAAAACATACCATAATTTTATTTAATTATATTTATTAAATAAGATATAATATAATATAATTAAATTAATCAGTATTATTATTAATAATATTATTATATTGAATAACTCCCCATAGTTCTTCTCTCTCACAGTTTTTGCATGAAGAATAGGAGAGGGGAGTTACAGACAATGAAAGAAAACACAAAAGAGTTTTGTGGATTCTCTTATCCTCTCTAATTCTCTCTTCTACTTATAAAGAATTTTCCCTTGTTAAAATCCAAAAAGAGCTCACACCTTCTCGTTGATTCTTCCTAGAGAATAGCAAGGTTGTCATTGTGGTGGTGTTCCCAAGACAAGAAAAGTTCTTGTATTTCCATTGAAGATTTGTCACCGGTTTGTGACTTGAAAAAGGAGATTTCTACATCGAATATGGTCTTCAAAGGTAGGGAATCTTCTATCTCTAATTCTTGTAAAAAGCATGTTAATTTAGTTGCTTATCCTTGTTGCATGTTCTTTGTATTTTGGTTATCCAAAACATATTTAATAGCATAAGGCAATCATTCGCTTCCGTTGGGAATTCAATTACTTCAATAGGGTGACCCGTTCCTATTCTTCTTGTACCTTGTTCTCGAATCCCCCTAATTTGCTTTCCAACCTTGTTGAGGCTGAGGTCAAAGGTAGGTAACAATCTTTTGGTTTAATCTATTGTGGTTATGCTTTAAAAAAAATCAATAAACTTAAAAAAAAAAAAAAAAAAGCAAAAATGAAGTTTGAATCTTTAATAGAACCCGTATACTCAAAATAAATAAAAAAATTCATTAAATAAATATGTATATCTAGGGGCAATTCACTTTGAAACCAACTATTCCCTAGATACACACGTCGTGGTATTTTAGTGATATTTTATTTATTTCACCTATAAAAAAACATGAAAATGTTTAAATTTTAAACACATTTTAAGACAAAAAAAAAAAAAATAATATATTGTTCAAAAAACACTTTTTTTTTTTTTTTACACAGACAATTCAAACGCAGTTTGATTTTAACAAACTAAAACTTGAATTTAGGATGCTTAAAGTGTGTGCCAAGCGAAGAAGGTGAAGAACAGTAGAGGGTCCAATAACTTAATATTGTTTGGAAGTCAAAACTCCTATTTGCATTTGAAATTATATATTATTTTCAGACAGGTTTGTCTAATCAACAAGCAATCTAACCATGAAAAGTTCATTTAACCTCAACCCTTCTTATGTTGAGCTTTATTGGAGCCCAAAAGCTGTAAGGCCGAATGTCTCATTAATTAACACAGAGATTATTAGGGACTTAATCTTTTTTTAAAATTTATTTTCATAGATGTACAAATATTTAGATATTTTCATTTTCAGGAAAAAAAAATACGTCTTATGGTGGGCGGTTGGAGAAAGAAAAATAGAGGGAGAAAATGCATTTATTATATATTTTTTTATATTTACGAAACATCGTTAATGTTGGAAAGATAAATGCATTTATCATATTCTATTAATTATTTGTGATTTCTTACCATTTTCAGTTGGAGAGAGAAAATCATTTAATATGATTCTATTTTTCATTTAATGCATTTAACATATCAAACAACTAGTTTTTCTAACCAATTCATGGTTATTTCAAATATACCTTCGAACATTGTTTTAGATGTTTGCAAATATTTTAACCAATATATGAAATATATCATAGTATAAAAATAAGAAGTTGACTCAATGTTCAACATAAATCCCAGTATATATTGTAAATTTCTTTTATATCACAGTATACATAATTCCAATAAATCAAAATTTAATAACAAGTCCCTTACAGAAGTGTAATTCAAAATTAATTTAAAAACTTCAATATACCATAGTATATATATCACTCAACATTCAACACAAATCATAGTATACATCATAAATTTCATTTGTATCACAATACACATACATTTCATTTTTATAAATAAAGAAAGGTATATATGAATACATATATCATAATATAATATAATATAATATAATATAATATAATATATATAGGATTTATGATATATACTATAATTTATGTTGAACGTTGAGTGATTTATATACTATGGTATATTGAAGTTGTTAAATTAATTTTGAATTACACTTCTGTTAGGAAGTTGTTAAATTCCGATTTACTGGCATTATATACACTATGTTATAAAAGAAATTTATAATATATACTAAGATTTATATTGAACATTAAGTCAAATTCGTATATTTCATTTTTAGTTAGAACATTTGTGAAGGAGTTGGCAATGTAAAAGCGGAAGCAATTAGGATCTAAAGCACTTTAACTACATTAATTTTGAAGATTAAACATGTTTGTTCTAAAACAAAAAATAGAGACAAGAACATTTACTTGTTGTAGCTCAAAATTGATTCGAAATCCTTCAAGCTTTTGATCACAAACACTTTGTGGACCACCACAAGAGTGTTCCTTGTTATTCTATGGCCTTAGAACGGATTGTGAGATCCAAATTGAGTTGAATTTCGAGCAATTTTGTGAAGAACCCACAGTTTTGAAGAGTTTGAAGTAGAAGAGAATTTTCAGCAAAATTCACTTAAATTGCCAACCCAATTTCCAAATTTCTTTCTTCTATTTAAATAAAAAACTATGCAAATCAGATGTTCATGCTAATTGACACCAAACATGGCGAATAAGGTTGTAAAATTGGAAGTGGAAAAAGAGGTTGAAGATGAGGTCCACACCTCCTACTTCAACATGCATAGTGGAGAAATCCAATATGAATTTCCCGAATCCATATTAAATCAAATTTCTAATTACAAATTAATTACATTAATTAATTTATATAATATTAATTTAATAATAAATTTATTTAAATAATAATGAACTAAATAATTAATTATATTAAATTAATATTAAATATTAAATTAATAATTTTTCCACTTTTCCTGGCAAATTACTGATGAATCGTTATTCATCCGAATAATATTTTGTAGGAGTTAGCAATAGAAAAACGGAAGCAATTATGATTTAAAGCACCCTAATTACATCAATTTTGAAGATTAAACATGCTTCTTTTCAAACCTGAAAAAACTGAGGAAGAAATCTTGTTATAGCTCGAATTTGAATCAAAATTCTTCAAATTTCTTATCACGAATACTTCGTGGACCACTACAAGAGTCTTTTTTATTATTCTCAGGCCTTAGAATGGATTGTGGGATCCGGAGAATGTTGAATTTATAGTAAATTTGTGAAGAACAATGAGTTATGGAGATTTTTAGTAGGTGAAGTTTTCCAGCAAAATTCACCAAAAGGATCAACTCGTTTCCTCAATTCCTTTTTCTATTTAAAGAAGAAACCATCCACAACACATTTACATGTTGTTTCATACCAAACTTGGTGAATAAGGTGGTGAAAATGAAAGTGGAAGAAGAGGTTGAAGATGAGTTCTACACACATTTGACCTCCTATTTCATCATGCATAGTAGAAAAATCCAATATGAATCTCCCAAATTCATATTAAATGAAATTTTCAATTTTCAAATTAATTACATTAATTAATTTATATAATATTCATTTAATAATTAATTAATTCCAATAAATAAATAATTAATTGTATTAAATTAATAATTTTTCAACTTTTCCCAGGAAATTCAAATCCGATGAATCTCTATTCATCCGAATAATATTTAAATAATATTTAAAATATTACAAACTCTCCAATTTCGTCTAATTTGCAATTAAACGAACAAACCGTAAATCTTACTCTTTAACTGAATTTAAACATCTTCAAATTCTTTCAACATTCTATTCTAAGGTCTAGTCCATGAGCTAACAAGGGGACTTAATGGACCTAGACATCATGGGCTCCAACGATCCGAAATTAACCAACTAAACTTTTTAGCCTAGTTAATTAACATTCATTAACTACCGGGACACTCCATTAAAGCCTAGTAGCTGCACTCTCCTCACTGTAGATATATTTCTATCCATTTGATATAACCATAAATTAGTAAGTCGATCCTTCACAAATTGTTCATAATTATAGTTGGGTCAAAATTACCGTTTTACCCATGTAATTACATCTCGTTCCTTAAGTCCCGCTAATCCTCTAATGAACAATTGGTTTGTGGTCCAACCACCAAACCTAGTCCCTCTCAGGCCAATGAAAGGGTGAGGCCCCTTGTTCAAGATTCAGAGTCAGCATTTAGGGGAACAACTTCTCTACTAACCTAGAATTAGATAGGCATAAATTCCATTTTGCAAGACTATGTCCCGAGCTATCTCGCGGGTCTTATCCCTAAAATGGGGGGCTTATTGAGTCAGTGAACTTAGATCACTCTCATCCATACAGATTAAAGGATAATCTCAATCAGATAGGAGTTCATAGTTAGCTCAAGATTAAGATCGAGTTACCTAGGTCATTACGTTGAAATAATCAGTTTTAATAGTTAACAGTGTTATAAAGTAAAAGTGATTATTTCATGGTCCAATCTTATGCAAACTCATTGCATATGATGCCCCCGCTCACATGTCTCTACATGAACAATATAGGATAACATCGTTTGTATCAAATACAAAGTGGGCCGCATCCATAGTGTTCCTAGGATAAGGTACCCAACCTTACTATAGACCGTTTTGGCTATTACCTGAATTTGATCCACTTTTATGTCAACATATAAAGTCTAAGTATTCAACTTATAGCCAATGGTTCTTAATTTATTGGATTTAATAAATGCAATTCACATATTCAATAACAACATTACTGAATAAATGTCCATACAACTTTATTGAGATTAAGTTCCAAATTTCCAAACTACGAGTTTTAGGACATAAAATCCAACATATTTAAATCCTATTTAAATATTATCAACTCTCCAATTTCGTCTAATTCGCAATTGAATGAAAGAAACCGTAAATTTTACTCTTTAACCGAATTTGAACATCTTCAAATTCTTTCAATGCACTGTCCTAAGGTTTAGTTCATGAGCTAACAAGGGGAACTAATGGATCTACAGATCATGAGCTTCAACAATCCGAAATTAACCAGTTAAACTCTTTAACCTAGTTAATTAACATTCATTAACTACCGGGACGCTTCACTATAGCCCAGTAGCTGCACTCTCCTCATTGTAGATTTATTTCTATCCACTTGATATAACCATGATTAGTAAGTCGATCCTTCATAAGTTGTTCATAATTATAGTTGGGTCAAAATTACCGTTTTACCCATGTAATTAATTACATCTTGTTCCTTAAATCCCACTAATCTTCTAATGAACAATTGGTTTGTGGTCCAACCACCAAACTTTGTCCTTCTCGGGTCAATGAGAGGGTGAGGCCACTTGTTCAAGTCCGGAGTCAGTACTTAAGGGAAAAAACTTTGGACTATGTCCCCACCTAGCTGCTTGGTCTTATCCCTAAAATGGAAGGCTTATTGAATCGGCGAACTCGGGCAACTCTCACCCATGCAGATTAAAGAATAATCCCAAATAAATAGGAGATTATAGTTAGCTCAGGATTAAGATCGAGCTATCTAGGTCATCAAGTTGAAATAATCAGTTTTAATAGTAAACGATGTTATAAAGTAAAAATGATTATTTCATGATCCGGTCTTATGCAAACTCATTACATAGGATGCCCACACTCACAAATCTCTACATGAACAATATAGGATTGCATAAATACAAAGTGAGCCGCATCCATAGTGTCCACAAGATAAGATACCAGGCTTATCCCTATACTATAGACCGTTTTGACTATTATGTAAACTTGATCCACTTTTATGTCTATACATAAAGTCTAAGTATTGAACTTATAGCCAAGGGTTATTAGTTTATTGGATTTAGTAAATTCAATTCATATATTCAATAACAACTTTATTGAATAAATCTCGATAACAACTTATTGAGAATAAGTTCCAAAATTTACAAACTATGAGTTTTAAGACATAAAACCCAACAATTTGCAGACATCTAAAACAATATTATAAGGTATATTTAAAATAACCATGCATACAAATTAAAGAAATCGTTTATTTGATACATCAAATGCGTGAAATGGAAAACAAAATTTTATTAAATGTATTTTCTCTCTCCAATTGAAAATGAGAAGAAATTTCAAATAATTAATAAATTATAATAAGTACATTTTCTCTCTCTAACATTAAAGATGCTTCATAAATATGGAAAAAATATCATATATGCATTTTTTTCCCTAATTTTCTCTCTCCAACCACGCACTAGAAGGAACGTAATTATAGATTGGGGACTAAAAGGTAATTGAATCCTAATTTTTGTGTAATTAAGAAGTCTACTTAGACATTTATGAAAATAATAAAAAAGTTTGACATAATTGAAATATAGGGTGTTTGTTAGGGTGTTTGTTGTTATCTCTTAACACATAAAGCAAGTTTTATGGTGGGTTAATATTGGGGGTGATTTGCGAAAGAAATATTTCAGCAACGGAATCATTTTTTTCTAAAATTAATAAAAAAGAAAGAAGAATGCATTGTGTCGAAAGCATTAAAAAAAAAAAAAAAAAAAAAAAAAAAAAAAAAAAAAAAAAAGGAAAAAGTCGTGGAGTTCGTTTGGAAGATAGAACGCGAGTGAGGCATTTTTTCGTGAGAATTTGATGCAGCTATGTGTCCAATCTCCATTGAAGAATTTGAAAGTTTTGTAAGAGTGATTCATGACCAAAAAGAGAAAAAGTGAGAAATATTCATTCTTGAACATTGTACTCTTTTCTTTTTCTGACTATTTTAGTGGAACCTATCTTGATAGCAGAAAATTGGACCTAGCTTACACTAGGTGAATCAATATAAATCAAATCAAGTGTCATTTCACTTCCAACTTTTTTATTATTATTATTTTGCTTTAAAGCTTAGATTGCACATATAAATGGTGAAAGAGATGATAGGAAAAAGAAAAGAAACCGAAGTTGGGTTTGGGTTGGGTGAACCCTTTTGCAACCATACTCTATTCTCACCACTTTTTTGGGGCTTTTCCCCACTGCTCTGTGTCTAAATAGAAATCATGGAAGAGAATAAAAGAATGTAGGATTTTGAAGAGGAAGTAGGAAGATTTATAATAAAATAAATGACAAAAAAAAAAAAAAAAAAATCATCAAAATGTGAACAAGTACGGCATTCTTGCATATCCGGAGAGATAATGGATTCTTCCTTTCTTTGGTCAGTCCTACACCAAAGGACACCATAGGCAAAAATTTGGATTCAGAGTCCTGCCACTTATCTTTAGGTTCCTTTAGCTTTTAAGTTGCTGACAACGGTATTTTTATAAAAATCTGTTATGAAAACAAGTAAAATAGTGTAGGCTAAATTTTAGCTTAAAAAACATCTTATTTTGGATATAATAACTAAAATAGACTTATAATATTTTTTTATAATTTAAAATTTCAAATAATTGTTTAGTATGATAAATTTTATTTGTTATAGATTAATTTTTAAATATTAAGGAAAATAATTTTATTTAAAAAAATCAATATACGTAAGGGCCATCCTACCCAACTTTCAGGCATTAAGATACGCTTTATGATATATTTCTTTTTTAAAAAAATGATGCATTTAACTCATGAAAAATAGAAAATAAATTTGATTAGGTGAGAAATAGATAAATATATAAAATAAATTTTATTTTTAAAGTATAAAATTGAAAATTAAGTATTAATTAAAAATTCTATTTGATTTTAAAAAAATCTAAAAGCTAGTAGGATAATGCTTTTAAAATAAACGTGAAAGTAACATGTTTTGAAAAGTGATTTACCAAATACAAAAAACGGTTAAATTGTTTTCCAAATAGTTTTTTGACACAGCTAACACAATGTCAAACATAGCCTTAATTGAAGATGGCAAAAAAAGGGAGGATGAAGAGAGGAGAGAGTATGAGAGAGGAGGGGAGAAAGAGGAGAGAGGAAGGAGAAAGAAGAGAGGAAGATGAGAGGTTACAAAGATTATAAATATATTTTTTCGATGTTGAAATTTAATATACTAGTTAAAAGGAAGGTTAAATTTTGTCCGAATTTAAATCTTTATGGTAGAATTTGAATATTGAGTGAATATATATATCATTTAGCTTGAGTAACAAGTATTGGACATAAATTTAAGAGAATTTACAATAGGTAGCAATTTAGTAATATGATTTTATAAATATGTCTTCAGCATTTCAAATTTTGTATATATGGTAAAAAATTTTAGTTTTGATATTTTGTTTATTTGTTTTTCGAAAATGGTCCTCATAACAATTTCAACCTTCTTCTTTTTCTTTTCTTCTATATTTTTACCATTTAAGATTTTTTTGACAATTACAATTTAAAAAGTTTTACGTACTTTATTCTTTAAAAACTTAAATTGCCCCCATTTTTTCCTCAATTTTTTTTTTTTTTTAAGTTCACCTAGAAACAAAACTTGAATTTGAGCGACTTTTATTTTATTTTATTTCAATACACTATATTTACTTCTCATCCTTTATTTTTTTTGTTCTTGCAGCAATTTTCTAAAACTTCTTGTTTTTCTTTCTTTATTTCTTTCTTTCTTATATATATAAAGAATTCTCTCTCCCTACTTTTTTCCTTCTTTGTTTCATCACTTTTTTCATATTTTTTTTTTAAATAACTTGGTTCCATTTTTTTAACAAGAGTTGAACTACAAGTAACTTGTGCTTTGACTTTATCATCAACTTGTTGGGTTGTATGTCCTAAAACTCGTAGTTTTTTATAAATAGGTGAATTTTAGTACATATGAAGTTATTCAAGTGAATTAATTGTTTATTAACTCTAAATCCAATTAAACTACGAACCCATGGCTACTATCATGAGTACTTGGACTTTATGTGGAGACATAAACAGGATCAAGTTCGAGTAAGTAGCCTCAATAGTCTATAGTACATGGATTAGGTTGGGTACCTTTTCCTGGAGACACTATTGAATACCCCTCGCTTCATGATTGTTACAAATGTTGTAAAGTGTCATAAATGAAGTGATCCTAATTTGCTCATTGTAGAGACATGTGAGCGGGGGTATTCTACATAATGAGATTGTGTAAGACTGACCCTGAAATAATCTTAATTTCACTTATCGATGACCTAGATAACTTAATCTGAATCTTGAGCTATCTATGAACTCCTGTTTATTCAGAATTATCCATTGATCTGCATAGGTGAGAGTAAGCTCAATAGCGCTGCTCAACATTCCTCCCATTTCAGGGATAAGATCGAGTAGATAGTTGGGGACATAGAATTTGCAAGATGGAATTCACTCCTACCCAACTTAGGGATAGAAGAGAGGTTGTTCTCTTAAGTATTGTTCCTAGGACTTGAACAAGGGGCCCCATCCTCTCACTGGCCCAAGAGGGAATGGATTTAGTGATTAGATCCTAAATCAATTGTTCATTAGATGGACAATGGTACTTAAGGAGAAAAGATGTAACTCAGAGGTAAATCGATATTTGACCTAGCTAAAATTATGAAAAACCTGTGAAGGATTGACTTATCGATGACGGTTAGATCAAATGGACACAAATATATCTACAGTGAGGAGAGTGCAGCTATGGGCTTTAGTGGAGTGTCCCGTTAGTTAACGAATGTTGGTTAACTAGGTTAAAGAGTTTGGCCGGTTAACCTCGGATCGTTGAAGCTCATGATCTGTAGGTTCATTAGGTCCCTCTACTAGCTCATAAATAGACTAAAATCTTAGATAATATGGTGAATAAGTTTGAACCGTTCAAATCTTGGCTTAAGGAATGAAAGTCAAATATATACGATATATCGACGTTTACTTACGAATTAAACGTATAAATAGAGTTAATTATAATATTTAAACATGATTTAAATATTAATCATATGAATAAGGATTCATATCGATTTTTTAGAAAAATCGGGACAAGTGGGAAAAATAATATTATTTTATTATTTAATATTAAAATAATATTAAATTAATATTTAATTAATTAAATATTAAAATTTTTTATTTAATCATTTAATTATTTTTTGAAATTAAAAATCAATTTTAATTCAATTTTGGAAATTCATTGAAAATTGATTTTAAAATTATTTTTGAAGACTGGATTTTCTCACTAACTAAGCTAGGAGCTTAGTTGTCTTCTTCACAATTAACTAACAAATTAACCATTTTGTGTTGTCAAATTTTGATGCAATTGGATTGTATGTTATTCTTTAATAAATAGAGATAATTTTGACATAAAAATGGTTAAGAATTTTGTGAAATTAAGGGCTAATTTTGCAAAATTTCATCCATTGTTCATCTTCTTCCCAACCTTCATTCTTTCTCAAATTCACCACAAATTTGGATCCCACCATCTAATCTAAGCCTAGAGAATAGTAGAGAAGACTCTTGTAGTGGTCTACAACCAAGTGGTCCTGAAATTCATCAAGAATTGAAGGAGAATTTAGAGCTTCAAGGGTAAGTGTTCTTGAAACTTTGGTTTTTCTTCTTAATTGCATGTTTAATCCTCGAAATTGAGCATCTTAGAGTGAAAATTGAACAAATTAACTTCCGTTGCATGCTCATTTATCCATCAATTGGTATCAGCCTGCAAACTTTTTGCTCCTGACCTTGTTCTATGAACCCTTTTGGTTGGACCATGTAGATGTTCTCTTCAAGATTTCCATTTAGGAAGGCAGTCTTAACATCCATTTGCGAAATTTCATAATTATAAAAAGTGGCAATGGATAAGAGTATTCTTATTAATTTTATCATAGCAACAGGTGAGAAGGTTTCTTCATAATCTACCCCCTCCTACCTGGGGATCGAGTTAGCGTCTGAGTTGAGTTAACCCGATTTTATGAGCTTGCGAGAGCGGTATAAGGTGAGTTAAATTGGCTTAAATCACTTAGACATCATAGTTAAAAACAAACCAGTATAAACGTTATACTTGGATTGTTCACCTAGAGTTAGGTTGTATATATTTAGCCGGAATATAACCAAGTAAATACCTAGTTAAAATTACAACACTTCAGTGGGAGATTAATAATGTATACGATACGTTATTATTAGCTCTCACGTCCCTAAGAGTTCACAACATGAGATCCCATGCTCGGCTTCGAGTTGCTATTTGGGCAACCTCCCTTCGGAAAGTGTTTGCATGGGTCAATAGCAAGGTGAATAGGGGAAGTAGTTCATAGTAAGTGGGTGAAGGGTGTGTGTCAACACGTCCTATGGTCTCTTCCATTAGGTCACACCGTGAGATTCCTATGTTGCACCTGCTTGGCGTTTATAGGCGCATATCCCTTCGGAGGGTTTGTAACATGGGATTCAGAACTCCGTGAACTCCAGAAATGGATTAAAATTACATAAGTCTGTTTTCAAGCAATTGTTTCTCCTTCGAGGGCTTGTTTGATTCTGATCTTTGTGATTCAAAAATGGAGGGTATACACTTACAAGACTTACTAAGTATTAGTAAAGTTCTTGACCAAAGAAATGGTAACTAAATACTATAAGAATAAGAGTTATTTTGGTATTAGTATTTAGTCAAGAGTATCTTGATTCAATGAAGGAGTGGTCAACTGCCCTTCTGTAGGGGCCATTCTGACTCACTGAAGTATCGTTGCAAAATAAATAATGAAATATGGGTACATTATTACTTGCTAAATAAATTGGATTAAAATTTAGAGTACATTAACTAATTAAACTTGTTCATTTTTTTTCCAGCAATGAATACATCTATAGTTCAACTATTAGCTTCCGAGAAACTTAACGGCAATAACTATGGAACTTGGAAATCTAATTTAAACACTATACTAGTTATCTACAATCTGAGGTTTGTTTTAACAGAGGAATGTCCTCCAGTCCCTGCTCAGAATGTGAACCGAATTGTTCGGGACGCTCATGACAGATGGACCAAGGCTAATGAAAAAGCCAAAGTCTATATTTTGGCAAGTATATCAGATATACTATCCAAAAAGCATGAAAAAATGGTCACTGCTAAGGAGATCATGGACTCACTGAAACCTCTGTTTGGACAACCGTCCTTCTCAGCTATGCATGATGCTATCAAATTTGTTTACAATTGCCGGATGAAAGAAGGAACGAATGTTAGGGAACATGTTCTAGACATGATGGTCCACTTCAACATCGCGGAAGTAAACGGGGCTGTCATGAACTAGAAGAGCCAAGTAGGATACTGCTAAGGAGATCATGGACTCACTGCAAACTCTGTTTGGACAACCGTCCTTCTCAGCTATGCATGATGCTATCAAATATGTTTACAATTGCCGGATGAAAGAAGGAACGAATGTTAGTGAACATATTCTGGACATGATGGTCCACTTCAACCTCGCGGAAATAAACGGGGCTGTCATGAACAAGAAGAGCCAAGTAGGATTCATCATGGAGTCTCTTCCGAAGAGTTTTTTCCAATTCAGAACTAATGCCCCGATGAACAAAATAGATTATAATCTTACCACTCTTCTCAATGAGTTACAGATTTACCAGTTCATATTGAAAAATAAGTGTTCTGAGGTAGAGGCAAATCTTGCTACTACCTCAAAAAGAAGATTCCAAAGGGATCTACCTCTGGAAATAAATATGTCCCAAAGAATAAAGATATTCAGAAGAAGAAAGGAAAAGGGAAAGGGAAAACACCTCCTACTACTACTACAAAAGGCAAAAGGCCCGTTGTAGAGAAAGGAAAATGTTTCTACTGCAACGGTGATGGGCACTGGAAAAGGAACTGCCCAAAGTACCTTGCTGATAAGAAGGCTAGAAAAGAGAATCAAGGTAAATACGATTTAATGGTTCTAGAAACGTGTATAGTGGAGAATAATGATTCTACTTGGATACTGGATTCAGAGGCCACTAATCATGTTTGTTCTTCTTTTCAAGAAACTAGTTCTTGGAAACAATTAGAAGATGGTGAGATAACTTTCCGGGTTGGATCAGGAGAGCTCATCTCAGCTTTGGCAGTGGGAGATGTAAAGTTATTTTTTGGAAATAGATATATATACTTAGAAAGTGTTCTATATGTACCCTTTTGCAAGAGGAATTTAATATCTATTTCTTGTTTGATTGAACATATGTACAAAGTTTCTTTTGAAATTAATGAAGTGTTCATTACTAAAAGAGGTGTACAAGTTTGTTCTGCAAACTTAAATAATAATTTATATAAGTTAAAACCAACCAGATTTAAGGCTATTTACAATACTGAAATATTTAAAACAGCTGAAACTCAAACAAAACGACGACGTGTTTCTCAAAGTACCCATCTTTGGCACTTAAGACTTTGCCACATTAATCTCAATAAGATTGAGAGATTGGTTAAGAGCGGACTTCTAAACAAGTTAGAAGATAACTCTCTACCACCATGTGAGTCTTGTCTTGAGGGAAAAATGGCAAAGAGATCTTTTACTGGAAAAGGTCTTCGAGTAAAAGAACCCTTAGAACTCATGCATTTGGACCTTTGTGGACCAATGAATGTAAGAGCTCGAGGAGGGTATGAATATTTCATCAACTTTATTGATGATTATTCAAGGTATGGTTATATTTACCTAATGCATCATAAATCTGAAACCCTTGAAAAGTTCAAGGAATTTAAGACTAAGGTTGAGAACCAATTAGGTAAAACTATTAAAACACTTCGATCTGATCGAGGTGGAGAGTATATGGACTTAAAATTCCAGAACTATATGATAGAATATGGAATTAAGTCTCAACTCTCTGCACCTAGTATGCCATAGCAGAACGGAGTATCTGAAAGGAGAAACGGAACCTTGTTGGACATGGTTCGTTCGATGAAGAGTTACACATCGTTGCCTAACTCGTTTTGGGGATTCGCAGTAGACACCACGGTTTATATTTTGAATAATGTTCCCTCTAAGAGTGTTTCAGAAACACCTTATGAGTTATGGACAGGGCATAAAGCTAGTATACATCACTTCCGGCTATGGGGTTGCCCAACACACATGTTGGTGCAAAATCCTAAAAAATTGAAACGTCGTTCAAAATTATGCCTATTTATAGGATACCCTAAAGAAATGAGAGGTGGTCTTTTTTATGATCCTCAAGATGAAAAGGTAATTGTATCGACAAATGCCACATTCCTAGAGGAAAACCACATACGTGATCATAAACCACGCAGTAAACTAGTATTGGAAGAGATTTCAAAAGTTGCTATAGATATATCAACAAAAGTTGTTGATCAAGCTGGCCAATCAACAAGAGTTGTTGATAGACCAAGCACATCTAGTCTGTCACGTCCATCTCAAGAGTTGAGAGAGCCTCGACATAGTGGGAGGGTTGTTAGACAGCCCGACCACTATATAGGTTTAGCTGAAACCGAAGTCACCATACCTGATGATGGCTTAGAGGATCCATTGACCTATAAACAGGCAATGAATGATGTTGATCGAGATTAGTGGATCAAAGCCATGGACCTCGAAATGGAGTTTATGTACTTCAATTCAGTTTAGGAACTTGTAGATCAACCTGATGAGGCAAGACCTATCGGTTGTAAATGGATCTACAAACGTAAACGAGACCATATGGGAAAGGTACAGACCTATAAAGCCCAGTTAGTAGCAAATGGTTATACCCAGGTAGAGGGGGTAGATTATGAAGAAACCTTCTCACCTGTTGCTATGATAAAATCAATAAGGATACTCTTATCCATTGCCACTTTTTATAATTATGAAATTTGGCAAATGGATGTCAAGACTGCCTTCCTAAATGGCAATCTTGAAGGGAACATCTACATGGTTCAACCAGAGGGGTTCATAGAACAAGGTCAGGAGTAAAAAGTTTGCAGGCTGAATAGATCCATTTATGGATTAAAGCAAACATCCAGATCCTGGAATATGAGATTCGATAATGCAGTCAAATCTTATGGCTTTGAACAAAACGTTGATAAACCTTGTGTATACAAAAGGATCATCAACTCCACTGTAACATTTCTTGTTCGATATGTAGATGATATCTTACTTATTGGGAATGATGTAGGATATCTTACTGACATTAAGAATTGGTTAGCAACTCAATTTCAGATGAAAGATATGGGAGAAGCTCAGTATGTTCTCGGGATCCAAATAGTTCGGAACCGCAAGAATAGAATGCTAACTATGTCTCAAGCATCTTATATAATTTAATATTTAATTAATAATTTAATATTGATGGATAAATGAGTATGCATCGGAAGTTAATTTGATCAATTTTCACCCTAAGATGCTCAATTTCGAGGATTAAACATGCAATTAAGAAGAAAAACCAAAGTTTCAAGAACACTTACCCTTGAAGCTCCAAATTCTCCTTCAATTCTTGATGAATTTCAGCACCACTTGGTTGTAGACCACCACAAGAGTCTTCTCTACTATTCTCTAGGCTTAGATTGGATGGTGGGATCCAAATTTGTGGTGAATTTGAGAAAGAATGAAGGTTAGGAAGAAGATGAACAATGGATGGAAATTTGCAAAACCCTTAATTTCACAAAATTCTTAACCATTTTTATGTCAAAATCATCTCTATTTATTAAAGAATAACATGAAATCCAATTGCATCAAAATTTGACAACACAAAATGGTTAATTTGTTGGTTAATTGTGAAGAAGACAACCAAGCTCCTAGCTTAGTTAGTGGGAAAATCCAATCTTCAAAAATCAATTTTAAAATCAATTTTTAATAAATTTCCAAAATTGAATGAAAATTGATTTTTAATTTCAAAAAATAATTAAATAATTAAATAAAAATTAATATATAATTAATTAAATATTATTTTAATATTAAATAATAAAATAATATTATTTTTCCCACTTGTCCCGATTTTTCTAAAAAACTGATATGAATCCCTATTCATATGATTAATATTTAAATCATATTTAAATATTATAATTGACTTTATTTGTACGTTTAATTCATAATTAAACGTTGATATATCGTATATATCTAACTTTCATTCCTTAAGCCAAGATTTGAATGGTTCAAACTTATTCACCAGATTATCTAAGATTTTAGTCCATTTATGAGCTAGTAGAGATACCTAATGGACCTATAGATCATGAGCTCCAACGATTCGGGATTAACCGGCCAAACTCTTTAACCTAGTTAACTAACATTCGTTAACTAACGGGACACTCTACTAAAGCCCGTAGCTGCACTCTCCTCACTGTAGATATATTTGTGTCCATTTGATATAACCGTCATCGATAAGTCAATCCTTCACAGGTTTTTCATAACTTCAGCTAGGTCAAATATCGATTTACCTCTGAGTTACATCTTTTCTCCTTAAGTACCATTATCCCTTTAATGAACAATTGATTTAGGATCTAATCAATAAAACCATTCCCTCTCGGGCCGGTGAGAGGATGGGGCCCCTTGTTCAAGTCCTGGGAACAACACTTAAGAGAACAACCTCTTTTCTATCCCTAAGTTGGGTAGCAGTGAATTCCGTCTTGCAAATTCTATGTCCCCAACTATTTACTCGGTCTTATCCCTGAAATGGGAGGAATGTTGAGCAGCGCTATTGAACTTACTCTCACTTATGCAGATCAAGGGATAATTCTAAATAAACAAGAGTTCATAAATAGCTCAAGACTCAGATTAAGTTATCTAGGTCATCGATAAGTGAAATTAATCATTATTAATCGTAAACGGTGTTAATACGTAACAGTGATTATTTCAGGGTCAGTCTTACACAATCTCATTATATAGAATACTCCCGCTCACATGTCTCTGCATGAGAAAATCAGGATCACTTTATTTATGATGGAATAATGAGCATGCAGCAGAAGTTAATTTGATCAATTTTCACTCTAAGATGCTCAATTTAGAGGATTAAACATGCAATTAAGAAGAAAAACCAAAGTTTCAAGAACACTTACCCTTAAAGCTCCAAATTCTCCTTCAATTCTTGATGAATTTCAGCACCACTTGGTTGTAGACCACCACAAGAGTCTTCTCAACTATTCTCTAGGCTTAGATTGGATGGTGGAATCCAAATTTGTGGTGAATTTGAGAAAGAATGAAGGTTGGGAAGAAGATGAACAATGGGTGGAACTTTGCAAAATTAACCCTTAATTTCACAAAATTCTTAACCATTTTTATGTCAAAATCATCTCTATTTATTAAAGAATAACATGCAATCCAATTGCATCAAAATTTGACAACACAAAATGGTTAATTTGTTGGTTAATTGTGAAGAAGACAACCAAGCTCCTAGCTTAGTTAGTGGGAAAATCTAATCTTCAAAAATCAATTTTAAAATAAATTTTCAATGAATTTCCAAAATTGAATTAAAATTGATTTTTAATTTCAAAAAGATAAAATTAAATATTATTATTTTAATATTAAATAATAAAATAATATTATTTTTCCCACTTGTCCCGATTTTTCTAAAAAAAACCGATATGAATCCCTATTCATATGATTAATATTTAAATTATATTTAAATATTATAATTAACTCTATTTGTACGTTTAATTCGTAATTAAACGCCGATATATCGTATATATCTAACTTTCATTCCTTAAGCCAAGATTTGAACGATTTAAACTTATTCACCACATTATCTAAGATTTTAGTCCATTTATGAGTTAGTAGAGGGACCTAATGGACCTACAGATCTTGAGCTCCAACGATCCAAGATTAACTGGCTCTTTAACCTAGTTAACCAACATTCGTTAACTAACGGGACACTCCACTAAAGCCCGTAGTTGCACTCTCCTCACTGTAGATATATTTGTGTCCATTTGATATAACCGTCATCGATAAGTCAATCCTTCACAAGTTGTTCATAACTTCAGCTAGGTCAAATACCGATTTACCTCTGAGTTACATCTTTTCTCCTTAAGTACCATTGTCCCTCTAATGAACAATTAATTTAGGATCTAATCACTAAATCCATTCCCTCTCGGGCCAGTGAAAGGATGGGGCCCCTTGTTCAAGTCCTGGGAACAACACTTAAGAGAACAACCTTTCTTCTATCCCTAAGTTGGGTAGGAGTGAATTCCGTTTTGCAAATTCTATGTTCCCAACTATCTACCCAGTCTTATCCCTGAAATAGGAGGAATGTTGAGCAGCACTATTGAGCTTACTCTTACCTATGTAGATCAAGGGATAATTCTGAATAAATAGGAGTTCATAGATAGCTCAAGATTCTGATCAAGTTATCTAGGTCATCGATAAGTGAAATTAATCAGTGTTAATCGTAAACGGTGTTAATACGTAACAGTAATTATTTCAGGGTCAGTCTTACACAATCTCATTATGTAGAATATCCCCGCTCACATGTCTCTACATGATCAAATCAGAATCACTTCATTTATGACACTTTACAATATTTGTAACAATCATGAAGTGGGTCGTATTCAATAGTGTCTCCAGGAAGAGGTACCCAACCTAATCCATGTACTATAGACTATTTAGGCTACTTACTCGAACTTGATCCTGTTTATGTCTCCAAATAAAGTCCAAGTACTCATGATAGTAGCCAAGGGTTCGTAGTTTAATTGGATTTAGAGTTGATAAATAATTAATTCACTTGAATAACTTTATATGTACTAAAAATCACCTATTTACAAAAACTACGAGTTTTAGGACATACAACCCAACAATTTATGACACTTTACAACATTTGTAACAATCATGAAGCGGGTCGTATTCAATGGTGTCTCCAGGAAGAGGTACCCAACTTGATCCATGTACTATAGACTATTGATGGTACTTACTCGAACTTGATTCTATTTATGTCTCCACATAAAGTCCAAGTACTCATGATAGTAGCCAAGGGTTCGTAGTTTAATTGGATTTAGAGCTAATAAATAATTAATTCACTTGAATAACTTCATATGTACTAAAATTCACCTATTTACAAAAACTTTGGGGTGGGTTCTTCAATGGTGGCGATAGTGGTTTCTTCCTTTGTGGGTTTGTCGTAAATCACTATCACCATTTCTTCAGTCTCTCCTCTGTCTTTTCCCTTGTCTAGAGCTGATTCAGACGACCCTTCATGACCCCCGCCACACCATTCTTCCTCAGTGGGTTGGTCTTCAGCTTGACCATCTCCACCACCACCCTCGTTCTCCTCATTGTTTTCTTTGTCGTCGTCGCCACCCTAAATCAGACAAACAAAGTAATAGGTTAGACAAATGATAAGCGATCGCATACAAATTCTAAGTGATCGCATAGTAACAGTTAAGCGATGGCTTATCATTTGTATGCGAAAAGACAATCGGAAGGAATAAAATCTAACCTGACATAGACGCTTGATAAACATCCTTAGGTCGTTTATTTGCTTGCTTAAATGGTCGTGCTGCTCACGAACCATTGTCATCAAGTTCGCCAAGTCGGTACGAATCGCAGATATCTCCTTCGATAGCACTTTGTACGACCGTGAGTGCTTGTGCCTTCTGGAGCTAGGGTGCCTCTCCAACGTCTTAGCGCACCTTTTCTTCCTCCCCTAAACATTAGACTGACCCGGGAGTGTGGTCGTTGTCTCCATAATCTGCTGCTCGTCTTATTCTTGTGGTATAGGGGGTTCTACTTGAATTTCAGTTGGCTGCTCGAGTTGGTATTCTTCGTGAGAGGACTTGGGTTGGTCTGCCTCAATGTCAACCGAGGACTGATCTTTTGACGCAGGGTTGACACATGGCATCAACTCAACCCTCCTTACTCTATCCTACTTGTAGCTCAATTCATCTGGCAAAGTCACAAGTCTCACTCGGACGATCGTCTGTAATGCAAACAACAAATCAATAAACGATCACCCAATAATAAAAAAGGTGAGTAAACGATCGCATGTACTAATGTAAACAATCGCCTAGATAATCTAAACGATCGCTTATATCGTACTAAGCGATCACGTACATATACTAGGCGATCGCATAGACTATACGATCACTTATTGTAAACTCATCGATCGTTTAGATATTCTATATGATCGTTGATAGACATCTACGATCGTGTAGACGTATATCAATGATCGTTTAGATTATCTAAGCGATCACTTAGAATTACTAACCGATGAGTTAACTTTTTGGGTTGGAATACATTCCTCTCCAACAACTTGTACGATGGAGGCTGAGAACATGTCCACCTCAGAATTTGTGGAATGACACTTTTGCTTGATTTGGTAGCCACGAACTTGCTAGAAGTGGACAATATCTCGTATGCCCACACCTATAACACAATATAAACAGATTAGGCTATGGATTACACTAAATATAGAAGTATAATTGAAATATAAATTGGACTAAATCGTACCTGGAATGCAAACACATATCCTTTGATGCAGTAGTATGTGGTGTGCTTGGGGTTGTCTCCCTTTTTGATATCATGCGCCTCTTTCTTTCCGCGCATGATAGTCTTCATGCTAGTCAACAACCGGTTAAAGAAGACAGACAACCAGTCATAGTTGAAAAGACTTCGGAGTCATCGACAATCCCAAGAGTCTTCATGTCAAATTGTGTCTTCTTGTCTTTGCCCATCATAACTGTCTTGATATACAGGGCAAGGGCTACCTTCATGGCGTCTTGATCATTCGTAAATCTAATCTTCTCGAAGGCAACCTCAACATCCTTGACCAGCTTTTCCTTCTTATCATTCGGGTCCCTAGGTCCAAGGATGAGACGCTATAGTCTCTCACCGCATGTATCTCGTTCAACTGTTTCTTCAGTCGGCCACAGCCCGGTTATGAGATTGAAGTCTTCTTGGGTGAAGGTAACCTTCTTCCCCAGAATGTTGAAGCTGATTAAGTCGCCACTATCCTCCCTCTCCTTCTGTAGCAAGAAGTGATGGAATAGCTGTTCATTGAACACTAGGTCCACGTCCAGCAGTGGACCAAATGAGATCTTCCTAAACATCTTCATCTAATCAGTTGTCAGTTTGCTCTTGATGAGAGAGCTGGTTTTGTGGACCATGCAGGAGACGGTGGCAGGGAAGTACTTATCCTCAGATACGGCCATTATCAACCTACAGCAAGGAAATGCAGTACAACATCAATTTAACAGATTAAAAACTTCTAAATGACCGCTTATTAAACATTAAACAATCGCTGATTAAATACTAAGTGATCGTTTAGATGACTACGTGATCGTTTAGATTACTACGAGATCGCTTAGTATCTAAGCGATCGCTTAGTCCATACTCTACGATCGCTTAGTAAACTAAGCGATCTTGTATCGAACTAAACGATCGCTTAGTAATCTAAGTGATCTCGTAGTAATATAAACGATCGTGTAGTCATCTAAACGATCGCTTAGTCGTACAACCTAGAGTGGACATTCGTTTATTCTAGACCAAGAGATCATTTCATCAAAGTTTAGCGATCTCTTGAGCTATTCTAAGCGATTGTTAAGCCTGTTGTGAGCGATCTTGAACCTAGTATGAGTGTACCTTTTAGATGAAGCAGAATACGACGAGGAGAAAGAAGACAAAGACGAACTGTCCGGAAAAGCGAAAGGTCAATAGAGAAAGCGAAAGGTTCAGAAGGTTCAGAGAGAAAGCAGAAAGGTTGAGAGAGAAAGTGAAAGGTTGAGAGAGAAAGCGAAAAGATTGAAAGAGAAATTGAGGAAGTTTAGAGAGAAAGTGGAAAGGTTCAGAGAGAAAGCGAAAGGTTCAGAGAGAAAGCAGAAAAGTTTTCCAACGAGTAGGAGGCGACTTTTAAAGAAAAAATGAAAAGGCGCGTTTGGGCTGTTTTAATTTTAGGGGTAAAATTGGTATTTCACGTGGCCAAAAGGTCACTGATGATAAATTTTTTGGGAGTAGGTCATCCATAGATAAGGTTTTAGTTTTTGGGTCATTTTGTGCAATTTTTCAAGAAAAACCTGGTGAAACCTGAGCGGAATTAAAGCTAGTATGGAGTTCACACAAATCTGCACAGGTTGTAATGTTTGAAGGACAGTGAGCTGTAAAGATCGAGTTTGGAGCTAAAAGTTTGAGGTTAGTAAGTTAACTCATTTCATAATAACTTTTGTGAAGAATGTTTGAGCTGAATATAAGAGGAAACAGATGAAATTGTAGGTAGAAGCGACTAGTTTGATGTTTCGAGTAATCTGAAGTAGGGTGGAGAAATTTTGAGTTATCTGTTGAACAAAGGGAGTTAGACCCTGAAATTTAGAGATACGCTAGTTAACTCACTTATCTACAAGTTTGTAAGAGGAAGTAAATTCTAGTACAGGCTGGAAATACTATTTTCAACAGTTGGAAGTGAAGATAGTAAGCTTAGGTGAGATAGGTCTCGCTGGTATGGACAGCGACACTGTGGGTGTGGGCGAGACAAGTCTCGCTAGTCTTGCTAGTCTCGCTAAGTCTCGCCAGCTACATTTTGTCTCACAAATCTCGCTGGTCTCGCAAGTCTCACTGGTCAAATAATTCTTGCTAGTTTTGGTGGTTTCGCTAGTACAAATCTCGCTGGTTTTGCCTAGTCTCGCTAGTGCATATCTCGTTGGTTTGTTTAAGTGTTGCTGTTTGATTAGTCTTGCTAGTAGTTTGGTCTAGATAGTGAGCTAATCTTTAATGTTAAGACCTATTTATTATATATTAATGGGAATCCTAAGGAATCTAACAAAGGGAATTATATTTTTTCAGGTCATGAAGAGCTAGAAAAGGCTTGTAATCCATTAAGGGCCCAGGACAAGTAGTGAGTGACAATTTTTATTTAAAATAAGCTTTATTCTACACAAAGTTTTCATTATGCTCAAGTATGTTTGTAAAGCATGCTTTAAAGTTTGTATTCTTACAAGTTTTGTTGAGCAACAATGGCTTTCCAAGCATGAGTTTAGAACTTGATTTATACTTGAGTTTGAGATTGAAAGCATGTTGTTTGAATTATCTTAAGTTTTATAAGCATGATGCTTGATGATTGATCTGAAACACTCTGAAGTTTCACGTGCTCTTATTTATCATAAATTTATTTTCAAAAGCATGTCTAGTTTTTAAAGTATTATAAAGGGTCCCCATTGCCAAAGGACACAGAGAAGGCATATGGGCAGCCTGAATATAAAAATGGTCCCCATTATATATTGTTTTAATATCATTTATCGAGCATGTTTTACTAGGTTTGATGATGAGATGTTTACTGTTTTATCACTGGCTTTGAGCATGATTTTGTTGAATTCTTGAGTTAAGTAAAGATTTTCTGATCTTGTCACTCACTGGGTAACCTAGCTTATGTTTTCTATTGTTTTTTTTTTTGTTTTCTAGGTAGCGAGCGAAACTAGAGTGCTTAGCTTACACAAAAACTCATCTGGGTCTACCACTAGTGTGTATACATTGTAAATATTTGTGTCTAAGACATGTGTTGTACATATAGAGGTTTTAGGAGTGGAAGCTTACAATCATTTGTTGTATTAAGTTTTGAGGGTTGAAAGTCTATATCTGTATGCTAACTTACCTAGAGTTTTAAGATTGATGTGTACTTATGAATTATAAATTGTATATTAGGTGCTTGGTCAAGTGTTGAGGATTGTATAGGTTGACAGTAGATGTCGTAAGAGGATCAATGTCTGTTGTCCTCACACCTTTTCCTAGGTTAAGAGGTTACTTGGGAGAGGGTGTGACAAGTTGCTATCAAGGTATAAGATTTTTTGAAAAGGAGATCGTACATTGTAAGTTTAAAGTATGAGAGTTGTAATATAGTAAGATTGTAGGGAATTATAGTTAGTGGACAGACAAGGTAGGCAAGCAAACGCCGGAACTTCGCAAGCTACCAAAGGCTTGGGAAAGTTTGAAGGAGAATTCTGATGATCTTCAAGCAGGTATGAGCTTGTAAAATTAAATATTTATTTGGGTAACTCAGAGATTAGCTAATAATGTTAAAATAGTATGAGGTAGATCCTGAGAGAAGAGTAGGGATCGGGAGAATGTAAAGCCTTAAGTGTCATAGTATTTATGAGTACCACAGATATTACAGATGCCAAAGGTTGGGTACTGGTTTGGAAAGATTTCTGATGTAGTTATTAACAAGGGTTCACCATTGGTAACGATACTAGACATGTTTGAGTATAGCAGGGCTGTATGTTCTTTGATGACATTAAATATGAGTGAGCTCAATAGGGTTGCATGTTCTTTGATGACATTGAACATGTGTAAGCTATGCTAAGCCGTATGTTTAGCCTGCTACGGTGTGGTAAACTTGGGTATGACTACAAGATAAGCATGATGTTAAGATTTTAGTGTTGAAAAGAGAAACAAGTTTTGAAGTTAGATAAATTATGTTTGTTATAAACTATGAGGAAAGATTTACAAAGTTATAAAGTATGTTATGATAGTTATAACTAACTGGTTAGTTATGTGCAAGGGTTATGAGTAAGACTTTCAGAAGAGGAATCGTAATCCAGTGATTAGCTAGTATGGAGTGAGTTGATTTTGAAGGTTTAGCTAAGGCTATATAAGAGTAAAGTAAATTCTAGTTGAAAAGAAGAGATTGATCAATGTAGTAACAAGGTAAGACATGGATGTCAAGTATGTAAACAAAAGCCGTCAAGAAGAATATGTCATAGTTCAGCAAGTAGCTGAGGAGACTTCAAGTATTACGATGAGTGCATGACATGTTAGTCTTAAGAGTATCTATGTGTGATTAATCCAAAGCTCTATATCCATTTATCTATAGTATTTTGGTTAAATTGGTAAATAAGAGAGAGGTCAGGGATTGAAACTTAGTGTTTGTACCTGTTAGTAAAATGTGGTTTATTGACTCTGGAGCTACACATTCGTTTGTTTCCCGTGTGTTTGCTATGCATGAGAATAGGAGTTTTGCGCCTTTGCCTGATACCTTATTAGTGCTAGGAGTTTTGCACGTTTACCTGATACCTTATTAGTGCATACTCTTGTTGGTGATTCTATAATCAGAGAGCATAGTTATTATGATTGTGAGCTTGTGATTGATAATGAAGTTTTGTTGATTGATCTATTACCTTTAAGAATTGTAGAATTTGATATTATTTTGGGCATAGACTTCCTGTCAAAGTATCATGCTCATGTTGACTATTATAAGAAAGAAGTTAAACTTGTGAAGCCAGATGGGGTTAAGGTAGTATTTAGAGGGAGAAAGAGAGTTCTTCCTACTTGTGTAATTTTGGCAGGGAAGGCCAGGAAGTTGTTGAGTAAAGGCTATGAAGCGTACTTGGCTCATGTAACTAAAGTGAAGACCGAGAAGCTGAAATTTGAAGATGTGCCTGTCGTACGAGATTATATAGATGTGTTCCCTAAGGAGCTATCAAGTTGCCACCTCACGGAGAGGTGGAGCTTACCATAGATCTAATACCTGATACAACACCTATTTCTCAGACACCTTATCGTATGACACCTACAAAACTGAAGGAGTTGAAGGTGCAACCATAGGAGTTATAGATAAGGGTTTTATCAGACCGAGTGTATCTCCATGGGGTGCACCAGTTCTGTTTGTTAAGAAGAAAGATGGTACAATGAGGTTATGTATTGATTATTGTCAACTAAATAAGGTAACAATACGTAACAAATATCATTTACCTTGTGTAGATGATTTGTTTGACCAGCTCAGAGGAGCTTCAGTGTTTTCCAAGATAGATTTGAGGTCAGGATATCATCAGCTAAAGGTTAGAGAATCTGACATACCTAAGACGACCTTTAGAATAAGGTATGGACATTATGAATTTTTGGTGATGCTATTTGGTTTGACGAATGCACCGGTAGCATTCATGGACCTCATGAACAGGATTTTCCATCCTTATTTGGACCAATTTGTTATTGTATTTATTGATGATATACTGGTGTATTTTGGAGATAGAGAAAAGCATGCTGAACATCTCAGGATTGTTTTGTAGAACTTGAGAGAAAAGAAATTGTATGCAAAGTTTAGCAAGTGTGTGTTTTGGTTGGAACAAGTTGTGTTTTTAGGCCATGTGGTGTCAGTTGTAGGAGTTAGTTTAGATCCCCAAAAGACTGAGGCTATAGTGAAGCGGGAACCGCCTAAGACTGTGACAGAGGTACGTAGCTTCTTGGGTTTAGCAGGATATTACAAGAGATTTGTTGAGGGGTTTCCGAAGATAGCTTTACCATTTACTAGTTTGACTAAGAAGAATACTAAGTTTGAATGGAATGAGAAGTGCAAACAAAGTTTTTAGGAACTAAAGAGAAGATTGGTGATTGCACCTATCCTAGCACTTCCGGAGTCAAGTAAGGAGTTGAAGTTTATTGTGATACTTCTCGCTAGGGGTTAGGTTGTGTGTTGATGCAACATGGAAAGGTGATAGCCTATGCTTCTAGACAGTTGAGACCTCATGAGAGTAACTATCCTACCCATGATCTAGAGTTAGCTGCAGTTGTTCTAGCGTTAAAGATATGGCGATATTGTCTGTTTGGAGAAAAGTGTCATATCTATACAGATCATGGGAGTCTGAAGTATATCTTTGATCATAAGGAACTTAACATGAGGCAAAGAAGGTGGTTGGAGCTGATCAAAGATTATGATTGTACTATTGAAAATCACCCAAGAAAGGCAAAGTAGCTGATGCTTTAAGTTGGAAGTCCAAGGGCAGTACAAGTTCTCTAAATGCTGTAAGAGTTGCTTTGCTCAAAGAATTCAGAAATAGTGCTACTAGTTTAAGAGTGACTGATAATGGAATGTTGTTAGCACGTTGCCAGTTGAGGCTCAAGTTAGTTGATGAGGTGGTAAGGAAGCAGTTAGAAGATCATGTGATTTAGAAGCTAATAGAGGATGTAAAAGTCCATCGAAGAGTAGATTTCAAACTAAGATCTGATGGTGCACTGCTGAAACATGGTAGGATTTATATGCCAAAAGATGTGGAAGTTAAACAGGCGATTCTTGAAGAGGCACATAGCTCAACCTATGTTATGCATCCTAGTAGTACCAAGATGTATAGGATGTTATGGAATTTCTATTATGGCCAGGTATGAAGAAGGAAATAGTTATATACTTGAGTATATAACAAGATGTTTAATTTGTCAGCAAGTAAAGTTTAAACGTCAAAAGCCAATAGGGTTGTTGAATCCACTCCCTATTCCTGAATGGAAGTGGGAGCATGTTATGATGGATTTTCTGTTTGGATTGCCAAGGACTCCAACTAGTGTAGACAGGGTTAGGTAATTGGTGACATATTAACGAAGACAACACATTTCTTACTAGTTAAGGTAACTTATACGTTGGATAGACTGGCACAGACGTACGTAGATAAGATTGTAAGTCAGTACGAAGTTCTAGTGACTATTGTATCGGACAGAGATCCCAGGTTTACTTTTAAGTTCTAGGTGAGTTTGCAGTAGGCTTTGGGAACTAAGTTGCAGTTCAATACAACTTTTCATCCTCAGACTGATGGACACTCAAAGAGGACGATCCAGTCCTTAGAAGATATGCTCCGAGCTTGTGCTTTACAGTTCAAAGGTAGCTCAGATGTACACTTTTCTTTAATAGAGTTTGCTTACAATAACAACTACCAGTCAAGCATAGGTATAGCTCTGTACGACATTATATGGCAGGCCGTGTAGAACCCAGTGTGTTGGGAAGAGGTGGTAGAAAGGAAACTAGTTGGACCAGAGATTGTACAAATTACAACAGAGAAGGTGGAAATGATTAAGGCAAACCTAAAGATAGCTTGAGATCTTGAATTTGAAGTTGGTGATAGAGTTTTCCTAAAGTTGTCACTGTGGAAGGGAGTTTTGAGGTTCGGTTGGAAAGGGAAGTTGAGTCGACGATATATTGGATCTTACGAGATCTTGGAAAGAGTTGGACCAACAGCTTATAGATTAGCTTTGCCAATGGAGATATCCAAGATTCATAACATGTTTCACGTCTCGGTTTTAAGGAAGTATATTCCTAATCCTACTCACGTACTTGTGGTGCAACCAGTTAAGCTAAAAGAAGATTTAAGTCATGAGGAAGAACCGGTTCGAATGTTAGATGAAAAGGAATAAGTTTTAAGGACCAAGGTGATTTTGTTAGTGAAGGTACTTTGAAGGAATCACGACATTGAAGAAGCTACTTGAGAAACAAGGGAGCAAATGATCAAGAAGTATCCACATCTATTTTTCGGAAGCTAGCAGCCTACTGAATTTCAAGGACGAAATTCTTATAAGGAGGTGGTAAATTGTAAACCCTACTTTAATTTCTAAGCACCTAACTTAAGTGTGTAATGTTGTTGTGGACTTATACGTATTTTCTTGTTTAAATTGAAATGAGAAGTGGAGGAAAGCCGAAGAAGATAGGCTTGTGGATTAAGCCAAGAATACTTTTGGTAAGTCCAATTTTAAATCCTTATGAGATAAATCGACCTTGGAATTTATTTTGACATGTCAACTAGAATATAAAAGACTTAAGAGGGATATCACTATTTAGACCGAGGTTGAAAGATGTTATCGAGGGTGAAAACTAATGTTATTACTATTATTAGTGTTATTATTATTATTTTATTATTAAATGGAGGGTTTCTACTAGGAATAAATTGAAATTAAGTTTGTGCATTTATATGAAATATAAAAAAAAAAAAAAAAAAAAAGTGGAGAAGAGTCAGTGGTGGGATAAGAAATGAAAATGGAAACTTATCTTCTCCATTATTTGCCAACTTCCCATTTCCTCCAAAGACGAACTCAATTCTGTAGCTAGGCATCGAAAGGGAGAAGAAGAAAAAGATTTAGGTTGATTGGAGCAGAATTTTGAAGAAAAACTTTATGAAACCCGAGAGGAATTGAAGTTGGTCTGGAGAATAGTGAGCTATTGAGACTGAGTTTGGAGCTGAAAATTTGAGGTTAGTAAGTTAACTCATTTCTTAATAACTTTTGTGAAGGATATATGAGCTGAATGTGAGAAAAAACAGGTGAAATTGTAGGTAGAAGTGCAAGAGGCTCTTGAGATAAAGGTCCTGAGGATCAACCATGTGATTCCATTGAAGGACCAATAAAGTAATACATGATCGCTAGTGTGGCTAAGAGAAAAAGGAATGAAGTTGAAAAAGAAGAAGGAACGACACCTCTAATAAGAAAGAAGCAGAAGGTGTCCTAAGGGCCAAAACTGTAAGCACTGATTTGCGATGCCAAACATTGAGGTGTAGCCATGCGTTGTGGCTATGCGTCTCAAAGGGAGAAGTGGCCGAGGGCGAGAGGAAAGTAAAATTTTGACTGAGTATTGACAAAGTCCATGCGTTTGTGGTTAATTCACGGAGGTTGGTGAGCTGAAGTAGCTACCCGCGTTGATAGATAAGTAGTCCTGATGGGGGAAGCACACTTGAACCATGCGTTCAAGTCATTCTGCGCTGAGGACAATATTGTGTTGAAGTCGATGCGTCGAAGACAGATATGCGCTGGAAGCACCTGTGCTGAAGATAGGATGGTCTGGACGCAATGAAAATAGAAGTGCAAGATGGAAAGATATGCGTTCAAAATAGGAGGCGTGTGGAGACACCCACCATGCGTTGGAAGAGAAGTTAATTTGAGTGTCGTGCGTCGAGCTGAGAACCCTGCGCTAGACTGCAGATGAAAGTAAGTTAGCAGCCTAAGTTCTGGTGTATGAGAAGGTTAAGTCGGTAGTATAAATAGCTGGATTAATTAAATGTTTAATCATTTTAAGGACATTTCGAGAGCTTAAGTCGGTTCTATTCTTCAGTTAAACTTCAGAAGAAGATAGAGGAAGGTGTTCTTGAGGATTTTGGACGAAGTTGATTCATGTTGATGCTGAAAACGAAGCTGGAACAGGGGAATGACTAAAGTTACTTGGTTTGATTGAGCAGTGACTGTTATTCGGAACAGAACGTGAGGAAGAAGCTGAGTTCAGAGCTGAAAATTTAAGGTTAGTAAGTTAACGTAATTCCTAACAACTTTTGTAAAGGATGGCGATGCTGAAATTGAAGATTTACTATGTGAATCCTTAGGAAATCAGTGATTACAAGACTATCTCGCAATCCGGAACAGCAGGAAGTAACTTCGGAATATCGCGAGAATGAGAAGGAGCTACACCCTGAAATTTTAAGGTAAGCTTTAGAACGTGATTTCCTATAAGTTTGTAGAAGAGAAGAAACCTTGAATCTGTACTGAAATGTGATTTTTCATAGGTTGAAGTAAGGACGAGAAGAAAGGAAGGAGTTACAGTGCAGAGTGTCGTTGGAAAATCAAGTATCGGCACACTGTCTAGGAATTTGCAGCGAGACGGGTACCGCTGAGACGCAAAGGAGCTTTCCGTCTCACAAATCTCGCTAGTTAACACTGAGTATCGCTGCTCAGGTAGGTAACGCTGGTGCTGTTCTATCGGGTATCGCTGGTAACAGTCCTATTTGGCAGGTGTCGCTGAGATTCTCATTTATAAGCCAGTAGAGAAAAGGAAAGGAAGATAGTGTTGATTAACGCAAGGCATGTTTCTTTTGCAGGCCAAGAAGAAATAGGAACAGTATATAAACCACATAAAGCCTAGAAAGAGTTGTGAGTGACACTTTTCTTTCTTTGAAATGAAATTTATTGAAAATGTTAGGTTGGTTTGTCTTATGAGATAAGGCTTTGTGATGAGTTGTTTCCTTAAAAATCGTGATGCTTGATAATGTTGTTCACAAGGCATGTTTTATATGTTCCTATAAGATGTTCAATGGCATGTTTTGAAAAGTTGTTTATCGTGATATATTTGATTTTCATGAAAGATTTTCATGTGATCCATTCACGTATAATGTTGATTTCTAAAATGTTTAAGAGGAGGCTCAATGCTGAAGGACATGAGAAGGCATGTGTGTTTCCCCGGGACCCAGTACTGAAGGACTCGTAGAAGGTACTTGGGCAACCCGACTTATTCCTATATGCACATAGAGGTTAAGCTGGCTAGTGCATCGAGCTTGCTCTGCTTGAAGCCAGGGATGATTTTCGACGTTGAGTGCGTAGAAGCATTGCTCCGCCTCAACTAAGGGAAAAGTTTGAAAAACTGGTTGATATTGATGAATTCTTTGGAAAACGCTTTGATATGATTTTAGTATTGATTTATGAGAATGATGGATTTCATGAAAAACATGCAGCACTTGAACAAATGTTAAACTTTGATTTATTCGTTATACATAACATGCCTGTTTTAAATGAATGCTGTTTTACAAAGATTTGTCACTCACTAGGCTATTAGCTTATGTTTTCCAATGTTTTCTTTTTCTCTCCCCAGGTAGCAAGGACGTTCCCGGTGCTTAGCCTATTACAGCTCACCCTGCCTAAGTCTCAAGTTATCAAGATACAGTCAAGTCTGAGAGTTGTACGTGCATATGTTTATATAAATGGCATGTAGAACATGTAGTTTTGAGTGGGGACTGTTAGTAGAGTCGTATATATTGTATTATGGATATGAATATAAACTTATGCTATGCATTAAAGGTGTACTCTATACAGGGAATTGTATCAAGTTATAAGCATGTGATGTATGACTGTGTTCTATGTTTGTATATGAGTAAATGTATGTACAGGAAAGGAATGTAAAGTTAGGACAATAAGCGTCACAAGAGGGGTGAGGTTTATTGTCTTCACACTCCCCTTAGATTAGGTGGGTAATCTGGGAGGGGGTGTGACAAAAACAACCTGTCGAGCCCTCAAAGGATGCTGTCAAGGATAAAGAGCCGACAAACGCAGAAAGAGTAGACAATTCTGAGTCCGCTATTGCCGTAATGTTCTTTAATCGTATTGCTAAGAAGTTGGCGAGGAACAAGGCCAAGCTAAGAAAACAAATGAAGGCTCTTCGAAAAGACGCCAAAAGAATGGTCTCAGCCGCCTCCAACAGAGAAACTCGCGAGGAAGCGCGAATAGAGGAAAAAGGAAATGTAGAGAAACCCCTCCTAACCTGATCTGCAGGCTGATCAAGCAGCCGAAGAATTTGAAAGGGAAATGATGGAGGAGGAATGATTGATAAGGCAGCTGAGAAATTCGACAGAGAGCTGCAGATAGAAGAGGATGTAGAGTTAGCCGCAAGAATGAGTGCCTTAGTTGCAACAGAGGGGTCAGAAAGAAAAAGAAAAGGAAAAGTAAGCATCATTTGCCTGAAAGAGAGGAACGATCGCAAAGGATGTAGAGGTGGAGAAGGAAGCGCACACCCCGGAAAAGAAGAATAAGAAGGAAAGAAGAAGGGAGGATGTTGACAGAGATGTTCCTGCCCTTTCGCCGAAAAAACGCAAGGGAAATGAAAGGCTAGTTGACTCACCTCCCAAAGCGGCCAAGGCAAAGAAAAAAATGTTGATGAAATTCCTACCAAGGCAAAAGGAAAGGCAAAGGTGACAGAAGAGTCACCTAAAAAAGACAAAGGAAAAGGGAGATGCAAACAGTTTCTCGATCTGTTGTTGGAAATGAGTTTCTTCGTAGAGGAAGCACCCTAGCCGGCCTACATCATGAACATAATCGACCACCATGGCTGGCGTAGTTGTTTGTGAGTTTTGTGATGGGTAGATTAACGATGAAGAAGACATGGTGAGAGTTTATGGATGCGAAGTCCCTTTCAACGCAAGAGAGATAAACGCAATGTTCAAGTTGAGGGACAACCTGGACGGAGAGGGCAATCAGTTGATTGCATCTACGTCGCATGATCAAATGCAAGACGCTATCCGGGTTATGGTTAAGCTAGGGTCAAAGTGGGACATTTCACCCACAAGCATCAAGACATTGCCTGCAAACTGCCTTCTGCCAGAGGCTAACCATCCATGATAAAACAGTCTCACGAGATAGGGTGATGGCAGCATACTGTATTATGCAAAGAATCCCCATGGATGTCGGACGCATAATATCAGCCCAGATTAGAAGCGTGTTTAGTAAGCCAAGGGGTCAGCTATTCTTCCCATGGCTGGTAATGGGGATGTGCATAAATGCTGCGATTGGGAGTAATATTGAGTTCTTAGACGCAGAGTAAATGGTCTCAATAAATAAGATCATAAACAGTAAGACCCTTCCTCGGTTGATGAGGGGATCCCATCATCAGCCAAGCCTTGAAAAGGCGAATAAAACAGCCCCACCACCACCACCTAAACCAATAGCCCGACCTCCCAAGCCAACGAAGAAAAGAAGAAAAGTAGGGTCAACAAGCCAATTAACGAAGTCGTGGCAAGTCTTGATGACCATGACGCAGATAAAACCCCTCATTCTCCAAAATTCTCACCACCACTTCCACTCACGCAAAGAGAGCAAACTCTTCCTTTTCCTTCAGAAACGCCTCCTCTGAGTCCAACTATCTAGCCCTCCAAACGCAGACCTCCGTCTCGTCTTGCTTTGCCTTCACATGTTGATGACTCACACTACGAGGATCATAGTGCAAGTTCATCGAATCATTTATCCCCTGCGTTTGATGAGACACCGTCTACCCCAACTCTTCAGCCAACTCCTCAACCAACCACTCAGCCTCAATCAACTGCCCAACCTCAGGAGTAGTTTCTCAAACTTGAATGGGAGACCATGCAAACATGCATGTAGCAATCGATCTTGCGTCCTATGATGTATTCATTAAATCTCCTAGCACGGCGAAAGGCAGAGCATTTCCATTTTACACTCAATTATATTCACCAACTGTTCTCCTACCGTCCAAACATTCTACACCCCAATGTCCCATAAAGATTACAACATCCCCTTGTCTTCCCCATGTTGCGTGGTCTAGTGCATTCGGGTCCGCCACCTCTGCATCCACCACCTGAGCACCCTGTTCCTGAACGCAGATCTGATGAAGACAACCGACCCACTTAAATTTAGGAGTGTTGTTTAAGTTCGATAAATTTTTGTAACTTTTAGCGTTTATCTTCAAAATCAAATTGTAAACCTTTAAGTTTATTTTAATGAAAGTACATTCTTACTTCGTAATTTTTCCTCTCGTTTTTCTTTGCGTTTATCCTTGCCTATAGTTTTTTCTACTACAATTTCATAGTTAATCTCTCTTCTCTTGAGTGTTGCAAGAATAGCCACTATGATGACATTTATGCATAATCTCTTATAGTACTCCAAGTTATGAACTGCCTTAGCCTTATGATTTTTCTATTAGAAACGCAATCTTTCTTTACATGCGTGCAAGCTTTTTAATCAAACCTCTTTTACAAAAATTTTTTGACAACATTTATGTTTTAAATTTAGCAATGAGAACCTTGCTATTCTCAAAATTTTGGGGTGGGAGAGTTTTGAGCTGTTAAAGATAAAAAATATAAGAATTTTATTTCATTCCAATAAAAAAAATAAATAACATAAACGCAAACTCCGTTGTCAAGATTAAGAAAATTATCTTGTTAAGAGTTAGCTGAGAATGGCACTTGCTCGCAGTTGGCTATCTCCATGCACCCCATAGTTGGTATGTCAGAACGAAGGTGGGTAACCAGGATCAATAACGCATAAGAACCAAATAACAAACTCCAATGTCTCGCAAGGAAACTAAGCTTAGATAAGAGTTCAGTCGAGAAGGGCACTTACTTGTAGTTGGCTGCCTCCATGCACCTCATAGTTGGTATGTCAGAATGAAGGTAAGTAACCCTACTCGATGCATCGATACAAAGATAATAATACACAAAAGAAGAATGTAAAAGATCATATACTCTTATCTTTCAAACTAACAGTTAGAATGAAAAACAAAATTTTGTGAAAAATGAGTAAAGAAGATTGAAAAGAAAGCTTATTGTATTCAAACTAGAACCGTCTTTGAAGAAAAAAGTAAAGCTAGGAAAGTAGTGTAATTCAAGGGTAAATATCGAAGTGCAATATGCTAAGTGGCTAATCAATGTGTTAAGAGAAAGTGAGAGTGGTTGAAGTTCTTTAGTAAGAGATATGCTTGAGGACAAGCATTATTTTAAATTTGGGGGTGTGATAACTGTAGACATACAATTTCTTGTGGCTTTCTTTTATATAAAAGAGAAATAATTGGAGGATCATGTGTTAGTTTTGAGTTAGATTCATTAATAAATTCTTCTTTGCATTTTACACCTTTGATTTGATGAATGAAGACAAATGTTTTGAAGTAGTTTGTCTCTGAAATGCATGATTTAGTGTAGGAACGCATGATTCAACATTGGCAGAGTCCCACTAAAAAACGCAAAGCAGCAATGTATCAAATGCAAATTTTGGGATATCAGACAACTGGAGATTGATTCGCTTAATCTGTGGCAAAATAAGCATTTATAAATTTAGCCGTGCATCATGCAATCAAGCGAGAATGACACAGTGCATCAAATCAGCCAATGATGACACAAATCTGCCAACGTTACAATGCAGCCTCTATAAAAGGGCAGATTCTTAGGCTAAGAAGGTTGTTGAATTTTCTAGGAAGTTTTCTTTTGTGACAGTAGAATTCTTTCCAAAAGGAAATCGGAGACAAAGTACTCGAGAGAGCAGTCTTCTTTCTAATCATCCATATCACAGTAGCAACTATCACGCATCCACCATTGGAGGATTCAAGAGATTGATCAACCACCAACTATTTCATGCTTTCTATTCATTTCTTAACTTTCTTGTGTTTTCATAGTGTATTGAGAAATTGTACTCATTGAGACACTTGATCTATTCCAACAATCTAAATATCTTCCATGTTTTCCATCCATACTTTTATTATGGCTTGTTTGTTGATGACCATTAGTAGCTAAATCTCCTAAGGGTTGGGGCAAAGTTATTGTATGTTTAAAGAAACAATGACTAAATTATTCCATCTTGATTCATGTGCTTTAATCTCTTGCTTGTTTCCATCTAGCTAATCTAGATAAGTAGCAATAATTAGCTGCTTGAGAAAGTAAGTGATTGTGGAAACCATAAAGTAGGGCTAAGAAGTGTTTCTAGATATAGAAGCAACCTTAGGATTTAACAATACTCTCTCATGCGTCATAAACATATGAACATGCAAACTGTCCACCGAGAGGTGTAGGTTACAAGTTGAAAATATAGAATAATTGACTCTGCGTCTCTAATAATAGACAATAACAACCCCCTAATCCTATTTTTCCCCCATTCATTACATATATTCCTGCTAATCTTTATTGTAACGCATCAATCCCCATTCCCACCATTCATTAGTTTAGACTTTTACAGTTTTATTAATTAAACACATTACACTCTTGAGTATTTTTATACAAGGAAGCCATCACAATTAGAGAGAGTTTAAAATCTGCATAAGTCCCTGTGTTCGACCTCAGACTCACCGAGAAATCTAATTTATACTTATACTTGGGTTGAATTAGGAAAATTTGATTAAATATTAACACATGAATTGGAGTTTAAGGCAGACAACAAGTTTTTGGCGCTGTTGTCAGGGACTTAGGCATTGATTTAATTTTCTTTATTGTTTTGGCTATAGGAACACCTCAATCGAAGAAGTATTGTGAGTTTTCTCTTCGTCGAAAAATTCCAAACAGTATGTGAGCGATGCAACCAATCCAAAGTTTGATATTGACCCTAAAATTGAGAGAACCTTCAGAAGAAGGACAAGACAAAACAGGCGTAGAAGGACCAACCGACACTCAAACAAAAATATGGTTGATCCACAAAATTCCATTCAAGGAGAGAATCAGAATAATGCGAACGCAGACCCTCAAATGAATCCAATTCTATTGACACACGACATAAATAGACTAATGCAGGAGTATGCATCACCAAATCTATATGATTTCTCACCATGAATTATACGCCCCACCTTCGAGGGAAATGGCAGATCTAAAATGAAGCCAGTCATGCTGCAGATGTTACAGGCTGTAGGACAATTCGACGGTGCTTTAGGAGAAGACCCACATGCACAACTAAAGAGCTTCCTAGAGATATGCAACACCTTCTCCATATATGGAGTAATGCAAGATGACATTCGGATCTCTCTATTCCATTCTCCCTTAGAGATGAGGCACGACAATGGGCTTATTCATTTGAGCCTAGCGAGATCACAACTTGGGAACAGATGGTGGAGAAATTTATGCAGAAATATTTCCCTCCTACGGTGAACACAAGAAGACGACACGATATTGTAACCTTCGAGCAGAAAGAGTCGGAGACATTGAGTGAAGCTTGGACCAGGATTAAGAGGCTAGTAAGGAACTGTTCACATAATGGAATCCCTGATTGCGTCCAAATGTAGATATTTTATGGCAAACTTAATCGACAGTCGCAATCAGTTGCTGAGTCCTCTGCTGCAGGAGGATTAATGGACTAGACCTACACACAGCCTAAGGATATTCTTGACAGGAATTCTCGAAACACCGACGAATGGGTCGACGATCAATACGTGTCGTGTTCCACAAACAGACGTAAAACGTAAGCTGCTGGAATATTGAAACTGATGTTGCTACAAGTCTTGCAGCACAGATGGCTACGGTGACATCTTAGTTAAAGACCATAGCCTTGAACAATCAAGGTGGAACAACTGGTTCTGTTGCCTCAATCAACGCATTGAATCACGTGGCAGCAGTTAATTGTGTGCAATGTGGACAAGCGAGTTTATATGGTATGTGCCCCTACGATCTAAAATCTATGTGTTACATGCACAACAATCCTTATGGTAAAACATATAACCCAGGTTAGAGGAACCACCCCAATTTTAGATGGGGAGGGAATCAACAACAACAAATAGATTAGGAAAATGAACCACAACCACACAGAGGAAACCCTCTCGGTTTTCATCATAATGGTCATGGCCATCATCAACAACATCATTAGCAAAAATCTTAGCAGGCACCTGTATCATCATCATCTTTGTCTATAGAAGCCTTGTTAAAAGAATATATCAACAAGAATGACGCAATGCTTCAGAGTCAAGCAAATCTAAAATTGCAAATGGGTAAGATTGTGGGGGAGCTAAAGAATAGGTCGTAAGGTGCGTTGCCAAGCACAATAGAGGTTCTTAGAGGAAACGGAAAAGAACAATGTCAAGTAGTGACATTGAGAAGTGGGAAAACATTGCCCACTGAAATGCATAATCAAAGGAACCAAGCAAATTTACAACCCTCTACATCTTTACCATCAATTCAACAATCTTCTTATCAACTAAATGTACGTGCTACAAATCTAACTTGTTCTTCAAATTCAGAACTTCATAGTTAACACTCGAGTAATGTCAGAAATAATACTTGTGTGTGGGGGTGTCCTCTGCAATGAGTTTGCATAAAGACTGGACTATGAAATAATCACTTTTACTTTATAACACTATTTATTGTTAAAACTGATTATTTCAATTCGATGACATAGGTAACTCGATCTCAATCCTGAGCTAACTATGAACTCTTGTTTGTTTGAGATCATCCTTTAATCTGCATGGGTAAGAGTAGCCAATTTTGTCGACTCAATAAGCCTCCCATTTTATGGATAAGATCAGACACATAGATGGAGACATAGTCTTGCAAGATGGAATTCACTCCTACCTATTTCTAGGATAGTAGATAAGTTGTTCTGTTAAGTATTGACTTCAAGACTTGAACAAGGGGCCCCACCCTCTCATTGGCCCGAGAGAGATCAAGTTTATTGGTTGGACCACAAACAGATTGTTCATTAGAGGATCAGAGGGACTTAAGAAACGAGATGTAATTACAAGGGCAAAACGATAATTTTGACCCTGCTATAAATTACGAAGAACTTGTGAAGGATTGACTTACTTATGGTTATATCAAGTGAACATAAATATATCTACAGTGAGAAGAGTGCAACTACTAGGCTTTAGTGGAGTGACTCGGTAGTTAACGATTATTAATTAACTAGGTTAAAGAGTTTAGCAGGTTAATTTTAGATCGTTGGAGCTCATGATCTGTAGGTCCATTAGGTCCCCTTGTTAGCTCATGGAATAAACTTTAGAACTTTATATTGAGTAAATTTGAAACGTTCAAATTAAGTGTTGGAGCAAAATTTTAAGATTTGTTTGCTTAATTACGATCAATTAGACGAAATTAGAGAGTTAGAAATATTTAAATATGATTTAAATATTTTTAGGATGAATAGAGATTCATGAGATTAGAATTTGTAGGGAAAAGTGGAAAAAAAATTAATTTAATATAATTAAATATTAATTTAATTAATTATTATTTCAATTAATATTATATTAAATTAATTTTATTAAAATTAATTTTTGTAATTCATTTTGAATTAAATATCAATTTATTAAATTGGATTTAAAATTCCAAGTTGGAATTGGAAAAATCCACTATGCATGTCAAAGGTGGTGGTGTTCTTCATGCAAAGCACCCTATCCATTCTCTTCTTCCACCTCCAAATTGAGCATCTTAATCACCCAATTTGTTGGCATGCTACATGTTAGTGTAATTTGCATGCTCTCCTCTTTATATAGATGAAAGGAATTTAAGATTAAGGTTAAGCAATTTGGCTAATTTGTGTGGAATTTCTCTCAAATTCAAAACTAGAAAAACCAGTGTGTTCTTCATTTTTTTGCTCCAAATTGAACTCGATTTTGGATCCACAATCCGTTCTAAAGCTTGAGAATAACGAAGTGTTTGTGATCTAAAACTTGAAAAATCTAGCTTCAATTTTGATCATGAACAAGTAAGTTCTTCTTCCCTGTTTTTCGATTTTAGAACAAACATGATGTAATTAGAGTGCTTTAGATCTTAATTACTTCCAATACTATGTTGCTAACTCCTTCACTTGAAACATTAGAATAGTATAAGAACCTTACCGAATTCACCAAAATTAACCTTCAATAGTGCTGGACAACAGTTCTTAACACCCAAAAACTCTAATCTAAGCTTCAAAACATAAAGGGTATCAATAAATTGGAGCTAGAAGTTGATGGGTTTCAAGAACCTTAAAGAAATTCCACCAAATTTACCCAAAAATAACCAAAACCTCACCTTAATCCAGCACTCCGGCGAAAAAAACGGTGGTGGCAACAACGGATTGTGCATGGTGAACAACTGACGACGGCGGACTCTGGCTTCCATGTAGCTCACGATGCGACAAACAGCTGGGCAACAGACCGGCGTCATTGACTTGCAGAACGCGAGAGAGAGAAGGAGTTTTCATGCAACATCGGCACGGACAACCACGTTTGATGAGTAGCAAGACAACTGACGATCGACGTGGGACTTGACCGAACGACGGTGGCTTGGAGATTAGCAGAACGGCAGCAACGTGAAGACGGCTGGACGGGGTGTGGGTTCGAGAGAGAGAGAAATTGGGGCTGAAGGAACAAAAAAACAAAAGTGAGATTTTTTTCTTTTTTCTTTTTGCATGCTTTTCGAGTACACTACATATACATAAGTTCACTACTACAAAAACTACACTTACCACTTTTAATTACGTGATGTTTTTATGAAAAATGTCAAGTAATAAGGTTTTTTAAAGAAAAACGCCTAGGAAAAGCATAAAAAAGCCAATGTTTTAAATTTTTTTGCACGAACCTATACTTAGACATTTTTCTAGTGTCAAATATAATAACACTTTTGCTTCACACTAAAAAATAAAATTTATTTATTGACATATTATTTAACATGTTTTAAATATCAAGAAATATGAATTAAAAAATAATAAAATATTATATTATTATAAACAAAAAAAAAAAAAAAACCCTAAATCTCAAATCTCTCCCTCTTTCGCCTGTGTGTCTCCCTCTTTGGCATGGGTATACTCCTTTCTCTTTCACGTGCAGCAAAATTGTGTGTCGAAGCCGTCTTGAACCAGCAAAGTGCAACAGTCGTTCCGTCGTGGAACAACAGTTCAAGCAGCAGCAACCGTTCGTTCTTGCAACAGTGGTTCGTCGTGCGTCCTGCGTCCTGCGTCAGTCGGTCTGTCATGCGTCAGTCCAGTCGTTCGTCGGTATTAGTTCATCCGTCCATCCGTCGGTCTACGGTATTACATCAAATATTGTTTCTTTAACATTCTCTTTGTTTCAATTTCTTTGTCGTACGGTTGATTCTTAAGAAAATTTCTGAATTGTTGTAATTTGTTTCAAATTTTCATTTTGGGAAATTTCACGCAGTTTCTGTTAATTTTTTTAAATTTCCAATTTTTGTTGATGTTTTTGTTCCATTTCGATAGTGTCCTTGTTTATGTGAGAGAACCTTTTTTTCCTTGATTTTTTTTTGGATAGCTTTGTTTTGTTTGGAGAGTTTATATTCGACGGAGTGGAGCTTTATTGATTTTGGTGAATTTAAGTTTTTTGTCATTGAGTTTTAACTAATTTTCTGACTTTTCAAGATATTTGGAGAAATTTAATCTTTGAGGACTAGGGGTTTCGTGTTAGACTTGTATTTATTAAGTTAACTTTTTATATTAAAACTTCCATTTGTTGTTGGATTGAAATGGTGGGTATGAAAACTAATTTTTTTCTTAAATGGCAAAAGATTTGGGCTTCACTAGTTAGTTGTATGAATGAGTTGCAGTAGTGCATATATTAGTATAGGACTAAAACGAGAAAGTAGACCAAAACTCAATGTACTTAAAACTAATGTGACTGTTGCACATATGTCGAACCGAGTAGTTTAAATTGGGTTCTTAGACATTTTTTAAGAATTTTTTTTGGTAGGTTTGGGAGTCAAAATGAGAATTATGCACTTATTAGGTATTTTCAGGGTCACATTGATAACTAGGCACCTTTTATGATTGTTTGAGCTTGTTTTATGCTTCTAAGGTCACACTTTGGAGCTTTTTAGTTTTTGTTGGGAGTAAAAATGTTGGTTAGACACTTTTTATGAATATCTTAGGTTGTTTTGAGAGTTGAAGTTAAACTTAGGCACGTTTTAGGAACTTTTTTTTGTAGGTTTGGGAGTCAGAATGAGAGTTAACACACTTTTTAGGTATTTTAAGGGTCACATTGATAACTAGGCACCTTTTATGATTGTTTTAGCTTGTTTTAATGCTTTCAAGGTCACACTTTGGAGTATTTTAGTTTTTATTAGGAGTCAAAGTGTTGGTTAGGCACTATTTATGAATATCTTAGATTGTTTTGAGAGTTGAAGTTAAACTTAGGTACCTTTTAGGAACTTTTCTGGTAGGTTTGAGAGTCAAAATGAGAGTTACACACTTTTTAGGTACGTTAAGGGTCACATTGATAACTAGACACTTTTTATGATTGTTTTAGCTTGTTTTATGCTTCTAAGGTCACATTGATAGTTACACACTTTTTAGGTATTTTAAGGGTCACATTGATAACTAGGCACCTTTAATGATTGTTTTACTTGTTTTAATGCTTTCAAGGTCACACTTTGGAGCATTTTAGTTTTTGTTGGGAGTCAAAGTGTTGGTTAGGCACTTTTTATGAATATTTTAGGTTGTTTTGAGAGTTGAAGTTGAACTTAGTTACCTTTTAGGAACTTTTCTAGTAGGTTTGAGAGTCAAAATAAGATTTACACACTTTTTAGGTATGTTAAGGGTCACATTGATAACTAGGCACCTTTTATGATTGTTTTAGCTTGTTTTATGCTTCTAAGGTCACACTTTGGAGCTTTTTAGTATTTGTTGGGAGTCAAAGTGTTACTTAGGCACATTTTATGAATATCTTAGGTTGTTTTGAGAGTTGAAGTTAAACTTAGGCACATTCACACTAAGCATTTATCAACAAACTCAGCTACTTCTCTTTTCATATTGTGCCACCAATAGTAACGTTTCAAGTCCCGATACATCTTGGTACTACCAGAATGTATGGAGAATGGAGAGCTGATAAGCTTCTGTCAGCAATTTGTTTTTAACATCACTGTTTGCAGGTACACATAGGCATCCCTGATATGAGAGACCATTATCTGAGGATACTAAGAAACTCAGTATCCCGTCTTGCCTTTACCTGGTAAAACTTCTCAACAAGGTACAAATCACTTTGTTGTGCATCAATAATCCTTTGCCTCAAGGTCGATTGCATTGTCAACTAAGCCAACTGTGACGTAACTTCTCCTACTACTATAATTTTTGCGCGCTCAAAATCTCTACATAGGTGAATGAAATGCCTTCCTACTCAAAGCGCCTGCTACCACGTTTGCCTTACCAGGGTGATAAAAGATGTCCACGTCATAATCCTATAGTAACTCTTACCACCTACACTGTCTCATATTTAACTCCTAAGTGAAGAAATATTTCAAGCTCTTGTGATATGTGAAGATCTATATCTTTTCCCTGTATAAATAATGCATTTAGATCATTAGATCAAACATTATTGCTGCCAAATCTAAAACATGTGTGGGATAATTTCGTTCATGGTTTCATTAACTGGTGAGAGGCACGAGCAACCATTTTACCGTGTTTCATTAGTTGAAAAGCAGTCAAAAAGTGCTTTATTGCTCTTAAATTAGGGATGTTTTTATTAGATTTCATGTGTTTGCTAATGGATTTGAGGTAATTGTGGTGAAAATAAGTGTTGAAGGCCAAAAGAACCAAGACGAGCCAAAATCAGATAGAAAATTTAGGAAAAAAGGTAAGAACACTAAAACTCGAAAGCATAAAAAATTGGCAAATCAATTAAGCATTGCGACACTGTGAAGGGCACCACAAAGCAGGGTTAGCGCTATGACACGACGGCTAGGGGTACAATTTTATGACAATTTCGGGGCTGACCAATAGCGCCACGACGCAAGCTTTCCAAATTTGAAAATTTGTTATTTTTAGAAATAAATTGGGTACAAATTTGGTAAATTCTATAAAATGAGGTTTTCAGCAACCCTAATCACGAAATTTCAGAGCATCAAAGTGTGAGTTTGCTACAAAATTGAGAGAAAAGAGTTCGAGAGTAATTTTGGAGGTTGTTCGAGTTCTCCAGGTGTCGATCAAAGGTGTTTTGGTGGTTTCATTCAATCAAGTGACTTTTTGATAGTAGAGTTTTCTTATTCTTTATTCTTCTATTCTTGTATACCATAATGTTTTCTAAAGCTATGAGTGGCTAAACTCTTTAGCTTTAGGGTATTGATGAATTATTTATGAAGTTATGCTTACATTGTAGACTTTTCATGGATTGTTGTAAATAACATGTTTTTCATTGTTATTGTGCTTAATTCTTTTTTATTGGTCGTCAATATTTATTGGGTTAGACATTGAATTTGATGGATTGCATGTTTAACTGAACTAGTAACAATGAATTGTTATTAATCTCTCATGGAAATAGTTAGGTTAATAATGAAAGTCGCTAAAGAGACTAATCTTAATGCCACGTGATTTAATTTGGTTAAAAGAAGTTAGTAATCAATTAAGTTGCATGAGAAAATAGTAGTTGCACTCTAATCTTCAAATAAAATTCATGAACTCTAGAATAACTATGTGATTTAAACTCTAAATTGGATCCTTAGTGGAACGATATTCAGACTTAAATCATCTTATATTATAACTTGACCCGTGCACTTGCGGTTTGCATCATTAGCAAACACCCCAACCCCTTCTTGGAGGTATCACTATAAAAGTGAAACTTCTTGAACCATCTGGTATGTAAGAACTAGTGCAGTAACAAGCTTTTGCTTTAGGTTCTGAAAACTATCCTCACATGATTTACTCCAAACAAAAGAAGTTCCCTTCCTAATCAACTGGGTTAAAGGAGTAGCTTTGCAGGAAATATCTTTAACAAACATATGGTAACAGCCTGTTAAACCTGAAAAATTACGCATCCCACTAACTGTTGAAGGACGAGACCAATTTGTAACCATCGCAATCTTTGCAAGATTCAATGTCACTCCATTCTTCAACACCAGGTGCTCTAGAGAGGATACATGGCATGGATTTTATGTGTTTATTCCTATGATTTTGTAGGTTTTAAGCATTGAAAGGTAGAATGGACCATCGAATCGGGACAAAAACGAACCAAAATGGAGCTTCGAAGCATCAACCATGAAGATAGAGAAGAAAAATGACGAAAATACCCCTGGGCCACCGCAGAGCAGAGCGTACTGCTCTACACTAAAGGGCATAGAGCAAATATAGAGAGAGTGCAGCGACGCTCCCTAGAGTGCAACTATGCTTAGAACTTTGATGGAAAAGAAAGGGTGCTCGCACGAGTGTGAAATGTGCAACGTCTCTGCGCTCAAAGGTAGAAAGCAAATATAGCAAGAGTGCAGTGAAGGAGCGCAGCTGCACACTGAACTCTAATGGAAAAGAAAAGAAGCTCACGTGTACAGCATGCAACATTGCTATGCTTAAAGTTGGCGCCACAACTTCTACCTAGAGCGTAACGATGCTCTAACTGAGCGTAGTGACGTTCTTCCCTCGATATAAATTGTATTTATGGATTTTAGGGTTTATTTTCTCATCTCTCTCTAGGCTTTCAGCCCCCAACCTGATTTTCTCCTCTCATCTTCTCCTTCCCTCTATAATTCTTTGTTCTTGTGAGTACTTTATGGTTGTAAAGCTTATCTTGGACCGATCTTGTGGCTAAGGTGAGTTGCTAGTTTAGGTCTAGGTGAAACCCATGATCAATTGTGAGGATTTTTGTTTTGAATCCATATTTCTTTTTTATTTTTTGTGGTTCTTGAATGTATTTGAATAGATACTTAGATGTATGATAGGCTTGATCAACCATCATTCATTGTTTGATTACTAGAGATTAGGGATGCTCTAATGTGTTTTTAGTCCCAAATGGGCAAGGGTTAAAGCATGCTTGGGCTGTGAAATTAGGTTGTTTATTATAATATTTTCACAAACATTGCATGATTAATTAGCTTCAAGAATACAATGGATTAGTGATAATTTGTAGAAATACAAGTTATTATAGCTTTTTCATAGAATAATGGAGAAGATTTAAAGGATTATGCGGTAGTCTTGACTTAAATTCATTGATAAAAACCTTTTTGCATTTTACACTCTTGACTTGCTGAAGATAAATGCTTTCGAGTTAAATTATCTGTAAAGCATTTTATTTAGTGCAAGAAACGCATGACTTAAGATAGGACATTGTTGTTGGATTTCTATTTTCGATTTGAATTGAGTTTCATAGTTTGTTGCGCATAAATAGATATTATAATTTTCGTACAAAGATACGTCGAGAATTACTCAAGTATGATCATGATTAAGCAAGTTTTCCTATAAAAGCCCAAGTATAAGCTCTTTTAGGTTTCCTGGTGAATCTAGGGTCGAACGCAGGGATTTGTAATAACTAAGCGTTGAGAATAGATGCATGAATATGCGGTGAACTATACATGTAATATGTGCATGAGTTGTATGTACCTAAAATTATACATAAATAATGAATAAAATTTACTACAACTAACAATGAGGTGGACATGGTGAGGGTTAGTCAAATGTCATTTAGTGTCAGATAGCATGCGTTGAGAATGACGGTGGAACCATGCGATAAAAATAGAGTTAATGCAGGAGCTAGTTGTTACTTAAGCATATCTAAGTATAATTACATACCTACAAACTTTGAGTTCGTGAATCCATTTCTCGATGTTTCAATGGCACATTAATCTTATCTCTAAGACGCATGGTAAGTTTGCGTTGGCAAAAGATGAACTATATCTCTGCACCTCATCTAGTCCTGATAAATGCTAATGATTAACCATTTACTCTCTCAAGCTAGATAGTCGTGCTTACTACATTTGTTTGTCAGACAAAGCTATGCAAGCTAATGATATGCATTAATCAAGATGTAACATACTTAATATTGCTTAAGAAAAACTAACTTCTAACATCCAACTCATTTAGCATTCAAACAACATGGTGTAAAGTATTTAATATGGAAATAAATGGAAGATAATCATCAATCAAACTTATATTAAGAAAATAAACCATTCTCTCGAATGTCATTAACAAAACATAAGTAACGAGGGAAATGGGGATAAAACAGAAATGGAAGATGTCAAGCCGCCATTGGCAACGTCTTGCTTTATGGAGGATTGAGATGGTTGCTATCTGATACATAAATTTCATAGGATGAAGGCTCTCACTCACTTGGAGACGACTCTGAAAATTCTCAGAATCCTTCTCTTAGAAGAGCTCGAAATGGAGGCTGGTTATGGTGAGGGAGAATTTGTGCAGAGCTTTCGCCTCTTGAACTCGTTTCTCTCTTCTTTTGGAAGGAGAAGCTTTAGGCTATTTATAGGCGTTGAAAAGTTGAACTCATGATGACCTGACACCTTTACATTAAATTCCATGTCCTGCTGTGCAGACTTTTCACATCGTTGGCTCATTTGTTCTGCCATGATCTGATAACGTGTTATCATTTTGCATATTGACATGACAGTTTTTGCCCAAGCGTCTGTATCTACTTTTTCTCAACGCATGGTCTCAACGCATAGTCTTGACGCATGGGTTTCCACTTGTTCTCGCAGCAGCTTCGTCTCTAGTACTTGGGTTATTTGTGCTTCTTTTCTTCTTAATCCTGCGTTAAGAACAGAAAAGCTCATAATTTGTCAAGTATTTTCTTTTGTAAATGGTTCCAACGCATGGTAATACATTTTACATAATTCAACTACCAAAATCATGCATTTAGCTCTAAAGTTACTCTAATTAATTCAAATAGTGACTATAATAACTTGTATTTCTACAAGTTATCAGACGTCTTTCAAGTGACAGACGCAAAGCCGTAAATTAGCGGACGCAAGCGTTTAGATCTTCAACAGCTGAAAATTGATCCGATTCATTTGCGGCATGACTAAAGATTACCAATTTAGCCGAGAATTACGAAATCATGCGAGATTGATGCAAAGCAACAAATCAGCTGAAAATGACGTGAATCTACCAATGTTACAATGCAGTCTCTATAAAATGGCAGATTCGAAGGCTGAGAAAGTTGTTGATTTTCATGGGGATTCATCATTTTAGTAGCACAACTATTCCAAGAAGCCAATTGGAGATAGAATGCTAGAGAGAGTAGTCTTCCTTTTGATCAACCACACCACTACAACAACTATCACACAACTACCATTGGTAGAGTCAAGAGATTGATCACCCACCAACTATTTCCCTACTTTCTATCTCTAACTTTTCTATCTTGTTGTTTACACCTTGTACCAAGAAATTGTACTTTTTGTACCACTTGCTAAGTTTTATTAATCTAAATTATCATCCATGTCTTTCATTTCTACATCTATTTTCATTTTCTTGTTAGTAGCACGAGTAGCTAAATCTCTAGAGGGTTTGGGCAAAGTTATTCTCTATTTAAGAATAACGTTGAGTTTATTTCATTTTGCTTAATGTATGAGAATATATTATTGTTCCAGGTAGCTAAATGAGATAAGTAAAAATAATCAACTACTTGAGAGAGTAAGTGATTGTGGAACTCATTAAGCGAATTACGTAGTATTCCTAAACATAAAAACAACATTAAGGTTCAATAATACTTCATCCATGCGTCATAGACATATGTGTAGATCGGTATGGCAACCCTAGAGGGGGGGTGAATAGGGTTTATTAAAATTAATTTAAACTTTTTACTAATGTGGGCCCAATTAAGCGAATTAATAAACTCTTTGCAAATAAGTAGTTTAAACAATATTTTTTATGCAAACAAATTCACTTTGAATTAAACAAGAAATTAACAACACACTTTAAAGCACCCTGTTTAATTCTAATAAAAAGATTGGTAATGAATATAGACATTTAAGAACAACCAATATGAGCAATTAATTTCAAGAATTAAAAATTGCAGTTAATTTCATGCAATAAAATATATTAACAAAAATTAATTGCAAAAATAAATTAGGAAAGGGATAGAGAATATGACACCGTGAATTTTATAGTGGTTCGGCAAAACCGGCCTACGTTCACTTCCCAAGCTCCTCTTGGGTACTTCACTAAGAAGTCTTTGACTCTTTCCACGGCTTAGAGTCGAACCACTACAACGTTCTTTTTCCAAGCGCAAGAACAAACCCGATTCTTTTCGTGGTTAAGGATCAAACTGTTACAACAGCTCTTTTTCTCAGGATCAAGAGCCAACCCATACAAAAATTTGGAAAAACAAAGAGTACACTTGACAAACTCTCTAAATAGAGTGGATTTACAAGTTTAAGCACTTCACAAATAAATCCTCACTATACAATATATCTCTCTCAAGAATAAGATGAAAAGAAGAAAATTGAAGCTTGGAGAGAGAACAACAATGGTGGCTTGGTGAATTATGGAGGATTGAAAATAATAAGAGTTGTTGTAGAATTTTGGAGAAGATAAAGTGTTTAAAAAGAAATGAAAGTGGGTGAAAACCAAATTAATTTAGACCATTAGATCTTTGTAAAAGAAAATTGAATGGTGGAGATTTAAACTCAACTAGCTGTTAGACACAAACATATAATAATATTAAATTGAATGGGGAAGATTTAAACTCAACTAACTGTTAGACACAAACATATAATAATATTAAATTAATCTTTTTAAAAAGCAACTAGCCGTTAGACACAAACATATATAATAATATTAAATTCATCTTCTTTTTAAATTCATTTTCTTTTTAAAATCATTTTCTTTTTAACATCAATCCAAAAATAAAAAACCCACCAATTGTCACTTCTTCATTGCTCCAAGTGGCACCTTTCAATTAGTCCATTTTGATTAAAAAAATATGTCACGTCATCAGCTCGAGATTTTCCCATTAAGCTTGTTTTGGCCATATCTTCTTCGTTTGAACTCTGATTTGAGTGATTCAAATTACATTGGAACCGTTGTTTTCCAAACTTCACACAATAGACACTTCAAAACACTCAAATGGTTAATAAATAAAATCAAGTTTGTTATCATTAAAATACTAATTAATCAATCAGTTAAAATTAATTAATTGGAGATTAAGGGCCAAATAGCCAACAATATGAGCATGAAATCTGACAGCGAAGAGGTGCAGATTAAAAGTTGAGAACAATTATTTACACTGCATTTCTAAAAAATAGAAAACAACCGCCCTCTAACCCTGTTTTTTCCATTCATGTTCACTTTTGCTGATTAACTGCTGTAAACGCATCTTTCACAATCTCCACTTGTTATTAGTTATTTAATCTTTTGTTTTTGTAGCTAAACGCAACACAATCTTCGCATATTTGTTCTAAAAATCGCCAGTACACTTCGAGAGTTTACTCCACACAGCTAAGATTATTTGACATTGCGTGTGTTGAGATTACTCCGCCTCAACTAAGGGAAAATCTTTCAAAAATATACACATGTTTATAAGCTTCCAAAAGCTAACTATTTGATATTCAAGCATTATTTCATTGAACTTTAAGCCAAACATAATTTTTCTAAACTTGTCACTCACTGAGCAAACTAGCTCATGTTTTCAAATGTTTTTTTACTTTCCAGGTAGCGAGTGGAACCAGGGTGATTAGCCTACTTGTCAAACTCGTCTGAATCTATTAACTTCGAACATTGTAAATATTTATACATAGACCTAGCATTGTACATATCGAGTTCTAAGATGTGGAAGTGTGAAAAAACTCTGTTGATATTATTATAAATTTAAAATTATTGTGTATGGCCTGGATGTGAGTTATAATTTTTGTTATCAAGTGCTCAGTAAGGATTTGAGAAGAGCTAAGTTGATAGTAGATGTCGAAAAAGGATCAATGTCTGTTGTCGCCACACCTCTTTTCGAGTTAAAGAGGGTAGAACGAGAGGGGGTGTGACACAAAGTACACTAAAGAACTCACTTACGTTGTTTTGGATGTGGAATAGTCTCTTGGACACTTTGTAAGCACTCTTTAACATGTTTTGAGGTTGAGAGTGTCACTTAGACACTTTTCATGTTGGTTTTGAGTTTAGAAATCATACTTAGGCATTTTTTTAGTTTGTTTGGGAGGCAAAGTGTCATTTACCCACTTTTTACGTTATTTTTAGCTGGTTTTGAATACCCAAAGCACACTAAATAACTAATTTATGTCGTTTTGGATGTAGAAAAGTCTCTTGGACACTTTTTGGCCACTCTTTAACATGTTTTGAGGTTGGGAGTGTCATTTTGGCACTTTTTATGTTGGTTTTGAGTTTAGAAATCACACTTAGGCATTCTTTTAGTTGGTTTGGGAGGCTAAGTGTCATCTACCCACTTTTTACGTTACTTTTAGTTGGTTTTGAATATCTAAAGCACACTAAATAACTAATTTACATTGTTTTGGATGTAGAATAGTCTTTTGGACACTTTGTGGCCACTCTTTAACATGTTTTGAGGTTGGGAGTGTCACTTTGACACTTTTCATGTTGGTTTTGAGTTTAGAAATCATACTTAGGCATTTTTTTAGTTGGTTTTGGAGGCAAATTATCATTTACCCACTTTTTAGGTTATTTGTAGTTGGTTTTGAATATCTAAAGTGTCACACCCCCTCCCGTGCTACCCTTTTTAACTCAAAAAGAGGAGTGACGACAACAGACATCGATCCTTTTCCGCCATCTACATCAGCTTAACTCTTCTAAAATTCTTTCGAAGCACTTAATAACAAAATTATAATGCACATCCAGGCCATACACAATAATTTTAAATTTATAATAATATCAACAGAGTTTTTATACAGTGCCACTCCTTAGACCCTAGGTCTAAGTATAAATATTTACAATGTTCAGACTAAGTAGCAAATCCAGACGAGTTTGACGAGTAGGCTAAGCACCCCGGTTCTGCTCGCTGCCCGAAAAGTAGAAAAAGATTTGAAAACATGAGCTAGGTTGCCCAGTGAATGACAAGTTTAGAAAAACTATGCTTGGCTTAAAAGTTCAACGAAATCATGCTTGAATATCAAATAGTAAGCTTTTGGAAGCTTATAAACATTTGCATATTTTTTAAAGATTTTCCCTTAGTTGAGGTGGAGTAAACTCAACGCTGCTCAACATCGAAATCAACCATTTTGGTTAATTGATTAATCTCATATCATTGAAGCTTCTAACTATAGGTCCATGAGGTCCCCTTACTAGCTCATAAAGGATTAGTATAAAAATCAAACATTTTGGTTTAATTTGAAATGTTCAAATTAATAAGGGAATTAATTGTATGTGATACAATTGGCATAATGTATATAATACATTATAATATAAAGTTTATTTTGGATAAGATTCAAAATTTATACTTTATATTATAAGAGAGATGAATATTTAAATGAGATTTAAATATTAATTATATGAATGAAATTCATATAAAAACTATAGCTTAAAATTAATATGAATGAGATTCATATTAAAACTATAGGTTATGTGAGAGAAGATTATTTGAATATGATTCAAATTAAATATGAGATATTTAATTAATTAATTAATTATATTTAATAAATTATAATTAAATTAAAATTAATTTTAATTAATTAATATTATTATATTAAAATAACTTCAACATGGGTTGTTATTTGGTTTCCTTCTCTCTCATTTATCACCTAAGGGGAGGGAGTTACAGAGAAGTGGTAATTTCAATTTTCACATAAAGGTTTTGTGTTTTCTCTCAAGAACTCTCTCCCTCTCCAACTCTCTCTTCTTCTTCTTCAAGATCTCCCTTGCTAAAATTCAAAGATAGCACACACGTCCTCTTTGATTCTTCCTTGAGAATAGTGAGATTTTCGTTGTGGTGACGTTCCCAAGACAATAAAAGTTCTTGCTGTGAATTCGTTGGAAGTTTTCTGGTTCGTGGTTCATAGAAGAAGTTTCCCACATCGAAGAAGTTCTTCAAAGTTAGGATTCTTTTATCCTTAATTCTATTAAAAAGCATGTTAATCAATATAGATGTTTATCTTATATGTTTTGTTCTCTATATTTTGTTTTTCCCAAAACAAGTTTAATGACACAAGGCGATCATTCGTTTCTGCTGGGAATTCGACTCCTTCAAAAGCTTGGAGGTCCAACGTAGTCAAATTACCACCTTCCTCCACACAATGCAAAAAGGAAAATTTCCAAGTTGTCCGAAGAAGAACCCTAAGGAGGAATGCAATGTTGTCACCCTTAGAAGTGGCAGGAGTTGAACAAGCACATAATGATAGATGATGATGAACCTCCACAAGAAGAGGTTGAGGCTATCATGGAGGATGCACCAACAAGAAAAGAAAGTGCACCTATGGAAAAGGAGAAATCAAAGACTAATATAGGGAGTTATTCTAATTCTCAGCCTTTTGTCCCTAACACTTAATCTTTTCCTCAAAGATTTCAAAAGAAAAAGATTTATGCTCAATTTTCTAAATTCTTAAACATGTTTAAAAAGTTGCTGTAAGCCCTACTTTTATCTTTGGAAGATGGCAAGCAAGTAGGCGGGTAGTTGAGAGGGAGGTGGTCAAGAGTTTTTGGCATGGGTGGTGTGTGTGGCCGGCAAAAAGGTAGGCTAGGTTGAAGACCTTGGGTAGCTGAGCCCCAAGTGTGAGTATGTGATGCGTTTGCTTGGTAAGGCATGTGTTCATGAGGGTAGCATGGATGAAGGCTTGATGCGTTGCTTATTGGGCAAGTGGGGTAGGCGTGCAATAAGCCTTGCGTTGGTTGAGGTTAATGAGGGGAATGCATTGGGGAGCTATGCGTCTACGAGGGCTTATGAGGCTGACGCATGGTGCTATGCGTCCATGCTATGCATCCAAGCTAAGCGTCCAAATCGGCCAAGTGGGTTGCGTGCATAGGTAGCCGAGAAAAGCAGCCAACTAACCTCAAAAGGATGCGGGGAGGAGGTCTGCACAAGGATGCGTCCACTATTCCTTCTTGATTAAGCAAATCCTAGACTTAAGTGTTAAGCAAGTCAGATTAGGTGTCAAATTGAGGTTAAGTGTGACATGGGCATGTATACAAGCATGAGGTGGCGGGCTAGAAGTTTGCATGCATATTTCTAAAAAGTCTATAAATAGAAGGGTTTAGTAAAAGAGGTTGGTGTGTGCAAATCACTTGGGCGATTCACCATTTTCTTTGACCAAATTATCTTAAATTAAGTCTAGTTTCACTAAGAGAGCTGTCGAAAACAAACTTTGTGAGGAAGAACTCGAAATTTATCAAAAACTCAAGCTTGTTTGGCTGTCGAGTAAACTAGAGAAGAGCAGGAAGATTTAATGATATCTATCGAAAAAAAAAGAGTTAAAGGCTGAAATTTTGAGGTAAGCTAGCTAAGACAATTATCTACAAGTTTGTAGGAGGAAGCAAAATTTAATTTTGGCTAGAAGCCTTACTTTTGGCAGCTGGAAGAGAAGATAGTGTTTTGAGGTTGTAGGGTGCATTTTTGAAGAGGCCGTGTGTGCAGACAAGCAAGGGTTGTGGCTAGAAGAAAGAAATCTTTGAGGTTATTTTGACAAGTCTAGACGCCCAGGGGGCAGGCCGACATGCCATTGGCAATGCAAGGGTGAATGAGAGGCGCTGCTGTCTGTGTGTAGGCTGTAGGGGTGAGATAGGTCTCATTGAGGCGTTGCGTGCGTGTAGAAGTTGAGTGAGACGAATCTCACTGGTCTCGATGAGGCGCACAACACAGACTGTCGACGCAGAGATGCACGCGCCTTGCCTCTGTTGAGGTTATTTCGGTAGTAGGTGTGCGGAAATTACTGCCCACAAGGGCAGCGTGTGCAAGGCAGTGGTTGGGCATGCAGGGCGGTGTGTTGTGCGAGAATTTCCGCCCATATGAGGTTAGGTTGGCTAAGCGTTATACAGGGTTGTTGGACACACCTAAGGGCAATTTTCCACTTTTGGAAATTTTGGCTAAATTTTGCTTGTCGGTGAGCCTTCTTGAGCTGAAATGACTTAAAATATGCCATGAAGAAAATTTTAAGGATATTGACAAAAAGAATTAATTTATTCTAGGCTGGGAAGAGTTAGGGGAAGCATATAATCGATTAAAAGGCTAGAACAAGTTGTGAGTGACTTAATTTCGTTTAAAAATGATTTATTCTCTTGATATTTTTAGAATGCTCGGTTTATTCACAGAATATGAGATTTCTGGCATAAGTTGAATTTCGTAAAGCATGTATTTCTTTATATGATTTTGAACATGCTTTTACATGCTGTTTGAGCATGATGTTTTCTAATATTGAGCCTTGTGAAAAGCATATTGTTTGAGAAATACTTTGAAATTCTGTGAAATTATTTAACTCATGTTTATAACTGACTTAGCATGCTTTATTTTCAAAAGATGGTCCCCAATGTCGAAAGACATGGAGAAGGTATATGGGTGGCCTGAATACCATAGATGGAACCCAAGGCCAAAGGACATAAAGAAGCCATATGGGTAGCCTTAATATTGGGACCCCGATATTGAAGAACTAAAGAATGTACACGGGCAGCCTGGGTTATAATTCCTATGTGCACATAAAGGGAAATTCGACGCTGTTGTGTTGAGATCACTCCACACAGCTAAGGTTATTCGACGTTGGGTATGATGTGATTATTCCATCTCAACTAAGTTTGTTTTCGACGTTGGGCATGTTGAGATTACTCCACCCTAACTAAGGTTGTATTTTGACATTAAGCAACATTGAGTTTACTTAGCCTCAACTAAGGAAAATCTTTCAAGCATATACAAATGTTCATAGCTTTACTATTTTAATTATGAGCATGATTTTGTTGAGCTTTTAAGCCAAGCATATTTTTATAAACTTGTCACTCACTGGGCAACCTAGCTCATGTTTTCAAATGTTTTTAACTTTCTAGGTAGTGAGCGGAACCAGGGTGCTTAGCCTACTCGTCAAACTCATTTAGATCTACTTTGTTTTGAACTTTGTAAATATTTTTACTTAGACCTAGCATTGTACATATTGAGGTCTAAGGAGTCATGGATATGTGTAAAACGTTGATATTATTATTATTATAAAGTTTCATTTGGTAATATTATTACTATTCGTTGTTATTTAGTCAATAATTCGGTTAGTAAAGCCCTTTGTGACCTTAGAGCTTCTATTAACGTAATGCCTTTATCCATGTTTAGGAAGCTCGATGGCGGAGAGGTGCAACCAACTACCATATCCTTGCTATTGGTCGACCCATCATTCATTCATCCCTACGATATTTTGGAGGATGTATTGGTCAAGGTAGACAAGTTTATCTTCCCAATGGATTTTGTAATACTAGGTATGGAGGAAGATGCCAAAGTTCCCATAATTTTTTAGAGACCTTTCTTGGCCACCAGAAAGGCCATCATTGACGTGTGAGATGGAAAGCTTACATTCTGCCTTAACGATGAAGAGGTAACATTCGACATTTATAAGCAAGCGGATGATGAAAAGTATGAGCATCATGAGCTGAGCATGATGCTAACATATTCTCCTTCTTCTAGTAATAGCTCTTTCCATATTGATCCTCCTTTGAGCGGTAAGACTAATAGCATGATGTTAAGTTAGAGAATCATATGAAGCATGTTTCTGGTTGTGATAATGCTCCTAATTCTTCTTGCATGCCCCCAAAACCTAAAATGAAATATGAAAAAGTCATGGAGAAGCATGTTAAAGATGATGTAGTGAGCCCAACAAAATTTCAAAAAGATGATTCTTTGATGTTGCTTGATTATATAAAAAAGAATGATGTGGAAATAGACAATGAATTGATAACTGACAAGATAAATATGCATGATTATGTTTGTGAGTGTCAATGTGGGCGAAAACTTAAGATTCAAGGAGGTTTGAAACATGGAATGGAGAAACCACCTTGCGATCCACCATGACTTGTGAGCCTCGTCTAGATAGAAGACATTAAACATAGCACTTCTTGGGAGGCAACCCAACTTTATTGCTTTCTTTAATTTTAGTTTGTTTATTTGTTTGTTTTCTTTTTTAGGAAGCCACACATATGCCTCTAATTATTTTTCAGGAAATTGGTGCAAAGTACTCATTCTGCCAAGCCTTTTGGTGGACTCCCGTACGTTACTAGGCTTGTATCTCTTTGCATCATTCTTTTATGAATTAAGGACAATGCATCGTTCTAAGTTTGGGGTGGGAGGCGTACTTCGTACTTTGGTGTGATTTTATCCTGCTATGCATGCTAAATATTTTTAATGATTATATGCATAGCTAAGTTGTTTTCATTGATTATATGCATGATTGAATTTTGGAAAATTTTAAAATTGTTTCAATTTGCGCTTTAAAAGATGATGGAAACGTTTTATGGTTGTATGCTTTTGATGTTGATTGGCTATGATGAGACTTGAATATGCATAATGGATGACTTATTGTGGAAATAGGATAGCACTATCTTGAGTTTGATCTATTTAAGTCCCTCTTGAAAGTCTCCCATATTCTTGAGCACATAGTCACTTTAATTTAAAAACTTTAACTTAGAAAAGGATTAAGTTGAGTGTATTGGGTTGTCACTCTGAAAGGCCCCACCGGTTAGAGAGTTGAAATGCATGATGGTTTGTAATGTTAGATTAAGGAAGAAGAAAAGAGTATCTATGCTTTTGGAGAAAAAAAATGTGTGTGTACACAAAAATGTATGAGCCTTAATGCCTAACTTTCTATCATTCAAAATTTTAAACTTGTATTGTGTATGCATGGATGAGGGTCAAAAGAGCTACCTTAACTATGATCAGTAAAGACGCTTGGGAATTGACTAGGTACGAGTCCCTATAGTGAATGTGTGAAAGCTAGGGACTCGTACCGGAAATATTTTGAAAGTTTAAGACGGCGACGGAAATATCTTGAAATATTAAGGTACCTTAGTGGACATATTACTTTCTTGAAATGTGTGAATTTTGGAAGATTGGTGCATGAGCTAGAGTACGGAGAAAACTAGAAAAGCTCTCTTAAGTCCTAATTTGAGTTCTTGTTTTTGAATTAAAGGAGACTTGCACACACACATGGGGGATGATGAGATTTGACCTTAAATGATCTTAACAATATAGATATGCATGAATGTTTCTACTTGAGCCCTAATATGTTATTCTCTGAGGCATGAATCAATAGCACACTTATTTAGAGTTTCCTTATGTTTTATTCTTTTCTTTGCTCGGGACTAGCAAATTTCTAAGTTTGGGGTGGTGAAAAGCACCTAAAAAGTTCTTTTCTTGCCTTTGATTTAGGGATGTAATCAAGCCGAAATTGAGCAAAGAATGGAAGAAAAGAGAAAAAAAAAATCCTAGAAATACGGCAACGCAGCCGAGAGCATCGCTACCCTGCCCTTTACATCCAAACCTGAGGGCACCAAATTTAAGATCCTGCTTGAGCGTCGCCATTGCTTGTAGTGAACCTCACTGCGCTTTGAAGAGAGCAATGCAGCGCTGCACTTGAAACCGAGAAAAGATGACGGATAGCATCGTGACACTGCCCAAGAGACACACAAAATGTTTTAGGTGGCTACTTCTATGTATGGAGGAGTTTTCAACAACCCTAGACACACAAGAAAATACATAATAGAGACCATAAATAAAGAGACACACAAAATTAGAGAGGAAAAAGAGCCAAAAGGTGTGAGTTTGCTACAACCAAGTGGAGATCGAAGGAGTTTAATGCCAAAAAGCAATTCGAGTGTCCTTCTTCCTAAGTTTCTCTTTCCCTTTTACTTTCATGCTTGAGAACTCATATGCAAATATGTATTTTGATGGCTATGTGCGGCTAAACTCATGGTTGGATGATTTAATTATATATTTATGTTTATGACTTAGAGTTTTTCATGGATGTTGTTGAATAATATGTTTTTCAATGCTATTTTGCATTCTTTATTGATTGATCATCAATAATGCTGGATTTTATGTCCTAAAGCTCGTTGTTTGTAACTTTTGGAACTTATTCTCAATAAAGTTGTTATCGAGATTTATTCAATAAAGCTGTTACTGAATATGTGAATTGCATTTATTAAATCCAATAAATTAAGAACGCCTGGCTATATAATGTATACTTAGACTTTATGTATTGATGTAAAAGTGGATCAAGCTTAAGTAATAGCCAAAACAGCCTATAGTATAAGGATAAGACTGGGCACCTTATCCTGGGGACACCATGGATGCGGCCCACTTTGTATTTGATACAAACAATGTGATCTTAAATCGTTTATGTGGATACATGTGAGTGAGGGTGTCCTATGCAATGAGTTTGCCGAAAGATCGGACCATGAAATAATCAATTTTACTTTATAACACCGTTTATTGTTAAAACTTATTATTTCAACCTAATGACCTAGGTAACTCGATTTTAATCCTGAATTAATTATGAACTCCTATTTGTTTGAGATCATCCTTTAATCTACACGTGTGAGAGTGACCAGTTTTGCCGATTCAATAAACCTCCCATTTTAAGGATAAGATCAGACAGATAGTTGCGGACATAGTCTTGCAAGATGGAACTCACTCCTACCTATTTCTAGGATAGTAGACAAGTTGTTCCCTTAAGTACTGACTCCAAGACTTGAACAAGGGACCCTACCCTCTTTGTAAGCACTGATTTGTGATGCCAAGCATTGAGGTGTAGCCATGCATTGTGGCTATGCGTCTCAAAGGGAGAAGTGGCAGAGGGCAAGAGGAAAGTAAAATTTTGACTGAGTATTGACTAAGTCCATGAGTTGTGGTTAATTCACGGAGGTTGGTGAGCTGAAGTAGCTACCCGCGTTGATAGATAAGTAGTCCTGATGGGGGAAGAAGCACACTTGAACCATGCATTCAAGTCATTCTGCGCTGAGGAGAGTATTGTGTTGAAGTCGAGGCGTCGAAGACAGAAATGCGCTGGAAGCACCTGTGCTGAAGATAGGATGGTCTAGACGCAATGAAAATAGAAGTGCAAGATGGAAAGATATGCGTTTAAAATAGGAGGCGTGTGGGGACACCCACCATGCGTTGGAAGAGGAGTTAACTTGAGTGTCGTGCGTTAAGAGGAGAACCCCGCGCTAGTCTGCAGATGAAATACATAAGTTAGCAGCCTAAGTCCTGGTGTTTGAGAAGGTTAAGTCGGTAGTATAAATAACTGGATTAATTAAATGTTTAATCATTTTAAGGACATTTCAAGAGCTTAAGTCGGTTCTATTCTTCAGATAAACTTCAGAAGAAGATTGAAGAAGGTGTTCTTGAGGATTCTGGACGAAGTTTGATTCACATCGATGCTGGAAACGAAGCTGGAACAGGGGAATGACCAAAGCTACCTAGTTGGTTGAGCAGTGACTGATATTCGAAACAGAACGTGAGGAATAAGCTGAGTTCAGAGCTGAAAGTTTAAGGTTAGTAAGTTAACGCAATTTCTAACAACTTTTGTAAAGGATGGTGATGCTGAAATCGAAGTTTTACTATGTGAATCCTTAGGAAATCAGTGATTACAAGACTGTCTCGCAATCCGAAACAACAGGAAGTAATTTCGGAATATCGCGAGAATGAGAAAGAGCTACACCCTGAAATTTTAAGGTAAGCTTTAGAACGTGATTTCCTATCAGTTTGCAGAAGAGAAGAAACTCTGAATCTGTATGGAAATGTGACTTTTCATAGGTTGAAGTAAGGACGAGAAGAAAGGAAGGAGTTACAGTGCAAAGTGCCATTGGAAAATCAAGTATCGGCACACTGTCAAGGAATTTGCAGCGAGACGGGTACCGCTGAGATGCGAAGGAGCTTTCCGTCTCACAAATCTCGCTAGATAACGTTGAGTATCGCTGCTCAGGTAGGTAACGCTGGTGCTGTTCTATCAGGTATCGCTGGTAACAGTCCTATTTGGCGGGTGTCGCTGAGATTCTCGTTTATAAGCCAGTAGAGAAAAGGAAAGGAAGAGAGTGTTGATTAATGCAAGGCATGTTTCTTTTGCACGCCAAGAAGAAATAGGAACAGTATATAAACCGCATAAAGCCTAGAAAGAGTTGTGAGTGACACTTTTCTTTCTTTGAAATGGAATTTATTGAAAATATTTAGTTTGGTTTGTCTTATGAGATAAGGCTTTGTGATGAGTTGTTTCCTTAACAGCATGATGCTTGATGATGTTGTTCACAAGACATGTTTTATATGTTCCTATAAGATGTTCAATGGCATGTTTTGAAAAGTTGTTTATCGTGATATATTTGTTTTTCATGAAAGATTTTCATGTGATCCATTCACGTATAATGTTGATTTCTAAAATGTTTAAGAGGAGACTCAATGCTGAAGGACATGAGAAGGCATGTGAGTTTCCCCGGGACCCAGTACTGAAGGACTCGTAGAAGGTACTTGGGCAACCCGACTTATTCCTATGTGCACATAGAGGTTAAGCTAGCTAGTGCATCGAGCTTGCTCTGCTTGAAGCCAGGGATGATTTTCAACGTTGAGTGCGTATAAGCATTGCTCCGCCTCAACTAAGGGAACAGTTTGAAAAACTAGTTGATATTGATGAATTCCTTGGAAAACGCTTTGATATGATTTTAGTATTGATTTATGAGAATGATGGATTTCATAAAAAAAAAAACATGCAGCACTTGAACAAATGTTAAACTTTGATTATTTCGTTATATATAACATGCCTGTTTTAAATGAATGTCGTTTTACAAAGATTTGTCACTCACTAGACTATTAGCTCATGTTTTTCCAATGTTTTCATTTTTCTCTCCCCAGGTAGCAAGAACGTTCCCGGTGCTTAGCCTATTATAGCTCACCCTGCCTAAGTCTCGAGTATCAAGATACAGTCAAGTTTGAGAGTTGTACGTTGAGTATTCTTATGTAAATAGCATGTAGAACATATAGCTTTGAGTGGATGCTGTTGATGGTGTTGTGTATGTTGTATTTTGGATATGAAGATGAATTCATGCTATGTATTAAAGATGTACCCTATACAGGGAATTGTATCAAGTTATAAGCATGCGATGTATGACTGTGTTCTATGTTTGTATATGAGTAAATGTATGTACAGGAAAAGTTAGGACAATATGTGTCACAAGAGGGGTGATGTTTATTGTCTTCCCACTCCCCCTTAGGTTAGGTAGGTAATCTGGAAGGGGGTGTGACACTCTCATTGGCCCGAGAGGGACTAGATTTGTTAGTTGGACCACAAACTGATTGTTCATTAGAGGATCAATGAGACTTAAGGAATGAGATGTAATTACAGGGGTAAAGCGGTAATTTTAACACAACTATAAATTACGAACAACTTGTGTAGGACTGACTTACTTATTATGGTTATATCAAGTGGACATAAATCTATCTACAGTGAGGAGAGTGCAACTACTAGGCTTTAGTGGAGTGACCTAGTAATTAACGAATATTAATTAACTAAGTTAAAGAGTATAGTCAGTTAATTTCAGATTGTTGGAGCTCATGATCTGTAGGTCTATTATGTTCCCTTATTAGCTCATGGACTAAACCTTATAACATTATATTGAGTTAATTTTAAATGTTCAAAATCAGTGTTGGAGCAAAATTTGTACATGTTGTTCATTTAATTATGAATTAGACGAAATCGAAGAGTTAGAAATATTTAAATGTGATTTAAATATTTTTAGGATGAATAAAGATTAATCGGGTTGGAATATGTCAGGAAAAGTGGAAAAATAATTATTTTAATATTAAATATTAATTTAATATAATTAATTATTAATTTAACTAATTGTTATTAAATTAATTATATATTAAATTAATTTTATTAATTTTATGAAAATTAATTAAGAATTTAAATCAATTTAAGAAATTGTTTTTAAAACTCCAATTTATGAAATTGGATAATCCCAGATTTTGCACGGAAGAAGAAGGTGGGTTTGATGCAAGTATTCTCTTTATCTTCTTCTTCCACCTCCTATTTCATTTTCTGATTCACCAAAATTGGTGTCAAAACCATGGGAAGTATGTTTTGCTTGGGATCTTCTTTATATAGAAGAAAGAAATTAAGGAAATGGTTGAGGTGATTGTAGATTTTTGATGAAAATTCTCTTCTACTCTAAACTCTTCTAACAAGTGTGTTCTTCACATTTTAGCTCCAAATTTAACTCAATTTAGATCCCACAATCCGTTCTAAGGCCTAAAAATAACAAGGAAGACACTAGAGGTTGTCCATGAAGTGTTCGTGATTAGAAATTTGAAGAGTTTTGCTTCAATTTTGAGCTACAACAAGTAAGTTCTCTTCCTCTGTTTTTTCGGATTTAGAACAACATGCTTAATCTTCAAAATTGATGTAATTAGAGTGCTTTAGATCCTAATTGCTTCGGCTGCTATGTTGCCAACTCCTTCAAATAAGTGTTAGGTTAGACGTATGATTGAATGGTTGTATGTTTAATTGGATCTATAGCATTGGATCTATAGCATTGAATCTCTACTAATCTTTCATGAAAATAGCTAGGTTATTAGAGAAAGTTGATCATGACTAATCTTAATGCTATGCTTCTTAACTTGGTTTCAAGGAACTAGTAATCAATTAGGTTGCATAAGTAATTGTTGTTTTTAAGAGAAAATAATCTGGATATTAGTTTCTAGATTTAAACATATTGTTTGCACATAATTCCATGAAAACCTAAAGCATGACTTAATGAAGTAATTAATGACATCAACATCCTATAACACTTTTATCCCTTGAAGTTTCGCTTGCTCTTGTGTTCTTGTTTTCAACACACAAAAATCCAAATTCGAGGTTCATCCCTTAGATAAAACCAATTCAATTCTTAAATAGCTAAGTGAATATATCCAATTCAATCCCTAGTGGATACGATACTCGGACTTAAACCGTTTTATATTATAACTTAACCCATGCACTTTCAGAATCGCGCATCAGGAAGATCTCAAAGCTTGCATCTACCGACTGAAGGCTTTGTGTTTGTCAACTTGAAAGATCCCGAGACTTGAGTTATGCGTTTCCTACAAGAAATCATGTGTTTTAGAAGTAGTTTAACTTAAGAATGTTTACCTTAAGCAAATCAAGAGTGCAAAATGCAAGGAAGATTTTTGTCAACGAATTAAAGTCAAGATTGCCGCATAATCCATTAAATCCTCTTCATTATTTTAAGAAAAAATTATAATAACTTGTATTTCTACAAGTTATCAATCTTTAAAGGTAGAGTTTTCTCCTTCTTAATCTTTTCTAAAAGCATGTTAATGTATTAAGATGTTTAACTTTGTTGGTTCTCTGTATTTTAAGTTTTCCAAAAGTAAAATTGTTAGTACAAGGCGATCAATCGCTTTCCTAGGGAATCCAATTCCTCCACAAACTCGATCCGTTTTACAGCTGAGGATCAAACATTACTACACTTATTTTTTGGAATCAAGAGCAACCTTTACAATAGTTTGGAGATGAAGAACAAGATGTTGAAACTCTCTCAAAGAGTGGATCAATAAATCTAACCTCAACACTATGTAAAAACAACGTTCTTACAAATAAAGCCTTCTAATGACTATGAAGAATACAAAAATTGAAGCTAAAAAATTGCTTAAAAAATTTGAACATGCTCTTAAGAGGTTCTTTGTCACACCCCCTCCCAGATTACCCTACTCAACCCGAGAGGAGATGTGAGGACAGAAAACATCACCCCTCTTGTGACGTACAATGTTCATCTGTACCTGATTAACCTGTTAAACGATTTCATACATATCTACTCATAAATTCAAAGCCATAAGAACTTATATTTATGCAATTAAACATTCCAACATGTTCACAATATACCTATAAAACAACCCATCTCACATCCCAACATATAAATATAATGAGGTCTACATGCCACCTATATAAGGTTATTTACACATACAACGACCACAATGTGAACTGTTTCTGATAACTTGAAGCTTAAGCAGGGCGAGCTGGAGTAGGCTAAGCACTAGGAACGTCCTCGCTACCTGGGTGGAAAAGAAAACATAGAAAGCATGAGCTAAAAGCCCCGTGAGTAACTAGTTTTGTAAAACTGTCTTTGGTTTGGAAGCTAACATAGTAAAACCGTTATCACAATACATATAAAATATGTATTCAAATCATAATTATTGGAAAAACATGCTTAAATGCCTTTGCCAAATCATACACGATCGTTTCAGAAAAATCATATAGAAATCCAAATTAATTTTACAATCTTTTTCCTTAGTTGAGGCGGAGCAAGACTCAACGCACCCCAACGTCGAAAACAACCTTAGTTGGAGCAAGACTTAACACACCCAACGTCAAAAACGAATATTTTCCTTAGTTGAGGCAGAGCAAAACTCAACGCACCCAACGTCGAAAACGAATATTTACCTTAGTTGCAGCAGAGCAAGACTCAACGCACCCAACGTCGAAAACAACCTTAGTTGGGGTGGAGTAAGACTCAACACACCCAACGTCGAAAACAACCTTAGTTGAGGCGGAGCAAAACTTAATGCACCCAACGTCGAAAACCTCTATGTGCACATAGGAATATCTCAGGATGCCCAAGTACCTTCTCCGAGTCCATCAGTACTGGGTCCCTAGTCACAAGGTTGCCCACATGCCTTCTCAAATGTCCCTCAGCATTGGGTCCCTTAGAAAACATTTTAGAAGTAGGTACGTTTCGCATAAACAGAGCGTTGTTCAATAAATAGTATCTTATAAACATATTTTTCAACAACTCTTGGAAAACAGATAACACATGTCTTCATGCCATAAAATGAAGTATACACCGCCATCATGCTTTTCATATCATCATAAAATTACATTTAATAGGAAAGCCTGTCTTATAATCAATACAATCATCCATCATGCTTTTCAAATCATCATAAGAAAACCGAACTACACATTCTCAATAAAAATCATTTTTAAAGAAAGAAAAGTGTCACTTACAACTTGTCTTTGGCCTAGAGCGGATTATACGCCTTCCCTAGCTCTTCTTGGCCTGTAAATACACATTTCTCATGTTAGGCTTTCCTACACTTCCTTTTCATAACCATTAAGTTGGCATAATTAAACTTCAAGCATGCTTCATCACCTAGACTCATTTCCCCGAAAATAATTCATAATGAGTGAGATTACTAGAGAGATTAGCCTACAAATATACAACACTAGCGAGACCCTAATGAGCGAGACTAGCGAGATTCACCTTGAGTAGCGATACCTAGCAACACTCAGCGAGATTTGAGAGACGCATAGCTCTCTACGTTTCCAGTGACACTTGTCTCGCTACTCACTCTCCAACTTCTTAGCGACACTGCAATACCAGCGATACCCGACAGCCACAACTTCTTCCTTTCCTTCTGTTCTCACTTATGCTTGATAAAAATCGCATTTCCAGTCAAATTCAGAACTTCTTCCTGTAAGCCCCGTACCTGGCATTGGGAGAAGGCAAGTTAAGAAGAAAACTATGAGATGGGCATTAAGTAGAGAAAGGTGGTCGAGTTGTGTAGGAGCAAAAGTAGCTAAGTGTTGGCCATGCGTTGGTGTGGCTATGCGTTGAGAGTATGGTTGAGGCTTGACGGGAGTTGCCACTGATAGTTATGCGTTGAAAAGGGTAGCTCGGCATGGACGCAAATGTGAAGGAAGGGGGGTGCAATAGGCGTTGGTGGTAGCCTGCATTGAAGGCTACTATGCGTTAGATGGTTAGCATAGCTATGCGTTGGAGGCTACTATGCATTAGATGGTTAGCACAGCTATGCGTTGAAGGCTACTATGCGTTAGATAGTTAGCACAACTATGCATTGAAGAGAAGGTATGCGTCGATTAGTTAAATATGTAGAGATGAAGTAGAGATTAAGTCGATGGTATATATATTTATGAGTGGACTGAGTATTCAATCATTTTAACCACATTTCAGAGCTCGAGTTGATCCCATTTCGAAGCTAAACAACGGAGGGAGGTAGAAGAAGGTGTTTATGTTGGTTAGGAACTAAAGCTGGAACAGAGAGTTTGGCTGGTGTTGCTTAATCTGAGTATCGTTCAGTGTTTGGAGAAGAACGAACTGTGGAAGCTGTGGCTAGGTGAAATTTTAAAGTTAGTAAGTTAACTCGATTTCTAGCAATTGCTAGACGATTGGGAGCAATTCGGGGTTTTTTAAGAATATCTCTAAAACAAAGAGGACCTTCATTATGAGATTTTGCGGTAAGATAAAGGACTTATTTCTCTACAAGTTTGTAGAAGGGAAGAAGTTCTAAATCTGGCTGGAAATATGACTTTTAACAAATAGAAGTAAGAACAAAAAGGAAATGAGGAAAACTCTATTGTCGGGTGTCGCTAGGAAGCGGGTGTCGCTGAGTAATTGAAGTGTAAGAAGCGAGACGAGTGTTGCTGGGACGCAGGGGGCTTTCTGTCTCACAAATCTCGCTAGGTCTCGCTAAGTCTTGCTCCTCAGGTAATCTCGCTAGTCTCGTGATAAGCACTTGAAAATTTTGTGTTCTGAACAACGTTCTGAACGCATCATAGCATTGCGGCGCTACAACCTGAGAGCAAAGTTTTGAACGCATCATAGCATCGCGGCGCTAAAACCCAAGAGCAACATTCTGAACGCATCACAGCGTTGTGGCACCTGGACGGCGCTGCTGCCGCGGTGCCAAAGCTCGAGAGCAACAATTTTGAACGCATCACAACATCGCGGCGCTTAAACCTGAGAGCAATAATTTTGGATGTAACCCTAGCGTCGCGGCGCTATGGACCAACGCCGCAGCGCCAGTTTTCCATAAATGAAAATTTGTTATTTTTGGTAAGTTTTTGGGCAGCCAACTCTAAATTTGGGGGTTTCCAGCAACCCTAAGCATCAATCAACCATCAATTTACAGACCTAAAGAGATAAAAGAAGGAGAGAATTGAGTGAGAGTTCATAAAAGAGTTCAAAGAGTGAGTTAGTTGCAAGGAAGAGTAAAAGAGTTCGAGATAGTCGTGGTGCCCTTCGAATTCCGACGTGAGAGTCAAGAAGATTGTGACGGTGCTACCTCAATCAAGAGCTTCTTTTCAGTAGAGTTTCCCTTTCTTTACACTCTTTTTTTGTTTATTTCGTTTAAAAATGTTGCTTCAAGCTATGAGTGGCTAAACTCTTTAGTTTTAGGGTTTTGATGAATTGTTTATGAATTTATGTTGATATTGTAGACTTTCAAGGTTTTGTTTAAATGATTATGCTTTTCATTGTTATTGTGTTTAATTCTTGTGGATTGGCCATCAACACATGTTAGGTTAGATGTATGATTGAGAGATTGTATGTTTAACTTGATTTATAACAATGAATTGTTGTTAATCTATCACGAGAGTAGTTAGGTTGACAATAAAAGTTGCTAAAGACTATTCTTAATGCCATGTAATTTGTATTGGTTTCAAAAGATTAGTAGTCAATCAAGTTGCATGAGAAAGAGTTGTTTTTTTAGAGAAAATAACTTGGAATTAAGTTTCTAGACTTAGGCATATGAATGACAATAAAATCCATGAAATCTATAATATTGCATGATGAAATAAACAAGGATTCATTACCCTAGAACTCTCTTTGACTCTTGTGTTTCTCACTTTAATACTTTCCTTCTTTGGTTTATATTTTCCATAATTAAAAACTTCAATTCCAATCCTCAAATAAAATTGATTCAACTCTAGAATAGCTAAGTAACTTAAACATTCACAATTGGATCTCCAGTGGAACGATATTCGGACTTCACCGTCTTATATTATAACTTGACCCGTACACTTACGGTTAACACTAAAAGTGCGCATCATCTCGCTCATCCTGGTCTCGCTAGTGCAGTGTCCTGTTGTGTGACTTCGCTCGTAATCTCGCTAGTGACATAGAATATCGCTAATTAAGATTATTTTAGGAAAAAGAAGAGTCTCGGTGATGGAACGAGATTAGAGTCTAAATATGCACACTTAATGATCATGGAAAGGAAGTTTAAGGAAAAGTTAACGTGAGAAATGTGTATTTACAGGCCAAGAAGAGCTTGGGAAGACATATAATCCGCTCGGGGCCTAAGGACAAGTTGTGAGTGACTTCCTATTTTATATAATGATTACTATTAGCATGTTTTATTAGTAATGGGTGAATGGAAACTATCGTATGGTGTAGTTATTGAATATTTTGTGTTGTGCTGTAAAGAATGTTATACGTATTATTTAAATGCAACCCATGGCTGAGGGACCTTGTGTGAAGGCTTATGGGGAATGCGCCATATGATACTCAGTGCTGAGGGACCACGTGTGAAGGCACTTGAGTAGTTGGTTTGTAAGCCCCGTACTTAATCTTGTGAGAAAGCAAGATAAGAAGAGACCAAAATTTGGACGCTTTGGTAGGGGTAGTTGGCTGGAATGTGATTGGGGGCAGAAAAATGACTAAGTACCAGCTATGCGTTGGTGGCAACGCGCCTTGATGGAAGCAGTTTTGGCATGGACGCAAAGGTGAGGGAAGACTGTTAGGCGTTGAGGTCACGACGCGTTGAGGTCACAAGGCGTGGAGAGCCACCCTGCATCGAAGGTTATCTTGCGACAAACGCATTGAAGGCCGCAGGGCGTTGGAAGTTGAAGGCCACGAGGTGTTGAAAGCCAGTTTGCGATGAGGCCATTATGCGGTGAACGGTACCATGCGTCGAAAGTGGGTATGCGTTGGACAAAGAAGGTTGGCCGAGAGAGTAATGCGTTTGTTAACCATCTGGTGGGAGAGTTTTGAAAAGCAACACCATCAGAGGCTATGTGTTGCTGAAGTTAAACATGGAAAGTATGCGTTGAATAGATTGTAGTATAGTGTTGAAATGAGATTAAGTCGGTGGTATATATATAAGTGGATCGAGAATTCAATTGTTTTGATTAAATTTCAGAGCTCGAGTTGGGTTCATTTCGAAGCTAAACATCGGAGGGAGGCAGAAGGAGATGTTCATGTCGATTTGGAGTGGAAATCTCATCGTAACCGTGGAGGAAACTTGAGCTGGGCAGAGGACTCAGCTGGTGTTACTCTCTCAGAGTAACGTTCGGTTTTGGAGGAAGAACGAACTGAAGAAACGGTGGTTAGGGCCAGAACTTCTGAGGTTAGTGAGTTAACTCGATTTTTAGCAAGTTTCACGAAGGGTGCTTGAGCTGAAATTGTATAAATGTGTGTCAAACTCCAGATAGAAGAGGTTGGACTGAATTTGTCGGATGATTAGGAGCAACTTGGAGTTGTTGAAGGATATGCCCTAAACGGAGAGGATATTCTTCATGAAATTTTGAGGTAAGATGAAGGACTTACACCTTAATAAATTTGTAGAAAGAAGTAAGTTCTGAAATTGGTCGGAATGTGATGTTTAGCAGGTTGAAGAAGGAAGAGGAAAGGAAGAAGGAAACTGTCCTGCTGCAGCGGTTGTATCGCTGAGAGAGCGAGAGACAGGGCAGCGAAACAAGTATCGCTGTAACGCAAGAGGGGCTTTGCGTCTCACAATTCTTGCTGAAGTCTCGCTGGGTGTCGCTCCTCAGGTAGTCTCGCTAGTTACGCTCAACTTAGTATCGCTGGTGCAGTAGTATGTGATGAATATCGCTGGTAGCCTTTAGTTGTCTGAAGTGTAATGCTATTAATGTGTGTTAAGGGAAAAGGAAGATTATGAAAAACTGAACGTGAGAAATATGTATTTTCAGGCCAGGAAGAGCTCGGGGAGGCTTATAATCCACTTAGAGCCGAGATAAGTTGTGAGTGACCTTCTACTATATCTTGTGGTTACTTTTAGTATACTTATTTGGTAAGAAATTATGGTACTCTGTAGTATTCATAGTAAATATGTTATGCCAGCAAGTTAAAAGGAAACTAACTCTATTGTCTAAATGTAAATATGGCTGAGGGACCTTATGGTGAAAGCCTAATTGAATGTAAACATGAAATTCAGTGCTGAGGGACCTCGTGTGAAAGCACTTGAATAGTTAAGTGAAATGGATTTCAATGCTGAGGGACTTTGAGTGAAAGCATGTAGAAATCCATCACATACTAGCTCATCCTGAGGGACCATGAGTGAAGGCACTTGAGCGGAGATTGAATTGGTTACCAGTGCTGAGGGACTTCGTGTGAAGGCACATGGTAATGTAGACATAATCGAATACGGTGCTGAGGGACAGAATGTGAAGGCACTTGATAGTTGCAAATCCGTGAAACATGATGATTAGACATGTATATGTGATTAGAAATGAGAATTTGTTTTGAAATACGAAAGAGTTAGGTGGTGCTCTGTCACAACATTAGTTAGTTAGTTACCATGGGGTAATAAGGATATTGATATGGGTGAGATCAAAAGCATAAGAAGTTTAGAAACTATCTGAAATGCGATATGTAATGGTTACTAATGGTTAAGCTAGTTCATGTTTGTTAGTGATAGTTGAATGAATTTAGTCACTCACTGGGCTTCATGCTCACTCAATTTGTTTGTTTGTTTGTCGTTTCAGGTAGCGAGCGTGTCCAGGACGCCTAGCCTACAGAAGTATCTCGTCTGGGCCTCTCTTGAAGCAAACCTCTGGGATAGTTGTAAATATTTAGTTTGCGCCCATGTTTTGTAATGTACATGTTCCTTAGGAGTGTTGGGAGAATTGTTCTGTATCACACATGTATATATGCAAAGAATACTTGTCGAGAGATTGTATGTTCTCAAATACTTAAATAGCAATGATATTTCTATTTGTGATTTATCTGGCATCTAGTGTCAATATGTTATATAGAGAGTGCAGTTTCACACTCACTCCTAGGTATAAGGTGTATCTGGGATGGGGTGTGACATGGTTGAAATGGATTCCAGTGCTGAGGGACCTTGTGTGAAGGCATATGGAAATCCAATACATGATAGCAAGTGCTGAGAGACCACGAATGAAAGCACTTGAGCAGTGGATTGATAGGGAACCCAGTGCTGAGGGACCACGTGTGAAGGCACATGGGAACTCCGACATAGTGAAGCTTAGTGCCGAGGGACAATATGTCAAGGCACTTGAGGATTTGAAATGCCGAGGGACGAAGTGTGAAGGCATTTGAATATGTGAATGATGAGTATTGAGTATTGGTACACGAGGTTGAGTGCGTTGAGCTTCGCTCCGCCACAACTAGGAAAGGATAACTGTACTACTTATGTTCTTATGGCATGGATTGACTTAGGAATTTCTATTTATATAAATATGTGGTAGTTATGATGATCCATGTTAACTCAAGAAGTTTAATAGTAATTGGTTAAATTCAGTCACTCACTGGGCTTTAGGCTCACGCTTTCTTGCTTGTTTGTTTGCTTGTTTCAAGTAGCGAGCGTGTCTGAGACGCCTAGCCTACAGAAGATTCTCATCTGGGCCTACTTTGGATCAGTTCTTTAGGATAGTTGTAATTACACAATTTATGTACATGTTTTATTGTCATACATGTTCATTGGGGTATAGAGAGATTTGGTTTTGTAGTGTATATAATGAATACTTGTTTTGATGAGTTATGATTTAGGCATCGGGCTTGAGCGGTTTTGTTTATCTTATGAGGTTATGCTGGCATATAGTTAAGTATAAACGATCTGGTGTTGATCTATGTTATAGGTCAAAGAAAACGGGTGTATGCAGGTTCACACTCATTCCTAGGTTGAGAAGGGAATCTGGGAGGTGTGTGACACTTCCCTTTGACAAACTTGTAAAGGAATAGGTTCTCTAACTTACCTCAAAATTTCAGAGCATGATTCTTCTCCGTTTGAGAGATATTCTCAACTAACACCGAGTTGCTCTCAATTGCCCAGCAAATCAATAGCAATCACTTCCACCTACAATTTTACATGTTTCTTCTCAAATTTAAATCAAACATCCTTCATAGAAATGATTAGAAATTGAGTTAACTTACTAACCTCAAAATTTCAACCCTAGCATCAACTTCCTCAGCTCGCACTTCTCCAATCACTAGACCATGCTCGGATTTCACAACCACAATCAAACTTCCTATTCCAGCTTTAGTTACACCACCAAAACGAATAGAATTCCACTCAAATTCGACATGAACACCTTCTTCTACTTTCCCTCGTTTTTTTTCTGAAAAATAGAACTGACTCGAGCTCTGGAAAGTGTTTAAAATGATTAAATATTTAGCCCACTCATATATATATGCTGCCGACTTAACCTCCACTTCCATTCCTTTTTAAAATAAATTGGCCAGTGCAGACTCTTTCACCAACACACCAACGCATAGCAACCCTCGACACAACCTACCTTCAACGCCCACAGCACCCATCCACACAACTACCTTCAACGCATGGCAACAACCTTCAACGCATGTCTGCAGTCCCTCGCCATACAGCTACTCTCCAACGCATAGTAAACTTACCAACGCATGGTAGGTCAAGTACAACTTTTCCCGGCCAAGTTCCAACTTCCCTTCTACCGCGTGACACCTTCAGTGCATGGTGACACCTTCAACGCATAGTAACTCTATCAAAATATAACAACTCTTCAACCTTATCAACGCATAGCCGTGGCCAACACTTAACAATTTTTGCTCCTTCACTCTCGGCCACCACTCCTCTTTACAACGCATAATACATGACTTCTTCTTAGCTTGGCTTCTCCCAAGACTAAACATGTCTTACAAGTTAGGGCTTACATTCTTGAATTTTTAGGAATGTTTTTAGAAATTTTCCAAGTTCTTTTGGCTTCATAAAGGAGAAAAGACTAAAGTAGCTATTGGTTGTCACGTGCCAATACCTGATTCGCTGCATTTAAAAATAATAATAAAATATTAAAAATTTGACCATTTAACTAAAAATGTATATAATATTTTATTATTTTGTCATGTGTCAATTTTTCATTGGTTTGTATAAAATAATATTAAAATTTTCAAACTTTTAACCGTTGGATTTTGTTTATTATTATTAAATTTGATTTTTTTTATTCTTAAATATATAACTGTCGTGTGTCAAATTCTCATTGGTCCACATATTGCCACGTTATCACTTTGGAACATTAGAAATTGTCGTGACATCTGCTATGTCTTCAATGTGATTGTTGAATATAATCACAATGTCAGCTACCATGTCATCACTGCATAAATATTTTCCTTTTGTTTTTGTTTTCGCCATTACCTCTTCTTCGTTTGCTACGATTTAAATTTTTCAAATTGTATTAGAACCATTGTTCCGAGGTCTATACAATTAACTCTTCAAAACACTCAAATGGTTAATTAGTGAATAAAAGTAGTTTCGTTATCAACGAAACATTAATTAATCAATTAATTAAAATTATTTAATTTGATATTAAGGGCCAAAAAGTGAATAAGCTCCCTCTTTCTTATAATGACAAAGTACTCCAGAAAAGTGAAATCTAAAATGATGTATGATATGATAAATTAGCATGATGCACAATCAACGGACATATAATTTCAATTCACTTGAAACAATTGAATGTTTCAGTAACAATAATGTTGTCAAACTAAACATAGCTCAATTGGCACATGAGGACATGTGTTAGTAACCATGAGATTATGGTTCGAATCCCCTACCCTCATTTCTTAAAAAATAACAATAATAACAACAATGCTTTTATTTTTCTAATTTCCTCTCCTCTTTTCGAAATCAAGAACAATTAAGAAAATTAGATAAAGATATGAAAACTTCATGAATACATGACAATAATGCTTTCATTTTACTAAAATTAAGAACACACAAAGGTGATTAATAGGATTTTTGTAAAGCTAAAATGAGTAGACAACCGTATTTCTCCTTCTAGTGTTGCCATTAGATGCTACAAAACCAACCAATATAAGTGGAATATTGAAAAGAACACATATCCAATTGAAGAGAGAGTTGACTTAAGAAATCAAAATATGGGGAATTGAAAAAGAAAATGTCTGTAAATTCCATTGTGTTTGGGACAGACATACATTGTTGTGATTCTTTACAAAATGGGATATCTTTTTTAGTGGAAAGGGGAGCACTACACTACCACTAAATGGGATCTCAAGCATAACCTTTCAATGATTACATTAATCACTGTGAAAAAGCCTTAAATGTTGAGTTGAAATTATTCCTTTTGTTCTTCACTTTATCTATATATAGAAACCTCTCTTCTTGCCCCCATTCATATATTCTTTCTTCTCAACTGCAGCTTCTACCTGCTTCACATACAAGTACAGTGAGCAAATCTCTCTCTCTAAAAAATGAATTTATTATTATTATTATTATTATTATTATTATTGCTAATGTTTTTTCTTCTTTATGCATCTTTTTTATATACATAAAGTAGTTTTGTGTTGAATAGAAGTTAAGAAGATCCCTCTTAAAATATGAATATTTTTTCTTCCTAATGTTTTTTTCCTTATACATTTTAAATGTAGCTTTTTTTTTTTTTTTCTAGGTCCTAGAGAGTAATCTTTATTGGTATAAAGCACTTTAGGTTAATCAAAAATAAAGTTCTATCCTCAAATTTTTGTTATCTCAATAAAATAATATTATACCATTATGTCATAAACTTAATCATGTCGGTGGAATCCTGAGCTGCTAAATAAAAGTATTAAACCTAAAGACACATATAGTACTCATTTTGGTACAAAAAGTTCTCAGCTGGATGATGGTATTAAAAAGAAGAAAGTTGGAGAGGCTTGAAAGATATTTGTTTGAAGGGATATGGTTAAGAATGCCACAAGCATAATTGGTCAGCACTTGGTCCCTCAATGTGATCTATGGTCTAGTAGATTAGAGTTGTCAGTGGACCTCAGAGTAGACACATTAACTTTACTTGAGGGCAGGCTCCAATATACTACTTTGAATAATGTAATGTGGTGATCATGATTTATTTGAAAAGAAAATAAAGGATATCGTAAAAACATAACTCAATAACTATTTGGTTTTAGCCAAATTAAACATAACTCAATTGATATACAAATGTGTTAGTAACCACGAGGTTTGTGGTTCGACTTCTCCTACCCTCAATTGTACTACTAGAAAAACATTTGATTTTATATTTTTAATCTTTTAAAAGTAAAATTTTTATAAACAATACTCTCACCCATTAATTTCTTTGTGTTTGTTACCAATTTTGTTGGGAGTGTGTTTTAAAAAAGGGAGTCAAGTTTTGAAAACTCAAAATATTAGATTTCAAAAATGTATTTTTGTTTTTTTAATCTCGCTAAAATTTTTAATGATTATTAATTAGAAAAGATAAAAACAAGGATAAACAAGTTGTAAAAAAAAAAAAAAAAAACACAAATATTTTTTATTTCTAGAATTTAGTTTACAGTTTTAAAAAACAGTTTTGCATTTGGTAATTAGCTTTATTAAAATCTAAAAACCATTGGAGGATTTTAAAGAAAAATAAGAAAAAAAATAACTAGGCTCGATCCGAAAATCACTTTATTTTCTATTTTTTAGTCTTAAAAAATTAAAAATTAAGCTTATAAATAAAATTCATTTAAAATTACCCTAGACCGGTATCTTAACTTGACCAAAAATCTAACTATTTTTCTTAAAATAAATAAAAACTATAAAAAAAAAAAATTGAGAAACATAAATTTTAAAATAAAAAACTAAAAAGAAATTCGACTATATAGTTTTCAGAATCTCATTTCATTTTCTAGAAACAGTTTTTGTTTTGATTTTAGGTTTAAATACTATTTTGGTCTTTATATTTTTTACTTTTGTTCATTTTAATTCCTGTACTTTTAAAATGTTCATTTTGGTCCCTATATTTTCAAATTTTGTTCATTTTGGTCTTTATACTTACCAAAGGTTTAGTTTGATCCTAATACTTTTAATTTTGATTCAATTTGATCCTTATACTTTTAAAAATTGACAATTTTGGTCCTTTCACTTCCATTTTTATTTCATTTTTAAGGGATCAAAGTTCAAGGGCCAAAATGAATCAATTGAAATTAAAAAGACCAAAATAAACATTTTAAAAATATAATAACCAAAATGAACTAAAATTAAAAGTATAAAACAAAATCAAACGATTTTAACAATAATTTCTCCTCTAATATACATGATTACAAAATTATATCTTTAGCCTTTCTTACAAAAATCGTAATAATAATATCAATATTTAAAAATAATAAAAATAAAAATATTGACAAACTACAAGGAATAGTTTCATTTTTGTTAGAGAAAATTATAGAAAGATAATAAAACAATGAAAATAATTAATTCAAACCCAATTAAGATAATTTTGTTTCTTTATGGTGATCAAGGTGTGTCATAAACAATTGTCTCACGAGACATAATAGATTATTAGCATGTGAATACAAAACTTCCACCACACAACTCAATGAATACTACCAGTAATTATAAATAAAAGAGATGAGAATTGGAGAAATAATTCTTTTTGTTTTTGTGTATTTTTATATTGATAAGAAAATTACATATAGTCAAATAGTCACATCTTATAGGGGAAAGAGTACATATCATTTTTCATTAAAGTTGTGTTTGGAATACATTTTCAAGTGTTTAATTTAAAAAATAAGTCATTTTGAAAATAATTGGAGTATTTTCCAACCAATCAAAATAGATTTTGAAATGTATTTTAAACCGTTTTTATCAAAAAAAAAAAAAAGTTTAAATAAAAATGAATTTTTTGAAAAACAATTTTCTTAAGTTAATCCAAACGTGCCCTAAGATTGTTTGGAAATTTTTTTAGTTTTGTGGTAATACCTACTACTCATATTCATTATTTGACATGTGATCGAATGATTTATTAATTTATTATTCATTTATTTTATAGATCTTAAGTAATTCTTCGATGCTACTTTTGTGACAAACAATTAATAGATGTAGTATAAAAAATTTTCCACGTTTATAAGTTTTCTCAGGTTGTGTCCTCGACTAAAAAAATACACACCCTCTCAAAAAATAGTTGTAGTTTTCTAGCATGTTTTTAAAATAAGTTTATTTCTATTTTCCAACTCTTTTAACTTTAAAATTTTAAATTGTGTTAAAAGAAAACTTTATAATGAAAGAAATAAATGGAAAGGATCGTTGTAATGAACGGTGGTAGACTTCCTTACCGTTGGACCAGAACACAATTTCAGTTTTTTCTAAAGACGAAAACATGTTTTTAAAATGAATTTATTTTGAAAATTTTATTTTAAATGACAAAATTGTTAAAAATTTTTTACAAATTATAGTAAAATATTACAATTTATCTGCGATAGACCGCCGATAAATCATAATAGACTCACAGATAGTAGCTTATCCCGATTTATTGCAGATAAACAGTAAAATTTTGCTATATAGTTATAAATATTTGGATTAATTTTCCTATATATGAAAACAACATTTCCTTTATTTTATTTTTGGCAAATGTTTCTTTAAACATTTTTAAAATTTTAAAAATAGAAAACTCAATCAATATTAAAACATATCTGTGGTATGAAACTAAAAACTAAAATCTAAAAAAAAAAAAAAAAAATCAATTAGTTCTCTAACTAACTTTTTTTTTTTTTTCAAATATAAGAAAATGAACTAAAATATTTACAAATATAGCAAAATTTCATTATCTATCTGCGATAGACTGCAATAAACTACTATTTGTATCTATCTATGTCATGATAGACATTTGTCTATCGCGATCTATTGTGGTCTATAGCAGATAGACTGTGATATTTTGCTATTGTTTAAATATTTTCAAAAATTTTGATATTTAAAATAATTTTCCTAGTTTTTTTTTATTATTTTTTCTAAAACGAAAACTATACATGTTCCTGATAATTAGTTTTTGGAAAATTATTATAAATAGAAAAAATATCAAACTATTTTAAAATATCGAAAATTTTCACTATCTACTGCTTAAGGGATAGAAGTTTATCAGTCTATTGTTAAATTTATAAAAGTCTATCATAGTATATCGTTAATAGACACTTAAACTTTTTTATATTTATAAATAATTTAACTAATTTCGTTATATTTAAAAACAACCCTTGTTTTTTATTTACCACGACTTATTTGATATAACTGTTTTTAGTTTTCAGTTTGTTAAAAACAAAAATGATAATTGAATTTTTTTATTATTATTTAAAAAAAATTCCTCTCTATAAAGTGAATATAAGGTTTTTAATAAAATTATTTAATCTAATACATGTACAGTCGGGCCAAATGCGCTTGAATTGTACAACAAATATTTTCGAATTTTGATTCCAAGTTTGTAACAATTTTAGAATGTGGTAGAAGTATATTACAATTTTTCGCCCTTGAATTGTTATCACGTGTCTAAATATAAAAATTATGAATGAGCTATATATATGCTAAATTGATTATGTCGCAGATTCATCTCAACTTCTTCATCCATCATATTTATAAAAATTATTTCATTTTTTAGATAATTTTTCTACCATGTTTTTTCTCTAAGGATATTAGGTTCGAGGGATATAAACATTTTAAAATTTATCTCTCTAACTTTTCTTTACCGAGAGATTTGTATTAAGAAAAATGTTTAAATATTACTTTGGTCTTTGTATTTTTTTTTTTTTGCTTTAGTTTATTTTGGTCCCTATACTTTCAAAATGTTCATTTTGGTCCCTATACTTTCAATTTTAGTTCATTTTCATCCTTATACTTTCAAAATGTTCATTTTGGTAATTGTACTTTAAACTTTGATTCATTTTGGTCTTGAACTCTCAAAAAGTGACTATTTTGATCTCTTGAAAATGAAATAAAAATGGAAATGAAATGACCAAAATAATCAAATTTTAAAAGTATAAGGACCAAATTGAATCAAAATTAAAAGTATAAGGACCAAACTAAACCTTTTGCAAGTATAGGGACCAAAATGAACATTTTGAAAGTACAGAGACCAAAATGAACCATAGTCAAAAGTATAGGAACCAAAGTACTAAAGAAGTTAGCAATGTAAATGCAGAAGCAATTAGTATCTAAAATACTCTAATTACATCAATTTTGAAAATTAAACATGCTCTTTTCAACCCTCAAAGATAAAGGAAGAGCACTTACTTATTGTAGCTTGCAATTGAATCAAATTCCTTCAAAATATTGATCACGAACACTTCATGGACCACCACAAGAGTTTTTCTTATTATTTTTGGCCTTAGAATGGATTATGGGATCCAAATTGTGATGAACTTAGAGCAATTTTGTGAATAACACAGTTTTGAGGAGTTATGAATGATAGGGTATTTTAAGCAAAATTAGCCAAGAAGATCAACCCTTATTCTCAGTATCTTTCTTCTATTTAAAGAAGAGATCATGAATATCAAATTAGCATGCAAGTTGACACCAAATTGGCTGATAATCCATTCAATTTGGAGGTGGAAGACATGAGATTAATGAAGCTTAAGGAGAGGGCACCTCCTTAAGCACGCATAAGTGGAGAAATCCAATTTTAATTAAATTTGAATTTCATAAATTCATATTTAATTAAATTTCCAATAATCAAATTAATTACATTAATTAATTTATATAATATTAATTTAATAATAAATTTAATAATAAATTATATTAAATTAATATTAAATATTAAAATAATAATTTTCCACTCGATGAAACTCTATTTATCTGTATAATATTTAAATCATATTTAAATATTATCAATTCTTCAATTTCGTCTAATTCGCAATTAAATGAACAAACCGTAAAATTTGCTCCTTCACCAAATTCGAACATTTCAAATTCTTTCAACGCACTGTTATAAGTTTAGTCTATGAACTAACAAGGGGACCTAATGGACCTATAGATCATGAGCTCTAACGATCCGAAATTAACTGACTAAACTATTTAACCTAGTTAATTAACATTCGTTAACTACCGAGACACTCCACTATAGCCCAGTAGCTGCACTCTCCTCATTGTAAATATATTTCTGTCCACTTGATATAACCATGATTAGTAAGTCGATCCTTCACAAGTTGTTCATAATTACAACTGGGTAAAAAAATATTGTTTTACCCCTATAATTACATCTCGTTCCTTAAGTCCCACTAATCCTCTAATGAACAATTGGTTTGTGGTCCAACCAACAAACCGTGTCCCTCTCTGGTCAATGAGAGGGTGGGACCCCTTGTTCAAGACCCGGAGTCAGCACTTAAGAGAACAACTTCTTTACTAACCTATAATTAGGTAGGAGTGAATTCCATCTTGGAGGATTATGTCCCTAGCTATATGCCTAGTCTTATCCCTAAAATGAGGGGCTTATTGAGTCAGCAAATTCGGGCCACTCTCACCCATGCAGATTAAAGGATAATTTCAAACAAACAAGAGTTCATAGTTAGCTCAAGATTAAGATCGAGTTACCTAAGTCATCAAGTTGAAATAATCAATTTTAACGGTAAACAATGTTTATAAAGTAAAAGCGATTATTTCATGGTCCGGTCTTATGCAAACTCATTGCATAGGATGCCCCCACTCACATGTTTCTACATGAATGATATAGGCACACTATGACCGCATCCATTGTGTCCCCAAGATAAGGTACCTAACTTTATCCCTATACAATAGACCGTTTTGGCTATTACCTAAACTTGATCCACTTTTATAACTACACATAAAGCCTAAGTATTCAACTTATAGTTAGGGGTTCTTAATTTATTGGATTTAATAAATGCAATTCATATATTCAATAACAACTTTACTGAATAAATCTCGATAACAACTTTATTGAGAATAAGTTCCAAAATTTACAAACTACAAATTTTAGGACATAAAACCAAACAAGTAGTATTTAAACCTTTGATTTTTAACATTTTTAATTTCTATAAAAATATAAAACTAAGGCCCCGTTTGGTATCCATTTCGTTTTTGTTTTTGGTTTTTGAAAATTAAGCCTATTTCCCCTACATTTCATACAATGATTTGCATGTTTCTTAAGTACAATGGTTGATTTCTTAGTCAAATACCAAAAACAAAAACCAATTTCTAAAAGCTATTCTTTTTAGTTTTCAAATTTTTGCTTGGTTTTTTAAACCACTAGTAAAAACTAAATGACAAATGAAGAAATTTGGGGTGAAAGTAGTATCTATAGACTTAATTTTTAAAAACAAAAACAAAAAGATGAAATGTTTACCAAACGGGACACAATACCAAATATGTTTTTGGCTTTCTCTTCTAAAAAAAATTAAAAAAATACAGATTAACACCAAAAATTGTAATCCTCAAGTTTCTGTTTTATGAAACCTTCAAACCAAAAACAGAAAATAAAAAACTAAGAACTAAGGCTCCACAGGAGTTTTATTCTTAGTCAAATTCCAAAAATAATAACATGTTTTTAGAAACTATTTGTTTTTAGTTTTCAAACTTTGACTTGGTTTCTGAAACCTGAGTAAAAAGTAGATAACAAAATAAGAAATTTAGAGGTAGGAGAGGTAATCATAGACTTAATTTTCAAAAATCAAAAACCAAAAATCAAAAGGCTATCAAATGAGATCTAAATATTCTCAAACGATGCTTGAAATGGTTACTAAAGCGGGCTTTATATGATTATGAAATGGGGTCTTACAAATATAAACTTCACTTAGGCTCAGTACTGCTGATATGTTGTCATTTGATTTTTTAAATGCAGACAAACAATGGGGTTTAGAGAAGTGCTGCTGTTTTTGTCAATAACAATACTCGCAACTTCAAGTGCTGCTATGGATCAACAAACTTACATAATTCATATGGACACCACAAAGATGGCCACCACCAACCCTGAACAATGGTACACAACAATGATTGATTCACTCAGTGAACTCTCGTCTCTAGACGACGACAACAACGAAGAAGTATCAAACCCTGCCGAGATTCTCTACGTCTACAAAACTGCCATTTCAGGCAAGATTCTAAATATCGATCTAGATGAAAATTTGAGGTCTTAATTTTCTAAAAATGTTGCTAAACATTTTTCCTTGTCAATGGAAATTTAGCGCTTTGATTTATTTCCAGGTTTTGCTGCAAAGCTGTCCACAAAAAACCTTCATTCTTTAAGCAAAATTCCTGGCTTTCTAGCCGCCTCTCCAAATGAACTACTACAGCTTCACACTACTCACTCCCCTCAGTTTCTTGGCCTACAAAGAGGGCGTGGCCTTTGGAATTCTTCAAATTTAGCTTCTGATATTATTATTGGTTTGCTTGACACTGGCATTTGGCCCGAGCATATAAGTTTCCAAGACAAGGGTCTGCCCCCTGTGCCCTCAAAATGGAAAGGCATTTGTGAAGTAGGCCCAAAGTTCTCACCTTCAAATTGTAACAAAAAGCTCATTGGAGCAAGAGCCTACATTAAAGGCTACGAGGCTGTCATTGGTAGATTGAATGCAACAGGGGCGTTTCGATCGCCCCGAGACTCGGATGGGCACGGGACACACACGGCATCAACTGCTGCTGGAAATATTGTAAACAAAGCAAGCTTTTATAACCAAGGGATGGGAGTAGCCGCTGGAATGAGGTTCACTTCAAGGTATTGAATTTTTCTGTCTGACATGACAATCAATATATATGAAAGATTTAATCAATATTTCTAAGTTACAAGTTTGGTCCTTGAACTTTTAAGGTAAGAACACAAATCTTTAAACATAAAAAATATCACTAATTCAAACCTAAATTTGATTGCAATGGTTTTGTAATTTGTTAACTTAAAAATGCACATTCTCATCGACATTGATATTTAAAACTTTGGTTTCACCAGGATCGCAGCATACAAGGTATGTTGGCCAGAAGGGTGTGCTAGTGCCGATATTTTGGCAGCCATGGATCACGCTATTGCCGACGGTGTTGATGTTCTATCAATATCCTTGGGCGGTGGTTCGGGTATTTTTTACAGCGACGAAATCGCCATAGCTGCATTTGGTGCTGTTCAAAATGGGGTTTTTGTGTCATGTTCAGCTGGTAATTCTGGCCCATTTATCTCAACTGTTGGTAATGTAGCACCATGGATCATGACAGTTGCTGCTAGTTACACTGATAGAACCTTCCCAACCACTATAAAGCTTGGAAATGGAAAAGTTTTTGAAGGGTCTTCTTTGTATTTTGGCAAGAACATAAATGCACTCCCACTTTATTATAACAATACTGCTGGTTATGGACAAGAAATAAATCTTTGCACTGCTGGTTCACTTGTCCCATCAATGGTGAAGGGAAAAATTGTTGTATGTGAAAGAGGAACAAATTCAAGAACTGAAAAAGGAGAGCAAGTGAAATTAGCAGGAGGAGCTGGTATGATTTTAATCAACACACAACTTGAAGGTGAAGAGCTTTTAGCTGACTCTCATGTTTTACCAGCCACTTCTGTTGGAGTTTCAGCTGGCAAAGCCATCATAGACTATATAGCTTCCGCGAAACGTCAAGCGAAAGCTTCCATCACGTTCAAAGGGACTAAATATGGAAGCCGAGCTCCTAGAGTGGCTGCATTTTCTTCTCGAGGGCCTAGCTTTTTTAAACCATACGTGATAAAGCCAGACATTACCGCACCGGGTGTTAATATATTAGCCGCTTGGCCGCCCATTGTGAGCCCAAGTGAGCTCAAGTCTGATAAAAGAAGAGTATTGTTCAATATCATTTCAGGGACTTCTATGTCTTGTCCTCATGTTAGTGGTTTAGCTGCATTGCTTAAATCAGCTCACAAGGATTGGTCGCCTGCGGCTATTAAATCAGCGCTCATGACAACAGCTTACATTACTGACAACAAGAAGCATCTCATTTCCGACGTCGGTCATGCTAGTGGCCGTGATCCTGCGGACCCTTTTGCGTTTGGTTCAGGCCATGTTGATCCCGAGAAAGCTTCCGATCCAGGGCTCGTCTATGATATCACTCCCCAAGACTACATAAATTACTTGTGTAGCTTGAAGTATAACTCAACACAAATTGCTATAGTTTCAAGAGGGAAATTCAGATGTTCACCAAAAAGAACGATTCGTCCGCCAGGAGACTTGAACTACCCTTCTTTCTCTGTGTTCATGAAGAAGGAGGCCAAAAATGTTACTATTACATTCAAGAGAACAGTGACAAATGTTGGTATCCCAAAGAGTGATTACACAGTTAAAATCAACAATCCAAAAGGAATAAGAATTATTGTGAAGCCTGAGAAGTTAAGTTTTGTGAGATTGGGAGAGAAGTTGAGTTACAAAGTGAGTTTTGTTGGATTGGGGGAAAAAGAATATTTGGATGAGTTTTCTCCTGGATCTTCGTATGAGTTTTCTTTTGGATCTCTTGTTTGGCAGTCAGGAAAATATGTTGTTAGAAGTCCTATAGCAGTAACTTGGAAGTAGAGAAGGATGTGTGATGTGTGATGTGTGGTTGCACTTTGGAGTACTATTTCGTTTCAGCTTATATATTCTGGGATTACCTAGTTTCAACTAATGTATAAGAATCAAAACTTCAAATTTTAATGATATCCCATGAAGAGTACACATATTATGTGATAAGTGTAATGTTTGAACCCAAAACTAGGGACAATAACTTCCATTATAAGTTCCTAAAACTATATAGGTCTTTTATGTTTGACCATGCAATGATGAAATTTTTAAGAGATCTTGGGGAATTATTTTGGAAATTATCCTTCAACGAAGTGGATGCTAAATTAACTTTCATGGAATCTACTTAAATTTACTTGACTGACTTGTAAATTACTTTCTTAAAGTTTGACTTCTAGCCAGCTAGAGTTTGAACCTAGGATGTTGCACAAAAACATATATCTAGAAGGATAATTGTCAGGCAGGTACTACCACCATGATGACACAAAAAATATTGTTAACTTATATACATGATTCCAAAGCCGAAAGAAAAAAAAAAAAGAAAAGAAAAGATAGATGGTGGTAGGTTATCATTTAAAAGTTGCTTAAGAAAAAAGGTTGATCACGTGTGTTTTTAGAGGAGGGTAGGTTATCATTTAAAAGTTGTTTAAGAAAAAAGGTTGGTCACATGTGTTTTTAGGGGAGGCCCTTGCAATACTAAAATAAGTTTTTATATTATATGAATTGAACGAAAATGTATAAATCGTTGTAAGAAATTTATTAGGAGATTTCTTATCTTATTCTCTAGTTCAATTTTATGAATGAATTTTCTCTCCATATATACACATCTTACTTTACACTTCGATGAGACCTATTAAACAAGTTATATATACATTAATGCATATGGTTTAGAATGACTAGGAAAAAATGTTTTTCAGAAGGTCGTTTTCATTGGAACACCTTTTATAAAAATTGTTTAAAATAAAAATACTCATGTAAGTTACATTTTCTCAAAAGTGTTTTCATACACATGTTTGTTTGGTTTGCTATATCCAAAGTGTTCCTAGTAATGTCAAATTACTATAAAATAAGAACTTTTAGCAATATGAACTAGTCGTTGGAGTGATGAACAAAGATGGTTGCATAGGTGGTATCTGAAGGTGATCGTTGAAGTTGATTGTCAAAGATAGATGTTGGAGCTAGTCATTGGAGGTGATTGTCGCCAAAATTGGTCGTTGAAAGGTAGTTTTCACTAGAGTAGGTCATAGATTGATTGTTGGAGTTGGTAGCCAAAGGTGGGCATTGGAGTTGATTGCCAACAAGTGGAGTCATTATATTAGAAACATTGCATGAAGGGAGAATTAGTTGTTTTAACCATTGGTTTTTAAATAGTGATAATATAGAAAAACGAGGGGTTAAAATTGAAAGAATTGAATCCCATTGCAAAAACGAATAAATGAATAATCGCCTTGTACCATTAGTTTTGGTTTGAAAATTACAAAAAAAAAAAACAGATAAAATAAACAAAGAATTAAGCATTCATTCTAAGATACAGGGAAAATAATTTAACCTTTAAAGAAAACTCTTCTAGTTCCTTTCAACAACAAGATTTTCCTCTTAACAGTAACTTTGCCACAATTTTGAACACCAGCACTTGACCTTCCCCGCTGTTCTAGAGCAAGGAATGGTTTGTTGGAATCTTTTTCTTTTTGGATGGAGCAAGGGAAGAAGAACAAGATCTTATTGCAAGAGAGTGTTTTTTTTAGAAAGAGAGATAGGAATCCCAAAAAAACTAACGTTTAACTCTTGCTCTTATAATGCAATACTATTTCAACATTTTAAGAATGAGAGGGGAGTTACTGAAGGTAATTGAATCCCGACGGAAGCGTGTGATCGCGTTTTTTGATTTATTGAAAGAATTAAAAATATGAAAAAAAAAAACGTTATTTGATTTATTGAAAGAATTAAAAATACGAAAAAAAAAAGTAAAAAAAAAAAGGTTAAGCATCATACCTTTGCCAATCTATAATTCTTGAAACGATAGTCTTCCCTAGTCTTCTCCTGGTGGTCTGAGAATTTTTCTAAGAAAATCAGGTCTTTCTTTTGTGGGAACCGCTTTTGAAAGAATGGGAAGAGAATTTTTCTAAGAAAATTGGGAGAATTAGTAGAGAAATATTTTTAGGGTAATCGTATAGATTATTATCTTTGAAAGTTTGTTCTATGAAGGCTACCAAGAGCCTACTTATAGAATTCTATGGGTTACTCTTAATTCTAGGATAAACCCTCTACAAAGATTTTAAATAAAATATTTAATAATGTTCAATATTAATAAATATCTATCCAAATAATATCTCATATTAAATGGTTTAAAATATTTAAAACTTATTTAAATATTTATTTTCTGCATAATCTTTGATTAATAAATATCTACCCAAATAATATCTCATATTAAATGGTTTAAAATATTTAAATCTTATTTAAATATTTATTTTCTGCAGAATCTTTGATTTGGATGTCATCCAAATTAAATAATTAATTATTTTAATCCAATTCAAATCAATTAATTAATTCTCCCTTTATTTATTTTTTTCAGAATTTTTAATTTGGATCTCATCTAAATTAAATAATTAATTATTTGAATCCAATTCAAATTAATTAATTAATTCTCCCTCTATCTATTTATATGGATTTTATCCAAATAAATAATTAATTATTTCAATCATATTCAAATAAATTAATTCTTTATATTATAAAGTTATAATTTGAATCACATTCAAATAAAATTTATAATAAATCATGCAATTAATTGTATCCAATATAATTAATATTTTCCCTCGTAAATTTGAACATTTCAATTTTTTTTTTCAACATAGTTGATCCTTATTAGTCCGTAGTGAGCTAGCAAGGGGATCTTATGGACCTACATATCAGAAGCTCCAACAATATGAGATTAATCGGCTAAACTCATTAACCACATTAATCAATATTTGTTAATTGTGGGTATACTCCACTAAAGACCCACAACTGCACTCTTCTCACTGTAGATATATTTATGTGTCCTAGCAAATTAGTCCTTCAGAAGTGTTCGTAACACCAATTGGGTCAAATTACCGTTTTACCCTAGGTTACTTCTAAATCCTTAAGTACCAGTGCTTCTCTAATGAACAACCTATTTATGGTCCAACCATTAAATAGAATGCCCTCTCGGGCCAGTGAGAGGGTAGGACTTTTTGTTCAAGTCCCATAGTCACCACTTAAGGTAGCACTTATCTATTTACCCTAAAAATGGGAATGAGTGAATTCCATCTTGTATAATTATGTCCCTAGCTCCCCACTTGGTCTTGTCCCCAAGATGGTAGGCATATTGAGTCGGCAAACGGCTACTCTCACCCATACAAATCAAAGGACAATCTCTCATGGACAGGAGTTCATAATATACTCAGGATAGACTAAGTTGCCTAGATCATCGTATTGAAATAGAAACCTAACTAGTCATTTGAGTTACATCTAATGATTACTATTTCGTGGTCTGGTTTTATGCAAACTCATTGCATAGGATACCCCCACTCACATGTCACCTACACGAATGCGTTAGATCATTGCGTTTGCATCAAATACAAAGTGGGTCATATCCATAGTGTCACCAGGATAAGGTACTCAACCTTATCCCTATACTAAGACCCTTTAGACTGTATCTTGAACATTGATCCCCACATACAGTTCAAGACTCTTAAAATAGCCTAGGATGTTAGTTTATTGGATTTAAGGTTATTAAAACAAAACAAACAAAAACAATTAATAACACTTATTGAAGTAACACATCAATAACTCTTTATTAATGATTTGATTACGGTCAAATTATTACATTTACAATCTACGAGTTTTAGGGCATAAAACCCAATAGTTACTTCACACATTTTCTACAAGGGAGTTACTTGATCTATTTAATTATATATTAAATCATATTTAATAGATAATTAAATGAAGGATAATTGCATTGTATAGTACTTTTAGGGATAATAATTAAGTCTATAGCAACATTTTAAAAAAATTGCAAATATTGAAAAATTTATCAATGATAAACTCTATAACAATAGACTCCTATTAGCGATATGGTCTATCATTGATAGACCCCTAGTATTGACATGTTCTAACACTGATAGACTTCCAAATGGAGAATCTAAATTTTGCTATATCTGCAAATTCTTTTGCATTGTACTATATCTACAAATACTTTCAACCTAATTGTTATATTTGCAACTGCCCCTTAAATAAATGTAATTAAAGAAAATAATATTAATTAATAGGATTGTTTTCAAATATAGCAAAATGAGCCAAACTATTTACAAATATAGAAAAATTTCATTATCTATTAGCGATAGACAGCGATAAAGTCTATCGCTAAGCAATACAAGTAATAAACCCTCTTACTCCTTAGACAATACAATTCCATGCCTGAAAGGTAATAAACTCCTCTTGGAATTGTGCATATTGAATATTTAATAAATATCTTATCAATGCACGATGCTTGAGATAAGACCAGCGTTTTGTTCTTACAATCCCTAATGATCTAGATCCCTAAAACAAAGTGTGCCTCACCCAAATATTTCATTCGAATTGGGCAGTTAGTCATGTCTTTACATTCGTCAGTAAGACTATATCATTCCTAATAAGTAGGATATCATCCACATACATCACTAAGAAAGCTATTGAATTGTTGATGATCTTCTTGTAGACACAAGGTTCATCAACATTTTGGTTAAAGTCATAAGACTTGATACTAATCTTATATTCCAAGATCGAGATGCATGTTTCAATCCATTGATGGACTGATCAAGCTTGCAAACCATTTACTCTTGGCCTTGTTTAAGGAATCTTTCTGGTTACTTCATGTAAATGGTCTCTTCAAAATTGCCATTCAAAAAAGTAGTCTTGACGTTCATTTGCCATATCTCATAGCTATAATATGTAGCAATGTGAAAGAGTTCCCTTTGGGCATCGTTTTATTTGTGAAAGGAGTCGATAAAAAACAATTTACAATACTGAACTATACTCCTACTATTATGATGACATAGCAATAGTGGCATGTCTGAATCGATCTGTAGGGAGGCGCGAAATATGTTTCGTTAGGTCAATTCTCTAGTTATAGCAGTAAATGGGGGGGGGGGGGGGGGGGAGGGGGTTGGGCGTGGCATAAAATTAAGTGCATGGAAATTAAAAGTAGAAAAGTAAAGTGAAACGGGTAAATGTAACTAAAGATAGAAGTTTCTAGTTTCGAGAGTAATATGGGTCCTATACAATTTCAATCATTGATTTCTACTAATTAAACATGCATTTGACTTATGTGAGCACATCGACCTACCTAGCTAAACCTAACTCAATGACGCTTTAGGCAGCCAAATCGTTTGATTAAACTAAGCAAGCATTTGACATATTAATTAAAATCTAAGCTCTAATCAAACTACATACCCTAGATCTATTGGGTTTAAAAGCATCCATATAGAAATAAGAACATGTGAATTAGGAACAAGGATTCCATTGTGTGATTAATTAGCTAGTTAGCTTAGCTTAATTAACCAATTTTATCTTTGAACCTAGTTAAAACATACATTCTAGGTTAGCATAAAACACATGATTAACTAATTGCTACTTAGGTGATTGAACGAGATATTTGAGTGCGAATGTGACAAAGCTACAAATCAAATAACAAGGGGAACACATGCTTATGGAGAAATAGCCATTCACAAACATGCATTTAGAAATTAAAGAAGATTCAAAGAAGAGCATAAATCATATACATTCAGTTCAATCAACAAAAATCTCACGAAATTTACAAAAGTCTTGCTCCCTAACTAGAGGAGATTTCTTACCTCAACATCTTATAGACAAAAGGAAGAAGGGAGCTCCAATCCTTACTTACAACCCAAAAGAAAATAAAAATCCTAAGTTAAAAATAGTAGAAATATGAAGGAGAAGAAGAAAAATTGAAGAATTCTACGACCTCCATGCTTCCCACCATGATAAACCCTAAAGAAAATGAAGAGGTATATAAATTTATCATGGGAGCGCCTAGGAGCTTTACCCAAAAACCAAAGTGCCTGGGCACTTCGCGTGCTCGTGTGGCTCCTCTGCATCAAAATTTGAAGTGCCTAGGCGTTTCCTTGTTTCTTGCTCTCGAGTGGAAGGTGTTTGGGAGAGCACCAGCTGACGCTAGCACCTAGGTGCTCTCCTGGGGACAATTCTTGTCATTTCTTGTCCCTTGAAGCATTGAGCCTCCAATGTAACCCCCAATAACTCCAAATCAACCCCAAACGGCAAGTAACACTCGATGATGTATGCTAAAAAATCTACAAAAATGGGCATTTAAACACATTATACTAAACAATTAAGTGAGATTAAAAGCGTATAAATAGCTCTTTTCGAGAGCTATCACAATGGACAATAGAATCTTGTTAAACATAAGCATGACACACGTGAGAAAGTTTATTCATAGTCTACTCCCTTGACTTGGGTATAACTCTTTGCCAATAGTCTAGCCTTAAAGGTTTGCACCTTTCCTTCTACACCCCTTTTCCTCTTGTAGATCCATTTTCAACTGAGAGGTTTTACCCCATCAGGTTGATCTACAAAATTCCAGACTGAATTGATGTCCATAGACTCCATTAACCCACTCATCTTTGTCCATACCAGCCATTGCCTGGTTGTAAGTTAATGGATCCTCAACATCATCTTCTGGTATGATGACCTAAGTTTTTGTTAAACCCAAATAGTGAGCAGGTAGGTTTATAACCCTTCCACTACGTCGAGACTATCTCAACTCTTGAGATGGATGTGCTTGACTTCGTGAAGCACTGTCAACAACTCTTGTTGGTATATCAAATGTACCAACCTTTTCAATGACTATTGATGAAGTTTTAGTAGTTTCATTGGAAAGCTCATTGAACACGATTTTACTACGTACTGGCGAACGGAATTTGTCGCCCACTCTCGTGCCAAATAATTTACCGAACTTACCTAATCGTAGTAGTGGCAAGCTAGGTCGAACACAGGGAGCACTTTGAATTTATCACTTAAGCAGTTTACAATTCTAGGTAATTGAAGAGGGGTTTGTGAGAGGGTTGTTTGCAAAGAATTTAAATTGCATAAAAGTAAACACAAAAATTAAAAGAGATAAAATCTAATTGAGAAAGTCCTAGCTTGGGTTACATCGGGATTTTATTTATTTAATGTTCTTATTCATCGATTTGTCATTATCAAATTCACTGTAGTTGGCACTTGTTGCTCACTTTTTGTGTTACCGCAAGTGTACGGGTCAAGTTATAATATAGTTAAAATGCTTGTAAGGTCGAGTATCATCCTAAGGGAATTGGTTTGACTATTCTTTTAGCTATTCAGAGATCGTCCCAATTTTATTTAAGGAACCAATTTATAATGACACTTAGGCTAACATAATCTAATAAAGCTAAAAGTGATCAAGATATGGAAAATATTAACAAAGAGTCATTTTAGGGAATAGATTTTATCGAAGGTATCATTAAACACAATTTCTTGACTCTTGAAGTAATTAACCCAACACCTAGATCTAAAAGTCTTTTATCCAAATTGATGCTTTCAAAAGCAATCTTTTCTTTTACTTAAACCCTAATTACTAATTTCTTGAAACTAGGTGATTAAGTAAAGCATTAAGAACCTTCGTCAACAATCTCAACCATTACCCAACTACCTTCTGTGTTTTCAACCAATAGTATATCATGCATGATCTAACTTAAACATACTTTTCCAAGCAAGATTTAGATTATAGAATCATTAAAATGTCGATCAAACATTCAAAAGCATTAAGAACAATCATGCTAGAAAGCGTAAATGCAAATTAACATTCAAGAAGCAAAGTGTTAAACAATTTAAACCTAAGAATTCATCTACCCCAAAAACTATGAGAAGCTTAGCCAAACGCTTCCAAAGACAGAACCAACATTAGAACAACAAGATAAAATAAATAGACCAAGAATAAAGAAAGGGAAGAAAAGTTATCCGGCTTCCAAGCTTGTTTCCAGGATGGATTTGGCCTTCCGACGATCCTTGAACCTTCTGGCATCTTGGAATCTTCATATCTTGCACTAAACCCTCACTCTAAGTCTATTGTTCTCCAATTCTTCTTTCTCTTGTATTTCTTGTGTTTCTTCCATTTTTAGGGTTGCTAGAAATCCTCTAATTTATAGAGTTGGTCGCTCAAAATTCTTTCCAAAATTGTTGATTTTTCAAATAAGGAAAGCTGCGCCGCGACATTGGTCAATTGCGCCGCTGCACTGACCGACATAAAGTGGTGACACCGCGGCGCTATGTGTCATGAAAACCTACCCTCGGCGCCAAGCCGCAATGCTACATCGGTGCTACTGCGCTAACCTTAATTGCATTAAGTTCTAGCAATAAATAGGTGGAACATTTAACTGAAAGGGCCGAATTTAAATGTTCTATTGATTTGATCCTAGGTTGATTATAACACTACTCATTAAATTAGGTTGGCAAGCTAATCTAACCTATTTGCTTCTTATGATCAACATACAACCAAGTGTCATGAATTATATATCAATCTAAAGTGATAATCACAGTGTACACTAGCGTCAACAACATGATAGTAATATTTTAAAATATAGAATCTCAATCAAACATACAATAGAGTTCAATTCAAAATCTCATAAGAACACTAGAATAGAAGAAAATCCCAAAAAACCCAAGCTAGAATAAAGTACCTTAGCCCATAATTGACATACCGATTAATGGGTTTGAGTTTCGATGTATAGAAAGATAAAAAGAAGAGGAAAAGTTGAGAGGATTTGAGCTTCCGTCGACTAGTGGCTAAAAAGTAACCTAAAAAATGAAGGGAGTGATTTTAAACTCTTTCGAAGCGCCACTACGCTCCAATGCAGCACCGCTATGCTCCAATGCAGCACTGCGACGCTTGCTGCACTTGGCAAAAAAAAATTCCTTAGGAAAACGCGCTATAGCGGCGCTTAGGCAGCACTGATGTGCCATGACTTTAGGGGCAATTTTGTCTTTTTGGAGTTCTCTTTCCCGGTTGATGCCATAGAATTTCGTTTCACTCTATTTTAGCTCCGATCATTGCTAATGCCCTGTTTTTACCTATTAAGTGCTCGAAACCTACAAAATAATATTTTAAACACATTAAATAGCACAATGATCCCGAGTTAAGCTGGGGAAGATATGACATTTTAGGTGCTATCAAACACCCGAACTTAATTCTTGATCATCCTCGAGCAAGGTAGAATAATGCATACAGACACACATTTACTGTAGTGAACTATACTCACTCTTTTCTTGCAAGTGTCTTAACTAATCACTGTAAATGTAGCTTTTTCTACTCCTAGTCATGCATATCATTACAAGTTTTTATTTTTTTCTTTTTCATGATATTTCTTTTTAGCATAACATTCTTTTTCTGCAGATATTTTTCAGCAGACATATAATTATTTTTACTCCTTAATATTACATTATAATCCATCATAAAATATACTATCAAATATATGGGGCCTATCGAGGTAACAACAAAAATACAAGCTAAGTAATACGATTCTAAGCATGCAAGACTTAATATAGGTAGACAAAGAACTTAAGCGTGCATAAAAAATCAGAAATTTTTTTTAAAAGGGCTAAAAATCATGATTATTCACTTCAAAACATTGTATCATGCATGGGAATCAAAAAGAATGTGTCATCAACTAGTCATCATAATGAACCAAGCAAACATGAGCAAACAAACATTAAAACACACAACATTTAGTTCAAGCTCAGATGCTCAAGGACTCAAGCTAGAACATAAACATCCCCCACCCCCAACATAAAATCTTTGTCCCCAATGTGAGAAAAGAAAAGAAAACCATGGGACAAATAAGAAGGGAAACAGAGATCTTCCCTGAATTTGACGCATAGGATAGCGGCAGTGTCTGGCTCGCAAAAATAATCCTCATTTCCCACTCCCATCAAACAAGAAAACCTAAGAGATCAAGAAAGATAAAAAGAATTAAGCTCAATAATAATAAAAAAAAAAAAAACAAAAAAGAAACAACAGAAATATAAATCCTGGCTACCTCCAAATAACGCAACTTTTTAAGGTCATTATACTCGACTGCACTCGGCTTTATCAACCATGCTCATCAATAACTTCAAAGCCACCATCTCCCACCCCCAACTTAGGAGTTTAGCCATCATCCTGAAAAATTAAAGAACTCGAAAAAATAGGATAAGTGAGAGAGGGAGTATTAGATATAAAATATTTCTCAAATTTTTCATTGTACTTTAGAGTTAAGGACCCTTTATCCACATCGATCACCACTTTCGCGGTCTTTCAAAAGGGTCTCTCTAAAAGCATAGACAGGGAAGAAGCGGAAGAAACAGAGTTCGCGTCTATATTTATCACATAAAAATCTGAAGGAAAGGTTAGGCCATTCACCCTAACAAGCATATCTCTAAATAATCCTAAAGGCTTAACTAGAGAATGGTCAACTAACTGCACGAGAATATCAGTGGGGTGTAAGCCCCATACTTGACCTTGTGAGAAGGCAAGTTAAGAAGAGACTAAGAGATGGGTGTTTGGTAGGAAAAGTTGGCTGAGTTGTGTGGGGGCAAAAATGGCTAAGTGTTAGCCATGCGTTGGTGGCACTATGCATTGATGGAAGTAGTTTTTGGCGTGGATGCAGAGGTGAAGAAAGGCTATTGGGCGTTGAAGGCAACGAGGCGTTGAAGGTCACTATGCGATGAGGCGTTGAAGGCCACGAGGCGTTGAGAGCCACTCTGCGTCGAAGATCACTATGCGATGAATGCATTAAAGGCCACGAGGCGTTGAAGGCCATGAGGCATTGAGAGCCACTCTGCGTCGAAGGACACTATGCAGTGAACGCTACCATGCGTTGAAAGTGGGTATGCGTTGGTGCATAGAACAATGGTCGAGAGAACAATGCGTTCGTCAGCTATCCGGCGATGGGGCGTTGGGAAATTGTAACATACAAAACCGAGGCTATGCGTTGCTGAAGCCAAGTACAGAAGGTATGCGTTGGTTAGATTAATATATAGAGACGAAGTGGAGTTTAAGTCGGTGGTATATATATAAGTGGACCGAGTATTCAATTATTTTGATCACATTTTAGAGCTCGAGTTGATTCCATTTCGAAGCTAAACAACGGAGGGAGGTAGAAGAAGGTGTTTATGTTGGTTTGGGGTGGAATTCTCGTCGTTTTTGTGGAGGAAACTTGAGCTGGAATGAAGAATCCAACTGGTGTTACTTAATCTGAGTATCGATCAGTGTTGGAGGAAGAACGAACTGGGGAAGTAGTGGCTAGGGTCGAAATTCTGAGGGTAGTAAGTTAACTCGATTTCTAGCAATTTTCATGAAGGATACTTGAGTCGAATTTGAGTAAATGTGTGTTAAACTCCAGGTAAAATAGATCAAAGTTGAACTGTTGAACGATTAGGAGCAATTCGGGGTTGTTTGAGGATATACCTCAAACGAAGAGGGTTACCCTCACGAGACTCTAAGGTAAGATAAAGGATTTGTTTCTTTACAAGTTCGTAGAGGAAAGGAAGTTCTAATTTTGGCCGGAATGCGATGTTTAACAGGTTAAAGAAAGAGTCAGAAGGGAAAGAAGAAAACAGTGGCTGTTAGGCGTCGCCCAGACCGTAGTATCGCTGAAGAGCTGAAGACTTTGTAACGAAGCGAGTATCGCTAGTAACGCAAAAGGTTTTGCGTCTCACAGATCTCGCTGAGTCTCGCTGGGTATCGCTCTTCAGGTAATCTCGTTAGTCTCGTGTATTTCGGTATCGCTAGTGCAGTGTCTGGCTGAGTGTTTTTCGCTGGTAGTCTCGCTAGGGACATAGATCACACTAGTTATGAAATTTTGGGAAAAAGGAGTCTGATTAAAGGAGCAAGAGTAGAATTTGATTATGCTTATTTATTGATCATGGGAAGGAAGTTCAAGGAGAGCTTAACATGGGAAATGTGTATTTACAGGCCAAGATGAGCTCGGGAAGGTGTATAATCCAGTCGGAGCTAAGACAAGTTGTGAGTGATTTCTTGTTAATAACACAAACTTACTTAACCTGTTTTAATAATAATGGGTATGTGAAATCTGTCATATGGAGTAGTTAAGGATTGATTTTGTGTTGTGCTGTAAGGATTAAAGATTGTATATGATATTCAGTGCTCAGGGACCATGTGGGCACTTGAATAGTTGGTTGATGTGGATTCCAATGCTCAGGGACAATATGTGAAGGCATGCGGAAATCCAATGTATGTGATAGCTCAGTGCTGAGGGATCACAGGTGAAGGCACTTGAGCAGTGGATTGATAGGAACCTAGTGCCGAGGGAATTAAGTGTGAAGGCACATGGGAACTCCGATATGATAAAACTCAATGATGAGGGACAATATGTGAAGGCACTTGAGGGATTACAATATCGAGGGAAGAAGTGTGGAAGTAATCGGATGTGAATGTGATGAGACTTGGTACATGAAGTTATGTGCGTTGAGTGTCGCTCCGCCACAGCTGGAAAGGAATATTTGTATTAATGGTGTTCTATACCATGAGTTAACTTAGAAATTTCTGGTTATATGTATATATGTTGTAAGCACTAATTTGCGTTACCAAGTGTTGGGGTGCGGCCATGCGTTTGTGGCTATGCATTGCAAAGGGAGAAGTGGCGTGAGTGAGAGCAAGAATTTCTGGAAAGTAAAATTTTGGCTAAGTGTTGGCCAAGTCCAAGCGTTATTGATCGACGCACGGAGGGTGGTAAGCTGAAGTAACTGCCGCGTCGAAGGATAAGTAAATTTTGGCGGGGGCAGAAATGTGCTTGAACCATGCGTTTAAGTCACTCTGCGTTGAGGACAGTTATGCGCTGAAGTCGATGCGTCGAAGATAGACATGGGTTGGAGTCACACTGTGTCGAAGACAGAATGGTCTTGACGCGACGAAAATAATGTTGTGTGACGGGAATGTATGCGTCAAAAAAAAAAAAGGAAACGTTAAGGACGATACCATGCGTTGGGTGTGGTCAGTTGCTGAAGGCGTTGGAGGAGAAGTTAACATGAGTACCTCGCGTTGAGATAAGAACCCTGCGCTAGTCTGCGGGTGAAGGGTAAGTCGGCAACATAAGTCCTAGTGTTTGTAAAGGCTAAGTCGGTAGTATATATAGCTGGATTAATTAAATGTTTAATCATTTTTAAGACATTTCGAGAGCTTAAGTCGGTTCCATATTTCAAACAAACTTCAGAAGAAGATTAAGGAAGGTGTTCTTGTGGATTTTGGACGAGATTCGACTCATATTGATGTTGAAAACGAAGCTGGAACAGAGGAATGACTGAAGCCGCACAGTTTGAGCAGTTATTGATATTCAGAGTAGAACGTGTAGAGGAAGCCGAGTTTAGAGCTGAAATTTGGAGGTTAGTAAGTTAACATAATTTCTAACAACTTTTGTGAAGGATGGTGATAACTTGTAGAAATACAAGTTATTATAGCCTTTTTCATATATAAATAGAGTTTAAATAAGAGAAGCATGTGGTAGTTGATGATAAATTCCATTAATAAATCTTCCTTTGCGTTATACTCTTGAACTTTGATGAAGATATTGATTTTACCACCTGTTAAGCCTAAAACGCATGTTTTCACGCAGGAATGCAAGCGATGCGTTGATGACCCCTTAACGCAGGAACCAGCGATGCGTTAACGACAGCCTAACGCATAACTACGCGTTAGCAACCTATGTTGCGTTGACATCAACCAAACTATGCAGGGACGCATAGACAACCGTTACGGTAAGGCGCTGCGAATCAAATCGGAATCTTGAAAGATTGACGGATGATTGGCAGACATGATTTGCGGCTTAAGTGGTGGATCTTAATTGGCCCGAGAATCACGCAATCAGGCGAGATGGACGCAGTGTCAATCTCGCCACCAATCAAGCAGATCTGCCATTAACTGCGATTTCATCATCTATAAAAGGGCAGCTCTGCGAGAGGAGAAAGGTTGTTGATTCTCGGAAGGACTCCATAAGTGACAGCAGAGTTCTCTCAGACTTCAACCGGAGACAAATAGCTCGAGAGAGAAGAGTCTTCCCTTCGCCGCACCACTTCACAGCAGATCATCACGCTTCCATCCAGGCGACTCAAGACATTGACGCTTTCCTTTCTTTCTTACTGTTCTTGCCTGAATTGTAGATTTGTATCAAGGAATTGAACTTATCAAAATTTGTATCTCATTTTGATCAATACAATTATCTTCCATGTCTATTCACTTTTCTCATCTGTCCACTTTATACTTTCAAGCCATGAGTAACTAATCACTCAAGGGTCTAGGGTTGCGTTAGCATCTAACTAGGGACCGCAGTGTAACTATTTTATCTTGTCAATTGCAAGCTTAATCCGATGCTTATATCCATCTGACAAATCGATATAAGTAGTAATAATCAGACTGCTCGAGAGGGTAAGTGATTGTGGAACTCAATTGACAAGGGCCAAGTAGTGTTACCTGTCTACGGGGACAACCTTGGTTCTTAATACTCTCCTATGCGTTATAGACATATAACGCATAGCGGCTGACAACTGGGAGAAGAGTCGCAAGTATGAATAGAATACTACTGTGCGTTTCCGACGTTAGATATTAATCAACCCGAACCCTTTTCTTTATCCATTCACACACACTTTAGCTGACTTTGCTGTGTCGCATGCTTTCCATATTCCACAACTGTTAGTCTAGTGTACAAACATCTGCTTTCTTTAGATTAAAAACACGATTTCAAACAATTGTTGGTTACCTCTGTAACGCATGCAATCCAATTAAAACCAAATCAATATAATCCCTGTGTTCGACCTCGGACTCACCGAGAAAACCTATTCCTTTGCTTATACTTGGGTAGAGGATAGGAAAACTTGACTAGATCACCAACGCATAATAATAGAACGCATTGCATGATCAAAACATGACATGTTGAACGTATAGACACATACTTTAACACTTTGCATTAGGCTGATTCCCACATACAATATTCTCACAACAAGTTTTTTGTGAAGGATAGTAATGCTGAAATTGGAAATTTACTATGTGAATCCTTAGGAAAAGCAGAGTTTACAAGATTGATACGCAATCCGGAACAGCATGAGGTGATTCCGAAATACCGAGAGAACGAGGAAGAGTTAAGCCTTGAAACTTTGAGGTAAGCTATAGAACTTAATTTTCTATAAGTTTGTAGAAGAGAAGAAGTCCTAAATCCGTATGGAATTGTGACTTTTAATAGATTGAAGTAAGAACAAGAAGAAAGGAAGGAATTACAGTGCAGACTGCCGCTAAGAATCAAGTATCGGCAAACTGTCTGGGTACTGATAGCGAGACGAGTGTCGCTGAGACGCAAAGGAGTTTTCCGTCTCACAAATCTCGCTAGATATCGCTGAGTGTCGCTGCTAAGGTAAGGTAACGCTAGTGTCGCCCAGTCAAGTATCGCTAGTAACAGCTCCTGTTGGTTAGTATCGTTAGAGTTCTCACTTATAATGTTAGTGTGGAAGGAAGAAGGTTAATGTTAAGTAACATAAAGTAAATGTTCTTACAGGCCAAGAAGAAATAGGGAAGGTGTATAACCCACGTAAAGCCTAGAAAGAGTTGTAAGTGACTATTTTATTCTTCAATTCTATTTTATTTAAAATGTTCTTATGAAGTATGATTTACAATGAACTATTTAATATGCATAATGTTGATTGTATTACTCACAAGGCATGTTATATGTTTATAAAGTTGATAGAAAACATTTTTATGAAATGTTATTGAATAAAGATTTGTATGATTTCTATGAAAGGATTTTCATGTGAACTGTGATGTGAACGGATTTCTAAAACGTTTTAGAGGAGGCTCAGTGCTCAAGGACACGAGAAGGCACGTGAGTTTCCCCGGGACCCAATACTGAAAGACTTGAGAAGGTACTTGGGCAACCCGTCATATTCCTATGTGCACATAGAGGTTGATTTCGCTGGTGCGTCGAGTTTGTTTCGCATTGAGCCAGGGACGATTTCGACGTTAGGAATGTTGAGCCTTGCTCCACCCCAACTAAGGTTGTTTTCGACGTTGAGTGCGTTGAAGCATTGCTCCGCCTCAACTAAAGGAAAAGTTTTGAAAAACCAACCATTACGGTTTCACCTCCTTGAAAAACATTCATGTATGATTTGTAATTTGGTTTATGAGATTAATGGATTTGTGGAAAGTATGTTTAAACTGAATGAAATGTTAAATCCTTATTTATTCGTTATACGTAACATGCCTGTTTTCAATGAATGTTCGTTTTAAAAAGATTGTCACTCACTGGGCTGTTAGCTTATATTTTCCAATGTTTTCCTTTTCTCCCCCCAGGTAGCAAGGACGTTCCCGGTGCTTAGCCTACTTCAGCTCACCCTGCCTAAGTCTCGAGTTCTCAAAATTCAGTCAAGTCTGAGAGTTGTACGTTGTATATGATTTTATGTAGATGGCATGTAGACCATGTAGTTTTGAGTGGGGATTGCAGTGGAGTTTTGTACATTGTGTGATGGATATGGAAGTGAAATTATGCTATGTAATAAAAGTGTACTTTAAACAGGGAATAATATTATAGTATAAGCATGTGTAGTATGACTGAGTTCTATGTATGTATATGAGTAAAATGTATGCAGAGGTAGGAATGTAAGATGGGACAATATGCGTCACAAGAGGGGTGATGCTTATTGTCTTCACATTCCCTTTCAGGTTAGGTTGGTAATCTGGGAGGGGGTGACATAGGTGGTTTATGATGTTTTATGCCAACTCAAGTAGCGTATTAATAGTTGGAAGTTTTCATCACTCACTGGGCATTAGGCTCACGCGTTTCTTTTGTTTGTTTGTTTGTTTTAGGTAGCAAGCGTGTCCGGGACGCCTAGCCTAGAGGAGATCCTCGTCTGGGTTTATTTTGGGCCAGTCCTTTGGAATAGTTGTAAATACACAGAATTTGTACATGTTCTATTTTGTCAAACATGTTCTTTGGGATTGAAGTGGGTTTTGGTTTCTGAATGCATATAGAGAACACTTATCTAGAGAACACTTATCTTGATAAGTCTTATTATTCTATGAGATCGTATGGCATATAGATAAGATTGAATGAACAGTAGTTGATTGTTAGATAGTTATTTTAGAATTTAGGTGTGTGCTGCTTCGCACTCACTCCTTGAGTAGTAAAGGTAGTCTGGGAGGGGGTGTGACACGGGGTGCAGGATATGGGATTGAAACTTGTGATAGATCGATGTAGGCATGATATTAATGGAGGGCCCAAAATCTAACATGGCATGCTCAAACTTCCTAGTGCCTATCATGCAGGGCATAGAAAACATACCTGAGAAGGCATCAGTAGGTTACCTAGGAAAACTACCTCCTGCTTCGGATCCTTTTTGATGTGAACCTTTTTGGTGTTGCTCCCAAAAGACCCAATCAAATATTGTTTATAATTATATCGATCTTTACAACTATTACTACTAAAGCATAGTATTAGAGGCAAGACCAGGTCAATCCGCAGGGAAGCACAAAGATTAGTTTCTCAAAACTAACAATTCAGTTAAAGCGATAAATAGGGGGTTTTTGTGGTTTGAGATTTAAATATGCATGAAAATAAAGTGCAAGGAAAGTAAAGAAGAAATGTGTAATCAAACAAAACATTCTAGCTTAGTGGAATAGAATCACCCAATTGAATTTTGATCATCGAATTATCAAAACATGATTTTAACTTCTTACCTATGCCTAATCCAATTGATTAGAAAGGCTGACCAATGGTCCAAAGTATCAAATTAGCCAATTTGATTAGATGAAAAGCATCCTAATCAATTTAACTAACCGTATTATGCTTTAGGTATTTGGTAGGATAAATTTCCAACTAGAAAGGCCTAATTAGAAATTTAATTCGATTTCCCCTAGGTTGATAGAACAATGCTCTTTTTTGTCGACCACAGATCACAAGTCTATCTGACCTTTTTCTTCTTAGAGATTAACCTATAATTACATGTCACATATTATATGTTAATCTAAAGCGTTGAATTGTACAATCAAACAATGGTGTTATCAATCAATAGTAAGAAAATGTCATTCATAATCAGTAACTTAAGAGTAAAACCTATAAACAAGAGATCTCAATCATATTATCAAAATACTCTCAAGAATACAATGGGTTCCTCCAAAATCCTATAAACTAGAAAACTATAGATCTTACCTTCCCAGGGTGGTGGAAAAGATAGAACCCAACAGCTTCAATGCAGCACCACAGTGCTTGCTACGCTTCGCCAAAAAAAAAAAAAAAAAAATCCTCAAGAAAAAGCATCTCAACGGTGCTTGGGTAGCTCCCCTAAACCATGACTTCACAGGCAACTTGGTCTTTTTGGAGTTCTCTTTCCTAGTTGATGCCATAGAACTTCATTTCGGTCCATTTTAACTCCAGTTCATTGCTAGCGCCCCGCTCTACTTGTTAAGGGCTCGAAACCTACAAAATAATATTTTTAACACATTAAATAGCACAATGATCCCGAGTTAAGCGGAGGAAGATAGCACATTTCAGGTGCTATCACACGACTTATGCTCCTTTATGTGGACTTCTTCAAAAAATATAGCATTTGTTGATACAAATACTTTATTTTCTCTTGGATCGAAGAAGATGCTATTGGGGTTTATGCTATTGGGGTTTATGCCCTAAAGTCTCGTAATTTTTTAGTTAATTAATTTAATTATTAATTATGCAGTATTGATTTATCCATTAACCGAAAAAATCCAAGGTTATTACATGAAATCTTGAACATGTATGTAGTTGACATACAGGTGTATCATGCTAAAGAATTAACCTATCCTGGTGACACTATGGATATGACCCACTTTATAGTTGATCCAAGTGGTTTGATCCAAACTGATCGTTTGGAGAATGTAAGTGGAGGTATCCTATACAAAGAGTTTGTATAAGATTGGACCGTGAAATATTTATTCTCTCTTCGTAAATCCGTTAATTGATGAGATTAATATTTCAGAGGATGTTCATGTGCGACTTGATCTTAATCCTCAGTGACTTATGAACTCCTATTCGTGTGATTAGTGCTTTGATTTGCATGGGCTCGAGTGGCTCAAGTTGCCGACTCAATAAGCCAACCATTTTGGGGATGACTAAATGGGGAGCTAGGAACATAACTTCACAAGATGGAATTCACTCTTTCCAATATAGGGTAAGTTGATTAGCAGTTCCCTTAAGTGTTGATTTCAAGTCTTGAACAAGGGGCCCCACCCTCTCACTGACTCAAGAGGGACTTAGTTTATAGTTGAACCATAAACAAATTGTTCATTAGAGGAATCAGTGGTACTTAAGGAAAAGAGGTAATTACAAGGGTAAAATAGACACTTGACCCAATTGTAATTATGAATAAGTCGTGAAGGATTGACTTGTTTATATTGATTATATCTATGGACACGACTTGTCGTACAATGCATAAGAGTTCAACTTTGTGTCTATAGTAGTTTGTCCTGTAGTTAATAAACATAGATTAATTTAATTAAAGCATTTAATTAATTAATCTCAAATCATTGAAGCTTATAATTTGTAGGTTCATAAGGTCCCCTTGCTAGCTCACCATGGACCAACAAGGATCATTGAAATTTTTTTTTGAAATGTTCAAATTTATGAGGGAAAATATTAATTGTATTGGATACAATTAATTACAGATTTATTAACAAATTTATTTGATTAAGATTCAAATCATAACTTTTTAATATGAAGAATTAATTTATTTAAATATGATGCAAATAATTAATTTATTTGAATTAGATTCAAATAATTAATTATTTAATTTGGATGAGATTCAAATTAAAGATTATGTAGAAGATAAATATTTAATCATGATTTAAATATTTTAAACCATTTAATATTAGATATTATTTGGGTAGATATTTATTAATATTTGATATTATTAAATATTTGATTTAAATTTTATGCAGAGCGGTTATCCCAATAGGATTAGTAATAACTGATAGAGTTCTATAAATAGGACTTTTGAGAGCCCTCATAAAACATATTCTACAACATAATTTCTAAAGTCATTCTGCAGAGATTTCTCTCCCAAGAAAATTGTCACACCCCCTCCCAGATACCCTTCTCCTATAGGAGTGAGTGCGAACCTGCATACCTTCTACTTCTATACTATAACATAAATCATTTCCAGATCATTAAGACTTATCTATATGCCAGCTTAACCTCAAAAGATAAACACTTCTGCTCAAATTTCATGCATAAAAATAACAACTTATCAAACAAGTGTTCTATACATATACTACAAATCAATCCTCATAACACCCCCAAGGAACATGTACGTCAACAAAACATGAACATAAACTGTGTATTTACAACTATCCCAGAGAACTGCTCCAAGGTAGGTCCAGACGAGAATCTTCTGTAGGATAGGCGTCCCAGACACGCTCGCTACCTGAAACATCAAATAAACAAACAAATTGTGTGAGCCTAAAGCCCAATGAGTGACTGAATTTATTCAGATACTATTAAACTTCTTGAGTTAATGTAGACCATAATAACTACCACATGTTATATAAACAAGAATTTCTAAATCACCCATGCTATAAAACACTAGCAGTACCATTATCCGTACAATAGCAAAACAATTATCCTTTCCCAGCTGTGGCGGAGCGAAGCTCAACGCACTCAACCTCCTGTACAAATTCTCATTATTCACATTTTCAAATGACTTCACACTTCGTCCCTCGGCAATTTCAAACCCTCAAGTGCCTTCACATATTGTCCCTCGGCACTGAGTTTAACTGTGTCAAAATTCCATGTGCCTTCACACGTGGTCCCTCAGCACTGGTTTCCCTACCAATCCATTGCTCAAGTGCCTTCACTCGTGGTCCCTCAGCACTTGGCTATCATGTGATGGATTTCCATATGCCTTCACACAAGGTACCTCAGCACTGGAATCCGTTTCATCTAACTACTCAAGTGCCTTCACACGTGGTCCCTCAGCACTAGTATCATATAACATATTCCCATAGGCCTTCACACAAGGTCCCTCGGCCATGGTTACATTTAGGTAGTACGTCTAACATCCTTTAAACTTAACAACACAACATAAATATTTAATAGCTACACCATACGATAATTTCTACTCACCCATTACCAAGTAACCATGCTAAGAGTAACCATTAAATAAAGTAGGAAGTCACTTACTACTTGTCCTGGCTCTGAGTGGGTTATATGCCTTCCCGAGCTCTTCCTGGCCTGAAAACACACATTTCTCACGTTAAGTTTTCCTTGGACTTTCTTTCTATGTTCATTAAGTATACATAATTAGAATCTATGTCACACCCCCTCCCAGATTACCCACCTAACCTGAAAGGGAATGTGAAGACAATAAACATCACCCCTCTTGTGACGCATATTGTCCCATCTTACATTCCTATCTCTGCATACATTTTACTCATATACATACATAGAACTTAGTCACACTACACATGCTTATAATATAATATTATTTCCTGTATAGAGTACACTTTTAGTACATAGCATAATTTCATTTTCATATCCATCATACAATGTACAAAACTCCACTGCAATCCCCACTCAAAACCACATGGTCTACATGCCATCTACATAAAATCATATACAACGTACAACTCTCAGACTTGATTCAATTCTGAGAACTCGAGACTTAGGTAGGGTGAGCTGAAGTAGCCTAAGCACCGGGAACGTCCTTGCTACCTGGGGGGAGAAAAAGGAAAACATTGGAAAACATAAGCTAACAGCCCAGTGAGTGACAAATCTTTGTAACACGAGCATTCATTGAAAACAGGCATGTTACGTATAACGAATAAGAGTTTAACATATTGTTCAATTAAAACATACTTTCCATAAAATCCATTAATCTCATAAATCAAATCTCAAATCATACATGAGTGTTTTCCAAGGAGTTTAACAATAACAATTTAGTTTTTCAAACTTTTCCCTTAGTTGAGTCGGAGCAACGCTTCTACGCACTCAACGTCGAAAACCACCTTAGTTGGGGTGGAGCAAGGCTCAACACTCCCAACGTCGAAATCGTCCCTGGCTCAATGCGGAGCAAACTCGACGCACCAGCCAAATCAACCTCTATGTGCACATAGGAATATGACGGGTTGCCCAAGTACCTTCTCATGTCCTTTAGTACTGGGTCCCGGGGAAACTCACGTGCCTTCTCGTGTCCTTGAGCACTGAGCCTCCTCTAAAATGTTTTAGAATTTCGTTCACATAATAGTTCATATGAAAATCCTTTCATAGAAATCATACAAATCTTTATTCAATAACATTTCATAAAAATGCTTTCTATCAACTTTTGAAACATATAACATGCCTTGTGAGTAATACAATCAAACATTATGCATATTAAACAGTTCATTGTAAATCATACTTCATAAAAACATTTTTAATAAAATAGAATTAAAGAATAAAATAGTCATTCACAACTCTTTCTAGGCTTTACGTGGGTTATACACCTTCCCTATTTCTTCCTGGCTTGCAAGAACATTTACCTTATGTTACTTAACATTAACCTTCTTCCTTCCATACTAACATTATAAGTGAGAATACTAACGATACCAACCAACAGGAGCTGTTACTAGCGATACTTGACTGGGCGACACTAGCGTTACCTTACCTTAGCAGCGACACTCAGTGATATCTAGAGAGATTTGTGAGACGGAAAACTCCTTTGCATCTCAGCGACACTCGTCTCGCTATCAGTACCCAGACAGTGTGCCGATACTTGATTCTTAGCGGCAGTCTGCACTGTAATTCCTTCCTTTCTTCTTGTTCTTACTTTAATCTATTAAAGGTCACAATTCCATAGGGATTCAGGACTTCTTCTCTTTTACAAACTTATAGAAAATTAAGTTCTATAGCTTACCTCAAAGTTTCAAGGCTTAACTCCTCCTCGTTCTCTTGGTATTCCGGAATCACCTCATGCTGTTCCAGATTGCTTATCAATCTTGTAAGCTCTGCTTTTCCTAAGGATTCACATAGTTAATCTTCAATTTCAGCATTACCATCCTTCACAAAAGCTGTTAGAAATTATGTTAACTTACTAACCTCCAAATTTCAGCTCTAAACTCGGCTTCCTCTACACGTTCTACTCTGAATATCAATCACTGCTCAAACTGTGCGACTTCAGTCATTCCTCTGTTCCAGCTTCGTTTTCAACATCAATATGAGTCGAATTTCGTCCAAAATCCGCAAGAACACCTTCCTCAATCTTCTTCTGAAGTTTGTCTAAAATATGGAACCGACTTAAGCTCTCGAAATGTCTAAAAAAAATGATTAAACATTTAATTAATCCAGCTATATATACTACCGGCTTAGCCCTTACGAACACCAAGATTTATGTTGCCGACTTACCCTTCACCCGCAGGCTAGCGCAGAACTCCCACCTCAACGCGAGGCACTCATGTTAACTTCCCTTCCAACGCCTTCAGCAACTGACCACACCCAACGCATGGTGTCGTCCGCAACGCCTCCTACTTTTGACGCATACATTCTCGTTATACACCACTATTTTCGTCGCGTCAAGACCACTCTGTCTTCGACGCGGAGTGACTTCAACGCATAACTGTTTTCAACGCAGAGTGACTTAAACGCATGGTTCAAGTACATTTCTTCCCCCGCCAAAATTTACTTATTCTTCGACGCGAGCAGCTACATCAGCTTACTACCCTCCGAGAGTCAATCAATAATGCTTGGACTTGCCCAACACTTAACCAAAATTTTACTTTCCAGAAATTCTTGCTCTCATTCACGCCACTTCTCTCTTTTCAACGCATAGCCACAAACGCATGGCCACACCCCAACGCTTGGTAACGCAAATCAGTGCTTACACTCTATACTCGTTCCATCACCGAACTCTCTTTTTCCCCAAAACATTCACAAATAGCGATACTCTATGTCTGGCGAGATTACCAGCGAAATCACACAATAGGACACTGCACTAGCGAGACCGGATTGAACGAGACTAGCGAGATTACCTGAGGAGCAACCCCTAGTGAGACTTCAGCAAGAGTTGTGAGACGCAAAGCCCCTTTGCGTTACCAACGACACTCGCTTCGCTGCTCAGTCTCCCGCTCTTTCAGCGATACTACTGTCGTAGCGACACAGTTTTCTTCTTTCTTTTCTACCTCTTTCTTTAACCTACTAAACATCTCATTCCAGCCAAATTCAGAAGTTTCTTTCTTCTACAAACTTGTAAAGAAATAAGTCCTTTATCTTACCTCAAAGTCTCATAAGGAAAATCCTCTTCGTTTGAGAGATATTCTTAAATAACCCCGAATTGCTCCTAATCGTCTAGCAATTCAGCTCCGATCTCTTGTACATGGAGTTTAACACACATTTACTCAAATTCTGCTCGAGTATCCTTCATGAAAATTGCTAGAAGTCGAGTTAACTTACTAACCTCAAATTTCGACCCTAGCCACAGCTTCCACAGTTCGTTCTTCTCCAAACACTGAACGATACTCAGATTAAGTAACACCAGCTGAATTCTCCGTTCCAGCTGAAGTTTCCTCCACGAAAACGATGAGAATTCCACCCCAAACCAACATAAACATCTTCTTCTACCTCCCTCCATTGTTTAGCTTCGAAATGAGATCAACTCGAGCTCTGAAATGTAATCAAAATAATTGAATACTTAGTCCACTCATATATATACCACCGACTTAATCTCCATTTCATCTCTATATATTTATCTAATCGACGCATACCTTCTGCGCATGGCTTCAGCAACGCATAGCCTCGATTTTGTGTGTTACAATTTCTCAACGCCCCATCACCGGATAGCCGACGAACGAATGGTCCTCTCGGCCGTTCTTCTATGCACCAATGCGTACCCACCTTCAACGCATAGCCCTTCTTGGCCACTCTTCTATGCACGAACCTTCAACGCATGGTAGCGTTCAACGCATAGTGGCTTTCGACGCATAGTGGCCTTCAACACCTCGTGGCCTTCCTTCACGTCTGCATCCACGCCGAACTACCTTCGTCAATGCATAGCCCCACCAACGCATGACCAACACTTAGCCATTTTTGCTCCCACACAACTCGGCCAATTTTTCTACTTAGTGCCCGTCTCTTAGTCTTTTCTTAACTTGCCTTCTCCCAATGTCAAGTACGGGGCTTACAAAAATTCTCCCAATTTTTAGGGAAGAGTTCTCTGAAAATTTTCCTTCCTCATCCTCTTTCATCTATCAAGAGCAATTCCCATAAATCAGATCCTTTCTAGAGTTGTAGTAAGGAAGATCTCGTGGACAAAGGAAGACTTCAATGATAAGACTACCAATTTGAGCAGAAGATTTTGCTGCATTTATGGATCGACAAAGGTATGATGCTTAACCTTTTCTTTTAGTTTTTGTGTTTTTAATTCTTTCAAGAAATCAAAGAACACGACCACATGTATTAGCGGGGATTCAAATCCCTTTAATTGGTATCAAAGCCAATATTTGATTCTTAATTTGAGTTAAAAATTTTGTATAACAGGTGTTTTAATTGTTCATATATGAGATATGTGAAGGTTTGAAAAATTGATTGTTAAGGAATATTGAGGCATTAGATTTTAAAGCTTTTCATTGGATCAATTGTAAAATCCTTAAGGGTTAGTATTTTCTTTACAACTTTTCATTGAGTTTAATGGAAAAGTTCCGTAAATTCTAGAAAATCACGGTTTTTTATGAAATAAAGAAATTTTGAAAATTTAGGACTTGTTTGGTTTGAAATCTGGATTCTATTTTATGTTTTCAAATTCACTAAGTTTAGCGAATATGTGTTTGGCAGAAAATTCAAATTTTGTTTTTAAAAACTGTTTCCAAATATTGTATTCAAATAGTCTAAATTTTGAAAACAACATTTTTATGTTTTCATTGTATCGAGAATTTGAATTTTCAAATTTAAAATGCAGAATTTTATTAAATAAAGATAAAAACATTTAGAAATATAATATGTCATGTTATAAACTCAATTCAATTTTTAAATTAAAATATGGTTGGATAAAGTTATAAATTAGTTCATATGTTTTAAAATTTATTATTTAGTTCCAATGATTTGATATAACTTCATATATTGTCCCTATGGTTTGGTAAATTCACTTAAATAATCCCTGCCATAAGGATTATTTGTGAAGCTTTTATCAAACCATAGGAGTTCAAATTCTAATTATAAACCCTAAGACCTCAATTTAACTTCTTCTAAACCACAGGGACAAAAATTTCAATTTATCCCATAAATTATATAAGAATACAAAATAATAATTATACAATTTTTTTTTAACATAAAACCATGTTCATAAATAAATTAATAATAGCTTATTGTCAACTGATATTTAGTGCGTAACTACAACTAGTTTGCTATTATTTAAATTAGAATCTAATTTATGAATTCTACTATCAGACACATATCTGAAAACATGAAATACGACTTTGTTTTCATTTAATCTCTTGTTTTCAAATTTATGGTTTCAGATTCTCTACCAAATAGACTCTTAAAATTTTGAGAATCTAGAAATTCTACTGTGCATCATCTATTGTGCGTCATTAAAGAATCTGGCATATTTGATTGAAGTATGTGCAGCTAAAAATTTCCAAGGTTGAAATTTAGGTTTTTCAAATCCTAAATTTTGATGACTAAGGAAGAAATTGAAGAACAAGATATGTCCTAAAAATTTAAACTTTTGTAAATTTGAGTTCTATCTTTAATTTCTAGGATATGCCAAATATGTCGGTTAATTTTGTTTTATTTAATTTAATTATGCATAAGATTTATGACTTAAATTAAATCTTGATTATTGTATAAAGTATGTCATCTAGATTAAAATCTCACCATAGGTTAAACATAATCATGCATTTTGAAATATAATTGTTATATTTAAAATATTTGATTAGGATATATCTTAAAATCTTTATTATGCATAATTTTAAATATAACAATTATAGGGTTGTTTTCAAATATAGAAAAATAAACCAAACTATTTACAAATATATCAAAATTTTAGTGTCTATCTGTGATAGACTATGATAAACTATTATCCGTGTCTATCTATGTCATGATATAGATGGACACGAATAGTAATCTATCACGATCTATCACAGATAGACTATGATATTTTGCTATTATTTGTAAATATTTTAAACAATTTTGTCATTTAAAATAATTTTCCATTGTTATGTTTAAATGATTAGGATAATACCTAATTTGAATTAGATGCATGATGTAGGGATTCTCTTTTATTTAAATATTATTTAAATATAAGTGTTATATTTATATTGTTAGTTCCTAATTAGTTGCATATAGAGATTCGCTTTTATTTAAATATAAGTGTTATGTTTAAATTGTTAGGATAGTTCTTAATTAAATGCATATGGAGATTTTTCTTTAATTAAAATATAATTATCATATGAGATAATTAAATGAATAATTAAGTAAGATTGCATGCTTAGATAAAGATAAATATAATTTATTTTTAAATAGCTTAAATTTTTAAACTAACTTTGTTAATTGTCTAATGAGATTAGAAAATATTGTATGTTTGTCTAATAGGATTAGGATCTTGCTTAGATAAAGATATAGTTAATTAATTTTAGTTTATCTTTATAATTTTCTAATGAGATAAGAAAGATTGCATGTTTGCCTAATAAGCTTAGGTTCATACTTGGATGATAAAATGGATTCAAAATTTTAAATAGTTTAAAATTTTGATTTATCTTTATTAAAATTCTAATGAGATTAGAATAAAAAAAGAGTCGCATGCTTATCTAATGAGATTAGATTAAAATAAATTGCATGCTTATCTAAGACAAGGTATGACGACAATAGTTTTCAATTAAACTATGAAATCCATTGTCATACTCTAAATATAATTTTCGAATTAAGTTCCTTGATGTATGTTTTTGGTAGTATTGACGCACCTTACCTTGAATGTATGTCTCAGCTATCGATTTTTGCTCGCGTATATTTCATTGTGTTTGGCCATGCCTAAAATTGATAAGTGGCAAGGGTTAATGTATGCATGCTAAGGAATATAGCCTATCCATAGGCTTTAGAATCTATGCTTAACCTAGATCCAAAGAAACTCGGTTAATTAGGTTAGGGCTTTCCCGTTAATTAATCACACAATTGAATCCTAGGGCTTAATGTGCTTGTTCTTGGTTTTAATTGATTGGTAAGCCCTCGGAGAATAGGTAACATAAACCTCCCTCTAGCTATAAAATACAATTTATATCACTGATCATACGATTACTACCATAGGACGCAGAATAATGGTAAAAACGGGGTCGAACCATAGAGAGTTTATGACTTGCCTAACTCAAATGTTGAATTCTTTTAGGTAGAGGGTGTTTTTGATGATCATGCAAAACTAAAGGGCATGAAAGTAGAACTAGCAATGAAAACGATGCAAGAGAGCTAAAGAAGAGCAAGCGAATAGCAGAGAAGTCAAATTAAAGGAATACTCGGGGATAGGAATGAATTCGGGTAAACTTCTATCATTGAATACTAACGATCAAGACAAATTACTAATGAATGCACAATCAAATGACATCAAATGTCACTAAATGCTCCTAATCATCAAATTAAGCAAGCATAATTCGTACAAAACTTGATTCCGTTATTTAGAACGATAGCGCCTTCAACAATGAACCAAATTCGCATTAAGCAAAAAGGAGTTCAATTGTGACGAATGAAAGGTCGGAAAGCCTAGTCTAATATTCGATTTGTAAATTGGATTAAGCTAACTCATAAAAACTAAATTGATGGAAAAGTCCTCAATTAAAGCATCTACTAATTGACCAGGCAACTCAATTCGTCATCATGCTCACCGCCAAACAAATTTTGCAATTAAAGAGGAAATTATCAAGTGTTGTCAATTCAATCAAATAACCTCAATATGGAATTAAGATCATAATCCAATCAATTCATGGCAATCAATCCAACATTAAGTACAAATTCTCAAGAAAATCTAACCTAAAATCCTATCCCCAACCAAACTTACCTTAGCCGATCATCATCAAGCACAATCTGCACGGTTTTGAGTGATTACAAATGTAAATGGAGAAGAAAAAGGGAGGGGAAGATGAAAAACAACAGCAAAATTGATCAAGAATGGGGACTGAAAGTCATACTCCTCATAAAATGACCTAAAATTCACGAGTATTTATAAAAATGTCCGGAGCGTCGTTGCACTCCTTAGCAGCGTCGCTACACTCAGAGAAGAATTCGTAGTATCGATCTCGAGCATAGCAACGCTACGAGGCACGTGTGCGCATTCTGCTTCCGTTAATTTTCTAGAGCATGGCTGCACTCCCTTGGGGCATTGAGACGCTGCAAGAATTGTTGCTCTCGAGTTGAGGGCGTTAAGCATAGCACAGCTGCGCTCCTAGAGGTATTTTGGTCATTTTAACTCCTACATTTGATTTATGCTTTCGATGCTCCATTTTGACTCATTTTTGCACCACATCGACCTCGTGGTCCGTCTCACTACCTTAATGCTTAAAGCCTGCAAATTTTAGGAAATAACATGATAAAATTACAGAACGAGCCCAATCACCCCTAACTTGATTCTTGATCGTCCTTGAGCAAGATAGAAATACACGCATTCTTGCAATAACATGCTCGGTAGATTACATAGCTCGTGACTCAAGTTTTAACAGTTCTCAAGGTAGGGTTGCAATTACTTAGGAAATTCGATTGGAGATAATCAATTTGAGATTCAATTTAAAAACTCCTTTCAAGTTAAATCATGCATGAGTGAATACAAAGCATCATTATTTTGACTCTAAGCATACTCAGAAAGGTTTTATCAAGCTCCCAATTTGTCTTCCCTTTACTTTGACTTGGTCATTGGTCTTTAAGTTGCTCATACTAAACAAGGGTGCAATAGATCGAGAGGGTGCCTAACACACTGATATCACCATAAAAGTGTTATTTTTCCTAGCTTAATTCAGGCTCGTTCATGGATTTTATGTCTATATTATGTTATTTCATAGATATTTGAGCAAATCATGCATAATGGAGCGTTACGGGCCATTCGGGGTTGATTTGGAGCTATCGAAAGTGTAATTAGGTACCCAGAACTAAAAAACATGAAAATTATGCAAATGCCCTTCGGGCAAGCATAGAGCAGAGTGCAACTATACTGTGCTCTACACTCAAAGGCAGAGAAGAAAAATGGCAAGAGCGCAGCGATGCTTCAAACTTTGACGGAAGTGTAACACACGCACGAGCGCAGTGACACTCTGACCAAGCACAACGACACTCTCCCTCCATCTTAAATTATATTTTTGCCGATTTGAGGGTGGATCTTCTGAATTCTCTTAGAATTTTAGCCTCTCATCCCATTTCCTCTTCTCCTTTTCTTCTCTTCTCATTCTATGTATTTCTCCATTTTTGGGTGTGTTGGATGATTATAAACCTCATCTTGGACGGATCTCATGGCTAAGGTGAGTTGCTAACTTAGGTCTAGGTGAAACCCATGGATTGATTTTGAGGATTTTTGTTCTTAATCTAGATGTTTTTTTGATTTTCTATGGTTCTTGAATGTGATTAATTTTTATGATTAGATGTATGATAGGCTTGATCAACCATCATTCAATCTTTGATTGCTAGAGATTAGGAGTGCTCTAATGTGTTTTTAATCTCAAATGGGCAAGGGCTAAAGCATGCTTGGGTTGTGAAATTAGGTTGTTTAGAATAATCTTTTCACAAGCATTGCATGATTAACCATTTCAAGAACGAAATCAATTTGTAACTCTAGGCTTTCCAAGTTATTAATCGTCTTAGTTGAACTCTTCGAGCTTAATGCAACTGTTTGTTTGTTATGGACGCTATCAAACCCAAACAACTAAGCAATTGTTTTATTTAAAGTAATTAATTAGTAGTTAGGGCGCTTGCTCTAGGCTTTTCGAGCAAGTTGGCTAAGCACATTAAATAGAGAGATAATCATAAGTAATCTTTATGATAAATTGAACACTGGGTGGATCCTAAGTCCTGAGCTAGGCATTTTCTTTTATTTTTCCTGCATTTTTATTTTCCTACACTTAAAATTCTGCAATTTACATTCCTGCATTTAATTCAAGCGAAATCTCCCATTTTTACTATTTTCCATAGACATATTTAGCTTAGAAAGATCGTATATTAGGCTGTTTATGGTTTGACCCCTGACTTGCCACTTGTGCTACTTAGTAGTATAAGTTGTTGGTTCGGTGAATTATAAATTTTATTTGATTGTGGGAGAAAGGTTTACGAAGCCCATTTTCCCACCATCAAATTGGTGTCGTGGCCAGGGAGGCAATGAATCTCTCTTTGCTAAATTAGTCTCGTTAACTTTAAAAACACCAAAAAGATTTTTCTTTTTCTTGTGTCAAGTTGTTTTCATAATGGTAGATGGCAATCTGACCATCTATTATGCGCTTCTTGTGAGGCAAGCAGCTCAACGACAGGAAGAATAGGTAAGAGAAATTTATGAGCTTAGAAGTCAAATATATGAGCTAACCTCTGTTGTTCGAGATTTGTTTGTTAGGCAATTGCAGGATATGGAGGCATGTCGTGTGTGCTCACTTTACAGTCATCGATCCGAAGCATGTCCTCAGCTATTGCGCGGTCTTGTGCGCTATTCCTATCCCCCTTGGGAGTCGCCTAGCCCGATCTTGATGTCGATGTATGCTTCGTCTGCCCATTTAGGTAAGTCTTTAGAGGAACTGGTTATGGAGCTTTTTAACAACTTTTGAGTTTTCGAAGGAACTTTGTAAGCAGCAAGAGTTCTCAAGTTTCCAGCAGGATAGCCTCTATTCCGAATTCGAGGTTAGAACTGACCTTCAAAGTCTGAGTAACCCAGTTGCTCAGATTGTTGATTCAGTTAGGAGATGAGAGGAGCCCTTATTGCAGCCATCCTTTAAGACTACCGAGGTGAGAAGCTGTGAGGTAACCAACAGCCATCCTTTAATGTCGGAGCTTGCTAATTGGTCTTCTCAGTGTGAACAAGAGTTTTATGAATCTCACCTGGAGACCTAAGTTCCCTCGCAAGTTGAGGATGACCTTGTTTCCCAGCTTGTAGACTCCACGCCGACACTAGAGAGCGAATTGGAGCCACCCATCATTTGTACTACTGAGCTTGAGTTTGTTGGGAATTCTATCCATTTAATGATGATAAGGATGCATACCCCCTACCGTGCCCAGAACAAGTATGTTAGTTAAGTATAAGCCTGGGCTTCATCTCAAGGAGCCCCAGGTGAAGGTGTTAGAGGCTGCAAAGCCTCATTCTGTTCTTCCCTCTGACATTTCTTTTATTTTTTAATATTGTTCATTTCATCCTCACAAGTTTGAGTCTTTATTTTTTGATGAGTCAATCCTTGAGTCTTTTATTTTATTTTCCTATTTCTTTTAAAAAAATTACAAATTCAAAAAAACCTGTCTGGTGGCTTTCAAATGCATGAGCGCTTGCTAGGATTTGAAGGCTTTATTGACTAAAGCAAGAAAGGACTAGAGAAGCACGAGAATTTCTATGAGCCCTGACAGGCGAATCCGGTTGAGCATAGAGATGTTAAACATATTGCACCACCTGGAGGCAGCAAGGATTTTAAATTTTTTTGCTTTCTAGTTTAGTTGTCTTTACTTTTATTAGTTTAATTAGCTTTTTCTTATTTCTTTTTTAGGTGTCTGAGGGAAAGGAATAGCCTTGGAGAGGATCTGCCATCCTGTGTGCTTTATTTCTCAAGGGAGTTTCTCTGTTCCCCTTTAATTGTTCCTTGCTTTCATTGTTCATGCATTGGGGACAATGCATCCTTTTTAAGTTAAGGGTGGTAAGATATTCGCATGATTTTAGGCTGATGCATATCTGATAGTCCTTGAGCTTGGACTTGTGTGATTTGATTGGTTGTTTGCTTTATCGCTTGTGCTCGTTTCTAGGAAAGTTGATGATGCACCTTTCTTGTTTATGCTTGCATGATTTTGGGATGAAAAAACATTCATGATTTTTTAGCCCATGTTTAAAATTTGTTTCTTGGCATTTCATGCATATTTAAGTGCTTTGTTGAGTCACTTTGAATCTTGGATGCATAGAATTGGATTATCTTGCTCGGATCTTTGTTGTCACCCCAAAAAGTCCACCTTTGGTTTGAGAGTAGCCTTTCTTGATTGAGTGTAATGCTAGACTAGGAGAGCAAAAGAGTAATAAGCCTATGTGTCAAATAAAAAGAAAAACAAAAAGAAAAAAAAGTGGTGAAAAGGAAGAAGAAAAAGCCAAAAAGAGCGAATGGAAAAAAAAAAAAAAAGAAAAAGAAAAAGAAAAAAATTGTGTGTGAGTGCATGGATAGGGGCAAAAAGAGCTACCCCTGTTGTGATCAGTTAGGACGTCTGCGAGAAAAGAGTGGGTATGAGTCTCTACAATGGGTGTGTGAAAGCTAGTGCCTCTAGGTAAAATTGATACCTGTACTTTTTAAGTTGTGCGTGTTAGGCACCCTCGTCGAAGTATTTCCCTTTTGATGAGTTTAGGTAACTCAAAGACCAATAACTGAGCCAGAGTAGGGGGAAAACAAATTGAGAGCTTTATAAAATCTTTTCGAGCATGCATAGAGTTAAAATAATAAAGCTTTGCACTTACTCATGCTAACTTCAAAAGTATTTTTAAAAAAATGTCTCTCAATTGATTGTTTGTATTCGGATTGCCAAAGTGATTACAAGCATGCCTTGAGAATTGTTAAAACTTGAGTGACGAGCCTTGTGATTAAGCAAACATATTATTTGTGAACCCTACTTTCATTTGTAAGTGTTAAACATAAGTACGTAGTACCGAAGTGGACTAAGTTGTTCTTCTCTTGTACATCGAAGGAAGAAGGGGAGAAAGCCAGAAGTAATTTGTGGTAAGTTGCATATTTAAGTCATTAAGAGGTAATCGAGCTAAAATTTATCTTGATTATTAAGTGGGGTGTAAAAGCGGATTACTTATTTATTTATTTTATTTATTTAAATGAAAGAGAAAGAAAGAAAGAAAAAGAAAGGAAAGGAAAGGAAAAAGAAAAGAAAAGAAAATTATAAAAAAAAAAAAAAAGAAAAGAAAAGAAAAGAAAAGAAAAGTGGTAATGGAAGGGAGTCAGTGGTTTAATGTGAAGTGGGTGAGTTTGCCGATAGGTTTTTCTTCCATTTCCAAGCTCAAATCGATTCTACTCTTCAACTAGACGTCTAGGGGTTATAGAAGAAGAGATCTAGGGCAAATTCGTGTAGGGTTTTGGCCGGTTTCATGGTAAAATTGAAGCTGAAACAGAAGCTTCGTTTGCTGTTGTGCAGTCTGAACAAGGTTTGGTGTTTGGTAAATATCTAGCTGAAGATTCAGATTTGGAAGCTGAAAGTTTGGAGTTAGTAAGTTAACTCAATTTTTAACAACTCTTGTGAAGGATAGTTGAGGTGAATATGAATAGAAACATGTTAAAATTTAGGTGGAACCGACTAGTACGAATTTCTCGAGTGATCTGGAGCAGAACAAAGTAAATTGGGAATATCTGTCGAACGAAGAGAAGTTTAGCTTTGAAATTTTGAGGTGAGCTAGAAAACATATTTCTCTACATGTTTGTAGAAGGAATGAAGTTCTAATTCAGGCTGGAACTACGACTTTGAACAGCTAGAAGTTCGGGAGGTAGCGAGAATAGTAGCAGAAAGAAGCAGGTTTCGCTAGAAAGGTTAAGCGTGAAGGAGTGAGAGCGAGACTAGTCTCGCTGGTCAAAATTATCTCACAAATCTCGCTGGGTTGTGGCTCTCGCTGGTCTCGCTCCTCCAAAGTCTCGCTGGTATTGTTGATTTTTGGCTTGTTTTGCTAATTTAGTCTCGCTAATGGCTTAAATCTTGATCTAATGAACTTTTAAATGAAGTATAGCCTCGATTGAGCATTTCTTCATGAAATATAGTCTCGGTGATGGTTTTCTTTATGTAGTTTGGTCTTAGGGATGAATATTAGGCATATCTAAAGCTTGTTTCTCATGTAAAAGGAATGTTAAGGAAATCTAACAAAGGGAAACGTATTATTTCAGGCCGAGAGGAGATAGGAAAGGCATATAACCCGCTAAGAGCCCTAGATGAGTTGTGAGTGACAATTTTATTTTAAAATGAGCTTACTTTAAACAAAACTTTCATGAAATACGATTATGTTTGAAAACATGTATATATGTTTATGCTTTTCATGGGTTTTAATGTGCTGTGAGGATGATTTGCTTGAAAAGAAAAGTATGTATTTTCATGTACATATGTATTATATGTTTTACATTGGAAATCATTTGAAGCATGCTAGTTGTTAAACGAGTATAATTAAAGGCATGCTATTTATTAACTTATGATTTCATAGAAAAGCATTGATGATTATTAATGAATTTGAGAAGATTTGGAAATGTTATAAACTTGTGAATTATTATTATGCTATTTTCAAAGCATATTCTTTTTTAATAATGTTTTGAAATGGCTCCCAATGCTGAAGGACACCGAGAAGGCATGTGGGTAGTCAGGATATAGAAATAGTTCCCAATGCTGAAGGACTCGGAGAAGGCTTGGGTGGCCTAAATATCATATATGGGACCTGGTATTGAAGGACTCAGAGAAGGTATTCGGGTAAACCAGGATATGATATCTATGTGCACATAGAGGTATGATAGACGCTGTTGTGTTGAGATTACTCCACACAGCTAAGGATTTTCGACGTTGGGTGTGTCGAGACTACTCCGCCCCAACTAAGGATGTTTTCGACGTTGAGTAGCGTTGAGCTCTGCTCCGCCTCAACTAAGGAAAATGTTTTTGAAATAAATTGAATTCTCGTGAATCTTTTTCTCTAATGAACATATATGATATAACTTTGAATTTCTGTTATTCACGTATTATCATAAGAATAACTTCGATTTGATTAACTTTTGAGTTTTGAGGAAGGTTTTTACTAGATATGTCACTCATTGGGCATTCTAGCTTATACTTGCTTTGTTTTTCTGTTTTCCAAGTAGCGAGCGAGTCCGGGGTGCTTAGCCTACGCTGCAACTCGTCTAGGTCTACCATTACCAACGTCTGTGAAATTTCAGCATTGTAAATAGTTGAACCTAAACTTATGTTGTACATATAGAGGGTTAAGAGCAATGTGATGAACTTATGTAAATCTTTGGTTTTGAGTGTAAATCGATGTCTGTATGTTAGCTTAACCCTAGTTAAAGTATGCTGTTCAAACATTGCTTAAAACTGTTCATTAGGTAAAGGTCAAGGTATAAAGGTCGGTGTTCGCTGTCCTCACACTTTCTCTTAGGTTAGGGTACCTGGGAGGGGGTATGACATTATTGATGCAAGATTGTATATTTTTTCCTTGCTCGGGACGATCAAGAATTAAGTTGGGGGTGATTTGATAGCACCATAAAAGTGATATTTTCCCTAGCTTAATTCGAGCTCGTTCAAGGATTTTATGTGTTTATTATGCTATTTTATAAGGATTTGAGCAAATCATGCATAACGGAGCGCTACAGGCTGTTTGAGGTTGATTTGAAGCTATCGAAAGTGAAATCGGGCACTCAAAGCTCAAAAATGTGAAAATTACTAAAATGCTCCTAAGGCAAGTGTAGAGCAAAGCGCAGCTACGCTATACTCTATGCTCAAATGCAGGGAAGAAAAAATGGCGAGAGCGTAGTGACGCTCCAAATTTTGACGGAAGCATAACGCACACGCGAGCGCAGGGACGCTCTCCCCTCAATTTAAATTGTACTTTGGCCGATTTTAGGGTGGATCTTTCGAATTCTCTCGATAGTTCGCCCCCCAATCCCATTTCTCTCTTCTCCTCTTCTTGTTCCCTCTATATTTCTCCATTTTTGGGTGTGTTGGATGATTATAAACCTCATCTTCGACTGATCTTGTGGTTAAGGTGAGTTGCTAGCTTAAGTTTAGGTGAAACTCATGGATTGATTTTGAGGATTTTTGTTCTTAATTTAGATTTTTCTTTGATTTTCTGTGGTTCTTGAATGTGATTTAATTTCTATGCTTAGATATATGATATGCTTGATCAACCATCATTCAATCTATGATTGCTAAAGATTAGCTCTAATGTGTTTTCAATCTCAAATGGGCAAGGGTTAAAGCATGCTTGGGTTGGGAAATTAGGTTGTTTAGAATAATCTTTTCACAAGCATTGCATGATTAACGATGTTAAAAATGAAATCGATTTGTAACTCTAGGCTTTTCGGGTTATTAATCGTCTTAGTTAAACCCTTCGAGCTTAATACAATTGTTTGTTTGTTATGGACGCTATTTAACAAACAACTAAGCAATTGTTTTAATTAAAGTAATTAATTAGTAGTTAGGGCGCTTGCTCTAGGCTTTTCGGGCAAGTTGGCTAAGCACATTAAATCGAGAGTGATAATCTTAAGTAATCCTATGATAAATCGAACATTGGGTTGATCCTAAGTTCTGAGTTAGGCGTTTTCTTTTATTTTTCCCGCATTTTTATTTTCCTACACTTCAAATTCTGCAATTTATATTCTAGCATTTAATTCAAGCTAAACCTCCCGTTTTTACTACTTTCCATAGACATATTTAGCTTGGAGAGATCGTATATTAGGCTCCCTGTGGTTCGACACGAACTTGCCACTTGTGCTACTCAGTAGTATAAGTTGTTGGTTTGGTGAATGATAAATTTTATTTGATTGTGGTAGAGAGGTTTACGACGCTCATTTTCCTACCATCACACATGCATAACTTAAAAGTAAATGATATCGTTTTTTTACCTATTGGCACTAGCTTTCACACACCCATTGTAGGGACTTGTACCCATTCTTTTCTTGTAGGTGTCCTAACTGGTACAACAGGGGTATTTTTCGCCCCTATCCATGCACTTACACACACCTGTTTTTCTTTTCTTTTATTATTATTTTTTTTCTATCACTCTTTTTGGCTTTCTTCTTCCTTTCTTTTCCTTGTTTTTTTCTTCTTCTTTTTCTTTCATTTGACACTTAGGCTTATTACTCTTTTGCTCTCCTAGTCTAGCATTACACTTATTTGAGGAAAGCTACTCTCTAACCAAAAGTGGGTCTTTCGAGGTGAGAACAAACTTTCGAGCATGATAACCCATTTCTAAGCATCTAAGATTCAGAATAACTTAACAAAGCGTTTAAGTATGCATGAGATGCCAAGAAATTTTCTTTTAAAATTGAGCTCAAAATCATGAATGTCTCTTCAACCCAAGGTCCTGCAAACATAGATAAAAGAGGTGTATCATCAACTTTCATAGAAACGAGTAAGGCAACAACGTGCAATACATCATGCAAAACATTCAATTCATGCAAAACTTATGCTCAAATGCTCAAGGGTTCACCAAACCAAGCATCAAACCAAATTAGAGATCACAAATAATATCTTCAGCCCAAATAACAAAGAAACTTGCAAGCATGCAACCACACCACCCCCAACTTTTGAATCATGCATTGTCCTTAACGTGTCAATAAAGAAACAATAGCACAGGGACAAAGGAAAAGAGAGGGAAATAGAGGACTTTCCTGATTTTGGGCATGTGTGAGGTTGAGCATGCTTCACACCATTAATGCATGAAATTCACTGCCATCATAAAAAAAACATCATCAAACCCTCAATTAACCAAGATCAAACAAAACAAACTAAAGCAAAAATAAGGAAAACATTTAAAGTTGACGCTTGGCTACCTTCGGAAAGTGCAACGATTGCTCGACGGTTGGCAATACAGGCTCAGAAATACGAGGGAAGCACCAAGCCCACACCCAAGCAAGCTGGTTTGGCCTCCCCTTCGTTAAAGATCTTCAAGCTTATAAGTTTCCAAACTTTGAACCTCAACTTCACCATGAGGAAAAATGTTAGTAATTTCAAATGAACCTAACCACTTTGACTTTAACTTACTTGACATAAACTGAAGGCAGGCATTGTAAAGAACTTTCTAACCGACTTTGAAGTCCTTCCTAAAGAGTGACAGGTCATGGAATAGATTCGTCTTTTCGTTATAGATTCTGGAGTTCTCATAAGCATCTAGTCTCAACTCTTCAATCTTCTAGAGCTCGAGTAATCTTTCCTTATCGGCCTTGGCTAAATCCATAGTGAAGGAGTTAGAAACATAATAGCGTAAGCAATTAGAATCTAAAGCACTCTAACTACGTCAATTTTAATGATTAAACATGCTTGTTTCCAAAACCGAAAAACAAAGTAATTTCACTTACTTGTTGTAGCACAAAATTGAATAGATTTTCTCCAAGATTTTGATCACGAACACTTCGTGGACCAACACAAATATCTTTCTCATTATTCTTTGACTTTAGAACAGATTGTGTGATCCAAATTGTGATGAATTTGGAGCAAATTTGAGAGAAAAGAGAGTTTCTGGAGAGATATGAGTTAATGGAGATTTTCACCAAAATTTCTCAAGATTGTTAACCCTCAATCAATCTTTATTTATTCTATATATAGAACACCTACAAAACCACTTCACATGCAAATTGACACCAAATTTGCTAACTATCAAACTCAATTAGGAGGTGTTTGAAGATGGGTTAAGAGTGATTAACATCCTCCCACCTCCTACTTAACCATGCAAAACTTGGAAAAACCCACTAAATTGAATTTCTTAAATTTAAAAAAATTGATTTTCCAATCTTCAATTCAACTTTAATTCCACTAATTAATTTTATATAAAATTAATTTAATATTAAATAATTAATTTAAATAAAAATTAATTTAGTTAACAAATTTCCCACTTGATTAGACAATTTCCAATCCGATGAATCTCTATTCATCCAATTAATATTTAAACATTGAAATAACTCTTCATTTTTGTTTAATTCATAATTAAATGAACAAACCGTAAATCTTACTCCTTAAACGAATTTGAATGCTTTCAAATTCTTTCGCCACAGTGTTCTAAGGTTTAGTCCATGAGCTAACAAGGAGACCTAATGGTCCTAAAAATCATGAGCTCTAACGATCCAAAATTAACCGACTAAACTTTTTAACTTAGCTAATTAATATTCATTAACTATCAGGACACTCCACTATAGCTCGATACTTGCATTCTTCTCACTGTAGATTCTTTCCACTTAATATAAGATTAGAAAGATGATCATTCACAAGTTGTTCATAATTACAGTTGGGTCAAAATTACCGTTTTACCCTGGTAATTACATCTCATTCCTTAAGTCCCCATGATCCTCTAATGAATAATTGGTTTGTGGTCCAACCATCAAATCGAGTCCCTCTCGGGCCAATGAGAGGGTGAGACCCCTTGTTCAAGACCTGGAGTCAACACTTAAGGGAATAACTTCTCTACTAACCTAGAATAAGGTAGGAGTGAGTTCCATCTCACAAGACTATGTCCTTAGCTATCTACCTGGTTTTATCCTAAAATGGAAGGGTTATTGAGTCGGCAAACTCGGGCCAGTCTCACCCATGCAAATTAAAGGATTAAGATCCAGTTACTTAGGTCATCATATTGAAATAATCAACCTTAACAGTAAACGATGTTATAAAGTAAAAGTGATTATTTCATGGTTCGGTCTTATGCAAACTCATTGCATAGGATACCCCCACTCTCATGTCTCTACTTGAACAATATAGGGTCACCTTGTTTGTATCAAATACAAAGTGGACCGCATCCATAATGTCCCCCAGGATAAGGTACCCAACCTTATCCTTATACTATAGACCGTTTTGGCTATTACCTAAACTTGATCCATTCTTATGTCTACACATAAAGTCTAAGTATTCAAACTATAACAAGGGGTTCTTAGTTTATTGGATTTAATAAAGGCAATTCACATATTCAATTACATCTTTACTGAATAAACGTCGATAACAATTTTATTAAGAATATGTTCAAAGTTTACAAACCATGAGTTAAAAGGACATAAAACCCAATAAACTCCCACTTGGACTAAAACTCTAGTGAGTATATAATATCGAGTTTAAAGAGAAAAATATATAAATACAATAAACTAGGACATTTGATAACTTGTAGAAATACAAGTTATTATAGCTTTTTTCTTTAAATAATGGGGAATATTTAAAGGATTATGTAGTAGTATTGACTTGAATTCATTGATATAAACCTTCTTTGCATTTTACACTCTTGACTTGCTGAAAATAAATGCTTTCAACTTAAATTATCTCTAAAACGCATTTTTAGTGCAGGAAATGCATGACGCAACATGGGCGTCTACCAAGTGATAGACGCAAAGTCGCAATTCATTAGACACACGCTTTGAGATCTTTCAACAACTGGAGATTGATTTGCTTAATCTACGATACGATGAGCAGTTACCAATTTAGTCGAGAATTACACAATCATACAAGATTGACGCAAAGCAACAAATTAGTTGATAATGACACGAATTTGCCAGCATTACAACGCAACAAGATTCGTAGGGTGAGAATGTTGTTGATTTTCTTGGGGATTCATTAGTGTAGTAGCAGACTCTCCCAAGATGGCAACCGGAGACAAAACGCTCGAGAGACTAGTCTTCTTTCTGACCAACCCACCACAGCAGCCATCATGCAACCATCATTGGAGGATGATAAGCACTTGAAAAGTGCTTTATATTCTCTCAAATTAAGGGAGTTTTATATTAGATTTCACTTGTTTGTTAGTGATTTTCAGGTTAAAACGAGAAAAATTAGAAGAAACGACTAAAAGATCAAAATTGAGAAAGAATACGGCGAAAAAGAGCTGAAAAACTCAAAAGGACAAATTTCGGGATAGAGCCGCGGCGCTGAAGCATAAACGCATTAGTCTGGACGCATAGTAGCATCGCGGCGCCGAGATGGCGCTGCCTCGACGCATCCTTGGTGAACGCATGACAGCGTCGCGACGCTAAGACGGCGCTGTCGCGGCGCTAAAACCCGAGAGCAACTTATTTTTGGTCGCAACCCTAGCGCTGCGGCGCTATGGGACAGCGCCGCGGCGCCAACGTTACTTAAACGAAAATTTTATATTCTAGGTTAAATTTTTGGCGGCCAAACTCTATAAATTTAGGGGTTTCCAGCAACCAAAGAGGAAGGAGAAAAATCAAGGAAAGCAAGAAAGTTGCAGATCTAAAAAGAGATACAAAAAGGAGAGAATTAAGCGAGAGTTAAAAGAGTGAGTTAGTTGCAAGGAAGAGGAAAAGAGTTCGAGATAGTCTTGGTGCCCCTCAAAGTCCGACGTGAGAGCCAAGAGTTCGTGACGGTGCTGCCTCAATCAAGAACCTCTTTTCAGTAGAATTTTCCTTTTCTCTACACTCTTCCTTTGATTATTTTGGCTTAAACATGTTGCTTCAAGCTATGCGTGGCTAAACTCTTTAGTTTCAGGGTTTTGATGAATTGTTTATGAATTCATGTTAATTTTGTAGACTCATGATTTTGTTTAAATAATTATGCTTTTCATTGTTATTGTGTTCAATTCTTGAGGATTGGCCATTTTCACATGTTAGGTTAGATGTATGATTAAGAGATTATATGTTTAATTTGATCTATAACAATGAATCGTTGTTAAGCTATCACGAGAGTAGTTAGGTTGCCAATGGAAGTTGCTAAAGACTAGTTTTAATGCCATGTAATTTTGTATTGGTTTTAACAGATTAACAATCAATCGAGTTGCATGAGAAAGAGTTGTCTTTGAGAGAAAACAACTTGGAATTAAGTTTCTAGACTTAGGCATATGAATTACAATAAAATCCATGAAATTCTATAATTTTTCTTGATGAAATAAACAAGGATTCATCACCTTAAAACTCTCTTTGACTCTTGCGTTTCTCCCTTTGATACTTTCTTTGCTTGATTTTTATTTTTCCCTAACTCATAAAATTGAATTTCGATCCTCAAATAAAATTGATTCAATTCTAGAATAGCTAAGTAATTTAAACCTTACCAATTGGATCTCCAGTGGAACAATACTCGGACTTAACCGTTTTATATTATAACTTGACCCGTACACTTGCGGTTAACACTAAAAGTGCGCATCAGAGGAGTCAAGAGATTGATTAACTGCCGACCATTTTCTTGTTTTCTGTCTTTATCTTTACTTCCTGTTGTTTACATCTTGTATCAAGAGATTGTACTTTTTGTAACACTTGCTCTGCTTTATCAATCTAAATCATCATCCATGATTTTCATTTCTACATCTATTTCCACTTTCTTGTCAATAAGCATGAGTAGCTAAATCTCTCGATGGGGCAAAGTTATTGTCTGTTTAAGAAACAACATTAAGATTATTTCATTTTGCTTAATGTATGTGAATAAATTGCTTGTTTCCATCTAGCTAATTGAGATAAGTAGAAATAATTAACTGCTTGAGAGAGCAAGTGATTGTGGAACTCATTAAGCAAACTAAGTAGTATTTCTAGACATAGAAATAACCTTAAGGTTCAACAATACTTCACCTATGCATCATAGACATATGAGCATGAAATCTGTCAGCCGAGAGGTGCAAATTATAAGTTGAGAACGTAAAATAATGTACACTGTATTTTTTAATATAGACAATAACGGATCCCTAACCCTGTTTTTCCCATTCTTGTTAACTTTTGCTGATTGCCTGCTATAAACGCATTCTTCACTGTTTCCATCCCTTATTAGCTTAGAGTTTTATCGCTTTTGTAGTTAAATGCAACACCATCTTGAACATTTGTTTTAAAAATAGCCAGTACACATAGAAAGGTTAAAATCTGCATAAGTCCCTACATTCAACCTCGAACTCACCGAGAAACCTAATTTATGCTTATACTTAGGTAGAAAGACTAATAGCAATCAAACGAAAATATGACTGATCAATGAAACCTGGCTCAAGGAAAAAATCTCGATGCATAAATAACACGAACGCAGACCCCAAGACGAATCCAAATTTGTTGGCACACGACAGAAATAGGCCAATGTGGGAGTATGTGTCGCTGAATTTATATGATTTCAAACCTAGAATCATATGCCCCACCTTCAAGGGAAATGGTAGATTTGAATAAGTCGATCATGCTACAGATGTTACAAGCTGTAAGACAATTTGGTGGTGTTTTCGGAAAGGACCCACACGCACATCTGAAGAGCTTCCTCAAGATATGTAATATGTTCTCTCAATCAGGAGTAACGCAGGATGGAACCAGGCTTTCTCTCTTCCCATTCTCCCTTAGAGATTAGGCAAGGCAATTAGCTTATTCATTTGAGCCTGGCGAGATTACGACATGTGAGCAAATGGTGAAGAAATTCATGCAAAAGTATTTCCCTCCCACTATTAATGCAAGAAGGAGACATGACCTTTAAGCAGAAAGACTTGAAGATAATGAGTGAAGCTTAGACCCAATTTAAGAGGCTTATGAGGAACTGTCTACACAATGGAATCCATGGTTGCGTTCAGATGGAGATATTCTATGGAGGACTCAATTGGCCTTTGCAATTAGTTGTTGATGCCTGTACTGCTAGAGGATTAATGGACAAGACCTACACGCACGAAAAAGATATCTTTGATAGGATCTCGAGAAGCACCGACGAGCGGGTCGATGATGGATATGGCTCGCCTTCCATGGATAGACGTAGAGCCCAGGCTGGAGTTATCGAGGCTAATGTTGCTACATGTTTGGCAGCTCAGATAGCTACGGTAACATCACTGCTTAAGACTATAGCCCTGAACAATAATAGTGGAACGACTAGTTCTACTACTCCGACAAACACACTAAATCAAGTAGCAGAGGTCAGTTGTGTGCAATGTGGAGAGGCACACCTGTATGATATGTGCGTTTACGATGCACAGTCTGTATGTTATGTGCAAAACATCCCGTACAGCAAGATATATAAACCGAGTTGGAGGAGTCATCCCAACTTCGATGGGAGGAAACTAGCAACAACAAACAGATCAAGGGCATGCGCCAGAAACGCATAGAGGAAATCCTCCCGGCTTCCATCAGAATGCTCATGGTCAACAATAACAGCATTCCCAACAGCGATACTAGAAGGTTCTAGTTCCTCGTTCTCTTCGTCCATCGAATCCTTGTTGAAGGAGTAATTACCAAAAATGATATGCTGCTTTAGAGTCAAGCCACCGCAATCAGGAACTTAGAAGTCCAATTGGGCCAAATTGCGGGTGAGCTAAAAAACAGGCTGCAAGGAGCATTGTCAAGCACGATTGAGACTCCTAGAGGTAGTGCTAAAGAATAGTGTCAAGTAATGACACCGCAGAGTGGGAAGATTCTGCCCACTAGAACTTATGGCCAAGGCAGCCTGACGGATTTGCATCCTTCAATTTCTCAACAATCAATACAATCATCACCAACTCTTCAACCACATGTATCTTCAACAAATTCTGCTTCAACAACAATTTATTCTTCAAATTCAAAACCAGACAATTGTAACTCTAGGAAATTAGGATATCATACTTGTACAGATACTTGCAAGTAAGAAAAAGTAACGTAGGCTTGTCTTGTGTTGCTAGATAAGGTCTTAGCGAAGGACATTGATTAGACCATGCGTCCCTCTTTTCCCTATCGGTTAAGAAAGAAGAATGACGAGGGGCAGTTCAAAAAGTTCTTAGACGTGCTTAAGCAGCTCCATGTCAACATTTCGTTGGTGGAGGCTCTTGAGCAGATGCCTAGTTATGTGAAATTGCTAAAATACATCCTTTCCAAGAAAAGGAAACTAAGAGATATCGAGACAGTCGCCTTAATGCAGGAGTGTAATGCTCTATTCAAGAAGAACATCCCTTCCAAAATGAAGGACCTTGGGAGTTTCACGCTGAACGAATTGAATCCTCTAGGTGGAAGCGTTTAATCGCATTGCTTCTATGTAATTCTATGGATTTGCACAAAACAAGAAAATATACATATGCGCTGAAACATATTGAATAATTCAAACGGAAACATAAATACCTTTAAAGATCAAATTCCGAAGATATCAACCTTTGATTCTTCAAGAACACCACCAAGAAATCTTCTCTGGTAAAACTCTTGGACAAGGAGGTTTGTGGGAACCTTTGTGGAAAAGAAAAGGGAAGAACAGAGAGTTTGAGAGTTGAGAGTTGAGAGTGAGAGAGAATTCTTGCAGAGTTTTCACATACACTCTTCACAATTGAGATCTCATCTCAATTTAAAGTGAGGGAAGTTATTGGTAACTTCCGCCCCACTCACCACTCACCACTTCTTTGCATTGCAGCGGAGTTATTTTTTTTATTTAATTAAATAATATAATTAATATAAATTAATAAATCAAATTTAAATAATTTATATTAAATATTAATTAAATAACCATTTAATTAGTGTCACAATACACATATACTCTCATAACTTATAGCTTTAATATGAATCCAATTCATACTAACTTAATATTTAAATCCTATTTAAATATTGATATTCTCATAAAGTTTATTTTCTCACGTTATAAACTTCATGATGTATCTCATACATAATAATAATTGTATCATATAAAATTAATTCCCTTAAGCAATTTGAACATTCAAATCCTTTTATCACTTTGTTTCCTTGTCTTAACCCATTGTGAGCTACTAGAGGGACCTAATGGACTAACAATCATAAACTCCAATGATTCGAGATTAATAAATTAAACTTATTAATTATATTAATCAACATTCATTAACCATGGGGCATACCACTAAAGACCCAACTACACTCTTATGAACTATGGTATATTTGTGTGTCCATTGAATAACCATACAATGTAAGTCAGTCCTTCACAGGGTATTCTTAATTATAGTTGGGTCAAATTACCGTTTTATTCTTGTAATTACTTCTTGCACCTTAAGTATGAACAATATTTTTTATGGTCCAACCATAAACAAAGTCCCTCTCAAATTAGTGAGAGGGTGAGGCCTCATTGTTCAAGTCCCGGAATCAACACTTAAGGGAACAACCTATCTACTTTCCCTAGAGTAAGGAAGGAGTGAATTCTATCTTGTGAATTTATGTTTCCAGCTCCTCAGTTGGTATCATTCCCAAAAATGGTAGGCATATAGAGTCGGTGTTGTTGCTTTCTATTCGATTTAAATTGAGTTTCATAGCTTGTTGCACAAAAATAGATATTATCATTTCCGTACGAAGATGCGTCGAGAATTATTCAAATATAATCATGATTAAGCAAGTTTTCCTATAAAAAGCCCAAGTATAAGCTCTTATAGGTTTCTTGGTGAGTCTAGGGTCGAACGCAAGGATTTGTAATAACTAGGCGTTGAGAATAGATGCATGACTATGCGGTGAACTATACATGTAATATGTGCATGTGTTGGTTGTATATATCTAAAACCATACATAAAGAATGAATACAATTTGCTACAACTAACAATGAGGTAGACGTGGTGATGGTTAGTCAAATGTCATTTAGTGTCAGATAGCATGCGTTGAGAATGAATGGAACCAAGCGATAAAAGTAGGGTTAACGTAGGAGCTAGTTGTTGCCTAAGCATATCTAAGTAAAATTACATACCTACAAACTGCGTTTTTGAATCCATCTCTCGATGTTTCGACGCCACATTAATCTTATCTCTAAGACGCATGGTAAGTTTGCGTTGGCAAAAGATGAACTACATCTCTGCACCTCATCTAGTCTCGATAAATGCTAAAGATTAACCATCCACTCTCTCAAGCTAAATAGTCGTGCTTACTACATTTGTTTGTCAGACAAAGTTATGCAAGTTAATGATATGCATTAATCAAGATGTAACATACTTAATATTGCTTAAGAAAAACCAACTTCTAACATATAACTCATTTAGCATTCAAACAACATGGTGTAAGGTATTTAATATGGAAATAGATGGAAGATAATCGTCAATCAAACTCATATTAAGATAATAAACCATTCTCTCGAATGTCATTAACAAAACATAAGTAAGAAGGAGGGAAATGGAGATAAAACGGAAATGGAAGACGTCAAGCCGCCATTGGCAACATCTTGCTTCATTGAGGCTTGAGATGGTTGCTATCTGATACATAAATTTCATAGGGTGAAGGTTCTCACTCACTGGGAGACGACTCTGAAAGTTCTCAGAATCCTTCTCTCAGAAGAGCTCGAAATGGAGGCTGGTTATGGTGAGAGAGAATTTGTGTAGAGCTTTTGCCTCTTTGAACTCGTTTCTCTCCTCTTTTCAATGGAAAAGTTTTGGGCTATTTATAGGAGTCGAAAAGTTGAAACTCATGATGACCTGACACCTTTACATTAAATTCCATGCCCTGCTACGCAGACTTTTCACATCGTCGACCCATTTGTTCTGTCATATTCTGATAGCGTGTTATACTTTTGCATATTGACATGACAGCTTTTCCCAGGCATCTGTATCTACTTTTTCTCGACGCATGGTCTCAACGCATAGTCTCGACACATGGGTTTCCACTTGTTCTCGCAGCAGCTTCATCTCCAGTACTTGGGTTATTTGTGCTTCTTTTCTTCTTAATCCTGCGTTAAGAACAGAAAAGCTCATAATTTTTTAGGTATTTTCTTTTGTAAATAGTGTCAATGCATGGTAATACATTTTACATCATTCAACTACCAAAATCATGCGTTTAGCTCTAAAGTTACTCTAATTAATTCAAATAGTGACTATAATAACTTGTATTTCTACAAGTTATCAGTCGGCAAATAAGGCCACTCTCACCCATAGAAATCAAAGAACGATCCTCATGAATAGGAGTTCATAATTCACTTAGGATTGAGATCAAGTTACATGGTTCTCATTTGAAATATAAAACTCTTTAATTAACGGAGTTATAAAGAGAGATTTAATTTCGTGGTCCAATCTCATATACTCACTGTATAGGATACCCCCACATACATGTCATTACACGAATGATTTTGATCAAACCGTTTGTAATATTTACAACATTTGTAACACTTACAAAGTGCACCGTATCCATAGTATTTGTAACACATATACTATAGACTTTTTAGGTTATTTCTTGAACACGATCCATATATATGTCAACCACCTATCGTTCAAGGTACATTAAATAACCTAGGATCTTAGTTTATTGGATTTTGAGTTATGCAAACAAATAACAATTAAAAAATACTTTATATATTAGTTTATTTACAAATTTACACAAACTACAAGATTTAGGACATAAACCCCAACACACGTTGCCTTGCTTAATCAAAGGAATGGATGTACGCCAAGCAATATGCGACCTAAGAGCTAGAGTATCAACCTAATGCCCTTGTCTATCTTCAAGAAATTGGGATTGGTGAGGCAAGGCCTACGATAGTAACGTTGTAGCTGGCTGATTGTTTGATAAAACATCCTAAAGGAAAGATCGAGGATGTTCTAGTCAAGGTTGACAAATTCATCATCCCAGCAGACTTCATCATTCTGGATCATGATGCCGATAAGGAGGTGCCAATCATATTAGGAAGACTTTTTTTAGCTACTGGGCATGCGCTGATAGGCGTACAAGAGGGAGAATTGATCATCCGTGTCGATGACCAATAGGTAAAATTTAATGTGTTTAACGCATTGAAATATCCTGATGAACTTGAATCGTGTCAGTTGGTAGAAGACATCAACTATAAGAGTTTGATGACCACATACGCAGAGTTAGATAGTTTGTTAGCATCTATGGATAAAGAAGAGACTGAAAAAGAAGAGATTAACTTGATTTGTGAATTCCATAAAACTTTCGAACGACTAGAATTGAGTAACTGTGCAACTACCAAAACAAAGTCGTCTCTAGAAGAGCCACCATCCCTAGAACTGAATGCCTTTCTTGCGCACCTCAAGTACGCATACTTGGGGGAGGAGAACACTTTGCCTGTGATCATCTCCTCGGCGTTAAGCCCAAAACAAGAAGAATTATTAATGCAAATATTAAAGAAGTATATCTGGGCCATTGGATGGACGCTTGCAAACATTCGAGGAATCAGCCCTTCGTACTATACTCATAAAATTAGGCTGGAGGAAGGGAAGGAGAGCTCTATAACGGCAACACAGGCTGAACCCAACCATGAAAGAAGTTGTGAAGAAGGAGATAACAAAGTGGTTCAACACAAGCGTTATATACTCAATCTCTGACAGTAGCTGGGTAAGTCTTGTATAATGTGTTCTAAAGAAAGGCAAAATGACTGCAGTCATCAATAGCAAAAACGAACTGGTTCCAACGCGAACAGTTACTAAATGACGTATTTTTATGGATTACCGCAAGCTGAATTCGACCTCCAAGAAGGATCGTTTTCCCTTGCCATTCATTGACCAGATGCTCGAAAATTGGTAGGAAATGAATTCTTCTGTTTTCTCGATGGATACTTTGAGTACAACCAGATCATGATCACACCGGAGGACCAAGAGAAAACCACCTCACATGTCCATATGGAACATTCGCCTTTAGATGCATGCCGTTTGGATTTTGAAACACACTAGAGACGTTTTAGAGGTGTATGATGGCTATATTTTCTGATTATCTGGAATAGTTAGTGGAGGTTTTCATGGACGATTTCTCCGTTTTCGGTAATTCCTATGACCCATGCTTGACAAAGTTGGAACGCTTGCTTAAAGTTGTGAAGAAACCCACCTTGTCCTCAACTAAGAAAAGTGTCATTTCATGGTCACGGAGGGCATTGTGTTGGGACACAAAATTTCTAAGGCTGGTGAAAAGCGCTTGAAAAGTGCCTTTTAGTCTCTTAAATTAAGGAAGTTTATATTAGATTTCACATAATTACTAGTGGTTTTCAGGTCAATATAAAGAAAACAAGAATCAAAGGCCACAAACACCAAACCGAGCCAAAATCAAGTGAAAAAGAGGAAATAATCACGAAATTGCAAAAAATAGGGCAGTGCCGCATCGCCAGCTCGACGTTACCACGACGCTTTTTCCTGAGAGCATCACTCAAGCATAGCGCAGCAACACCAACGCGGGGTTGCCGCTCGGTGCTAAGGGTAGGTTTCAATGATGCACAGCACCGTGGCGCCATCTCAATGCGAAGTGGCTCCACCATTTTATGTCGGGCTGCGTGATGCGCACTTTGAGTGTTAACCGCAAGTGTACGGGTCAAGTTGTAATATAAGACGACTAAGTCCGAATATTGTTCCACTGGAGATCCAATTGTGAAGGTTTAAGTTACTTAGCAATTCTAGAGTTGAATCAATTTTATTTGACGATTGAAATTGAATATTATGAGTTATGGAAAATATAAATCAAATAAGGTAAGTATCAAAGGGAGAAACACAAGAGTCAAAGAGAGTTATAGGGTAATGAATCCTTGTTTATTTCATCATGCAATATTATAGATTTCATGGATTTTATTGTAATTCATATGCCTAAATCTAGAAACTTAATTCCAAGTTATTTTCTCTCAAAAACAACCCTTTCTCAAGCAACTCGATTGATTATTAATCTCTTAAAACCAATACAAAATCACATGGCATTAAAAATAGTCTTTAGCAACTTTTATTGTCAACCTAACTACTCTCGTGATAGATTAACAACAATTCATTGTTATAGATCAAGTTAAACATACAATCTCTCAATCATACATCTAACCTAACATGTGAGGATGGCCAATCCACAAGAATTAAACACAATAACAATGAAAAGCATAATCATTCCAACAAAACCATGAAAGTCTACAAAATCAACATAAATTCATAAACAAATCATCAAAACCCTAAAACTAAAGAGTTTAGCCACTCATAGCTTGAAGCAACATGTTTAAGCAAAATAAATAAAGAAAGAGTGTAAAGAAAGGGAAACTCTACTGAAAAGAGGCTCTTGATTGAGGTAGCACCGTCACGATCTCCTTGGCTCTCACGTCGGAATTTGAAGGGCACCACGACTATCTCGAACTCTTTTCCTCTTCCTTGCAACTAACTCACTCTTTGGACTCTCACTTAATTCTCTCCTTTTTGTGCCTCTTTAGGTCTGTAACTTCCTTGCTTTGCTTTGATTTTCCTTGATCTTCTTTTTTTGATCTTTTGAGCTGTTGGAGACTCCCAAATTTATAGAGTTCGGCCGCCCAAAAATTTACCAAAAATACAAAATTTTCATTTAAGGAAAGCTGGCGCCGCGGCGCTAGGGCTGCATCAGAAAAGTTTGCTCTCGGGTTTTAGCACCGCGGCAGCGCCGTCCAAGCGCCGCGACGCTGTCATGCATTCAACAAGGATGCGTCGAGGCAGCGCCATCTCGGCGCCGCGATGCTACTATGCGTCCAGAATAATGCGTTCATGTTTCAGTGCTGCGGAAGCGCCGTCTCGGTTTGATCTTTTAGTCCTTTTGAGTTTTTCAGCACTTTTTCGCTGTATTCTTGCTCGGTTTTGATCTTTTAGTCGTTTCTTCTAATTTTCCTTGTTTTAACCTGAAAATCACTAGCAAACAAGTGCAATCTAATATAAACTCCCTTAATTTGAGAGAATAGAAAGCACTTTTCAAGTGCTTATCACTGCGACACCAACTTTCCTTATTTGAAAAGTCAACAATTTCGGAAAGAACTTTGGGTGGCCAACTCTATAAATTTGAGGGTTTCCAGCAACCCTAATCATGTAAGAAACACAAGAAATACAAAGAAAGAAGGGGGGAGAATTAAAGACTTAGAGTGAGGGTTTAGTGTAAAATGTGAAGATTCCATGATGCCAAAAGGTTCAAGAATCGTCAGAAGGCAAAATCCATCCTAGAAACAAGCTTGGAAGCCAGATAACTTTTCTTCCCTTTCTTTATTCTTGGTCTATTTGTTGTATCTTACTGTTCTAATGTTGGTTATGTGTATGGAAGCCATGGTAGGCTAAGCTTCTCATAGTTTTAGGGGTAGATAAATTCCTAGGTTTAAATTGTTGAACACTTTGCTTCTTGAATGTTAATTTGCATTTATGCTTTCTAGCATGTTTGTTCTCAATGCTTTTGAATGTTTGATCGACATTTGAATGTTTCTATGATTTAAATCTTGCTTGGAAAAGTATGTTTAAATTAGATCATGCATGCTAAACTATTGTTTGAAAACACATAAAGTAGTTGGATAACAGTAGAGATCATTGATGAAGGTTCTTAATGCTTTGCTTAATCACCTAGTTTCAAGAAATTAGTAATTAGGGTTTAAGTAAAAGAAAAGATTGCTTCTAAAAGATTCAATCCGGATAAAAGACTTTTAGATCTAGGTGTTGTGTTAATTACTTAAAGAGTCAAGTAATTATGCTTAATGATAACTTTGATGAAATCTATTCCTAAAGTGACTCTTTGCTAATATTTTTCATATCTGGATCACTTGTATTTGCTTTCTTAGATGAAATTAGCTTAAGTGTCATTATAAATTGGTTCCCTAAATAAAATTGGGATGATCTCTGAATCGCTAAAATAATAATCAAACAAATTCCCTAAGGACGATACTCGACCTTACAAGCCGTTTTAACTATATTATAACTTGACCCGTACACTTGCAATAACACGGAAAGTGCACATCAAGTTTTTGGCGCCGTTGCCAGAGAACTGGTTTTGATTATTTTCCTTTTACTATTTAAGAGATTCAATTAATCTTAATTTAGGGTGTACATTAGTTTGCTTTTGATTTTATTTATTTGTTTTTGTTTTGTTTTTGTTTTTGAGTCTTTCATTGGTTGATAAATTGTGGTGCTTGCACTTATAGATTTCAATAATTTTATGTGGCGATGTGGGGAGTTTCAACCTACCCTAAGTCTAACATCATCACCACCACCACCCCTTAATCCTAACCCTTATCCTTTTAGTTGCCCTAGCCATGAGTATGTGAGTCCTCCCTTCTATGAGTATGAGTGTTATGATCCAACATTGAGAGAGGAGAAACCATTCCTAGAAGATATGTTAAAAGAGTATATCCTAGAAAGTAAGGTAAGGATGGTCATTTGGGAAGAGAGAGAGAGAGGTTGGCTAGGGTAGAAGCTCAAGTGGAGGAGAATTAGGCCACCCTAAACCGCATATGCAATCAACTTAGTCTAAGAGTTCATGTCATTAAGGCCTTGAGTGAGGATAATTTTTCTAATGCCACTGAGGTAGGGAAATCTAGAGTCATGTACTTTGATGATGAGGATGAGTTAGAGGTAGGTGAGTTAATTCAAGATGAGGGTTGTAGATTTGAGAGTGAAGTTGAGCTTAAATTTAAGGAGACCCAAGATATTAAGGTTGAGGTTAAAGAGCCTAGGGTGCCATCTCTAGAGAGTCTTCTCATTAGTGACCTCCTCTCCCTCATGAGCCTTGTCAAGTAGAATCAACCAAAGAGTCTCTTTGTGAGAATGAGGAAGAAATTATGCTTAATGTTGAGGATGATATTCAAGAGTAAAGTTTGATGTTGAAAAGCCAAATTTTTTATCCCTAGAAGATCCTCCTATTCTTGAAAATTCTTTCCTTATTTATCATGAGCCTTGTAAATTTTTTTATAATTTTGAGTCTTTTTACTTTCCATATATGAAAAATAACAAAAATATTTATTTTCTTTCAGGAGCCAACGAAAAGAGAGTATGCTTACAAGGCTTTGTAGGTTACATTGATTTAAGCAAGAAGGGCCCTGAAAAATGGGAAAATTTTTATGTGCCTTGATAAAGAATCTCCTTGGGCATCTAGTTGGAAGACGTTAAATCAAATGTTTCTTGGGAGGTAACCCAAGTTTTATTTGCTTTGTTGTTATTATTTCCTTTCTTATAATTTTATTCATTTTATAAGATGACTTCCATGGCATTCCTAATAATGTCTAGTTTTTCTCGAAGAATTTTTTTTTGCAACACAAAATACCCATACCGCCAAGCCTTTTGGTGGACTCCCACATGCTCCCAGGCTTATATCTCTTTGAATTATTCTTTTATGCATTGAGGACAATGCATGATTCTAAGTTTGGGGTGAGAGGTGACACTCATACTTTTGTGTTTTTTCTTACCCTGTTATGCATGTTTGTGAGGTTTTAATAATCATATGCATGTTAATGAAATTTCAAAAAAATTTTGAAAATTTTGGAGCTTTTAAAGATAATAGGAATGCTTTTATGGTTGTGTGCTTTTGATGTTGAGTGCCCATGATGAGATTCAAATTTGCATGATAGATGACTTATTGTGGAAATAGGATAACATTATCTTGAGTTGTCTTCATTTAAGTCCCTCTTAAAATATCTCATATTCTTGAGCACGTAGTCACTTTAATTTAGAATCTTTAACTGGAAAAAGGATTAAGTTGGGTGTATTTGGTTTTCACTCCAAAAGGCCCCACCGGTTAGAGAGTGGAAATGCCTGATGGTTTGTAGTCTTAGACTAAGTAAACAGAAAAGAGTATACATGCCTTTGAGAAAAAAAGTGTACACAAAATATATGAGCTTTACATGTCTATCCTTTTAAATGATTAAACTTGTAATGAGTATGCATGGATGGGGGTAAAAAGAGCTACCTTTGTTGTGATCAGTAAGAACATGGAAATTAACTAGGTACGAGTCCCTACAGTGAATGTGTGAAAGCTAGTACCCCTAGGTAAAAGAATGCAAGTTTAAGGCCCATGAAAAATATGATTGAATGACACCTTAGTGGACATATTACTCGCTTGAAATGTGTGGATGCTTGAAAATTGGCGCATGAGCTAGAGTAGGGGGAAAACTAAGGAAGCTCTCTTAAGTCCCGATTTGAGTTTTTGCATTTTGAATTAAATGAGGCTTGCACACACATACATGGGAGATAGCAAGATTTAGCCTTGAATAATTAGACCAATATAGATATGCTTGTATGTTTCTACTTAAGCTCTTAAATGCTATTCTCTAAGACATGAGTCGTTAGTACACTTTCATTTAAACTCCCTTTATTTGATTCTACTCTTTGTTGGGGGACTAGCAAATCTGTAAGTTTGGGGTGGTGAAAAGCGCTTGAAAAGTGCTTTTTAATGTCTTAAATTAAGAGAATTTGTATTAGATTTCACTTGTTTACTAGTGGTTTTCAGATCAATATAAAGAAAGCAAGAATCAAAGGCCAAAAGAACCAAACAGAGCCAAATTCAAGTGAAAAAGAGGAAGAATAACAAAATTGCCAAAAATAAGGCAGCGCCGCATCGCCAGCTCGACGCTGCCACGACGTTTTTTCTCAAGAGCATCAGTCAAGCACAACGCAGCAATATCGATGTGGCATTGCAGCTCTGCGCTAAGGGTAGGATTCAATGACACACAGTGCCGCGACACCATCTCACAGTGCAGCGGTGCCACCATTTTATGTCGGTTAGCGCAACGCCACCATTTTATGTCACAGCGCCAACTTTCTTTATTTGAAAAATCAACAATTTTTTAAAGAATTTTGGGCGGCCAACTCTATAAATTGAAGGGTTACCAACAACCCTAATCACAGAAGAAACACAAGAAATACAAGAGAAAGAACGCGGGAGAGTTAAAGACTGAAAGTGAGGGTTTAGTGCAAGATATGAAGATTCTATGATGCCGAAAGGTTCAAGGATCGTCGGAAGGCCAAATCGATCTTGGAAACAAGCTTGGAAGCCAGATAACTTTTCTTCCGTTTCTTTCTTCTTGGTCTATTTGTTGTATCTTGCTGTTCTAATGTTGGTTTTGTCTATGGAAGCCATGTAAGGCTAAGCTTCTCATAGTTTTAGGGGTAGATGAATTCCTAGGTTTAAATTGTTGAACACTTTGCTTCCTAAATGTTAAATTGCATTTATGCTTTCTAGCATGTTTGTTCTTAATGCTTTTGAATGTTTGATCGACATTTGAATGTTTCTATGATTTAAATATTGCTTTGAAAAGTATGTTTAAGTTAGATCATGCATGCTAGACTATCATTTGAAAACACAGAAAGTAGTTGGATAACGATAGAGATCATTGATGAAGGTTCTTAATGCTTTGCTTAATCACCTAGTTCCAAGAAATTAGTAATTAGGGTTTAAGTAAAAGAAAAGATTGCTTTCGAAAGATCCAATCTGGATAAAACACTTTTAGATCTAGGTGTTGTGTTAATTACTTCAAGAGTCAAGCAATTCAGCTTAATGATACATTTGATGAAATATATTCCCTAAAACGACTCTTTGTTAATATTTTCCATATCTTGATCACTTGTATTTGCTTTCTTAGATTAGGTTAGCTTAAGTGTAATTATAAATTGGTTCCCTAAATAAAATTGGAACAATCTCTGAATAGCTAAAAGAATAATCAAACCAATTCCCTTAGGACGATACTCGACCTTTCAAGCCATTTTAACTATATTATAACTTGACCCATACTCTTACGGTAACACGAAAACTGCACATCAGCTGGTTTGGAAGTTGATCAAGAAAAAATAGATGCCATAGCAAAGCTGCTTGGCCTCACCTATGTAAAAGTGTTACGGAGTTTCCTCGGCCATGCCGAATTTTATAGACGATTCATCCGAGGATTTTCGCAGATTGTTAGACCACTGTTTTTTTGAATTTTTATTTGAATTAAATTGAGTTTCTTAGCTCGTTGCACAAAAATAGATTTATCATTTCCGTACAAGGATGCATCGAGAATTACTCAGGTGTGATCATGATTAAGCAAGTTTTCCTATAAAAAGCCCAAGTATAAGCATTTATAGGTTTTCTGGTGAGTCCAGGGTCGAACGCAGGGATTTGTAATAACTAGGTGTTGAGAATAAATGCATGACTATTGTAACACCCCCACCCTAGATATTATATATACGTCTGTATCTTTACGTAGGAGTGAGTGTTACCTAATCTGTATTCTGTTAAACCCTGTTATATATGCATTTCTATATCATAACTAGCTGGCAAAATGCTTAGTCTTTACAACAGTTATGCAAAATTTTCTTAATAAGATAGCATCATAAGTAAGATTTAAAAGACTACGTTTAGAGTTTACAAATATGCCTGGTGAACCTCACAAATGCCACTCAAAATAAGTTCAACTATTACAAAGGGATGGGGTTTACAAGTTCCCAATTACAAAAATTCTAATTTGGCTCAGACGAATCTTGATGGTAGGCTAGGCACCCCGAACACGCTTGCTACCTGGAAAGAAACATCAGAGAAACAAAAATCTATAAGTTACAATGCTCAGTGAGTGACTAACTGAAATATAAGCTCAATAAAAATATAACTACAATCTTTGGTATAAAATGCTTGATCATGCCTCATATCACGCTTCATAAACTTGTAAATGACTATAACTTGTAAATCACTATCATTACGTAAATGGTTGTCTTTTCATTAAACCTTTGTTGAGGCGGAGCAAACTCAACGCACCCAACGTCAATAAGCCTTAGCTGTGTGGAGTAATCTCAACACATCAGCGTCAAATACCTTTTATTATGCTTATGTATCTGTCTGATCTCGGGCTGCCCGTGTACCTTCTCATGTCCTTCGGTACTAGGGTCCCAGGGAAATACTCACTCACCGTCTTTAAATCCTTAGGTGAGAGTTTCATATAAATTAAATACTAGGGCTGCTCATATGCCTTCACATTTCCTTCAGCATTGAGTCCCCGATGGGATCTTTCTAGAGCACCAACTTGCACTTGCACATCACAATCATAATATCTCAGACTTTATAAAATACTAGGGCTGCCCATATGCCTTCACCTATCCTTCAGCATTAGGTCCCATTCGAATCTTTCTAGTGCATAGGCATGCATAATACATTTGTCATAAATTAACTAAAATCATGATATCTCAGACTTCTTTGAACATTCATCTAGCAACTAACTTGGTAAAACTTAGAACCTTATCTGATACATTATCAAGCTCTATCTCACATATAAGATATGTGCTAGTTTCATATACAAAAGTACACTTCAACTCATGCTTTAAAGATATTATTATACATATAGAAAATAGCACTGAAGTTAAGCTTATCTCAAATCATAAAGTCACTCACGACTTATTCCGGGCTCCAAGCGGGTTATATGCTTTCCCTAGCTCTTCTTGACCTGTAAACATACCTTTTTCATGTTAGCCATTTCTAACATTCCTCTTTATATTCTTTACGTTTGCTTAAATATCTTAAATATGGGTTTTCATCACTAATTCTTCTCTGGTTTACAACTTACAATAATGAGCAAGATTTTTAGACTAAACTACTCCTAACCATGCGGCATCAGCGATACCCAGCTTCGCAAGACTAGCGATATTACCTTAATAAGCGATACTCAGCGAGAGTCAGCGAGAGTTGTGAGACGCAAAGCCCCTTTGCGTTATCAGCGACACTTGTCTCGCTGATCACCCTCCAATTCTTTAGCGATACTCCTATCCTAGCGACCCCCGATGGTCAGTGCTCTTTTCCTTTTTTTTTCTCTAACCTGTTCTCAAACTGCTAAATATCGAAATCCAGCCAAAATCAGATCTTTCTTTCTTCTACAAACTTGTAAAGAAGTGAGCTTTCTAACTTACCTCGAGATTTCAAACCCTATCTTTTCTTCGATGGGGAAATTATCCTTGAATAACTCCACTGCTTCGAATCAGCTAACAGCTCTTACAGTAGCACAACTCTGAATGTTTCTTCCTAAAATTTAACGTACTTTGGTTCAAATTTGGCTTAAACACCCTTTACAAAAGTTGCTAAGGATTAACTCACTCACCTTTAAAACTTCGCTGTAGCTTCGACTTCCTAGCTCACTCTTCTTCAAACATTGATGTCTAGATTATCGTCAACCGTCAAGCTTCTGGTTCCAGCTTCAATTTCGCCATGAGAATGATCTGGTTCCTACTTAACTCCAACATAAACAGTTTTTTCGACCTCTCCTCGTTGTTCTTCTGTGAAAGGGGTAAATCTGGGTTCAAAATATGTCTAAAAGTGTTGATTGAGTCGGCGTACTTACTTATATATATACATCACCGACTCACCAGTACGGCCATCACCTTCTTACTTAGGTTGGCCGACGCAACCTTCCATGCAAAGCTTCAGCAACACATAACTTACACTTGCTGTTTTTACAATGGTTCAACGCCCAGTCGCCGGATAGCCATTTAACGCATAATCCTCTCGGCCACTCTTCTAATGTACCAATACATACCAACCTTCAACGCATAGTGACTTCCAACGCCTTGTGGCCTTCAACGCCTCATGACCGTCAACGCCTAGTGACCTTCAACATATTCTCAACGCATAGCTCCACTAATGCATGGCCAACACTTAGCCACTTTTGCTCCATACTATTTAGCCCACTTTTCTAACCACTGCCCATTTCACAATTTCTTCTCAACTTGCCAACTTCCCAAATGTCAGGTAGCGCTTACCGCGTTTCTCTACCGCATACTACCCGACCTTGACGTCTCAAATGCGTACTTCTATGCGTTTATTTCTTACCGCATAATACCACACGTCTGTCTTAATTACATGCCGTCAAACGTTTCTACCATGCGCCCAACATGGTTTTCCACTAAGTATGCGTCCAACTTTACTTACCTCTCAGCTATTCTTTTAACCCTGCCCATCACTTGATGAGGTTTCCTTTCTTCCAGAGGTCTTACTTCTAAGCTTAAAATCATGGTTGTGTTCTCCTGATCTGTTTATCCTACACAGTATAATTCTCAACTTCAAGAATTACTTTGATTTCAAGATTCAGAATTTGTTCAACTCAACCTTTCTATCAAATCCTTCTAATTCAAATTCCATCTACGGCCTACGTAAACTAACACTTGAGCACAACCGCTCTTGTCCTACTTCTTTCCTTTATAAGCTCTTCCACGAAATAGTCTTAGAAAGAGAATGTGACAACTATGCGGTGACTATACATGTAAATATGTGCATTTGTTGATTATGTGTAAAACTATACATAAAGAATGAAAAGAATTTCCTACTACTAATAATGAGGTGGACGCGGCGATGGGTAGTCATATGTAATTTAGTGTCAGATAGCATGCGTTGAGAATGAATGGAACCATGCGATAGAAGTAGAGTTGAACGCAAGAGCTAGTTGTTACCTAAACTTTCTAAGTACAATTACATACCTACAAACTGCGTTTGTGAATCCATCTCTTGATGTTTCAACGCCACATTAATCTTATCTCTAAGACCCATGGTAAGTTTGCGTTGACAAAAGATGAACTACATCTCTGCACTCATCTAGTCTTAGTTAATCCTAAAGATTAACTATCCACTCTCTCAAGCTCGACAATCATGCTTACTACATTTGTTTGTCAGACAAAGTTATGCAAGCTAAAGATATGCATTAATCAAGATGTAACATACTCAGAATTGCTCAAGAAAAACTAACTTTTAACATTTAACTTATTTAGCATTTAGACAACATGGTGTAAAGTATTTAATACGGAAATAGATGGGAGATGATAGTCAATCAAACTCATATTAAGACAATAAATCATTCTCTCTAATGTCATTAACAAAATATAAACAAGAAGGAGAGATTCTGATAGCGTGTTATCCTTTTGCATATTGATATGACAGCTTTTGGCCATGCGTCTGTATCTACTTTTTCTCGATGCATGGTCTCAACGCATCGGCTCGACGCATGGGTTTCCACTTGTTCTCGCAGCAGCTTCGTCTCTTTGTACTTGGTTGTTTGCGCTTCTTTTCTTCTTAACCCTGCGTTAGGAACAGAACAGCTCATCGTTTTTCAGGTATTTTCTTTTGTAAGTAGTGCCAACGCATGGTGATATATTTTTCATCATTTAACTACCAAAATCATGTGTTTAGCTCCAAAGTTACTCTAATTAAATCAAATAGTGACTATAATAACTTGTATTTCTACAAGTTATCAACCACTGAGTCGCTGGAAGCAAATAGAGAGTATAACTTTGAGGAGTCATTCCAGCATGTGTTCAAGTCACTGAGGCAAGCATTGATCATAACTCCAATTCTAGTTGCTCTTGACTGGTCTCGCCTATTCGAGTTAATGTGCGACACAAGCCACTACGCAATAGGATTTGTGTTAGGGCAACAGAAGGATAGGGTTATGCATCCTATATTGTATGCTAATAAGACTTTAAATGATTCTCAAGAGAATTACACGACCACTGAAAAAGAAATGTTGGCTACGGTCTTTGTAGTGGAAAAATTTAGAGCTTATCTAGTGGGGTCAACAGTAATGGTCTATACTAATCACTTCACGATCAAGTATCTTATGGCCAAGAAGGATGCTAAACTGAGGCTCATTCGGTGGATTTTGCTATTACAGGAGTTCGACATAGAGATTAAGGACAGAAAAGGTACAAAGAATCAAATTGCGGACCATTTATCTGGCCTGAAGAATCAAGAGGTCCAAGAGAGTTAGAGTGATATTGAAGAAAAGTTCCTTGATGAACAATTGATGAACGCAGAGGGTAAGAAACCTTGGTATACGAATATAGTAAACTACCTAATGTGCAAGCAGTGGCCTGATGACTATAATGCACAATAGAGGAAAAGGTTAGTACATGAAAGCAAGTTCTACTGTTGGGATGAACCCTATTTGTACAGGCTGGGCCCAAATCACATCTTGTGTCGGTGCGTACTAGAATATGAAATGCAGAGTATTCTTGCAAGTTGCCATGAGTCCCCTTACCGAGGGCATTTTGGAGGGCAAAGAATCGTTGCAAAGGTACTTTATAGTGGATATTTCTGGCCGATGCTCTTCAAAGATGCAAGGGCAGAGAACTGGGAAAATCTCCAATAAGGATGAGATGCCATTAAATTCGATCCTCGAAGTTGAACTATTTAACGTATGGGCATCGACTTTATGGGACCATTTTCAACATGTGGTCGTCAGTATATTCTTGTAGCGGTGGACTACGTATCCGAATGGGTTAAGGCTATGTCCTATGTTAAAAACGATGCGATTATGGTCTTCAAGTTCTTGAAAAAGTATATCTTCTCGCACTTTGGAATGCCAAGAGCTCTCATCAGTGATGAAGGTACGCATTTCATAAATCACATAATTTCTAGCATGCTAACCAAGTTCAATGTGGAGTTGCTTAAGCACATGTAAGAACTTTTTAAACTGCCCCTTGTCATTTTTCTTTCTTAATCGATGCGGAAATGGGGGACGCATGGTCTAATCGACATCCTTTGCTAGGACCTTTTCTATTGACGCAGGACCAACCTACATTCCTTTTTCTTTCTTGGTAGTGTCAGTACAAGTTTGAGTTCCTAATTTCCTAGAGTCGAAGTTGTTTGGTTTCGAATTTCAAGAAGAAGTTGTTGAAGAAGAATTAGTTGAAGATACATATGGTTGAAGAGTTGGTGGTTGAATTGATTGTTGAGAAATTGAAGGGTGCAGATCTGCGAGGCTCCCTTGGTCATGCATTCTAGTGGGTAGAATCTTCCCACTCCACAGTGTCACTGCTTGACATTGTTCTTTGCCGCTACCTTTGGGAGCCTCAGTTGTGCTTGGCAATGCTCCTTGCGACCTGTTTTTTAGCTCACACACAATTTGGCACATTTGGACTTCTAAGTTCCTGATTGCGGTGGCTTGACTCTGGAGAATCACATCATTTTTGTTAATGTACTCCTATTAACAGAGATTTGATAGACGAAGAGGATGGTGAACTAGAAACCTGCTGGCATTGCTGCTAGGAATGCTATTATTGTTGACCATGTGCATTCTGATGGAAGCCAGGAGGATTTCCTCTATGCGGTTGTGGTGCATGCCCTTGATCCATTTGTTGTTGCTAGTTCCCTCACCTAACAGCTACAACTTGATTTAGTGCGTTCATCTACATAGTCGAACCAACCATTCCACCATTATTGTTCAAGGCTATGGTTTTAAGCAGCGATGTCATCAAAGCCATCTAAGTTGCCAAACTTGTAGCAACATCAGACTCAATTGCCCCAGCCTCGACTCTGCGTCTATCCATAGAACTGACGCGCACTTTCCGTGTTAATCACAAGTGTATGGGTCAAGTTATAATATAAGACGGTTAAGTCCGAATATTGTTCTACTGAGGATCCAATTGTGAAGGTTTAAGTTACTTAGCTATTCTAAAACTGAATCAATTTTATTTGAGGATTCAACCTTAAGTTGTGATTTAGGAAAAACTTAAAATGGAAAGCAAGTAAATAAGAAAACACAAGAGTCAAAGAGAGTTCTAGGGTAATGAATCCTTATTTACTTCATTATGCAATATTCTAAGGTTCATGGATTTTATTACAATTCATATGCTTAAGTCAAGAAAGATAAATCCAAGTCATTTTCTCTAAAAAACAACATTTTCTCATGCAACTCAATTGATTATTAATTTCTTGAAACCAATACAAATTACATGGCATTAAGCATAGTCTTTAGCAACTTTCATTGTGAACCTAACTATTTCATGGCTTAAGCATAGTCTTTAGCAACTTTCATTGCATAGTCTTTAGCAACTTTCATTGTGAACCTAATTATTTCATGGCTTAAGCATAGTCTTTAGCAACTTTCATTGCATAGTCTTTAGCAACTTCCAAGCTTCACTTAGCGTCTCCGTCAAAGGTGACAATGTCAAGTTTCCTTCCTGCGTTAATAGTGGGAGGGAAATATTTTTGCATGAACTTCTCGACTATCTTCTCCCAGGTAGTAATCTCGCGTAGGCTCAAATGAATAAGCCCATTGCCTTTGCTCCTCTCTAAGGGAGAAGGGGAAGAGAGAAAGCCTGATTCCATCATGCATTACTCTTTGTAGCGAGAAACATATCTCCAGGAAGCTCTTCAGATGTGGGTGTGGGTCTTCTTCTATAGCACCTCTAAATTGTCCTGCAACTTGTATCATCCATAGCATGATAGGCTTCATTTCAATTCTACCATTTCCCTGGCAACAACACCAAAAACTTGTTGCGTTACAATAGTTGTGAAGCGTGCGTTAATTTATCAATCAAGTTGATAGTCATCTTTGAGAATGGATGTCATAAACCTCTCCTGGACAATCAAATAAAACTTATAATTCACCGAAGTAACAATATATGCTATTGAGTAGCACAAGTGGCAAGTCTAGGGTCGAACCACAGGGAGCCTAAGATATGATCTCTCTAAGCTAAATGGGTCTATGGAAAGCAGTAAAAATGAGAGAGTTTTGGTTGAATGAAATGCGGGAGAGTAAATTGCGAAATTTAAAGTGTAAGAAAATAAAAATGTGAGAAAAGTAAAAGAAAACGCCTAGCTCAGGACTTATGATCCACCCGATATTTGATTTATCATAGGATTACTTAGGATTATCTCTCCCGATTTAATGTGCTTAGCCAACTTGCCCGGAAAGCCTAGAACAAGCGCCCTAATTACTAATTAATTACCGTAATTAAAACAAATGCTCAATTAATTGGGTTTGATAGCAGTCATAGATCTCACATTCACTTCAATTAATTTCTTAATTAGACTAATTGCTTAGTTGTTTGGGTTCGATAGCGTCCACAATCGCATGAAGCTCGAAGGGTTCAACTAAGAAGATTAATAACCCGAAAAGCTTAGAGTTACAAATCGATTTCATTCTTGAAATAGTTAATCATGTAATGCTTGTGAAAAGATTATTCAAAGCAATCTAATTTCACAACCTAAACATGCTTTAACCCTTGCCCATTTTAGACTAAAAACACATCAGAGCATTCCTAATCTCTAGCAATCAAAGAATGAATGATAGTTGATCAAAATCCGGCACGTCGTTGCGCTCCCAAGGAGCGTCGATGCACTCTCGCCATTTTTCTTCTCCATCTTTGAGCGTAGAGCACAGCGTAGTTGCACCCTGCTCTACGCTTGCCCTAGGGGCATTTTCGTAATTTTCATATTCTTAAGCTCCGAGTGCCCAATTTCACTTCTGATAGCTTCAAATCAACTTCAAACCACCTATATTGCTTCGTTATGCATGATTTGTTCAAATCCCTATAAAATAGCATAATAAACACATGAACTCCATGACCGAGCCTAAATTAAGATATGGAAAATAGAACTTTTATGGTGCTATCACAAGTTTTCCTAAATTCAACCCAAGTATAAGCAGAAATTAGGTTTCTCAATGAGTCTGAGGTCGAACGCTGATAAGCACTTGAAAAGTGCTTTCTATTCTCTCAAATTAAGGGAGTTTATATTAGATTTCACTTGTTTGCTAGTGATTTTCAGGTTAAAACGAGAAAAATTAGAAGAAACGACTAAAAGATCAAAATCGAGCAAGAATACGGCGAAAAAGAGTTGAAAAACTAAAAAGGGCAAATTGTGGGATAGCGCCGCGGCGCTGAAACATGAACGCATCGTTATGGACGCATAGTAGCATCGCACGCCGAGATGGCGCTGCCTCGACGCAACCTTGTTGAACGCATGAAAGCGTCGCGGCACTAATGCCCCAGAACAATATTTCTGAAACGCATGATAGCGTCGTGGCGCTTGGACGGCGCTGCCGTGGCGCTAAAACCCGAGAGCAAACTTTTCTGATGCAACCCTAGCGCCGCGACACTATGGACCAGCGCCGCGGCGCCAGCTTTCCTTAAATGAAAAAATGTTATTTTTGGTAAATTTTTGGGCAGCCAAACTCTATAAATTTGGGGGTTTCCAGCAGCCCAAATCATCGAGGAAAATCAAAGCAAAGCAAGGAAGTTACAGACCTAAAGAGGCACAAAAAGGAGAGAATTAAGTGAGGGTTAAAAGAGTGAGTTAGTTGCAAGGAAGAGGAAAAGAGTTCGAGATAGTCGTGGTGCCCTTCGAATTCCGACATGAGAGCCAAGGAGATCGTGATGGTGCTACCTCAATCAAGAGCCTCTTTTTAGTAGAGTTTCCCTTTCTTTACACTCTTTCTTTGTTTATTTTGCTTAAACATGTTGCTTCAAGCTATGAGTGACTAAACTTTTTAGTTTTAGGGTTTTGATGATTTGTTTTTGAATTTATGTTGATCTTGTAGACTTTCATGGTTTTGTTGGAATGATTATGCTTTTCATTGTTATTGTGTTTAACTCTTGTGGATTGGCCATCCTCACATGTTAGGTTAGATGTATGATTGAGAGATTGTATGTTTAACTTGATCTATAACAATGAATTGTTGTTAATCTATCACGAGAGTAGTTAGGTTGACAATAAAAGTTGCTAAAGACTATTTTTAATGCCATGTAATTTTGTATTGGTTTTAAGAGATTAATAATCAATCGAGTTGCATGAGAAAGAGTTGTTTTTGAGAGAAAATAACTTGGAATTAAGTTTCTAGACTTAGGCATATGAATTACAATAAAATCAATGAAATCTATAATATTGCATGATGAAATAAACAAGGATTCATTACCCTAGAACTCTCTTTGACTCTTGTGTTTCTCCCTTTGATACTTTCGTTATTTGATTTGTATTTTCCATAACTTATAATATTTAATTTCAATCCTGAAATAAAATTGATTCAACTCTAGAATAGCTAAGTAACTTAAACCTTCCCAATTGGATCTCCAGTGGAACGATATTCGGACTTAACCGTCTTATATTATAACTTGACCCGTACACTTGCGGTTAACACTCAAAGTGCGCAACAATTTTTTGGCACCGTTGCCGGGGATCCAAAGAATGGTTTTTGTTATTTAATATTCATTAGAATTGATAAATCTTAATTTGAGCTGTATATTATTTGATCGTTTTTTATATTTTTTATATTTTTTTATTTTATTTTATTTTTTTATTTTTTTTATTTTATTCTATTTTATTTTATTTTATTATTTTGTTGGTTTATGCCTCGTGATATACTAACCTCCTCCCTTTTGATCCCGAGATTGATAGGACTTATAGACGAAATCTAAGGGCTCTACTCAATCAAACTACGGAGATGGCAGAGGAGATACCCAAGGCAATTCGAGACTACTTCCAACCCATGTTACCGGCAAGTCAACCCAGAATAATGAATGTGCCTATCAATGTCAACAATTTTGAGTTGAAACCGGGATTGATCCAAATGGCTAGAGAGCTAGCCTTTAGAGGAAAAACCAATGAAGATCCTCACAAGCACTTACGATCCTTCTTGGAGATATGCGGAACGGTAAAGATGAATGGCGTTTCTAATGATGCTATTAAACTAAGACTTTTTCCTTTCTCTTTACAGGACCGTGCAAAGGATTGGTTGGAAACCATACCTTCAGATAGCATTACAACATGGGAGATCTTAGCTCAAGCCTTCTTGAATAAATATTTTCCACCGGCCAAATCCCAAAGATTAAGGACGGAGATTGGAACATTCCGCCAACTTGAGGATGAACAATTATATGAGGCTTGGGAGAGGTATAAGGATCTCTTGAGAAGATGCCCTCAACATGGTTACCCGGATTGGTTGCAAATTCAACTCTTTTACAATGGATTGTCAAGCTCAACCAAATCCATCTTAGATGCAACCCCCGGAGGATCAATCTTCCTCAAGAATGCTCAAGAAGCCTACACATACTAGAAGACTTGGCCACTACATCTTACAATTGGTCATGTGAACGGGCTTCTCCAAACATCCCAAAAGCCGTCGGATTGTATGAGGTGGATGAGGTAAACTCTCTCAAAGCTCAAATGGCTTCCCTTACTAATGCTCTTTCTAAATTAACTGCAGGAGGCCAAGCTCAAACAAATCCACCATCTATAGCCTCTCTTGCCGCTTTGGCAACGGAGATGGCCACACAAAAGGAGTTGGTACAAGGAGATAATGAGACGGCCAACTACGTTGATAGAGGACATTATAGAAGTCACCAACACCAACAACTTCCAACTCACTACCATCCTAGCTTGAGGAACCATGAAAACTTTTCTTATGCTAACAAGAGGAATGTTTTGCAAGGTTCTCCCGATTTATCCAATGTAGGTCCATCACACACAGAAAAGAAGTCCAACTTAGAAGACTTGATGATAGAGTTCATAAAAGAATCAAGAGGAAGGACAACCGCATTGGAAAGCACCGTACAAAGTCATGGTAAGGCCACTCACAACATCGAGGTACAAATAAGCCAAATTGCCACTTCATTCCAAATAATGCAAAAGGGCAAATTTTCTAGTTGTCCCAAGATAAATCCAAAAGAGGAGTGCAAGGCCATGACTTTGAGGAGTGGGAAAAAGCTATCCACTCCCTTGATCATTGATGAGGATGAAGAGCAAGAGGTAGATGACACTATCCAAGAGCCAATTTTAGAAGATGAATTAAAGATCTTAGAAAAGGAGGTAAAGGTAAAAGAGTCAACATCTTCAAGTAAGTCATCTAACCCTCTACCTTTTTTACCTAATACTATGCCATATCCTCAACGTTTTAAAAAGAAAGAAATACACTCCCAATTTGCTAAATTTCTTGAGTTATTCAAAAAGCTTCACATGAACATCTCATTTGCTGAGGCTTTAGAGCAAATGCCCAACTATGCTAAATTCATGAAAGATGTCTTGTCTAAAAAGACAAAGTTTCGGCAATATGAGATGATTAGCATGACTGAGGAATGTAGTGCTGTGCTGCAAAAGAAGCTACCACAAAAGTTGAAAGATCCAGGGAGCTTTACTATACCTTGCACTATTGGTTTTTTAAATGTTACTAGAGCTCTTTGTGATCTTGGTGCTTCTATTAATTTGATGCCTTTATCTGTCTATAGGAAACTTAACATTGGAGAGGTGCAACCTACCACCATCACCCTGCAACTTGCTGATAGATCATTAGCTTATCCTAAAGGTATTGTTGAAGATGTATTAGTTAAAGTTGACAAATTTATCTTCCCTGCAGATTTTGTAGTATTGGACATGGAGGAGGACTCTGAGATTCCTATCATACTTGGGAGGCCATTCCTAGCAACTGGAAAGGCTATCATAGATGTCCAACAAGGAAAGTTGACTCTAAGGGTAAATGATGAGAATGTTGTATTTGATATTTACAAGTCCTTGAGTCATCATGATGAAAGTAGTCCTTGTCATGCTATAGACATAATTGATCATACTATTTTTAAGCATGTAGAGGTTATGTTGGCTAGCGATCATCTAGAACAAAGCATAATGAATGTTGAGAATAAAGATACAATTTTTGATGAAATAGCATTTTATGCTAGGTGGTTAGATAGATTGCCAATATGTTCTAAAATGGATAGACCTATACCTTTGGCTCCCTTGCATGTGGTGAATGATATTGAGAAGCCTAAGCTTGAATTAAAGGTGTTACCTCCTCATTTAAAATATGCATTTTTAGATGATTTATCTTCTTTACCTGTTATAATATCTTCTGATCTTAATTCTGTGGAAGAAGAAAAATTGTTGCAAGTATTAAGGGATCATAAGTCTGCCATTGGTTGGTCTATTGAGGACCTTAAAGGTATTAGTCCATCGGTTTGTATGCACAGAATCTTGATGGAAGATACCTTTAAACCATCGATAGAGCACCAAAGGAGACTTAATCCCACCATGAAGAAGGTAGTTAAGAAAGAAGTGCTCAAGCTTTTGAATGCAGGAATCATATATGCCATATCTGACAGTTCATGGGTAAGTCCTGTTCAAGTGGTACCCAAGAAACGCGGCATGACTGTGGTTAAGAATGAAAAAGATGAAATGATAGCCACTAGAACTGTGACAGGATGGCGTGTATGCATTGATTATAGGAAGTTGAATAAAGACACTAGGAAAAATCATTTTCCCCTTCCTTTTATAGATCAAATGCTTGATAGACTTGCAGGTTATTCTCATTATTGCTTCCTAGATGGATATTCAGGTTATAATCAAATTGTCATTGCCCCTGAGGATCAAGAAAAGATAACATTTACATGTCCTTATGGGACATTTGCTTTTCAGAGAATGCCATTTGGTTTATGCAATACCCCTGCTACTTTCCAACGTTGTATGATGTCTATTTTTCTGGGGCTCATTGAAGATATAATGGAGGTTTTTATGGATGATTTTTCTGTACTTGGGTCTTCATTTGATTCTTGTCTTGCTAATCTAACTCGTGTTTTGCAGAGGTGTCAAGATGCTAACCTTGTTCTAAACTGGGAGAAGTGTCACTTCATGGTGAAGGAAGGCATCGTCCTGGGGCACAAAGTCTCTCAAAAGGGATTGAAGGTGGATAGGGCTAAAATAGCTGCCATTGAACAATTGCCACCCCCCAACAATGTTAAAGGAGTTAGAAGCTTCCTAGGGCATGCAGGGTTTTACAGGAGATTTATTAAAGATCTTTCTAAAATTGCTAAACCCTTGAGTAATTTGCTAGAAAAGGAAGCTAAGTTTATCTTTGATGATGCATGTCTACTAGCTTTTAATACTTTGAAGGAAAGACTAATTTCTGCACCTATTATTGTTGTACCAGAATGGAGTCAATCTTTCGAGATCATGTGTGATTCTACTGACTATGCTTTAGGAGCTGTTTTAGGCCAATGTAGAGATAACATGTTTAGGGAAATTTACTATGCTAGTAGGACTCTTGATAATACTCAACAGAAATACACTACTACTGAAAAAGAACTACTAGATGTTGTGTTTGCCCTTGATAAATTTAGATCATATTTGCTTGGCTCTAAAATAGTGGTGCATACTGACCATGCTGCTTTAAAGTATTTGTTTGTTAAGAAAGATTCCAAACCTAGGCTAATGAGGTGGATATTATTATTACAGGAATTTGACTTAGAAATCAAAGACAGGAAAGGATGTGAAAATGTGGTTGCAGACCACTTGTCTAGAATTGAGAATGAGGATGCTAAATCATGGCCCCCAATTGTTGAGATGTTCCCTGATGAACAACTGTATCAGGTAAAAGATGGTTTGCCTTGGTTTGCTGACATAGTTAACTATCTTGCAGGAGGACATTTGCCACCTGACATGAACTCTCAACAAAGAAAAGATTCCTGCACAATGTTAAGTCTTACCATTGGGAGGATCCACTTCTCTACAAGGTTTGTGCTAACAATATGATAAGGAAGTGTGTGCCTCAAGAGAAAGTGGTAAGTATTCTAAATTCATGTCATGCCTCCCCCTATGGAGGTCATTTTGGACCCACTAGAACTGCAGCCAAGGTACTTCAGTCAGGATTTTATTGGCCATCCCTTTTTAAAGACTGTTATACCTTTGTTAAATCATGTGATAGGTGCCAACATACTGGCAATATTTCTAGACAACATGAGCTTCCAATGAAACCTATATTGGAAGTGGAGCTCTTTGACGTTTGGGGTATTGACTTTATGGGGCCTTTTCCTATTTCTTCTAATGGCTACCTATACATTCTAGTTGCAGTAGATTATGTATCTAAGTGGGTAGAAGCCATAGCCACTAGGACCAACGATGCTCGCACTGTTTTAAAATTCTTGCATAAAAACATTTTCACACGTTTTGGTACACCTAGAGCTATTATTAGTGATGAGGGTTCTCACTTTTGCAATAAATTGTTTGAATCCATGATGCAAAAATATAATGTTAATCATAAAATTGCTATAGCTTATCATCCTCAAACTAATGGCCTTGCTAAGTTATCTAATAGGGAAATCAAGCAAGTTTTGGAAAAGACAGTCAAGACCAATACGAAGGATTGGGCCCTTAAGCTCGATGATGCACTGTGGGCCTACTGCACAGCTTTCAAAACTCCAATTGGTACTTCACCGTACAGGTTGGTGTTTGGAAAGGGTTGTCACTTACCGGTAGAGCTCGAGCATAGAGCTTATTGGGCCATCAAGAAGCTGAACATGGATTTCGAGAAAGCTGGTGAGAAACACCTCTTAGAACTCAATGAGATGGAGGAGTTCCGTGCTCAAGCTTATGAGAATGCCAAACTCTACAAAGAGCGCACTGCGAGATGGCATCACAAGAAGATCACCCCACGGACCTTCCTTCCTGGACAAAGAGTATTACTTTTCAACTCACGTTTACGCTTGTTTCCAGGAAAGCTTAGGACACGATCGTCGGGACCCTTTATCATTGTCAAGGTATCCCCACACGGAGCCGTAGAATTAAAAAGCAACGATGGAACAACCTTCAAAGTGAATGGTCAACGATTGAAGCACTACATCGGTGATGAAGAACACGGATTTGAGAACTTGGCTTTCATTGCATGATCCATTAGTCCCGTCTAGCTAGAAGACGTTAAACCAAGCGCTTATTGGGAGGCAACCCAAGTTTATTGCTTTCTTTACTTTTCTTTTTTTTATTTATTTCCAATAAATCTTGGAGTCACTCATATGCTTTATCTCTCAGGAACTTGACTTACCACACAAAGTACTCCTTACACCAAGCCTGTTTGGTGGCTTCCCGCGTGCTCCCAGGCTTGCTCTTTCCTTGTTCGATGCTCTTATGCATTGGGGACAATGCATGATTCTAAGTTTGGGGTGGGAGGTGTCTTTCATACTTTTGTGTGTTTTCTTATCCTGCTATGCATGTTAGTGAAGGTTTTAATGATCATATGCATGTCAATTTTTGAAAAATTTTTTTGAAAATTTTGGAGCTTTCAAAGTTAATGGAAATGTTGTTTATGGTTGTGTGCCTTGATGTTGATTGCCCATGATGAGATTCAAATTTGCATGATAGATGACTTATTGTGAAAATAGAATAGCGCTATCTTGAGTTAAATTCATTTAAGTCCCTCTTAAAATCTCTCATATTCTTGAGCACGTAGCCACTTTAAATTAAAATCTTTAATTGAAAAAAGGATTAAGTTGGGTGTATTTGGTTGTCACTTCGAAAGGCCCACCGGTTAGAGAGTAGAAATGCATGATAGCTTGTAATCTTAGACTAAGGAAAAAAAAAAAAGAGTATACATGCCTTGAGAAAAGAAAAGTGTACACAAAATATATGAGCGTTATTTGTCTATCTTTTTAAATGTTAAACCTGTAATGAGTATGCATGGATAGGGGTAAAAAGAGTTACCTTTGCTGTGAGCAGTAAGGACACCTGGGAATTGACTAGGTACGAATCCCTACAGTGAATGTGTAAAAGCTAGTGCCTTTAGGTAAAAGAATGCAAGTTTGGGCCCATGAAAAAAATATATATGATTGAAAGGCACCTTAGTGGACATACTACTCACTTGAAATGTATGAAAGCTTGAAGATTGGTGCATGAGCTAGAGTAGGGGGAAAACTAAAGAAACTCTCTTAAGTCCTAATTTGAGTTCTAGTATTTTAAATTGAAGGAGGCTTGCACACACACACATGAGAGATAACAAGATTTGGCCTTGAATGATTATAACAATATAGATATGCTTGCATGTTTCTTCTTAAGCTCTAAATGCTATTCTCTGAGACATGAGTAAATTGCACACTTCTTCATTTAAACTCCCTATTATTTGATTTTATTCTTTGCTCGGGACTAGCAAATCTCTAAGTTTGGGGTGTTGATAAGCACTTGAAAAGTGCTTTCTATTCTCTCAAATTAAGGGAGTTTATATTAGATTTCACTTGTTTGCTAGTGTTTTTCAGGTTAAAACGAGGAAAATTAGAAGAAACGACTAAAAGATCAAAACCGAGCAAGAATACGACGAAAAAGAGTTGAAAAACTAAAAAGGGCAAATTGTGGGATAGCGCCGCAGCGCTGAAACATGAACGCATCATTCTGGACGCATAGTAGCATCGTGGCGCCGAGATGGCGCTGCCTCGACGCAACCTTGTTGAACGCATGACAGCGTTGTGGCGCTTGGATGGCGCTGCCGCGGCACTAATGCACGAGAACAATATTTTTGAAACGCATCACAGGGTCCCGGCGCTTGGACGGCGCTGCCGCGGCGCTAAAACCCGAGAGCAAACTTTTCTGATGCAACCCTAGCGCCGCGGCGCTATGGACCAGTGCCGCGGCGCCAGCTTTTCTTAAATGAAAAAATGTTATTTTTGGTAAATTTTTGGGCAGCCAAACTCTATAAATTTGGGGATTTCCAGCAGCCCAAATCATCGAGGAAAATCAAAGCAAAGCAAGGAAGTTACAGACCTAAAGAGGCACAAAAAGGAGAGAATTAAGTGAGGGTTCAAAGAGTGAGTTAGTTGCAAGGAAGAGGAAAAGAGTTCGAGATAGTCGTGGTGTCCTTCGAATTCCGACGTGAGAGCCAAGGAGATCGTGACGGTGCTACCTCAATCAAGAGCCTATTTTCAGTAGAGTTTCCCTTTCTTTACACTCTTTCTTTGTTTATCTTGCTTAAACATGTTGCTTCAAGCTATGAGTGGCTAAACTCTTTAGTTTTAGGGTTTTGATGATTTGTTTATGAATTTATGTTGATCTTGTAGACTTTCATGGTTTTGTTGGAATGATTATGCTTTTCATTGTTATTGTGTTTAACTCTTGTGGATTGGTCATCCTCACATGTTAGGTTAAATGTATGATTGAGAGATTGTATGTTTAACTTGATCTATAACAATGAATTGTTGTTAATCTATCACGAGAGTAGTTAGGTTGACAATAAAAGTTGCTAAAGACTATTTTTAATGCCATGTAATTTTGTATTGGTTTTAAGAGATTAATAATCAATCGAGTTTCTAGACTTAGGCATATGAATTACAATAAAATCAATGAAATCTATAATATTGCATGATGAAATAAACAAGGATTCATTACCCTAGAACTCTCTTTGACTCTTGTGTTTCTCCCTTTGATACTTTCCTTATTTGATTTGTATTTTCCATAACTTATAATATTCAATTTCAATCCTCAAATAAAATTGATTCAACTCTAGAATAGCTAAGTAACTTAAACCTTCCCAATTGGACCTTCAGTGGAACGATATTCGGACTTAACCATCTTATATTATAACTTGACCCGTACACTTGCGGTTAACACTCAAAGTGCGCATCAAACGCAGGGACTTATGCAGATTTTAAACTCTTGAAGTGTACGGGCTATTTTTAGAACAAATAAGCGAAGATTGTATTGCGTTTAACTACTAAAACAAAAAAAATTAAATAACTAACAATAGGTGGAGATGGTGAATGATGCATTTACAGTAGTTAATCAACAAGAGTGAACAAGAATGGGAAAAACAGGGTTAGAGGGCCGTTATTGTTTACCTTAGAAACGTAGTGTAAATTATTTCACGTTGTCAACTTACAATCTGCACCTCTCAGTCGACAGATAGCATGCTCATATGTCTATGATGCATGGATGAAGTATTATTGATGTTGGGTGTTATGCCCTTAAACTCATAGATAGTAAATGTAAATAATTGAGTGTCATTAATAAAGTGTTATTGATGTTCTTTCAATAAGTGCTATTGATTATTTTGTATTTATTTTGTCTTAATAACCCTTTAATCTAATAAACTAACATCCTAAGCTATCTTATGAGTCTTGAACAGTATGTGGAGACATACGGGGATTAATGATCAAGGTATAACCTAAAAGGTCTATAGTATAGGGATAAGGATGGGTACCTTATCCTGGTAACACTATGGATACGACTCACTTTGTATTTGATACAAATGCAGTGATCCAACGCATTCATGTAAGTGTCATGCAAGTGAGGATATCCTATGTAATGAGTTTACATAAGACTACACGTCGAAACAGTAACCATTAGATGTAAGTCTATTGACTAGTTTGGTTTCCATTTAAATAGGATGACCTAGGCAACTTAGACTTAATCTTGAGTATATTATGAACTATCGCATAACACATCCCAATGGTTATGTAAGATAATAACCATCGCATAACACATCCCAATGAATTATCAAGATTCACTTTTCACTATGCATGTATAACTATCAATTCTCATGTTTCACAAATTTTCATTTATTTAGTGCTTTCACTTTCCGTCCCTCAGCACTTACTCATTTACAATTACAGTACCATGTGCCTTCACATGAAATCCCTCGGCACAGGTAACAAACTCTATCTATGCTCAAGTGCCTTCACACATGATCCCTCGGCGCGAGCTAGTTGTGATGGGTTACTACATGCCTTCACTTACAGTCCCTGAGCATTGTAGTCCATTCTCTACTGTTATTCAAGTGCCTTCTCAAATCCCTCAGCACTTAATTTCACGCTTACTCACATGTAGCTTTCACCATAAGGTCCCTCAGCCACTTATGTGCTTAGACTTTTGTAATAATATTCTTCTTAAATCACTAACACATCATATACATAAGGCATACTACCATGAATCACGTTTCCTCATCAATATGCGTACTAAGTTTAACACAAGATATAACAAACAGTCACTCACAATCGATCCCGGCTCTAAGTGGGTTATAAGCCTCCCCGAGCTCTTCTTGGCCGAAAATACATAATCCTCAAGTTTAGTTTCCATAATCTCCCTTTTCCTTTAGCATACAATAGCATCGTTATTCTATAGAAAATGGTAAGTTACCAGCGTTACTCAAAAGTTACTTAAACTGTACTAGCGACACTGCGTTGATTAAAACCAGCGAGACTACCTTGAGGAGCGATACCCAACGATACTCTAGCGAGAATTGTGAGACGCAAGCCTATCTTTGCGTTGCAGCGTTACTTTCTCTGCTGCTCAGTCTCTCGCTCACCCAGCGATACTTTCGCTGTGACATAACCGTTTCCTTCTTCCTTTCTTCTTCCTTCTTGAACCTGCTAAACATTTCGTTTCAATCAATTTCAGTACTTTCTTCCTTCTACAAACTTGTTAGAATACAGGTCCTTCATCTTACCTCAAAATTTCATGAAGCACATCTTCCCCGTTTAGGACATATCCTCCTACAACTCCGAGTTACCTCTAATCATTCGACAGTTCAACTCCCGTCTCTTCTTCCTAAGTTTGACACACAATTAAACAATTTCAGCTCAAGCATTCTTCATGAAACCTGCTAGAAATCGAGTTAACTTACTAACCTCAAAGTTTCAGCCCTAACCTTCGTCTCTTTAATTTGTTCTTCCTCCAAAACCGAGCATCACTCTGAAGAGACCACAGCCGCCGAAACCTCTGTCAAACCCAAGTTTCTCCCACGAATTCAATGAGATTTCTGCTTCAGATCAGCATGAACATCTTTTTCTACCTCCCTTCGATGTTTCGCCTTAATATGGACCCAACTCGAACTCTGAAATGCAAGCAGAACAATTGAATTCTCAGTCCACTTATATATATATACCACCGACTTGTACTCCATTTCAACTCTATACTATAATCCGTTCAACGCATACCTCCTATGCACAGCTTCAGCAACGCACACGGCCTCTGATGATATTTCATTTCAAACTCTCCCGCCAAATAGTTAACATACGCATTACCTTTTCTCAACCAACACTCCTTGTCCAACGCATACTCGCCTTCGACGCATGGTAGTGTTCACCGCATAACAGCCTCACCGCAGATCAGCTCCCAAACTCCCCGTGGCCTTTACTTCCAACAGCACATTGCCTTCAATGCGTTTGACGCATAATGATCCTCGATACCAAGTGATCCTCCACGCCTTATGTTCTCAATGCGTCTCAACTTCAGCGCATGATCAGCTTCTCTCACCTTTGCGTTTACACCAAAATTATTTCCTCCACAACAGGTTGCCATCAACGCATAGCTTACACTTAGCCATTTTCCCACTCCAAACGCAAGCCAGCCAACTACTTTTACACATTCACCCATCTCTCGGCCCCTTCTTACTTTGCGTTCTCATAAAAATAGATGCGGGGCTTACAAAAGGGCCCTACTCTTTCACTAGCCCGAGAGAGGTTTCTGTTTAATGGTTGGACCATAAACATGTTGTTCATTAGAGGAGCATTGGTACTTAAGGATCTAGAGGTAACCCAAGGGTAAAATAGTAGTTTGACCCATCTGGCATTACGAACACTTGTGAATGACTAATTTCTTGTTATTGGTCTCTATTCATGGACACAGAAATATATCTACAGTGGGAAGACTACAACTGTGGGTTTTAGTGAAGTGTACCCACAGTTAACGAATATTGATTAATGTGGTTAATGAGTTTAGCCAATTAATCTCATATCGTTGGAGCTTCTGGTTTGTTTGTCCATTAAGTCTTCTTCTTAGATCGTAAAGGGTATTGAGGTAATTTCGTAGTTGTTGGATTTTAGTTTAACTTTAAATAGCTAAATACAAATTCCATGTTATTAAAAAAAGAAAAAATTCAAAAAAAAAAAAAAAAAGGAAAATTAGAAAAGTGACCGTTGGTCACTTAAAAGGAAAAAAAAAAATGAACTTGCGTCATTGAGGATTTTTTTTTCTTTAAATTATATATTATTTCCTTTATTTTCTTTTTTACTTTTAATTATTTTAAATCTCCACCTTTCATTTTCTGTTTTTTTGGTTGAATCCAATTAGTCCAAATTAAAATTTGATTTTTCATCTCTTTAAAATGTCTCCAACTTCTTACATTTTCAAAATCCACCAAATTAGCAAAAATGCCACGTTCAAGCTCTCAATTTTTGTTCTTCTCACCTTATTCTAGAGAGTCATTCTTACTGTACTGTGAGGATAAAAGTGTGTGAGGTAAAATTTGTATATCCACTCTTTTTCAAGAGTTTGTTGTGTAATTTGAATGTTTATGACTTTTTTAGAGAGTTTGTTGTGTAATTTTAAAGTTTTATAAACATTATAATAGTTTGATCCTAACCCGTAAAATTGATCAGGTTTGCTATAAAACTTGAAAAAGTAACAAATTAGTGGTTAACTCTAATTTTGGAAAGAGTCTAAGGAAATTTTTATTGAAATCCAAAGAGGCGCTTAGGAAAGTAGAGTAGGCCGAATTTTTCCGAACCACTATAAATTATTTTTCCATACTTTTTATCAATCTTATTTTTAGCATCAATATGAGATTTTTTATTAGTTTGTTTTAAAAAGTGTCTAATTAGTTTTAATTCAATATAATTAGGAATAAAATTTAATTAAACCTTATTCACACCCTTCTAAGATTATCATACCAATCCAATATACATAACTATCATAAATGGGCATCATCATTTTTTAAAATCAATTAAGCTATATCTGTAAATTATTGTTAAAGTTTACTAGTTCTGTCTCATTTTGCTACCTGTGCAAGGATCCCTTATACATGATGAGAGTTCTATTTTTGTCTATACAGTAGTATAGATGTGTGGTTATCAATGGAACATTAGACTATATTTCTAACCTTTGTTTGTTGGTTTGTTTTAGTCCAATAGGAAGTAAGAAATTCAAACTGTAAATCTATTGATGTTTAAACTCGCTTTTAACCAACTTTACTAATGTTAATTAGGTAGTAATATTTGCTGGTCAGTAAAATTTTTCTTGAATCATTAAAATCTGAGGTACATTGAGATTGCTCCCAAATAATCACTTTCTTGTCTATGTGTCCGACACTTTCTTAGCTTCGATAGACTCTGAATGAGGACAAGGTCCACCATTTTCAACCACTTAAAAAGGACACACTAAAGAGACTACGACTAGAATGCTCTATATTGGAATAAGCACATTGCACCTTAATTGGAAGACCCAGTCATACATGATGTATTCCAATAGCCTCAGGATATTTCTTCTAAAATTCTTGAAGATGTTACGATTCCGAACTTATATTTTGTTTATATTTATTTATTTTAAATTTTAGATTTGCTTGATTGTTTTTCTTTTTTTATATTTGTTTATTCTTAATTCAATTAGTTGAAATGAGTAAGTTGATAGATTTCTATAAATAAGAAATTCAAAACAGAAGTTTAATCTTAGCAATATTTGGAAGTGAATTATTTAGACGTATAGTTGAATTGAGAACTTGTATATGTTTGAACTACTTTAGTTAATTGTTAGGTTGATTCCTCCAAAAATTCTTAATTGAGGTTTAGGGTGTGTTTTGAATCTAGGTTTAGGGTGTGTTTGGAATACAAGTGTTTAATTTTAAAAATAAGTTATTTTGAAAAAAATTGGAGTGTCTAGCAACTACTCAAAATAGATTTTGAAATATATTTTAGACCGTTTTTATTTATAAAAAAAAATAATAAATAAATAAATTAATTAAATTAAATTTTTTTGAAAAACACTTTTTTTTTCGCATGTAAATCCAAATTGGCCTTAGACTCCAACAATGACTTTATTATCCCATTATTTTCGACTTCTTTTTTATATTTCATTTTATCTTGTACTTTGAAATTGGGGTCTAACATTTGGTACCAATAGACAAAATGGATCAGTGAAAGATTAGGAAAGATTATGTTGCACCAACCCAGAGAAAATGGCACAAAGCCATGGCAACCACCAAGGGCAACGTGCTAGAACCTTAATTGGCTTACTTCCAATGTGAAGATTGATTTGTCCAAATTTAACGGAAAGGATAATCCGACTAGTTTCATTTGATTTTCAAATCCATTGCATATCGACAGGCGAACGAGTCACCATCATAATATTTCATCTACATGGCGATGCTCAACTATGGTTCGAGTGTTGAAATAAGAGGCATATCCAAGAATTCAAGATTAGTTGTATTAAATAGGTATAAACTGCTATGGAATCGACAGACAATGAAAAAAAAAAAGAAAAAAAGAAAAAGCAAAATATTAGAGAATCAAAATAGAGATGTACGTGGTTCACTAGTAATGTATTAACTATATAACGAGAACAACCTATAATTAGAGAGAATAATACAGATTTTAGAGGTGTTGCGTTGGAACCGTTATCAAGGTGCATTGTTGATGGACTCTAACTCACTAACCGGTCAGTGAGACCCTATACTTAGTTGCTTAGAGCGCCACATTCATAATTTTTTTTCTTTTTTCTATTTTCTTTTTGTTAGAGATTATGTGTTGGCAATATTTGTTTAAAGTTGTTGGTTGTTATTCAAGATGTCTCAGCATTTGTTGTCTTAGTCTAATGGTTGTTTTCAAAAATGTTGTTTCTGCAAAATATTTTTTTCCTGATCTGAAAAATCCTGTCTGTCGTCTCTTGCAAATTTCTTGGTGTGAACGCAGCAGAATAGTAATTAGGGTTGCTCTCTTGGTTTTCCGCTATGCATATTTAAGGAGTCGTTGTTGGTCTTCTAGAGTTGACCGTTTGAGGAGAATTATGAGTGTCATTGTGTTGTGAGAATTTTCACAAGTGTGTCAACATTTGTTAGACGAAGGTTGTACTGTTGTAGATCTGAAGACTTAAACTGAATCATACTTATTTATTTCTTATCAACTTGAGAAGTAATTCTAAAGCTTAGGGGAGTCTAACCTAATCAAGTGGAGTGGTCTTCATTTGAAGTGGAAAGATAAAAGTTTTGGTGTCTCACACTTGGGAAGAGCCTCACATTTAGGGGGAGTGTGAGTAATTTTTAAATTGTTGAGTTGTTTGGGTGTCACTATATTTACCACGTCATTACAGATTCGTATAACGTTGTAATCGCTTTACACTTTATTAGTGAATTTATCTTTCTTGGGCACACTGCCCCTAAACGTAGGTGGTACGATATTTCACCGAACTGGATTGTCAAGTTCTCTATCTTTAGTATTTTGCTGCAATGTTCTGTAGAATGTTGTAACATTGTGCATAACAAAATCTGTCATGTAGTGTGTAACCTTTATTTTTAACTTTATTATTATTATTAACATCATTTTTCTTTCCGAATTTGACAAAATTACAACAAAAGGGTATCATGGTAGAATTTCAAGAAACATTTGAAAATTGTTGGCCAAAGTTCGGCGTCTTCGTCAATATAAAAAAAGAATAGTAGCTTTATTAGGGGGTTAATGGAGAACTCCATTGGAGTCAATATACAAACAAGTTGCTCAAAAAGTTTAATTTTGGCTAAACTTTAGGAAGTTAGAGATACTTCTAGCAAAATAACTACAACCCAAATTTATATAAACAAGCTAATTAACTTATTTAAAAAGAGGACACCTGTAAATGTAATTACCTAGATAATTACTCGAATATTATTTGATTTTATTTTATTTGATTTTCCTCGATTCTCTCTTCTTATTTTCCTTTTGTATTCCTCCTTTATGTATATTTAATTTATATAATGTATATGTGGCATCAAAAAATATCAATAAAATATTCTATCAATATGGTAGCAGAGCCCACTCTTTAGGGTTTCAAGTTGCAGTCACCGCCGCCATCCCCTCTGATCTGCTTTGTCGCTGCTTTGTCAACTCCAGCGCCGTTGTTCTGGTCACCATCGCTCTCTGTGCCGCGTATTAAAGGAACCAACTCGCCAGCGCCGCTATACTTGTGCCGCAAATTGAAGGAACCAACCCGCCCAATCCTACTTGAGTCGCTCCTAACCGCAGCACTCATGTCTCAAATCTACGATGACACCACTTGCCGACGACGTCCATGGCTCAGATCTACACCGACGCCATTTGTTTCAAAGCTCCGATCGAATCTGCTCGATTTGGAACAGATTCGAAACGTCCCCTTCTATCTGTTCGTCTGCTACATCGACGTATGTCTCTGTTTGCTCGTCTGCTCTGTTAACGTCCGCCTCTATCCACTCTAGCACTGGCGACACTTGCACCTATGCCCTCCCTCCGCTGCTATAAACATAACTCAAATCCAATGGGTTTTTCTGCTCCAAACTCAGACCCGACTGCTTTTGTCCAGATTTGACAAACTCTGTCTAGACTTGTGTTGCATTCGTGGTGTATCTGAGGTGTTCTGTTCACATCTGTTGTGTGGTAATTTTGTCTCTAATGAAAAAGTACCATATTTTTCAACCTATTAGCACTATTTTGGATGAAACCAATTACTTTACTTGGGCCCACCAAATAAAAAGTTTTCTAATAGGCCATAAATTATGGCTTATTGTCACAAGTGATATTACTAAACCGGTCAAATTTGCTTCAAAAGATGAGAGCAAATTTGTTGAATGACTAGAAGATTGGGATAGTAAGAATCATCAAATTATCACATGGCTAGGTAATACATCCATTCCTGCTATTCCTACCCAATTTAATGCCTTTGATAATGCAAAGAGTTTATAGGATTTCTGTTGTTAGGATATTTGTTTGATTTGAGTTTCATAGCTTGTTGCACAAAGTATTTTAGATGTTATAATTTTCGTATAAAGATGCGTCGAGAATTACTCAAGTATGATCATTAATAAGCATGTTTTCCTATAAAGCCCAAGTATAAGCTCTTATAGGTTTCCTGGCGAGTCTAGGGTCGAACGTAGGGATTTGTAATAACTAGACGTTGAGAAGACTCTATGGCTATTATGTACATGAGTTGTATGTACCTGAAACTATACATAAAGAATGAATAAAATTTCCTACAACTAACAATGAGGTGGATGCGGCGAGGGTTAGTCAAATGTCATTTAGTGTTAGATAGCATGCGTTGAGAATGACGGTGGAACCATGCAATAAAATAGAGTTAACGCAGGAGCTAGTTGTTACTTAAGCATATCTAAGTATAATTACATACCTACAAACTTGGAGTTTGTGAATCCATCTCTTGATGTTTCGACGCCACAGGAGCTAGTTGTTACTTAAGCATATCTAAGTATAATTACATACCTACAAACTTGGAGTTTGTGAATCCATCTCTTGATGTTTCGACGCCACATTAATCTTATCTCTAAGACGCATGGTAAGTTTGCGTTAGCAAAAGATGAACTACATCTCTGAACCTCATCTAGTCTTGATAAATGCTAAAGATTAACCATCCACTCTCTCAAGCTAGACAGTCGTGCTTTTTACATTTGTTTGTCAGACAAAGCTATGCAAGCTAATGATATGCATTAATCAAGATGTAACATACTTAGTATTACTTAAGAGAAAAAAAAACTAGCTTCTCACATCTAACTCATTTAATATGCAAACACATGGTGTAAAGTATTTAATATGGAAATAAATGGAAGATAATCGTCAATCGAACTTATATTAAGAAAATAAACTATTCTCTCGAATGTCATTAACAAAACATAAGTAAGAAGTAGAGAAATTGAGATAAAACAGAAATGGAAGACGTCAAGCTGCCATTAGCAACGTCTTGCTTCATGGAGGCTTGAGATTGGTAGCTATCTAATCCATAAATGGCATAGGGTAAAGGTTCTCACTCACTGGGAGATGACTCTAAAAATTCTCAGAATCCTTCTCACAGGAGCTTGAAATGGAGGCTAGTTATGGTGAGGGAGAATTTGTGCAGAGCTTTCGCCTCTTGAACTCGTTTCTCTCCTCCTTTTTGAATGGAGAAGCTTTGGGCTATTTATAGGCGTCGAAAAGTTGAACTCATGATGTCCTGACACCTTTACATTAAATTCCATGTCCTGCTGCGCAGACTTTTCACATCGTCAGCCCATTTGTTCTGCCATGATCTGATAATGTGTTATCCTTTTGCATATTGACATGATAGCTTTTACCCAGGCGTCTGTATCTACTTTTTCTCAACGCATGGTCTCAACAAATGGTCTCGACGCATGGGTTTCCACTTGTTCTCGCAGCAGCTTCCTCTCTAGTACTTGGGTTATTTGTGCTTCTTTTCTTCTTAATCCTGTGTTAAGAACAGAAAAGCTCATAATTTTTTAGGTATTTTCTTTTGTAAATGATGCCAACGCATGGTAATACATTTTACATAATTCAACTACCAAAATCATGCATTTAGCTCTAAAGTTACTCTAATTAGTTCAAATAGTGACTATAATAACTTGTATTTCTACAAGTTATCAATTTCTTGTTTACGCGCTTTAAATCTGTTGGACTAGCTCACTATTACCAATTGGATAGTACTCTTATTAGTCTCAGTCAAGAAACCAGTCAATTTATTAATGAGTATCTCGCAGCTTTGCAACCCATCTGGACTCAGTTGGACTAAGTAAAAATCAATCCAGATTATCTCTGACTTATTAAGGTCCTTATGGGACTTTGTCCTAAATATAAAGTTGTTCGTGCTGCACTGCTTCACCATAATCGTTTACCATATTTGGATGCAGCAATTTAGGAAATCTTATTCGAGGAAAAATGATTGGGTATCATCCCTTCCAAGCAATCTGAAGTCGTTCTTGCAAGCACTCACTCGCCTAACATGTCTAGGACTACTTTTTGTAGAAATTGTAAGCTCTCTAGCCATAAGTTTAGTGACTGTTCTAAACTTGAGTGCAAGTATTCCCATAAATGGGGTCATATTTTAGACAATAGTCCACACGACCACCTCATCCTCTAGAGTATCCTGCCAAGTCTAGAAATTCTACTAAATCGAGGTCGTCTTCAATTGTTGTTGCTGCCTCCTCTCAAGATCCCTCCCCTCTCAGTCCTTAGACAAGTGGTATTCAAGACTTGTTAAAATAACTCATTTCGTCCACTTCTTCTGCTCTTTCCGTGTCTTCAGGTAATAAATGACTCTTGATTCTGCTTGTTGTGATCATATGACATTTGACCTCTTTCTCATAGCACCTATTCCTACATCACTTCCCCTCATTTATGCTGCTGATTGATTGTATGACCATTTCTCATGTTGGCACAATTAATACTCCCACCCTGAGTCTTCCTAAAACATATTATATTCCAAACGTAACTGTTAATCTTGCATCTGTGGGACAATTATGTGATTTTGGCTTAACTGTTTCCTTTTCTCCTAATGGTTGTCAGGTTCAGGATCCTCAGACGGGATAGATGATTGGTTTAGGTCCAAAGTGTGAAGATTGTTTGAGCTCAGATCTATTCAACTTCCTCTCTGTTCATCCATTTGTGCGTCTGTCATTGAATCTGCTACTTATTAGTGGCATCTCCGTCTTGGTCATGTTTCTTCTGAAAAATTTCGTCATTTAATTTCTATTGGCACTATGAAAAATGTTACCAAATTTGTCCCTTGTCATTGTTTGAATTGTAAACTTGCTAAACAACTTGCATTGTCCTTTTCTCAATCTTCTTCTATCTGTGTTCAACCTTTTGACTTAATTCACTCTGACATTTGGGGTCCTACCCTTACTCCCACTGTTTATGGTTATTTTCATACCATTCAAATCCTTAGAATAGGCAATGTCATGGAATATAAGGACTCCAATCTCCTCACTTTTCTCAGGTAACAGGGCACACTCATTCTGTAAGCCTCACACTTAGCTTTGAAAGTTAACAATCTATAAAGAATGATTATGAAAGCTGAAGGAAGTAAGTGAAGAGTGGCCGAGAGCCTTAAGGCATGAGTTGTTAAGTGTTGAAGGTGTTCCTATGCGTTGGTTGATTGAAGCAAGAGTTCATGAAAGTGAGCTTGGGTAATGACTGAAAACAGTGAAGAAATTGTGTAGCCGAGACAAAGCATGAAAGCTGAAGTGTTAGCTTATTGAAGGATGCGTCCAACTTGCTATGCGTTGATGAGGTTGTTGGACCAGCAGCTATGCGTTGGTGGAGATTCGGTAGGGAGATTGCGTTGGCGTTGGTGAAGTATGCGTTTAATGATACTATGGTTCAGACGCATAGTGCAATGCGTCCAACTTAGCGTCCAGACTTGCGAAGCGTCCAAGCTTGCAAGGCATCCAAGCTAGCGTCCAAACTTGCAATGCGTCCAAGCTTGCTAGGCGTTCAAGCCAGTATCCAAGTATGTTATCGATTGCGTTATTCTGTTTGGCGGGAAATAAAATAAAATAACATAAAATAAAAATAAAAGAGAAAGTGGAGATAAGTCGGCAGTTTGTTTAAATGTGTTAAGCTAAGTTTTCAATCGTTTTCTCCATCTCTAAAGCTCCAATCGATCCCATATTTCAGCTGAGCGACGAAGAGAGGTAGAGGAAGGAGTCGAGGGTTGACTACTGTCATGCAATCTGAACAACATTCGGTGTTTGGAGAATAGCTTCCTATGGAGATCGAGTTTAGGGCTGAGAATTTGAGGTCGGTAAGTTAATCAATTCTTAGCAGAAGGATGTTTGAACTGAATTTGAAGGGAAATATGTAAAATTTATGGTGAAGGTGACTGATACAGTTTTGCTAAGCAATATGGAGCAGCTCGAAGTTATTTATGAACATCTATCAAATGAAGGGGAGTTATGTTCTGAAATCTTGAGGTAAGCTAGGAAATACATTTCTTTACAAGTGTATAGAAGGGAAGAAGTTCTAAATTTGGTTGGAAATATGATTTGTAACAGATAGAAGTGAGAATAAGAGGGAAGCCAGAAGCTGTGGAAGATAAGTATCTAATAGTTTAAGCGTGAGAAGTGAGACGAGTAACGCAGGTGTCGCTAGAAGCCTTGCGTCTCACAATTCTCGCTAGGTATCGTTGGGTCTCGCTGATCAGGTGAGTCTCGCTAGTCTCGCTCATCTTGGTGTCGCTAGTGTCGTGTTCTGTTGTGTGTTTTCGCTAGTAATCTCGCTAGAAATGTGGAATCTTGTTGGTAATCTCGCTAGTGACACAGAATCTCGCTTATTATGATTACTTTAGGCAAAAGGAGAGTCTTAGCGATGAAACATGATTAGAGTTTAATTATGCACACTTAATGATCATGGAAAGGAAGTTTAAGAAAAGCTTAACGTGAGAAATGTATATTTACAGGCCAAGAAGAGCTCGAAAAGGCATATAATCCACTCAGGGCCTAGAACAAGTAGTGAGTGACTTTCTATTTTATATAATGATTACTCTTAGCATGTTTTATTAGTAATGTGTGAGTGGAAACTATCAAATTTTATGGAATCCTAATGTTTATGCATGATAGGGGTTATGAGCTATAAAATGGCTAAGTGCATGAGAAATCTTGTATACGTATATCTCATTTTCAATATTAAGCTTTGCAACATACATATGGTGAATTCATTGAATATCTTGTGTTATGCTGTGAAGTTTAAAGAATGTAATACGTATTATCTAAATGCAACCCATGGCCGAGGGACCACGTGTGAAGGCATATGGGGAATACGTTATATGATACTCAATGCTGAGGGACCACGTGTGAAGACACTTGAGTAGTTGATTGAAATGGATTCCAATACCGAGGGACCCGGTGAAAAGGCATATGGAAATCCAATACATGATAGCTCAGTACTGAGGGACCACGAGTGAAGGCACTTGAGCAGTGGACTGATATGGAGCCCAGTGCCGAGGGACCACGTGAGAAGGCATATGGGAACTCCGATATAGTGAAACTCGGTGCCGAGGGACAATATGTGAAGGCACTTGAGGGTTTAAAATGCCGAGGGACGATATGTGAAGGCATTTGTGTCGAGGGACCCATGTGAAGGCATTTGAATATGTGGATGATGAGTATTGATAAACGAGGAAGGGAACGATTGTATCACTTATGTTCTTATGGTATTGTTGACTTAGGAACTATTATATATATACACATGTGGTAGTTTTATGATGATCCATGTTAACTGAAGGAAGTTTATTAGTAATTAGTTAAATTTAGTCACTCACTAGGCATTAGGCTCACGCTTCCTTGCTTGTTTATTTGCTTGTTTTAGGCAGCGAGCATGTCCCGGGCGCCTAGCCTACAAAAGATTCTCGTCTAGGCCTGCTTCGGATCATTTCTCTGGGATAGTTGTAAATACACAGTTTATATACATGTTTTTGTCATGCATGTTCCTTGGAGTATAATGAGAGTTGGTTTTATGCTGTATATAATGAATACTTGTTATGATGAGTTATGATTTAAGCATCTGGCTTGAACGGTTATGTTTAACTTATGGTGTTCTACTGGCATATAGTTTTGTATAATTGATCTGGTGTTGATTAATGTTATAAGTTATGCGGGAACGGGTGTATACAGGTTCGCACTCACTCCTAAGTTAGGAAGGGAATCTGGGAAGGGGTTGTGACACATTCAGCTATCATGCCCTCACACCTCTCAACAAAATGGGCGAGCAGAACGTAAACACTGACACCTTCTGAATTTTTTTCTTGCTCAACTTCTCTCTGCCTCATGCCTAGAGAAATTTTGGGGTGAGGCTGCGCTTACCTCAGTTTACACAATCAATCGTTCCCATCCTCGGTTCTTCAGAATACCTCTCCCTGTGAAAGATTATAAGGTACCTCTCCAACTATTCTAATCTTAAAGTCTTTGGTTGTGCTTGTTTTGTTCTCCTTCCACCACATGAACATACAAAATTAAAACCTCGTGCTCGCCTATGTTGTTTTCTTGGTTACGAAACCGAACACAAAGGTTTTTGTTGTTGGGATCCTCTCTCTAATAGGCTTCATATTTCTCGCCATGTTACTTTTTGGGAACATATTATGTTCTCTAATCTCTCCTCTTTTCATACCTCACTCTTAAGTCCCCACTCCTTCTTCACTCATGCTACCATTGATCTCTTTCCTTCTTTTGATATTACAATAATGTTGAGCTTGATCAATCTATACCAGTCTCTGCAGATTTGAATCAGTCTTCTAAACCAACTGTTGAACCTAAACGTACATTTGAGTCTATCCCTTATGTCCGCCGTTCCACTCGAGTAAGAGCACCTCCCACTCACCTCCATGATTATCATTGCTTTTTTTTACTATAGCTTCTTTAATGGAGCTTACCTCCTATCATGAGGCAAGTACTAACCTCCTATGGTAGCAAGCAATGAATGAGGAACTCCAGGCTTTATAAAAGATGCACACCTGGGACTATGTTAATCTACCCCTAGTAAAAGACCCATCAGTTGTAAGTGGATCTACAAAATAAAGACTCACTCTGATGGTTCTATTGAATGTTATAAAGTGCGTCTTTTGGCAAAAGGCTATTCTCAGGAATATGGCATAGATTATGAAGAGACTTTTGCTCCTGTGGCTAGGATGACATCTGTTTGAACTCTCCTTGCAGTTGTTGTTGCCAAATAATGACCTTTTCTTCAGATAGATGTAAAAAATGCATTCCTCAATGGGACCTTATTAGTGGAAGTCTATATGAAACCACCTCTGGGTACTTCCCCCCTCCCTCCCCCCACCACCACCTCAGAAAGTATGTCTCCTTCTCGTGCATTATATGCCTGAAACAAGCACCACGAGCTTGGTTTGCAACCTTTAGTTCTACTATTATTAAACTTGAATTCACTTCGAGTCCTCATGATACAACCCTTTTTATGCGTACAACACCTCACGATTTTGTTCTCCTTCTTCTATATGTTGATAATATGATTATTATTGGTGATGATCCTCAGGCTATAACCAATTTGCAACATTATCTTGGAGAACATTTTGAGATAAAAGATCTCGGATTCCTAAATTTCTTCCTTGGTCTTGAGGTTTCAACACGTTCTGATGGTTATATGTTGTCCTAAGCTAAATATATCTCTGATTTGTTTGCTCGTTCGGGCATCACTAACTCTACCACGATCCCGACACCACTTGATCCAAATGTTCATTTAACTCAATTCGATAGTGTTCCTCTTGAAGATGCCAGCCGATATAGGCAACTTGTTGGTAGCCTGATTTATCTAACCGTGACTCGTCCAAACATTGAATATGTTGTTCATATTGTAAGTTAGTTCATGGTTGCTCCGTGGACCATATACTTTACTATAGTTCTTTGTATCCTTCGTTATGTCAAAGGTACTCTGGGACATGACCTTCAGTATTCTTCTCAATTATCCCTAGTATTATCCGGCTACTCCGATGCTAATTGGGCTGGTGATCCACTGATCGAAGCTCCACCACAAGTTACTGCTTCTACCTTGGCGACTCTTTTATCTCTTGGCGGAGTAAGAAATAAAGTGTTGTTTTCCGTTCCAGCACCGAGTCCAAATATCGTGCTCTTGCTGATGCCACCTCATAACTGTTATGGCTCCGATGGTTTCTTGCTGATATGGGCGTATCTCAAACTTCTGACACTATACTGCATTGTGACAACTGCAGTGCAATACAGATTGCACATTGTGATATCTTCCATGAACGCACTAAATATATTGAGAATGATTGTCACTTTGTTCGCCATCATCTTCTGAGTAATACGCTTCTCTTAAGATCCATCTCCACTACCGAACAGCCAGCTGACATCTTCACTAAAGCTTTGTCATCCAGTCGCTTCCACCAGTTGCTTACCAAACTTAAGTTGGTTCCGACTCTACCACCTTGAGTTTGAGGGAGGGTGTAAATGTAATTACTGAGATAATTACTGAGATATTATTTGATTTTATTTTATTTGATATTTTCTCATGTCACATATACAGTAGAATACATAGATTAAATATATACGAGTCAAAAACACTAAAAGCGTTAACTGAAAGACAGAAAGAAAGGTTTATATTTCAATTAGAATGACAAATTTGGTCTAGTACATAAAGTGTGAAAATTATCTTCTTTTGAGAACGGTACAAAATTATCTAGTATTGATATATGCTAGAACAAAGAAGAAAGATTGTACTCATCTATTGTGTTGCTTACTGCATCCAATTAAAATTTGTCATAGGACAATTTATTTGCTTTTAAATAATTAAAAGATTGTTTTGGTGTGAATGAAGAAGATAGAGAAATATGGAACTTTAGTACAACGTGGACTCCATTTAAATATTGTTCGAGAAAGAAAATAGTGTTATAGTTTCGGACATGGAAGATTCAGATGAGAAAATATTCTAAAATCTCACCATTGAAGGTAAGTGTGTCTTTTAGGTTGATAGGAAGGTTAAGATCCCAATATTTTTTAATTTTTTGTTGTAATCTTTATTTATTTTAAATGTTAGAATACTTTGAATACTTTTCTTTAGTTATAATTCAGTATGTTGAATGAGTGTTGCTAGTGGATTTTAATAACAAAGGGATTCAAAATAGGTGGCTTACTCCAAAGATATTTGGTAGTGAGTTGTTTTAGATTTTTAGGTAAATTAAAAAAATAAGAGCGAATAGGAAAACTTGTATTTTGAACTTTCTAAGTTGAAATTTGTTGAAATTCTAAATTGTGGTTTAGAATCTTTCAAATATAATATGAATCTATTATCCTTTTTTCTTTTTGTTGCAATCTTTTCTTTTATTTTCTTTTATCTTGTATTTCAAAATTTGATCGCGATTTTTAAACTCGACGAATTTTCCTCTTACTATAAATTTTATTTTTGTCGGTATTGACATGTAGAATGAGACTCTATCTTTATTCTATTCGCATCTGATTAATCAGTTCTTCAAAAGATCTATCAGACTATGTATGATAGAGTAAATGATTTGATCAATGAATATTCGATTCTTTTTTCAACTTGGAGATATTGGAATCGATTCATAACAATTCATTCATTTTTATATATCATTTTTATATATAAATATAAAAAAAATAGAGATTCGAGTTGTCATTAATCAATATAGTATTTCAGTACGTAATACATTTATCTTTCATCTTTTCTGGAGTTTCGATGGAATGATTCATTCCTTTACTAACGCAACGTAGTCAACTCCATTTGTTAGACCAACTTCCATTGAGTCTCTGCACCTACCATTTTTTTTTTGTTTTCGGAAAAAGGATTTGGCTCAGGATTACCCATTTTTAATTCCAGGGTTTCTCTGAATTTGAAAGTTATCACTTAGTAGGTTTCCATACCAAGGCTCAATCTAATTAAGTCCGTAGCGTCTACCGATTTCGTCATATCCCCCTATTTTAAGATTAGTATCGCATTATGATGTACTTCCCCGTTTTCTTTCATTTGTATTGTACTGGAAGCACTGAAGTCATTAGAATATCGATTCTTCTATTGAAAAGTGTTTCCACCTATTTGATTTCTTGTCTATCTTCTTTCATCTCTCTCTATCGGAGACCCGTATTTGGTATGATCCAAAATGATTCTATCATATCTATATTTGCAATTCAATATAATAGAAGATATTTGCATCTAATAATTTGTTTTCCAATATTTTTTGAGTCTTTATCATTTTGATTATATTTCTATTGGAGTTATGACTTATTTTAACATTATATTCCAATAGATATACAAAATATAATTATGAGAGTGCACTTAATTCCATAGTATATATAAAAAAAATAAAACATAGATCATTCTTCATTTTGTGTTCTATAACTTAAAAGAAATTGGACGTTACTTATTTATAACTAAATTTTAAGAATACATGTACAAAGTTAAATTTCAAACAACTATATAATAATGACTTCACCGACATGATTCTTCAAATATAGTGTTTAAAAATATTGTATTAAACTTGAGGTTAAAACATCATACCAATCTTTTTCACGAACCTTTTAGCTAAATTATTGACATTTGCTCAATATTATTTAAAATTTATTTTATTAAAAAAGATAATTTATCATAGATTCATATTACACGTTTTGATAATATACTTTCTCTCTCTTGTAATATATCTATCGCAGTGTTACTCCCAACATTCAAATTCTCTCTCTCTTTCTGGTGCACTAAATGTCCTTGAAATTAGTATGCTTGGTTTTGAGGGAGACTTGAGTGAAATATTCCAACCCATTATATAATTTCTTTAGTTGGCTGATAAGTCATATAATGTGCAACTCATAAGAATGCTAGTGCAATATTTACAAGCCTATAGTGTCAAACTTGTATTCCAAAAGGGTCTCAAGTAGTAACCATAGTGGGGCACTTGCTTTTGTCCACCAATAACTTGTCAAATCCAAAATCATATCTCTATAGATAGCACATAAAGGATTATTATCTTTGAAATTTTACCATTGTTACTTGAAAATGGTTTGTATTGCAATTGCAATGTAGTTGGAGAGGACATTTTCAAAAGCTTTCGAATACATCAACAAAGTTGGATAACTACACTTACATGGTAAAGAAAACAAAATGCAATAAGGCTTTACATGATGGGAGGTAGGGAGATTGGACGGTCAATAATTGCATTTTTAAAGTTGGATAATTGCATGAACAGTAGTAATGGTAAGAAGTCAAAAACAATAAATGATTAAAATTATATAGCTTTTTTACTTTTTAGTTAACTTTTAAAATTAATAAACTTAAAAATGAGTTATGAAATATATTTTCCTTGTTTTCTTCGTTGAGTTAAAGAATTAATCATCAACCTTTCAAATGATAATTAGAATTTGAGCTTTAAATTGTTTATTAAATAGGGTTACAACTATTTATTTTCTATTACAATGTGTGACCACCTTTATTTTTATCAATGACGGATGCAGAATTTTATGTAAGGGGCATAATTTCATCTAAATATAATTTGAGATGCATCGATATAATATTCAAATTATATAATATTGCTAAAGCGAGTATAACGAATGGACATATGAACAGTGACAGATTCAAAATTTCTTGTTAGGAGACACAACTTTATATAACATTAAAAATTTAGCACAATAACTTCTAAATTTGTGTTATATATAGTTCTTGAGCTTTTTAAAAAATATATACTAGATCATGAACATCTCAATTTTTTTGTTTAATACATAGAACAATACATTTTTTTCCAAAAAAAAAAAAAATAACAATAATAACTATTTACTACAAAATTGAAAATTTGATATTTAATTAAAAACAAAAATATTTTTGTCTAATACAACAATTAATTTTTAAGTATTTTTAATATTTTATGAGATTTTTAAATACTAAATTAAAAGTTTATATATCTATTAGATATTTTTAAGACTTATTAAAGTTGGAAGGGAAAGTTTAGATATTTATTCGTCACAATTTTAACTAAGGTTTAAATTTTCTATAAACTTAAATGTAATTTTAAAATAACAGTAAAATTTTACAATATTTGTAAATAAAAAATAATGTCTCCTCCGGTAAGATTAACAAAAATCTACCACTAACCGTTGAACCAAGCTCGAATGTTAGTTCTAAAGGGGGCATGCAATCATATATATTCACAATATAAGTACATAGATGAGACTACCCAAAGCCAAATATATATATAACGACACGAAGTCGGGTGCACGACTCTTTCATACATCGGCCGCAATTCGTTACTGGACAAACTTACCCTAAACTAATATCTTCTTTGGGTAGTCTCATCTAGTTCAACAAATACTCATACCAAAATAGTAATCATAAATAAAAGAGAAAATTAAAAGTTACGCTTACAAAAGTCTTCCAACCTATTGTATCATTTATATGAGCTATGCTTCCTTCCTCACGTAATAAGCTATTCAAATCTTAATTTTATAGCCAATCAAAGCATAGCTCAATGGATAAAGTATCATGTAACTATCATATTAAAGATTTTGTTAATAGTTTCATCATTCACCCCTACAATTGTGACACTTAAAAATAAGGCTACGTTATAGAAAATGTCATTGAATTTTTATACTTTGTTTCATAAATACCCCTAAACTTTTTTAAACAAAATTATTAAAACACTTAAACTTAAAAATAAATAAAAAAATATTCAAAAATATTATTTCTATTAATACTTTGTTTCAAAAATACCCCTAAACATTCAATAGTTGTATTTAATTCCCTTAACCCTTCAAAAAAAAAAAAAAAAAAAGTTAACAAGGACCTAGTTATGGGTATATGGATGAAAAATGTTTATCTACACTCCATCTCCTTCCATTTCATCTCACTACTCGATTTCAATTTATGGCCTAACATTTTACACTTTCTCTCAATTCTTCAATACCGTTTTACTCCTCTTTTTTCATTTCCCAATTTCTAAAACTACTCCCTTTCAATCAAGAAATATATGATATAATAAAAAGAGAGAGAAATAATGGAATCACCAAAGAACCTTAGGACTTATATGTTTGTTAGCCCTTGAAAAGTATTATTCTAGGACTTTTATTTAGCTAGTTGTGTATGTTAAATGCATGGTTTGATATTTTTCTGTGTTGTTTTCATAGGAACCTGAGTGTTTGGACAGAAATTAGAAGATTTTGATGTAATGATGGAGGAAAAGTGCTTTAGAGAATGACTTTAGGTCAAAATATGGATGAAGGAGCCCAACAACCGTGGAAAGGCTGTTAAAGCCTCAAAGGAGCATCACTTCACGCTCTAGACTCGAGAGCAAGCAATGTGACTTTGTTAGAGAGTGTTGTGACACTTCCAAAAATAATTATTACCACTTCAATTCAGCATTGCATCGTGCTTGTAATGAGGCTCTAGAGCATCACAACACTGTTGCTTGATCATATAAAACATTCATTTCAGTTGTGTCGAAGGGGAATGGAATTGGAGTGGTTTTAACACCAAGGACGAGGAACGTTGCTAGTCTTTTTAGTTATTTAATCATTATTTTCTAATCATTAAATATGTGACGGACCTGAGAAGGGGGGTCAAATTCCCTCATGTCTTATTAAATAAAATATATTAACTCCAGAACAAAACTAAAACTGTAGTTATAGTTGGTTGGGTCGATCCACAGGGAGCGCTTGCATTTTTCTTCAGTTTTGAAACAAATTCCTTGAGGTAACCGATTTAGGGGGTTTGATTGTTTGTGTTTGCAATGAAAATTAAATAGCAGAGAAAGTAAATAGCGAGAATGTAAATAACCGAAAATCAAGGGAGAAAAGCATAACTTAAGGAGTTGGATTCCACTCATTCAGTTGGTTGATCATAGAACGCGAAAGATAATAACATTACAATTTATATTCTTAGCCTACTTGCTTGGATGGCCAAGATAAGTGCCCTAATTGACTAATTATTTCTTAATTAAATTAGATACTTGATTAATTGGATTCACAATGTCCATAAGAACCTCACATCCCCATTAAGCATATGGGATTTCACTAAGTTGATTAAGACCTTGGTTAACTTAGGTTACTAATCCATTCGTTCTTGAATTAAGTAAATCATATAATGTTGTAATTGGGTTATTCTAAACAACCTATCAAATTATACAAAAGCATGCTTTGACTCATGCTACCTAGCAATTAACACCCAATTAGCATATTATGTGCCAATCTTTAGCCTAACAAATAAGAGATGATGGTTGATCAATCCAAACATAAATTCAAAGCATAGAAGTTTTTATTCATTCAAGATCCACATAAATACAGTAAGCAATTAAGTAAAAAGAAGTTCTCACAACCAAGTCAATGGGTTTCTTTCCTAACCCTTAGCTAGAAAGTACTTACATTAGCCACAAATCATGTCCACCAAACTCCTCGTGGAAAATATTACAAGAAGATGAAAGAAAATCTAAATTCCAATGTTGTAGATGGATAAATGGATAATAATGATCTAGTCGTTTGTTGTTGCTTGCAAATGACCAATCAAAACAATTTATAACTACCGAACTCTATTACTACTACTACTACTACTACTACTACTACAAAGACATAGCAATAGTGGTAAGTTCGGGTCGATCCACAGGGAAGCATGAGATATGTTTTGTTAAGTCAATTTCCTAGTTATTGCGGAAAATAAAGGCAAGAAAATAAAAGATAATGGCAAATGTAATCTCAAATTGGAACTTCTAGTTCTAGGAGAAAGAAAGGGTTCCTATGCAGTTTCAATGATCAAATTCTCTTGATTGAACATACATTTGATTACATGCACAACAACTTAATTACTTGGCCCAACCAACTCATCAGCGTTATAGACAACCAAACTCGTTGAGTTAAACCAAGCAAGTGCCCTAAGTATCAATTAAAGCCTAAGTCCTAATAAACCAAATGCCTTAGTCCTATTAGGTTTGATAGCGTCCATTTAGAACTAACACATTTGCATTAAGATTAAAGGTTCCATTGTGTGATTAATCAATTAAACTAGTCGAATTAATTAACCACGATATCTTTGAACCTATGTTAAGCATATATTCTAAGGCCTGTTGATAGTTTATATTCCTTATCATGCATACAATTAACCTTTGCTACTCGAGATTCAAGCTAGACGAACAAGAAAGAATGCGCAAGCCATAAATCATAGCTAAGACATACATTTATCAGTACGGGCTTCAATCCAAACATAAAGATATATTAAAATCAAAAAAAAATTTAAAGAACCATAAATCTAATGCATTAAGTTCAAATAAAAGAAGTCTCACAAAGCTACATAGGTTCCTTGGTCCCAACAACTAGAAAAACTACACTAATTTTAACAATCCGTAGAAAAGAAGAGATAAGGAAGCTCCAATCCTTGATTACAAAAATAAGAGGAAAGAAAAAAAAAATCTAATGCTTTATATGAATAGATAATGAAAAAAAATGAAGAAAATGAGTGGTCATTTGCCTAAACCAGCTACCCGAATCAAAAGTTTCGAGCAAAATACTGAAGAGGAGATTAGCATCATGACACCATTCCCTATTTTCAGCCTTCTGTGAAGAGCGCCGAGCCACAATGCCAAAGGGCACCACAGAGCTCTCGCCTGGGAGCTGTTTGTCATTTTCTATTTTGTTTGAAGCCTCAAAAGCCCTGGATAACTTCAGCTTCAAATTAAACTCTGAATAGCCTCTAACGCACTAGAATGAATGATTTGCTCAAATTCCTACAAATATAAACATATAAACACATTAAACATCACAAGCAAGTAAGATTGGAGGCACTAAAATAACTCTTTTTGAGAGCAACAATACTAAACAACCAATGAATTTCCATACAAGCATGCTTTGGTTCCTGCTACTTGAGATTACCACCAATTAATTGTCACAAATTGTAGGCCGATCACTAGAAAAGCAATAAAAGTATGTAAGGGAGATCGATCCAAACATAATCCAAGTCATAGAAATTCAAATGCACCAAGAATCACAACCATTCATAAGATGTAAATCTAAATTACAAGTCCTCACAACAAAATACAAATGGGTCTCTTCCTCAACCTAAACTAGAGAAGACTTACCTTAGCCACTAAACATTGAAATAAAAAATTTCATGGCAAGATTAGTCTCCAAAGTATGAAAAGTAGGCTAAAATAAAAAAACCAAAGAAAAGGATGAAAGGAGGCGAGATCTCAGGGGATAATTTAACCTTAAACAACAAAGGTATATTTATAGAATAGTCGAGAGCATCGTGGTGCTACTAATAGCGTTGCAGTGGTGTTACAAAATTTCCTTACATGCATCAAACCTTTCAGCATAGTGGCACTGCTCTTCTGTTCATCTACTAGAAATGATGCTAAGCCTAGTGAGAGTGGGAACAACTCCCTAAACATGGGGAGTTATTTCCTACTTAATAATATTAAAATAATAATAATATTAATTTAATTATAATATATTAAATCATATTTAATATATATAATAAAATTAATTAGTTAATAAATTAAATATCACATATTTAATTTAATTTGAATCATATTCAAATAATCTCTTCTCACATAACCTATAGTTTTAATATGAATCTCATTCATATTAATTTAAACAGACAGTTTTTATATGGATCTCATCTCATATAATTAATATTTAAATCTTATTTAAATATTTATCTCTCTTATAACATAAAGTATAAATGATAGCACTGAAAATGTGTTATCTAGTTCCGCTTAATTCGAGGTTTGTCCCTTCAATTTTACTTGTTTATTTAGCTATTTTACAGATATTGAGCACTTCCAAGGTAGAACTGGCGTTAGAGTTGAAGTGGAGCCAAATTGGGCCATACGGAGTTAAATTGCATTAACTGGGAGAGAGAGAGGCAAAATGAAAATTTTGCCCCAAAGTATGGTGGAACGATGCTACCTAGGCACCACTGTGGTGCTTTTTCCCGAGAGGCTGAAGTTGCCATAACGCCCCTGGCACCACAGCGCTCTAAAGACAAAACGGGGAAGAAATTTGCGATAGCGCCACGTAGCTGTCTGATAACTTGTAGAAATACAAGTTATTATAGTCACTATTTGAATTAATTAGAGTAACTTTAGAGCTAAACACATGATTTTGGTAGTTGAATTATGTAAAATGTATTACCATGCGTTGGCACCATTTACAAAAAAAAATACCTGAAAAATTATGAGCTTTTCTGTTCTTAACGCAGGATTAAGAAGAAAAGAAGCACAAATAACCCAAGTACCAGAGAGAAAGCTGCTACGATAACAAAAGTGGAAACCCATGCGTCGAGACCATGTGTTGAGAAAAAGTAGATACAGACGCTTGGGCAAAAGTTGTCATGTCAAATGCAAAAGGATAACACGTTATCAGATCATGGCAGAACTAATGGGCCGACAATGTGAAAAGTCTGCGCAGCAGGGCATGGAATTTAATGCAAAGGTTTCAGGTCATCATGAGTTCAACTTTTCGACGACTATAAATAGCCTAAAGCTTCTCCATTCAAGGGAAGAGAGAAACGAGTTCAAGAGGTAAAGGCTCTGCACAAATTATCCCTCACCATAACCAACTTCCATTTCATGCTCCTGTGAGAAGGATTCTGAGAACATTCAGAGTCGTCTCCTAGTGAGTGAGAACCTTCACCCTATGCCATTTATGTATCAGATAGCTACCATCTCAAGCCTCCATGAAGCTTGCGTTGCCAATGGCAGCTTGACGTATTCCATTTCTGTTTTATCTCCACTTCTCTCCTTCTTACTTATGTTTTGTTAATGACATTCGAGAGAATGGTTTATTTTCTTAATATAAGTTTGATTGACGATTATCTTCCATTTATTTCCATATTAAATATCGTACACCATGTTGTTTGCATATTAAATGAGTTAGATGTTAGAAGTTAGTTTTTTTCTCTTAAGCAATACTAAGTATGTTACATCTTGATTAATGCATATCATTAGCTTGCATAGCTTTGTCTGACAAACAAATTTAACAAGCACGATTGTCTAACTTGAGAGATTGGATGGTTAATCTTTAACATTTATCAAGACTAGATGAGGTTCAGAGATGTAGTTCATCTTTTACTAACACAAACTTACCATGCGTCTTAGAGATAAGATTAATGTGGTGTCGAAACATCGAGAGATGAATTCACAAACTCAAAGTTTGTAGGTATGTAATTATACTTAGATATGCTTAAGTAACAACTAGCTCCTGCATTAACTCTATTTTTATCGCATGGTTCCACCATCATTCTCAACGCATGCTATCTGACACTAAATGACATTTGACTAACCTTCGCTGCGTCTAGCTCATTGTTAGTTGTAGGAAATTTTATTCATTCTTTATGTATAGTTTTAGGTACATACAACTCATGCACATAATACATGTATAGTCACCACATAGTCTTGTATCTATTCTCAACGCCTAGTTATTACAAATCCCTGCGTTCGACCCTGGACTCACCAGGAAATCTATAAGAGCTTATACTTGGGTTTTTATAAGAAAACTTGCTTATTAATGATCATACTTGAGTAATTCTCGACTCATCTTTGTACGGAATTATAACATCTAATATACTTTATGCAACAAGCTCTGAAATCAAATAAAAAATCCAACACTGTCCCAAGTCCCGCTATGCTCCAACTATTTTATAAAAGTCAAGCTTCGATTTTAGGTCAATCATTAGCCACCAACAGACTTTCTTCATCACTTTCTCTCTATTTTCTTCTCTTTTGACCGATTCTTGTATAAAATTTTATTGTTGATGCCCATTATGACGATTATGGGCTAAAGGTAACGATTTTCCAGTTTGGGTTTTAGGAATTTTTTTTCTCTATTCCAATGTATTTGTAAGATTTTGAACCATATTTTGTGATTATTGGATTCAATTCAATTCCAATTTGATTTAAATCATATTATCGGACGCACGGGGATGTATGATTATTTCTTTAAATTAATATGTAATACGTGACACTTGATTGCATGTTGATTGGTAGAAAAAATAGGTTAGGTTGGCTTGCGATTCAAATTAGATTAACATTGATCCAATCGACTTAGAATTGATCCGATAAAATGCGATTAGAACGAACTTTATTTTGCATTCCTTTCATCGATTCAATTTGTACTAATAGGACAATTTAATTGGCCAATTAAATTGGTTAGGTGTAAGCAATCCTTTAATTTCGGTAATGAAGAATCAATGACCAAATTTATGGAAAGGAAAAAATCCATTACAACCCAAGCTAGAATTCTCTCATATAAATTTTAACTCTTTTAATTATTGCTTTATTTTTTTTTATGCGACTTAATTGCTTTGCAAACAACCATCTCAATACATGCCCTTCAGTTACCCAGAATTGTTAATTGCTTGATTGAGAAATACTAGTGCAACCTGTGTTCGTCCAGACCTTGCCACTATTACGGTTTGGTAAGCACGGTAAATTTATTTGGCACAAGATTGGGTGACAAATCCATGCCTTTCAATCAATTTTGAATGTCATTAAAAAATAACTTTATATTATAATGTATCTATATACATTATACTAATTGAATCATATACAATTAACTCCCTTATTAATTTGAACATTTCAAATTAATCCAAAATAATAGATTCTTATACAAAGCCTTAATGAGATAGCAAGGGAACCTTATGGACCTATAGATTAGAAGCTCCAATGATATGAGATTAATTAATTAAACTCTTTAATTAGATTAATGATGTGCGATTTCGCAAGTGCACGAGTCAAGTTATAATATAAAATGGTTTAAGTCCGAGTATCATATCCACTGGATTGAATTGGATATATTCACTTAGCTATTCAATAATTGAATTGATTTTACCCAAGGGATAAACCTCGAATTTGGATTTTGAAAACATGAGAACAAGGAAACAAGAGCAGGTGAAATTTCAAGGGATAAAAGTGTTCTAGGGTGTTAATGTTATTAATTACTTCATTAAGTCATGCTTTAGGTTTTCATAGAATTATGTGCAAATAATATGTTTATGTCTAGAAACTAATACTCGGATTACTTTCTCTAAAAAAAAATTCTTTATTATTCAACCTAATAGATTACTAATTTCTTGAAACCAAGTTAAGAAGTATAGTATTAAGATTAGTCGTGATCAACTTTCTCGAATAACATAGCTATTTTTATGAAAGATTAGTAGAGATTCAATGACATAGATACATTAACATAAATTCATAATTAAATCATCCAACGCCTTAAAACCATGAGTTTAACCACACATAGCCATAAAATACATATTTTCATATGAATTCTTAAGCATAAAAGTAAAAGGGAAAGAGAAACTTAGGAATAAAAACTCTCGAATTGATTTCCGTTGTTGAACTCCTTCAATCTCCATTTGATTGTAGCAAACTCATACCTTTTGGGCTCTCTTTTCTCTATAATTTGTGTGCCTCCTTTGGGACTCTCTTGTGTATTTTCTGTTTATAGAGTTGCTGAGATCTTTTAAATTTTGCACTCTTGGAGAGCGCAGTGACGTTGTCCGTCATAATAGGGGCAGCATAGCAACGCTCTTTGGTAGTGTCGTGACGCTGTCCGATATTGTTGTCTGGTTCTGAGTGTAGCGCCACAACGCTACAGCGTTCACTCCACAGTGTAGCAACACTCTCGGCAACCGCAGCTACGGTTCAGCAGAATTCCAAAATTGATGCTCTCGGCTGCACTGCAATGTTTCTAGGATTTTTCCACTTCTTCTTCAGTTTTTCACATGGTTTTCGCTCGGTTTGGTTCCTTTGACTTATAATCCTTATTTTCTTCATTATCACATGAAAACCAATAGCAAACACATTAAATCCAATAAAACATCCCTAAATTAAAGGCAAGAAATGCAGTTTTTAGGTATTTTTCAATTAATCAATATTTATTAACTGTAGGTGGCGGACATAATTTGTCGCCCAGTTTCGTGCCAAATAAATTTTCTGAACTTTACAAACAGCAGTAGTGGCAAGCCGAGTTGAATACAGGGAGCACTATGAATTCTCACAATTTGATAGTTCTCAATTCAGGTAACCGGAGGGGGGATTTGTGAAACGGTTGATTGCAAGAAAAAACTAAATTTCATAAAAATAAAATTTGGAGGTAAAAGGAGTAAAATTCAATTGGAGAAGCTTTAGCTTGGGTTGGACGGGATTTTCTTTATTTAATGTTCTTGTTCATTGGTTCGTCATTACTAAGTTCGTTATACTTGCACCAAATCAATTTAATGGGAAAGGCCAATATTAAATTGTCCTAATTGACTAATTGAAATTAAAACAAACTGATGAAAGGCATGCAAAATTTGTATTAAGTCTAATGGCATTAAGTTCAAAGAAAAATTAGGCGGAACATTTAACTGGAAAGGCCTAGGTTAAAGGTTCTATCGATTTAATCCTAGGTTGATTAGAACAATGCGCATCACAATTTAGATTTGCAAGCTAACGTAACCTATTGCTTCCATGATCGACATACAACCAAATGTCACGAATTGTAATATAATCAAAGCAATAATCAAAATGAACACCAGTGTAACAATTTGATCAAAATAATATTTATTTCATAATTAAATCATACGTTCAAAGAATTAAGTTCAAAAGCTCCTAAGAACATCGATTACCAAGAAGAATCCCTAATACCCAAGCTAGAAAATAGTTACCTTAGCCTTGATACATGCTTCTACAAAACTAATTTTATGGAAAAGAAAAATCGCAGAAGATCTCCTAGTTCACACTTCGGATTTGTCTCGATTGCTCCCTCTATTCGACTGGCGACTAGGAAATTTTATGCCTAAAATTAGACTGGCACTGCAACGCTATAGGACAACACCGCGATGCTGCAAAACACAGAGGCCTCTGGAAAAAGCACAGTGTCGCAGCACCATGCTAGAGCGCGATGTTGCATTCGTCAAAATCCGTAGCGCTGCGATGCGATAGTGCAGTGTCGCGGCGTTGTCTTCAGTTTGTAAATAGGCGCCTTCTTGAAAAACCGCAGCACTGGTGCCGTGCTAGCGCGGTGGCGCCAAGCTACTTTGCAGCCTTCTCTCTCCATTTTGCTCAATTTGCCTGCTAATCATCTCGTTTAAACCTGAAGTGCATGCAAGCTGTCCCAAGGGCCTCAAATACTCATAACCTGTCTAAATCAAGAAGTAAACTAATTAAAAGGTAAGAACGACCCCGAATTAAGTGAAGTGAGATAGCATATTTTGAGTGATATCAATAGGTCACTCCACTAAAGACCTACAGCTGCACCCTTCGCACTATAAATATATTTTTGTGTCCATGGAAATAACCAATCAACAGTAAGTTGACCTTTCATAAATTACTCGTAACTATAGTTGGGTAAAATTACCATTTTACCTCTGTAGTTACATTTAACACCTCAAGTACCACTAGTCCCTCTAATGAACAAACAATTTATAGTCCAACTATAAACCAACCTCTCTCGGGTAAGTGAGAGGGAGAGACCTCTTTGTTCAAACCCGAAATCAGTCCTTAAGGGAGCAAGTTATCTACTTACCCTAAAGATGGGAAGGAGTGAATTTCATCTTGTGAGGATATGTTCCCAGCTCCGTATTTAGAAAAATCCTAAAATGGTAGACATATTGAGTTGGCGATCTGACCACTCTCACCATACAAATCAAAGGGTTTTCCTCATAGATAGGAGTTCATAACTCACTCAGGATTAAGGTCGAGTCACCTATAGTCATCCTATGAAATATTAACTTCTTCAATTAACAGCGTTACAAAAGAAATTAAACATTTTGCAGTCCGGTCTTATACAAACTCTTTGCATAGGATAGCCTCCATTCACATGTCTCAACATGAACGATTAGGATCAAATCGTTTGTAATACTTTACAAATCTTGTAACAATTATAAAGTATGTCGTATCTGTAATGTTACAAGAATAAGGCACCCAACCTTATCCCTATATTACATACCTTTTGGTTATTACTTAAACATGATGCATCTTTGTTTGTCAACCACATATATGTTTAAGTTTACATAAAATAACCGTGGATCTTAGTTTATCGGATTGAGTTAATGCAAAAGAAAAATAAAATAACTGTCTGCCTAGGCACTAGGTAGTGTTTGGGCGCTTCCTTATACGCATGCACATCTGATGTTTGGAGCACATAGGAACTCCAATGCGCACTTTAAGTGCTAACCGCAAGTGTATAGGTCAAGTTATTATATAAGACGGTGAAGTCCGAATATCGTTTTATTGAGGATCAAATTGTGAAGGTTTAAGTTACTTAGCTATTCTAGAATCGAATTAATTTTATTTAAGGATTGGAATTCAAGTTGTGAATTTTGGAAAATATAAACTAAATAAGCAAACCAAATAAATTAAGAAACACAAGAGTTAGAGATTTTTAGGGTGATGAATCCTTGTTTACTTCATCATGCAATATTCTAGGGTTCATGAATTTTATTACAATTCATATGCTTAAGTATAGAAACTTACTTCCAAGTTATTTTCTCTCAAAAATAACATTTTCTCATGCAACTCAAATGATTACAAATTTCTTGAAACCAATACAAATTATATGGTATTAAGAGTAGTCTTTAGCAACTTTCATTGTTAACCTAACTATTCTCATGAAAGATTAACAACAATTCATTGTTATAGATCTAGTTAGACATACAATCTGCCAACCATACATCTAACCTAACATTCGAAGATGGCCAATCCACAAGAATTAAGCACAATAAAAATGATAAGCATAATCATTACAACAAAACCATGAATATTCTACAATATTAACATAACTTCATAAACAATTCATCAATACCCTAAAACTAAAGAGTTAGCCACTCATAGCTTTAAGCAACATGTTCATAAACAAATTAAGCATAGAAAGAGTGTAAAGAAAGGAAAACTCTACTAGGAAGAAGCCTTTGATTAAGGAGGAACCGCCAAGATGTCCTTCAGTCTTCACGTCGAGAACTCGAACGACACCAAGACTCTCTCTCAAACTCTCCTCTCTTCCTTGCAGCCAACTCACTCTTTGAGACTCTTTTGGTGTGTTAATTCGTGATTTCTTTATGTGTAAATTCGTGTCTAGGGCTGTTGGAAACCCTCCAATTTATAGAATTTGCTACCTAAAATTCTTTCCAAAAATGCAAAATCTTTGAAATAGGAAAGCTGGCGCTGCGACGCTGACCAATATGGAAAGTCGGCGCCGCTGTGCTACTGAATGGTGTCGCGACGATGACACTGTGTTGAAGCAGACTGATCTCTCGGAAAAAAGCGTCGCGACTGTATCATAGTCTCCATACCTTTTCTTCTTAGACAACACATCCTTCATAAACTTGGCATACTTAGGCATTTGTTCTGATGCCTCTGCAAAAGGAAGGTTAATTTCCAACTTTTTGAATATGTTTAAGAATTTAGAAAATTGAGCACCAATCTTTTTCTTTTGAAATCTTTGAGGAAAAGGTAAAGTGTTAGGGATAAAAAAAGTTGAGTTAGAAGTACTCCCTATGTTGGACTTTGATTTCTCCTTTTCCTTAAATGCATTCTCTTTTAGTGGAACATCCTCTATGATGGCTTCATCCTCATCTTGTGGCAGCTCATCATCGTCTATCATGATGTGCTTGTTCAACTCCTTGCCACTCCTTAATGTTATGACATTGCATTCCTCCTTTGGGTTCTTCTCCGGACAACTTGGGAATTTACCTTTTTGCATTGTGTGGAGAGATGTGGCCATTTGACTAAGTTGAACCTCCAAGTTTTGAATTGCCTTACCTTGGCTTTGAATGGTGCTTGCTATAGCTTGGACCGAATTTTTCAATGTGGTCGTCCTTGATCTTGACTCTTTGACAAAGTCAAGCATTATGTTCTCCAATGATAATGTCTTTGCATTCCCACTCCATGGAATCCTTGAGGTGCTTGCAACACATTTTGTTGTTGGCATATGAGAAGTTCCCATGATTCCTCAAGCTGGGATGATAGTGAGTCAGGAGTTGTTGTTGAACTCGGTATTGTCCTCTATCCACATAATTGGCTACCTCTAACTCACTTGACTCTTGTTGACTTGCCATGGCCGCAAAAGAAGCTCTGGATGGTGGACTTGCTTGGGTTTGGCTTCCTTGAGACAATTTAGATAAAGCATTAGTTAGAGAAGCCAATTGAGCTTTTAGAGATTTTACCTCATCCACCTCATATACTCCGGCGGCTTTTGGGTTGATTGGAGAAGACCGTTCACACGGCCAATTATACGATGTAGTGGCCAAGTATTCTAGTATAGTGTAGGGCTCTTGAGCATTCTTTGAGAAAATTGACCATCCGGCGGTTGCATCTAAAATGAATTTGGTTGAGCTTGATAATCCATTGTAGAAGAGTTGAATTTGCAACTAATCCGGGTAGCCATGTTGAGGACATCTTCTTAAGAGATCCTTATACCTCTCCCAAGCCTCATAAAGTTGTTCATCCTCAAGTTGGTGGAATGTTCCAATCTCCGTCCTTAGTTTTTAAGATTTAGCTGGTGGAAAATATTTGTTCAAGAAGGCTTGATCTGAGATCTCCCACATAGTGATACCATCTGGAGGGATGGTTTCCAACCAATCCTTTGCTCGGTCCTGTAAAGAGAAAGGAAAAAGTCTTAATTTAATTGCATCATTAGAGACACCATTCATCTTTACCGTTCTGCATATTTCTCAGGACCGTAAGTGCTTGTGAGGATCTTCATTAGTTCTTCCTCTAAAGGCTAGCTCTCTAACCATTTGGATCAACCCCGGTTTCAACTCAAAGTTGTTGACATTGTGGTTACATTCATGATGCCGGGTTGATTTGCCGGTAATGTAAGTTGTAAGTAGTCCCGAATTATCTTTGGTATCTCCTCCGCCATCTCCTCGGTGTGATTGTGTTGAACCCTTAGATTCCTTCTACGCGTCCTTTCAATCTCAAGACCAAGAGGGAGAATGTTAGTATTATCACGAAGCATAAATCGTCAAATTATCAACCAAATAATACTATACACCTCAAATTAAGATCTATCAATTCAAATGAATTTTAAATAACAAAAACCGTTCTTTACATCCTCGGCAACGGCGCCAAAAACTTGATGCGCACTTTAAGTGTTAACCACAAGTGTACGATGTAAGCACTGACTTAAGTGTTGGGAAGAGACAAGCGAGATTGTGGCTATGCGTTGTTAGAGGAAAAGTAGCCAAGAATGAGAGCAAATTTTTGGCTAAGTGTTGGCCAAGACTATGCGTTGGTGAATGAGGAGGAAAGTTGAACATTTTGAGTGGCCATGCGTTGCTGATGGAATCACAAAAGGTTGCGAGCTGAAGTAGTTACCCGCATTGGAGGATAAGTGCTTGCTGGCGGGGGAAGAAATGAGCTTGAACCATCATGCGTTGGTAAGGCCATGCGCTAAAGCCACTCTGCGCCAAAGATAAAGTGTCTCTATGCGTCGAAGACAGCAGTCTCTATGCGTCAAAGACAGAGCAACCGCAATGCGTCGAAGACAACGATCTCTATGCGTCGAAGACAGAGCAGTCTCTATGCATCGAAGACAGCGGTCTTTATGCGCCAAAGATAAAGTGGTCTCGATGCGACGAAGTTAGTGGTGTGAATGACTGAGTTGCATGCGTCGAAAGTAGGAGGCGTCGAGGACACCAGGCGTTGAGAATGGCTATTGTTGAAGGCGTTGAGTATGTGGCGTTATAGGTGCCTTGCATTGAAGTGAGAGGAGAACCCCTACGCGCCAGCCTGCCTTTGGGAACTTAAGTCGGTGATATAAATAAAGGAAAGTGAATTAAATATTTATTAATTTTAGACACTTCGAGAACTTAAGTCACTTTCACTTTCCTACGAACTACAAGGGGAGATAGAAGAGGGTGTTCTGGTGGATTTTGAACGAAAGTATATTCATCTTGGAGTTGAAATCTAAGCTGGAAGGGAAGATTCTTGGTGGATGCACAAGCTGGACAGTGTCTGATGTTCGGAGTAGAACAAATCGAGAAGAACGAGTCTAGGGCTGAAACTTTAAGGTCAGTAAGTTAATATAATCCTCAACAATTCTCGTGAAGGATGGTAAAGCTAGAATTGAAGTTAAATGTGCGAAATGTTAGGTGAAAGCAACGGTTACGGAGTTGGTGTAAGCTAGGGCAATGCAGAGTAAACTTGGAATAGTTGGAGAACGAAAGAGAGTTGAGTCTTGGAATTTTGAGGTAACTTGTAAAACTCAATTCTCTACAAATTTGTAGAAGGGAAGGAGTTCTAAATCTGTCTGTATGTATAACTTTAATAGAATAGGAGTAAGAACAGAAGGAGAGGAAGATAGCTCGGTTGTCGGGTGCTGCTAAGAACCGGGTCTCGCTGAGTTGATAAAGTATAGATAGCGAGACGAGTGTCGTTGAGACGCAAGGGAGTTTTTTGTCTCACAAAACTCGCTGGGTATCGCTAGGTATCGCTCCTCAGGTAAAGTCACGCTAGTCTTGCTCCACCTAGTATCGCTAGTACCATGACTGGTTGAGTAGTATCGCTTGTATCTCGCTTATTATTACTTTAGGAAAAAGGGGAGGCTCGATGTTGAGTAATGATTAGAATTTACTTATGCATACTTATTGATCAAGTAAAGGAAAGTGTAACGCAAGGAAAAATGTCTATTTCAGGCCAGAAGGAGATAGGGAAGGCGTATAATCCACTCAAGGCCTAGGAAGAGTTGTGAGTGACACCTTTCTTGTCACACCCTCTCCCGGATTATCCTCCCTAACCCGAGAGGAGATGTGAAGACAGCAACCTTGACTCCTCTGTAAGGTTCACTGTCCAACCATTTTCACCAAAGACGGCCCAGATGAGGTTCTTGCGTAGGCAAAGCATCCTGAACTCGCTTGCTACCTAGAAAATTAGAAAAACATGGAAAAACGTGAGCTAAAGCCCTGTGAGTGACTGGTTTTGTAAAACTATCTTTTCTTCAAAAACAGGCATGTTACATTTATACACATAAAACAAGGATTCAACATAATAGTTCAAACAAACATATTTTGTACAAATGCTTTATCAATCTCGTAAATCCGTTCCAGAATGATTAAACAGAAAACCGTTTGGTTTTTCAATCTTTTCCCTTAGTTGAGGCGGAGCAAGACTCAACGCTCTCAACGTCGAAAACAACCTTAGTTGGGGTGGAACAAGACTCAACACACTCAACGTTAAAATCATCCCTGGCTTGATGCGGAGCAAAACTCGACGCACCAGCCAAATCAACCTCTATGTGCACATAGGAATATGGCGGGTTGCCCAAGTACCTTCTCATGTCCTTGAGTACTGGGTCCCGAGGAAACTCACGTGCCTTCTCATGTCCTTGAGCACTGAGCCTCCTCTAAAACATTGTATCAATCAGTTTACATAATTAGTTCACATGAAACCTTTTATAGAAAACAACATAATTCTTGATAACCAATATTTCGAAACATGCGTTTCAATATCTAAAAAAAAAACCATCAGATAAAACATGCATTTTTAAACAATATATCAAATATCATGCGTTTCAAATGATTCATCACAAACCATATCTTAAAGAACATTTTCAGTAACAACTTATTTGAAGAAGAAAGGTGTCACTCACTAGTCACTTAAGAATTTCCTCTTTTCCCCTTGAAATCCTACGTTCCCGAGCCTTTGAACGCAAGGCTTGCGTTTCTAACCCGCAAGGTTGCTCAGTTGGACGCAGCGTGCAAGATCTTCTAGATGCGTCGACCTTCTTGGACGCAAACCTCCTTTTACAGACGCAAGAGTTCCTTCTTCTGCCTTCGTTCTCTTTCTCTCAAGGATTTTTACTTCCGAAACATCAGTCATTACTCTTCTCTCTAGGTCCTATTTATAGAGGGCTTGCCATCCTACTTCTCTCTTTTGCCACTTGATTGCCACATGTCACGCTGCATGTCTGACTAACCATGCATTAGTCCAAGTGTCACCTTGCATGAAACACTTAACACATCTTTTTAACACCTCCTACTTTAAGGTGTCAAGTTTATATGAAGCCACCTGGCCTTTATAAATTTATCTTTATGCGTCCAACATTTTCCAATAGACAACCATTCATTCAGCACAACATCCTCATGCGTTCTTTGAGTTCCCTTTAAGGTTTGAGCTTCACTACTCATTTTTCTAACTCTCAGCCAACTACATTACTGTCTTTGACACATAGAGATAGCTGTCTTCAACGCATAGGGACCTCAACGCATAACAATCTTACCAACGCATGGTAAGCCAAGTACGTTTCTTCCCCTGCCAACGCGGCCACTACTTCAGCTCAAAACCATTCGTGATCATCCTCAACGCATAGCTGCACTATTATAAACCAGTGCTTACACAATGCCACTAGGCGTTAATGACAAATGCCCAATATTATGCGTTTGTACCTCATCGCATCATACCATGCGTCCAACTCCTTCCTTATGTCCATAATAACTTCTTCTCAAGCTTTTCCTCTACGCATTGGTCCTACTGTGTTTACCTTCATCCTGCGTCCATGACCACCTTCCCATCCTTGGACATTCCTTGATTATTCCCAAGGTTATTCTTTTAATCCTTTTCCTTGCACTTAACTATTTCTCTTAAGATAGATTGGCATGCGTTCACCACATACTCCAGTTTTTATGTTTACTTCACAACCTTAATAACTAATGGTAGCCACCTTCAACTCATAAGCCCCTCGTCGCATAGCTAATAGCCGTCCTTAACACGTGAACTCCTCAACGCCTTACTGATAACCTTCTCAACGCCTAGCTGATAACCTTTTCAACACATAAACTTTATCAACGCATAATAAGACTTCTTACCCACACTTTATTCCATACTCTGCTATTTCACTTTTCACCCTTGGCCATTAGTAAATATTTCCTTTTAACTTCCTATACATCACTGTACTTCCAGGATGTATAACGTAAACCAAGTTATAACCCTCTTATTCAACCTTTTAGATTTCGAGGTTACCCTTCTATGCGTCCACTAGGTATACCCAACGCTTTGCTTTCAACTCTACAGCATATCCAACGCCTGAACTCAGTTTCCTTTTTATTAGCTCATAAGACCATTTCTACGTAAGGTTGTTTATCAATTATTAGCTATTAAGAATTTCAGTTCCCTCAACGCGTCGCTTTGTCAACGCATAGAAATTTTCCCAATATAATAACCTTCAACGCTTAACGGCCTCTTCTGCACATGCTATACCATATTCGGGGACTTCTTGATCAGCCCAATGAACCTTCATAGTACATAGCAAACTCCCAACGCCTAGCCGCTGCTCATCACATAGTTTTTCAATCCATCGCTAACCTTCAGCGCATAGTTACAGCTTATCGCATGGCTTACCAACGCATAGTCGTGATCAATACTCAATAGTTCTTGTTCCTTTTTCCTCCATACTATTGCTCTTCACAACGCCTAATGCATTACTTTCCTTAACTTCACTTCCCGACGCGTTGTCAACCTTTCCAACGCAAGGTACTTTTCCTACGTGATGGTTCTACTTCACTTTACATCATCGACGCGTGGTACTTCACCCCATTCAACTTGCCATCATTAAAACCTAATCTCATAGCTTGGTAACTCCTCAATATTGAATACCATGCGTTAGAGCTTAACCATCTATGCGTCAACCTGATTTCCATAATACATCTAACTTCAACCAATTTCCAACTATACCTTTAGTCCTTCATTCTCACCATTTTCCTAATATCATTCATTTCAACGCACAGAATTCCTTGACCATTATTCAATAATTCCACAAACTTAACTTTTCCATTTTAAAAGTCCCACTAATCCACATCTTTTATCCTTTTATCCTTACTAGCCATTTTGAATACCTAGGTTTTTGGAGAGAGGGTATTACATTTCTCCTTCAAATCGATTTTTATTGAAAATATTCTTATAAGATATGGTTTGCGATGAATCGATTTAGAAAGCATAATGTTTGATTTATTGTTCACAAGGCATGTTAAATGTTTTCTAAGTTGTTAGAACGCATTTTTATGAAATGTTATTGATTAAAGATCTGTATGATTTTCTACGAAAGGATTCTCAAAAGAACTATTTATGCGAACGGGTTTCTAAAATGTTTTAGAGGAGGCTTAGTGCTCAAGGACATGAGAAGGCACGTGAGTTTCCCCGGGACCCAGTACTGAAGGACATGGAGAAGGTACTTGGGCAACCCGTCATATTCCTATGTGCACATAGAGGTTAATTTGGCTGGTGCGTCGAGTTTGCTCCGCATCGAGCCAAGGATGATCTCGATGTTGGGTGTGTTGAGCCTTGCTCCACCCCCAACTAAGGTTGTTTTCGACGTTGAGAGCGTTGAGCCTTGCTCTGCCTCAACTAAGGGAAAAGATTGAGAAACCAAACGGTCTACTGTTTAAATTCTTCTGAAAAACGCTTATATACGATTTGAAATCGGATTTATGAAATTGATAGATTTGTGGGAAGTATGCTTTGGCTGAATAATATGTTAAATCCTTGTATGTGTTTACATATGTAACATGCCTGTTTTCAATAAAAGTTCGTTTTACAAAAACTAGTCCTTCACAGGGCTTTTAGCTCACGTTTTTCATGTTTCTTTCTTTTTTTTCCCCTCCAGGTAGCGAGGACGTTCCCGGTGCTTAGCCTACTCTAGCTCGCCCTGCCTAAGCTTCAAGTTCTTGCAACTCAATCACGTTTTGAGAGTTGTACGTGTATAATCTTGTGTAGGTGGCATGTAGATCTAGTTGTGTGAATATTGGGATTTGTAATGTGGGTTGTACAAGTATACTGTGGACGAGTAGCAAACTTAATTATATATATATAAGTTTTGTGGTTTCTATGAGTAAAGTAAAATATACATGGTATGATCTGTTAGGATTATCAGGCACAGATGGACAGTTTATGTCACAAAAGGGGTGATGTCTACTGTCCTCACATCTCCTCTTGGGTTGAGCGCGATAATCTGGGAGGGGGTGTGACATATGAGCCAAGTTATAATATAAGACGGTAATGTCCAAATATTGTTCCATTGAGGATCTAATTGTGAAGATTTAAGTTACTTAAGTATTCGAGAATCGAATCAATTTTATTTGAGGATTGGAATTCAAGTTGTGAATTTTGGAAAATATAAACTAAATAAGGCAAGCAAATAATGTAAGAAACACAAGAGTCAAAGAGAGTTCTAGGGCAATGAATCCTTGTTTACTTCATCATGCAATATTCTAGGGTTCATGAATTTTATTACAATTCATATGCTTAAGTATAGAAACTTACTTCCAAGTTATTTTCTCTCAAAAACAACATTTTCTCATGCAACTCAAATGATTACCAATTTCTTGAAACCAATACAAATTATATGGTATTAAGAGTAGTCTTTAGCAACTTTCATTGTTAACCTAACTATTCTCATGACAGATTAACAACAATTCATTGTTATAGATCTAGTTAGACAAACAATCTACCAACCATACATCTAACCTAACATTCGAAGATGGCCAATCCACAAGAATTAAGCACAATAAAAATGATAAGCATAATCATTACAACAAAACCATGAATATTCTACAATATTAACATAACTTCATAAACAATTCATCAATACCCTAACACTAAAGAGTTAGCCATTCATAGCTTTAAGCAACATGTTCATAAACAAATTAAGCATAGAAAGAGTGTAAAGAAAGGAAAACTCTACTAGGAAGAAGCCTTTGATTAAGGAGGAACCGCCAAGATGTCCTTCAGTCTTCACGTCGAGAACTCGAACGACACCAAGACTCTCTCTCAAACTCTCCTCTCTTCCTTGCAGCCAACTCACTCTTTGAGACTCTTTTGGTGTGTTAATTCGTGATTTCTTTATGTGTAAATTCGTGTCTAGGGCTGTTGGAAACCCTCCAATTTATAGAGTTGGCTGCCTAAAATTCTTTCCAAAAATGCAAAATCTTCAATTAGGAAAGTTGGCGTCGCGACGCTACCTAATATGGAAAGTCGGCGCCGCTGCAATGCTGAATGGTGTTGCGGCTGATAACTTGTAGAAATACAAGTTATTATAGCCTTTTTCATAGATAAATAGAGTTTAAATAGAGAAGCATGCGATAGTTTATGCTAAATTCTATTAATAAATCTTCCTTTGCGTTATACTCTTGTATTTTTATGAAGATAGTGATTTTACCACTTGTTGAGCCTAAAACGCATGTTTTAACACAGGAATGCAGACGATGCGTTGATGACTTCTTAACGCAGGACGACACGTTAGCAATCTGTTCTTCATGGACGCATGATCTGAACGGAACGCAAACAACCTGACGACGCGTTAACAACAACTCAACGCATAACCACGCGTTAGCAACCTACGACGCGTTGACATCGGCCAAACTATGCATGGACGCGTAGACAACCGTTATGGCAAGGGGCTGAGAATCAGATTGGAATCTTGAGAGATTGATGGATGATTGACAAACATGATTTGCGGCTAAAGTGGTGGATCTTAATTGGCCCGAGAATTACGCAATCAAGCGAGATGGACGCAGTATCAATCTCGCCACCAATCAAGCAGATTTGTCATTAACTGAGATATCATCATCTATAAAAGGGCAACTCTGCGAGATGAGAAAGGTTGTTGATTCTCGAAAGGACTCCATAAGTGACAGCAGAGTTCTCTCAGACTTCAGCTGGAGATGAATAGCTCGAGAGAGAAGAGTCTTCCGTCCGCCGCACCACTTCACAGCAGATCATCATGCTTTCATCCAGGCGACTCAAGACATTGACGCCTTCCCTGCTTTCTTTCTCATTTTCTATCTTAATTTTAGATTTGTATCAAGGAATTGAACTGATCGAAAATTGTATCTCATTTCATCAATACAATTATCTTCCATGTCTACTCACTTTTCTAAACTTTCCGCTTTCTATTTTCAAACCATGAGTAACTAATCACTCAGGGGTCTAGGGTTGCGTTAGCATCTAACTAGGAACCACAGTGTACCTATTTTATCTTGTCAATTGAGAGCTTAATCCGATGCTTATGTCCATCTGACAAATCGATATAAGTAGTAATAATCAGACTGCTCGAGAGGGTAAGTGATTGTGGAACTCAATTGACAAGGACCAAGTAGTGTTACCTGTCTATGGGGATAACCTTGGTTCTTAACACTCTCCTATGCGTTATAGACATATAACGCATAGCAGCTGACAACCGGGAGAAGAGTCGCAAGTATGAATAGAATACTACTGTGCGTTTCCGACGTTAGATGTTAATCAACCCGAACCCTTTTCTTTATCCATTCACACACATCTTTAGCTGAACTTGCTGTGTCGCATGCTTTCCATATTCCACAATTTTTATTCTAGTGTACAAACAATCGCTTTCTTTAGATTAAAAACAACTTTCAAATATATATTGGTTACCGCTGTAACGCATGAAATCCAATTAAAAACTAAATCAATATAATCCCTATGTTCGACCTCGGACTCACCGGGAACACCTATTACTTTGCTTATACTTGGGTAAAAGAATAGGAAAACTTGACAAGACCACCAACGCATAGTGATAGAACGCATAGCATGTTCAAAGCATGACATGTTGAACGCATAAATACATCCTTTAGCACTTTGCGTTAGGCTAATTCACACATACAAATTACACCACAAGTTTTTGGCGTCGTTGCCGGGGATTATTTGCATTGATTTAATTATTTTATTTGGATTAATGTGTTGCAGGATTCCTCAGTCGAAGGAGTATAGTAAGTTTCTCCTCTGTCAGAAGCTTCTAACAGTATCCGAGTGAAGGGAGCAATCCATAGCTCGATATTGACCCAGAGATTGAGAGGACCTTCACCCGAAGGACTAGGTAGAATAGAAGAAGATCCAATTGCTTGGACCTAATTCATACGGCTAGAGAGGAAAATTGCCTGCGTCAGTAGGAGGATTATCGGATATGACTTACTCCTACGCCGAAAATATTTTCGACAGAAATTCATGGAACACTAATGAGTGGGTGGACAACGAATATGAATTTTGCTCCACCAATAGAAGGCAAACACAAGCTTGAAGGCTTGAAACTGATGCGACCACTAGCAGGGCTGAGCAGCAGCCCCTGAGATGCAACCCTCCTGGTTTTGACCAACGGAAACAAAACCAGTATCATCAATATTCGAGAGACCCACAAGCGGACGCATCACCCTCATTTTATTCCGTGGAATCTCTTTTACGAGAATGTTTATGTACATGTGATGCGGTGTTCTAGAGCCAAATCGCTGCATATCCCAATTTAGAAGTTTATATGATTTAAATGATAGAGGCGCTCGAAAATGAAAGGCAAGGAGCATTGCTAAGTACGACCGAAGTTCCAAGAGGGAACTTAGGAGAACAATGTCAAGGTGAGACATTGTTAAATGGGAAAATCAACCCCACAGTGCATTATGAGGGGACACAAGGAAACTTGCAACCCCTAAACGTTCCAACAAGTCAATCGATGGAGAGTACCGTGCATAATGTCCATCATTCGTCATCATCCTCCGAATCAGAGGAAGAGAAGTATATAAAGCGGAGAGAAAAGGCAACGCAGGCAGAACCTGCGTCTATATATGAAGCTACCACTTCTGGACGCATCCTGACTGATGTCCAAGAAGAAATCTCAACACCCCGCGCGGGTGATCAGGTAAAATTTAATGTAGTTAACGCGTTAAACGATCCTGATCAGTTTCAATTTTGTCCAATGAACGTAGATATCAATGAAAAGGCAAGACCCGTGAACGCGGCATTGAGAAGTGAAATCCTCAAGGATGGTGAAGATGGTGAAAATGATGAAATCCAATTACTCTCTGATGGTACAATTAAGAAATCAGACTGGAGCAATAGATCAGCGGCAAAGATCGAGCCGCTATTACAAGATCCTTCAACGCATGAGCTACAAACCAGACCAACGCATCTCAACCATGCACGCTTGAGGGAGGTCATAATGTATTTCATCGTCGCCTCTGCGTTGAACCCTGATCTCGATAAAGGCTCGCAAGTGTAATAACTGACCTTGCGTTGCCAAATGTCTACTTTTCCAAGGACGCTTTCTTTTACCCTTGTGTTATTTTCATTTAAACTTGTTCTAGTATTCACTTTTTGTATTTTGCTTTCTATCTTCTGTTTGTATTTTGTTTTTAGCATGTATTTATTTCTTTAATTTCAGTTTAATAATGTAAATGAGATAAGCATGAAAGTAGGCGTCGAGTTTTGAAACAATTTGATTTCATCGCATAGTCTATTATTCATTCATGCGTCCAACGCATAAGTAAACTATGCGTTCATTGATAAACGATCTCTGTGTTTATCGAGTTAAGGTTAGAGCCGTACATATTTTGTCAAACGCATAATACTTAACTTACAATGCATAATCTGACCTGAGAACCAGACGTTCATCAGCTATGCGTTTATCATTAGTTCACTGCGTTTAGATAGAGCACTAGGTGAAACGTAGATGTCTTCTCAGTCTACGCGTCTTTCCCAGAAAAACACTCAAGTGCCAAAACACTCAAGTGCTCTGTGTGCGTTAATTAGCCGGCCATCACACTTGATGGGTGTGCGGCTCAATAAAATTTGCCTTGATCAGTGGGATTCCGGATATCTCGAATCTGCATTTATTACCGACGGCTAAATTAGCCCTTTATAAACACGATCCGATTTCCCATTTTCCATTTTCGAAACCTTTCATCTCTCTTTAACCTCCGGCGATTTATGTTCTAGCAGAACTCATATGTCTAACCAGTCAAACCCACAAAATCAAGAACACCTCGCTGGCAATGTTTCCCCAAGACCTTCATCATCATCTACACCAGTCCCCGAGGTATTCCTTAACCCTCGATCTCCATTCTTCTCTCCACCTACATTTCATGCTTCCCGACCTGTGAGGCCTTTTGCTTCTCCGGTCAGACCAAGATCTCCAAATCCTAACCCACCGTTTATCCCAAACTTCTCTGCATCTAGAATCAAGGCGACTGCCCAAAGACCACCCATATACCCATTCTTCCGGCCATTCGCCAGAACCCTAACCTGTTCACCAGTAGTCGACGACTCCGACGACTGTGTGGAAGTTTTAAATATCCGCCCCTTGAGCCAAATCAACCCAATACCTACCCCAAAACCCAAAAGCCGGGTCAAATCTTGCATATCACGGCCCAGAATGAAAAACATAAGGGAGTTTTCCGCTGCAAACTTCAATGTCGGAAGCCAACGGTTAAGCACGAAAAACTCCGAGGCAGAGCAACCAGTTCCTGGAACGGTTCGCAATGAAGCCAGCACACTGCACGGAAGCAGTGAAGTACGCCGAAGAGAAGAAAGAGAAGTATTCGGCGACATTTTGGAGCGAATAGCTCAAGAGGAAAGAGAGGCAAAGAGTAGGTAGGATGACGAGGAGGTCAACCAGCCCTTGCCCTTTATCACGTCCACCCAGCACGAGAGGGACGGAAAAAATGGGAAGAGGAGAAGAAGAAGAAGTGGCTGTCACAGTGGGGGAAGTAAACTCTGCAAAATCCCCAGACGAGTGGATAGCCGAAATTCTGAGCGGACTGCGTGACCCGATGGACGCAACCAGCTTAGACGCCAGAAGGGAATCACCCTCGCCGGTAAAAGAGGTCCAGAGTCAGTTGAAGGAGACACGGGAGGGTGAACAGAGTCGGGGAGATAAGGAAGAAGAGGCAGTCTACAGCAAGGAGGACGTAGGCGAGCCACGTGAAACGCAAGGGTCTGTCCCTGCGTCTATCAGTCCTGAGGAGATGACACTGGACTCCAATGAAGGACCGATAAGAAAAGTTGTGATGGCCGCAGAGGCCAAGAGAAAAAGAGAAGAGGAAGAGGAAGTGGTACCCCTGTTGAGGAAGAAACGAAGGGTATCACTAGAAAATGCCGAGGATGAAGAGCCCAAAAGCACAGAACAAGGAGACAGACCTGAGTCCCCAATTGCGGCCACATCCTTTGATAGGCTGGCAGAGAAAGAGAAGAAGAAGAGGGCCAAGTTGAGAAAAGAACTTAGGGCCCTAAGAAAAGGAGTTGAGAAAATTGCAAAGGACGCATTGTCTGGTAAGAAAGCGCGCAGGGAAGTGCGGCCTCAAGAAGAGGGGTAGACGCAAGGCCTTCCTGATCCTCAAATAGAAGAAGCCGCATTGGCATTTGAAGAGGAAATGAGGGAAGAAGAAATAATAGAAAAAGCAGCCGAGGAGCTTGAAAGAGAGCTACAAATTGAAGAAGATGAAGAGCTAGCTGCTAGAATAAAAGCCCAAGAAGAAGGGGAGAGCAAGAAGAAAAAGAAGAAGAAAAGTAGGAAGGAACGCATCGGGGAGGATGCGAGGGAAGAACAAGGTGTGAGCACCTTGGAGAAGAAGAAGAAGAAAGAAAAGGAGGTGTCAGTCACCAAACTCCCAAGCACGCATAATGAGAAACGCAAAGGGAAGGAGAAGGTGATTGAAGCACCAGTTAAAGTGGCCTAGAGCAAGAAGAGAATTGTGAATGAGATCCCAGCTAAGGCCAAAGGAAAAGAAAAGGTGGCTGATGCGTCGCCACAAAAGAAGGAAGCAAAAAGGAGACGCAGGGCGTTCTCTGACTTGATGATTGAGGTGGGATTTTTCCCTGAAGAAGCCCTAGTGCCGCCATACATCACCGAGATAATTGACCACCAAGGCTGGAGAAACTTCTGTTCCAGCACCTCTGGGATCCAACCTGACATAGTCCGAAATTCCTATAATGGACGCATAGACGAAGAGGAAGACGTGGTGGTGGTGGATGAAACTGAAGTCCCATTCAACGCGAGGGAAATCAATGCAATATATGAGTTGAGGGACAACCTGGATGCGGAAGGAAACAAGATTATAGAATCAACTCCAATGGAGTTAATGGAGGACGCAATCCGGGTATTGGCGAAGCCAGGGGCTAAGTGGGATGTTTCACCCACAGGTAGCAAAACGCTATCAGCTAGCAGCCTAAGACCAGAGGCAAACCTGTGGGTGTACTTGGTGAAGAAGCGGCTGATCCCTACAACGCATGACAAGACAGTATCAAGGGATCGGGTGATGGCAGCATATTGCATTATGCGTCGCATCACCCTTGATGTTGGACGCATAATTGCGGCGCAATTAAGAGGGGTGTTCAACAAGCCAAGGGGCCAACTCTTTTTCCCCACTCTTATCATGAACTTATACGCTAATGCTTCCATGGAGGGCCAGCGAAAGTGTTAGATGCAGAGAAGATGATTGAAGTTAGTGGCGTAATCGCCCACAAGACTCTGCGTCGGTTGATGAGAGGATCACAATATCTGCCAGAGCCTGCCAAGGCCACCAAAAGACCTCATTAACCCATTCCGCCTCCAAAGCTACAACCGCAGAAGAAGGGGAAGCCGTCCAAGTTGAAGGTCGTGGCAAGTCCTGATGCCACCATTAGACCTTCCCCAACCTCAAGCCATTCACCACCACTTCCAAAAACCAGAAGGGAACCAACTCCACCTTCACCTCCTCTTGAGACGCATCGCCCTAAGCCACCTCCACCTCCTCCTAAAACGCATCGCCCCAAACATTGAAAACCTCGACCTTCCACAAAACCCTCCTCCCCAATAAGAGTTGATGACTCACACTTTGGGGATCTTGACGCGACTTTTTGTGCGACTTTTATTTCTACAAGTTATCAGCGGTGTTGACACTGTGTTAAAGCAGGCTAATCTCTCGGGAAAAAGCGTCGCGGCAGCGTCGTACCGGTGCCGCAGTGCTGCCCTGTTTTTGGCAATTTTGGTGTTTTCCTTCACTTTTTCACTATATTTTTGCTCGATTTTGATCTTTTGGTCTTCACTTCTGATTTTCTTTATTTTGTCCTGAAAACCGCTAGCAAACAAGTGAGATCTAATATGAACTCCCTCAATTTGAGAGAATAGAAAGTAGCTTTCAAGCGCTTTTCAAACTCCCATAATTGAAGCTCTCGGGTAGTCAGTGCCTAGCACAGTGCCAATGGGCGCTTAGGTGGAGTAGTGTCACACCCTTTTTCTTTTAAACCAATGCGTTGAAGAACCTATAAAGGAAAGAAGTAGGACAAGAGCGGTTTGTGCTCAAGTGTTAGTTTACATAAGCCGTAAATGAAGTTTGAATTAGAAGGATTTGATTGAAAGGTTGCATTGAGTGATTTCTGGATCATGGAATCAAAGTAATTCTTGAAGTTGAGAATTCTACTGTGTAGAATAAACAGATCAGGAGAACGCAACCATGACTTTGAGCTTGGAAGTAAAATCTAAGGAAAGAAAGGAAACCTCATCAAGTGATGGGAAGGGTTAAAAAGAATAGCTGGGAGATAAATGAAGTTGGATGCATACTTAGTTGAAGACCATGTTGGACGCATGTTCAAGACAAAGGAAACGCATGATAAAGGTGAAACGCATAGGAGGGAATCGAGGAAAGATATGCAAACTTGGTTTAAATAGGACGTAAGAGTAAGATGCATTGAAAGGAAATCTAAAGGAAGGGTAAACGCATAAGGTAGAATCATGGAAAGAGGCTATGACAATCTATGGTAAACGCACAACTTCTATTAAGGAAGATTTTGAATTGGATAAGTTAGAAGGTTGAGAAGTAAGCCTAAAGGAAGGAGGCTGGAGATGGATTTACGATAGGATTTATTGTTGAAGAAATAGCTCACATAAGGAAGAGATTGGAAACATGACCTTGGAATACAGCACAAGAGTGCATAAAGGAATAATTAAGGAAACCTCAAGGATAAGAGGAAGGTCATGGATGCAGAACGAAATAAAGGTAAACGCAAAGAGTGAAAACGCATAAAGGAAGGCATGATAGTATGTGGTTAAGGCAGACGCATGGTATTATGCGGTAAGGAACAAACGCATAGTAGTGTGCGTTTGAGACTTTGACGCCATGTAGTACGCAGTAGAGAAACGCTGTAAGCCCCTACCTGACATTTGGGAGTTGGTGAGTTAAGAAGAGACTATGAGACGGGCATTGAATAGAGAAAGTTGGTCGAGTTGTATGGGAGCAAAAGTGGCTAAGTGTTGGCCATGCGTTGGTGGGGCTACGCGTTGAGAGTATGCCTGAGGCTTGACGAGACTACTGGTAGCTATGCGTTGAAGAAGGTAGCTCTGCATGGACGCAGATGTGAAGGAAGGCCACGAGGCGTCGAAGGGCACTATGCGCCGAAGGCCACTAGGCGTTGAAGGCCACGAGGCGTTGAACGCCACTATGCGTTAGAAGCTACTATGCATTGAAGGTTGGTATGCGTTGGTGCATAGAAGAAGTGGCCGAGAGGATCATGCGTTAGTCGGCTATCTGGTGATGGGGCGTTGGGCAATAGTAACACAACAAGTTGAGGCTATGCGTTGCTGAAGCTATGCGCGAAAGGTTGCGTTCGCCAGCCTAAGTAGGAAGGTGATGGTTGTGCTGGTGAGTCGGTGGTGTATATATATATAAGTAAGTACATCAAATAATTAAACACTTTAGATATATTTCGAACCCAGATTAACCCCATTTCGCAGACGAACAATGAGGAGAGGTGGAAGAAGGTGTTTATGTTGAAGTTAAGTAGGAACCAAATCATTTCCATGGTGAAATTGAAGCTGGAACCAGAAGCTTGATTGTTGACGATAAATCTGAACATCATTCGGTATTTGAAGAAGAGTGAGCTAAGGAAGTTGAAGCTAGGGCAAAAATTTTAAGGTTAGTATGTTAATTCTGAGCAACTTCTATGAAGGATGTTTAAGCCGAATTTGAGCAAGAGTATGCTAAATTCTAGGAAGAAGTAATCGAAGTTGAGCTGCTAGATGATTTAAAGCAGCTGGAGTTATCCGAGAATAGTTCTCAAACGAAGAAGAGTTATGGTTTGAGATCTTGAGGTAAGTTAGAAAGCTCACTTCTTTACAAGTTTGTAGAAGAGAGGAAGTTCTGATTATGGCTGAAATTCGATGTTAGCAGGTTAAAGAACGAGTTAGAAGGGAAAGAAGAAAGCAGTGGGCATCGGGGGTCGCTAGGACAGTGGTATCGCCAAAGAGCTGAAGAGTGGGCAGCGAGACGAGTGCCGCTGGTAACACAAAGGGCTTTGCGTCTCACAACTCTCGCTGAATCTCGCTGAGTGTCGCTTCTTAAGGTAATATCGCTAGTCTTGTGAAGCTGAGTATCGCTGGTGTCGCATGGTTATAAGTAGTTTACCCTAATAATCTCGCTGATACTTGTGGATCTCGCTCATTATGAAAAGTGGTAAACAAGAGATGGACTAGGGATGAAAACCCATGTTTGAGATGTTTAAGCAAATATAGTGAATATAAAGAGGAATATTAAAAATGTCTAACAAGAAAAAGGTGTGTTTACAGGTCAAGAAGAGCTAGGGAAAGCGTATAACTCGCTCGGAGCCTAAAATAAGTTGTGAGTGACATTATGGTTTGAGATAAGCCAACTTGATTATCATTTTCTATATGCTTAGTAATATCTATGAAGCATGATTTGAAGTGTACTCCTATGTATGGAAATAGTACCTATCTTATATGTAAGATAGAGCTTGAAAATGTATTAGTTAATGTTCTTAAGTTTTACCAAGCTAGTTGCTAGATGAATGCTTTAAGAACTCTGAGATATCATGATTATTGTTAAATTATGATATATGTGATGTGCATGTCAGTGCACTAGAAAGATTTGATTGGGACCCAATGCTGAAGGACATGTGAAGGCATATGGGCAGCCCTAGTATTTCTATGAAGCTTTCACCAAAGGATATAGAGAAGGTGATTGAGTATTCCCTGGGACCCTAATACCAAAGGACATGAGAAGGTATACGGGCAGCCCGAGATCAGACAGACATATAAGCACAATAGAAGGCATTTGACGCTGATGTGTTGAGATTACTCCACACAGCTAAGGTTTATTGACGTTAGGTGTCACACCCCATCCCGAACTACCCTCCCGTAGCCCTAGACGGAGTGTGAGGACAGCAGTTACCGACTACCCTGTCACGTAACCCACTGTCAACCTCACCATCCACACGCTCTTGACAAACCTCGACTTCGATCGACAACGGGAACTGTCATGCTACTTGAAAATGGAAAACATTTAAAAAGGGTGAGCTAACAGCTCAGTGAGTAACAGTTTTCTGAAAATAATATATTTTAACCGTAAAACTGATCAAACTCGCATAAAATATAACACTCTAAATCATGTTAAATTATACTCAAACACCATTGTGAAAACATGCTTGACCGTTTCAGAATAAATACTCAAAAATCTCATTCTTATAAAATACTTTTTCCTTAGTTGAGGCAGAGCAATGCTCAACACTCCTCAACGTCGATTTTCCCTAGCTGTGTGGAGTAATCTCAACACATCAGCATCGTATATACCTCTATGTGCACATAGGTACTAGAACTCGGGCCGCCCTCAATGTCTTCTACGAGTCCCTGAGCATTGGGGTCCCATTTCTATATCCAGGTTACCCATATGCCTTCTACGAGTCCCTGAGCATTTGGGTTCCATTTCAATATAACGCCTACCCTTTGGCCTTCTCCAAGTCCCTGAGCCTCGGGTGCCTTTTCAGGTTTAATATAACACAATACATATTTTGGAAACATTATATCAATAACTCATAAATTAACCGTTTCCAAATCTCATATTATCAGCATGCTAAATTCAATTTCCAGTTTTAATATCGAACTGCATGCCTTTTATAAAGTTTATCTTCAAATCTTTCTTGAAATCATATAATACCACGCTTTTCAGAAAAGTCATGAAAACAAGTATCAACCATTCACCATGCGTTTTATAACTCATAGCAAGTACCCAGCATTCTCAAAGTTTTCAAGTAAAACGCATGCTCATGTCTCTATAAATCACATATTTGTATGCTTTATATATGAAAACGCATGCATTATTTCATTCGGAACCCATAAAATTATATTCATAAAGAACTCATTTATATTTTGTAAAACGCAGGTGTTACTCACCTGTACTTGCTAAAGAATACTTCTTCTTCCTTTCCTCTATTTCCTCTTCCCGAGCTTCTTGGACATAGCGTTCTAATCTCAGAAACGCAAAGCTCCATTTCTCTCTGTCAGCTCGGTGGACGCAACCCTGCCCTTCAACGCAAGGTTGATAACTATTGCAAACCCTGCCCTTCGACGCAAGGTTGATTACTTCAGCAAAGTGCATCCCACCTCTTTTTACTTCTCTTTTGGACGCGTCACCCTCACTTGGACGCAAGGTCCAACTTGAACGCAAGGTCCAACTTGAACGCATCACCCAATCTTGGACGCCGCGTTCACCTTGGACATTATGTTTGTCCTCAACGCAAGGCTGACCCCTTTTAACGCAAGACAACTTCTTTACATAAAATAGCTAAGTTGTCAAATACCTTCTTTCTTTGCCGCATACTCCTACTACGGTCATTCTTGCTGCCTTCTTCTTCTCTTTTTCTCTCCAGAATTCTTCTTTGAGAGTCATCAGTTGCTCTTTTTCCCTCAAAGTTCTTTTTATAGGGAGCTTGCCATCCAACTTTTCCTTTCCTTTTGCCACTTGTTTGCCACATGTCACGCTGCATGCTTAATTAACCATGCATTAATCCAAGTGTCACCTTGCATGAAACACTTAACATGCCTTCAACACCTCCTACTGATAAGGTGTCAAATCTACACGAAGCCACCTGGCCTTTATAAACTTATCCTATGCGTCCAACATTTTCCAATAGGCAACCATTCACCCAACACAACGCCGTCATGCGTTTGTTGAGTTTCCTTTAAAGTTTGAGCTTCACTACTCACTTTCTAACTCTCAGCCAACTATACTACTCTTTGACGCATAAAGATAACTCTGTCTTCAATGCGTAGAGATCTTAACGCATGACAACCTTACCAACGCATGGTAAGCTAAGTACGTATCTTCCCCCGCCAACGCGGCAACTACTTCAGCTCATAACAACCATTCGAGATCACCTTCAACGTATAGCCGCACTATTATAAACCAGTGCTTACTCAATGCCACTAGGCATCAATGACAACAAATCCTTCTCAAGCTCTTCCTCTATGCTTTGGTCCTATTGCGTTCACCTTCATCCTGCGTCCATGACCATCTTCCAATCCTTGGACATTCCTTGATTATTCCCAAGGTTATTCTTTTAACCTTTTCCTTGCACTTAAAACTATTTCTCTTAAAGATGGATTAGCATGCGTCCACCACATGCTTCAGTTTTATGTTTACTTCACAACCTTCTCCAACACTTGTGAACATTCCCTGCTATAAGTCTATGCGTTACTCAATTTGCTTTAATATTCTATCTTTCCGAGACTTAGATCTCTTTCAATACTTCACAACATAACTTCATTCCTTTCTTGCTTAAGCATCTTACCATCGCCAACGCGTATTTCTCTTATGCGTTTCACTTCTTTCCCTTCTCGGTTTACTTCCATGCGTCCACCCTTACCATGCGTTACCTAACCCTGACCATGCGTCCAACATGGTCTTTTACCTCTTTTCTTCATAGACTCTTCAACGCATAAGTTTCTTAAAAAGTAGGGTGTGACATTGGGTGCCTTGAGTTCGCTCCGCCTCAACAAAAGTTCAATGAAAAGATATTCACTTGCGTGATTATAGTTATTTACAAGTTTACAGTGTATGACCAAGCAGATTATACTAGTGATTGTAGTTATGCTTTATTGAGGTTATACTTTAGATAGTCATTCACTGAGCTTTGTAGCTCATACATTCTTGTTTCTCTGATGTTTTCTTTCCAGGTAGCGAGCGTGTTCGGGGTGCTTAGCCTACCATCAAGACTCTTCTGAGCCAAATTAGAATTTTGTACTTGGGAACTTGTAAACCCCATCCCTATGTAGAAATTGTATTTATTTTGAGTGGCATAGTGAGGATCACCTGGCATATCTGTAAATATTACACATAACATCTTAAATCTTACTCATGGTGCTATCCTATCAGTAAATTTTTGCATAATTATTGTAAAGCTAAGCCAAATGCCAGCAGGTTATGATATATAAATGTGTATACAACAGTGTTAGCAGAATGCAGAATAGGTAATACTCACTCCTAGGTAAATATATAGGTGTATATATATATATCTAGGATAGGGGTGTTACAAGCAGTCCCTTCAGGCATCGTTTAATCCTCAAAGGAAGCTGATAGAAAACAATTTATAATATCAAAATACTATAGGGAAGCGAGAATTATGTTTGGAGAAGTTAATTTCCTAGTTTTAACAGTGAAAGTGGGGTTGGTACGTGGATCGAGATAAAGTGCTTGAAAATCAAAAGCAAAAGAGCAAGGGTAAAGGGAAAGTGTAACAAAGGATTGGAAAATTTTAGTTTTGAGAGCAAGATAGGATCCTAAGCAATTTCAACCATCAATTCTTATTGATTAAACATGTATTTGATTTATGAGTTCACAACGACTTACTTGGCCTAATCAAAGGCATCGACGCAACAGACAGCTGACTTATTGGGTTAAACTAAGCAAGCACCCTAATTATCAATTAAAACTTAAGGCTCTAATTAAACTAAATGAATTAATCCTATTGAGTTTGAAAGTGTCCATATAAAATTAACGACATTTCAATTAAGGTTGAGGGTTCCATTCTGAGGTTAATTAATTAAGTAGTCTAACCAATTAACCAATTTTATCTTTGAACCTAGTTAAATCATGCATTCTAGGTTAGTCATAAAACACATGATTAACTAATTGCTACTTAGGGTGATTATAGCTAGATAAATTAGAGGCAAACATGCGAGTTATAATCGATTAGCTAGGGTGACTGTTGCGTTGAAAATAGACTATGCATGATGCGTCGACTTGGTCTTATGCCGCATTGAAGTTACTAAAAATTGATTCATTTAAATGTAAGTTTTCCCATTAGAAACCGAAGTGTAAGTTTAAAATAGGTTTCTTAGAGAGTTAGGGGTCAAATGTAGGGATTTTCAACAATTTTATATTAAGGAATTTCTTTGATTTAATGTCGGGAACTATAGCAAATAATTACATGTAAAAAGAATATGTTGAAGGTGTAAACCCTACTTCCATTTTGTAAGATCTAAACGTAAGTATGTAGTACCAATATGGACTAAATTGTTTTTCCTCTTGTAGATTGAAGGAAGAAGTGAAGGAAGCCGAAAATATTTTTGGTAAGTGAATTCTAAATCATTATGAGGTAAATCGAGTTTAGGAGTTATTTTGTTTATTTAAAAATAAAAATAAAAATAAAGTAAAAATAGAAAAAAAAATTTAGAAATAGAGGAAAAAGAAAGACGAAAAGAAAAAGAATAAAAAGAAAAAAAAAAGAGAAAAAAAAAGAGAAAATGAAAATGTTGATAGTGGGAAGTAAGTCGGCAGCCGTATAAGTGTATAAGCTGAGTTTTCGATCATTTTCTCCATTTTCAAAAGCTTCAACCGACCCAACCTTGAAATTGCATGTCGAAGGGAGGAAGAAGAAGTATTCTAGGGCAAATTTGTGTAGAATTCTGATCGGTTTCATGGTGTAATTGAAGCTAAAACAGAAGGTTTGGTTGCTGTCAAACAGTTTGAGCAAAGTCTGGGGTTTGGTGAATAGCGAGCTGAAGAGACCGAGTTTGAAGCTAAAAATTTGAAGTTAGTACGATAACTTAATTCTTAACAACTCTTGTGAAGGAAGGGTGAGCTAAATATGAAGAGAAATATATTAAATTTTAGGTGGAAGCGACTAATACGGATTTTCCGAGTGATCCGAAGCAGGGGGAAGTAAATTGAGAATATCTGTCGAACAAAGAGAAGTTAACTCTGCAATTTTGAGGTAAGCTAGACAACACATTTCTTTACAAGTTTGTAGAAGGCAAGAAGTTCTAATTCAGGCAGGAAATACAACTTATAACAGATAGAAGTGAAGATAGAAGCGAAAATAGAAGCTGTGGGAGATGGGTTTCGCTGGAAAAAGTAACGACACTGTAGGCGTAACGGTGAGCAACGAGACTGATGAATAAATGAGCATGCAGCAGAAGTTAATTTGATCAATTTTCACTCTAAGATGCTGAAATTAGAGGATTAAACATGCAATTAAGAAGAAAAACCAAAGTTTCAAGAACACTTACCCTTGAAGCTCCAAATTCTCCTTCAATTCTTGATGAATTTCAGCACCACTTGGTTGTAGACCACCACAAGAGTCTTCTCTACTATTCTCTAGGCTTAGATTGGATGGTGGAATCCAAATTTGTGGTGAATTTGAGAAAGAATGAAGGTTGGGAAGAAGATGAACAATAGGTGGAACTTTGCAAAATTAACCCTTAATTTCACAAAATTCTTAACCATTTTTATGTCAAAATCATCTCTATTTATTAAAGAATAACATGCAATCCAATTGCATCAAAATTTGACAACACAAAATGGTTAATTTGTTGGTTAATTATGAAGAAGACAACCAAGCTCCTAGCTTAGTTAGTGGAAAAATCCAATCTTCAAAAATCAATTTTAAAATCAATTTTCAATGAATTTCCAAAATTGAATTAAAATTGATTTTTAATTTAAAAAAGATAATTAAATAATTAAATAAAAATAATTTAATATTTAATTAATTAAATATTATTTTATTATTATTTTAATATTAAATATTATTTTATTATTATTTTAATATTAAATAATAAAATAATATTATTTTTTCCACTTGTCCTGATTTTTCTAAAAAAAACCGATATGAATCCCTATTCATATGATTAATATTTAAATATTATAATTAACTCTATTTGTACGTTTAATTCGTAATTAAACGTCGATATATCGTATATATCTGACTTTCATTCCTTAAGCCAAGATTTGAATGATTCAAACATTTTCACCACATTATCTAAGATTTTAGTCCATTTATGAGCTAGTAGAGGGACCTAATGGACCTACAGATCATGAGTTCCAACGATCCGAGATTAACCGGCCAAACTCTTTAACCTAGTTAACCAACATTCGTTAACTAACAGGACACTCCACTAAAGCCCGTAGCTGCACTCTCCTCACTGTAGATATATTTGTGTCCATTTGATATAACCGTCATCGATAAGTCAATCCTTCACAGGTTGTTCATAACTTCAGCTAGGTCAAATACCGATTTACCTCTAAGTTACATCTTTTCTCCTTAAGTACCATTGTCCCTCTAATGAACAATTGATTTAGGATCTAATCACTAAATCCATTCCCTCTCGGGCCAATGAGAGGATGGGGCCCCTTGTTCAAGTCCTGGGAACAACACTTAAGAGAACAACCTCTCTTCTATCCCTAAGTTGGGTAGGAGTGAATTCCATCTTGCAAATTCTATGTTCCCAACTATCTACCCGGTCTTATCCCTGAAATGGGAGGAATGTTGAGCAGCGCTATTGAGCTTACTCTTACCTATGTAGCTCAAGGGATAATTCTGAATAAACAGGAGTTCATAGATAGCTCAAGATTCAGATCAAGTTATCTAGGTCATCGATAAGTGAAATTAATCAGTGTTAATCGTAAACGGTGTTAATACGTAACAGTAATTATTTCAGGGTCAGTCTTACACAATCTCATTATGTAGAATACCCCCGCTCACATGTCTCTACATGAGCAAATCAGAATCACTTAATTTATGACACTTTACAACATTTGTAACAATCATGAAGCGGGTCGTATTCAATAGTGTCTCCAGGAAGAGGTACCCAACCTGATCCATGTACTATAGACTATTGAGGCTACTTACTTGAACTTGATCCTGTTTATGTCTCCACATAAAGTCCAAGTACTCATGATAGTAGCCAAGGGTTTGTAGTTTAATTGGATTTAGAGTTGATAAATAATTAATTCACTTGAATAACTTCATATGTACTAAAAATCACCTATTTACAAAAACTACGAGTTTTAGGACATACAACCCAACAGAGACGAGCCTTGCTGGTGTCGCTGGTGGCTTTTTGTCTCACAACTCTTGCTAAGTATCACTCGTCTTGCTGGTGTCGCTACTCTCACTAGTCTCGTTAATCAAGTCTCGCTAGTCTCGTTGATCAAGTCCCGCTAGCCTCGCTGGTTTCACTAGTTCACAGTATCGCTGGTACAGTTTGGTCTTTTGCTTGAATTTATTGGTTTAGTCTCGCTAATGGCCTGAATCTCACTCATTAGTAAACTCTTTTATGAAATGTAGCCTTGGTTAAGCATTTCTTTGTGGAATATAGTTTCGGTGATGGTTTTCGTCATGAAGTCTCGGTGGTGAATAATAGAAATGTCTAAGGCTTGTTTGCTATGTAAAAAGGAATTTTAAGGAAATCTAACAAAGGGAAACGTATTATTACAGGCCAAGAGGAGCTAGGAAAGGTGTATAACTCACTAAAAGCCCGAGATAAGTAGTTGATAACTTGTATAAATACAAGTTATTATAGCCTTTTCTTAGGAAAATCGAGATTAAATAGAGAAGCATGCGGTAGTTTATGCTAAATTCTATTAATAAATCTTCCTTTGCGTTATACTCTTGTATTTTTATGAAGATAATGATTTTACCACTTTTTGAGCCTAAAACGCATGTTTTAACACAATAATGCAGACGATGCGTTGATGACTTCTTCACGCAGGACTACGCTTTAGCAATCTGTTCTTCATAGATGCATGATCTGAACGGAACGCGAACAACCTGAAGATGCGTTAACAACTACTCAGCACAAGACTATGCGTTAGCAACCTATGACGTGTTGACATCAACCCAACTCTCCATGGACGCATAATGACCAAAGACACAAGGCGCAGAAAATCAGATCAGAATCTTGAGAGATTGTCAGAAGATTGACACACATGATCTGTGGCTAAAGTGGTGGATCTAAATTGACCCGAGAATTACGCAATCAGGCGAGATGGACGCATGATATCAATCTCACCGCCAATCAAGCAGATTTGCCATTGATTGCAACCGCCGCATCTATAAAAGGGCAGTCCTGCAAGATGAGAAAGGGTTGTTGATTCTCGAAAGAATTCCTAAGTGACAGCAGAGTTCTCTCCAGACCTCAACCGGAGATGGATAGCTCGAGAGAGAAGAGTCTTTCCTCCGCCTGACCACTTCACAGCAGAACCTCACGCTTCCATCCAGGCGACTCAAGACATTGACGCCTTTTCCTGCTTTCCATCTTATTTTGCTATCTTGATTTTAGATTTTTGTCAAGACATTGAGCTTATCTAAAGTTGTATTTCGTTCATCAATATATATTTCTTCCATGTCTACTCATTTCTCTGTACTTTCCACTTTTTACTTTGAATCCATGAGTAACTAATCTATCAAGGGTCTAGGGTTGCGTTAGCATCTAAATAAGAACCATAGTATAACTATTGCATCTTGTCAATTGCAAACTTAATCCGATGCTTATGTCCATCTAGCTAATTGATATAAGTAGTAATAATCAGACTGCTCAAGAGGGTAAGTGATTGTGGAACTCAATTGACAAGGCCAAGAAGTGTTACCTGTCTATAGGAATAGCCTTGATTCTTAACACTTTCCTATGCGTTATAGACATATAACGCATAGCGGCTGACAACCGGGAGAAGAGTAGCAAAGTATGAATAGACTATTACCATGCGTTTCCGATGTTAGATGTTAACCAACCCGAACCCTTTTTTTATCCATTCATTCAAATCATTAGCTGACTTTGCTGTGTCGCATGCCTTTCCATCTTCCACAATTTAGTTTAGTGTACATGTTATCGCTTTCTTTAGATTAGAAACAAACAGATCTCTCAACTTATTTCTTGGTTACCACTGTAATGCATATAATCCATTTAAATATTGAATCAACATAATCCCTGTGTTCGACCTCAGACTCACTGAGAAAACCTACTCCTTTGCTTATACTTAAGTAAAGGAGAGGAAAACTTGATAGATCACTAACGCATAGCATTTAAGCATAAGACGCATGGTATGTTCAACGCATAGTATATGAAACGCATAATCATAGCTTACTTGCACCTTGATGCGCACTTTGAGTGTTAACCGCAAGTGTACGGGTCAAGTTATAATATAAAATGGTTAAGTTCGAGTATCGTTCCACTGGAGATCCAACTGGGAAGGTTAAAATTACTTAGCTATTCTAGAATTGAGTCAATTTTATTTGAGGATTGAAATTCAATATTTCAAATTTGGGAAAAAGAAAAATCAAACAAGGAAAGTATCAAGGGAGAAACACAAGAGTCAAAGAGAGTTCTAGGGTAATGAATCCTTGTTTATTTCATCACGCAATATTATAGATTTCATGGATTTTATTGTAATTCATATGCCTAAGTCTAGAAACTTAATTCCAAGTTATTTTCTCTAAAAAACAACTCTTTCTCATGCAACTCGATTGATTGTTAATCTCTTAAAACCAATACAAAATTACATGGCATTAAAACTAGTCTTTAGCGACTTTCATTATCAACCTAACTACTTTCGTGATAGCTTAACAACGATTCATTGTTATAGATCAAATTAAACATATAATCTCTCAATCATACATCTAATCTAACATGTGAAGATGGCCAATCCTCAAGAATTAAACACAATAACAATGAAAAGCATAATTATTTAAATAAAACCATGAGTCTACAAAATTAACATGAATTCATAAACAATTCATCAAATACCCTAAAACTAAAGAGTTTAGCCACTTATAGCTTGAAGCAACATGTTTGAGCAAAAATAATCAAAGGAAGAGTGTAAAGAAAAGGGAAACTCTACTGAAAAGAGGTTCTTGATTGAGGCAGCACCGTCACGAACTCCTTGGCTCTCACGTTGGACTTCGAAAGGCACCAAGACTATCTCGAACTCTTTTCCTCTTCCTTGCAACTAACTCACTCTTTGAACTCTCGCTTAATTCTCTCCTTTTTGTATCTCTTTTTAGGTCTGCAACTTTCTTGATTTTCTTCATTTTTTTCTCCCCCCCTTTGGTTGCTGGAAACCCCCAAATTTATAGAGTTTGGCCGCCAAAAATTTAACCTAAAATACAAAATTTTCGTTTAAGTAATGCTGGCGCCGCGGCGCTGTCCCATAGCGCCGCAGCGCTAAGGTTTGGACCAAAAATAAGTTGCTCTCGGGTTTTAGCGCCGTCCAAGCGCCGCGACGCTGTCATGCGTTCAACAAGGATGCGTCGAGGCAGCGCCATCTCGGCGCCGCGATGCTACTATGCGTCCAGATTGATGCGTTTATGCTTCAGGGCCGTCTTAGCGCCGCGACGCTGTCATGCGTTCAACAAGGATGCGTCAAGGCAACGCCATCTCGGCGCCGCGATGCTACTATGCGTCCAGACTGATGCGTTGATGCTTCAGCGCCGCGGCGCATCCCAAAATTTGTCCTTTTGAGTTTTTCAGCTCTTTTTCGTCGTATTCATGCTCGGTTTTGATCTTTTAGTCGTTTCTTCTAATTTTCCTCGTTTTAACCTAAAAATCACTAGCAAACAAGTGAAATCTAATATAAAACTCCCTTAATTTGAGAGCATATAAAGCACTTTTCAAGTGCTCATCACACCTTGCGTTTGTAAATTCCATTTCCACAATCTCATGCACAACAAGTTTTTTGCACCGTTGCTGGGGATTATTGCATTGATTTAATTATTTTATTTGGATTATTGTGTTGTAGGATTCCTCAATCGATAGAGTATAGTAAGTTTCTCCTCTACCAGAAACTTTTAACAATATCTGAGTGACGGGTGATAAGCACTTGAAAAGTACTTTATATTCTCTCAAATTAAGGGAGTTTTATATTAGATTTCACTTGTTTGCTAGTGATTTTCATGTTAAAACGAGGAAAATTAGAAGAAACAACTAAAAGATCAAAACCGAGCAAGAATACAGCGAAAAAGAGCTGAAAAACTCAAAAGAACAAATTTTGGGGTAGCGATGCGGCACTGAAGCATAAACGCATCCTTGTTGAACGCATCCCGGTGCTGAGACGGCGCTGCCGTGGCGCTGAAGTATAAACGCATCAGCATGGACACAGAGTAGCATCGCGGCGCCGAGATGGCGCTGCCTCGACGCATCCTTGATGAATGCAAGACAGCGTCGCAGTGCTGGGACAGCACTGCCGCGACGCTAAAACCCGAGAGCAACTTATTTTTGGTCACAACCCTAGCGCCGCGACGCTATGCGACAGCGCCGCGGCGCCAGCGTTAATTAAACGAAAGTTTTGTATTTTAGGTTAAATTTTTGGCGGCCAAACTCTATAAATTTAGGGGTTTTCAGCAGCCAAAAGGGGGGGGGGGAGAAATATCAAGAAAAGTAAGAAAGTTGCAGACTGAAAGAAAGATCCAAAAAGGTGAGAATTAAGCGTGAGTTCAAAGAGTGAGTTAGCCGCAAGGAAGAGAAAAAGAGTTTGAGATAGTCTTGGTGCCTTTCGAAGTTCGACGTGAGAGCCAAGGAGTTCGTGACGGTGCTGCCTCAATCAAGAACCTCTTTTCAGTAGAGTTTCCCTATTCTTTACACTCTTCCTTTGATTATTTTTGCTCAAACATGTTGCTTCAAGCTATGAGTGACTAAACTCTTTAATTTTAGGGTTTTGATGAATTGTTTCTGAATTCATGTTAATTTTGTAGACTCATGGTTTTATTTAATTAAATTATGCTTTCCATTGTTATTGTGTTTAATTCTTGAGGATTGGCCATCTTCACATGCTAGGTTAGATATATGATTGAGAGATTATATGTTTAATTTGACCTATAACAATGAATCGTTGTTAATCTATCACGAGAGTAGTTAGGTTGCGAATGAAAGTTGCTAAAGACTAGTTTTAATGCCATGTAATTGTGTATTGGTTTTAAGAGATTAACAATCATTCTAGTTGCATGAGAAAGAGTTGTCTTTGAGAGAAGATAACTTGGAATTAAGTTTCTAGACTTAGGCATAAGAATTACAATAAAATACATGAAATCTATAGTTTTTCATGATGAAATAAACAAGGATTCGAAACCCTAGAACTCTCTTCGACTCTTGCAATTCTCCCTTTGATATTTTCTTTGCTTGATTTTTCTTTTTCCCAAAATTGAAATATTGAATTTCAATCCTCAAATAAAATTGATTCAATTCTAGAATAGCTAAGTAACTTGACCTTCCCAATTGGATCTCTAGTGGAAACGATACTCGGACTTAACCGTTTTATATTATAATTTGACCCGTACACTTGCAGTAAACACTAAAAGTGCGCATCAAGTTTTTGGCGCCGTTGCCGGGGATCCAAAGAACGGTTTTTGTTATTTAATATTCATTAGATTGATAGATCTTAATTTGAGGTGTATATTATTTGATCATTTTTTATATATATATATATTTTTATATTTTTATTTTACCTTATTTTTATTTTTTATTATTTGGTTGGTTTATGCTTCGAGATAATACTAATATTCTCCCTCTTGATCTCGAGATTGAAAGGACGTGTAGAAGTAACCTAAGGTTCAACACAATCACATCAAGGAGATGGCGGAGGAGATACCCAAGGCAATTCGAGACTACTTCCAACCGACATTACCGAAAAATCAACCCGGCATTATAAATGTACCCATCAATGTCAACAACTTTGAGTTGAAACCGGGGTTGATCCACATGGCTAGAGAGCTAGCCTTTAGAGGAAGAACCAATGAAGATCCTCACAAGCACTTACGATCCTTCTTAGAAATATGCGAAACGGTAAAGATGAATGGTGTTTCTAACGATGCAATTAAACTAAGACTTTTTCTTTTCTCTTTGCAGGACCGTGCTAAGGATTGGTTGGAAACCATACCTCTGGATAGCATCACAACGTGGGAGATCTTAGCTCAAGCTTTCTTGAACAAATATTTCCCACCGGCTAAATCTCAAAGACTAAGGACAGAGATTGGAACATTCTGCCAACTTGAGGATGAACAATTATATGAGGCTTGGGAGAGGTATAAGGATCTCTTGAGAAGATGCCCTCAACATGGGTACCCAGATTGGTTGCAAATTCAACTCTTCTACAATGGATTGGCAAGCTCAACCAAATCCATCTTAGATGCAACCGCCGGAGGGTCAATTTTTTCAAAGAATGCTCAAGAGGCCTATACCATATTAGAAGACTTGGCCACTACATCGTACAATTGGCCATGTGAACGGTCTTGTCCAATCGTCCCAAAAGCCATCGGACGATATGAGATGGATGAGGTAAGTTCTTTAAAAGCTCAATTGGCTTCTCTTACTAATGCTTTATCTAAATTTTCTCAAGGAAGCCAAGTACAAGCATGTCCATCATCCATAGCTTCCCTTGCGGCCATGGCAAGCCAAGAAGAGCCAAGTGAGTTGGAGGTAGCCAATTATGTAGATAGAGGACAATACCGAGGTCAACAACTTCCAACTCACTATCATCCCAACTTGAGGAATCATGAGAATTTTTCATATGCTAACAACAAGAATGTGTTGCAAGCACCTCAAGGATTCAATGGAGCGGGGAATATAAAGACATCATCACTAGAGGACATAATGCTTGACTTTGTCAAAGAGTCAAGATCAAGGACAACCACATTGGAGAATTCGGTCCAAGCAATTGCAAGCACCGTTCAAAGCCAAGGTAAGACACTTCAAAACTTAGAGGTTCAACTTAGTCAAATGGCAACTTCCCTCCAAACAATGCAAAAGGGAAAATTTCCTAGTTGTCCCGAGATAAATCCAAAAGAGGAGTGCAAGGCCGTGAATTTGAGGAGTGGGAAAAAGCTATCCACTCCCTTGATTAATGATGAAGATGATGAAGCCATCATAGAGGATGTTCAACAAAAGAGAGTGCATCTAAGGAAAATGAGAAATCAAAGTCCAACATAGGGAGTACTTCTAACTCTACTTCTTTTATCTCTAATACTTTACCTTTTCCTCAAAGATTTCAAAAGAAAAAGATTGATGCTCAATTTTCAAAATTCTTAGACATATTCAAAAAGTTAGAAATTAACCTTCCTTTTGCAGAGGCATTAGAACAAATGCCCAAGTATGCCAAATTCATGAAGGATGTATTGTCTAAGAAGGAAAAGTATGGAGATTATGAAATGGTTGCACTAACCGAAGAATGTAGTACGACACTACAAAGGAAATTGCCTAAAAAACTAAAGGATCTAGGGAGTTTCTCTATCCCTTGTCATTTAGGCAACAATAAAGTTACTAAAGCACTTTGTGATCTTGGAGCTTCTATTAATTTAATGCCTTTATCCATGTTTAGGAAGCTCAATGGAGGAGAGGTGCAACCAACTACCATATCTTTGCTTTTGGCCGATCGATCATTTGTCCATCCCTACGGCATTGTGGAGGACGTCTTGGTCAAGGTAGACAAGTTTATCTTCCCGGCGTACTTTGTGATATTAGACATGGAGGAAGATGCCGAAGTCCCCATAATCCTTGAGAGACCATTCTTGGCTATCGGAAGAGCCCTCATCGATGTGCAAGAAGGAAAGCTCACATTTCGCCTTAACGATGAGGAGGTAACATTCAATATCTATAAAACCCTTAAGCATCCGGATGTAGAAAGGTATGAGCATCATGAGCCAAGTACAAAGGTAACATCGCCTCTCTCTTCAAATAAAAACTCTATGCATAATGAGCCCCCTTTGAATGGTAAAACTAATGACATGCTTGATGTTAAAGTAGAAAATTCTATGAAGCATGTCTCTAGTTGTGATATTTCTCCAAGTTCTTCATATATGCCTCCCAAACCTATAATGAATTATGAACAAATTATGGAGAAGCATGTTAAAAATGAAGTGGTGAGTCCGTTAAAATCTAAGCATGATGATTCTTTAATAAGTCTTGACCACATTAGAAACGATGATGTTCAACTTGATAATGATTTATTGACTAACTCACTAAATGCTAATGAATATGTTTGTGAGTGTCAATGTGGGCGAATACTAAAAGTTGTAGGTGATCCAAAGCATGAAAGGAAGAAACCACCTTGGGATCCACCGTGATTCGAGAGCCCCGTCTAGCTAAAAGACGTTAAACCAAGCGCTTATTGGGAGGCAACCCAATTTTATTGCTTTATTTACTTTTTTTATTTTATTTTCAATAAATCTTGGAGTCACTCATATGCTTTATCTCTCAGGAACGTGGTTTATCACACAAGTACTCCTTAAATCAAGCCTGTTTGGTGGCTTCCCGCTTGCTCCCAAGCTTGCTCTTTCCTTGTTAGATGTTCTTATGCATTGGGGACAATGCATGATTCTAAGTTTGGGGTGGGAGGTGTCTTTCGTACTTTTGTGTGGTTTCTTATCCTGCTATGCATGTTAGTGAAGGTTTTAATGATCATATGCATGTCAATTTTTGAAACAATTTTTGAAATTTTTTTTTTTCAAATTTTGGAGCTTTCAAAGTTAATGGGAATGTTGTTATGGTTGTGTGCCTTGATATTGATTGCCCATGATGAGATTTGAATTTGCATGATAGATGACTTATTGTGGAAATAGAATAGCACTATCCTGAGTTAAATTCATTGAAGTCCCTCTTAAAATCTCTCATATTCTTGAGCACGTAGCCACTTTTATTTAGAATCTTTAACTGAAAAAAGGATTAAGTTGGGTGTATTTGGTTGTCACTTCAAAAGGCCCCATCGGTGAGAGAGTGGAAATGCATGATAGCTTGTAATCTTAGACCAAGGAAAAAGAAAAGAGTATACATGCCTTGAGAAAAGAAAAAGTGTACACAAAATATATGAGCTTTATTTGTCTATCTTTTTAAATGTTAAACTTGTAATGAGTATGCATGGATAGGGGTAAAAAGAGCAGCCTTTGCTGTGATCAGTAAGGACGCCTGGGAATTGACTAGGTACGAGTCCCTACAGTGGATGTGTGAAAGCTAGTGCCTCTAGGTAAAAGAATGCAAGTTTGGGCCCATGGAAAAAAATATATGATTGAAAGGTACCTTAGTGGACATATTACTCACTTGAATGCATGAAAGCTTGAAGATTGGTGCATGAGCTAGAGTAGGGGAAAAATAAAGAAACTCTCTTAAGTCCTAATTTGAGCTCTAGTATTTTAAATTGAAGGAGGCTTGAACACACACACATGGGAGATAGCAAGATTTGGCCTTGAATGATTATAACAATATAGATATGCTTGCATGTTTCTACTTAAAGCTCTGAATGCTATTCTCTGAGACATGAGTCAATTGCACACTTCTTCATCTAAAACTCCCTATTATTTGATTTTATTCTTTGCTCGGGACTAGCAAATCTCTAAGTTTGGGGTGTTGATAAGCACTTGAAAAGTGCTTTATATTCTATCAAATTAAGGGATTTTTATATTAGATTTCACTTGTTTGCTAGTGATTTTCAGGTTAAAACGAGGAAAATTAGAAGAAACAATTAAAAGATCAAAACCGAGCAAGAATACAGCGACAAAGAGCTGAAAAACTCAAAAGAACAAATTTTGGGGTAGCGATGCGGCGCTGAAGCATAAATGCATCCTTGTTGAACGCATCGCGGCGTTGAGACGGCGCTGCCGTATCGCTGAAGTATAAACGCATCAGCATGGACTCAGAGTAGCATCGCGGCGCCGAGATGGCGCTGCCTCGACGCATCCTTGATGAACGCAAGACAGCGTCGCGGCGTTAGGACGGCACTGCTGCGGCGCTAAAACCCGAGAGCAACTTATTTTTGGTCACAACCTTAGCGCCGCGGCGCCAGCGTTAATTAAACGAAAGTTTTGTATTTTAGGTTAAATTTTTGGCGGCCAAACTCTATAAATTTAGGGGTTTTCAGCAGCCAAAAGGGGGGGGGGAGAAATATCAAGAAAAGCAAGAAAGTTGCAGACTGAAAGAAAGATCCAAAAAGGTGAGAATTAAGCGTGAGTTCAAAGAGTGAGTTAGCCGCAAGGAAGAGGAAAAGAGTTCGAGATAGTCTTGGTGCCTTTTGAAGTCCGACATGAGAGCCAAGGAGTTCGTGACGGTGCTGCCTCAATCAAGAACCTCTTTTCAGTAGAGTTTCCCTATTCTTTACACTCTTCCTTTGATTATTTTTGCTCAAACATGTTGCTTCAAGCTATGAGTGGCTAAACTCTTTAGTTTTAGTGTTTTGATGAATTGTTTGTGAATTCATGTTAATTTTGTAGACTCATGGTTTTATTTAATTAAATTATGCTTTTTATTGTTATTGTGTTTAATTCTTGAGGATTGGCCATCTTCACATGCTAGGTTAGATATATGATTGAGAGATTATATGTTTAATTTGACCTATAACAATGAATCGTTGTTAATCTATCACGAGAGTAGTTAGGTTGCCAATGAAAGTTGCTAAAGACTAGTTTTAATGCTATGTAATTGTGTATTGGTTTTAATAGATTAACAATCAATCTAGTTGCATGAGAAAGAGTTGTCTTTGAGAGAAGATAACTTGGAATTAAGTTTCTAGACTTAGGCATAAGAATTACAATAAAATCCATGAAATCTATAATTTTGCATGATGAAATAAACAAGGATTCGAAACCCTAGAACTCTCTTTGACTCTTGCAATTCTTCCTTTGATATTTTCTTTGCTTGATTTTTCTTTTTCCCAAAATTGAAATATTGAATTTCAATCCTCAAATAAAATTGATTCAATTCTAGAATAGCTAAGTAACTTGACCTTCCCAATTGGATGTCTAGTGGAAACGATACTCGGACTTAACCGTTTTATATTATAACTTGACCCGTACACTTGCGGTAAACACTAAAAGTGCGCATCAAGTTTTTGGCGCCGGGAGCAATCCACAACTCGATATTGACCCTGAAATTGAGAGGACCTTCAACCGAAGGACAAGGTAGAATTGAAGAGGGACCAATCGTAGCTTGGACCTAATTCACACAGCTAGTGAGAAATTGCTTGCATAAGCAGGAGGATTATTGGATATGACTTACTCATATTCCGAAGATATTTTCGACAGAACTTCATGGAATACCATTGAGTGGGTGGACGACGGATATGAATTTCGCTCCACCAATAGAAGGCAAACGCAAGCTGGAATGCTTGAAGCTTATGTTGCCACCAATCTCTCAGCTCAGATCGCCGAAATGACGTCTCTGCTGGAGACGATAGTCTTGAATAATCAAGGTAGATCAGTTGCTACGATGAACGTGATGAACACGATGACTCCGACAGCATCCGTAAGCTGCCCGCAGTGTGGTGCGGGGCACTTGTATGACATGTGTCCCTACAACCTCCAGTCTATCTGCAGTGTTCAAAACAACCCCTACAGTGAGACGTACAATTCGAGTTGGAGGAACCACCTTAACTTCGGATGGGGTGGGAATCAGCAACAAACGCAAAGGGCTGAGCAGCAGCCGCAGAGAAGCAACCCTCCTGGTTTCAACCAATGGAATCAAGGCCAGTATCATCAGTTTTCGAGGGATCCGCAAGCGGACGCATCATCCTCATTGTCTTCCATGGAATCTCTTTTACGAGAATATAACCGTAAGATTGAAGCAACGCGCCAGTCCTACAAAGTAATGATCCAAAGCCAAAGGGAAGAAATTAAAAGCCAAGCCATTTCAATTCGCAATTTAGAAGTTCAAATGAGTCAATTTGTAGAGGAGCTCAGCAATGATACGCAAGGAGCATTGCTAAGTACGACCGAAGTTCCAAGAGGGAACTTAGAAGAACAATGTCAAGATGAGACATTGTTAAGTGGGAAAATTAATCCCACAGCGCAAAATGAGGGGACGCAAGGAAACTTGCAACCCCTAAATGCTCCTACAAGTCAACCGATGGAGAGTACCATGCATATATGTTTATGCTTTCCACAGGTTTTAACGTGCTATGAAGATTATGTGCATATTATGTGTTTTACATTGGAAATCATTTGAAGCATGCTAGTTGATAAACAAGTTTTACGAAAGGCATGCTATTTATTAACCTATGATTTAATGGAAAGCATTGATGATTGCTAACGAGTTTGTGAAGATTTGAAATGTTATAAACTCGTGAATTTATATTATGCTATTTCTACAGCAAGTTGTTTTTTTAATGATACTTTGAAAAGGCTCCCTATGCTGAAGGACACGGAGAAGGCATGTGGGTAGCCGGGATATAGAAATGGTTCCCAATGCTAAAGGACTTCGAGACGGCATGTGGGTAACCTGAGTATCGAGATAGCCCCCAATGCTGAAGGACTTGGAGAAGGCATGTGGGTGGCCTAAATCTCGTTTATGGGACCCAATACTAAAGGACTTGAGAAGGCATTCGAGTAACCCAAGATATGATATCTATATGCACATATAGGTATGATAGACGCTGTTGTGTTAAGATTACTCCACACAGCTAAGGATATTTGACGTTGGGTGTGTCGAGATTTCTCCGCCCCAACTAAGGATGTTTTCGACGTTGAGTAGCATTGAGCTCCATTCCGCCTCAACAAAGGAATAATGTGATTGAAATGTGTTGTACTTACATGGTTTTCCTTTAAAAATGATATGTATGTGATTGGATAATGTTACCCGAGCATGATTTGTTTCGATATGGAAAAAATTTACTACTGTTTATTTATTTTCATATATTGATTACCTTTTCTATTTAATTATGAACCAATGAAGGTTTTTAGAAGCAAGTCACTCACTGGGCAACCTTGCTCATGCTTTCCTTGATTTTCTGTTTTTTTTTTCAAGTAACGAGCGAGTTCGGGGTGCTTAGCCTACACAGCAACTCGTTTGGGCCCACCATCACTGTCTAGAATTTTGAGAATTGTAAATATTTTTTCTTAAATATGTATTGTACATATAGAGGGTTAAGGACGATGTTGATGAACTTATGTAAATATATGGTTTGAGTGAAAATCAAAGTCTGTATGATAGCTTAACCCTGGTTAAAGTATGTTGTTCAATCATTGTGTATATCTGCTTATTAGGTCTTGGTCAAAGTATAAGGCTGGCAGTGGTTGCCTTAAGAGGGTCGGTGTCTGCTGTTCTCACACTTTCTCCTAGGTTAAGAGGGTAGTTGGGAGGGTGTGTGACAAGTTGGTATCAGAGCATAAGGTTTTGGGAAGAGAGAACATGCATAGTAGTTAGGAGTGTAATATATTGATGCTATGGTGTGTTATAGGAACATGCCAAAAGGACCAGACGAGGTAAGCAAGTAGACGTCGGGACGTTACACGCTATCGGTGACGTGAGGGAGACCTCCGAGGGAGAGTCTAGTAACCCTTAGGCGAATGTGAACTTGGAAGAGCAAATTTTTAATAGAATAGCCTAGAGACTGGTAGCTAGCGTGGTGTCAGCTCAGGGGGATCCTGAGAAAAAGTATGGAATTGAAAGGTTTAAAACCCTAGGTGCCCAGGTGTTTGAGGGTACTACCGATCCGGTAGAGGCCGAGGTATGGTTGAATCAGGTAGAGAAATGTTTTAGTGTCATGCACTGTCCTGAAGATAGAAAGCTTGATTTGATTACTTATACGCTCTAGAAAGGGGCTGAGGATTGGTAGCGCCTGATAGAAAACAGAAGTGCAGATGCAGGTTCCCTGACGTGGGCAAATTTTAGGAAGGCTTTTCAGGATAAGTATTATCCTAAGTCTTATTGTGATGAGAAGAGAAATGAATTTCTAAGGTTAGTTCAGGGAAGTATGTTCGTAGCAGAATACAAGAAGAAATTCACAGAACTGCCCAAGTATGCCTTGGCATTGGTAACAGAAGAAGTAGATAAGTGCAAGCATTTTGAGGAAGGCTTGCGCAGTGAGATACGTACTTCAGTGACGGCGAGTACAGAATGTGTAGACTTTTCTAAGCTAGTTGAAGCTGCCTTAAGAGTTGAGAAGAGCCTGGCAGAGGGAAAGATAGACAGGGGAGGAAGCAGAGCTAGGCAGGCATTCGACACAACTCGAGAGTAGTCTCGGCGAAGTGAGGAACGACATATTGTATCAGGAGTTTCTGGTAAGGGAAAGTTTAAAGCTCGATCAAGTGGATCATATTTTGTAGCAGGTCCTCGAGGTGAGGATTCGAGGAAAAGTCAAGGAAGGTTTCCTCAGACTTCAGCTCCTACAGGTGGTGTACAGTTTAGCCAACCTCGTGAATCCATAGCCAGTGCAGTAAGGAAACCACTGTGTAGTTCCTGTGGTAAGCACCACTGGGGACAGTGTGTAAGAGGGGTTGGTGTTTGTTATAGTTGTGGCTAACCTGGTCATTTCAAGAGGGGTTGCCCTCAGTTAAGGTCAAGAAGGGAGACAGAACAGAGAACCGTGTAGCAAACAGTAAATCAGCCGAGACAGGAAATAGGAGTTGGTGAAGGTAGTAGTGGTAGCAGACAAAAAGGCCAGGTAGGCAGACCTAGGCAGCAAAGGAAGGTGTATGCCATGACGCAGCAGGAGGCCGAGGAGGCTTCAGATGTGGTGATGGGTACGCTTATTGTCTATACTAAAAATGCTCACATGTTAATAGATTCTGGACTTACGCATTCATTTGTTTCCCATGAGTTTGCTTTGCATGTAAATAGAAGTTTAGAGCTTTTGCTTGATGCCCTGTTAGTACATACTCCTATTGGTGAATCTATAACCATAGAACATGTCTATTTTGATTGCGAGTTAGTGATTGATAATATGGTGCTGCTAGTTGATCTGTTACCTCTGAACTTGATAGAGTTTGACATTATTCTTGGCATGGACTTTTTGTCAAAGTATCATGCTAATGTTGATTGTTTTAAGAAAGAAGTAAGGTTTGTGAAGCTCGATTGGGTTGAGGTGATTTTTAAAGGAACCTACCTGTGTGATCTCAGTAATAAAGGCCAGGAAGTTGTTAAATAAGGGCTGTGAAGTGTACCTGGCACATGTGACTGAAGTGAAGGCAGGAAAGTTGAAACTAGAAGATGTGCTGGTGGTACGGAACTTTTTAGATGTGTTCCCTGAGGAGTTATCTGGGTTGCCACCTGATGGAGAGGTAGAGTTTACTATTGAGTTAGTACCTGGTACAACGCCTATTTCTCAGGCACCATATCATATGGCATCGTCAGAATTGAGGTAGCTAAAGGTGCAACTACAGGAGCTAGTAGACAAGGGATACATTAGACCAAGTGTATCTCCATGGGGTGCGCCAGTGCTATTTATTAAGAAGAAGGACGACACAATGAGGTTATGTATTGATTACCGCCAGTTAAATAAGGTAACAATATGTAACAAATACCCTTTGCCTCATATAGGCGATCTGTTTGATCAACTCAAAGGAGTGTCGGTGTTCTCAAAGATAGACTTGAGGTTAGGGTATCATCAATTGAAAGTTAGAGAATCAGACATACCTAAGACGACTTTTCGAATGAGGTATAGACATTATGAATTCTGGTGATGCCATTTGGCTTGACGAATGCTCCCGCAGTATTCATGGATCTAATGAATAGGATCTTCTATCCCTATCTGGACCAATTTGTAATTGTGTTAATTGATGATATATTGGTGTATTCTAGAGATAGAGGGAAACATGCTGAAGATCTCTGGACTGTTTTGCAGACTTTGAGAGAAAAGAAATTGTATGCGAAGTTCAGTAAGTGTGAGTTTTGGTTAGATTAGGTCATGTTTTTAGGCCATGTGGTATCAGCTACAGAAGTCAGTGTAGATCCCCAAAAGACGGAGGCTATAGTCAAGTAGGAACGGCCTAAGATTATGACAGAGGTACGTAGTTTCCTAGGTTTAGCAGGACACTACAGGAGATTTGTTTAGAGATTCTCCAAGATAGCTCTACCACTCACTAGTTTGACTAAGAAGAATACTAAGTTTGAGTGGAATGAGAAGTGTGAGTAGAGTTTCTAGGAACTAAAGGGGAGATTGATAACAGCGCCTATTCTAGCACTCCTAGAGTTGGGAAAGGAATTTGAGGTTTACTGTGACGCTTCTCGCCAGGGGTTAGGTTGTGGGTTGATGCAGAGTGGTGAAGTAATAGTTGATGCTTCTAGGCAGCTGAGGCCTCATGAGAGTAACTACCCTACTCATGATCTGGAGTTAACTGCAGTTGTTTTAGCATTGAAGATATGGCGGTATTATTTGTATGGGGAAAAATGTCATATCTATACAGATCACAAGAGTTTGAAATATATCTTTGACCAGAAGGAGCTTAACATGAGACAAAGGAGGTGGTTAGAACTGATTAAAGATTATGACTGCACTATTGAATATCATCTAGGGAAACCAAACATTGTGGTTGATGCCCTAAGTAGGAAATCTAGAGGTGGAGCAAGTTCTTTAAATACTATAGGAGTTACTTTGCTCAAGGAATTCAAAAATAGTGCTGTTAGTTTAAAAGTAACTGATAAGGGAACGTTGTTAGCACATTTTCAGCTGAGACCCAAGCTAGTGGATGAGGTCATAAGGATGCAGTTAAAAGATCCTATGACTAAACTAATAGAAGAAGTAAAAGCTCAGCAAAGAATGGACTACGAGCTTAGGTCTAATGGTCCATTATTGAAACATGGTAGGATTTATGTGCCAAGGAATGTGGAAGTTAAACAAGAGATTCTTGAGGAGGCACATAGCTCGACTTATGCTATGCATCCTGGCAGTACCAAAATGTAAAAAACATTACGGAAATTCTACTGGTGGCCAAGTATGAAAAGGGAGATAGTTGAGTATGTGGCAAGATGTTTAGTTTTCCAGCAAGTAAATCCTGAACGACAAAAGCCGGTAGGATTATTGAATCCACTCCCTATTCCTTAGTAGAAATGGGAACACGATACGATGGATTTCCTGTTTGGATTGGCAAGGACTCCAGCAGGTGTTGATGGAATTTTGGTGATTGTTGATAGATTGACCAAGTCAGCACGTTTCTTGCCGGTTAAAGCAACTTATACACTAGATAGATTGACACGAATGTATGTGGATAAGATTGTAAGTCTGTACGGAGTACTAGTGACTATGAAATCAGACAAGGATCCTAGGTTTACTTCTAAATTCTAGATGAGTTTGCAACAAGCTTTAGGAACCAAGTTGCAGTTCAGTATTGCCTTTCATCCTCAGACTGATGGACAATCAGAAAGGAGGATCCAGACTTTAGAAGATATGCTTCGAGCTTGTGTTTTGCAGTTCAAAGGTAGCTGGGATGTACATTTGCCTCAATGGAATTTGCTTACAATGACAGCTACTAGGAAAATATAGGTATGGCTTCGTACGAAGCATTTTTATGGTAGACCGTGCAGAACACCAGAGATTGTTCAGATTACAATAGAGAAGGTGGAGATGATCAAAGTAAACCTTAAGTTAGCCAGGGATTGGCAGAAAGGTTACGTTGATAATAGGACAAGAGATCTCAAGTTTGAAGTTGGTGATAGAGTGTTTCTACAGTTGGCGTCGTGGAAAGGAGTTCTAAGATTCGATAGGAAGGGAAAGTTGAGTCCAAGGTATATTTGACCTTTTGAGATCTTGGAAAGAGTTGGACCGGCAACATACAGGTTAGCATTACCAATGGTGATGTCTAAGATCCATATTGTGTTTCATGTCTCAGTTTTAAGAAAATATATTTCTGATTCTACTCATGTACTTGAGATGCAACCAATTGAACTAAAAGAAGATCTGAGTTATGGGAAGAACCGATTCGAGTGTTGGATGATAAGGAACAAGTTCTGAGAACTAAGGTGATTTTGTTAGTCAAGGTTTTATGGAGAAATCACGGTGTAGAAGAAGCTACCTGGGAAACCAAGGAGCAAATGATAAATAAGTATCCACATCTGTTATTGAGGAGTTAGTAGTTATTGAATTTCGAGGACGAAATTCTTACAAGGAGGTGGTAAATTGTAAACCCTACTTCCATTTTGTAAGAGCTAAACGTAAGTACGTAGTATCAATATGGACTAACTTGTTTTTCCTCTTGTAGATTGAAGGAAGAAGTGAAGGAAGCCATAAATATTTTTGGTAAGTGAATTCTAAATCATTACAAGGTAAATCGAGTTTTGGAGTTAATTTGTTTATTTAAAAATAAAATAAGAATAGAAAAAAAAAGAAAAAAAGAAAAAAAAAAGAATGAAAATGTTGATAATGGGAAGTAAGTCAACAGCTAAATAATTGTATAAGCTGAGTTTTCAATCATTTTCTCCATTTTCAAAAGTTTCAACCAACCCAACCTTGAGTGTAATGGCCCAAAATTTGGTAAATCACTTTTCTCTCTTTAAGTTTAAAAAAAAAAAAAGTAAATAATATTAATAATAATAATATTAAAAGAATTATGAAGGGGGTTTGGAAGTCCATGGTCAGTAGGAGGTTTCGGCTCTTTCGGTTGGAGGAAAGATCCCAAGGTGAATTTTGACCGTGAGGCGTTTTTAGGAGAAGGGAAGAAAGGAGGAGGCAGAAGAAAAAAAAGGCAGTCTTTTCCTCTCTCGAGTCACCCTTCGTCAGCCATTTTCTCACAACTCCCCCGTCACTCAGCCGCAGCGCTCCAGCCCTCACAGTACGGCCTTAATCGCAGCTTTCAGCGTTGCGGCATCGTCATAGTTGTCGCGTCGCAGCGTCTTAGTCGTCGCGCCGCAGCATCTCGGTCATCGTCGCGTCGCATTGTCACAGGCCGCTTTTCGCCGCATCGTCAGTCCTTATTGCCGCATCACCATACTCTGCGTCGCAGCGTCTCAGCCCTCTCCACGACGCGTCGTCTGTCTTCATCGCCGTGTCACCTGTCCTCTCCGCGACGCATTGTCTGTCTTCATTGCCGCGTCGCCTGTCCTCTTCGCGACGCATTGTCACAGCTTTCGTAGTTCGTTGTCGTGTAACACCCCCATCCTAGATATTTATATATACATTTATAACTTTACCTAGGAGTGAGTGTAACCTAGTCTGTACTCTTTTAAACCCTGTTATATATGCATTTCTATATCATAACTAGCTGGTGAAATGCTTAGCCTTTACAACAGTTATGCAAAAATTTCTTAATAAGATAGCATCATAAGTAAGATTAAAAAGGCTATGTTTAAAGTTTACAAATATGCCTGGTGATCCTCACAAAAGTCACTCAAAATAAGTCCAATTTCTACCAAGGGATGGGGTTTACAAGTTCCCAATTACAAAATTCTAATTTGGCTCAGACGAATCTTGATGGTAGGCTAGGCACCCCGAACACGCTTGCTACCTGGAAAGAAAACATCAGAAAAACAAGAATCTATGAGCTACAATGCTCAGTGAGTGAATAACTAAAGTATAAACTCAATAAAAATATAACTACAATCTTTTATATAAACTGCTTGATCATGCTTTATATCATGCTTCATAAACTTGTAAATGACTATAACTTGTAAAACACTATCATTACGTAAATAGTTATCTTTTCATTGAACCTTTGTTAAGGCGGAGCGAACTCAACACACCCAACGTCAATAAGCCTTAGCTGTGTGGAGTAATCTCAACACATCAGCGTGAGATGCCTTTTATTCTGCTTATAAATCTGTTTGATCTCGGGCTGCCCGTGTACCTTCTCATGTCCTTCGGTACTAGGGTCCCAGGGAAATACTCAATCACCGTCTTTAAATCCTTTGGTGAGAGTTTCATATAAATTAAATACTAGGGCTGCCCATATGCCTTCACATGTTCTTCAACATTGGGTCCCCTATAGAATCTTTCTAGAGCATAATTTAACAATAATCATAATATCTCAGACTTCATAAAATACTAGGGCTGCCCACATGCCTTCACCTGTCCTTCAGCATTGGGTCCCATTCGAATCTTTCTAGTGCACAGACATGCATAATACATTTATCATAGATTAACTATAATCATGATATCTCAAAATTCTCTGAACATTCATCTAGCATTTAGCTTGGTAAAACTTAGAACATTATCTGATACATTATCAAGCTCTATCTCACATATAAGATATGTGCTAGTTTCTTACATAAAGGTACACGTCAACTCATGCTTTAAAGATATTATTAAGCATATAGAAAATAGTACTCAAGTTAAGCTTATCTCAAACCATAAAGTCACTCACGACTTATTCCAGGCTCCGAGCGGGTTATACGCTTTCCCTAGCTCCTCTTGACCTGTAAACATACCTTTTTTGTATTAGACATTTCTAACATTCCTCTTTATTTTCTCTAAGTTTGCTTAAATATCTTAAACATGGGTTTTCGTCACTAGTTCTTCTTTTACTTACAACTTACAATAATGAGCGAGATTTTTAGATTAAACTACTCATAACCATGTGGCATCAGCGATACCCAGCTTCGCGAGACTAGCAATATTACCTTAACAAGCGATACTCAGCGAGAGTTAGCGAGAATTGTGAGATGCAAGGCCCCTTTGCGTTACCAGCGGCACTTGTCTCGCTGATCACCCTCCCACTCTTTACCGATACTTCTGTCCTAGCGACCCCCGATGGTCAGTGCTTTCTTCTTTCTTTTCTAATCTGTTCTCAAAACTTCTAAACATCGAAATCCAGCCAAAATTAGATTTTTCTCTCTTATACAACCTTGTAAAAAAGTGAGCTTTCTAACTTACCTCGAGATTTCAAACCCTAACTTTTCTTCGTTGAAGAACTATCCTCGAATAACTCCAGCTGCCTCGAATTAACTAGCAGCTCTAGCAGTAGCTCAACTCTGAATGTTTCTTCCTAAAATTTAACATATTCTTGCTCAAATTTGGCTTAAACATTCTTTACAGAAGTTGCTAAGAATTAACTCACTCTTCTTTAAAACTTTTGCTCTAGCTTTGACTTCCCAGCTCACTCTTCTTCAAACACCAAATGATGTCTAAATTATCATCAACCGTCAAGCTTCTGGTTCCAGCTTCAATTTCACCATGGAAATGATTTGGTTCCTACTTAACTTCGACATAAACAGTTTCTTCGACCTCTCCTCGTTGTTCTTCTGTGAAAGGGGTAAATCTGGGTTCGAAATATGTCTAAAAGTGTTCATTTAGTCGGCGTACTTACTTATATATATACCACCGACTCACCAATACAGCCATCACCTCCTTACTTAGGTTGGCCGACGCAACCTTCCGTGCAAAGCTTCAGCAACGCATAGCTTAAACTTGCTGTTTTACAATTGTTCAACGCCCAGTCGCCAGATAGCCAATTAACGCATGATCCTCTCGGCCACTCTCCTAATGTACCAACAATACCAACCTTCAAAGCATAGTGGCTTCCAACGCCTTGTGGCCTTCAACGCCTAGTGACCTTCAACGCCTAATGGCCATCAACGCCTGGTGACCTTCAACATATTCTCAACGCATAGCTCCACTAACGCATGGCCAACACTTAGCCACTTTTGCTCCCATACTACTCAGCCCACTTTTTCTAATCACTACCCATTTCATAGTTTCTTCTCAGCTTGCCAACTCCCAAAATGTCAGGTAGGGGCTTACAGCGTTTCTCTACCGCATACTACCATGCATCTGCCTTAATTACGTACCGTTAAGCGTTTTTCCTTTATCATGTGTTTCCTTCGTTTCTACCATGCGCTCAACATGGTTTTCCACTAAGTATGCGTTCAACTTCACTTACCTCTCAGCTATTCTTTTTAACCCTGCCCATCACTTGATGGAGTTTCCTTTCTTCCATAGGTCTTACTTCTAAGCTTAAAATCATGGTTGCGTTCTCTTGATCTGTTTATCCTACACAGTATAATTCTCAACTTCAAGAATTACTTTGATTTCAAGATTCAGAAATCATTCAACGCAACCTTTCTATCAAATCCTTCCAATTCAAATTTCATCTACGGTCTATGCAAACTAACACTTGAACACAACCACTCCTGTCCTACACCTTTCCTTATAGGCTCTTCCACGAGATAGTCTTAGAAAGAGGGTGTGACATGTCGCATTGTAGGGAAGTCGCTGCCTCGCTGAGTCTCGCTGACACACTGAGTCTCGCTGCCTCGCTGAGTCTCGCTGACACCCTGAGTCTCACTGTCTCGCTTGGTATCGCTCAGTATCGCTCCAGTCTCACTCTCGCAGGTAAGGGACTTACTACCAGGTTTTAGTGATGCCTACTGTCTAATGGTAATGTTGACTATTGAATGTCGTTGTGAACTTTTGTCTCGGATGTTGTTGCTATGATTGTTTAGGCATGCTAAGTTGTAGTGTAGGTAATGTTCTTATGCTTATGTGCTTATGACTCTGTGAATCTCTGCTATGAATTAGTTATGCCATGACACGTTACAGGTTGCCCTATTGTCATGCCCCGTACCCCTAATGTACTATGCTACGAAGGGTGTCCCTCGGGATCACCACCTATGTTCATGTTACAATTATAGTCAATGCGTACCCTCGGGGCGCTTCCTATGCTTATGCCTACGCTTATGTTTATGCCGGGTATACGGGTGCACACGACAAAAAGGGGTAACAGCTAGGCCCAATAGTGGGTCTCTTACTGAGTATGTTTACTCACCCTTTTTCTATGTTTTTCTCCCAGGTAAGGAGTATGGTGGCCTGGCGCATGGTCGAGGAAATCCGTGATCATACCATGGGACCGTTACACTGCTTCTGCACCTTAGTCTAGGGCTTAGCGAATTGGACTTGTAGGGTAGTAGTATTCACATTCATTAGACCGTTGGCTAATTGTTTTTGGTTATTTCATTCTTTTTTTTGGAGGTTTTGCCTAACGATTTAAGGGGTACCCTGCTTAAGTGTTTTTACTATTTTATGTTGGTTTAATAAACTTTCAAGAATTCAGCCATTTTATAAATTAAACTGCATTTATTTAAAGTGGGTGATATCGTGTCTCTTAGTCCCAACGTATTTATATAAACGTTCATGCATGACGTAACGACGAGTTAGTTATTAAGGGGTCAGGTCGTTACATTGAAGCTGCATGTCGAAGGGAGAAAGAGAAAGTATTCTAGAGCAAATTCGTGTAGAATTTTGGTCAGTTTCATGGTGTAATTGAAGTTGAAATAGAAGGTTTGGTTGCTGTCGAACAGTTTGAGCAAAGTCTGGTGTTTGGTGAATAGCAAGCTGAAGAGACCGATTTTGAAGCAGAATATTTGAGGTTAGTAAGTTAATGCAATTCTTAACAACTCTTATGAAGGATAGTTGAGCTGAATATAAAGAGAAACATGTTAAATTTTAGGTGGAAGCGACTAATACGGATTTTTCGAGTGATCTAGAGTAGGGCGAAGTAAATCAGGAATATCTGTCGAACGAAGGGGAGTTAAGCTCTAACGTTTTGTTGTAAGCTAGAAAACACATTTCTTTACAAGTTTGTAGAGGGAAAGAAGTTCTAATTCGGGCTAGAAATACAACTTTTAATAGATAGAACTGAAGATAGAAGCGAAGACAGAAGCTGTGGGAGACAGGTTTCGCTGGAAAAAGCAACAACACTAAAGGCATAAGGGTGAGCAGCGAGACGAGTCTCGCTGGTGTGGCTGGTGGCTTTTTGTCTCACAACTCTCGCTAGTATCGCTAGTCTCGTTGGTGTCGCTACTCTCGCTAGTCTCGCTGATCAAGTAAGTCTTGCTAGTCTCGCTAGTTCATAGTATCGCTAGTACAGTTTGGTCTTTTGCTTGAATTTGTTGGTTTAGTCTCGCTAATGACTTGAATCTCGCTCATTAGTTAACTCTTTTATGAAATGCAACCTTGGTTGAGCATTTCTTTGTGGAATATAGTCTTAGTGATGGTTTTCATGATGAAGTAGAGTCTCAGTGGTGAATAATAGAAATGTCTAACGCTTGTTTGCTATGTAAAAAGGAATTTTTCGGAAATCTAACAAAGGGAAACGTATTATTACAGGGTGAGAGAAGCTAGGAAAGGCGTATAACCCACTAAAGGCCCAGGACAAGTAATGGTGACAATTTTATTTAAAATGAGTCTACTTTAAACAAAGCTTTTATGTTGTATGATTATATTTGGAAACATGCCAATATGTTTATGCTTTCCATGGGTTTTAACGTGCTATGAGAATTATGTGCATATTATGTGTTTTACATTGGAAATCATTTGAAGCATGCTAGTTGATAAACAAGTTTTACGGAATGGATGCTATTTATTAACCTATGATTTAATGGAAAGCATTGATGGTTGTTAACGAGTTTGTGATGATTTGAAATGTTATAAACTCGTGAATTTATATTATGCTATTTCTAAAGCAGGTTGTTTGTTTTTTTTTTTTTTTAATGATATTTTGAAAAGGCTTCTAATGCTGAAGGACATGGAGAAGACATGTGGATAGCCGGGATATAGAAATGGTTCCCAATCTTGAAGGACTTGGAGAAGGCATGTAGGTAACCTGAGTATAGACATAGCCCCCAATGCTGAAGGACTTGGAGAAAATGTCACACCCCCTCCTAGATTACCCCACTCAACCCGAGAGAAGATGTGAGGACAGTAAACATCACCCCTCTTGTGACGTATACTGTTCGTATGTACCTGATAATCCTGACAATTCATAGCATACTTATCCCTTCATACAACCAAAACTATAAGAACTTATATTTATATAATAAAACTTTCAACTTTTCCACAATATACATATACAACATCCTATCTCACATCCCAACATATGTACAACTAGGTCTACATGCTACCTGTATAAGGTTATATACACATACAACTCTTCAAATGTGACTAATTTCTGAAAAATCGAAGCTTAGGCAAGGCGAGTTGGAGTAGGCTAAGCACCGTGAAAGTCCTCGCTACCTGGGGGAAAAAGAAAACATGGAAAGCGTGAGCTAAAAGCCCCGTGAGTGACTTGTTTTGTAAAAATTATCTTTTGTTCGAAAACAGGCTTGTAAAATCTATTACGCATAAACAAGGATTAAATATAACAATTTAGCAGAAACATATTTTCCGATAACTCTATTAAATCACATAAATCCATTCCAAACTGTATAGAATCATTTTAGAATAATTATACAGAAAACCCGTTTGGTTTCTCAATCATTTCCCTTCGTTGAGGCGGAGCAAAACTCAACGCTCTCAACGTCGAAAACAACCTTAGTTGGGGTGGAGCAAGACTCAACACACCCAATGTCGAAATTAACCCTGGCTCGATGCGGAGCAGAACTCGACGCACCAGCAATATCAACCTCTATGTGCACATAGGAATATGGCGGGTTGCCCAAGTACCTTCTCCTACATATCCCTCAGTACTGGGTCCCAGGGAAACTCACATGCCTTTAAGCATTGAGTCTCCTCTAAAACACTTTAGAAACCAGTTTTCTCATTATCAATTCATAGAGAAATCTTTCTTAAACAATATCTCACAAATATGTATAACGAGTATTTCAACCTTTTAATGAAAAAATATAACATGCCTCGTAAATAATATAAACATTCATCACGCTTTTCGAAAAACACTTTATCATTAAATCATAGCTCCTAAGAAAACCAGATCAACATTTCCAATATACCATTTCCAAAGAAAAGAAAGTGTCACTCACTACTTGTCCTTAGGCCCTGAGCGGATTATATGCCTTTCCGAGCTCTTCTTGGCCTGTAAATACACATTCCTCACGTTATGCTTTCCTTAAACTTCCTTTACATGATCATTAAGTATGCTTAATTAAACTCTAATCATGATTCATCACCGAGACTCCCCTTTTTACCAAAGTAAACATAATAAGCGAGAGTTGTGTCACTAGCGAGATTACCAACGAAATTTCACATTCCCAGCGAGATTACTAGCGAAACTACCCAACAAGACACGATACTAACGACACCAGGATAAGCGAGACTAGCATGATTTACCTGAGGAGCGAGACCTAGCGAGACCCAGCGAGCTTTGTGAGATAGAAAGCCCCCTGCGTTCCAGCGACACTCGTCTCGCTACTTATACTTTATTTACTCAGCGACACCCACTTCCTAGCGACACCCGACAGCAGAAATCTTCTCCTTTCCTTTTTATTCTTACTTCTATCTGTTAAAAGTCATATTTCCAGCCAGATTTAGAACTTCTTCCCTTCTACAAACTTGTAGAGAAATAAGTCCTTTATCTTACCTCAAAGTCTCATACTGAAAGTCCTCTTTGTTTGAGAGATATTCTCAAACAACCCCGAATTGCTCCTAATCGTATACCAATTCACCTTTGATCTTTTCTACCTGGAGTTTAACACACATTTACTCAAATTCGGCTCAAGTATCCTTCATGAAAATTGCTAGAAATCGAGTTAATTTACTAACCTTAAAATTTCGACCCTAACCACAGCTTCCACAGTTCGTTCTTCTCCCAACACTGAACAATACTCAGATTAAGCAACATCAGCCGAACTCTCTGTTCCAGCTTAAGTTCCTCCATGAAAACGATGAGAATTCCACCCTAAACCAACATAAACACCTTCTTCTACCTCTTTTCGTTGTTTAGCTTTGAAATAGAATCAACTCGAGCTCTAAAATGTGATTAAAATGATTGAATTCTCAGTCCACTCATATATATATACCACCGATTTAATCTCCACTTCATCTTTATATATTTAACTAATCGACGCATACCTTCTCTTCGACGCATAGTTGTGCTAGCCATCTAACGCATAGCAACCTTTAACGCATAACTGTGCTAGCCATCTAACGCATAGTAGCCTTCAACGCATAACTATGCTAGCCATCTAATGCATAGTAGCCTTCAATGTATAACTATGCTAGCCATCTAAGGCTACGCATACTTCCACCAACGCCAATCGCACCCCACTTCACATCTGCGTCCATGCCGAGCTACCTTCTTCAACGCATAGCTACCAGTGGCAACTCTCGTCAGGCCTCAGCCATACTCTCAACGCATAGTCACACCAACGCATGGCCAACACTTAGCTACTTTTGCTCCCACACAACTCGGCCACCTTTCTCTACTCAATGCCCATCTCATAGTTTTCGTCTTAACTTGCCTTCTCCCAATGTCAGGTATGGGGCTTACAATTACCACCTCCTTACAAAGATTTCGTCCCCGAAATCAGCAAGTAATCAATTCCTAACAAATAAATGTGGATATTGTTTCATTATTTGCTCATTCAGTTCCCAGGTTGCTTCTTCTATCTCGTGATTTCTCCATAAAACTTTAACCAACAGAATTACCTTAGTTCTCAGCACCTGATTCTTTTCATCTAGTATTTGCACAGGTTTCTCTTCAAAACTTAAATCTTCATTAAGCTCCACCAGTTGTATTTCAAACACATGAGCAGGATCTGGAACATACCTCCTTAAAACTGATATATGAAACACGTTATATATCCTGGACATTTCCATCGGTAGTGCTAATCGATAGGCCACTGGTCCCACTCTTTCCAAGATTTCAAAGGGTTCTATATACCTAGGGCTCAACTTCCCTCTTTTTCCAAACTTCTTTCCATGGCGATAATTTTAAGAATACCTTATCACTGACCCTAAACTCAAGGTCCTTCCTCCTTTTATCTACATAACATTTCTGTCAGTCCTTGGCCGCCTTAAAATTAACTTTAATCAACTCCACTTTCTCTATTGTAGATTGCATAATTTCTAGCCCAATCAGCTTCCTCTCACCTACCTCTCCCTAGCACGCCGTGGTTTTGCACGGTCTACCATAGAGTGCTTCATATGGGGCCATTCCAATACTCGCTTGGTAACTGTTATTGTAAGCAAATTCCATCAAAGGCAAATATACGTCCTAGTTACCCTTAAACTATAGTACACAGGCTCGTAGCATATCTTCCAGAGTCTGAATTGTTCTCTTTGATTGTGTCCATCAGTCTGAGGATGAAAGGCAGTACTAAATTGCAACTTGGTTCCTAGCGCCTTCTGCAAACTCCCCAGAACTTAGAAGTAAATCTAGGGTCTCTATCAGATACTACAGTTACTGGCACACCATACTGACTCACAATTCTGTCCACATAAAGCTGTGCTAGTCTGTCTAGGGTAAAGGTTGTCTTAACTGGTAAAAATCGTGCTTTCTTGGTCAATCGGTCTACTATTACCCAGACTCTGTCTATACCTGCTGTTGTTCTCAGTAACCCAAATAGAAAGTCCATAGTAATATGTTCCCATTTCCACTCCGGAACAGGAAGTGGATTCAGTAACCCTACTGGCTTTTGCCGTTCAGGCTTAACCTGCTGACAAATTAAACACTTTGCTACAAACTTTGCTATTTCCCTTTTCATACCTAGCCACCAGTAAAATTTCCTTAACATTCTGTACATCTTGGTATTACCAGGATGCATAGCGTACGCCGAGCTATGAGCATCTTCAAGTATTGCCTGCTTAACTTCCTCATCTCTTGGCATGTAAATCCTATCCTGTTTCAACAGTACACCATCAGGTCTGAGCTCAAAGTCTACTCTCTGCTGAGCTTTTACCTCCTCTATCAACTTGTTAATTACAGGATCTGTTATTTGCTTCCTTATAACCTCATCTACCAGTTTAGGTCTCAACTGGAAATGTGCTAATAATGTTCCCGTACCAGTTACCTTTAGGCTAGCTGCACTATTTGATTCCTTGAGCAAAGTGACCCTAACTGCATTCAAAGAACTTACTCCACTTCGAGACTTCCTACTTAGGGCATCAGCTACAACATTTGCTTCCCTGGATGATAATTTCTAGTACAGTTATAATCTTTGATCAGCTCCAACCACCTTTTTTGTCTCATGTTGAGTTCTTTCTGATCAAAGATATATTTCAAACTTTTGTAATCCGTATAGATATGGCACTTCTCTCCGAACAAATAATGCCGCCATATCTTTAGTGCCAACACCATCGCTGCCAGTTCCAGGTCATGGGTAGGGTAGTTAACTTCATGTAGCCTCAACTGCCTAGAGGCATAAGCTATAACTCTACCTTCTTGCATCAGTATGCAACCTAACCCCTGACGAGAGGCATCACAATACACCTCGAACTCCTTCCTTGTCTCTGGAAGTGCCAAAATAGGTGCAGTCACCACTCTCTTCTTTAACTCTCGGAAACTTTGTTCACATTCTTCATTCCACTCAAATTTAGTACTTTTCTTAGTCAAATGGGTCAATGGTAATGCTATCTTAGAAAATCCCTGTACAAAACACCGAAAATATCCTGCGAGTCCCAGAAAACTTGACACCTTATAAATGGGAGGTGTTAGAAGGCATGTTAAGTGTTTCATGCAAGGTGACGCTTGAATTAATGCATGGTTAATTAAGCATGTAGCATGACATGTGGCAAACAAGTGAAAAAAAAAGAGGAGAAGTAGGATGGCAAGCCCTCTATAAATAGAACCTTAAGGGAAAAGGAGCGACTGATGATTCTGAAGAGAGAACTTTTTAGAGAAAGGGGAGAAAGAAGGCAGAAAGAAGGAATCCTTGCGTCCGTAGTAGGAGTCTGCGGCCAACAGAGAAGATATTCTTGACAACTTAGCTATCTTGTGTTAAAGAAGTTGTCTTGCATCGAAGGGGGTCAGCCTTGCGTTTAAGACGAACACTGCATTCAAGGTGAACGATGCATTCAAGGTGAATGATGCTTCAAGTTGGACCATGTGTCCAAGAGAGGTCGACGCATCCAAAAGATTTTGAAATAAACTTATTTAAAAGGCATGTGGTTTGATATTAAAGGTTTGAAATTGAGCTTACTGGAAGCATGCTGTTTGATATTATATGTTTTTATTTTGAAACAGTTAACTACGAGTTTATGATATAATGTTTCCAAAACATATTTTGTTTTATAAAACTTTGAAAGGCACCCGAGGCTCAGGGACTTGGAGAAGGCCAAAGGGTAACCTGGATATAGAAAAGGTACCCAATGCTGAGGGACTCGTAGAAGGCAGATGGGTAACTTGGATATAGATATAGGAAAAGGCACCTAATGCTGAGGGACTCGTAGAAGGCAAATGGGTAGCCTGGATATGAAAATGGGACCCCAATGCTCAAGGACTTGGAGAAGGCATTGTGGGCGGCCCGATTCTAGTACCTATGTGCACATAGAGGAATATACGACGCTGATGTGTTGAGATTACTCCACACAGCTGAGGATAATCGACGTTGAGTAGCGTAAAGCATTGCTCCGCCTCAACTAGGGAAAAATGATTTTTGAAGTTAATGAGATTTTTGAGTATTTACTTTAAAACAGATATGCATGATTTAACAATGGTTTTAGCATATTTTAATATGATTTAAAGCGTTATATTTTATGCGAGTTTGAGGATGTTTATATTATGACCAGATTTACAATGAAATAAGATGTTTTAAAAAACTGTTGCTCACTGAGCTATTAGCTCATTCTTTCATATGTTTTCCATTTTTCAGGTAGCATGACAGTTCCCGTTACCGGTCAAAGTCGAGGTTTGTCAATAGTTAATGGTATTACCGTCCTAGGAAGGGTAGATATGAGAAGTAAGGTAAATTTGACAGTGGGAATTGATAGGGAAGTCGATGACTGCTGTCCTCACACTCCGTCTCGGGCTACGAGAGGATAGTTCGGGGTGGGGTGTGACAAAAGGCATGTGGGTGGCCTAAATCTCATTTATGGGACCCGGTACTGAAAGACTTAAGAAGGTATTCGTAACCTAGGATATGATATCTATGTGCACAAAGAGGTATGATAGACGTTGTTGTGTTGAGAGTACTCCACACAACTAAGGATATTTGACGTTGGGTGTGTCGAGATTTCTCTGCCCCAACTAAGGATATTTTCGACGTTGAGTAACTTTGAGCTTCGCTCCGCCTAAATTAAGGAAAATGTGATTGAAATGTGTTGTACTTACATGGTTTTATGTATGTGATTGGATAATGTTACGTGAGCATGATTTGTTTGGATATGGAAACGATTTACTACTGTTTATTTATTTTCATATCTTGATTACAGTTTTCATTTAATTATGAACCAAGGAAGGTTTTTACAAAGTAAGTCACTCACTAGGCAACCTAGCTCATGCTTTCCTTGATTTTTTGTTTTTTTTTTTTCAAGTAGCGAGCGAGTCTGGGGTACTTAGTCTACATAGCAACTCGTCTAGGCCCACTATCAGTGTCTAGAATTTTGAGAATTGTAAATATTTGATCATAAACATGTGTTGTACATATAGAGTGTTAAGGGTGATGTTGATGAACTTATGTAAATATATGGTTTGAGTGAAAATCAATGTCTGTATGATAGCTTAACCCTAGTTAAAGTATGTTGTTCAATCATTGTGTATATCTGCTTATTAGGTCTTGGTTAAGGTATAAGACTGCCAGTGGATGCCGTAAGAGGGTCGGTGTCTGCTGTCCTCATACTTTCTCTTGGGTTAAGAGGGTACCTAGGAGGGGGTGTGACAGAAGATGTCTTTACAGTAACTACAAATAAATATACAAGTATAAAAAATGGTGGATGAACATATGGAATGGCGATGCTTGAATGAGATTGTTGAATTTATTAAGTTGTGTTGAATTGATGGAAAAGGTAAAATTGAGACGACTTTGCTAGCATATTTTTAAGTACTTGTTGCGTTTTAAGTGTGTATGATGTGTTATGTTTGTATTGGCCTAGTGTTGTGTTAAAAGTCAAGAAAGATAAATATATTAAACACAAGTTTTCCTATAAGAACCCAAGTGCAAGTTTAAATAGATTTTTCCTAGAGAGTCTAGGGTCGAACATGAGATTTGTAATGACTATGCATTGAGATTGTTCTTTAATTTGATGCGTTTGAACTATACAATACTTACAAATGTTGTTGTTTTCTAAAATAACTACAAAGAATAACTTTATACAAGAATAAATTGGTGGATGAACATGCAGAATGGTGATGTGGAGTGAATGATGGGTGAAGTTAGTCAAGTATAAACAAGTCCAGGTAGCATGTGAAAAATTAATGGAACCATGAGAAAGGGTAGATTAAGATAAGTAGATAACATTTTCCTAAGTGATGAGTAATTTTTCATGCTCACAAACTCAAGAGTGAGAACACATCTCTCGATGCTTCGACACCACAATAATCCTATTTCTAAGATGCATGGTAAGCTCTTCAGGCAAAAGACAAACTTTATTTCTAAAGCCTAATCTTTTCTTGTTAAATGTTGGAAATTACTCACCGACTCTCTCAAGCAGATGAATATACTCACTAAGACCTATTTGTTTGATAGATTTAAGCAAGTTCGAAGTACCCAATCAAGATGAAAGCAGACTAAATCACTTTTGGAAATACTACTGTAACACCCCCGCCCTAGATAATATATATACTTCTATATCTATACCTAGGAGTGAGTGTTACCTGATCTGTAATCTATTATACCCTGTTATAAATGCATTTTTATATCATAACTAGACAGTGAAATGCTCAGCCTTACAACAATTATACAAAATTTCTTAAAAAGATCGCATCATAAGTAAGTTTTAAAAGACCATGTTTAGAGTTTACAAATATGTCTGGTGAAACCTCACATATGCCACTCAAAATAAGTTCAACTTCTACTGAGGGATGGGGTTTACAGATTTTCAAATTACAAAAATTCTATTCTGGCACAGACGGATCTTGATGGTAGGTAGGCACCCCGAACACGCTTGCTACCTGGAAAAGAAACATCAAAGAAACAAAATCTATGAGCTACATTGCTCAGTGAGTGACTACTAAAGTATAAACTCAGAAACATTATAACTACAATCTTTAATATGAACTGCTTAATCATGCCTTATATCACGCTTCATAACCTTATAGATGACTGTAACCTGTAAAACACTGTCAGTACATAAATGATTTTCTTTTCGTTAAACCTTTGTTGAGGCGGAGCGAACTCAACGCACCCAACGTCAATAAGCCTTAGCTTTGTGGAGTAATCTCAACACATCAGCGTCAAATCCCTTCTATTTTGCTCATAAATCTTTCGGATCTCGGGCTGCCCGTGTACCTTCCCATGTCCTTCGGTACCAGGGTCCCAGGAAATTACTCACTCACCGTCTTTAAATCCTTAGGTGAGAGTTTCAGATAATTTAATTACTAGGGCTGCCCATATGCCTTCATCTAACCTTCAGCATTGGGTCCCATTCGATTCTCTCTAGTACAAAAGCACATATAATACATTTAACATAAATTAACTGTAATCATGATATCTCGGAATTCTTGAACATTCATGTGATAACTATCTTGATAAACTCAGAACGTTATCTGATATGTCTCAAGTTTAATCTCATATCTAACAAGATATGTTCTAGTTCATATACAAAAGTACATTTCAACTCATACTTTAAAAATAGTATTAGACATATAGAAGATAATACTGAATTTAAGCTTATCTCAAGTCATAAAGTCACTCACGACTTATTCCGGGCTCCGAGCGGGTTATACGCTTTCCCTAGCTCCTCTTGACCTGTAAACATACCTTGTTTATGTTAGACATTTCTAACATTCCTCTTTATATTCTTTACGTTTGGTTAGATATCTTAGATATGGGTTTTCATCACTAATTTTTCTTTCGTTTACAACTTCCTATAATGAGCGAGATTTTAGACTAACTACTTCTAACCATGCGGCATCAGCGATACTCAGCTTCACTAGACTAGCGATATTACCTTAATAAGCGATACTAAGCGAGAGTCAGCGAGAGTTGTGAGACGCAAGGCTTCTTTGCGTTACCAGCGACATCTGTCTCGCTGATCACCCTCCAATTCTTTAACGATACTCTTATTCTAGCGACCCTCGAAGGTTATTGTTCTTCCTCTTCCTTCTCTAACCTGTTCTCAAACTGCTAAACATTGTAATCCAGCTAAAATCAGATCTATCTTTCTTCTACAAACTTGTAAAGAAGTGAGTTTCTAACTTACCACGAGATTTCCAACTCTATCTTTTCTTTGCTAAGGAACCCATCTTTGAATAACTTCAATTGCTTCGATCGGCTAACAGCTTTTACAGTAGCACAAATTCCGGATGTTTCCTCTTTCAAAACTTCGCGGTAGCTTCAACTTCCCAGCTCATTCGTCTTCAGAACACCATATGATGTTTAGATTTTCCTCAACCGTCAAGCTTCTGATTTCAGCTTCAATTTCCACATGAAAATGTTCTGGTTCCTACTAACTCCGACATAAACTGTTTCATCGACCTCTCCTCGTTGTTCTTCCGTAAAAAGGGGTAAATCTGGGTCCAAATTATGTCTAAAAGTGTTGATTGAGTCGACGTACTCACTTATATATACATATACCACCGACTCACCAATACGGCCATCACCTCCTTACTTAGGTTGGCCGACTCAACCTTCCGTGCAAAGCTTCAGCAGCGCATAGCTTACACTTGTTTTACAATTGTTCAGCACCCAATCGTCGTATAGCTACTTAACGCATGATTCTCTCGGCCCTTCTCCTAAGGTACCAATACATACCAACCTTCAACGCATAGTGACTTCCAACACCTTGTGGCCGTCAACGCCGCATGGCCATCAACGCCTAGTGACTTTCAGCAAATTCTCAACGCATAGTTCCACTAATGCATGGCCAACACTTAGCCACTTCTGCTGCATACTATTTAGGCCATTTTTTCTAACTACTGCCCATTTCATAGTTTCTTCTCAACTTGCCAACTTCCCAAATGTCAGGTAAGGCTTGCCGCGTTTCTCTACCGCCTAATACCATACGTTTGCCTCAATTACATGCCGTCAAGCGATCCTACCATGCGTCCAACATGGTTTCTCACTAAGTATGCGTCCAACTTCACTTACTTCTCAACTATTCTTTTTAACCCTGCCCATCACTTAATGAGGTTTCCTTTCTTCCAAAGGCCTTACTTCTAAGCGTACAATCATGGTTGCGTTCTCCTGATCTGTTTATCCTACTTAAAATAATTCTTAATTTCAAGAATTACTTTGACTTCAAAATTCAAGATTCGTTCAACTCAGCTTTTCTATCAAATCCTTCTAATTCAAATTCCCTCAACGACCTATGTAAACTAACACTCAAGCACAACCATTCTTGTCTTACTTCTTTCCTTAATGAGCTCTTCCACGAAATAATCTTAGTAAGAGGGTGTGACAACTACAACTTTTAACGTATTAAACATTCAACATTCATGGTGCAAGATGTTACAAATGAGAATAGATGGAAGTTTAATGTCAATCGAACTTGTATTAGGGAAATAATCCAATCTCTTGAAAGTTTTTAACAAAATACAAGCAAGAAATGTGTTCATAATGAAAGAAAGAAAAGGGAAGTCGTCAAGCCGCCAATGGCAATGTCTTGCTTCTTGGAGGCTTAAGATGGTTGCTATCTAATACATGATTTATACAAGAGTGGATTCTCACTCTTTGATAGGTGACTTTGAACACTCTCAGAATCTTCTCACAGAAGAGCTCGAAATGGAGGATGGCTATGGAGGTTGAGCGAGAATTTGCTCAGAGCTTTCACCACTGAGTATTTTCTCTCTACTTGAACATGAAGTGCTATGGGCTATTTATAGGTGTCAAAAAAGGCGATATCATGATGACCTGACACTTTTGCATTTAATTCCATGCCCTGCTGCGTAGATTTCTTTGTGTCTTCAGTTCATTGAATCTGTCATGATCTGGTAAAATCAGATGTTCACTTGCATATTGACATGACAGTTGTTGACTAAGCGCTTGTATTTTTTTTCTTTTCGACGCATGGTCCTCGACGTGTTGGCCTTTAATGATTTTGGCAGCATCCTTTCCTTTATACTTGAGCTCCTTTTGGTTCTATCCTACGTTAAAAAAGGTAGAATTTCTTAATTTCCAAGATAGATTCTTTTGCAAACACAGTGAACACAGAGTTATTCATATCATATAATTCAAGTGCTAAAATCATGCATTTATCATCAATTCTACTTTAATTACTCCAAATAACGAATATAATAACTTGTATTTCTACAAGTTATCAGTACCATTTAAGTATGCGTTCATGTTACAAACTTGAAATTGGGAACAAATCTCTCGATGCTTCAATGCCACATTTATCTTAGCTCTAAGACGCATGATGAGGTCTTCTTACAAAAGATTAACTTTATCTTTAAAGCCAATTCTTTTCTTGTTAAATGACAAAGGTTAATCACTTACTCTCTCAAGTAGTTCATATTTACTTAAACCTATTTGTTCAATAGATTCATGCAAGGTTTTTAGCGCACATTCAAACAAGATGAAGGCAACTTAAATAAAACATAGAAAATACTAGCTTCATTCACTCAACCCATTAAGAAACTTAATCATGCATGATGTAAGGTGTTGAAGATGACAAGAGATAGAATTATGGAATCAATAAAACGAGTAAGAAATGTACAAGTCTTTTGATTGACATAATCATACTACAAGTAAAAAAGGTGAAAATGATAGAAAAATGGAAATAAGGGACGTCAAGCCGCCAATGGCAATATCTTACTTATTGGAGACTTGAGATGATGGTTGTTTGATACAATTTTGCACCGAGGAATGGATGGATTCTCACTCTCTAAGAGGCAACTCTAAACGTTCACTGAGAATCTCCTTACAAGAGAGCTCAAGGTAGAAGGTGGCGATTGTGGTTGAGAGAAACTTTGAGCAGAGTTTTCACCCACTAATTTCTCTCTGTCTTCAACATGAACTTCTTCGGCTATTTATAGGTGTCAAAAACATGATTATCTGACACCTTTGCATTGATTCCACGCATTGCTGTGCAGATTTCATTGCATCATCGGTTCATTGGTTTTGTCAAGGTCCGATCAAATCAGTCGTCCACTTGCACATAGACACGATAGTCACCACCCATGCATCTAAAACTTCTTTTACTTCTCGATGCTTTGTTCTTTGACTAGTTAATCTTCATAACAATGTGCCTTTGATGATTCTGGCAACATCTTACTCTTGCCCTTTGGGTGTTTTTCGCTTCTTTTAGCTATATCTTGCATTAAAAAATGTATAAAACCCATAATTTCCAGGATAGAAACTTTTGTAAACATCATAAATGTAAAGTTATTCATATTACACAATTTAATTCCCAAATTCATGCGTTCATCTCCTACATTGCTCCAATTATTCAAATAAAGAGTACAATAACTTGTATTTCTACAAGTTTTCAGCGAACCATATTTATGATACGATAGTCAATCCATAAAAATGCATCTAGAAATTGAACAAAATTCAAGAGAACATAAATTGATATACATTCAGTCCAATCAACAAGAAACTCAAGAAAGTCATAAGGTCTTGCTCTCAAAAACTAGAAAATTACTTACCTCTACAATCCATAGATCAAATGTGAAGAAAGAGCTTAAAATTTGTGATTACAACCTAAAAGAATATAAAATCTAAGCTAAAAATGATGGCATAGATGAAGAAGAAGAAATTTTCTCTACTCCTTGGCCTCCATGAGTTCCTCCATAAAACTGTAAAAAAATGAAGAGATTACTTATAAAATTGCGGGAACACCTAGGCACTTAGGAAGAGCTCCTAGGCGCTCTACCTAGAAATCGAAGCGCCTGGCCAATGCTTGGGCACTCCAAGGCACGAGCCTTATTTGCGTCAAAATCTTTGGAGTGCCACGATGATCCCTTGTTTCTTGCTCTTAGGTGTTAAGCACCTTGTAGAGTGCCACCTAGCATGGGCATTCTCATGGGGGCATTTTTCGTCATTTCTTATTCTTTAAAGCCTCTGGTCTTCGATATGACTCCTAATAGGTCTAAATCAACCCTGAACGGCACGAAACACTCCGTAATGAATGTATTGCTCAAGAATCAACAATTTCAACCATTCAAATACATTAAACACAACAAGCAAATTAAATTAAAGACATATATATAGCTCTTTTCGAGAGCTATTAATCGGATGAAAATCGTCACCCAATTTTTGACCAAATGGTTAACCGTTTTCACTGAAACTATAATAATGGAGGACCGGGTCGAACGCAGGGAACCAAAGGGTTTTCTCTAGTGAATTGAAAATAGTCCAAGTAAACAAAGGGGGGGGGGGGTTTGAATTTGATTTGGTTGCAAGAATATTTAAATGCATAAAATTAAAAGAACGAATTGCAAATTAATAAAATCTATGGAAAAGACCTAGCTTGGGTTATTGGGGAATTTTCTTGCTCGATCATTGAATTCTTCTAATTTGGTTTGAGTATTTGTTTGCACTTAACTGAATTAATTAGAAAAGCTAATTAATCATACTAATTAGCTAATTAGTCCTAATTCGAATTGATAAAAAGCTTGCAAATTCAAATTGTCCTAATTGCATGAAGATCTAGGGAAATGTTGAGTGGAACATCTAATTTTCAAGTGCCTAATTAGACATTCAATCGATTCAATTCTAGGTTGGTTAGAACAATATTTTTCGTTATGATACGTAAGCTAACCCAACATATTGCTTCTTGAAATTAATCAATCAAGTGGCGTGAATCATACATTAATCAAAGATATGATCATAAAATCCAACAAGTTACAATAATATGGTCAAGATCTTATTGAAAATGGAATTGAATCATTCACATACAAGCAAATCCAAGTTTGAAATCTCACAAGTGCATCAAAATAAGGAATCAAAATAGGGAAGCATCCTAAAACCCAAGCTAGAATAAATTACCTTAGCTCATAATATTCATCATTGACAAGACGGATGAGCTTTGGTACACCAAACAATTAAGAACAGAGAAAAAGGTGAGAGAAAACTAATGCAATTATGCTGGGATCCGAGAGAATGAACTAAAATTGGACAATTGTTTTTTAATATCGTGGTCGGGGCGCCATAGGGCTGTGTGCTTTTCACAAAAATGAGGCATTCTGTTTTACAGCACCAAGCACTCAGCACTGTGCCTGAAGGGGCAAAATCGTAATTTGGGCCTTCTCTTTCTCGATTGATGCAATAAAGCTCTATTTTGGCCCATTTTAGCTCCATTTCGTCACTAATGCCCTGTTGTGCCCTTTAAGTGCTTGAAACCTATAAAATAACAAAATAAACATATAAAATACCAATACAACCTCAAATTAAGCAGATAAGATAGAACATTCTTTGTTCTACCAACTATCATTAGGCCTTAGGCAGCCTTAGCCAATTTTCCTTTTTGCCCACCAATTGTTGTTAAATGCCTCATTTTGACCCGAATTGCATCTGGAATGTCTCGATGGTCTGCTTGGCTTGATTTCCTATCCAAATCACTAGAATAAACGTTAAATTCACGTGAACTAATAAGATTTAGACCGAGATAAATAGCTATTTTGGATAGTTATTCCCATCCTAACCTTACCTCTAGCTTTTGAAAATTACATCATCTTCAATGTATAAGAAAATGAAAAACAAGGATAAAAGTGAAAGGGGAACAAACCTCCTCTGGAACATTAAGCGAACGAGATTGTGGTAGTGTATTGCTTCCCTCCAACTTTTCTCTTTTCTACTTGATGTGGACAAAATGTTGCCATAGGCATTTAATCAATCAAATACATTAAGATTATCGAAATGTACAACAACTACTACTTAGTGGTATTATTAGCAACAAGACTAGAACGATCCATAGGGAAGCGCAAAGTCCTTTCTTTGTTAAAGTGGTAAATGGGGGAGGGGGTGTATGAATTAAGAAAATAAAATAATGAGCTAATAAAATCGATTGTTCCTTTGAAATATAAATTGACAAGGTGCATTTAGCAATGGAAGCGGAGTCTCCCAAATTATATGCATGGTCCCAGGATATAACTCAATTACCTCGAATGCATGGCCTACTTAACCGGTTATTCCAACATTAATCGTCCTTAGATATTAATTAACACTCACATTCTAATTAAACTATATGTCGATTAACCAACAATCAAATGCATCCTTTAATTGATCTAAGCATATACATTAAGGGTTCATCCAAACCCATTAACAACATACAACTAACTAAATTTATATACCTTGAAATAAGTAACTGAGGCTCGTAAGTACCAAGTCATTTACAATCCCAAAGAAAACAATCTAAAGCTAAGAAAATAGGGAAAAAGATGAAGAAGTTGAAAAAGGTCCCATAGCTCAAAAAGGAAATCCTTCTACAACATTTGCATGATCCAAGATCATCCCAGCTCTCTAAACCTTAGAAATAGAAATAATTTTATAGTGGATGTCTCAAGGAAGCCAAGCCCAAGCAAGTCCACTATCAATAGCTTCCCTTGCGGCCATGGCAAATCAACAAGAGCCAAGTGAGTTAGAAATTGCCAATTATGTGGGTAGAGGACAATCCTGATGTAAGCACTGGCTTATAATACTAGGTGTTGGGAGGAGGCAAGTGAAATTGTGGCTATGCGTAGTTAAAAGAAAAGTAGCCGAGAGTGAAATAGCAAAAATTTTGGCTAAGTGTTGGCCAAGACTATGCGTTGATGAAAGAAGAGAAGAGCTAGCGTTGAAGGTGAAATCACGAAGGGTTGTTGTGAGCTGAAGCATTCACCGCATTGGAGGACAAGTTGATCATTGGCAGGGGGAAGGAACGTACTTGACTTACCATGCGTCGGTAAGGTTGCCATACGTTATGGTCCTATGAGCCGAAGACAGAGTGGTCCCTATGCGTCGAAGATTGGATGATTGAGTTGTAAGCGTTAAAGGCAGGAGGCGTTGAGGACGCCATGCGTTGAGTGTGGATGATTGTCGTATGCGTCGAAGGTAGGAGGCGTTGAGGATACCATGCGTTGAGTGTAGATGATTGTTGTATCCGTCGAAGGTAGGAGGCGTTGAGGGCGCCATGCGTTGAGTGTGGATGATTGTCGTATGCGTCGAAGGTAGGAGGCATTGAGGGCGCCATGCGTTGAGTGTGGATGATTGAGTTGTATGCATCAAAGGTAGGAGGCGTTGAGGGTGCCATGCGTTGAGTGTGGATGATTGCTGAAGGCATTAGAGTAGGTTGGCGTTATGGGTGCTTTGCGTTGAAGTAAGAATGAGAACCCTGCGCGCCAGCCTGCTTTTGAGGGTTAAGTCGGCAGTATATATAGTAAGTGAAATAAATGTTTAATCATTTTTAGACACTTCAAGAGCTTAAGTCAGTTCCATTTTTCAGACGAACTACAAAGGGAGATAGAAGAGGGTGTTCTTGTGGATTTTGGACAGAAGTCTACTCGCTTTGGTGTTGAAATCTAAGCTGGAACAGAACGTTGCTTGTGGATGCACGGGCTGGACAGTGTCTGATGTTTGGAGTAGAATGAATCGAGGAGATCGAGTCTAGGGCTGAAATTTTAAGGTCAATGAGTTAATATAACTCTTAACAATTCTTGTGAAGGATAGTTGAGCTGAAATTGAAGATAAATATGTGAAATTTTAGGTAAAAGCAACGGTTACAGAATTTCTGTGCAATCTGGAGCAATGCAGAGTAATTTTGGAATAGCTGGAGAACGAAGGAGAGTTAAGCCTTGAAAGTTTGAGGTAATCTGAGAAATTCAATTTTATACAAGTTTGTAGAAGGAAAGAAGTTCTAAATCTGTCTGGAGATATGACTTTTAACAGATAGAAGAAGAACAAAAAGGAAAGGAGGAGATCTCTGCTGTCGGGTATCGCTGAGTACATAAAGTAAAGGTAGTGAGATGAGTGTCGTTGGGATGCAAAGGGCTTTCCGTCTCATAAAACTCGCTAGGTATCGCTAGGTATCGCCCCTCAATTAAATCACGCTAGTCTCGCTTACCCTGATGTCGATAGTATCGTGTCCTGTTGGGTAGTTTCGCTAGGAATCTCGCTTGGAAGGTGGGATTTTCGTTGGTAATCTTGCTTATTAGGTTTACTTTGGAAAAATGTTTATTTCAGGCCAAAAGGAGATAGGGATAATCCACTCAAGGCCTAAGGATAAGTTGTGAGTGCACTTTTCTTGCTTCAAAACAGTTTTTGTGTACATGTTAGTTCGGTTTTTCCAATTTATTATGGTTTTGGTGATCAATCGATTTACAAAGCATAGTTTATGTTTCTAAAAAGGTGTTGAAAAGTATGTTTATGAAATGTTATTGATTTAAGAGTTGCCTTGTTTTCTTATGGAAGATTTGCATATGAACTGTTTGTACAAAGTATTGCTTTCCTTAAAGGAAAATGTATTAGAGGAGGCTTAGTGCTGAAGGACATGAGAAGGCACGTGAGCTTCCCCGGGATCCAGTACTGAAGAACATAAAGAAGGTACTTTGGCAACCCGCCATGTTCCTATGTGCACATAGAGGTTATATGCTGGTGCGTTGAGTTCTGCTCTGCATCGAGCCTTATTTGTTTTCGACGTTGGGGTGTTGAGTTTTGCTCCGCTTCAACTAAGGAGAAGTATTGTAACCAAACTGATTTCTTTATGAATGGCTGAAAAATCATGTATGACTTGATAAGGGCAACTAAGCATGATTTATCCAATGAATGTGAAATGATTCCATGTTTTACTCATGTCATTGGAATTTGTTTAATCTTGATGATTTTCAAACTAAAAGTAGTCTGTTAAAATTAGTCACTCACTGGGCTATTAGCTCATGTTTTCAATGTTTTCTTCCCCCCCCCCCAGGTAACGAGGACGTTCCCGGTGCTTAGCCTACTCCAGCTCGTCTTGCCTAAGCTTCGAGTTTTCAGAAATTTGTCCTGTTTGAAGAGTTGTATGTGTATATAACCTTATGTAGGTGGCATGTAGACTTAGTTGTACATATGTTGGGATTTGAGATATGGTTCTGTATAAGTACATTGTGGACTGGTTGAAAGTCAATTATATGTATATAAGTTTTTATGGTTTTGGATGTATGAAGGAGTAATATGTATGTTATGAACTGTCAGGATTATCAGGTAAAAATGGATGGTATATGTTACAAGAGGGGTGATGTGTACTGTCCTCACATCTTCTCTTGGGTTGTGTGGGGTGTCTGGAAGGGGGTGTGACAACCGAGGTCAACAACAACTCCTAACTCACTATCATCCTAACTTGAGAAATCATGAGAATTTCTCTTTTGCTAACAATAAGAATGTGTTGCAAGCACCTCAAGGATTCAATAGAGTGGGGAATGCAAAGACATCATCATTGGAGGACATAATGCTTGACTTTGTCAAAGAGCCAAGATCAAGGGCAACCACATTGGAGAATTTGGTCCAAGCTATAGCAAGCACCATTCAAAGCCAAGGTAAGGCAATTCAAAACTTGGAGGTTCAACTTAGTCAAATGGCCACATCTCTCCACACAATGCAAAAAAGTAAATTCCCAAGTAGTCCAAAGAAGAACCCCAAGGAAGAATGCAATGTCATAAACTTAAGGAGTGGCAAGGAGTTGAACAAGCACATCATGATAGATGATGATGAGCCTCCACAAGAAGAGGATGAAACCATCATAGAGGATGTTCCACAAAAAGAGAGTGCATCTAAGGAAAAGGAGAAATCAAAGACCAACATAGGGAGTATTTCCTCAAAGATTTCAAAAGAAAAAGATTGATGCTCAATTTTCTAAATTCTTAGACATGTTCAAAAAGTTGGAAATTAACCTTCCTTTTGCAGAGGCATTAGAACAAATGCCTAAGTATGCCAAGTTCATGAAGGATGTGTTGTCTAAGAAGAAAAGGTAAGAAGATTATGAAACGGTTGCACTAATCAAAGAATATAATGCGACACTACAAAGGAAATTGCCTCCAAAACTAAAGGATCCAGGGAGCTTCTCTATCCCTTGTCATTTAGGCAATAATTCAGTTACTAAAGCATTTTGTGATCTTGGAGCTTCTTTTAACTTAATGCCTTTATCCATGTTTAGAAAGCTCAATAGTGGAGAAGTGCAACCAACTACCATATCCTTGCTTTTGGCCGATCGATCATTTGTTCATCCCTACAGCATTGTGGAGGACGACTTGGTCAAGGTAGACAAGTTTATCTTCCCGACAGACTTTGTGATACTAGACATGGAGGAAGATGCGAAGTACTTATAATCCTTGGGAGACATTTCTTGGCCACCAGAAGGGCCCTCGTTGATGTGCAAGATGGAAAACTCACATTCCGCCTTAACGATGAGGAGGTAACATTTGACATCTATAAAGCCCTTAAGCATGCGGATGTGGGAAGGTATGAGCATCATGAGCCAAGCACAAAGGTAACATCGCCTCTCTCTTCTAGTAAGAATTCGGCGCATGATGATCTTCCTTTGAATGGTAAGACTAATGACATGCTTGATGTTAAATTAGAAAATCCAATGAAGCATGTTTCTAGTTGTGATAATGCTCCTAGTTCTTCTTGCATGCCTCCAATGTCACACCCCCTCCTGGGTACCCTTTTAACCCATGAGAAAGTGTGAGCACAGCAGACACCGACCCTCTTACGACATCTACTGTTAACTTGTAAACCTTAAAGCATGCCCAAGCAACTAACAAGCAGGTACGAACATGATAGAACAACAATATATACAGAGGTTAAGCCATCATACAAGTACTAGTTTACATTCAAACTTAAAAGTTACATGAGTTCACTAACTCCCAATTCTTAACCCTCTATATGTACAATGCATGTTTAAGATCAAATATTTACAATGGTCAAAGATTCAGACACTGGTGGTAGGCCTAGATGAGTTGCTGTGTAGGCTAAGCATCACGAACTCGCTCACTACCTAGAAAACAGAAAAACAGGAAAAACATGAACTAGGTTGCCTAGTGAGTGACATGTTTAGTAAAACCCTTCTTTAACTCACACATAAATCAAAACTGTATCCAAAGTATGATAATAAATAGGCAATAATAATTCGCTATTCCATATGCAGGCAAATCATGCTCAGATAATGTTATCAAACCATATACGTTTTATTTCCGAAAAACCATAAAAGTACAATACATTTCAAAAACATTTTCCTTCGTTGAGGCGAAGCGGAGCTAAAAGCTGCTCAACATTGTAATCGTCCTTAGTTGGGGTGAAGTAATCCCAACAAATCCAACGTCGAATATCCTAAGTTGTGTGTAGTAATCTCAACACAACAGCGTCAATTATACCTCTATGTGCACATAGATATTGTATCCTAGATTGCTTATATACCTTCTTGAGTCCTTTAGTATCGGGTCCCATATACAAGATTTAGGCAACCCATATGCCTTCTCCGTGTCCTTCAGCATTGGGGGCTATCTCTATACTCAGGTTACCCACATGTCTTCTCCGAGTCCTTCAGCATTGGGAACCATTTCTATATCCCGACTACCCACATGCCTTCTCCGAGTCCTTCAGCATTGGTAGCCTTTCCAAAAACTTAATTCAAAAGCGACATGCATTGAAAATAACATAATAAATATTCACAAGTTCAAGCATCTCAAACTTTCACAATTTCTTTAACATTCATCATGCTTCCATAAAATCATAGATCAATGAAGAGTATGCTTTTCGTAAAACTTAGTTAACAAGTAGCATACTTCAAATAAGTCCAATGCAAAACCATAATATGCATTACATGGAAACACGTGCTTTCTTTAAGCAAATAGTCATCATTGCACATCTAAAACTTGTGAAAAGCATAAGAACATGTTTCCAAGCAAAGGTATATGACATGAAAACTTTGTATATAGTATGCTCATTTGAATAAAATTGTCACTCACAACTTGTCCCGACCCTTAAAGGGTTTTATGCCTTTCCTAGCTCCTCTCTACCTAGAATAGTACATTTCTCTTTGTTAAATTTCCTTAAAATTCCTTTTTACATAGTAAACAAGCCTTAAACATTTCTATTATTCACCACCGAGACTCTACTTCATGAAGAAAACCATCACCGAGACTATATTCCACAAAGAAATGTTCAACCGAGGTTACATTTCATAAAAGAGTTCACTAATGAACGAGATTCAAGCCATTAGCGAGACTAAACCAACAAATTCAAGCAAAAGACCAAACTGTACCAACCAGACTGTGAACTAGCGAGACCAGCGAGACTAAGCAAAACCAACGAGACTAGCGAGAGTAGCAACACCAGCGAGACTAGCAAAACCTAGCAAGAGCAACCAGCGACACCAGTGAGACTTGCCTCGCTGCTCACCTTTACGCCTTTAGTGTTGCTGCTTTTTCCAGCGAAACCTGTCTCATTCTGCTTCTGTCTTCGCTTGTGTCTTCACTTCTAACTGTTAAAAGTTGTATTTCCAGCCTGAATTAGAACTTCTTTCCTTCTACAAACTTGTCAAGAAATGTGCTTTCTAGCTTACCTCAAAATTTCAGAGAAAATCTCCTCTTCCTTCGACAGATATTTTTAATTTGCATCGCCCTGCTTCAGATCACTTAAGGAATACGCATCAGTCCCTTTCTCCTATAATTAAACGTATTTCTCTTCACATTCTGCTCAACCATCCTTCCTAAAGGTTGTTAAGAATTAATTTAACTTTCTAACCTCAAATTTGTAGCCCTAAATTCGATCTCCACAGCTCGCTAGCCTCCAAATACCAGACCTTGCTCAGATTGCGCGACAGGAATCAAACTTTTTGTTTCAGCTTCAATTACCCCACGAAACCGACCAAAATTCCAAACAAATTTGCTCCAAATATCTTCTTCTACCTGATAAGCACTTGAAAAGTGCTTTCTATCCTCTCAAATTAAGGAAGTTTATATTAGATTTCACTTGTTTGCTAGTGGTTTTCAGGTTAAAATGAGAAAAATTAGAAGAAAAGGCCAAAAGATCAAAACGGAGCAAGAATACGGCGAAAAAGAGAAGAAAATTGCAAAGTTGCCATAATTGTGCCAGTGTCGCGGCGCTAAAACCCAAGAGGGGTCTACATAAAATCTGCCACAGCGCCGCGGCGCCGTCTTCACAAATTCAATAGCGTCGCGACGCTATAGACCAGCATCGCGGTGCTAGTTTACCATAAATGGAAAAATTGATTTTTGGAAAGATTTTTTGGGCAAAATACTCTATAAATTTGGGGGTTTTCAGCAGCCCTAATAACCATACAGGGCACGAAATTATAAATCAAAAGAGCCACAAAAAGTAGAGAATTAAGTGAGAGTTCATAAAAGAGTTCAAAGTGAGTTAGTTGCAAGGAAGAGAAAAAGAGTTTGAGATAGTCGTGGTGCCATTAGAATTTTGACGTGAGAGCCAAGGAGATCGTGACAGTGCTACTTCAATCGAGAGCCTCTTTTCAGTAGAGTTTCCCTTTCTTTACACTCTTTCTTTGTTTATTTTGTTTAAACATGTTGCTTCAAGCTATGAGTGGCTAAACTCTTTAGTTTTAGGGTTTTGATGAATTGTTTATGAATTCATGTTGATCTTGTAGACTTTCATGGTTTGTTGGAATGATTATGATTTTCATTGTTATTGTGTTTAATTCTTGTGGATTGGCCATCTTCACATGTTAGGTTAGATGTATGATTGAGAGATTGTATGTTTAACTTGATCTATAACAATGAATTGTTGTTAATCTATCACGAGAGTAGTTAGGTTGACAATAAAAATTGTTAAAGACTATTCTTAATGCCATGTAATTTGTATTGGTTTCTAGAGATTAGTAATCAATTGAATTGCATGAGGAAGAGTTGTTTTTGAGAAAAAATAACTTGGAATTAAGTTTCTAGACTTAGGCATATGAATGACAATAAAACCCATGAAATCTATAATATTGCATGATGAAATAAACAAGGATTCATTACCCTAGAACTCTCTTTCACTCTTGTGTTTCTCACTTTATTACTTTCCTTATTTGGTTTATATTTTCCATAATTCACAAATTCAATTCCAATCCTCAAATAAAATTGAGTCAATTCTAGAATAGCTAAGTAACTTAAACCTTCACAATTGGATCTCGAGTGGAACGATATTCGAACTTCACCGTCTTATATTATAACTTGACCCATACACTTGCGGTTAACACTCAAAGTGCGCATCACTACTGTCACACCCCCTCCCGGATTACCTACCTATCCTAAAAGGGAATGTGAAGACAACAAACATCACCCCTCTTGTGACGCATATTGTCCCATCTTACATAACTTCCTGTGCACACATTTCATACATAAACATTCATAGAACTCAGCCCTATTACACATGATCATAATATAACAATCCTTCCTGTACAAAGTACACTTTTATCATATCACATAATTAAACTTCCATGGATCCACCATACATTTATACAAAACTACATTACGATCCCCACTCTTTACACAACTTGATCTTCATGCCACCTACATAAGGTTATATACAACATACAATCCTCAGACGTGGCTAAATTTCGAGAACTCGAGACTTAGGCAGGGTGAGTTGAAGTAGGCTAAGCACCGGGAACGTCCTTGCTACCTAGGAAGAAAAGAAAACATCGAAAACATGAGCTAAAAGCCCCGTGAGTGACTAATTTTTGTAAAACTATCATTTGTTCAAAAACAAGCATGTTAAAAAAAAACATAATAACGCCATAACGTAAACGTGATTCAAATAATCACTTCTGTAAAATCATAATTTCAACAATGTAAACAAATCACATATGTTCATACCAAAATGATCGTATACGAAAAACAATTCGTTCTCATAACTTTCCCTTAGTCAGGGCGGAGCAAGACTCAACGCACCCGACGTCGAAAACATCCTTAGTTGAGGCGGAGTAAAACTCAACGCACTCAACGTCGATAACAATCCTTAGTTGGGGTGGAGCAAGACTCAACACACCCAACGTCACAACCTCTATGTGCACATAGGAATATGGCGGGTTGCCTAAGTACCTTCTACGAGTCCTTCAGTACTGGGTCCCGGGGAAACTCACATGCCTTCTCATGTCCTTCAGCATTGAGCCTCCTCTAAAACATTTTAGAACCAGCATTCTATGTGAATAGATCACATGAAAATCTTTCATGAAAATCAAATATATTACGATAAACAACATTTCAAAACATGCCATTCAACATCTTATAGAAACGGATAAAACATGCCTTGTGAACAATATCATCAAACATCATGCTTTTCAAGAAAACAGTTCATCTCAAAGCCATATCTCATAAGAAAAACCAAACTAAATATTTTCAATAAATTTCATTTCAAAGAAAGAAAAGTGTGACTCACAACTTGTCCTTAGGCCCTGAGCGGATCATATGCCTTTCCGAGCTCTTCTTGGCCTGTAAATACACATTCCTCACGTTACGTTTTCCTTAACTTCCTTTACATGATCATTAAATGTACATACTTAAACTCTAATCATGATTCACCACCGAGACTCCCTTCCTTTCCTAAAGTACACATAATAAGCGAGATTCTATGTCATTAGCGAGATTACCAACGAGATTTGATCTTACTAGCGAGTTTACTAACGAAATTACACAACAGGTCACGGCACTAGCGACACTGGCACAAGCGGAACCAGCGACACTACCTGAGGAGGGTTACTGAGCGAGAGCCAGCGATATTTGTGAGAGAAAAACTGTCTTTGCTCAACCAGCGAGACTAGTGTCGCTACTCATGCCAATTCCTCAGCGTTACCTGCTTCCAAATGACATCCGACAGCAGAGTTTTCTCCTTTCCTGTTTGTTCTTACTTCTGTCAATTCAAAGTCATATTTCCAGCCAGATTTAGAACTTTTTCTCTTCTACACACTTGTAGAGAAACATGTTTTCTAGCTTACCTCAAAATTTCGTGGCCTAACTCGTCCTGGTTCGTCAGATATTGCAAGTTTTCTCCGCGCTACTCCAGATTGCACAGAAAATTCGTATCAGTAACTTCCAGCTAAAAGTTCACCTGTTTTTATTCCGTTTCAACTCAGGCATCCTTCATAAAAGTTGTTCAAAATTAAGTTAACTTACTAACCATAAAATTTCAGTCCCAAATTCAATCTCTTCAGCTCGATATTCACCAAACACCAGACCTGGTTCGAGTTGTGCGACAGCAGATGAAGCTTCTGTTTCAGCTTCAGTTTTACCATGAAATCATCGAAAACCTTGCACGAAATTGTTCTAGGATTCTTCTTCAACCTCTCCACGACGTGCAGCTGAAAGATAGCATGGAAATAAGTTTCGAAATGAGTAGAAAGAAGTCGGCAACTTTTTCCCTTCAAATGAAATCACCACCGACTTTTCCATCCTTATCTTTTTTTTTGTTTTTGTTTTTATTTTTCTTTTCTTTTTCTTTTCCCTTTTTCTTCTCTTTGTCTTCTTCCCCTTTTGGTTTTTTCTTTTTTTTTTTTTTTTTTTTTTTTTTTTTTTTTTTTTTTTTTTTTTACAAAATAAGATTATTAATATTAATTCACTTAAAGCTTTTGAACGTGCTTACCAATTAGGTGCTTACAACTACTTCCCTCGTCACTCAGCTGAAAGTCGATTGGAAGTTTGAGAAATGGGATAAGATTGACAACTTCGGATATGCACCAAAAGTTCCATGCCGACTTAACTTTCCACTATCTTTTTTCTTTTTCTTTTATTTATTTATTTATTTATTTATCATTTTTTCCTTTTTCTTTCCTTTTCTTTTTCTTTCTTTTTCTTTCTTTCTTCATTTCTTTCTTTCCTTTTAATTGAAAATCTGCTTTTGTGCCCCAATTAATATTCAAAGTCAATTCTAGCTCGGTTTCCTCTTAATGACTTAAAAATTCGAACTTACCAAAAAAAAAAAAAAAAAACTTCCGGCTTCCTTCACTTCTTCCTTCAATCTAGAAGAGGAAAAAAAATTTAGTCTATATCGGTACTGTCACACCCCCTCCTGGATTTCCTACCTATCCTGAAAGGGAATGTCAAGACAATAAACATCACCCCTCTTGTGACGCATATTGTCCCATCTTACATAACTCCCTGTGCACACATTTACTCATATACATGCATAGAACTCAATCATATTACACATGCTTATAACATAACATTATTCCCTGTACAGAGTACACTTTTATTTTATAACATAATTTAAACTTCCATATCCATCATACATTGTACAAAACTCCACTACAATCTCCACTCGAAAACTACTAGGTCTACATGCCATCTACATGAAGTCATATACAACGTACAACTCTCAGACTTGACTGAATTTTGAGAACTCGAGACTTAGGCAGGGTGAGCTGAAGTAGGCTAAGCACTGGGAACGTCCTCGCTACCTAGGGGGAGAAAAAAAAACATTGAAAAACATAAGCTAACAGCCTAGTGAGTGACAAGTCTTTGAAAAATGAACATTCATTGAAAACAGGCATGTTACACATAACAAATAAGCAAGGATTTAACATATTATTCAATTATAACATACTTTCCACAAATCCATCAATCCCATAAATCCAATTTCAAATCATATATGAATGTTTATCGAAGAGGTGAACAGCAACAGTTTGGTTTTTCAAACTTTTCCCTTAGTTGAGGCGGAGCAATGCTCCAATGCACTCAACGTCGAAAACAACCTTAGTTGGGGGTGGAGCAAGGCTCAACACACCCAACGTCAGAATCATCCCTGGCTCAATGCGGAGCAAACTCGACGCACCAGCCAAATCACCCTCTATGTGCACATAGGAATATGACGGGTTGCCCAAGTACCTTCTCCATGTCCTTCAGTACTGGGTCCCGGGGAAACTCACGTGCCTTCTTGTGTCCTTGAGCACTGAGCCTCCTCTAAAACATTTTAGCAATCCATTCACATAAAAGTTCATATGAAAACCCTTTCACAGAAAATTATACAGATCTTTATTCAATAATATTCCATAAAAGAAAATGCTTTCTATCAAATTTAGAAAACATATAACATGCCTTGTGAGTAATACAATCAGACATCATGCATTTTAAACAGTTCATCGAAAAACCGTATTTCATAAGAACATTTTTAATAAAAATCGAATTGAGGAATAAAGGAGTCACTCACAACTCTTCCTAGGCTTTGCGTGGGTTATATACCTTCCCTATCTCTTCCTGGCCTGCAATAAACATTTATCTTGCGTTACTTAACATTGAACCTTCCCCTTTTTCCAAACTAACATCATAAGCGAGAATTCTAGCGATACTACCCAACAGAATCTGTTACTAGCGATACTAGATTGAGCGACACTAGCGTTAAATTACCTTAGCGACGAAACCTAGCGATATCTAGCGAGTTTTGTGAGACGGAAGACTCCTTTGCGTCTCAGCGACACTCGTCTCGTTTCCAGTACTTAGACAGCACGCCGATACTTGGTTCTTAGCGGCACCCTGCACTGTGATTTCTTCCTTTCCTCTTGTTCTTACTTCAATCTATTAAAAGTCATAATTTCAGACGGATTTAGAACTTCTTTCCTTCTACAAACTTATAGAGAATTGAGTTTTATAGCTTACCTCAAATTTTCAAGGCTTAACTCTTCTTTGTTCTCTCGTTATTCTAAAATCACTTCATGCTACTTCAGATTGCTTAACAATCTTGTAAGTGTTGCTTTTCCCTAAAGATTCACATAATTAACTTCAATTTCAGCTTTTCCATCCTTCACAAGATTTGTTAGGAATTATGTTAACTTACCAACCTCCAATTTTCAGCTCTAAACTCGGCTTCCTCTATACGTTCTACTCCGAATATCAACCACTGTTTAGTCTGTGCGACTTTAATCAATCCTCTGTTCCAGCTCCGTTTTCAACAATGAGTAGAATTTCGCCCAAAATTCGCAAGAACACCTTCCTCAGTTTTCTCCTGAAGTTCGTCTGAAATATGGAACCGACTTAAGCTCCCAAAAATGTCCTAAAATTGATTAAACATTTAATTAACCCAACTATGTATATACTACCGACTTAGCCTTCACAACCACCAAGATTTATGTTGCCGACTTACCCCTCACCCGCAGGCTGGCGTGGGGTTCTCACTTCGACGCGAGGCGCTCATGTTAAAATTCTCCTCCAATGCCTTTAGCAACTAGCCACACTCAACGCATGGCGTCGTCCTCAACGCCTCCTACTTTTGACGCATACATCTCCGTCATACACCATTATCTTCGTCGCGTCAAGACCACTCTGTCTTCGACGCGGAGTGACTTCAATGCATGTCTGTCTTCAACGCATCGACTTCAGCGCATAACTGTCCTCAACGCAGAGTGACTTAAACGCATGATTCAAGCACATTTCTTTCCCCCACCAAAATTACTTATCCTTCGACGCGGGCAGCTACTTCAGCTCACAACCCTCCGTGAGTCAATCAACAACGCATGGACTTGGCCAACACTTAGCCAAAATTTTACTTTCCAAAAATTCTTGCTCTCCCTCAACTAAGGTTGTTTTCGACGTTGAGTGCGTTGGAGTGTTGCTCCGCCTCAACTAAGAGAAAAGTTTGAAAAACCAAACTGTTGTTGTTCACCTCTTCGGTAAACATTCATATATGATTTGAAATTTGATTTATGGGATTGATGGATTTGTGGAAAGTATGTTATAATTGAATAATATGTTAAATCCTTGCTTATTTGTTATGTGTAACATGCCTGTTTTCAATGAATGTTCATTTTTCAAAGACTTGTCACTCACTGGGCTATTAGCTTATGTTTTTCAATGTTTCCTTTTCTCCCCCCAGGTAGCGAGGACGTTCCCGGTGCTTAGCCTACTTCAGCTCACCCTGCCTAAGTCTCGAGTTCTCAAAATTCAGTCAAGTCTGAGAGTTGTACGTTGTATATGACTTTATGTAGATGGCATGTAGACCTAGTAGTTTTCGAGTGGAGATTGTAGTGGAGTTTTGTACAATGTATGATGGATATGGAAGTTTAAATTATGTTATACAATAAAAGTGTACTCTGTACAGGGAATAATGTTATGTTATAAGCATGTGTAATATGATTGAGTTCTATGCATGTATATGAGTAAATGTGTGCATAGGGAGTTATGTAAGATGGGACAATATGCGTCACAAGAGGGGTGATGTTTATTGTCTTGACATTCCCTTTCAGGATAGGTAGGAAATCCGAGAGGGGGTGTGACAAGTCAAATGGTATCAGAGCCAGTGCCCGAATCGATGTTAAAACCTCAAGTAGGTCAAGCCGGGACGCTTGACTCGTTAGGGGGGGAGATTGTAAGGGCTATGGCGTTGACCCTGGCTATACATTGTCCCACATCAGTTAGGAAGGAGAACGAAACCTTCCTTATAAAGGGGGTGGATACCTTTCTATGTACGAGGCCTTTTGGTAGGCTCAACCCTACCAAGAACAAAACCGTGAGGGGTAACCCAAAGCGGACAATATCGTACAGCGGGTGGTCTGAGCTGTTACAGGTACTACGTACTTACGTTTAGCTCTTACAAAATGAATGTAGGGTTTACAATTTACCATCTCCTTATAAGAATTTCGTCCTCAAAATTTAGTAACTACTAACTCCTTGAAAACAAATGTGGATACTTCTTTATCATTTGCTCCTTGGTTACCCAGGTAACTTCTTCTACGCCGTGATTTCTCCATAAAACCTTGACTAACGAAATCACCTTAGTTCTCAAAACTTGTTCCTTCTCGTTCAACACTTGAACTAGTTCTTCCTCATAACTCAGATCTTCCTTTAGTTCAATAGGTTGCACCTCAAGTACATGAGTAGGATCAGGAATATATTTCCTTAAAACTAAGATATGAAACACATTATGAATCTTGGACATTTTCATTGGTAAGGCCAACCTGTATTCTGCTGGTCAAACCCTTTCCAAGATTTTGAAAGGTCCAATATATCTTGGACTCAACTTCCCCTTCCTTCCGAACCTCATAACTCCTTTCCATGGCGACAATTTTAGGAACACTCTATCGCCAATTTTAAACTCAAGATCTCTTCTTCTGTTATCAGCATAACTCCTCTGTCGACCCTGAGCTGACTTAAGATTCACTTTAAATCATTTCTACCATCTCTGTCGTAATCTGAACAATCTCTAGTCCAACCAACTTCCCTTCTCCAACTTCTCCCCAACACACTGGTGTTCTACACGGTCTACCATATAATGTTTCGTACGGAGCCATACTTATACTTGTCTGGTAATTGTTATTGTAGGCAAATTCCATTAAAGACAAATGTACATCACATCTACCTTTGAACTGCAAAACACGGGCTCGAAGCATATCTTCTAAAGTCTGGATCGTCCTCTCTGACTGTCCATTAGTCTGAGGATGAAAAGCGGTACTAAACTGCAACTTGGTTCCTAAAGCCTGTGGCAAAATCATCCAGAATTTAGAAGTAAGCCTAGGATCACTATCCGATACAATCGACACTGGGACTCCGTACTGACTTACAATCTTATCCACATACTTCTGTGCCAATCTATCTAGTGTATAAGTTGCTTTAACCGACAAGAAATGCACTGTTTTTGTTAGTCTGTCCACAATCACCTGAATTACATCAACATCTGCTACAATTCTTGGCAATCCAAATAGGAAATCCATCGTAATGTGTTCCCATTTCCACTCAAGAATAGGGAGTGGATTCAACAACCCTGTCGGCTTTTGTTGTTCAGGCTTTACCTGCTAGCAGACTAGACATCTTGCCATATACTTAGCTATCTCCTTTTTCATACCTGGCCATTAGTAGAAACTTCGTAACGTTCTATACATTTTGGTACTACCAGGATGCATATCATAAGCTGAGCTATGCGCTCCTTCAAGAATTGCCTGTTTAACTTCCACATTCTTTGGCACATAAATCCTACCATGTTTCAATAGTGCACCATTAGATCTTAACTCGAAATCCACTCGTTGCTGAGCTTTTACTTCTTCCATTTAGCTTCTTAATCATAGGATCTTCTAGCTGCTTTCTTATCAGCTCATCAACCAGCTTGGGCCTCAACTGGAAATGTGCTAACAATGTACCATTATTAGTCATTTCTAAGCTTGTAGCGCTACTCTTGAATTCCTTGAGCAAGGCAACGCTTACAGCATTTAGAGTTCTTGTACCACCCCTGGACTTCTTACTTAAAGCATCAGCTACAACGTTCATCTTCCATGGGTGATATTCAATCGTGCAGTCATAATTTTTTTATCAACTCTAACCACCTCCTCTGCCTCATGTTAAGCTCTTTCTGATCAAAGATATAGTTCAAACTCTTATGGTCTGTATAAATATGACATTTTTCCCCATACAAATAATGTCGCTATATCTTTAATGCTAAAACAACTGCAACTAACTCCAGATCATGGGAAGGGTAGTTACTCTCATGAGGTCTCAGCTGCCTAGAAGCATAAGCTATTACCTTACCATTCTACATCAACACATAGCCTAACCCCTGGCAAGAAGCATCATAGTAAACTTTAAACTTTTTACCCGACTTCGAAAGTGCCAGGATAGGTGCAATCACCAATCTCCTCTTTAGTTCTTGGAAACTTTGCTCATATTTCTCATTCCATTCAAACTTTGTGTTTTTCATAGTCTAACTAGTGAGTGGTAAAGCTATCTTGGAGAACCCCTGAATGAATCTCCTGTAGTATCCTGCTAAACTCAGGAAACCATGCACCTCTGTCATAGTCTTAGGTCGTTCCCACTTCACTATAGCCTTAGTCTTTTGGGGATCTACACTGACTCCCACAGCTGACACCACATGGCCTAAAAACACGACCTGATCCAACCAAAACTCACATTTACTGGATTTAGCATACAACTTTTTTTTCTCTCTCAAGGTCTGCAAAACAATCTTGAGATGTTCAGCATGCTTTTCTCTATCTCCAAAATATACTAGTATGTCATGAATGAACACAATGACGAACTAGTCTAGGTAAGGATGGAAAATCCTGTTCATCAGATCCATAAATACTTTTGGTGCATTCGTCAAACCAAATGGCATCACCAGAAATTCATAATGTCCATTACTCGTTCTGAAAGTCGTCTTAGGTATGTTCAATTCTCTAACTTTCAACTGGTGATACCTTGACCTCAGGTCTATCTTCGAGAACACCGACGCTCCTCTTAGTTGGTCAAAAAACTCGTCTATACTAGGCAAATGGTATTTGTTACGTATTGTTACCTTATCTAGCTGCGATAATCAATATATAATCTCATGGTGCCATCTTTCTTCTTGACAAACAAATCTAGCGCACCCCATGGAGATACACTTGGTCTAATGTATCCCTTGTCTACTAACTCCAAAGTTGCACCTTCAGCTCCTTCAATTCTTCAAGTGCCATACATTATGGTGTCTGAGAAATAGGGGTTGTACCAGGTACTAAATCTATAGTAAACTCCATCTCTCTATCAGGTGACAAACCAAACAACTCCTCAAGGAACACATCTGGATACTCCCGTACTACTGGCACATTTTCACGTTTCAACTTTTCCGTCTTCACTTCAGTCATGTGCCAAGTATACTTCACAGCCCTTACTTAATAACTTCCTGGCCTTCATGGCTGAAATCACGAAGGTAAGAAGAACTTTCCTTCTTCCTTTAAAGATCACCTTAACTCCATTAAGCTTCACAAACCTTACTTCTTTTTTAAAATAATCAACACTAGCATGATACTTTGACAGGAAGTCCATGCCCAAAATAATGTCAAATTTCATCAGATTCAAAGATAACAAATCAGCTCATAACACCACATTATCAATCACCAACTCGCAATCATAACAGGCATCCTTTATAGTTACTGATTCACCAGCATGAGTATGTACTAACAAGGCCTTAGGCAAAGACTTTAAACTCTTATTCACTTACACAGTAAACACACAAAAGACAACGAATACACAGCTCATAAATCAATTAACCACACTTACTAATGAATATAAGCACCAACCAGTATCAATCCTTGACTCCCCTCTTACTTACCAATTTAACAGAACATCAGGGATAAATAAATACATTGCTTCTGAGTTAATTAGACATAGATACTCTTAAGGCCAACATATATTGTACTCGTCGTAATACTCGAAATCTCCTCAGCTACTTGTTGAACTATGTCATATTTTTCCTGACGGCTTTTGTCTACGTATTTGACAACCATGTCTTACTTTGGTATTACATCCATCAATCTTTTCTTTTTAACTAGAGTTCCCTTTACTCTTATATAGCCTTAGCTAAAGCTTTAGAATCAACCCACTCTATACTAACTAATCATTGGGTTATGATTCATCTTCTGCAAGTCTTACTCATACCACTTGCAAGCTTATCAGTTATAACTATCATAATTTAGCCAACCTCAAAACTCGTTTCTCTTTCCAATACTGAAAACTCAGTATAACGCTTATCCTATAGTCATACCAAGTTTTACCACACCGTAGTAGACTAAACATACGGCCTAGCATAGCTCACACATGCCCAATGTCATCAAAGAACACGCTGCCCTACTGAGCTCGCACATGTTCAATGTCATCAAAGAACATGCGGCTCTGTTGAGCTCACACATATCTAGTATCGTCAGCAATGGCGAACCCTGGGTAATGACTAAATCGAAAATCTTCCTAAATCAATACCTAACCTTTAGCATATGTAATATCTATGGTACACATAAATACTATGTCTCATCGGCTTTGAATTCTCCTGATCCCTATTCTCCTTTCAGGATCTACCTCTTGCTATTTTAACATTATCAATTAATCACTGAATTATTCAAATAAACATTTAATTTTTACAAGCTCATACCTACTGGAAGATCATCAGAATTTCCCCTCAAACTTTCCTAAGCCTTTGATAGCTTGCTAAGTTTCGACGTGTACTTGCCTACCTCATCTGTCTGGTAACAATAATTTCCTGCAATCCTACTATATTGTAACTCTCATACTTTGAACTTACAACATTCAATCTCCCTTTCCCCAAAATCTTATGCTCTAATACCAACTTGTCACACCCCCTCCTGGGTACCCTTTTAACCTAGGAGAAAGTGTGAGCACAGTAGACACCAACCCTCTTACGACATCTACTGTTAACCTGTAAACCTTAAAGCATGCCCAAGCAACTAACAAGCGGGTACGAACATGATAGAACAACAATATATACCGAGGTTAAGCCATCATACAAGTACTGGTTTACATTCAAACTTAAAAGTTACATGAGTTCACTAACTCCTGCTTCTTAACCATCTATATGTACAATGCATGTTTAAGATCAAATATTTACAATGTTCAAAGATTTCAGACACTGGTGGTAGGCCCAGACGAGTTGCTGTGTAGGCTAAGCACCCTGAACTCGATCGCTACCTGGAAAACAGAAAAACAGGAAAAACATGAACTAGGTTGCCCAGTGAGTGACATATTTAGTAAAACCCTTCTTTAAGTCATACATAAATCAAAACTGTATTCAAAGTATGATAATAAATAGGCAGTAATAATTTGCTATCCCATATCCAGGCAAATCATGCTCAGATAATATTATCAAACCATATACGTTTCATTTCCGAAAAACCATAAAAATACAATACTTTTCGAAAATATTTTCCTTAGTTGAGGTGGAGCGGACCTCAACGCTGCTCAACGTTGAAATCATCCTTAGTTGGGGTGGAGTAATCCCGACACACACAACGTCGAATATCGTAAGTTATGTGGAGTAATCTCAACACAACAGCGCCAATCATACCTCTATGTGTACATAGATATTATAACCTAGGTTGCCCGTATACCTTCTCGAGTCCTTCAGAATCGGTCCCATATACAAGATTTAGGCCACCAACATGCCTTCTTCATGTCCTTCAGCATTGGGGGCTATCTCTATACTTAGGTTACCCACATGTCTTCTCCGAGTCCTTCAGCATTGGGAACCATTTCTATATCCCGACTACCCACATGCCTTCTCCGAGTCCTTCAGCATTGGGAGCCTTTCCAAAAACTTAATTCAAAAGCAACATGCTTTGAAAATAACATAATAAATATTCACAAGTTCAAGCATCTCAAACTTTCACAATTTCTTTAACATTCATTATGCTTCCATAAAATCATAAATCAATGAATAGTATACTTTTCGTAAAACTTGGTTAACAACTAGCATGCTTCAAATAATTCCAATGCAAAACCATAATATGCATCTACATGGAAAGACATGCTTTCTTTAAGCAAATAGTCATCATAGCACACCTCCCACAACCGACCCATCATTTCTCAAGCGGATTTTTTAGGCGGGTCTGACATCCGTCGATATTAGCCGGCTTAAGCGCCGTCAGCCTTTTCGAATTCTTGATCTGAGCGATGTGACAGAATCGCTTCAGATTCCCCTCTAGGCGTCGAGCTAATCATATCGCATCGTTTTAGATGTCGACGCCTTGCAATTGAGAGTACAATTTTCACTCATCGCAAGATAATAGATAGCACCACACAAAATTTTTCAACGCAAATAAAAAGAATGAAATAAAATAAAATAAAATAAATCAAAATAAATTAAAAATAAACTAAAGATAAAAATAAAATAACATCAAATAAAATGACAAAAAGAAAGGGAGAAATGAAACAATGCGAAAAGAAAGGTACAAAAGTTAGGATGCGTCTCTGGGATATAAGTGTTTGTTGTCAACGCAGGGCGCGTCCATCTTTTCCTCATTCTAACTTTTCCAGGTCAACGGTTACTCTCGTTCAACGCAGTCTTGAAAATATGGCTTTACGCGTTGACCATTAACTTTGGATGCATTGGTGCCGTCTTCATTCATCAGCTCTGCGGCACCATGAGGAAAAATTCCCTAGATCTCAAAAAGCACTAGTTTACCTGGGGTGCTGATCAGGGCACTCGGCGTTCCAAATCTCGTAAAAAAAATTCTCCGAAAATTTGAGATTGCTACCGTAGCGTTCAATTTGTGAAAATTTTGGGCTAACGCATCGTTCATTACTTCGTCGCCTGATGTTAGCCCAATTGTTGTTGGCTCTCAAAGGCTGGTTGGCTTGATTTTTCAATTACTTCTCTTTGCAAAGTTGTCGCCGCCTTTGATGAGTTGTTTCTTTTCCGAAAGGTTCTCTCGATCTCAGGGTTAGAAATGAACGAAGGCTGTTCTTCCTTGCTTATAAACTGTCAGATACATCTTCGGCAAAACGCTCAGTACGGCCCAAGATAAAGATTTTTGCATAAATCAGCAAATAATATCAAAACCTAAATTATTAATTCAAATCCCCGGCAACGACGCCAAAAAGTTGTTCGCGTAAATTTCTATTCGAATTAAATTGAGTTTCTTAGCTTGTTGCACAAAAATAGATTTATCATTTCCGTACAAGGATGCGTCGAGAACTATTCTAAGTGTGATCATGATTAAACAAGTTTTCCTATAAAAAGCCCAAGTATAAGCCTTTATAGGTTTCCTAGTGAGTCCAGGGTCGAACGCAGGGATTTGTAATAACTAGGCGTTGAGATTAGATGCTTGACTATGCGGTGAACTATACATGTAATATGTGCATTTGTTGGTTGTATGTGTCTAAAACTATACATAAAGAATGAATCAAATTTCCTATAACTAACAATGAGGTGGACGCGGCGATGGTTAGTCATATGTCATTTAGTGTCAGATAGCATGCGTTGAGAATGAATGGAACCATGCGATAGAAGTAGAGTTAACGCAAGACCTAGTTGTTACCTAAACTTTCTAAGTATAATTACATACCTACAAACTACGTTTGTGAATCCATCTCTCGATGTTTCGACGCCACATTAATCTTATCTCTAAGATGCATGGTAAGTTTGCGTTGGCAAAAGATGAACTACATCTCTGCAACTGATCTAGTCTTGATAAATGCTAAAGATTAACCATCCACTCTCTCAAGCTAGACAGTCATGCTTACTACTTTTGTTTGTCAGACAAAGTTATGCAAGCTAAAGATATGCATTAATCAAGATGTAACATGCTTAATAGTGCTTAAGGAAAACTAACTTCTACATCTAACTCATATAACATTCAAACAACATGGTGTAAGGTATTTAATATAGAAATAGATGGAAGATAAGCATCAATCAAACTCATATTAAGAAAATAAACCATCCTCTCGAATGTCATTAACAAAACATAAGTAAGAAGAAGGGAAATGGAGATAAAACAGAAATGAAAGGAGTCAAGCCACCACTGGCAAAGTCTTGCTTCATGGAGGCTTGAGATGGTTGCTATCTGATATATAGATTCCATAGGGTGAAGATTCTCACTCACTGGGAGACGACTCTGAAGGTGCTCAGAATCCTTCTCTCAAAAGAGCTCGAAATGGAGGCTGGTTATGGTGAGGGAGAAATTGTGCAGAGCTTTCGCCCTTGAACTGGTCTCTCTTCCTCCTTTTCTTGGAGAAGCTTTGGGCTATTTATAGGCGTCAAAAAGTTGATACTCATGATGACCTAACACCTTTGCATTAAATTTCTTGCCACGCTGCATAGACTTTTCAGATTGTCAGCCTATTTGTTCTGCCATGATCTGATAGCGTGTTGTCCTTTTTCATAATGACATGACAGTTGTTTGCCCATGCGTCTGTGTCTACTTTTTCTCAACGCATGGTCTCAACGCATAGGCTCGACGCATGGGTTTCCACTTGTTCTCGCAGCAGCTTCGTCTCTTAGTACTTGGTTGTTTGTGCTTCTTTTCTTGTTAACCCTACGTTAGGAACAGAAAAGCTCATCATTTTTCAGGTATTTTCTTTTGTAAATAGTGCCAACGCATAGTGATACATTTTTCATCATTTAACTACCAAAATCATGTGTTTAGCTCTAAAGTTACTCTAATTAAATCAAATAATGACTATAATAACTTGTATTTCTACAAGTTATCATGTGCTTTGATATTGATTGCCCATGATGAGATTCGCATTTGCATAATGGATGACTTATTGTGGAAATAGAATAACATTCTTGAGCACATAGCCACGTTAATTTAGACTCAATTAAGTTCAATTAAGTTCCTCTTAAAATCTCTCATATTCTTGAGCACATAGCCACGTTAATTTAGAATCTTTAACTGAAAAAAAGATTAAGTTGGGTATAATTGGTTGTCACTCTGAAAGGCCCCACCGGTTAAAGAGTGGAAATGCATGATAGTTTGTAATCTTAGACTAAGGAAAAAGAAAAGAGTATACATGCCTTTAAAAAAGAAAAAGTGGACACAAAAATATATGAGTTTTACTTGCCTATCTTTTTAAATGTTACACTTGTAATGAGTAAGAATGAATGAGGGTAAAAAGAGCTGCATTTAGTATGAGTTCCTACAGTGAATATGTAGAAGCTAGTGCCCCTAGGTAAAAGAATGCAAGTTTAGGGCCCATGAAAAAAATATGATTGAATGGCACCTTAGTGGACATATTACCTACTTGAAATGTGTGGATACTTGAAGATTGGTGCATGAGCTAGAGTAGGGGAAAAACTAAAGAAACTCTCTTAAGTCCCAATTTGAGTTATAGCATTTTAAACTGAATGAGGCTTGCGCGCACACACATGGGAGATAGCAAGATTTGGCCTTGAATGATTATAACAATATAGATATGCTTGCATGTTTCTACTTAAGCTTTAAGTGATATTCTCTGAGACATGAGTTGATTGCACACTACTTCATCTAAACTCTCTATTATTTGATTCTATTCTTTGCTTGGGACTAGCAAATCTCTAAGTTTGGGGTGGTGAAAAGCGCTTGAAAAGTGCTTTCTATTCTCTCAAATTAATGGAGTTTATATTAGATTTCACTTGTTTGCTAGTGGTTTTCAGGTTAAAATGAGGAAAATTAGAAGAGAAGACCAAAAGATCAAAATTGAGCCAGAATACAGTGAAAAAGAGAAGAAAAACCATACGTTTTCCAAAATAGGGCAGCGCCGCGGCTTTGGGACGGTAATGCCATGACGCTGTTTCTCGAGAGGATGTCTGCCGCAGCACAGCAGCTATGCCGCGACGCTGTCTTTCCATAATTCGCAGCTTCGCGGCGATAGACTAGCACTGCGGAGCTAGTTTCCTTAAATGAAAAATGCTGTTTTTTTGGAAACATTTTTGGGCGGCCAACTCTATAAATTGGGGGGTTTTCAGCAGCCCTAATCATCAACCTAAGCATGAAATAACACACCAAAACAGCCTCAAAGAGTGCGTTAGCTGCAAGGAAGAGGAAAAGAGTTCAAGAGAGAGTCGTGGTGCCGTTCGAGTTCCAACGTGAAAGCCAAGAAGATTGTGATAGTGCTACCTCAATCAAGAGCCTCTTTTCAGTAAAGTTTCCCTTTCTTTACACTCTTTCTTTGTTTATATTGTTTGAACATGTTTCAAGCTATGAGTGGTTTTAATGAATTGTTTATGAAGTCATGCTGATATTGTAGACTTTCACAATTTTGTTGGAATGATTATGCTTTTCATTGTTTTGTGTTTAATTCTTGTGGACTGGCCATTTTTACATGTTAAGTTAGATGTATGATTGAGAGATTGTATGTTTAACTAGATCTATAACAATGAATTGTTGTTAATCTATCATGAGAATAGTTAGGTTAACAATGAAAGTTGCTAAAGACTAATTTTAATGCCATGTAATTTGTATTGGTTTCAAGAGATTAATAATCAATTAAGCTCCATGAGAAAGGGTTGCTTTGAGAGTAAATAACTTGGAATTAAGTTTATAGACTTAGGTATATGAATTATAATAAACTCCATCAACCCTAGAATATTGCATGATGAAAAAAACAAGGATTCATTACCCTAGAACTCTCTTTGACTCTTGTATTTCTTACTTTATTTGCATTCCTTATTTAGTTTATATTTTCTATATTTCACGACTTCAATTCCAATCCTCAAATAAAATCGATTCGATTCTATAATAGCTAAGTAACATAAACCTTCACAATTGGATCCTCAGTGGAATGATATTCGAACTTTACCGTCTTATATTATAACTTGACCAGTACACTTGCAGTTAACACATAAAGTGGCATAACAAAGTTCCGCAGCGCTTCAAAAGTTTCATTCTACAACAGTTTCTTTAAAAGAAACCTTCGATTCTAGGTTAAAAAATATCGCCCGACCAGCCGACTTTTGGTTCCATTCTCTCCTCTTTTCTTCTTTTCATGCCTAGGAACTTGAACCTAATAATCGCCGATTATTGGCGAAGGTAACATTTTTCTAGCTTGGGTATTAAGGATTTTCCTTGTAATTGATGTTCTTTTTAGGTTTTGAACTTGATTCAAGTGTATGCATGATTTAATCCCGAGTTTTTCAAGAATTACGATCAATTTTTAATGTTGGTGTTTATTTTTATTATTGCTTTATTTGTATTACAATTCGTGACAATTTGTTGTATGTCAATCATAGGAAGCAATAGGTTAGGTTAGCTTGCAAATCTAGATGGTAATGCACATTGTTCTAATCAACCTAGGATTAAATTGATAGAACATTCAATCTAGGTCTATCTAGTTGAATGTTTCGCCTAATTTTCCTTTGAACTTAATGCGGTTAGGTTTAGTCAAATTTTGCATAATTTTCATCGATTTGCCTTAAATCTAACTTGTCGACTAGGACAATTCAATTCTGACCTTTCCAATTGAATTGGTTAGGTGTTAGCTTCAACAGATTTAGTAATGACGAACCAATGATAAGAACATCGATTACAGGAAATCCCGCTTAACTCAAGCTAGAGTCTTCTTTAATTGAATTTTAGATCCTTTTACTTCGCAATGTACTTTCATGCAATTTAAGTTTCTTGTAATCAACCATTTCTCAAACCCCCCCTTTGGTTACTTGAATTGAAAACTTTCAATTTTGAAATTCAAGAGTTCCTTGTGTTCGACCCGGCTTGCCACTACTACTGTGAGTAAGTTAGGAAAATTTATTTGGCACGGAATTGGGCAACGAATTCCGTCTGTCAAATTGGCGTCGTTGTTGGAGAGCCAAGAAATTTCACTGTTGTGGGGTTTACAATTCTTTATCGCTCTTTAGTTTTTCCTCCTTTGTATGACCCGATCCTCCTAAGATCAAAACAATTTGTTGTATTTTGCAGACATCGATAGAGAGGAACGGCGACAGAGGAGGAAAATTAGGGAACAAAGAGCTTCAGAGGAACACACTCATACAAGAGGCACATTCGAAGAAGTTTACAAAGAAGAAGAAACACCAACGACACGAAATGCAGAGCGCACATTGCTGGACCTTTTGACCCAAAATGTTGATCAACAACCTCTTTGCAATACCTATCCGGCCATGACAGATAATTTTGAACTTAAGTCGAGCTTAATTCACTTACTCCCTTCGTTTTCTAGACGTGCAGATGAAGACCCCCACAAGCATCTTAAGGAGTTCATCATCGTGTGCGAGGGGATGAGGCTCAATGGTGTGACTGAGGAGCAAATCAACCTCAGAGCCTTCCCCTTCTCCTTGAAGTACGATGCCAAGGATTGGCTTTACTTTCTTCCTCCTAGTTCTGTGACCACTTGGAAGAAATTGCAAAGGCAGTTCTTAGGGAAGTTCTTCCCTACATCACATGCCGCACCCATAAGAAAGGAGATTTATGGGATCTCTCAGACTGTGAGCGAAACACTGTTCGAACACTGGGAGCGGTTCAAACGCTTGTGTGCCAGCTTTCCCAACCACCAGATTTCTGATGCATTATTGATCCAGTACTTCTATGAAGGGCTTGTCCCTAGTGATCTTAGTACCATCGATGCAGTCAGTGGTGGCGCCTTGGTCAACAAGACTCCCACGGAGGCTAAGGCACTCATCTCTACCATGGCGGAGAATGCGCAGCAGTTAGCGGCGCTAGCTAGCAATACCATGTCCCCACGGGAGGTACGTGAAATAAGAGCTACACTTTCTGAACTTTCTTCTTTGGTGAAGTAGGTATTTGCTGCCAAGTAGCAACCCCAAGAGCCAGCTGAGGTCTGTTATGTTGGCAATCAACAAGGTGGGTGAATGTACAACTACAACCACTGGGGTGGTCAAGCGAACCAGGGCCATCGAAATTCGGGGATGCCTTTGGAGGATGTGGTAAAGCAGCTCGCCAATTCCACCGCCCAAATCCAGCGCACACAAGAGCAGTTTATCTAGACCACCACCTCCTATATTCAGAGCATGGCCAACCAGATCTCCTAGCTAGCTGATGCTGTGAGCAGGCTGGACATCCAACCGGGGAAGCTTCCTTCCCAGCCCACACCGAACATGCAGAACGTGAGTGCCACCTTTGTGAGTTGTGTGATGGACCCCTTGCTTGAAGAGCCCATAGGCGAACCTATACAGATGGAAAGTGCTGTGAGCTCACCAAGGAAACATGGGGTAAGATTCGATCCACCTCTCAATTTACATATTTCCACTAATGTTCCCCGTGCTCCCTTCCCTAGCAGTTTGATTGTTGCTCAAGGAGGATCACGCAAAGAAGAGGTGAGGTCTGCTCTGTCTTCCAAAATTCAGAAGCCCCCTGTCAAGAGCAAAAAGATGTGGACTGAAGTCCGTCGAAAGGAAAGGAAGGACGAAAATAAACAAAAAGATGAGTCCACCAAGAGGTAGTTCTTCCAGGTAATTTACCTGTTAAACAGGAGGACCCAGTTACGTTTTCTATTCTTGTAATATAGGAAATAGAAAATTTGAGCATTCTATGTTAGACTTAGGGTCCATTATTAATATCATGTCTACTTTTGTTTATGCTGATTTTCAATCTCATATCCTGCACCCAGTCAATGTTATAGTGCAATTAGTTGACCATTCTCTTGTTAGGCCAATTGGTATAGTTAAAAACATGCTAATTAGAGTCAATGGCCTGATTGATGCTAATTCTACTTCTTCTACTTCTTCTACTTCTTCTTTATCTGTGCTATTAGGGAGGCCCTTTCTAAAGATCGTGAAGGCGGTGATCGATGTGGATGAAGAGTCCCTTTCTCTAAGGCACAGAGAAAAAGTTGAAAAATTCTTTATTTCTGATGATTCCTCCACCACTAGTCCTGTGTGTTTTAGCTCTGTGATTTTTCAAGATTGTGGTTAACACCCTAAGTTGGGAGTGTTGGATGGGGACTCAACTTTCCTAAGTGGATACAAATGATGAAGTCGAGTATGGTCAAGCATAACGACCTTAAAAAATTGCACTACCTGGATGCAGCCAGGATTTATGTTTCTATTGTTTCCTTTTCTTGTTTTTATTTTTATTGAGCTTAATGCTTCCTACCTTTCTTGATTTTTTAGGTTTTTCTTGCTTGAAGGGAGTTGGGAAGAAGATTACTTTTACAAGCCAGACATCACCGCCATCCTTCGTCCTAAATTTCAGGGAAGTTTTCTGTTTCCTTTTTCATTTGTCCCTTGTTTTTCTTTTTCTTTTCTCACATTGGGGACAATGTTAGATTTTAAGTTGGGGGTGGGGAATGTCTGTGTTTTGGCTGGAGTCCTTGAGCATCTGAGCTCGGACTAAATATTGTGTGCTTTCATGTTTGCTTGCTCATCTGTACTTGGTTCGTTATGATGACTAGTTCATAATGCACTCTTTTTTATTCTCTTGATAATGCAATGTTTGAAGTGATTGATTATGAATTTTAGCCCTTTTTTAAAAAAAAATTCTGATTTCTCATGCACGCTTAAGTTCTTTGTCTGCCTATATTATGTTCTACATGCTTAGAATTGTATTACTTAGCTTGTATTTTTGTTGTTACCTCGATAGGCCCCACTGATTGGATAGTGTCTTCTATGATGGGTTGTAATGTAATACTGAGGAAGAAAAAAATCTTTATATGCCTGCTAAAAAAGAATGTTGTGCTTTAAAGAAATATCACGAAAGAAAAAGAAAAAAAAAAGCATAAAAAAGAAAGAAAAAGAAAAAGAAAACTTGTAATGATATGCATGACTAGGGGTAGAAAGAGTTGCCTTTGCTATGATTAGTTAGCACACTCGTGAGAAAAGAGTGAGTACAGTTCCCTGTGGTAAATATGTGAAAGCTAATGCCCCTAGGTAAAATAAATGCAAGTTTAGGGCCTTAGAGTTTGAATTCAGGCACCTCAGTTGAAATATTGCCGCTTTGATTTTTTTGGACACTTGATGATTTGTGCATGAGCCACCATTGGGGGAAAACAAATTGAGAGCAATTTAATGTCATTCCAGGGTGCTAGGAACTTAATTAGAAGGGCTTTGAACTCACCTTTGCATGAACTGGTCTAGAATTAGTTTTAATATGTGTTTCATTGATTGATTATGAACCAATCTCATTGTGAATGCAAGTTGAATCTTAGTGGACTATTGAGACTTGAGTAACGAACCTTGCATGATTGAGTGAGTATAATTTTGTTTGACTTATCTGCATTATTCTACCTTGCTCGAGGACGATCAAGAATTAAGTTGGGGTTGTTAAATAACACCTAAAATGTGCTATCTTCCTCAACTTAACTCGGGATCGTTGTGCTATTTAATGTGACTATTATGTTATATTGTAGGTTTCGAGTACTTAACAGGTAGAACGGGGTTTTAGCAACACAACCGAGCTAAAACAGACCAAAACGAAGTTCCCCGGCGTCAACAGGAAAATAGAACTTGAAAATGACCAAAATGCCCCTGAAGCCACGGCGCCACGACACTTTTTCTCGAGGAGTTTTGTTGGTGAAGCGCAGCAAATGCCGTGGCACTTCGAAAGTTTCATTTGGACGAATTAGCTTCAGCGCCACGGCGCTAAGGTAGTTTCTTTAAAAGAAACCTTCAATTCTAGGTTAAAAAATATCGCCCGACCAGTCGACTTTTGGCTCCATTCTCTCCTCTTTTCTTCTTTTCATACCTAGGAACTTGAACCCAATAATCTGTATGCCGATTATTGGCTAAGGTAACATTTTTCTAGCTTGGGTATTAGGGATTTTCCTTGTAATGATGTTCTTTTGAGGTTTTTAACTTAATTCAAGCGTATGCATGATTTAATCCCGAGTTTTTCAAGAATCACAATCAATTTGTAACGTTGGTGTTTATTTTGATGGTGATGTGCATTGTTCTAATCAACCTAGGATTAAATTGATAGAACATTCAATCTAGGTCTATCAAGTTGAATGTTTTGCCTAATTTTCCTTTGAACTTAATGCGGTTAGGTTTAGTCAAATTTCGCATGCTTTTCATCGAATTGCCTTAAATCTAACTTGTCAACTAGGACAATTCAATCCTAGCCTTTCCAATTGAATTTATTAGGTGCTAGCTTCAATGGATTTAGTAATGACGAACCAATTATAAGAATATCGAACAAAGGAATTCCCGCGTAACCCAAGCTAGAGTCTTCTTCAATTGAATTTTAGTTCTTTTTACTTCGCGCAATTTACTTTCATGCAATTTAAGTTTCTTGCAATCAACCTTTTCTCAAACCCCCCCTCCCCTTTGGTTATTTGAATTGAAAACTTTCAATTGTGAAATTCGAGGGCTCCCTATGTTCGACCCGGCTTGCCACTACTACTGTGAGTAAGTTAGGAAAATTTATTTGGCACGGAATTGGGTGGCGAATTTCGTCCGTCAATGCCCGCATAGCCGGTGGCATGTCAGCCCACCCCTTTGGCGTCCAAAAACACTCAAAATAACCTCAATAGAAATCTTACCTTCAACCACTTCCTTAGCTTGTTTGCATGCACAACCTCCTCCAAACTCACTCGACAGCCTCAGACACACTACTTTGACTTCCAGCTGCCAAAAGTAATATTTCTAGCGAAACATAGATGTTGCTTCCTCTAACAAACTTATAGATAATTGTCTTGGCTAGCTTACCTCAAAATTTCAGCCTCTAACTTCTTTTCTTCCACCAGGTATCATTATATCTTCCTGTTCTGCTCCAGTTTACTCGATAGCCCAAATAAGCTTGAGTTTCTGACAAAATTTGAGTTCTTCCTCAATGAGTTTCCCCCTGGTAGCCTTCTCTGTGAAACTAGACTCAATTTGGAACAATTTGGTCGAAGAAATTCGCAAATGGCTTGAATAGTTTGGGCAAACAAGTCTCCTCTGCCAGACCCTTCTATTTATAGACCTCAAAGAGATTGCATACATATTCTCGGCTTGCCACCTCCTACTTGCATGCATGTCTTTGCCACACTTAACCTTGTTTTGACACCTAATCAGACTTACTTAATACTTATGTCCAAAATTTGCTTAAGCAAGAAGAAATGGTGGATGCAAACTTGGGCAAAATTTCTCCATGCATAGTTGAGCTTCCTTTTGAGGTTAGTTAGCTCTTCTTGCCTACCCATTGCATGCAACCCCTTGACTGATGGTCGAAAACTTGAACCCATAGCTACATGTGTCAACCTCACAAGCTTTCCTTAGACGCATAGTCCTCAACGCATCACTCCCTCTCCTACTATCCTCAACCAACGCATCCAAGCTCATGGACGCCTAGCCCATATTTCCCATCAAGCAATGCATCATACACACACTTGGTGGCTCGGCTACTCAAGGGTCTCAATGCATGCTCCACACTTAGCCAAATTTCCTCCCTTCCTTCTTCCTCAACACTAGCCACACTTACAAAGCTTCACCTAATTACATCATGTCAATGCTCTCGGCTACCACCATCTCAACTACCCTCCCAGTCACTTGCTTGCCATCCTTCCTACGACTAAGTCCACAACAAAAATGTTAAGTACTTGAGAATGGAGTAGGGTTTACAATTTACCACCTAAGAATTTCGTCCTCGAAATTCAATAGTTTGCTAGCTCCTTGGAAATAAATGTGGATACTTCTTCATCATTTGCTCCTTGTTTTTCCAAGTAGCTTCTTCAACATTGTGATTCCTCCAAAGCACCTTCACCAACGGAATCACCTTAGTTCTCAGTACTTGTTCCTTTTCACCTGCCTTAATATTCGCCTTGATAATTTCCACCTTCTCAATAGTAATTTGTACAATCTCCGGTTCGACTAGTTTCCTTTCTCCGACCTCACCCGTAGCATACTGAAATCCTACATGGTTTACCATATAAAGTTTCATACGGAGCCATACCTATGCTCGACTGGTAGCTATTATTGTAAGCAAATTCCAAATGATAAATACTCACTCCAGTTACCTTTAATCTGCAAGGTACACGCTCGAAGCATGTCTTCCAAGGTCTGAATCGTCCTTTTAGACTGTCCATCCGTTTGAGGATGAAAAGTCGTGCTGAACCGTAACTTAGTTCCTAAGGCTTATTGCAAACTTACCCAGAACTTAGAGGTAAACCTGGGATCTCTATCTGATACAACAGATATAGGGACTCTGTATTGGCTTACAATTTTATCTACGTTCATTTGGGCCAACTTATCCAAGGTATAGGTTGCCTTAACGGGTAAAAATCATGCTGTCTTTGTCATCTACCTACAATCACCCAAACTCCATCCATTCAAGCTGAAGTTCTTGGCAACCCGAATACAAAATTCATCGTAACATTCTCCCACTTTCACTCAGGAATAGGGAGCGAATTTAGTAATCCTGCTGGCTTTTGTCGCTCAGGCTTAACTTGTTGACAAATTAAACATCTTGCCACATACTCAGCTATCTCTTTCTTCATACCAACCACCAATAAAAATCTCTTAACGTCCTATACATCTTGGTACTGCCAGGATGCATAGCATAAGCTAAGTTATGTGCTTCCTCAAGAATCGTGGGCTTAACTATGACATCTTTGGCACATAAATATTCTACCATGTTTTTGTTGGGTTGTATGTCCTAAAACTCGTAGTTTTTGTAAATAGGTGATTTTTAGTACATATGAAGTTATTCAAGTGAATTAATTATTTTTCAACTCTAAATCCAACTAAACTACGAACCTTGGCTACTATCATGAGTACTTGGACTTTATGTGGAGACATAAACAGGATCAAGTTCGAGTAAGTAGCCTCAATAGTCTATAGTACATGGATTAGGTTGGGTACCTCTTCCTGGAGACACTATTGAATACGACCCGCTTCATGATTGTTACAAATATTGTAAAGTGTCATAAATGAAGTGATTCTGATTTGATCATGTAGAGACATGTGAGCGGGAGTATTCTACATAATGAGATTGTGTAAGACTGACCCTGAAATAATTACTGTTACGTATTAACACCGTTTACGATTAACACTGATTAATTTCACTTATCGATGACCTAGATAACTTGATCTGAATCTTGAGCTATCTAGAACTCCTATTTATTCAGAATTATCCCTTGATCTACATAGGTAAGAGTAAGCTCAATAGCGCTGCTCAACATTCCTTCTATTTCAGGGATAAGACCAGGTAGATAGTTGGGAACATAGAATTTGCAAGACGGAATTCACTCCTACCCAACTTAGGGATAGAAGAAAGGTTGTTCTCTTAAGTGTTGTTCCCAGGACGTGAACAAGGGGCCCCATCCTCTTACTGGCCCGAGAGGGAATGGATTTAGTGATTAGATCCTAAATTAATTGTTCATTAGAGGGACAATGGTACTTAAGGAGAAAAGATGTAACTCAGAGGTAAATCGGTATTTGACCTAGCTGAAGTTATGAACAACCTGTGAAGGATTGACTTATCGATGACGGTTATATCAAATGGACACAAATATATCTACAGTAAGGAGAGTGCAACTACGGGCTTTAGTGGAGTGTCCCGTTAGTTAACGAATGTTGGTTAACTAGGTTAAAGAGTTTGGCCGGTTAATCTCGAATCGTTGGAGCTCATGATCTGTAGGTCCATTAGGTCCCTCTACTAGCTCATAAATGGACTAAAATCTTAGATAATGTGGTGAATAAGTTTGAATCGTTCAAATCTTGGCTTAAGGAATGAAAGTCAGATATATACGATATATCGACGTTTAATTACAAATTAAACGTACAAATAGAGTTAATTATAATATTTAAATATAATTTAAATATTAATCATATGAATAGGGATTCATATCGTTTTTTTTTTAGAAAAATCAGGACAAATGGGAAAAAATAATATTATTTTATTATTTAATATTAAAATAATATTAACATAATATTTAATTAATTAAATATTAAATTATTTTTTTATTTAATTATTTAATTATTTTTTTGAAATTAAAAATCAATTTTAATTCAATTTTGGAAATTCATTGAAAATTGATTTTAAAATTGATTTTTGAAGATTGGATTTTCCCACTAACTAAGCTAGGAGCTTGGTTGTCTTCTTCACAATTAACCAACAAATTAACCATTTTGTGTTGTCAAATTTTGATGCAATTGGATTGCATGTTATTCTTTAATAAATAGAGATGATTTTGACATAAAAATGGTTAAGAATTTTGTGAAATTAAGGGTTAATTTTGCAAAATTCTATCCATTGTTCATCTTCTTCCCAACCTTCATTCTTTCTCAAATTCACCACAAATTTGGATCCCACCGTCTAATCTAAGCCTAGAGAATAGTAGAGAAGACTCTTGTGGTGGTCTACAACCAAGTGGTGCTGAAATTCATCAAGAATTGAAGGAGAATTTGGAGCTTCAAGGGTAAGTGTTCTTGAAACTTTGGTTTTTCTTCTTAATTGCATGTTTAATCCTCTAAATTAAGCATCTTAGAGTGAAAATTGATCAAATTAACTTCTGCTGCATGCTCATTTATCCATCAGTTTTAACAACGCTCCATCAGTTCTCAACTTGAAATTTGTTCTTGCTGAATCTTCACTTCATCCAACAATTTTTTAATTACAGGATCCCCCGACTATTTCTTCATCACCTCATCAACTAACTTAGGCCTCAGTTGGAAATGTGTCAACAATGCTCCTTCACTAGCTATGCCTAATGTAGTAGCACCACTTATGAATTCTTTGAGTAAAGTAACTTTTACAGTATTTAGAGAACTTGTACCACCCCTGGACTTTCGACTTAAGGCATCAGCCACTATGTTCGCTTTGCTCGAGTGATACTTAATAGTACAGTCATAAACTTTGATCAATACCAACCACCTTCTTTCCCTCATGTTAAGCTTCTTTTGATCAAAGATGTACTTCAGACTCTTGTGATTAGTATAGATATGGCACTTTTCCCCAAATAAATAATGTCTTCATATCTTTAATGCTAACACGACCGCAACTTACTCCAGGTTGTGAGTAGGGTAGTTACTCTCATGGGGCCTCAATTGCTTTAAAGTGTAGGCTATTACCTTTCCACTCTGCATCAACACACAACCTAACCCCTGATGAGAGGCATCACAAGAAACCATAAACACCTTATCCGACTCTGGAAATGCTAAGATAGGTGCGGAAACCAATTTTTTCCTCAACTCCAGAAAACTTTGCTCACATTTGTCATTCCAATCAAACTTAGTATTCTTCTTTGTCCAACTCGTAAGTGGCAAAGCTATGTTTAAAAATCCCTCAACAAACCTCCTGTAGTAACCAGCTAAACCCAAGAAACTCCGAACCTCCGTTACAGTCTTAGGTCGTTCCCACTTGACTATGGCCTCAGTCGTTTGGGGATCTACACTAACTCCTCCAACTGACACCATATGGCCTAGGAACATGAAAAGCGCTTGAAAATTACTTTCTATTTTCTCAAATTAAGGGAGTTTATATTAGATTTCACTCGTTTGCTAGTGGTTTTCAGGTCAAAATGAAGAAAATTAGACGTGAAAGCTAAAAAGATCAAAACCGAGGCAAAATCTACTGAAAAAGAGAAGAAAAGTCAATATCTGCCGAAAATAGGGCAGCTTCGCGACGCTTTTTCCTGAGAGTTGATTCTACTTTAGCACAGTTTCAGCGCGGCAGCGCCATCTAGCAGCGTGGTAGGGCTGTCTTTCCTCGATCAGCACCGTGGTGCCATTGACCAAAGCCACGACTCCAGCTTTCCTAATTTGAAGATTTTGTATTTTTGGAAAGAATTTTGGGCGGTCAACTCTATAAATTGGAGGGTTTTCAGCAGCCTTAATCATCAATCTACTGACCAAAAGAGACACAAGAAGGAGAGAATTGAGTGAAATTTTGTTAGACAGTTCAAAGAATGAGTTAGCTGCAAGGAAGCAAGAAAAGAGTTCGAAAGAGAGTCGTAGTTTCGTTCGAGTTTCGACATGAAAGCCAAGGAGATCTTGAAGGTGCTCTCTCATTCAAGAGCCTCTTTTCAGTAGAGTTTCCCTTTCTTTACACTCTTTCTTTGTTTATATTGTTTAAACATGTTGCTTCAAGCTATGAGTGGCTAAACTCTTTAGTTTTAGGGTTTTGATGAATTTTTTATGAATTCATGTTGATATTGTAGACTCCTCATGGTTTTTTTGTAATGATTATGTTTTTCTTTGTTATTGTGCTTAACTCTTGTTGAATGGCCATGTTTGAATGTTAGGTTAGATGTATAATTAAAAGATTGTATGTTTAACTAGATCCATAACAAAGAATTGTTGTTAATCTCTCATGAAAATAATTAGGTTGACAATAAAAGTTGCTAAAAACTATTCTTAATGTCATGTAATTTGTATTAATTTCAAGAGATTAGTAATCAATTGAGTTGCATGAGAAAGGGTTGTTTTTTAGAGAAAATAACTTGGATTTAAGTTTCTAGACTTAAGCATGAGAATTGCAATAAATTCCATGAACCCTAGAATATTGCATGATAAAGTAAACAAGGATTCATTATCCTAGCACTCTCTTTGACTCTTGTGTTTCTTACTTTATTTGCTTTCCTTATTTAGTTTATATTTTCCAAAATTCACAACTTGAATTCCAATCCTCAAATAAAATTGATTTGCTTCTAGAATAGCTAAGTAACTTAAACCTTCACAATTGGATCCTCTGTGGAACGATATTCAAACTTTACCGTCTTATATTATAACTAGACCCTTACACTTGCGGTTAACACTTGAAGTGCGCATCAGAACACTACCTGTTCCAACCAAAACTTACACTTGCTACTTAACATACAACTTCTTTTCTCTCAAAGTTTGCAAAACTATCCTGAGGTGCTCAGCATTCTTCTCTCTATCACACGAATACACCTGGATATCATCTATAAATACTATAACAAATTGATCCAAATAAGGACGAAATATCCTGTTCATAAGGTCAAAAAATGTTGCTAGTGCATTCGTCAAACCAAACGGTATCACTAGGAATTCATAATGTCCATACCTCATTCTAAAAGCCGTCTTAGGTACATCAGATTCTCTAACCTTCAACTGATGGTATCCAGATCTCAAGTCTATCTTAAAAAACACAAAAGCTCTTTTGAGTTAGTCAAACAAATCATCTATTATACGAGGTAATGGATATTTGTTACGTATTGTTACCTTATTCAACTGACGGTAATCAATACATAACCTCATAATACCATCCTTTTTCTTAACAAACAGCACAGGTGCACCTAATGGAGATGCACTTGGCCTAATATAACCCTTGTCTACTAATTCCTGCAACTACACCTTTATCTCCTTTACTTTCGTAGGTGTTATACAATAAGGTGCTTGAGAGATGGGTCTTATTCCCGATACTAGATCTATAGTAAATTCTATTTCTCTTTCAATTGGCAAACCTGATAACTCTTTGAGAAACACGTCCAAATATTCCTATACTACTAATACATCTTTAGGTTTTAGCTTCTCCACCTTTACTTCAGTCACATGTGCCAGATATGCTTCACAACCTTTACTCATCCAATTCCTAGCCTTCATTGCAGAAACTATACAGGTAGGAAAAATCTTCCTCTTTCCCCGAAAAACTACCTCAACCCCGTCTGACTTCACAAGTTCAACTTTTTTCTTAAAACAATCTACATTAGCGTGGTACCTTGACATAAAGTCTATGCTCATAATAATATCGAATTCTACTTATTCTAGGGGTAAAAGATCAGCTAACAAAGCTACTTTATCAATTATCAATTCGCAATCATGATAAACATGCTCTATCGTCACTAAATTACCGACAGGGGTATGTACTATTAACGTATCAGGCAAAGGCTCAAATCTCCTATTCACATACTTAATAAACGTATGAGAGATAAACGAATGTGTTGCTCCAGAATCAAACAACACACAAGCATGTTTAGAATAAATAGTTAGCATACCAGTCACTACATCTGGAGTCTTCGCAGCCTCTTGCTGAGTCATAGCGTAAATTTTCCCTTGTTGTTTAGGCCTTCCCACCTGGCCTTTTTGTCTATCATTACTTCCTTCACCGGAACCCATTTCCTGCTTTGGCTGGTTCACCATTTGTGACATCGTCCTTTGTTCCATCCCACTTCCTAACTTTAACGAGGGAAATTCTTCTTAAAATGGCTCGGCTGACCACAATTAAAGCAAACATCAGTTCGTCTTACACATTGACCCTAGTCGTATCTACCACATGTACCACATAATGGTTTCCTAGCTATACTGGCAACCGACTCACTAGGTTGCCTAAACTGCGAACCACTTAGGGGTTTTGAAGTCTGAGGAAACCTCCTCTGACTTTGTCTTGAATCACCACCTCTAGAACCTGAAAAATATGATCCCCCAGATCGAGTTTTAAAACTTCTTTTACGAGAAACACCGAGTACAAACCGTCTACTCTCACCTCGGTGAGACTATTCTTGAGATGTACCTAGAACTTGTCCCACTCTATAACCTCCTCTATTTCCTTCCTTCTTAGACTTCTCATCTGCTATACTCTTTTTAGCTCTTATTGCAGCTTCAATCAATCGTGCAAAATCTATCCCCATTGTACTAGTTGTAACTAGAGTACGAATTTCAGCTGCAAGCCTGCCGCAAAACGCTTACACTTATGAACTTCATCTACAATCAATGCCAAAGTGTACTTTCCTAGCTCTGTGAACTTCTTGTACTCAGCTACAACCATATCCCCTTGCTCCAATCTCAAAAACTCATACCTCCTCTCGTCACAGTATGTCTGTGGGTAATATTTATCCTGAAAAGTCTTCTTAAAGTCTACCCACATCAGAGGATCTGCACCATGTCCTCTATTCTTTACCAACTTCCACCGTCCTCCGCTCCTTCTTGGAGTATATAGGTTACCAAATCAAGTTTCCTATCTTCAGGACAACCCATGACCTTCAGCATTTTTCTATCTGGTTTAGCCACACCTCGGCATCCATAGGATCAGTGGTACCCTCGATCCCATACTTCTTCTCGGGTCTCCCTGAGTCATCTCAACATTAGTAGCCAATCTTTGTGCTATTCTATTAAAAATTTGATCCTCTGTATTCACATTTACCTGAGAGTTGCTAGAATCTCCTTCAGAATCCTCTCTATAGTCACTGGTAGCGTGCGACGTTCCGGCATCTGCTTGCCTACCTCGTTTGTTCTGGCAGGGCATGTTTCTATAATACATCATAATTTTAATATACTTATAGACTCAACATGTTCCTAGCTACTATGCATGATCTCACTTCCCAAAATCTTATGCTCTGATACTAACTTGTCATACCCTCTCCCAAGTTACCCTCTTTAACCTAGGAAAAGGTGTGAGGACAGCAGACATCAACCTTTTCACGATATCTACTGTCAATCCTTACTAACCTCGAATCCTTACCAACTACCTGATAAACATTTTATAATTCTCAACCAAACCATATGCAAGAATCTCAAGTTACGCTAACAAACTTTTATAGATTTACATTCAACAACTTAAGGTAATATCCACACATCTTTATAGACTTCCATCCTTAGACCCCAATATGTACAATGTCAGGTTTAAGTATAAATATTTACAATGTTCACAACTAAATAGTAGGCTCATATGAATTTGATGTGTAGGCTAAGTACCCTGGTATCGCTCGCTACCTGGAAAGTAGAAAAATAATGAAAACCATGAGCTAGGTTGCCTAGTGAGTGATAAGTTTAGAAATCAATATTTGGCTTAAAAGCTTAACAAAATCATGCTCGAAAATCCAATAATAAAGCATTGGAAGCTTCTAAATATTTGCATATGTTCAAAAGATTTTCCTTAGTTGAGGCGGAGCGAGCTCAATGCTACTCAACGTCGAATACAACCTTAGTTGGATTGGAGTAATATCAGCACACCTAACGTCGAATAACCTTAGTTGTGTGGTGTAATCTCAATAAAACAACATTGAATCTCCCTCTATGTGCACATAGGAATCATAACCCAGGCTGCTCATGTACCTTTTCAAGTCCTTCAGTATCGGGGTCCCAATATATAGTACTAAAGATGCCCATATGCCTTCTTTATGTCCTTTGGCATTGGATACCATCTATTATTCATTTGGAAAAATAGCATGCTTTGATAAAATCATTTATAACACAAGTTAAACATCTTTCCATAATTTCAAACTATTTACCAAACAGCATGCTTCCATAAAACTCAGCTTCATAAAGCATTATGTTCAAAATCATGTAAAGACATGCTCAAAATTATATGAAGAAACACATGCTTTGTCATATTCAACTCATGCTAGAAAACTCATATTTTGAGAATAAACCGACCATACTGTAAATATTGAGAACATAAATCATTTTAAATGAAATTATGTCACTCACTACTTGTCTCGAGCTTTTAATGAGTTATACGCTTCCCCTAGTTCTTCTCGGCCTGGAATAATTTAATTCCCTTCATGGCATTGAAATGGGTCCTAAACATTGAAATTTAGCTAAAAAAGGCTCACCCACAATAAAAACTTAGCCAAAATGAACAAAGGTTGCAAGTTGCCCCTAGGCGTGTCCAACAGCCCTGCAGCACACTTGCACAGCCTGCCCAGCCCCTGTGTGCTGCATACCAAGCTCAGCCAGCCTTGCCTCGCAGACCCTGACACTACCCCGTACAGCCACTCGTGAGCGGCAACTCACACACAAACAATGTCAAAATAACCTCAAAGGGCAGGGTTGTGCCCATCTCCAGTTGCTTGCATTGTGCTCGCATCGTCAGCCTGCATTGCTAGCCCACATCGCCAGCCTGCGTCTCAGCGAGACTAGCGAGATTTGTCTCGCTCAACTCCTACACGCACACAGTGTCAGCCCTTACTCACCAATGTGACTTATCTCGCCCCCACAGCCTACACATAAACAACATATCTTGCCCATCAGCATAGCTGGTGGCGTGTCAACCCACCCTCTTGGCGTCCAAAAACACTCAAAATAACCTCAATAGAAACTTATAAATAATTGGCTTGGCTAGCTTACTTTCACTTCCATTTCCAGCTACACTATTTTCACTTCCTGCTGCCAAAAGTAATATTTCTAGTGAAACTTAGACTTTGCTTCCTCTTACAAACTTATAGATAATTGGCTTGGCTAGCTTACCTCAAAATTTTAGCCTCTAACTCATTTTCTTCCCCCAAATATCATTAAACTTTCCGTTCTGCTCTAGTTTACCGGATAGCTCGAACAAGGTTGAGTTTCTAACAAAATTTGAGTTTTTCCTCAATGAGTTTCCTTTTGGAAGCTCTCTCTGTGAAACTAGACTCAATTTGGAACAATTTGGTCGAAGGAATTTGCAAATGGCCCGAGTAGTTTGCGCAAACAAGTCTCATTTGCTAGATCGAAGGAATTGCATGCAGATTCTCGGCTTGCCACCTCCTACTTGCATGCATGTCTTTGCCACACTTAACCTTGTTTTGACACCTAATCAGACTTACTTAATAATTAAGTCCCAAATTTGCTTAAGCAAGAAGAAATGGTGGATGCAACCATGGGCAAAATTTCTCCACACGTAGTTTAGCTTCCTTTTGAGGTTAATTACCTACTCTTCTTGGCTACCCATTGCACGCAACCCTTGGCCAATGGCTACCGACTTGGACGCATAGCTACCATGCGTCAACCTCACAAGCTTCCCTTGGACGCATAGTCCTCAATGCATCACTCCCTCTCCTACTAACCTCAACCAACACATCCAAGCTCATGGACGCCTAGCCCATCTTGCCCATCAGGAAATACATCATACACACACTTGGTGTCTCGGTTACTCAAGGGTCTCAACGCATGCTCTACACTCAACCAAATTTCCTCCCTTCCTTCTTCCTCAATGCTGACCACACTTACAAAGCTCTACCCGACTACATCATGTCAATGCTCTTGGCTACCTCCATCTCAACTACCCGCCTCGTCACTTGCTTGCCATCCTTCCTATGGCTAAGTCCACAACAAAATGTCAATTCCGGTTAATAAATCTCTCTATCAAGTAGAATTAAAAACTCTAAGACAATCAAATGGTGATCATTCAATTGGAAAACTGCAAACATGATAAAAAGCCAATATTTTCTATTAATCAAAATAATTAAGAACCATCCATATACAACATTGAAATCAATCAAACCCTATAACTATAAATAAAATAAGTCACTCATGTTTAGACTACAAGCCCAAAACATGTTGTACAAAAATATAAAGGTAGAGTTTTAAGAGGAAAGAATTAGCCATTGGTCAATCCGTTTTTTATCCAATCTCGATCAACTCCAAAATTAAGATCTAAAAACTTCTCTGAATGACAGCCTCTCGACCTCCATGGAAAACCCTAAGTGATCCCAAGTCAAACTTCCCTAAAATTGTTGCAAAAAAAACTTTAAAATGGCAAGTTATCATCGCAACGCCACAGCACTACATTAAAATCATAGCATTGCACAATTCGTAGCGTGACCTTTCCATGACGCACAAGCAATGATGGACGGCATTCTAAAGCTTTCAATGATGTACCAAAGATGACGGACGACAGAAAATCTGCCTTTGCTCCACATTTTTAAGCTTTCTTTTCACTTACTCTTTTTCCTAGGTCAAAGTTTGACTTTTGTAAGGGGTATTTTTGTCATTTTACTCAAAATTTGCTTTGTTCTACTCCAATTGCTCGTTTCCTACAAAATATATGAATATAGCATCAAAGAAGCCATTTAAAACCAACAAAAATATTAACCTAAGAACGCACTTTTGAGGTGCATTTCTGTAACACACACATGCATGAGGTACCACATAATTTCATATAAATTGAGCATGTAATTGCTCATAAATTTCAGTCATAGATTTGATGGTAAACATATAAAATGCATAAGATCAAGTAACAATTTAATTGGCAATGCCAAAACATTAACGTTCTAGTAGCAAAGTCACTCACCTCGAAACCAAGCTCCAATTTTATTTATATCCAAGTATATCATTTAAAGTACAACAATTATATCAAACCTGAAATTGTGGTTTGATCCAAAATCACTTCGAAACTTTGAATGATAGTTCAAACTTGTTGGAGAGTTGAGTGGTTGGCTCTCATTTTTGTTCTAAGGTGGTTGCAATTGGCTGTCACTTGATTTGTCTTAACATCTGAGTTTACCGTTGGGTGTTATCTGCGAAAATTTTTCTTTCCTTATCGGGTGCCTGTCTGCAGATATTTTTGGGCCGATTTTATTTCCTTCTTGGATTCGCCCTAGATTACTCTCCTTATTCGTTCTGCGTGTTTAAAGGAGTGAGGCGTTCTTTTATAAGGTTGTCGCTTTTGATTGTCCATTGAAACCTTGTGTGTTAGTTTAGCCAACCTCGTCATAGAGTTAAGTGTTCGTGTTTTACATCTTTCCGCTATGTAATCGATGATGAGTTGAGGAAGCACGACAATTAATATCTCAATCTCAAAAGTAATTCTGGTGAAGTCAAGGGAAGCCTTGAATCTTATTCCGTAAAAAGGGAGTTCTCATGTATCTGAAGTACTGACCATCTAGTGAAGGGAATTCACCGTAATTTGAAAAAGATAATCGATTCGAGAAGATCCACAGACACGGTTAGAATTTGAAATCCCGCAACGCTAATATTGGCAAACTTAGGGGAAGCCTAAGTGTAAGGAAAGGGAGTCTCACATCTAGTGGAGTCTAGGTGTTCATCAAGTTGAGTGTAATTGGAGTTACTGTAGAAGTGATTACTTTACATATAAGTTTCTTGTTGTACTTACTTAACTTTATAATATTAGTGAATTATCTTTCTCGGTCACGTAGCCCCCAGACATAGGTGTGTAACACCGAACTGGATTACCAATCTCTATGTCTTATCTTTAATTTGCTTTACTAGTGTGATGTCAAATTGATTGTCAATGCTACCAATTTAACATTATAATTGTTTAAGTCATCATACATTCTTTTCAAAACCTTTGCACAATTCAATAATAGGCAATTATCACTTTACAACAATTATATGAAATCTAAAAGGGTTCCAAAATCTGGTACTTACAAAAAGTCGCTCAAATTAGTCCTTAACACTCGATGGACAATAGGCTAACGTACTCTAAATCTTGAATCTAAAATTCAAACATTATGGGTAAATCAATTTAGGCCAAGATTTTAGTGGGTCTTTACTAAACTTAAAGAGAAACTCATAAAACATCAAATCTTACCCACAACCTAATCCGACGAAGACCCCTAACAATGGCTTACAGCAGCGGGATTCGACTAACAGCGGCAAACTCCAAATGGACGTAGTATTGGGAAGAAGCTGCTAGAAAGACAGGGAGCACCGAAAGAAAGAGAGAAACTGGAAAATCCACCAAAGACCAACCGAGACCAACGTGAACGACGATGACAGGCGACGGCATTGAGCGGCTTGTCGGAGGGGGTGGTGGCGCGAATTGATGGCGGATAGTTGGCGCAGCAGACGTAGGTGAGGCTTGGGCAGCTGAAGAAGCTAGGAGGGAGATAAAGGGGGTGGGTCCTTGTGTATGAGGTTTTATAGAGAGATGGTGAATTCGGGGTTGGGGGGTCTCTGTGAGTTTCTTTTTTTTTTTTTTTTTTAAAAAAAAAAAAAAAAAAAAAAAAAAAAAAAAAACCATGATTTTTATTTTTTATTCTTTTTTACTCATAAAATACGTGGATGCATAGATATGTGTGTGTTAGTGTATATGTATGTACGTATGTATGTAAGTGTATGTACATACGGACATGTGTGTGTCTAAAAATATATATATATATATATATAGATTTAAAAATTTACTAGAATTCGTTCTAAGTGGTGATTGAAGCAAATGGTAGGTACTACATCCAGTCTTTTGCATTACTCATATTTAACTGCTCTTGAGCCACTCCACTCGATTTCATCCCATCACGTATAATGTGGAATTCTTTTATATGTTTATGGGGATCTTCACATGCAATACAACAAAAAAGGGGATTAAATGAATAAGACTAGGCTTCAGGTCATACATTGGGTCATGTTAGGCTCTACCCTTTATCTCAATGTTTTTGCACTATAATTATATCAGTAGGGGCTTTAATTTCAACGCCAATTAGATATATTTGCTTTCCTACTTCAAGGGCCTCTCTTGCTTCCCTCTTGAGTGGTCGCTTCTCAAGATTAATATCTATAAAAAAGAAAAGTGTAGGCTAGAACAACCAAAAGAATATGTCATACAATCATGAGAGAAAACAAGGAAAACTATATGGTTTTATTTTTCTTTTAAAGAAAAAATTTGAAACTAATTAGAAGAAAAGCAACTAGCTCTCTGGCAACAATTTCAATTTGATGGAGAAGGAGTAGGGTGACGAATCTTTTTTTACCACTAAATAAATTTATAAACTCCAAACCAAACCAAAACAATAGTATTCGTTTGTTGGGTGGATCCATATGGGTCACTTGTGTTTTCCTTTAATTAAGATTCAAAGTTCTTAAGTAGCCAAGGGTTTTTTTTTTTTTTTTTTTCTTTTTCTTTGCCCATGAATGTAAAAAGCATGAAAAGTAAACCCAAGAATCGAAATGAAAATTATCCGATGAGAAAAGCCTAGCTTAGGTATTCAAAACCACCCATTTGTTTAGTTGTTCATTGCACACTAAAAATAAACATTAAATCATGCGACTGCTTAACCAACTTGCCTAGTAATGCAACGGTATCGGCATGACCTTCTATCTTTGCCCATGACTTGCTTGGTAATGTCGTGACAAGCACCCAAGGACAATGATTGAGATGTTTAATTAATCTTAGTGCCTATTGAATTGAGTACGAAGGTCCTCCATAAACATCTCATACCCCTATTATGATTAGGGGTAAGCTAAAACGATTAGTTACTAGCTAGTGCCTAAGTAATTTAACCGATTGTATTCTTGAATTAATCAATCATGCAATGTTGTAAATAGACTATACTAAATAGCCAATCAATTTTTACATACAAGCATGCTTTGATTCGTGCTACTTTGGAATAACACACAACTAATTATCACATATTCTGAGCCAATCACTAGCAAAACTATAAAGTATGCAAGGGAGATCAATCTAAACATAATCCAAGACATAAAAATTCAAATGCATCATGAAACACAACCACTCTTCAAATGTAAATTCGAATTAAAAGTCCTCACAACAAAATACAAATGGGTTTCTTTCTCAACCAAAGCTATAGAAGACTTGCCTCAGTCACTAAAAATTGAAATCAAGCTTTTCATGGTAAGATTAAGTTTCCAAAGTATGAACATTAGGCTGAAAAAGAAAAGAGCAAATAAAAGGGTGAAAGGAGGCAGTAGGTCGAGGGATAATTTAAACCCAAAATGACAAAGATGTATTTATGGAATAGTTGAGAGCGTCATGACGCTACAAACAGCGCTACAACTATTATCAAATTTCTTTGTGCGTCGCAGCAATAGACCCCTCAACATAGTGATGTTGGGGTGTTGCTTGTCTATTCAACTACTAGAAACAGCACCGAGCCTAGCGCTAGGTCCCATAGGTAGAATCATCATTTTCACCCTTCTTTGACCTAGATGCTCCATTAGGGCTCCAAATGCTTCGTTTTGGCATAATTTTATTAAAACTTACAAAATCATCAAATAAGCATATTAAACCTAAAAGCGAACCCAAGTTAAATTGAATAAGATAGCACACATTGAGTGCTATCAGCCCTAGCCTTGCAATGCTACCCTCGAGCACCGCAATGTTACCGGCATTATATAAAAAGTTTCTTTTTCTTTTTTGGTCATTCATTTAGCTCGAAGTCTGAATTTCTTTTTCTTCATTAGCTCTCTTCCCTTTTCCTTTCTACTTTACTTCTTCCTTTGCACTTTTGAATTATGTTTTCAACCTTGGACCTCATTTGTGGAATATATAAGTTTACTGACTTAATAATTCAATTTAGCATCACAAATACAAACTTTTTAACTCTAGACTAAATAATTATGCACCCTAAATATAGACTTCCTAACTCCACAATTATATTAATTTCAAACTTTAGAATTCAACTCACCTCCTTATACTCCTAAATAGCTTAACTGTCACAACAATAATAATAGGATTGACATGTCAATAATATTTTTGAGATATCATGTATATAGCATACATTCAAAATCATCCTGGCAATAAAAACAACTTCAAACTCTCTAATCTTTGCAATATAATTGATAAAATCATAGAAACTATATCCAAAATTCTTGCAAATTGCAATCTAGTTAACTTGTCTCTTCAATTAACTTTTTTAGTTCAACTATTATAGGAGAATCAAACCATCACAGAAATGATAATTTCGTGTTTTATGTACTAAGTTTATCTTTGATAGACCAACTTAAAATCAAGAAAGTCTTGCTAAATTGCATAATGGTTGTGGCGAAAGTTGAAAGAAAAAGAAGCAAACATTCTTTTCTCTAACGGCTACAAAATTGCATGGTGGGAGTAGTTTTGAAAGTAGTATTTGATTTCATTTTTTTTTTAAATGAAATGCCATTTCCACGAATGTTTTTAGAATCTAAAAATAATAATAATAAATAAATAAGTAAAATTCTCTCTCCATAGTTGAAGAGTTCTCGCCGTTTTTCGAGACATTTGGATATACGATCAATATTTTGCAAGTTAAAAAAAAACAAAAAAATGGTTTCACCAGCACTTTCATGTGCAGTACATCAATTATTAGTTTAGTTTAAATATCATTTTGGTCTTCTATCTTATTCAATTTTATTTCTTGTATTTATGAAGGTTCAATTTTAATAATTTTAGTTTGAAATATTTTCAAATAAACCAAACTGAGTTTAAAAAAATTTCACGTTTATATTTGTAAAATTACCCTAATAGACCATAAAAAAATTTTATATTTATAAATAGTTTGGTATTTTTTTTCTATTTATAATAATTTTCCTTTTAGTATTTTAAATCAATATTAAATTTAGTCCCTCTTGCTAATTTAAAATTTATTAAAAGAACAATAATTAAAATTAAATATTGAAAGTATAAGAACTAAAATTCAACATATACTTAAATCTCAAAATATAGGATGAAAATGATATTTTAACCTATAATTTTATTCACATCATTAAAATGATTGATCACACAGTCCAATCCAGTAAATGGTGATGCCCAGATTCAAACTAACTGATACACTATCTGTACAAATTCAAGTATATGTTTGAGTTGAAATTTAATTATCAACGAAACCTAATCACCAAGTAGACAAAGTGGCTGCCTCATGCTAAGCTCCATCTTCAGGGCAGGAAACTGCTCCAAATCATGAGAGATGCTTAAAACTTTCTGCATGTGAGTATAAACCGCTGTCTAAGTTATACTTCTGTGAACCAATGTAATCCCAAGATATCAAACATTAAATTATCTATGCAAAATTAAAGTTGGTATTAAAAGTTTGGTCCGTGCACTTGTAAGATTAAGGCTGCTTCATCTCTCTACTTTTAAATTTTTTTCACAAGTCTCCAACTCTAATAGGTCCATATACTCCAAAAGATTTCTAATAAGTCTTTGAACTTTTAATTTTGTGTTCAATAGGTCCCAATCATTAACTGTACCAATTGAATGCTTATGTAGTATACTAATCATACTGTTTAAAGATTATGTGACAGCCAAGTTGGGGTAAGCTTTGACATTTAATGGCATAAGTATTCTATTAATGCAATTGACAAGAATTTCATTGTAGACAAAATTGAAAGTATAATGATCTATTAGAAACTTCTTAAATTAAGAATCAACATGCCACTTAAGTATTAAATTGTCGACAATGGAGACTTATTAGATACAAACTTTCAAGTTTAGAAACTTGTCAAAAACTTTTTGAAGTATAAGAACCAAATAGACGCTACTCTAAAACATTAGTCCTATCACAAACTTTTTATAGTATACGAGGACTAACTAGATAAACACAATCATGAAAAATAATGCGGCGACCACACCTCATAATTTGACCAAATTTTTACTTCTAATATGGTAAATAATTCGGAGCTAGAAATAAAGTTTGTATTCTATGCTTGATAAATCATGCAAATAAAAATAGGGGCTAAATGAAAACTTACCAAAGCGGCAAGATGTGCTTCTTCCAAGATATTCCCATCTACCTCCAATCTTGCAATTGGAAATTCTGGAAGATGTCCTGACTGTTTTTTACCAAGCAAATCACCAGGTCCACGTAAAAGAAGATCAACTTCTGCTAAATGAAAACCATCTGACGAATTCTCCAAAACCTTCAAGCGACTTAAGCTGCTTGCAGTAGATGCCACCAAGATGCATCTAGACTTCTTCATTCCACGTCCAACTCGTCCTCTTAGTTGATGGAGCTGAGCAATTCCAAACCTCTCAGCATTCATAACAACCATCATTGATGCATCAGGAACATCTACTCCAATCTCAATCACTTGGGTAGAAAGTAGTATCTGTGTATCTCCTTTTCGAAATCTCCGTAAAGCTTCCTCTTTCTCATCACTCTTCATTTTCCCATGCAACAACCCACAGTTATAGTCCTGAAACCTGTAAGAAATGGATTGAAGACCTTCGGTAGCAGCACGAAGCTGAGGAAGCTGTTCAGATTGCTCAATCACTGGATACACGAGATACACCTTCCCTCCTTTTTCTAACTCATCCAGCATCATCTATCATCATGTAAATCATTTTTGTCAAACAAGAAGATGAGTATCAAACAATCATCATTCTCTTGTCCATATTAAACAGCATCCTCTACATATGCAACACTGCCATACTGCAAGCACGGGTGATAAAGTACTGCATATGTAGAGGATGCTGTTTAATATGGACGAGAGACTGATGATTGTTTTAACTGGCAGAACTTAAAACTACAATTAACTCTAGAAGAGATTCTGCATCTGGACTTCATGAAATTAACAGAATAATAAATGAAAGCTCCACGCATTCCAGAAAATAAATATACAAAAAGACATACAATTTTGAAGTTATTAATTTATTATTGAAACTACTTCCGCACACACTAGAAGTATCCAATTCACTAAACAAATATAAGCTAAAAAATAATGTTTACACCAGTTTACACTCAAGTATGTTTCAACTAGCAATCTTGTTTCTATTTCTAACAAAATGAACAATGTATGAGAACTTTATAGATACAAGTATACATGACCAAGTATTTTAAGAAATGTAATCATATCAAATGCAAGGATAAGAATAGACCTCATAAACCTTCTCAAAGCCTTCATCATCTCCTACAATAGAATATGTTTTGACTGGTACCCGTCCAGGAGGCAAATCAGTTATCTGTAGAAAAGAATCAAGTGTTACTACTCTTTCCAAGCTTTTTGGGAATTTTTCCATTCAAGATATTTGTTTGAATTGGGAGCATTTGTCTTCTCAGCTTAGCTTATTTTATGTCGTAGAGTGGTGTTCTTGTATTATGTTTGTCTCATGATTTCCTTTGAATAATTTGTTAATGCTCCTTTCGTTAAATCAATGAAAAGATATAATTTGTTTCAAAAAAATTAAAAAGAAGAATCAAAGAATTATTGATAATATCAATAGATCACTTTTGTTAATAATTAAAGGAACAACGAATATACAAAGAAACAGGTGGGCCTAAGGGCTAGCAAAAATAACGAAAACCACAAAATCAACGGATAATATTTTTGGACACTTGCAATCCATCCATCTCACATGACAAATTTCAAGTCTCTGCTCACTGTTTCACAATATCTGTGAAAGAGAAATGTCTTTTTTCCTTGCTGATAGGCTCCACCTGGAAGAGTTACCAATCTTTTCAACTTTTTTCTTTTTCCTCCTTTCATTTGTTTCAAGACTTTACTTTCCTTTGTTTATAGCTGTAATATTGTGTAATTGTGTCTAGAATATGTTTGTAGTCCTTATTTACCAAGAACATTATAACCTACCTACCATAAGTAAGAATTTTGTCTTCTCTTTCCATTACAAAGTTGAAACTGGTATTTTCATAAACTAATAATTCAAGCAAATATTAAAGCCTGGAGAACATATTCTTCCAAACAGAGTGAAGCTTGGAGATGATTTTAAACTACAGTGAAGCATCCAGCATGTAGTGGCTCAAGCATGAAAGCAAAAGAAAAGAATTAACTGCTCTCTCATGTCAATCAGAATCAATTGATTCGGATCGCTGCTGATGTGTGGAATATTTTTCTAAGGGGGCAATGCTTTAAGTTATTTTACAAAGGAAAGGGAAAAGTTAAAGGCTACAACGAACATAAACCAATTGGTCTAGCTGGGGCGTGTAGGATACGTAGAGAACTTATAATGTTGGTATGCTTTATAGACCATAGGGAACCAAACTTCATTCTGTTCAAGGCCACTGAAACTAGGTAGACAGATAACAGATAGTTGGTGTCAAACTTATCAGCTGGAATGGAAGAAGAAAGGTGTAGGCAAAAACAAAAGTAGAATAAGAGGTTGGCAGCATGGAAATAACGCAAACTAAAGAAGAAATGGAAAAGGAGTTCAAGATGGTCCACATTCAACGGTCATTAAAAGCAGAAAGATGCAAAATATAGGTGTTGTTTGAGTGTACTTTCTGTTTAACAGTATACAGCTTTTTCTTTTAAAAAATTCCATTACAATACATGGATTGTGCACTTCTATTTCATCGCTATGTTTTCAATTGTTATTAAAAACACTAACATTCTTCTTAAGTTTGGAGCTAAACAAATAACTACTTACCTGATGATAATTTGTAAAGATCACTATCTAAGAAAGTTTTCTGGCTTAGACACAGAATTGCCTAACAAAAAGTTGATAATAGTTTTCCTCCTTTTTTTTTTTTTTTTTTCTTTTTTAATAAGAAACTATTTCATAGATTCATGAAATATCCAAAGGTAAACAAAAGAGTCCCGATTAAAGGGAATACAAGTTGAGAATAATTATTTAGCACCATTTATAAACACTATTGATTATAGTTTCTTGCTTCTTTTCCATTATAAGAGAAAAATTGGATCCTAAAGTTTGATAACCATTTGGCTTTCTTATAATTAAGCTTATAAAATCTACTTCCACTCATACGTTTCTCTTTTTTGTTATCTGCTTTCTACAAATATTTTCAAAAACCAAGTCAAATTTTGGAAACTAAAAAAAGTGGTTTTCAAAAACTTTTTTTTGTTTTTAAAATTTGACTAGGAACTCAAATGTTTCTTTAAGACAAGTGAAAACTATGATACAGAAAATGGAAGAAAGGAAGCGCATAAATTTTAAGACAGAAAACTAAAAGCAAAATGGTTATTAAACGGAGCCTAAATTAATAGTTTAGAAAACAACACAATCCAATAGAATATAACATAAAATGAGGAGATCTACACAATGGTGTAAATCCCATACAAATAAAGAAACTAGAATTTGCTAGCAAGGAGAAAAGAATGTACCCATACAAGTGGTGAATCAGTATATTAAAGAAAATATGTTCTCCCTAAATTCAGCCAATATTGCAAATCTTTACATTGAGAAGAGAATGACAGAAAATGTTGAAAATAGGAAAGTTCTTCCTTTGTATTTCAGAGTTTTTTCCCTTATTCTGTAATCTCAGGGGCCGTGCATCTTCACTATAATGTTGAAAACAGGAAAGTTCTTCCTTTGTATTTAAGGATGACACCCTTATTCTGAAATCTCCTTTCTTGTATTTGTTTCCATTCTCTCTTCTTTGTTACCGTTGGGTTATTGCCTTATTTGGCTTTTCCCTTCTCTTCAATTTAGAGTTGTAACTTTGTACTTTTCAATAAGAAGAATATTTGTTTTAACAAAACGACAGGTGCCAGTGTTCAATAGGAAATGAATGGATAAAATTCAGTTCCAACTGGAATGAAGGGAGAAAGAAAAATAATGCAGAAGTTGATCAATTTATCTACCTAGTAATTGGAAGTACACATTTCATTACACAGGAGTTTTAAATTACTGAAGTAATATACTATGTTCTTTAAATAGTTGTATATTGGTCTTTGGTTATGTGGAAAAATGTTTTTCATGGAAGTTTATACTTCAATGTATGTAAATCAGGAAAAATTGTAAACATACATGAGTCAGTGACATGTCTCCATACAATGCAAGAGCAAGCGTCCTTGGAATAGGAGTGGCCGACATGGCAAGAACATGAGGAGCCATAGAGATATCTCCACTTGGGCTTCCATCAGAGTACTCTGCCGCAATTTTCGAACTAAAGGAGTTGTTGAATAACTACAGTCAAGAGCGATAATCATGAGTTTTGGGACGGTAAGATGAAGATTAAAAATTATTTAAAAATAGAAAAAAAGAACAATTAGAAAGGGGCAAAATCATTTCCCGCAGACGATAGAAACAAAAAAAATTCTACCCAACATAATCGAAGTCTAGTAATAGATTTTTCCTTTCAATCAATTACAACAGTTCTTTTGTTAATAATGAAAGAGTAAAAGGAAATAAGGGGAGGAGAGATCAAGTATGTTAACCCTAACAAACTCAACGGAGATTACAAAAATCCTCTCCAATTTGGTAATAAGCATAGAGTGAGAATAACTAAAATAAAATGAGTGACATCCGGTGAAGGCACTAAAGTAAATAAAGATCTCTCATTCTCCAAATAAATAACAAATTTTAGCTATATTTGAAAGAGTGGCCCAAAATTGAAGGACAAAGTCTTCGACACACCCAGAAGATATTGTCTCAGAACTGAACAATCCAACCAGACTTCTTAGACAGAACAAGAAGAAATTACCTTTAACAGGAGAAATTGGAGAGAAGAAAAATAATTGGCTATACAAAATGCTATTGAACTTTGTATTTTGTGTCAAAAATACCCATGAACTTTCAAAAGTTTCAAAAATATCCTTAAACTTTCAAAAAGGGTTCAAAAACACTCCTACCATTAGTTTTGAATGGAAATCGTTAGTTTTTTGTTTAAAAAATACCCTCGAAATTTCAAAAAAGTTTCAAAATTACCCTTAACCTTGTCTTGTGAGTAATTAGTGAAAAAATACATATTTTACAAATACTTTATTGCATAAATACCTATAAACTTTCAAAAGTTGCATTAGCACCCGTACTTAAAAAAACTAAATGTTAAAAATGCTCTTACCGTTTATCTACACCTCATCACCTCTTCCATTTTCTTTTTCTCCCCTACTTCAATCTATGGCCTATCACTTCTCTATTTTCTCTGTTTTTCTTTTCTCCTCGATTACTCTCTTCTTGCTAACTGTTTAACCTTTTGTTGTTGTTTTCATTTTTTAAGATATATAGACTATAACAAAAAGAGACAATAATAGGAGCACCAAGGAGACCCTTAAAACTTATATGTTCTAACAAGATTATACATTAGTCGTTGAATATCTGCTGATAGCCAAATACGTTCTTTTTATATTTCGCTATTTTTAGTTTTGGTAGTTTTAAGGGGAGAATTTTATTTTTAGAGTTTTGTAGGATTTTATGACTTAACTTGAGGTTGTAGTTTATATTTTGTTGCTTCAAAAGTGGGGTAAGAATTGGAAAAATGATAGAAAAATCTTTTAACAAGATTATACATTAGTAGTTGAGTGTGTGATAGCCAAATAGGTTCTTTTTGTATTTTGTTATTTATGATTTTGGTAAGTTTTAAGGGAGAATTTTATTTTTGGAGTTTTGTAGGATTTTATGCATTAACTTGAAATTGTGTTTTATATCTAAACTTGGTTCTTTTCGAACTCAAGAAAATTTCAAACAAATTGGTCACTATACTAACGGTAGAAGCATTTTTAAATTATTATTATTATTAATATTATTATTGGCAAGGCTAAGTGTAACAATGCATATTTAAAAGTTTAAGGATATTTGAAACGAGTATTAACGGTTTGTGTTCATATACTGACAATAATGGTATTTTTAAAACTTTTTGAAAGTTCAAGGGTATTTTTGAAACAAAACACTAACGATTTCCATCCAAAACTAATGGCTAGGGTATTTTTGAACCACTTTTGAAAGTTTAAGGGTATTTTTGAAACTTTTGAAAGTTCGAGGGTATTTGTGACACAGAGTACAAAATTTAGGCAATATATTTTGTATAGTTTAGCCAAAATAATTTAAAAGATGCTGCTCATCCAGAAAATGAAGCACTGTGTTACTATAGATGAAGCAACCACCTTACTACTAAACTTCCCTCTCTGAACTACACCAAAACGATGCTGCTCATCTACAACTGCAATGCGTAAAGCAGAGAACTCCACTTTTTCCGATATTAGACTGTGAGTTCCAATAACTAAAGAAGTCTCTCCTGTTTGGAGGCTCTGAAATTAAAATTTCAATTTCAGGAGTGTAGCATGAAAAAAGAAGTTATAAAACAACTAGGTGATAATGCAGACCTCGCGAATCATCCGTGATTGTTTTGAGGGGGTAGAACCTGTTAGTAATGCAACAGAAGGTTTATTCTCGATCCCTTCCATGTTCTCTAACAAACCAAGCAAATGCTCATAATGCTGAATAGCAAGTAACTCAGTTGGAACCATGAAAGCTGCCTACAGATTATTACAACAAGGAATCTCAGATTTTCACAGCATTGAAAGATTTAAACATTAGATTTACATACCTACAGTGAGAGTACTATATTTCTAAATTATGAAGTAACCAGTATTTGATCACGACATCAAACAATCTATTAAATTGTCTCAAATGTCCAGAAGCTAAACCTGATATCCAGTGCCTATAACTTCCATGCATGCCAGAAAAGCGACCACTGTCTTCCCACATCCTACGTCACCCTGGAAAGGACCAAAATAAATATCAAATGCACATTATTTGGTGTAGACCAAAGAGAGAATTTTATTGAAATGTAGATTACCCTCAAAAAATACAACACAGCCAGTATTTATAGGTTCGAATTGAGAGCAATGCTTCTTTTACAGATGGTTCCTTTTCATAGAGCTTCGAATGCAACTTCTTTTCCATCAGTTCCTCGTTTGTCTTTTATCTTTTTGGGGCTTCCGTTTGGGGTCTTCCATTCTCAAAGTTATCTTGGTGTTGATTTTTCGGCCTATTGTACTGTCTCCAAAGAGATGGTTTCTTTAGTTCAGTGATAGACCGTTGATTACGCAAGTGTATGAACATAAGTGTGTGAAGGGTAATTATGTATTTAGGTGGGGGCCAGTAGTTTGTTAGTAAAGTAGGTTAGAGTGTCAGGAGCTGGGGAAAAGGGAAGGGGAAAAGGAAACAAATTCATTTTAGACAAATGACATAGATGGGGAAAAGGACACAGAGAGGTATTAGAACCATCCCTAACTGAGCATTTACGGAACTGAAAGAAACGAGGGAGAATAGGAGAGATTGGTTTTAAAGAGCATTTACGCAGCTACTCTTTTGCTTGCTGGCAGAAGATTCTTGACATCTTTCATTTGCACTTACCCATTCGGTGCCTCATTCAAAGACAATGTCATCCAAACCCTGGCTGGTCCCAAGTTGAAAAAGCAAGCTAATCTCATATGGGCAAATGCAGTGAAGGCCTTGCTTGCTAGAATTCGGTTCAAAAGGAACCAAAGGGTCTTTCAAGAAAAATCCTTATCATGGATAAATCGTTTTGAAGCTGGTAGACTTGATTCTTCCACTTGTTGTTCACTTTCCAAGTCATTTTCAAGCTTCTTGGTGCAGGATATATGCCTCAATTGGACTGCTTTTACTTCTCTAGCTCAAATGCTTCTAATTTCTTTGATGTATTAGGACAAAACAAGTTGTATGCTTTACCTATTTATGTTGAGTATTGATTTATCTATTTTGTAATTATTGGGATCTGATGAGGGCGCTAGAGAGGTATCAAGCTAGTTGAGATGACCAAGTGCGCCTGCTGATCCCCACTTCTCATTTTCCATTTTGCTTGGATTACTATGTTTCCTTGTAATTTGAGGATTAGACTATTTTCACTATATTAATGAAAAGTGTTGAAAGGTAGAAGAAAAAGAGAACACTAGGTTTACATGGAAAACCCTAGTATAGGGAGAAAAAACCACGATAGAAAGTCTCTTTTATTAATTTTGATATATCAACAATGTTACAAGAAGATGTGAATATATAGAGGCTCTAGTGAGCCCTAATACACAAAAGGAAATAAAACTAGGGTAAATACAAATACTAAAATACCCCCTTTATTTCCAACACTCCCCCTCAAGATGGGGCATAGATATCAGTTAGACCCATCTTGCTAACACATGAGTCAAAACTCTATTTAAGTAACCCTTTTGTGAGAACATTAGCAACTTGTTGGCTAGATGGAATATAAGGAATACAGATACTCCCATTTTGCAGTTTCTCCTTTATGAAGTGTCTGTCAATCTTCACATGTTTTGTTTTATCATGTTGTACGGGATTGTTGGCAATACTAATAGCCGCCTTATTATCACAATAGAGCTTCATTGGTAAGACGCTGTCTTGGTGAAGATCAGATAGTACTTTCTTCAACCAGATTTCTTCACAAATGCTCTAATTCATAGCTCTGTATTTAGCTTCAGCACTACTTCTAATAACCACACTTTGCTTCTTACTCCTCCATGTTACAAGGTTACCCCAAAGAAGTACAGTACCCAAATGTGAACTTTCTGTCAATCACTGATCCTGCCCAGTCAAAGTAGGTATAGGCCTCAATGCACTTCCTGTCAGTTTTCCTAAACATTAGACCTTTACTTGGAGTGCTTTTCAAATATCATTGAATTCGATTCACAGCTTCCATATGTTCTTCGTAGGGTGCCTGCATAAATTGGCTAACAACACTGACATCATAGAAAATATATGGTCTAGTGTGAGATAAGTAAATTAGTCTTCCCACTAGAGATTGGTACCTTTCTTTATTAACTAGGACTTTGTCAATAGAATCTCCCAGTTTAGCATTGAATTCAGTAGGGGTGTTAGCAGGTCTACATCCAGTCATACCATGGTGAGACCAAGATCCCTTCTTTTGACCTTGCCACCTCCATCCCAAGAAAGTACTTTAGATTCCCTAGGTCTTTGATCTCAAATTCGTCAGCCATTTTCCTTTATAGCTTGTTGATTTCAGCAATATCGTTATCAGACAATATCATCCACATACACAATTAGAACAACAATTTTACCAGATACTGACCTTTTTGTAAACAGAGTGTGATCAGAGTGTCCTTGAGTGAAGCCTTGGGACTTAAGAAAGGTAGTAAACCTTTCGAACCACGCTCTCGATGACTGTTTGAACCCATACAAGGCTTTTCTGAGTTTGCACACTTGATGGTCAAACTGAACTTCAAAACTCGGAGGTGGGCTCATATACACCTCTTCTTCTAAATCACCATTTAGAAATGCATTTTTTACATCAAGTTGATAAAGTGGTCAATCTTTGTTGACAACAACAGAAAGAAGAACCCTGACCATGTTTAACTTTGCAATGGGTGAGAAAGTCTCAGAATAATCTATCCCATAAGTTTGAGTAAATCCTTTTGCTACAAGTCTGGTCTTATATCTGTCTAGGGTTGGTCTTATATCTGTCTAGGGTTCCATTAGATTTGTACTTTATAGTGAACACCCACTTGCACTCAACTGTTTTATGCCCTTTAGGGAGGGCTACAAGTTCCCATGTATTATTCTTCTCAAGGGCCCTCATTTCTTCCATGATGGCAGTCTTCCACTTAGGATTTCTATAGCCACATGTATGTTTTTCGGTATTGTTACTCTATCAAGGCTGGCAGTAAACGCCCTGAACTCAGAAGACAAATTACTATAAGACAAGAAGCAGTACATGGGATACTTGGTGTAGGACCTAAGCAAAGCATCATAATCCCCTGGTTTGTCAGATTCCTCTTTTGTAGCGGGTTTCTGAGAGAGGGTTTCACCCTCTTGTGCTCTTGACAACACCTCATCACTCCTTGCAACCTTGTTGCCTTCTGACATATCATTCCTATCATTCTCAGCCAACTGCTTTGTCAAATCAACAATATCATCCTCAACACAAACGTTAGTATTATCAGGGTCAATGGTACCTTGAGCTTGTGTTGGTTTAGATTCTGGGACCGGAGCCGGCTAATCAGTAGCGAACACCATTTCCTTTCTAAGATTCTTCCTGTAGTAAGTTGTCGAAGAGACTTGTTTGGTGGGTAGAAGAATGTCGTGGGTACTCAGGATGGGTTCAAGAAGGAGTTCAGGAAGGTCAGTAAGGACTAAAGAAAATGACTAGTTATTAGTCTCTTCACTAAGACTCTCCCCCTGAAGAGGACTAACGGGAAAGAAGGGTTTATCCTCAAGGAATGTGATATCCATAGAGATGAAGTATCTTCGGGAAGTGGGATGGAAACATTTATAACCTCGCTGATAGAAAGGGTACCCAACAAAGACGCAGTTTTTAGAATGAAGGGTAAACTTAGTCTAGTTAGAGCCATAACTATGGACAAAAGCAGTGCACCCAAACACCGAGAGGGGAACATAAGGAATAAGTTGTGTGGTAGGGTATGCCTCTTTGAGGTATTCAAGAGGAGTTTGGAGTTGGAGGACACAAGAAGGCATCCGATTGATAAGATGAGCTGCAATCAAAACTACATCTCCCCACAGGTAAGAAGGAAGAGAGGTAGATAGCATGAGATCAGGCAACCTCGAGGAGAAGACAATTTTTTCTTTCAGCTACTCCATTCTATTGATGGGTATAGGCACACAAGCTCTAATGAACAATACTTTTAGTGGACAAAAACTCACAAAGAGTATTATTAAGGAACTCATGACCATTGTTACTTCTAAGAATAGCAATTTGGCATTGAACTGGGTCTCAATGGTAGTGTAAAATTGTTGAAAGATGGATTGATACCTCAGATTTATCAGTGAGGAGAAAAACCCAAGTAAGGCGAGTGTGATCCTTGATGAAGGTTACAAACCAACACTACCTGAAGGAGTGGTAATACTCGAGGGACCCCAAACATCACTGTAGATAAGGGTGAAAGGCTGAGAGGGTTTATATGGTTGGGATGGAAAGGTGACCCGATGTTGTTTTGCCCAAATGCACACGTCACAAGACAGAGAAAAAATATCAATTTTATTGAATAAGTGAGGAAATAAATATTTCATATATTGAAAGTTTGGATGACCAAGACGAAAATGCCACAACATACAATCTGTTTCGAAAATTGAAAAATAAGATAACAACAAACTAGTCCTATAACTATGTCTAGCAGAAGTATCCTCATCAAGAAAATAGAGTCTCCTATTGTGCCGAGCAATGGCAATCATCTTCCCTGAGCTCAAGTCCTGAAAAACAACATCATCTGGTGAGAAGGCAACACGTCAGTTCAGATCTCTAGTTATCTTACTAACAGACAATAAATTGTAAGATATTTAGGTACGTGCAACACATTCTATAAAATTAAACCATCAAATAGAGAAATGTGACCCTTGCCCGCAACAGGAGCAAAGGATCTATCAGCGATTCGAATTTTTTCATGACCAGCACACGAGTGATATGATAGGAAATTATCAGAAGATCCAGTCAAATGATTTGTAGCCCCTGAATCAAGTATCCAAGGTTTCTTGCCATTTACACTGAGGAAACTCAAAGATTGAGACGTACCTGATTGGGCAATAGCCCAAAGGGAGGAGGCACTGGGGTCAGCTGAACAATTCACCTAAGGTTGTGGTTGGAGCCACTAGCAGTTTCACTTACAATAACACGATCAGGATTAAGCTTGCCGTTCGGAGGACGCGTCAACCATTTGATGGTTGACCATGTAACTTCCACAACTGTTCATTCGTATGTCAAGGTTTCTTGCAGTGTTCACAAATGGAGGTTGTTTCCCGTTTTGCTTATCTCCAATAGAACCAGACGATTTTGCACAGAAGGCAGCAGAGTCAGTTGTGGAAGCAGTTATGATGTTCATAGCACTGGATCTGTCTTCCTCTAAACGAATCTTAGAACATACTTCCATAAAGGTCGATATAGGTCTCTATCCCAGTGTCCGACCTCGCACTGCATCAAACTTGGAGTTTAGACCTGCTAAAAAACCATAAACACGGTCAACTTCCTCAATTTTATAATACTGGACACCCTTACAATGACAGTCCCAAACAATTTTCCGACACCGATCCATTTCCTGCCAAATGAGGGACAATTTGTTAAAATATGAAGTAACATCCACCGTTTCCTATTTGCACTCGTTAACCTATTTCCGCAAGGTGTAGAGCCGATATGCATTCTGTCTCTTGGAATATAATTTCTAAATTGCATCCTAGATATCTCAAGAAGTGGCAGCATACAACAGTGGTTTCCCTATTTGAGGTTTCATACTATGAATAAGCAGAGAACGAAGAAGGGAGTCCTCTCCTTTCCAAATGCGCTCTTGAGGATCCCCTGGTCTAGGTTTCGGTATCTCACCAATTAGATATCCGAACTTGTGACACCCTTCAAGCACCATTTTAACAGACTGAGACTAGAAGAAATAATTCTGGCCATTTAACTTCTCACCAACACTTAGTCCTGTGGAATTCCCCATAGGTCCAAACAAATAAGGTGCAGGGGTTAAGGTTGGAAACGCAGTTACCGGATTCTTTGAATACATCAGTAGATTTGACTGAATACCCGAATTTACTGCACTCTGATTGAGGAACCAACAACAGCGGCAACGACTTGAAGAGCAAGGGCTGCAACAGCTACAGATCCCATTGGCGATGCTAGGTTATGGAGGAAAGCAGCGGCGACGCTAGGGTTTAGAGATCTGGGGTAGCAGTCAACGACCTCTTGGACGGCGGATTCGGCAGCAACGGTGGTAATAATGATGGCGGTGGCGAGTCTTGCTTAGATTCGTTTTCATCAACGACGGCTAGGGTTTCATCACCATACTTTGATACCATGTTGAAAGGTCGAAGAAAAAGAGAACACTAGGTTTACGTGGAAAACCCTTGTACAGGGAGAAAAAACCACGATAGAAAGTCTCTTTTATTAATTTTGATATATCAATAATGTTACAAGAAGAGGTGAATATATAGAGGCTCTAGTTAGTCCTAATACACAAAAGGAAATAAAATTAGGGTAAATACAAAACTAAAATACCCCCTTTATTTCCAACAAAAAGTTTGTTTCTTTCGTTTTTTACAAAAAGAAAAAAGAGAACATTTATGCAGTCCTTGAAAAGCTTTCTCTTTGATCCATGCAAAAGATGGCGGTCACACTTACTAAAAGCAATCCTTCCCCACAGAGCTTATATGTTGAATGACCATGTCCATAAGAATATGGCTTTCACTGGTAGGGATCTATGGTTATTCATGTTTACTACACGTATGGTAATTTTCAAGATTTGGTAAGAGCTTTACTTTTAAGTCTTGAGAAAGTCCGTTGGATTAGGCTATGAGACCTAGTTTAATCAACTCAAATGTCTGTGCATATGTAATTAATGATAGCACAAATAAAGGTTTGTGCAAAGTTATGAATGAGAGCTACAGAATCCACTATGAAGAATAAATATAAATGAGTGACTTCTAATATGAGGGTGTAATGAAACAAATATGAATTTGTATTCTTTCATTTTTTTTCCTCAATGAAAGTTGTTTCCATAAAAAAATATGACAATGTACAAGAAAAAAGATGAAATAGAGAGAAACCTGCAAGAGCCTATTCATAGGAATTGGTCGCTTCAAATCCCATATAATTTCTGCAACAGCTTTCATCTGACTCTCTGTAAGGGAATATGGAAGGGCTTTAAGGAACTTTTGGGTGAGACAAGCCCATTCCTTCATATATGCAGCATTTAAATGAGGTTGACGATACTTGTCCAGCAAACAATCTTTCTCTATTCTTGTACCGAGACCTTCAAGCATTTGGAACAAGCGTGCCAACTGTTAAATCATAATATGTGGTCAAGTATTAAGTCCACAAGTGAACAAGAAATTAAATCAAATTATAAACAAACATAACCATTAAAATTATCTAAACTGTTGACAATATGTTTTCCTCCTTTTTTTCTCTTTTTTTGTTTTCTCTTGACTGAAACCATAACGGGGTTCCCTTCAAGGATAAGCAATTGTAGTGCTTTTAACTATTTTAACAACTTCAATAATAGTCAAAACCCTGTCATCTTTTTCATTCAACTCTTCCACAAGCTCACAGATGAAGGAAAACTAATGTTGGAATAGAATTTAAGATGGTAACTTTACCTGCAGGTAAAAAAACTCGTCAAATATAAAACGTTTGCGTGCCAAATCAGCTTCCTTTATACTCTTTGGCTGATGAATTCCATTATATGCCTGCTTTATAAGATTCTCCCAAGTCAAAATGAGGGAAGAATGCCATTAAAAGATGAATAAACAGATAATATTGAGAATGACAGCTTTTTTAGCATAGTAATACAAGTGATGGTGATGCAAAAATATTATACATTTGAAAATATTTTAAAGGGCACACAATAATCCTACTAAGTGGTAGTTTTATCAAATATTTTAGAAATACGAATTATAATGAGCATTACGCATATTGAGAGCCTTAAAATCCAAGTATTTTATATTGACTTATCCAAATTACTTATCATATTGATCCACCATCGTTTTGATTCAAATAGGTAAAAAGGTGTAGAATTATCTTCTTCCCTATTCTAACGTATCAATACACTGCAAATTAAAGAACAAAAGTCAACTGATGTACTAAGTAGTGAATTGTGATATATGTCACGGTCTATCGATACAAAGTAAATGAATGATTTACTAAGATAGTCTACTTTCGATTCATCTCTCAACAATTATCCCATCACTAATTGATATAAATCTGTGATGTACATCTATTACAAATAGATGTGTGGTGTTAGAGATACTCTAATGGGCCTTTCGACATTTCACATTCTTTTAACAAGGTTGAGCATATAATTCTACCATGTTTGCAAATTGTTTTAGATCTAGCTATATTTGCTATTATTTTGTGGCAGATTGATATATGTACCATGGCCTTTCTAGGTGGGGATTCGAACCTTTAACCTCTTGGTTGAGGATATCATTCTGTAACTACTTGAGAAATGCTCAGGTTGGAAATACTATATATACTATTGTAAACTAATATAATAACTTAGTTATAAGAAATCATTAATCACTATCCATCAAAACATCTTTTTATTCTTTTTATGGATAAGAAACTATTTCATTTTAAAATGGAAACAAAACTTTTCATTGATGAAATGAAAAGAGACTATTGCTTAATATAATAGATCTAAAGGAAAAATAAAAAGAAAGCAATAACAAGAATTCAAAGTTCAAATTATATCAACAAAAAAAGAGCATTCCAATTAAGACACAAATCCCAAATTGAGTAAGCAGCAAATTTCATTGATGGTGTGAAATTAAAAGAAAAAAAACATTTAAACCAACCATGAGCATTTACAAAAATAGATTACAAGTTTGAAGAAGAAATTTGTCCATGAAGATTGTCGTTCCTTTTATTCTTCTTTTATTCAATTTTAGTGTTATAATACATGTATTACATATTTATGTATAATTGTCTTTTATCATAATTGTACATACCTAGTCTAGCATTTCTTTGTTCCCTATATATATATATAACTTTACTCCAAATAATAGAAGTGAGAATATATTCTAAATTACTGAGTACATGGTATCAAAGAGTCTCTAGGGTTTAGAATGTTCGTTTGACGACTACGCTCTCACAAAATTAGGGTTTGAGTTTAGGTCACCAAGTTCAAGTGGTCGTTTGTCTACACCGCCCACCTTAGGAGGAGCGCGCCATCGTCCGCTGCCATCGGTCTTCACCGTTCACCGGAAAACGCCACGCATGAGGTTCACGCACCACCAAAAGGAATCTACTCCGTCGCCACACGCCGACACGTGGGAGCTCCATTTCGTGTTTCGTCAGTTGGGTTCGTCTCGGGTCCTCTTTTCAAATTAGCTATGCATTTGGTTCCATCGAAATCCATTTGGCCATGAAGATATTTGAAGAATACATCTTTTTTTCTAGGGTTTGTGGCTGTTTTGTTCAATTTTGTGGTTGTTTTGATCATTTGGTTCTTTGTTCTTGTTCCATTTGTGAGATCTACCGTCCGTGTGTAAATTCATTATGGATACAATGAAGAATTTGGTGGTATCTAATGTGATTCTCCTAGCCTCAAAGATCACATAACACAAGTTAAATGGATCTAATTACTATGATTGGTGTTGGACAATTCTGTTTTATTAACGAAATACTAATATAGATGAGCATATGATTGCGGATCACCAGAAGATGATAAGAAGAAGGAATGGCTTCGTGATGACACTCAACTTTAGCTTCAGATAAAAAGTTCCATTGAGAGTGAGGTAATTGGTTTGGTTGATCATTATAATTTCATGAAGGAGCTCTTAGAATTTTTAGAATTTATGTATTCGAGTAAAGAGCAAGTTCTAAAAATGTTTGAAGTCTGTATGCAGTTCTTTTGTGCGGAATAGAAAGCAAAATTTGTGACTAGCTACTTTATAAGACTTAAGAGGATTGCTGTCGAGCTTGCTTTGTTATTACCTTTTAGCCCAGATGTTAAAGTTTAACAAGCTTAGTGAGAAAAGATGGCGGTTATGATCTTTCTAAATGAACTTTTACATGAATTTGGAATGGACAAAACACAAATTCTTTCTGACTCTAAAATCCTGTCATTAGAAGATGCTTTCAGTCGTGTTCTTTGCATCGAGAGTTCTCAATCCAGCTTACCTGTTTCTCAACCCAACAGTGCTCTTATTAACAAAAAAAACCCCAAGGTCCACGAGGGATGGACAAAAATTTTCAGAGAACTAATTATGATAATTGAAAATCAGATTCTCAAGAGATTGTCTATAACCACTGTCATAAGGCTAGCCATTTGAAACGTGACTGTCGAAAGTTGTTGTATAAAAGAATCAACGATCTCAGCATGGTCAGATAGTTTCTACCAATGATATAACATAGAAGTCAGTTACCATTTCTACATATGAGTTTGCTAAATTTTAGGTGTACCAAGACTCATTACAAGCATCATCTTCATCTAATCATACTGTCACCATTGGTGACACAGGTAATATGAAATGTCTCCTTACATAATCTACCAACTAGGTCATAGACTCTAGTGCCACAACTCATATGACAGATAATTTTAGCTTATTTTCTACACTGTTGTCCCCTGCGTCTTCTCCATCTGTCACTTTGGCAAATGACTCAACATCTTCTGTTCTTGGTTCTAGCACCATTAACCTTTCCCCATCCTTTTATCTGTCTTCTGTTTTACATTTGTCTCAACTATCCTTTACTTACTCAACCTTAACTGTGTTGTCTCGTTTCTTTCTAGTTATTGTTTGTTTTAGGATCATATGAAAAAGAAGATTATTGGTAGAGGATATGAGTTAGGAGGTCTTTATATTTTTTATCACTAAATACCGAAAGTTGTGGCTTGCTTTGGGGTTACATCTCCGTTTGAAGTTCATTGTCGTTTGGGTCATCCGTCTTTGTTCGTGTTGAAGAAACTTTATTCAGAGTTTCGGTCTTCGTCCTCTTTGAATTGTGATTCATGTCAGTTCACTAAATTTCATCATCTTAATTCTAGTCCTAGAGTCCATAAACGAGCAAGTGCTCCATTTGAATTAGTTCATTCTGATATTTGGGGGTCTTGCCCGGTCGTGTCCCAAACAGGTTTTTGTTATTTTGTTACTTTTGTTTACCATTATTCTCGTTTGACTTGGTTATATTTAATGAAAAATCATTCTGAGTTACTATCTCACTATGTGCTTTCATGCTGAAATTCAAAATCAATTTAATGTCTATCAAAACTTTGCGCACTGATAATGCTAGTGAATATTTTTCTCATGTACTTGGATCTTACTTGTGTGAACATGGCATCATTCATCAATCCTCTTGTGCCGACACTCCATCCCAAAATGGAATTGTTGAATGAAAGAATCGGAACTTACTTGAAACTACACGTGCACTATCCTTTCAAATGCATGTTCCAAAACAATTTTGGGCCGATGTAGTTTCCACCGTTTGTGTTTTTATTAATAGAATGCATTTCCCTGTCCTTAATGGTGAGATTCCTTATCATGTTCTTTTCCCTACCAAATATTTATTTCTTATTGCTCTAAAGATATTTGGTTGCGTTTATTTTGCTCGGGATGATCATCCTCAATTTTTTTTTTTTTTTTTGAAACAAAAACATGACTTTTTCATTGATAAAATGAAAAGAGTCAAAAGCTCAAAGTACAACGAAACTAAAAGCAAGATACAACATATAAGCTGAAAAAACAAGAAACAAATGAAAAGACTAAACCTTGGGAACAAAAGAAAAAGAATTACGAGCGCCCATATAACAAAAAGGTCAAAACGAACCGAACAAAAGGCAATGAACGAAGCTTGAGCCAAGAGGAGCGCAATATTTTGAAAGTAGATGAAAACGGATGAAGCTTGAAATGGAGAACAGCCAAAATGACTTTGGAAGAGGCCAACAAAGAAGCCTCCCCTAGTCTGAGCCAAACTTAGATCTTAAACAACCATAGACAAAAGACTTAGGAAGAAATCAGCAAAAGGCTAGGACAAACAATATTAGTAGAATGCCAAATAGAAGCAAATGAGCCCTCCAAACTGCAAATTATGAAAGACGAGGAGCAGCAACTAAAACCAAGTTGAACACCTTCCAAACATCTAATAAAACCCATCCGACTAGGGATGCTTCTAAACCTCTTGTGAACTACGGTAGGACCTTTAATGAAGACTAAACCAAAACAACCTCAAAATAGGACATACAGCTAAAACAAAACTCAACCAAGAACGATACCGCAAGCATCAATTATTGAATGTTGATGTTGTGGAATTTCACTCTTTTCGAGGGGAGTAAACGAATGTCCTTCCTCTAATTGAAATAATTGTTGAAAGTCACTGGCAAACCCATCAACTTAATCTTCTTCCTCGTGGTTTCCATCCTCTGTTTCAAATTTTTCTATCTCTTCACTGCTAGCACTTGCTTATGAATCTCCATCCGAATCCCCGTCTAAACCTTGTTTTTGTGGCAATAATTGCTTGAAAAACTAGCCGAGAGACCTCTCACAAAATTTACATTGGAGCCAGGAATTTTAAAATCTAAATGGGAAAAAGAAACAGGAAGAGATGTCCACCTTTTTTGGAAAAAGCCCTAGGAGTTGAACTTTAACGCAACATTCCTCAAGCAAATCCAAGTTCACAATCATAGACCAAGATTTTAGAAATGAAGTCTTTTTTCAAGTTCACAATCATAGACCAAGATTTTAGAAATGAAGTCTTTTTTCTGGCAAAATGCTTGGGGAATGGCTTGAGCAAGTGGGGATACTTCTTTGGTTTCAATGGGTGAGAGTCACTCGTTGGGGGAGAAGAATTAAAGTTACTTTTGAATTGGAATAAAGAAGAAGGGACCGTTGATTGAAGGGGGCTGTCGTCTTTTGAAATTCCAGGAGATAGATTATTAGAGCAAGCATTTAATTCTTTTTCATTGAAGAGGGAACCGACAACTTTAACCTTTTTTTAAAGGGGAGATTTCATTGGTTGGGGAAACGAACGGGTTTGAAACAACTTTAGGCATGGGGCTAAAATTCTTGGGAAGTGCATCGGCTGAGACAGCGACATCCTTGGCGGCAAACACCATTTGGAAATCTTTCGAAAGCGATGTCAAGGGTCTTTTTTGGCAAAAGGCTATATCCCCCAATGACTTTCTCACTCTTCATTAAGTGATGCTCTGCGTTCACATCGAAATTAGAAGAAAACACAATTGTCTTCTCTAATGGCAATGTTTTGGAATCAGGTTCAATTGAAACCGATCGACCGACTTTCGTTGTCTTTTTCGGCGAGAAGTTTTCCCCCTTTGTGCAGGAAGCTGGTGGATTTCTTAAATAGTTTGAGGAAAGCCGAGAAAGTAACAGAAAATCTAAGCTAGGATCTAAAGCTTCAAACTCTAATCCTTCATCTTGTAAAGCTTGATTCAATCAGACTAAATCAATTGGTTTTGTAAAATATTTAACAAATAAATCATCTTTTACTTTTGAGGGAGAATCAATTAATTCAATGTCTCCAAAATTTAGAAAAATAGATTCACTCATTCGAAATGTCTATGGTTGATGGAGTGAAACCACATAAATTTTTTTTAACTTGAATCTTAGCTTCAAAAACGTTAAGGTTCAAAGTATCCATTACAATATCTTTCAGTCCTCCAAAATAGGCTCCAATAGCTTCAGAAGTTTGTCTACACCAATAGCCTAACGGGAGATGTAGGAAATCAAGCTAAATTATGTAGTTGTAAATTAGATAATTAATTCAGATTATTTCCTCGTATATTGTAATTGTCTTTCTTTCCATATAAGTTTAGATTGATAGTTTAATTTCAGCACATTGATTGATAATCTTCTTGTATATATTGAGTCTATCTCAATCACTCAAGGAATAAGAAAAATTATCTTTTCCTATACTTAGGTTCAGGAAATTCTTAATGGAGATCCATCCGCTGTATCCTTTTGAATACAACGGCCAGCTATGCACAAACTTGTTCCACTTCTCAAATTTCAAATGAAACGAACCACAAATATGCCATTTTCCCAGTTCCTCAATTAATTCCTCGATAGTTCCTTGGTCCAGCTTTAGTAAGGCATTTAGGCATTTTTTGCAAACAGAGGATTGCCAATGATCTCCAATTGAAAGTAATCCTTTAACGTTCTAGCTATTTCCGACCAATCATTAAAATCAAACAATTTGGAAACTATCCACAAATTGCTAAAATCTTCTTGTATAACGTCGGAGTTCTTTAACATCCAATAATGGAACTCACTTTGTTTATCGGGTGCTAAAACAGAGCCCTACTTCAGACATGGAAAAGCTACCTAGTCCGTACTTTGTTTCTTCGACGAGAAAACAGAGCATTGTTGAGCTTTCGAGGTCTTCACAAGGTCAACGTAGTCTTCTCCCTCATTTGGCAAAACTAAATTTGATGACTCCCTTCTCAAAATAAAAGACTTCGTGGGATCTTTAAATTTTTTTTAAAGTCTAGGAGCATTACCACAAAAGAATACCAACCTTGCATCGATTCTCTGGAAGGAATATGAATAAAGTATCTTCCCCCCACAAGATGGCCATACAACACATCTCATAATCCAATCTGAGAAGCTGTGGAACTTAGACAATTTTGTGGCACCTGAACCATCATGTCTGCTCCTTTCAAGAAAGTGTGAAGCAGAGTCCTTGATCATATCTAAAATATTTTCAACAAACCAACTGAGTTGAGACTTCGAGAGGAAAAGGAGCTTGTTGACTTCCAAGTCTTCCACGTAGAAAAATCCAAAATCATGCCAAAATACAAAAATAGAACCCATTACTTTTCACTACCATACTTCAGAAGAGAGTGTTTGACAAGAAGAATGATCAGGTAGAACAGAATCTGACCAGAGCTACTGATCGAAGAAGAGAAGGGGGAGGGGGGAGAGGAGAGAGGAGAGAGCATCCTTACCTTTTTTCCCCTTTTTTTCTCCGTCCTCATCATACCAAGTTAGATCCCAAATCCTTGAAATGCATATTCTTAGGTTATTCGAGTGTTCAAAAGGAATATCGTTGTTATTGTCCTACTCTTAACAAATATCTTGTCTCTCCTAATGTTACGTTTCTCGAAGATATGCCCTTTAGTCCATCGCCGTCAAGTTCGTGTCAAGGGCAGGATGACGATCTTTTTATCTATGAGATTATCTCTCCCACATCATCTACTCCATCTTCCTCTGTCACTTCCTTCTCGTCCACCCGTTACTCGAGTTTACTCCAGGCGACTTCCACAACTACCTTCAAGCACATGTCCTACACCAATGACTATCCAAAACCAAGTGATGATCTTCCCATCGCCCTTCGGAAAGGTAAACGCACTTGTACTTACCCTATTTCTTCATTTGTTTCACATCATCAGTTGTCCTCGCCCACATATTCTTTTAGTACATCCTTTGATTCCACCTCTATTCCTAACTCTGTTCATGAAGTTTTATCTCATCCTCGCTAGGGTAGTACAATGATTGACGAGATGACTACTTTAGATGATAATGGTACTTGGGATTTAGTCTCTCATCCTAGAGGTGTAATCGATTCGGCTCGACTCGGCTCAATTTGACAGATAAACCGAGCCGAACCACCAAATTTAGAAAGAAATTTGAAGAAGCCGGACTGAACCACTTGTAGTATTTTAACTGAACCGCTCGAACTAACCAGCCAATGGTTTGGTCCGTTCGGTCTAGCGGTCCATCGCTTGACTATCTTCAACCTATGAATAATGGGTTGCAAGCCTCACCATCTCACTTGTTTATGGGTTGGATCATACGCACGGGAAGACTTCATTATAAAATAAAATTTTGGCATCCTAATGTCTCGAACTCACACCATCGGGAATCATAGGTTGCCTTCACCGCCAACGAAACTAGCCATGCTATTTGTTACACACTATGAACTGTAATATATATATTAATTATCGATCGGATCGCTTTAATTTACTGTGTTCTTAACCAAACTCAAACCCGACCCTAAATTTTCAATTTTTAAAATTTCCAAACCGAAACCGCTAAGTCAATTGGTTTCAACCTGACCTGACAATTCGGTTTCGGTAAGCTTAAACGATTTTTTCATGTTGTCGATTTATCCTTGCATCCTTATCTCATCCTACTGGAAAGAAGACAATTGAATGTAAATGGGTGTTTGCTATCAAGGTTAACCCCGATGGAACAATGGCTCGATTGAAAGCTCGTCTTGTTGCCAAACCTCGTCTTGATTGAAGACTGGAGAACAATTGGGAGATATTCTTACCAAAGCTGTAAATGGAGCAAGAATAAGCTATCTATGCAACAAGCTAGGCATGATTGACATATTTGCTTCAGCTTGAGGGGGAGTGTTATAATACATGTTTTACATGTTCATGTATAATTGTCTTTTATCGTAATTGTACATACCTAGTCTAGGGTTTATTTGTTCCTAAATATATGTAACTTTACTCTGAATAATAGAAGTGAGAATATATTCTAAATTCCTAAGTACATTTAGATATGTTAGTTCAACAGCTCCACATGCATCTATATGACTTAGGTAGATGAAATATTGAGTATTTTCTCTCGAACCTCCCCCATTTTCCACTGAACTAAATGCAAAAGTACACTTACATCATGAAGACGTAACAGCCCAAAGCCCTGAGTTATGTCTTCTGGAATGGGATCTACATTGATAGGCAATGCATCTATGCCTCTGCATGAAATATATAAAAAAATAATAAAAGAAAAGAAAAAAAAGAAAAAGAAAAAAAGAATTGGGTATGAAACAAGAAATTAAAATTAACTAATCAGTAGTAAATTTTCAAAACAATTATGAAATTAGACCAACCAAACCATTGGATTCAAATACTTTAAAAGGTTCATAGCATCTTTGATCCCTGAGAGATAAAAAAGTATGGAAGTGAATCTACATTAGGGAAGATCGCAAATTTTAAACTAATAACCTATTGAGAAAATACGCAGAAGGGCATTTTGTTTGAAAGCAGGCAGTTTTTTATATGAACAGCAGTATTTTCTAACAGCTTCAAATCAAAGACAAACAACAGTTTAACATGATATTAGAATTTTTTTTTTCTAACAGAAACTAGAACTTCAATCAAAGAATATGAGTGTCACCAAAAAACAGATTACAAGAGACTCTATCAACCATGTTCCTTTTTTCTTCCATTAACATTCTCATAGCAGATTTCCTTGTTGTATACAGTTCATTTAATCAAGAGGAAAAAGAAGAAACTAGAGGTTTTGTGGTCATTTTGCCTATGCTGTTGGTATGTAGACTTGCGGGATCGTGGCAGAATTGTTTTAAGAAATTGTTTCTCATATGAAAAATAAAATAATATAGATATATATTTAGGATGAAACTAATATTCGATGCCATAATTCTGCCACGACGTATGAAATTTAGAAGATGAATGTATAATCATTGATGATATAAGAGCAATTCCTTATATCATTGATGTATGAAATTAAAAAATGAATGTATAATCCATGATGGTTACAAAAGGTAGAGGAAGATATGGATCATATTCTCTAGTGTTGTGAGTTCGGAAAGTTTCATTTTTCTTTCAGCCTTTTTTTTCTTTTTCTTTTATACGGAAACAATCCTTTCATTGATGTAATGAAAAGAGGCTAATGCTAAAAATACAATGAAACAAGATTCATAAGAGCCACAAAAACTAGAAGTACGTTTATTTTGTATGTTGACCATATTGACACTAGAGTTGTAATCGAATTCCTCCTTTTTTTTTTTTTTTTGAAAGTAAACAAGACCTTTCATTGGTATAATGAAAAGGAAGGCACAAATTAGTTGCTAGAAGCATTCAACCGACTTCATTTAATGCCCATCAATCCTCCTTGGATAGTAATAACGAAAAATTGCAGCAGTGGATTCCGCCAGCCTCCAACTCTCTTCATAATCCTCTCTAGTTCAAAATTGTGATCAAGAATGGGCACAAGATTCGGCTGCTTTGGATGTTGAAAAGACAGATTGGAAAGAGAAAGATAAAGGAAAGAATAAAGGCTTTTCAACTCCAACATTTCCCTTCTACTCTAATTCCCCGGTCATCCCCCAACGTCAAGCCTTTTCTCCGGCCGGTCATCCCCCGACGTCAAGCCTCTTCTCCGGCAAAGTATCACAATCATTAGCAGATCAAGAAGACTGAACAAAATCTCATGAAAGTAGTAGTTGCAAGGTGAATGGTGATTTTTTCTGCATATGGTTCGAATCAAAAAAGTTTACAATGGAAGATATGAAAGCTAAAAAAGCTCTTCCCTTATCAGAATCGTAGTGGACCAACTTTCAGAACTACTCAACGGCCCAAGCAGTTGATTTTTCTTAAGGAATGAGCGCGATGGATTTGGAGCAATGAGACTAGCTAAATTCAAATCCAATTTGGGATGGATTCTGAGATGTGTGGTTTGGCCGACATACAGAGGTCGCTTCTTTATACATATCCAAGAGGCGCCTTTGCAACAAGATTGGACAGCCTTTCTGAAAATGCTTAACGACTTCATTCAAAAAAGCAAGCAAGTTAAAAAGAAGTCGGTAAGGAGCTCGATGCCAATGGATGTCACAATTGAGAACCTCCTCCCTATCTCAAAAAAACTAATCTTCAAAAGCCCCCTGTTTCCACATCACTAAAATAGAGCATGATGACTGAGATGTTTTCTCCAAAGATCCAATCCCCTGTTTCAGCAATCGAAAAACAGAGCCTACAACAAGTCTGAGTACGAAAGAATAAAGAAGTCTTCAAGGAGGATTTTGAAAATTTTTGGGTATTATCAAGATTGTTTGGGTTGAATGAATGGAAGGATATTGCCAAATTCCTAGAAGAATTTTATCAAGCTTTATCTCAGTTTGAAGATAAAGCTTTAATCAAAGTTGTTCAAAGAAAAGTAGAAGACTTGATAGAAACTCCGAGAAAATGGCTTGACTACCGAAAGTTTCATTTACCTTTTGAAAAATGGAATACTCTTCAATACAGTCAGCCAACTCTCATAAAAGGATTCGGAGGATGGTTATCAATCAAAAACCTCCCTTTGGAATATTGGAAAAGAGACACTTTTGAGGCCATTGGAACATATTTTGGAGGTCTAGACCGTATAGCTATTGAGACACTTAATCTTCTAAATTGTTCCGAAGCAAAAATTAAAGTTAAAAAGAATTTATGTGGTTTTATGCCCGCAACAATTGAGATAAAGAATGAAATTAGAGGAAATATCTTTGGGACATTGAATCAGTTGAAGCTCCTAGCAATGTTTATAAAGACTATATTCATTAAAGATTTCTCTAATCCTACTGATCAAGTTCGATTGAAGCAAGTTGCAAAATATGAAGAGGTCATGTTTAATTTTCCAAACACTAGTTAGGATTTCCTCAATCAGAATAAGTCGAGCATCACAAGAAATCCCTTCAATGCCATTAAAAAGCAATCCATTCATCCAAAGAAGCATTCACCGAAAGCAGGCCAAAGCTCGTCGGAAAATCCAGAGAAGGAGAAAGAAGGATCGAAAAAAGAAAATGCCTCTGAGAAAAAACTTTCAAATGTCAACGCACCTAAGTTAAATGCGTTCGAGGAAATTGAAAAGCCAGATCTTGTCGTGCGGAAAGAAGTTGAAAGGTCGAAAGTAATGAGGAGAGAGAGTAATGTCGGCCGCCTTTCATTTGGACCTAGCAGTAATCCCACACCCGTTTTCAATTCCAACATTATTAAGAATGACAAGTCATCAAAGTCCCCTGCTATTCCTCAAATGAAAGATCAAGTAATGGTAGGGTCCACAATTGAAAGAGCTTCAACTAATCATGACTTCCAGTTTGCCATTATTGAATCGGATGAGCCTTTCGAAGCAGCACCTGAAATTCCTCTTCAACTTTCACAATCCAAGCTGCCAGATAACTATACTCTAAGAAGTCTTTTGTGCCAGCGGTAAGGCAACGTGCTCATCTATTCAAGCCTTTCCCAAAGCACTATGTGAAAGGAAAAACTCCATTCCTCAATTCATGGTCTGCATTAATGAACTCTGACTTGCTTGAAGAACGTTGCATTAGAATTAAAATTCTAGAACATCCATCCAACAGGTTAGTGGGTTAGTAAAGCCCCATTCTTCAACTTTAAATTTCCAGCAGCAATTTATTTCAAACTGATGACAACAAAGCATGCAGAAAAATTGAAGCAGTGTGTTTTTCTCCCATTCAAAACAAAGAAATTCTCAAGCATTTGAAATCAATTATAGAAGCTTGTGAGATTTCTCTGGTTTGAAGATAGAACGCAGTGTGTAGCTCAAAGGAGCCCGTCCTCATGAAGATTATAACATGGAATACTAGAGGACTTGAAGATCATTCAAAGCAATTGCCCCTTAAATGTTTACTCAAGAAGACTAATCCAGATTTCGTATTAATACAAGAAACTAAGACTCAATTGAAATTGATCTTATCAAAGCAATATAGAGTTCGAAAGATGTTGGTTGGATATTTGTCGAAGCATATGGCAAATCAGGAGGGATGTTAACCATGTGGGATGAAAGCAAATTATCAGTTATTTTTTTTTTGAAAAAGAAATGAGCCTCTTCATTAAGATTATGAATTGAGACGTACAATGTGATAATAAAAACAAAAGTAGAGGTTTAAGGATCAGCGAGTGCACCCGGACATAGCAAATTATCAGTTATTGAAGTTATTAAAGGGGGTTATTCACTATCAGTAAAGTGTAGGACTATTTGCAGAAAGGTTTGTTGGGTGACAAATATCTATGATCCCACTAGCTACAAAGGAAGAAGATTTATTTGGCCTGAATTTTTCTCCCTCTCAGCTTATTGCATAGAAGCTTGGTGTTTGGGTGGAGACTTCAATGTTACCAGAACAATTCAAGAACGTTTCCTAGTAGGAAGCATGACAAGAGGCATGAAGAAGTTCAATAAGTTCATAGCAAATGCTAATTTACTGGAAATACTATTATCCAATGGACGTTTTACTTGGTCAAGAGAAGGAAGGGTGGTTTCTCGCTCATTGCTTGACAAATTTCTTGTATCAAATGAATGGGATGAGGCATTTGAAGACACAAGAGTGGTAAGGCAAGTTCGAATCTCCTTGGATCACTTTCCCCTCCTACTAGAAGTTGGAGCCTCGGGTGGGGACCATCTCCTTTTCGTTTCTGCAACAGCTAGCTGCTTAACAAACATTGTTGTTGAATCATAGAAAGATCCTTAGATTCGGGTAGTTATCAAGGTTGGGTAGACTCATCATATCTTCAAAACTGCGAACTTTGAAAAGAACCCTAAAAGATTGGCATGCTGATTTTGAAGGAAAGCAAAGAAGACAGGAAGAGAAACTTTTAGAAGAGCATTATTGCTAACAAAAAATTGGTAAATGAGCTGAATAAAAGGATATGGTCATTGGAAGCAAGTGGAGTTTTCTCTGTTAAATCTCTTGTTAAGCATCTATCAATGGCTTCTCCTATTGAGTACAAATTGGAGAAGGGCCTATGGAAAACCAAAAGCCCACGGAAAGTGAATATCATGGTATGGATCATGTTGTTTGGATCCCGAGAATAGCTTAGAATTATCAATCGGAGAAGAGGAGAGAGGAGAGAGCATACTTACCTTAGAAGCCCCCCTTCAGAAAACTATTATTCCAATTACGCTTTAGGAGATTCAACTTCATTCTCCCTATCCTAAGAATACCATTTGAAGCTTCAGCAATAAGATTGTTTTTCTTTATATAAGAGCTTTACTAATAGGACTATTGATTGTAGCAAGAGTGGAATTATCTTAGGGTAGTTAGTTTTCCTTTGGGCTCGATTTTGATTTTCTTGCAGGTGGCCCTTTTATTTTCTCTCTCTTTTGGCCCTAGCATCATTTTCATTGGAAAACGCCTTTAGCAACCCGCCCTCATGAGTTTCAAAATTTAGGGAAAATTTTCTGTTTCCCTTATTTGTCCTTAATTTTTCTTGATTGCATGCATTAGGGTCAATGCATCATTTAGGTTCGGGTTAGGGTGTGTGCGTGTTGCTTGCTTGTTCTTATGTTTAGGTTGATGCATCTACATTGTGCTTTTTTTTATTGCATGCTTGTTTCATAGATAATTTCGCATGCTTGCTTGATTAGGACGGCCTAGGAACTGCTTGCATGCTTCTTTGTTTGATTTTGTTGAAACGAGCATAGATGAGCCTTCTTAAAAATTTTCTTGTCTTCCTTGCCTTCATTGTGCACTAGCCAACCTTTGCTTCTAACTCTTAGGGCTTAGAAAGGGTTTATGGTGTCCAAAATCCATTATCACCCCAAATGGCCCTATTGGTTGGAGAGTTTTCTTGCTAGAAAGGGGATAATGCAAGACTAGAGAAATAAAAGAGTGCCATGCCTAAGTGAATAAAAAGAGTGTGGAAAAGAAGAGAAAGAGAAAGAGAAGAAAAGGAAAAGAAAATAAAAGAAAAAAAGGAAGAAAAGGAAGAAAAGGAAAAAAGAAAAAAAAGAAAAAAAAAAGAAAAAAAAAAAAGAAAAGAGAAGAATAAATTAAAATAAATAAAAAGAGAGAGAGAGGGGCGTTAGTGCATGGATAGGGGTTAAAAAGAGCTACCTCCACTGTGATCAGTTAGGACGCCTGAGGACTAGCAAGGTTTAGGTTGGGAGTGTTTAATAGCACCAAAATATGTTATCTTCCTCAGTCTAAATCATGCTAGTTCCAGGTTATTAACAGTTACTCTAGTGTTTAAACAGGTTTTCGAGCATACGAAACCCTCGGGATGGTTTAGGTACAATCCAAGCTTAAACAGAGCATTTAGCAAGCAAAAAAAGGGTAGAACAAGCACATATTGCCAAGGCGGGGCAAGCGGCGCTTGCCTCGACGCTTTAAGGCAGTAGCATGCAAAAGGCATAATGCTCGGCCCAACGGAAGCCCAACACCGTGTGGCGCTCTGATTAGGGCTATCAGTGCCGCAGCGCCAACGCGTTTTCCATAAAAAGATTCTCATTTCTTTTAGGGCAAAGGGGAGAGGAATTATGTTGTGTACATGGTATGCAATGTAGGAGAAGAAGGGAGACCTTGGGAGCCACCAACCCAAGCTATGGAGTCTTCCACTGGTTTTTCTTCTTCCTTTTCTCATTTTCTTTTGTTTTTAGGTTGTTTTCCTTGGATTTGTAATGGCTCAATGTTTACAAGCCTTGACTATGTCTATGTACTTAAGGTTTGTTTAATTTGAATTCTGGATTTTGAATGAACTCAAACTTGTTTCTTTGTGAGGATTTGTGCTTAATGAATATTTAATCTCTCAACCTCTTTCTCTCTTGTTTCATTATTTAGCGTGTTTGAATGATTAGGATTGATAACCCAATCGTTTTAATTCGCTAATCGCTAGAAATGTGCTTAATGAATATTTAATCTCTCAACCTCTTTATCTCTTGTTTCATTATTTAGCGTGTTTGAATGATTAGGATTGATAACCCAATCGTTTTAATTCGCTAATCGCTAGAAATCATGCATCTAATCTGCAATTGTTAGGTGTGGATTGCCAAGTAGCATAGGTCAACTCATGGATGTATGTCTATTTCGCGACGTTTCCGGAAGTACCATATAGTTGTCTTGAGTGGCTTAGGGATAAAGAATAATCAAATTAGTTAATCAACTTTTTTGTTAGCAATTTGTCATGGCTTAGCCCAAGAACGTAATGCATGTGTTCCATTAATTTTGTAACGGCTTTTCCTTCTAAATTAGTCCATGCATAGTTTGATTAGGGGGTAATTTCTTAGTTAATAATTAAGGACGCTTAATATGGCTTTTCCATTTAAGTTGGCCATTGCTTGAGTAGATTGAGTCATATCCTATGACTGTAGTTGCAATTTGAGGAATTTCATTTCCATAAACTGAATGCATTATGTCATTTACTTTCCAAAGGAACAACTGCTTTTCTTGGCTTGTTTATCTATCCCCCCACCCCACCCACCACACACAAACACTAGCTTTAACTGAAAATGAGTTTCAAGGAACCAATCTTCGTGCTTCCACAGTTCGACCCGAACTTGCCACTTATGCTACACCATCGAAGTGTAAGTAGTAGTTCATGAATATAAATTTTATTTGATTTGGTCTTTTGGGAGCGACAGCAAAAGGCCAACATCAACGACATTCATTTTTGGAGACAATATGTTGAATTAACACGCCCCTAACTTAGCTCCTATAGTAAGAAATTAAATTTCGCCACCCAAAATGCTTATAAAAGGAGATCCTTCTCGATGACATGGTCGTTATTCAGAGCTTGATTTAGGGATTTACCCATAGGGTCCACACCTATCTAAGCAATCTTCCTTTATCATCACATGAGACAGATGAGATAGAGTAGCCATTCAGAAATTTCATCCTCTTTTAGGCTTCTCCTAATATGCAACTCCCAATTCAGAGCTATTGGGTTTGAAATGGTTGCATTTGATCAACTTAAACACTTGCATAGCTTCAGAAAAGCAACAGCAAGAGGCCCCTCCTCATTCCAATGTTCAGACCAGAAGGGGTTTCTTTACCATTGTCAATGTTGTTTTTAGTCTTCTCAACTTTTTTTTCGAAGTTTGTATCTTTGACTATTAATCTCTTTTTATCAATCAATGTTTTCCTCTTTTTTTTTTTTTAACAAGAAACAAGTCTCTTCATTAAAATAATGAAATGAGACTAATGCTCAATGTACAATATGATACCATAAGAAGATATAGGATCAGCAGGTGCACCCGAGCATCTCAACTAAGTTGACACTGCCATAGCACCATCATCATATCCATAAGAATTCGAATGAAAGAAACAGAATCAACCAAAACCAATACACGTCCTAGCCAAAACAGAGGCTGAAACTGGTACAAAATAATATGAAAGTTCAGAACCACCTAAAAGAAAACAGAAAAACTTAAAGCATAACCGACCCTCCTAAGGCTACTAGTAACAAATTACAGCCTTCAAAAACAAGACAAACAACTTCGAAGAGCCAAATATCCAAGCTGGCAGCACCCATCAAAACTTGTGGTCTGGTGAGATGAAGATCTGCCAATTTAAACTGACAACTTGTATGGAGTAGTTCGCAAAAGCCTTTGATAGGGAGCACCATAGAGAGGCATTCAAACGTGTTGACTCAAAACGAGCAAACCATGGGGTTTCCTTGTCATGGAATACTCTTTGGTTTCTTTCAAACCATAAATCAGCAAGCACTGTTTTCACCACATTATTCCACAGAAGTTTCGGAGTTTTTTTGAGCTTTGGCCCTACTAGAATTTGCCGAACATTTCCTCTAAAGTCCTTCCCGAATACCCAACTAATGTTGAAAATAGCGAAAATGGATGGCCAACAATTACATGCATAGCGGCAATCAAAAAATAAGTGTTGAAGAACTTCCCAATCATTTTTGCAAAGAGCACACCTGTTTGGAGACAAGTTGTGAGAAGGCAACTATATTTGCAAAACAGAGGAGCAATTTAGGAGGCCAAAGAGCATGATCCAGATTGTAATATTGACTCTCCGAGGACTCTTGGACTTCCACAGTGCATTTTTTAAATGCCAATCTAGAAGGCAGGCCAAAGAGAGGTGAGTAACTAGTGATTAGACTAAAAAAGAGTCATTTGCTTCAAAGACCACAAACGTTTATCTTGGCAATCCCAAACTTTCTTCTCAGAAACAATACTCAATGAAGTCTGAAATTCTATAACTTCATCTTCTTTTAAGAGCCTTCTGAATGTGATGGACCAAGAGAAGGTGGAGAAATCCCAATGATCCATAATTGATCCATTAGGATTAAGTGCTATCTGGATTAAATTTGGGAAGCTACTTTTTAAAGGAAGACAGTCTATCCACAGGTCTAGCCAAAATGCAATTCGGCCTCCATTACCAAGCTTAAAGACTGCCAGTGCTTCCACTTTTAACCACGATCTTGAGATACTTATCCAAGGGCTACGAAGGCTGAGACTTGCCTTGCCTGAAGTGTGCGAATCGAGCTTACTACTCCAATGAACGCGCTTGACTACTTGTCGCCAAAGAGAAGTTCCCATCCCCATTTGGCCAGTAATGCCGAACTTTGCTTTTAAACCTCCTAAGCCTAATTCTCCATCCTTTTGTGCTTTAGAAACCAGCTCCCACTCTACCAAGTGATTTATTTTTCCCTCTTTGTGCCTTTCCCAAAAGAAGTTCTTCATAATTCTTTCTATGATTGCAAGCACCTTGTCTGGCATCAAAAAGGAAGACATGTAGTAAGTTGGTAAATTGGAGAGGACTGACTTACAAAGAGTTGCTTTCCCTCCTCTTGAGAGATTGTATCTTCTCCCTTTGTCTAGTTTTCCTTGCAAATTATCTATGATCGGTTGCCAAAAAGACACTTTTTTAGGGTATCCTCCCAACAGTAGGCCAAGATACAAGAAAGGGAGGTGCTCTACTTTACAATTTAACTTTACAGCAATTGAAAACATAGTCTCTTCAATATTTATACCACAGAGAGCGGATTTCTCCCAATTAATTTTTTTACCTGAGCACCATTCAAAGAGATCGAGAGTATTCCTTAGATTTTCAATCATTCCGTCCTCATATTTACAAAACACCAAGTGGTCATCCGCAAATTGTAGGATAGAGACATGAATCTTGTCCTTTCCCACAATAAAGCCTTCATATTTCCCTTTTTCATGAATTATGCTGATTAGTGCACTTAGAACTTCACTTACTAAGAGGAATAGAAAAGGAGAAAGCGGGTGCCTTGCCTAATACCTCTAGTAGCGAGCATTCTACCTCTTGGTCTACAGTTGATAAAGACGGAGAACTTCGGATTGGATACACAGCCCATAATCCATGAGATCCAACAATCATCAAAAAAATTTCCATGTAGAACTTTCTCAATAAACTCCCAATCCACTCTATCAAAGGCTTTTTCTAGATCGAGCTTTAGAATCCATCCTTTTTCCTTCTTGGATCTATATTCTTCCACAGCTTCATTGGCAATGAGGACAGGATTGAGGATTTGTCTTTCTTCAATAAATGCACTTTGAGTAGTAGCAATTATGCTTCGCATAATTACTTTGATTCTTTCAGCAAGTACTTTGGCTGTTATTTTATAAACAAGAGTGGTTAAGCTGACAGGCCTAAAATCCTTTACCAATACTATATCCTCCGTTTTCTTAATCAAGCAAATGAATTTTCTTCTACACAAGAGTTTAACTTCCCATTAATATAAAATTCCTCAAACAATTTCATAAAGTTTACTTTCAAAGTGTCCCAAAATTTAAGAATGAATTCTGAGGTAAAGCCAACCAGACCAGGAGCTTTATTTTTCCCCAGATCTTTTATTGCGCTTCTAATCTCTAATTGGCTGAATCTTACCACCAGCTGGTTGTTTTGTTCTCTTGTCACTCTCGACCAGTCTAGGTTGAGAGGAATAGACCGAGCCTCGTCACTTTTGGAGTAAAGTGTGGAATAGAATCCTAAAATTAACTCTTCAATTTCCCGAAATGACTTGGTTAGTAAGCCTTGATCATTGATTAATTTTGAAATCAAGTTTTTCCTTTTTTTGGTAGCTAGGAAGCGATGGAAAAATGTCGTGTTTTCATCTCCTCAATTTAGCCAATTTAGCTTACTTTTCTGCATGAGATTTCTTTCATCCACACAATAGAGGTCCATCAAATCTGCCTTCCATGATATTCTTATATCCTCTCCCAAGGAGTATTCTTCTAAATTTTCAGCTAGCTGATCTCTTCCTTCAATTTCTTTGAACAGATATTCTTCCTCATTTTTCTTGTTCTTCTCATATTCTACAAGCCAACTTTTTAACTTTGTTTTAAGCCTTCTTAACTTGGAGGAGATTATGAATCCCGCCCAACCTTGCTGCCCCTTAGTTTCCAATGATCTTTCAATCAGCCGACAACATTCCTTAATGTTCAACCAACTATTACAAAATCTAAAAGCGGTAGGACCTCATTCAAAGGCAACAGCTTCAAATAAAAGAGGGAAGTGGTCGGATAAGATGCGAGCTTGCCTTGTCACTCTAGAATTTTCAAAGACCTCTTCCTAGTTGTTTGAAAAATGTAATCTATCAATAAGAGATCTTGAAACCACTTCTCCTTCTCTAGACCACGTGAATCGGCCATTGGAAAGTTGGAATTTCTAGCAAATTGGTTTCTTCAATGAACTTGTTGAATTTCCTCATATCCCTTGTAGCCCTTCCCATAGGAAAACGCTCCGGCTTATACTTTTAAAGTCTCCTCCAAGACTCCAAGGTTCAACACATACATCAGCTAAGAAGACAATTTTGACCATAGTCTACTCCTTTCTCTATAGTCAGTAGGGGCATAGACATTTGTTATCCAACATACTTTCTCGCAAATAGTCGAGCATTTGACTGACAAAGAAAATTCAGCTTTGAATACGAAAATTTTTTAAACTTTCCCTTCATCCCACATGGTTAATAAACCACCAAACTGACCGTTTGCTTCCACAAATGCCCATCCAACATCCTTTGAACTCTATATGCTTTTAATGAAAGCTCTATCAATGTTATCCCTATTTGATTCTTGAAGCAAAACTATATCCGAATTAATCTTTTTTAAGAATCTTTTGATCGCCAATCTCTTTGACTGATCTCCTAGGCCTCTTGTGTTCCATGAAATGATCTTCATTATTCCAATACAAAGTGATAAGCTGCTAATAATGAACCTCTGAAATTGAATACACCCCTACTCATCCAAGGGTGATATCACATTCTTCCAGTAAAGATTGTAGGTTCTGAGGAATATCATTCTTATTTAGGGAATGAAAAAGGAAAAACATAAGAAAAGCAAAGTACTGCCGGATGTGAGGATATATGGGGTTCTAGAGAAGCTAAATTGACTAGGAAGGCCTACTTTACTTTCTTTCTCAAGACAACAGACAAATATACAAAAGAAGAATAAAAACACAAAAGATCTACTTTACTTGACAATACTTGAAAAGATAACAGGGAACAAAATGGAAGACAATACAGTACAAACCTGGCAATAATATCTCTAAGAAATGTTGGATTTAACCCCCTTTTAGAAGGGTATATAGGATATGGCCTCTCTTTTGCATAAAATGACACATCTTTTTCGTCTTGAAGAACGTCAATGTTATATTCTCTCATCTCGTAATGATCTTCAGATTGCATAGTCCTTACCTAAGTGGAAAACAAAATGTCAAGTAGTCATAAGAAGTGCTAAATAAAGTAAATAAATAATGAATAAAAACAAAGTTCATAGAGTGCAACAAGGTGTAGCAACTTTTTTTCTTTTTCTTTTTTAAATAGAAACATAACTTTTCATTGGTATAATGAAAAGAGGCTATTGCTCAAAATACAAGGAAACCATATTTCAAAGTGAACAACTGGCAATGAATGAAGCTTCAACCAAGAGGAGCGCGACATTTGAAAGTAGAAAGTTGATGAAGCTTGAAACTAAGAATAGACGAAATAACTTCGAAAGATGCCAACATAGAAGCCTCCCATTAGTCTGAGTCAAACTTAGATCTTAAACATCAATGGACAAAATACTTAAGAAGAAAATCAGCAAAAGACTAGGACAAAAAATGTTTGTAGAATCCCAACAGGACCAAACAGGCCCTCCAAACTGTAAATTTGGAAAGACATGGAGCGGCAACTAAAACCAAAATAAGATCCTTCCAAACAACTGATAAAACCCATCCAACTAGAGATGCTTCCAAAGAAGCTTCCAAGCCTCTTTCGAACTACGATAGGACCTTTAATGAAGACTAAACCAAAACAGTCTCAAAATAGCACAAACAGCTAAAACAAGACTCAACCAAGAACAATACTGCAAGCATAAATGATTGAATGCAAATGCTGTGGAATTTCACTCTTTTCGAGGGGAGTAAATAAAGAAGCTTCAGCCTTAACAAATGAATGTCCTTCCTCTGATTGAAATAATTGTCAAAAGTCATTGCCAAACCCATCAACTAACTCTCGCGGAATTCCTCTGTTTCAAATTTTTCTAACTCCTCACTACTAGCACTTGCTAATGAATCTCCATCTGAATCCTCTTTTGAACCTTGTTTCTTGTGGCGGAAATTGCTTAAAAAACTAGACGGGATAACTCTCACAAAATTTACGTTGGAGCCAGGAATCTTAAAATCATGGGAAAACGAAACATGAGACGAGGAAGAGATGTCTACCTTTTCTAGAAAAAGCCCTGGTAGTTGAACTTTAAGCAGCATTCCTCAAGCAAATCCAAGTTCACGATCATAAAACAAGAGTTTAGAAATGAAGTCTTTTTTCTGGCAAAATGGTTGGGGAAAGGCTTGAGCAAGTTGGGACGCTTCTTTGATTTCAAAGGGTGAGAGTCACTCGCTTGGTTAGAAGAATCAAGTAATGAATCAATAGAGGATTTGAATTTCTGCTGGCTAGAAAATGTGGGTGTATCAATGTTGCTTTGAGGACTTGCTATCTCATTAAAGTCTTTCTGAAAATCCAAGTCTGGCTCCTTCACTTCTAGTTGGATGCTTGGGGAAAATGAATTTGGAGAGAGATTCTGAGTTGGCCGAGAGTGAGAATGTGATCGTTCACATTCTAAAACACCTTCTCCTTCTTGTCAAGCTGTCATTTGTTTTTAATTTCCTTCTTGAATATTGTAATCTCAAATAAAGGAAGAGGATGGATGAAATGTCTGCTTTCCTTTTGCCAATGTGTCTTGTGTTTCGTTCCTCATTAATTTAGAAGAGAGAGGAAGAATCTGATTAAATGCACCAGCTATAATTGGATCTGCCTTTTCATTCCCCAAGGATTGTGCAAATTCTTCAATGTTCAGACTGCCGAAACCATTTTCCAATGTAATGTCTCTTGAGTTTGTCGCAACTCTGGTTGGTTGCAATGTTTCAACTTCCTTTTCAACTTCATCTTAACATCTCTACTGAGAAGCCCTCATCAGTCATGGCAGCTTTAATTCTTATAATACCTAGAGAATTGGAAAAGTCAGATGCCAAAAAGCATTTTTTTTTTTGGATAGACCTTTATTCTGATCGGCCAAAGAGTCCTTGCCTTCGAAATGGATAAAAAAAATTCCCAAACTTGAATCTTTAATCGGTAGGTATGTGGGATGAAACCACATAAATTATTGTGAAATTTAATAATTGTTGTAGAACAATCTAAAAAATTTAGTGTTTGTGAAGAAATCTCCATCAAACCACCCAAATAATACCCAATAGCCTCAAACACCGATTTTTTCCAAGAGGGCAAAGGTAAATTCTTGATGGAAATCCAACCCCCATAACAATTAATCACTTCTGGCAGGCTGTGGTTCATTTTGGACCAATGCTCCATCTTGAAATTTCCAAATTCAAACCATTTTCCATTTGTAGAACCTAAGTCAATCTGTTTGTTGAACTTGATCAAGGCCTTATCGGCCTTATCGGCTAAATAAGGGTTAATTGAAATAGAGGCTTGAAAGAATTCTTCGAGGGTGGTTTTAACATTTTTCCAAGAGTAACATTCCATTAGTTTCATCACCACGAGGAGGGAATGAAACTTTTTCGAGATTTTTTAACCAGCTCAAGCCTTCTTAATTCGGCATTTCTTTCTCCTTTTTCACCCAAATTGAAGAGGAATTGAACTGTATCCGATTATCCTTCAAGCTTCGAAAACTATCTTGATTGATTTTTCCAGATTCTGATCTCACTTAAGCTATAGTCTTTCCTAAAAAAGCTCTGTTTCTTTGTACCCTAATAAGTAGGACTTGAATTCCTTGAGCATTGAGTAGAAAGAGAGCCAACCTTGCTTATTTCTCCCAACTGGAATATGGATATTTTTTCTACCACCTGAGGAAGGCCAAAAGGCATATTCTGCAAACCAAACTTCTTTAGAGCGAAACTTGGCTAGACGAGAAATACCACATGGTTTTTTTCTGAAAAGAAGGCTTGAGCTTGATCCTTTATCATGCTAAGGCTTTCTACAAACCATTGGGAACAAACTTTTCATAGATTAATGAGAAGATACAAAAATAAATAAATAAAAAGACAAATAAATAAAAAAGTTCAACGAAACAAGGGAGAAAAATACAAAAGAAAAATGTTGGACACATGTCTAGATGTATGTGTCCAACACAAGCTCTCCGTCAAACAGATTATTCATGCTTCCTAGATCCTAAACAAAATCACATGCTGAAGAATCAAGCTTTGTTCTATGTTTGAAGAAAACAAACGACAAGCCATCGACCAAAAGAATGCTGCCAAAGACTTTGGTACAAATCACCTTTTATATGCGTTTTACACTGCTGAAAAATCTATTGACCACTTACTATTGTCGTTTACTTCTTTATATAAGAAATCATGCTTTCATTGAGAAAAAACGAAAGAATATTTATGGTTGGCTACTTCAATAATTGGAAATTGAGTATACTGCTTTTGCAGGATGTCCACAAACAAGGGAGGATTGCTGTACAGATTCCAAATTGAGAGTTACAATAATGAGGCAGCAAAAGTTTTGAAGTGCAAGAAAAATATAATGAGGCAGCAAAATACTCAATGATTAGAAAGAGGAATTAAAATCTAAAAAGGGTACGTTTCCAATTATTTTCTGACAGATCATCAGGCAATGAAACAGTACCTACTGAAAACAGAATGAAAATCAAACAAGAGAATCTATACTGGAGAATCTAGAAATTTACCTTACCACTTACACAAACAATCTCTCCCTCCTTATGCTTCTCTCCAAGACTTCTTAGAAAAGGCTGGAAAGTAAACCGAGTACCACGAAAGAATTTCTTCAAATGCAAATAAATTATCTTCTTTCCACCAGTATTATTATCAAGCGTACAACCAGAATTTGTTTCTCTTTCTGCAATTTCACAGCCCACAACCACCTCAAGAAATGAAAAGGAGTAACTAGCTCTGATTCCCCTGCAAGAAATATATATTTCATGGATGCACCTTAAATCTCCGCTGAATCCTTTGGGCAGTCAGGACTCAAAATAATTTAGGATTTCAGTAGTACTAGACAGACATAAAAGTTAAAACACACTGACTTCAAAAAATAAAAAATAAACAATAAAAAATTTTAAAATAAAAAATAAGTTTGCAAGTCTTGCAATAAAAAAGATTATGAAACAGAGGTATTCAGATTCAAATGAAATGTCACCTACTTGTCAATGAAATACTACCAAATTTTCCTGTCATCTTGTACAAAAATATTTTGTAAGAATACGATATTAAAAATTTAAAATAAGTTGCATGACATTTATAATGTATGGAAATCATCAAAACTTGTTGGCCCTTCCCCTCCATGGTCAATGGTTTAGCACGAGAAATTTAGCCTAGGAGGGGAAGGTGGCTTGCCTGCGAAGAATTTTAGATTAGACTTATATTATGAAATTTGATGAGGAGGAACAATCTTTGTCCAACCCCCCTTAGTACCAAAGGGCAGAAATAACAGGGAAGCAGGCCAAGAAGCTCTTAAGAGAAAAGGAACTAAAAAGCTTGAATCTCTAGGGCCCTTAGACAAGGAATACTCTCTCTCCCTTTCTATTTGTCCAAATAACTCATAGTTTGAATAAGCACTAATTCAAGAGAGGACTCAACATGTTATTATCTTCATACAAATAAGACTTTTTTTTTCCTTCTAATAACAGGAAACAACATTTCATTGATAGATGAAAAAAAATACAAATTTTTCAAGCAAACAACCTCCTATTTGGAGAAAATTAACAACAAACATAAAAACCAACTAACCAAAAAGGCCAAAACAGAAGCAAACAGGAAAGACTAACACCTTAAAGAACACAACAAAACAAAAAACTAACAAAAAAAAGAATCAAAGTCACAACCAAAAAATAAACAATGAACGAGAACTAACAAAATAATGAAACCAAAACAAAGGAACCATCAACGAACAACTCCAAGCAGCCGAAGCCAACCAAACAAAAACAACAATCCTCCCATTCCCAAAGCTTTTAGATAGAAATTAAATGCATCTTTTGACAATAAAGTGGAAAGTAATAAAAGAAAAAGGTTAGAAGAGACGGGAGAAAGAGATTGGCACCTTGATGACAAGACTTTCCCTATAAATATCAAGTATTGTCCATCATCAATATTAACCTGTGGGTTCCGTAAATCAGCATAGGCCCGAGGAAAATGATGTAGTAATTTCCCTAACTAGAAAACAGAAGGAAAAAAATTAGTCCAATACAACTTAAATGATTATTTTTACATATTTGAGGCTTCAACTGTTCTTCAAATAAAATAAATTAAAAATTAAAAAGAAAAAAGAAACACCAAAAACTCACTGTGTGAAAGCCACTATCATCAAGCTGGCGCTGGAGCCTCTTACTTAATCCAGATATGCAACCAACTGATTGGTCAAGAAATGACCTGCCAGATACCGCATTATTTTGTGCTTTTAACTCCTTTTTTGAAGAATCTCCTTCCACAGCTGGATTACTCAATATTGTTCCAGTCTCAGTATTCATAGGCAGCAGGGATGAACCAGCATTTAAAGTATATTCTTCACTTACTGAAGACTTTCCTACATCTGGAAGGTCAGAGTACAGAGAAGACAGGGTTCCATCCAGACTATCTTGTACCCACTCTTCACAAGTTGAATTCAGGAGAAAGTTCTCACCGCTTTTAGCTGCTAAAAAACTCGCAATATCTGGGTAGCATGCAGAGTCATCAAATAATTCGATTGGAGGAGAACTTCCCAAAATGATGGATGGAAATTTTTTACACGCAATAGAAACATTGCAATCATCATCTGGATCTGATGGAACTGAATTGGATTGATTGTTGTATTGTCCATTCTCAATACAATCATCGTGAGCCATCACAACTGATATCTATCCATAAATCTAAATATATCAGCCCACAACTCAGGATTATCTATGAAACACAGTTTTCTTTTTTTTTTTTTTTTTTTTTTTTTGAACATCTATGAAACACAAAACTTGAATAAAATTTAGTGCTGCAGAAGCCTTTCTTAGCAGACAGAAAAAGAATGAAACTCTAGGATGTCAAAATTATGGATGAAGAGAGGGAAGTTTTCTTTTCAACGGAAATTAAAATAGAATACCAAAATTCAAATTCCAGAAAAGGAAGGATAAGAATTTCTCTCCAAAGTCAATCGATTGAAAAGAACTCCCTAATTCACTTGAGTTGCAGCAAAAGTAACTACAGAAGTATTTAGGCAAACTAAACCATTCAGAAGCTAAGAATTCAACCGAATGCACTGCTTTATTGTGCCTATTTCTACCAACTATCCATACAACCACTAATTATGGTTCCCAATTTAGTTCCTACTCAAAAGTGGGACCAATGTCGGTGTCTAAGAAGCATGGACACTTCAGTTTCACTAGTGTGTCCATATCTAACACATGTCTAACACTTGGACACTTCGACACTTGTTAGACACGTATCAAACACTTGTTAGTACAACAAATGTGTTAGACATGCATAGACACTTGTTGAGTAGACTAAAAAGGTACATATATGACAATACTAATTAATTTTGAGTCTGAAATACATAAGTGATAAAACTAAGTTTTTTAAACATATAAATGCATAAAGCCATTTTCTTTTGGTATAAAAATGATACATATTTTTTAAAATGTATATTTTAATAAACATGTTCTTATCGTATCGTGTTCTAGATTAAAATAACAATGGTGTGTAGTCGTGTCGTGTCATATCTATGTCTCGTATCACTATATGTACTTCTTAGGATGGGGTGCAAGGCTTAGATTTTTGCTAAAAAACTCAATAGGGTAGTTTTCTTGAGATAAGACAGCTCCAATGCCTATACTCTTTATTTCCTTTGTATTGACTTGGCTTTTTCGTGCTTCTTTGCCCCCATTGTATTCGGGGTGTTTGGGCTATTGTTTTTTGTTGTTTAGCTTCATTTGGATATGATGAGAGTGCTAAGAGGTGTCAACCTAGTTGAGATACCCAGGTGCACTCACTGATCCTTACTTTTTTACGTGCTCTTACATCCTTTTATGTACTTTGGGAAATTGTCTCAATTCATTATATCAATGAAGGAGACTCATTTCCTTTTCAAAAGATATATATATATATGGTCTTTCAAAACCAAGTCAACTTGCTGATTCTTGGAGATTTCTTCTTTAGTCATGTACGCTACACCAAATTGCATTCCCAAACAGGAAAAAAAGAAAGAGTATCCTTCAAATAACGGTAAATTATTTTCTCAAATATCTGAAGGCCGAAGAAGTTAAATCATTCTCCAAAAAGCTCATACTGATGTTCTAGACAATGCAAAAAAAAATTGCGGCCAAGCACCCATCTACGGAGGAAAACATGATGTTCATACCAACTAGCTAGTTTGATAAAGTAACAATTAAAACTGCCAACTGGAAATATACCAAAAGAACAACTCTTCAACGGACAAAATGTAAGATCAATTTCGTACCTTATGGAGCAACTTTGGTCGATTCGAGATGTTTGCAGTGCCATATTTACCAACTTCAAACAGATCACCTGCAAACTTGTGCGTTGTTCTTACGCACAATTTTGGTAGCATGGAGAGAACATAATGGGACCTGAGACAGAAGAGGTGATGCGCCAATTTACCAGTCTGAATTTGGTATTTCGGCCATAATTTCAAGCGGTTCATGATAATGAGATACCGTAATGCCTCATGCTTTCACCCACAGCTTTCTGATAGCCTTTATCGTTACGCAAAGCTACACTTCTCAATTCGACCCCTCTCAAGGTTAAAGGGCAAATTCGTAATTTTATATTTAGGTAAAAATAGATAATCTATAAGGGGTGTTAGGGGTGTTTGACACACTAATATGAATTGCTTTGAGGACTTGGAATGTATGATATCATGGAATAGGAGGTGTTGGACGCATGGCTCATTAGGAAGGAAAATTTGGTTAAGTGTTGGAAGTTCATATTGGTTAAGAGGATTTGAAAGGACAAGGAGTTCGAAACGAGGTTAAGAGGATTTGAAAGCCAAAAACCCGAATCTATGGTGAGTGGTTTCTCGTCTAAAAGATAGAATTATTTTTTTATATATTATGTTGTTATGTGGTAAGGAAAAAAGAAAGTTGCACAGGATGGTCAGAGTATTTTTGGATCTAGTTTCTAAGCTTTCGACGGAACTACACACGAGATGGTCGGAGGATCTCAGGATCTAGAATTTGAGCCTGGCAAATTCTCATGAAATGGTCAGAGGGTTTCCATGAGCTAGAATCTGAGCTTGTGAGAAGAACCTTTTGTGAGATGGTTGGAGAATCGACGGGTTTAGCTTCGAAGCCCTTAAAGAGGTAAGTCTATGTGCACATAGAAGAAATGACAATCTGGTAAGCAAAGTAGGCTAGTAAGAAAGTTGTTGTCGTACAGAAGGAACCGGTGCTGAGGTTTGAGTAGATAACCTCATTATGATACGTTTATGTTTGAATTATTTAATGTGCGCGAGGGTCAAGAGAAACCCATTGCTTTTATTTATTGTTCACCACTCACTGGGCTTCTACCTCACTTTTTCCTTAATGTTTTATGTTTTTCTTCTCAGGTAGTAGAATAGTCCTTGTTGTTGCCAAAAGTCGAGGTTTTCCACAGGATAATTATACTTCACTAGACATTATTGAGTTGTAAATAAGTTATAAATTTGTCTAAAAATTGTATAAATGTTAACCGTTCTATCCTTGTTGTTTAAGCTTGATCCGAGCAGAAAACGAGAATGTTAAAAGTCGGACGGTAAGCATCACAAAAAGGTGATCTTTGTTGTCTTCATACCTCGTCCAAGGTTAAAGAGGTTAATCCGAGATGGGGTGTGACATGATGCACTGCTAAATAATCTTAGTTTATGCTAAATAATTGTTTGATAATTGTATTTAGGGATGTGAACAAAATGATTATGCAATTGAGTGTTCACATTGTGTGGTAAAAATATGTTACATTTGTTCAATAAAGAAGAAAAAAATCGTATTTGGTCATGATTATGTTGCAATTGAGTGTTCAAATTGTGTGATAATTGTATTTGGTCATGATTATGCAATTAACCATTTTTTAGTGTTAAAAGTTTTGTTCTAATGAGGATATAGTTGGAGATTAAAAAGGGGGAAAAAAAGAAAAAAGAAAAAAAAATTTGATACAAAATCAATTTGTTTAGAAACCAGATATCTAACTCAACTCAACTATACTCTACACCACAAACACAAACTTTCTAACTCAACTCATGTAATACCCTCTCTCCAAGAACCTAGGAATTCAAAATGGCTAGTAAGGATTAAAGGATAAAAGATGTGGTTTAACGGGACTTTTAAAATGGAAAAGTTAAGTTTGTGGAATTATTGAATAATGGCCAAGGAATTTTGTGCGATGAAATGAATGATATTAGGAAAAGGGTGAGAATGAAGGACAAAAGGTATAGTTGGAAATTGGTTGAAGTTAGATGTATTCTGGAAATCAGGTTGACGCGTAGATGGTTAAGCTCTAACGCATGGTATTTAATATTAAGGAGTTACCAAGCTGAGTTTAGGTGTTAATGATGGCAAGTTAAATGGGATGAAGTGTTGATAAGAAATCTTATTATGCGTTGATAAAGTTTAGGCGTTGAGAAGGTTATCAGCTAGGCGTTGAGAAGATTATCAGCTAGGTGTTGAGAAGGTTATCAGCTAGGCGTTGAGAATGTTATCAGCTATACGCTGAGGAGTTCACGAGTTAAGGACGGCTATTAGCTATGCGTCGAGGGGCTTATGAGTTGAAGGTGGCTACCATTGGTTATTAAGGTTGTGAAGTAAACATAAAAACTGGAGTATGTGGTGAGCGCGTGCTAATCTATCTTAAGAGAAATAGTTTAAGTGCAAGGAAAAGGATTAAAAGAATAACCTTGGGAATAATCAAGGAATGTCCAAGGATAGGAAGATGGTTATGGACGTAGGGTGAAGGTAAATGCAATAAGACCAACGCGTAGAGGAAGAGCTTAAGAAGGAGTTGTTATGGACATAAGGAAGAAGTTGGATGCATGGTATGATGCGATGAGGTACAAACGCGTAGTATTGAACTTTTGTCATTAACACCTAGTGGCATTATGTAAGCACTGGTTTATAATAGTACGGTTATGCGTTGAAGGTGATTACGAATGATTGTGAGCTGGAAGTAGTCGCCGCGTTGGCGAGGGAAGAAATGTACTTGATTTACCATGCGTTGGTAAGGTTGTTATGCGTTGAAGTCCCTATGCGTTGAAGACAGAGCTATCTCTATGTGTCGAAGACAGTAGAGTAGTTGGTTGAGAGTTAGAAAAGTGAGTAGTGAAGCTCAAACCTTAAAGGGAACTCAAAGAATGCATGAGAGCGTTGTGCTGAATGAATGGTTGTCTATTGAAAAATGTTGGACGCATAAAGATAAATTTATAAAGGTCATGTGGCTTCATATAGACTTGACACCTTAAAGTAAGAGGTGTTAAAAAGATATGTTAAGTGTTTCATGCAAGGTAACACTTGGACTAATGCATGGTTAGTTAGACATGCATCGTGACATGTGGCAATCAAGTGGCAAAAGAGAGAAGTAGGATGGCAAGCTCTCTATAAATAGGACTCAGAGGGAAGAGTAATGACTGATGTTTCGGAAGTAAGAATCCTTGAGAGGAAGAGGAAAACGAAGGTAGAAGAAGGAACCCTTGCATTTGTAAAAGGAGGTCTGCGGACAAGAAAGAAGACAATCTTGACAATTTAGTCATCAGGTGTTAAAGAAGTTGTCTTGCGTCGAAGAGGGGTCGGCCTTGCGTTTAAGACAAATTCAACGTTCAAGGTGAACACCGCGTTCGAAGATGGACGATGCGTTCAAGTTGACCTTGCGTCCAAGAAGGTCGACGCATTCAGAAGATCTTGCACACTGCGTCCATTTGAGCTACCTTGCGGGTTAGAAACGTAAGCCTTGCGTTCAAGGAGCTCGGGGAAGGCAGAATTTCAAGGGAAAAGAGGAAATTCTTAAGTGACTAGTGAGTGACTCCTTTCTTCTTCAATTCGATTTTTATTGAAAATCTTCTTATGAGATATGGCTTTATGATGAGCTGTTTTAAATGCATAATGTTTGATTGTATTACTCACAAGGCATGTTATATGTTTTCTAAAGTCGATAGAAAGCATTTTTATGAAATGTTATTGAGTAAAGATCTGTATGATTTTCTATGAAAGAATTTTCATATGAACTGTTATGTGAACGGATTTCTAAAATGTTTTAGAGGAGGCTCAGTGCTCAAGGACATGAGAAGGCACGTGAGTTTCCCCGGGACCCAGTACTCAAGGACATGAGAAAGTACTTGGGCAACCCGCCATGTTCCTATGTGCACATAGAGGTTGATATGGCTGGTGCGTTGAGTTTTGCTCCGCATCAAGCCAGGGATGTTTTCGGCGTTGAGAGCGTTGAGTCTTGCTCTGCCTCAACTAAGGGAAAAGATTGAAAAACCAGACTGTTTACTGTTAAATTTCTTTTGGAAAACAATCATATACGATTTGAAAACGGATTTATGTGATTTGATAAAGTTTTGAGGAAAATATGTTTCTGTTGAATTATCATATTGAATCCTTGTTTTATATGGGTAAATGTAACATGCCTGTTTTCGATTAAAAGATAGTTTTACAAAACCAGTCACTCACAGGGCTTTAGCTCACGTTTTTCTATGTTTTCTAATTTTCCAGGTAGCAAGTGAGTTCGGGATGCTTTGCCTACGCATCTCCTCTCGAGCCGTCTTTGGTGAAAATGGTTGGACAGTGAACCTTACAGAGGAGTCAAGGTTACTGTCTTCACATCTCCTCTCGGGTTAGGGAGGATAATCCGGGAGGGGGTGTGACAACTCAACTCAGCACAACAAACATACGCATTTCAACCCAACTCAACCCAACTCTGCACCCCAAACATAGATAATCTAACTCCACAGACAATCTAACTCCCCACATAATTATTACAACTCAACTCAGCATGATAAATGTCCCCTAAACAAGAAATTTGAAGACAAAGTATTTCATTTTCAGATTTGTATTTGGCACCAGATTCAAAAACTAAATTCCAATTTAAACAATTTTTAAGGTATTTGATAATATATTTATAAACCATAAAACTAATTATAGTTATCCACTAAATATTAGGTTGAATATAAACTATTATTAATTTTAGTTTAAAAAAAACTATTATTAATTTATTTGTAAGTTTGTTTTAGGAATGTTTTCAAGAATAGAAAACTGTTGAAAATAATTACAAATATAGCAAAATTTTACTTTCCATTTGTCATAGACTGCGATAGACCCAGATAAACATCTATCACTTTACTAGATAGACACGAATAGATCTCTATTTAGGTCTATCATGATCTATCATAGATAGAAAGTGAAATTTTGCTATATTTGTAAATAGTTTGATATTTTTTTCTATTTATAATATTTTTCGTTGTTTTATGTTAAAAAAATTGTATAGCTATTATTTTGATATATTATACAATATATAATATAGGAAAATGAACTACAATATTTACAAATATTGCAAAATTTTCCTATGTCTATTTGAGATAGACCACGATAGACTACTGTCTATGTCTATCAGATAGACAATGAAATTTCGCTATTATTTGTAAATATTTTCAATAGTTTTGTCATTTAAAATAATTTTTTTTATAATATATTTTATTTTTACATAAATAATTAAGTTGTAAGATTAATACTATTTTTTTTTTTGTTGCTTTTATATTTTCTTTATATATTTTTATAGTTTGAAATTTCAAATTCAAAATTTGGAAATATTGAAAATATAAAAATATTATTTTTCATATTTTACACCATTTGAATCACAAAACCCAAATTTCCTACCAAACGCATATTAGTTGCATTCAATCAATTTGAAAATATAAAACAAAATCAAAGTTCTCCACCAAATAGAACCTCAAGTGTCACCTTTATAAATGATATTTTTTTTTATTTTCCTTTTTGGCAACGAACTGTAAAAATTTTTCTTAAGAGAGGTGGTTAAATTTGACCAAATAGAGAGGATGATTTCTACGAAGTTTAGGCTAGATAAGGCAATTTAAATTGGAACAATGGTACAGATGGCCTGAAGTAAAGGGGCTAAATAGAAAATGGTTACATCTTTTAAAACCATTGAATTTTGGCCTTTTGTTTATGTCATTACTATATAAATTCACCACTTTAACCTTAAATGCATTCTTCTTCTATTTTCTTCATTTTGCAACAATTTTTTTTCTTTTTTTTTTGGAATTTATTCTTCCTTTTTCCTTTTTTTCATTGATTTTTTTAGTGTTTTTTTTCCTGCATTTCTTCTTGCGTTTTTTTTGGCATGTTTTCTTCTTCTTTTTTTTTATTTTTTATTTTTCATTTTTTCTGTGTTCCTCCCCCCCCCTTCTGTGTTTTTTTGCATCGAACATCAAACATAGAGTATAGAACATTAGAAGCATCGATGAACTTACAACATAGAGTGTAGAGAATCAAGCATCGAGCATCGAGGATCAAGTAGCGAGTATATAGCATAGAGCAATAATATAGAGCATAAAGCATAGAGCATAGAGGATCGAGTATTGTGTATCAAGAAAACTTATGAATCATAGTGCACGGATGGTTTTTAAGGGCAAATGGGTAAATTCACAAGGCGCTGACGCAAGCAAAAAGCTACTTTTCATTCAATTCCAAAACGGTACCCATTTTTTATTTGACCCCCCCCCCCCAAAAAAAAAGAGACATCCGTACAAAAAAAACCCAATTGAAAACAACCAATAGCAAATATTAGGAGTAATTAATTATTAGGCAACTTAGCAAACCCAATGAGTGAGAATTAAGTATTGCAAGGAACCTAAGGAGAAGACATATATATAGGTTTATTAAATTAGTAACAAAATATGGGTTTTACTAAGGTAATCCATAATATCCACTTTTAAACCCTCTAATTATACAACTCCTTTATGGTTCATAGTGATTTAGTATGATTTTTTGGTTAAAACAAAAAAGATTTAGAATGATTTGATATTAGAGTAAAAGATCATGCTGATAGCACCAAAAATGTGTTATCTTACTCCACTTAATTTGAAATGAAGCTAAAACTCATATTTAGTGATTTTATAGATTTCGAGCATCTAATGGGTAGAACGGGGTATTAGCAACGAAATGAAGCTAAAATGGGCCAAATGGAGCCTAATTGCACTAACTGGAAAGAGAAGGCCAAAATTACCAAAATGGTCTTGCAAGCATAGTGTCGCGGCGCCCTACGGCGTTGTGCTCAGCGCTGTTTACAGAATGCAAAGCTTTCGTGCAAAACGCGCAGCGTCGCAACACTTTGAAGATTTCATGCGGATGATTTAGCGATACCGCTACGATGCTCTGACTATATATAAATTGAAAACTAGGATTTATAGGTAATATTATTCCAATTTTTGTCAATCCCAACTGATTTCTCTCCTCGTTTTTTGGATGTACCAAAAACTTCACTCCATTGATCGGATTGTCGATAATGGGCTAAGGTAATGTTTTCTAGCTTGGGTCTTAGGATTCTTTCCCTATTTCAATGTATTTGTGAGATTATGAACCAAGTTTTGTAATTGTTGGATTTAATTGTGTTTCAATTAGATTTAAATCATATTATCAGATGCTTGAGGATGTATGATTATTGCTTTGAATTAATATGGAATTTGTGACACTTAGTTGTATGTTGATATGTAAAAAGCAATAGGTTCGGTTGGCTTGCAAATCGAATTAGATTAGCATTGATCCAACCAACTTAGAATTGAGCCAAACAAACGTTTAACTAGGCGCTTGAAAGTTCTATATTCACCCTAACGTTTACTAGATCTTAATGCAATTAGGTCAATTTAGACATATGTCTTTCATCTTTTCAAATTGGACTAAATAGTTATTTAGGACAATTTAATTAGCCTTTCTAATTGAATTTTGTTAGGGAAAACAATTAATTAACTTCGGTAATGAAAACTCGATGATCAAATTTCTTAAATAGGGAAAACTCATTACAACCCAAGCTAGATTTTTCTCATATAAGTTTTCACCTATTTTACTTGTTGCGCTAATTTTATGCAATTTAAATTTCCTTGCAAACATTCAACTGCAAAACCCCCTTTTAGTTACCTAGGACTATTAGCTATTTGATTGAGAAGTTCAACTGCTCATTGTGTTCGACTTGATCTTGCCACTACTACAGTTTCGGTAAGAACGATGGATCATTTGGCACGACATTGAGTGATGAATTCTGTCCGCCAAATGCGTTTGAGCTACATAATGTGACAACTCGAATTTTTGGGTAATTTTAATGGAATTATTTGAGTGTATTTTGAATTTTTAAGGCTTAAAATTTGAATTATGAGCATAGTTGAAAATTTCAGTTGAAATCTTGAAATTTCGAGATTTCAAATGTTGACTGAAATTTCGAGATTTCAATTGGCTCAAAATTTGGGTGGTGGGAGAATTTCGATTTCCCTCGATATGTCAAAATTTCGAGATTTTCATTCAAATTTTGTCTGCCCTCGCTTTTCACGTTGTTAGGTCTTGTTTCCACCAGATTTCGTAAGAAACCTTGAATTTTTGGGTAATTGTACTATTTTAATTGGGTTTCTTGGAGATTCTTGAATATCCATTGACTTTTGGTTCCAATTTGTTAATACCCATATAATTTTGGACTTTAGGTGGGAGGATTTGAGCGTTTTAAACCACTGTCCAACAAAAGTTGTGATCAGTTGGCAAGTTATTGGTAAGTTTGTTGGGTATAGAGTATAGGATACATGCCTCACCGGCTTCAGTGCAAGTGGGAGATTATTGGGATTTGTACTCTAAAGGCTCGTAAGTGATTAGTTAGTTAATTTAATTATTAATTATGCAATATTAATTTATCCATTAACGGAAGAATCCAAAGTTATTGCATGAAGTCTTGAACATGTATGTAGTTGACATACGAGTGGATCATGTTCAAGAAATAACCTAAACATCTATAGTATATGGATAAGGTTGGGTGCCTTATCCTTGTGACATTATGAATACGACCCACTTTGTAATAGTTACAAATGGTTTAATCCAAACCGTTCGTGTGGAGACATGTGAGTTGGGGTATCCTATGCGAAGAGTTTGTATAAGACCAGACTGCGAAATATTTAATCTCTCTTTGTAAATCCGTTAATTGATGGGAATAATATTTCATAGGATGATCATGTGTGACTCGATCTTAATCTTGAGTGACTTATGAACTTTTGTTTGTGAGGTCGTTTCTTTGATTTGCATGGGTGAGAGTGACCCGAGTTGTCGACTTAATAAGCCTACCATTTTGGGAACTTGACTAAATGGGGAGTTGGGAACATAGCTTCACAAGATGGAATTCACTCCTTTCCAAATAGGGTAAGTAGATGAGTAGTTCCCTTAAGTGTTGATTTCGGGTCTTGAACAAGGGACCCCACCCTCTCATTGGTCCAAGAGAGACTTAGTTCATGGTTGGACCATAAACAAATTGTTCATTAAAGAAATTAGCGGTACTTAAGGAAAAGAGATAATTACAAACGAACATTTGACCCAACTGTAATTATGAACAACTTGTGAAGGATTGACTTGCTTATACTGATTATATTCATGGACACAACTTGTCCTACAACGCATAAGAATTCAACTACGGGTCTATAGTGGTTTGCTCTACAGTTAATGAATAAAGGTTAATTTAATTAAGGAATTTAATTAATTAATCTTAGGTCATTAGAGCTTATAATCTGTAGGTTCATAAGGTCCCCTTGCTAGCTCACCACAAACCAATAAGGATCAACTATGTTGAAAGAAAAATTTGAAATGTTCAATTTAATGAGGAAAAATATTAATTATATTGGATACAATTAATTACATGATTTATTATAAGTTTATTTTAATAAGATTCAAATTATAACTTTATAACATGGAACATTAATTTATTTGAATATGATTCAAATAATTAATTGTTTATTTGGATGAAATTCATATAAATAAATAGAAGGAAATTAATTAATTAATTTGAATTGGATTCAATAATTAGTTATTCAATTTGGATGGGATTTAAGTTAAAGATTCTGCTAAAAATAAATATTTAAATAAGATTTAAATGTTTTAAACAATTTAATATAAGATATTATTTGGGCAGATATTTATTAATATTGGATATTATTAAATATTTAATTTACAATCTCTGCAGATGGGTTGTTCTAATAAAATTAACACTGACACTCCTAATCCTCACAAAATGGTGCTTCATTCATTACATAGCCCATCATAAATAGAAAACAACCATAAATCTTACCTCTCCATGACAATAGAGAAGCAAAAATCCGGCATCCACTCGATTGATTATAAGAGAAGACACCAAAATTGAAGAAAGTGGAAGAAATAAGAGGGAAAAGGGCTGGAAACCAAAGAGACATGCTGTCTAAACCCTAAAATTGAAGAAAGAGAGAACATATACTGTCGTGATGGCTTCACAACGCTGGGGAGCTCTCAAGCACATGTGCCTCGTCCTTTAGTATACTTCGTAATGTTGTGATGTTCTTGCAATGTGCGACTACTGGATTTTATGTCGCGACACCAACTTCTTAGGGGCATTTTTATCATTGTGAGTCCCTTGAAGTCTTAGATGCTTAATTTAGCTCCAAATTGCTTAAAATTAAACCCGAACGACCTGTAACGCTTTCATATGCATGAATTGCTTGAGAACGTACCAATATAGATATATAAACACATTAAACCAGATATTAAACACATTAAATAGAACAATGGTCTTGAGATAACTTGAGGAAGATAGCACATTCGAAGTGCTATCAACATCTCTCCTTGACAAAAAATAGCTAACAAAAATGCACAAAATGTTAAGACAATAGACCACACTTGCAAGATTTTGTATAGAGGATAAAACCTATAACTCTCTTGTTAAGAGTTGTCAGTATGGTTGGAGATACCTTCATCCTTTTTGATTTAGTACGATTTCTACTTATTCTTCAAGTTGGAGAACATTGGGGCAATACCCAATTGGGGAGTAAGTATTCTCATAGAGATTTCCTTTTCATTCAATATTTATTTTTAGGGCTTCTTGCAGATTTGACAAAATAAATTTTAAAAATTAGATCGATAACCCAGACTTATTGTTTTTGCAAAAATAGCAAAAAAAGCTCAACCCACGTGATATACCTAATACACTTGATACCCTTGATACACTATTGATATACACTTGATACACTACTGATATACATTTGATATGCTTGATACACCCTGCTTATACACACTTACTACACTATTGATAGACACTTGATACACACTTAATACACTATTGATAGACACTTGATACATTTGATACACTTGATATATAATTGAAAATGACTAGTTATTTAAGTGTTTAAAAAAAATCATAAAAATAAATTTTTTTAAAAATACTTTTTTCTTTAATTATTCCAAACACAACCAAATTGTCAATGTGAGTATACTAGTACTAAATTGAGTGTTAGTGAGTTTTAGGTTGAATCTCCCCGGCTTATTGCACATTTGTACTTAAAAATGAAAGAAAAAAATTGATTTAAAAATGAAAAAAAGAAAACTACAAAAGGGATAAAAAAAAATACATAAGTAATATACTTTAAATGTGATATATTAGTTGACTGATATACCAAATGACGTAGGACAAAAGTGGAATATGGAATAAACGAAAATTTAAATTTGAGAATTTTGTCATATCTGCAATTTTCCATATGTTAAAAGACATGCCCCTAATTATACATTTTAAATTTGTCACTCATGGCAAATTCTCTTATTTTTATTCCTTTTAAATTAAAGATTAGGAAATATAATCTTTTATTGACTCAACGCTTTATTTCTCTCCTAGCTGCTCCTTATCCAACATTAGAATTAATTTACACTACAAGAAATTTTGGTTTTCACGACGCAAAAAAAATAGTTGGGAAAAGTAGCCTTTCCTGATAGTTTATTTGGCATCGGGAAAAAGTAGCTATGCCGACCCTTTTTCTTTATTTCGTAGTGAAAAATTATGCCTATCCTGACGAACTTTAGTGAGCGTTGGGAGAGATTAGTTCTCCCGACGCATAAGGCCATTGTCGGGATGTAAAGAAGAGGGAAAATTTTTTTCCTTTCTTATCTCCCAACAGTATTATAATACCGTCAGGAGAAATGGGCTTTACCGACGGTAATTACAATAAAAATACCGTCGGGAGAGGTCTTTCTCCCGACGGTATTATAATACCTTTGGGAGATAAGAAAGTAAAAAATTTTTAAAATTTTTCAAGAAATGAACTCCCGACGGTATTTTTATTACCGTCGAGAAAAGAGACCTCTCCCGACGGTGATTTTATTACCGTCGGGAAAACCAATTTCGCCCGACGGTATTATAATACTGTCGAGAGATAAGAAAGTAAGGAAATGATTTTGAGAAATGGGTATTCCCGATGCTAATAAGAAACCGTCGGGAAAAGGCCACATTGTTCAATGATATTAATAAAATGTCGGGAAATGTCACAACATTTTCTCGACGGTTATAAAAACTGTCTGGGAAAGTCACATTTTGCAACGGTAATAAAAAAACCGTCGAGAAAAGTGTTTAAAAACCCTCAACCCCGATTTTCTCCCTCATTTTCTCCCCCACTTCTTCTCATTCACCCTAGCTAGTCACCGCAAGGACAGCACGCCACACGCCATTGACGCACGCCGGATGCCACCGCCACACGCCTGACACCTGACGCTGGACGCTGCACGCTTGATGCCCGACGCCTGACGCCTGAAGCTCGACGCTGCAATCTGACGCCGAATAGGCGATGACTGACGCCTGACGCCACAAGCCGCTAACGCCTCCGCTGGGGATCTGCTCCCACCGCCACTGCCTCAAATCTGCTCCAACAACGATTCCCACTACCGAACGCCACCGCCTCACACCGCTGGAGATCCGTTTCCCACCCCACGCCATTGCTTTCGTTTTCAAGGTCAATGCTCAACATTACTGATTACTCATAATCTTTTCTTATCTATAGCTAATATGAGATTTTAGATTGGGTCTAATATTAGATTTTAGATTTTAAATTAAATAGTTTGAGTAAAAGATCAAATTCATCTTTAGTAGGGTTATTATAGCTAGTGTGTGTTGGTTCTGTTTTATATGATGTTAAAATAAAGAGTTAAAAAGTATTGAATTAACAATTTAGTAAAGTGAACTTATGTTTTACAACGATTTAGTCTTTATAATTTAAATTTTGTGTAACGATTAAGTTTCTCAATTATATATTATAATGAATTTAATAATTTAGTTATTACTTTATAAAATAGTATTTAAGACTTAAATGAAACTTCTTACCTATATTGATTGGCCAAATATGTTTATATATTCTAGAAAAATCAAGTCCTAACCTAATTGAAAAAAGAAAGGCAGTTAATTTTGGTTAGGTTTTCATGTATAAATTGAATGCAAAATCGCTTAGAGCAATTCAGTATAAATTGAATGCAAAATCGCTTATTCAATGTCATTGTCACAGTGATTCTCTTCTATGTTCGTCGTTGTATGTATGAAATAGAGATGAAAGATGAAAGAAATTATGATAGATTTCCAGATAATGAGAGATGCAGTGAACTTCCAATGTTTAAACAAAATGCACGACCGTTAGGAGCATCTAGAGTAAGGACATTATCGGGAGAAGAGAAACGTAGTGCACATTGGTACATCTTAAACAATTGTAATGAATTACAATCTTATCGAAGGTACGTGTTAATCATTGTATTGTATTTGATAATCGAAATCTGAGACTTGACTATTCCTTCTTATGTAACTAGGCAATATTTGAGATTAGTTCGACCTCAAGCACAAAACGAGCTTGATCTTTATGAAACCAACGGAGTTTTCCTGATTGGTTCAAATCTCATGTAAGTATGTTCAAGAAATATAAGTGACAATAATATTAAATTAAATGTTTGTGACATTATTTTGAATTACCAGATTCTTTCATTGCGTGAGAGTGAAAATATATCTGATGATATATATTCACTAGCAATGGGGCCAGCTTCAGAGGTGCACTCGTACATTGGGTGTATTGTTAATGGAGTACGTTATCTGTACAGAGCATGATAATCGTCGGAATACACAAAATAGTGGGATCATGATGCCTTTAGAAAGTGGAGGTGGAGGTGGAGGTGACCTCCATAATTTTTATGGTGTTATCAACGAAATTGTGGATTTTCAGTATGCTAGTGTACATGGTTCGACACATACCCTAAAAAGAAAAATAGAGTACAAAATGATTTAGGGTATATATCAATTAATAGTGCTCACCACTGGTTTAATAATGAGCCATTTGTGTTTGCTAGTCAAGCTAAACAAGTATTTTACATCAATGACCCCAAATATGGTAATAATTGGAAAGTGGTGCAAGTTGTCCAAAATAAGCGTGTGTGGGACATGCCAGAAGTAGAAGAATAAGAGAATGACCAAGTCGAGTTATTAGAAGTTGTGAATGTCATTCCTTGTATAATTGATATCTCACCTGAAGATATTAATTTATGTAGAGATGATGTTGATCCTATAGTCATAGAAGAACAAATAATTCAACAAGTTGATGACGACTTCATAAATGACGAGGAAGAGGATGTACACTTATCTTCTGACAGGAGCTTGAGTCTCGATGAACATCTCGATAGTGAATAATTATGTAAATACATATTTTATTTTTCATTTCATAACTTTGAGTTTTTCGATGTATTGTATAATACTTCTGTGTTTATATAGGAAAAATGGTAGGTCACACGAATCAAGAGGCATCAATGGAATACTTAAAGCCTGAAGCAATGGTCACATCATCTTCCGTGGGAGAAAATTCAGGTTATTATGGACATGTTCTTTTTATATATATATATCAAAGGACGTTCAATTTATATTAGATAATTGTATAAACTAATGTATAGTTTTCTCAGAGGCTACTTCTACGACTAGTAAAAACATACATGGGTATTCTCGAAATATTGAATCGGATAGACATATGCAACTCTATGGGAGAATTTCTATCTTTGTCGATCCTAATTGGAATAAACCAATCTATTATAATGCAACGAGGTTTAGTAATGCAATTGGTACCAATGTTCGAGAATCTTTTTCTGTTCGTTGGGAAAAATGGAAAGAGGTAACAAAAGAACGTAAAGAGCTTGTTAAAAGTCGATTGATGGTAAGATGCTTATTTAATATTTTACAATTTAGATATATGTGTGTGTATTATAATCAATTTCCTTTTTTCAGAACCACTTCGAGTTTGACTTGTCGATCAACTTGTCAACAATTTCATCGATGGATAGATGCAAACCTCCTTCAAAGAGTATAGGTCAGAACTCCATAAACACTATAAAAAATATGCAAGTCCTAAAGAGGCACGAGCACACCCACCCGATCGACTTAAAAATGCCATTGAAGATTGACATTTTTTATGCACTAAGTTTGAATCCACTGAATGGAAAGTAAGAATATTGTGTTTCTTTCACTTTACTTACATTTGTATTACTACTTCGATATTAATTTTTCGTTTTATTAGAGAATAGCGGAGACTAATCAGAAGAATTGATCAGCTCTGAAGTTCATTCATACAACTGGGTCCAAGACCTTCGTACACATATGAGAAACCATGGTAGTAATAAAAATCTTTATTTATTTGATTTGTAAGAAAGTAATATAAATATCTTTTATGTGATTTGTTTTACAGAAAGGAGACGACGGTCAAACGATCGACCTAGTAGAGTTGTTTAGCCGTAAGCACTCTAAGAGTGATGCCTCATTTGTTAATCAGGCTGCTGATGATGCATACGTAACTTTTTATTCCTTCAATTTCACTTTTCATCTATATAAAGCTGTCATACAAATAATTGTTCAAATTATTGTTGTAGAGTCATATGATTGAGCTGAGAGAGGCTTCCACCCAAGAAGAGTCTCAACCAATATCAGGAGAAGAAATATGTGAATAGGTGTTGGGCACACGATCGGGTTGGGGGCCAAAACCAAAAAACTCAAGAAAAGATAACTCATTATCGATTGCATCCTCCTCCAAAATTATAGAGGAGCAGCGAAATGAGATACAATCCTTGAAGGCCAGAGTGGATGAATTAGAGAAAAAAGACAAAATGAAATAGATGAATTGAAAGCCATGGTCTTACAACTCATGCAACCACAAGGAGATACGTCATAATAGGTATGAATTTTTCAACTTTTGTGGTAAACTATTTACAAAAGTGTATATGTTGTTATCCTGCAGTTATGGTAACAACATTGAGTTTGAGATTGGTATATAGATTCATACATTGAGTTTGAAATTAGGTTTGAGCAATTTATATGTTATAATGATTTTTGGATTAAAGTGTGTGCATATTTGGAGGGGCGGGGAGGGGGGGAGAGGGGGAAGATTGCCTAAAGTGCATTTGAATTTTCTTAAGTTGAGCATCTAGTTTTAAAGTTTGTATAAGAGTAAGTGCATGATTATAATATTTAAGTTTGAGTTGAATTTTATTGAGTTTGAGATTAGGTTGGAGATTGGTATATGTTATAATGTTACTAAATTTAAGTTTAAGTTTTGTATTGACTATGTTAATGTTATATTAACTATGTATTGTTATTTGAATGTTAATGTTAGGGGGGGGGGGGGGAGTATATGGATAAATACATTGAGTTTGAGTTGAAATTAAGTTTGTATAAGAGTAAGTGCATTGTTATATTTAACTTTTCTATTGCATTTGAGATTAATATGTGAATAAGTGCATAGTTGGGTAGGGGGGAGGGGGGGGGGAGCGGATTTGAATTGTCTTAGGTTGAGCATCTAGTTTTAAAGTTTGTATAAGAGTGGGTGCATGATTCTATTTAAGTTTGAGATTAGGTTGGAGATTGGTATATGTTATAATGTTACTAAATTTAAGTTTAAGTTTTCTATTGCATTTGAGATTAATATGTGAATAAATGCATAGTTATGTTTAAGTTTTATATCATTGTTGATATTAGTGTATGAGTAAATGTATAATGTTTAAGTTTGTATTTTGTAGGTAGCTCGAAGGACTAGTTTCAAGATGGATCTCTCGGATAAGTCATAAAGTTTAGGTTGTAGACATGTAATTTGTAGATTTGTAATGTTAAGATAATTTTAAATGTCATTTTGGTGTTTATGTTTTAATTATGTAATTTTTAAGACACTATGTATTGTTATTTTAGTATTAATATTATGGAAGAAAATTAATGGAATATTGAATTTTACAGGTTTGATATTTGATAAATTATATACAGGTTGGATATTTAATAAATTATAAATAGGTTTGATATTTAATAAATTATAAAAATATAATATAAAAAATACCTCTCCCAATGCTCATTTGTTGACTTTTCCCGACAGTAAATGTGTTTGATTGCATCGGGAGAAATTTCTCCCGACGTTGAATCAAATGGCATCGGAAGAAAGCACTTCTCCCGACGCTCAACCAACTTTTATCATCGAGAGAAGGGATATTTCCCGACGTAAACTTATGAGCATCGGGAGAAAGTGTTTCTCCTGACGCATAACCGTGGGGAGAACGCGTTTCTCCCGACGCATAACTGTCGGGGGAACGTGTTTCTCCCAACGCATACCTGTTGGGGGAATGCGTCTTTCCCCCGACGCATACCCGTCGGGGGAACGCGTTTCTCTTGACGCATACCAACTTTTATCGTCGCGAGAAGGGATATTTCCCGAGGCAAACTTATGAGCGTCGGGAGAAAGCATTTCTCTTGACGCATAACCGTGGGGAGAAAGCGTTGGGAACGAATCACCGTGGGGAGAACGTGTTTCTCCGGACGCATAATCGTGGGGAGAACGCGTTGGGTACGCATAACCGTGGGGAGAATGCATTTCCCGTGCATAACCGTGGGGAGAGCGCGTTTCTCCCGACGCATAACCGTCGGGAGAATTTTTCCGACGCCATAAAGCAATCTTTGGCATTTTCCCGACGCTAGGTTATGTGCGTTGGGAGAAAATTGGTTGGAGTTTTCCATCGGGAAATCATTAATCCCGACAGAGTGACTTTTTTCCGTCAGGAAAAAGGTTTTCCCGATGAGGCTATCCCAACAACGATTCCGGTAGAAAAGTCGTCAGTAAAGGCTTTCTTGATGGTATTTTGACTTTTTCCGACGATTTTTCTCGTCGAAAATAGGTAAATTTCTTGTAGTGTTATTTTTGTCCGATAACCGAATACCATTCATTAAATTGTATTCCCTATTTCTACTATGCACTTTCGATAAATTGTGAATATCGAATTATTACAGCTAAGAAATAGCTCATTCATACACTAAAGTTATGAATTTAGCTAATATTTTTAATAGGTTTTAATGCTTCTACCTACAGATGTTGGTAGGGGAATTTTTATAATTCGAATTTTGGGGACTAGCCCACGTAAGTACGTACCATTCAAAATAGCTATCAAAATAAATATTAATCTAACGTCTATTTTATTCCCATCAAATAACCCTAACACACACCACACAAGTTCGTATCATTCTACAACAATCACAACATAGGCATTAATTACTCTTGAAAACCAAGGATTATTCGCCATTCTACCAAATATAAAGAACACTAAGTAGCTGATAGACAAAAGATAAAGCACATCTACTCACTAATATGTCAAATATAGAGTATATCAAATATACTTACTGGTACACAAATGAGGATAAATTTAATATAATTATATGCGGTATGAAAAATTATATTAAAATTTTGTTTTCATTATTCTTTCGAATTTATAAAATCATTACTAAATTTGTAAATACCGTTTTGGTACCCATTCCAGTTTCTGGCGCACCCACACACATCTCTGCTTTATATGTGGCAATAAACTAGTCAATAAAAGTGCAAACAAATGGTAAAGAAAATCTCCTATATAATTTAATATTATAATTGTCTTTAAGTTGAAGTTTTTAACGTTTAAAAAGTTTATGTAAGGTTGATTTTGATAAAGAATTACATATTGATTTGAAAAATGTTTTATAACCAACACTGAAAGCAGTCGCTCAAGTAAAATTAAAATGATCGAAAAAGAAATAGAAGAGAAAATTTTCAAACTATCTAAATTTTAATTGAGTTTATCAATATTGGAAAAAAATGGTATCCATATTGAACTAACCAACTATATATTTTCCTATTTTAAAAACTTGAACTAAATGAGATGCCTAGTTCAATTTAACGAAGCAACTTAATGTTTAACAATTACTTTTAATCTAATTTTATATACATCGAAATGGGAATCAATTTTATGAGAGACGAAAGATAAGATCTACACTATAGCAAATCTAGGGAGTAGTTAATGATTAAACAATTTAGCAGACCCAAGGAGTTTCTTAAGATTTGCAAAGAACCTAAGGAGCAGAAGAAGATATATTGTAATAGATATGAGTTTATTAAACTAGTAACAAAGTATTGGTTGTACTCAACATATCCTTACTATTCACTTTCAAAACCTCTAATCATACAACTCTTTTGCGTTTTGTAATTATTTAACAATATTTTGTGGTAAAAAACATGATTTAGCATGATTTTATATTGGAGAACTACCATAATGTCATCGATCATTTTTAAAACTTTTACAATGAAATTTATAGTTGATTTGTGTTTGAAACAATTAAATACTTAATCTATCACGTTAGAAAATGTTTTTTTTTTTAATTTTTTTAATTTTCCTTTTTGGCAACAAATATTAATAGCACCCAAATGGTGCTATTTCCCTCAGCTAAATTCGAGATTGTTGTGGTATTTATTGTGTTAAATATGTTATTTTGTAAATATTGAGCACTTAAGTGGTAGAACCGAGCGTTTCAAAGCAAATGGAGCAAAAATGGCTAGATTTAGGGCCTAACGAAGCAACCAGACCAAAAGAGGCAAAAATTACAAATCTAACACTGAGGAAGAGCGCTTATGCACCTGCCACGAAGTTCTCAAGCGCGTGCGCCTCGTCCTTCAGTATACTTCGTGTTGCTGTGACGCTCTTGTAATGTGCAGCTATTGGATTTTGTATTGCGACGCCAACTTCTTAGGGGCATTTTTGTCATTGTGAGTCACTTGAAGACTCAGATGCTCGATTTAGCTCCTACTTACTCAAAATTAACCCCAAACGACCCAAAACACTTTGATATGCATGGATTTCTTGAGAATGTTCAAATATAGATATAAACACATTAAACAACATATTAAACGCATTAAACAGAACAATGATCTTGAGATAAATTAAGGAAGGTAGTATATTTTAAGTGCTATCAACATCCCTCCTTTACCGAAGCTAGGTAACAAAAATGCACAAAATGTTAAAACAATAGACCACACTTTTTCTTCTTCATGAGCCGGTGGCGACTCCTCCCTAAACCAATGTTGAGATCACCAATATCAATGCGCAGAGGTTAGGGAGACTGATGCTCAGGAACAGGTGGGGATAAATTTTTAATTTGGATTTGGGAAGAAGGTGGAGGAGATAGGGCTTTTTCTCGCAAGGGGCGAAGCCGGTGGAGAATAAAGGGTTATGATTCTATCTTCACGAGTAGTCGAGGGTCTAGCATCATGTGGAATTGATTTTTTAGCACTTTTTTTGGCTAGAACTCGATGTTGGGATCTTGAAATGTTTCTTCACCAATTTCCTTCTTTTTGGCCATGGAGGCTAAGGTGATGGCTCTTCATGGGACTTAGCTAGTCGTTTCTTTGTTTTGGGGGCTTCTGGTAGATGCAGGGAGTCTCTCAACAACTGTTTGAATACTTGGTTGGTGATGACCCCATTCACCTTCACTTTTGGTTCCTCTTCCATGAAACCCATGTTGGTGCATAACCTTCGGTGTTGAGGTTTGAGTAGTTAACCTCGTTATGATATGTTATTGAGCTTGCTTAACGACTAAGGGTCGAGAAAAACCCTTTGTTGTAAGTTGATCACCACTCACTGGGCATTTAGCTCACTTTTTCCTTTTATGTTTGTCTTCCAAGGTAGCAAAGGAGTCCTCATTGCCACGTGAAGTCAAGGTCTGTCATAGGATAGTCGTTCTTTTAATAGATAGAGTTTGATTTTAAAAAAAAGTTGTAAACTTGTTAAAGGAGTTGTTTAATCGTTAAAGTGAATCAATTATTTTTCCATACCTGATTCTTAAGCTTAGGTATGGGTATGAGAATAGTTTCAGACGGGCAGTAAGTGTTACAAAAGGGAGATGTTTGCTGTCTTCACGCCTCTTCTCGGGTTTAAGAGGTTAATCTAGAGGGGGTGTGACCACAGACGCCCCTATTAACAAGCCAGTAGCACTGGGCCACCATCGGAAGGATGCTCCGATGCGGCTGGGCTGGAGAGGACAAAGGGTGAGCTTCGACCACTTGCTTTGGTGTAGCCGGCTGAGCTTTTTGGGACAGGGAAGTTTTCTTTTTTTTTTTTTTTTTTTTTTTTTTTTTTTTTTTTCTAAAAGACCATTGGTTTGGTAAGAGGGAATGGAATTGAGTTGCAAATGAAACTTCGAGAAATTGCCGAAAATTGCAGAGATCGTCGAAGATTTGAGAGGTTTATAGTTTGGAAAAATGGACAGTGAAAGAGAAAGAAGAAGGGTCTTAGGGGTTTAAATAGAAAAATTTTGGGCACATGAGAAAGGCGTGATGTCATCGTTTAATGAGTGTTTATTAAATGAGACCTAACACACGCTTGTGTCTAGCGGCGCATGCTTAAATGTCCCTTCATATTCTAATAACGGTCTAAAACCCTTGAGATTCCCTCCTAGGCATCGAAGTTTTTAAAACTTAGGAAATTCAACTAAGCACTCATGAGTTCATCAATTTCCAATTTTAGTCATCAAGTACACAACCTTTCACAAAGTAAAAACTAAGAAAAAAATTAACTAAAAAAATCAAACAAAAATAAAAGACAAAAGAAAGGATGCGTTCTTGAACAAATATGATCATGATCGACGCAGGGGCCACTAGCTTTTCCTCATTCTGATTTTTTGAGATCTAAGGTGACTTTCACTTGATCCAACTCACCTCCATAATAAGGCTTTACCCTTTGGCCATTAACTTTAAACTCATTCGTGTCATCATCATTAGTCAGTTCTACGGCACTATGAAGAAAGGTTTCTTTGATTACAAATGGCCCAGACCACCTTGATTTAAGTTTTCCTGAAAAAAATGTAGTCTAGAGTTAAATAAAAGAACTTTTTGGCCCACATGCAAAGGCTTATTATCGATGCGTCGATCGTGCCAACACTTCATTACTCTTTGTATATTTTTGCATTTTCATATGCTTGAAACCTCCACTCATCCAACTCATTTAGTTGCAGTTTACTAGTGTCACCTGCGACATTAGATCTAAATTCAGCTTCTTTATTGCATAGTGTGCTCAAGTTCCAGGGGCAGGTGACATGATTTTCCAAACACAAGCACATAAGGGGACATTTCGATAGGCGTTTTGTATGTCGTTCAGTAGGCCAATGCCTCGTCCAACTTACACACCCAATCCTTCCGAGAGATGTTGACAACTTTTTCTAATATTGATTTGATCTCACAGTTGGATATTTCTGCCTGCCCGTTGGTCTGTTGGTGGTATGCAGTTGCCACCCTATGATGCACATTATATTTGGTTAACAATTTGTTAATGATGCGGTTGAAGAAGTGTGAAACTTCATCATTGATCAATGCCTTGGGGGTGTCGAATCATGTGAAGATGTGCTTTTGAAGGAATTTGGATACGATTGCCGTATCATTTTTGGCACAAGATATTGCTTCAATTTGACCCATAAGGAAACATAGTCAACAACTACTAAGATGTAACTGTGGCCGCATGATGGAGGGAAAGGGCCCATGAAGTCGATTCCCCAAATGTCAAACAATTCGACTTCAAGAATTGATGTTAGTAGCATCTCATTTCGACTCAAAATATTTCCAACGCGTTGACAATTATCACATTTAACCGCGAAGTCCCTTGCATTTATGAGGGCCAATAATATCCACACTGAAGAATCTTGGCAGTCGTTTGTTGCCCTCTGAAGTGGTCTCCAAAGGGCAGCTCGTGACATTGTGATAAGATGCATTGATAGGAAGATTATAGGACACACAACTTGAAGATGTGATCAGGCCCACGTTTGTATGGCTGAGGCTTATCCCAGTAGTAAAACTTACAGTTATGCATCAACTTCTTCTTTTGTTGTGCATTGAAATCTACAGGAAATTGTTTGCACACAAAAAAATTCACAATGTTTGCATACCAAGGTGCAGATTCTTCGAGTTTAAGCACAACTTCATCAGGGAAGCATGCGTATACTTCCAACTGTGTTTTGTCAACTTCAATATTTTCCAGTCAGGACAAATGATCAACCACATTGTTCTCTGTTCCTTTTCTTTCAACAATCCTAGTGTCAAATTCGTGGAGGAGGAGAATCCATGAGATTAATTGAGGCTTGGCATCCTTTTTGGTCATCAAGTATTTAATGGCCGAATGGCTAGTGTGTATGATGACCTTTGACCCTAATAGATAGGCTTTAAATCTTTTCACAGCAAACACCACTGCCAATAGTTCTTTCTCAGTTGTTGTGTAATTCTCTTGAGCTTCATTGAGTGTCTTATTGATGTAGGTTATTGAATGGAGCACTTTTTCGTAGCTTTGAACCAAGATTGCACCAACAGTATAGTCGCTTGCATCGCACATTAGCTCAAAGGGTTGCTTCCAATTAGGAGCTATTAGAATGGGTGATGTTACAAGTGCACTTTTTAAAGTCTTAAAAGCCTTCAAACAGTGATCGTAAAAAACATAGGGTCTATTCAATTCCAACAGCATATTCAGCGGGCGTGCAATTTTCGAAAAATCTTTAACAAAGCGTCTATATAATCCTGCATGCCCTAAGAAACGTCTCAACGCCTTAATGTTGGTGGGAGGATGGAGTTTTTCCACAGTTTCAATCTTGGCCTAATCAATTTCGAGCCATTCTTTGATACTTTACGTTTGAGGACAATGCCTTCATTTACCATGAAATGATATTTTTCCCAATTAAGCACCAAATTGGTGTCCTCACATCTCTTTAAAACTCTTTCAAGGTTGGATAAGCAGACATGTGAACAAAGTCTTCTCCTAGTCTTTGGGGCGATCATTATTTGATTGAAGCCTGAATAACCATCCAAAAAGAAAAAGTACTCATTCCCTGCCAATTTATCAAACATCTAATCAATAAAGGACAAGGGGAAATGGTCTTTCTTTGTTGCTACATTTAGCCTTTTATAGTCCATACAAATTCTCCACCTGGGATAGTTCAGGTTAGGATTAACTCGTTGTTTTTTTTTTTTTGGTATCACAATCATTCCTCCTTTTTTTGGGACGCTTGCATGGGGCTCACCAATTTTCTATAAAAAATGGGGAATATAACTCTTACTTCCAACCACTTCAAAATTTCTGTTTTTACTACTTCATTGTTGGATTCAATCTTTGTTGTGGTTCAATTGATCCTTCATTTCCTTGTTCAAGCCTAATCTTATGCATACAATAAGTGGGGATGATGCCTCTAATGTCAGCAAGCGTCCATTTGATGGCTCAAATGTATTTTTTTAACACTTCTAACAAAGTTACTTCTTTTTCAGAGGTTAATGTAGCCAAAATTATAACTGGCAAAGTATTGCCCTCTTCTAAGTACACATACTTCAAGTTGGTGGGTAAAACTTCTAGCTCTAACTTAGGCGCTTGTTCCAAAGACAGTTTATTTTTCTGGTCTGTTGTTGCTATTTCGATAGATTCAAAATTTTTGTGGACTATGGCACAACATGTTTTAGGCTGTTATGCATCCATCTCTTCTTCTTCTCTTCTTGCATTATCATCAAGCTCATCTTCAAAATCTTGATTCTCCTCTTCGTCGATTGCTTTGCATCTTTCTGGTTCATCCAGGTATTCTAGTGCTTTAAACACGTTGAAGATTATTTCTTGTCTATTCACCTTCATGGTGATTTCACCCTTATCCATGTTTATCAGTGTGCGACCTATTGACATAAATGGTCGTCTCAATATAATGGGCATGTTCTTGTTGGGTTTTATGCCCTAAAACTCGTAGATAGTTAATGTAAACAATTAGCTGTCATTAATAAAGCGTTATTGATGTTATTTCTTTACATGTTATTGATTGCGTTTTGTCTTAATAACCTTGAAATCCAATAAACTAACATCCTAGGCTATCTTATGAGTCTTGAACAGTATGTAGAGACATACGGAGATCAATGATCAAGATACAGTCTAAAGGGTCTATAGTATAGGGATAAAGCTGTGTACCTTATCCTGATAACATTATGGATATAACCTACTCTGTATTTGATACAAACGCAGTAATCCAATGCGTTCATGTAGGTGACATGCGAATGATGAGTATCCTATCTAATGAGTTTGCATAAGACCAGACCACGAAATAGTAATTACTAGATGTAACTCCGTTGACTAGTTACGTTTCCATTTCAATAGGATGACCTAGGCAACTTATTCTTAATCCTGAGTATATTATGAACTCCTATTCGTAAGGGATTGTCCTTTGATTTGTATGGGTGAGAGTGGCAAGTTTACCGACTCAATATGTCTACCATTTTGGAGACAAAATCGAGTGGGGAGTTGGGAACATAATTATACAAGATGGATTTCTCTCCTTCCCGACTTTAGGGTAAATAGATGAGTGTTCCCTTAAGTGGTGTCTCCGGGATTTGAACAAATGACCATACCCTCTCACTGACCCGAAAGGGGTTTCTGTTTAATGGTTGGACCATAAACAGATCCTACATTAGAGGAGCATTGGTACTTAAGGATCTAGAGGTAATTTAGGGATAAAACGATAATTTGACCCAGTTGTCGTTACGAACACTTGTGAAGGACTAATTTGCTGTTATTTGTTATATCAGTGGACAGATAAATATATCTGCAATGAGAAGAGTGCAGTTGTGGGTCTTTAGTGGAGTGTACCCATAATTAACGAATATTGATTAATGTGGTTAATGAGTTTACCCAATTAATCCCATATCGTTGGAACTTCTGATCTATAGGTCCATTAGGTCCCCTTCCTAGCTCATAAAGGGTATTGAGGTAATTAAGTCTTGAATGGAATTTGAAATGTTCAAATTCACTTAGGAAAATAGTATAATGTATAATGATACATTATAATATAAACTTTATATTGTAGTTAAACTTTATAGTATAAATTCAATTTTGGACGCAATTCAAAAATTAAATTTATGAGAGAATTAAATATTTGAAGTAGTTCAAATATTAATTTAATATGAATTAGATTCATATTAAAACTATATGTTATAATTAATGCATATAAGATGCGCATTAAAAACTATATATTATGGGAAAAATGTAGTTGAATTTGATTCAAATGAAATTTAAATTAAATGTTAGATATTTAATTTGGTAATTGATTAATTGGAGAATTAATTGATTATTTGATTTAATTCAATTTAATTAAATTAATTGAACTAAACTTTAGGTTATGTGAGAGATATTCATTTAAATATGATTTAAATGAATTTATTAATTAATTAGTTTTTTAATTAAATAAAAATTAGTTTTTATTTAATTAAATAAATAAAAATAGATAACTCCCACATAGGGGAGTTATATGAGACGCACGTCTACTGTTTTCTTTCCCACATACCATCGATAAAAACCTCTCAATTCTTAGAGGTTTTGGAGGTGCGTTGATAAAGCTGAAAAAAAAAAGGTCAGAACAGTTCTGTCATTTTCCCACAAAAATTTGTATAAATTTTTTTTCTTTTAGATTTTCAAGGTTGGTTCCCATGAACCACAACCTCTCAATTCTCAGAGGATAGGAAGGGTTCTTTGTGATGGTGTCAATTTTCAAACCTAAAATATTTCTCTAAGAGATTTGTCAGAAAAGGTATGTGATTTTCTTTTCTCGTATTTTTCTACTTAACCTACAATTTATACAGTAAGTTTTTCTTTTATGTGTAATTGTTAGTGCACGATATTTCTAAATTGTAGATTTAATTTAAAAAATGGTTCTATATTTTTTTGCTGCGTTAGGGTTTTCATCCCTTCACTTGTAAGCTTCATAATCCAGGATAATGAAGTCTGTGGTTAAAATGAACCTGCCAACCTTTACTAGCACATCTTTTATCTTGCCTTCAGAATGTGCTATGGATCCATCTGCCAGTTGTAATATCACTATTGTTGGCCTGGATTCAATCCCCAACTTTTTGAACACAGAGAGGGGCATTAAGTTTATGCTTGCCCTAGATCGCACAATGCCTTGCCAATGTCGACGTTGCCTATTGAACAAGGAATTGTGAAACGCCCCAGATCCTTCATTTTTGCAGGGACGTGTTCTTGTAGCATTGCACTACACTCTTATTGAAGGAATTGAATCCTTAGTGGAAGCAAGTGATCGTCGTATGCAAATAATTTTCTTTTTGAAAACATAAAAAATTACAAAGAAGCGAAACTTGGATAAACCAAAAAAAAAGAAAAAAAAAAAGAAAAAATTTAGCATGCAACAAGAAGAAATTAAGTGTTTAAAGTTCTTTACCTTTGAAGAACGTCTTCGGGTAGACTTTTCTTCTTCTCACCAAATCACGAACTAGAAAAATTTCCTTCAACAAGATTGCAAAAACCTTTTTTGGAACACCACCAAGCAAACATTATTTGCTATTCTCAAGAAGAATCAAGAGGAGTTGTGGGCTTTCTTTATTTTGGTGCGGGAAGAAGAGATTGTGAGGAGAACAGATCTTGAGAGAATTTTTCGAGAGAGAATTATTATTAATCTTTTCTTCTTCAAACTACACTTCTTCAACTTCTCTCTTTTCTCTCTTTTTACACAAGGCTTATGAGAGAGTGAGAATTACTCCCTAAAGGTAGGGAGTTATTCTTAATAATATTAAAAATAATAATATTAATTTAATTATAATACATTAAATCATATATAATATATATAATTAAGTTAAATTAATTAATTAACAATTAATTAATTAATGAATTAAATATCACATATTTAATTTAATTTGAATCATATTCAAATAAACTTCTCTCACATAACCTAAAGTTTTAATATGAATCTCATTCATATTAATTCTAACATATAGTTTTTTTTTTATGAATCTCATTCATACAAATAATATTTAAATCTTATTTAAATATTTATCTCTCTTATAACATAAAGTACAAATTTTGAATCTCATTAAAAAATAACTTTATATTTTAATGTATTTATTTACATTATACTAATTGTATCATATACAATTAACTCCCTTATTAATTTGAACATTTCAAATTAATCCAAAATAATTAATTCTTATACAAAGCCTTAATAAGCTAACAAAAAGACCTTATGGACCTATAGATTAGAAGCTCCAATGATATGAGATTAATTAATTAAGCTCTTTAATTAGATTAATCAATATTCATTAGCGGTTGGTCACTCCACTAAAGAGCTACAACTACACTCTTTGCACTATAGATATATTTCTATGTCTATGGAAATAACTAATTAACTGTAAGTCAACCCTTCACAAATTACTCGAACCTACAGTTGGGTCAAATTACTGTTTTACCCCTGTAGTTACATTTAACTTCTTAAGTACCACTGATTCCTCTAATGAATAAACAATTTATTGTCCAACCATAAACTAACCCCTCTCGGGCCAGTGAAAGGGTGAGGCCTCTTTGTTCAAGACTCGAAATCAACCCTTAAGGGAGCAATTTATGTACTTACCCTCAAGATGGGAAGGAGTGAATTCCATCTTATGAAGATATGTTCACAGCTCCCTATTTAGACAAATCCTCAAAATGGTAGGCATATTGAGTCGAAAATCTAGCCACTCTCATCCATACAAATCAAAGAAATTTTCCTCATAGATAGGATTTTATAACTCACTTAGGATTCAGGTCGAGTCACTTATAGTTATCTTATGAAGAGTTAACTTCTCCAATTAACGACGTTACAAAGAGAAATTACGCATCTCGTAGTCCGATCTTATACAAACTTTTTACATAGGATACCCCCACTCTTATGTCTCCACATGAACGATTAGGATCAAATCGTTTGTAACACTTTACAACTCTTGTAACAATTACAAAGTGGGTCGTATTCGTAGTGTTACCAGAATAAGACACCCAACCTTATCCTTTTACTACAGACCTTTTTGGTTATTACTTAAACATAATTCATCCTCGTATGTCAACCACATATATGTTTAAGTTTATATAAAATTACCATGGATCTTAATTTATTGAGTTGAGTAGATCTGTGTTCTTTTTGTTTTTCTGGTGAGTGATTGGTTGCAGGATGTTTTGTGGACTGGTCAATTGAGTTATTTGTTAGTCTTTTCACTGAATCATTCTTTTCCAGTCATGGTTGCTTGGCCAAAGACTTTCCGCTTTGTAGTGTCACCGCTTGTAATTACGCTTTACTTGAACTCCCAGAGTTCGTCGAATCTTTAGTATTGCTAGACAGAGTTCCTCTTTGTCTATTCTTCAATTCTTCCGCGATTTGCCCCATTTAAAGCTATAGATTTTTTTATAGATGATGTCTGCATCTGCAGCAATGCATCATTCTTCTGTATGTATTCTTTTAGGAGAGCTTTTAATGATGAGGACGAGCTCGACGCTTGATGTTGTTGGCCTTGCAATTGAGGATGTCTTTGCTGACCCTTGTGGAAACCTCGTGAACCACTTCTACTACCTTGTTCCATGCATTGCTGCTCAGGCTGGTGCTGATTTCGCCAATTGGGATTGTATGTGTTGGAGTAGGGGTTATTTCTGACAAAGCATGCTGATTACAGATTCTATGGACACATGTCGAAAGTGTGTGGCTCCCCACATCCAACATAACTAATTGCAGCAATCTGATTCACTGCGTTCACTAAACTGCCATTTCCTGCATTGACTTGGTTTATCATTAAGGTTTGTAGTAGGTTAGTTATGGAAGATAGTTGTGCTTGTAACGCAACTACTATATCATTTTTAGGCATTCCAAAATTATTGTTCCTTCGCCTTCTAGATCTGCTATAACCATTATCTTCTTAGTTTTCATGATTTTTAGAAATCTTGTCCAAGATATTCTTTACCTCAGTATAGGTTTTATCAAGTAAACCACCAGCTGCAACAGAGTTTGTAGTTATTTGGGAGGCTTCGTATAGACCATCATAAAATATTTCCATCTGAACGCACCCTAGGAAACCGTTATGCGACCAGTTTCTGACAAGCCTTTTAAACCCTGCCAAGACATCACTCAAGGTTTCTCTGTCTTTCTGTTGGAAATTTGCAAGGTTTATTCTTCTCTTTGCATTTTTAGTAGTTGGCAAATACCTTTTCATGAAATTCCATATCATTTGTTCCCAGGTGGTTATCTCACCTGGTTGTAAGGAATATGCCCCGTGCCTCATCTTGTAGAAAGAAAGGGAAAAATGTCAATCTGATCTCTTCCGTTGTGATCTTGGGGATTATAAATGTGTTACAAATCTCTATGAAACTTTTCAAGTGAGAGTCAGGGTCCTCGCCTAGGGCTAATCTAAATTGCCCCAAAATTTGGAGCATTTGAAGCATTACAAGCTTCGTCTCAAATCTCGACCCCTAGAAAGCTGATAGCATCGTAAAAATGCTATTTTTCCTAACTTAAATTGGCACAAGGCAATTACTCGCTTTCGTTGGGAATTCGATTCGTTCATGCCTAACCTAAGTCTTGCATGCTTAGAGTAGTGCTATTGGGCCTATATTTTAGTTGTCACCCCGAAAAGACTTAGTGATAGGATTAGACTTTCTAAAACATCAATTTAGTAATGCATGCACAAGAAATTAATCAACCAATATTCCCACTTACGTAAAAAAAAAAAGAGAATAAAAAACAAAAGAAAAAGGAAAGAAATAAAAGAAAAAGAAAGAAAAAATGAAAAAAAAAAAAAGAAAAAGGAAGAAAAAAAGAGAAAGAATAAAGAGAGGTTTGATCTGCATTCTTGGGGATGTGAGTAGCCAGGGGCGGTCAGGCAACTCGTGATTCCTTTTGCGCCGAAAGCATTCTCGAGAAATGAGTAAGCTTAGGCTCTTTTGAAGGAATTCAACCCATAGTTGGATGTCATTCACGTAACCCGTATGGGCAAGCCAAAACGAAAGCTATCTTTCCGAATAAGGTTTCCTCCTTGAAATATTCTTTTCGGGATCGTTTTATTCCAAAAAAGAATCAATCAAAAGAAATTTATAATGCTGAATCGTACTTCTATTACTACGATTGCGTAACAATAGTGGTAAGTCCAAGTCGATCCACACGGAAGTGCTAGTATGATTTTTTGGTAAGGCTCATTAACTAATTAAAGCGGTAAATAGGGGGGTTGGTATGGATAGTGTGATAAGCGTGCAAGAAAAATATAAGCAACTAGTAAATGTAACCTAGGATTGAATTTATCTAGTTTCGAGAGCAAGAGGGATTCTTATGTAATTTCGATCATCGATTTTTGTTAATTAAACATGCATTTGATTTATGTATGCACAATGACATACTTAGTCTAACCTAACTCAACGACGCTACAAGCAGCTAAAAAGTTCAATTAAACTAGGTAAGCGTCCTAAGTACTAATAATTAATATTTAGGACGCTTACCTAGTTTAATTGAACTTTTTAGCTGCAAGTAGCGTCGTTGAGTTAGGTTAGACTAAGCATGTGTTGCCCTTACTATCGATTCGTAGCTTCATCATGTTCACATTCGAATGTCTAGCTCAATCACCAAAGTAGCAATTAGTTAATCGTGTATTTAATGGTTATCCTAGAATGCATGTATTAATTAGGTTTTAAATGTCACACCCTCTCCCAAGTTACCCTCTTAACCTAGGAAAGAATGTGAGGATAGCATACATCAACCCTTTTGCGACATCTATTGTCAACCTGTACTCCTCTTAAGCTTATAAATTCTAACACCTGATAAGTAGTTCATAATCCACATACAACAACATTCTCAAAACTCATAGAGATGCCAAGCATAATTTACATACTTCCATTCATTCAACAAACTTAAACTTAAACATTCACATAACTACAAGTTCCCACTCTCAAATCCTCTTTATGTACAATATCAAGTCTTAGTTACAAATATATACAATGTCTACAAACTATTTAGCTAGATCAGATGAGGCTGGTGTAGGTGATGCGCACTTTGAGTGTTAACTGCAAGTGTACGGGTCAAGTTATAATATAAGACGGTTAAGTTCGAATATAGTTCCACTAGAGATCAAATTGGGAAGGTTTAAGTTACTTATCTATTCTAGAGTTGAATCAATTTTATTTGAGGATTGAAATTGAATGTTATGAGTTATGGAAAATACAAATCAAATAAAGAAAGTATTAAAGTGAGAAACACAAGAGTCAAAGAGAGTTCTAGGGTAATGAATCCTTGTTTATTTCATCATGCAATATTATAGATTTCATGGATTTTATTGTAATTCATATGCCTAAGTCTAGAAACTTAATTCCAAAGTTATTTTCTCTCAAAAACAACCCTTTCTCATGCAACTCAATTGATTATTAATCTCTTAAAACCAATACAAAATTACATGGCATTAAAAATAGTCTTTAGCAACTTTTATTGTCAACCTAACTACTCTCGTGATAGATTAACAACAATTCATTGTTATAGATCAAGTTAGACATACAATCTCTCAATCATACATCTAACCTAACATGTGAGGATGGCCAATCCACAAGAATTAAACACAATAACAATGAAAAGCATAATCATTCTAACAAAACCATGAAAGTTTACAAGATCAACATAAATTCATAAACAAATCATCAAAACCCTAAAACTAAAGAGTTTAGCCACTCATAGCTTGAAGCAACATGTTTAAGCAAAATAAACAAAGAAAGAGTGTAAAGAAAGGAAAACTCTACTGAAAAGAGGCTTTTGATTGAGGTAGCACCGTCACGATCTCCTTGGCTCTCACGTCGGAATTCGAAGGGCACCAAGACTATCTCGAACTCTTTTCCTCTTCCTTGCAACTAACTCACTCTTTGAACTCTCACTTAATTCTCTCATTTTTGTGCCTCTTTAGGTCTGTAACTCCCTTGCTTTGCTTTGATTTTCTTTTGATTGATTTGGGCTGCTGGAAACCCCCAAATTTATAGAGTTTGGCCGCCCAAATATTTACCAAAAATAACATTTTTTCATTTAAGGAAAGCTGGCGCCGCAGCGCTGGTCTATAGCGCCGTGGCGCTAGGGCTGCATCCAAAATTGTTGCTCTCGAGTTTTAGCGCCGTGGCAGCGTCGTCCAAGCGCCGTGACGTTGTCATGCGTTCAACAAGGTTGCGTTGAGGCAGCGCCATCTCGGCGCTGCGATGCTACTATGCGTCCATAATGATGCGTTTATGTTTCAGCGCCGCGGTAGCGCCGTCTCGGCGCTGCGGCGCTATCCCAAAATTTGCCCTTTTGATTTTTTCAGCTCTTTTTCACCGCATTCTTGCTCGGTTTTGATCTTTTAGTCGTTTCTTCTAATTTTCCTCATTTTAACCTGAAAATCACTAGCAAACAAGTGAAATCTAATATAAACTCCCTTAATTTGAGAGAATAGAAAGCACTTTTCAAGTGCTTATCAGTAGGCTAAGCACACCGGTTTCGCTCGCTACTCAATGTCGAAACAACCTTAGTTAGGGTGGAGTAATCTCAACATAACTAACGTTGAAATAACCTTAGCTGATATGGAGTAATCTCAACACAACAGCGTCAAATCTCTCTCTATGTGCACATAGGAATATTTAAGCTTGAGCTGCCCATGTACCTTCTCATGTCCTTCAGTACTGGGGTCTCATAGTAATATTAGGGCTACCCATATGCCTTCTCAATGTTCTTCAATATTGGGTCCCATCTTTTCATACTTTAAGAACTAAACATGCTTTTGAAAACAAATTGATACTAAACAAGAGTTCATGAAATCTAAGAATTTCTTAATTCAATCATTAAGCAAGCATGCTTTATAAAACATAAGATAATTCAAACAACATGCTTTCAATCTCAAACTCAAGTATCAAGTTCTAAACTCATACTTTACAAACATCCTTAAGCATACTATGTAAATAAAACTTATTTTAAGTAAAATTGTCACTCACTACTTGTCCCAGGCTTCTAGTGGATTATACATCTCCTTTAACTCTTCTCGAGCTGAACTAAGTTAACTTTCTTTGTTAAGTTTCCTTAAATCCTCTTAATTCATAGCTTAAGTCAATTGGATCTTAAATACGGAATTTCAACTCAAAATGACTCACCAACAATCAAAAACTTGATAAAAATGCCAAATATAGCAAACTGCTCCTAAGTGTGTCCTACAGCCCCACATAGCTCACGCACAGTGTGCCTAGCCCACCATGTGCGGCAAATCACACAGCTTCACTGCCCTGCGCACACTGGCACTCGTGGGCGATAGCTTTCGCACACACGCAGATAGAATAACCTCAAAAGAGGCAGGGCACGCGTGCATTCCTCAGCTACTCATGCCGACAGGCGTCGATCTCCTACCTGCCAGATGCCTGCATCATTTGCATACTCCGCACATCAACACGCCTCACCCAACTGCCTGCACGCCTATATCGTCGATGGGATGTCAGCCTGTCCACTGAGCATCCAAAACACTTAAAATAACCTCAAATGAATTCTTACCTTCGGCCACTACCCAAGCTCTTTGGCATGCCTTCCGTCTTTAACCTTAGCCAAAACACACCCGACAGTCTCCAAATCACAGTCTCAACTTCAGGCTGCCAAAATTAATCTTTTCAGCCAAAATTAAACTATTCTTCCTCTTACAAACTTGTAGACAAATGTCTTAACTACCTTACCTCAAAATTTTAGCCTCTAACTTCTTTTCTTCCACCATATATCAACAATTCTCTCCACCCTGCTTCTGATTGCTCGATAGCCTAGACTACCTTCAATCTTCGGCGAATTTAGATTTCTTCCTCAACAAATTTCCTTTCGAAAGCCTTCACTCTGAAACTAGACTTACTTGGGAGAATTTTGGTCAAAGAAATTCTCAAATAGCACGGGTAATTTGCAAACCGACCTTCAACGTTCGACCTTCTATTTATAGCCTCTTCTGGAAATTTATGCAAAACCTCAGCTTGACACCTCCTGCTTACCAATGCCACAATCCATCTTAATTTGACACATAATCATACTTAATTAATTTTTAATTGTCATAATTATCCAATTGAGAAGAGTTATGGATGCATCACCTTAAGTTCTTCACTTCTACGCATGGTTGACAGCCCCTTTGAGGTTCTTTTTCCTTTCCTCGACTACATGAGTTGCACATAGCTCATTCCTTGCTGATGGACGCCCCTCTAGAATGCATCATCTCCTTTTCATCAGCAATCTCAACTCTTCAAGAACATATTATACTTCCTTGCCAACTACTTTACACCAAGCACACCAAAACACATCAACCAACTCAAGTCTACACTCTTCAAGCTTCTCTAGCACGCATCAGACTCTTGTCTACACCTTAGAGACACATCACTCCCCCTTTACTAACTTCAACAAAGATGCATCCTCCAACCTTTGTTGACAATTTCAAGCAACCTTAGGACGCACCTTTCAACAACCTCAATTCAACTCAACTAGCTTTAAGGACACATCCTTCCATCACTTGCAGAATACCCTTATGCCCACATCAACCATACATTTAGAGGGCTTGGCTACTCCATTAGTTCTCAACACCATATGACAAAGACTTAGCCAAAATTTTCACATGTTTCTTCCTCTTCAACGCCGACCACTCTTCCATGAGCACCTTTGCTGCCCACACACCACTCAATGGCACTCGCCACCCTTCCTCATGAGCTAAACACCTTGGCTCTTGAAAGGGTTAAAATCCCCAACACAGCGGACGCAGTACATAACAAAATTCGAAACTAAATTCGAAATAAATTGGGATTTTGAAATACAAAAACATTGGAAATAAATACAGAAAACCTACTGTATTAATTCTAGGCTAAGCATGGATTAGAGATAGAATCTTACTTTTGTTGTCGACTCTGAACACCACCACCACGAACCTCTCCTATTCTCTGAGGGATGAGATAAGGATTGTGGATCCTTGATCTTGATCTGTGGGAAAAAGAGAGAGCACCAGAGAGAATTTTTATCGAGAGAATCACTTTGTTTTCTCTTTTTCTTTTGCAGGCTTATTTAGGGAGAAAGAGTAGGAGACGTGGGATTAAACCACGTAAAGCATAAGTCCCTTGGGAGTTACCTTTATAATTAATTTATTTATTTAATTTAACAAACAAATAAATAAAAAACAATTAATAATTAATTAAATCTATTTCATTTAAATCATATTTAAATGAGCATCTCCCATATAACCTATAGTTTTAATTCATTTAATTTAATTAAATCAAATCTAATTAAAATAAATTAAGAAAATTAATTCTTTAATTAACTAATTTTAAAATTAAATATCTAATATTTAATTTAACCTACATTTGAATCATATTCAATTTTTTGAACTAATTCATATTAATATTTGAACTTCTTCAAACATTTAATTCTCTAAAAAAAATTAATTTTGTATAATATCCAAAATTAAATTTATATTATAAAGTTCAAAATAAACTTTATATTATAAGGTATCATCATACATTATATTATTTCCCTAAGTAAATTTGAATATTTCAGATTTCATTCAAGACATAAATACCTCATCACTCTTTATGAGCTAGGAAGGGGACCTAATGGACCTACAGATCAGAAGTTTCAACGATATGAGATTAATTGGCTAAACTCATTAACTACATTAATCAATATTTATTAACTGTGAGTACACTTCACTAAAGACCCACAATTGCACTCTTCTCACTGCAGATATATTTCTATGTCCATGGATATAGACCAATAACAACAAATTAGTCCTTCCCAAGTGTTCGTAACACTAGGATAAGGTACCCAGCCTTATCCCTATACTATAGACCCTTTAGACTGTATCTTGAACATTGATCTCCGTATGTCCCCACTTACAGTTCAAAACTCATAAAACATTTAAGATGGTAGTTTATTGGATTTAGGGTTATTAAAACAAAACAAACAAAAATACTCAATAACACTCAATAACACTTATTAAAGTAACACATCAATAACTCTTTATTAATGATTTAATGACGGTCAAATAATTACTTTTACAATCTACGAGTTTTAGGGCATAAAACCCGACAACTCTTACATCAATCTCTTCCCCACAGCTAAGTCCATAACAAGCCTTCTTTGAGCCACTCTTTTTCCACGCCTCTTCAAGCGTAAACAAGGAAACATTTTCTAAGTCCACAACATTCTTACAACTTACATAGCTTAAGTACATGAAAATAAAAGTAGGGTTTACATTAAAGATAAAATTGGTTAATTGGTTAGGCTATCCAATTGGTTAATCAACACAATAGAATCGTAAAGCATAATTGATAGCACTATAAAAGTGCTATTTTTCCTAGCTTAATTCGGGCCTGTTCATAGATTTTATTTGTTTATTATGCTATTTTATAGGAATTCGAGCAAATCATGCATAACTGAGTGTTATGGGCTATTCGGGGTTGGTTTGGAGCTATTGAAAGTGAAGTTGGGCACTCGGAGCTCAAGGACACAAAAATTACAAAAATACCCATGGAGCAAGTGCAGAGCAAATCGCAGCTACTCTCCAAATTTTAGATTTCAGAGATTAGAATCAGTAAGCTCCTATAGTCAGGAAGACAATATTGAAAACGGACCTAAGAAATCCTATTCATTTCCAGAGTTTGCGGTGTTCCGAATCCTATGATAAAATCCTCCAATTTGTAGGTTGAGGTTTTAATCAATGTGCAGGTGCATCATAGGAATCTCACTATGCAACCTAGAGGAGGAGACAACATGATGTGATGATGCACACCCTTCACTCACTTACTATGAACTACTTCCCCTATTCACCTTGTTATTGACTTGTGCAAATACATTCATAATGGAGGTCGCTTCTTGGGCAACACAAAGTCGAGCATGAATGTCACGGTGTGAACTCTTAAGGACGTGAGAGCTGAGAACTATTCTTCTCCCACTAAAGTGTCCTAGATGGTTGGGTATAATGTTTTTAGGCATATATTACGGCTAATTAAATATAAGCTTAAGTCTAGGTTTATTAGTCCAAATATAACATTTATATTGGATATTAACCTATGATGTTTAGGTGATAAACATTTTAATCACTTTATTAAGTAAGCTTATAAAACCGAGTTAACTAAACTGAAGAAGTGGCCTGATCTCCAGGTAGCAGGTGTTTTGAAAACCGTCAACTTAAGTACCTCAAGCCTTAGACAAGATCATGTCAGGTGAGTTTTGTTATCAAAGTCTTATAAGAAACCGACCTATTTTAACTATTAAAACAGGATTGCAACTTTGGTGGTTAACCCTGCGTGAGCATGCAACTTATTTTTGTTATAGATTTTAAATGTCTAATTCATTTTATAACAATTATAACATAGACAATTAACTATAACAAACAACCACATACTTATATAACAATTATATACATGCATTTCATGAAATAATATAACACTTATACTAATATTATTGAAACCCTAAACATGCTTTATAACACTTATAACATACTTTCAATGCATGAAACATGCTTATCCTATAGTGGGATTTTAAATCTGATATGGCATACTTTATGAACACATCAAACAATTTAATTAAAACATACATTCATGCATAAATAATTAAATACACTAAAATGGACCGGTTTTGGCATTTTTCTCTAACTAAGAATTAAATTATTACATAAACAGTTGAGAAATAGCTTTGAACCACTCCCAAACACTTTGAACCGGCCCGAACTGCTTGAAAAACGCTTGAACCGGACTCCAAACCACCATAATCGAGCTGAACCCATTGAAACCACCCAAACTGGTTCAACCCGAACCACTTGGACCGCTTCTTCAAGGAATTTGCGCTTTTCTGGAGAATTTGAATAGCGTCATGACGCTGCTGAAGAGTGTCGCGACGCTTAAAGGCAGAATCGACTCCTTGCTTTTTGGCTCAGCTGCGTTCCTTCCCAATTCTTCAAATTACATCTTAATTTCAACTCTAATGACTCCAATAAAATTAACAGACTCTTCTCAACTCATTAAAGCCCATATACAACTAGGAAATTACAACAATTATTACAATACAAATCTCAATTTAAATGCCAAAACTGAAATATATCCATTTTAGCTCCCACAATATTCATCTCAGGAATAAACACCCACCAAACTCAAATTAATGCAAATTGAGCGTTCTAATCATGCTCTAATACCAATTGAAAGAGTTTAAAAAATGCAAGCGGAAACAATTGGATAAAAAAGACTCTAATTTGCTATAATTTGAAAGAAAAACATGCTAATTTTCAAGTTATAAAACAAAGAGTTGGAAATATCACCTTTGTAGCACCAAACTCTTGCAAATTAACCTTCAAGTTGACCACGAACAGGATGTAGACCACCACAAGTGTCTTCCTCGCTATTCTCTGGTCTTAGAACTTGATTGTGTGATCAAATTGTGTGAGGAATTTGAAGGGAATTTGTGAGTTTTGAGAGATAGGAGAAAACTTGAACAAATTGCAATATTTCAACAAAATATCAAGCAACCAAGAAAATTTTCTTTATTAAACACCTCCTATTTATAGCCAAATCCATGCAAACTCAAATTAACCAACAATTGACACTTAATTTGAAGTGTTTAAAGAAGAATTCGTGGCTTATTGTAGGGATGACACCAAATGTGGGAGAAACCCACTTTCAAAATTGGAAAGTTTGGGAAAATCCATTAACTTAAATAATTATTAATTTATATAAAAATTAACTTAATTAACAATATAATTAATTAATTTTATGTAAAATAATAATTAATTATTAATTTAATTAAACTATTTAATTAAATAATAATTAATATAAGTAATTAATTAAACATTTTAATTAATTATAAATTTAATATCATATATTAAATTATAAAAAATACAATTTGTCCAAGCCCAATATTTAAATCATATTTAAATATTTACTAATCTCTTTCTTTGTTTAATTTAAAATTTAACAATAAACTGTTAAACTCTTTTAACACTTTAATTCCCTGAATTGAATTTGAACGATTTGAATTCATTTATCACACTTGTTCTAAGGTTCGGTCCATAACCAGCTAGCAAGGGTACCTAATGGACCTATAGATCATGAGCTCTAACGATACGAGGTTAACTAGCTAAACTTTTTAACCTAGTTAACCAACATTCGTTAACTACCGGGACACTCCACTAAAGTTCAGTAGCTGCACTCTCCTCACTATAGATATATTTTTTGTCCACTTGATATAACCATGATCAGTAAGTCAATCCTTCACAAGCTGTTCATAATCACAACTAGGTCAAAATTACCATTTTACCCCTATGAGTACTTTTAGTTCCTTAAGTCCCACTAATTCTCTAATGAACAATAGGTTTATGGTCCAACCACTAAACCGAGTCCCTCTTAGGCCAATGAGAGGGTGGAGCCCCTTGTTCAAGACCTAGGGTCAGTACTTGAGGGAACAACCTATCTACTATCCCTAAAACGGGTAGGAGTGAATTCCATCATGCACCCTATATCCCTAGCTATCTACTTGGTCTTACCCCTGAAATGGGAGGCTTATTGAGTAACGAAGTCGGGCTACTCTCACCTATGCAGATCTAAGGATAATCCTGAATAAACAGGAGTACATAGTTAGCTCAAGATTAAGATCGAGTTACCAGAATTAATTGATTATTTTATTTAATTCAATTTAATTAAATTCGATTTAATTAAATTAATTGAATTAAAATTATAGGTTATGTGAGAGATATTCATTTAAATATGATTTAAATGAATTTATTAATTTTATTTAATTGATTAAATTAGTTTTTTATAATTAAATAAAAATTATTTTTTATTTAATTAACCCTAACGCAACGAAATAACACAGAACCATTTTCAAAACTAAATATAGAATTTAGAAATATTGTGCACTGGCAAATATGCAAAAAATAATTACTCTATAAATTTAGTTAAGCAAAAATCAGAAAATAAAAACTCATACCTTTTTTTGACAAATCTCTAAGAAAACCTTTTTGGGTTTGGAAATTTACACCACCACGAAGAACCCTTCCTATCATCTAACACATTAGAGGTTGTGGTTTGTGCAAACCAACCTTGAAAATTGGGAAAAATTTGAGAGAAATTTTGTGGAAAAAATGGCAAAATTGTTTTGGCCTTTTTTTTTTTTTCTTCCAGCTTGATCAACCTCTGTGGGATCACTCCATGTCTTAGATAACTCCGCTACGTGGGAGTTATATATTTTTATTTATTTAATTAAATAAAAAATAATATTTATTTATTTAAATAAATAAATAACTAATTTAATCAACTAAATATAACTTAATTAATAAATTCATTTAAATCATATTTAAATGAACATCTCTCATATAACCGATAGTTTTAATTCAATTAATTTAATTAAATCGAATTTAATTAAATTGAATTAAACCAAACAATCAATTAATTCTCCAATTAATCAATTATCAAATTAAATGTCTAACATTTAATTTAACTTTTATTTTAATCAAATTCAACTATATTTTCCCCATAACATATAGTTTTTAATGCACATCTTATATGCATTAATTATAACCAATAGTTTTAATGTGAATCTAATTCATATTAAATTAATATTTAAACTAGTTCAAATATTTAATTCTCTTATAAATTTAATTTTGAATCGTGTCCAAAATAAATTTATGTTGGGTTTTATATCCTAAAATTCGTCGTTTGTAATTTATGGTTTTATTCTCAATAAAGTTGTTATCGAGGTTTATTCAGTAAAGTTGTTATCAAATATGTGAATTACATTTAAATCCAATAAACTTTGAACCCATGGATATATGGTGAATACTTAGACTTTATATGATAAAAAGTGGATCAAGTTTAAGTAATAGCCAAAATGGTCGATAGTATATGGATAAAGGTTGGGTACCTTATCCTGGGAACACTATGGATACAAACCACTTAGTATTTGATACTAACGATATGATCCTAAATGGTTCATGTAGAGACATATGAATGGGGGTATCCTATGCAATGAGTTTGCATAAGACTGGATTAAAAAATAATCTCGTTTACTTTATAACACTGTTTACTATTAAAATTGATTATTTCAACCTGATGACCTAAGTAACTCGATCTTAATCCTGAGCTAACTATAAACTCCTGTTTGTTTGAGATTGTCCTTTCATCTGCATGGGTGAGAGTGGCAAGTTTTCCGACTCAATATGCATCGCATTTTAGGGATAAGATCAGACAGATAACTGAGACATGTCCTGCAAGATGAAATTCACTCCTTCCTTATTAAAGGATAGTAGATAAGTAGTTCCCTTAAGTACTAAATCCAGGTCTTGAACAAGGGGCCCTACCCTCTCATTGGCCCGAGAGGGACTCGGTTTGTTGGTTGGACCACAAACCAATTGTTCATTAGAAGATTAGTGGGACTTAAGAAACAAGAAGTAATCATAGGGGTAAAACGGTATTTTGACCCAGCTGTAATTACGAACAACTTGTGAAGGATCGACTAACTAATTATTGTTATCTCAAATGGACAAAAATATATCTACAGTGAAGAGAGTGCAACTATTGGGCTTTAGTGGAGTGACTCAGTAGTTAACAAATGTTAATTAACTAGGTTAAATAGTTTAACCAGTTAATTTCAGATTCTTAGAGCTCATGATCTGTAGGTCCATTAGGTTCCCTTGTTAACTTGTTGTCTAAATCTTAGAATAGTATATTGAGACAATTTGAAGTGTTCAAATTTAGAAAAAGGAGCATTTTTATGATTTGGTTCGTTTAATTGAGAATGAGACGAATTGAGATTTTTAATAATATTTAAATGTGATTTAAATATTATACCTGTGAATATTCATTGAGTTTGAAATTGTCGGAAAAGTTGAAAAGTATGAACTTAATATTAATTTAATATAATTAATTAATTAGTTAATTAATTACTATTTAAATTAATTATATTTGATTGAAATTTTGATTTATGAAATCAAAATTGATTTCTCACTTTTTCAATTGAGAACATAAATCTTTCATTTTTCGGTTGCATGGTGAAAGAGGAGGTGGAGACCTCTCCTTCACATGCAAATTCAACCTTCTTCAAACTTTCAATTCACCAAGTGATGTGTCATTGAGCATGGATTTTGGAAATGCATGAGATTCTCTTTAAATAACTAAGATAAAGCTGAAGGAAGGGTCGGCTTTTTTGAACAAAGTAACTTTACGTAACTTTACGGGAAATGTGATTTCTCTCTACCAAAATTGTGTTCTTCACATTTTTTGCTCCAATTTTCTACTCAAATTTGGACCCAACCATCCGTTCTAAGGCCCGAGAATAATAAGGTAACTATAGTGGTGGTCAATGAACATTTTGTGATTAGTTTTTGGAGGTTCTCGGGGAGAATTTTGAGCTACAACAAGTAAGTGTTACTACTTTTGTATCTCAATTCATCTAAGCATGTTTTTCCTTTAAATCGATGTAATTAGAGTGCTTCGCATCCTAATTTCTTCCGCTGCATGTTTTCTAACTCCTTCAATTTATACTATAAAGTTTAATTGAAATATAAACTTTATATTATAATGTATCATTATACATTATACTATTTTCCTATGTGAATTTGAACATTTCAAATTCCATTCAAGACTTAATTACCTCAATACCCTTTACAAGCTAGGAAGAGGATCTAATGGACCTACAGATCAAAAGCTCCAACGATATGAGATTGATTGGCTAAACTCATTAGCCACATTAATCAATATTCATTAACTGTGGGTACACTCCACTAAAGACCCACAGCTGCACTCTTCTCACTGTAGATGTATTTCTGTGTCCATGGATATAAACCAATAACAGCAAATTAATCATTCACAAGTGTTTGTAACGTCAGCTGGGTGAAATTACCGTTTTACCCCTATGTTACGTCTCGATCCTTAAGTACCCATGCTGCTCTAATGAATAACCTATTTATGGTCCAACCATTAAACAAAAATCCCTCTCGAGCCAGTGAGAGGGTAAAGCCTTTTGTTCAAGTTCCGGAGACACCAGTTAAGGGAACACTCACTTACTTACCCTAAAGTTGTGAATAAGTGAAATCAATCTTAATAATTATGTTCCCAGCTCTCCACTCAGTTTTGTCCCCAAAATTGTAGGCATATTGACTCGACAAACTGGCCAATCTCACCGATACAAATCAAAGGACAATCCCTCGTCAACAGAAGTTCGTAATACACTCAGGATTAAGACTAAGTTGCCTAGGGTATCTTATTGAAATGGAAACCTAACTAGTCAATGGAGTTACTATTTCAAGGTCTGGTCTTATGAAAACTCATTACATAGGATATCCCCACTTGCATGTCATCTACATGAACGCGTTGGATCATTGTGTTTGTATCAAATACAAAGTGGGTTGTATCCATAGTGTTACTAGTATAAGTTATCGAACCTTATCCCTATGCTATAAACCCTGTAGGTTGTATCTTGATCATTGATCCCCGTATGTCTCTACATACTGTTCAAGAGACATAAGACATCCAAGGATATTAGTTTATTGGATTTCAGGGTTATTAAGAGAAAACAAATATAACATAATCAACCATCTGCACTCAGGGCATAAAACCCAACAGTAATTAGGACAACTGGTTGCATTTCCAATCAATTGAGCTAGACATAGATAAGAACCTAAAATTACGTTTTAATACCTTGATGATCAAAATTACTTTGGTCCACTCCAATCCTTTAAGCTAGAACGTCTTTATCAATTGCATTTCTATCTTTGCTTTTTAACATTTTATTTTCATGCAACACCTATATTCTATTCCATACCCCCCCCCCCCCCCCCCCACACACACACGCACACTTACACTTTGTACTTTAACTGAAAGTGAGCTTCAAGGAGCTAATCTTTCGTGCTTCCCTACAGTAATTATAAATATTATTTGGTTGGGTCTTTTGGGAGCGATATTACGCCATCAACCATGAAGAGAGAGAAGAAAAATGGTGAAAATGCCCTAGGGCCAGCGTAGAGTAGAGCGCAGCTATACTTTGCTCTATGCTCAAGGGAAGAGAGCAAATATGGTGAGATCACAACGACGTTCCCCTAGAGTACAACTACGCTCTGAACTAACGAAAACAAAAGGGCGCATGTTGCGCTCACGCAACGTTTAGTGTCGCTACGCTCGAGGTTGACACTATGACTTCTATCCAAAGCGTAGTGACGCTCTAACTTAGCGCAACAATGCTCTCCCCTCGATATAAATTGTATTTTTTTCGATTTATAAATTATCATCTCAATTCTCTCGGGTGTTCAGCCCAAAATCCCATTTTCTCTTCTTCTTTTCTCTTTCACTCTACTTTTCTCCATTTTTGGGTGTGTTGGATGATTGTAAAGCTTATCTTTGACCGATCTCGTGGCTAAGTGAGTTGCTAGCTTAGGTTTAGGTGAAACCCATGGATCGATTTTGAGGCTTTTTGTTCTTAATCCATATTTCTCTTTTATTTTCTATGGTTCTTGAATTTATTTGAATATCTATGATTAAATGTATGATATGTAAGGTTCACTGTCCAACCATTTTCACCAAAGACGGCCTAGACGAGGTTCTTGCGTAGGCAAAGCATCCCGAACTCGCTTGCTACCTGGAAAAATTAGAAAAAAATGGAAAACGTGAGCTAGAGCCCCGTGAGTGACAAGTTTTGTAAAACGAGCTTTGTTATAAAACAGGCATGTTACATTTGTACACATAAAACAAGGATTCAACATAATAGTTCAAACTAACATATCTTTGCACAAATGTATCAATCTCATAAATTCGATTTTCAAACCGTATATAATCGTTTTCCAGAAGGATTTAAACAGTAAACCGTTTGGTTTCTCAATCTTTTCTCTTAGTTTAGGCGGAGCAAGGCTCAACGCTCTCAACGTCGAAAACAACCTTAGTTGGGGGTGGAGCAAGGCTCAACACACCCAACGTCGAAATCATCCCTGGCTCGATGCGGAGCAACTTGATGCACCAGCCAAATTAACCTCTATGTGCACATAGGAATATGGCGGGCTGTCCAAGTACCTTCTCCATGTCCATCAGTACTGGGTCTTGGGGAAATTCACGTGCCTTCTTATGTCCTTGAGTACTGAGCCTCCTCTAAAACATCTTATCAATCAGTTTACATAAATAGTTCATATGAAACTTTTCCATGAAAAATCAGATATAACACGATAAACAACATTTCACAACATGCCATTCAGTATCTTATAGAAAACGAATAAAACATGCCTTGTGAACAATTTCATCAATCATTATGCTTTCTAAAACAATTCATCGCAAACCATATCTTATAAGAATATTTTCAATAAAAATTAATTTGAAGGAGAAAGGTGTCACTCACAATTTGTCCTTAGGCCCTGAGCGGATTATATGCCTTTCCGAGCTCTTCTTGGCCTATAAATACACATTCCTCACGTTACGCTTCCCTTAAACTTCCTTTACATGATCATTAAATGCGCATACTTAAACTCTAATCATGATTCACCACCGAGACTCCCTTTCTTTTCTAAAATAAACATAATAAGCGAGATTCTATGTCACTAGCAAGATTACCAACGAGATTTCACCTTACTAGCGAGATTACTAGCGAAATTACGCAACAGATACACGGCACTAGCGACACCAGAATAAGCGAGACTAGCGAGATTACCAGAGGAGCGACACTGAGCGAGAGTCAGCGAGATTTATGAGACAAAAACCTCCTCTGCACTACCAGCGAGATTCGTGTCGCTACTCACGCTCCAAATTTCTCAGCGATACCAGCTTCCTGACGACACCCGACAGCAGAGTTTCCTCCTTTTCTCTTTGTTCTCACTTCTGTCAGTTCAAAGTCACATGTCCAGCCAGATTTAGAACTTCTTTCCTTCTGCAAACTTGTAGAGAAACATGTTTTCTAGCTTACCTCAAATTTTCGTGGCTTAACTCGTCCTGGTTCGTCAGATATTGCAAGTTTTCTCCGCGCTACTACAGATTGCACAGAAATTTTGTATCAGTACTTCCAGCTAAACGTTTACATGTTTCTATTCCATTTCAACTCAGGCACCCTTCATAAAGGTTGTTCAAAATTGAGTCAACTTACTAACCTCAAAATTTCAACCTTAGACTCGATCTCTTCGATTCACTCTACTCCAAACATCAGGCGTCATCCAGTCCGTGCGTCCACGAACAGCGTTCTATCCTAGCTTAGATTTTAACACTAACACGAGTAGATTCCCCTCCAAAATCCACCGGGACACCCATTTCTACTTCCCTTTGTAGTACGTCTGAAAAGTGAAACCGACTCAAGTTCTCGAAGTGTCTAAAATGATTAAATATTTAATTCATTTTCCTTTATATATATCACTGACTTAAGCTCTCGAAGTGTCCAGAATGATTGAATATTAATTTATTTACTTTTATATATATCACCGACTTAACCCTCCAAGGCAGGCTGCCGCACTGGGTTTTCCTTTCTTACTTCAACGCAAGGCACCAATAACACCACCTACCCTAACGCCTTCATCAATCAACCACGCTCAACGCATGGTGCCCTTAACGCCTCCTATCTTCAGCGCATGCAACACAGTCATTCACACCACTATCTTTGTCGTGTCAAGACCACTCTGTCTTCGACGCAGAGTGACTTCAGCACATGGTTGTCTTCGACGCAGAGTGACTTCAGCGCGTGGTTCAAGCACATTTCTTACCCCGCCAATGATCACTTATCCTTCGATGCGGGCAGCTACTTCAGCTCACAACCCTTCGTGATTCAATCAACAACGCATGGTTTCTCAAATAGATCAACTTTCCTCTTCATTCACCAACGCATAGTCTTGGCCAACACTTAGCCAAAATTTTGCTCTCCAAAAATTTTTGCTCTCATTCTCGACTACTTCCTATGCGTCCACCTTTACTATGCGTTACCTCAGTCTTGACCATGCGTCCAACATGGTCTTTTATTTCTTTCCTTCAGACTTTTCAACGCATCGGTTTTTAGAAGTTGGATGTCACATGATGCCTCATCAACCTTCATTCATTTTTTGATAGCTAGAGATTAGGGATGCTCTAATTTGTTTTTAGTCTAAAATGGGCAAAGTCCAAAGCATGCTTGTTGTGAATTCTAGGTTGTTTAGAATAACCATTTTACATATTGCATGACTAGGATGTTTCAGAAACACAATCGATTAGTAACTTAGGGCTATCTAGGTTATTAATCATCTTAGTTGAACCTATCAAGCTTAATGCGATTGTTTCCTTGTTATGGACGTTATCGAACCCAAACAACTAAACAATTAGTCTATTAAGGAATTAATTAAAGTGAATGTGAGATTTCTATGACCTCTATCAAACCCAATTAATCGAGCATTTGTTTTAACTAAGTGATTAATTAGTAATTTAGGCACTTAACTTTGGGCTATCCGGGCAAGTTAAATCGAGAGAGACAATCCTGAGTAATCATATAATCAATTGAACAATGGGTGGATCCTAAGTCCTGAGCTAATCATTTCCTTTTACTTTTCTTGCACTTTTATTCTTTTTGCAATTTACATTCTCCTACTTTATTCAAACAACCCCCCTGGTTTTTACTACTTTGTATAAACCAATTCAAACAACCTCCCTCGCAATTCACATGCTTAAGTCCAGAAACATAAATCCAAGTTATTTTCTCTCAAAAACAACCTTTTCTCATGCAACTCAATTGATTACTAATTTCTTGAAACCAATACAAATTACATGGCATTAAGAGTAGTCTTTAGCAACCTTTATTGTTAACCTAACTATTTTCATGATAGATTAACAACAATTCATTGTTATATATCTAGTTAAACATACAACCTCTCAACCATACATCTAACCTAACATTCGAAGATGGTCGATCAACAAGAATTAAACAAAATAACAATGAAAAGCATAATCATCACAACAAACCCATGAATAGTCTACAATATTAACATAACTTCATAAACAATTCATCAAAACCCTAAAACTATAGAGCTTAGCCACTCATAGCTTTAAGCAACATGTTCATAAACAAATTAAGCATAGAAAAAGTGTAAAGAAATAAAAACTCTACTAGGAAGAAGCCCTTGATTAAGGAGGAACCGCCAATATGTCCTTCAGTCTTCACGTTGGGAACTTAAACGACACCACAACTCAATCTCGAACTCTTCTCTCTTCTTTGCAACTCACTCACTCTTTGAAACTCTTTTGGTGTGTTTTTTTCTAATTTCTTCATGTCTAGGGCTGCTGAAAACCCTCCAATTTATAGACTTGACCGCTTAAAATTCTTTCCAAAATTGCATATTCTTCAAATATGGAAAACTGGCGCGCGCAACGCTGGTCAATGGCACCGCGGCGCTGACCGACATTGCAAGGTGGCGTCGCCGCACCATTGACCAGCACCGCGGCGCTGTGCATCATGGAAACCTACCCTTGGCACCGTGCCGCAGCATAATGATGGTGGCGCTGCGCTAAGACAAACGCTGCTCTTGGGAAAAAGTGTCGTACCGGCGCCGTAGCGCTGCCCTATTTTTGGGAGATTTGGATTTTTCTTCTCTTTTTCACTGGATTCTGGTTCGGTTTTTAACTTTTGGCTTTCACTTCTAATTTTCTTTATTTTGTCTTGAAAACCACTAGCAAACACATGAAATCTAATATACACTCCCTTAATTTGAGAGAATAGAAAGCACTTTTCAAGTATTTTTCAAATACCCGGGGATAGGAACGGATTTGACTAAATGATCATTGAATATTAAACATCAAGACAAATTACCTATGAATGCACAATTAAATGACATCAAATGTCACTAGATGCTCCTAATCATCAAATTAAGCAAGCATAATTTGAACTAAACTTGATTCAATTATCTAGAACGATAGCTTTTTCAACAATGAACCAAATTTACATTAAGCAGAGTTTAATTGTGATGAATGAAAGGTAGGAAAGCTTAGGCTAACATTTGATTATAGATTGGATTCAATTAACTCATAAAAACCTAATTGATGGAAAAGTCCTCAAATAAAGCCTCTACTAATTGATCATGCAACTTAATCCGTAATCATGCTCAATGCCAAACAAATTTTGCAATTAAAGAGGAAATTATCAAGAGTTGTCAATTCAATCTAATAACCTCAATAAAGATTAAAATTAGAACCCAATCAATTCATGGTAATCAATCTAATAAAATTTGAAACAAATTCTCAAGAAATTCAAGACTAAAATCTATCTCAAGTACACTTACCTTAGCCAATTATCCTCATTAAGCACAATCTACAAGTCTTTGAGTGATTACAAATGGAAATGGAGAAGAAAAGGGAGGAGAAGATGAATAATGGCAGCAAAAATGATCTGAAATGGTGGCTGAAAGTCGGGTTCTCGCTAAAAATGACCTAAAAATCACATTATATATAAAATTCGTCGGAGCATCACTGCACTCTTCAGCAGCGTCACTACGCTCGACAAAGAAGTCAGCTCGGTCTCGAGTGTAGCAACCCTGAGCGCTGTGCTGCGAGGCGTGCACATGCATTCTGTTCTCTGTCAAACTTTGGAGCATTGTTGTGCTCCCCTGGGGCATCGCGAAGCTGCAACCATTTTTGCTCTCTGGTCCTCAGCGTAAAGCTTAGCATAAATGCGCTATCCAAAGGCATTTGGTTTATGCTTATGAAGCTTCGTTTTGGCTCGATTTTGCACTAATTTGACCCTAATGGTCTGTCTCACTACGTTAACGCTCAAAGCCTACAAATTTTAGGAAATAACACGATAAAATGATAAAACGAGCTTGAATAAAGCCGGGAGAGATAACTCTTTTTAGGAGCTATCACCACCCAAAATATAAACCAATACTATGGCATTGGATGTTGCGTATGATTTTTATACCTATGGTTGTATGAATTTTTTATCTCGTTATATATAGTTAAGATTTCGATAAACTTGAGATGACCAACAACATTGGGTAGGTTTAAGTTAAGTAGTTGTCACCTCGGAATAGGTGATTATAACATGCGCTAAATCGACACAAAACATGTGGCAAGTGTACATAATCTTACAGTAGGCAATGAGTTAATTATCGTTTTCTAAAGGGAGTATTGAGATCTTTTACTAGACTACAATGGACTTGCATGAATTCAAAATAACATAATTAAAACACTCTTAATGAGGTTTTAGTTTATCTTAATGAGGAAAACAACCCAAGACGACAAAGATGTTGGGTTTTATGTCCTAAAACTCGTTGTTTGTAAATTATGAAACTTATTCTCAATAAAGTTGTTATCAAGATTTATTCAATAAAGTTGTCATTGAATATGTGAATTTTTTTTATTAAAATCCAATAAACTAAGAACCCCTGGCTATTAGGTGAATACTTAGACTTTATGTGTTGACATAGAAGTGGATCAAGTAAGTAATAACCATTTTAAATGCACAAATCGTTTCCTTAACTAATGCTATTAGTCAATTGTCAGCAGGGAATAAGCCATCGATTGTAACAATGGCAACTTGTAACATTGGAGATAAGAATAGCAGAACAGTGAGATTTGATGAATTTGGGAGAAGATTTTCTTCTGTATTATCAATATCAATTAGGGCAAGAATAGTGCCCTTTATATACAGAAAAGAATCCAAACAAATGTGCAAAAAATAATAAAAATAATAAAAATAATACTAATATTTTGTGAGGACCAGTAACAGATGGCAAGCCTACATTTAATGAGAATAACAAACCATAACAAATTTACTATCTGGAAGTTTCTTTCATATTTGGCATTTCTGGCTGACGTGGCAAGTCTGACTGTGATTTGGCTTCCTTTGACTTGCTGACCTTCTCCAGCTGGACTTTCTTCCTAATATCCCCCCTCAAACTTGGGGGAAGTTCAACTACTCCAAGTTTTTCATGAAGACAGTAGAAGTGAGAGTGGGACAGTGATTTTGTAAGACAATCAGCAAGTTTCTCAGTGGTGGAACATAGCGTATATCAAGGCGACCTCTGAGCACTTGGTCCTGAACAAAATGAACATCGATTTCAATATGCTTTGTTCGGGCATGAAACACTGGATTGGCAGTAAGGGCATTTTCACTTAAGTTATCACACCAAAGGATTGGTTTCAGTGATGATTGAATCCAAACAATTTCAGATGTAGTGTGAGCAAGTGCTCTATACTCCGACTCAGTGCTGGACCGAGCCACAGCTGTCTACTTTTTGGATGACCACGAGACCAAATTACCTCTAATAAAGACACAGTACGCCGTCACCGATTTTCGATCATCGATATTTGAGGCCTAATCAGCATCGGAGAAGGTAGAAACTTGCAAAGTAGGACTCGATTGAAAGAACACCAAAGTGTTTGGTACCACTGATGTACTGCAAGACTCTTTTGACAGCCTGCCAATGAACATCAGTAGGGCATTGAAGGAACTGACTTAGATGATTTACAATATACGCGATATCCGGTCGAGTATGCGTGAGGTATTGTAGAGTCCCAATTATACTTCGATAAATAAAAAGATCATCCAAGGGATTGCCATCAGTTTTGGACAAAAGTTTACCCTGAACACTTGGAGATGCAATAGGTTTAACATCAGACAACTTCAATTTATGGAGTAGGTCATCAACATATTTTGCTTGGTTCAAAATAAAACCAGATTCAAGGTAATGAATTTGAATTCCAAGAAAGTAATGGAGTCTTCCCAAATCCTTTAAGACAAATGTCTTGTCCAACTTTTGTATAAGACTCTTCATTAAGAAGGAGCTACTGCCAGTGATAATTACATCATCAACATAGACCAATAAGAATACAACCTCAGCGCTGGTATGTAGAATAAAGAGAGATGTATTTGACCATGAGTTGTAGAATCCCCAATTAAGAAGAACAGTTCGCAAGGCAGTATTTCAAGCCCGTGGTGCTTGTTTAGGCCATAGAGGGCCTTCTCCAATTTGCAGATATAATTCGAAAATCGAGTGTCAACATATCCCGGTGGTTGAGCCATGTAAACATCCCCTATCAACTGCCCATTGAGAAAGGCGTTATTGAAGTCGAGATGACGAAGTTCCCAGCCTTTTGTAACAGTAATTGCTAGAACCACCCTAATTGTTGAAGCTTTTGCAACTTGACTATACGTTTCAAAGAAATCAATCCGGGGGTGTTGTTGAAATCCCTTGGCAACTAGACGGGCTTTGTATCGTTGAATGGAACCATCTGCATTACGCTTCAATTTAAAAACCCATTTGTTTCCCACAACATTAAATTTAGGAGAGGGAGGAACAAGTTTCCACGTACCGTTCTGCAAAAGTGTCGTATATTCGGCATCCATAGTCGCCTTCCATTGTGGCGTTGACAAGGCGTCACGGACTCGCGTTGGTTCAATCGTGGTCCAGTTAGTGACCGATTGAGACACCCAAGCCTTTGGTTTAAAAATACCGACCTTGTTGTGAGTAATCATTGGATGCATTGGTGGAGGAGGAGAATGAGTAGGTGGGAGCGGTGGGGATGAAGTGCCGGTGGGAGAAGGATGAAGAGGAGAAGTAGAGGTATGGTCTATGTTATTGTTTAACTGGGGGGAATCTGGTGTGGAGTGGGCTGGGGAAATATCAAAGAGATCAAGTGGAAGGACTTGGGCCGATGGAGAGTGGGGAGAAGTTGGGTTACTATTATAGATCATGTGTGGGCCGGGTTGGGATATGAGAGGAGGAACATTCGGTCAAAGGAGTTTGGGCCTGTGAGGGTACATTGGTGGGTAAGGGAAGATTTGTGATAATAGGCTAGAAGATGAGCTGATGGGTCTGGATCACTGGTGGTTGTTGATTTTGGGCCATAGCATAGGGAAATTCTGATTCATTAAACCGGACATGTCTTGAAACATACAGTCTCCCCGATGGGCTAAGGCATTTGTATCCTTTGTGTAAAGGACTCAACCCAAGATAAGTACATTTTTCAGAGTGATATTGAAGTTTATAGGCTTGATATGGACGGAGACACGGATAGCACGTGCAGCCAAAGACCCTAAGACCATTAAGATCAATTTTAGTTTTAAAGAGTAATTCAGTAGGAGACTTACCATGGAGAACAGGAGTCAGTAACCGATTAATCCGATAAGCCATAGTAAGAAAGGCATCTCACCAAAAGGAAAGAGGAAGAGATGCTTGGGCCATCAAAGTAAGTCCAGTTTCAACAATATGTCGATGCTTTCTCTCAGCCCGTCCATTTTGGGCTGAGGTATAAGGACAGGCCAACCTTGTAATAATTCCCATGTCAACCCATAGTTGGTGAATTTTAAAATATTCTCCTCCATTATCAGATTGCAGAATTCTAATAGTAGTATTAAATTGATTTCGCACCATTCTAATAAAGTGAAGAACAGCCGAATGAGCATTGCTTTTTAATTTGAGAGGGTAAACCCACACAAAGCGGCTAAAATCATCAAGAAATGACACATAGTACCGATACCCATGAGTTGAAAGGACCGGAGCTGGCCCCCAAACATTGGTATGAATGAGACCAAAAATATCAGTGGCGTGCGCAGAGATTTGGAAAATGGAAGAGCATGAGACTTCCCCATTTGACATAAATCACAAAAAAAAACATTTCTTCTTTAGACTTAGGAGACAAATTACAACCTCTAAGTATATAATTCAAAACTTTAGAAGATGGATGTCCCAGACACTGATGCCAAACAGTCCGAGAAGTAACATTAACACTAATGTTGGTTAAAGTGAATGTTGTTGTGTTATTTATGTTCACCAACTGTTTGCCTTTACTTTCTCCATTCCTTACAATTGTGGCTCCTTCCAACCGGTAAAGACCATCATTATCCTCCCCTTTCAACAGTGTGTTGCCTGTAGCCTTGTCCTTAATAAAACAACAGTCACCATGAAATTCGATAAAAATTGCATTATCTTTAGGTAATTGTAAAACACTAAGAAGGTTTTTAGCGATAGCAGGCACACACTATACATTATGAAGATTAAGGCTATTTTTCCCATCAAACAACAAAAAATTACCAATATAAGATATGCATAATTGCTCACCGTCGCCCACAATAACTCGCTCATTACCTCCATATTCAACAAGATTTTGGATATTATTGTAATCGGCTGTGACGTGATTGGTGGCTCCACTGTCGGCGTACCAATTTGGATCGCACATAGTTTCAAGGGTGGTAGTAAAGGAACTGGAATTTTGTGTAGTCACAAATGCAGATGGATTATTATTGTTAATATTACCAGAGTGGCCTCCATTTCCTCGACCATTTCCAGCGCAGGGGAGAACTTTTTTTCAAAGCGATGATAGCAAATAACAGCAGTGTGACCATACTTACTGCAAACTTGACAAATTGGACGATTGTTACCTCGTCCCTGGCTTCTTCCTCGAGTTCCACCATTTTCGCCAGTGGTGTTGCTTCCATTTCCTTGTTGCCCATTAAAATGTTGCTTGAAGTTGGGGTTCGGTGGAGTTTTTGACCCATTAATGTTTCGATTAAAGATATCATTCACAGCAATGCTTTTGATTAAATGTGCTGGACGTTTTCACAGCATTTTTGATGCCCCAATTGTTTCTCGTAAGATAGAAGTTTAGATTGCCTATCCAGCCATGAGATGCCAGGCTTACCTTGTATCCCAACAACTATACGATTATACTCATCATCAAGGCCAAGGAGTACCTGCAAGATCAGAGCCCTGGTTGTAATCAGACTCCCTGCCTGTGCAAGATTATCAGAGTGAGCTTCATAATTCGAAGATATTCACTCATTTTAGTGTTACCTTTCCGCGTTTGCTGGAAAATTTGGCGGAGATAGTCTTCTTCGGCCCTTGATTGTACACCAAAGAGTTCTTGAATGGCCTCCCAAAGTTCCTTTACACTTTCGAATCCTATGAGCTGTACAGCAACCTCTGAAATCATCGAATTATAGAGCCAACCCAACAGTAGTTGATCGACGGTGATCTAAGCTTCATACGCCAGATTCAGAGTGCGCTTAACAGATGAACTTACAGCTTCATCTAATACCATTTAAGAACTTGAAACACCTTCGGTATTAACCACAATGGGTGTTGCGTTTTCATTAGATCTTGGAAGAAACATGGGAGGACATGAATTCTTACCTGAGAGATGACCCTCGAGTTTGTAGCTTCGAAGAATGGGTAGAGCCAGAGTCTTCTATAGCAAAAAATTTCCTCTCTCAAGCTTTGTGCTCGTGATTTGATTAAGAAGTTGATTCAATGAGGGATTGTTGAATTTTTTTAGTTCAGGGCCACTTGAACTTCTGGTAGACATGGCGCTAGCCTTTATATGCTTTGATACCAAGATAAAAATAGCAGAATAGTGAGATTTGATGAATTTGGGAGAATATTTTCTTATGTATTATCAATATTGATTAGGGCATGAATAATGCCCTTTATATATAGTAAAGAATCCCAACAAATGTGCAAAAAATAATAAAAATAATACTAATATTTTGTGATGACCAGTAACAGATGGCAAGCCTACATTTAATGAGAATAACAAACCATAACAAATTTACTATCTGGAAGTTTCTTTCATATTTGGCATTTCTGGCTGACGTGGCAAGTCTGACTGTGATTTGGCTTCCTTTGACTTGCTGACCTTCTTCAGCTGGACTCTCTTCCTAATAGTTGATACATCTTGGAGACCACTAATCTCAAAGAGATTAACTACGTGCATTGATTCAACAAATACCATGGACAATTTCATTTTCCTTAGTTTCAATCTCAATAGGCGCAACAACCTACTCATTACCATTCAAGTTTGCATAATCATGAGAAGAAGTCATCTATGGAGGACTTACTTACTGAATTTATCAAAGAATTAAGAAAAGACCAACTTATTAGATAACACTATTACGAGCCACAAGAAGGCCATTTAGAATATGGAAATACATATTAGTGAGATGGTGATAACTATGAGTGTCATGCAGAAGGGTAAATTTCCCAGTTGTATAGAGAAAAACCCATAGGAAGATTGTAAAGCAGTGACTCTCAAAAGTGGGAGGAATCTAGCTGGTCCAGTTCTGATGGAGGAAGAAGAGCACGTGGTTGTGGAACTTGAAGTAGATGTTGTAGGAAAATGCTGAAGAAAGGTGGAGGAGGTGCCTAAACCTTTTGCTACAAGGAGAATTTCTAATTATTCCTAATAACATCTTTTATCCTTAACGATTTAGATGAGCAATCCACTAAATTTTTAGAAATTTTCAAAAAGCTTCACATAAATATTCCTTTTGTATATGTGATTGACAAATGCCAAACTACATAAAGTTTATGAAAGATGTTTTGTCAAAGAAGAAGAAATTTGAAACAAGACCGTGAGCTTAACTGAGGAGTACAGTGCCATTCTGCAAAAGAAGCTGCCTAAAAAATTAAAAGATCCCGGGAGCTTCACAAGTCCTTGTACTATAGATGATCTGATGGTAAGTAGAGCTTTCTGTGATTTAGGTCCTTAATAAATTTGATGTCGTTATCTGTGTACATGGAGTTGAAAATAGGGAAAATGCAGCCGGCAACGATCTCACTTCAGCTAGCAAATTGTTCTCTTACTTACCCGTAGTATAGTGGAGGAAGTGCTGGTTAAAGTTGATCAGCTCATCCTCCCGATAGATTTTGTTGTGCTAGATATGGAAGAGGATGCAGAAGTCCCAATCATCTTGGGATGGCCACTTGCCTCAACAAGGTAACAAGGTAAGCTCACCTTAAGAGTAAATGATGAAAAGGTAATATTTAACATCTATAGATCTCTGAAATATGCAAACCATGATCTTGCCATAGTATAGATGTTGTGGATAGAAATGTAGCTGAGTTTAGAGAGTTAGTCTTGTCTGCGAATCAGTTGAGTCAGAGCATGCTAAACTATGATATTGGTAAGATAGATGTTTTAGACGATGATGCTGCATTTTATTCTAAATGTTTGGATTATTTGTCTATTAGTTATGCTAAACCTGATTTAATATCTCTTATGTCTGTGAGTGAACATAAAACAAACACACCACCCAGTGTGGAATTAAAAGAGTTATCTGCATCTTTACGATATGCCTTTCTAGGAGAGTCTTCTACTTATCCAATCATTATTTCTTCAAAATTGAATGAAGTAGAGGAGGAAAAATTGTTAAGAGTCTTGCGAGAGCATAAGTTAGCTTTAGGGTGGTCAATTAGTGACTTGAAAGGTATTAGTTCATCTATTGTGATGCATAAAATACTGATGGAGGATACCTGTTGTGTTGAAGTTTATTTTTAAAAGAATGGTTAATTTATCCTTATGTCGTATTTGTAATGTAAAGAAATTTTCTCAATTAAATGCGAGTTTTCCTATCAAAATCTAAGTGCAAGTCTTTGATAGGGTTCCTAAAGAGTCTAATGTCAAATGCAAGGATTTGAAATAAGTGAATGTTAAGACTTTGTTGACTTGATACGATTTTCTATACAAATGAGGCGTTGAAAAGAAAGCATTGAAAAATCTTTAACTAATTAATTACAGGTGAATATATACAAGTGTGAAGATGAGTGGATGATCATGGAAGATGATGTTGCGTGGAATGTGATGATAATGAAAAATGTTAAGTACAATTTCAATCAAACAGCAGGAGTTGAGGAATGGAAAAATCAATTGAGAAAGTAGGGTTGAGAGGAGCTCACTAACATTTTCTTAAATCATGCATAAGTAGGCGTTCATATCCAAAACTCTAAAAGTTGAGAAATCACCTCTCGATACTTATAAGCCACATTTATCTTATCTCTAAGACGGATGCAAAGTTTTTTAGACAAATGATTAATTTTATCTCTAAAGCTAACTTTTTTCTTATTTAAGATGAAATAGTTAATCACTTACTCTCTCAAGCAGTTATCACTCTTACTTAAATCTATTTGTCGATAGATTCATGGAAGATTTTTAGCACACATCAAAACTAGATAAACGCTACTTATCTAAGAACTTGGAAAATGTTAGTTTAATTCACTCAACCCATTGGGAAATTAGTTAGTCATGATAGAAAATGAAAGTGATATTGAAAGCAATCTGATTTATATTGAAGAAATCGTGAGTCTTTCGAAATCACTATCTTAATACAAATGAGAATTGTCTAGAAAATAAAGCACAGTGTTGAAAGAATAATGTCAAGTCATCGATTGCAACATCTTTCTTCCGGAGGCTTTAGATGATGGCTGTTTGAAGTATTTGCACAAATGGAGGGAATGAACTCTCACTTTCCGAGAGGTAAAACTAAGCTCTCACTTAGAATTTCTCGAAGAGAAGGTCGATGTTGAAAATGGAAATGGAGGTGAAGAAGATTCGGAAGAACTTTCACTATTTCGTCTCCCTCTTTCGAACTTGAATTCTTGGGGGCTATTTATAGGTTTCCAAAAGGTAGTTCTCATAATTGCCTGACATCTTTGCATTTATTTTCATGCTCTGCTACGCAGACTACTTCATGTCACAAGTTCATTGGCTATGTCATGACTTTGTCAAATCAGTCGCCCACTTGCATTTTGACATGACAACCACCGCCCAAGTGTTCATCGATTCTTTTTGTTCATTTTAATCTGTACCGATATTTATGTTGCTCATAACTTATCACATCCAAATGCTTAAGGGCTTTGTAAATATCGAATGTTACTTCCTCATCTTTAAGTTTGAATGTAAGCTTTCCATCTTGTACATTGATAACGGCCCTTTCGGTGGCGAAGAAAGGTCTCTCAAGAATTATAGGAATTTTGGCATCTTCCTCCATGTCTAATATCACAAAATCTGCTAAGAAGATAAACTTGTCTACCTTGACCAATACATCCTCCACAATGCCATAGGGACGAGCAAATGATTGATCGACCATTTGCAAGGAGATCGTAGTTGGTTGCACCTCTCCACCATCGAGCTTCTTGAACACAGATAAAGACATTAAGTTAATAGAAGTTCCAAGATCACAAAGTGCTTTAGTCACCAAATTATTGCCTAAATAACAAGGAAAAGAGGAAGTCCCTGGATCTTTTAACCTTTTGAAGCAATTTTCTTTGTAGCACCGCACTACACTCTTCAGTGAATGCTACCATCTCATAGTCCCCATATTTCTTCTTTCTAGACAAAACATCCTTCATGAATTTGGCATACTTAGCATTTGTTCTAATGCCTTTACAAAAGGGATGTTAATTTGAAACTTTTTGAATATATTTAGGAATTTAGAAAATTGGGCATCAACCTTTTTCTTTTGAAATCTCCGAGGAAAAGGTAAAGTATTAGGGGTAAAAGAAAGAGAATTAGAAGTACTCCATGTATTAGACTTAGATTTTTCCTTTTCCTTAGGTGCACTTTGAAGGGATTTGAATTCTGTGCGGAAGTGCGTAAACGCGTGTACTTTTAATTTATGTTTAATTTACAGAAAATACAGATAAATTTAAACATATTTTAATTAAACATGTTTTATTGTGAAAAAATTCAAGAAGAAAGAAAATAACTTTATAGAGTTCTTCAATCTTCTCCATTTCTTCAGTGTTTCTCCACAGCAAATAATCACGAACACCGCAACTCTGGTCACCACCACGAGATCTTCCTCCATATTCTCAAGGTGAGAATCACAGCGGAGTTGTGTGGGCTCGCTTGGATTAAAATTGGGAAAGGGAGAAGACAAACTTTTTTTTTTCTTTGAGTGAGAATTGCCAAAAAGGAAGAAGAAGAGAAGTTGTAGAGATTAACTTCTTTTTCACCTTCTCCTTTGTCTTCCTTGTTGTGAATCATATATATAGAGAGAAATGTATGTGTGACTCCTCACTACCTCAGGTGATATAACTCCTAAGGGAGTTATTTCTAAATTTGAATTTCATTCTATTAATTAATATAATTAAATTCAAATCATGTATTATATCTCATATAATATATATCCTATGGTTTATTATATCACATATAATATAATCTATAGTTTAAATTCTCTCATATAACCTATAGTATTAATACGAATCATATTCATATTAATTTTAACTTATAGTTGATATATGAATCACATTCATATAATTAATATTTGAATCAAATTCAAATATTTATTTCTCTAAAAGACACTTTATATTATAATGTATCACATACATTATATTATTGTATCTAATACAATTAAACCCCTTTAATTAAGTTGAACAATTCAAATTAATCCAAAATTAATTTGATTCTCATTATTTCTTATTGAGCTAACGAGGGGACCTTATAGACCTATAGATTGAAGCTCCAATAATACGAGATTAATTAATTAAATTCTTTAATTAAATTAATCTCCATTCATTAATTGCCGGTCACTCCACTAAAGACTGACGGTTACACTCTTCGCACTATAGATGTATTTCTATGTCCATTAGATATAACCAATCAATAGTACATTGACCCTTCACAAATTGCTAGTAAATACAGCTAGGTCAAAATTACCGTTTTACCCTTTAGTTACATCTAACTCCTTAAGTACCACTAATTCCTCTAATGAACAATCAGTTATAGTCCAACTATAACCGAACCCCTCTCAAGCCAGGAGAGGGTGTGGCGCTGCATAGTTCAAGCCCCAAAATCAGTCCTTAAGGGAGAAATTTCTCTACTTTCTCGAACAGTAGGGAAGGAGTGAATTTCTTCTTGTGTAGTTGCGTTCTAGCTCCCCAATCAGACGAATCCCCAAAATGGTAGGCATATTGAGTTGGCGAACTGGCCACTCTCACCCATGCAAATCAAAGGATCGCCCTTATAGGCAAGAGTTCACAACTCACTCAGGATTCAGGTCAAGCCACCTATGGTCATCCTGATGAAATGTAAGTCTCTTCTAGTAACGGTGTTATAAAGAGAGAGTTAACATTTCGTGGTCCGATCTTATACAAACTCTTTGTATAGAATATCCCCGCGCACATGTCTCCATATGAATAATCAGGATCAGGTCATTTGTAGCACTTTACAACACTTGTAACAACTACAAAGCGGACAATATTCATAGTGTCACTAGGATAAGGTACTGAACCTTATCCATCTACCACAGACTATTTAGGTTATAACTTAAACATGATCCACTTGTATATCTCCATATACATGTTTAAGTTACAGGTATTTTATTAAATAAATAATTTATTTATACAAATACAACTTACAAACTACAAGACCAAGAGATTTAGAGCAGCAACCCTAACACACTTCTCTTGTTGGTGCATCCTCCATGTTGGTCTCAATTTCCTCTTATGAAGGCTCATCATATGATTGTGTGGAGGGAGGTGGAAATTTGACTTGTTCAACTCTTTGCCACTTCTAAAGGTTATGGCATTACACTCCTCCTTGGGGTTCTTTTTTTGACAACTTGGAAATTTTCCTTTTTGCATTATGTGAAGGGAGGTGGAAATTTGACTAATTTGAACCTCCAAGCTTTGAATTGCTTTGCCTTTGGTTTGCACGGTGTTGGCAATGGCTTGTACCGAGTTCTCCAACGTGGTAGTCCTTGATCTTGATTCTTTGACTAAATCAATCATTAAATCTTCCAAGTATGATGTCTTTGCATTCCCTGTACCATTGAAGCCTTGAGGTGCTTGCAATACGTTATTGTTTTTAGCATATGAAAAATTTTCATGACTCCTCAAGTTCAGATGGTAGTGAGTTGGAAATTGTTGTTGACCTCGGTATTGTCCTTTATCCACATAGTTGGCCATCTCCATCTCACTTTACTCTTTTTGATTTGTCATGGCCGCAAGGGAAGCTATGGATGGTGGACTTGTTTGGGCTTGGCCTCCTTGAGACAATTTAGACAAAACATTATGTAAGAGAAGCCAATTGAGCTTTTAGAGAGCTTACCTCATCCACTTCACACGCTCTGGTGGACTTGATTGAAGATGATCTTTCACAAGGCCAATTGTATGATGTATTGTCCAAGTTCTCAAGTATTGTGTAGGCTTCTTGAGCGGTCTTGGAAAATATGGATCCTTCAGCAGTGGCATCCAAGATAGACTTGGTGTTGCTTATTAACCCATTATAGAACAATTGGATTTGCAACCAATCCAAGTAGCCATGTGATGGGCATCTCCTCAAAAGGTCTTGTACCATTCCGAAGTCTCATAGAGTTGTTCAAGAAAGCTTGAGCTAGTACATCCCATGAGGTTATGCTCTCCGGCGGTATGGTATCTAGCCAATCCTTCGCTCGGTCCTGTAAAAAGAAAGGAAAAAGTCTTAATTTAATGTCATCGTTAGAAACTTCCTTCATCTTTACCGTCCCGCATATCTCCAAGGAAGATCGAAGGTGTTTGTGAGGGTCCTCGGTGGAACGTGCTCTAGTAAGCCAATGCTCATGCCATTTGGATCAACCCTAGTTTGAGCTCAAAGTTGTTCACATTTATTGGCATGTTTGCTATTCCGGGTTGTTTCGTCGAGAGACTTGGTTGGAAATAGTCCCAAATTGCCTTTGGTGCTCTTGTTGGTTTGATTTGTTTGAGATCTTAGATCCCTTAGATAAGTCCTATCAATCTCGGGGTCAAACAGAAGAAGATTAGAATTATCTCAGGCTATACACCAAAGCACAGCCAACCAATGTTAGAAAAAAAAAATTATAAATTAAAATACACCTTAGATTAAGATCTATTAATTCCTTAAATATTATGTGAAAATATCATTACTTCAGTCCCTAACAACGGCGCCAAAAACTTGATGCACAGAAACCGCAAGTGCATGGGTCAAGTTATAGTATAAAATGGTTTAAGTTTGAGTATCATGTCGACTAGGGACTAAATTTGATATATTCACCTATCTATTCAAAAATTAAGTTGATTTTACCTAAGGAATCAAAGTCGAGTTTTGATTTTGTATTTTAAAAACAAAGAAAATAAAAGCATTTACTAATAGGACTTTTCTAACCATTACTACATGCATGCATAAACTTGAAATATGACTTTTGTTTCCTAGTGCAATGAACATAATTTATTTAAAATAGATAATCTTATTCAAATAGTTATCTCAAGAATAAAAAACGATTTTCATGGGGTCCTCTATAAAACATAAGTTTAAAATAAGTATAGCAAAACATTCTAAGATTTCAAACTTTTGTTTGCTAGAAAATGGAAAACATGAGAAAATGTATGCGAAGGCGATGACTGGTCCCATTGGCTTGCTCATGGATTCTTCTTGTCATTCGCTTGTCTGTCCCTACCTTTACCTGAAAATGTAACATAAAAAAGAGTGAGTATAAAGATATCTAGTAAGTGATCCACTACTGGGCCAATTTGCTATTAATTTCCTTATCATAGGCACAAATGTAAATAACATTGTGTAAGCATAAACATGAGTAGCAACACCAAGGGCACGCAAACATAGGTAGTGAACCTAAAGGGTCACAATCAAAAGCATAAGTAGTGATCCAAAGGAACACACAGTCATAAGCATTAGTAGTGAACTCAAAGGTTCACTAATATAAGAAGTACACAACCTAATAGGAAAAATAACCGACACCTTTAATCTAATATGCACCCATCAACCAAAAGGCTTCATATCATAATCATATCATCATACCCATCATAGCAAGCATACAAAACACAGACATAGAGTCTTGAGTCCCTAGTCCACAGGTACATGAGGCTTAGCATGATAATCCAATCAATCAATGACATGCTTTCAAGGTATATATTCATCTTATCATGAATAACTTGATTAGGGCATCAACTCGTAGGTGAATTGGTAGTAAACCACTTGCCTCAAGATCAAGTACAAATATTGTTATTCGAGCACCCAATTTCCCTTTAAGCTTCTAGAATCCTTGAATCTAATCATAAATATGAGACAAACAAAACTTTAACTTTTAGAGCACAACGACAAACTTCAATTCATTTTAGAACTCTGCAAAATAACTTATCCAACACACAGTTTGCTCTAAATTTAATCCAAACTTCACTCAATGATTCAAGTCTACACATAATCCATGATTAAAGATTTAAAACCCAACTTCCAGCATTTAACTAATTTGAAAAAGTTCCAAAACTCAAATCTAGCATGAACACATTATGGGAAAGTCAAAACTTATACCAAATCTCAATGGGTTTTAAACATCCACAAGAAAAACCCACAAAACTTACCAAATTAACCAAAATCTTACAGACATTCGAAGTTTCTGGTGAAAACCCAAAGGAACTGCGATGACAAACAACGACGGCGGCAGACCTGGCAACACCGTTGAAGACCGACAGCTGGGCGACTGGCTTGAGTTCGACCGACGACTGGTGCCCACGAGACCAGATCTAGGTCGCGAACTTCGTGGCGACCTGACCAGAAGCTCGCTCAACAGAAACCAGTAGCGACTGACCAAACGAGGAGCAAAACATCGTCATGACGGCAGCAATGCACAGTGGCTCCAAAAAGACAAACGGCGGATGAAACGCAGAAGGGAGGGACGGAGAGAGAGTTGACTGAATGAGGAAGAAAAAAATGAATTTTCTTCTTTTCGCACACTCCTCGAATATCTGCGTGCGCGTGTGCGTGTCCTGCGCGTGGGTGTGTGCATGTGTGTTTTTAAATTCTAATTATTTAATATATATATATATTAAAATTAATATTGAAAATATTTACAAATAATAGCAAAATATCTCAATCTATCTACGATAGATCGCGATAGACTACTATTTGTGTCTATGAATCTATCATGATACAGATAGACACAAATAGTAGTCAATCGTGACCTATCATAGATACACAGTGAAATTTTGCTATAGTTGTAAATATTTTGATTCATTTTACTATATTTGAAAACAACATATATCTATCTATCTATATTAAAAAGGCCAAAGGGCCAAGGGGTCATGGATTCAATCCATGGTAACCACCTACCTAGAATTTAGTATCCTACGTCTAAGACACCCAAATGTTGTAGGGTTAAGCGGGTTGTCTGGTGAGATTAGTCGAGGTGTGCATAAGCTGGCCCATACACTCACTGATAAAAAAAAAAATATATATCTATCTATCTATCTATATATATATACTTTCCCCTTTTCCCTTTTTTAAATGTTAGGTCCCTCACAAATCAAATCCAACTTATCTTAAATTAAATAAAATTTCCAAATCACCTCCAATTGCAAATAAATTTCCACCAATTGAAATAAATCCAAAATTTTAAATCTTGAACACTTAATTTAAATTGAAAATCTTAACCCCATATAATTCAATTTTAGTCCCAAAACTCAAATTAACACCCAAATAGTTTAAGATAATTAAATTTGAAATTACTTAAAAATTTGAGATAGTCACAAAAACGTTGGTATATCATTATTATATCAATACTTCTTTATATATCAACACATGTTCAAATTCAATTTCAAAAATAACAATGGCATACCAATAGTTTATCAATATTCTTAAATATGGTTACTAACATAATGGCTTGAACCATTATAAACTGATTCTAATGTACTAGAAAAATAATATTTTAGAGGGTTGGTTGTATAAATGGTAATTAAGCCCAACATATGTAGCACAATGATTAAACAATTGAATATATACCACAAAAATAGGCTCATATATGGTAAAAGGACTAAATGCCCACGCGCAATTCACTATGTCGCATGCTTCTTCTCGGATTTCTCAGATTGAAGCTATCAATGATAGCAACTGATAGTTGTTATAGTGAAAGTTATATTATTGATATCATAGATATATGAATATCACTTAAGTTCTATCACGATATCACTCACATTGTTCATATCATGGTTATTACGTGTATCTTTTATCACAGATAACATGTTATCAGTTATACCTTCTATCATTAATAACATGCTATAAATTATAACTTATATCACTTTTATCACTGATAACATGTTATTAGTCATCTAACAGACGGATATTATTATGTTTTGATCTTCATTACCTTCCCCTTCGTTGGAGCTCAGTCTGGCAACTCCCTCTCCCGCAACTCCTCCCTTGCCACTCCCTCACCTAGCACTCCCCCTCTAGCAACTCCCCATTTGGCATCCCCACCTCCAAGTCTGACAATTCCTCCTTCGGCTTCTCCACCACCAGCAACTACACCTCCGACTTTCCCATCATCGGGGACTCCTCAACCTGCAAGCCTACCACCGGCAACTGCACCACCTGCACCACTGATGTCCCCATCGGCGGCGGCTCCGACTCTTGTACCAATCGAGAGAAGAAAAAAGAATAGAAAGGGAAGAAGAAGATGTTGCGCCCTAACGTACAGTTGGAAAACTTGAATGTTTTTTTAAAAAAATTTAATAGTTGACCAGTCGCTATATTTAGAAATATTTTAGAGATGTACTACATTTTTAGATTTTTTTCTTATTTTACAATCTATTACAATGTTACTATTATATAACAACAAATAAAGATTGTAATTAAGTCCATAAATAATAGTAAATGAACAAGCCTTCATGGTTGATAAATATGGTTTATGAATGATGAATTTGGTATATTTATTGTATAACTCATATACTTTGTGTTTGGTATATTAATAGGCAATTAATATACAAAATATAAAGTATATTAGATGACTGGGTTACCATATATAAAATATATCAAATATGCAATTGATATACATGTCGATACACCAATAAGAGTAAATTTGGAATAATAAAAACAAAAATTTGCTTTTATAATTTAGTATTATTATTATTTTGTTATATTTACAAATTTTGAAGAAAGCATTACACTAAATTCGTTAATTTAAGAATATTTTTTTTGTCATCGTTGCATGTGTCCCTTTATTGTAAACCATAATTTATGAGTAAAGATTTACATTTAGAATATTTCGAAACGATAACTATTAATATTCTCCCATGCATGAAGAGAACATATACATGCTTATTACAAGCAATTATTTTTTGGAAAGATAGAGTATAGTACTGAATTAATAGATAGCATAGGAAAATCCATTGAGTTGAGTTCTTCTTAATTGCTTTGCATGAGGTGAGCATCAAGGTCTCTGCAGACTTCTTCACATAACTTAAGCATGGAATGTGAATCAGGAACCTTTCCATGCAATTTCTCATATTCTAAAGTACAGTGAGCTACACTTCCCTTTCCCTTTGGAGTAATTGTGATAATAAACCTAAACTCTGCATACTGCTCTAGAAAGTCTGCTTCTACCACTTTGAAAATGATCATCTTCTTCTCTTCATCAACTGCTTCAATTAAATGCTTTGCCACTTTTGCTTCTCCATCTATATTCAACAATATTATTTATACACTACTAATTAGTATAATGACAAGCTTTTAAGTTTCTCTTTTATCCATATTTTCATATACTCATTATTCGACATCAATACAGGGGCATAAATCACCATTTTTCATTACATTATATCGAAAAAATTTGATGAAATACAATAAAAATATCAATAAAATATCATTAACATGGTATATGGGCCTAATATTAGTAATAATCAATAAATTTAAATTTATTCAAAAATAGGTTAAATTACAAATTTGGTCCCATGCATAGGGTTTGTGGGAAGTTATAATTTAAATTTAATCGGGACCCCAAACACAAACTATTATAATCCGACTATAATAATTAACTCATCACCCCAAACAACTCTTATGACTTTAAAAGTTAGAATTTAGTTCTTATGGTCTCATAAAACCTCATATATAGTCCCTATATGGTTTGATAAAATATTTATCAATAATTCATATGGCAAGGGACTATTTATGAGGGTTTTATTAAATCGTATAGACTAAAATTTTAATTATAAACCAAATAGAATAAATTTTAACTTTTTTCAAACCATAGGGACAAAATTTACAATCTAATTAATGTTAAAAATATTAGATAAACATAGGTTTAATCTAAAACCAACTGACAACAAGAAAAGTCAGTCAAGTATTTTATAAATATTGTAGAAGTAGCTCATGTATCTTATAAAGATGGTGTCCTTTAACTTTTAGCAATTATAAAAGCGTGACCCATGTATCTTCTATAATGATTGTAAGATCTCTTCGTCCCTTTGAAAATCATCACCTAAAAATATTGAAATGGTTATTTGCTAATTTAAACATTTTTAATAAGTTGTTTTGAAAATATTCATCAACATCAACAATTTTATATTTCCATAGATATTTTATATTTATATTTCACAGAAATTTGAGATGCCGACATTTTCATCTTAATTTAAAAAAAGAAAAAAAAAAAAGAAAAAAAAAATACCAAGATAGTAGTTCCAGGAGATGATAGACCCAGCTTTTCCCCAATCACCTTCGTGTAACTGACAACCTTGTATTTTGTCTCCAGAAACATTGGAAATATGATGTGGTCGCTTTACAATCATTTCATGAAGTTTTGAAGCTGGAGCCTTCATTTCAACTTCAGCCTCCACTTTCCCAGGCAGAGACATTGTGTTGATTTTGAGAATATAATCTTTGTAGTTTAACTCAAGAAACTTAATTAATATTTCTCCTCCCAAAATTACATGAATTTTGACATCTATTTATACATGCAGCATGCAGCTTCTATCCTAATTCTGATCAAGATTTAACATTATTTTTCGACAATTAGAATTATTAATAATAATTCTATAACCATATAATTAAGACATTTATGGAGTTTTGTGTATCAAATCAATTTGGATGTAAATTGATTTCTTCCAACTAGAATTATTGGCGTTATAGCAGTTATAGCGGTATACACTGACTAAGCAATCAAATCAAACATATATTTACAAATATAACACGTATAAAAGCATTTGTAAATATAGTAAAATTTAGATTCTACTTTCGACGTTTATCAACGACAAACCGTATCACTATTAGGAGTCTATCATTGATAAATCATATCGTTAGTAGAAGTCTATGAACAATAATAAAGTTGATTACTTATAGATTTTGCTATATTTACAATTTTTTAAAAACGTTGCTACACATTTAATTATTATTCCCAAAATTAGTACCCAACGCAATTACCCAATATATATTTGCTAACACTATGAATAATTAAGCCCATTTGTTTTATTTCTCTTAACTTATAACAAAAATTAAATTCCGAACTCTAGAGGGAAGGTATAAGTCTCTTCATTATGTATCCAACTATACGTGAGTAATTATGTACTTAGTCTCTATATTCTTTGAATTAATAAAAATTTAGTCTCTCTCATGAAAAATATCATCAAAATCAAGTGTCAACTTTTATTAAGTAATGGCCTAGTCCTAATTCATATATAAATTTGATATTCGACCCATTTATCAATCTATATACATGTAATAAATTTTATTAAATCTTTATTATATTTTTCATGATAAGGACTATATTGTTACAAATGGTAAAGTACATAGAACTAAATTATTTCTTATTAAAATTGAAGGACTAAATTATTATAAATTTGAAAAAGTATAGAAACTAAATTGTTATCAATGAAAATACATGACTAAATTGTTACTTCCATGAAAATTTTGAAACTTAAGCCTTTATTAATTTTTGATGGTCAGCGTTTGGGTAACCTAAATAAAGGAGTGAGAAAAAAAAAAAGAAAAAGGTCATAAATGGTTGACATGTTTTTCCCGGGAAAAGGTGAAGATTTTTGTATTTTTGAAAAATTATGACACAATTTTTCAATATTATACTTGAATTAACTGGCATTAAATAGAAATAATTTAGGTTAAATTACAGAAAATACCCTGCTTTGTATTTTGTTTGAGAAATGCTTATGAACCATTTAGAAGTTTCATAATAACTTTGGAACTTTCAAAAACCTTTTTAAAATACCCTCATCATTAGATTTTTACGGAAATTGTTGAGGTTTTTTTCCTTTTTTTTTTTCTTTTTTCTTTAAAGAAAAATACCCATAAACTTTCAACGTTTCAATATTAATTTTTGCTTCTAGCTCTTCTTCTTTAATATTAATGCCTTAAACTAATTTTTGCTTCTAGTTCTTCTTCTTAAACTATTTTTTTTTTTAATTTTTAAATATTCTTACTGGAATTTCAAAAGTTGCACAAATACCCTTGACCTTTGAAAAAATTTTAAAAATGTCCTAGCTTTAGTATATAGATAAAAAAGTGTTTATCTATACCCGATTTCACATTTATCTTTCATTTTTTATCTCCCTTCTACGTCAAAACATAAACTAACACTTCTCTATTTTTACTTTCTTTTTCAATACTCTCTTACTTATAGCAATGAGACTATGTCGATCACTTTTGCCGTTCAAATTAGTTTATTTGTTGTAATCATCAAAGTGTAGATTTTATGGTTTAACTTAAAGTTTTGGATTATGTTTGGTTATTGAGAAAATTTGTGTAAGAATTGGACGACCAGAAAAAAAAATTAATATGTTAAAAAATGAGGGTATCTATATGAGTTGTTTTCAAATTGCTTCTTTCAGAGCCAAAGACAACTTAAAAAAAAATTGACTATACTAATAACTGACCATAAGAGCACTTTTTAACTTTTTTTTTTTTTTTTCTAAAGTTAAAGGTATTAATGCAAGTTGCATCCATGGAAAGTTTAGGTAGTATTGAAAAGATATTAGCAATTTCTATTTATACACTAATTGATGATCTTTTCAAACTTTTTGTTAACTTTGAGAATTTTTTTGAAACAAAGTACTTGCCATCCAAAACTAATAGTAAGAGTAATTTTTTTTTTTTTTTTTTTAAAGTTTAAAGGTATTATTGAAACATTTGAGAGTTAGAGATACTTTTTAGGGTAATTATTATAAATGACAAAATTATTTAAAATATTTTCAAATAAAGCAAACTACCACTATCTATCCGTGTTAGCCATTGATAGACTGTTATCATTGTTTATTAGTGATAGACGCGGATAAATGTCTATCAATATCTATCACTATATTTTGCTATATTTGAAAATGTTTTGGCTCATTTTGCTATTTTATCTAAAAGAACAAATAATAATAAAAAGAAAGAGAAAACAACCCCTTTTTTTTTTTTTAATATGATACAAAATCCATAGGTATTTTATACAATTTAGCAAAAAATTTATTTTTGTTTTAAAAAAAAAAAAAAATCGTGCATACTTATTCTCTTTTATCTTAACACAAAGTTACTACCGGTGTCAATAGTTTATTGTTGTTGATGGTAGATTAAGCCAAAAAAAACATCCAATTATAACAGTTTTTTTATTTTTCGTTTTTTTTTTCCTTGAGTACTTTTTGTTATTATTTTGTTATTTTGTTATTTTTTAAGTGTCTGCATCTTGTTTCTTTGATAGGTGATTCAAAGACTAAAAATATGTCAATAAATGTGATTTTATTAGCTGTAATCTTAATTTTTAATATCATTTCCACAAATAAATTTAGCTTGAATAAGTCTTGAGATTAGGTTTGAATTATTCATAATTGTCTTATACATAACTCATGCTGTAATTATATTGATGAATAATTTGACATCCCAGTAGCTATAATAATATAATTTCTTATAATTACTTTTGGATTTAATAATGTCATTTTATTTATTTTCTTTATGTAAGCCCACCAACTGCATATTAAAGAGTAGATCCATTGTCAACAATTCAGCCTAACTTATTTGGAACATGTTAAATTGAGTTATTATTACTACTAACGTTTTGAAATAAAAACGTTGAGAAAACCAACACGAGTGTAGTCCGTAAACTAAATCACATCTATTTTGTTAGGTAATGTTAGAAGTCCAAACTCTATTATCGACATTTGTTGTAATAAAAAAAAAAAAAAAAATAGAAATAGAGAGAGAATGACTTCAAGAATATTTGGGAATGGTTTTAAAAAGAGGTGTGTTTGTAGCCCTAGAGATGTTGGTTATACCTTTTAAATGAGCAGTTCTATTATATTATTGATATGTTTTATAAGTTAAATTATACAAAATATCCATAAATTTTGGAGTAGGTTTCAATTATGCCCTTAGACTTTGAAAAGTTTTATTATATTTCAATATTCTTTTTAAAAATACAATACAAATATGTAAATGTATAAAGATTTGAACCTCCAATCTTAAAATTAGGAGTACTTATCAATTATCGTTGAGATTGTCCATACTTGTAAAGTTAAGGGGTGTATTTTTACACGATTTAACTTACTTCATATTAGGTAGAGTACATACAAAATTAAATATGGTTAGTGATATAATATTTCAATTATACATGTAACAGTTAACTAAAAATATAGCCACCGCATTTATTTTTTTTTATTTTTTATTTTTTAGATTTGCAAATATTGCGAAAATGTAGAGTCTTAGATGAAAGATAAGTTGAGAAACTTACGCCTCGATTGGTAACTATTTTAGTTTTCATTTTTGATTTTTGAAAATTAAGCTTATTTCCTCCTCATTTCTTACCATGATTTGCATCTTTCATAAGTATCATAGTTGAATTCTTAGCTAAATTTTAAAAACAAAAAAAAGTTTTTAAAAGCTACTTTTTTTACTTTTCAAAATATGCCTTGGTTTCTTAAACCATTGGTAAAAAGTAGCTAACAAAATAAGAAACTTGGAGGTGGATGTAGTGTATATAGGCTTAATTTTAAAAAACAAAAACAAAAAACAAAATGGTTATCAAACGGAGCTTTAATTATACCAAAAGGAGCAATTTTGGGTTATCATTTACTTAAAAGAAATAAATAAATTATGTTACTTGCATACTAGATATGTCAATATTAATATCATATATCACTAATATATACCTTATATAAGATATATTTATGATGCAGTGTATATCTGTTGTATCTAATACTGGCATGCAATTTATCAACAAAACAATGACTAAACTCGAATTTTTTTCATGTTGTCAATTAAACATATAAAGCAACCCTAAAAAGAACCACATTCATATATTTTATCTCACCACGAGTACAAGTTTATACTTGAAGGAAAGCAAGTAATACACGAAAAACATTTCAAGATGGATTCACATGGAAAATAATAATCAGAACTCTTCTAACAACGGATTACAAGTGAACATATGCAGAATACTACTAGAAAAACAATGCTTCTTACGTTTTTTTGATGTCAACTGTCACTACAAGAACTGCAAGAACGTCAAGACATTAGTGTCAAGAATGTGGATGTAGACGTCAAGATATAACTTACTGGATATGTTAAAAATGTCAAGAATAAGAGCGTTCTTCACCAAGAAGAAATGTCAAGATATACATCACTTGATATATTAAAAATGTCAGAATATAAAATTCATTAAAATGAATAAAGTGTCAAGTGCAGTATGTCTTGACGTTTATTACATATCATATTTTTTTCTAATTAACTTGACAGTTTTGACTTATCAAATATATCTATATCTTGACGTTCAATACAAGTAAACTTAATTAATTCTTAACTTATTTTGCGTGTCAAGTATGTTTGTGATTTTTTTTAACTATGTAATTTTGATATCTTTTACCTATAATTGCTCCTATATTTTGGTCCAACAATCACAGTGATATATATATATATATATATATATATATATATATATATATATATATATATATATATATATATATATATATAACAAACATTCATCAACTAATAAACAACACATTTTCCATCTTATTATCAACCAAATTTCCACTAATATATTTTAACCAAGTTAATTTCTTCAACATTGTCAATATGCTTACAACCTCATGAACAATTTCAAAGTTTTGAAAAATGGACAACGCCATATGAACAATTCCAAAAAGAATATAATCACTCTACATATTGTTTTGAAGTCTAAATGTCGAGAACTAGTTGTGTACTTGAAGGGTTATGTAGTTACCATCTCTAGCCTGGAAAGAAGATTTATTTTCCTTAGTATAAAATGTACTAACCCACTATTTACTACTACAAATTTTGATAAAGAAAATGACTACCACGGACACTGATGAAATGAGAACTGCAAAGCACACACCACACCAATTCATTCCACATTCCTTCTTCCCTTTCCAGATATAATAAAACATTTAGAAAGAAGGTGGTTGTTAAACATTTTATATAAGTTTTCACTACAAAGTAAAACAAGGTGGTTGTTAAATCTTTTATACAGGAATTCAAGTCTACTCACAAAGCCAACCTTTCTTGGATGCCATTCTTTTCATAATTTTTTTTTTTTTTTTTGGATAATAATTTCTTTTATATTTATTATAGAAAATTAAACTAACAAATTGGCCATTTCTTAATACAACCTTAACAGAGGCAATTGATTCATATGCAACGAACTTGCAATAATTAATGGATATTGAAGGATCCCCACAAAAGCCTCTTCTAACTAAAGCACTCCACTTCACTCCAATGTAAAATGAAGAATTATCTGTCTCTTTTCTCTAACTTATAATCAAATTTGCATGCAAAAGTAAAAAACGCAAAGGAGAGAAAACCTATTTTCAGCATTACGACTACTTAACTCCTAAAAAAATGATATAACACTCATTCTTTTATCAATTTTGGTTAAATTGTTTTAAAGAGAAAACATAATGCAATGTAGAATCCACCAACGATTAGAGGACCAAGCTCTATACATTTCCATGACACATCCCTAATGACACCAATCAAATAAATTATAATACTTGAATATATATTTAGCAATGAATCTTGTAAAACCAAATAAAAGTAGTTGTACCAAAAAAAAGTATTAATTAAACTCATCAGTTACCCACGAAGAGAGGAAGCGATGTTTACCAATGGCTAAGTAAGGATTATGTCTTAAAGTTTCAATAAGATTCAAATTTAGATCCTCTACAGAAAGAAAAAAATTTAACCATACTTGTGTTATCAAGATCAAGAATCATATGGAATTAACACAAGAAAGAACATAACCATACTGCAATTAGGACACAATAAACAATTCCGAAATGCAGGTATATGATTATGATGTACTTCTCTAGCTTCTTAAAACCCAGTTTTTCAAAAAACATAAAAAAAGTTTGAGAAAACCTTACGGTCGATTCTCAAATGCTCTAAAATCAAGCAACCCCACACACGGAGCCTTCAGAGTTGCAACTTGTTTGTCCATCAGAAAACAAAGATCTGAACCAAACACAATCCTCTCTAATCTATAACACATTTGCAACTTGTTTACAAAAACACGTCAAGCCTTGAGAATTGTTCTAATATATCAAAACAAAAGAAATGAATGCATATAAAGGCCAAATGATTAAGAAATATGAACAAAAGAACAGATGGAACAAGGCTTTTTACATAAAGGTTGGTTCTGGACACTACTAAGACGTATCTATTTCTTATTTGAGTCAGACCCACAAGGAAAAGGATTAAAGAAAAGTTACTAAACAATACAAACGAAAAGTCAAATCTAAAGTTAATGCTGAAACAAGAGCAAGACTAATGCAAATATTTTGCACAAATTCACCTCAGTGGACTTTGGTATCTCATTCATTCCCAACGTTGTTAATGCTCTTCTCGGAGCAAGCATGGCCTTTGCCACCATTATAAAAGGCATTCTCGGATGCTTGCAGTTTCCTCGTTAATGTGAAATTTGTATATATTTGTGACCTCCCAAATTTCATGTAATTTTTTTTAAAAAAAAATTAATTATCTTTAATTATTTGGTTAGTTATTTGAATTTTGAGGCTCAATTGGATTATGTTGATGAAATAATTTAATTTATAGTAATCGTGATAAAAGATTTAAATTTAACACTACAAGAAAAATGGCTTTCTATGACATAAGAGGGCAACAAATTGGGATGAAAATTGAGTGGGAAGGAGAAAAAGTTAATTATTTAATATAATATAAAACAATATAATAATGAAAACAAATTTCATCCAACCTCACAAAAATACCTAACCCCCAATTTATGATATGTAAGCCCTGTACTTGATCTTATGAGAAAGCAAGATAAAAAGAGACCAGGAGATGGGCGTTTTTGGTAGGAATGGTTGGCTGGATTGTGACTGGAGCGAAAAAATGGCTAAGTATCAACTATGCGTTGGTGGCAACATGCCTTGATGGAAGCAGTTTTGGCGTGGACGCAGAGGTGAGGGAAGACTGTTAGGCGTTGAGGCCATGAGACGTTGATGTCACGAGACGTGGAGAGCCACCCTGCATCGAAGATTATTTTGCGATAAACGCGTTGAAGGCAGCAAGGCGTTGAAAGTTGAAGGCCATGAAGCGTTGAGAGCCAATTTGCGATGAAGACCACTATGCGGTGAACGCTACCATGCGTCGAAAGTGGGTATGCGTTGAATAGATTATTGTATAGAAACGAAATGGTGATTAAGTCGGTGATATATATATAAGTGGACCGAGAATTCAATTGTTTTGATCACATTTCAGAGCTCGAGTTGAGTCCATTTCTAAGTTAAACAACGAAGAGAGGTAGAAGAAGATGTTCATGTTGATTTGGAGTGGAATTCTCGTCATTTCCATGGAGGAAACTTGAGCTGGAGCAGAGGACTCAGCTGGTGTTACTCAATCAGAGTAACGTTCGGTTTTGGGGGAAGAACGAACTGAGGAAACGGTGGTTAGGGCCGAAATTCTGAGGTTAGTAAGGTTAACTCGATTTTTAGCAAGTTTCATGAAGGGTACTTGAGCTGAACTTGTGTAAATGTGTGTCAAACCTCAGATAGAAGAGATCGGAGCTGAATTGCCGGATGATTAGGAGCAATTCGGAGTTGTTGAAGGATATGTCCTAAACAGAGAGGATATTCTCTATGAAATTTTGAGGTACGATGAAGGACTTATACCTTTATAAGTTTGTAGAAGGAAGTAAGTTTTGAAATTGCCCAGAATGTGATATTTAGCAGGTTGAAGAAGGAAGAAGAAAGGAAGAAGAAAACTTTTCTGTTATAGCGGAAGTATCGCTGAGAGAGCGAGAGACGGGGCAGCGAAACAAGTGTCGCTGTAACGCAAGAGGGGTTTTGCGTCTCACAATTCTCGCTGAAGTCTCGTTGGGTGTCGCTCCTCAGGTAGTCTCGCTAGTTATGTTCAACCTGGTATCGCTAGTGTAGTATTATGTAATGAAGTTTCGCTGGTAGACTTTAGTCTGTCTGTGGAGTAATGTTATTAATGAGTGTTAAGGAAGAAGGAAGACTAAGGAAAACTGAACGTGGAAAATGTGTATTTTCAGGCCAGGAAGAGCTTGGGGAGGCATATAATCCACTTAGAGCCGAGACAAGTTGTGAGTGACTTTCTACTATATCTTGTGGTTACTTTTAGTATAATTATTTGGCTGTGAATGAGTAAGGAATTATGGTACTATGTAGTATTTGAAGTGATTATGTTATGCCAGTAAGTTTTTAAGGAAACTAAATTTATTGTCTATATGTAATCATGGCTGAGGGACCTTATGGTGAAGACCTAAGTGAATATGAGGGACCACGCGTGAAAGCACTTGAATAGTTGGATGAAATGGATTTCAATCCTGAGGGACTTTGAGTGAAAGCATGTAGAAACCCATCATATATTAGCTCGTGCTGAGGGACCCAGAGTGAAGGCACTTGAGCGAAAATTTGACTGGTTACCAGTGCTGAGGGACTTCGTGTGAAGGCACATGGTAATGTTAATATAGTTGAACTCAGTGCTGAGGGACAGAATGTGAAGGCACTCGATAGTTCGTAAACCCGTGAAACATACTGATTAGACGTTTATATGTGATTAGAAATGAAAATTTGTACTAGAATGTGAATGAGATAAGTTGTGCTTTGTCACAGTAAGGGTTAGATGTTTGCCATGGAACAGTAAGGATGTTAATAAGGGTGTGATTTATAGCATAAGAAGTTTAGAAACTTTCTGATATGCGATTTGTAGTAGTTATTAATGGTTATACTAGCTCATGATTGTTAATAATAGTTGAATGAATTTAGTCACTCACTGAGCTTTAGGCTCACTCAATTTGTTTGTTTGATTGTCGTTTCAGGTAGCGAGCGTGTCCAGGACGCCTAGCCTACAGAAGTTTCTCGTTTGGGTCTACCTTGAAGCAGACCTCTGGGATAGTTGTAAATATTCAGTTTATATTCATATTTTGTAGTGTACATGTTCCTTATGAGTGCTGGGAAAATCATTTTGTATTACATATATATATATAAAGAATACTTGACGAAAGATTGTATGTTATCAAATGTCTTAATGGTAATGATGTTTCTATTTGAGATTAAACTGACATTTAGTTTTTAATACGAAATATAGAGAGTGCGGTTCCACACTCACTCCTAGGTATAAGGAGTATCTAGGATGGGGTGTGACATGATACTTTATAAATGACATTAAAAAGAAACTAATTATTTAATGGAAATAATCTTAAATGGAAAAACTGCTAAAAATATTTACAACTAATAGCAAAATACACAGTCTATCTGCGATAGACTGCGATAGACTACTATCTATGTCTATCGTGACACAAATAGTAGTTTATCGCAGATAGATAGTGAAATTTTACTATATTTGTAAATATTTTGCTTCCTTCTGCTATATTTGAAAAGAGCCCATTATTTAATATAATATAAAAAATTATAATATTAAAAACAAAAGTGTCATCCAACCACACAAAAAACCCTAACCCCATCGACTTCTTCATCTCCCATCGTCTCCCCTGTTGCTGCTGTCTTGATCGTTGCCTTGTCGCTACTACTACCTCATTTGTCGCCAGCCAACCACATCGTCGCTGCTGCTGTCTCGCTCGTTGCCGGCCAACCACCTCCTCACTGCTACTGTCTCGCCGATCTCGTCGCATCCAAAATCTCGCCGGTTTCGTCGCGTTCAGATCTCGCTGGTCTCATTGCGTCCAAATCGCGCCTGTCTCATTGTGTCTAGATCTTGTTTGTCTCATCGCGTCTAGATCTTGTCGGTCTCATCGCCGGTCTCGTCACCTTCGGATCTCGCTGCTGCTGTCTCGCCGCCGCCGACACTTCATTGTTTTCCTGCGTCGATCTTAGTTTGGTAAGATTTGGTGTTTTTATTAGGTATTTTATTTAGTTTGTAAGCTTTCTTAATGTTTTTGGAATGTCCATAGAATCTATCTATGTGATTGAAGTTTGATGTAGGGCTTATTGTTGGATGAAATTTGAAGTGTGATTTTTAGTGTTTTAATTGAGTCTTTTATGTGATATATGTTTAATTTGTAGCTCATTGTAGAATAAGAACTTTGTTAATTTAGCGTTTTGAAGTTTAATTGTTGATTTTGATTGTTCATTTGTAGCGTTTTGAACTTTGTTAATTTAGAATAAGAACTTTGTTAATTTGTAGTCTTTTTTTTTTTATATTTAAACTCGATTTATGTGGTTGATTTATATGGTTAAGTTTGAAATTTTTGTTAGTTTAATAGTAAAATAGAATTGACATTCATCAATATAGTACAAAATTTTATGTGAAGCAAAAATTGAGTTGCATTTAAACTTTGAATTAATGCGTATTTGAAAGTTGATTCTTTTTTTTTTTTTTTTTTGGGTAATGTGTTAATCGTTCTTTTACCAGGTTTGTTTAGAGGCTAATAGGCAAGAATTAAGATTTCTATTATTGTACAATGGACAAGTCATGGATGACGAAAAAACAGGATGTCTAGCGAATATGAGTTAGGAGTGGAAGTATTCATTGAATTTGGTTTACATCATGGCAATGGTTTTAATTCAATTAGATGTTCATGGCTGAAATGTGGGAATCATGTATTTGAGGATGTTACAATAGTTAGATATCGCTTGTATGCCAATGGAATTGATCAAAGTTATAAAGTATGGTTTGGCATGGCGAAGATTTGACCACACATAAAATGCGTAATGAAGAGAATAATAATCCAAATGATAATTATGAGGAAGATGACCATTTTTTTAATGTAGTAGACATGGTTCAATTTGCTCATGATCAATTTTCTTATGTAAGTGATATATTTAACAATATCTTTGATGATGCTAAGAAGCCCTTATACCCTGGATGTAAAAAATTCACAAAATTCTCGACCATAGTAAGATTATACAACTTAAAGGTTTTGGATGGAGTAATTCTAGCTTTTCTGAATAGTTATCCCTAATAAGTGATCTTCAGGTGAATAGAATGAAATCCCAGTTTCCATGTATGAAACAAAAAAAAACACTAAGTGCCTTAGTTGTGGTACTTTTCAATAGTTCCAAGGTTCATAAGGATGTTTAGGAGCTCTGATCATGCAAAAAATTTGTGTTGGCATGCAATTGATAGAAAAGTATATGGCATTTTACGGCACATAGCTAATTCTTCAGCTTGGAGGTTGATAGATCACTTGTGGGCAAGTTTTGGTTCAGAATCGAGAAATCTTCGTTTGGGTTTGTCCATCGATTGAGTCAACCCATTCGACAATTTATCTACGAAATACAGTTGTTGGCTAGTTATCACTACAATATACAACCTTCCACCATGGTTGTGTATGCGAAGGAAGTATTTGATGTTGACAATGTTGATTTAAGGTCCAAAGCAACTAGGATATGATATCAATATCTATCTAGCACCTTTGATTGATGACTTGAAACTTTTGTGGGAAGATGGGGTAAATTTTTTTTATGCATATAGACAAGAATATTTCACTTTGCGAGCTGTCTTACTGTGGACTATCAATGTTTTTCATGCTTATGGTAATCTACGCGGTTGTAGTGTCAAAGGGTATAAGGCTTGTCTAATATGTGAGGAGAAAACTTTGTCAATAAGACTACAACATGCGGAAAAAGAATTCATACATTGGACATAGTAAATATTTGCCAAGACATCATCTATATAGAAGAAAAAAAAAAAAAAAAGATTTTGATGGTAAGCAAGAGCATGGAAGTCCTCTAGAATCTTTGTCAGAGGAGGCCATTTGCATGAAACTCAACAAGATGATATTTTAATGTGGAAAAAAGTGTGGTAAGAGATTGAATGACTAAACTGCAAATGATTATTGGAAGAGGAGATCTGAATTTTTTGAACTACCATATTGGAAAAAAATTGCATGTAAGACATTGTCTTGATGTCATGCAAATTGAAAAGAATGTGTGCATGAATATAATAGAAACATTGCTTGATATACCTAGAAAAAGTAAAGATGGGATCAATACTAGACTTGATCTAGTTGAAATGCATTCGACCTAAACTAGCACCTGTGTCTAGTGGAAGTAGAACATACATACCCACAACATGCTAAACATTGTCAAGAGAAGAAAAATATCGTTTTAGCAAGATTTTGTTTGAAATAAAGGTTCCAGAAGGATATTCATTTGACATTAGAAGTCTTGTATCCTTAGATGACCTAAAACTCATTGGCCTTAAATTGCATGACTGTCACGTTCTAATGCAACAATTGCTGCCAATTGCACTGCGGGCAATCTTACCTAAGAATGTGAGATACGCCATCAGTAGTTTGTGTTTTTTCAATGCAATTTGCTCTAAAAGTTAGAAGATATCAGAGCTAGATAAATTGTAGGAAGACGTTATTGGAACCTTGTGTAACCTTGAGAAGTATTTCCCACCTTTCTTCTTTACAATTATGATGCATCTGACAATTCACCTTGTGAGAGAAGTAAAGCTTTGTGGACCCATCTATTTACGGTGGATGTATCCATTTGAGAGGTACATGAAAGTGTTGAAAAGTCATGTCCATAATAGAGCTCGACCTGAAGGATGCATTGCAGAGGCACATACATGTGAGGAAGCTGTTGAATTTTGTTCTGAATTTCTATCTAGGTTAGATCTGATTGGATTTGTGTCATTTAAAGCACGAGAAGAACGAAAAATTGATAGACCTTTATTAATTGGATCCTATGTTAGAATCGATGTACAACAGTTGAAGCAAGCACATCTTCACATACTAGAGAACATCGAAGAAGTGCAACCATCTTCATAGCATTGTAGCTTAGTATTATTACTTAATAATGATTTACATATTTTACGACTTCAAAAATACAAAAGAGGACTTCAAAAAAATAAAGGTTACTTTTTCTTACAATTGGATCAAAGGAAAATATCGTTAGAACCGGGACAATATTTGACTCCGAAGTGGATGCTAAAAACGTCAAAGTATCAATCAATGTGGTTGTTGAAGGTGATTGTTCAATTTTGATATCATCAAAGAAAGGGGCCAACATACTATCGCAGGAAATAGGTTCACATTTATTATGACCACGATATTTAATTATTCTTGACAAAGAGAAGGTAATGTATATTCGATTTATGGTATTGTATGTTTTAATATATGTTATTTATAATGTTTAATTTTGTGGTAAAAGGAATCTAAAAATCTATCAAAAGATGTACCTACAATCTCAATGATAACACTCTAGAGTTCTCTAGTACCTTTATGATGTTTTCTTCGAGAATTGGAGCATATTGGATCATCAATCCAAATTTTTGTACCTGTTGAAGTTTTTGGATTCAACGAAAGTGTTGCATAATGCTTGATGTGTTGCGGGATTTCTGTTATATGCGTCCTATAGCAACTACTTTCTTGATGCGTACATGATATAAGTGACATTTTGAACATAATACTTTCATGTAATCACAATTTGGGTTTAGTGCGTCATTCAATGTTATTATGCGCTATTAGGTGCTTATACAAGCTTGTTGATAAGTACAATAAGTTGAGTATGTACAAGTTTTTGGACGTTGGATCTATTTCACTATCTACTTACAAAGAATCACTTACGCAATTGTTGAATGCAAGATTACTTGGAACAGATCGACATCAACTTCCACTGTTTTCTTGGGGTATGTTTTGTAGAATTGAGCATTGAATTTGTTAAGTGTTAATCTAACATGTTTTATGTCTTCATTTACATATAGCAATCACTGGAGTTTGGTAGTAATTGATTACACGAAGGATGTTGTATTTTGGATCGACCCTTTGAAAAATTGTATCCATGAGGATATCATGGAAGTAGTTGGAATGTATGTGAAACTTGCTTTACCATACATGCGTGTAATGACTAACTATTTTATGCATTTGTCAAACTATTTTACTTTTCATGTATTCATTTGTAGGTACTTTGACATCGTAAAGAAGAAAATGCCAACTTGGAAGGTCGTCAAGGTACGTGCATCTACACTGCAAGTGAGTTTCAAATTAGTTCATATTTATCTTATCTACCATATCTATGTTTTTTTATGTTGTATGCACAGTGTCCTAAAACATCAAGAGTGGTGGAATGCAGTTATTATGTCATGCAGTTTATGCATGATATAATATTATCCAAGAGCACTTCAATTATAGACATAGTATGTATATAATGGCGTCAAACAATTTCAACTAAATTTTTTAGTTACATATTTTAAGATCAATTTTCTTGTTTACAGATGAAATATTCACCCTCCTTACACACAAGACGACATTGACCACGTGCGATCTGAATGAGCTGAATTTGTAGGATCGCACCTATATTTTGCATAATATGTGATACTTTGATTTTCTGTTCCTTTTGGGTTGTATTCTTTTGGTACATATCAATTGACATAGTTGGAAGTACTAACAACATAATGGTGTGTTAGAAAAGTATATATAGGTTGAGGCAATATTTTTTGTGATTAAAGCAATTTATGGGAGGCGAAAAGGTAAGTGTTAACTACAACCAATTATACATTCAATAACTCATGAACAGTGCCAAAAATAGAGGAGAAAGTGAAAAAAGAGTCATTGAATCCAAAATCATGCGTTTTTGGCGAGAAAAAACGGACTTTTTTGGATTTGGCGAAATACATGACTGTTTTTATGTGTCATTGATTTATGAATGAAAAAAACAGTCATCGAATGTGGGTAACGGTAAAAGGCATGATTTTGGGCGGGAAAGAACGCAAATTTTCGGATTTTTCCTACTATTTTGACAAATTTTATATGTCACCAAATTAGGATTAAAATTAAAAGTCATTAAATCGCGACAATCTTTTCCAGTCATTAAAATTTTGCTAATATCACAACTTTTATGACTATTTTCTTTTGTCGTCAATCTATAACTCGTCTTAATTATCATCAAAGAGCATTATCCAGAAATGATAATTAGTTATATATCTATATATAGTGTTAGATAAATTGACTTGAGAAAAATATGTTTTTCAAAAAACTTGTTGAGAATGACTCACATCACTTTTGTCCTATATTGGAAAATTTGGAAATTGTGAGATAGTATATATGTATTAGCATGAACTTGTAAAAATGTGAGATTAGGAGTAAAGTGGAGAGATTGGCTTGATGCGGCTCGAGCAATTGTGAGCGGAAAAAAAAAAATAGTTTCATCTTTTTTCAATTTAATTTTTTTAACTTAGATTTTTTATTTCTTCAAAAAATTAGTTATATAAAATATATTTTCTAAATTTTTAAATCACTTTTTTAATAAATTTTAAAAAGAACAGAGTTTAAAAAAAAAAAAAAAAACTCTTCTTAATTATTTTTTAAAAACAAAAAACTCTTCTTAATACATTTTTAAAAACAAACTAAAATCTTAGGGTTATTTTTTTAATATATAACTCTAGAGTTTTTTTTTTTTTTTTTAAAAAAAAAAAAAACAAACAACCAAAATAGGTCACGCTCCCTCTACCAAAATATGAAAAAATCCCTAACCCAATATCGCTAAAATTGGTCACGACTCCTTCGTCTTCCCTCCACACACGAGTCTTCTGCAACGTCTGCTGGTGTCTAAGAGGTATACTGTAGTCATCGTCGCCCTTCTCCAGTCGTCCGCAGTCATAACCAAATGGCGAAAATTGAACATCCTTTACCATCGTCGCTCGTTTGAGGTCCGAAATCGTCTCACCCTCGATGCTCTACTCTCATCGCTACTCGCCTCACCCACGCCATCACCAAGGTATCAGGTTCTTCCTTCTTTTTCTTGCTTTAAATCTAAAGGTGGTCTTGTTTTAGATTGTACTTGTTTTATGGTTATTGCCTATTGAAAACAACATCTAATTTTCAGTGGGATTTGGCTTTTTAACGAGGTTTTCGCAGTGGCCATACTAGAGGTTTTGGCAGTGTTCTTTAGTATATGAAAAGAACAAATGGTTGAAATGAATAGATAGAGAGAAAGTATGAAAATTGGCATCTTAAAAAGTGGCCAAGTAGTCATTGTTCCTGCATACATACCCTGCATTTTAATAAAACAAACAAAAATTGAAAAATAGATAGTAAAAGAGTGGTTTTGTTGATGGGAAAGTGAATTGATTTTGATTTTGTAATTAGTGGAATAGTATATATGTCACTTTGTATGCACTTTCTAAGAAGTGGTGAGTTTGGAACTGTCACTTATGCACTTTTTGTCTTTGTTTTGAGCTTAGAAATCACGCTTAGGCGTCTTTTTAGTAACTTTCAAAGGCAAACTGTCCATGTACCCAATTCTGATTTCTTTTAATTGGCTATGCATATCGAAAGCATGCTACATAGCTAACTTAACTTGTGTCATTTGTGAAATAGTATGTATGTCACTTTGTATACACTCTGTATGACGAGCTGAGGTTGGAACTGTCACTTCCGCACTTTTTGTCTTTGTTTTGAGTTGAGAAGCCATACTTAGGTGTCCTTTTAGAAACTTTGAGATACGAACTGTGCATGTACCCAATTCTCATTTCTTTTTAATTGGCTGTGCATATCGAAAGCATGCTACATAGCTAACTTAACTTGTTGAATTAAATTGCCATTTGTACCTTTCTATGATAGAAATGATCTTGACGAAACTACAAATTAACCACCTTAAATAAACGACTATAGATGGACTTGATAAAAGCTATTGTCTAATATTATGATCTTATCATCAGGTTTCTTTTTTGGGGAGGAGAAATTAACAAGTTCTTAATTCCCTAGTATTATGTGATGGACAAATCATGGATGGTCAAAAGTAGATTATCTAGAGAATACGAGGTGGGAGTTGAAACTTTCATTGAATTTGGTTTGCGTCATGGCAATGGTTCCAATTCCATTCGATGCTCATGCTTAAAATGTGGAAATCGTATATCTAAGGATGTTTCGATAGTTAGGGATCATTTATATGTCAATGGAATTGATCAAAGTTATAAGTTATGGTTTTGGCATGGGGAAGATTTAGCCACACACAATGTTAACAACAATTCAAATCCTGTGTTAAATGAAAACTATGAGGATGAGTACGATTTGTTTAACGTAATTGACATGGTTCAAACTACTCATGATCAACTTTTTGGTGCACCAAATATCTTTGACTCTATGTTTGACGATGCTAAAAAGCCATTATACCCGGGATGTAAAAGATTTACGAAGTTGTCAGTACTTGTGAGATTGTATAACCTAAAGGTTAGATTTGGATGGAGTAATTCAAGCTTTTCTGAATTACTATCTATAATAAGTGAATTCCTACCTGAGAAGAATGAGATGCCAAATTCTATGTATGAAGCTAAAAAAACATTAGGTGCCTTATGTTTGAGTTACCAAAAAGTAGATGCATGTCCAAATGATTGTTGCTTATATAGAAATGAGTATGCAAAAAGCACTCAATGTCCTACCTGTAATCTATTGAGATAGAAGGTTCTTAAGAACTCAACAGAAGAGAAAAAAGGAGTGTCTGCTAAACAGTTGTGGTACTTTCCAATAGTTCCAAGGTTTATAAGGATGTTCAAGAGCACTGAACATGCAAAAAACTTGTGTTGGCATGCTATAGATAGGAAGGTAGACGGTATTATGCGACACCCAACTGATTCTCTCTCCTGGAGGTTAATAGATCACCTATGCCAACTTTTGGTTTAGAACCAAGAAATCTTCATTTGGGTTTATCCACTAACGGAGTCAACCCATATGGAGATCTAAGTACTAAATACAGTTGTTGGCCAGTCATTATTACAATGTACAACCTCCCTCCATGGTTGTGTATGCAGAGGAAGTTTTTAATGTTGTCAATGTTGATATCAGGGCCGAAACAACCAGGATATGATATTAATGTGTACCTAGCTCCTTTGATTGAGGATTTGAAGCTTTTGTGGGAAGTTGGAGTTGAATGTTTTGATGCATACAAAGAAGAGTCTTTCACTTTGCGAGCAGTCCTACTGTGGACTATTAATGATTTTCCCGCGTATGGAAATTTATGTGGTTGTACTGTGAAAGGGTATAAAGCTTGTCCAGTATGTGGAGAGGATACCAATTCAACCAGGTTACATCATCGGATCTAAAAATAATGTCGTCGGAGCAGGGACTATATTTGACTATGACGTTAATAGTGATAATGTGAAGGTTTCACTTGACGTAGTTGTTCATGGTGACTGTTCTGTCCCAATACCAACAAAGGGAGAAGAAAATATGTTATCTCAAGAAGTAGGCTCACACTTGCTATGGCCACGGGATCTTGTAATAATTGATAATAAAAAGATAACATTTTCCATCCTTGTTGGTTTTTATTCTATATAAGTAATTTATTCTAATGTTACACTATTTGTTAATAGGAGGAGGGAAAAAATTCAAATAAAAGTTTAGGAGTTCTATCAATGACACCCATTCAAAGTTCACCAGTTGCTTTACGTTGTGTACTCCGTGAACTTGAATATATTGGATCATCAATTCAAATCACTATACCGATGGAAGTATTTGGAATCCAACGCAAGTGCTGCATTTTGGTTGAGGTCTTACGAGATTTTTGTCATATGCGCCCAATATGCACTCCTTGTATTGATGCATATATGATGTAAGTAATCTTAATATATCATGGTTTAGTATTAAAATATATATATATATATTCAGTACTTTATAATGTTTTATTAATATTATAGGTACTTATACAAACTAATGGAGAAATCGAAGACTTTGAGTTTGTATAAATTTTTAGATGCTGGTTCCATCTCAATCTCAACCAACAAAGAATCTCGAGCTCAATTGTTATCCTTGAGAATGACAGGATTGGATAATCAACTTCTCATCTTTCCTTACAATTCTGGGTATGTTGTATAAAATGCATTATACTATATTTTGTGCACTGTATAATTTTTTTTATGATTCTTTAAATTCGTAGGAATCATTGGACTTTGATCATTATTGATCATTCAAAAAGTAGCATATTTTGGATGGACCCTTTAAAAAATCAACTCGACTAAGATATCATCAACGTGATAGGCATGTACATATGTTATAGCTAGCATTTCACAACTTTAACTAGTATGAATAGATAAAGAAACATGTTACATTAAAAGCCATTTGTAGGTCTTTCAAGATTGTTGACCCTAAGAAGAAAAAGCTTAATTGGAAATCAATTAAGGTATGTTATTTCGTACATAACATAGTTTATCCAATAAACATGTACAAAGTTGACTTAATGTGTGTTTTGCATTTGATACAAACAGTGCCCTAAGCAATCGGGTGTGGTCGAATGCGGATATTATGTCATGTGATACATGCGTGAGATAATATTATCAAGAAGCAAATCAATTTTAGATATAGTATGTGTCACACCCCCTCCCGGATTATCCTCCATAACCCGAAAAGAGATGTGAAGACAGCAGTTACCGACTACCCTGTCACGTAACCCACTGTCAACCTCCCCATCCAAATGCTCTTGACAAACCTCGACTTCGATCGGCAACGGGAACTGTCATGCTACCTGAAAATGGAAAACATTTAAAAGAATGAGCTAACGGCTCAGTGAGTAACAGTTTTCTAAAAACAATATAATTTAACTATAAAACCGGTTAAACTCGCATAAAACATAACACTTCAAGTCATAATAAACTATACTCCATTACCATTGTGAAATCATGCTTGCCCGTTTCAGGTTACATACTCAAAAATCTTGTTCTTATAATATACTTTTTCCCTAGTTGAGGCGGAGCAATGCTCAACGCTCCTCAACGTCGATTTTTCCTTAGCTGTGTGGAGTAATCTCAACACATCAGCGTCGTACATACCTCTATGTGCACATAGGTACCAAAATTCGGGCCGCCCTCAATGCCTTCTACGAATCCCTGAGCATTGGGGTCCCATTTCTACATCCAGGTTATCCATATGCCTTTTACAAGTCCCTGAGCATTGGGTACCTTTTAATATAACGGCTACTCTTTGGCCTTCTCCAAGTCTCTGAGCCTCGGGTGCCTTTTCTAGTTTAATATAACACAATACATATTTTGGAACATTGTATCAATAACCCATGAATTAACTGTTTCCAAATCTCACCTCTTCAGCATGCTAAGTTCAATTTCTAGTTTTAATATAAACCGCACATTTTTCATAAAGTTCTTTTCAAATCTTTCTTGACATTATATAATATCATGTTTTTTAGAAAAGTCATGAGAACCAATAACATAAATCCCATGTGTTTTATAACTCAAAGTTTACAAGTAAAACGCATACACATGTCTCTAAACGTATGCTCATGTTTCTAAACGCATGCTCATGTCTCTAAACACATGCTCATGTCTATAAATCTCATATTCGTACGCCTTACATATATGAAAACGTATGCATTATTTTATTCAAAACCCGTAGAATTACATTCATAAAGAACTCATTTACTTTTATAAAACGCAGGTGTTACTCACCTGTACTTGCCAAAGAATACTTCTTTTTCCTTTCCTCTATTTCCTCTTCCCGAGCTTTCTGGACGCAGCGTTTTAACTCTGGAACGTAAGGCTTCATTTTCCTCTGTCAGCTCGGTTGAACGCAACCCTACCCTTCAACGCAAGGTTGGTAACGTAAGGCTGATTATTTCATCAAAGTGCATCCCGACTCTTCTTACTTCCCCTTCGGATGCGTCGCCCGCGTTCACCTTGGACATTATGTTTGTCCTCAACGCATAGCCGACCCTTTTTAACACCAAACAACTTCTTTACATAAAATAACTAAGTTGTCAAATACCTTCTTTCTTGGCTGCATACTCTTACCACAGATGTCTTTGTTGCCTTCTTCTCTTTTCTCTCCAAAATTCTTCTTTAAGAGTCATCAGTTGCTCCTTTTCCCTCAAAGTTCTATTTATAGGAAGCTTGCCATCCAACTTCTCCTCTCCTTGTGCCACTTGTTTGCCACATACCATGCTGCATGCTTAATTAACCATGCATTAGTCCAAGTGTCACCTTGCATGAAACACTTAACATGCCTTTAACACCTCCTACTGATAAGGTGTCAAATCTATACATAGCCACCTGGCCTTATAAACTTATCTTATGCGTCCAACATTTTCCAACAGATAACCATTTATTCAAACAACGCCCTCATGCGTACATTAAGTTTCCTTTAAAGTTTGAGCTTCACTACTCATTTTTCTAACTCTCAGCCAACTATACTACTCTTTGACGCATAGAGATAACTCTGTTTTTAACGCATAGAGATCTCAACGCATGACAACCTTACCGACGCATGGTAAGCTAAGTACGTATCTTCCGCTGCCAACGCGGCGACCACTTCAGCTCACAACAACCATTCGAGATCACCTTCAGCGCATAGCCGCACTATTATAACCCAATGCTTACACAATGCCACTAGGCGTTAATGACAAACGCACAATACTATGCGTTTGTACCTCATCGCATCATACCATCCAACTCCTTCCTTATGTCCATAACAACAACTTCTTCTCAAGTTTTTCCCCTATGCGTTGATCTTGATGTATTCACCTTCATCCTGCGTTCAATGACCATCTTCCTATCCTTGAAAATTCCTTGATTACTCCCAAGATTTTAGTTCTTCGAGTTTATTTGGCTTTCTTTGTTTATAGATGAAAGGTGCGCCACCTACATACTCACAAGATGACATTGACGTGGTATGAATTGAGTGGGCAGAGTATGTGAGATCGCACATGTTCTTCGCATAGGATTTGTGCCAGTAACAGTTGTTGGAGTATGGAGAAAACATAACTTTTTTTTTTTTTTTTGTGGATGGAGTACTTATATTTTGTTACTCAATATAGAATGGAATGCATTTACGAAATACCTTTTGTGGAGTTGAAGCATGAATTAAACTGATATGGGTATGATCGTTAAATGTCATCGTTTTTCTTTGGAGGTATTGTAGAATTCTGGTGTGTTTGATCTGTTATATAACTCCATTACTAGTTTTATATTAACATTTATATTTTTTGTTTGGAAAAGGTTGGCATGACACATGATATTGTCTATGGTTGGGTAACATCACAAGTGACTTTTTGCCATCGAATCGGAGAAAAAACTTTCAAAATGATTGTTAGCAAAAAGGTAAAATGGGGGTGATGGAAATGTCGTAATTGTTGGATTTGTATTATGTTGAATTTCTTATTAAACTTTATAATTTTGGTTGACTCTTACTCTTCTATATTTATCTTATTTGTAGTTCGTATTTCAATATTTTGAGAACAATGTTATGTGGAAGAAGTAAGTCGGAGGAAGAAGTTTTGAAGTTGCAGTCTTTTTTGGTGCTTAAGAGGTATATATCATATAACCTAGAATTATTTGTTTATTTCAATTGGTTTATGTTGTTAAGACCTCAGTTCAAATATTGGCTCAAATTACTAGATTTAGGTAGGCTTAATTTCCTCTTATAGTTATTAGAATTCTTTCCAAATAGTTATTGGCATTGATTGACACTGGATTTGTCTATGTTGTGGAAAATTCCCTAATAGTTATTACAATCGTTTCAAAATAGTTATTGGCATTGATTGACGTTGAAAGTGTCTATGTTGTGGATAGTAAGACTAATGTGAGTATTTAAATTATACATAAGTTTTGCTCCTACTGTATTATGTTCACTTGCCCCCCCCCTCCTCCTCCTCCTCCTCCTCAACGAAGCAGTTTTTCAATTAACCCTTATTCTTTCTAGTAGAGTAGTGTATAAGTTAAATTTGGAGGTTATTCATGTTATTAAGGTTAAAAAGTGAGATTATAATGTGATATAGTATATATTTATGTGGCAATATTGTGATCTTATGCATAATTTTTGTTTGAAAGTGTTCATCGAAGCTTACTTGTATTGAGTCAAATTCTAAAATGAATGTTTTTTTTTTTATAAGGTTCTTGGACAATGCCATTGAAGCAAGAAAGCCCACCAACCAAGATATTTAAATAGGTGTTGAATATATATTTTTTTGGTATTATGCCAACACTTAGTTGCAAAGTACTGAATTTGTAAATGATGTACCTACAATTTGATTACTAGCTAGTTTCCTTATATTAACAATTGGAACTATATTATTATATATGAAAGTTACTTTTTATGTTTGTGTACATATTTTGTGTTGAAACTGAAGGAAACACAGGTGTAATAACATGTATGAAACACAGGTGTAATAACGTGTATCGTGGTAATGGTTTCTATGATATCTGACAAAAGTCATGGGATGTATGTAATTAAATGACCTTAAAAAAATGTCATAGTTAATGTATTATTGACACTTTAAATGTGTCATTATTTGTTTTGCGATGACAGAAGTGTAATGTCAACGTAACTCTTTATTTGACAGAAAAAAGTCAACATTTTGATTTTTTAATGACTGTATAAAATTGTCATAAAAATAGTTTCCATGACTTATAATAAATGTCAATATATATTTATTGTTGACTGTGACTAAAAGTCATGAAACTGTCATTGATGACTGATTTCTCATGTGTCATCTATACATTTTAGATGATGGACGATTAAATGACTAAAAAAAAGAGTCAAGAAATGTGGTAATGACTGTTTTTTAGAGTCATAGAAGCCTATTTTTGTTGTAGTGGTTGTATGACATTGCACTAGATTCATATATATTCTAGACTAGTTAGAGTATTTACATTTCATTGTATAAAGGTTTGAAGAAATATTTTTTGTCGTGCAAGGAACTTATTCATGGCCAATAGGTACGTCATTTCTTACATAAGGATCATTGCAATATATTTTCGATTCATATGGTAACATTGCAATATATGATATTAGAAGATTTGACTGTGCATGTTTTAATGTTGTGGGTGTAGATTATATATGATTAGTTCATTTTGAAAAATATATGTTTAATGACAGGATTTAATGAAATAACAATAAGAAAAAATGTATTTCATTGACAATATAAAAGTGTCAACAAATGTAACGGTTCATATATTATTAACAGGAAAAAAATGTCATAGTTTAGATATTATTGACAATAGAAAGATGTCATTAAATATTTTTGACATTTAATAACTATCATGAATGAACATAACAATGTTGGACCGGTATGGCAACCCTAGAAGGGGGGTGAATAGGGTTTAATTAAATTTATTCCTAAATATGCTCAAAATTAAACTAATTGAATTAATTTTTGAACTAAATTAATAAAAACCTTAATTGATGCTAAATATCAAGATTGATAAAAAAAATATATGAAACACAAGATTCAATCAATCTCAACAAAGAAGGATAGTAATCTATAAAATGCTACTAAAAATTGAATGCAAAATAAATTGAGAAAGAGTTGGAGAAGAAAACACCGTGATTTTTATAGTGGTTCGGTCCAACTCGACCTACATCCACTTTCCCAAGCGCCTCTTGGGATTTCAATTAAAAAATCTCCTTTGACTCTTTCCATAGATGAGAGTCGAACCACTACCTTGCTCCTTTTTCTGGTTCAAGAGCAAACCCGATCCTTTCCATGGGTTAGGATCCAACCGTTACAATATTCTTGAAATTTTAAATCACACACTAAACTCTCTAAAAAGAGTAGATGTACAAATTTGAACTCACAATACTCAATCCTCACAATACAATGAAAGTATCTCTCTAGAATAAGATGAAAAGAAAGAAATTTGAAAGCTTGGAGAGAGAGCAACAATGGTGACCTTTTTCAATTTTTGAGGATTGTAAAATTGTAAAAGTCAGAAAAACTTTTTGGAGAAGATGAAGTATTTAAAGAGAAATGAAAGTGGGTGAAAACTAAATTAATTTGGACCATTAGATCTTTGTAAAAGAAAATTGAATGGTGGAGATTTAAACTCAACTAGCCGTTAGACACAAACATATAATAATATTAAATTAATTCTTTTAAAAAAAGCAACTAGCCGTTAGACACAAACACATATAATAATATTAAATTCATCTTCTTTTTAAATTCATTTTCTTTTTAAAATCATTTTCTTTTTAACATCAATCCAAAAATAAAATACCCACCAATTGTCACTTCTCCATTGCTCCAAGTGGCACCTTTCAATTTGTCCACTTTGATTTAAAAAAATCTGTCATGTCATCAGCTCGGGATTTTTCCATTAAGCTTGTTTCGGTCATATCTTCTTCATTTGAACTCCGATTTGAGTGATTCAAATTGCATTGGAACCGTTGTTCCACGCTCCACACAATAGACACTTCAAAAAAATCAAATGGTTAATAAATAAAATCAGGTTTGTTATCATCAAAACACTAATTAATCAATCCATTAAAATTAATTAATTTGAGATTAAGGGCCAAAAAGCCAACAAACAATACTGAAAATACGAAATCACGGGTCATGGTTCAGATCGTATTGACAACTGAAAAATGTCATTATATTTAATTTGCTGACATTTAATAAATGTCATCAATATGCATAACATTACATAAAATATGAAGTCTTCAATCCATTTGTGACAAAGATAAAAAGTCATAATATGCTAAAAAATGATGAATAATGATTTTCATTATTTGTTCATTGTTGATAATTAAATATTGTCATAAAAAAACCATTATGAAATTTTTTAACAAATGTCATCAAAGCTTCTACCTTTACAGACGATTCAATGACTGGAAATAAATGTCACGAATTTTAAATCTGACAATTTTTAAATGTCATTGAATCCTTGTTTTCTTCTAGCGTAATTCAATTAGTCGAAAATTGAATTTATTTGTGGGAGATTTAAAAGTTAGATTTAACTTGAATATTTGGAATTGGGTGAGCTTTAAGAACTTGGTTAAATAAATTATTAAGTGGTGGTTGGAAAAGATTTGATTTGATGGGTTGAACGATATTATATTAAATAAGTTGTGTTTTGTTTTGTGAAAAGGAAAAGGGATACATATTTAGGGTTTTGGAAAAGGAAAGGAAAATAAAATTTAAAGAAGTATATATATATATATGTGTGTGTGTGTGTGTGTGTGTGTGTGTGTGTGTGTGTGTGCAAACTCTACTTCCATTTTGAAAGAACTAAACGTAAGTACATAGTACCGATATGGACTAAATTGTTTTTCCTCTTGTGGATTGAAGGAAGAAGTGAAGGAAGCCAGGAATATTTTTGGTAAGTGAATTCTAAATCATTGCGAGGTAAATCGAGTTTAGGAGTTACTTTGTTTATTTAAAAATAAAAATAAATTTAAATTAAAAAATAGATTTTAGAAGTAGAAGAAAAGAAAAAGAAAAAGAAAAAGAAAAGAAAATGAAAATGTTGATAGTGGAAGTAAGTCGGCAGCCCGTATAAGTGTATAAGTTGAATTTTCGGACGTTTACTCCATTTTCAAAAGCTTCAACCGACCCAACCTTATAGCTGCATGTCGAAGGCAGGAAGAAGAAGTATTCTACGGCAGATTCGTGTAGGATTTTGGTCGGTTTCATGGTGAAATTAAAGCTGAAGCAGAAGGGTTGCTTGTTGTCGCGCAGTCAGAACAAGGTTTGGTGTTTGGTGAATATCGAGCGGAAGAGACAGAGTTTGAAGCTGATAATTTGAGGTTAGTAAGTTAATTCCATTCTTAACAACTCTTGTGAAGGATGGTTGAGCTGAATATAAAGAGAAACATGTTAAATTTTAGGTGGAAGCGATTGATATGGATTTCCCGAGTGATCTGGAGCAGGGCGAAGTAAATTGGGAATATCTGTCGAACGAAGAAGAGTTAAGCTCTAAAATTTGAGGTAAGCTAGAAAGCACATTTTTTTACAAGTTTGTAGAAGGAAAGAAGTTCTAATTCAGGCTGGAAATACAACTTTTAACAGATAGAAGCGAAGACATAAGCGAAGACAAAAGCTGTGGGAGATAGGTTTCACTGGAAAAAGTAGTGACACTGAGGGCGTAAGGGTGATCAGCGAGACGAGTCTCATTGGTGGCTTTTTGTCTCACAACTCTCGTTGGGTATCGCTAGTCTCGCTAGTCTCGCTGGTGTCGCTACTCTCACTAGTCTCGCTGATCAAGTAAGTCTCACTGCTCTCGCTAGTTCACAATATCGCTAGTACAGTTTGGTCTTTTGCTTGAATTTGTTGGTTTAGTCTCGCTAATGGCTTGAATCACGCTCATTAATGAACTCTTCTATGAAATGTAGCCTCGGTTGAGCATTTCATTGTGGAATATAGTCTCAGGATGGTTTTCTTCATGAAGTAGAGTCTCAGTGGTGAATAATAGAAATGACTAAGGCTTGTTAAATGTCTAAGGCTTGTTTGCTATGTAAAAAGGAATTTTAAGGAATTCTAACAAAGAGAAACGTATTATTTCAGGCCAAGAGGAGCTGGGACAAGGCGTATAACCCACTAAAGACTCGGGACAAGTAGCGAGTGATAATTTTATTTAAAATGAGTATACTTTAAACAAAGTTTTTATGTTGTATGATTAAGTTTGGAAACATGTCTATATGTTTATGCTTTCCACGGGTTTTAACGTGCTATGAGGATTATGTGCATATTATGTGTTATACATTGGAAATCATTTGAAGCATGCTAGTTGTTCAACGAGTTTTACGAAAGGCATGCTATTTATTAACCTATGATTTTATGGAAAGCATTGATGATTGTTAATGAGATTGTGAAGATTTGAAATGTTATAAACTCATGAATTTATATTATGCTATTTCCAAGGCATGTTTTTTTTTTTTTAATGATGTTTTGAAAAAGGCTCCCAATGCTGAAGGACACAAAGAAGACATGTGGGTAGCTGGGATATCGAAATGGTTCCCAATGTTGAAGGACTCGGAGAAGGCATGTGGGTAACCTGAGTATAGAGATAGCCCCCAATGCTGAAGGACTCGAAGAAGGCATGTGGGTGGCTTAAATCTTGTATATGGGACCCGGTATTGAAGGACTTGGAGAAGGTATTTGGCTAACTCAGGATATGATATCTATGTGCACATAGAAGTATGATAGACGTTGTTCTGTTGAGACTACTTCACACAGCTAAGGATATTTGACGTTGGGTGTGTCGAGATTTCTATGCCCCAACTAAGGATGTTTTCGACGTTGAGTAGCATTGAGCTCCGCTCCGCCTCAACTAAGGAAAATGTAATTGAAATGTGTTGTACTTACATGGTTTTCCTTTAGAAATGATACGTATGTGATTTGATAATGTTACTTGAGCATGATTTGTTTGGATACGGAAACGATTTATTACTGTTTATTTATTTTCATACCTTGATTACAATTTTGATTTAATTAAGAACCAAGGAAGATTTTTACAAAACAAGTCACTCACTGGGCAACCTAGCTCATGTTTTCCTTTTTTTTTTGTTTTTTTCTTTTCAGGTAGCGAGCGAGTCCAGGGTGCTTAGCCTACACAGCAACTCGTCTGGGCCCACCATCAGTGTCTAAAATTTTGAGAATTGTAAATATTTGATCTTAAACCTGTGTTGTACATATAGAGGGTTAATGACGGAACTTAGTGAACTTGTGTAAATTAAAGGTTGAATGTAAATCAATGTTTGTATGATAGCTTAACCTTGGTTAAAGTATGCTGTTCAAATATTGTGTATATCTGCTTATTACATCTTGGTCAAGGTATAAGGTTGGTAGTGGATGCCGTGAGAGAGTCGGTGTCTGCTGTCCTCACACTTTTTCCTGGGTTAAAAGGGTACCTGGGAGGGGGTATGACAATATATATATATTTAAGTCAATCTTGAATTTCAGTGGGTTTTGGTCTGCCATTTGCAAGTCGCCATATTCTTTGTGGTTTATGCTAGGATTTCGAGATTTGGTTAGGCCGAGACTGTTTTGGTAAGTACTGTTGATTTTCTTGTAATTTCGTAGTTACCCATTGGTGTTGGTTTTAATTGTTGTAACCCATTGGGTTTGGATTTAAATTCAAGCTTCAAAGGATTTTGAAACCAGAAGCAAGCTATCCAAGTGGGTTAAAGTGTCGAGTGTGGTTGGGCCCATTGTTTGAAGTATGGAAGAAGATTGTGACTTAGTTGCATTTTGGGTAAGATTATTTGGTTTAATTGTTGAGTAAATTGTATTTGGAATCAAGACTACAAACTTAAATTTAAGTTTGGATTTATGTTCTTGAGTTTTAACTCAAGGATTTTGTGAGAATTGACTACTTGGACTTAATCCTAAGGTAAGTAATCTTACTATTGGAACGCCCTTGAGCCAGACAATTGTAGATAATTTTGAATGATTTGCTTAATTTGGTTGAAATTGAGCTGCTTATATCTAGAATCGTTTTATAAGTATGATGATATTAGCACATGTTTAATATGATTTATGATGTGAACTTAAAATAAGCATTTTTAAAGAAAAGTGACGATTTACCCTCCTAATGCCATTACGATACCGAAAGCCGACGGGTTTCCTACTATGTTACCAGAGACCTAAGGGTTTCCTACTATGCTATCAGTTGTCGACGGGTGCCCTATTACATTTGTGAGCCTTCGGGCCACTTGATGTGTGTTAGAAGGGTTAAATCGCTCATTAGATGGTCATCTAGGATTAGTTATTTATGCATGTCCCACTAGTATGATGCACTTATTGGACATAAGTGTTTAGCCTGACTAATAGCACTCAAAATGTGTTACCTCACTTTGCTTAATTCGAGATCGTTCTTACCTTTTACCAGTTTACTTCTTGATTTAGACAAGTTACGAGCATTTGGAGCCCTCGGACAATTTGCATGCATTTCAGGTTTAAACGAGATGATTAGTGGGCAAAATTGAGCAAAATGGAGGAAGAAGGCAGCAAAGCAGTCTGGCATCGCGACTCTAGCATGGCGCTAGTGCTGCGCTTTTTCCAGAAGGCGCAGTTTTACGATTTGAAGGCAGCTCGCAGCACTGCACTATAGCGTCTCAGCGCTATGGATTTTGACGAACTTTCCATCGCGTGCGCATCTCAGTGCCACAGCGCTAGCACGACGCCACAACACTGCACTTTTTCCAAAAGCCTCCTATACTATAGCTGTCACACTCTACTTTTAAAACCAAAGTGTTGAAGAGCCTATAAAGGAAGGAAGTAGGACAAGAGAGGTTTGTGCTCAAGTGTTAGTTTATATAGGCTGTAGATGAAGTTTGAATTAGAAGGATTTGATTGAAAGGTTGCGTTGAGTGATTTCTGGATCATGGAATTAAAGTAATTTTTGAAGTTAAGAAATCTACTATGTAGAATAAACAGATCAGGAGAACGCAACCATGACTTTGAGCTTGGAAGTAAGATCTAAGGAAAGAAAGGAAATCTCATCAGGTGATGGGAAGACTTAAAAAGTATAGTTGGAAGATAAATTAAGTTGGACGCATACCTAGTAGAAGACCATGTTGGACACATGGTCAAGACAAAGGAAATGCATGATAAAGGTGAAACGCATAGGAGGAAATCAAGGAACGAGACGTAAGCTTGGTTTAAATAGGATGTATGAGTGAGGATTAAGGTTGAGTAGTGATGCGTTGAAAGGAAATCTAAAAGAAGAATAAAATGCATAAGGTAGAATCGTGGAGAGAGGCTATGATAATTTAAGGTAAACGCATAACTTCCATTAAGAAAGATTTTGAATTGGATAAGTTAGAAGGTTGAGAAGTAAGCCTAAAGGAAGGAGGCTGGAGATGGATATACGATAGGATTTATCGTTGAGAAAATAGCTCACATAAGGAAGAGGTTGGAAGCATGACCTCTTGGAATACAACACAAGAATGCATAAAGGAATAATCAAGGAAACCTCAAGGACAAGAGGAAAGTCATGAACACAGAACGAAATAAAGGTAAACGCAAAGAGTGCAAATGCATAAAGGAAGGATTTGTAGTTAAGATATGGATATAAGGAAATAGTGATGGACGCATGATAGTATGTGGTTAAGGCAGACGCATGGTAGTATGCGATAGAGAAACACGTTCAAAGGTAATTTGGTCGGAGAGTAGGGAAGGAAAGTAATGAAGCTAAAACCTTAAAGGAAATTCAATGGACGCATAGGGGCTTAATGTTGAATGAATAGCTTATATAGTGGAATATGTTGGACGCATAAGATAAGCTTATTAAGGCTAGATGGCTTCATATAGACTTGACACCTTAAAAGTAGGAGGTGTTAGAATGCATGTTGAGTGTTTCATGCAAGGTGACGCTTGGATAAATACAAGGTTAGTTAAGCATGCAGCGTGACATGTGGCAAACAAGTGGCAAAAAGAGAGGAGAAGTAAGATGACAAGCCCTCTATTCCAAAGCTGTAAATAGGACCTTGAGGGAAAAAGGAGCGACTGATGATCCTTTAGTTTTGAATTCTTGAAGAGAAAGGGCAGAGAGAAGGTAAAAGGAGGAAATCCTTGCGTCCGTAGAAGTCTGTGGCCAAGAGAGGATATTCTTGACAACTCAGCCATCTTGTGTAAAAGAAGAAGTCTTGCGTCTAAGGGGTCAGCCTTGCGTTCAAGACGAACTCAACATTCAAGATGAACGCCGCGTCCAAAGATAGACTTTGCGTTCACGTGGGACCTTGCGTCCAAGAGAGGTCGACGCATCCAAAAGAAGAAGCAAGAAGAGTTGAGCTGCACCTTGCATCCAAGGAGCAAGGTTGCGTCCAACCGAGTTGACAAAGGAAAATAAGTTGCCTTTTATTCCAGACTAGAACGCTGCGTCCAAGGAGCTCGGGAAAGAGAAATAAAAGGAAGAAAGAAGAACTATTCTTAAGCAAGTATAAGGTGAGTAACACCAACGTTTTTCAGAGTATAAATAAGTTCTTTGTGATTTGTATTATTGAATATGCATTCATGAGTTTTCAACATAATGAGAGCATGCGTTTATATATAAAAAAGTACATGAGTATACTGGTTATTAGAAATGAATTTAGAAAGAAGCATGCTGTTGATAATAAGAAATGAATTTAGTAAGAAGCATGCTATTGATAACATAAGATTTTCATTGAGAAGCTTACTACTAGATCTTAGATGATGTTTCTAGAACATAGTGTATTTTATAAATTCTTAGAAATGGCACCCAAAGCTCAAGGACTAGAGGAAGACAAATGGGTAGCCGGAAAATAGAAATGGGACTCCAATGCTCAAGGAGAAAAGGAAGGCATATGGGCATCTCGGGTTATAATACCTATGTGCACATAGAGGAATATATACGACGCTGAGGTATTGAGGTTACTCCACACAACTAAGGATAATCGACGTTGAGTAGCGTTAGCTCCTCAACTAAGGAAAAGATATGAAATGAATTTGACGTTGAGAAGCGTAGAAGCATTTCTCTACTCAACTAAGGAAAATGATTAGAAATGAATAAGATTTTTTAGTATTTTTCCAGAAATAAGTATGCAAGATTTAACAATGGTATTTGAGTATGATTTAATATGATTAGAATCGATACTATATAGTATGACCAGCTTTACAGCTGTAGTAAGTTGTTTTAAAAAAAATGTTACTCACTTAGCTGTTAGCTCATTCTTTTATATGTTTTCCATTTTTCAGGTAGCATGACAGTTCCCGTTTTGTCAAGAGATAACAAATTCACCGTCCTAGGAAGAGTGTTTAAATGAGTGAAATAAGGTAAGCTGACAATGGGAATCATCAGGGAAGTCGATGACTGCTATCCTCACGCTCCGTCTCGGGCTACGGAAGGGTAGTTCGGGTTGGGGTGTGACAATAGCGCTGCGGCGCCAATCTAATTTTTGGCATAAAATGCCCTAGCCATCAGTCAGAAGACCATCATCGATTGGCACGAATCCCCAGTGTGAATTTAGAGATCTTCCCTGTATTTTTCTTCTTTTCCATATATAGGAGAATTTTTTGAACAATTTTTTGGTTGAGTACCAGCATGTATCAAAACTAATGTACTATCATCTAGCTCGGGGTTTTAGGGTTTAACTCTTAGTTTGTATCTCATGAGATTATAAACAATTTTTTCCTTGCAATTTCATAGTTAATTGAATTCTCTTCTTGTTTGATTTTTCAATTGAATTTGTTTGAGACTATCTGAAAAATTAGTAAAGCATGTTTAATTGATAGTTAAAGATCTAACTTGATACATAATTGTTAGGTTCCTAGATCGGCAAGTAATAAATGTTAAGTTAGGGTTGTAAATTGATTTGACAATTCTAATTCAATTGTATTCATCTAACTAACTTAGGAGAGATTTGGACCAAACACTTAATTAGGCCTTTCATATCGTCTTAGCAATAGCCTTGAACTTAATGTTAATAGGCTTGCATGTTTAAGATGCCTTTCATCTAAACATAATAATCCATTTGATCAATAGGACTTTCTTCTAGCCTTTCTAGAAGTGATTGGCTAAGTTTAATAAAAGAAAAATTGCAAAGCATTTATGTATGTGATTAATCAATGATTGAGTAGCAACCTGAGAGTGATCCAATTTTACCCCAAGCTAGATTTTGTCAATTTTAATTTAAACCAACAACTTCATAACTTGATTCCTTTGCTATTGCTTTTCTTCATTGTTATTGTTTTACTTTAGAATTAAACAAACAATTTAACAACCCCCCTGGTTACTCAACAATAAGTACTTTAGAAGAAGAAAATTAATCGACTCTCTGTGGATTGACCCGTTACTACACTAGTACTGCTAAATTAGAGTAGGGAACGAAATATTTATTTGGCCGAATTGAAAGCTTCAACAACTTTTAGTTTGCCAAATTGGCGTTGTTGTCGAGGAGCCTTAAATTTTCTCTTTTAAAAGATTTGTTGTTCCTTGCTTGCATTCTTGTGTTCTCTTTGTTGCATGACCCGTTCTTCTGGGAACTCTAGTTTGTTGTATTTTGTATATATAAAAAGAGAGGAGAGGAGAATTCAAAGGGAAGCAAGAGCGCGAGCTGAACGTATTGACCCAATTAGTGTTGAAGGCACACAAAGAGCTTAAGATAATTTTGTTCAAGAGCCTGAAATGGGAGAGCAACGAGAGCGCACTCTAAGAGAGTTGGAAACCTCTAATACAACCTGCCAACCACTGTGCATAATATATCCAGAAACTACAGGTATTTTTTAGTTGAAAATAGGTTTAATTCACTTACTCCCTGCTTTTCATGGTCGTCAAGGGCCCACATAAGCATCGTCAAGAGTTACACATAGTATGTGACGGGATGCGACCACATGGAGTCACTAAAGAATAGATCCACATGAGGGCATTTCCCTTCTCGTTGAAAGATGACGCAAAGGCCTAGTTGTATTACTTGCCATATGGCAGTATCACAACATATGCTGAGATGAAGAAACAGTTTTTGGAGAAATTTTTCCTAGCTTCCTGTGTTGCAAAAAATCAGGAAGGACATTTATTCGATAGTGCAGAACCAAGGGGAGTCACTTTATGAGTACTTGGAGAGATTCAAGAGAATCTACGGGAGTTTCCCCAACCATCAAATTTCTGCTCAGATGCTCATCCAATATTTTTATGAAGGTTTGTTGTAGCAAGACAAGAGTAACAATGATGCTACAGCGGGAAGAGCTTTGGTGAACAAAACTCCTTTTGGGGCGAAGAACCTCATTGCTACCATGGCTGCAAATACTCAGCAATTCGGAACTAGAGATTCAGTCAACACCAAATCTTTAAATGAGGTAAGTGAATTAAAAAGTCAAATTTTTGACTTAGTTGCTACTATTAAATAGATGGAGCTGGAAAAGAATCTAGCGACAGTGACGAGCCAGATTTGCTCAATGAGTGGCCATTCTGTGGATGTATGTCCCAACTTCTAGCAGGAAGTAAATGCCATGAGAGAATTTAATAATAATTGCCATAATAGACGACGAGACTCCTACAGTCAGACTTACAACCCAAGTTGGCAAGACCACCCTAATTTTAGATGGGGAGGACAAAACGAGCAATTTCAGAATAATAAAGGAGCCTCTTTGAGCTCAAATGTTTCCATGGAGGATATGGTGAAAATTTTTCAATCAACCTTGGAACAAATGGGAAACCAAATTTCTTAGCTTGCTATATTCGTGAACAAATTGGAAAGGCAGTCAGGTAAACTCCCTTCGCAGCCTAAAGCAAACCCAAGGGAGAATGTTAGTGCCATAACTTTAAGGAGTGGCAAAGAGCTTCCATCACCTGTTGCACCTGCTAGTGTTCTATCTGGAGAGGAACCTATGTCTACTGAACCAGTTACTTCGAGAATACCATCTTCCCCGCCCAAAAAGGGAGTAAAATCCGACCCTCCTCTTTCTGTTAATTCTTCTATTCCTAAAGCTCCTTTTCCTTCCAGGTTGGTGAAGCCAAAGGAGATCGATGCTGACCGGAAACTTCCAAATACATTCAGAAGGGTGAAGATCAACATTCCACTTCTTGATGTGATCAAACAGATTCCTAAGTACGCAATTTTTTATGGAACTGTGTACCAGGAAAAGGCAAATGAAGGAGAAAGAATGGGTAGTGGTAAGTCAGTCTATCTCCATTATATTACAGAAAAATATTCCCAAGAAACAGAAGGACCCAGGTATGTACTCACTCCCATGTGTAATTAGTAACAAGAAAATTGAGAGGGTCATGCTAGATTTAGGAGCATCCATCAACATAATGCCTTATTCAATGTTCCAAGATTTAAAATTGAATGATTTTCATGAAACTAGAGTAGTAATTTAACTAGCTGATAGATCATTCATACATCCTATGGGAGTCGTAGAGGACGTTCTTATCCAAGTCAATGAGTTAATTTTTCCTGTAGATTTTTACATTGTGAAAATGGTAGGGAGCGCATCACATTCATCTGTATCCATCTTACTTGGTAGATCTTTCATGAAAACAGTTAAAACTAAGATAGATGTAGATGAAGGCACATTGTCTGTCGAATTTGATGGAGAAATAGTTAAATTTAATATTTTTTATGCTATGAGAGCTCTCGATCAAAGTCCTCTTACTTTGTGTCAGATTGATGTGATTCATTGTTTGGAATAGGAAGTAGTTTGGGATGTTTACAATGATGAGGAGGAGGATGACTCTGGTGTCACCCTACCCTTTGATGAGTTTGAAGGATTAATGAGCATGCAACAGAAGTTAATTTGATCAATTTTCACTCTAAGATGCTCAATTTAGAGGATTAAACATGCAATTAAGAAGAAAAATTAAAGTTTCAAGAACACTTACCCTTGAAGCTCCAAATTCTCCTTCAATTCTTGATGAATTTCAGCACCACTTGGTTGTAGACCACCACAAGAGTATTCTCTACTATTCTCTAGGCTTAGATTGGATGGTGGGATCCAAATTTGTGGTGAATTTGAGAAAGAATGAAGGTTGGGAAGAAGATGAACAATGGATAGAATTTTGCCAAATTAACCCTTAATTTCACAAAATTCTTAACCCTTTTTTATGTCAAAATCATCTCTATTTATTAAAGAATAACATGCAATCCAATTGCATCAAAATTTGACAACACAAAATGGTTAATTTGTTGGTTAATTGTGAAGAAGACAATCAAGCTCCTAGCTTAATTAGTGGGAAAATCCAATCTTCAAAAATCAATTTTAAAATCAATTTTCAATGAATTTCCAAAATTGAATTAAAATTGATTTTTAATTTCAAAAAGATAATTAAATAATTAAATAAAAAATAATTTAATATTTAATTAATTTAATATTATTTTAATATTAAATAATAAAATAATATTATTTTTCCCACTTATCCCGATTTTTCTAAAAAAAAAACCGATATGAATCTCTATTCATATGATTAATATTTAAATTATATTTAAATATTATAATTAACTCTATTTGTACGTTTAATTCGTAATTAAACGTCGATATATCGTATATATCTAACTTTCATTCCTTAAGCCAAGGTTTGAACGATTCAAACTTATTCACCACATTATCTAAGATTTTAGTCCATTTATGAGCTAGTAGAGGGACCTAATGGACCTACAGATCATGAGCTCCAACGATCCGAGATTAACCGGCCAAACTCTTTAACCTAGTTAACCAACATTCGTTAACTAACGGGACACTCCACTAAAGCCCGTAGCTGCACTCTCCTCACTATAGATATATTTGTGTCCATTTGATATAACCGTCATCGATAAGTCAATCCTTCACAGGTTGTTCATAACTTCAGCTAGGTCAAATACCGATTTACCTTTGAGTTACATCTTTTCTCCTTGAGTACCATTGTCCCTCTAATGAACAATTGATTTAGGATCCAATCACTAAATCCATTTCCTCTCGGGCCAGTGAGAGGATGGGGCCCCTTGTTCAAGTCCTGGGAACAACACTTAAGAGAACAACCTCTCTTCTATCCCTAAGTTGGGTAGGAGTGAATTCCGTCTTGCAAATTCTATGTTCCCAACTATCTACCCGGTCTTATCCCTGAAATGGGAGGAATGTTGAGCAGTGCTATTGAGCTTACTCTTACCTATGTAGATCAAAGGATAATTCTGAATAAACAGGAGTTCATAGATAGCTCAAGATTAAGATCAAGTTATCTAGGTCATCGATAAGTGAAATTAATCAGTGTTAATCGTAAACGGTGTTAATACGTAACAGTAATTATTTCAGGGTCAGTCTTACACAATCTCATTATGTAGAATACCCCCGCTCACATGTCTCTACATGAGCAAATCAGAATCATTTCATTTATGACACTTTACAATATTTGTAACAATCATGAAGCTGGTCGTATTCAATAGTGTCTCCAGGAAGAGGTACCCAACCTGATCCATGTACTATAGACTATTGAGGCTACTTACTCGAACTTGATCCTGTTTATGTCTCCACATAAAGTCCAAGTACTCATGATAGTAGCCAAGGTTTCGTAGTTTAATTGGAATTAGAGTTGATAAATAATTAATTCACTTGAATAACTTCATATGTACTAAAAATCACCTATTTACAAAAACTACGAGTTTTAGGACATACAACCCAACAGAGTTGTCTTTTGTGTCAACGTCTGGATTTTTTGTCTAATGATTTGACTGAGAAAATGCTACCTTCAATTTTGCAGGCACCCATGTTGGAGCTTAAAGAGCTACCAGAGCACCTTAAATATGCTTTTTTGGGAGAGCTAGAAACCTTGCCTGTTATTATTTCAAATGATCTAACCCCTGATTAGGAAGGCAAATTGATGGAGGTGCTCAAGAAGCACAAGTTGGCAATTGGCTAGACTCTGGCAGATATTAAGGGAATTAGCCCTGTGGTATGTATGCATAGGATTGCCTTGGAAGAAGGATCAAAACCTGTAAGCAACCTCAAAGGCACTTGAATCCTGCCTTGGAGGAGGTAGTAATGAAAGAGATTTTTAAGCTTCTAGAGGTAGGTATAATTTACCCTATCCCTGATAGTGAGTGGGTGAGCCCTATTCACGTAAACTGGAGAGGAATCGATGCCAAATATGGTGGATAGATCTAATGCGAAGTCAACAAATCTAGTGCTCAAGCTCACGGATTTGGACGACGAGGTTTCCAGACACCCAAACTCAAACTCCATGACGTTGAACTCAATAGAAGACCTAGCAAACTCAACAGAAGATGCGCCAACTTGACAGAGGTGTGATGTGGACCGACGGTCGTGTGAGGTATGTGAGAGGAAGAAAGGGAAAGAGATTTGATAAAATGGGGAAGAAGGGTTTCACAAACAAAATGTGGGAAATTAGAAATGGGGTCTTTAATGTCGGTTTTAAACCGACATTATAGCCTTATTTAAATGTATCTTTAATGTTCGTCGAAAACCGACATTAAAAATCTATTTTTTTTTTCACTTGGCCTGACATCAAATATCTGTGCCCAATTTTTTGGATGGGCATCAAAGGCCCAATTTGTTGTAAGGCAATTTCGAAACCCTTAGCATCTCACTTTAGACTTTCTTTGTCTTAGTGTCGTACTACTGAACAAGAAAGGTCTTCTCCTTGTAGTCTTTCTTTTCCAAGAGATCTTCCTTGCTATGACTCTAGTAAGTATCCGGTTTGTGGGAACTACTTCTTAAAAGAATGGGAAGAAGAATTTTTTTAGAACTCTTCTAAGAAAATTTGGAGAATTTCTAGAGAAAGAGTTTTTGAGTAATCGTAAAGATTATTCTTGTAGAGAGTGTTCTATGAGGGCTCCCAAGGACTCTATTTATAGAACTCTATGGGTTATTCCTAATCCTATTAGGATAACCCCTCTACAAAGATTTTTAATTAAATATTTAATAAATATATACCCAAATAATATCTCATATTAGATGGTTTAAAATATTTAAATTTTATTTAAATATTTATTTTGTGCAGAATTTTTAATTTTCCATCCAAATAAAATAATTAATTATTTGAATCCAATTAAAATTAATTAATTAATTCTCCCTCTATTTATTTATATGGATTTCATCCAAATAAATAATTAATTATCTGAATCATATTCAAATAAATTAAATCTCCATATTATAAATTTATAATTTGAATCTTTTTCAATTAAACTTTATAATAAATTATGTAATTAATTGTATCCAATACAATTAATATTTTTTCTCATAAATTTGAGCAATATTAATTTATCCATTAACGGAAAAATTCAAGGTTATTACATGAAGTCTTGAACATGTATGTAGTTGACATACGGGTGGATCATGTTCAAGAAATAACCTAAAGGTCTATAGTATATGGATAAGGTTGGGTGCCTTATCTTGGTGACACTAAGGATACGACCCACTTTGTAATAGTTACAAATGGTTTGATCAAAACTATTCATGTGGAGACATGTGAGTAGGGGTATCCTATACAAAGAGTTTGTTTAAGACTGGACTGCGAAATATTTAATCTCTCTTTGTAAATCCGTTAATTTATGAAATTAATATTTAATAAGATGATCATATGCAATTCAATCTTAATCATGAGTGACTTATGAACTCCTGTTTGTGAGGTCAGTTCTTTGATTTGCATGGGTGAGGGTGGCTTGAGTTGCTGACTTAATAAACCTACCATTTTGGGGATCTCACTAAATGGGAAGTTTGGAACATAACTTCACGAGATGGAATTCACTTCTTTCCAAATAGGATAAGTAGATGAGTAGTTCCCTTAAGTGCTGATTTCGGTTTTGAACAAGGGGCCCCACCCTCTCACTAGCCCAATAGGGACTTAGTTTATGGTTGGATCATAAACAAATTGTTTATTAGAGAAATCAGTGATACTTAAGGAAAAGTGGTAACTACAGGGGTAAAATGAACATTTGACCAAGTTATAATTATAAACAACTCGTGGAGGATCGATTTGCTTAATTGATTATATCCACAGACACAACTTGTCCTATAGTGCATAAGATTTCAACTATGGGTATATGGTTTGCCCTGTAGTTAATTAATGAAGATTAATTTAATTAAAGAGTTTAATTAATTAATATTGGATCATTGGAGCTTATAATCTGTAGGTCCATAAGGTCCCCTTGCTAACTCACCACAGACCAACAAGGATCAACTATGTTGAAAGGAAAATTTGAAATGTTCAAACTTATGAAGAAAAATATTAATTGTATTGGATACAATTAATTACATGATTTATTATAAAGTTTATTTGAATAAGATTCAAATTATAACTTTATAATATAGAGAATTAATTTATTTGAATCTGATTAAGACAATTAATTATTTATTTGGATGAAATTCATATAAATAAATAGAGGAAGAATTAATTAATTAATTTAAATTGGATTCAAATAATTAATTATTTTAAATGCAAAATTGCAGAAAATATTTACAACTAATAGCAAAATATCACAGTTAATAGCGATCTATTACAGTAAAATTTTGTTATATTTATAAATATTTTAGTTGTTTTTGCTATATTTGAAAAGAGTCCTATTTAAAAATAATTAAAAGCAAAACTTAATACTTTTCAATTTCCCTCCATCTTCAATATTTCCCTTATAGTTATGGATTGCAATTTAAGATGGGTTCTCAATGTATTATTGTATCACTTTATTGACAATGATGAAACTTCTAATATTATGAACAGTTGAGAGGTTTAATTTATTTAAAATAAAATTAGAAAAATAGGAAGGTCTACGTTTTATTTTAAAAATTATAGTAGCCGTGGAGCTATCTAGGCCATCAATAAATCACAAGTATATAATAATTATGAATTATTTACAACTACTCTGAAGATTATTTTACAAATAATAATATTTCTTGTTAATACCAAATTCTCATAATAATAATAATAAAACTAAAATTAAAAACACTAAAGGTAGTAATAAAAAGATATAATTTACTGGGTAAGACACCAATTTTCTCATCTCATAATTATTGAAGTGTAAAAAAAAAAAAAAAAAATGAAAAATGCAAATGACAACAATCAAAAAGACATAGCACCTTAATCTTCTTCAACTAAACACTCCTGCATGTAGAGGAAATTTCTTCTTTTTTTTTTTTTTAAGATAATTTCTCATTGTTTTTTTATAGAATAAAACACTGAAGCTTATTTTGAGGCAATTGGACAAATGTCAAATTTTAAAATAAAAAATTTGAAACATATCCAAATTACACAATTTCTATTCCCAAAATGTCTAAACGTAAAATAATATTAAATGAAAATACACCTAATCTAATCATGACATTAAACGGAAAAATTATAATAATATTGTAGTTTTGCAAAATATTTAAAAAATATTGTGTTTTTTAAAATATTTAAAAAAATATCGTAGATTTTATGGAAAATTGTGAGATTTGTTAGTGAGTATTTAACCCTCGACCTTTTTTCTTCTTCTTCTCCTCCTCCTTCTTCTTCTTCTAACTATCGACCTATATATATTTATATATGAACCCTCAACCTCTTTTTTTTCTTTTTTTTTTTCTTCTTCTTCCAACTCTTGACCTATATAATATATATATTAAGATTATATTTTTTAATAAAGAAGAAGTATACTTTAATAATAATATTTTAACTAACACTTTTTAAAAAATCGTTATAGTTTTTAATAACAAAAAAGATATATGTTATCACTAACCAACTAATAGTTTCGCAAAAGAATTATCCAAACTAATGTAAAAAATGGAAAAATAATCATAAAACGTCCCTAAAATTATTGTTCATAATAAGAAAATAATAAAATATAAAATTAAAGTGTCAATATTAATACAATAATTTGTTGTTTTTCTTTCACTAAAAATATATATATATATATATATATATATATATATATATATATATATTCAATGTGTCCCACAAGGCGGACTTCGCCGATTTCGAGCTGGTTGGCGTCATCGACTTTGAACTATAGGTTGCTCTGATTGCTCTAGTGGATCTAGTTGCTCTGGTACCTCTGCAGGCGCTTCATAGTATAGATATTCATTATGCACTCCACGACCACGTGTATGCATGTATGAAGACGATGGGCCGACCTTTGAAGCATAATATCTTGAACCAAAGGTTGGTCATATTCAACTCCATCAACACCATCAATCATATGACTAAATGTAAATAACATAAATCCCAAACACTTAATTGCCATTTTCTAAAAAAAGAAAACAACAATATACATCACTAAATATTTAACTAAAAATTTTAATATTACAAAAATTTAGTAATATTTAAAATGCAAAGAAAATATAAATTTGTACTAAAAAATTTACTATAATACTAAATTTAAACCCTAAACAAGACCTAAACTTTTTCACTTAAAAAATTAATACTAAAAAGCTAATATTATTTTTTAAAAAATTCTAAAATTAATATTATTTTTTTAAAAAAAAATTAATAATATTTTTTTAAAAAAGAATTAATATTATTTTTTTAAAAAAGAATTAATATTATTTTTTTTTAAAGAAATTCTTAAGCTAATTTTTTTTTCAAGAAAACCTGAAACAAGCCCTAAATTTTTTCAATTAAAAAACGAATAAAAAAAAACTAATATTATTTTTTAAAAATTCTATAACTAAAATTTTTAGTTTTTTAATTTTTTTCAATTGGGAAACTAATATTATTTTTTTAGAAAATGGAACTTTTATTTAAATATTGTATTTTTTTCAATTAAAAAACTACAGTAAAAAATCAAATATTATTAAAAAAAAAAAAAAAAAACAAACATGTATACCGAACTTTTTGTATTAAAAAACTATAAATATAAAATGCAAAGCAAACACAAATTAGAAAAATATTATATTAAAATTATCAACATGGTAAATCTAATATAATATTAACATGGTAGATCTAATATAATATTAACATGATAGATCTAATTTAATATAAACAAGAACATTAAACTATAGAAAAAACTATATTTCAAAATGGTATGTCTAGCATAATATAAATATTAGAAAATGGAATGGAAACTCACAAATTCAGCAATGGTCCTACTTTTTTTTTGCTCAAAGTGACAACAATCGATCCTTTTTTGTTATTAGTTGTCCAATCAGCAATAAAAACTACGAAAAAATAGAATAATATGAGAATATGGATCTATAATTTATTTTTTCTTAAAAAATAAAAATTTGACAAATAAAAAATGTACTTCTGTTGTTTGCTTTCCAAATAGCAACAAATAATGTAAAAAGAAATAAAATAGTATGAGAATAGAGAAAAAAATTTATATTATTTCAAAAAAAAAGTATGTATTATAATAGATCAAATTTATCGTAAATTTGGAGAAATTAGAGATTCAGATGGATCAAATTCGGATGGAGGAAATAGAGCGTAAGGTAGGAAAATTTGGAGAAAATAGGGGAGAAGTTTTCAATAAGCCGAGAGGTTCACGCAAATGGGAAGAGGAAGAAGAAGCGGAATTGGAAGGTAGTGGAATCAGAAGAAGAATGATAGGAGGAAGAAGAAGGGCTGTTGGCTTTTTAAAAGAGATTGGTCGAGGGTTCAACCCTCGACCATTAGTCACGGACTTGCGAAAGGGACGGGATATCCAGATGCGGTAGCGAATCTCTGCAAAAGCTGACGATCAGCGGCAGTGGTAGGTAGCAGCTGGCGATGGGACGCAACGAGGGGCCTTGGTTAGGGTTGGCAACAGGTTAGGGTTGAGAGAGCGAGAGTGCGACATTGAGAGAGAGAGTGAGAGAGTAAGACTGAGAGAGAGTCTGAGAGAGAGTTTGAGAGAGAGAGAGAGCGAGAGAGCGAGACTGAGAGAGACTCTGAGAGAGAGTCTGAGAGAGAGAGCGAGACTGGGAGAGAGAGAGTGTTGAAACTTCGACCTTCTCCTTGGTCGAGGGTTGAAATTTCGACCTTCTCTCTCCTCAAAAACTACCATATTATTCTAAATATTTTCCAAACAATCATATTTTCCCAATTATTTTTCCCAACTACAATATTAAAATAAAAGATCCAACATATTTAATAATTCAAAACAAAAAAAAGAATATTCTGTAAATAAAGGAACCAAAATCTGATGTAATAATTCAAAATAACTTATTACTGAAAATACAGAAAAATTTTATTGAAATAAATCAATTGAAGCAAATAAATTAGAGTAGCACTTTTAGAAATAATAATTGAATATATAGCAACATTTTTAAAAAATTGCAAATATAACTAAATTTATTAATGATAGACTGGTCTATCACTTATGTACCTTGCTATTAATATGGTCTATCACGGATAGACTTTGAAAACAAAATCTAAACTTTACTATATTTGCAATTTTTTTTTTGTATTGTGCTATATCTGCAAATAATTTGAACCTAATTTCTATATTTGCCACTACTCCAATAAATTATTTTAAAAAAATATACAAATTATAACTACATACTATAATATATCCACAAATACAACGAACGCATTACACTACCTTGATATTGGATGAAAAAATGGGAAAATGAATGGCACTAGTAATTATGGTGTAATATTTTATTAAAAAAATCAAAATTAAAATCAAGGATAAAAATTTTAAAATCACACTTAAAATTCAAACAAAATAAGAGAAATAGTATGACTGGAGAAGTGTTAGTTTAAAATAATAGAGCCTAATATATAAATATATATATATATTAAAAGGAAAATAGTCTCCATATTCGCCATTGTTAATAAAAGTAAAACATCACCTTGATATCTGTGCCTCAATGAAAAAAAAAAAAAACATAATTTACAAAATTGAAATTATAGTAGCTAAAAACAAAACAACGAAAGTAGTATTTAAAATCAAAATTATAATTGTAAATAAAAATAATAAAACACGACCTCTATACTTTATGCCTCTATGAAAGTAATAAATAGACCATATACGAAATCAAAATATGTTATATTAATGAAAATAAAACACTTGACTTTATGCCTTCTAAGTCTAACAAATACCTAATATACATAATAAAAAATGCATTACACCATACACACTTTTAATCAAAAGCTTTCAGGCCCCTCTTGAGCTATGATAATATATTATTAAATTATTATTATTATTTTGATTAAAAGAACTAAATCAAAATAATAATAATAATAATACTTCTTTTCAATAATAATAATACATCATATGGGCAAAATTGAAACAAACAGACAAAAAATCGAGCATCTTGCCTCACATGTAAACTGTTTTCAAAACAATCTATTTTTAGATATTTATTGCAAATTCTCTTTTATCAATCAAGAATAATGACCCAATGGTCCAATAACAAACCTACCGCCTTTTGCAGTTGAGTATTAAAAATATATTTGATTGTCATTAAAATTAGTTTTATTATTTTTAAAATTATTCCACAACATATTTGTAATATTTCAAAATTAATTTTGATGAAATGAAAATTGCATTAATGTAAAATTAAATATTAAATTAATTTTTAAGAAATTATTTTAAATGACAAAATTACTAAAAAAATTTACAAGTAATAGCAAAATATCAAAGTCTATTTGCATTGGACTGCGATAGATAGCAATAGACTATTATATGTGTCTATCAATTGTAGATAAATAGTAAAATTTTGCTATATTTGTAAATATTTTTGTTCTTCTCCTATATTTGAAGACAATCCTTAATTTTGAGCCATTAAAAATATATTTTGAAATGATTTTGAACATCTTGATTTTAACCATTTTAAATTCACTCCAAACATGCTCTCAAACCCTAAACATGCAATTGCATACTCTGTCATTCTATAGTTCTTAAAACTAGATACCATCCTGCAAATAACCGAATAAGAAGATCGATTTCGCAGCTATCATCTCCGGCCCCATCAAATTCCTTATGTTCGAACCCAACCCAATCCCATTTCTATTTTTAATTTAAATTGTCCTATTTAATATAGTTTTCTCTATATTTTAAATAGTTCTGTAGCATAACAATAAATGATTACAACAAAAAAAATTTAGGGGTCAACATTTTTTTTTTGTTTTTTTTTTTTTCTAATTTGGTATTTAATTTCGGAGTTTCAAAATGTTACACTGAGTATAATTTCAATTTAGTCTTTTGGTTTCAAAATGTTACAATTTTACCTTTGAGATTTGAGTTTTGTTTCAATTTAGTCCATAAGTCTTAATATTAATCTCAATATTTTTTTTATTTAATACTCACTTTAATTATTGACATTAATTAATGTCTATTAATTAATTTAAAATAATTTTCAAGTAAAAGTTTAGAATTAATTTTAATAGTGACGAAAAAATAGTGAAATTTATATAATTATAATTCTTTTAATTCTTTAAAATTAACTAATACATAAAGACGGAAGGGGAGGATTTAGTAAAAAATTGATGTTAATTAAGAATGTAATCTTCAAACCAAGAAATCAAATTGAAACAAAATTCAAATTTTAAAGGTAAAAAATTATAACATTTTAAAACTTAGGAGCTAAATTGAAAATCAAATTCGAGACTCTAAAAGATTAAAAGGGTTATATTTTAAAACTATTTAGGAACAAAATAGATGCTGCACCCAAAATTATGGACAAAAAAAATTATATTTCTAAAAAAATTATGTTCTTGTTTTATACCATAACCATTTGGCTATGCATGGATTCTGTTACTATGATGTCACATACAGTCACTTGAAAATAAACCACATCTGTGTCTATATAAAGGACCAAAGTTTGTATGCTTTGGCAAAGCAATTATTCTGTTTCAATTAGAAGTACAACTTAAAAATTTGAAACCAGCAGCATAATGTCTTCTTCTGTGTATGGAAAGCTGGAGGCTGATTTTGAAATAAAAGCTCCAGCTTCTAAATTTCATGAAATGCTCCATAAGAAACCACACCATGTTTCCAAGGCTTCTGGAGACAAAATACAAGGCTGTGACCTAATTGAGGGTGAATGGGGCAAAGTTGGTTCTATCATCACTTGGAAATATTTTCATGGTTTGTTTCCATTTTAACTCTGTTTTCTTTTTTTGTCCAAGTGAAACATAAAAATTTGTTCCCTAAATTTTCATATTGATTTGTGTCTCAAAAGAACCTGACTTAACAAATGTCAAATATCTTTGTATTTTTGATTTTGTGTCTAATGAGTTCGTGATATTTATCCAATATTTTTAAATTTCACAAATATATTAGGCATAAAACTAAATTTTTTTTTTATCTAATATACAAATCATTAAAATTTTTAAATTTGTGTCGGGTAGAATCACGAACTAAAAAACAATTAAATAGGCGAATGACCTATTAAAACAAAATTAAATGTTTCATGATTAATTAGATAAAATATTGAAATTTTAGGAATATTCATTAGATACTTAAAGTTCCAGACAACGATATATATTAAACATAAAAGTTGAAGTTTAAACTCTGTTTGATAATGCTTTCATTTCATATATTTCATGTTTTAGGAAACAAACTTGATAATATATTTCATTTCTTGTTTTCAAAAATTAAAAATGTTTAAAAAATTGGGGCTAAATTTTTTAGAAACTACAAATAGTAATTTATTCTGTTTTGTTTCTTTTTTGCGTTTTATATATAAACGTTTTTCTAATTTACCATGTTGATAGGGGCACACATTTCTATGATTTACTTTCATAGGGGTGTCTCGGGCTCCAAACCAAACTATAACATAAACCCTAAACCCAAGATGTATATTTATATATTATTTTGGTTTTCAACCTTTAGAGGTAGTTTGAAGAGCTGGAACGTAATAGAATTATTGAAAATCTGATTACGGTGGGTTTTGTTGTCTCATATTAGGATTACTGGAAATTTGATTATAGTATTTGGGGTGAAGTGTTGACTTTGCTATATTTATTTAGGAAAAAATAAAACTATTACATTCCAATGCTATTATAAACGTACATTTATATATTATTTTAGATTTGAATTTTAAAATGTTGATAGGTATATCCAGATTTTACTTTAATTTTAAATTTTGCAATATGTATACCTATATATTATTTGATTTTGCATTTGCATTTTTAGTATAGTTGTAACTAATTATAGAAACTTTGTTCACTTTATGTATTAAGTCTTACTTAATATTTTAGTTTTACAACCACGACCACATTTAGAGAGTAATATAATTGAGTTAGATTATATGAGTTGACTTCATTGAAAACAAATGACTTGAGTAAGAAATAACATTGCATATAAAATTTGAACATTTGAAGGTAAAAAACAATTATATTATTTTTTGTTAAGTTTACATCAAGACTTATTTGTTAATAATGTATAGCTTTTAAAAATAATTTTTTATATGTATTTCAAATGCATGTTATATATATATTTTTTTAATTATAAAACTAAATTAAATATAAAAAAGGGGAAAGTAATAGAAAAAAAAATACAAAAGCAATATAAACATGAAATATTTATCAAACTAATTTTTTTTTCTCTTTTTTTTTTTTTAGAATCAAGAAAGATAAATGGTTATCAAACATATTCATATTTCTAATTCTTAAAAAAAAAAATATATGTGAAACAAGAAAAATAAAAATTGAAAAAAAAAAAAAAAGAAGAAACAAGATACAAGAAACTGTTATGACAGAGCCTTAGCGATCTATAAGAAGCATTTTAATGTTTATGGAGCTATTTAATACAAATTTGAAAAATGAAATAACTAAATTTGTAATTTAACAAAAAATCATAGTATGATACTCATTGAAGTATTGCTAAACTACAGAAGGAAAACCTAAAGTAGCAAAGCAGGTAATTGAAGCTGTGGATGAGGTGAAGAATATGATAGTTTTCAGAATGATTGAAGGAGATCTTATGGAGCATCATAAAGAATTCAAGTTTATAATGCAAGTTTCTCCAAAGGACAAGGGAAGTGTTGTTCATTGGACTTTGGTTTATGAGAAACTTCATGAAAAGATTCCTGATTCATATTCTATGCTAGAGTTTGTTGCTGCCGTTTCCAGGGACATTGATGTACTCCTGGATGCAGCCAATTGAGAACCATACTATATCTACTATGTGGCAACTATATCTGTTTAAATAAATGCTTGTATGGCATGTGTTCTCTTTGTGCTTATTCTATGTAATCATGTCTCTTAAAGTATATTTCAAATATGAATCGATTATTGGTAAAATTATGATAAATAAAATTGTCTGAAATTGAAACTTATATATTTTTTTTCGATCAATATACATGTGTTAACTAATTCATCTTGAACAATATTCAAATTTTGACTTACTTTCAATGAAGCTAGTGCATCTGTTATATCAATGAGTATTTAGTTTTCGGTGTATAAAGCATCATTTTTATCTGATTTAAATACATTATAAATAAATATGTGACGTTTATTTGTTAACTAATTAATGAATTGATTATTATTTATTTAATTATATTAAATTAAATTTAATAAATAATAATTAAGGATTAGGGTTAGGGCTTGATCTCTATATAATGATATAGAGATACAGGAAACTCACAACAAAAAAACGAAAAGTCATAAGTTTCCTTCTCTCTAGAATTCTCTAGAAGACTTCTCAAAATTCTACAGTGCCCTGGAACAAGAAAGGATCCTATCATCCTATTCATCCTCCCTGAGTCATAGCAAAGTTGCTTAATGGTGGTGTTCGTGACCTTGGAGTCTTAGTTTAGAAAACTTCAAGTAATTTAAAAGAATCTTGTCCATCCATAATGTATTTTCTACATTCTTTGTTACATATGTTTAACCTTATTATTATTATTATTATTATTATTATTATTATTATTATTTTTAAGAAAATCAATTATGTTTTCCTTTCTCAAATTAAAGACAAAAACAATCATACACTTCTGCATTGGGATTCAATCCCATAAGGCCATTGTTGGAATCAAATTTTGTTTATTATTTTAGGTTTTGATTTTAGGTCTGGTTTGGCAAGGAAAAGATAAACTTGCTTGAGTATATCTTGGGCTTAATTTGAGAGGTAAGTAATCTTTCTACTGAAATCGCCCTTGAGCCAAGCTACTTAAACAGTTTGGTTGATTTGAATAGTTTGGATGAAATTGAGAAACTCGATATGGTTTGAATTGTTTTATATGCATGATGTTACTAGCATGTGTTCGATGTGATTATGTGTGGGGCTTTGAGACACAAACTATGATTTATGATGTGGATTTATTATGAGAATGTTATATCCTGAGATAAGGGCGACGATTTGCCCTTCTAACACTACAATGTTATTAGAATCCTACGGGTTTCTTGCTATGTTCCAAGAAACTGACGAGTTTCCTACTTTGTTACCGGGTACCGATGGGTGTCCTACTATGTTTGTGAGCTTTTGGGCCACCAAATGCATGTTAGGTTGGGTTAAATTGCTCACTAGATGGCCATTAAGGATTAGTTGATTTATCTACATCCCATTAGTATGTGCACTTATTGGATATAAGTGTTTAACCTAACCCCGGTAGCGGGGTTACTTGCTGAGTATTTTATACTCATCTTTTTCATGTTATGTTTTTTAAGTAAGGGAAAGGACACCTCGACGAATGACTGGAGAAATCCTTGACCCTGTCATTGGGACTAGTCGGATGCTTTCCCACGATTTTTCATGTTTTCATGTTTAAGCATTTGGGTCTTGTCATTTGAATTCAGAACTTTATTTTTAAAAAAAAAAAAAAAATTTCTCACCACTAAACGCCTTATGCAAAGTTTCCTATTTTATTTTATTATTTAAGGATATCTCAATTAAACATTTTCAGTTTTTTGAATTTTGGCAAAAATTTATTTATCTTAATACCATTATTTTGATTTAGTTGAAATTATGAAAAATGAGTCATTTGAGATGTTTGCATGCATATAGTGATGACCTAGTTCAAGTTCTAGGGAGTTAGGTTGTTACATTTATGACAATTTTTTTCATGTCATCAATATAGGACTTGAATTAATTATCATAAAGAGCAATGGATGGAAAAACTAGCTACAGTGTTCGGTTAATTAATTTTAAATTAGAATGCTTAGTAAACTTTAATCTTAACACTAATTTGTGTAATTTACTTATGTGAAACAAAATATACTTAAGCTTATGCCTCATTTTGAACTAGGCTTACAATAGTAAAAAGAGATTATTATAAAATTTTAGTCATGAGCATTTCAAATTTTAAATGATTCAATTTTTTATAACAACTATTTTTTCATATACTTTTATGGAGTAATTTAGATTAAACAAAATTAATTGAAATTCCAATTAACTATATAAAATTTTTAATATATATATATTTTTAATAAATTCTAAATTAAGTATCAATATGAAAATAGTTGAAATAATAAGTCTTAATTTATGTTTGTTCTAGCTCTTAAAATAGTCGTGAAAGAAAGTAAAATAAGGCTTGATAAATTTCAATTTGAAATTAGGAAAGACTATTTATGATGTTTGATAAATTAATACTAAACTAATGTAAGGGGAAAATCCTTTTTTAGTCCCCGAGTTTTCTGGAATAGGTGTGTTTGGTCCCTGAAGTTTCAAATTAGTTATTTTAGTCCCTAAGTTTTCAATAATAGGTTTAAAATGTCCTATTCATTAACAAAACTGTTTAAATTAATATATTTGTCCATGTAGATTATTAAAATGCCGACGCGGCTTGCTGACTAAGTTGATGATTGAATTATTGATTTTTAATTTTTATTAAAAAATATTTCACGACATAATGGACCGTCTTGTTTAGACCAACACCATGCAAAAGCCTCAAATTGTCATAAGCAGAACTTTATGGGAAGGAAACATGTTCTGTGACTTTTCCAGTAAAGTGTTGATCAACACTTTACGGGAAAAGTGACAGAGAGCTCTAACTTACCGAGAAGGGAGCTCTCTGTCACTCTTATTTATTTAAAGTGGTTTTGTTTTCGTATATGGGTGATCTCGTGCTTTTACCTTTTACTGGGTCATTAATGCATCTCCCATAAAGTTCTGATTAGCACTTTACGAGAAAAGTCACAGATGACTAATTACTTCCCAGTAAGTTCAAACTTACCAAGGGTTAAGCCCTCTGTGACTTTTCTCGTAAAGTGCTGATCAAAACTTTACGGGAAAAGTCACGTAGAGCTAATTACTTCCCCGTAAGTTTCAACATATCCTTTTTCTGTGAACTTTGATTATAGCAGTAGGACCCTTTGTTAGGTTCTGAATTAAAGTTTGTTCTTTTATTGCAAAAGAAAAAAATGTCAAAAACAGCTAGTACATTTTCACTTGAACATATATTCCAATTTGAGTACATTTTGTCAACCTTCAAAGTATACAATTCAAATATCATTAAAATGGACAACATAAGAAATCCTTAAAGTAGTTTAAACTTTTACCGTAAAGTTCTGATGACCAACTTATCAAGAACGAGTTGAGCTCTTTGTGACTTTTCCCATAAAGTGCTAATTAGAACTTTACGGGAAAAGTAACAAAGAGCTCCCTTCCCGGTAAATTGGAGCTCTCTGTCACTTTTCCTATAAAGTGTTGATCAACACTTTAATTACGGGAAAAGTCACAGAACACGTTTCCTTCCCATAAAGTTCTGCTTATGACAGTTTGAGGTTTTTGCGTGGTGTTGGTCTGACCGAGACGGTTCATTATGCCGTGAAATATTTTTTAAATAAAAATTAAAAATCAATAATCCAATCATCAACTAAGTCAGCAAGCCATGTCAGCATTTAAATAATCTACATAGACAAATCTGTTAATTTAAACAGTTCTGTTAATGAAGAGGATCTTTTTAAAGCTATTATTGGAAACTTAGGGACTAAAATGGCTAATTTGAAACTTCAGGGACCAAACGCACCTATTCCAGAAAACTCGAGGACTAAAAAGGTATTTTTCCCCTAATGTAATTTAGCTATATGAACCAAATTAATGTAAAAAACTAATTGATTTTAAGATTCTTTTTTTTAAAAAAAAAAATTCACTCTTAAATATAATAAATTTAGAAAAAAAGTTTGTTCCTTTAAATGTTGGCATTTTCTATAATATATTAAAAAAAATAAAGAATGAAAAGAAAAGAAAGAAAAAAAAAAAGCAAAGAGCTTAATTTGAATTAAGTTTGTCTAAATGAAATTGTTGGGTAGAAATTATAATTAATGTTAGCCTTAATTGGATTGATTGTTTTTAAATGGCACGCGTGGGAGACGGAGAAAGGGAGTACGTTGGATTTGAAAAGTGTCATAACCTATTTCTCTTCATTTTCATTTTTCCATTTTTCTTTCTATCTCATTCCCTTTGATTTTCTTCCTCCTTCCTACTCGTTTCTCTTTTCATCTCTCATTTTCCTTTCTCCTCTTCTTCTTTCACTTCTTTATCTATAGCTCTGTCTTTTCTTACCAGCCAAAAAATGAGGCATCCTTTTCAACATCCTTTACATTAACGATGACATCTTTCCTCTCCCTGATTTCGTGCTTTCATAGCCTAAATTACTCTTGTTTGTGAAATTTATTTGAAACATGTCGTAATTCCTTTTCCCCTAACTTATGTTCCCAAATTGCTTTTGTAACCCCTACTTTCATTCCTAAGTACTTAAGTGAGAAATTATTGTTGTGGACTTAGACAAATATTCCATGTCTAGATTAAGGAAGGCGTGGAAAGAGAGGCCAAGAAAGACATGTTTGTGGACTTAGCTGTGGGAGAAATGACAAGTAAGTGCTAGGCTTGTAACTTGAGAAGGAAGTGGACGAGTGCTATTAAGGGGAGTAGCCAAGAGTTACATTGACATGGAGTAATCGGGTTGTGTGTTGTAGGTGTGGTTGGCGTTGAGGAAGAAGGAATGGAGAAAATTGGCTAAGTGTTGTGGTTGTGCGTTGAGCACCCATGAGTAGCCGAGCCACCAAGTGTGTGAGGCTATGCATTTCTCGATGGTGTAAGGTGGGCTATGCGTCTATGATATGCTTGGTTAAGGCTTATGATGCGTTGGTTGAGGTTAGTAAGAGAGGGAAGGATGCGTCTTGGTGTAGGGCTATGCATCCATAAGAGGCTTATGAGGATGACGCATGGCGGCTATGTGTCCTAATGTTGCTGTATGAGGGGGAGTGGCCATCCAAGTTAGGCGTTCATCAGCCAAGGGGCTACATGCAAATGAGTAGCCGAGAAGAGAAGCAAACTAACCTCAAAATGATGCTCTATTATGCGTGGAGAAGTTTGCCCAAGGGTTGCATCCATCATTACTTCTTGCTTAAGAAAAATCTGGGAATTAAGTATTAAATAAGTCTGATTAAGTGTGAAAACAATGTTAATTGTGGCATGGGCATGCATACAAGTATGAGGTGGCATGCTGAAATTTTGCATGCAATTTTCTGTGAAGGCTATAAATAGAGGGTTTGACAAAGGGAACTTGTTTGCGCAAACTACTCGAGCTATTTGAGAATTTCTTCTACCCAATTGTTCCAACTTGAGTCTAGTTTCTTAGAGAGGGTTGCCAGAGGAAAATTCATCGAGGAAGAACTCGAATTCTATCAGAAATTCAAACTTGTTCAGGCTATTGAGTAAACTGGAGCAGACTGGAAAGATTTGGTGATATCTGGCGAAAGAAAAGGAGTTAGAGACTGAAATTTGAGGTAATCTAGCCAAGAAAATTATCTACAAGTTTGTAAGAGGGAGCAAAGTCTAATTTTGGCTATAAATATTACTTTTGGCAACTGGAAATGAAGGCAGTGTGTTTGAGACTGTCGGGTGAGTTTTGGAAGAGTCTGTGCGTGCAGACAAGCTAAGGCAGTGGGTGAAGGTAAGAATTCTATTGAGGTTATTTTAAGTGTTTTGTTCACCCAGAGGGTGGGCTGACATGCCACCGGCTATACAAGCGTTCATGCTCATAAGTGAGGTGGGTTGCTGCGGATACGCAGGCGGTGGGCGAGATAGGTCTCACTGGTGAGTAGGAGATGACGCTGCGTGCGTGCAGAAGTTGAGCAAAACAAGTCTCGTTAGTCTCGTTGAGGTGCTTGATGCAGGCGGGCGACGCAGACACAACACAGGCATCACTGGAGACGCGTGCTCACCCTGCCTCTTTTGAGGTTATTTCGGCAGTGTGTGTGTGGGGATTGTTGCTCACGAGTGATAGTGTGTACGGGACTGTGTCTGTGTGTGCAGGGCAGTATGCTTGTGCTAGGTTTGCCGCACATTGAGGCTGAGCAGGCAAGGTGAGCATGTTGTAGGGTTGTTGGACACGCCTAGAGGTAGCTTGCAACCTTTGGACATTTTGGCTAAATTTTTTATTGTGAGTGAGCCTTTTTGAACTAAATTTAATCAATAAGAACCTAATTGACTTAAGTTATACCATGAAGGGAATTTTAAAGAAATTTGACAAGGGAATTAGTTATTCCAGGCCAGGAAGAGCTAGGGGAAGCATATAATCCACTAAGAGCCCAAGACAAGTTGTGAGTGACAAAATTTCATTTAAAATGATTTATACTCTCAATACTTCTAGTATGCTCGGTTTACTCTCAAAATATGAGTTTTCTAACATGAGTTGTGTGAACCCTACTTTCATTTTGTAAGAGCTAAACGTAAGTACGTAGTACCGATATGGACTAAATTGTTTTTCCTCTTGTAGATTGAAGGAAAAAGTGAAAAAAGCCAGAAATATTTTTGGTAAGTGAATTCTAAATCTAGAGGTAAATCGGGTTTAGGAGTTACTTTGTTTATTTGAAAATAAAAATAAAAATAAAATAAAAATAGAAAAAAATGGATTTTAGAAGTAGAAGAAAAAAGAAAGAAGAAAAGAAAAAGAAAAAAAAAAAAAAAAAAAGAAAAAAAAAAAGAAAAAGAAAAGGAAATGAAAATGTTGATAATGGAAGTAAGTCAACAGCCCGTATAAGTGTAAAAGCTGAATTTTCGGTCGTTTACTCCATTTTCAAAAGCTTTAACCGACCCAACCTTGTAATTGCATGTCGAAGGGAGGAAGAAGAAGTATTCTAGGAGAATTCTAGTCGGTTTCGTGGTGTAATTGAAGCTGAAACAGAAGGTTTGGTTGCTGTCGCATAGTTTGAGCAAAGACTGGTCTTTGGTGAATAGCGAGCTGAAGAGACCAATTTTGAAGCTGAAAATTTGAGGTTAGTAAGTTAACTCAATTCTTAACAACTCTTGTGAAGGATGGTTGAGCTGAATATGAAGAGAAACATGTTAAATTTTAGGTGGAAGCAACTGATACGGATTTCCCAAGTGATCTGGAGCAGGGCGAAGTAAATTGTGAATATCTGTCGAACGAAGAGGAGTTAAGCTTTGAAATTTTGAGGTAAGCTAGAATACATATTTTTTTACAAGTCTTTAGAATGAAAGAAGTTCTAATTCGGGCTGGAAATACAACTTTTAATAGATAGAATTGAAAATAGAAGTGAAGACAGAAGCTGTGGGAGAAGGGTATCGCTGGAAAAAGCAGCAACATTGAAGGTGTAAGGGTGAGCAGCGAGACGAGTCTCGCTGGTGTCACTGGTGGCTTTTTGTCTCACAACTCTCGCTGGGTATCGCTAGTCTCGCTGGTGTTGATACTCTTGCTAGTCTCGCTGATCATGTAAGTCTCGCTGGTCTCGCTAGTTCACAGTATCGCTAATACAGTTTGGTCTTTTGCTTGAATTTGTTGGTTTAGTCTCGCTAATGGCCTGAATCTCGCTCATTAGTGAACTCTTTTATGAAATGTAGCCTCGGTTGAGCATTTCTTTGTGGAATATAGTTTGGGTGATGGTTTTCTTCATGAAGTAGAGTCTCGGTGGTAAATAATAGAAATGTCTAAGGCTTGTTTGCTATGTAAAAAGGAATTTTAAGGAAATCTAACAAAGGGTAACGTATTATTACAGGGCGAGAGGAGCTAGGAAAGGCGGATAACCCACTAAAGGCCCGAGACAAGTAGTGAGTGACAATTTTATTTAAAATCAGTTTACTTTAAACAAAGTTTTCATGATATATGATTATGTTTGGAAACGTGTTTATATGTTTGTGCTTTTCACGGGTTTTAACGTGTTATGAGGATTATGTGCATATTATGTGTTATACATTGGAAATCATTTGAAGCATGCTAGTTTTTAAACGAGTTTTACGAAAGGCATGCTATTTATTAACCTATGATTTTATGGAAATCATTGATGATTGTTAATGAGATTGTGAAGATTTGAAATGTTATAAACTCGTGAATTTATATTATGCTATTTTCGAAGCATGTTGTTTTTTAATAATGTTTTGAAAAGGCTCCCAATGCTGAAGGACACGGAGAAGCCATGTGGGTAGCCGGGATATAGAAATGGTACCTAATGCTGAAGGACTTGGAGAAGACATGTGGGTAACTTGAGTATAGAGATAGCCCCCAATGTTGAAGGACTCGAAGAAGGCATCTGGGTGGCCTAAATCTCGTATATGGGACCCGGTACTGAAGGACTTGAAGAAGGTATTCAGGTAACCTAGGATATGACATCTATGTGCACATAGAGGTATGATAGATGCTGTTGTGTTGAGACTACTCCACACAACTAAGGATATTTGACGTCGGGTCTGTCGAGATTTCTCTGCCCCAACTAAGGATGTTTTCGACGTTGAGTAGCATTAAGCTTCGCTCTGCCTCAACTAAGGAAAATGTGATTGAAATGTGTTGTACTTACATGGTTTTCCTTTAGAAATGATACATATGTGATTGGATAATGTTACCTGAGCATGATTTGTTTAGATATGGAAACGATTTATTACTGCTTATTTATTTTCATAGCTGGATTTCAGATTTGATTTAATTATGAACCAAGGAAGGTTTTTACAAAACAAGTCACTCACTAGGCAACCTAGCTCATGCTTTCCTTGTTTTTCTGCTTTTTAGGGAGCGAGTCCGGGGTGCTTAGCCTACACAGCAACTCGTCTAGGCCCAGCATCAGTGTTTGAAATTTTGAGAATTGTAAATATTTGATCTTAAACCTGTGTTGTACATATAGAGGGTTAAGGGCGATGTTGATGAACTTATGTAAATATATGGTTTGAATGAAAATCAATGTCTATATGATAGCTTTAACCCTAGTTAAAGTATGTTGTTCAATCATTGTATATATCTGCTTATTAGGTGTTGGTTAAGGTATAAGGTTGACAGTGGATGCTGTAAGAGGGTCAATGTCTGTTGTCCTCACATTTTCTCTTAGGTTATGGTACCTGGGAAGGGGTGTGACAAGTTGAATATGACAAAGCATGTGTTTCTTCATATGATTTTGAACATGTTTTTACACAATTTTGATGATAAGCATGATGCTTTATGATGTTGAGTTTTATGAAAGCATGTTATTTGATAAATAGTTCGAAATTCTGAGGAATTGTTTAACTTATGTTTATAAATGATTTAAATTATCAATGCATGCTTTATTCTCAAAAGAATCATAGATGGTCTCCAATGCCGAAGGACATGGAGAAGGCATATGAACAACCTTAATACTGTAGTATGGGACCCCGGTACTGAAGGACATCAGAAGGTACACGGGCAACCCGGGTTATAATTTGTATGCGCATATAGAGGGATATTCGACGCTATTGTGTTGAGATTACTCCACATAACTAAGGTTATTCGACATTGGGTGTGTTGAGAATACTCCACCCTAACTAAGGTTGTGTTCGATGTTGAATAACGTTGAGTTTTACTCCACCTCAACTCTTTCAAACATATGCAGATATTTATAAGCTTCCAATACTTTACTATTTGATTATCAAGCATGATTTCATTAAGCTTTTAAGCTAATTATAGTTTTCTAAACTTGTCACTCACTCGGCAACCTAGCTCATGGTTTCATTGTTTTATTCTACTTTCCAGGTAGCGAGCAAACTCGTCTGGGCCTGCTACTTAGTTTTGAACATTGTAAATATTTATACTTAGATCCAGCATTGTACATATCGGGGTCTAAAGAGTGGAAGTCTATAAAGATGTGTTAGTGTTACATTAAGTTGTTGAATAAAAATCTATAAAGTTTGTTAGTAACTTGAGATTCTTGTTTATGGTCTGGATAAGAATTATAATTTGTTTATCAGGTGCTTGGTAAGGATTCAAGAACAGTACAGGTTAACAGTAGATGTCATAAAAGGGTTGATGTCTGCTGTCCTCACACCTTTTTCTTAGGTTAAAGGGGGTAACTTGGGAGGGGGTGTGACAGCTTTGGTTTTTGAAATCCATTTGCAAATAGGATTTTGATTTCATTTGGTTTGCTTTTGTTCTTGAGTTAGGGTTTGAAAACCTGTGGCGACAGCAACCCTTCCACTGAAGCATGTTGAGTCTTTATTGTCATTGCCATCAGAGGATGATGAGATTGTTAAATAGCTCTTAGAAAAATAGTGTAACTGGACCCGAAGATTGATAGAACCCGAATATATTGAAAGATAAAATGATAACGAAAATACAAGATAAACAAGTGTTTGAGGTACTTGGACCCTCCCAATCTTGAAAGACTCTGAAGCCCTTCTTCATATTCCAAAATATTGCTTACCCTCTTCTTCCTCACTCTCATTATAACCAAACTTCCCTAACAAACTCTTTATCTAATTACTAATATACCCTTAATATCCTTCCAATACCATTCCTATCAAAGATGTAGAGGAGAAGAACCCCTAGGACCCACCGAAGATGAACATCTCCTCTACTAGTTTGTCATATTTAGATTATAATTAACTTCTAATTTACTACTTTTAATTTTTTTTTTTTTTTTTAAGTTGTGGCTTATCTTTTCAGAATGTGATAACTTGTAATGCTAGTTGTGCATATTTCGTTATCGATTGATTCTAAAATATATTATTGGCTTGATAGGACCGAGCTTTTTAGATTCAGTGGATATACTTTGTGTGTTCATTTAGCTTCGATATGACTACTAAGAAAGCATCATCTACAAACCAAGTTAAAGATATATAGCTGACAGTATCGAGATTTGTCGTCACGCACAAACCCTTACTAACCAAATAAATTTATAACTCTAATCTATGCTACCTACACTACAACGTAGTTCCAACCTATACTACCTACACTACAATGTAGTATAAGTTGCAAGACCAAATCATCTCCAAAACAGAATCTTGAGATGCTTAAGCCCCTTGATGAATTTGTAAGGTCGTAATGAAGGAATTGAATCCTCAGCAGAAGCAAATGATCGCCTTATGCTAATAATTTTTTTTTTGGAAAACTTAAAAAATTACAAGAAAAAAACCATGAATAAACATGAAACTTGAGAAGCATGCTTTTAGAAGGAATTAAGGATGAAAATACTTTACCTTTGAAGACCGTCTTCTTTGGTAGGATTTTACTTCTTCTCACAAACACACAAACTCCAACAATTCTCAATAGGGTGTACTAAGAATTTCTTGGGATACCATTGAGGGAGTCTTCCTTCCTATTCTCAAGAAGAATCAAGAGCAGTTGTCGACTCTCTTAACTTTGGTGAGAGAAGGAAGTTGAGAGAGAGAACTTCTTGGGAGAACTTTTTTATTAGAGAAGGAGAAAACTTGTGTCATTCACCTAAAAAAACAATTATCATCCCTTTCTCCTTTTAATGTACACTATGTGGGAGTAGAAGGAGAATAACTCCTTACTACGTGTAGTGGAAGTTATTTAATATAATAAAAAAATTAATTTAATACAAATAAATCCAATTTAATAATATTAAATTAATTTAAATTTAATTATAATATATTAAATCATATTTAACATATATAATTAATAAAATTAATTAATTAACAAATAATTAATTAATAAAATAAAGGAAAATTATTATAAATAGAATACATATCAAACTATTTACAAATATAGAAAATTTTTACTGTCTATTAGCTAGATAGACTATGATAGACTTCTATCGCCGCAGTCTATCGCTCAAGCGATAGACATCTATCACAGTCTATCACTTGTAGATAGTTAAATTTTTCTATATTTGTAAATAGTTTGGCTCATATCAGGTTTCTCAATATCCAAACTATTCAAATAAACCAAATTGTCTAAGTCGCATGGTTTAAGGGCGGTTTTAGTAGAAAGATTACTTACCTCTCAAATTAAGCCCAAGATATACTCAAACAAGCTTATCTTCTCTTTGCCAAACAAGATTTAAAATCAAGACCTAAAATAATAAACAAAACTTAATTCCAACACTAGCCTTAAGGGATTGAATCCCAATGCAGAAGCATATGATCACTTTTGTCTTTGATTGGGGCAAGAAAAACATAATTGATTTTCTAAATAATAATAATAATAATAATAATAAGGGTAAGCATATGTAATATAGAATTTAGAAAATACCTTATGGATGAACAAGATTCTTCTAAATTACTTGGAGTTTAAACTCCAAAGTCACTTACACCACTGTTAAACAACCTTGCTATGAATCAGGGAGGATCAATGGGATGGTGGGATTCTTTCTTGTTCCGGGAACCGAAGAATTTTGAGAGAAGGTTTTCTAGAGTTTTTAGAGAGAAGGGAACTTATGGCTTTTTGTTTTTCTGTCATGAGTTTCATGTATGATCTCTGTATCATTATGTGGAGATCAAGTCCTAACCCTAATCTCTAATTATTATTTATTAAATATATTAAATCAAATTTAATATAACTAAATAAATAATAAACAATTAATTAATTCAACTATAATTAATTAATTAACAAATAAACATCACATATTTATTTATAATGCATTTAAATCATATAAAAATGCATATCTTTCTCTTAAGCTATAGTTTCAATATGAATCTCATACACATTAATTTTACTCCATAGTTTGAATATGAATCTAATTCATATTAAATTAATATATAAATCTCACTCAAATGACAATCTCTCATATTATATAGTTTCAATTATAAATCACATAAGGGATAAGACATTTATCGCGGTCTATCACTTATAGACAGTGAAATTTTTTTACATTTGTAAATAGTTTGACTCATTTTGCTATATTTGAAAACAACCCTAAAATAAATATCACATATTTGATTTAATTTGAATCATATTCAAATAACATTCTCTTACATAACATATAGTTTTAATATGAATCTCATTCATATTAATTTTTATCCTATAATTTTTATATGAATCTCATTCATATAATAAATATTTAAATCTCATTTAAATATTTATCTCCCTCATAACATAAAGTATAAATTTTGAATCTCGGTTCGGTTTTGCAGTTTCACCTTTTTTTTTTTTTTTTTTTTGCTTTTATCCCATCTATTTCGTATTTTCTAGGAGTATTCACGATTCGGTTCGGTTCGGTTTGGGGCTAAAACCGAATCGAACCGCATAAATTCGAAAAGAAGAAAAGGGAGAAAAATCAAATATCATTTTTTTAAAAATAAAGCGGTTCAGTTCTTAACTATTTTTATGTCAAAATCATCTCTATTTATTAAAGAATAACATGCAATCCAATTGCATCAAAATTTCACAACAAAAAATGGTTAATTTGTTGGTTAATTGTGAAGAAGACAACCAAGCTCCTAGCTTAGTTAGTGGAAAAATCTAATCTTCAAAAATCAATTTTAAAATCAATTTTCAATGAATTTCCAAAAATTGAATTAAAATTGATTTTTAATTTCAAAAAATAATTAATTAAATAATTAAATAAATAAAAATAATTTAATATTTAATTAATTAATTATAATATTATTTTAATATTAAATAATAAAGTAATATTATTTTTACCAGTTGTCCCGATTTTTCTAAAAAAAAACAAATATGAATCCCTATTCATATGATTAATATTTAAATCATATTTAAAAATTATAATTGACTCTATTTGTCCGTTTAATTGGTAATTAAACGTCGATATATCGTATATATCTGACTTTCATTCTTTAAGCCAAGGTTTGAACGGTTCAAACTTATTCACCACACTATCTAAGATTTTAGTCCATTTATGAGCTAGTAGAGGGACCTAATGGACCTACGGATCATGAGCTCCAACAATCCGAGATTAATGGGCAAACTCTTTAACCTAGTTAACCAACATTCGTTAACTAACGGGACAATCCACTAAAGCCAGTAGTTGCACTCTCCTCACTGTAGATATATTTGTGTACATTTGATATAACCGTCATTGATAAGTCAATCCTTCACAGGTTGTTCATAACTTCAGCTAGGTCAATTATCGATTTACCTCTGAGTTACATCTTTTCTCCTTAAGTACCACTGTCCCTCTAATGAACAATTGATTTAGGATCTAATCACTAAATCCATTTCTTTTTGGGTCAGTGAGAGGAATGGGCCCCTTTTTCAAGACTTGGGAACAATAGTTAAGAGAACATCCTCTCTACTATCCCTAAATTGGGTAGGAGTGAATTTCGTCTTGTAAATTCTATGTCTCCAGCTATCTACCCGGTCTTATCCCTGAAATGGGAGGAATGTTGAGCAACGCTACTGAGCTTACTCTCACCTAGGCAGATTAAGGGATAATTCTGAATAAACAGGAGTTCATAGATAGCTCAAGATTCAGATCAAGTTATCTAGGTCATCGATAAGTAAAATTAATTAGTGTTAATCGTAAACGGTGTTAATACGTAAAAGTGATTATTTCAAGGTTAGTCTTATATAATCTTATTATGTAGATTACCCCCGCACACATGTCCCTAGATGAACAAATCAAGATCAGTTCATTTATGACACCTTACAACATTTGTAACAATCATGGCAGGTCGTATTCAATAGTGTCTCTAGGAAGAGGTACCCAACCTGATCCATGTACTATAGACTTATTTAGGCTACTTACTCGAATTTGATCCTGTCTACGTCACATATAAAGTCCAAGTACTCATGATAATAGCCAAAGGTTCGTAGTTTAATTGGATTTAGAGTTAATAAAAAATTAATTCACTTGAATAACTTCATATGTACTAAAATTCATTTATTTTAAAAAACTACGAATTTTTAGGACATACAACCCAACAAACTTTCACTTGGACTAAAACTCCTAGTGGGTTACAACAAAGTTGAGTGCAGTAAGAGAAATCTAAATACAATAAACTAGGGCATCCCATATTCATAATTTCTCCCACTTGCCCTATTTATTCTATTCAGAGTCCTAAACTCTTCAGGTGGCCCTTAAAAATAGTAGCCAGGAGGGCCTTTGTAAATGGATCAATAATGTTGTGCTCAAATGCTATTTGTTTTACAATAACGTCTCCTCTCTGCACAATTTCTCTGATGAGATGGTATTTGTGCTCATTATGCTTTCCACGATTATGGCTTCTTGGTTCTTTGGAGTTCGTTACTGCCTCACTGTTATCACAATGTAAAATTTGTGGTGAATTTAGAAACTTCCTAAGTCATACTGCTTCTTTGGCTGCCTTGCATGTAGCAACATATTATGCTTCCATTGTGGAGTCGGCAATGCAGCTCTGCTTAATATTTCTCCACACTACTGCTCCTCCAATAAGAGTGAATACCGATCCCAAAGTGATCTCCTTGAGTCTATATCGGTTTAAAAATCGAAATCAGTGTATCTGGTAAGGATCAGATCCTTATTTTCATACACAAGCACGTAGTTCCTCGTTCTCCTTAGATACTTGAGGATATTCTTAACGACAGTCCAAAGTGCAAACTCGGGATTGGACTGATACCTACTGACAATTCCTACTGCAAAACATATGTTTGGTCGTGTACATAGCATTGCATACATCAGACTCCCGACAGCTGATGCGTAGGGAACTCGTCTCATATCCTCAACCTCTTGAGGTGTTTTAGGACATTGTTCCTTTGACAAAATGTATTCCATACCTAAAAGGTAGAAGACCTTTCTTGGAATCTTGCATCTTAAACCTAGACAATATTTTGTCTATATAAGACGCTTGAGACATAGCTAGCGTTCTGTTCTTGCGGTTTCGAACTATTTGAATCTCGAGAACATACTGAGCTTCTCCCATATCTTTCATCTAAAATTGAGTTGCTAGCCAATTCTTAATGTCAGTAAGGTATCCTACATTATTCCCAATAAGTAAGATATCATCTACATATAGAACAAGAAATGCTACAGTGGAGTTGATGATCCTTTTGTATACACAAGGTTCATCAACATTTTGTTCAAAGCCATAAGATTTGACTACAGTATCAAATCTCATATTCCAGGATCTAGATGCTTGCTTTAATCCATAAATGGATCTATTTAGCCGACAAACTTTTTGTTTCTAACCCTGTTCTATGAACCCTTCTGGTTGGACATGAGATGTTCTCTTCAAGATTGCCATTTAGGAAGGCAGTCTTGCCAAATTTCATAATTATAAAAAGTGGCAATGGATAAGAGTATCCTTATTGATTTTATCATAGCAACAGGTGAGAAGGTTTCTTCATAATCTACCCCCTTTACCTGGGTATAACCCTTTGCTACTAACTGGGCTTTATAGGTCTGTACGTTCCCCATATAGTCTCGTTTATGTTTGTAAATCCATTTACAATAGATAGGTCTTATCTCATCAGGTTGATTTACAAGTTCCCAGACTAAATTGAAGTACATAGACTCCATTTCGAGGTTCATGGCTTTGACCCACTGATCTCGATCAACATCATTCATTGCCTGTTTATAGATCAATAGATCTTCTAAGCCATCATCAAGTATGGTGACTTCGGTTTCAGCTAAACCTATATAACGGTCAGGCTGTCTAACAACCCTACAACTACTCGAGGCTCTCTCAACTCTTGAGATGGACGTGACGGACTAGATGTGCTTGGTCTATCAACAACTCTTGTTGATTGGTCAGCTTGATCAGCAACTTTTGTTGATCTATTTGTAGCAACTTTTGAAATCGCTTCCAATACTAGTTTACTGCGTGGTTTATGATCACGTATGTGATCTTCCTCTAGGAATGTGGCATTTGTCGATACAATTACCTTTTCATCTTGAGGATCATAAAATAGACCACCTCTCGTTTCTTTAGGGTATCCTATAAATAGGCATAATTTTGAACAATGTTCCAATTTTTTAGGATTTTTCACCAACACATATGCTGGGCAACCCCATATCCGGAAGTGACGTAAACTAGCTTTATGCCCTGTCCATAACTCATAGGGTGTTCCTAAAACACTTTTAGAGGGAACATTATTCAAAATATAAACCTCGGTCTCCACTGCGAATTCCCAAAACAAGTTAGGCAACGATGCGTAACTCATCATCGAACGAACCATGTCCAACAAGGTTCTGTTTCTCCTTTCAGATACTCCGTTCTGCTGTGGCGTACTAGATGCAGAGAGTTGAGACTTAATTCCATGTTTTATCATATAGTCTTGGAATTTTAAGTCTATATACTCTCCACCTCGATCAGATTGAAGTGTTTTAATAGTTTTACCTAATTAGTTCTCAACCTCGGTCTTAAATTCCTTGAACTTTTCAAGGGTTTCAGATTTATGATGCATTAGGTAAATATAACCGTACCTTGAATAATCATCAATAAAGTTGATGAAATATTCATACCGTCCTCGAGCCTTTACATTCATTGGTCCACAAAGGTCCAAATGCACAAGTTCTAAGGGTTCTTTGGCTCGAAGACCTTTTCTAGTAAAAGATCTCTTTGTCATTTTTCCCTCAAGACAAGACTCACATGGTGGTAGAGAGTCATCTTCTAATTTGTTTAGAAGTCCACTCTTGACCAATCTCTCAATCCTATTGAGATTAATGTGACCAAGTCTTAAGTGCCAAAGATAGGTACTTTGAGAAACGTGTCGTCGTTTTGTTTGAGTTTTGGCTATTTTAAATATTTCAGTATTGTAAATAGCCTTAACTTTGGTTGGTTTTAACTTATATAAATTATTATTTAAGTTTGCAGAAAAAATTTGTACACCTCTTTTAGTAATGAACGCTTCATTAATTTCAAAAGAAACTTTGTACATATGTTCAATCAAACAAGAAAAAGATATTAAATTCCTCTTGCAAGAGGGTACATACAGAACATTTTCTAAGTATATATATCTATTTCCAAAAAATAACTTTACATCTCCTACTGCCAAAGCTGAGATGAGCTCTCCTAATCCAACCCAGAGAGTTATCTCACCATCTTCTAGTTGTTTCCAGGAACTAGTTTCCTGAAAAGAAGAACAAACATGATTAGTGGCCCCTGAATCCAGTATCCAAGTAGAATCATTATTCACCACTATGCACGTTTCTAGAACCATTAAATCATATTTACCTTGATTCTCTTTTCCAGCCTTCTTATCGGCAAGGTACTTTGGGCAGTTCCTTTTCCAGTGCCCATCACCGTTGCAGTAGAAACATTTTCCTTTCTCTACAACGGGCTTTTTGCCTTTTGTAGTAGTTGTAGAAGGTGTTTTCCTTTTCCCTTTTCCTTTCTTCTTCTAAATACCTTTATTTTTTGGGACGGATTTATTTCCAGAGGTAGGTCCCTTTTGGAATCTCCTCTTTGAGGTAGTAGCAACATTTGCCTTAGCCTCAAAACCCTTATTTTTCAATAAGGATTGGTAAATCTGTAACTCATTGAGAAGAGTGGTAAGATTATAATCTATTTTGTTCATCATGGCGTTAGTTCTAAACTAGAAAAAGCTCTTCGGAAGAAACTCCATGATAAATCCTACTTGGCTCTTCTCGTTCATGACAACCCTGTTTACTTCCGCGATGTTGAAATGGACCATCATGTCCAGAACATGTTCCTTAACATTCGTTCCTTCTTTCATCCGGCAATTGTAAACATATTTGATAGCATCATGCATAGCCGAGGAGGACAGTTGTCCAAATAGGACTTGCAGTGAGTTCATGATCTCCTTAATGGTGACCATTTTCTCATGCTTTTTGGAAAGTATATCTGATATACTTGCCAAAATATAGACTTTGACTTTTTCATTAGCCTTAGTCCATCTATCATGAGCGTCCTGAATAGTTCAGTTAGCATTCTGAGCAGGGACTGGAAGACATTCCTCCGTTAAAACAAACCTCAGATCGTTGATAACCAGTATAGTGTTTAAATTAGATTTCCAAGTTCCATAGTTATCGCTGTTAAGTTTATCGGAAGCTAATAGTTGAACTATAGATGTACTCATTGCTAAAAGAAATAAACAAGTTTAATTAGTGAATTTACTCTAAATTTTAATCCAATTGATTTAGCAAGTTATAATGTACCCACAGTTCATTATCTATTTTGCAACGATACTTCAGTGAGTTAGAATGGCCTCTACCAAAGAGTAGTCGATCACTCCTTCACTGAATCAAGATACTCTTGACTAAATACTAATACCAAAATAACTTTTATTCTTATAGTATTTAATTACCGTTTATTTGGTCAAGAACTTTACTAACACTTAGTAAGTTTTGTAAGTGTATACCCTCCATTTTCGAATCACAAAGATCATAATCAAACAAGCCCCCGAAGGATAAACAATTGCTTGAAAACGGACCTAAGTAACTTTATCCATTTCTGGAGTTCACGGAATTCCGAATCCTAGGTTACAAACCCTCCGAAGGGATAGGCGCCTATAAACGCCAAGCAGGTGCAACATAGGAATCTCACGGTGTGACCTAATGGAAAAGACTGTAGGACATGTTGACACACACCCTTCACCCACTTACTATGAACTACTTCCCCTATTCACCTTGTTATTGACCCATGCAAACACTTTCCGAAGGGAGGTTGCCCAAATAGCAACTCGAAGCCGAGCATGGGATCTCACGTTGTGAACTCTTAGGGACGTGAGAGTTAATGATAACGTATCGTATACATTATTAATCTCCCACTGAAGTGTTGTAATTTTAATTGGGTATTTACTTGGTTATATTCCAGCTAAATATACAACCTAAGTCTAGGTCAACAATCCAAGTATAACGTTTATATTGGTTTGTTTTAACCTATGATGTCTAAGTGATTTAAACCATTTTAACTCACCTTACACCGCTCTCGCATGCTCATAAAATCGGGTTAACTCAACTCAGACGTCAACTCGATCCCTAGGTAGGAGGTGTTCTGTAAACCGTCAACTTAAATACCTCCAGCCTTAGACAGGATTTTGTTGGGTGAGTTTTATAAACACAATTTTACAAGATATCGGCCTAATTTTAACTATTAAAAGAGGTTAATTTGAGTTGTACCGGTTTTACCCTAGGTGAGCATGCAATTACCTTTGTTATAGATTTTAAAATTCTAATTTATTTTATAACAATTATAAAATAAACAATTCAAAAAACCATAACATATATATACATTTCATCAATTAATATAACTAATTATATTAACACTCATGAAATTAAAATAATCATGCATACCATACATTATAACATTATAACATACATAAAATGCATGAAACATGCTTATCCTATGGTGGGGATTTAAATCTATATGGCATACGATATGCACAAATAAATTTAAATTAATTAAACATACATTCATAATGCATAAATAATTAAAACACACTAAATTGGACCAATTTTGGCATTTTTTGCAAGCAAAAAACTAAATTATTACAATAATAATTTAAAAAACTGCGCGAACAAGTCCTGAACCTTTCGAACCAGCTTGAATCGGCTTGAAACACCTCGAAAACGGGCTGAATTGGTTGAAAAATGGTTGAATCGGTCAAAAAAAGGTTGAACAGGTCAAACTTTGACTAAACCGGCCAAATGTTGACCGGTCAACTTCACCTTCTTCATTTAGACACGAGAGGAAGAACCAGAACAAAAAAAAAAAAAAAAAAAAAACTGCTGGTGCTCTGTTTTCCTTCTTCATGAACACTTCTCGGTTTTCTTCGAAATTCGGCCAAATTACAACTCGATAAATCCCGAAAAAATTATAGACTCTTCCCAACTCATTAATGAGCAAAACACCTAGATTAATTACAACAATTGACCACAAATTGAAAGGTAAAAAAAACATGCCAAAACTAGAAAACCAAATTTACCTCCCATAAACATTCATCTCATGAATTAAGCCCCACCAAAGCAAATTGAGTGAAATTAATTAGCTCTGATACTAATTGATGGATAAATGAGCATGCAACGGAAGTTAATTTGATCCATTTTCACTCTAAGACGCTCAATTTAGAGGATTAAACATGCAATTAAAAAGAAAAATCAAAGTTTCAAGAACACTTACCATTGAAGCTCCAAATTCTCCTTCAATTCTTGATGAATTTCAGCACCACTTGGTTGTAGACCACCACAAGAGTCTTCTCTACTATTCTCTAGGCTTAGATTTGATGGTGGGATCCAAAATTTGTGGTGAATCTGAGAAGGAATGAAGGTTGGGAAGAAGATGAACAATGGATGGAATTTTGCAAAATTAACCCTTAATTTCACAAAATTCTTAACCATTTTTATGTCAAAATCATCTCTATTTATTAAATAAAAACATGCAATCCAATTGCATCAAAATTTGACAACAAAAAATGGTTAATTTGTTGGTTAATTGTGAAGAAGACAACCAAGCTCCTAGCTTAGTTAGTGGGAAAATCTAATCTTCAAAAATTAATTTTAAAATTAATTTTCAATGAATTTCCAAAAATTGAATTAAAATTGATTTTTAATTTCAAAAAATAATTAATTAAATAATTAAATAAATAAAAATAATTTAATATTTATTTAATTAATTATAATATTATTTTAATATTAAATAATAAAGTAATATTATTTTTACCACTTGTCCTGATTTTTCTAAAAAAAACAAATATGAATCCCTATTCATATGATTAATATTTTAATCATATTTAAAAATTATAATTGACTCTATTTGTCCATTTAATTCGTAATTAAACGTCGATATATCGTATATATCTGACTTTTATTCCTTAAGCCAAGGTTTGAACGGTTCAAACTTATTCACCACACTATCTAAGATTTTAGTCCATTTATGAGCTAGTAGAGGGACCTAATGGACCTACGGATCATGAGCTCCAACAATCCGAGATTAACGGGCAAACTCTTTAACCTAGTTAACCAACATTCGTTAACTAACGGGACACTCCACTAAAGCCAGTAGTTGCACTCTCCTCACTGTAGATATATTTGTGTACATTTGATATAACCGTCATCGATAAGTCAATCCTTCACAGGTCGTTCATAACTTCAGCTAGGTCAATTACCGATTTACCTCTGAGTTACATCTTCTCCTTAAGTACCACTGTCCCTCTAATGAACAATTGATTTAGGATTTAATCACTAAATCCATTCTTTTTTGTGCCAGTGAGAGGATGTGGCCTCTTTTTCAAGACCTGGGAATAGTACTTAAGAGAACAACCTCTCTACTATCCTTAAGTTGGGTAGGAGTGAATTCCGTCTTGTAAATTCTATGTCCCCAGCTATCTACCCGGTCTTATCCCTGAAATGGGAGGAATGTTGAGCAGCGCTATTGAGCTTACTCTCACCTATGCAGATCAAGGGATAATTCTGAATGAACAGGAGTTCATAGATAGCTCAAGATTCAGATCAAGTAATCTAGGTCATCAATAAGTGAAATTAATCAGTGTTAATCGTAAACGGTGTTAATACGTAAAAGTGATTATTTCAAGGTTAGTCTTATATAATCTTATTATGTAGAATACCCCGCTCATATGTCTCTATATGAACAAATCAGGATCAGTTCATTTATGACACCTTACAACATTTGTAACAATCATGAAGCGGGTCGTATTCAATAGTGTCTCCAAGAAGAGGTACCCAACTTGATCCATGTACTATAGACTTATTTACGCTACTTACTCGAACTTGATCCTGTTTATGTCTCCACATGAAGTCCAAGTACTCATGATAATAGCCAATAGTTCGTAGTTCAATTGGATTTAGAGTTAATAAAAAATTAATTCACTTGAATAACTTTATATTTACTTAAATTCATTTATTTACAAAAACTACGAGTTTTTACGACATACAACCCAACAGTAACTTGTCCAAGCTTTTTTAGGAAATAGCAACTAAATAAACCAAATTATAACAAACAATCAACATTAATCTTGCTCAAAACATTAAAGTTAGAACTTACTTCAAAAAAAGTAGGAATACCCACACATAGATCTATTAGAAAGAATATGGTTAAATAAGATAAGTTGTCTCGAAAAATATAACTTCTGGGGGGAGGGGGATACAATATTTAAGTACTCACAACAGTCTTACTATTTAGAACTTAGATCTACCAAAGTAAATGAATGAAAATAACTATTTGAAAGAGACTTTCATTACTAGCAAAAGAACTTAAGTCTACCAAAATAAATCAATTCAAATGAACATGTAATACTATGTTATATGATATACCTTTTTTCAAAATTTTTTAAAAGAATTATATGATATACCTCTTAGACATCGAAAAATACTCCCAACTTCAAAACTTCTTCCTTGAACATAGTTCTTCCTCATAACATTTTTCTCATAATTTTCAAAGACCGACTACAAAAAAAGTATAAACATAAGAGAGCAAGAATAAACATGTATATTGAAACATGCCACATAAGAGAGCAAGAATAAACATATAATAAACAATCAAAATGTTTCACCAGCACCGAACTTAAACTTACTATATGAGACTTGGAGTAATGATTCAAAATAGTATTGTGTTCACACATGAAGAAGAAAGTGTCTAACATTTAAAAGCATCCAAAACATTTTTGATGAGTTTCAAATGGTACAAAACATACTTTAAATATAGGTCGTAAACAAATGAATCAAGCTTGAATAAGTTTCACAATAACTATGTACAAATAGATGCCTTAAACAAATATAAACATAAACTTGAAGGAATGACAAATGTCATATGGTATTACTGTCATAGAGATTAAAACCAGTTCCCAACTATGACTACCATTTTAATTAGAATTCTTATTTGCAAGGATAGAAATACTTACTTTCGTCTTTTGCTGAATAGTCATGATTATATACATTGAGCTCGTCTACCAAAGATGACTTGTTGAATGCAAGGCACTAAATCATTAGGATTTAATGAAATTGCAATGGCTAAATGGCACTGAAGAAGCAACAGTCTTCTAATATAAAATTGCATATATCCATATCAAAGATGTAATGGGGAAAATATCCCATGGTTAATAGGAGAAATACTATAGATATTAGCACAACATGAAAATACAGAGAACGTTGTATCACCATATATGACAGACTCTTTTCAATACAGAAATTATCCAGCATAACAAATTCTAAACCTACAAAACCCAATTATCATTCTTATCAAGATTACAATTTATAAACAGCAAAGTGCTTTCCAACAATTTGGACCCCAAAGCTGAGGAAATTAAACGCAAAAATGAAGATTTACCTCTATATGCTAACCTCACTATTAGTAAAATCAGTTGTTGCTTGCCACAACGTGTGCTTCCTTGGTTGAGGGTTGGTCTCCCGGAAGAAAAGAGGCCTTCTAGCCAACTGCACTAATCAAGCACACCAAGACGTAGGTACATCATCAAACACATAACAAAGTAGAAGGGAAAATACATAAATAATGATGGAGTCAATACCACAACAATTAATGTAGCAGGTTAGTCATGAAGACCATTCATTTTTAAACCCATAATATTAGACCATTGTATCTCTATTTTACTTTTGAGTCCACCCTCAAGGATTTCCTATACAAGCTTATGCTTGGCATAGTAACACTTCGCCACTAAATCACCTTCATGTCTTGATTTGTACTGTCGTCATAAAATAAGTTAGCTGAAAAATGCTTTACAAATCTAAAACGAGTAGGACAACAATATCTAATAATTAAATAAAGACCTCCCAACGTCCAATCTTGAAAAGTGAAGCTGGGAAGTTTGAAGCCTTTAGTTTCTCATTGGTACCTGACATGGTAGCGTCTTGGCTTTTTGTTTTCACCATGAAGTTAGAAGTTTCACTATTTGAAGGTCTAACAGCAGTAGACACACTCCCTGTGAAAGTTTCATTTGAATTAGATCCAACAAGGACATGCTCTTCCTTAGCACCAAACCAAGAGGACTAGGCTCATCAAGTGGATTATTGTGTGAAGAGGTTGTAGAGAATGCGTCAGGTCTCGAAACAGACTGCCAATCTACAAACAACATCAGTTAAAATCCCTTAAACATAATCAAATAAATCAGAATTCCATTAATTAACTTCTACTTCAGCAAGAACAAAAGAACATTTCGTTCCTTCTCGCTTTACTCAAACATAAATTTTCAACAGTTATGTTAAAGCGGATTAAGATTAACCAAGAATTTTGCAATAGAAGTAGAAGTGGAAGGCCTCATCAAACAATGCAACTATTCAATTCTTATCCAAATCCTAAAAATAAACTGAATAATCTAACTATATAGCCTACAAATGTTCAAATGGGAAACTAAACTAAAAATAGAGTATTAATTTGAATATAACGGCCGGCGACGAAAAGTTTCAATTTCATTTTCAATCCCTTTCATTCATAGAAACTAGATAAAAAACCTTGTGAAAATCGGGATTAAACCCCTTGTCCAATTGACTATTCTTGTGGTGAAAAGAATCATCACACTCCTTGTTAACGTAATTTAAGGGATTATTTTAGGCTAAACAAAATCCAAATTAATTAGAGTATAATTCTAAATTAATTTGGGAATAACTTTCTTACTTTGTATTATCTCTGTATATTTATTTCCTGTGTTATCTTTATAATGTATTAACACAAAAATACAATAAAATACAATATTCTTCACATGGTATCAGAGACCTCTTGTTCCTAGGGTTTTATTAGCCGTCGCTGCCCACTCGTTCCAGTCTGTAGCCGCTAGATCCGGATCTCTGCTGTTTGCCCAGATCTGGTTAGTTCCGCCATCGATCTATTTTGTTTAGGTCGATCTGTTCGTTGTTGTTCAAGAAATCTACCGCTGGTCTGCTCTGTTCAGATTCCGCCGTTGTTCAAGAAATTTTCTACCACCTACTAGATTCGCCACCGCTACCAAATCTCCTGCCGTCGACCAGATCAAGCAACTCCATATGTTCTTCCTCGTTTTGGTTGTACTCAATCATTGCTAAATTAGTCTCCTGTCGCGTTTTCGTCGGTAAACCTCTCAGATCTGTCTTTCTTCGTCGGCAACCCAGGTACAGATCCACCAATGCGCGCAGATCCGACCAGATCCACCCGTGCACAAATCCGACCCATGTTCTCACTAGATCCAACCTTTCAGATCTGACCAGATCCATCCATTCAGACTCAGAACTGACTGCAAATCCACCTGTGCACAGATATGTCCATCTATAGATCCGTCGGCAACCCATGCGCAGATCCATTAACAACTCGTGCACAGTTCCGTCGGCAACCCATATTTCCACTTGTAATACTGCTAATGGAGAAAAATGATGTTTTGCGCCCCTATTACCACTATACTTATGGTACAAATTCAATCATGTGGGCTCATCAAATGAGGAATTGTTTGATTGGTCGAAAACTATGACGAATTGTCATGGGAGATATCACCCAACCCATCAAGAACACGCCTAAAAAAGATGTCACCAATAGTGATACCTCAAAACTGATAGAAAATGATGCTGGTCAAAACCCCATGGAGGATGATGCTAAGTTTATTGAACGACTAGAGGATTGGGATAGCAAAAATCATCAAATAATAACTTGGTTGGATAACACCTCCATCCTTGCCATACATACTCAATTTGATGCATTTGATACTGCCAAAGAACTTTGGAATTTTTTAGCTACACAATTTCAATCTATTGGTTTTGCTTATTACTATCAGTTACATGCCACCATTGTTAGTCTTAATCAGGAAATTGGGCAGTCTGTGAATGAATTTCTCGCTACGCTTCAACCTACCTAGACACAGTTAGACCAAGCTAAGATCAATATTGATCATTTGCACCTCATCAATAAATTATGCGTCAAGTGAAACTTATTAAAGGCGGGAAGGATTCCTATATTGACGGCCAACAATCGTCAAGGTTAACATCATAGTTTGTAAGAAAAGTGTAACATCCTGAGATTTAGGTAAATTTGAATTGATTATCTCAAATTATTGGAATTTATTGTCTATTAATTTTACATATTTGGAGCCAAATTAAGTTAAAGTGTGAAGTTAATTTTTAAATTACTAATCTTAAATAATTTGATTTTTTATTTTATTTTAATTTTGGAGTTGGGAGCCAAAATTGAATTGATTTGGAGAAGATAATTAATTTACATTAATATGATAAGAGATTTAGAAATTTGAGATTTAAATTTATAAAGGATTTGAGGTTTGGAGAGGGAATATAAGATTTAAATTTAGGTTCAAGTTTAATATATATATATGAGTTTGAAAAAAAAAAAAAAAAGAAATAGCTAAAATCTAGATTTTTTTTTTTTTTTTTTTTTAACACACGCACTACCCCCAAATGTAGCCTCTCTCTCTCACTTTCTCTCCCTACGCGTTATTTTCTTTTCCAATCAGGTTTAGGAACGAGGGTTTTCTTCTTCAAGTCAGCCGACTTCTTCATCTTTTTACTCAGCCTCTCGCTTCTGTTGCCGTCTTCATGAGTCCTTTAACTGACCTTCGTCCTCAACGTCGTCCTAAACTCTCGATGTTGTCGTCGTTTTCCACCTCTACTATCATTGGTGTCTGCCAGTATTGTCGTCAAATTCGATTTCCTTTTCCTCTGGCCATAAGAAACCCACAATCTCCTCATTCGGTACATACGGGATGTGAATCTTATGGACATGGACAAAATTCTGACTTCTGAGGTACCAGGTGGCTTTGAGATACTAGATGGTGATGCACTAGTCATCTTGAGAACCATGAGCAAAAGTTTTGCCATTGGAGGTCTGGTCGGCTGAGAATGGAGGATAAAGCCACTTAAAAGGCTCAATAGGGACGGAGACCATTTGAGAGTTGATTAAAATCGAAGGCAAAGAAGAGTTCAATCCATACCAAATCAAGAGAAGAAGAGGTTTAACTGGAACAAACTCAAGTATCTGGGCACTCTTGAAGAAACCAAACTTGAATAGGATAGGTACTCTTAAAGCTTCACCACATGACTTGTACTTCCTTGGTAAATTTTATGTTTATTAAGTTAATTGATTTTCTTTTTCCTTTTATATTAGTTTTCATAGAGTACATGTACTCTTAAAAAGCATAACCACAAATCCTAATAACACCACATTGAATCAAAATCTCTCACATTTTCATGTAACTCATGTTAATTTTTTATGGGGTGCTGACAAATAATGTTCATGGTGTCTCCAATTGGGCTTACTTTATGAAGTATTGAACCAACTTCGTGGGTAAAGCAATATAAAGTATGGAAATGATGTAACTGGTATAGGGCTCTTCAGTTTTTAGCTTTTGTTCCATGTTGTACAAGTAATACTAAATTGTATTCTTCTTTAATGGAAGGAGTATGCCCTTAATTTATTTATCTGAGTTATAGTTCTATTGTTTGTTATCTAAAAACTAAAAATAAAATGGCTATCGAATAATTTGTTGAAACAACTTTTGGTTGTTGGTTGTAGTTTTCTTTTTCTTATTTTTTTTCCAACCATTCTTTGTGAGTTTTAGTTTTGTTGTTTGTTATCTTAATGATGAGAATCTCAAGCTTGCTTTCAAATCTGGATGGTATTACTTTGTGCCTAATTCCATCATTTTCACATTAACCAAAACCAAATACACACATACATTAAATTTAATAGCAACATGTACCTGCTTTAAACTTCTTTTCCACCCTGTCAATTTGATAGTATCTTCCAAAATCTAAACATATCATCTCCTCTAATATTGATTTTATTATATCCAAATTTGGTAAACTGGGGTTTCATCTTAGAATCATTCATACCACTAAGAATATGTCGTTGTTGAAGTTGCATAGTTACATAGTTGATGGTGTTAGTAGAAACAATACATATTGTATAATTATCTAATTTTGATGGAGTAATGTGTGATTGAAAAATTGGAGTTGTGTAATTGGTGGTTTGCAGTAGATGTGTAAAATTGTTTTACAAATTGTAGTATAAAGTGAGTTGGTATATTTATTGTTTGTGTATAAAATACAGATTGGGTCCAACTTATTTGAAGTGAATGCAAATTGCAAGTATAAAGCTTATTTGAGGTCGTTAAAAATACAAATTTGTTACCGTTATAAAGATAAAAGTAGAAACCATTTAGATTTTAAGAAACCATGAATTCTTTTATAACTTTGTCCCTGTTGATTCTTATCACTACTATTGTGTGTCTAATAAGTTATTTGTATTATATTCTTTTATGGTTTATTTTATAAGTTTAAATCTATATGTTGTTATTTTATCTTAAATATGGGGTGATAAATGTGGGTTAGGATGTGTTACTTAACTTAAAGATGTGGGGAGATGTTCATTGATAGTTTATTTTGTAAGTTTAGATGTAAGTTGAATCTTTGTCTTAAATGTTCATTGATAGTTTATTTATTTGTCTTAAATAAGAGGTGAAAGTTGGGTTGAGATGTTTTTCTTAAATTTGGGGTGATAAATGTAGGTTAAGATGACTTTGAACATTAATGTGAGAATGACTTTGAATGTTTAGATTTTTTTTTTTTTTTTTTTTTTTTTTTTTTTTTTTTTTTTTTATGTGGGTTGAGTTGTGTTATTAGTATTAAAGTTGAGGTGTTATTAGATGTTTACAATATGTTTGTTCTGTGGACAAAATTACTGTTTTTGTTATGTAACTTTATATGTCAAACTTTATTTAATATGTAAGTAATTAAAAGTTATTTCACATTATATTACATATTATGTATATTATCTTTGTGAAGTATATTATGTATATTCATTATATTAACACTCTAATATCTTTATGTGTTTGTTTTGTTTAGGGGCATAAGAATGTTCTATGCTCGAACAAGTACACGAGCACGACCTGTTACTTGGATCCCCGTTAAGTTAAGTATTTCAATTTTGATGTAATGATATTATACTTTTGATTAAAAAATTTGTTTTCTTCTAACATGAGTTGAAATATACGTGTACATATATAGTATGTTAAATAATTAGGTAGTATGGAGTGTGGGTACTATACTATGAAGTTCATACACGACATAGTAACGTAGGAGCACAATAATTACGGACGTTATATGCATTTGCTTAAACCATATTCTTTAACTATAGTTTTTACACTTAGTATAATTGTTTTTAGTCAATATAATTTGCTTATTTACTTGCCGTTGACAAGACAAACACCTTACTGTCAATTGGAATTAGACACAGTGAGAGTTGGCTATTGTATAGGACGTTACATTTGAGTATATTGTGTCTTCACAGTTTATTGTTAGGTTTAAGGACAAATTTTCGATTTTGTTTGATTTAAGGACAAGCAAAACAATATCAATTTTGGTAGGATCAGGCCTTATATGTTTTGGTTTCAAGATACTAACTTTTTGTAGAAAATGTATTTTACTAGTTGATTAATGAAAATTACTTGATTCATTATTTTGTGTTATGATATTTCAATGAGATGGTTTGATGCTATCAATTTAGATATTGTGATTGAAAATCTAGAGTTATGTCATTTTTGAAGTTGTGTAGTTGCATAGTCGATGGTGTTAGTAGAAACGATACATTGTGTAATTATCTGATTCTGATGGAATAATATGCGATTGAAAAATTGAAGTTTTTTAATTGGTGGTTTGTAGGAGATCTGTAAAGTTGTTTTGCAAATTGTAGGTATAAAATGAGTTCGTATATTTGTTGTTTGTGTATAAAAGACAGGTTGGGTCCAACTTGTTTAGAGTGAATGCAAATTTCAAGTATAAAACTTGCTTGGGGTCGATCACAAGTTGCATATGGGAGGTCCCAATGACCCGAATTTTTTATTTATTTTTCTCAAATTGTTATGGTTAACGGCCAAAAAAACGTCAAGAAAGGTTGATAATGGCCAAAAAACGTCAATAAAAATATACAGTAATACATTTTTCTTAATGGGCAAAAAATGTCAATAAAAATGGTTGGTTTTTACAAATACTTGATGGACAAAAAATATCAATATTAACCTACTTTGACGTTAAAAAATATCAACAAAAGTATCTATCTTGATGGTTTCTTTTATACTTGATGGACAAAAAACATCAACCTAACCTATCTTGATGGCCAAAACCATCAAGATAGGATTTATGACGTTTTTTGGCCGAAAACTATCTTTCTAGATGGTCAGGCTTTCTTGATATGGGCTTCTTTGATGTTTTTTGGCCATCAAAATAAGTTTTTCTTGATTTTTTTTGGCCATCAACAAAAGCCAAAATTGTAGTAGTGCGCAATCCTCTACCATCTCTTGTGCAACAATCCAGGAAACACTCTTGTGCAACAATCCTCTACCATCTCTTGGCATAGTCTCCTCTCTGTCATCTAACATAGCTCTTGCAACCACTCACTCACGACTTGCAAATGAGTCACTCTTCTGTAAAAATTGTAAACTTCATAGGCATAAGTTTACTAACTGTCCTTCCATTGAGTGCACGTATTGCCACAAGCGGGGTCATATTTTGGACAATTGTCCTAATTCACCACCTCGCCCCCCTCCCCCGTGTCAGTTCAAATCAAAAGGGACTTCTAAAAGTGGTTATGCATCTGTCGTTGCTGTTACTACCTCCTCTAATGTCACTCTTGCCCCAAGTCTCCAGATCAGTGACCTTCAAGAATTGTTTCAACATGTGATCTCTTCTAGTTCTATTGCTCTTCACACCAGGTACCTCTTGGCTACTTGATTCAGCCTGCTGTAATCATATGACTTCCAACATAGCATTATTATCCTCTTACACCCCTGTCAATTCTCTTTCCCCAATTCATTCTGCTGATGGTAATCACATGTGTATTTCTCACATCGGCACAGTTGATACACCCACCATAAATCTTTCCAACACTTATCATGTCCCTAATTTACATTTAACCTAGCTTCAGTTGGCCAACTGTGTGACCTTGGTCTAACCGTTATTTTTTTCTCCCCATGGTTGTTAGGTTCAGGATCCGCAGACGGGACATACGATTGGTACGGGATGCAAGGTGGGAAGATTATTCATCTTCCCTTCTTTGTTACCAAATAACTTATCTCCTTTTGAATGGTTATACGGTACTTCTCCTTCTTACTCCCATCTTAAAGTCTTTGGATGTGCATCCTCATGAGCATACCAAATTTGAACCTCGTGCCCGCCTATGTTGCTTTCTTGGCTATAGTTTTAAACATAAAGGTTATCATTGTTGGGATCCTATCTCTCAACGCTTGCGTATCTCTCATCATGTCACCTTTTTGGAGCACTACATGTTTTCTAGTCTTCTTTCATACCTCCCTATCTAGCTCTCAACCCTTCTTTACCAATCTCTCCACTGATCTATTCCCCACTAGTAACCCTTTACCTGACCTTGAGTCTCACATACTACCCATCTCCGACCTCAATCAAGCTACTCTTGTTGATGCGCCCTCAGATCTGTCATCTGCTCCCAGTGCTGAACCTGAACCAGCACCTGTTCGTCGATCCACTCAGGTAAGAGAAACTCCTCTCTATCTTAAAGACTATCATTGTTTTTCCACCATCATGTCTTTAGTTGAACCATTTTCTTATCAGGAGGCTTGTACTAACCTTTTGTGGCAGCAAGTAATGATTGAGGAACTTCAGGTCTTAGAAAAGACTCACATGTGGGACTATGTTGACCTACCTCCTGGCAAGAAACCCATTGGCTGTAAGTGGATTTATAAAATCAGAACTCACTTTGATGGATCTATTGAACGGTATAAAGGCCGACTAATGGCCAAAGACTATTCTCAGGAATATGAGATTGATTATGAGGAGACATTTGCTCCAGTTGCTCAAATGACATCGGTTCGTAGTCTGTTAGCAGTAGTAGCTGCCAAACAATGGCTCATTCTTCAAATGGATGACAAAAATGCATTTCTCAATGGCACTCTATCTGAAGAGGTATATATGAAGCCACCTCCTAGCACATCTCCTCCTTAGAAAGTATGTCTTCTTTGTCATGCCTATACGGACTGAAACAAGCTCTATGAGCCTGGTTTGCAACTTTCAGTTCTACCATCACCCAACTTGGGTTTACCTCCAGTTCGCATGACTCTACACTATTTACTCGTTAGACTACTCATGGTATTGCCTTCCTACTTCTATATGTTGATGACATGATTATTATAGGAGATGATCCTCAAGCCATATCAGATCTACAATGTTACTTGAGAAAACATTTTGAGATGAAAGACTTGGGTCCACTTAGTTATTTTCTCAGACTCGAGGTATCACCCTGCACTAATGGATACTATTTATCTCAAGCCAGATACGGCTCTGATCTTTTGGATAGATCCGGTATCATTGACTCTGCCACATCCTCAACACCATTAGACTCGAATGTTCGTCTGACTCCCTTTGATGGTGTTCCTCTTGAAGACCCTACTTTATATAGACAACTTGTTGGGAGCTTAATCTACATAACTGTCACTTGCCTAGATATTGCATATGTTGTTCATGTTGTCAGTCAATTCATGGCAGCTCCTCGCACTATACATTTCACTACTGTGCTTCGCATTCTACGCTATGTTAAAGGTACTCTAGGTCATGGACTTCAGTTCTCCTCTCAATCATCTATAATACTATCTAGTGTAGGATCGGTATGGCAACCCTAGAGGGGGAGGTGAATAGGGTTTATTAAAATTAATTTAAACTTTTTACTAACGTGGACCCAATTAAGTGAATTAATAAACTCTTTGCAAATAATTAGTTTAAACAATATTTTTTATGCAAACAAATTCACTTTGAATTAAATAAGAAATTAATGATCACACTTTAAAGCACTCTGTTTAATTCTAATAAAAAGATTTGTAATGAATATAGGAATTTAAGAACAACCAATATGAGCAATTAATTTCAAGAATTAAAAAATGCAATTAATTTTATGCAATAATATATAGTAACAAAAATTAATTGCAAAAATAAATTAGGATAGGGATAGAGAAAATGACACCGTGAATTTTATAGTTGTTCAGTAAAATCGGCCTACATCACTTCCCAAGCTCCTCTTGGGTACTTCACTAGAAATCTTTGACTCTTTCCACGGCTTAGACTCGAAACGCTACAACGTTCTTTTTTCGGGCACAAGAACAAACCCGATCCTTTCCACGGTTGAGGATCAAACTGTTACAACAACTATTTTTCTCAGGATCAAGAGTAACCCATACAAAAATTTGGAAAAACACAGAGCACACTTGACAAACTCTCTAAATAGAGTGGATTTACAAATTTAAGCACTTCACAAATAAATCCTCACAATACAATATATCTCTCTCAGGATGAAAATAAGAAAATTGAAGCTTGGAGGGAGAGCAACAATGGTGGCTTGGTGAATTATGGAGGATTGAAAATAATAAGAGTTGTTGTGGAATTTTGGAGAAGATGAAGTGTTAAGAAATGAAAGTGGGTGAAAACCAAATTAATTTGGACCATTAGATCTTTGTAAAAGAAAATTAAATGGTGGAGATTTCAACTCAACTAGCCGTTAGACACAAACATATAATAATATTAAATTAATCTTTTTAAAAAACAACTAGCCGTTAGACACAAACATATATAATAATATTAACTTCATCTTTTTTTTTTTTTTTTTAAATTCATTTTCTTTTTAAAATCATTTTCTTTTTAACATCAATCCAAAAATAAAAAAAACTCACCAATTGTCACTTCTCCATTGCTCCAAGTGGCACCTTTCAATTAGTCCACTTTGATTAAAAAAAAAACTGCCATGTCATCAGCTCGGGATTTTTCCATTAAGCTTGTTTCGATTATATCTTCTTCGTTTGAACTCCGATTTGAGTGATTCAAATTGCATTGGAACCGTTGTTCCAAGCTCCACACAATAGACACTTCAAAACACTCAAATGGTTAATAAATAAAATTAGGTTTGTTATCATCAAAACACTAATTAATCAATCCATTAAAATTAATTAATTTGAGATTAAGGGCCAAAAAGCCAACATCTAGATACTCGGATGCTGATTGGGCAAGAAATTCTACTGATCGTATTTCCACCACCAGTTATTGCTTCTATTTAGGGGATTCTCTTATCTCTTGGTGTAGTAAGAAACAAATTGTTGTTTCACGTTCCGGCAATGAGTCTGAATATCGTGCACTTGCTCATGCAACTTCAAAATTATTATGGCTTCGTTGGCTCCTTACAGATATGGGGGCCCCTCAACAATCTACCACCATTCTTCATTGTGACAATCACAGTGCTATTCAAATTGCTCATAATGATGTATTTCATGAGCGAACAAAGTGAAGGGCATTGAATCCCGGCGGAAGCGTGTGATTGCGTTTTTTGATTTCTTGAAAGTATTAAAAATACAAAAAATTAAGAAAAAGATTAAGCAACATACCTTTGCTGATCCATAATTTTAGCAAAATCTCTCCTCAGATTGATAGTTTTTTCCTTGTAGTATTCTTTTTCCAGGAGATCTTCCTTACTATGACTCTAGCAAGGATCCGGTTTGTGGGAACCGTTTCTTGAAAGAATAGAGGGAACGGGAAGAAGAATTTTCTTAGAAACTTTTCTAAGAAAACTGAGAGAATTTCTAAATGAAGACTTTTAGAGTAATCGTAGAGATTATTCTTCTAGAGAGGTGTCTCTTTTATGAGGGCTCCCAATGACCCTATTTATAGAACTCTATGGGTTACTCCTAATCCTATTAGGATAACCCATCCGCAAAGATTTTAAAATAAATATTTAATAATATCCAATATTAATAAATACTTATCCAAATAATATCTCATATTAAATATTTGAAAATATTTAAATATTATTTAAATATTTATTTTCTACAGTATCTTTAATTTGAATCTTATCGAAATAAATAATTAATTATTTGAATCATATTCAAATAAAATAATTCTCCATGTTATAAAGTTATAGTTTGAATCTTATTCAAATAAACTTTATAATAAATCATGTAATTAATTGTATCTAATACAATTAATATTTTCCCTCATAAATTTGAACATTTCAATTTTTTTTTCAACATAGTTGATCCTTGTTGGTTCGTGGTGAGCTAGCAAGGGACCTTATGAACCTACAGATTATAAGCTCCAATGATCCAAGATTAATTAATAAAACTCTTTAATTAAATTGATATTCATTCATTAACTACATGACAAAACACTATAGACCCACAGTTGAACTCTTATGCACTGTAGGATATGTTGTGTCCATGAATATAATCAGTATAAGCAAATCAATCGTTCATGAGTTGTTCATAATTACAGTTAGGTCAAATGTTTGTTTTACCCCTGTAATTACCTCTTATCCTTAAGTACCATTGATTTTTCTAATGAACAATTTGTTTATGATCCAACCATAAACTAAGTCCCTCTCGGGCCAGTGAGAGGGTGAGGCCCCTTGTTCAAGACCCAAAATCAGCAGTTAAGGAAACTACTCATCTACTTACTGTAAGCCTCACACTTAGCTTTGGAAGTTAACAATCTATAAAAAATGATTATGCAAGCTGAAGGAAGTAAGTGAAGAGTGGCCGAGAGGCTTAAGGCATGAGGTGTTAAGTGTTGAAGGTGTGCCTATGCGTTGGTTGATTGAAGCAAGAGTTCATGAGAGTGAGCTTGGGTAATGGCTGAAAATAGTGAAGAAATTGTGTAGCTGAGCCAAAGCATGAAAGCTGAAGTGTTGGCTTATTGAAAGATGCATCCAACTTGCTATACGTTGATGAGGTTGTTGGACCAACAGCTATGCGTTGGTGGAGATTCGGTAGGGAGATTGCGTTGGCGTTGGTGAAGTAAGCATTCAACGATGCTATGGTTCAGACGCATGGTGCGATGCGCCAAGCTAGCGTGCAGACTAACGATGCGTCCAAGCTCGCGAGGAGTCTAAGCTAGCGTCCAGACTTGCGATGCATCCAAGCTTGCTAGGCATTCAAGCCAGTATCCAAGTATGTTATCGGTTGCGTTATTCTGTTTGGCGGGAAATAAAATAAAATAACATAAAATAAAAATAAAAGAGAAAGTGGAGATAAGTCGACAGTTTGTTTAAATGTGTTAAGCTAAGTTTTCAATCATTTTCTCCATCTCAAAAGCTCTAATCGATCCCATATTTCAGCTGAGTGATGAAGAGAGGTAGAGGAAGGAGTCTATGGCAAATTCGTGCACAATTCTGATCGATCTTGTGGTGTAATTGGAGCTAGAGTAGAAGGGTTAATTGCTGTCGTGCAATCTGAACAACGTTTGGTGTTTGGAGAATAGCTTCCTGTGGAGATCGAGTTTAGGGCTGAGAATTTGAGGTCGGTAAGTTAACTCAATTCTTAGCAACTTTTATGAAGGATGTTTGAATTGAATTTGAAGGGAAATATGTAAAATTTATGGTGAAGGTGACTGATACAGTTTTGGTAAGCAATTTGAAGCAGCTCGAAGTTATTTGTAAACATCTATCAAATGAAGGAGAGTTATGTTCTAAAATCTTGAGGTAAGCTAGGAAATACATTTCTTTACAAGTTTATAGAATGGAAGAAGTTCTAAATTTGGCTAGAAATACGATTTGTAACAGATAGAAGTGAGAATAAGAGGAAAGGCAGAAGCTGTGGAAGATAAGTATCGCTGGACTGCAAGTAACGCTAAGAGTTTAAGTGTGAGAAGCAAGACAGGTAACGTAGGTGTTGCTAGAAGCCTTGCATCTCACAATTCTCGCTGGTATCGCTGGGTCTCACTGATCAGGTGAGTCTCCCTAGTCTCGCTCATCCTGGTGTCACTAGTGCCGTGTTCTGTTGTGTGTTTTCGCTGGTAATCTCGCTAGTGACACAGAATCTCGCTTATTATGATTACTTTGGGAAAAATGAGATTCTCGGTGATGAAACATGATTAGAGTTTAATTATGCACACTTAATAATCATGGAAAGAAAGTTTAAGGAAAGCTGAACGTGAGCAATGTCTATTTACAGGCCAAGAAGAGCTCGGAAAGGCATATAATCCGCTCAGGGCCTAGGACAAGTAGTGAGTGACTTTCTATTTTATATAATGATTACTCTTAGCATGTTTTATTAGTAATGTGTGAGTGGAAACTATCGTATTTTATAGAATCCTAATATTTATGCATGATAGAGGTTATGAGCTATAAAATGGCTAAGTGCATGAGAAATCTTGTATACGTATATCTCCTTTTGAATATTAAGTTGTGCAACATACATATGGTGTATTCATTGAATATCTTGTGTTGTGCTGTGAAGTTTAAAGAATGTTATACGTATTATCTAAATGCAACCCATGGCCGAGGGACCACGTGTGAAGGCATATGGGGAATACGTTATATAATACTCAGTGCTGAGGGACTACGTGTGAAGGCACTTAAGTAGTTGATTGAAATGGATTCCAATGCCGAGGGACCCTGTGAGAAGGCATATGGAAATCCAATACATGGTAGCTCAGTGCTGAAGGACCACAAGTGAAGGCACTTGAGCAGTGGATTGATATGGAACCCAGTGCCGAGAGACCACGTGAGAAGGCATATGGAAACTCCGATATAGTGAAACTCAGTGCCGAGGGACAATATGTGAAGACACTTGAGGGTTTGAAATGCCGAGGGACGATATGTGAAGGCATTTGTGCCGAGGGACCCGTGTGAAGGCATTTGAATATATGAATGATGAGTATTGATACACGAAGTTGAGTGCGTTGAGCTTTACTCCGCCTTAGCTAGGAAAGGATAATTATATCACTTATATTCTTATGGTATTGTTGACTTAGGAATTATTATATATATATACATGTGGTAGTTTTATGATGATCCATGTTAACTCAAGGAAGTTTATTAGTAATTAGTTAAATTCAGTCACTCACTGGGCATTAGGCTCACGCTTGCTTGTTTGTTTGTTTGTTTGTTTGTTTTAGGTAGCGAGTGTGTCCGGGACGCCTAGCCTACAAAAGATTCTCGTCTGGGCTTGCTTCAGATCAGTTCTCTGGGATAGTTGTAAATACACAATTTATGTACATGTTTTTGTCATGCATGTTCCTTGGGGTGTAGTGAGAGTTGGTTTGTGGTGTATATATTGAATACTTTTTATGATGAGTTATGATTTAAGCATCTGGCTTGAGCGGTTATGTTTAACTTATGGTATTTCGCTGGCATATAGTTAAGTATAATTGATCTAGTGTTGATTAATGTTATAAGTTATGCGGGAACGGGTGTATACAAGTGGGCACTCACTCATAGGTTGGTAAGGGAATCTGGGAGGGGGTGTGACACTTACCCTATTTAGTAAAGAGTGAATTCCAATCTTGTGAAGTTATGTTCCCAGCTCCCTATTTAGTCAAATCCCCAAAATGGTAGGCTTATTAAGTCCGCAACTCGGCCACTTTCACCTATGAAAATCAAAGGATTGACCTCACAAACAAAAGTTCATAAGTCACTTAGGATTAAGATTGAGTCGCACATGATCATCCTATGAAATATTAATCTCATCAATTAACGAATTTACAAAGAGAGATTAAATATTTCGTGATCCGGTCTTATACAAACTAGTTGTATAGAATACCCCCACTCACATGTCTCCACATGAACAGTTTTTGGATCAAACCGTTTGTAACTATTACAAAGTGGGTCGTATCCATAGTGTCACCAGGATAAGACACCTAACCTTATCCATATACTATAGACCTTTAGGTTATTTTTTGAACATGATCCACCTGTATGTCAACGACATGCATGTTCAAGACTTCATGCAATAACCTTGAATTTTTCTGTTAATGGACAAAATAATATTGCAGAATTAATAATTAAATTAATTAACTAATCAATTACAAGGCTTTAGGGCGCAAATCCCAACACAAAACACATTGAGAATGATTGTCACTTTGTTTGCCATCATCTCCAGAGCTCCACCCTGCAACTACAGTCCATTTTCACATAGAACAACCAACATATATTTTCACCAAAAGCTCTCTCTCCTGCTCACTTCATCTAGTTACTTTGCAAACTTAAGTGGGTCCCTACTCTACCATCTTGAGTTTGAGGGAGAATGTTAATGTAATGTAAGGGATTATTCTAGGCTAAATAGAATCCAAATTAATTAGGGTATAATTCTAAATTAATTTGGGGAGAACTTCCTTATTTTGTATTATCTCTGTATATTTATTTCATGTATTATCTTTGTAATGTATTAACACAAAAATACAATAAAATACAATATTCTTTACACTCCCACTTCCCTGGAAATTTCTCTGAATACAACATCATGTTGGAATCCAGAAATTGCACCATTGATAAACGAAAACGCAATAATAAGATTTCTCGGCAGAAATGGAAGAAGGAGAGGATTACAAGCCCTAGAATTAAATAAGGAGGAGATTAAATTTAGAGCGAAATTTGTCATCGACACATGGCGGCAAAGGAGACTGATTGAATCAACACATGCCGAATTGAAGCTCCAACGTACTTGGTTTTTGTTCGAGAGAAAGAGGAGGGTGAAATTACGGAAGTAGTGTTGGGGAAATGAGAGAGAGATGGGGGGCAACGGACAAGCATGATGATGGTGTGGTTGGCAATTTTGAAAGTGATGGCGAGAGGAAGAGGTGGATCGGCAATTTTGAGAGTGAGAGGAAGAGCTTTGGAAAAATAAAGTGGGAGAAATAAAAAAAAGGAAGGAAACAAAATGTGAAAAAAATAAAGTGCGGCAAGGTTTAAAAAAGTGGGGCAAAACTAAAAATGTGGGCTTAAGGGTTTCTACCCACCCAAAGAAGAAGAGGAAAATTTTTTATTTATTTTCTTTAACAAACATATATATATATAGTTAAATCTTTTCATTTTTCCTCTCCAAATTTCAAATATTTTATCAAATTAACTCCAATTCTCAAATCTCTTATCAAATTAATTTAAATTAGTTATCTCCTCAAATTATCTCAATTTTGGCTCTAAACTCCAAAATTAAAATAAATGAAATCTAAAATTATTTAAGATAATTAATTAAAAAAATTACCTAAAACTCGGAATATTATAGTTATGAGACTAGAGTTAATTTGGAGTGACCTAGTAAAAAATCAGCAAAAAATGCGTCCAACCCGCGAGTTGCAAATAGGGAGTACCCCAAGAGTTACAAACTAAACTACAACACCTAAATCGAATTCAAAAGAGCCTAAATGGGGTTCTAACACTTAAAATTCACCGAAAACTTGGATCATTATCAAAAAGTGCCCAAATAATGTTGAAACTAAGTTTTCAAGCGTTAGAGACAAATCTAAATAACCTCAAATTATTTCGAAAAGGAATTTAGAGGGTTATACCACTTATTCTTATCTAATACAACTCGAAACTTTATTGGTTAGTATATGATTAAATTTAATCGTATATATTTGGAGCCGTTATGAAGTGTGTGATTCAAAACCAATGCTAAAATACTACAAGTAAGCATCAAAACTCATAAAAAATAATGAAAACACTAAAACAAGTTGTTGGACGCCGAGAACTGATGGTTGCCGGAGGAGAGAAGTGTTACCGTCGTTGGTCCTCGCCAAAACCACGCCGAATTGAATCTTCCACCATCATACACAAGTGAAGTTGTTGTACTTATCCGAATTACAATGTTTTTTTTTTTTTTAATTTCTTTCCCCATTTTATTTTATTTTTTTCTTTCATCCATTTAATTGCTTCCAGGGTTATCTTTCTATTTTTCCTTTTTTTTTTTTTTTTTTATCTCTCTTTGCAATTTCTTAAACCTTTCTTTTCTTCTCTTTAATTCCTTTTTTGTGTGGTTTTTTTTCTTTCTTTCCTTTTTTAATCACCCTATTTTTTTTTTTTATAAAAGAAATACTAACTTTTCCAACACAAACTAATTCCAAATTTCCACATACTCTCTTTAGATTATTAGAAACCGAATTATACTCCATTAAAATTTTTTTTTTAATAACCAATAAAGTAAAAAAAATAACCCAAATACCAAAATGTTTAAAAACAGATCTCATAATAAAGCCCAAAATGAAGTAGTTTAACATTTAAAAAAAAAAAAAAACAACAACGTGATTTTGGCTTTAAACTTAATTTATCTAACACTATAACTTTTTTTTTTTTTTTTTTTCCGTTTAATGCTTTTTAATGAAAATTAATACTTGTAATAGATTGATGACACAAAAAAATAGTCATAAAAGTTCAAATATTAAAAAATATTCATATTTTCTTGTCGAAAACTATTTTTTTATTTGTCAATTCAATGACTCTAAACAATTGTCGCTTTTTAATGACTGTTAATTCTAGTCATAAATTGGTGACACAAAAAATATGTCAAAATAGTCTTTTTCGGCCAAAATTGCGTTTTTTTTCTTTTCTTTATATTTAATGACTGTTATTTACAGTCATGAATTCATGACACCAAAAAACAGTCATGAATTTCAAAAAATCCGAAAAACTCTGTTTTTTTCCCCCAAAAAACGCGTGATTTTGGCTTTAATGATTGTTTTTTTTTTCTTCTCTATTTTATCCACTGTTCAAGAGTCAAGAAAAGTGGTTTTTGTTGTAGTGTTAGGACATCAGTCCCAATACACAAGGGGGGTTGTGTATTGTTGATTGCAATTGAAATTAAAGGGGATGAATGTAAAAGTGTAATTAAAGCCATAATTAAGTTGATTAAAAAGGTCTAGCTTAAGGATTTCAAATTTCATTCATTTTCTTGTTTGCTCATCACACACGAAAGATTAATTGCATGCTCATTTCTATTTTTGGCTCGCTAGCTGGACTAAGAAATCAAAATCAACGCCCTATAGAACTAATCAATTCCTTAATTAGTCTAGATGCTTAATTAACCAATTCTAATTAGAAGCCTAATTAATCAAACACCTCATTAAGCTAAGGTAATACAACCAAGTTCATTAGCAACCGAGAAAGGCCCTAAATTACTATGATTTGATTCTTGATCAATATTAGTCATGCAATGAAGAAAACAAGATGATCTAGGACATCCTAAAATTTACATACAAGCATGCCTAATTTGTGCCCTATTGAGATTCACACACTAAGAGATGTAATCCTCTCTAACAAAGGAAAGAAAATACAATGGGTGATCAAGCTAGCCACAACAATTTCCAAGCATAGAAGATGAAATATATCTAGGATCTATAGAAAATCAGTAGCAAAGCATGAGTTACAAGTTCTCACAACCAAGTCAAATGAAATTCAATCTATCCTAAGCTAGAAGAAACTTACCTTAGCCACTCATAATGTGGCAAGATGAGTCTTGAAGATGAAATAAATGAAGATTACAAAGAAGTTAATGTTGAGAAGAAGAAAATACAGAGAATTGAGTGTGGAGGCTCGAAAGTCGGGCTTAATATGGCCTTGGGCAAAAATTTGTATTTAAAACTAGCTGGAGAGCCTAGACACTATACCTTAAAAATTGAAGCACTTACCTAATCGCCAAGGCAGTGTTTACCTAGTCGTCATGGTAGTGTTTGGGCGCTTCGCGTTCGTGTGCATCCATGTCCGTCAATCTCCAAAGTGCCTAGGCGCTCCAAAGTAATGCCTAGGCGCTTGCCTGAAAGTTGCTCTTGGGTTGCAAGTGCCTAGCGCAGCACCAAGCAGTGCTAGACAACTTGTCATTTTTGCTCCTTCTTTTTCTTCATGGTTGATGTTCTGGAGCTCTAATTTGGTTCGTTTTCATTTTGTTTGGGCTCCAAGGGTCAATTCTACCTCTTAGTACTCAATAACTACAAAACCATAGGAATAAACACGTAAAATCCTAGAACGAACCCAAATTAAGCCAAGGAAAGTAACACCTTTTGGTGCTATTAATAACCTCATTACAGTGGAAGCTGTAATGCAAATAAATTCTTGAGATTGCAATTGGAGGTTGATAATGTATCTTTTTAATCAATCTTAAGCCTCACTGTGGAGTATGAGACTGACAATTCATGGGCTTGGGTTTTCAGCCATCGGGAATAAAGTTGTCTTTAAGGATTCAAAAACTTGGTGGAGTAGACTGAAACGCGCGCTTGAAATCAAACCCTGTACAAGATAACAACTTTAGTTATAGTGCAAGTGTACAATGTCAACAAAACATTCAGCCACATTAAAATAACATTCAAATTGTTATGCAAATAGAAGCCTCCCACGTCAACTCAATCAAAACCATTAGGAAAATCTCATATCTAGCCCACAAAATAACCATTAGGAAAATTTCATAGCTAGCCAACAAATTCTTGACAGCGAAATCAATCAAGGGGAGATCCAGCCATCAAATTGAAATCAATAACTTTTCCAATTGATTCATGATCATGCCATCAAATTCTTTTGGTTGAAGATCATATCTTATTGATTCCTTCCTTTTATTATTAGTTTCCAAAACAGATTTCTGGAGAAAATTTTACTCATAATTTTGCCCTTGTTTCTATGCTACACAAAATGCCATTTTCTCAAGCAACTCATTTTCCCCATGTTTCTATAAAACTAATTTATAAATGCAATTGGGCAAGTGAAAAACCTAAACTTGGCGCTATATGCTCGAGTATTTAGCCCCATTGATTCTAATTCATCTCACTCTTCCAAATAAAATCCTAAAGAACAAGCCAACTAGTTGGTGATTTCATTTTGTGCTATGTGGAATGTCATTTGAACTCTAGTTTTGATAATTCAAGACAAAATGTCGCCCCCCATTTCATTAAAGCCAACCAAAAAAGCACAAAAAAGAAAAAGAAAAAAAGAGAGAGATTACAAGGAATAATCCACCACTAAATTTCTTGAACTAATTCGATAGAATTCTAGCTCCACCCCATCATTTTCAAAATATTTGAACAAGAAAAAGAATCAAACGCTACAAAAGTTAAAACCCAAAATCAATGATCAATAATGGCAGCAGAAAAATAGAGAGATCACAAACTTATTCTTCTTTTGTTCTCTGCCTTCTTCAAAATGGGGTCAAAGTGAACGGTGATCTTAAACTACTATGGTCACTCACCAAAAACATTTTTCATCGGCAAATGGAAGCTCCTCTGAATGGCGGTCCTCTAATTGGGTAGGTAAAATTGAAAATGTGGCGATTCTCTAAACGGCGTGCAACTCCCCCTTCTTAGACGAACGATGGACTGAACGTGGGTCGTGGGTTTTGCGTAGGTCTTGGGTGAGTGAAAGTGTGGGAATGAGGGTAAAAGGAAATAGAGGTGAGAGTGAAGAAGGAAATGAAAAAGGGATGAAAAAAAAGGGGAAAAGAAAATGTGGGAAAAATGAATGTGGGGTAGGGTTTGAAAAAAGAGTAAGAAAAAAAAAAAGAAAATGTGGGATTTAAATAGCTTTTGCTCACACATTTCTCGTTGACAGATACTGAAATTCTCTGCCCACGCAACTTGAATAGGCAGAAACTAAAACTCACGTTCGCAAAAGTTTTTACTCCACGCATATATTCAATTAGTGTCCAATATATAATTAGTGACCTATATTCAATATGCATAATAAGTGGAAGTATAATTAGTGACCTATATTCAATATGCATAATAAGTGGAAGTTTAGAGAGCTATTAGAAATATTTTAAAGGTCATGGGCCATTGGGTATAATCTTGAAAGTGAGAAAAATTAAAATTGTAATTTAACATTTAGAAATTATAGTGTGGATACTAATTTGATGTATTGCTAAATCACAGAAGGAAAAGCTAAAGTAGTAAAGCAGGTAATTGAAGCTGTGGATGAGGTGAAGAATATGATAGTTTTCAGAACGATTGAAGGAGACCTTATGGAGCATCATAAAGAATTCAAGTTTATAATGCAAATTTCTCCAAAGGACAAGGGAAGTGTGGTTCATTGACTTTGATTTATGAGAAACTTCATGAAAACATTCCTGATTTATATTCTATGCTAGAGTTACTTGTTGCCATATCTAAAGACGTTGATGCACACCTCAAGGCAGGCAACTAAGAACCTTGGGATATCAAGATTTATCCTAATCCTCTAAGAGGGTCTTCCTGACTAAATATTACTTTATATTATGTACCAACTATATATGTCCCAACAAATGCTTGTATATGGCATGTGCTCTCTGAGTGTGCTTATTCTAAATATCTTCAAATACTAACTTTAATCAATTTGTGCATTCCTCTCAAACATAGCTTTCCGTGGATAAAACACCAAATTATCATTTTAGATGTTGATGGTTCAGTCTCTTGCTTCTATAATTGTTTGTTACATGATCTCAAAATAGGCGTGCGTTTTTTCTAAAACTGACATCATAGAGTCAATATGTTATTCTTTATCAAATGTCAATTAATATCTAAAACCAAAATTATTGTAGTGGGATATAACCAAAAACTTAATTAGTGTTAGCCAATTTGCAAAAGACAATTATGCATTCTATGAGTTTCACTATAATTCTTTTTGTGTGGAGGACAAAACTTCTTGAAAAAAAAAAAAAAAATCTTACTCAATATGATGCACACATCTCACATCTCCTCGTATCCTTCCCAAACTAGAGGCTCCAATGCTTTGTGGTTGCTCTTTCTACTTCATTTAACAATCATACGTTCTTCAATACTTCTGTTAATTCTACTTCTATCAAATCTACTTTGTGACTTGATGTGTGAAATTTGATGCAATTCCGCAAGTGCACGGGTCCAGTTATAATATAAGACGATTTAAATCCAAGTATCGTATCCACTTGGGATTGAATTGGATATATTCACTTAGTTATTCAAGAATTGAATTGATTTTATCTAAGGGATGAAAATCAACTTTTGATTTTGAAAACAAGAGAATAAGAAAACAAGAACAAGTGAAACTTTAAGAGATAAAAGTGTTCTAGGGTGTCAATGTCATTAATTACTTTATTAAGTCATGCTTTAGATTTTCATGGAAGTATGTGCAAACAATATGTTTAAGTCTACAAAGTAATATCCGGATAACTTTCTCTAAAAAAACAACCCTTTCTTATGCAACATATTTGATTACTAATTTCTTGAAACCAAGTTAAGAAGAATAGCATTAAGACTAGTCATGTTCAACTTTATCTAATAACCTAGCTATTTTCGTGAAAGATTAGTAGAGATTCAATGCCATAGATCCAATTAGATATACAATTGCTTAATCATATATCTAACCTAACACTTATTGATGATCACTCAATAAAGAATAAGCACAATAGCATTGAAAAACATATCACTCAACAACATCTATGAAAAGTATTAAGTCATTGACATAAATCCATAATTAAATCATCCAACACCCTTAAACAATGAGTTTAGCCACACATAGCCATAAAATATATATTTGCATATGAGTTTTCAAGCATGAAAGTAAAAGAGAAAAAGTAACTTAGGAAGAAAAACTCTTGAATTGCTTCCCGACGTTGAACTCCTTCGATCTCCACCTGATTGTAGCAAATTCACACCTTTTGGGCTCTCTTTCCTCTCTAATTTCGTGTGCCTCCTTTTGAGGACTCTCTTGTGTATTTTCTTAATGATCTTTTGATGTTTAGAGTTGCTGAGAACCCCTCAATATATAGAAGTGACTGCCTAAAATCCTTTCCAAAACTAAAGATTTTTCAAAACAGAAAAGCTGGCATCGTTGCGCCCTCACGTTGTCCGTCATAAAAGGCGAGCGCAGCAACACTGTCCGACATAAAAGCCCTATCTTAAGCGCAGCGCCGCAGTGTTGTGACACTCCTTGCCCTAGCGCAGCGACACCCTTCAGCAGCGATGTGACACTCAAACAATTGTTGAATTTAGGTGCTCTCAAGTCTAGAGCGTAGCGAGGCAATGTAGCAATGCTCTCGACTGCACTGCCTTATTTTTAGGGGTTTTTCTACTGTTTCTTTCGGTTTTGGCTCGGTTTGGTTCTTTTTGCTTCTAAACCTTATTTTCTTCATTATCACCTGAAAACCACTAGTAAACACATTAAATCTAATAAAAACATCCCAAAATCAAAGATAATAAAAGCACATTTTAGGTGTTTTTCACCACCCCAAACTTAGAATTTTGCTAGTCCTGAGCAAAGAATAGAAGTAACATAGGGAAGTTCTAAATAAGTGTGCTATTGATTCATGCCTCAAAGAATGACATAGTAGGATCTTAAGTAGAAACATTCAAACATATCTACGTTGTTAAGATCATTCAAGGCCAAATCTCGTCATCCCCCATGTGTGTGGATGTCAGCCTCCTTTAATTCAAAAACAAAAATTAAAATTTAGACTTAAGAGAGCTTCTCTAGTTTTCCCTCTACTCTAGCTCATGCACCAATCTTCAAGAATTCACACATTTCAAGCAAATAATATGTCCACTAAGATGCCTTAATATTTCATGTCACACTCTACATTTAAAACCAATGCGTGGAAGAACTTATAAAGAAAAGAAGCAAGACAAGAGAGGTTTGTGCTCAAGTGTTGGGTAAGCATAAGCCGTAGATAAGTTTAAATTATAAGGATTGGATTGAAAGGTTGCGTTGAGTGATTTCTGGATCTTGGAATTAAAGTAATTCTTGGAGTTAAGAATTCTACTAAGTAGAATAACCAGACCAGGAGAACGCAACTATGACTTTGAGCTTGGAAGTATGATCTAAGGAAAGAAAGGAAATCTCATCAAATGATGGAAAGAGTTAAAAAGTATAGTTGGGAGTTAAATTGAGTTGGACACATATCTAGTAAGAGACCATGTTGGACGCATGGTCAAGATTAAGGAAATGCATGATAAAGGTGAACGTATAGGAAGTAACCCGAGAACTTGAAGGGAAAGAAGTGAAATGCATAGGAGATAATTAAGGAAGGAGATGTAAGCTTGGCTTAAGTAGGACGTATGAAAAAGGACTAAAGTTGAGTAGTGATGCGTTAGAAGGAAATCTAAAAGAAGGATAAAACGCATAAGGTAGAATTGAGGAGAGATGCTACTATAATTTAAGGTAAACGCATGACTTCCATTAAGGAAGATTTTGAATTGGATAAGTTAGAAGGTTGAGAAGTAAGCCTAAAAGAAGGAGGCTGGAGATGGATATATGCTAGGATTTATCGTTGAGAAAATGGCTAAACATAAGGAATAGGTTGGAAGCATAACCTTGGATTACAACACAAGAACGCATAGAGGGATAATCAAGGAATCCTCAAGGATAAGAGGAAGGTCATGGAACCAGAACGAAGTAAAGGTAAACGCAAAGAGTACAAACGCATAAAGGAAGGTCTTGAGTTGGATTTGGTTATCAAGGGTAAACCACATCGTCGGATGTGTGATCACACAAGAGAAGGACTTGTAGCTAAGACTTGACATAAGGGAAGAAAGTTGGACGCATGGTATTATGCGGTAAGGTACAAACGCATAGTAGTGTGCGTTTGAGACATTAACGCCTAGTAGTATGCGATAGAGAAATGGGGTCAAAGGTAGTACGGCCGAGAGTAAGGAAAAGGAGAAAAGAAGCTAAAACCTGGAAGAGGATTATATGAACACATAGGGAAGACTATGTTGAAGGAATAGTTTGTGTATTGGAGTAAGTTGGACACATAAGATAAGTTGATAAAGGTTGCATGGGTTCATTTAGACTTAACACCTCATAAGGAGGAGGTGTCAAGATTTCATCTTGGATATGTCATGCAGCGTGACAGGTGGCAAATAAGTGGCAAAAAGAGAAGAGATGTGAGATGGAAACTACTTTATTCCAAAGCTATAAATAGGACCTTGAGGGAAGAGGAGCAAAAGGAAGGATCCAAAAGTCGGAGTTTCTGAGAGGAAGCAGGAGAAAGCTATCTCCCTGCATTCAAGGTGAACGCTGCGTTCAAGTTGGACCTTGCGTCCAAGAGAGGTCAACGCATCCAAAAGAGAAGCAAGAAGAGTTATTTGTTAAGTTGCACCTTGCGTTAACTGTCAACCTTGCGTTCAAGGAGCAAGGTTGCGTCCAACCGAGCTAACAGAGGAATATAAGTTGCCTTGCGTTCCAAACTTCAGAACTCTACATCCAAGAAGCTCGGGAAAGAGAATTAGAAGGAAGGAAAAGGAACTACCTTTGAGCAAATATTATATGTGTAACACTAACGTTTTTTTTCAAAATATGAATGCATTCTCTGTGATTAATATCACTGGTTTGGAATATGAATTCATGAGTTTTCAACGTGTATAGCATGCATTTATATTTAAAAGCATTTGAACATGTTGTTTGTTATTAAAGATTTAAAATTGAGTTTAATGAAAGCATATTGTTTGGTGTTCTACGATTTTATTTGGAAACGGTTAACTTATGAATTTATGATATGATGTTTCCAAAACATATTGTGTATTTTATAAAATTTTGAAAAGGCACCCGAGGCTCAGGGACTTGGAGAAGGCCAAAGGGTAGCCGGAATATAGAAAAGTTTCCCAATGCTGAGGGACTCGAAGAAGGCAAATGGGTAACCTGGATATGGAAATGGGACCCCAATGCTCAGGGACTTGGAGAAGGCATATGGGCAACCTGGATTATAATACCTATGTGCACATAAAGGAATGTACGACGCTGATGTGTTGAGATTACTCCACACAGCTAAGGATAATCGATGTTGAGTAGCGTAGAGATCGACTCCGCCTCAACTAGGGAAAAGATATGAAATGTTTTCGATGTTGAGTAGCATAGAGCTCGACTTTGCCTCAACTAGGGAAAAGATATGAAATGTTTTCGACGTTGAGTAGCGTAGAGCTTGGCTCCGCCTCAACTAGGGAAAAAATATAAAATATTTTCGACATTGAGAAGCGTAGAGCACCGCTTCGCCTCAACTAGGGAAAATGATTTTGAAACGAATGAGATTTTAGAGTATTCTTCTCTAAATAAACATGCATGATTTAACAATGGTATTTGAGCATGTTTTAATATGATTTGAATCGTTATTTTATATGCGTGGTTGAAAATGTTTATATTATGACTAGTTTTATAGTTAAAGTAAGATGTTTTCAAAAACTGTTACTCACTGAGCTGTTAGCTCATTCTTTCACACGTTTTCCATTTTTTAGGTAGCATGACAGTTCCCGTCGCCGGTCGAAGTCGAGGTTTGTCAAGAGTTAAAGGTATCACCGTCCTAGGAAGGGTGGTTAAATGAGAAATAAGGTAAGTTTGACAGTGGGAATTGATCGGGAAGTCGGTGACTGCTGTCCTCACGCTCCGTCTCGGGCTACGGGAGGGTAGTTTGGGATGGGGTGTGACATTTCAAGATTTTTTCATAGCCTACTTAAACTTGCATTCTTTTACTTAGGGGCCCTAGCTTTCAAACATTCACTGTAGGGACTCATACCTAGTTAATCTCCAGGCGTTCTTACTGATCACAGCAAAGACAGCTCTTTTTACCCCCATTCATGCATACTCATTACAAGTTTAAAATTTTTGAATGATATGAAGATAGACATTGAAGTTCATATATTTTTGTGCACATTTTTTTCAAAGGCATAAGTAAGCTTTCCCTTTTTTTCTTCCTTAGTCTAACATTACAAACCATCATGCATTTCAATTCTCTAACTGGTGTGGTCTTTTGAAGTGACAACCAAATACACTCAACTTCATACTTTTCTAAGTTAAAGTTTCTAAATTAAAGTGACTACGTGCTCAAGAATATGGGAGAATTCAAGAGGGACTTAAATAGATCAAAACTCAAGATAATGCTATCCTATTTCCACAATAAGTCATCCATTATACATATTCAAGCTCATCATGTGAAATTAACATCACAAGCACACAACCATAAAAAACATTCCCATTATCTTTTAAAGCTCAAATCTTTTGAAAAATTTTCAGATTTTTCCAAAAGTTACTTGACATGCATATAATCATTGAAAGCAACTTAGCATGCATAGCAGGATAAAATCACAACAAAGTACGAAGTACGCCTCCCACCCCAAACTTAGAACGATGCATTGTCCTTAATGCATAAAAGAATAAAGCAAAGAGAAATAAGCCTTCGAGCACGCGGGAGACTACCAAAAGGCTTGGAGGAAGGAATACTTTGCACCAATTTCCCGAAAAATAATTAGAGGCATATGTATGGTTTCCTATAAAAGAAACAAACAAATCAAACAAACTAAAATAAAAGAAAGCAATAAACTTGGGTTGCCTCCCAAGAAGTGCTATGTTTAACGTCTCCTAGCTAGATGGGACTTACAAGTCACGGTGGATCCCAAGGTAGTTTCTTCATTCCATACTTCGAACCATCTTGAATCTTTAGTTTCCGCCCAAATTAGCACTCACAAACATATTCATTCACATTCAATGTGCCGGTTAACAATTCATTGTCAAGTTGTACATCATCTTTTCTAATGTAATAAAGTATCATTAAGGAGCCAACATTATGAAACTTTACCGAGCTCACCACATCATTTCTAGCATGCTTCTCCATGAATTGTTCATAATTCATTTTAGGTTTTGGAGGCATGCAAGAAGAACTAAGAGCATTATCACAACTAAAAACATGCTTCATATGATTTTCTAATGTAACATCATTCATGCTACTAGTCTTACCGCTCAAGGGAGGATCATCATGCAAGGAGCTATTAGAAGAAGAAGGAGAAGATGTTACCATTGTGCTCGGCTCATGATGCTCATACCTTTCCACATTCGAATGCTTAAGGGCTTTATAGATGTTGAATGTTACCTCCTCATCGTTAAGGAGAAATGTGAGTTTTCAATCTTGCACATCGATGAGGGCCCTTCTGGTGGCCAAGAAAGGTCTCCCAAGAATTATGGGAACTTCGACATCTTCTTCAATGTCTAGTATTACAAAATCTGTGGGAAAATAAACTTGCCCACCTTAACCCAATACATCCTCCACAATACTATAGGGACAAACAAATGATCGATCGGCCAAAAGCAAGGATATGGTAGTTGGTTGCACCTCTCCACCATCGAGCTTCCTAAACACGGATTAAGGCATTAAGTTAATAGAAACTCCAAGGTCATAAAGTGCTTTAGTAACTGAATTATTGCCTAAATGACAAGGAACAGAGAAACTCCCTGGATCTTTCAATTTTTGAAGCAATTTCCTTTGTAGCGTTGCGCTACACTCTTCGGTTAGTGCAACCATTTCATAGTCTCCATACATCTTCTTCTTAGACAACACATCCTTGATAAACTTGGCATACTTAGGCATTTGTTCTAATACCTCTGCAAAAGGAAGGTTAATTTCCAACTTTTTGAATATGTCTAAGAATTTAGAAAATTGAGTTTGAGCTAGTGTATCCCATGTAGAAATGTGTCTATCTTCGTCCTTAAACTTTGTAATTTCGCCAGTGGGAAGTATTTGTTTAAGAAAACTTGAGCTAGTGTATCTCATGTAGTTATTCTCTCCGGTGGTATAATTTCAAGTCAATCCTTCGCTTGATCCTGTAAAGAGAAAGAGAAAAGTTTCAGTTTTATAACATCGTTAGAAACCCCATTCATCTTTACCATCCCGCATATCTCTAGGAAAGATTGAAGGTGCTTGTGAGGGTCCTCAGTGGAATGTCCTCTAAATGAAAGCTCTTGTGCCATTTGGATCAACCCCAGTTTGAGTTCGAAGTTGTTGACATTTATGGGCATGTTTGCTATTCTAGGTTGGTTTGTCGGGAGACTTGGTTGGAAATAGTCCTTAATTGCCTTTGGTGCTACTTTTTCCGCCATCTCACCAATTGAGTTTGGTTGACCTCATAAGTTCTTTCAGTAAGTCCTATCAATCTCGAGATCAAAAGGAAGAAGATTAGAGTTATCTCTTGGCATACACCAACGAACAACCAACCAAATTTAGAAAAAAATAAAGTAAAATACACCTTAGATTAAGATCTATCAACTCTTTAAATATTAAGTGAAAATACTTTTACTTCAATCCCCAGCAATGGTGCCAAAAACTTGATGCGTGAAATTAGATGCAATTTTGCAAGTACACGGTCAAGTTATAATATAAAACGGTTTAAGTCCGAGTATCTTATCCACTTGGGATTGAATTGAATATATTCACTTAGCTATTCAAGAATTGAATTGACTTTTATCTAAGGGATGGAAGTCGACTTTTGATTTTGAAAACAAGAGAACAAGAAAACAAGAACAAGTGAAACTTCAAGGGATAAGAATGTTCTAGGGTGTCAATGTCATTAATTACTTTATTAAGTCATGCTTTAGGTTTTCATGGAAGTATGTGCAAACAATATGTTTAAGTCTACAAAGTAATATCCGGATAACTTTCTCTAAAAAAACAACCCTTTCTTATGCAACATATTTGATTACTAATTTCTTGAAACCAAGTTAAGAAGAATAGCATTAAGACTAGTCATGTTCAACTTTCTCTAATAACCTAGCTATTTTCGTGAAAGATTAGTAGAGATTCAATGTCATAGATCCAATTAGATATACAATTGCTTAATTATACATCTAATCTAACACTTATTGATGATCACTCAATAAAGAATAAGCACAATAGCATTTTAAAACATATCACTCAACAACATCCATCAAAAGTACTAAGTCATTGACCTAAATCCATAATTAAATCATCCAACATCCTAAAACAATGAGTTTAGCCACACATAGCCATCAAATATATATTTGCATATGAGTTTTCAAGCATGAAAGTAAAAGGGAAAGAGAAACTTAGGAAGAAAACTCTCGAATTGCTTCCCAACGTGAACTCCTTTGATCTCCACTTGATTACAGCAAACTCACACCTTTTGGGCTCTCTTTTCTCTCTAATTTTGTGTGCCTCCTTTTGAGGACTCTCTTGTGTATTTTCTTGATGATCTCTTGATGTCTAGGGTTGCTGAGCACCCCTCAATATATAGAAGTGGCCACCCAAAATCCTTTCAAAAACTAAAGATTTTTCAAAATAGGAAAGTTGGCGTCGCTACGCTCTCCCAGAGCGCAATGACACTGTCCTAAAAGGCGAGCGTAGTGACGCTTTCAAACAGCGTCGCGACGCTGTCCGGCATAAAAGCCCTGTCTCAAGCACAGCGACGCCCTTCAACAACGACGCGACACTTAAACAATTATTGAATTTAGGTGCTCAGGTCTAGAGCGCAGCGATGCTCTCGGCAGCTCTGCCTTGTTTTTAGGGTTTTTTCATTTCTTTCAGTTTTGGCTCGGTTTGATTCTTTTTGGTTCTAGACCTTATTTCATTCACTATCACCTGAAACCACTATAAAAAACATTAAATCTAATAAAAACATCCGTAAATCAAAGGAAATAGAAGTACATTTTAGGTGCTTTTCATAATTACACTAATTACATTAGATATTTTGCATAGAAGAATTAGGCATTCTACTCCTCCTTTAGTTAAGAAAACTATTAAAATCTGTATCTCCTATTTCTTCTAATATGGATATGAATTTTTTTTTCCTGCTTGTGCTACAGGAAAATCTCATGCTCTTCTATTTATTACCTATTTTATTTCATAAACAACTCCACTTCAACTAATTGCATTTGATCTATGGGTCCTATAGCCACAACTTCTTGTAACGGTTTTAAGTTCTATATTAGCTTTTTCAATGTGTTCTCTTGATATAAATGGATTTACTTCTTAATTTCCAAATCCAATGCATTCAAAGCTTATATGAATTTCAAAACCTCTGTGGAAAAACTTCTTGGATTGTAAAATTTACGTTTTTAATCTGATGGAGGAGGAGACTTAAAAATAAGGGCATTGGACATCATCTCCTTAAAAATAAGGGCATTGGACATCATATCTATTGGCCTTATACATCCTAACAAAATAATATTACTGAATGTAAGCATAAACACGTAGTCGATGTTGGTCTTAATTTGAGATTGATAGGGACAATGAACCTCCACGATGGTATGTAAAAACCTTTGGTTGCTATTATTTTCCATGTCTCACATCATATAACATTTCTCATAACTTGAGTTTTTTTCTACAAGTGTCTTTCCCCCAATGATCGTGTCTTTATTTCTTGCCATGTTCATTTTGATGAGCTGGAATTTTTTATGTAGCCTTTTTGGTGTCACACCTAAAAAACACAATCAAATAATATTTATAATTACCTATCTCTACAACTCTTACTACTAAAGCATAGTATTAGCGGCAAGATTGGGTCGATCTGCGGGGAAGCACGAAAATTAGTTTCGAACAAGTTAAGCCTCTAGCTAAAGCAATAGAAGGGGGGTGTGGAATTGAAGAATAAATGCGAGGAAAATAAAATGCGAAATTGGAAATTGCAAAAAATAAAAGTGTAAGTAAATAAAATAAACGGCCTAGCCTAGGAGATAGGATCCACCCACTTGTTCAATTGGTCATAGGAACTCTCAAAGTATTAATTTTAACTTCTTGTCTATGCCAAGCCCAATTGATTAGAAATGCTAACCAACGGTCCTAATTATCTAATTAGCCAATAAAATTAGATGAAACACATACTAACAAATTGAACTAACCGCATTATGCTCTAGGGATTACGCTAGGGTAAATTTCTAATAGTAAATCTCACGTGGTTTCCCAAAGGTTGATTACACAGTGCTAATTGTCATCAATTCACAATTTCACAAGATAATCTAACCTATTTCTTCTTAAAGATTAACATATAATTAAATGTCACGTATTATATGCTAATCAAAAGCATCCAATCATACAATCAAGAGGAGTTTGTTAGACAATCCAAGATAATATGAATGTTAATCAATTAAATCTAAAAGAAACCCAAAGAACCAGAAATATAAATCAGTTTGATGAAGAACAAAGCCTCATAATCAATAAAAATGAGTTTTTTCCTACTTCTAAGCTAGAAAACGAACCTTAGCAATCCATCGGGGCAATATCGCCAGAACCTATAATCATTTGACTTGATTACAGAGAAAGGACGGAAAGAGCTCTTAAATCTAATGTTGTAGATGGATAGAGGACAAAAAACGAAGAAAACGAGTGGTCATTTGCCCAAAACGGCCACCAAGTCGAAAGATATGACCTAAAAATCAAACTGTTATTTCTATAACTGTGCCATGATACTATCAAAATTGGCTACCTGTTGGTTTTAGAGCCGCGATGAGGTTCTTTAGGGGCATTTGGCCTTTTTAGCTTCTATTTGACCTGATTGCTTCATTAGGACTTAAAATTGGTCCGTTTTACCTGTGTTTTCTTCCTAACGCTTGATTCTACCTTTTTTAGGAGCTCGATACCTACAAAATAACATTTTTAACACATTAAATAGTACAACGATCACAAGTTAAGCTTAGGAAGATAACACATTTCAGGTGCTATCAATTTTGTTTTGCCAAAGATCTAGCTTTACCTATTGTGCCACCAAAATACTATGTTATTCAATGTTTGCCAATTCGGTTACTACACCTATCATCCGTCCAAAATTTGACAACTTTATAGCCATACCTACACGTCTTTCATCTTCACCTAAGCTTTTGCCAAAGACTGATATAAATGCTATTGCCGAAGCTTTTACTGCAAACATCCTCCTTATGTGACTTGAATTATACACCAACTATTAATAATGAATATGTTTTTCCAAATGAAACTTCTTCTATTATTGGTACTATTGTTCATCCTATGCTTACGAGGAGTAAGAATTGTTTCTTTAAACCGAAAGTGTTTATGACTGACTATGCTGAATGTGAGTCGACTAGTGTAAAGATGTTTTACAGGTCCCTCATTGGAAAGTTGTGATGCAATCAGAGTATGATATATTAACAAAAAATAATACATGGGACTTTAATTTGTTCATCTATTGGATGATTAGAAGCTCGTTTGGTGCAAATAGATCTTTAAGATCAAATAGAATTCAAATGGATCTATAACTTAATACAAGGACAAGTTAGTGATTAAGGAGTTATATCAAACAACACATATTGATTATGTGGAAACCTGCAACCTTATTGTCACATAGCTCGTGGTTTGGTTCATTTGCCAAATTGGTATAAACATTGCTTTCCTCCATGATATCCTTTAAGAGTTTGCTTTCATGGAACCACCAATAGGTTTTGAATGTCAAGGCACTGCCCCTCTTGTTTGTAAATTAAAAGGGTCATTTTGTTGGGATGAAATCCCTAACGCAGCGGAAGCATTACAAACCAAATACGAAATTAATTGAGATTTTGAAATACCCATACACTGTAAAAATAAAATACAGAAAACCTACTATATTAATTCTAGGGTTAAGCATGCTTTTAGAATTTTGAAGCCTTACATTCGTTGTCGACTTTGAATCTACGAATCTCCTTTTGGCATCCGGATCACAAACACCACCACCATGAACCTCTCATATTCTATGAGTGATCTTGAGATAGAGGATTGTGGATCCTCTTCTTGATATGGAAGAAACCTTTTGTTAGAGAGAATTTTAGAGAGTCAAGAGAAAAAAAAAATCACATAACTCTTCTTTTGTTTTTTCTTTTTTTCTTTACAAGCATATATGGAGAGAGAGGTAAGGAAACGTGGGAGTAAACCATGTAAAAAGTAACTCCCATGTATGGGAGTTACCTTTTTTTTTAATTAATTAATTAATTAATTTAATAATTAAATAAATAATTAATTAATAATTAATAATTAAGTTTAATTTAATTAATTGGTCATCAAGAAAAAGCCCAAATAATGAATTCCCGGTTTCTGGATTCGTTGATGGTCAAAAACCATCAAGAAAACTCTTTCTTAATGGTCATTGCCCATCAAGAAAAGGGAGAAGATGGACATTAATTGGTCATCAAGAAAAAGCTCAAATAGTTTTGGCCCATCTTTCCTTGATGGGCATGAAACCTTTTGTATTAAAACCTTAATTTCATTAGGTTTTGAAACCCTCATATTCTCCACCCTAGTTTCCTTACATCTATCGTCGTTCACCCTCATTGCCGCCTTTCGCCGTTCACCGTTCGCTGCGCCTTTGCCGTTCACCGTCTGTGTAGTAGTCGTCGGGTAGCAAAAGATAGCATTTTGGATCTGTCGCCATTCTCCCTCATAGCGAATTAGATCTACCGTCGTCTCTCCTTCGTCGTTCGTCGTTCGCCATTCGCCTTCACTACAACAAAATGACTTAGTTTAATCTTGTTCCTGTCACACCCCCTCCATAACCCGAAAGAAGATGTGAAGTCAGTAACCTTGACTCCTCTTAAGGTTCACTGACCAACCATTCCTTTTACCAAAGACAGCCCAGACGAGGTTCGACGTAGGCATAGCATCCCGAACTAGCTTGCTACCTGGAAAATTAGAAAAACATGGGAAAACGTGAGCTAAGCCCAGTGAGTGACAAGTTTTGTAAACTATCTTTTATTCGAAAAGAGGCATGTTACAATAAAACGCATTAAAAGAAGGATTCAGCAGGAACAGATTTTCCATAATTCTTTATCATTCACGTAAATCCGTTCTAAATCCATAGAATCGTTTTCCAGAATATTTAAAGAGAAAACCGTTTGGTTTTTCAATCTTTTCCCTTAGTTGAGGCAGAGCAAAGCTCAACGCTCTCAACGTCGAAAACATCCTTAGTTGGGGTGGAGCAAGGCTCAACACACCCAACGTCGAAATCATCCCTGGCTTCAAGCAGAGCAAGCTTGATGCACTAGCCAGCTTAACCTCTATGTGCACATAGGAATATGACGGGTTTGCCATGTACCTTCTCATGTCCTTGAGTACTGGGTCCCGGGGAAACTCACGAGCCTTCTCAAAGAGATAAGCACTGAGCCTCCTCTTAAACATTTTATCAATCATTTTGAGTAGATCATTCATATAAAACCTTTCATAGAAATCAAGATGTTTCTTGATAAATTGTACTTTGCAACATGCTTTTCAATATAGTAAAACAATAAGATTACATGCCTTTTAAACGATGCGTTTCAAGAAATCCGTTATCATAAACCATATCATATAAGAACAGTTCAACAAAACTCAGTTTGAAAGAAAAAGAGAGTCACTCACAATTTCTTAAGATATTTCCTCTTTTCCTTCCAATCCTTGTCTTCCCGAGCTCCTTGAACGCAAGGGTTTGGTCTTCTACCCCGCAAATTATTTCTGGTAACAAGTTGGACGCAAGCCTGCCCTTAAACGCAAGGTGCAGACTAACTCTTCTTACTCTTTCAGATGCGTCGACCTTCCTTGAACGCAAGGTCTAATTTGACGCATCGTGGCGTTCACCCTTTATGTTGAATTCGTGTAAAACGCAAGGCTTACTCCTCTCGACGCAAGTCAACTTCTTAACACCAGATGACTTAGGTGTCAAAGTTGTCTTCCTCTTTGGCCGCAGATTTCCTCTTACAGACGCAAGGTTTTCTTCTTTCAGTTCTCCTTCTTTCTTTCTCTCAAGAATTATTATCACCGAATCATCAGTCATTACTTTTCCCCTCTAGGTCCTATTTATAGAGAACTTATCATTCTACTTCTCCTCTTTTGCTGCCACTTGTTTGCCACATGTCATGTTGCATGCTTAATCAACTATGCATTAGTCCAAGTGTCACTTTGCATGAGATAATTATCATGCTTTCTAACACCTCCTACTTAATGAGGTGTCCCAATCATGTGTAACCACCTGGCATATAGGCTTACTTTATGCGTCCGTTATGTTCCAATATACAACTACCCAATCATTCCTGTGTTCCTATGCGTTTATAGACCTTTATTTCCATTTCTCTACCACACTCAATTAGGTATACAAATCTTAAACGCATGCTATCTGCGTTTAACTTTCTTTTCTTATATTCATTCACAGATACAAATCCCTCTTTTGTACAATTACACCCTTCTAACCATGTGGTTTACTCTTAACTACCACAAAGTTCTTTCTTTATGCATTTATCCTCTTGCATTCATCTTTACATCATTCCGCGTTCATGACCTTCCTTTAAGTCCCTTGATTTTACCCTTTATGCGTTCTCGAATTATATACCAAGGTTATTCCTTTAACCATTTCCTGCTTTAACTTTTCCTATGCGTTTACCCGAGATCTTGATAACATTTTTCATTTATTATAACGTTAAGCTCTTCCGCGTATAACTTATTAACCAATGGTAGTCACCTTCGACTCATAAACCCCTCGTCGCATAGCTAATAGCTGTCCTTAACACAGAACTCCTCAATGCATAGCTAATGATTCCTCACCTCGTAACTTCCTCATCGCATAGTAAGACCTTACTAATCATTGAAATCCTACTAGCATATAATAATCCTTTAACGTTTATCATCTCAATTATTAACTATTTAGAATTTCAGTTTCCTCAACGCGTCGCTTTGCCATCGCATAGCAATTCTTCAACGCATAGAAATTTTCCAATGTAATAACCTTCAACACTTAACGGCCTCTTCCGCACATGCTATACCATATTCAGGGACTTCTTGACTAGCCCAATGAACCTTCATCGCACATAGCAAACCCCCAACGCCTAGCCGTTGCTCATCGCATAGTTTTCCAATCAATCGCTAACCTTCAGCGCATAGTCACAGCTTATCGCATGGTTTACCAACGCGTAGTTGTGATCAATACCCAAGTTTCTTTTTCCTCCATACTGTTGCTTCATAACGCCTAATGCATTACTTTCCTTCACTTCACTTTCCGACGCGTTGCCAACCCTTCCAACGCAAAGTACTTTTCCCACGCAATGGTTCTACTCCATTTTACATCATCGACGCATGGTACTTCACCTCATTTAACTTGCCATTATTAACATTTAATCGCGTAACTTGGTAACTCAATATTAACTATTACATGCATTATAACTTATCCACACTCTTTATCCTTTTATCCTTACCAATTATATAAATACTTAGGTTTTCAGGAACAGGGTGTTACAGTTCCAACCTAGACTCAGAGTTCTTGGCTTCTACTTCCAACGATGGATTAGCTAGAGTTTGGTAATCTGATGATGGAGTTCCTGTAACTAATATGACCCGGAGTGCGGTATATCAGATATTTGTACCTGCTATTGTGTGTTTATTGCATTTTCTTGTAATTAGTAACATGTTTATTTGGATTGTTCAAGATGAAAAAATTGAGCTCTGTCGATTTTCTAAGGATGGGACTAAACCATTTTTATTTTGTACTGTCAAAAAATGTATGATTTTTCTCACAACCAAGTAAGTATCAAGCTTGAATAATCCTAATAAATGGTGTGTTCCATTCTTGGAAACAAGTGAATTAATTAATTATTTAATTTGGATAAGATTCAAAATTAAAAAGATTCTACCTAAAAAAAAATAGAAGGACAATCAATTAATTGATTTCAATTGAATTCAAATAACTAATTATTTAATTTTGATGAGATCCAAATTAAAGATTCTGCAGAAAATAAATATTTAAATAAGATCTAAATATTTTAAACCATTTTAATATGAGATATTATTTGGGTAGATATTCATTAATATTGGATATTATTAAATATTTGATTTAAAATCTGTACAGAAGGATTATCCTAATAGGATTAGGAGTAATCTGTAGAGTTCTATAAATGGGGCCCTTGGGAGCCTTCATAAAACAAACCCTCTAAGAGAATAATCTTTACCGTTACTCTAAAAATTCTTCTACTAATTCTCCCAATTTTCTTAGAAAAATTCTAAAAAAATTGTTCCTCCCATTCTTTCAAAGAAGCAGTTCCCACAAACCGGATCCTTGCTAGAGTTATAGCGAGGAAGATCTTTTGGAAAAGGAAGACTACAAGCAGAAGACTATCGATTCAAGAATTATAGATTGGCAAAGGTATGCTGCTTAACTTTTTCTTTATTTTTTTTAATTTTTAATTCTTTCAATAAATCAAAGAACGCGATTACATGCTACCACCGGATTCAATTCCCTTCAATTGGTATCAGAGCTAATCTTTAATTCTTGATTTGAATTAAAAATCTTTTATGGTAGATGTTTGATTGTTCATATATGAGATATGTGAAGGTTTGCAAAATTGATTGTTTAGGCATATTTGGGCGTTAGATTTTAAAGTTTTGATTAGATCAATTGTAAAGCCCTCAAGGGTTAGAGTTTTCTTGTAATCTTTTTTATGTAAAAGTGCTATAAATTCTTTAAAAAAACGTTGATTTTCCCGAAATATTGAAATCTGGAAAATCTGGATTTTTTTCAAATTTGGAAATTCTACTATTCATCATCTTTTGTACGTCATCAAAGCATCTGCAGATTTCATAAAGCATCTGCGACTGAAATATCAAAGAATTAAATTTAGGTATTTCAAACCCTAAATTTTGATGGTCAAAGAAGAAATTGAAGACTTATGTCTTGGAAAGTCAATTTATTGTAATTTTGATTTTTTTTTAGTTTATAGGATATGCCAAATACGTCGATCAATTTTGCTTTATTTAATTTAATTTAATTATGCTTGTGATGTATGTTTTAAATTAAATTGAATGTTGCATAAAGTATGTCATTCAAATTAAAATCCCACCATAGGTTAAGCATGTCCATGCATCTTAGTATATTATAAATGTTATATTATATAGTTTTAATGCATGATAATAATTTCATGAGTTATTTAATGTATGTTGATATATTAAATATATGAAATTGGAAAAGTATGATACATGACATTAATTAAATAAATATAAATAATTATATTTATTAACGTTTTGTTAATGTATGATTAATTTATTTAATATAAGTGTTATATTTTAAATGAAAATCAATTTGCATTGAGCATGATACATCCATAGATTAATAAATTGTTATATTATGTCATGAACAGCATGTAATATGGTTGGTTAATTAATTATAATTTGATTGTTAATTAATTAAATCATAGAAATCATGTTATAGGGATAATCATTAAAATTCATAATAGTTATAAAATTTATGATTAGTAACCGTCAACCTATAATTAAGAATTGCATGCAAACATAAGATCTTAGGAAATTGGAATTGTTTAAAATTAATTTAGACCTAAGATCACATTATCTCTAATAAGATTAGAATTTTGTCTTACTTTGTTTTAGAATAGTTTTAAAATATGACTAAGTAGGAAAAATAGGACTTTAGGTTATAAGGGAACTCTACCACTTCAGTTCTGTCAAGATTGGGGTATTTAAGTTGACAGTTTACGGAACACCTCCTAATTGGGAACTGAATTGGAACCTGAGTTGAATTAACCTAAGGCCTATTAGTATACATTGTCACTAGGTGAATTAAATTATTTAATTCACCTAGAACATTAATATAAAGACCTTTTATAAAAGTTATAATAGGTATAGACTTAGATAGGTTAACTTAGCCGAATTTATCTAAGTTAAATAACCCTAAGATAAGGTAACACATTTTAATGGGAAGAAAATTACAAAACGAGATGTTTATATCAAGTTTTGCTCCTACATCCCTAATTATTCAAACCGTGAGGTCCATACTCGGCTTCATGTCGCCCTGGGAGCGACCTCCCTTCGAAAAGTGTTTGTATGGTTCAATAACAAGGTGAATGGAAAAATGTCTATAGTAAGTGAGAGCGGGAAGCGTGTCAATGTATCCCTCGATCTTCAACCCTAGGTCGCACCGTAAGATTTTTATGATCCACCTGCGTGTTGTCCTGGAGCGACCATCCCTTCGGAGTCCCTGATCATAGGTTTCGGAACATTGCGAACTCCTGAAAAGGATAGGTTCAGTTAGGCTAATTACCAACAATTATCTTTCCAAACGATAGTTTGTTGGTGCGTACCTCTAGGATCTGAAAGTGAGAGGATTACATTTACGGGGATGAGTTAAGAGTTAACGAATCCTTGACCAAACAACGGTGTATAATGACTATAAGAATATGAGTTATTCTGGCATTAGAATTAGCTGAGAATTGTCTCATTTCAAAGGAGGAGCGGCTAATCACACTTCGGTGGCAGTTACTCTAAACCTTTGAAGCATTGTTGCAAAAACTAAATCAATAGTTTATTAGGGTTTCTTTGATTACTTGTTTTTTGCTAAATTGATTGGATACTTGCAATTTTGTTTGCTTGTGCAATGGGTTAAGGAAAAGATAACTAAAACGGTTAATTATTTCAACATGTCTTCCTCAATTGTCGCATTGTTTAAAAATGAAATGAGTTTGTGAGTAGGGATATCCTATGCAATGAGTTTGCATAAAACCGTACCACGAAATAGTAATCACTAGATGTAACTCTGTTGACTAGTTAAGTTTCTATTTCAATGTGATGACCTAGGCAACTTAGTCTTAATCCTAAGTATATTATGAACTCCTCTCCACGAGGGATTATACTTTGATTTGTATGGGTGAGAGTGGTCGTTTGCCGACTCAATATGCCTACCATCTTGGGGACAAGATCGAGTGGGGAGCTGGGGACATAATTATACGAGTTGGAATTCACTCATTCCCATTGTTAGAGTAAGTAGATAAATGTTCCCTTAATTGGTGTCTCCGGAACTTAAACATAGGATTCTACCCTCTCACTGGCTCGAGAGGGGTTTCTATCTAATGAACGGACCATAAACAAATAGTTCATTAGAGGAGCACTGGTACTTAAGAATTTAAAAGTAACTAAGGGGTAAAACGATAATTTGACCCAGCTGGTGTTACGAACACTTGTGAAGGACTAATTTGCTATTATTGGTCTACATCCATGGACACAGAAATATATCAACAGTGAGAAGAGTGCAGCTGTGGGTTTTTAGTGGAGTGTACCCACTGTTAACGAATATTGATTAATGTGGCTAATGAGTTTAACTTATTAATCTCATATCTTTGGATCTGTAGGTACATAAGGTCCCCTTGCTAGCTCACTACGGACCAACAAGAATCAACTATGTTGAAAGAAAACATTGAAATGTTCAAATTTATGAGGGAAAATATTAATTGTATTAGATACAATTAATTACATGATTTATTATAAATTTTATTTGAATATGATTCAAATTATAAATTTATAATATGAAGAATTAATTTATTTAAATATAATTCAAATAATTAATTATTTATTTGAATAAAATCCATATAAATAAATAAAAGAAGAATCAATTAATTAATTTGAATTAGATTAAAATAATTAATTATTTAAATTAAAAATTCTGCTGAAAATAAATATTTAAATAAGATTTAAATATTTAAACCATTTAATATGAGATATTATTTAGGTAGATATTTATTAATATTAGATATTATTAAATATTTGATTTAAAATCTTTACAGATGAGTTATCCTAATAGGATTAAGAGTAACTAGAGTTTTATAAATAGGGACCTTAGGAGCCTTCATAGAACATACTTTTTAAGAGAATAATCTCTATGATTACTCTAAAAATCTTACTCTACTAATTCTCTCGATTTTCTTAAAAAAATCCTAAGAAAATTATTCTTCCCAATCTTCCAAAAGCAGTTCTCACAAACTGGATCCTTGCCAGAGTCAAGGAGAAAACTATTAGTTCGAGAATTATAGATTGGCAAAGGTATGACGCTTGACCTTTGCTTTACCTTTTATATTTTTAATTTTTTCAATAAACCAAATAACGCGATCACACACTTCCGCGGAGATTCAATTCATATCAGAGTTAATCTTTAATTCTTGGTTTGAATTAAAAATCTTTTATGATTGGTGTTTTAATTGTTCATATATGAGATATAAGAAAGTTTGCAAAATTGATTGTTTAGGCATATTTTGGTATTAGATTTTAATGTTTTTATTAGATCAATTGTAAAAACCCTTAAGTTTTAGGGTTTTCTTGTAATCTTTTTTATGTAAAAGTGCTATAAATTCTTGAAAAAATATTGGTTTTCCTGAAATATTGAAATTTGGAAAGTCTGGATTTTTTTCAAATCTGAAAATTCTATTGTACGTCATCGTTTGTGCGTCATCAAAGCATCTGGCAGATTTCATCAAAGCACGTGGGACTGAAATATCGAAATATCAGATTAAAAGTGTATTATAATTTTGTTTTATTTTTTCTTTAATTTCTAAGATATGCCAAACATGCCAGTTAATTTTGCTATATTTAATTTAATTATGCTTTTAATGTATATTTTAAATTAAATTGAATGTTGAATAAAGTATGTCATTTATATTAAAATTCTTTTCATGCATTTTAATATATTATAAATGTTATATTATATGGTTTATAATTTCATGATTTATTTAATGTATGTTGATATATTAAATATATGAAATTCGAAATTTATGATGTATGACATTAATTAAATAAATATAAATAATTATATTTACTAATGTTTTGTTAATGTATGATTGATTTTCATGATTTATTTAATACAAGTGTTATATTTTAAATAAAAATCAATTTGCATTGAGCATGATACATCCATAGAATAATATAATTGTTATATTATGTCATGAAATGCATATAATATGACTAATTAATTAATTAGAATTTGATTGTTAATTAATTAAACCATAGGAAATATGTTATAGAACTAATCATTAAAATTCATAATAGTTATAAGATTTCTGATTAGTAACCGTAAACCTATAATTAAGAATTGCATGCAAACATAATATTTTAGGAAATTGCTTTTAAATTGTTTAAAATTAATTTAGACCTAAGATCACATTATAATTTTGTCTTACTTTGTTTTAAAATACTTTGAGGTTAATTAACCTTAAGGCCTATTAATATGCATTGTCACTAAGTTAATTAAATGATTTAATTCATCTAGAACATTAGTGTAAAGACCTTATAAAGTTATAATAGACATAGACTTAAATAGATTGACAGATTGACTTGGCCGAATTTATCTAAGTTAAATAACCCTAAGATAAGGTAGGACATTTTAGTGGGTGGAAAATTACAAAACGAGATGTTTATATCAAGTTTTGCTCCTACGTCCCTGATTATTCACATCATGAGATACATACTCGGCTTCGTGTCGCCCTGGGAGTGGCCTCCCTTTGGAAAGTGCTTGTATGGTTCAATAACAAGGTGAATGGGAAAATGTCTATAGTAAGTGGGAGCGAGACGCATGTCAACGTATCCCTCATTCTCCAACCCTAGGTCGCACCGTAAGATTCTTATAATTCGTCTGCGAGTCGTCCTGGAGCAACCATCCCTTCGTAGGGCCTAATCATAGGTTTCGAAACATCGTGAACTCTTGAAAAAGATAGGCTCACTTAGGTTAATTACCAACAATTGTCTTTTTTAATGGTAGCTTGTTGTTGTGTACCTCTTGGATCTGAAAGTGGGAAGGTTACACTTACAGGGATGACTTAAGAATTAATGAATCCTTGACCAAACTACGGTGGCTAATGTCTATAGGAATATAAGTTATTCTAACATGAGAATTAGCTAAAAATTGTCTCATTTCAAAGGAGGAGTGGCTGATCACCCTTCAATGGCTGTTGCTCTAAACCTCTGAAACATCGTTGCAAAAGCTAAATCAATAGTTTATTAGGGTTTCTTTGATTGCTTATTTTTGCTGAATTGATTGGTATACTTGCAATTTTGTTTGCTTGTGTAATGGGTTAAGGCAAAGATAACTAAAACGGTTAATTGTTTATAATTTCAACTTGTATTTCTCAATCGTCGCACTGCTTAAAAATGAAAAATTAACCGCTGAAAATTACAAAACGTGGAAATTTAATCTGAATCTGATTCTAGTTATAGATGATCTACGATTTGTCTTAACGGAGGAGTGTCCTATCCCAGCTCGTAATGCATCTCAATCTGTTAGGGATGCATATGACCATTGGAAAAAGGTCAATGACAAGACCCGAGTCATATCTTGGTGAGTTTGTCTGACATACTCAACAAGAAACATGAGGCCATGATGAATGCACGACAGATCATGGAGTCCCTCCAAAAAATGTTTGGACAACCGTCCTCACAAAGCTAGCACGATGCCCTCAAGTACATTTATAATGCACGTATGAAGGAAGGCCAATCGGTGAGAGAACATGTTCTTAACTTGATGGTCCAATTCAACGTTGCTGAAATGAACGGCATGGTCATTGACGAGCAGAGTCAAGTGTCTTTTATTCTAGAATCTCTTCCGAAGAACTTCTTTCAATTCCGCAGCAATGCGATTATGAATAAAATTGTATACATCATGACAACCCTCCTGAATGAGTTACAAATTTATCAGCCTCTTATGAAAAATAAGGGACCGATCGATGAAGAGGCAGATATTGCTTGTTTCAAGAAGTTTCACAAGGGTTCATCCTCTAAAATTAAGTCTGTTCCCTCATTTTCTAATTCTAAGAAGGAAAGGGGAAGACTCTCGCTGCTGGGAAAAACAAGGGTAAGGCCAAGGTAACTGATAAGGGCAAGTGCTTCCACTGCAATGTGGATGGTCATTGAAAACGCAATTGCCCTCCGTACCTTGCTAAGAAGAAGAAGGAAAAAACAAGTAAATATAATTTACTTGTTTTAGAAACTTGTTTAGTAAAAAATGACTATAATGTCTAGATACTTGATTCGGGTGCCACTAATCACATTTGCTCTTCTTTACAAGGAATTAGTTCCTTCCAGTAGCTCGAGGAGGGTGAAATGAAAGAACTAATTCCCGGTAAATAATTTCTCATTCACCTTGATATTGAATCATACAAACACTTTCCAAAGAGAGGCCGCTTCTAGGGAGATACAAAGTCGAGTATGGGTCTCACGGTGTGAATAGTCAAGGACGTAGGAGCAAAATTTGGTATAAACATCTCGGTTTGTAATTTTCCACTTACTAAAATGTCCTACCTTATCTTAGGTTTATTTAACTTAGGTAAATTCGCCTAAATCAATCTATCTAAGTCTATGTCTATTATAACTCTTATAAAAGGTTTTATAAAAGGTTTTTACACTAATGTTATAAGTGAATTAAATCATTTAATTAACCTAGTGACAATGCATACTAATAGGCCTTAAGTTAATTCACCTACGTAGGAAGTGTTCCGTAAACCGTCAACTGACAGAACTAAAGTGGTAGAGTTCCTTTATAACCTAAAGTTTTATTTGTCTTACTTAGTCATATTTTTTTAACTATTTTAAAACAAAGTAAGACAAAATTATAATCTTATTAGAGTTAATGTGATCTTAGCTCTAAATTAATTTTAATCAATTTAAAACAAATTTCCTAAGATATTATATTGACATGCAACTCTTAATTATAGGTTGACAATTACTAATCATAAATTTATAACTATCATGAATTTTAATGATTGGTCCTATAACATATTTTATATGGTTTAATTAATTAACGATCAAATTCTTATTAATTAACACACCATATTACATGCATTTCATGATACAATATAACAATTATATTATTTTATGGATGTATCATGCTCAATACAAATTGATTTTCATTTAAAATATAACACTTATATTAAATAAATCATGAAAATCAATCAAACATTAACAAAACATTAATAAATATAATTATTTGTATTTATTTAATTAATGTCATACATCATAATTTTCTAATTTCATATATTTAATATATCAACATACATTAAATAACTCATGAAATTGTTATCATGCATTAAAATCATATAATATAACATTTATAATATACTAAGATGCATGAACATACTTAATCTACAGTGGGATTTTAATATAAATGACATACTTTATTCAACATTCAATTTAATTTAAAACATACATCACAAGCATAATTAAATTAAATAAAGCAAAATTAACTGGCATATTTGGCATATTCTAGAAATTAAAAAAAAAAAAAATTAAAATTACAATAATTTGAATTTTCAAGACATATCTTGGTATTCAATTTCTTGTTTGATCATCAAAATTTAAGGTTTGAAACACCTAAATTTAATCCTTTAATATTTCAGCCACACATACTTGGATGAAATCTGCAGATGTTTTGATATTTCATCCATACATCCTAGAGTTAGGTCTAGTGATTATTATTTCGTGGTCCGATCTTATGCAAACTCATTGCATAGGATACCCCACCCGCATGTTCACCTATACAAACGCATTAGGTCATTGTATTTGTATCAAATACAAAGTGGGTTGTATCCATAGTGTCATAGGATAAAGTACCCATGGGTCGTATCCATAGTGTCACAGGATAAAGTACCCAATCTTACCCCTATACTATAGACCTATTTAGACTGTATCTTAAACATTGATGTCCATATATCCCACATACCGTTCAAGACTCATAAAACAACTTATGATGTTAGTTTATTGAATTTAAGGTTATTAAAACAAAACAAACAAAAACAATCAATAACACTTATTGAGGTAATACATCAATAACACTTTATTAATAATTTGGTTACGGTCAAATTATTACATTTACAATCTATGAGTTTTAAAGCATAAAACCCAATAAAACCGTCATAGGATGAAATGTAAAACCTAGTAAGAAAACAAAAAATCATTTTAGAGTTAAATTCTGCACATCAATATTGACAATGATGATAATGAAAGAAAGTTTTACTTTTCCAATGTCAACAACTTATCCAATTCAATTAATATTGCCGACAACTGGACTGAAAGAAAAGGAAACGTTAAGAAAAAATGCTCAATTCACAAAGTTCTTAATCTTCAATGAACTACAAATTAAACTTTAATCACATAAATAACCTCCACGGTCTTTACTTCGAAATTGGCTTTGTTTGATAACCTGTTGGTTTTTTATTTTTAAAAATTATGTTTAATTTCTCTCAATTTCTTAATAATGACATTCATCTTTTCCAAATAAACAATTGAATTCTTAGTCCATTCTAAAAATTAAAACCAGGTTGTTAAAATATAATATTTTAGTTTTCAAACCTATGGCTTTGCATTTTGAAAACATTTTTAATACATAGACAATAAATGAAAGAAATTAACAAGCGGAAATAGTGTTAATTGGTTTGATTTTCAAATAAAATAATTATTAAATGGGGTCTTTAGTTTTTAATTTTTGACTTTTGATAACTAAACTTATAAACCTTGCGCCAATTGTTTTGATCACGTTTAATAATCATTTGTTATTTTTTACTTTTTTTTTTTTACAAAATCAAGATCCATAGATGTTGCCCATGAATTAAATCATCAAGTCATTCACACAAATAATTAAATCAACACAAAACAACATGAAGATAGATTGAAAAAAAAAAAAAAAAAAAACCCAATTCAGACAGTGAATAGGAATAAGAAAATGAGAAGAATAATCGCCATGACAAGTTTCTTCCTTGCTGCAATCCATCCAAGCATGAACATAAATAAAACAAGAAAGCACCGAGAAGAAAACTAGAAAATTTATGTCCATCATGGCAGAACATTTACCCCCTGTTTTAAACTACTGGAATTTAAAGGATTTGAAATCAATTCAGTGTTTGGAATGAATGAAAAAACCAAATGATTTGAAATCTTGTTTTGATCCAGAAGATTTACAACTAAAACAGATCGGATTTGGCAAGATTTCAAATTAAAATTATCATGAAGAAGAAGAAGAAAACTGACCTCGAGACGTGGGAAGGAGAAAGAAAATGAGGTGTGGTGGCGGCCAATAATGGCAACAGTGAAGATGAAGGGAGAAGAAAGAAATAAAGACAGCAACACGATCGAAGGCTGCCGGCGACGGGAGCTGTGAGATCTGGCCGGAAGAAGACAGCAGCACCGTCTGGCCGGAATCTCACGCGGTGGTGACGGAGACGACCACGACCGGAGACAACCGGCAAGGGGAGCTCACGCGGAGGACGATCGGTTCACCGTTGGGGGGACGAGCAGCGTGGATTTAGACGGGCGGCGGCTTTCTTGCGAGAGGGATGCGTGGGAGGGCAGCCTAATTAGGGATTGTGGAAACTCAACTTAATAATTTTTTATATTAGATTATTTTATATAATTTATGTCATAATATATTTACTGCTATAAAATAAATGAAACTTTTGAAAATAATTGATTTATTTAATGACATTTAAAAAGTGTTATAAATTGATTAGATTTAAAAACGATCATAAACCATGCAAAATTTTAAGAAAACATGTGTTTTTGTCATTTATGACACTTTTTTTAGTTTCACTCAAATTTCTTCCGAATTTGTTGCTCTCTTATGTTATAGAAACTTATTTTTGTTGTAGTGCAATTTGAAGGGAAAGTATTCATAAAGTTTAAAGACTTTTAATTGACTTTTAACTTGTAAGGTTATGTTTTGTATAAAGGAAGGGAAATAAAAATCTCATTATTATCCAATCCAAATCTCATAATTATATTTAGAAAAGAATGATGAATATTGAGGGAGATTTAAAATTTTTCATTCTAAAATAACTTTTCAATTATTATTTATTTATTATTATTTTTTTTTTCAGTTTAAAATACTTTGGATTGAGAAGTCATTTCAATCTATTTTAACCCTATCTAGTTGATACATTAATTAGTAGATAGCATGGTACAAGGTAATTCATACATTAATTTCCTTCCAGAAGATGGTCACTAATGTGTTTGGAAATGCCAAGACAAAGCTGAAGCAGGGAATGTGAATCTGGAATATTTTCATAAAGTTTCTCATGCATATTCCATTGTCCAGTGAACCACACTTCCACTCCCTTTTACTTGAAGCTTTTGTATCTATCACTTTGAATCTTTATCATATTCTTTCCCAAATCTACACCTTCAATCAAATCCTTTCCCACTTTAGCCTTTCCATCTACAAATAAGCATACATAATTTAATGGTTAAGTATCTTCCTTGAATCCTATACCTTAAACATATATTTGTTTATCACTCATTCATCAACTTTCTAATAGATTTCTGAACCTTTATTTTTGTGTCCAAATAGATCTTTAAATTTTAAATTTTGTGCATCTTTGTCCCAATTGATATTTCTAAAATTCACGAATCAAACGATATTCAAAAATTGAAATTTTTGGGTCTCATTACACATAAAATTCAAATTTATATCCAAATGATTGATTCATTTTTTAATTATATGAAGTTAAAAAAAAAAAAAAAAAAATTGAAAGTTTTAAGCTTATTTTGTGTAATCTACTTTTTAAATTTTTTTTTGAAAAAAAGAAAGAAAAGAAAAAACTTGAGAGTTGTTAACAACTAAGGTAATTAAGTTTGAAAACTAGAAAAAGTAAGATTTAAACTTTTGTTTTTGTTATTTTGAATTTTGCTAAGAATTCAAGTGTGTCTGCTTAGGATAAGCAAAGATGATTGTCATGGCAAAGAAATTGTAAGAAAATAATTTAAAAAAACCAAATAATTATCAAACAGCGTCTTATAGATATATTATTAGACACTTTTAAAAGTTGAGGAACCAAATAGACACGAACACTAAGACAAACCTTATAATTTAATCTAAATTAATATGCATGCTATAATTTAAATGAAAGATTAAGAAAACAAACCATGAAAGTAGTTCCAATAAATGATGGAGCCTAACTTTTCCCCAATCCCCCTCTATGCAACTCACAGCTTTGTACTTTGTCTCCAGAAGCATTGGGAACATGGTGCAGTCTATTATGGAGCAATTCATGAAATTTTGAAGCTGGAGCATCAATTTCTACATCAGCTTCCAATTTCCCATGGAGAGACATTGTCTTGGTTTGAAATATATGTTGTTATACTTCAAGAATAATTGAGAATACAAGCTTTCTTTGGAACTTAATTATTACTTATTAATAGAGTGGTCTCTAGCTCATAAGATATTTCAATGTATGTTATGTTATATAGCAAGAGAGTCTTTGGGGGTCATCCTATAAATTATTGTGACTTAAGATTTGTGATTTCATTGTATCATTAAATATGTCAAAGCATATATGTTAGTTAAATCCGATGCAATATGAGCACATACAACTTTTATCAATTGTGGAGTATTGAAATGGGAACTAATTTTGGTCAATGCTTTTTATTAAATCTCCGCCCTAACATCTTGGTCGTGAGTATAATGTTTTAACAAGTTAAGCTATGTATAGATTCCTAAAATATTTTTTTACTATTTATTCTAATTTGTGTTTTTCATTACGATTAACTAAGACCTCGTTTCGTAATTATTTGGGTTTCATCGGGTAACCATTTCATGTTTTGTTTCTGACTTTTGAAATTAAGTCTCTTTCCTCTCAATTTCTTACATTTATTTGCATATTTTTAAATACAAGAGTTGAATTCTTAGTCAAATTCCGAAAAGAAAAAAAATTTAAAATACTGTGTTTTAGTTTTCAAAATCTGACATACTTTTTAAAACATTAGTAAAAAGAGTAGACAATACCAATAAATTTAGAGGTGAAATAAGTGTTCATAGACTTAGTTTTCAAACAATAAAAAAAAAAAAAATGTGAGAACCAAAAGTGTGGAATATGTTTGCATTTTGACCCTTAATATGAAATTAATTAATTTTAATCAATTAGTTCATTCAGGTTTGTTTTTACATCAAATATTAGAGATAATCAAATTTTATTTTTTTATGTTTTTTATTTTATTTTTTGGAATTTTATTTTAATGTAGTGTGGATTAAAGAAATATTATATATCTGATTATAAAAAAATTACCATTCACGTGAAAGATTAAAATCCATATTTGAGTGGTTTAAATTTTGGTTAAAAAATAAATGGATTTCTTTAAAAAAAACAAAAAAAAAATTGCAAATATAGTAATTACATCTAAAATGTCACACCCCCTCCCAGATACCCTCATGAACCAAGAGTGAGTGTGAAGACAATAGACACCGACCCTCTCACGACATCCATTGTTAACCCTAACTTAAAACCATCACCTGATAAATAGTTATATAATCAATTCATATCATAACTAATACTAGGGTTTAACGATTAACATAGTCAAGCTAATTCAGGATGTTTAATAATTACAACAACTACACTTGACTCTCTCAACCCTCAATATATGTACAACATTTACTTTAGTTCAATATTTACAATTTTTCAAGTTACTAAACTCTGAAAACAGGCCCAGATGAGTATCTTCTGTAGGCTAAGCACCTCGGACACGCTCGCTACCTGGAAAACAGAGAAACATAGAAAACATGAGTTAAATGCCCAGTGAGTGACTAGCTAAGAGTCCTTCTTTAAACAATGTAAGCTACAACATAGAATCCAGCTATAACAACAATATCATGTGTAATTCATAGCTTAAACATACATTTGCATTCAAGTAAAAGACATACATAAACTGGTTTTCTTGAAACCTTTCCTTAGTTGAGGCGGAGCGAGGCTCAACGCTACTCAATGTCGAAACAACCCTAGCTGTGTGGAGTAATCTCAACACAACAGGATCAATACACATATACATATCCAGGGTCGCCCAACTACCTTCTCCTAGTCCTTCAGTATTGGCCCCTTAACAAATTTTCTGGCCACCCATATGCATTCTCCTAGTCCTTCAGCATTGGGGCCATTTCCATATATAAGTTACCCATATGCCTTCTCCGAGTCCTTCAGCATAGGGGGTCATTTTCATACATATTTTACCCATATGCCTTCTCCGAGTTCTTCGGCATTGGGAGTCATATCATACATAATTTACCCACATGTCTTCTCCGAGTTCTTCAGCATTGGAAGTCATTTAAATAAAACTATAACATAGCATAAATCGTGCATTTGAAACATTTCATTCATCACTTCACTAATCACATACTTACATGCTTTCGATTACTCACATAATTATAAATTTCATACTTTTCTTAGCTAATTAAATATCCACGCAGGCCTTTCACAGAACTCACAGCTCAATCAGTATATATATCACATACTTTTCATCAAATAGCACATGTCATACTTGTAACACTCATGAAGATGTTTCACATAATCAAGTTTCAAACATATATTCAATCAAGAAACTATGCTTGAACTAAACATTTAGAAATCGAGTGTCACTCACCGACAACTTGCCCTAGGCCTTGAGTGGATTATACATCTTCCCTAGCTCCTCTTGGCCTGAAATAATACGTTTCTCGTGTTAGACTTCCCTAAAGTTCCTTTTACAAACCATTAACTTTACACTTTTGTATTTTATTCATGTTTCACCACCGAGACCAACTTCATCCAAAAACAATCATAATAAGCGAGATTCCACACCACTAGCGAGACTACTAGCGATTTTACACTATAGGCAAACGACACTAGCGATACCATGGTGAGCGAGACCAGCGAGACTCACCTGAGCAGCGATACCTAGTGATACCCAGCGAGAGTTGTGAGATGCAAAGCCTTCAGCATTACCAACGACACTCGTCTCGCGACTCACGCTTAAATTCCTTGCGTTACCGCAGTTCCAGCGATACTCGACTATCTTAGTTTCTACTTTTCCTCTTATTCTCTCTTCTATCTGTTCAAAGTCGCAATTCCAGCTTGAATTAGAACTTCTACCCTTCTACAAACTTGTAGAGAAATATGTTTTCTAGCTTACCTCAAATTTTCGAGGCTTAACTTCTTCTCGTTCGTCAGATATTTCAAGATTACCTCACGCTACTCCAGATCACACAATAATTCAGTATCAGTCACTTCCACCTAAAAGTTTACATATTTCTCTTCAAATTCAGCTCAAACATCTTTCATAAAAGTTGTTAAGATTGAGTTAACTTACTGGCCCTAAAATTTTAGCCCTAAATTCGATCTCTTCAGCTCGTTCTTCTCCAAACACCAGACCATGCTTGGATTCCGCGCAGCAGCCAGACCTACTGTTCCAGCTTCAGTTTTACCACGAAACCGATCTGAATTCTCCACAAATTTGCCCTAGGCACCTTCTTCTACCTCTCTTCGACTTTCAACTGTGAAATGGAATTGATTTAAGCTTTTGAATGTGTTCAAAATGATCAAACACTCAACTTACTCACTTAAATAGGCCGCCAACTTACCGTCCACTTTCTTTTGCTTTAAAAAAAAATGAATTGGCTAACGCATGCTACTTCATCACAGCCTCACCATCGCATAGCTTCAGCTCATAAATGCATAGCAACAGTCCTTCATCACATAGCAGCAACTCTCCAACGCAAGGTGGCCTTACCAATGCATGGTGCTTCTCCAACGCATGGTAGTTCATGCACAAATACTCTCGGCCAACACTTCACTCCACTAACACATAGGACACCTTCAATGCATGATAACTCATGCCTTAAGGCTCTCGGCCACTCTTTACTTACCTTCTTTAGCTTGTAATATTCCAAAACTAATCTTTATAGCTTATTAACTTCCAAAGCTAAGTGTGGGGCTTACACAAAATATTTTCAAATATAGCAAAATTTGGATATTGCTTTCAAAGTCTATTAGTGATAGACCAGATTGGTTATCAATGATTAAATATATCACTGATAGATTTTGTTGTAGTTGTAATTTTTTAAAAATGTTGTTATACACTTAATTATTATATAAAGTGCTATTCAGCATAATTACCCAAAAAAAAAAAATAATAACATTTTAGAATAATCACTACTACCCAGAAAGATTTTTGTTTATTTAAAAAAAACCACATTTTATTAAATAAAAAATAATGTTATTATCTATTAATATAACTTGATTAAAAATAAAATCAAATTACAATTTAAAATCTGAATTTTTTCTATAAATAGCTAACTTTAACCCACCTTTTTTCATCCGATATCTCCTCTCCTTTTACTTTTTCTTTCTTTTAAATTTTTTTAACCGACTATTCCCAACTCCTTTGCTTTCCTTTTTTTTTATAGAAATTTTGTTTATTTGATATACATATATTTTTTATTACATTAATAACAAATCCTTTTAATGTTTCTTTTTTTCTTAATTTTTTTTTTCACTTATCTCTTCTAGGACTTGAATAAGATACCACCTCTCTATCTTTTCATTTAAAGTATGTTTTCTTTTTTTCACTTTTTCACTTTTTTACTTTTTCATTTAATATTTCTTTTTCTAATATTTTTGTAGTTTTTTATACACGCCTCACATATTGAAGATTTTTTTATACATGTCTCACATATTGAAGATGGTGGATAAGAAGACCTTGCTTTTAAGGTTCAAGAAATTTCTCAAGGTTCAAAAAATTTAGAAGTCAGCAAAGTGATAGATAAGAGAGCGGTTGACTATTTTATACTTTCGTAGTTTTTTCTTTTTTTTTTTTCACTTTTTAATTTTTGAAAATTTATACCAATGAATTTAGAGATTTATATGATTTTGTACTTTTTTTCTTTTTACTTTTTGAAAAAAAATTTGAAATAAGGTTTAATATCAAGAAGAATATGTTTGCAAATAAAAATAGATTAAGTTTTTATGGTTTCTATTTGTATTAAAAAATAATATTTTTTTAAAGAATTTTTTAGAAAATAAAATTAGAAAGATAATCAAATAGTAGGAAATAATTATTAATGAAAATTTATAAAAAAAATAGAAAAATAATATTTTAGTATTATCAAATTCAAATAAATGAAAAAAGTTTTAAAAAAAATATTTTTGTTTGAATTTAATTTTTACAATTAAGCTAATCAAATCGTTAATTTTTCTTAAATAATAAATTATCATAAAATAGTCAAAATATTTATAAATATAGCAAAATTTTACTGTCTATCTGCAATAGTTCGCGATAGACTACTATTTGTGTCTATTGTAATACAGATAAATGGTGTATTTTGCTATTATTTATAAATATTTTCAACTGTTTTACTATTTAAGATAATTTTTCATTTTGTTTTTAAATTTTAAGAAATACGGGCAGAACGCTATATCAAACTAGTGTATTTAAAAGTAAATAATTGATTCAAACTAAAAAAACAAATCTGAAATCATTAATGCTTGCCCATTAGTTACCGTTTGAAGCGCACACATATTAAATTTTATATTAGTTGTTAATTTTATATACGTTTTGATTTTACCAGTTTCCCACTCTTCTTAAACTCTCTTTCTTCACCAAACTTTCATAACCATTTTTATATACTTTTATTCTTGCTCTATTTAAGCTCTTTCTTCCTTTTTTTATGTTATTCTTGGGAGAGGTCTATGTATTGTGAAGTTTGATTTGTTGTGATTCCAAAATTTGTAATTGCACTATTTTAGAGAGTTTGACGAGTGTGATATTTATTTTTTTCAAACTTTTGTACGTGTTGCTTTTGATCTCGAAAAAGAATTGTTGTAAAGATATGATCCTCAACCATTTTTTCTTTCGGAAAAAGAACATTGTAGCAATTCGACTCTAAGTCGTCAAAAGAGTTAAGGAGGTTTTAATGAAGTACCTAAGACGAGTTTGAAAAGTGGAGTAGGCTGGTTGTGCCAAACTATTATAAATATTTTTGTGTCAATTTCTCTATCTCTATACTACTTTAATTTAACAACCAATTTATTATTATAGTTTATTGCATAAAATTAGTTGCTTGTAGTTGCTAATTTAAATTGGTTTAATCTATTTTAAGTGTTAGCGTTAATTTATTTTCAGATTCAAGTTGAATTCATTTTCATAAAATTATTGCTTAAATTACTTTAAAATAAAAAAATCTATTCATTACGAAAAAGTTTAATTAATTTAGATAAACTCTATTCAACCTTAGAGTTACAGATCTACAGAATTTAGGATAAGAAAAACATAAATTTTAAAAATAGAAAATTATAAACAAAATTATTACCAAGGATTAAAAATTACATTATATAATAATTTTAAATTGATGTAAATAGTTATTAGCGCTTGAAAAATTCACGAAGATTTGGTATAAATAATTGAGGATTATTTAATTTTTCTCTCAGCCTAATTTAGTATTATTTTGTATTTACCTCATGGTGTGAGTCATTCTTTATTATAATTTAACCTCCAAACTATTTAGACCCAATAATTAGTTTTTTTTAAATAAAGATTATTTGAAGAGTCTGATGAGTGACTTTTAGTAGTGAGTTTAGCTCAATAGTAATTAGTATCATCTACATTTCTACCCTATAATTATTGTACTAAAAAAATTAAGTGAATTAAAAATGTAACATTTGGTAACTGTGTAGGGACGACGAAAATAAAAACATGTTCGTTACTTATACCTAATCTCTGAAACTTTTTTTTTTTCATAATTGTGAATTATTTATACCTAATCTTTGAAACAATTTTTTTCTAAGTGTTAATGACTTGTTGAGACCAAATTAAAAATGGCATTTGCAACCATAGCAACCAAAAAAGGAAAAAAAAAAAAAAAGGCAATTGCAAAATTAGCAAATAACTTTTCAACAATTAGGCCTGTAGCTTCAATTTTTTCAACTTTCCATAAATGGAAAAAATCCTAACTCAATTACTGAACTTGAAAAGAAAAAAAAAAAAATCTTAAAATTTGATTGATATGTGATATATTGATGATAGACATGAAATTTTGATTGGTGTTAGATATACTTTGTTAATATACTTAAGTTTCACTTAAATTCTAGTTGATGTCTAAAACACTCATATTTTATATCTAATATACTATTGATACTCTTGAAGATCATGCTTATAAAACAAAATGTGCATGCTTTGCTCTAAAATAAGTAACTGATTACATGTTAAATTATTGTTAGATATATTGTTGATATACTTAGAATGTTTATTGTTTTTAGATATATTGACGATATACTCTCTGTCTTACTTCAAATATTTATTAATTGATGTTTGATTCACCAATTCCTTATGTCTAATATATTATTACACTTGAAATATCATGCTTATAAAATGAAACATCCATGTTTTAGTGATATATTCTCTTCTTGGTATATCAATTATGTGATCAATACACTTTTACACGTTATATATATATCAACTTATTGATACACTTCGGGTTATTATGCACATAAAAGTTTACTTTGGTTAGTTTGGTAAGGATATTAATTATGTGATTCATATAGTTAATTTGAATATTTGAAAATTTTGTTGAAGAACAAATCTTGAAGTTAATAGAAATAAAATAGAAATAGAGTATAAACAGGTTTCTAAGTATACCAAACATTGAACATATTAAGTATATGAATAGATTAGTTGTAGAAATAATATACCAAATATTGAGTAGTATATCAATTTTATTTAAATCTATCTTGTTGACAAGTTTTAATGATATACAAGTATATCAATATTTAGTATATTAAATATGGTTATTTTAGTTTTCTCTTTTTAGTCATGTTATTTTTTTTATTAGCGTAGCAGTATTAATTAATATATCAATTAATACAACTCATACTTAATATTTGGTATATGGATTGCATAACTTATATACAATTGATCTACTCTAAATTTGGTATATCATTTATACATTTAATATACCATTAAAATTTGAATGAAAACCAAAAAGCATAACATTTCATCACAGCCTAAATAAGATTTTTTTTTTAAAAAAAAAAAAAATCCAAATTGAGCAAATAACATTAAAACAGAACACAGAAATCCTTCATAAACGAACAAAACAATTCAAAATATGAAATGAATAAAAAATAAATATATGGGAAAAAAGAAAAGATTGGCATGCAGATAAAATTACAAAGAAATAACATACTTGATGAAGGTTAAGAGAGAAGAAAATAACGATTGTGAGGGAAGAAAGACTAATAAAAATTTAAAAATATGTACACTAGAGAAGATTAAGAATTAATATTTAGATATAACAATTAATTGATATACTTAAAATAATGATGTATATCAGTGATAATACTGAAAAAACTGAAAGCCGAAATTAGGAAAAGAGCATTTGGAGAAATTAGAATAAATAATAAACAAAAATTAAAAATAAAGCACTTTGTCATATCTCCGATTTCAAACAACTGGAAGTCAGGCTCTTCATTTCTCAATCTAAATTTGCTATCCCCAAAAAAGAAACATATTGTACAAATTGTAAATTCAACAGAGGGTTTTTTTTTTTTTTTTTTTTTTTTTTTTTTTTTTTTTTTTAATAATTTACTGACATAACCAAAAAAAAAAAAATCTGATTTTTTTGGTTTTTTATTATTTTAATTTTACCCTCTTTAGTGTATCAGCATGTGTACCAGTAGTATATCTTATATACTTTATGCTTTAAGTGTATAATTGAACCGATATATCCGATTTACCTGCTCATATGTATATGATGGTAAAATTGGAACAATAAATAAATTGAAAATCATATTTAAATTTTTTGCTATATTTGTTGTTTTAGAAAACTATTGTTTGATTTGCAAATACCCTTATATTTTTTATTACTACCTATTACAATTCCTATTAAAAGTTCTCACCCAATTTTAGTTACATTTTTGTTATGGGTGAATTAGGATCTAAAGAACATACTAAATATATTAGAGGAAGATTGATAGACAGATGGTTGTCGAGACTGTCAATCAATCAAATAACATTTATAATCTCCAATCATAAACTTCAACTTATTGGTAGTCTTAGTAGCAAGATCGGGTCAGAGCGTAGAGAGTCTAAGATAAAACCACTCTAAGTGAAATTAGCCTTTGGAAAACAATAAAAACGAGGGGCTTTGGTTTTAGGTTAACAAGGAAACTAAATCGCAGGATTTAAATTGTGAAAAATTAAAACAAATTGAGAGAGAGAAGAACGATACACAAGATTACCTTTGCCAATTAAGAAATTGTTAGGTTGTATGGATTAATTCAATGATTTATCCTGTGAATTGAGTTCATGGGCTACCTAATTATCAAGCCTAATCAACTACCCTAGTAATGCTAGAGAGACTCCCTATAGAAAATCAACGCGGATGCCAATTTTTAAATTAACTAAGGGGCTGTTCGGAGGGCCGTATTGGGTTGGATTTGGATTGTAATGTAATCCAAAACTCATAATTGGATTGAGCATTTTGAGCCCGATTTGCAATATTAAACTTATTTCATTTGGACAATTTTTAACCAAACTCTCTTTCCCATCGTTTCCATGTTTCAAAGATTCCATTTCCGTTCCACCCTCAATACCTCACGCATTCCAACATTCCTTTGATTCCCAATAATCCTAATTATATTTCAGCCTCCCGAACAACCCCTAAGTGTGTTGTCATTGATAACATCCTACAAATTGTTATTTTGCTCAGCTTAACTCAGGATCCTTATGCTATCTAATGTGTTACATATGTTATTTTGTAGGGTATTAACTGTAGGATTGGTATGGCAACCCTAGGGCTGAATAGGATTTATTAAAATTAATTAAAACTTTTTACTAATGTGGGCCCAATTAAGCAAATTAACAATCTCTTTGCAAATAAGTAGTTTAAACAACAATTTTATGCAAATAAATTCACTTTGAATTAAACAAGAAATCAACAATCACACTTTAAAAACACCATATTTAATTCTTATAAAAAGATTGGTAATAAATATAGAAATTTTAAGAACTACCAATCAAAATAAAGAAATATGAGCAATTGATTTTAAGATTAAGAATTTAAAATTACAATTAATTTTATGTAATAAAATATAATATCAAATTAATTGCAAAAATAAATTAGGAGAGTGATAGAGAAAATGACATTGTGAATTTTATAGTGGTTTGGCACAACCGGCCTACGTTCACTTCCCAAGCTCCTCTTGGGTACTTCACTAAAAGTCTTGACTCTTTCCATGACTTAGAGTTGAACCGCTACACCACTTTCTTTGTGAGTTCAAGAGTAGACTCAATTGTTTCCACGGATAACGATCAAACCGTTGCAATTGCTCTTTTTCAGGATTAAGAGTAACCCTCACAAAAGTTTGAAAATGAAGAACAAGATGAGAAAACTCTCTCAAAGAGTAGATTTACAAGTTTTGAACTCACAACAAATCAATCCTCACCATACATAAATCTTTCTCAAGAATTAGATGAAAATAAGAAAAATTGAAGCTTGGAGAGAGAAGCAACAATGGTGGCTTGGTGAATTATGAAGGGGTAAAAATAATAAAAGTTGTTGTAAAATTTTGGAGAAGATGAAGTGTTTAAAAGGAGGTGGAAGGAGGTGAAAACCAAAATTAATTTGGGTCATTGGATCTTTGTAAAAGAAAATTGAATGGTGGAAATTTAAACTTAACTAGCCATTAGATACAAACACAAAATAATATTAAAGTCATTTTTTCTTAAAAGCAACTAGCCGTTAAATGTTCATAAAATTTGTTCGTTTAAATTTCTATTCCAATTAAATTGAGTTTCTTAGCTCGTTGCACAAAAATAGATTTATCATTTCCGTACAAGGATGTGTCGAGAATTACTCAGATGTGATCAGAATTAAGTAAGTTTTCCTATAAAGACCCAAGTATAAGCATTTATAGGTTTCCTGGTGAGTCCAGGGTCGAACGCAGGGATTTGTAATAACTAGGCGTTGAGAATAATTGCATGACTATGCGGTGACTGTACATGTAAATATGTGCATTTTTTGATTGTGTGTAACTATACATAAAGAATGAAAAGAATTTCCTACTACTAATAATGAGGTGGACGCGGCGTTGGGTAGTTATATGTAAAACAATGCGTCAGATAGCATGCGTTGAGAATGAATGGAACCATGCGATAGAAGTAGAGTTGCACGCAAGAGCTAGTTGTTACCTAAACTTTCTAAGTACAATTACATACCTACAAACTGCGTGTGTGAATCCATCTCTCGATGTTTCGACGCCACATTTATCTTATCTCTAAGACGCATGGTAAGTTTGTGTTGGCAAAAGATGAACTACATCTCTGCAACTCATCTAGTCTTAATTAATGCTAAAGATTAACTATCCACTCTCTCAAGCTCGACAGTCATGCTTACTACATTTGTTTGTCAGACAAAGTTTAGCAAGCTAAAAATATGCATTAATCAAGATGTAACATACTCAGAATTGCTCAAGAAAAACTAGCTTTTAACATTTAACTCATTTAGCATTTAGACAACATGGTGTAAAGTATTTAATATGGAAATGGATGGAAGATGATAGTCAATCAAACTTATATTAAGAAAATAAATCATTCTCTCGAATGTCATTAACAAAATATAAGCAAGAAGGAGAGAAATGGAAATAAAACAGAAATGAAGGACGTCAAGCCGCCACTGGCAACGTCTTGCTTCATGGAGGCCTGAGATGGTTGCTATCTGATACATATATTCCATAGGGTGGAGATTCTCACTCACTGGGAGATGACTCTGAAGGTGCTCAGAATCCTTCTCTCCGAAGAGCTCGAAATGGAGGCTGGTTATGGTGAGGGAGAAATATTGCAGAGCTTTCACCTCTTGAACTGGTCTCTCTTTCTCCAATGGAGAAGCTTTGGGCTATTTATAGGCGTCGAAAAGTTGAAACTCATGATGACCTGACACCTTTACATTAAATTCCATGCCCTGCTGCGCAGATTTTTCACATCGTCGGCCCATTTGTTCTGCCATATTCTGATAGCATGTTATTCTTTTGCATATTGACATGACAACTTTTGGCCATGCGTCTATATCTACTTTTTCTCAACGCATGATCTCAACGCCTAGGCTCGACGCATGGGTTTCCACTTGTTCTCGCAACAGCTTCGTCTCTTCGTACTTCGCGCTTCTTTTCTTCTTAACCCTGCGTTAGGAACAGAAAAGCTCATCGTTTTTCAGGTATTTTCTTTTGTAAGTAGTGCCAACGCATGGTGATACATTTTTCATCATTCAACTACCAAAATCATGTGTTTAGCTCCAAAGTTACTCTAATTAAATCAAATAGTGACTATAATAACTTGTATTTCTACAAGTTATCATTAGACACAAACATATATACTAATATTAAATTCATTTCTTTTTAAAATCATCATCTTCTTTTTTTTTAACATCAATCCAAAAACCATGTGTCACTTACTCCATATCTCCAAGTGGCACTCTCTAATTAGTCCAATTTGATGAAAAAATCTTGTCACATCATCAGCTCAGGATTTTTCGTTAAGGTTGATTCGATCATATCTTCTTCATTTGAGCTCCGATTTGAGTGATTCAAAATGTGTTGGATTTGTCATTCCGAGCTCCAGGAAATGGATACTTCAAAATACTCAAGTTGTTAGTAAATAAAATTAGATTTGTTATCATCAAAACATTAATTAATTAGTTAATTAAAATTAATTAATTTGAGATCAATGGCCAAAAAGCCAACATTAAGCACATGAGAGATAAAACTGAGCATTAGGGAGAAAACTGAGCTAAAATGGATCAATTTGAAATCTTAAAATCATGTCAAAGGGAAGAGGAAATGATGAAAACACCCACAGACATGGGACAAATTCCAGAAGGCTTAAATAACAGGTAGGCCTCGACGCTACATATTTTTTATATGGGAATGTTTCTGCATGCGCTAGCGCTGCAATGCTTTCTTTGTTGTTGAAAAAAATATCTTTCTCAATTTTAGGAAAAAGGAAGTCAGGCCTCCAACCCCCAATTCGATGTTCTTCACTTTTCTTCTCCTCTCCTTTGTAATTCTTAGTTCTTGGTTGAATTTTATAATTGTAGTCATCATCTTGGATTGATCTCGTGGCTAAAGTGAGTTTACTAACTTAGGGCTAGGTGAAACCCAATAGATTGATTGGGAAGATTTTAGCTTTTAGTCTATATTTCTCTATAAATTTCTATGATTTTTGAATGCATAACAACTTCTCGTTGGGATGTATGCCCTAAAGCCTCATAGTTAATAAGTTATTTGAAATAATTGTTGATTATTTTATATATGTAATTACCCATTGAGGAAAGATCCAAGGTTGTTTTTTAAGGGAATTGAATTCCGGCGGAAGCGTGTTGATAACTTGTAGAAATACAAGTTATTATAGTCACTATTTGAATTAATTAGAGTAACTTTAGAGCTAAACGCATGATTTTGGTAGTTGAATTATGTAAAATGTATTACCATGCGTTGACACCATTTACAAAAGAAAATACCTGAAAAATTATGAGATTTTCTTTTCTTAACGCAGGATTAAGAAGAAAAGAAACACAAATAACCCAAGTACTAGAGACGAAGCTTCTGCGAGAACAAGTGGAAACCCATGCGTCGAGACTATGCGTTGATACCATGCGTTGAGAAAAAGTAGATACAGACACCTAGGCAAAAGCTGTCATGTCAATATGCAAAAAGATAACATGTTATCAGATCATGACAGAACAAATGGGCCGACGATGTGAAAAGTCTGCGCAGCAGGGCATGGAATTTAATGTAAAGGTGTCAGGTCATCATGAGTTTTAACTTTTTTTTTTCGACGCCTATAAATAGCCTAAAACTTCTCCATTCAAAAGGGAAGAGAGAAACGAGTTCAAGAGGCGAAAGCTTTGCACAAATTCTCCCTCACCATAACCAGCCTCCATTTCGAGCTCTTTTGAGAGAAGGATTCTGAGAATTTTTAGAGTCGTCTCCCAGTGAGTGAGAACCTTCACCCTATGAAATTTATGTATCAGATAGCAACCACCTCAAGCCTCCATAAAGTAAGACGTTGCAGTGGCGGCTTGACGTCTTCCATTTCTGTTTTATCCCCATTTCCCTCCTTCTTACTTATGTTTTGTTAATGACATTCGAGAGAATGGTTTATTTCCTTAATATAAGTTTGATTGACGCTTATCTTCCATTTATTTCCATATTAAATACGTTACACCATGTTGTTTGAATGCTAAATGAGTTAGATGTGCGAAGTTAGTTTTTCTTAAGCAATATTAAGTAAGTTACATCTTGATTAATGCATATCATTAGCTTGCATAGCTTTTTCTGACAAACAAATGTAGTAAGCACGACTGTCTAGCTTGAGAGAGTAGATGGTTAATCTTTAGCAATTATCAAGACTAGATGAGGTGCAGAGATGTAGTTCATCTTTTGCCAACGCAAACTTACCATGTGTCTTAGAGATAAGATTAATGTGGCGTCGAGACATCGAGAGATGGATTCACAAACTAAGTTTGTAGGTATGTAATTATACTTAGATATGCTTGAGTAACAACTAGCTTCTGCGTTAACTCTACTTTTATCGCATGGTTCCATTCATTCTCAACGCATGCTATCTGACACTAAATAACATTTGACTAACCATCGCCGCGTCCACCTCATTGTTAGTTGTAGGAAATTTTATCCATTCTTTATGTATAGTTTTAGACATATACACCCAACACATGCACATATTACATGTATAGTTCAACGCATAGTCATGCATCTATTCTCAAAGCCTAGTTATTACAAATCCCTGCGTTCGACCCTGGACTCACCAAGAAACCTATAAGAGCTTATACTTGGGCTTTTATAGGAAAACTTGCTTAATCATGATCATATTTGAGTAATTCTCGACACATCTTTGTACGGAAATTATAATATCTATTTTTGCGCAACAAACTATGAAACTCAAATCAAATCGAAAATAGAAATCCAACAACACGTGTGATCACGTTCTTTGATTTATTGAAAGAATTAAAAATAAAAAAAGTAAAGAAAAGGTTAAGCATCATAGCTTTGCCAATCTATAATTCTCGAACCGATAGTCTTATGGAAACCACTTCTTTGAAAGAATGGGAAGAAGAATTTTCTTAAAATTTTTCTAAGAAAATTGGGAAAATTAGTAGAGGAAGATTTCTATAGTAATCGTAGAGATTATTCTTGTAGAGAATGTGTTTTATGAAGGTTCCCAAGGGCCCTATTTATAAAAAAGTTACTCCTAATCCTATTAGGATAACTTTGCAGAGATTTTAAATTAAATATTTAATAATATCCAATATTAAAAAATATCTACTCAAATAATATCTCATATTAAATAGTTTAAAATATTTAAATCTTATTCAAATATTTAATTTTTGGAGAATCTTAGATTTGGATCTCATTCAAATTAAATAATTAATTAGTTGAATCCAATTCAAATTAATTAATTAATTCTCCCTCTATCTATTTTATGTAGAAATTTTCATTTGGATCTCATCCAAATTAAATAATTAATTATTTGAATCCAATTCAAATTAATTAATTAATTCTACCTCTATTTATTTATTTGGATTTTATCAAAATAAATAATTAATTATTTGAATCATATTCAAATAAATTAATTCTCCATATTATAAAGTTATAATTTAAATCACATTCAAATAAAATTTATAATAAATCATGTAATTAATTGTATCCAATACAATTAATATTTTTCCTCATAAATTTGAACATTTCAAATTTTTCTTTGAACATAGTTGATTCTTGTTGGTCTGTAGTGAGATAGCATGGGGACTTAATGAACCTACAGATCAAAAGCTCTAACGATATGAGATTAATCGGCTAAACTCATTAACCACATTAATCAAAATTCGTTAACTGTGGGTACACTCCACTAAAGACCAGCAAACGGCCACTCTCACCCATACAAATCAAAGGACAATCCCTCATGGACAGGAGTTCATAATATACTCAGGATTAAGATTAAGTTGCCTAGGTCATCCTATTGAATAGAAACCTAACTAGTCAATAGAGTTACATCTATTGATTACTATTTCGTGGTTCGGTCTTATGCAAACTCATTGCATAGGATACCCCCACTTGCATGTCACCTACGCGAAGGCGTTAGATCATTGCGTTTTTATAAAAAACAAAGTGGGTCGTATCCATAGTGTCACCAGGATAAGGTACCCAGCCTTATCTCTATACTATAGACCCTTTAGACTGTTTCTTGAACATTGATCTCCATATGTCCCCACATACAGTTCAAGACTCATAAAGCAGCCCATGATGTTAGTTTATTAGATTTAGGGTTATTAAGACAAAACAAACAAAAACAATCAATAACGCTTATTAAAGTAACACATCAATAACTCTTTATTAATGATTTAATTACGGTCGAATTATTACATTTACAATCTACGAGTTTGAGGGCATAAAACCCAACAATTTTATGTAACTTAAACAGTATGAGGTAGACATGATGTGGATCATGATCAAGTAATAACCTAAATGGTCTGTGGTAAATGGATAATGTTAGGTGTCTTATCCTAGTGACACAACAAATACTACCCACTTGATAAATGTTACAAGAGTTGTAAGTGTTACAAACGATTTGATCCAAATTGTTCATGTGAATACATGCGAGTGGCGGTATCCTATACAAGGAGTTTATATAACACTAAATTGCGAAACAATTAGTCTCTCTTTATAACATCATTGGCTGAAGAGATTAACATTTCATAGGATGACCATAGGTAACTCGACCTCAATTCTAAGTGAGGTATGAACTCCTGTTTATGAGGGCAGTCCTTTTATTTGTATAGGTGAGAGTGACCCTTGTCACCGACTCAATAAGCCTACCATTTTGGGAATTTTTCTGAGTAATTAAAGAGTTGAGAATATAGCTAAACAAGATGGAATTCACTCCTTCCCGGCTTTAGGATAAATAGATGGATTTCTCCCTTAAGTGCAAACTCTAGGTCTTAAATAATGAGGCACCTCCCTTTCACTGGTCTGAGAGGATTTTGTTTATGGTAGGACCATAAATAGGTTGTTCATTTGAGAATCAGTGGAACTTAAGAAGTTAGATGTAATTATAGGGGTAAAACAGTAATTTGACCTAGTTGTAATTATGAGTAATTCGTGAAGGGTCGACTAACTATTGATTGGTTATATCCCTGGACACAGAAATATATCTTAAGTGTGAAGAGTGCAGTTGTGGGTCTTTAGTGGAGTGATCTATTGTTAATGAATGTTGATTAATTAAATTAAAGAGTTTAATTAATTAATCTCGTATAAATTAAAGAGTTTAATTAATTAATCTCGTATCATTGGAGTTCCTAATCTATAAGTCCATTATGTCCCTAAGGGTAAAACAAGAATCATCTAATTTTGGATTAATTTGAACTGTTTAAATTAAATAAGGAAATTAATTGTATGACATGCAATTATATACATTATGATCTAAGGTTAATTTTGAATTTGATTCAAAATTATACTTTATTATATAAGAGAATAATGTATTTGAATAAGATTCAAATATTAAATAATATGAACGAGATTCATATTAAAACTATAGGTTATAGGAGAGAAATAAATATTTGGATAAGATTCAAATATTATTTATATAAATAAGATTAATATAAAACTATAGGCTAAAATTAATATGAATGAGATTCATATTAAAACTAAGGGTTATGTGAGAGGATATTATTTGAATATGATTCAAATGAAATTAAATATATGATATTTAATTTATTAATTGTTAATATTTATTTATTATATATATTAATTTCGATTTAATATATATATTAAATGACTTATTAAATGAGGATAACTCCCAAAGGGAGTTATTTTATGTATTGGTGGAGGGGAGTTGTAACTCCTCCTCTAACCAATTCTATCTCTCTCATGTTAAAGGAAAAAATGGTGCAATGTATTAGATAATTGGTTGAACTTTTAGTTCTCTGTAACTTTTCTCTCTATCACAAGAATTCTATCTCTAAAAAGAACATTATAGAAAAGTTCTTTATGTGAAGTTTCTCTTCCCCTCTCCAACGGTGAGATCCTACCATCTTGATTCTTGCCTGAGAATAGCAAGGAAGCCCAAGTGGTAGTGTCCAGTTTGTGACTGTTCATGGGCTTTCGTGGCTGTTCATGAGATTGCGAGAGGGAAGCATTGAAGAAGGCCTTCAAAAGTAATATTTTTCCCCCTTTAAAAGCATGCTTAATTAGGATGTGTTTATACTTCGATGTGTTTTTCTGTAAGTTTGAAACATAAATTAAAAGCACACACGTTCACGTGCTTGCACACGGGATTCAATCCCTTCACTTCTATACTTAGAATGTATGCTTGATGAGACCAATCTTCATATATTCTTCGTTAGAGTAAAGATAAATGCATCTATGTGTATGAATCTCATTAGGGCAAGGGTTAAATCATGCTTGTTTGTAAATTTTAGGTTGTTTAGGACGATCCTTTTACAACGTCATTGCATGATTAATTAATTCAAGAATATTGAAATTGATTAGTAACTGTCACACTCTGCCCAAGAATACCCTACCTGAACCTAGGAAGATTTACGATGATAGTAGGCCCCAAGTGTGCAAAGGAGCCTACCGTCAAATCCTTCTTAAACTTGAAAATTAAGTTAAAATAAATACCTCACTTAACTGATGAGTTAGGTGTCAACTTTTGATCAGTCAACAACTGTTGAAACTCAAGATCAATCTGGTGGGGTAGATACAAATAAAAGGTTGAGCTAAGAAGCCTAGTGAGTGGTGAGTTTAATATTTAAAATAACTTTAATTGATCTTTCTTAAAAACATATAAAAGTTCATAACTCATAACAAATCCATTAAGAATTTGAGATTATTAAGCAGAAAACTAATAAACATTCTCTTGTAATCATGAACATAAAACTTATAACAATCTTCACTAAATTTGTACCCCAACTTAATCATATTGGCATAGATCAATACAAACAAACAACTTTTTCCTTCCATACATGTACGTAGGTCAACATTTACACCACTGAAACACATTTTGGTAGTGTATCAGGCAACATAACCACATCGTTTACACCTTAGAAATGAAAGAATCAAATTCCCAGTGGAAGCAAATGATCGCCTTGTGTCATTAAATTTGTTTTAGAAAACCAAAATACAGAGAACAAAAAATACAGGATAAATAGCTATATTAGCATGCTTTTTAAGAATTAAGGGATAGAAGATTTTTTACCTTTGAAGACCTTCTTCGATGTGGGTATCTTCTTTTCCAAATCACGAACCGGTGAGAATTCTCCAATGATATCACAAGAACTCTTCTTGTTCTTTGGAACACTACCACAATGGCAACCTCACTATTCTCAAGGAAGGATCAATGGAGGAGGTGTGAGCTCTCTTTAATTTTGGCAAGGTAACTCTTAAGAGTTGAAGAGAGAATTGGAGAGAGAGAAGAAATTCACAGAACTTTTCTGTGTTCTCAAAACTGTAGTGTCTAACTCCCTCTCACTTCTTTTTATGTAAATTGTTGGGAGAGAGGGAATAACTCCCCTTAAACGTGGGGAGTTATTATTAATATAATTATAATAATAATATAATATTATTAATTAATATTAAATTAATTTAATTATATTATATCTTATTTAATAAATATAATAAAATAAAATTAATTAATTAAATATCTCATATTTAATTTAAATTTGAATCATATTCAATTAACATTCTCTCACATAGCCTATAATTTTAATATGAATATCATTCATATTAATTTTAACCTATAGTTTTTATATGAATCTCATTCATATAATTAATATTTAAATCTCATTTAAATATCTCTCTCTTATAATATAAAGTATAAATTTTGAATCTCATTTAGAATAAATTTTATATTATAATGTATCTATATATACATTATACTAATTGTATCGCATACAATTAATTCCCTTATTAATTTGAGCATTTAAAATTAAACTAAAATGTTTGATTCTTATACTAATTCTTTATGAGATAGCAAGGGGACTTCATGGACATATAGTTAGAAGCTCAAATGATATAAGATTAATCAATTAAACTCTTTAATTAGATTAATCAATATTCAATAGTAAGTCGACCTTTCACAAATTACTTCTAACTACAGTTGGGTCAAATTACCGTTTTACCCCTGTAGTTACATCTAACTCCTTAAGTACCACTGATCCCTCTAATGAACAAACTGTTTATATTCCAACTATAAACTAACTCTTCTCGGGCTAGTGAGAAGGTGAGGCCTCATTGTTCAAGACCCGGAATTAGCCCTTGAGGGAGTAATTTATCTACTTACCCTAAACATGGGAAAGAGTGAATTCCATCTTGTGAAGATATGTTCCCAACTCCCTAATTAGACAAATCTCCAAAATGGTAGGCTTATTGAGTCAGCGACTTGGCCACTCTCACCCATACAAATCAAAGGATTGCTCTCATAGACAAGAATTCATAACTCACTTAGGATTCAAATCGAGTTACTATAGTCATCCTATGAAATGTTAATTTCTACAATTAACAGCATTACAAAGAGACATTAAACATTTTGTAGTCAGGTCTTATACAAACTCTTTGTATAGGATACCCTCACTCATATGTCTCCACATGAACGATTAGGATCAAATCATTTGTAACACTTTATAATTTCTTGTAACAATTACAAAGTGGGTCGTATCCATAGTGTTACCAGAATAAGGCACCAACCTTTATTCTTATACTATAGACCTTTTGGTTATTACTCAAACATGATCCAACCTTGTATGTCAATGACATACATGTTTAAGTTTACATAAAATAACCATGGAATCTTAGTTTATTGGATTGAGTTAATGCATAAGATAGATAAAATAACTTCTTATTTTATTCAATAAATAAAATGCATGTACAAATTACAAAACTACAAGATCTAGGAGATTTAGGACACACTAGGCCCAACAAGAAACATATACTCAAGGTGTATCGGGAAACACAACCATATCATTTCCACCTTAGAAACACATTCTCGAGGTGTATCAGGTAATCACATCGATATAAGATCTAGGACACCTCAGGCGAATGATGAAAGAAAACTTTGACCATGCCATTGGGACTAGTCAGATGCTTTCGCATAAGATTTCATGTTTTCATCCCTAAGAATTTTGATCCTGTCATTTGAATTCATAACTTTATTTTTTCGTTTAAAATTTCTCACAATCAAATGTTTTATGCAAGTTTACTATTGTTATAAATTGTACAAGGGGGTACCCCAATCAAAGATTTTCAGTTAATTGGATTTTTCAAAAGATATTTATTTTAGTACAAATTTCTTTTGATTTTTAGTAAAATTATGAAAAAGAGTCGTTTGAGATGTATGCATGCCTGTAGTGACAACCTAGTTCAAGTTCTAGGAAGTCGGGTCATTACAGTTGGTATTAGAGCAAATAGTTATTGGTTTTGTAGATTGACTTACCATGTAAATCAAGATTGTCCCTATGACCATTAAGGAGTTCCTTGTCATCCTTAGATACGCCTTGCAAGTAAATTTTAAAATAAATAAATTTTAAAGTGATGAAAAAATAGTGGAACTAAGTTAATTATAAATCTTCTAAATTGGTTAATAAACATTAACACTAAAGACTAAGAGTGAATATTTAGTTAAAACCAAGATTAAAAATGTAAATCTTTGAAATTCATAGAACGGATTGAAACAAAATTCAAATCTAGGGATAAAAATTAATAACAACATTTTGAATCTTTGGAACTTAATTGAAATCAAACTCAAAACCTAAGAACTAAAAGGTGTGACATTTCAATATTTAGAAATCCAAAAGAAACTAAGTCCAAAATCTAGGACTAAAGATATATATATATATATATATATATATATTAAACGAAGAAAAACAAACCATGAGAGTAATTCTAGTAGATAATAGAACTAACTTTGCCCCATTCACCTCCATGCAACTCACAACCTTGTACTTCATCCTCAGAAGCATTTGAAATATGGTGTGGTTTCTTTTGGAACATTTCATGGAACTTTGAAGCTGGAGTCTTGATTTCTACATTAAACTCTGACTTTCCAACAAGTGACATCTTGTTTGTTTTGAAAGTAAATGTTGCTTTTTAAGCTGAGAAGGATGTACTTTACCAAACATATAAGCTCTCTTATCCCTAATTAAAAAGAGCTTACTCACACATTATCTAATGTATGTGTGACAAAATTGTATATTGAAAAAAAAATAACAAATTATACTCTAAATTTTGAATACAACCCCAAATTATAATTATGTATCGGCCACCATTCTATTTTTAAAATTATTAATGCATAATTTTCATCGGTGTTCTTTAAATATAAGATTAACATAAAATTAGAAAGATTGGTTTTTTTTCTTCTTTTCCAATTTTCACACATTTTCTTCCAACTTTTGTTTAGTTACTGATTTTTTTATGCTTTTTGGTAGGATTTGAAAGAATAATAATTGTAGTTAGATAGGTTTTGAGATTATATATTTGATTTTATACTAAATGAAATAAAAATAGTTATAGATCACTCAAATGTACAACCTATATTAATTCATTTATGAATATTTAGGGATTAAATGGTTAATAATTAGTTTGAATAATGGATATAACTCCAAATTATAGGTTGATATTTTTCTTTAATATATTGCAAGGAAGTCCATGTGTGTCACATTGATAATTGTGAGGCATAAAAGAGGTGATTGGTTATAATAAACCACATAAATTAGGGTACAATTTATTGTTCGTACAACTCTATTAGGATTACAGGTGTAAATAATTAAGCCTATGAGTTATGATCTCAATACTGTATTTGTAATAAAAATAAAATTAATATTTATTAATTATAAAAAAAGTCAATATTTATTATAATAATATAAAAGGTTGTTGTCAAATATAGAAAAATGAACTAAAATATTACAAATATAGCAAAATTTCATTGTCTATTTGAGATACATCGTGATAGACTACTGTTTGTGTATATCTGTGTCATGATAGACACAAATAGTAGTCTATCGCAGATATATTGTGATATTTTGCTATTATTTGTAAATGTTTTCAACAATATTGTCATTTAACATAATTTGTCTGATATTAACAATGAACAATAAAATAGGAAATTGATCAAAGACTTTACCTTTTGTTCTCTATTGTTGTATGCTTGGAGTTTTTGGATTAAGAATGGAGTAATGATTAATAAACCCGTTTGGATTGTAAATAATGTTTTATGGATATTGATGGATCTCATACATACATGCACAGCGGAAACGAAAGAAGATCGAAATAACAATCTAGATGTATATAACAACCTAGGATTAAACATGCATTATCATACAAAATGAATTAGAGAAGAAGGAAAGAAATTATATACCTTTGTAGCTTTTCTTCCTTTCTTGAAATTACTCCCACTTGGACCACAGAGTGGTCTTTCTAGCTATTCTCTAAGTCTTAGAATAGAGTGATGTTGGACTCTTTAAAGAAGAAAAAAATAGAAATTTGTGAGAAAAATTTAGTTTCTAAAAAAACTACAAATTTTCCAAGATTTTTTCAAGAAGAAAAAAATGAACAAAAACCTTATTTAAAAAAAGGCAAATTGCATGCAACTTTTGCATGTCTAAGTTCACCAAAAGTTGACAACACACATTCCACTAATGCATGTCAAGGATTATGTGTCAAAGTGTAGAATTTTGAGATTAATTAAATGTTCCACTCATCAAGTTAGTGGATTGTTCCACTAATTTTGTAAGAAACATTAATTTAATCCCATGGTCAACCTTTCTAGAAGATAGGGGTGTTCGCGGTTCAGTTTGGTTCGATTTGGGCTAAAACCGAACCGAACCGCTTAAATCGGTTTAGAAATTATATGAAACCGAACCGAACTGAACCGAACTGCATAAATCGGTTTAGAAATTATATGAAACCGAACTGAACCGCATGTCCGGTTGCGGTTCCGTTTGGCGATTTCACCTTTTTTTTTCCTCCGTATTTCCTACACTTCAAAATTCTCAATATATAACTAATTGGTAATTATATACCCATGGAAGATTATTTAGAGAAATTTATTCATCCAATATGAATCAAATCCAAGCAACTAAACAAAAACAATGGTTGGCTTGGCTATTTCATTTTTCAAGCAACTAAAGTCTAATAGTTTAAAGTCCAATCCGAACATAAAAGTACCACAAACATAAAAGTACCACAAACATAAAAGTTTTTGTTCTACAAAGTACAAATGTCAAACAATATTACAATAACATAAAAGTTCAAAGTCCATCCAAAAATAAAAGTACTACAAATAACATAATAATTATATAAATAACATATTTGAATTTTGGATACTTAAAAAAATGTTTGAAAGAAACTACCTTCTTCAACATTTACAATATCCTCGAAGTAGCTTTGAAGATCAACGCTAATTGCTTTCGAACGTAACCAATTTTGTGCACACACATGTGTCTCAACTGTGGTTGGAGCTAACATAGAATGAAAAGGATCAATTACTCTCCCACTGGTACTGAATGCAGACTCAGAAGCAACTGTGGATACTGGAATTGCTAAAAGATCTCGTGCAACCTTGCTAAGAACCTTATTTCTAGAAGAATTTCCTTTCCACCAATCTAAGATATCAAAATTCTCCTCACGTTTAATACGAGGCTCCAATAAGTAAATATCAACTTCTGTATCCACACTGTTGGCAGCCTCGTCCTCCCTATCTTCAGAATCCAAATGAAAAACCTCTGAAGCAGTAGCTGCAGTACTAGTACTTGTACTTGTACTAGTAGTACAACTTGAAGATTGACTCATACTTGCATATCTCTTAGACTTCTAAGCTGATGAACTTAAAGTTGAACCATCATTGATAACCGACAAACTATATTCATTAAACAATCGTCTCAAAACATCCTCCACCTTATTTCCTATTTCTTTTGTCACATCCATATCAAATAACTGATACAGACAATACATAAGAGATTTCATCTTGTAACGAGGGTCCAAAACAAAAGCAACATACAAGAATAAATTTGTTTTCTCACTTTTCCCCCAATACTTATCATATTTCTTGTAATACCCTATCTCCAAAAACTTAAGTATTCATATGACTAATAAGGATAAAAGGATAAAAGTATGTGGATCAGCGGAACTTTTAAACGAAAAGTTAAGATTGTGTAATTACTGAATTATGACTAATAAATTCTGTGCGTTGAGATGAATGGTATTAAGAAAAGAGTAGAAATATTTCTGGAGATTAGGTTGACGCATAGATGGTTAAGCTCAAATGCATGGTATTTAATACTGAGGAGTTACCAAGATATGAGATTAGGTTCTAATGATGGCAAGTTGAATGGGGTGAAGTACCATGTGTCGATGATGTAAAGTGAAGTAGAACCATCACGTAGGAAAAGTACCTTGCGTTGGAAAGGTTGACAACGCGTCGGGAAGTGAAGCTAAATGTGTTGAGTGTTGTATAGAGCAATAGTGAATGGAGGTGAAGGAACAAGAATTGAGTATGGATTACGGCTATGTGTTGGTAAGCCTAGTATGGGAAGCTAGTGTAAAAGATAAGAAAGTAGACTGTTACCATAGCCTTGATGGATGGGTCATTATTTTGATAGGTATGTCAGGCATTGAAAGGTGTTATTATGTGTTTAGAGGTAAAGATGGAGCCTGACCACGGGTTGTATTCAACTTACGTTACGTTGAGAAGAATACCTTGAAGTGGAGAGTAGTTGTATGCGATAGGCTAAAGGGTTAATAATAAATTGATAAGCCATGAAATGGACAATAACTATGCGCTGAAGGTTTACTATAAAGGATCATTGTGCTGATCAGGAAGTTCTTTAGTGCAGCAAGTGCAAAAGGGGTCGCTACGCGTTATAAGTACTATCAGATGTTAAACGTTAAAGGATTATTATATGCTAGTAGGACTTCAGCGATTAGTAGGGTCTTACTATGCGTTGAGAAAGTTATGTGGTGAGAAAATATTAGCTATGCGTTGAGGAGTTCTGTGTTAAGGATAGCTATTAGCTATGCGACGAGGGGTTTATGAGTCGATGGTGGCTACCATTGGTTAATAAGTTATACGCTGAAGAGCTTAACTTCATGATAAATGGAAAATGTTATCAAGATCTCGGGTAAACGCATAGGAAAAAGTTAAAGGAATAACCTTGGTATATGAATGCAAGAGGATAAATGCATAAAGAAGGAACTTGAGTTGGATGTGGTAGTCAAGGGTAAACCACATTGTTAGAAGGGTATAATTGTACAAAAGAGGGATTTGTAACTAAGAATGAATATAAGAAAAGGGAGACGAACGCATATAATATGCAATAAGAATTGATGTATGATGTTTTATGGTAAGCTGAAACGCATAGTAGTATGCGTTTAGAATTTGTACACCTACTTGAATGTGAAGGAGAAGTGGAAATAAATGTAGTAAATTTGAGAATGGAAAAAGGGAGTAAAGAAGTTAAATCTGGAAGAAGGTTCCATGAACGCATAGGAACACAGAGTTGATTGGGTAGTTGGAACATAACGGACGCATAAGGTAAGCCTATATGCCAGGTGGCTACACATAGCAGTGACATCTTATCAAGTAGGAGGTGTTAGAAGACATGCTAAGTATTTCATGCAAGGTGACACTTGGACTAATGCCTGATTAATTAAGCATGCAACATGACATGTGACAAACAAGTGGCAACAGAAGAGGAGAGGTAGGATGACAAGCTTTCTATAAATAGGACCTTGAGGGAAAAGTAATGACTGATGATTCGGTGGTAAGAATCCTTGAGAGAAGGAGAGAAAGAGGGCTGAAGGAAGAAACCATTGCGTCTGTAAGAGGAAGTCTACGGCCAAGGAAACATCCTTGACACCTAAGTCATCTGGTGTTAAGAAGTTGGCTTGCGTCGAGAAGGGTGAGCCTTGCGTTTTACACGAATTCAACATTTAAGGTGAACACGACGATTCGTTCAAGTTAGACCTTGCATCCAAAGAAGGTCGACGCATCTGAAAGAGTAAGAAGAGTTAGTCTGCACCTTGCGTTTAAGGGCAGGGTTGCGTCCAACCGGTTACCAGAGATAGTTTGCGGGTTAGGAGCTCAAACCTTGCGTTCAAGGAGCTCGGGAAGACAGGGATTGGAAGGAAAAGAGGAAATCTCTTAAGTAATTGTGAGTGACTCTCTTCTTCTTTCAAAACTGAACTTTGTTGAAAGGTTCTTATGTGATATGATTTTGTGATAACTGATTTCATGAAACGCATGATGTTTGATTATATTGTCTAAAAGGCATGTTTTATCTGATTGTTTTACTACATTGAAAGGCATGTTGCAAGATGTAGTTTATCAAGAAACATCCTGTTTCCTATAAAAGGTTTCATATGAATGATCTACTCAAACTGAATGATCTACTCAAACTGAATGATAAAATGTTTAAGAAGAGGCTCAATGCTTATCTCCTTGAGAAGGCTCGTGAGTTTCCCCGGGACCCAGTACTCAAGGACATGAGAAGGTACATGGGCAACCCGTCATATTCCTATGTGCACATAGAGGTTAATCTGGCTAGTGCGTCGAGTTTGCTCCGCATTGAGCCAGGGATGATTTCGACGTTGGGTGTGTTGAGCCTTGCTCCACCCCCAACTAAGGTTGTTTTCGACGTTGAGAGCGTTGAGCCTTGCTCCGCCTCAACTAAGGGAAAAAATTGAAAACCCAAACGGTTTTCTGTTAAATCATTATGGAAAACGATTCTATTGATTTGTAACAGATTTACGAGATTGATAAAGTTTTGAGGAAAATCTGTTGCTGTTGAACTATCGAGTTAAATCCTTGTTTTAATACGTAATACTGTAACATGCCTGTTTTCGAATAAAAGATAGTTTTACAAAACCAGTCACTCATGGGGATTTAGCTCATGTTTTCCTATGTTTTTTTTTCTAATTTTCCAGGTAGCAAGCGAGTTCGGGATGCTTTGCCTACGCAAGAACCTCGTCTGGGCCGTCTTTGGTAAAAATAGTTGGACAGCGAACCTTACAGAGGAGTCAAGGTTGTTGTCTTCACATCTCCTCTCGGGTTAGGAAGGATAATTCAGGAGGGGGTGTGACATTTCTCTTGCATTTTCGTTGCCATTTCATGCAATAACAAATTTTCCGGACCAGTTACACTTGAATATTTTCTTATGCAATTCTGAATAGTACTAATCTCATGGAAGACTGTATTGGAAGTAACATAAAGAGACCCTGAAAGCCTAATAGTTACTTCATAGAATATAGACAAAAATTTGGTAAATATTTTAGCAATTTCCCAATCTTGTGTGATTGGTTTAATCTCCTCATTCATGTACACTGTGTCGTAGTCTTCCAACCTCTCAAATGCCTTTTCAAACTTTTCTGCTGCATCAAGCATCAAGTATGTAGAATTCCATCTAGTTTGAACATCAAGACACAACATACTCTTACTAGATATTCTCCTTTTCAATGCACTTCTTAAATTTAGCAAGTCTAGCAGGAGAAGATCTAACAAACCTCACAGCATTTCGAATTCGATTCAATGAATCATTCACATCTTTTAGTCCATCACAGACAATTAAATTCAATATATGTGCACAACATCTAACATGCAAGAAATCACCATTCAACACCAACCCATGTTTAAAACGCTTCTTTAGGTAAGCAATGACAGTATCATTTGATGAAGCATTATCAATAGTTAGTGTCAAAACCCTTTCAATACCCCATTGTTTCAAACATTTCTCAACCTTTTTTCCTATTGTCTCCCCTCTATGATTTTCAATTTGAGAGAAATTAATAATTCTCTAATGTAGCTTTCAATCTTTATCAATAAAATGTGCAGTCAAAACCATGTAATTCACATTTTGAATTGATGTCCAAGTGATAAGTTGTAAGCACCACTCTATATCCTTCCCTCACAAAAATATCTTTCAACTGTTCTTTTAGGGTACCATATATTCCTAAAATATCCCTAGCAATGGTAGTTCGAGAAGGAATAACAAAATTTGGTTCTACTAACGTCAAAGTCCCTTCTACGAACCTCTTAAATCCCTCATTCTCCACAAATTTAAATGACAACTCATCAATTATGTTCATCTCAGCAATTAGTCTTCGAGCATTCTCAATAGTAAACTTCTTATACTGAACCGATGTTGTATTACCACCCCCACCCTCTTTATTATTAAATATTAACTTAGATTGAGTTAAATCCAACTTAGAATTTTTCATCTGATAAGGATTTTTTCAATAATGTTCAAGATGCATTCTTATAGTTGAATTTCCATTCCTTCTTGGATGACATGCATATATCATACCACAATAATTACATTTAGCATGTGGATCATCATTACTATATTCAGAGCATTTAGTAAAGTGATCCCATACCATAGACGTGTTTTTCCTCTTTTTTCGAACTTGCGCTTCAAGTGTCGATGGAGACATCTCAACAACATCATCATTTTTGTTCACACTAGAACAATTGTTGCTCTTGTTGTTGTTGCTATTGCTATTACTATTGTCAATGTCATTGGTCAAGCTCAAGCTCATGCTCTGAGACATGGTGTTACTTCTACCGGCTACTGTGTGCCGTCTACAATATGAAAAAGATAACTAGTAACTAAGACTAAGAACAAAGTAAAATTGATAGTTCAAACTTCAAATTTCGAATCATAAATTGATATTCAAAATTCATTGCTTAGCAAATAAACAGAGCAATTTCAAGGACTTCCCCTTCTCTCTTGTAACAAATAAACAGAGCAATAAAACTAAGCATTAAGCATACATAATTAGGTGCGTCGAGCATAAACTAAATACCTTTAGGAAACAAAATCAAGGAAACAAATAAACAGAGTAATTTCAAGGAAACAAAATAAAGTCTTGTAAACAGAGGAAGTGGTGAAGGAAGGCGCGCCGCAGGGAGCCGTGGAGTATTGAACGGCAGATAAACAGAACGACGAGTATTGAATAGCTTTAGGCGCGCCGCAGGGAGAGATGGAGAGAGATGGATTCGGCGGCTGTTGGCTCGACGAGATGGAAAGTGATGGACTCGATAAGTCGATGGCGGGGAGGGGGAACTCGAAACTGTGCGTCGGAACTGCTAAAGGGAAGTTTCAGTGTCACTGTGCGTCAGAACCACGCGTCAGAACCGCTGAAGGGAAGTTTCAGCGTCACTATGCATCAGGACTCGAAACTGCTGGAGGGAAGTTACTTTCAGCGTCACTATGCGTCGGAACTGCGCGTTGGAACCGCCGAAGGGAAGTTACTTTCAGCGTCACTATGTGTCGAAATCGTTGAACTTTGAAGGCTGAACCTGAACCTCGACACAGCGGCGGGACGCGGGTAGCGGAAAAGTTGGAACCTCGACAGTCGGCGCAACGGGGGAGGTATCGTATTGAACAATCGAATGAAGTTTGACAAGAAAAAAAGAACCTAAACCCTAGGGGCGTGCGGCGCAGTGGTGGGCGGGGCGTGGAAAAAAGAAAAAGAAAAAGAAAAACTAAAAGGAAAAAATGAAAATAAATTTTTTTTAATATAAACCGGTTCGGTTCGGTTTCTGTTTCGGTTTCACAACTAGAAACCGAACCAAACCGTATAAAAAATGGTTTCAACATTGTAGAAACCGAACCGAACCACATACAATCGGTTTCAGTTCCATTTTGGTTTGGTTTCAAATGCGGTTGGGTTTTGGCGGTTTGAATGAACACCTCTACTAGAAGGTTTGACTAAAACAACTCTTTGACTTGCTCGGGTCAAAGTCAACTATTTGACTTCTTCCGAAAACCAACTGTTTGACTAAATCCATGTCTCTGATTATGAATCCGCATTCATAATTTCAATATTTAAATTTCATTTAAATATTTTTGACCAAATCTCTCATTTGATATCATATATCAATTACTTAATCATATCTCATATGATTAACCTAATTTGAACGATTCGAATTATTCCTTCTATTTATTCCAAGTTTTTTCCTATATGAGCTAGCCAGAGGATCTTATGAACCTACAGATCATGAGTTCCAACTATCCGAGATTAACCGGTTAAACAATTTAAACTAGTTAACCAACATTCGTTAACTACCGGGTCACTCCACTAAAGCCCGTAGCTGCACTCTCCTCAATGTAGATATACTATGTCCATTTGATATAACATTGATGGGTAAGTCGAGCCTTCACAGGTTGTTCGTAATTATAGCTGGGTAAAAATTACCGTTTTACCCCTGTGATTACCTCTTATTCCTTAAGTTCCACTGATCCTCTAATGAATAATGATTTGTAGTCCAACTTCCAAATTAAAAGTTCTCTCAAACCCTATTTGAGAGGGTGATGCCTATTGTTCAAGACTTGGATTCAGCACTTAAGAGAACAACCTCTCTACTAACCCAAATGAGGGTAGGAGTGAATTTCTTCTTGCACCCTATGTCCCTAGCTATCTACCTGGTCTTACCCCTGAAATGGAAGGCATATTGAGCTGCTCTCACCAATGCAGATCTAAGGATAATTCTGAGTAAACAGAAGTTCATAGTTAGCTCAGGATTAAGATCGAATTGCCTAGGCCATCAAAGTCGAGATAGTCAATTTTAGACAGTAAATGGTGTTATAAAGTAAAAGTGACTATTTCATGGTCTGGTCTTATGAAAACTCTTTGCACATGACGCCCCCACTCACATGTCTTCACATGAACGAATTAGGATCACTTCGTTTGTACTAGTTACAAAGTGGGCCGCATCCATAGTGTCCCCAGAATAAGGCGCTCAACCTTATTCATATACTATAGACCATTTAGACTGTTAACTTAAACTTGATCACGTTTTATGTCTCTACATAAAGTTTGAGTCTCATGTAACAGTCTAGGATCCTTTGATGATTGAATTTAGATTTAGTAAGAACATTTTATAGAATCAATAACTACTTATTGATTATAAATTTCAATAACAACTTTATTGAATGTGTCACACCCCATCCCAAATACTCCTTATACCTAGGAGTGAGTGTGAAACTGCACTCTCTCTCAATTCCATATCGAAAGCATAAATCATATAAATATCTTCCATATTAAAGTAATTGCCAGTTAAATCTCAAAGAAACACCTTTACTATTAAGACATTCGATAATATACAACCTTTCATCAAGTATTCTATATATCTATATGTAATACATAACGATCCTCCCAGCACTCCTATGGAACATGTACATTACAAAACATAGACATAAACTGAGTATTTACAACTATCCCAGAGGTCTGCTTCAAAGTAGACCCAGACGAGGAACTTTTGTAGGCTAGGCGTCCCGGACACACTCGCTACCTGAAACAGCAATCAAACAAACAAACTGAGTGAGCCTAAAGCCCAGTGAGTAACTAAATTCATTCAGATATTACTAACATTCATGAGCTAGTATAAACATTAGTAACCACTACAAATCGTATACCCGAAAATCTCTAAACCTTTTATGCTAAAGATCACACCCATACCAACATCCTTACTGTTCCATGACAAATATCTAACCCTTGCTGTGACGAAGCACAACTTAACTCACTCACATTCCAATACAAACTCTCATTTCTAATCACAAAAAAATGTCTAATCATTATGTTTCTCGGATCTGCAAGCTATCGAGTGCCTTCACATTCTGTCCCTCAGCACTGAGTTCAACTATGTTAACATTACCATGTGCCTTCACACGAGGTCCCTCAGCACTGGTAACCAATCAAATCTCCGCTCAAGTGCCTTCACTCAGGGTCCCTCAGCACGAGCTAACATATGATGGATTTCCACATGCTTTCACTCAAGGTCCCTCAGCTTTGAAATCCATTCCACCTAACTATTCAAGTGCCTTCACGCATGGTCTCTCAGCACTGAGTATCATGTTATATATTCATTTAGGCCTTCACCATAAGGTCCCTCAGCCATGATTACATTTAGACAATATATTTAGTTTCCTTTAAACCTACCAACAAGACAAAATCACTTCAAATACTACACCGTACCATAACTTCCAACTCATTCATGGCCAAATAATTATGCTTAAAGTAACCACAAGATATAGTAGAAATTCACTCACAACTTGTCTCGGCTCTAAGTGGATTATATGCCTTCCCGAGCTCTTCCTAGCCTGAAAAATACACATTTTTCACATTTAGTTCTCCTTAGACTTCCTTTTTCTTTATACTCATTAAATATACATAATTAAACCCTATGCTCGTTTCATCTCCAAGCTCTCTTTTCCTCATGCCACTCATAAATAACATTACTCCACAGACAGATTACTAGCGGAACTTCATTACATAACACTGCACTAGCGATACCGGGTTGAACGTAACTAGCGAGATTACCTAAGGAGCGACACCCAGCGATACTTCAGCGAGAATTGTGAGACGCAAAGCCCCTCTTGCGTTATAGCGACACTTGTTTCGCTGCCCCGTCTCTCGCTCTCTCAGCGATATTACCGCCGTAGCAGAACAGTTTTTCTTCTTCCTTTCTTCTTCTTTCTTTAACCTGCTAAATATCGCATCCTTGCCAATTTCAGAATTTATTTCCTTCTACAAACTTATAAAGACATAAGTCCTTCATCTTACCTCAAAGTCTCATAGAGAATGTCCTATCCGTTTAAGATATATCCTTCAACAACTCCAAATTGCTCCTAATCATCCGGCAATTTAGCTCCGATCTCTTCTACCTGGAGTTTAACACACATTTACTCAAATTCAACTCAAGTACCCTTCATGAAACTTGCTAGAAATCGAGTTAACCTTACTAACCTCAGAATTTCGGCCCTAACCACCGTTTCCTCAGTTTGTTCTTCCCCCAAAACTAAAAGTTACTCTGATTAAGTACCACCAGCTAAGTCCTCCGCTCCAGCTCAAATTTCCTCCACAGAAACGACGAGAATTCCACTCCAAATCAACATGAACACCTTCTTCTACCTCCCTCCGTTGTTTAGCTTCGAAATGGAATCAACTCAAGCTCTGAAATGTCATCAAAACAATTGAATTCTCGGTCCACTTATATATATACCACCGACTTAAACTCCACTTCGTCTCTATATAATAATCTAATCAACGCATACCTTCTATGTTTGGCTTCAGCAACGCACAACCTCTGTTTTGTGTGTTACCATTCCCAACTCCCTTGCCAGATGGTTGACGAACGCATTGTTCTCTCGGCCAACCTTCTTTGTACCAACGCATACCCACTTTCAACGCATGGTAGCATTCACCGCATAGTGGCCTTCATCGCAAATTGGCTCTCGACGCCCCGTGGCCTTCAACTTTCAACGCCTTGTAGCCTTCAATGCGTTTATCGCAAAATAACCTTCGACGCAGAGTGGCTCTCCACGCCTCGTGACCTCAACGCCTCATGGCCTCAATGCCTAACAGTCTTCCCTCACCTCTGCATTCACGGCAAAACTACTTCCGTCAAGGCATGATGCCACCAACGCATAGCTGATACTTAGCCATTTTTCTGCCCCTACACACAATTCAGCTAACTATCCTTCCAAACGCCCATCTCTTGATCTCCTCATATCTTGCCTTCTCACAAAGTCAAATATGGGGCTTACAGAATAATAAAAGTATATTTGGTATTTATAAACTATGAGTTTTAGGACATAAAACCCAACAGATATAAATATTAAATATTTGAGATTAGAATGTCAGACATCATTAATGTTTGTTTTTTAATATGCAGGATACTTAATTTCTAATAATTAAATATTAGGGTTGTTTTCAAATATAACAAAATGAGTCGAACTATTTACAAATATAGAAACATTTCACTATCTACCAGCGATAGACCGCGATAGAATTCTATCGCTTGAGGGATAGTACATGATAGACTTCTATCGCTCAAACTATTGCTAATAGACAGTAAAATTTTTCTATATTTGTAAATAGTTTGATATTTTTTCTATTTATAATAAGTTTTATTTACTAATTTTGTACCAAATTAAATAATTACTTAATTAAATGTAAGAGAAATTATTGTAGCCCTTAGTATTATTTAATATATTGTTATATTAATTAATTATTTAATTACTTAAAATAAAAATAAATGAATGTTTGTATATTAAACATTAATTAAATTAAATTTAATTACTAAAATAACTAAATAATATAAATTAAAGGATAATTGTTTTAAATTGCAAAGCAATATTTTCAAGTAAAGCAAATTTTACGGTCTACTAATGTTTATCACTTCTATCCTTGATAGAAAATTACATTGTACTATATTTGTAAATAAGTTGACTTATTTTACTATATTTGAAAATAACCCAACTAATTAGAATATTAATAATTAATAAGTACATTTTATAATAAATAGTTAAAGATAATATAAAATTTTAAGAGTAAATGCATTAGTTGAAATTTATTAAGTCTAAATAATAAATTTATCTTTTTTTAATTAAAAATAATAGTAATTATTAATTGAAATTAATATATTAATATTCCTATTATATCTTTATCGTTCATTTCTCAAGTATAAAAATCTTACTTATATGGACGTTACTGTTTCAACCCTTGTTGACAGATTTTAAAGTTTTTTGAATAATAATATCATTAGTATTAAAAAATAAAATATTGTAATACAAACAAGAATATTAAATGTTTATTTGAAACCAGTGGACAAAACTTATAAAACAATCAACCCCTCAGAGAAATTTTTCACATTTTAATTTGGTCTTAGTTAATTGAGAAATTATTTTAAGTGACAAAATTGTTGAAATTATTTACAAATAATAGTAAAATATCACAGTCTATCGCAGATTGCAATAGATTACTATCTGTGTCTATGATGAAACAGATAGATATCGATAGTAGTTTATTGTAGTTTATCGTAGATAGACTATGATATTTTGTTATATTTGTAAATATTTTGGTTCATTTTTCAACTTTTAAAAACCGTCTTAATTAATAAAGAAAATTTTTCACTTTTTAATTTGGTCTTAATTAACAAGTTAATCTTGCTTGAAAAAGTCTCATGGTTAGGAATAATCTATTCACATGTCAGCTCATGATATGATCAAACATCCACCAACTATAATAATTTTTAACTTTTCGATGTATTATTTCATTCAATTAATTTAATTTCTTTTAACTAAATCATACCAATTGTTGCATAATTTGATCAGAATCCATTATGGTTAATAATGTGACAACCAATTTGGAACATGTCTTAAATTGTACTTTTACCAGAAACAAATTTCAAAAAGTAAAAGGAAAAAAACAAACTAAAGATGTATATATTTTGGGTGTGTTTCTAGTTCTGATAAATGTGTCTTTAAATGCTAAAAGTACTTATTATTATTATTATTATTATTATTATTATTATTATTATTATTATTATTAATCAACCTACAAAACGGAAAACAGATTACAAAATCACATCATGAGAAAATAAGAGAGTGAAAAACTCGCGTAAAAAGAATAGAGAAGAAATCAACTTTGCTCTTTCTGAGCCTTACGTGCAAGAAAGTGTGCCAAAAGGACACCAAACGTGGTTGAAGGAAAGATTTGATGAGGTCAACTAAGGCATTCTAAAGTATATTAACTATCTATAGGCAATCAAATTCTACACAAATATTGTTCCCAACAATAGTCAATTCACCTCGACAAACCATCATAACTTTAAGAACTTTGACCTCTTCATATTTGGAGATTAATTTGAACCCAACAAAGTGAATACAACTCAAATGATTTGGAAGCACCCAACCTACGTCTCTCTAACTAACTTTTCTGACTCCTCAGCTTCCAAATATTAGTCGAAGGTGGGGACCATGCTAGAATTTGTGCCTTAAAGCCTCATAATTAATTTGTCATTTGATAATTATTTAATTTAATTATTTTAATACAATATTAAATTATCCATTATAGCAAAAATCAAATGTATTAGATGTAATCTTGAATAGTATTTGATTGATATACGGATAAATCATGTTCAAGTAAGACCCTAAATGGTTGATGTAGGACTTTTTGGTGTCGCTTCCAAAAGACCCAATCAAATGAAATTTATATTATAATGATCAATATTACCCATACTACTAAGTAGTACAAGTGGCAAAAATAGGTCGATCCATAAGGAATCACATAAATTAATTTCTCAAAGCTAGTTATTTAGTTAAAGTGATAAATGGGAGGGTTTTGTGTGCTTTGGGATTTGAATATGCATGAAAATAGAGTGCAAAGAAAGTAAAGGATAGATGTGCAATCAAACGAAACGTCCGAGCTTAGAGGACATAATCACCCAATGTAATTGTGATCATCGAATTATCAAAGCATGATTTTAACTTCTTATACCTATGCATAGCCTACTTGATTAGAAAAGCTAACTAATGGTCCAAAATATCAAATTAGCCAATTTGATTAGATGAGAAGCATCATAATCAATTTAACTAATCACATCATGCTTTAAGGATTATGCTAGGATAAATTATCAATAGGAAAAGCCTAATTAGAAATTTAATACGGATTCCCCTAGGTCGACAAAGCAATGCTCTTTGTTGTCAACCACAAATCACAAACCTATCTAACCTTTGATTCTTAGAGATTACCTATTGAAAACGCATGATGAAGATACCTACTCACAGTAACTATTGTCACCAACAATATTACAAGATATTTCAGAATGTAAATAGACACATAATAAAATCAAGGAACATAGAAGATTAGTAACCCAATTCGATGCAAAATCACCTACGTCTAACGGGTGGATAGAGGAAAGATATCTTCACTAATAATAATTATAAGCAATTACAACAAAATACTTATCTGTATCACAACTTAACTACAACGTGATTTTTGTATAGCTCAATCACTCAACCAAGTGTCTAGGCTCCCCCTAGAATATAGATTCACTCCCTTAGTAGCTTAGGCTCCCCTTAAGTAGATATATAAGTGAAGAAGAGACTTAGGCTCCCCCTAAGATCAAGACTCCCTCTCGATTACAAACTATATCTTTCCTCTTCAAGTAAAGACTCCTTAACTCATAGTGCTTTGGCTCCCCCTAAGCTTGACAAAAACTTCTCAAAGAATGGTTCAATGATCTTCATAGAGCTTAGAGAAAATCTCCAACTTCACACCATCACAACCTTTAGAGATTGCTGCAACCAATGCTTAGGGCCATGTTTGTTGCAACCTTTAGAGATTGTTGAAAAAAAGAAAAGAAAAAAAAAGGTCTTCAATTGTCTACTTTAGCCGAAGAATTGAAGTTGCATCGAGAAAAAGCCATGTTTACTGACAAAAATTCATGCATGCGGAAAAAAATGTCAGAATAGGTAAAAATTCTTGTAGTGATTTGACTGAACTACAGAGTCATCAAGTAACCCAGAAGACACAACATTTGAAAGCACATCTAAGGAATTCTCTTCTAGACTTGCAGTCACATTTACCTTAATTTTTCTCATTATCTCCCCCACTAATTTCAAGATCAAACTCCTCATGCACAACATTCACAGAAGCCCTAAACCTTTTAGACAACTCACCAGCTTCACAAACACTAGAATTAATTTTTGACCCAACATGCACAGAATCAGACATATTCACTATTAGATTAGCAGTAGAAAGGGACTTACTTGTAGCTTTAAGGGACTGTTTTCGTCTAATTTTATATGGGGTCTTTGCATAGGAGCAATCTCAATCCCGCAACCCACTAGGTCTTCCATAAGAAACACTACTACAACTTCGACTTTTGTTGATGGCAAAAAAAAAAAAAAAAAAAAAAAAAAAAATCAAGAAAGACTTATTTTAATGACCAAAAAACATCAAGAAACTCATATCAATAAAGTTTAATCATCAAGAAAGATAGTTTTCTTGATGGCCAAAAAACTTCAACACAAACGCTATCTTGATGGTTTTGGCCATCAAGGTAAGTTCGGTTGACGTTTTTTGCCCATCAAGTATAGGAGAAAACCATTAAGATAGATACTTTTCTTGATACTTTTTGAACGTCAAAGTAGGTTAATATTGATATTTTTTGTCCATCAAGTGTTTGTAAAAACCATCAAGTTAACCCTTTTTCTTGACGTTTTTTGCCCATCAAGAAAAATGTATGACTGTATGTTTTTATTGACATGTTTTGGCTGTCAATTATTAACCTTTCTTGACCTTTTTTTAGCCATCAACTATAACAATTTGAGGAGAAAAAAAAAAAAAGGATCCGGGTCATTGGGAACCCCCACATGCAACCTGTAATCGACCCCAAGTAAGCTTTATACCTGCAATTTGCATTCACTCTAAACAAGCTGAACCCAAATGTATTTTATACACAAACAATAAATATACCAACTCATTTTATACCTGCAATTTGCAAAACAACTTTACACATCTCCTGCAAACCACCAACTACACAACTCCAATTTTTTTCAATCACACATTACTCCATCAGAATCAGATAATTACACCAGATCATTTCTACTAACACCATCAACTATGCGACTACACAACTTCAACATTGACATAACACCAAAATTCAATCGTAATATCTAAATTATCAGCGTCATACCATCTAATAAAAACATTATAACACAAAATAATGAATCAAATAATTTTCATTAATCAACTAGTAAAATACCTTTACTACAGACAGTTAGTATCTTGAAATCGAAACATATAAAGTCTAATCCTACCAAACATGACATCATATTGCTTGTCCTTAAACCTAACAAAATTGAAACTTTGTCCTTAAACCTAACAATAAACTATGAAATCACAATACTCAAATGTAATGTCCTATAAAGTCATAATATCCAACTCTCACCATGTCTAATGCCAATTAACTGTAAGGTGTTTGTCTCGTTAATTGCAAGTAAACAAATAATATTATATTGATTAAAAACAATTATATTAAGCATAAAAACTATAGTTAAAGAAGATGGTTTAAGCAAATGCATACAACGTCTATAATTATTGTGCTCCTATAAGTTACTATGTCGTGTATGAATTTCATAGTATAGTACCCACACTTCGTACTACCTTGTTGTTTAGCACACTATATATGTACACATATATTTCAATTCATGTTAAACAATCGTTTACTCAAAAGTGTAATATCATTACATCAAAATTAATGGGAACCCAAGTAATAGGTCGAGCTCGTGTACTTGTTCGAGCATAAAACATTCTTATGCCCTTAAACAAAACAAACACACAAAGATATTCGAGTGTTAACATAATTAGTCATAATGTAAAATAAAATTTAATTACTTACGTATTGGCAATACTTTTGACATCCTCACGAACACCATGTCCCATAGAGTCAATTGAATACACTATATTAGTTCGTAAGTTGATGACAATCACTATTCAATGATATCTACATAAAATACATAACTCAATAAATGTAGATAAAACAATATTTATCGATAAAAAAAATATTAAAATACTCATTTTCTAAACTTATCCGGGATTACATGGACATATCAACAATTTATTCTTCATCGAGATCAACCTGTTGCACAAGAATCTAGAGTGTTATTCCTAAGTGCCTGAACCACTTAAAATTTGTGCAGGGTGAATGAATGCATACTCCTCTAAAATACTTAGGTCAGATACGTACGAAAATCTAAGAGCATAACAAAAAAAACTTTTAATATTAGAAATGTTATAATAAATTACTAATATTAATCACTTTACTTAATCGTACATACGCGATATAACCCATTATAACTGAGAGTGTTAATTCCTCCAGCTAACAAAATTGTTTGATACTGTCCTTCATCATGTAGAAATTAAAGTGATATCTAAAAATATGATCATCAATTGGGATATGTAGATATTCATCTTACTCCTCCATGTACTTTAACACAAATCTTATGGCTATTGTCAATTTTGACACATCAATCTTTGGTTCTTTTCGTTCAAAGCAGATAACTCACGAGAATTTTTCTTATGTGGCTATCCAAAAATTGTGAAATTTTAAAATGAACATGCAAATGCAATAATTCATATTTTTTTAAAATAAAATTTATCTTTTCTTCTTTTTCTACAACTACCAATTGCTTTGGCCATGGAACATGCGATCCAATTGTATCGAAAATCCTACAAACACTTCCAACAACAGGTATGGGTAATGTGTAGAGTTGGTGTCATTTACAACTTCAATGAGAACCCGCAGCTCATTCACTCCAAGCGTTACCCTATAAACTACTTTGTTGGACCATTGTCTCTTAAAAATAATGTCTGCTGCCACAATATTATCAACATTTCCAACAGCAAGACTACAAGGTCTCTTCTAAAACGTACATTCAAACGGTCAATCCACTATCAACGTTAAATAATTCATCAACACAACAATTTATAAAACATGTATATACAATTTTTACCTGATTTATCTTCTCCTCATAAATGGGCGATAATATGACTTGTTGTTTTGTAGAAGCTGTATTCTGATCACAATTATGATCATGTGCATTTGGACATTTTTCCTCAACCTTCATTTGAGTATTTAACTCATGCATGCGTTTAGCAATTGAATTATATTGCTCAAAAATCTGTGCTTTCTCTTTTTTCCAATTTGTCTTTGGATCAACATTCATTTGAGTTTTTGTGGGTTATATTGGAATGTGTTTGTGAAAGTAGAATGAGGGTATAATCAACCCACCTACACTTCTTACCCGTCCTCGGTGTTCAAGTGTTCCCAATGTTTGGGTCACATATCATCTAAACAACCTTTTTTGTTTAAACCATCTTTGGATAGTTTATCCTGTATTTTTAGTACATAAACATTTTATTATCAAACAAAATTATAATATTTTACATACACCCATAAACAATCAATAATTAGATAATTACTCACAATTTTCACTGCAACCTCTTCGACATCTTTATTTAATAATTTTCCATTTTTACCTAGTCAAGCATGTTTCCAAACAGTAACTCGATCTGCTTTGGAGATAATTTTCCTTGTTTTTTCTACAAGTACATATCAATAATATGAAGTTTAATAAACATAGCATAATATATTTGGTAACTAATAAATTGTTATCACATAAAACGTACCAACTCCTCACTCAAATTTGCATAACCTTTGCGAGATGTTCTATGATTGTATTTGTATTGTTTTCGTCGCTCTTTCTGCAAATTACTACGTTCCTACAACACACAAACATAACACAAGTTAAATTAAGCAACATATTTGGTTATTCAAATATAAGACAATTTGTAACACTAACTTGGAAATCGTCTAATAGAGCTTGTTTAACAAAAAATTTCCAATGAGTTAGATCAATAGAAGGATACTTAGGTGGTGGAAATTTCAAGCATTCTGACATATCTTTATATGGGTCAATGTGCCTACTCCTCAAACCATTTTTGAAACTTCGGAATGCAATTCCAACTTTTATCAAAACATCCTTCTTAGATTTCGGGTTTATCACAAAAGAATTTTGAAATTTTCAAAATAACATATATATAAACATATGTAAATCCAAACACATCATATTTATTGAATTAAACATCAAAGGCATACATGTTACCTGAATGCTAACAAAATTTTTTTCTTTTAATTCTAATGGCACGTGTTTCTATGAAGCATATGAAATTGGGATGTGGTTCCTCACACAAGTTCTAATGTAACTTACTATCTTAGTGACATTTTTCCCAATCCATTGACCTTGATCATTATACTCAACAACCCACCGATTTGGGATTTTTCTTGATGGCCAATGAACATCAATCTACATGCTTTTCTTGATGAACAATGATCATTAAGAAAGGATTTTCTTGAAAGTTTTTTACCATAAAGAAATCAAAAAATTGGGAATTCACTATTTTGACGTAACTTACGTACTTTTCAATTAAAAAAAAACATTTTTTCTTGATGTACGTGCACATCAAGTTAAATATAAACATTTCTTGATGTTCTAAGACCATCAAAAAATGTAAATTTAAATTAATCATAATTTTAAAACTCTATATTAAAATTCTCTTGATGGTATCTTTCCAGGACCATCAAGAAACCAAAAGACTCGTGCGTCAAGAAAAGCCAAAATTGTAGTAGTGAATTGGATTCAAATAATTATTTTTTTTAAAATTTTGATGAGATTCAAATTAAAGAATCTGTAGAAAAATAAATATTCAAACATAATTTAAATATTTTAAACTATTTAAATATCCACTATTAGTAAAAAACACTTGACATTGCAAAAATGTCAAGAAACACTGTTTTTCTTGTAATGTAAATTTTGAATGGGATATTCATTTTAGACGAACGACCACTCATTTTCTTCATACTTTGTCCTCTATAATTGAGTTGTATTGATCAATATTATAAAAGTTTTTGATCAATTGAAGGCCACAATAATCGTCGATCCATGAACCATCTTCTTTCTCCATGAAAGTTGTAAATTAGGTAATTAACTTGTCAAATTTATGTGATATGAAAAACCTAGACATTGTAAATTAGGAACCCTTTGATGAACTCCTAATAACAAATTCCAAAACCCTCAATTCAATTGATGTCAATTCACAGGAAAAAATTATAATTGGATTACCTTTTGATCGAAGACCAAAAGATACACAGAACTAGTTCCTTACTCAAAGTTCGAGCACTCCACAAGCAAGATGATCAGACTTACTTGAATGTTTTTGACATGCAACTAAATTCAAGAATTGCAAAGAATGGTGGTGCGACTCTGTCATCTACTAGGGAATTTTCATTCAAGAAAACTCTAAAACTCAAAACATCAAAAACAACGTACTGTGTTCCTCTTTTTCCCTTGATAGCACTGAAAACGTGCTATCTAGCTTCGCTTAATTCGAGGTTGTCCTTAGATTTTATATGTTTATTTCATTATTTTGCAGATATTGAGCACTTGTGAGGTAGAACCGGGCGTTAGAGCTGGAATGCGAAGGAAAAGCGGGCCAAAATAGAACTTGATTGTGTCAACTGGGAAAGAGAGAAGCAAAATGATCGAAATGTCCCTGAAGTCACAGTGTAGTGGCGCTTTTTCCTGAGAGCTAGGAATTTGGAGCAAGGCCTTGGTGCCGCAGCACTGTAAGGTAGTTCAAATGGACCTTCGATCATGAACGCACCGCTGTAAGGCAACTCTAGGTTAATTGCCTTAGAGCGCCACAAACGCTTTGATCGTGAACGCGTGAAAATTTCTTGAAACGTCGGTTCTATAAGAGAATCTTCAGTTGCCTAGGTCAAGAGCTCTCCCCACCAGCCAACTCTTGGACGAGTTCTCTCCTCTTTTCTCTCACTTTTTGATTGTTTGATGTACTGAAACAATACCTTGATGTCCATTATGAAGATCATGGGCTAAGGTAACGTTTTCTAGCTTAGGTGTAGAGTAGTTACCCTTATTTTATTACTTGTGAGATTTTGATGATTACAACTTCCTATATTATTGACAATTTCTTCTTAGTTTATAAATGATGCATGATTATATTTCTGCGTATGAGGTGTGATTGATTGTTAAGGTTTAATTTCCTAGATCCTAATACAATTAGCTAGATTTGTATGATGCATTCATCTATTAATTTGGTTGATTTGATCATTTGGACTATATCCTAACGTTCTAGGTTATAAGGTGGCTAAGGTAGACAATATAGGAACAATTTAGATAATTCACGATCAAGTTGCAACTGGGGAAACAACTCTTAAGCCTAAGCTAAATACTCTAATTATTTGAATTTAATTTTCTAAAATTTAAATTCTTGTATTCAATGAAACAACTTCAACCCCCCTGATTACCTTGAACTGTTAGCTTCTTAATTAGGAAATTCTAGTGTCCTTGTGTTCGACTTGATCTTACCACTGCTACTGGTTTTGGTGAGTACGGTAAAATTATTTGGAGCCGGATTGGGAAACGAATTCCGCCTTCCATCCCCTTAAAACCCATCCTACTTAATAAAGGGACTTAAAAAGTCAATTCTACCCCTACAAAAAACCTAAATAAAACATATATGGATCGAATAATAAAAAAAAGAACCCAAAAAAAATAAAGTTTGTTTGCAAAATAAAAATAAAAAACGCAAATTAAAAATTTAATAATTTTTTCAATTGGTTTCATCTTGTAGCATTATTTGAAACCAATTATAGAACTTCTGGTTAGATGTTGCTATTTGAACCTCCTCAATTGATTTCATCTCCATTTGTATGTGAGAATTCAATGCTAATTAACTGTAGCTTTTTGACTCTTGAGCGTGTGATTGGTCCTAAATGTAACACAAGGACGACTTAGTTCATATCATCTTTCCCCTTTTGAAGGACTCGTCCTCGAATCAAGTTCATTACTTGCCGCAAAATGAGTTTAGTAAAAATTATTGAAAGTGACACGCTCACACCATATTTATCTTCAAGATCAATCTAGTAGGCATTGTCATTGATTTTCTTCATCACTTGAAAATGTCCATCTTCACTTAGAATCTCGTTGATGTGGAAACCATTCCTTCCGAAGGTAGACCCAAACTCAATCTCCCTCCTTTAATATCATAGGTTTTCGATGTTGGTTAACCCTCTCAGCTACCTTGGCATTTTGCTTGTCAACTTTCACTGCAAGGTGCACTAATTCCTGCATATTCTCGAATACTTACAATTCAACACGTTCATTCACATCAATATTTAAACCATGAAGAACAATGATACTTGACATTGCAAAAACGTCAAGAAACACTATTTTTCTTGTAGTATGAATTTTGAGTGTTGTAGGCGTTTTAGGTGAATGGTCACTCATTTTCTTCATTCTTCGTCCTCTATAATTGAGTTGCATTGATCAACATTATAAAAGTATTTGATCGATTTAAAGTCACGACAATCTTCCATCCATCAACCATCTTCTTTCTCTATGAAAGTTGTAAATCAGGTAACTTGTCAAATCTATGGAAAGACAAATCACACAATTGTTGACTGTTGGAATACATTTGATCACTCATATCAGTCTAGAAACATTCAAAAGGCCTTAGCTGCTTTGACACTTGTGGATGAAACAAGCCCCAATGTTTGTAGATTTTAGTATCAACTTTTACACGATGGTTTAGTCAGTCCTTAAACTTTGATTTGTAACAATATAAGGTTCTTGTACTTTCAAATTTGTAATAATTTAGTTTTTGAACTTTAGCATGTAATAGTTTAATACTTTCAAATTTGTAACAATTTAGTTAACTTTCTATTTGTAACAAGTTAGACCATATCGTGAAAAATCTCATCAAACTTAATTGTCATGTTTGATTATAGAACAACTTAGTCTTTATAATTTATAAACAAACATGCCCTTAATCAATTTAATCTATCTACACATAAGGAAAAAGTTTCATTAAATCATTGTAATAATATTCTTTATGATAGGGACTCAACCATTCCAAATTGACTAATTAAAGTTCAAGAACTAAATTGTTATAGATTATTACATATTTGGAAGTAGGGGAACTAAATCGCTACAAACAAAAAAAAAAAAAAGTGAACTAAATTGTTATAAATATAATGTTGGAAGGCCAAAAATATTTAAAAACTAATTTCTATCTAATCTCTCAATGCTCTCTCTGGTTTGCAGAGAAAGATGAAGATAACAAGATCGAAGAGCTTACCACTAACCACAAATAGAGAACCAAGAAGAAGATGATACCATCTCAAGAGTTAATTGTTTCTTAATCAAATTTTTTTTATAACAAATCTATAGTCAGCTATTTTTTTGTCCTTTTGTTTTCAATTGAGACGAGCAATTGCTTTTGAAGTGATGTATCTTTTACCTATGGCCAACAACAAGATAATTTCCCATCTTCCCATTTTATTGAAAGGTTGATGTGGATGAATAGTTTTGAAAAAATTATAACTACATAAAAATTCATAGACAAATATTCCAATTAACAAATAAGCAATTCACTATTTTTAAATTTTCTATTATTAATATTAAATTAACACATTGAACTTGTGAAATAGAAATAAAAACAGCAGTCGTAATGATATCCTAGCCCAACAAAGAAAGAAGAAAGTCCCTGTAACTGCCTGATGTCTCAGAATGAACAGCATCATGCAACGTTTTCTTATACTTCTTGTGATATTCTGTCTTTATATACTGCATATCTATCTCAGTCCTTGTCACAATTATTCTTATCAATGTAGAGTCATCTGTTCCCATGCCTTTCATTGCCTTGTGCAAAACCTACAAAATAGTGGGAAGCAAACTCCAACATATTATGTTATGTTATTCTATGCATGTTTAAGAGTGGTTTTTTGAAAGGTGATTTTAACCCAAACGAATGATTGGATTATACAAGTGATTATTATTGAGTGTAAGAAAGTGCTTAAATTGATTCATGACCAAAACTATCTTCCTTTTCAAACTAGGCTTTAGTATATAATAATTTAGTATGTGTACATCAAATTTGATCAAAATTCAGTCCCTACTATGAAAAACCATCGTTAAGATTTAGCTCTAAAAAAAAAAAAAAAACCAATATCAAGATTTAGACTTGTTATATATATAGAGAGAATGATTAAGTTGATTCTACTTTTAAAAACAAAAAGTTAGATTCGAGATAAAATGTGTATCTATATTGTACAAACACTAAGTCTTCGTAGAATAAAATTTGACTCATAGTTATGATGAAAAGTTTTAGAGTAAGAATTTGGAATAATTACATACTAATCTTTAAAGACTTAAATTGTTATAAATTTGAGAGTAGAACAACTAAATTGTTACAAATTAAATTTCAATGACTAAATTAAACTATAATTAAAAATTTAGGGAGGAACCAGATTTTTTAACAAATATGCTAACTGTAATAAGTGCTCCACATAAAAATACACTTAAAAAAAAAAAGCATCAAACATAACTTTAGTAAAATTGTTTAATAATAAATTATATTAATGGTGGGTCACCAATTTAAAAGTGACTAACTTTAGAAAAAAAGAATGTAGGACAATAGGATAATACCTTTGCAAAGTACAACGCTGGATTCTCAGCACAACGCACGATAGTTAGAAGGCCATATTCAAAATAACCGGAAGTTTCACTTTTTATTGCCTGCAAAAATTTATGGGTTTCTCTTCTAAACCTTTATTCAAAGAGTCTGAGTGTAGTTTAATTAGTCAAACATTATATTCTTAAAATAAATAAAATAAAATAAAATAAAATTTTTGTCTTCTAAAATCAACATACTTCAACTAGTTAAGATCTTGTATACATATTTTTTATTAAATTAAAAGTCAAGAGTTCAAATTTCCATCCTTCATATATCCTTGTACTCTAAAAGTCAAAGATAGTTCGAAGAGTTAATAGAATAATAGAAGTATTACATTTTTTGTTATTAAGATTTGAATAATACAATTCTTAGGTAATTGTGTTATGTAGTTATTTTAGGGATAAAAATTAAAAGTAACTCAACATTTTTAAAAAAGTTACAAATATAGCAAAGTTTATCGGTGATAGACTCAATTGTTGATAGGTTCATACTAGTGATATGGTCTATCACTGCTGCTCACCCTCTTCTCTTTTATCTCTTTCTCGTCATATATTCTACTCTCACAAAAATTTCTAGTCGAGTACCATACTCTTTTTCTCTATACTAAAGATTTATCTTAATAAATGTTTTTTTAAATACTAGTAGATCCTACACTAGTTTTAAAAATCATGTTTCATTTGAAAAGCAAATAAATAGAGTTACAAAAAGAAAATTTTTACTATCGCAGTACTGAAAATTTACTCTCTCTCTTCTCTCTTACCACATCTTGAAACATTTTAGAAGTTGCCACTTTGAGGCAGTTTAATAATAAAATATAACACGTGTGTAAGGTATCCCCTATGATATATTCGATTACGATAACAATCAAAATGCCCTAAAAGGCAATACAAACCTCAAGCCTAAAGGTTTGTTTATAGAGAAAACTCTCTGCACAAAAAATCTCTTTTTTATTTTCTCTCTTTTAGAAGGTTTCCACAAACTGATCCATGAGGAAGAATCTGTTGAAGGAGTTGAGATCTGTTTGGGAAATAAGAAAAATCTTCAAAGTTATTTTTCTTCTCCCCTCTTCATTCATGCTTAACTTACTACATTTTAATATATATGTTTTTATTTTTCTATAATGTGAATTCTAAAATAAAATCAAAGCAAAAGTGATCACTCACTTCCATGGCCGGGATTTGATACCTACGCATTTGAATACAAAATTTTGGATTGGTGGTCTATTTGTGGATGGTATGGTGTATTGTGTTGGAGGGTGGTGCCTTGAGAATAAAATAATTCAGTCCAAAAGTGAAGACCCTCTTCTTGGATAAACAAACACATGCTACGCTACCCCTTTAACAATAAAAGGATTCTTTAGAGAATGACATGAACGGATTTAGTTGATCGATCTACTATAACAAAAGATGGTATCAAACAAGGAATAGAAAGAGTTGCCATTCTCTTGAATGGATTGATATTGAATCTCCAAAACAAGAAACAAACTTGTTTGATAGCCCTTTCCGTTTCTTGTTTCTAAATTGTAAGAAAACATTTTCAAAAAATGGTTAAATTTGACAAAGTACAAAAATAGTTTCCGTCATTTTATTTTAGTATTTATTTTAAGAAAATGATTAAGTACAAAGTTGGCTATTTGCCACATTGGTGCCTCTGCTTGTCCCGGAAAGGCTTTTAAGTGGGGGTTAGAATTCTAGATGATTCAAGTTTTTTTTTTTTTTTTTTTTTTTTTTTTTTTTTTTTTTTTTTTTTTTTTTTTTTTTTAGAGATCTAGCATTGAAAAAAAAAAAGAGAGAAAATCATCAACCTAATCCATTGTATACACTACCCACGACAGAGAAAGAGAGAGAAGAACCTGCCAAACTTTGAAGATTGGTCCCTGACCGTTGAAGAGATGGACTGAGTCAACTCGTAAGGTTGAGACTATAGAGACGAGAAGGAAGGTCGGATTTGGATGGAAATGGACTGAATCGACTGATGGAGGGAGACATTCATGAAGGTGACGTCGAGACTCTAATGATGGAGGGAGACAGATTTGGTGGGTGTTGGGCGAGGTCTGTAGATGAAGTGTTGAATGCCTTTACTAACCCTAAATTAGTGTGTGTGTATATATATGCTCTTCTATCTTTTTTCTTAATTAAAAGTGGTTCAGTTCGGTTTCAAAATTAGTTTTCGAAATTGAAATTGTATTGAAACCAGGCCGAACAATACTTTTTGATTTTGTTAATATTTTGATTATGTTCAGTTTAGTTTTTAAAAGCGGTTTGATTTCTACGATTTCAGTGGCCACTCTTGGTCTTCCCTCATACGTGTGAAGCACCAGCCGTCGCAGTCCCTAACCGTGCTGAACGCCATCGTTGTCACCACGAGCGCCATTAAGAGCCGTCAATCTTCAACGACCGTTGAACATCTAATGTCGGCTGATTTCTACCTCTTCCCTCTCTCTTTCTCTCTATTAGACTTTATGGTGCAACATCATTGTCTGTGCTGCCATCGCCAAACTTCCTAAATTTGGGCGTTTGGGGTAAGCTTTGGTTGTTTCTGGGATGATTCTTGGTGGTTGTTAAGTTTTGTTGAGCGAAGTTATGTTTCCCCTTTGTGTAAAGGATGATTTAGGTTCTTTTTGGAGGAAAAGTCGGGTTGTCCAACAACATTAAAATTGTTTCAGTGGTTTTGGAAGGTTTTTTAACATGTAAAACCTTTCGGAGTTGATTTTTTTATTACTTGAATTTGGGTTTATAACCCTTAAATTTTTTGTGTGTATAGGTTAGACCTCTAGTAAGGGATTTTGATTCAATCTTACATCAAGCCATAGCTTGCGTATGTTTTTAATACCTTTGAGATGACTTTGTGCTTTTGGTTAGGCCCTAAAAATGGAGATTGATCTTTCACTCAAATAATGTTGGGACTAATTTGTTGAGGTAAGGGGTTCCCTACAATGGACTTTAGAACTAGATGTTATGCTTGCTACATAACTGATTTTTCACTTAGTGTCAACTAGATATTTGTTGTGATTTGATGTTTGTCTAATATTAATTTGAAAGTGTGTCACGCACATTTGTCGACTGTGTGACGCGTATACTAATGACACGAGCTCAGGACTATCGGGTATGTGTACTCCATTTGTGTGATGTATCTGTATGACCCCGTGGCATATCCCATGAGTCGCCGTGAGTTATGAGCACCATTATGTGTGATATGTTTATGTGACATGTGTCATAACTCACGAGCCATATGGTGCCAAGAGGTTGAGCATATTGACAATTGTGTGACTCCGGTGCGAGGAGTTTGTAGGTGACTTTCAAAGCATTAGGCTCGGTTTTTGCTATTCTTGGCCAAAACCCATGAGATTTCTTTCTATTTCCCATTGCAACGAAGATTACTGCATCATGATTCAAGTTTAGATGACCAGCTAAAGGCCCAAACATTAATTTTTGAGGTTTGTAGGGCCCTTTCTATGGATTGTAAGAGATTTTAATGATTTATTTATGGATATGTAGATTTTTCTTGTTTTCCTTTCCTTGCTTTAACCTATATGCAATGTATGTTCAATTAAGTTTCAAAGCATGTGTTGTATATGTTTGCTACGTATGCCGAGATTTGTAATGATAGCATGCTTAATTTGAGTAGCAAACAAGTCTAGTTATAGTTATGGTTGACTTCTAGCATTAGTAGGGCCATCGGCAATGAAAGATAACAAAACCTAAGAAATGAAAAAGCATCTGGTTAGACAAGACCAAATTAATATAATGTTCTAATCAATCTAAGAACTTAATGCAATTAACTAAGTAGGTTGGATTTGCGTGACATCTATGTAGTTAATTTAGAAAATGACATCTGTGTAGTTAATTTAGAAATTGACATCTGTGTTGGTTTTCTATTAAGGGAGTCTATCCAGCATTAATAAATGGTCAATTAAGTTATATAATTAGATAACCCATGAACTCACTTCATATAACAATCTCGTGCTATTGCTCAATGGTCTATTCATTAACAAAGGTAATCTCGTGCTATTGCCCTCTCTCTTAGTCCATCTTACTTTTCCATACTTTACTTTTCCACATTGAGTTTATCTTGTCAAACCTCCTCCCCCCCTCCCTTTTTTATTGCTTTCCAAAGAGAAATTTACCTTAGAGATTATCTTAGGCTTCTTGTGGTTTATCCCATCCTTGCTACTAAGACTACCAAGTAGTTCAAGTTTAGATTAGTAATTATAAACGTTATTTGATCATTGAAGGCCTTAACAACCTTCGGTCCATTAATCTAATTCAATAATGAAGGCCTAACTAAAATTCAGCAATTCCAGGATGGGAAGAGTTACCACCATTTTTTTCAATCTCACAAAAACTTCCTTGACTTCCCCCATATAGAAAAAACCATTTCTTTTCAGCAATGTGGTTAGGGGAGCAACAATACCACCGTATAGTTGGCCACAAAGTAAGGGTAATACTCGACAAATCCTAAACATTCACACAACTCTTGAATGTGGGTCGAGGGAGGTGATAACGCTTATTTATGAGGCTTATTTAGGCTCTTTAGCTAACCCTATTGTAGAAAAATCAAGTGTTTGTGATGCAAGTCACACCAACAAGTGAAAATTTAGGTAAAAACAAGTATCAAGCATGCTTCTAGTCTATGCTCATGAAATATACGTGATTTGTTGATAATTGAGTCATTTTTTGTTGTTTTAATGTGTTTTGAGGTCATTTTATAGTAAGTATTTAAGATCGAATTAAGCACATGATATAGCTGCATAGTAACCTAGAGGTTGAGCCAAGTGGTGTAGAAGAATGTTCGAAGACAGGTGAAATGAAGCCAGATTGCACCTCAATTGACCAGATTGGCCCCATAATTGTTCCCCTTCGACAGATTACTAAAATCATGGGACTTGATAGATTCTGATTTTCATGTTTGATCTGATTGCCCGATTGTTGCCCAAGTTAAAGGAAAAGGATATCTGAAATACACTCAAATTTTGCATTATTTGCCTTAGATTTAGAATGGTTTTTAATGAGATTTTATAAAATTTGATATGGTTCGATAGTGGTTTTCAAGTTATGTTTGAGATAAAGATTTAGTGTCAAAATGAGATAAAAGGACGTAAATATGCCCAAAGAGGTCAAAACCGAGCAAAGGACCAAAGAATGGAAGAAATGAGGAGAAAACCAAAGAATATAAAAAATGGTGCTACCTCGATGCAATTTCTAGAGAGGCAAAGCGCTACAATAGGTAGTGAAGTGTTGCAATGCTACCAAGAATTGTTGTAACTCTAGGCGAGAAGCGTTGTGGTGCTATAAGAAGCAGCGCACTATGTTGTGATTAGGGTCTAGAGCTCCATGGCGCCAAACTATTTTTATAAAGAAAATTTAAATTTTGGATAACTTTGTCTATCTAATCTAGTGATATCAACGGAGGAACCTCAATCATGCAATATGAACATAAAAAATGAGCCTACATGCTTTCCAAGTTTACACTAACCAAAGAAGAAGAATTATGTGAAGTCAAGTGAAATTTATGAAGAATCAAATTTCATTTATGGAACAAAGAGTTAAAGTTGGACTTCATAACTCAAAGATGGTTACAAAATGATGGTGTTGCTGATTAAAAAGAAATACTTTCAGATTTATTGTATTAATTAAATGTAATTTCAGTTTTTAAGTAATTTTATTTGTTTGATGTTACATTTAGATCATGGCTGATAATAGTCATTAATTATGAGAGATACAACTCTTTAAATGGCTTATAGAATGTCTAGGATTATATTTTGAGATCTATATAATGTCATATAATTGTTCAAACAAGGAGACTTGGAGGAGACTTGGAAAATGTAGTAAAAAAGACCCTGAGCTTTCTTTTAGTCTTGTGTTATGTTTCTTTTGTAATTCTATGGTGTTTAGATTGCATGTTCAGAATCATTCAAGCTTGACTTGATCGATCATGCTTGTGGATTGATTCGAAGATCAATGGTCGATGGGGGCCACAAGCTTTGTTTGATCAGTCGTTTTGTCGATCATCTAAGTAATCCATCGTCTAGCCATTCTTAGGGATTGAGATCATTTTGATTTGGGGTGTTTGAGTTGGAGATCTAAAGGTCTTGTTCGTCAACAAGGTTGTTAAATCCAAATCCTCAATTGTTACTTATCATTTGGTATCAAAGCTTAGGCTCTAGATTGGATATATGTTTTTGTTGTTTTTTTTTTCTTTTTTCTATTTATCTCGTCACATTCTGTCTACTTTATGAAACTCGAAAACAAAGTCTCATATCCATTTGTGTTTTCATGTTTTCGTAAACTTCAAGGTTTTAGATTAGAGTCTTATCTATAACATTTGTTTCTTTGATGTCTTCAAATTCCAGTTCCTTTAGTGTCAAACTTTTGTGTTTTGAAAATCAGTCAATAGAAGAAAAATTGTTATCCCTAAGAGCATTTGTTCTTAAGTTGTTCTTTCTTTCTCAAAAGCATGTTAGATATGAAATATTACAATTGGATCTCATTTCTTTTGGTCATTAATTTCATCGTTTGCTATTCAAACTTATAGGTTGCACTTTGAAAATTTACAAAAGTTGGCCGTTTTACGTTAAATATGGCATTTACAATTTGGCACATTAAATTTTCCAACCATTAGTTAAGAATATAACTCCAAAGTTTCAAATTCCAGTCTATAGATTAATTCTTAAGAGTGTAAATGTCTGCACGAATACTTCAATGTTCCTTTCAAGCAATACTTTTTGATTCGAGGACGAATCTTCTTGAAGAAGGGGAGGATAATATGAATGGAGGAATCTCAATCATGCAATATGAACATCAAGAATGAGGTTACATACTTTCCAAGTTTACACTAACCAAAGAAGACGAATTATGTGAAGTCAAGTAAAATTTATGAAGAATCAAACTTCATTTATAAGAGTTCAAATGGGGTTTCATAACTCAAAAATGGTTACAAAATGATGGGTTGTTGATTAGAATACTTTTGGTTTTATTGTATTAATTAAATGTAATTTCAGTTTTTAAGTAATTTTATTTGTTTGATGCTAATTTAAATCATAGCTGATAATGGTAACTAATTATGAGAGTTACAACTCTTTAAATAGCTTATAGAATGTCTAGGGTTATATTTGAGACATATATAATGTCATGTAATTGTTCAAACAAGGAGACTTGGAAAATGTAGTAAAAATAGTCTTTGAGCTTTTCTTTTAGCCTTGTGCTATGTTTCGTTTACTATTCTATGGTGTTTAGATTGCATGTTCAAAATCAGTCAAGCTTGACTTGATCGATCTTGCTTATGGAGTGATTCGAAGATCAACGTTCGATGGGAGCTGCAAGCTTTGTCCGATCCGTGATTTTGTTGATCATCTAAGTAATCCATCGTCTAGTCATTCTTAGGGGTTGAGATCATCTTGATTGGAGGTGTTTGAGTTTGAGATCTAAAGGTCTTCTTCGTCAACTAGGTTGTTAGATCCAAATCCTTGATTGTTACTTATCATTTAGGGTTTTTGGCCGACCTCCATTTCGTATTTTGGAGTTTTTGAGGCCTAGAGAGAGGGTGTAAAGCAGAGCATACAGTCTTCATGATGCCAGAAAGATCGTTCGAGGGCCAAAACCATCCCAGAGAGACATTGGGAAGTCGGATAACTCTTCTTTCCCTTTTGTATTCTTGAATTCTTTTATGTATTTTGGTATTCTTAATATGGTTCTGTCTATGGAAGCCATGTTAGGCTAAATTTCTCATAGTTCTAGGGGTAAATGAATTCTTAGGTTTAATTGTTGAACACTTTGTTTCTTGAACGTTAATTTGCATTTATGCTTTCTAGCATGACTAGTTATAATGCTTTTGAATGTTTGATCAATGTTTGAATGGTTCTATGATTTAAATTTTGCATTAGCAAGTAGGCTTTAGATTAGATCATCCATACTAGACTATCTTTTGAAAACACAGAAAGTAGTTAGATAACGGTAGAAATTGTTACCGAAGGTTCTTATTGCTTTGCTTAATTATCTAGTTTCAAACGATTAGTAATTAGTAAATTAAGTGAAAGAAAATATTATTTTTTAAAGATTCAATATGGATAAAAGACTTCTAGATCTAGGTGTTGTGTTAATTACTTCAAAAGCAATTGTGTTTAAGGATGCCTTTGATGAAATATATTTCCTAAAACATCTATTTGTTGATAATTTCCATAATTGATCACATTTATTGCTTTCTTAATTTAGTTTAATCTGTTTTCATTGAAGTCGGTCCCCTAAATAAATTTGAAAGAATCTTTGAATAGTGAAGAGAATATCAATCCAATTTCCTGAGGAAAATACTTAGCTTATGCTGTTTTACTATATTGTAACTTGACTTGTGCACTTGCGGTAACACCAAGTGTTTGGTGTCATTGTCGGGGAATTGGTTCTTGATTTTCTTTTATTATTTATGAGATTTGACTAATCTTAATTTAAGGTGTACATTAGTTTATTTTGCTTTTATTTATTTTTGTTTTATTTTTATTTTGCATCTGTATGTGGTTGATTAATTGTGGTGTCTGCATATAATGGATTTCAATAGCTATATGTGGCCTTATGGAGGTTTCAACCAAACCTAAGTCCAACACCACCACCACAACCGTTCAATCATAGTCCTTATCCATGGAGTTATCCCTTATGAGTGTGAAAGCTATGATCCAACCCCAATAGAGGATAAACTTTTCCCTAGAAGATGTACTAAAATAATATATGTTAAAGTATAAGGTGGAGGGGTTTCATTAGAGAGGAGTCAGAGAGGTTGGCTAGGGTAGAAGACACCCTAAACTATATAATTAATCAACTTAGTCTGGTAGTTGATGTGCTTAAAGCCTTGAGTGAGGATAATTCTTCTAATATTACCGAGGTAGGAGAACCTAGAGTTGTATACTTCGATGATGAGGATAGGTCGGAAGGAGGTGAGTTAATTCAAGATAAAGTTTGTGAGATCGAAGGAGAAATTGAGCCTACCTTTTATAAGGAAGCCCAAGAGATTAAGGTTGAGATTGGAAAGCCTAATGTGCCATCTCTAGAGAGTCTTCCCATTAGTGATCTTTCTCTCCCTTATGAACCTTATCAATTAGAGTCAACCAAGGAGGAGGCTTGTGCAGTTGAGGAAGAAATTGTGCCTAATGTTGAGGAAGACATTCAAGTAATGGAAATTGGGCCCAAAAAGTTTTGACTCTCCATCACTAGAAAGTCCCTTATTGTTGATCCTTCTTTCTTTATTTCTCATGATCTTTGTAAATATTTTTCTGATTTTTCTAAGTTTGAGTCTTGTACTTTTTACTTTCCTTATATGAAAAAGAACAAAAATATTTCTTTGCTGTCAAAAGCCCATGAAAAGAGGCTAAACTTTCTAAGCTTAGTAGGTTACATTGATTCAAGCAAGGACATTAAAAAATGAGAGAATTTTTATATACCTTGACATAAAAACTCTGTGTTCGTCTAGCTTAAGATATTAAACTTAGCACTTCTTGGGAGGCAACCCAAGTTTTGTTGCTTTATGGTATTTTAATTATTTTTCATTATTTATGACTTTAGTATTTGGCTTCCATGACATTCCTAATATTTTTCTAGTCTCTCTTATAGGAGCCCTTTAGTAACACAAAGTACTCATTCTGCCAACATGTTTAATGCACCCCTACATGCTCTTAGGCTTGTTTCAGTTTCTGTAAGTGACTGTTCTATTTTTTTATGCATTAGGGATAATGCATCATTCTAAGTTTGCGATGCGAGACATACTTTGTATTTTGTGTTTTCATATCTTACTATGCATGTTATTTTAGAAATTATGGATGTTATGCATGCTAATTTAATGGTTCGAAGTATAGGAATTTTGTTTCAATTTGGTTAAGAAGATATGATATGAAAAGAACAATTTGTATGCTTTTGATGATGGTTGTCAATGAATGTTAGATGATCTGACATGAAAATAGGATAGCATACTATTGCATTGTGATTTATTTAAGTCCCTCTTGGGGTCTCCCATATTTGAGCATGTAATCACTTTGATTTAGAAATGTTAAATGAATAAGGAGTTGATTTGATTGAATTTGGTTGTCACCTCGAAAGGCCACATTAGTTAGAGAGTATCTTTTATGATGGTAATGTTATACTAAGTGAGAGTAAAAGGTTTCATTTGCCTGCGAAAAAAAAAAATTGTGCTGAAAAGAATGAATGACCATAAAAGAATATCATTTAATTAAGTGTTGAAAAAATAAACTTGTATGTGTATGCATGGATAGGGATTCCTTTGTTGTGATCAGTTAGGACACTTGTGAATTGACTAGGTACGAGTCTCTACGGTGAATGTGTGAAATCTAGTGCTCCTAGGTAAAAGAATGCCAACTTAGGACGTCCTTAAAAATGTGTTTCAGGCATCTTAGTAGACATATTACCTTCTTGAGTTTTTTAGATGCTTGATAATTGGTGTATGAGTTAGAGTAGGGGGAAAGTTGGAGAAGCTCTATTAAGTCCAAGGTCAGTTCTTGAGTTTTAAATTGAATGTATCTTGGGCGCGCACACACATGAGGGGTGAAAAGATTTGGCCTTAAATTTTCATGATAAAAGATGTTTTTGAATGTTTATACTTATGGATCTAGTTATTCTTGCTATTAAGGCATGAATGATTTGCATACTTATTGAGAACTTGCCTACAGTATTATTCTACTTTTGCTCGATATTAGCAAAATTCTAAGTTTGGGGTGGTGGGATGCACTCAAATTGTGCATTACTTGTCTTACATTTAGAATGATTTTTAATGAGATTTTATAAGATTTGATATGGTTTGCTAGTGATTCCAAAGTTATGTTTGAAATGAAAATTTAATGTCAAAATGAACTAAAAAAGACACAAATATGCCCAAAGAGGTCAAAATTAAGCAAAGAACCAAAAGAAGGGAAGAAAAGAGGAGAAAAACCAAAGAATATAAAAAATGGTGGCGCCGTGACGTTGGTGTGGCGCTGCTTTGTCACAATTTCTAGAAAGGCAAAGCGTCGCAGTGCCACCAAGAAGCGTTGGCGCTTGTGGTGCTATAAGGAGCGTTGCACTGCATTGCGATTAGGGGTTAGAGTGTCATGGTGCCAGACTATTTTTGTAAAGAAAATATCAATTTTAGAAAAGTTTTTCTATTCAATACAGGGGTATTGGGCTGCCTCCACACAAAATTTTCGAGTTTTTGAGGTCTAGAGAGAGGGTTTAGAGCAGAGCATAGAGTCTTCATGATTCCGAAGTGATTAAGGATCTTTCGAGGGTCAAAACCCTCCCAGAGACACGTTTGGATGGCAAATAACTCTTCTTTCCCTTTTGTATTCTTGAATTCTTCTATGTATTTTGGTATTCTTGCTATAGTTCTATCTATGGATGCCATGTTAGGCTAAACTTCTCATAGTTGTACGGGTAGATGAATTCTTAGGTTTAATTGTTGAACACTTTGCTTCTTGAACATTAATTTTCATTTACACTTTTAGCATGACCATTCTTAATGCTTTTGAATATTTGATCAATGTTTGAATGATTCTATGATTTAAATCTTGCTTTAGCAAGTAGTCTTTAGATTAGATTATGAATGCTAGACTATCGTTTGAAAACACAAAAAAGTAGTTAGATAACAATGGAGATTTTTAATGAAGGTTTTCAATGTCTTGCTTAATCATCTAGTTCTAAGTGATTAGTAATTAGTAATTAAGTGAAAGAAAAGATTATTTTTGAAACATTCAATCCGGATAAAAGACTTCTAGATCTAGTTGTTGTGTTAATTAGGTCAAGAGTCAAGCAATTATGTCTAATGATGCCTTTAATGAAATCAATTCCCTAAAATGTCTTTTTGTTGATAATCTCTACAATTAATCATTTTTATTGCTTTCTTAGTTCAGTTTAATCTGTTTCCATTGAAGACGATCTTCTAAATAAATTTGGAAGAATCTTTGAATAACTAAGAGAATATCAATCTAGTTCCCTGAGGATGATACTCGACTTAAGTTGTTTTCCTATATTATAATTTGACCCGTGCACATGCGGTAACACCAAATTTGAGCATATCAATATCACCTGAAGGCTGATTAAAGATTACTACGTCTATAGATAGAACCTCTACTATCATCAGAAATAATCATCTCAAATCTGAAATCCTCTATCTTAGAATCTCTAGACAAAATTTTAGCACTTCATTTCTATAGCTAGAGGGTGTAGACTTGAAAACCCTTTGTTCGGCACTTACGATTGAAAGATCTCGGTGCAAAGCTTATTTTTCCTTGGAAGAGGTTGAAATATAGCTAGACAAAGACACAATTCCTAAGCTTGCCTTAGTTATTCGATTTTACTTTACTGTTTATGTGGAGATACTTTGCATCCTTTAATTTTTATTATGTTAATAAAGTACATTTCTTTCTCATCTTCTATTTTCTTGTCATCTATTACGGCTAATTTTTTTTTTTTTTTTTTGGGATTCAAAGTATGTGGTAGCCTAATTGACTTTATGCTTAGCTTTATTGAAAAGTTATTCTAATCAATTAGGCGTTCATAACATATCTAATTTCAACATAAAAAACGTTGAATAAAAACAATTTTCAGTAAAGAAGTGTAGGTAAAGTGTCTAGACATATAACTTGATTTTGCCCTAGATATAGAGTAAAAGCCTATGAAATCATTTCAAGTATATTTTTCATTAACTAAGTGTCAAAGCTACCATAGACATGTGTGTTCTTGAACATCCGTGAGAATAGGTTGTTGGCCCAATCCAGAGTGCATGAGATCCATCCGGCTACACTTAGAAGAGTTGCTAGTTGTGGTTGCAGAAAGACCCATCTACAAGGATGGCAGGGGGAAAATGCATGCAATTCATGTGGGTAGAAGCTATTTTGAATCCCCTTCTCTTTATCATTTACTTCTTAATTTCATCTATTACTACTGTTTTCTTTACACTCACAAGCAAAACCCCCTAATCAATCATCTTTTACTTGGTTACCTCTGGGTTGTTTTCCTAGACTCAATTTGCATTCAAATAGAATAGAAGTTTTGGAACCATTCTCCTGAGTTCAATACTCAAAATACTTCTATTTTATATTATTACTTGCTTATGTCTTCGCACTCACTAGAAGGGTATGCACTTATAGCACACAATTTCACAAGATCAACTCCCACCCCTCAACTGATATCAAATACCCTAAATACTCAATTCGTTCCCTGAAAAAACTAACATTTTCCTGCATTTACATCATAAAAAAAGACATGTACTTACGCAAAAATGGTCAGAAAATTTGCTTCATTAACAACTGGAATGCTGATGGGGCATTCATCAAGCCAAAAGGCATCACTATATAAAAACTCATAGTGTCATTTGTGAGTTAGAAAATCCTTTTTTTTTTTTTTTTCACAACTGCTTCATTTACTCTTATTTGATGGTACCCAAATTAAATTGACTGGATTTTTGATCTCTATAACTCATCATTTTACTCTTCTATTACTGAAATAGGGAATCGATTAGGGACAGTCACATTTTTTAGTGCAATGTAATCAACACAAAATCACCTACCCCAATCCTTCTTTTTAACAAGTAATATGAAACTGGACTAGAGTATGGGCTAATACTTGGTTGTATTATCTCCACCTTCAACATGTCTTCTACAATCATTTGTTCTCATTTTTCTTATAGTATGGGTATCAATATGGATGAATGATAGCACCCAAAACAGTGCTACTTTCCTTGGCTTAATTCGAGCTCGTTCCAGGATTTTACGTGTTTATTCTATGATTTTATATGTATTGAGCAACTAAGAGGTAGAATTGACCATTCAAACTCAAACATAATGAAAATGAACCAAAACAGAGCTCTGAAGCATCAACAACTAAGAAATAGGAGAAAGGACCAAAACGCCGCTCAGGCACTGCACTAGGCACCCAACACCCAAGAGCAGTAATCTATGTAGCATCAATACGCTCTAGATTTTGACAAAAAAGATAAGAGATCGCCCGTGCTAGCACTGTAGCACTCGCCTGACATTGCAGTCGGTGCTTCGATTAGGGTAGCGAGTGCCATCTCTTTTATATAAGTGAAATTTAACAAAATTAGGTCATTCTAGCTTTGATTTATGTGCCCTACAAATTATTTTCTCCGTAATTTCTTCAGTCCCAGCCTTAACTCGCTATACTTTTGATTTATTGAACATTGGCGTTGATTTTAGCACATTATGAATGGCTAAGGTAAGTTCCTCTAGCTTAGGGTTAGGATGAAATTTATTTTGGCTTAGTTGAAACACTTGTAATTTTTGTTTGTTGTTGAATTTCTATTGATTCTTCATATATTTCATCATCTTTGCATTGAATTTATGTATGGCTTGATCATCCATTGTGTTTTCTTGCTTAGCTAGGGAATAATTCATTTATTTGTGTTAATCTCATTTGGCCAATATAGGTTAAACATGCTTGTATGTAAATTTTAAATTGTTTAGGACAACTCATTTGCTACATTGCATGATTAATCATTCAAGATTTGAACTAATTAGCAATTTAGGGCTATCTTGGTTGTTAATGAACTTGGAGATTACCTAAGCTTAATGCGGTATTTAATTGATTGGGCCTCTACTTGGAACCAATTAATTAAATATTTAGGCTAATTAAGGAATTGATTAGTTCAATAGGGCGTTAGTTTTGATCTCATAGTCAAGAAAGCGGGTCAAGAATAGAAGTGAGCATGCAATTAATCCCTTGAGTTCAATGATCAACCAAGTCAATGAATGGAATTTGAATTCCTTAAGCTAGGCTTCTATTATTGAAGTCAATTTCAATTACAATTACGTTTTTACAATTATGCACTTTAAATTCTTCACAATAAAAAACTTCCAACCCCCCCCTTGTGACCATTTGAATTCTAGTTAAGGCTAAGATTGTCCTAAGTTCCTTTTGGAGACAACCTGTTCCTATTAGCTACAAACTCGAAAAAGTAGTTTCCAATATTATTTGTTTTAGGTCCTGATAGGCCTTAAAAAAATTGGCGTTGTTGCCAAGGAACCTAGCAACAGTTTAACCAATTCTTGAATTCAATTTTTGTGTGTGTGAGTTTTCTTGTGGTTTATGACCCATTCCTTAGGAAGTCCTAGGCTTCATTATTTTGTAGATATTAATAGGGAGAAGTGGCGAATCCAACAAGAAAGATGGAGAGAGAGACAAGAGACAGAGGAGATCAATCAGACTTGTTAGGAAAATTCCCCCTGAAAAAGAAGAACTAGAAAAGCCTGAAGTTTCCATCAGGAAAGTACTAGATAAAACATTGAGGCAGTTGGCTGAGCCTAAAATGACACAACAACTGTTATGTATTGTCTATCCGAAGACTATTATTCCATTTGAGCTTAAGCCATGACTTATCCATCTACTACCTACTTTCAAAGGGAATGCTGGGGAAGACCCACATAAGCATTTAAAGGAGTTCGATGTGATTTGTGACAATATGAGACTTCATGGAGTCACAGAAGAGCAATTGAACATAAGGGCCTTTCCTTTTTCACTCAAGGATGCGGCTAAAGACTGGTTGTACTACCAGGCTCCTTGGTCGATCACTAACTTCAAAGAAGTGATTTTCTTGAGAAGTATTTTCCTGCCTCTAGAACTAAGAGCATAAGAAAGGAGATCTATTGCAGTCAGATTGCAGGAAAGACACTATTATAGTATTGGGAGAGATTAAGCAACTTTGTGCTAGCTTTTCTTATTACAGGATATCATACCAAAATCTAATTCAATATTTCTATGAAGAGTTGATTCCAGGTGACAGGCGTACGATAGACGTGACAGTGGGTGGTGCACGGATAAACAAAACGCCTATAGAAGCACAAACTCCTATATCAACCATGGTGGAGAACTCCCAATAGTTTGGGACAAGAGCTCCAGAAATCATTGTTCTAAAAACTCCCATGAGGTAAATGAGTTACGATCCCAAATATCTAACTTAACTTCTTTGGTGAAATAGATGGCTCATGCTCAAATTTAACCTCAAGTTCCCATGGAAGTGGCAAATTATGCTGGCCATCAAGGAGGAAGGTCATACGACAGTACTTACAACCCTGGATGGAAAGACCACCCCAATTTCTGTTTGGGAGAAAGGTAACCTGAGTAGCCAAGTAGTCCACTTTTGGCACACTACTGGAGTATATAGTCAAGAGCTTAGCAGAGACTACCTTGAAACTCCAACAGGACACGATCACATACCAGAAGCAAAATTTGGAATTTCAATGAAGTATTTGGGTTTACAGATAAGACTGACAAGAAAGGACGTCAAACCTCAATACTTGAGAGCTCAGTACAGGTTTGTACCAATACCCCATGTCAGTCTAATTTACACATGTTTATACTCCTCCTGCTGCCTTTCCAAGAACATTTCTTAGTCTTGAGAGGAATGATGAAAAGAAAGAAGATGTTGAAACCTTGGATCGGTGAATACGAGCTCCCCGAGATCTCTTAAGAAGAGCAAGATGCGTTGGATTCAAAAGAAAGAAGAGCCTAAAATTGAAAAAGCAGTGACTATTCTACTAGGTAACCTTCCAAAAAAATGTGAGGACCTAAGTATGTTCGCTTTATCGTGTAAAATACGTAAAAAGAAGCTTGATAATGTCATCGTAGATCTAGGAGCTTCTATTGACATCATGCCTGCATCGATCTTTTCTGAACTTAAACTGTTGAATTTGGAGAGTTATGACATTATAGTTCAGTTGACTGATAATTCTCTTACTAAACCTTTATGAGTAGTTAGAGATGTGACTGTGAATTTGGATGGCTTTCCTTTTCCAATTGATTTTTATGTCCTTATTAAACATGAATACCCCTCTCCCTGGCATTCTGTGTTGCTAGGGCGACCCTTCCTTAAAACTGCAAAAGTCAAAATAGATGTGAGTGAAGGTTCTTTATCGATTGAATGTGAAGGAAAACTTTGTGTTCATAATGATGATGCTTTCACTAATCCCTTCTCTTGCAATAAAGTCTTACCTTTATAGGATAGTGGAGCATTTATTTTAGAGATGGATGGGGGCGATGTGCCAATCAATTTTGAGTTAGGGTGATCGAGTAAAATATGGTCGAACAACTGACCTTAAAAATTTGCGCTTCCTAAAGACAACCACGCATCAAAATTTATCGTTTTTCAGTTTTAGTTTAGCTTCTTGTTTTTCTTTTTAGCTTAACTAGGAAAATTTTGCTCTAGAGAATTATCTTTTCTAAGGTTGAAGCTCGATGCGAGCCCAAATTCAGAGGAGTTTCACTATTTCTCTTTAATTTGTTCACTGCTTTTAATTTTGATCTTGATACATGGGGGACAATGTATATTCTAAAAGTTGGGGGTGGTTTGGGTTTAGCTTGCTTTAGGTTGATGTGTATCTAGTAGTCCTTGAGCATCTAAGCTCGAACTTGTGTGATTTTGATTGTTTGTGCCCATTATTATGACCATTGATGATACACACATTTAGGATCTTGCATTTTTGAGATAATGAAGGAAGAAATCAAGAATGATTTTTTAGCCTTTTAAAAAAAATCTTCTGCCTCATGAAAATTTGAGTCTTTTGTCTGCCAATCCTAAGTCTTGCATGCTTAGAGTATCATTATTGAGACTACATTTTTGTTGTCACTCCGAAAAGCCTTAGTGATAGGAGTAGACTCTCCAAAACATCAATTTAGTAATGTGTGCACAAGAAATTAACTAATAAATTTTTTCACTTATATTAGAAAATAGATAGATGAGCAAAAGCTAAAGAAAAAGCAAAAGCAATAAAAATTAAAAAATTTTAAAAAATAAAAAGAGAGAGAAAGAATAAGGAGAGGTTTGGGGTTTGTTGATTGGACCTTGCTACTCCCTTGTGAGCTTTTTATCCTCTAACAATTGAACCTTCTACATGACAACCTCAAGCCCAAATGTGTTCCAACAATCAAAATCTACTTTAAGAACTGGATCTAGCCCATTGATAAAGGTTTAAGGAAAAATCTCATTTGCCAGATGTGATAATGACACAATTGATGTCTTAAAATGAATTTGATATTCTTCCATGATGGTTTCTTGTTTAATTCGGAGGAAACGCCCAACTAACGTTCTTTCTCTCAACGATTGAAAATGATGTAAAAGAAGAACCTTCAAATCTGACCAACCTTGGAAAGGTTCTTATTTTTCCTTTCCACGATACCAGGTTAAAGCTACTCATTCAAAACTTATTAACACATCATACGTTTTTTGTGGTCCGTAACTTTATGGATTTGAAAGTACGTTTCATCAAGAAAAACCACAAATCCATATCACTTCCCCCGAACACCAACATTTCCACCTTTTTTAATTTATTTCGATCCGTGATGAATGCCATATTTGTATGCTTTTACCTTAAAGTTATGGTTAAATCATGTGAAGATTGGGTAAAAATTGAGTTATATTAGCTCCCGAATGGTCCTTATCGAGTCGAAATAAGTTAATGCATATTTAGAAGTCATCTTGGGTGATTCCAGCATGTTTATAAGTGCATTAGACACTATTAAGTGAACTAAACAACTTTGTAATTTTGCAAGAAAACCAGAATTTTGCCTAGATGCGATGGTATCATGATGTGGCTGCATCATGTCCTAAAGTGGGTCAATCCGGATTTTTGCACCAGCTCATTGCTTGATGTTCTTTTGCTCTTGAGTCATTCGTCCACTTCGATTCTGATTCAGATTTCATGGGGCATGAATTTTAGTAAGAACCCAACTGAATGAAATCTATTTGAGGTGCCAAAATTATCAAACAAAGTAAACCAAGTCTTGACCCAAGGATCTGCTTAAAGTTGAATAAATCTTCATCCTCTTATCAAGGACGAGAATACCTCTTAAGATAGGGTCCCATTTGTCTATCCTAACTCAAGAGGCACCACAAGTGAAACTTACATTGAGAAAGGTCGAATCAAACCTAGAGGTGATAAGGAAATAAATGGCAATGACAAGAGATAGAGATAAAAGTCTTCATGAAACATTAAATAAGGTTTCTACCCTTTGTCAAGAGGTACAACCTTCCAAGCTTCAATGTCACCTAAGTGACACAATGAATCTGAAAATTTAGATCCATCCTTTATATATCAATTTATTTCATGTATTTACATTTATGAAGGTTCATGTATGGAGTTGAGGAGTTTTTGGCTGAACCTTGACTACATAAGTGAATTGCTATGTCCTTTCGTGGTGACCTTTCATTTAGTGTAAATAGTGTTGTAATTTTGGTCATTTAACACAAGTGGATGGGCTTTAACTTGGCAAAAGCATTGCACCATTTCTTTCTTCAATTTATTTTGTTGAAAGAAAAATGTCATGTTATCTTGTTAAAGTTAAATTGGAAATTTAAGTTAGCATGCTTGTTGAGTCTTAATGTTGAGAATGTTAAGATATAAATGGATCTCACAAAAGAATATGAGACAAAGACCCTAGACATAGGATGTCCTGTGACCTTAAGGCACATTGTAGGAGTATGAGAATGTATGAAATTATCTAAGTTTTAATTAGCTATAGAAATCTAGACTAATTACTTGGTTTTTAAGGATACTTAAAAAGAAGGTTGAATAGAAGTTGATCTCGGTTCATAGAAGGAAAAGTTAATGTGATTGCAATGTGATTGCAAGGTTTAAGGTCGTTTATGAAAGGGTTGAAACCTGACTTAAACTCCCTGCTTTCTATATTTGTTTATTCTCATTATTTAACCAAACTCACTTGTTTATATCACTACTTGGTTTACATCAGAAAACTCTTACTTTATGAATGAATTTCATGAATAGTCTTATAAGAAAAGGATAATTGAAATACCTTCATCTTACTACTTGTTGATAGTGTATTTGCACTGACCTTGAATTTTCTCATTCTAAGATTAAATTTTAGTGAAAATTTTGTTTTTTTTATTAGAGAAGATTTGGAAAATGGAGAATCTCACATCAGTTAATTTAGAAGTGGGATCTCTCTTTATTAACTCCCCTCTACACCTTTGGATTTTGGTCCAAATGGGGAACCCGAGTTTTAGAAAGAGTGAGGAGATTGGCCAAGTTGGGCTTATTAGAGTCTTCACGCGCGTTGTTGCCATCTGTTTGGGCATGACGGTGAAATAAATAAATATATTTTACAACTGTTTCGACATTTTTTTGCTGAACTTCTTTCTTCCACATATTCGGTTGAGAGTAGTCGTAATTTTCTCCCACGAACATTCACTGGACTATAAATTTTGCTCCCTCTCCTCACTTCAGACTCACTTCTTCTTTTTCATTTCCTCTCCTTCCCCCATCTCTTCTTATATCCCAACTCTTCTCCTCCCACAAAGTCTGATTCTTAAAATTACTTCTTTCAAAAGTTATTTTTTATCACGTTTCCGAGCAAAATATTAGAAGGGTGTTAGAATTATCAACTAGTTTAGGTGCAATTCCGGCTGACTGTTTTTGGCTATTTTATCCTGGAGACGACATGATATTTTGAAGAACTATTTGCACTCTGGCAGAGCCGCAAAACATCTTAAAGAGAGCTAGTTCCGCGACTTAGCCGTTTTTACAAGTTTCTGTTTTGGAGGTTTTGTTCATGTCATTTGTTCCTGACTCCGTGCTGTTATTTGCTATCCATCAAAGTAGCTCTTCCAACACTAAAGCAAGTCATATTTTTCATAATTTGTTCCTCGTTGTTCCCCTCTCTGATGGGAGGAGTCATTTCATTCTGCATTCGTCTCACCACACACTCTTCTATCTCTCTGGTCTTAATGGCAGACGCATCCACAACGTGTGATGACATCAGTTTGGCACTGATGGGCACCATTTTCGTAGCTAAGGTGACCACTGTCTACGTCAACAGTGCCAATCCTTCCTCAATACCAGGGAGCTTTTCAACACCATTGTTTCTAGGCGTTCAATCCGGTTTGCTCCAGCCTATTCGAGAGGGTCGGATACCCACCTACACACATGTATACTACTGACCACAACTCTCACTCCCATACAAAACATTATTATGTGGTCTCCACCCCTTATAATTCACTTACTTTCATGTTCAAGTCCCCTTCTTGCCCCTTCGTGAGTATAAGTATTAGGGGCCTAACAACGTCATTTCTATTTATGTTAAGCTAACTAACACAAAACCCCCCCAAAATACATCGATAACAAAAGTAAGGATCGAAAAGAAAGCGCAAGATTTTGAAACCTAAGACCAGATATGACTGAAACCTAAAGAATTGAAAAAGTAATTACCTTTTTTAAGGAGTTGGTATGTGACTGTTTATAAACATGGCTAACAGCAGCAAGATGAGCAGGGCTTCTTTCACTAAAAATTTGAATAAACTTGTCCTCATCAGTTCCCCATCTCTTCTCTCCTGCCTTATACAAAGCTTTGGCATCTATCTCTACCAAGTTTCTGTCAATTTCTGGGCCTTCATACCTTGGTTTACTAACATAAGCCAATAGCAGCTGCATGCAAAATCAATTCATGAATAATAAAACTCATCTTCCAAACACAATTCAATGGTACAAACCTATTACACAAGCTTTCAAGAGTATTCAACGAATACGTATTTTAGGGATCTATTAAAAACATTTCAAAACACATTTATGCATAGACATAATTGCAAAACTTTGGGTGTCATTTCATAATGCGTCTACATTTATTTTTGGTAATTGGTTTAAATGGCAAAAAAATATTTTTAAGTATAGCAAAATGTCAAATATTTCAAATGAATAGATAGTAACATTTTGCTATTTTAAAAAAAAAATTTTCAATAGTTTTATCATTTAAAATAATTCTCTTATTTTTAATTTAAACTTTTCAAATTAAAACAAAAAAGAACCATTTTCATCAAACATGTTTTTGTTTCTTTTGTCAATAGTAAAAAGAAACAATTACCAAACACATTTTTGTTTTTCTTTATTAAAAAGATAAAACAATAAACAAATAATAAAAAAACGAAAAACGTTATCAGAACGAGTCTTTAATAACCAAACTTATAATTTAACCAATCAAAAGAGTGAACACAAATGAAACAAAGATGTGCTAAAACCCTTATAATTAGTGATGAGAAAGAACATTATTAATTATCAATAATGTTTATGGAAGTGATCATAAAGGCAAGAAATAGAATAGTAAAGAGAGAATATAAATGAAATGAACCTTTTTGTGATCAGCAGAAGTACTTTTTTCAATATCATGTTCAATGTATGATTGAAACATGGACAAGTAAACTTGTCTTAAGTGCTGAATTTGAGTTGATGTACGAGAACATAGTACTTCTGTGGCTCTTCTAAGATGAATACTTTCTCCACATAATGCCTCCTTTACTATTACAGCATCTCGAGTTGCTGGATCATACATCCATAATAAAATTGCTTTCTACAAAAACATTTCACAAAAATAATAAATTTTAAAAAAATACGGGCGATAGTTTCATTCAAAATGACACCAATTAGGACGGTGATAATTTAATGAAGGACAAGGTATCATTCCTTTTCTAAGAGGGATGACATATATATAAACGACCTCAAAATCTAAGTTGTTACTCTAGTGATAATGCCTAGCTAACGTTTGTTTATTTTGAATTTCTAAAATGTATTTTGGAATAATAGGGAAATGGATCATTTTCTTAACATTATAATGTAGTTTTTATATTTTTGATAAATTTTTAAAAGAGAAAAATAACTTTTTGTCCCTATGTCTGGGTCTAGTTTCCATTTGGTCCCTAAGTTTCAAAATGTTACACTTTTATTTCTTAAGTTTTGAGTTTATTGCAATTTAATCCTTAAGTTTTAAAATGTTATAATTTTACTCTTGAGATCATTTGTGTTTTGTTTCAATTTAGTTCCTAAGTTTCGAATTTTACGTTTTTAATCTTGGTTTTTAAATAAATACGCACTTTCCGCTTTTGATGTTTATGTAAATTAATTAATTTAAAATAATTATGAAATTAAAATTTGAAATTAATTTTAATACAAATGAAAAGTTAGAATGAAACTTAATTAATTATAATTCTATTATTTTTTAAATTAGTTAATAGACATTAAAACAAAAGATGAAAAGTAAGTATTTAGTGAAAAATTAAGATTAGAAATATAGATCCTAAAATCTAGAAACCAAATTAAAACAAAAAACTCAAATCTTTAGGGTAAAATTGTAACATTTTGAAGTTTGGTTTATTGGTAAAGCTATGTTGGCCACCAACCTAGGATTAAGTGTAACATTTTGAAACTTAAGGACCAAATGACAAGTAAACCCAAAACTTAAGGACCAAAAAGATTTTTTTCCCATCTTAAAAATACCTCATACTACTAGTTGATTTTATACTTCTTCATAGACAATTTAGTTCTCTAGGTTAGAGTATCATTTTATTTTTGTGCATATATTTGAGATTCATTTCATTTTAGTTTTTATACTTTCAAATATATAATTTTAGTCTATGTATTTTCATATATAAAATCATAAATTTAGTTATTTAAAGTTAATTTTTATCAAAATTTGTTAAATAATAACAACAATAATTTTTATGCAATAACAGACATGATGTGAATATATTTTCACAATTTATATAAAAAAATTGCAAACAATCTTTTATTAAAAAAAGAAAAAATCACAATAAACTACCCGTAGGTACTTAATTTTTAAGATATATTGAAAGTAAATGGACCAAAATAAAAACAAAATATGAAGTATTGAAACTAAAATGATATTTTAACCTACGGTAGAATATATGTATATGTATATTCACCTCAAGGTTGCCACTAAGCTCAGATTTCAAGTGTTTGATGAGGTCTTTGTGGTACATGGCTTTATACTCACGATGAATTAGAGAACGTTGTGTTGCATCTCTATGTGCAAGAATATTGACAACTGCAGCAGTGTCACAACCAAAACCTATATGTATGAATATATTGTTAATAAGCCATCAAACATACGAACAATAAATGATTATCAAACACATTTTGTTGGTTAAATTATTGATCATTGAACTTTGATCAAGTATGTATTTATTTGGGTCTTAAGCTTTCAAAAGTATCCAATCGATCCTTGAACTTTAAATTATGTACATAATAAGTCCCTGAAAGTTTATAGGTGTCCTAGCAAATAGCTTTTTTATCTTTAATTTTGTCCTTATAGGCCTATGAGACATTTAAAATTTGCCATAATTAGTTAATCTAATAGAACCCAAAACTTTCAACTTAGTGTTTAGTTGATCAGGGAATTGTAAAAATATTAAATAGATCAAAGACATATTCGATACAAGATTTACAAATTCAAGTATCTATTTGTCAAAAAATTGAAAAGTCGGACTCATATCAACACCTTTTAAAGTTTAAGAGATATGTTTCTTGTTATCAAACCGAACCAAAACATTTCATATTGTAGTTCAATTACTATTAGAGTCGTTTACCCTAAATCCTAAATTAAAATTTGGCCATATAGCCCTTTAGTTGGTACTATTCCCTGTTTTTTAATTTATTTCTTGTTTCTCATTTTCATTTTCTAGATTTTTTTTTTTTTTTTTTGAATTCAATAATATGTGGTGAGGGATTCAAACCTTATATATATATATATACACACATATATATACATATTCATATTTTATACCAATTGAAGTATATCATGTTAGCTTGTTGTTCTGTTATTTAATTAACCAGTTAAAAAAATAACAACAAGCTAACATGAGTATATACTTGTTAAATATTCACAAGAAACAAAGAAAGGAACCCTGTACCAAAGAATGTTATAGATTTCTCTATTATATTTAGTCTAACTTTTAATTAAGATGTTATCATTAATGTAACCCACATACCTTATTTTATCTTTAATATTTTAGGTTCATTATTTTACTCTGGGATAAGAAAAATGTAATTTCTCTAATTAAATATTTTCATCGAAGCTCTTATACAAAGATAAGACTCTAGGTACGTATGAGTATCTCTCTATTTGATCAAGTAAAATTTTCTCTACACAAAGAAGACTTAATCAAGCGCTAAATTAAAGGAAAGTTAGTAGACAAAAATGCAATCTCTTGAGATATGAATATCAGGAACCAAAAATACGTTAGTATAGCTCATATTATTGTTAAAATCATTTTATTCATCTTGACTTTTATATAATAATAATTATGTAACGTTAGGGTTAAAACTTACATCGTCCTCCATTTCCCTCACACTTTTCCTTTCTCCAACAATTTTTTTTCCTTCTTCTCTCTAACATTATTTCATCCAATTCAAGAAATTTGAATCTCTCGTCTCCCATTAGAAAGTAAGAAAATAATAATAATAACAACAACATTTGAAAGAATAAATCATAGTTTTCATTTGCAATTAAATAAACAGATTCCTTTACTATGAATGAAAATTTCTAATTCTTCATCATCTTGGTTCAAACATCAGAAGATCAAACAAAAGCATAAAATTAATTAATTTTCAGAAATTGAAAAAACAAAAAACAAAACCAAAATCTGACCTTTAAAGGCTCGGTGAAGTTGAGCAGCATCATCCTGTGGAGAAGTAAGAACAGGTGGAATAATCAATGAAGACATTTTTTTTGTTTTTTGTTTGTTTTTTTTTTTTTTTTTTTTTTTTTGGAACAACAATGGGCTTAATGGGTATGTTTGTTTGTTTGTTTTTTGAGAAAGAAAATGAGAGAAAAAATTGAAACATAAAACAAAGTTGAAGAAGGAATAGAATTTAAGAACAAAAAAAGAAAATTAGAAGCTTTTTTTGTCCTTCTTACTCGGCAACACTTTCTATAGTTGCCCATAATTTTCTCGTCTCTCTCCTTACAAGAATGTTTTGAATCCCTTATTTTAGGGATTTATTTCCAAAGTTACCAGCCTTGGGGGCTAATGCTTCTAAAAGGAGAGAAAGAGGAAAAATAAAAGCTTTGGACTAAGTAAACCCAATGACAATTTTTTTAGTATTTTTCTTTCATGTCTCCTTCCCAGGCTAATCTTATCTTAGCTTTAATGACTAGAATACATCACATGCTATAAAAAAATGTTTTTTTTTTTTTTTTTACAATGATTTTTTAAAATAATTGTTTAAAATGATATATCTGTTCACACGATATTTGAACTAAAATATTTCAACGAAAAAGGAAGTAACTTCATATATATATATATATATATATAAAAGTGCGTGCAGCTGAAAAAAAGACACATTCTTTTTTCTTCTTCCCTTTCTCCGTGAACAACTCTCTCTCTCTCTCTCTCTCCTGTTCTTTCTCTTCGTCAACCCATGCCAGCCTCACGCAACCGCCCCTCCGCCGGTGATTTTGTCCGGTTGTCGTTGCCTGCTCATTCGTGCTGCTCGATAGGTCCCAGTGCCGCCCGAACTCGCACACCACAACCCAGTCCTCGTCCGTCAGACGCGTCTACTGCTGGTCGGTTCCGTCCGCACTAGTCGCCGGACATCCGAAGCTCTGCTGTTTGATTCCCCATTAGGCCGTTGTTCAGCCGCCGTGAGCCGTCCTCGCCGTTCAGCCGTCTCTTGGGGTTTTCACCGGAATCTTGTTTTCGGGTTGGTTTAAAGTTTGGAGGTGTACTGAAGTGCCATCCAGCAGTGTTAGCAATCAATTGTGGTGATTTTGGATTGTGTTGTTAGAGGGGTTGGAAGCCATTTTGGATCAAACTAGGTAAGGTTGATTGAACTTTTGGTTAATTTGTAGTTGGGATTCTCCCTTAGCATTGAAATTAAATTTGATTTATAATTTTAGGGTTTGATTAAGAATTTTACTCAATGACATAAAAGAGTTTGGATCGTTTATTTAATTGGATTTAAATTTGAGGTAAGTGATCCTACTAGTGAAATACCTTAGAGTCGGACAAAAGTTAGATATTTGTTGATATGCATGTTTTTAAGCAGTTTTTTTCTATGCAAGCAAGTATGCCATGTGATGAATTATTAATTATGAATGTTTTGTTACGTACTCAAACTAGTATATGAAACTGATGTACTAGGATCGATTTGTTATGTTGTGATATTATGCATGTTTGTCAAGACTGTTTAGCATAATATTATTTACGAGATTTTATGTGGGACTTACGCATATGTGAATGTTGCATGAAATTATGAGTTGTGGGTGTATCTCTTTTCCTTCCTACAATATGTGACACCACGAAATTGGATGCATATCTAAGGGTTCTAGTGCATGTAATGATGTGCTAGGATTGGTACATGCAAAAGTGACACATATCTAGAGGAATTGGGGTGTACGAAAGTAGTGCACGCCCAATGGGTTGTGTGCATGTGAAAATGATGCATGCCCAAAGGGTTCTGAGATACCGCGAATCTCATGTGCATGAGATTGAAACACGTCCAAAGGAAAGGAGACAGAGTGAGCCAGGAACAAAAATCTTTAGGTCCCACTAGCATGGAGTCTCTGCTTGACCTCAGTAGTGGGGTTACGTTTTTTTTCAGATAAAGGCAAAGACAGACAGGAGTATGACAAGAAGAATCTATGACCCTGCCATTGGGATTAGTTAGGTGCTTATGCGCATGCTTTCATGTTTTTTTCATGTTAAATTTCAGTCTTGACATTTGAATTCAGGATAGTTTTTATATTGTTAGACATTTCCTACAAATTTATAGTTTTGTTTTAAATTTCAGGGGTGTCCCAATCGTAGGTTTTTTTTTTTTTTTAATTTAATAAAAGCTATTTATTTTATAAAATTCTTACGGTTTTAATCAATTTAAGAAAAGAGTTGTTTTGAGTTGTAAACATGCATGAAGTAACGACCTGATGAAGGTGTAGAAAGGAGGAGGGCCATTACACTGATCAATTTAAAAAATTAGGATATAGAATTTGGTTGGTAAGAAGTATAATATTAAAAAATAATTGTTAAAAACCGATATCTGATTATGTGAAAACTGATATTACTAGATTCAATCACCATCAAACTTACCAAACACAAAAATCAATCAGGATTCTTGATCTTGTGTAATCACTTTTAAAAGTCTTAGGTATACAAAAAATTCAATTAAATTCCAAATGCTGGCTCAGCTTTAGTCTTGCACACGTTTAGAAAACATTCTAATATATCCTATTAAAAAAAAAAATTTAAAAAGCTAATATTGGTTGATTACCAAACTTCTGCTAGTGTTTCAATTTTGAGGCAAGTTCTTTTTGTCTCTTGATAATTGACAATAAGGCATTCAGTTGATTAATATTAATGTAAAGTTGTCATTGTTTATCTTTGAGATCTATGCCTCTCGAGGAATTAGCAATGTAAATGCAAAAACATTAAGATCTAAAGCACCTTAATTACATCAATTTTGAAAATTAAGCATGATTGTTCTAAAAAAAATTTTAATTTAAATTTAAAAAAAAAAAAAAAAAAACAAAGACAAGAACATTTACTTGTTGTAGTTCAAAATTGATCCGAAATTCTTCAAGCTGTTGATCACGAACACTTCGTGGACCACCACAAGAGTTTTCCTAGTTATTCTCTGGCCTTAGCACAAATTGTGGGATTCAAATTACGATGAATTTGGAGCAAAAACGTGAATAACATCCAATTTAGGAGAGTTTTGAGTAAGTGGATTTTTCAGCAAAAATTCACTCGGAATCATTAACCACTTCCTTAATTTCTTTCTTCTATTTAAAGAAGAAACCATGCAAATCTTATTTACCATGGCTTTGACACCAAATTTGGTGATTGAGGAAGTGAAATAGGAGGTGGAAGAAGAAGGAGAAGAATGCCATGCAAGAGACCCACCTCCTACTTCCATGCACTAAGTAGGAAAAAACATGAAAAAATCCTATTTTTTATTTTCTCAAAATAAAAGGAGCTTTTATTTATAAATATAATTTCAATAATTATATTTAATTAATTTAAATAATAAATTAATTTAATAATTATATTAAATTAATAATTTTTCCACTTTTCCCAGAAATTTTCAACTCGATAAATCTCTATTCATCTGAATAATATTTAAAGCATATTTAGATGTTACTAGCTCTCCAGTTTCGTCTAATTCGCAATTGAACGAGCAAATTGTAAAATTTGCTCCTCAACTGAATTCGATCATTTATTCTTGATCGTCCTCGAGCACGGTAAAACATGCAATCATGCAGGAATTTAGTTCGCTAAGCTACAATGTTCCCCATTCTAGTTTTAACAGTTAATCACAACCATGCTTTCAATCAATCAGATCATACGAAAGCAATTAATCAATTTGAAACAAGTTTTTAATACGTTTTATCAAATCTAAACATGCACGAATGAATACAAAGCTTAACTACCTCAAGCAAGTCTAAAATAGTCTTATAAAGCCCTCAAATCGTTTTCCCTCTACTCTTGGCTTAGGGATCAGTCATTTAGTCACATAAACTATCAAATGAGTAATGTTTCAATTAGGGCGCCTGGAACCCACATAAAAAATAAAGAGCATTTGTTTTGCCTAGGAGTACTAGCTTTCACACTCCACCTGTAGGGACTCGCACCCACTTTTTTTTTTGTGGGTGTCTTAACTGATCACAGAGGAGACAGCTCTTTTTAGCTCTTATCCATGCACTCACACCACACTTTTGTTTGATCTCCTTTTCTTCCTTTCTTTTTTTCATTTATTTATTTATTTTCACTCAAACTTAGACAGTTTTATTTCTCCTAGTTTTGAATTACTTTTTTTCTAGCAAGGTGACTTCCTAACTGATGGGCCATTCAAGGTGACAACAACCCTATAGGTTGAATACCATTCTAAACAAACAAAGAGTGTATCATGCAAGAAATGATAAAAAAAAAAAAAAAAATCAAAATTTCTTCAAAAATCTAGCAAGCTTTCTATTAACCTAATCTCAAGCCAACATGATCAGACAGAGTGTATCATCAACTAGTCATGGCAGGGAAGCAAGAAACAAGGCAAACAACTCAATCAAGGAAGCAAGCACTACCAAATACTCCACCCCCAACTTTTAAAAGATGCATTGTCCTTAATGCATAAAAGAAAACATAAAGGACAAGAAAGGGAAACATAAAATCTTCCTTGATATTGATGAGCACGAGGGAGGGCCACAACGATGGGTGATCAACCTGCAAAAGAAACAGATAAAGAACCTATCACTACAAAAAATCCAGCTATCCTAAAAAGAAGCTGAGCCAAACTAACCTAGAAAAATAAAGCTAGAAAGCAAAGGAAACCTAAAGAAGGGCACTAGAAGCGAAAGAGGATCTAAGAATCAGAGCCAGGGGAATGTGGCCTAGGAAGGTGAGGGACAAAACCAATATGAGCGAAGCAGAGATCTTGCCTATCCATGACATACCGGACATCTCTATGGAGACATTGAAGCTTAGTTGCATTCTGAGTGCTAACCCTCTCAATACAGTCCAGCTGACTCTTCTCTCTATCTCCTTGGGCCTCATCTATAACTGCTGCCTCATGGCCCCCATGCTGACCATCACCTACATCATCCTCATGTGCCTCCTCTTGGTCTAGGTGACCTCGGAAGGCGGTGATGGAAGTCCTATCAAAGATAGACTTAGGTCTTATTCTCTCTTCCCCTCGATCTATTTCAACCTCAGCCCTTCTATAGAGCTCTGTGATCAAGGACGAGTGTCCAAGACCACCAGTGGTCAACCCTTTAGTAGTCCGTCGAATCAATGCACGTATGACCTGCCCAAGATCAACTGAGAGGCCAACGCACAAGGCATAGAGTAACAGAGCTCTTTTCCTATTGACGTCTTCTAAGCGTGTCACAGGCATAAACCTAGCACAAATAAAAGCGTGCCAAATCTGACTAGAAACAGAAAGGTCGGTCCCTCTTATCCTAATCGACGCCTTTCATTTGACCACCCATCGCGTCTCGGGCCCACTTAGGGTCTCAGCAATAGTGTCATAGTCGATTTTGCTATAAGAAAACTCGGGAGTACTCGTCTTTATGGATGCTAGATAGGTGGAATAAACTATTTATGACGGAAGGGGAGAAAGATACTGACTAACCTCTAACACAAGACTCATCGGACTCCTCAACTATATTGTAGTAAAATACCCTCACTACAGGAACTATGACCACATCAGGCTGTTGAACCAATAATTCCCACCCACGACGCTGAAAATTTCAGCCGAGATTTGGAGGAAGAAATCAACCTCGAGCCTGAGCCCTCGCTCAGGAATAATAGCTTTGGCCACCATGGTACTAGCATGAACTTATTTGAGGTAGCAAGCGATACGAACCTAGACCTATTGTGTGATGGCTCATCCTAGTCTCTAGTGGAACTAGATGCTACACCCTTACCCTTGCTTTTCTTAGGTGCCATAAGATAAGACTCTTAGAACACAATGCTAGGTTACCTAAGGAAATTATTGTTGAGATTTGTGCCCTAAAGCCTCGTAATTGATTAGTTAATTTAATTATTAATTATGGAATATTAATTTATCCATTAATGGAAAAATTGAAGGTAAGCATGAAGTCTTGAACATGTATGTCGTTGACATACAGGTGGATCATGTTCAAGGAATAACCTAAAGGTCTATAGTATATGGATAAGGTTAGGTATCTTATCCTAGTTACACTATGGATTCGGCTCACTTTGTAATAATTACAAATGGTTTGATCCAAATCATTCCTGTGGAGACATGTGAGTGAGGGTATCCTATATAAAGAGTTTGTATAAGACCGGACCGCGAAATATTTAATCTCTCTTTGTAAATCCGTTAATTGATGAGATTAATATTTCATAGGAAAATCATGTGCGACTCGATCTTAATCCTGAGTGACTCATGAACTCCTATCTGTGAGGTCGGTCATTTGATTTACATGGGTGAGAATGACCCGAGTTGCCAAATCAATAAGCCTACCATTTTGGGGATTTGACTAAATGGAGAGCTGGGGACATAACTTCACAAAATGAAATTCACTCTTTCCCAAATAGGGTAAGTAGATGAGTAGTTCCCTTAAGTGCTAATTTCGGGACTTGAACAAGGGGCCCCACTCTCTCCCTGGCTCGAGAGGGACTTAGTTTATGGTTGGATCATAAACAAATTGTTCATTAGAGAAATTAATGGTACTTAAGGATAAGAGGTAATTACAGGGGTAGAACGGACATTTGACCTAACTGTAATTATGAACAACTCGTGAAGGATCGACTTGCTTATATCGATTACATCCATGGACACAACTTGTTCTACCATTCATAAGAGTTCAACTATAGGTCTATAGTAGTTTGCCCTGTAGTTAATGAATGAAGGTTAAATTAATTAAAGAGTTTAATTAATTAATCTTGAATCATTGAAAGCTTATAATTTGTAGGTCCATAAGGTCCCCTTGCTGCTAGCTCACCACGGACTAACAAGGATCAATTATGTTAAAAGAAGAATTTAAATGTTCAAATTTATGAGGGAAAATATTAATTATATTGGATACAATTAACATAATTTATTATAAAGTTTATTTGAATAAGATTCAAACAATAACTTTATAATATGGAGAATTAATTTATTTGAATATGATTCAAATAATTAATTATTTATTTGGATGAAATCCATATAAATAAATAGAGGGAGAATTAATTAATTAATTTGAATTAGATTCAAATAACTAATTATTTAATTTGGATGAGATTCAAATTAAAGATTTTGCAGAAAATAAATATTTAAATAAGATTTAAATATTTTAAACCATTTAATATGAGGTATTATTTGGATAAATATTTATTAATTTTGGATATTATTAAATATTTAATTTAAAATCTATGCAGAGGGGTTATCCGTAGGAGTAACCCATAGAGTTTTATAAATAGGGCCCTTGGGAGCTCTTATGGAATACACACTCTCTACAAAAATAATACTTTATAACTCTTCCTCCTAGAAATTCTCTCAATTTTCTACCCACTCAATTTTCTTAGAAAAGTTCTAAAAAAATTCTTCTCATTCTTTCAAGAAGCGGTTCCCACAAACTGGATCCTTGCTAAAGTTATAGCAATGAAGATCTCTTGGAAATGGAAGACTACAAGGAGAAGACTATCGGTTCGAGGAGAAGATTTTTCTTAAATTATGGATCGGCAAAGGTATGTGCTTAACCTTTTATTAATTCTTCGTATTTTTAATTCTTTCAAGAAATCAAACAATGTGATCACATGCTTCCGCCGGGATTCAATTCCGTTCAATTATAGCAAAATCTGACTACCCAAAAATCCGCCCAACAACCACTCCTATCCTACAATCAGAAAAACCCAAAACTTTTTCAAGTCTAAAAAATTTCCTTTCCAAACTTTAACACTTCAATCCCTTTCTCCAACTTTAGCACCACACAATATTTAGGGAAACCACACAAAATCTCAAGCAAAATCAGTAAAGTTGACTAAAAAAAAAACGAAAATCAAGAGATTACCTTTGGATTGGTGAAGACTTCAAATGCCAAGGATGCTACCCAACACGCACAAATGGGCAAAAACACACGGAGAAAACGCTTAAAGGAAGGAAGAAAAATGAAGAAAGCCTTTGGGTTTTGAGAGAAAAGTAAGAAATTTGAGGGAGAGTTTGAAGAATATGGAGAGAAAAGAAGGGAAGCCGAAAAGGGGAAGGAAAACAATCCCCCTCTCACGCAGACATAACTTCTATTAGCAATTTTGTTGCGATAGCTCCACGGCGCTATGCCCTAATATATATTTTTTTTCTTTTTCTTTCTTAACTAAACTAAGTTAACCCTAAATTAAACTAACCTAACTAAGAAAGAGAAATAAAACAAAAGCAATAAATTTTTGTCACCTAGCTCCCTCCAGTAAGGGTAAATTTTTAAGATCGATTGCTCAACCGTGCTCGGCTTTATTTTTTTAAGTGTAGACTGGTAAGGCCAGCGGATAAGCGAGGTCAAAACAATCGAGAGAATCCCCCTTGTGAAAAACCTTCAACTGGTTTCCATTAATCATGAATGATTTGCCAGTCCCCAAACTCTGAATTTTCAGAGCACCATTAAGGTAAACGTCAGTAACACCAAAAGGACCTAACCATTTGGAACGAAGTTTACCTGGCATGAGTTGCAAATGAGAGTTGTGAAGGACTTTCTACCCAACTTCAAACTCTTTTGGTGCTATCATTTTGTCATGGAGGTCTTTCGTCTGTTCCTTGTAGATAAGAGAATTTTCGAACGATTCCAACCTCAATTCCTCGAGCTCTTGAATCTGAAGAAGTATTGCATCACCTGAAATCTTACGATCCCAATTGCATTGTTTGACTGCCCAATAGGCCCAATGTTGGATCTCCACAGGGAGGTGGCAAGCCTTACCATAGATAATCTTATAGGGGGATATTCCTATAGGCGTCTTGAAGGCTGTGCGGTAGGCCCATCAAGCATCATCCAACCTTAGGCTCCAAGTCTTTCCTGCCAGGGTTTACAACTTTCTCCAAAATTGACTTTACCTCCCTATTGGAAACCTTCACTTGCCCATTCGTTTGAGGGTGGTAAGGAGTGGCGATGCAGTGTTGCATGTCATATTTCTTCAAGAGATGCTATCAACTTGTTGCAGAAATGTACTGATCACACGTTGAAACCAAACCTACTAAGTATGTTAGACTTCCACCCATTTGGAAACATAGTCACTACAAGAAAGATATATTTAAATCCACAAAAAGAAAGAAAAGGGCCCATGAAATCTAAGCCTTACACATCATATATCTCACAAACTATCACAAGAACCTGGGGCATTTCATTCCTACGGGGTATTCCTCCAGACTTTTGGCATCTTTCACAAGTTTTACAATAAAAATAGGCATCCCTAAAAAGTTTATTCCAATATAATCCTGAGTCTAATACCTTTTTAGTTGTCCGCTTAGGACTAAAATGCCCCCCACATGCTGTTCATGACAAAAGACTAAAACAGAGAAAAACTCATCATTAGGTACACACGTCCTAACTATCTGGTCAGCACAAAATTTTCAAAGATATGGATTTTCCCAAACAAAGTATTTCGCTTCACTTTTCAGTTTAGCTATCCTATGTCTACTAAGTTCAAAAGGAAGATTACCTGTGACTAGATAATTAACAAGATCAACATACCAGGGGGTCATTGTGATGGCATCAACTTGAAGTAAAGGCTAGTCAGGAAAGTTTCCATCAGAGGGTAAGTAGTCACCCCATTTTACTAATCTGCTCAGATGATTAGCAACAACATTTTAAGAACCCTTCCTATCTTTGATTTCAACATCGAACTCTTGAATAAGCAGTATCCAACAGAGAAGGCATGGTTTGGATTCCTTCTTGTCCATTAGGTAGCGCAATGTTGCATGATCAGAGTATACTGTCACATGTGAGCCAAGAATATAGGATCTAATTTTTTCTAAAGCAAACACAACAAAGAGGAGTTCTTTTTCCGTAGTGGTGTAGTTGTACTGAGTAGGATTCAGGGTCCTCGAAGCATAGTATATGACATGGTGCTTCTTTCCAATTCTTTGCCCAAGCACTGCCCCAACAGCATAATTGCTGGTGTCACACATGATCTCGAAAGGCAGCCCCATGGAAGAGCCTGACTAACCAATGCACTAGTGAAAAGCCTTCTTCAGCACATCAAAGGCTTGCTTGCACTCCTCACTGAAATTAAACTCAACATTCTTCTGAAGCAAAGCAGTCATTGGCAGGACGATCTTGCTGAAATCTTTAATGAACTTGCGATAACAACCTGCATGGCCCAAAAAAGAACGGACATCCGTTATATTGGTTGGGTAAGGGAAGTTAGCAATAACATCAATTTTTGCCTGGTTTACTTCTATTCCTCTGGAAGAGATCACGTGCCCTAGAACAATACCATGATCAGCCATAAAATGACATTTCTCAAAATTAAGCACAAGGTTAGACTTACTGCATTTTCCAAGAACTTTAGATAAATTCAAAAGAAAGTCATCAAAAGACTCACCGTAAATAGTAAAATCATCCATAAATACCTCTATACATTTTTCAATGAACTTCGAGAAAATGCTCATCATACACTCTTGGAAGGTGCCAGGTGAAGGGAATTGAATCCCGGCAGAATGGGAAGGATCCGGTTAGTGGGAACCGCTTCTTAAAATAATAGGAAGAAGAATTTTCTTAGAATTTTTCTAAGAAAATTGGAAGAATTAGTAGAGGAAGATTTTTAGAATAATCGTAGAGATTATTCTTGTAGAGAGTGTGTTCTATGGAGGCTCCCAATGGTCCTATTTATAGAATTTTATAGGTTACTCCTAATCTTATTAGGATGAACCAGAGATTTTAAATCAAATGTTTAACAATATCCAATATTAATAAATATCTACCCAAATAATATCTCATATTAAATAGTTTAAAATATTTAAATCTTATTTAAATATTTATTTTCTGCAAAATCTTTGATTTAGATCTCATCGAAATTAAATAATTAATTATTTAAATCCAATTAAAATCAATTAATTAATTCTCTCTTTATCTATTTTCTGCAGAATCTTTGATTTGAATCTCATCTAAATTAAATAATTAATTATTTGAATCCAATTCAAATTAATTAATTAATTCTCTCTCTATTTATTTTCTGCCGAATCTTTAATTTTGGATATCATCCAAATTAAATAATTAATTATTTGAATCCATTTCAAATTAATTAATTAATTCTCCCTCTATTTATTTATATGGATTTTATCCAAATAATTAATTAATTATTTGAATCATATTCAAGTAAATTAATTCTCCATATTATAAATTTATCATTTGAATCACATTCAAATAAAATTTATAATAAATCATGCAATTAATTGTATATAATATAATTAATATTTTCCTTCATAAATTTTAACATTTCAAACTTTTCTTTCAACATAGTTGATCCTTGTTGGTTCATAGTGAGCTAGTAAGGGGACCTTATAAACCTACAAATCAGAAGCTCCAACGATATGAGATTAATCGACTAAACTCAATTAACCACATTAATCAATATTCGTTAATTGTGGGTACACTCCACTAAAGACCCACAGCTGTATTCTTCTCATTGCAGATATATTTCTGTGTCCATGGATATAGACCAATAATAGCCAATTAGTCATTCACAAGTCTTCGTAACACCAGTTTGGTCAAATTACTGTTTTACCCCTAGGTTACTTCTAAATCCTTAAGTACTAGTGCTCCTCTAATGAACAACCTGTTTATGGTCCAACCATTAAACAGAAATCCCTCTCGTGCCAGTGAGAGGGTAGGGCCCTTTATTCAAGTTCCAAAGATACCACTTAAGGGAACACTTATCTACTTACCCTAAAAATGAGAATGAGTGAATTCTATCTTGTATAATTATGTCCCCAGCTCCTCACTCAGTCTTGGCCCCAAGATGGTAGGCATATTGAGTCGGGAAACAGTCACTCTCAGCCATGCAAATCAAAGGACAATCTCTCGTGGAAAGGAGTTCATAATATACTCAGGATTAAGACTAAATTTCCTAGGTTATCCTATTGAAATAAAAACTTCTACTAGTCAACGGAGTTACATTTAGTGATTACTATCTCGTGGTCCAGTCTTATGCAAACTCATTGCATAGGATACCTCCACTCGTATGTCACCTACACGAATGCATTAAATCATTGCGTTTGTATCAAATACAAAGTGGGTTGTATTCATAGTGTCACCAGGATAAGGTACCCAGCCTTATCCCTATACTATAGACCCTTTAGACTGTATCTTGAACATTGATCTCCATATGTCCCCACACATAATTTAAGACTCATAACACAGCTTAGGATATTAGTTTATTGGATTTAGGGTTATTAAGACAAAACAAAAAAAAACAATCAATAACGCTTATTGAAGTAACACATCGATAACTCTTTATTAATGATTTAATTACGATCAAATTATTACATTTACAATCAACGAGTTTTAGGGCATAAAATCCAACAGTTTAGGGGTTAGATTATTTGAAATAATAATAGGAAAGGTTTCCAACTCTCCCAATTAAGCATATTTAAGGTGCACTGGTAGCTCATTAAGCTCCAACTTGGGTGCCTGCACAATTGAAGGTAGCATTTTCTTAGTCAAATGATTAGACAAAGAATCCATAATTACCGGTTCAAACGTTGACACAGAAGACAACTCGTCAAAGGTATGGTGACAGAAAGTCATCCTCCTCCTCATCATTGTAAACATTCCAAACTACTTCCTGTTCCAAACAGTCAATCACATCAATCTGACACAAAGTAAGAGGACTCTGATTGGGAGCTCTCATAGCATCAAAAATATTAAATTTAACTATTTTCCCATCAAATTCGACAGACAATGTGTCTTCATGTACATCTATCTTAGTTTTAGCTGTTTTCATGAAAGGCCTACCAAGTAAGATGGACGCAGACGAATGTGATGCGCTCCCTTCCATTTTCACAATGTAAAAATCTACAGGAAAAATTAACTCATTGACTTGGACAAGAACGTCCTCTACCACTCCCATAGGATGTATGAATGATCTATCAGCTAGTTGAATTACTACTCCTATTTCATGCAAATCATTCAATTTTAAATCTTGGAACACTGAATAAAGCATTACATTGATGGATGCTCCTAAATCTAGCATGGCCTCTTAATTTTTTTGTTACCAATCACACATGGGAGTGAGAACATACCTAGGTCCTTCTGTTTCTTAGGCATATTTTTCTGTAATATAGCGGAGACAGACTGACTTACCACTACCCTTTCTTTCTCCTTCTTTTACCTTTTCCTAGTACACAGTTCCTTAAAAAAATTTGCATACTTAGGAATCCACCCTTCTAAATGTATCCAGAAGTTCTCGGTCAGCATCGATCTTCTTTGGCTTTGCCAACCTAGAAGGAAAAGGAGCTTTAGGAATAGAAAAATTAATAAAAAAAAAAGGAGGATCAAATTTTACTCCCTTTTTCGACGGGGAAGGTGGTATCCCGAAGTAACTGGTTCAGTAGTCACAGATTCCTCTCTAGATGGAATATTAGAAGGTGTAGCAGGTGATGGAAGCTCTTTGTCACTCCTTAAAAGTTATGGCACTAACATTCTCCATTGGGTTTGCTTCAGGCTGCGAAGGGAGTTTACCTGACTGCTTTTCCAATTTGCTTACAGACGTAGCAAGCTGAGAAATTTGGTTTCCCATTTGTTCCAAGGTTGATTGAAATTTTTTCACCATATCCTCCATTGAAATATTTGAGCTCGAAGAGGCTCCTTTATTATTCTAAAATTGCTCGATTTGTTCTCCCCATCTAAAATTAGGATGGTCTCGCGAACGTAGGTTGTAAGTCTGACTGTAAGGGTCTTGCCATCTATTCTGGCCATTATTATTAAATCCTCCCATGGCATTTACTTCCTGCTGGAAGTTGGGACATACATCCACAGAATGGCCACTCATCTAGTAAATTTGGCACGTCACTGTCGCCTGATTCTTTTCCAATGCCATCTCTTTAACAGTAGCAACTAAGTCAGAAATTTGCCTTTTTAATTCATTTACCTCATTTAAAGATTTGATGTTGACTGAATCTTTGGTTCCAGATTGTTGAGTATTTGCAGCCATGGTAGCAATGAGGTTCTTCACCTTGGAAAGAGTTTTGTTCACCAAAGCTCCTCCCCCTGCAGCATCAATGTTGCTCTTGTCTTGCTGCAACAAATCTTCATAAAAATACTAGATGAGCATCTGATAAAAAATTTGATGGTGGGGAAAACTCCCACAGATTCTCTTGAATCTCTCCCAGTACTCATAAAGTGACTTCCCTTAGTTCTGCCCTATCGAATAAATGTCCTTAATTTTTGCAGCACGGGAAGCTGGGAAAAATTTCTCCAAAAACTGTTTCTTCATCTCACCAAATGTTATAATACTACCAGATGACAGGTAATACAACCAGTCCTTCGTGTCATCTTTCAAATGAGAAGGGAAATACCCTCATGTGGATTTGCTCTTCAGTGACTCCATGTGGTCGCATCTCATCACATACTATGTGGAACTCCTGGAGATGCTTATGTGGGTCTTCACTTGGACGACCATGAAAAGCAGGAAGTAAATTAAACCTGTTTTCAACTCAAAAGTACCTATAGTTTCTAGATATATTATGCACAGTGGTTGGGGGGTTGTTTCAGGTGTCGATGATAGCACCTAAAATGTGCTATCTTCCTCAGCTTAACTCGGGATCATTGTGCTATTTAATGTGTCAATTATGATATTTTGTAGGTTTCGAGCACTTAGCAGGTGGAATGGGGCATTAGCAATAAATTGAAGCTAAAACGAACCAAAACGTGGTTCCATGGCATCAACTGGGAGAGAGAATTCCAAAATGACCAAAATGCCCCCGAAGTCATGGTGCAACGGTGCTTTTTCCCAAGAGTGAACTAGCTGGCTAAGAGCAATAGCACGGTAAAGTTGCATTAGAGCATCGCGATGCTCCAAAAAGTAGTCGTGTACGTTCGCGCGACAATGCCGCGACGCTCCGACGTTTTTTTTTAAATAAGTCATCTCGATTTTTAAGTTAAGGAACCAGCCACTAGCCAACTTCTCTGCTTGATTCTCCTTATTTTCTTCTCCCTTCTCATTATTTCATGTAAAAACCTAATCCTTGGATGTTCGTTTCAATGTATCAAGGCTAAGGTAACTATTTTCCAGCTTAGATATCAGGGATTTTTCCTTGTAATCGATGTTCTCCTGAGGTTTTGAATTGAATTCTTTATATGCACGATTTAATTATGAAGTTTATATTACTATGATCAAATTGTGACATTGGTCTACGCTTTGATTGTTGCTTTGATTGAATTATGACTCGTGACACTTGGTTGTATGCCGATCATAGAAGCAATAGGTTAGGTTAGCTTGCAAACCCAATTTGTTGGTGAGTATTGCTCTAATCAATCTAGGATTAAACCAACAAAACATTTAATCTAGGCCTTTCCAGATGAGTGTTCCACCTAATTTTTCCTAAAACTTAATGCGGTTAGACTTAATACAAATTTTGCATGTCTTTCATCGGTTTGTTTCAATTCTAATTTGTCGATTAGGACAATTTATTTTTGGTCTTTCCAATTAATTGATTAGGTGCCAAGTATAACGAATTTAGTAATGATGAACCAATGGATAAGAACATTGAACAAAGAAAATCCCGTATAACCCAAGCTAAAGTTGTCTCAACTTGAACTTTACTCCATTTTTAATTTCTGCATTTTATTTTATGCAATTTAATTTTTCTTTTAACCAACCTCTCACAAACCCCCTTTGGTTACGTTGAATTGAAAGCTGCCTAATTATGAAATTTAAGGGCTTCCTGTGTTCGACCCAACTTGCCTATTGGTAGTTAAGTTCGGTAAATTTATTTGACACGGAATTAGGCGACGAATTCCATCCGCTATTCGCTAGCTCTCTTAGAGTGCGCTCGCGTTGCTCTCCCATTTCAGGCTCTTAAATAAAATTACTTTCAGTTCTTTGTATGTCTTCAACACTAATTGGGTCAATTTGTGCGACTCGCACTCTTGCTTCCCTTCGAATTCTCCTCTCCTCTCTTTTTATATCTACAAAATACAGCAAACTAGAGTTCCCAGAGGAATGGGCCATGCAACAAAGAGAACACAAGAATGCAAGCAAAGAATAACAGATCTTTTAAAGAGAAAATTTAAGGCTCCCCGGCAACGGCGCCAATTTGGCGAACCGAAAGTTGTCGAAGCTTTCAATTCAGCCAAATAATTCTTTTGTTCTCTACTCTAATTTAGCAGTATTAGTGCAGTAATGGATCGATCCACAGAGAGCCAATTAATTTTCTTCTCCTAAAGTATTTGTTGTTGAGTAACCAGGGGGGTTGTTAAATTCTTTGTTTAATTCTAAAGTAAAGCAATAACAATGAAGAAAAGCAATAGCGAAGGAATCAAGTTACGAAGTATTTGGATCATTCTCAGTATGCTACTCAATAATTGGTTAATCACATACATAAATACTTTGCAATTTTTCTTTAGTTAAACTTAGCCAATCACTTCTAGAAAGGTTAGAAGGAAGTCCTATTCATCAAATGGAGTATTATATTTAGATGAAAGGCATCTTAAACATGCAAACCTATTAGCATTAAGTTCAAAGGTTATTGCTAAGACAAAAAAAATAATTGGAAAGGCCTAATTAAGTGTTTGGTACGAATCTCTCCTAAGTTAGTTAGATGAATGCAATTGGATCAGAATTGTCGAATCAATTTACAACCCTAACTTAACCTTTGTTACTTGATGATCTAGGAACCTAACAATTACATATCAAGTATAGATTTATAACTATCAATTAAACATGCTTGACTAATTTATCAGATAATCTCAAAAAAATTCAATTGAAAAATCAAACAAGGAGAGAATTTAATTAACTATGAAATTGCAAGGCAAAAATTGTTCATAACCTCATGAGATACAAACTAAGAGTTAAACCCAAAAACCCGAGCTAGATGATAGTACCTTAACCTTGATACATGCTTGTACTCAACCAAATAATTGTTCAAGAAATTCTCCTGAAGATGGAAAAGAAGAAAAATGTAGGGAAGATCTCCAAATTCGCATTGAGGATGCGTGCCAATTGATGATGGCTTTCTGACTAGTGGCTAGGGCATTTTATGCCTAAAATTAGATTGGCGTCGTGATGCTATAGGGTAGTGTCGCGGCACTGCAAAATATCTGGAAGCTTCTGGAAAAAGCGCAATGTCGCAGCGCCGTGCTAGCCTGCAATGCATGCACGATGGAAAGTCCGTCAAAATCCGTAGTGTTGCGGCGCTATAGTATAGTGTCGCAACGCTGCCTTCAAATCATAAAACCACGCCTTCTAGAAAAAGCGTAGCACTGGCGTCCTGTTAGAGTCACGGCGCCAAGCTGCTTTACTGCCTCCTTCCTCCATTTTGCTCGATTTGCCTGCTAATCATCTCGTTTAAACCTGAAATGCATGTAAACCACTTGAGGGCTCTAAATGCTCTCGAAACCTGTCTAAATCAAGAAGTAAACTGGTAAAAAGGTAAGAACAATCCCGAATTAAGCAAAGTGAGATAACACATTTTGAGTGCTATCAAACTTTTCAACATACTGTTCTAAGGTTTAGACCATGAGCTAACAAGGGAACCTAATGGACCTACAAATCATGAGCTCAACGATCCGAAACTAATCGGCTAAACTCTTTAACCTAGTTAATTAACAATCGTTAACTACCGGGACACTCCACTATAGCCTACGAGCTGCACTTTCCTCACTATAAATATATTTCTGTCCACTTGATATAACCATGATTAGTAAGTCAATCCTTCACAAGTGGTTTATAATTACAGTTGGGTCAAAATTACTGTTGTACCCCTATAATTACATCTCGTTCCTTAAGTCCCCCTGATGCTCTAATGAACAATTGGTTTGTGGTTTAACCAACAAACTGAGTCCCTCTCGGGCCAATGAGAGGCTGGGACCCCTTGTTCAAGACCCGAGTCAGCACTTAAGGGAACAATTTCTCTACTAACCTTAAATAAGTTAGGAGTGAATTCATCCTGCAAGACTATGTCCCCAGCTATCTATCTGGTCTTATCCCTAATATGTTTGGGCTTATTGAGTTGACAAACTCAGCCACTCTCGCCCATGCAGATTAAAGGATAATCTTAAATAAACAGGAGTTCATAGTTAGCTCAAGATTAAGATCGAGTTACCTAGGCCATCAGGTTGAAATATTCAGTTTTAACATTAAACAGTGATATAAAGTAAAAGTGATTATTTCATAGTTTGGTCTTATACAAACTCATTGCATAGGATGCCCCCATTCACATGTCACTACATGAACGATATAGGATCACTTCATTTGTATCAAATACAAAATGAGTCGCATCCATGGTGTCCCCAAGATAAGGTACCTAGCTTTATCCCTATACTAGATCATTTTGGCTATTACCTAAACTTGATCCACCTTTATATCTACACATAAAGTCTAAGTATTTAACTTATATTCAGGGGTGCTTAGTTTATTGGATTTAATAAATGCAATTCACATATTCAATAACAACTTTATTGAATAAATCTCAATAACAACTTTATTGAAAATAAGTTAAAAAAAAAAAAAGAAATTACAAACTACGAGTTTTAGGACATATGCCCCAATCCAAAGAGTCCCTAATAATAATTCACTAACGTTGAGTATCATTAATGATTTGGTAACAAAAATGGTATGATATATTTCAAAACTTGTATACAACTTCATGAAACATGAAAGAAATAGAACAACCTGTGAGGCCTCCAAATTAAGAACGTGTACAAAGGGAGCCAAAAAGGGATTTCACCCAGACAAGGGATTAGCTCAATGTACTAATTGAGTTAAATTTGAAAAATGTTTCTATTATAATTTTATTTTGTATTTTGGAGAGTTATTAAGTTGCTAGCCTACGAATAGCAACTTGTTTCTTCATTGTAGCATCTCACTTCAAATTGAAGAATTCTCTCATTTCTTTATTTCTTTCTTTTGGTCTTGAGTTGAGTTGAGAGTAAGTATAAAAGAGTTCTACCAAATCCGAGTTGTTCGAGATTGAAATTTTACCGAAGTTAGTCATTGTATCCTACTAAGATGATCGCGCTATCAGAAGCATGTCTCGGTTGCCTATTAATGTCCCCACATTATCTTGAGGTTTTTAGTTATTTTAATTCATAAGCTTTGTTACACCATCTTGCTGATTGAATATTATATATTGAAAGTACTTTGTTTCAAGTTAAGGTATAATCAATTTGTTAGCGTATTTAGTTCACATATATCATTTTTTCCTAACATAATTCATTAATGTTGAGTATCGTTGATAATATGGTAACAAAAATTCTGTGAAATGTTTCTAAAATTGTATACAATTTCATAAAGCAAGAAAGAAATAGAACACCGTATTAGGCCTCCAATTAAGAACGTGTACAAGAGGAGGGGCAAGAAAGGGATTTCACGCAGACAAGGGATTAGCTCGATGTACGAAATCAGGGAAAGTCGAGTATTTAGGCGCTTTCATCTTGAATTTTGTGCTATGGAAGAATGTATTCTTGTGGAGAAATCTCGACCCTCTGGAAAGGCCGGTTTGTTTATTTATTTCATGTTCACTGAAGAACATTCTCCTTGTAATCCATTATTTCAAAGTTGAATAACACAAAGTGAGCTACAATCCTTACACAACCATCGCCAAATACATTTATCCAAAAACATACAAAGGAACAACTGTACAAACTTGAACTTGATACAGTGGACGTTCATACAATCAACTTACGCAGAGCAAATACAATGATTAGAAAAGAAAATTAGAAATCACAAACTAATCACACATGAAGAAGATTTTCAACTTTTAGAATCCTAAATCTTCTTGTTGTAGGGTGCAGTTGTACTCTAATGATCAGGACCCAACAAAGAGAGAAGAAAGTCCCTGTAGCTGCCTGAAGTCTCAGAATGAACTGCTTTGTTCAGTGTTTTCTTGTACTTCTTGTGGTATTCTGCCTTTATATACTGCATATCTATCTCAGCTCTCGACACAATTACTCTTATCAGGGTCAAGTCATCTGTTCCCATTCCCTTCATCGCCTTGTGCAATACCTGCAATTCAACAATTTTCACATTATGTTTACGGTCGTAAACAAGAAGCGAACTTCGACGAATGTATCAATCTATCTTAATTTCAGGGATGACAAGAAAGAGAGTGAGGAGTAAATGGACAATACCTTTGCAAAATAAAACCCAGGATTCTCAGCACACAGCAAAACTGTTAGAAGGCCATGCTCAAAATTCCCAGATGTTTCTTTTTTTATAGCCTGCAAAATGAAATTGGTCTTTTGTTAACATTGAACCTTTATATTCTTAAAGAAAGAAAAAACTTGATCTAGCACCTAATTAATATAACAAAGTACCTCTTTTAAAGAGTGTCCATATGAATGTTTATAAGCATGACTAACAGCAGAGAGATGTGCCCTGCTTCTTTCACTGAAAATCTTTATGAACTTATCTTCATCAGTTCCCAATCTCTTCTCTCCAGCTTTATAGAGAGATTTGGCATCTTTCTCTACCAGAGCTCTATCGACTTCTGGGCCTTCATAGCGCGGTTTACTAATGTAAGCTAATAGCAGCTGAAAATAAATAGTACTCTTTTGTCAGAAAATTACTTTTTTTTCTTTTTTAAGAAAAAGAAATTCAATTTCCAAACATTTGTTTGAAAAAGAAAATCAGAAAATGACACAAAATGAGCAGATTGGTTAAGCTATGCAGAATATAAGAGCTATTAAGAGGAGGAACTGTATAGTTAGTGACTGACAAAAGTGAGGTCTAATATGGATTTAAAAAGAAAATTGATAGAACACAAGTATATTGAAAACCGTGGTAGTTGGACTCTCCCAATCTTGAGATCACTCCCAAGTCCTACATCACTCCCCAAAATATTGTATATCTTCCTCATTCGCCTTCCCCTCTATTTATAACCAACAAGCATAACAAACTCTCTAGCTAATCACGCATATACCCTTAATGCTCTAATAATACCCTAATACCATTCCTATCAAAAATAAAAATTAATAATCTTAGCTTCAACTTTAAGATAGAGCTCAATGCATGTATGACGACGATTAGCTCTAGCCTCCAACTATCATCCCTTTTATCTAACATTTTCCAATTGCACGAAGAGCTATGAGTTTTTATTTTTTTTATTTTTTTCTATAGAACTGTCAGGTTAGTAATACGGACCTCAACTAATCTCAAGGGACAATTGTTTGACCGTACAATATTTGATTCTTGAGAAGCTCATTGGGTGTCAACATCGTAGGTAGGTGTGATTATGTGGGGTTTGAACGCATTGTTCTATAGTCCTTTTATTTTTTCCACATACCTGAGTGTCACTAGGTCAATCTATAATGGTTAGTTACATTTGTCATATAATCCAACTAGGTCAATCTATAATGGTTAGTTACATTTGTCATATAATCCAACTAGGTCAATCTATAATGGTTAGTTACATTTGTCATATAATCCAAGCACCAAAGCGTTTTTCCAAACAATATCTAAAAAAGCTTGAGTTTTATGAGTACACTTAGCATCTAAAATGTCACCATCCCAGTACAAGTACAAATTTCACATACAACACATCAGGCCTACAACCAAGTAAAACAATATCCTCAAAAACTGGTAGACAATAAAGAATAGGGGTAATAAAGTAGGAGAAAGAGTAGGACCTTTTGATGATCACCGGTGGCAGCACGTTCAATGTCACGTTCAAGGGGAGAACGGAACATGGTGAAGTAAATTTGTTTAAAATGCTGAATCTGTGATGGTGTACGGGAACAAATTACTTCAGTGGCAGCTCTAAGAGTACAAGTTTCTCCATATATAGCCTCCTTCACTATAATAGCATCTCTGGTTGCTGGATCATACATCCATAGTAAAATTGCATCCTGCAAGAATTCAATGATGTTCAACAAACATACAGAAAACGAATAGGATAAGATCAGGAATATAAGTGACAAGCAAGAGAGAAAGTTCTATTAATGCATGGTTTTACATTGCATACTTAGTAATAGCTCAGTTATATTATTGCCAAGTTAATAAGCTATTTTGTAATGTGATAAAAAATTAAGTAGGCTCGTGGAATTTTATTAAATATGGACTTAAGGGTAGATACTAGATACCCAGTAATTCTTATTGGGCTTAATTGGAACCAAAAAAAAAACCATAAAAATAGGATGCACGGGCTGTGGTCTTCAAAATACTAAACATGTCTCATTTCTCCTCGTTTACCATGTTTAGGCATAAGGCAACCACGAGAAGGATTTTCTTTTATTACCATTGTCCACCCCTAAAGAGCAACGTCATTTCATGGATCCAAATTAGATCATTCATGCTTAAAGCATCCAAGATAAACTAAATGGTTTAAATACTATTAGCTTTGCTTCATTTTGGCCCTCGTACTTTAAGAATTTGCTTATTTTAGTCTCTATACTTTCAAAATGAATATTTTAGTCTTGTAACTTTAAAGAGTGACCAATTTTATCTATTCATGTTCTTCCTTATGTGATTTTTTTTTCTGATCACAACACACAACACTATAGTCTATGTATTTCTCAAAATGTAGCCATAACTTTATACTAAAGGATTTTCATTGTGTAAAACATGTATTAACATTTTGCAAACAGGGACCACAATGGTTGGCTATTAAAATACAGAATCAAAACAGTCTTCTTAAAAACATAGGGATTATAATGAACAAAAGTTGAAAGCACATGGAAATGAATCTCATACACAAAACTGTGTGAGAGAGAATTACGTAAATAAAAATAGAAATGGGATTCCTGAATTGTAAACCAAGAAAGTCTTCTAAACACACACCTCAACTTTGCCACTAAGCTCAGATTTCAATCGTTTGGTGAGTTCCTCAGAGTATATGGCTCTGTATTCCTGCTGAATGAGAGCTCGCTGTGCTGCATCTCTATGTGCAAGAACATTGATAACTGCAGCAGTATCACATCCAAAACCTGCAAAAATAAAAACAAAAAAATTCAATACCAAAACAAAATTATCACTCAACAGAATCCCATTTCATCTAAACCCTCTACTTTTGGGGAAAACACCTCTTTGGTCCCTAAATTTTTTATATAGTTTCTATTTGTTGGTCCCTGAGTTTTTTAAATGTTACAGTTTTTGTCCTTGAGTTTTGAGCATCAATTCAATTTAATTCCTAAGTTTCAAAAGGTTACAATTTTGCCTTCGAGAATTGAGCTATATTTCAATTTGGGACATAGATTTCAAGATTTGAACTTTTAACCTCTATTTTTTACTAAATACTCATTTTCAATCTTTAATGTTAACGTTTATTAAAATTTAAATTAATTAAGTTTCACTATTTTTTCATCACTATTAAAATTAACTTTAAACTTTCACTTCAAAATTATTTTCAATTAATTAATAAACATTAAAGGTAAAAAACTAAAGTGAACACTTAGTAAAAACTCATGGTTAGTAGTACAAATTTTGAAACCTTTTGACCAAATTGAAATAAAACGACAAGATTGTCGCATTTGAAGCCTACAACTAAATTAAAATCAAATGAACAAACAATTTGAAAGAGACCCAAAAGCTAGGAACTAAAAAGTATTTTACCCACTTTTTCTCTAGCCCCAACGATCAAAACAGGGAAGCTGAACAGAGTCAATTTCAATTTCAAAAAAAAAAAAAAGAAAGAAAGAAAAAAAGAAAAAAGAACCACATAATTGAATTCAAGCAGACACTATTGACCACAAAGATTCTCCCCTTTTTTTCCCACATTTTTCCCCTTTCTTGACTCGATAATCTCCACTAGAATAAAAGTAGAATGCAAACCTCAAATCAGCAAAAAGGAAAAATACATAAGAAATTGCCAGATTGAAGTCGAAATACAGAAGTAAAAGAAAGGGGAATTAGAAAACTGACCTTTGAAGGCGCGGTAAAGTAGGGCAGCATCGTCCCGGGGAGAAGTAAGAAGAGGGGGAATGGTTACGGAAGACATTGGGAAAGAAAATGAGAGGAAAATTTTGAAGGCAAAGTTAAAGATCGGTTATGGGTTTATAAAGGAGAATGATTGGGCGACGGCATTTGATTCAACTTTGACAACTTGCTTTCTACGGACGCTGCCACCAAACGTACATTCTCATTTTGAATCATTCAAAACTTTCTCACTCTTTGTTTATTAGTATTATAGTACACCAATCACTATTGGAAGACAAGTATCACTTTTGAATCTTTGTTTTCATTTTTCATTTTAAAACGTTTTTAATTTTGTATGTAATAAGTTTTATTTATTTATTTTTTTATTTTATTTTAAGAATATGGTTTATAATTGATAATATAAAATTAAATGTTATGTCTAATTCAACTTTAAAATTCAAGTTTATATTTAATTGTAAACGAGTTCAAAACAAATAATATGTTGAATAGGTCGAGGGCGTATTAATACAAAATTATAAAATTTAGGTCTAATTTGATAATTATTCTATTTTTTATTTTTAAAAACTGTATTTATTTTCTCACAATTTTGTACTCATGTTTTTTATATTATGTATATTGACATTAGAGTTTTTAGTCTATTTCAAAAAAACAAAAACATGTTTTCTAAAATTATTTTTTTTAGTTTTTAAATTTTGACAATGATTTTAAAAACAATCATAGACAACAAAACATAGAGAAACAATAAAGGAAAGTGGTGTTTATAGACTCATTAAAAAAAAAAAAAAAAAACTCATTTCCACGGCCAGCTACTGCAAAAAAACTAAAATATATCTCTTTTAGTACACCAATTATAACTTGAATTACACTCATATTGTAAAAACAACTTCATTCCAAATGTCATTTATAATTGGTGTACTAAAAGAGATATGTTTATAATTGTTATAAACTTTAGTAATATTTCATGTGTAGATTTTAGCAACATTTTGGAACATTTTTAATTTTTTTTTGTAAATTCTTTCTTGTATTTTAATTTTGTAATATTTTAAAGGTTTAAATCCTATTTTGGTTCCTCAACTTTGAATCTTGTTCTATTTTGGTCCCTAGAATTTTTAAAATGTTAATTTTAGTTCCTAAACTTTTAAAAAGTTTCTATTTTAGTCCTTACAGTTAAAATTTTGTTAAAACTTAAATGGAAATGTGAGGACATGTATTTTTGAGTGCTAGATGTGTTGAGTAAGATGAATATAAAGTAAAATCCCAACTACCAACGCACCAAATAGTGAACAACAAAAATCTTGAACGAAAAAGTGACTTTCAAGTTATTCCATACAAAATCACTTTACCACCTTATTCAAGATTGAAACCATAAAATTTTTTGCGTGGTTAACTTATTTGGTAGCTTAGTCATCCAAAAATACAAGTCATCTGGCCATTTTATTAAGAAGTTAACAAAAATTTTAATAGCAGGGACCAAAATAAGCATTTAAGAAAAAAGTCTAGGGACTAAAACAGACATTTTAAAAAGTTTAAGACCAAATAGAACAATTTTCAAAGTTTAGGACCAAAAGAGAATTTAAACCTTGTTGATTATTTCCTATTTTGTGAATCTCCATTGTATTTATTGTATTATATTTGTTATATTTATTTTTTCCTTATTTGTAATGGGGTATGTATTCTATTTAAGAAACCCATTTGTCTTAGTGAGTAATAAGAGAAAGAAAATACTTTTTTAGCATGGTATCAGAGCATTAAAAGCTCTAAAAAAACCCTAAAAAATCCATTTTTTGAATCCCTAAAAAAACCCTAAATATTTCTCATGTAGCACTAAAAAACCCTAAATTATTCTCCTCCCACCGCTGCACACCAGATCCGCCGTCGCAGAAGTCTGGCTTTGTCCTTTGCCACCGTCAAATGCTTGAGCAAAGTCATCGATCGTCTTATTCTCTACTGGATGCTTGAGCAAGTGGTCATCGTAACCTCTACTAGACGTCTTGTATCTGTCGTGGGTCAATTAGTTTTTTGTGCATTTCGGTTCACCCTTTCTGGAGTTTGTCAATCATTCACAAGCCACCTTCGCCAGTTGTTCCCATCTCTGCATCAATGGTTGTTGTTGCACTTGTAGTCGCCATCGGTTTTTGGTCTGATTGGAGTTTATTTTTCTTTTCTTTTTCCATATCTGTCTCTCTTTGGGTTTTTTTTTATTTTTTTATTTTTTTATCTACATTTGCAACATGACATACACAAAGTCCACCATTACCAAAGGAATAGATAATCACATCCATTCCAATAGCCCAGCTATTCAAATCACCACCATTCGACTTAATGGGGACAACTTCCTTGGTTGCTCTCTAAGTGGGACGCTGAAAAGTCCATGGTTATGACTTGGCTGGTAAATTCTATGGTTGAAGACATCAACTGTAACTACATGTGAAGCAATTATGGGTTAGTGTGACTCAAATGTATTCTGACTTAGACAACTAGTCATAAGTATTTGAGTTGAATCTTAAATTGAGTGATATACGACAATGAGATAGCTCAATTACTCAATGTTTTCACTCCCTAAAAAGGATTTGGCAAGATCTTGACCTATTTGACACATGTGAGTGGAAGTCTATCGAGGACCAAAAACACTATAGAAAAATTGTCGAAGATGTTCATATTTATAGATTCCTTGTCGGGCTTTATGTTGAGTTTGATGAAATTAGAGGTAGTATACTTGGGAAAACTACTCTTCCAACTGTTAATGATGTTCTTTTGCTAAAGTTCACAAGAAAGAAACTAGCAGGAATGTTATGATTGGCAAAATGACTATTGATTTAGCTGAATGCTCTGCATTGGTGACGGAAAATATTGCTAGTGTTTCCTTGGCACAATCAGGTACTTGTCCCCAAGCCCTTTCTTGTCTCAATTCATCTCCGTGGATTATAGATTCTAGAGTCACATATCGTATGACTAGTTCTTCTTGTTTATTTGATTCATATTCTCCCACGTATTGCAATGAAAAAATTCACATTGTTGATGGTAGCTTCACTAATAGCACCGAAAATGTCTAGCTTCGTTCAATTCGAGGTTGTCCCTAGATTTTATGTGTGTATTTGATTATTTTATAGGTTTCGAGGATTTGTGAGGTAGAACCAGGCGTTAGAGCTAAAATGGAGAAAAAATAGGCCAAAACGGAGCTTAATCACATCAACCGGGAAAAAAGGAAGCAAAATGACCGAAATGCCCCTAAAGTCACAACGTAGCAATGCTATTTCCTAAGAACTAAGAGTTTGGAGCAAGGTCCTAGCGCTATGACACTACCTTATAGTGCTGCGGTGCTCTAATCGTGAACACACGCAAATCTCCATCAACGCTGCTGTCACACCGCGCCCCGAGCCACTCCCCCACAGCCCGAGACGGAGTGTGAGGACAGCAAACACCGATCCTCTTGCGATGCCTACTGTCATAACTTTACCATTCCCGAAAATATCATAAGCAACTTATATAGGCAGAAATAAACTAATTCGTTAATTAAATGTATAATTTATTATTACAACTGTTTAACAAATTCATTTATAGAAAACATGATTCTAGTTCATCTTTTTAGACTGTTGCCTACGGCTAAGTATACATAATTTCTCGCAGACCATAACTCATATTATGAAAATTTAAGTCTATAACCAAAAGCACATGATATCTCGGCAAACCTTAACTTTGTTCAGCAACGGGAACTCGGCTGCTACCTGAAAATAAAAACATAAGAAAAGAATAAGCTTCTACGAAGCCTAGTGAGTGATCAAATAGACTAGGGTTCAAACAACCCTTCACACATATCGAGTTTATGCTCAACCCTTCCGGCATAGCAATTCCTTTGTTTATCCTACTAGCTCCCACGACTCAGCAATCCTGATTGGTCTTTCCCGCTAGCCAACCCGGCTCAGTTAAACGCATCGATTCTGTATCCATTTGCCTCCTATGTTTTCCCCTATGTGCACATAATCTTACCTTTGAGGTTTACGAACTAGGTTCATTAGCCCCCTGACCATCCTCTCGAGTACTTATCGTAGGCTCAAGAACTAGGCTTAAGTTGCCCCCTAACCATTCCACGAGGAAATTCTCTTCACAGGCTCAGAAAAAGGTCTTTCCGACCCTCTGACTATCCTGTGTTGTGCCAAATCCTAATCCCCGTCTTGACTGTCATCATCAATGCCTTCTCAAATTTCTCAGCATTGGAAAATATGACCTAATATTCAACTAGCTCGATATGCAATATATTATCTTTTAGCATGCATATAACCTCATGCTATCATGATCAAATTACATATTACCCAATACCTCACCATAACACGTATAATAACACAACATCATGCTTAAAAATATAAACTTGTGTTATCATCAATTATTTACAAATATTATAATTTAGTTCTCTCGCGGAAAGAAATCAACCACTCACAATGTATGTAGTTTCCAACCTTTAGGGTTTCCTCCTCTTGTTCTGGTTTCCAAATTTTCTAGCTTCTTCTAAGCCTCTTGAAATAAAGAAAAAGCAACTGGGAAACCTCAGAAACCCTAAAATAGCTGTTAAACATTAGAAAACTTCCTTTTGGGCGTAGAGGCTGACCCTTGGACGCAGGGCAACTGTTTTCTTCCTCAAATAGCTTCTGTTGGATGCAAGACTGCCATCCTTGGACGCCTGGGCAGTTGTTGGACGCAGACAACTCTTTCAACGGCAAAGAAATAGCACCTTAGACGCAAGGATCCTCTCTTGTACTTTCTTTCTCTCTTCTCTCACAAGGAATTCTCAGAATTCTTGGTGGTGCGAGAGTTCTTCCACACTTTAGCCCTATTTTTAGAAGTTGGATGGCAAGCCTTTTCAACCAACTTTGTCTCCAAGCTTGACACTTAGCTCTCACATGTCACCTTGCATGATAACCAATCCATGCATCCAAGCACATGTCCCCTCATCTCAATGCATAGGGTCCCTTAAACTGGCAAAAATTTGGCTAACTCCACAAGCCTAGGTTTTCTACCGCAAAATTTTTTTCTAACTTCACAGGCTTGGAATCCAAGTTTATACCCTTACCCTAGTTTCTCTTCTTTATGTCCTTTAAGTAACTAGGTCAAAGGATAGAGTGTCACAACTGCAATGCCAGCTCGATTCTTAAAAGATTACCTAGTTGCCTAGGTTAAGGGAGTTTGATTACCAGCCACTTTTAGCATGAATTTTCCTCCATTTTCTTCTCTTTTCTTCACCTATTTTATTATTAGACGTACCAAAAAATTATCTTGATGTGCACTATGAAGATCATGGGCTGAGGTACTATTATCTAGCTTAGGCTTTTAGAGTGTTTTCCCAATTTTGTGCACTTTGAGGTTTAGATCGTTTATCGTTAAATTCATGTATTGTAACTTGATTCTTCTCAAGTTATAAATGAAGTTTGATTATATTTCTGTGCACGATATGCAATCAATCGCTATGGTTTAACATGAAAAGCGTGACATTAAATTACATGATAATCCAGTGTAGCAATAGGTTAAATCGGCTTGTGAGTTGTAAAATTACCTCAGTGAATATTGTCCAATTAACCTAGAGGAGAATCATATTGAATGGCTAATTAGGCATTTCCTATTAGTAATTCATCTTAGTGAATTCCTTAGTCTTTATGTGGTTAGCCAACTAGCTAGGATGCGTTTCATCTAATTCAATTGGTTAATTCGATAATTAGGACTCTTACCTAGCATGCTAAGTGAGTTGGCTAAGATTAAATAGCATAAGAATTATTTAATGAACTTATGATCAAGTCACAAAATTGAGAACTTAATTTCTAAGATAGGTCTTAATAATTAAATTTAATTTACAATTTATTATTTTTCGCAACTTAGTTTCTTTTGCACACAATCAATAGATCAATTTCAAACTCTGATGGAAGATTTTTCTCTTTGGGCGTCGTTTAATTCCCAAAGAGAAACCATCAAAAGAAATTTATAATATTGAATCCTACTCCTATTATTACAATGACGTAGCAACAGTGGCAAGTCCGGGTCAAACCACAGGGACTGTAGTCTTTATTTCGTTAAGCCAATTTCCTAATTAAAGCGATAAACATAGGGGGTTGGTGTGGACTAGAAATAGGCATAGGCATACAAGGGAAATTAAAAGTGACAGGTAAATGTAACTAGGGATAAGAAAATCAAGTTCTCGAGAGCAATTGGATTCCTATGCAATTTCTATCACTAACTTTTGATTAAACCCATATTTGATTGCTTACACACCGACTTATTTAACTTAATTAAATTCGCCAAACGCATAGGCAACCAACAAATCGAATTAAGGTAAATAAGCGCCCTAATTATCAATTAAAGCTTAAGCTCAATCAAACTACAAGTCTTGGGTCCTAATTGGCTTTGATAGCGGCTAATTAAAACCAAGATCAAGTGCATTAAGCTCAAGAGTTCCAATGCGCGATTAATTAATAGGAAAACCCTAAAGAGTTCCAATGCGCGATGAATTAATAGGAAAACCCTAACTTAATTAACCAATTTTTCATTGAATCTAGGTTAAGCCTATATTCTAAGCCTATGGGCAGCCAATTGATGCGCATTTTCTGTGTTAACCGCAAGTGTACGGGTCAAGTTATAATATAAGACGGTTAAGTCTGAATATCGTTTCACTGAAGATCCAATTGTGAAGGTTTAAGTTACTTCGTTATTCTAGAATTGAATCAATTTTATTTGAGGATTCGATCTTAAGTTGTCATTTTAGAAAAACTAAAAAGGAAAGCAAGTAAATAAGAAACACAAGAGTCAAAGAGAGTTCTAGGGTAATGAATCCTTGTTTACTTCATCATGCAATATTCTAGGGTTCATGGATTTTATTGCAATTCTTATGCTTAAGTCTAAAAATATAAATCCAAGTTATTTTCTCTCAAAAACAACCTTTTCTCATGCAACTCAATTGATTACTAATTTCTTGAAATCAATATAAATTACATGGCATTAAAAATAGTCTTTAGTAACTTTCATTGTTAACCTAACTATTTTCATGAGAGATTAACAACAATTCTTTGTTATAGATCTAGTTAGACATACAATCTTTCGACCATACATCTAACCTAACATTCAAACATGGTCATTCAACAAGAATTTAAGCACAATAATAAGTAAAAGAATAATCATTACAACAAAACCATGAATAGTCTACAATATCAACATAACTTCATAAACAATTCATCAAAACCCTAAAACTAAAGAGTTTAGCCACTCAACTTTAAGCAACATGTTCATAACAATATAAACAAAGAAAGAGTGTAAAGAAAGAGAAACTCTATTGAAAAGAGGCTACTGATTGAGGAAGCACCATCAAGATGTCCTTGATCTTCATGTCGGAATTCGAACAGCACAACGACTCTCTCTCGAACTCTTTTCTCTCTTTCTTGGAGCTAACTCGCTCTTTGGACTCTTTAATGAACTTTCTCTCAATTCTCGTCTTCTTGTGTCTCTTGGTATGTTTAGGGCTACTGGAAACCCTCCAATTTATAGAGTTGGCCGCCCAAAATTCTTTCAAAAAATGTAGAATTTTCAAATATGAAAAGATGGCGCCGGACGCTGATCAATACGCCACTGCGCTGTCCGTCATCAAAGGATGGCGCCGCCGCACTATGCGTCATAATTTCCTACCCTCGGCGCAGCGTTGCAGCGTCGCGATGGAGTTGCTGTGCTAAAGCCAGAGGCCACTCTCGGGAAAAAGCGTCGCGACACTGCCCTATTTTTGGCAAATTTGGATTTTTCTTCACTTTTTCACTAGATTCTTGCTCGGTTTAGATCTTTTGGCTTTCATTTCTAATTTTATTTATTTTGACTTGAAAACCACTAGCAAACACGTGAAATTTAATATAAACTCCCTTAATTTAAGAGAATAGAAAGCATTTTTCAAGCGCTTTCCACCAATACACCTAGCATGCATACGGAAACCTTTGTTACATATCGATCTAAAGCATAGACATGAAGGAGATAGCAACATAATAGCATAAGAAATTAGGCTCTAAAGCACTCTAATTACATCAATTTTGAAGATTAAACATGCTTATTCTAAAAACTGAAAAACATGGGAAAAACACTTACTTGTTATAGCTCAAAATTGAATCAAATTCCTTTGAGTTTCAGATCACAAACACTTTGTGGACAACCACAAGAGTCGTTCTTATTATCCTCAGGCCTTAGAATGGATTGTAGGATCCAAATTGAGTTTAATTTGAAGCAACAAAGTGATCAACACACTGTTTGTTTTTTTATTTCAATTTTGAGTATAGGAGAGTTTCAGCACAAATTAACTAAATTGCTTAACCCATTTCTTCAATTCCTCTCTTTTATTTAAAGAAGAGAACATGTAGATCACATCCCCATGCATGAAGACAACAAATTAGCTGATTAAATCAACCAATTTAGAGGTGGAAGAAGAAGAAGAAGAAGGTGTTTGCATGATGAACACCAGCTACTTCACATGCATAGTGGAGAAATCCATAATCCAATTTTCTAATTGAATTTTGACTTTTTCAATTTCACAAATTGAACTTTGACATTTCAATTTCACAAATTGAATTTTAATTTAAAACTAATTTTCAAAAATCAATTTTAAATAAAATTAATTTAATATATAACTAATTATATTAAATTAATTATTTCTCCACTATTCCCGACAAATTCTAACCGGATACATCTCTATTCATCCTAAAATATTTAAATCACATTTAAATATTTCAAACTCTCCAATTTCATCTAATTCATAATCAAACAAACAAACCATATAAATTGTTGTTCAATTGAATTTGAACATTTCAAATTCACTCAATATATGAAAGGTTTAGTCCATGAGCTAACAAGGGGATCTAATGAACCTACAAATCATGAGCTCCAACAGTTTAAAATTAACTAGCTAAACTTTTTAACCTAGTTAATTAATATTCATTAACTACTGAGACATTCCACTAAAGCCTAGTAATTGCATTCTGCTCACTGTAGATCAACAGCGTCGTTGTGTTGTCCGTCATCAAAGGATCCCGTCGCTGCGCTGTTGGATGGTATTGTCTCACTATGCGTCATAATTTCCTACCCTCGACGTCATGCTGCAATGTTGCGAAGGAGCTGCTGCGCTAAAACCGGAGGCAGCTCTCGGGAAAAAGTGTCAGACGCTGCCCTATTTTTGGCAGATTTGGATTTTTCTTCACTTTTTCACTAGACTCTGGCTTGGTTTTGATCTTTTCGCTTTCATTTCTAATTTTCTTTATTTTGACTTGAAAACCACTAGCCAACACGTGAAATCTAATATAAACTCCCTTAATTATAACTCTCCAATTTCATCTAATTCATAATCAAACGAACAAACCATATAAATTGCTCCTCAATTTAATTTGAACATTTCAAATCCACTTAATAGATTGTTCTATGGTTTAGTTCATGAGCTAACAAGGGGATCTAATGGACCTACAAATCATGAGCTTCAACAGTCTGAAATTAACTATCTAAACTCTTTAACCTAGTTAATTAATATTCATTAACTACCAAGACACTCCACTAAAGCCTATATTTATGTCCACTTGATATAACCATAACAAGTAAGTCGATCCTTCACAAGTTCTTCGTAATTACAACTGGGTCAAAATTATCATTTTACCCTTATAATTACATCTCGTTCCTTAAGTCTCACTCATCCACTAATGAACAATTAGTTTGTGGTCCAACCAACAAACCTAGTCTCTCTCAGGCCAATGAGAGGGTGAAGCCCCTTGTTCAAGTCTCGGAGTCAGTACATAAGGGAACAACTTCTCTACTATCCTTAAATAAGGTAGGAGTGAATTCCATCTTGTAGGACTATGTCCCCAGCTATCTGCCTGATCTTATCCCTAAAATAGGAGGCCTATTGAGTCGGTGAACTGGGGACACTCTCACCTGTGCAGGGTAAAGGATAATCTCAAATAGACAGAAGTTCATAGTTAGCTCAGCATTAAGATCGAGCTAATTAGGTCATTAGGTTAAAATAATCAATTTTAATAGTAAACGGTGTTATAAAGTAAAAGTGATTATTTCATGGTCCGGTCTTATGCAAACTCATTGCGTAGGACACCCCTACTCACATGTCTTCATATGAACGATTTAGGATCATATTGTTTGTATCAAATACAAAGTGGGTTGCATCCATAGTGTCCCCAAGGTAAGGTACCCAGCCTTTATCCATATACTATAGACCGTTTTGGCTATTACCTAAACTTGATTCACTTTTATGTCACCACATAAAGTCTAAGTATTCACTATATAGCGAGGGGTTATTAATTTATTGGATTTAATAAATGCAATTCAGATATTCAATAACAGTTTTACTGAATAAATCGCGATAATAACTTTATTGAGAATAAGTTCCAAAAATTACAAACTACAAGTTTTAGGACAAAAAACCCAACAAGACGAACACGAAGGAAATGCGCAAGCAAAATTGATTAGCCAAGACATACGTTCAAGGGGAGAGGCATCAATCCATTCAAGAAAATACATCTAAATTTACACAAGATTCAAAGAAGAAAAATCATAATATGCAATTTTATATGAAAATGAAGCCTCAAGAAATTATATGGGTTTGCTCTCAAGAACAAGAAACCTACTTACCTTAACATCTTCATAGACAAAGAAATTGAGGAAGAAACCATCCGATCCTTGATTACAACCCAAAATTAAAGAAAAACCTAAGCTGAAAGTGTGGAAAAGAAGAAAAACCAAGCTGGGCGTCTCCTCTTCATCCTCCTTTCTTCTTTCCTCTGGTTTCTATTCATTTCCGCCCTAAAAATTGAAGCTGCTATTTAAATTCGCCTCGGAGCGTCACTACACTTTAGGGAGAAATTAGAGCACCTACTCAGAGCGTAACAACGTTGCACACCTCGCCATTCCATCAAAATTTGGAGTGTAGTTGCGCTCTAGGAGAGTATCGCTGCACTCTTTCCATCTCTAGCATTCTGCCTTTGAGCAAAGCACTGCGCTTGGCAAAGCACAATTACACTCCCAGGGGCATTTTCGTCTTTTTGCTCCAATTTTCGACGAATGCTCCGTTTCGATCTAAATCACATTCGAGATGTCCTGATGGTTTCCTTTCCTTAATTTTCTGTCAAAAACACTAAATAAAGCATTAAATACCTAAGAACTAGCATAATTTAGGTAAAGAGAGATAGTTATTTTCGAGAGCTATCAAACTCCTTCATTGGTTACCCTAGGACTGTAAACACATTAATTGAGAAATTAATAGGTTTCCTGTGTTTAACCTGTCTTACTGCTACTCGGTTTGGTGAGAACAGTTAATTATTTGGGGAGCAGAATTGGGCAAAATTTCATGCCTTCCAAATTGGCATCGTTGCTAGGGACCAAGTAATTTCTTCATTAAAGGGTTTTCAGTTCCTTGTTCATTCTTGTTTTTCTCTTTCTTTTTATGACTCGATCCTCCTAGGATCACAATTCTTTGTTGTACTTTGCAGAGCATGGACGGGAGGAAAGGAGACAAAGAAGAAAAATTCGAGAGCAAAAAGCTAGTGAAGAACAAATCCATGAAGAAGGCACAAAGGCAGAAGAAGAGTTGTCAGAAGAAGAACAACAAAAGATAATGGCGCAGCTTGACAAGTGCACGCTGAGGGACCTCTCGGCCCCTAATGTTGAACAACAACCTTTATGCATCACCTATCCTGCCATGGCAGGTAACTTCAAGCTTAAATCGGGATTAATTCACTTACTTCCTTTTTTTCTAGGCGTGTAGGTGAAGATCCACACAAGCACCTAAAGGAATCCCACATTATATGTGATGGAATGAGACCCCACGATGTGACTAAGGAGCAAATGAACCTCAGGGCCTTCCCGTTCTCACTAAAGGAAGATGCCAAAGATTGGCTTTATTTCCTTCTGACCAATTTTGTGACCACTTGGAAGGAAATGAAGAAGCAATTCTTGGAGAAATTCTTCCAAGCTTCAAAAGTGGTAAGAATTAAGAAAGAAATATACGACATCATTTAGATCGTCGGTGAGACCCTGTACGAATACTAGGAGCGCTTCAAGCGTTTATGTGCCAGCTACCCCAACCACCAGATCTCAAATGCATTACTCATCTGGTACTTTTATGAAGGGCTTGTCCCTAGTGACACAAGTATCATTAACGCAGTTATTGGTGGCGCACTAGATAAAAACCACAAGTTCATGATATAAAACCCAACAATCTCCCACTTGACCTAAAGCTAGCGGGGTATACAATACAATACAATAAACTATGACATACACTATACCTAGTTACAACTAAAGGGTTCACACAAAGGGAAGAAGTTGATTTAATGAGATCTTCTCACTAGTAATCAAACATACTTTTATTACGGTGTTACTAGCTACGGTAGCACATCAGAATTTAGAGCTTGAACAACTAGATGTGAAGACAACTTTCTTACATGGAGAGATGGAAGAAGAGATTCATATGACCTAGCCAGATGAGTTTTAGTGTGCAGGCAAAGAAGATTATGTTTGCAAGTTGAAGAAATCTTTGTATGGGCTAAAATAGTCTCAAGGCAATGGTACAACTTATTTGACATTTATATGGTTGGACTTGGTTAAAATAGTACATATGATTGGTCTATATATCACAACAAAGTTGATGATGGTTTGATGGTTTGATGGTTTATCTCCTTCTATATGTAGATGATATGCTCATAGTTGCAAAGTCCAAGTCTGATATTCAGAGGTTTAAAGGACTTCTTAGAGCTAAGTTTGATATAAAGGATTTGGTTCATCCTAAAAAGCACTCAAAAAGTGATTTATTTTGTTTCTAATTTAGGATTTTTTTTTTAGGGGTTAAATGATGTATTTAACAAGTTAATTTGGAATATCTCAGGAATACCAAATTGTAGGACAAATTATGTAGAATATGGTCAATCTTTGGTGAAAAATTCAAATGTGAGACCAAAGAAGGAGGAAATTCTTTGGGCCATTAGTGCAATTAAAAAAGGGTGGGTGGGAGGGGGGGGGGACCAAAGAAGGAGGAAATTGGGCATTGCAACAATCTGAGTCATGTCCCATGGTGCAAACACCTGAGAGGGTATCGTTGTTGGAATTTGTGCCCTAAAGCCTCGTAATTGATTAGTTAATTAGTTTAATATTTATCCATTAACGGAAAAATCCAAGGTTATTACATGAAGCCTTGAACATGTATGTAGTTGACATACAGGTGGATCATGTTCAAGAAATAACCTAAAGGTCTATAGTATATGGATAAGACTGGGTGCCTTGTCATGGTAACACTATGTATACGACTCACTTTGTAATAGTTACAAATTGTTTGATCTAAACCGTGTTGGCTTTTTGGCCCTTAATCTCAAATTAATTAATTTTAATGGATTGATTAATTAGTGTTTAGATGATAACAAATCTGATTTTATTTATTAATCATTTGAGTGTTTTGAAGTGTCTATTGTGTGGAGCTTGGAACAACGATTCCAATGCAATTTGAATCACTCAAATCGGAGTTCAAATAAAGAAGATATGACAGAAACAAGCTTAATGGAAAAATCCCGAGCTGATGACGTGGCAGATTTTTTTTAATCAAAGTGGACAAATTGAAAGTTGCCATTTGGAGTAATGGAGAAGTGACAATTGGTGGGTCTTTTATTTTTGGATTGATGTTAAAAAGAAAATGATTTTAAAAAGAAAATGAATTTAAAAAGAAGATGAATTTAATATTATTATATATGTTTGTGTCTAACGGCTAGTTGTTTTTTTAAAAGGATTAATTTAATATTATTATATGTTTGTGTCTAACGGCTAGTTGAGTTTAAATCTCCACCATTCAATTTTCTTTTACAAAGATCTAATGGTCCAAATTAATTTGGTTTTCACTCAATTTCATTTCTTTTTAAATACTTCATCTTCTCCAAAAAGTTTCCCCAACTTTTACAATTTTACAATCCTCAAAAATTGAAAAAGGTCACCATTGTTGCTCTCTCTCCAAGCTTTCAAATTTTTTTCTTTTCATCTTATTCTAGAGAGATACTTTCATTGTATTGTGAGGATTGAGTATTGTGAGTTCAAATTTGTACATCTACTCTTTTTAGAGAGTTTTAGTGTGTGATTTAAAACTTCAAGAATATTGTAACGGTTGGATCCTAACCCGTGGAAAGGATCGGGTTTGCTCTTGAACCTGAAAAAGGAGCAAGGTAGCGGTTCGACTCTCATCTGTGGAAAGAGTCAAAGGAGATTTTTTAATCGAAATCCCAAGAGGCGCTTGGGAAAGTGGATATAGGTCGGGTTGGACCAAACCACTATAAAAATCACGGTGTCTTCTTCTCCAACTCTTTCTCAATTTATTTTGCATTCAATTTTTAGTAGCATGTTATAGATTACTATCCTTTTTTGTTGAGATTGATTGAATCTTGTGTTTCATATATATTTTTATCAATCTTGATATTTAGCATCAATTAAGGTTTTTATTAATTTAATTCAAAAATTAATTCAATTAGTTTAATTTGAGCATATTTAGGAATAAGTTTAATTAAACCTTATTCACCCCTCTCTAGGGTTGCCATACCGATCCTACAAACCATTCATGTGGAGACATGTGAGTGGAGGTATATTATACAAAGAGTTTGTATAAGACCGGACCACGAAATATTAATCTCTCTTTGTAAATCCGTTAATTGATTAGATTAATATTTCATAGGATAAACATATGCGATTCAATCTTAATCTTGAGTGACTTATAACTCCTGCTTGTGAGGTCAGTCTTTGATTTGCATGGGTGAGAATGACCTGAGTTGTCGACTCAATAAGCCTACCATTTTGAGGATTTGACTAAACGGGGAGCTGCGAATATAACTTCACAAGATGAAATTCACTCCTTCCCAGATAGTGTAAGTAGATGAGTTGTTCCCTTAAGTGCTGATTTCGGGTCTTGAACAAGGGGCACACCCTCTCACTGGCCCGAGAGGGACTTAGTTTATGATTGGACCATAAACAAATTGTTCATTAGAGAAATCGGTGGTATTTAACGATAAGAGGTAATTACATGGGTAGAGCGGACATTTGATCTAACTGTAATTATAAACAACTTGTGAAGAATCAACTTGATTATACTAATTATATCCATGGACCCAACTTGTCCTACTTCAATTATGGGTCTATAGTGGTTTGCCCTGTAGTTAATGAATGAAGATTAATTTAATTAAATAGTTTAATTAATTAATCTTGAATCATTGAAGCTTATAATCTGTAGGTTCATAAGGTCCCATTGCTACCTCACCACGGACTAACAAGTATCGATTATGTTGAAAGAAAAATTTGAAATGTTCAAATTTATGAGGGGAAATACTAATTGCATTGGATACAATTAATTACATGATTTATTATAAAGTTTACTTGAATAAGATTCAAATAATAACTTTATAATATGTAGAATTAATTTATTTGAATATGATTAAAATAATTAATTATTTATTTGGATGAAATCCATATAAATAACAAGAGGAAGAATTAATTAATTAATTAATTTGAATTTGATTCAAATAATTAATTATTTAATTTGGATGAGATTCAAATTAAAGATCCTGCAAAAAATAAATATTTAAATATTTTAAACTATTTAATATGAGATATTATTTGGATAAATATTTATTAATATTGTATATTATTAAATATTTAATTTAAAATCTCTGGGAAGGGGTTATCTCAATAGGATTAGGAGTAACCCATAGAGTTCTCTAAATAGGGCCCTTGGGAGCTCTCATAGAACACACCTCTCTAGAATAATAATATCTACGATTACTCTAAAAGTCTTCCTCTAGAAATTCTCTCAATTTTCTTAGAAAAGTTCTAAGAAAATTCTTCTTCCCATTTCCTATATTCTTTCAAGAAGTAGTTCCCACAAACCGGATCCTTGCCAAAGTCATAGCAAGGAAGATCTCTTGGAAAAGAATACTACAAGGAAAAGATTATCGGTTCGATGAGAGATTTTGCTGAAATTATGGATCCTTAAAGGTATGTTATTTAACCTTTCTTAATTTTTTTGTATTTTTAATTTTTTTTCAAGAAATCAAAGAACGCAATTACACGCTTTTGTGGGGATTCAATTCCTTTCAATCTTGCAATGGTGCTGTGGCACTTTAAACATGAGGTGGACGAAAATTGTGTAGCGTCATGGCACCATCGTCAGTGTCATAGTGCTACAATCGATAAACGCGGTCCAAATAGATAGAGCATCATGATGTTCTGGCAATTCTTGACTCCTTTAAATTACAATTTATTTTTACAGTTCCAGGGCATTAAAGATCATAGGTGATCTAGAACGATAAATTTAGAGAGAATTGAAGAAAAACAAAGTAAAAAAGGACATTTGAGAGCTAGAGGTCGAGAAGCAGATCAATTAACCTATGCAACATCAGCATCATCATTTGTGAATCGTTCCTTCCCTTTTCTTTTCAAATTTCTAGAAAAGATTCTTGGTATGGTGCTTTTCTTTATTATTCCAATCACGAGAAGGGAAATCCTGAATTTAGAGTCCTAGGTTAATGCAATTATCGTTCATTTAATCCTTTTATCGATACTAGATAAGCAATTCAAAATTGAATCAACATCCAAGGTCATGTGTCTCTAAAATCTACTAGTTTAATTACGTTGAGTTTAAAATTAGAAATCTTGAGATCATTTGTCAGCTGCCTATCTAAAGTCAACAAGTAATAACAATAGCTAGGAAATATTATAGTCTAATCTCTGTGGACGATACCTGGCGTAAATAGGATAAAGTATTCCTTCAACGTGTGTGTTTGTGTGCTAATGTCAGCTACTCAGAAAATTTTGGGTACGGAGATATTATCTAGGTTTGGTATGTCATCTGCTAAGCCTATAGATACTCCCAATATCATGTTCGTTTGTCATTTGTGCTTTCGCCATAGTTTGAAGTTGAGGAGTATATGCCTCGAGTTTCATATATAGTGGAAAGTTTGATGTATGCTATAGTCTTGACAACACAGAAGTGCACATGTCGAAGTAATTGACTTACTAATGTTATCGATGTAATTAACAAATTGATTCAGATGTAAGAAAAGAATATAAACTCCAAAATAATCTAACAATTAAATGGGATGTCAATTCCGAGGTGTCATTTCCTTATGATTGTTTAATTAATCATTAACATATGGATCATTTATTCAAAATGCATGAATCTAGAATCTAAAATCGGGATATCTTTTTACAAGCTCAATTCATTCTACCCTAATATTTTGATTTGAATCGCTTCACAATTTTTATACTAGTGTAATATTACGAGCCTTCAATTGCAACTCTTATTGTTGTCCTATCACTTTCATGTATAATCCAATAATAAATCTAGTCTATCATGTCCAGTTAACAATTCTCTCTCTCAAGTAAAAAAAATTAAACCAAGAACATTCGATTAATGGCCGATTAATCAAAAGGAAGAAACATAGATAAATTAGAACACAATCATATTCCTAAACAATCTGATGTTAATAATCAATTACAATTCATAATTCAATTAACACCCTAGAATTTACAGATTTAGCTACTCATGATCTCAAAGTATGAAATTCCCATTACAAACATAATCATGGTAGCAAGCAGAGAAGAAGAGAGAAAAGTAGAACAATTTAATCTCCCCTTTGTGGCTACCGAATCATGACCTTGAGTTTTAGACCATCGTCCATGAAGTCCAAATCGTTCTCTAACAGTAACTCTCTTTTTCAGACTGCTCTACTCTGCCCTAGTTCGAAAATCCCACAAATGATCCATCCTTTTCATGTGACAAAACGTGGTTTTAACACAAATCTACGTTGAGTGTCGCATTGATCTTGAGTAGTGCCACGAAACTATGTGAATTGTTTGTGCATGTCAGTTTGGAGCTCCAAAGCGTTAGCGCAAACCTTACTTTTAGGTTTTTGCATCGTGCCTAGCACCGTGGCGCACTACAGCCTCCCTTTTTGTGGTTTTTTGGCCTTCTATTGCCCTCTTCTTTGCATGGTTGACCCTAGAGTCCTCATATTTGGGCTTTTACACTAAATTTTGTCCAAAATTGCACAACTTGCTCTTATAACTCAATTTCCTGAAATTCATTGAATAAAACATATTAAACCACACTAACTAGCCATAGTAACTCTAAATAAGATGTTGTTAAAGCACTTTTCAAACGATTTTTAAGTCTATACTAGGCTTGACCTTGCCCATGCTATTAGTGTTGTTAGTGTTGGGACTAGTGTCCTAAATCTCTTGGGGTTCTCATAGTTTGTAATCTTTGTAAATACAAATTATTTATTTAATAAAATAATGAGTTATTTTGTTTGGTTTTGCATTAACTCAATCCAATAAACTAAGATCCATAGTTATTTTATATAAACTTAAACATGTATGTGATTGACATATAAGGTTGGATCATGTTTAAGTAATAACCAAAAAGATCTGTAGTATAGGGATACAGATGAGTGTCTTATCTTGGTGGCAGTACAAATACGACTCACTTTGTATGATGACCAAAGGTGACTCATCTTTAATTCTGAGTAAGTTATGAACTACTATCTATGAGAACAATACTTTGATTTGTATGGGTGAGAGTGGCTAGATTGTCGACTTAATAAGTCTACCATTTTGGGGATTTGTGAATAGGAAGTTGGGTTTATCCTCACAAGATAAATTCACTCATTTCCATTGTTAGGATAAGTAGATAAATTGCTCCCTTAAGGGTTAATTCTGGGTCTTGAACAAAGAGGTCTCATCCTCTCATTGGCCCGAAAGGGGTTAGTCTATAGTTGGACTATAAATTGTTTGTTCATTAGAGGGATTAGTGGTACTTAAGGAGTTAGATGTAATTACAGGGGTAAAATGGTAATTTGACCCAACTATAGTTAAGGACAATTTTTGTAGGGTGGACTTACTGTTGATTGGTTATATCCATGGACACATAAATATATCTAAGTGTGAAGAGTGAGCTATAGGTCTTTAGTGGAGTGACCTACAATTAGTGAATATTGATTAATTTAATTAAATAGTTTAATTAATTAATCTCTCATTAGAACTTCTAATTTGTAGGTCCATGAGGTCCTCTTGCTATCTCATTAAGGGTTAAATAAGTATTAGTTAATTTTGGATTAATTTGAATTATTCAAATTAAATAAGGGAATTACTTGTATATGATATGATTAATATAATGTATATAGATACATTATAATATAAAATTTATTTTGAAAGAGATAAATATTTGAATAAGATTCAAATATTAATTATATGAATGAGATTCAAAAACTATAGGTTAAAATTAATATGAATAAGATTCATATTAAAACTATAGGTTATGTGAGAGAATAAAATTAAATATATGATATTTAATTTTTAACTAATTAAATGTTAATTAATTAATATTATGTTATTAATTTAATTATATATATTAAATTAAATTTAATATATTAAATTAAATTAAATTAAAAATAACTCCTTGGAAGTTATTTTTACGTAGTGGTGAGTTGGGCACCTTTCATCCCATCCACTCATCCCTTTCTTTTAACTTGTGTTTTGCAGAGATTAAAAATATAGATTTTTTAACACAAAAATCTCTTTTCAAAACTTTTCTCACCAAGAAGATCTCTCTCTCACTCAAGCTTTTTCCTTTCCTTTCCAAAATCAAAAAGCCCACAAGTCCTTCGAATCTTATCCTGAGATTAGCAAGTCAAGTGGTGGTGTTCTTGATTTGAAAAAGAAAGTTTTCTCTCTATACACTAAGTTTGAGAAAAGTCTTAGGTGTTCACAAGTTTCGGTGAAGAAAATAAAAATCTACCAAGAAGATGGTCTTCAAAGGTACAATTTGTTTTCTCTCTTAAAATCTCCTCTTGAAGCATGTTTAGTATTGATGTTTATCTGTTTTCTTCGCTGTATTTTGGTTTTTCTAAAAAGAAAATTATTGGCACAAGGCGATCAATCGCTTCCGTGAGGAATTCAATTCCTTTAGTTAGTAGATTTATTGGTTAACTTGAAAATGAACATTGACAAGCTGTTAAGAAGATTTTTCGTTACCTTAAAGGTACGTCTGATTTAGGTCTCGTTTATGGAAATGATACAAAGTGTTTATTAATTGGTTATTTTGATTATAATTATGCTGGAGATGTAGATTATGGAAGGTATGTGACTGGTTATGTATTCACTTTGAGTGGTTCTATTGTTAGTTAAAAAGCAACCTTATAGCTTATAGTTACTTTGTCTACTAGTGAAGCAGAGTACATGCAACAGTAGTTACTAAAGAGGGGATGGTTGAGAGGGCTTGTTGGTGATCTTGGTTTAGACTATGATCAAGCTATTGTGTATTGTGATAGTTTGAGTGTAGTATGCCTAGCCAAGGATCAAGTTCATCATGAGAGGACTACGCACATAAACGTAAGATATCATTTCCTAAGAAGTGAGCAGAGGGTTAAGGTGATGAAAATTTGTACTACTGATAATCATGCTGATATGTTTACCAAGCCAATTCCACATGGCAAGTTTCAACATTGTTTGGACTTTCTCAATGTTATGAATCGTTGATTGTCCCTTATGAGACATTATGAGGCATGTGGGTGAAGTTTGAGTACATCTGACAATATTGTTTGTGTTGCGGTACATTTGTTGTTTGTGAGAAAATTCAAGTTAAGGTGGAGATTTGTTGGAAAATACCTTGAATCTATTTTATGGTGCTTCGAACGACCCCAAAACCTAAGTAGACTTAATGAGCAAACTCAACTGGCACAAAGAATGTACTATCAACCTCGTAGGCAAAGGTTCAATCTTGTTCCTCACATTAAAAAAAAATTAAAATGAACATAGCTCAATTGGAATAAAGTTTGTACTATTGACTTTGAGGTAAGAGGTTGGATTCTCCATCCCACATATTGTGTGTATATATATAAAGTATATGCCAAATTAAATAAAGAAGCATTTATTTATTTATATATATATATATATGCCAAATAAAATAAAGAAGCATTTATAGATACAGTAGGAAATTGAAAATTTTGATCTTTAATCTTTAAAATGGTAATTAGTACCTTCATTTGTTTTACTATTATAAGATTCACCATGTTTGTAATTACATAAAACATAATATATTTATGAAGATATTTAAAATATTGAACCAATTAAAATTTTAAAAATTTTAAAAAGATTAAAATCATATCAATGTTAAATTAACTATGTTAAAAGTTCAATGATGTAGCTTTTAAAACAAAAATCAGTTCACATTAATATAATATCTTTTTTTTTTTCTAAAAAAAAAAAAAAAAACATAGAGGCTACTATAATATAAAATTTTGAAAATTTTGAGGGAGCCATCAGAATCAGCCATTGGTGGGGTAAATGAAACTTTTATTTTTCTTGAATAATTCAACATTAAACACGACTTAATCTTCAATATTCTGTTTAAATAATATATATTACATAAAATAGTCATTTTCTTTTATCAATCTTGTTGAATAATGGAAAACGAAGTCTCCATGCGGCTAAATAGTTAGTTTGACTAGGACAACATTTTTCTTTTATATTTATTAATTAAAGGCACGTACGTTGCATATGATTAAATTTTGTTAGAATTTAAACTTTTGTGGTAGAATTGAACATTGAGTGGATATATATATCATTTAGCTTGAATAATAAGCATTTGACATAAATTTAGTAATAAAAAAATAATCCTTATTTTAGGTTAATTTACTATGACAATAAAAATAAATTTGACATCGTTAAAATTCTTTGGAGTATAATTTTTTAGTATAAATTTTATGGTGAAATATACATTTTCTTTAAGTGAAAATTATAAATATATTTCAGCTTAAATTTTAAAATAATTGAAGAGATAGAAATTAAAAAAAAAAAATTGATGGATAGAATTAAAGTACATATAATTGAAAATTAAAAGTTATATATTAATTAATTAAAATTTTATAAAGGGACAAAATAATAAAATATTTAAAAAATTATAGTATAAGTTCTTAAAATTAAAGAATGAAACACAACACAATCTTGTTTTGTTGGAAAAAAAAATTTAACATTCATAAAATTAAGAGGATTAAGAATTCCAAATAGTTTTTAAGTTATATTTACATGCATTTTCAAATAGGTCATAGATAAATGATTATATCTTTACATAAACTTGTTTTCAAAATTTGAGCATTCATAAAATATTTTAAAAAAGTAACATATTGAAGTAAAAATTCAATACACAAACTAAACCGTTAATTTAAATTCAGTCATTGTGGCAAAAATAAAAACGAAATAAAAAAGAATATTATTTTAGGGAATAAAATAGTTTTTTATAAAAAGAAAAAAATGACTATCATTCTTCGTCTGATGATTCTTTTTTCACTATCAGATCTTGAGGGAAAAAAAAAAAAAAACACAATTTGATTAAAAAAAATTGTATATACAAATAAAATTAATTTCTTAAAAATAAAAGATTTGTTTAGATATATAATCTTGTTTTCAAGCTTTTAATGTTCAAAATGATAAAATAATATATTCAACTAAACTTGTTTAGATCCTCTTAACCTAAAACGAATAGAATTGTTTAGATATAGAATATCGTTTCCAAAATTTAAATTTTTTAAAATATAAAAATAATAAACATACTCAACTAAATCTCTTCAAATTTGAATACAATACTCAAAATAAAATATACATGGAAAGACATATATATATATATATATATATGTGGGTGTTTCAAAACTTTAACACAAACAAACATATATCAAAATAAAACAAATTTGTAATACATATTTGATAATAAAATTGTATTAAAAAGAGAGAAAATAAATAGATGAAATACCTTATATGATGATAAGTTTGTCACGATCAAATTTTGAAAAAAAAAAAACTTCTAATTAAAGAGAGACACCAAAAAAAATATACCAAAAAAAAACCCAAAAAAATATGAAAAAATAAAAACTTAAAAAAAAAATGACAAACAATAGTTAAAAAAAAAAAAGAATGAAATGTCTTATTTGATGATACATTTGTCACTATTAAATCTGTTGAAAAAAAAATTCTAGTGATTAAAGAGAGACATACAAGAAAAAAAACATAAACATACATGACACACCTTCGTTAATGATAAGTCTTTTAATTATTCATTTTCAAATATAGAGGGATGAAGATTTGTTATTCAAATGCACAAGGTGATTATATTGTACGTTTTCTATACTTGCTGAAAAAATGTGTTTGTTGGAGTAAAAGATGTGTGCATTGCTCTTAAATAGGGTTTAGGGTAAAATGAAGACCAAAACGGGGAGGGAAAAAAAATGAAATGAGAAGGTAATTTATGTATATATATATTATTTGAATAGTTACTTACCTATCATTTTTCGAGTTTTGACAAAGGATTGAATGTCATGTAATTTCGTGAAATTATATTTCAACATTTGAAGAGCAAAAGGTTGTTCAATTTCTTGGATCATAGTAGAATAGGAACATTTTATTTCAATTTAAGCATTCACATTTTCAAATTTAGAATTGACATTTTTTACATTTTCATTTTCGATGAAAATGACCAAATTTTTCTAACAAGAAAAGAAGTATAATAATATATATAGTTGGGATTTCAAAATTATTTATGGAATTCCCAATTAAAATATTAAATAAATTCTACATAATATTTTGCTTAAATTTGAAACTAATCATCTTTCCATTTAAAAAAAAAAAAAAAAAAAAAAAAAAAAAAAAAAAAAAAAACTCTTTTTATATAAAGACTGCAACTTCACGACAATTTCGGATTAATTCTGGTCATATATATATATATATATATATATTTTTTTTTTTTTTTTTTTTTATTTTCTCCGTTTCTGTGCTTCTTCATCCACATCTCCCCCTCTCTACACTAATGGCGTAATAATGGGTGTGTCAGTTGCACACACAAAAGGCCAACGAAACAAAACAGCAACCAATTCCATCTCTCTCAATTAAGCTATGCTTTTTCAATTACTTTTCTCTCAATCTTAAATCTCATCTGTTTGGATATTAAATTTCTTCAACAAAACAAATATATTTTCACGCCACTCTTTGTGATTGATGGATGTTATACTCTTACAATGGCAATGTTTTTGTTTTTGTTTTTTTTTTTTTAAAAAAAATTTTATTTAATTTTTAAATAAGTCAACCATTGGCAAAATAGTTTAATAAGGCAATTACTTAGACCCGTTTACTAACCATTTCGTTTTTTGTTTTTATTTTTGAAAATTAAGTTTGTTTCTCCCTATTTCTTACATCAATTTGCATCTCTTTTTAAGTGCAATAGTTGAATTATTTGCCAAATTCAAAAAACAAAAGCAAGTTTTTTTAAAGTTTTAAAATTTTGACTTGGTTTTTTAAACAATCGATAAAAAGTAGATAACAAAATAATAAATTTAAAAGTAGAAGTAATATTTGTAGACTTAAAAGAGACTTAAAAGTGGTATTAGACTATTATATACTTATTTTATTTTTACATTTTTTTTAACAAAGAATTATCAATAAACTAATACAGTGGCATGATTGTAAATCTAAAAATAAAATAAGTATATAATATTCTAAAAATGTTTTTCAAAAGTATAATATATTATAGATTATAGATTAATTAAAGAGTTGTATACTTACAACACATATTGACTACCTTATGTAAAACATTCATCTTGACTATTTTGATTTTTCAGCATTATTAACAATATTAATGTATACTTTATAAACCAAAATTATTTTGGAATAACAATAAAAAGTATGAAAGAGCCAATCCTTTCAAAGGTGGAGGGAGATTTTATTTATTTTATTTTGAATGTTACACTTAGGAGTGTGCAGAGATTCGAACCTCTAATATTTTGATCAATAATGTCTCTTACAATGTTAAAACTATGTTTAATTATGTCAAATGAGATGAGAACTATAATTTTACTAACTATATCGACCAAAACAGAAGATGAATTCAATGGATATCTAAAAAGTACTCAAAAGTACTCTTTATGCTTTAAATTTAGGATGGTTATGGCTTAATGTTATTATGTTGAATAGATTTAAGTAACAAAACTAAGGAGCAAGATGTGGAGAATTGGGACAGAAAATGGTGAAAAATACCCTAACAATAATGGACTTTAGGGATGTTCCTACAAAAAGAAGGGGAAAAGAGGATATTTGCAAGGTGTGGAGCATTGCAATGCTCCCAAAATGTTGCATAATGCTACAAACTCTAGAGGTTAAGATTGGACTGAATTAAAAAAAACAAAAACGGTCTGCAAAAACTAACTTAAGATTGGACTGAATTTATTGGATGTACTTGAATTTATTTATAATGAAACATAAATTAACAAGGTTGAACTTTTACATCTTGTCACCACGTATCCTAGATGACTTGAATTTAGTCCAATCTTAAGTTCAACCTTGTTAAAAAAACAAAAACAGTCTGCAAAAACTAGAGTTGAATTTGGGAGTCATTTGTGTATGAGGAAGAAATGAGCACCCCACAACACCCGTTTAAAAAAATAGTGGTCAAATTCTAAATCTTGAATTGAAAATATTTTTTTTATTATTCTTTTTTAAAAAATAATGTCTTATTTTACCCTCATTACTCCAATATTTGAAGCAACAATCCCATAAAACAAGTGGAATAACTTCTGTCAATTTGATTAATATTATAATTGAGGAAAAATTCATCACCTCAACAAAGTGAGAAATTATTACATTTTCTCAAAATCCGTTATAGGATAGTCTTTAAATAAATGATTTTTTTATAAAGCATTAATTAAATTCATTTTTTCTTGAGATCAAATCTTGGACTCTCAAAGATGTGATCCCTCGTCTCAAGAATTCTAAGAAATCGGACTCCCAAATTTCCTAGATTCCATGTAGGATTTTTTTTAAAAAGGAAAACGATTTAAAAATAAGTTATTAGAAAAATAATTGATTAGAAAACATTTTGAAATCATAGATTGATTTTTGAATGTTTGAAAACACAAAATGTGTAATTTTAAAGAAATTTAAATGATTTAGAAAGAGTCTTGTGAAAAGTTTTAAAAACTTAGAGAAATTTAAATTAGAAGGATTTTAAAACTTTGAGAAATTTTAATTAGAAAGATTTAAAAACTTTGGGAAATTTTAATTAGAAATCAAATAAGACTTAATATCAACATTATATAAGAAAAACATTATTAAAGAAGCATCATAATAAATTAAGCAAACATAAAAGGACATAATAAAATTTAATAAAAATATATTGGAGATCGATCTCGGACTCCTAAAGAATCAATTACTCACCTAAAAAATTTTAGAAAATCGGACTCCCAAATTTTCTAAATTCCATCGTCGGAAATTTTAACGATTTGGAAATAAACTTGAAAGTATTGAATATGCTAAAGAAATTTTCTAAAAAGGACATCAATTTAAATAGTTAAAGTTACATTGATAAAATATATAATTTAATAATACATTTAAAACAATAAATATATAAGAAATGATATTTACAAATATATTAAACGTTAAATAAAACATATTGGAAATCGATTTTGAACTCCCAAAGAATCGACTTCCTCACCTCAAGATTCTAGAAAATTGGACTCCTAAATATTTCTAGAATCGGTTGTTGGAGTTCTTTTTTAGAAAAACGAACAAAGATTAAAAATATTAGACTAATACCACTTAATTATAATACAACATGAATATATCCGAATAGTGCCAAAACAAAATTCTTGGAAGATAAAATGATTAAATGTTATACTTAATATAAAATAGACAAATAAAGACCAAGAAAAATGCCAAATAAAGAATATAAAAAAATAAACTCAAAAAAAGAAATAATAACAACAACAACAAATAAATAAATAAGAATAAAATTTAAAAAAAAATTGAAAAGTTAAAGCCACATTGGCACACTTACATCATGATGATGATGATGATGATGATGATGATGATGATGATGATGATGATGATGATGAATAAACAAATAACTAATAAAAAAAATGAAAACAGTAGCAAAATTTCTAACACTGTTAGCTCTTCATTTAATATATCTTAATACACTGATAACTTTATTTGATATTTCATGCATCAAATACAAGAAATATGTTTTCCCCTTATTTAATATATCAAATATATTAAATATTAATTGAAACGTTTCAAATTTTCTTTCAACAAAGTTGATACCTAATTGTTTGCATGATGTAGTAATGAGGTCTTATGGATTTACAGATTATAAATTCCAATGATCCAAAATTAATTAATTAAATTCTTTAATTAATCAATTTTGATTCATTAACTATAGATCACTGTTATATGTCATGAAATGCATGTTTTGATATTGTTGTCTGCCTTAAACCATAATGTATGCATCAATATTTAATCAAGTTTTCCTAATTTAACCCAAGTATAAGTACAAATTAGGTTTTTCGGTGAGTCCGAGGCGAACGCAGAGACTTGTGCAGATTTTAAAATCTCTCTAATTGTGATGGCTTTCTTGTATAAAAATGTTGTGGAGTGTAATGCATTTAACTAAGAAAATTGTAAAGTCTAAACTAATGTTTGGTGATAGTGGGGAATGATGCGTTACAACAAAGATCAGTAGGAATATATGTAATGAATGGGAAAAAACAGGGTTATAGGGCTGTTATTGTCTATTTTCAGAAACCCAGAGTCAATTATTCCATATTCTCAACTCACAACCTATATCTCTCGGTGGACAGATTGCACGTTCATATGTATATGACGCATGAGAGAGTATTGTTAAATCCCAAGGTTGCTTCTATATCTAGAAGCACTTCTTAGTTTTGCGTTATGATTTCCACAATTGCTTACTTTCTCAAGCAATTGATTATTGCTACTTATCTCGATTAGATAGATGGAAACAAGCAATAGATTCAAGCACATAAAACAAAATGGTATATTTTAGTCATTGTTTCTTAATCAGACAATAACTTTGCCCCAACCCTTAAGAGATTTAGTTACTCATGGTCAATAACAAACAAGCGATTATAGATGTAGGGATCGAAAACATGGGAGATATTTAGATTACTGGAATGGAATAAGTGTCTCAATGAGTGTAATTTCTTAACACACTATGAAAACACAAGAAAGTAAAGATATGAATAGAAAGCATGAAATAGTTGGTGGCTGATCAATCTCTTGAGTCCTCCCACGGTGGATGCGTGATAGTTGTTTCTATGATATGGATGATCGGAAAGAAGACTGCTCTCTTAAGTACTTTGTCTCCGGTTGCCTTTTGGAAAGAATTCTATTATCACTCAAGAAATTCTCCTAGAAAATTCAGCAACCTTCTTAGCCTGCGAATCTGCCCTTTTATAGAGGCTGCGTTGCAATGCTGGCAGATTCGCGTCATCATCGGCTGATTTGATGTCTTGCGTCATTCTCGCTTGATTGCGTGATTCACGTCTAAATTTATAAACGCTCACTTTGCTACAGATTAAGCAAATCAATCTCCAGCTGTCTGATATCCCAAAATTTACATATGATACGTTGCTGCTTTGCGTTTTTTAGTACGACTATACCAATGTTCAATCATGCGTTCCTACATTAAATCATGCGTTTTAGAGACAAACTACTTCAAAACATTTATCTTCATCAAATCAGAGATGTAAAACACAAAAAAGAATTTATTAATGAATCTAATTCAAAACTACTGCATGATTCTCCTATTATTTCTCTTTTATTCTAAACTAAAGCTACAATAACTTGTAATTCTACAAGTTATCACACCCCGAAATTTAAAATAATGCTTGTCCTCAAGCATATCTCTTACTAAAGAACTTCAACCACTCTCGCTTTCTCTTAACACATTAATTAGCCGCTCAACATACTGCACTCCAAAATTTACCCTTGAATTACACTACTTTCCTAGCTTTACTTTCTTTCTTCAAAGACGATTATAGTTTGAATGTGGCAAGCTTTCTTTTCAATCTTCGTTACACAAAATTTTTGTTTTTCATTCTAACTATGAGTCTGAAAGATGAGAGTATACAATCTTTTTCATTATTTTTTCGTGTATTACTATCTTTGTATCCATGCGTCGAGTAGGGTTACCTTCATTCTAACACACCAACTATGGGATGCATGGAGGTAGCCAACTATAAGCAACTAGATGACGAAATTCGTGGCCCAATTCCGTGCCAAATAAATTTAATGAACTTAACCAACAGTAGTAGTGGCAAGTCGAGTCGAACACAGAGAGTCCTTGAATTTCACAATTGGACAATATAAAATTCTAGTAATCAGAGGAGGTTTTGGATGGTTGTTTGCAAAGAAATTTAAATTGCATAAAATAAAATGCACAAATTAAAAGAGGGTAAAATTCAAGTGGAGAAAGCTCTAGCTTGGGTTAGACGAGATTCCTTTTGTTCGATGTTTCTTATTCATTGGTTTGTCATTACTAATCTCGTTATACTTGGCACCTAATCAATTTAATTGGAAATGCCAAAAATTAAATTGTCCTAATCGACAAATTAGAATTAAAACAAACTGATGAAAAGCATGCAAAATTTGTATTAAATCTAATTGCATTAAGTTTAAGGGAAAATTAGGTGGAACATTCAATTGGAAAGACCTAGATTAAATGTCCTATTGATTTAATCCTAGGTTGGTTAGAACAATACTTGCCAATTAATTGGGTTTTCAAGCTAACCTAACCTATTGCTTCTATGATCTACCTACGACCAAGTTTGACTAGTTGTAATTCAATCAAAGCGACAATCTAAATGAACACCAGCGTCACAATTTGATCATAACAAAATGATTTTCAGAATTAAATCAAACTTACAAAGAATTTAGTTCGAAACCTTACGAGAGCATCGATTACAAAGAGAAATCACTAATACCCAAGCTAGAAAATGTGTACCTGAGCCCATAATCGACATACCGATTAATGGGTTCGAGTTTCGATTAATAGAAAGAAGAAAAGAAGAGGAAAAAACAGAGAGAATTCGGTGTTGGGTGGATGGAATGTCAAAAAGTGACCTAAAAATCTAAGAGAAACTATTTAAAAATTGTTGGAGCGCCGCGGCGCTGTCGCACATTTGCACGCGATGTCTTTCTAGAGCGTCGCGACACTCTAAGGCAGCACCACAGCGTTTTTTGCATTTCACCAGCAAAAGCTCTCGGGAAAAAGTGCTGCAATGGCTCCTAAGCAGTGGCACTGCGCCATGACTTCAGGGGCATTCTGGTCATTTTGGAGTTTTTTCTTCTGGTTGATGCCATGAAATTTCGTTTCGGTCCGTTTTAGCTTCAATTTATGGCTAACGCTTCGATCTACCTGTTAAGTGCTCGAAACCTACAAAATAACATAATTGAAAAATTAAATAGCACAACGATCTCGAGTTAAGCTGAGGAAGATAACACATTTTAGGTGCTATCAAACACCCCCAACTTAATTCTTAATCATCCTCGAGAAAGGTAGAATAATGCACACAGTCAAACAAATTTATGCTCACTCAATCATGCAAGGTTTATTACTCAACTCTCAATAGTCAACTAGGATTCAACTTGCATTCACAATGATATCGATTCATAATCAATCAATGAAGCACAGTTTAAAACTAATTCTAGACTAGTTCATGCAATGGTGAGTTCAAAGCCCTTCTAATTAAGTTTCTAGCACCCCAAAATGGCATTAAATTGCTCTCAATTGTTTTTCTTCAATGGTGGCTCATGCACAAATCATCAAGTGTCCAAAAAAAATCAAAACGGTAATATTTCAACTGAGGTGCTTGAATTCAAACTCTAGGTCCCTAAACTTGCATTTATTTTACCTAGGGCATTAGCTTTCACTCATTTACTATAGGGAACTACACTCACTCTTTTCTCGCGAGTGTTCTAACTAATTAGAGCAAATGTCGCTCTTTCTATCCCTAGTCATGAATATCATTATAAGTTTTCTTTTCTCTTTCTTTTTTCTTCTTTCTTACATGCCTTTTTTCATGATATTTTTTTAAGCAAAGCATTTTTTTAGCAGGCATATAAACGTTTGTTTCTTCCTCCGTATTACATTACAGCCTATCATAAAAGACACTATCAAATCAGTGGTGCCTATCGAGGTAACAACAAAAATACAAGCTAAGTAATACGATTTTAAGCATGCAGAACCTAATATAGGCAGACAAAGAACTTAAGTGTACATGAAAAATCAAATTTTTTTTAAAAGGGCTAAAAATCATGATTATTTACTTTAAAGCATTGCATCATGCAGAAGAATTAAAAAGAGTGTTTCATCAACCAATCATCATAACAAATCAAGCACAAATGAACAAGCAAGCATGAAAGCACACGATATTTAGTCTGAGCTCAGATGCTCAATGACTCCAGCCAGAACACATACATTCCCCACCCCCAACTTAAATCTAACATTGTCCCCAATGTGAGAAAAGAAAAGAAAAACAAGGGACAAAAATAAGGGAAATAGAGAACTTCCCTGAAATTTGGCACGAAGGATGGCGGTGATGCCTGGCTCTCAAAAGTAATATTTTTTCCAACTCCCATAAAACAAGAAAAACCTGAGAAATCAAGAAAGATAGGAAGCATTAAGCACAAAAAAAAAAAAAAAGAAAAGAAAAGAAAAGAAATATATATATATATATATAAATCCTGCCTACCTCCAGGTAGTGCAATCTTTTAAGGTCGTTATGCTCGACTGTACTCGACTTCATCAGCCATGCTCATCAAAGATTGTCAAGCCACCATCTCCCACCCCCAACTTAGGAGGTTGGTCATCACCCTGAAAAATAATACAACTTGAAAAAGCAGGATAAGTGGGAGAAGGAGTATCAGATATAAAGAAATTTTCAAATCTTTTATCGTGCTTTAGAGTTAGGGACCTTTTATCACATCAATCACCACTTTCGCGGTCTTTAAAAAGGGTCTCCCTAAAAGCACGGATAGGGAAGAAGCAAAAGAAGCGGAGTTAGCATCCATGTTTATCACATAAAAATTAGAGGGAAAACATAGGTCATCGACTTTAACAAGCATGTCTCTAATTAATCCTATAGGCCTAACTAAAGAATGATCAGCTAACTGCACAAGAATATCAGTGGGGTGCAGGATATGGGATTGAAACTCATGGTAGATGATAACTTGTAGAAATACAAGTTATTATAGACTTTTTCTTAGGAAAATAGAGATTAAATAGAGAATCATGCGGCAGTTTATGATGCATTTCATTAATAAATCTTCCTTTGCGTTCTACTCTTGTATTTTTATGAAGATAATTATTTTACCACTTTTTGAGCCTAAAACGCATGTTTTAACGCAGGAATGCAAACGATGCATTGACAACTTCTTAACGTAGGACTATGCGTTAGCAATCTGTTCTTCATGGACGCATGATCTGAACGGAACGCGAACAACCTGAAGATGCGTTAACAACTACTCAACGCAAGACTATGCGATAGCAACTTATGACACGTTGACATTAGCCAAATTATCCATGGATGCATAACGACCATCAATGCAAGGCAGCGAAAATCAGATCAGAATCTTGAGAGATCATCGGAAGATTGACATACATAATCTGTGGCTAAAGTGGTGGATTTAAATTGACCCGAGAATTACGCAATTAGGCGAGATAGACGCATGATATCAATTTCGCCGCCAATCAAGCAGATTTGCCATTGATTGCGAACGCAACATCTATAAAAGGGCAAACCTGCTAGATGAGAAAGTGTTGTTGATTCTTGGAAGAATTCCTAAGTGACAGCAGAGTTCTCTCCAAATGACAACCGGAGACGAATAGCTTGAGAGAGAAGCGTCTTCCCTCCGCTTAACCACTTCACAGCAAAACCTCACGCTTCCATTCCGGCGACTCAAGACATTTACGCCTTTTTTTGCTTTCTATCTAGTTTTTCTATCTTGATTTTAGATCAAAGCATGCATGATATTGATAGCAGACTTAAGATCTTACATGGCATGCTCAAACTTCCTAGTGCCTATCATGCATGGCACATAAAACATACCTGGGTCATCTTGCTTGATAGGCACGTTACCTGGGTAAACTACCTCATGCTTTCGATCCTTCTGATTATTCTTTACCTTCTTTTCCTTCTGAGGGACTTCAGTCCATGCCATATTCCTCTCAGCAACAGGCTTCTGAATTTCAAGAGACAGAGCAGACCTCACCTCTTCCTGGCGTGATCCTCCCTGAGCAATAGTCAACCTGCTAGGGAAAGAAGCACGAGGGACATTAGTAGAAACATGTAAATTTAGAGGTGGATCGAAACTTACCCCATGTTTCCTTGGTGAGCTCAACACCTGCTTCACCAAAGAAGAGAGTTCAAATAATTTAGCTCTAATCTGACTTACATCTCGTGAAAACGTGATACCGCCGGGAGCTTGCGTCCCGAATTGCTGTGCATTCTCTGCCATGGTGAAGATGAGTGCCTTAGCCTCCATGGGAGTTTTATTGACCAAGACGCCACCACTGGCTGCGTCGATAGTACTTCTATCACTAGGGACAAGCCCTTCATAGAAGTACTGGATCAACAACGTATTAGAGATCTGGTGGTTGGGAAAGCTAGTGCACAAGCATTTGAATCGGTCGCAGTACTCAAATAGTGTCTCGCCCACCATCTAGGAGATCTCCTTCCTTATACGTGCGACACGTGATGTAGGAAGAACTTTCCCACGAAATAACTTTGCATTTCCTTCCAAGTGGTCATAGAACTAGGAGGAAGGAAGTAAAGCCAATCCTTGGTGTCGTCTTACAAGGAGAAGGGGAAGGTTGATTTGCTCCTCAGTCATGCCATGGGGCCTTATCCCCTTGCACACGATGATGAACTCCTTAAGATGCTTATGGGGATCCTCACCTGCACGTCCATAAAAGGAAGAAAGTAAGTGAATTAAACGCCCCGACTTTAATTCAAAATTACCTGTTGTGGTGGGATAGGTAATGCATAGGGGTTGTCGATTAACGTTTGAGGTTGAGAGGTCTTGCATTGTGCGCTCTGTAGGCTGCGCCATTAGTGTCTATTCTTCTTCTAAAAACTCTTCGGATGTACCTTTTGCACTGGAATGTTCTAATGAAGCTCTTCGCTCTCTAGCTTCCCTTCTACGTCACCTTTCCTCTCTGCCAATATATGCAAAATACAATAGAGAATTTCAATCCTAGGAGGATCGAGTCATATAAAGGAGGAAAAATTAAAAAACGATAAGGAATTAAGAACTCCCTAAAAGAAAATTTTCTTGGTTCCCCTGCAACCGCACAAATCTGGTGGACGATTTTGTGCCAAATAAATTTACCAAACTTAACCAACAGTAGTAATGGCAAGCTGGGTCGAACACAGGGAGCCCTTAAATTTTACAATTGGAAAGTTTACAATTCTAGTAACTAGAGGGGGTTTTACATAAAATAAAATGCACAAATTAAAAGAGGGTAAAATTCAAGTGGAGAAAACTCTAGCTTGGGTTAAACGGGATTCCCTTTGTTCGATATTCTTATTCATTGGTTTGTCATTACTAAATTTGTTATACTTGGTACCCAATCATTTAATTGGAAAGGCCAAAATTAAATTATCCTAATAAAAAAATTATAATTAAAACAAATCGATGAAAGGCATGCAAAATTTGTATTAAATCTAATTGCATTAAGTTTATAGGAAAATTAGGTGAAACATTCAACTAGAAAGGCCTAGATTAAATGTCCTATTGATTTAATCCTAGGTTGGTTAGAACAATACTTGCCAATTAATTGGGTTTGCAAGCTAACCTAACCTCTTCTATGATCTACTTACGACCAAGTGTCACGCATCGTAATTCAATCAGAACGAACACTAGTGTCACAATTTGATCATAACAAACTGATTCTTAGAATTAAATCATACGTACAAAGAATTTAGTTCGAAACCTCACGAGAGCATCGATTACAAAGAGAAATCCCTAATACGCAAGCTAGACAAAGTGTACCTTAGCCCATAATCGACATACCGATTAATGGGTTCGAGTTTCGATGCAAAGAAAGAAGAAAAGAAGAGGAAAAAATAAAGAGAATTCGGGTGTTGGGCAGTTGGAATGTCAAAAAGTGACCTAAATATCGAAGAGAAACTATTTAAAACTCGTCGAAGCATCGCGACGCTGCACATTTGCACGCAATGTCTTTTCGGAGCACTGCGGTGTTGATAAGCACTTGAAAAGTGCTTTCTATTCTCTCAAATTAAGGGAGTTTATATTAGATTTCACTTGTTTGCTAGTGATTTTCAGGTTAAAATGAGGAAAATTAGAAGAAACGACTAAAAGATCAAAACTGAGCAAGATACGGCGAAAAAGAGCTGAAAAACTCAAAAGGACAAATTTTGGGATAGCGCCGCGGCGCCGAGACGGCGCTGCCGCGGCGCTGAAACATAAACGCATAGCTCTGGACGCATAGTAGCATCGCGACGGCGAGATGGCGCTGCCTCGACGTATCCTTGTTGAACGCATGACAGCGTCGCGGCGCTTGGAAGGCGCTGTCGCGGCGCTAATGCCCGAGAACAATATTTCTGAACGCATCCCAGCGTCGCAGTGCTTGGACGGTGTTACCGCGGCACTAAAACCTGAGAGCAACAATTTTGGATGCAGCCCTAGCGCCGCGGCGCCAGCTTTCCTTAAATGAAAATTTTGTATTTTTGGTAAATTTTTGGGCGGCCAAACTCTATAAATTTGGGGGTTTCCAGCAGCCCAAATCATCCAGAAAAATCAAGGCAAAGCAAGGAAGTTACAGACCTAAAGAGGCACAAAAAAGAGAGAATTAAGTGAGAGTTCAAAGAGTGAGTTAGTTGCAAGGAAGAGGAAAAGAGTTCGAGATAGTCTTGGTACCCTTCGAATTCCGACGTGAGAGCCAAGGAGATCGTGACGGTGCTACCTCAATCAAGAGCCTTTTTTCAGTAGAGTTTCCCTTTCTTTACACTTTTTCTTTGTTTATTTTTCTTAAACATGTTGCTTCAAGCTATGAGTGGCTAAACTCTTTAGTTTTAGGGTTTTGATGATTTGTTTATGAATTTATGTTGATCTTGTAGACTTTCATGGTTTTGTTGGAATGATTATGCTTTTCATTGTTATTGTGTTTAATTCTTGTGGATTGGCCATCCTCACATGTTAGGTTAGATGTATGATTTAGAGCTTGTATGTTTAACTTGATCTATAATAATGAATTGTTGTTAATCTATCACGAGAGTAGTTAGGTTGACAATAAAAGTTGCTAAAGACTATTTTTAATGCCATGTAATTTTGTATTGGTTTTAAGAGATTAATAATCAATCGAGTTGCATGAGAAAGGGTTGTTTTTGAGAGAAAATAACTTGGAATTAAGTTTCTAGACTTAGGCATATGAATTACAATAAAATCCATGAAATCTATAATATTGCATGATGAAATAAACAAGGATTCATTACCCTAGAACTCTTTTTGACTCTTGTGTTTCTCCCTTTGATACTTTCCTTATTTGATTTGTATCTTCCATAACTTATAATATTCAATTTCAATCCTCAAATAAAATTGATTCAACTCTAGAATAGTTAAGTAACTTAAACCTTCCCAATTGGATCTCCAGTGGAACGATATTCGGACTTAACCGTCTTATATTATAACTTGACTCGTACACTTGCGGTTAACACTCAAAGTGCGCATCAGGTGCTTGCTACATTTTGCCAGCAGAAGCTCTCGGGAAAAAGCACCGCAACAGAGCCTAGGCAGCGCCGCTGTGCCATGACTTCAGGAGCATTTTGGTCATTTTGGAGTTTTCTCTCCCGGTTGATGCCATGGAACTTCGTTTCGGTTCGTTTTAGCTCCAATTTATTTCTAACGCCCCGTTCTACCTCTTAAGTACTCGAAACCTACAAAATAACATAATTAACAAATTAAATAGCACAACGATCCCGAGTTAAGCTGAGGAAGATAGCACATTTTAGGTGCTATCAGCAAGTGCCATTCTCGACTGAACTCTTATCTAAGCTCAATTTCCCTCCTAGACATTGAAGTTTATTATTTCGTTCCTATGTGTTAATTATCCTAATTACCCACCTTCGTTCTGACATACCAACTATGGGGTGGATGGAGGCAGCCAACTACGAGCAAGTGATATTCTCAACTAACTCTTAACAAGGTAATTTTCATAGTCTTGAAAGCTACGTTTGCGTTTATGTTTATGTTTTTTTTTTCTCTTGAAATGAAATAAGATTCTTATATTTTTATCTTTAACAGCTCAAACCTCTCCCACCCCAAAATTTTGAGAGTAGCAAGGTCCTCATTGCTAAAATTTAAAACATAAATGTTGTGGAAATTTTTTTATAAAAGAGGTTTGATTAGAAAGCTTGCACGCATCAAAGAAGGATTGCCTTTCTAATAGAAAGATCATAAGGCTAAGGCAGTTCATAACTTGGAGTATTATAAAAGATTATGCATAAGTGTCATCGTAGTGACTATTCTTTCAAAACTCGAGAAAAGAGCGAATAATTATGAAATTGCAGTAGAAAAAGCTACAGTCAAGGATAAACGCAAAGCGAAATAAAAGGAAAATTGTGAAGTAAGAGTATACTTTCATTAAAATAAACTTAAAGGCGATTACAATGCGATTGTGAAGATAAACGCCAAGAAGTTAGAAAAATTTATTGAACATAAACAACACCCCTAAATTTAAGTGGGCCGGTTGTCTTCATCAGGCCTACGTTCAGGAGTAGGGTGCTCAGGTGCTGGACACGGATGCGCTGGACCATGCGGTATGGGGAAGACAAGAGGCTGCTATCATCTTTCTGGAACACTAGGACGTGGAATGTCTGGACGGTAGGAGAACTGTTGGTGAATATAGTTAAGTGTAAAATGGAACTGCTCTGTCTGCCGCCGAGCTAGCAGATTTAATGATTGCATCATAGGACGCAAGATCAATTGCTGCATGTATGTCTGTATGGTCTCCCATTCAAGTTCGAGAAACTGCTCCTAAGGTTGGGCAGTTGGTTGAGGCTGAGTGGTTGGTTGAGAAGTTGGGTGGATAGTGTCTCATCAAACGCAGAGGATTAATGATGCAAGGAACTTGCACCATGATCCCTATAGTGTGAGTCATCAACATTTGAAGGTGACATAAGACGAGAAGGAGGTCTGCATTTGGAGGGTTAGATAGTTAGATTGGGAGGTGGCGTTTTTGAAGGAAGAGGAGGAGTTTGCTCTCTCTGCGTTGGTGGAAGTGGTGGTGAGAATTTCGGAGAAGAAGGGGTTTTGTCTGAGTCATGGACATCAGAACCTGCCACGACTTCGATATTTGGCTTGGTGACCCTATTCTTCTTCGTTTTCTTCGTCGATTTAGGTCTTCAGGCTATTGGCTCAAGTGGTGGTGGTGGTGGTGGGCTCCCTTATTCGCCTTTACAAGGCCTGGCTGATGCTGAGATACCCTCATCAACCGATACAGGGTCTTATTGTTTATGATGGGCTCCCTTATTCGCCTTTACAAGGCATGGCTGATGCTGAGATACCCTTATCAACCGATGTAGGGTCTTATTGTTTATGATCCCAATTATTGAGAACATTTGCTCTGCGTCTAAGAACGCAATATCACTCCCAATCGCAGCATTTATGCACAGCACCATTATCAACCAGGGGAATAAAAGCTGACCCATTGGCTTACTAAACACGCTTCTGATCTGAGTTGCTATTATGCGTCTTACATCCATGGGGATCTTTTGCATAATACAGTATGCTGCCATCATCCTATCTCTAAGACTGTTTTATCGTGGATGGTTGGGATGAGCCGCTTCTTAACAAAATACACCCACAGGTTAGCCTCTGGGAGTAGGTAGTTAGCAAACAACGTCTTGATGCCTGTGGGTGAAATGTCCCACTTGGACCTTGGCTTGGCCATAACCCGATAGTGTCTTGCAGCTGATCATTCGACGTAGATGTGATCACTGATTGCCCTTTGCATCCGAGCTGTCCCTTAATTTGAACAATACGTTTATTTCTCTTGCATTGAAGGGGACTTCACATCCATGGACTCTCACCATGTCTTCTTCTTCATCAATTTGCCCATCATAAAAGTCACGAACAACAGATGGCTGCATAAAGGTCGGACCGACACAGAAGTCATGTCAGCCATGGTGGTCCATTAAGTCCAGGATGTAGGCCGACAGGGGTGCTTCCTTTAGGAAGAAGCCCATTTCCAACAGCAGATTGGGGAATTGCTTGCGTCTCCTGTTGTGAGATATTTCTATGTGTAAATTGTCCTAACGCAAGGTGCTAAATGATGTGATTATGCGTTCAACATATCATGCTTTGAACATGCTATGCATCTTCCTATTATGCGTTGGAGGTCTTGTCAAGTTTTCCTATCCTTTACCCAAGTATAAGCAAAGGAATAGGTGTTCTCGGTGAGTCCGAGGTTGAACACAAGGATTATATTGATTCAGTATTTAGTTGGATTTCATGCGTTGCAGTAGTAACCAAGAAATAGTTGAGGAGTGTGTGTTTCTAATCTAAGGAAAGTGATAACATGTACACTATATTAAAATTGTGGAAGATGAAAAGGCATGCGACACAGCAAATTCAGCTAAAGATGTGAATGGATAAAGAGAGGGTTCGGGTTGATTAACATCTAACATCGGAAATGCACAGTGGTATTCTATTCATACTTGCGACTCTTCTCCTGGTTGTCAGCCGCTATGGGTTATATGTCTATAACGCATAGGAAAGTGTTAAGAACTAAGGTTATCCCCATAGACAGGTAACACTACTTGGCCCTTGTCAATTGAGTTCCACAATCACTTACCCTCTCGAGCAGTTCGATTATTACTACTTATATCGATTTGTCAGATGGACATAAGCATCGGATTAAGCTCGCAATTGACAAGATAAAATAGTTACACTGTGGTTCCTAGTTAGATGTTAACGCAACCCTAGACCCTTGACTGATTAGTTACTCATGGTTTGAAAGTAAAAAGCGGAAAGTTTAGAGAAGTGAGTAGACATGGAAGATAATTATATTGATGAAATGAGATACAATTTTCGATAAGTTCAATGCCTTGATACAAATCTAAAATTAAGATAGAACAGTAAGAAAGAAAGCAGGGAAAGACGTCAATGTCTTGAGTCGCCTAGATGGAAGCGTGAGGCTCGTGAGGCTCTGCTGTGAAGTGGTCCGGCGGAGGGAAGACTCTTCTCTCTCGAGCTATTCGTCTCCGGCTGAGGTCTGAGAGAACTCTGCTATCACTTATGGAGTTCTTCCGAGAATCAACGACCCTTCTCATCTCGCAGAGCTGCCCTTTTATAGATGATGTATTCGCAATTAATGGAAAATCTGCTTGATTGGCGGCGAGATTGATACTATGCGTCCATATCGCCTGATTGCGTGATTCTCGGGTCAATTAAGATCCACCACTTTAGCCACAAATCATGTTCGTCAATCATTCGTCAATCTCTCAAGATTCTGATTTGATTCTCAGCGCTCTGCATTAATGGTCGTCTATGCGTCCATGAATAGTTTGGCCGATGTCAACGCGGCGTAAGTTGCTAACGCGTAGTTATGCGTTGAGTTGTTGTTAACGCATCGTTTGGTTCCTGCGTTAAGGAGTCATCAACGCATCGCTTGCATTCCTGTGTCAAAATATGCGTTTTAGGCTAAAAAAGTGGTAAAATCATTTATCTTCATAAAAATACATTAGTATAACGTAAAGGAAGATTTCTTAATAAAAAGTAACATAACTTACCGCATGCTTCTCTATTTAATCTCTATTTATCTAAGAAAAAGGCTATCATAACTTGTATTTCTACAAGTTATCATCTCCCTTTTTCTTCATCTTTCTTAGGCGACTCTTCCGTCACTTTTGCCTTTCCTTTGGCCTTGACAGGAATCCTATCAACATATTTTTCTTTGCACTTGGCCGCTTTTGGAGGCGAGTCAACTACCTTCTCCTTTCCCTTGCATTTTTCAGTGAAGGAGCAGGTGCAACTCTGTCAACATCCTCCCTTCTTCTTTCCTTGTTATTCTTCTATTCTATGGTGCTTGCTTCCTTTACCACCCCCACATCCTTTGGGATGTGTTTCTCTCTTTCAGGCAAATGATGCTTACTCTTCTATTTATTTTTCTTTTTCGACCCTTTTGCCTCAGTTGGGGCACTTATTCTTGCGGCTAACTCTGCATCCTCCTCTATCTACAGCTCTCTGTCAAATTCCTCAATTGCCTTCTCAATCATTTCCTCGTCAATCATTTCCCTTTCAACATCTTCAGCTGCTTGATCAACTTGCGGATCAGGTGGGAGTGGTTTATCTGCATTTCCTTGTTCCTCTACTCGCGCTTCTTCTCTAGTTTCTTTACTAGAGGCCGCAGCGACCATTCTCTTGGCGCCTTTTTTAAGGGCATTTATTTCCTTTCTTAGCTTGGCCTTCTTCCTTGCCAACTTCTTAGCAATCCGATTGAAGGATGTTGTTACAATGGCAGACTCAGAATTGTCTACTCCTTCTACGTTTTTTGGCTCTTTATCCTTGGCAGCGTCCTTTGAGGACTCGACTGGTTGTTCCTGTAGGGAATTGAATCTCGGCAGAAGTGTGTGATCGCGTTCTTTGATTTATTGAAAGAATTAAAAATACAAAAAATAAAGAAAAGGTTAAGCATCATACCTTTGCCAATCTATAATTCTCCAACTAATAGTCTTCTCTTTATAGTCTTTCTTTTCCAAGAGATCTTCCTCTCTATGACTCTGGCAAGAATCCGGTTTGTGGGAATCACTTCATTGAAATAATGGGAAGAAGATTTTTCATAGAATTCTTCTAAGAAAATTGGGAGAATTAATAGAAGAAGATTTTTAGAGTAATCGTAGAGATTAGTCTCTTAGAGAGTGTGTTCTATGAAGGCTCGCAAGAGCCCTATTTATAGAATTCTATGGGTTACTCCTAATCCTATTAGGATAACCCATTTGTAGAAATTTTAAATAAAAAATTTAATAATATCCAATATTAATGAATATCTACCCAAATAATATCTCATATTAAATGGTTTAAAATATTTAGATCTTATTTAAATATATATATATATTTGCAGAATCTTTAATTTGGATCTCATCCAAATTAAATAATTAATTATTTGAATCCAATTCAAATCAATTAATTAATTCTCCCTCTATCTATTTTCTGCACAATCTTTAATTTGGATCTCATCCAAATTGAATAATCAATTATTTGAAGCCAATTTAAATTAATTAATTAGTTCTCTCTCTATTTATTTATATGAATTTTAACCAAATAAATAATTAATTATTTGAATCATATTAAAAAAAGTTACATCTAATGATTACTATTTCGTGGTCCGGTCTTATGCAAACACATTGGATACCCCCACTCGCATGTCACCTACACGAACGCGTTAGATCATTGTGTTTGTATCAAATACAAAGTGAGTTGTATCCATAGTGTCACGAGGATAAGGTACCCAGCCTTGTCCCTATACTATAGACCCTTTAGACTATATCAAGACTCATAAAACAGCCTAGGAGTTAGTTTATTGGATTTAGGGTTATTAAGACAAAACAAACAAAAACAATAAATAACGCTTATTAAAATACACAAGTTTTAGGGCATAAAACCCAACAGTTCCGGTTAAATAATTAAATTTACAATCTACAAGTTTTAGGGCATAAAACCCAACAGTTCCGGCCCTTGGGACACCTTCTGCTTCTTTCTTATTGAAAGTGTCGCTTCTTCGTCCTCTTCAAATTCATTCCTTGTTCTCTTAGTTGCACTGGCGACCATGTACTCTTTTATTGGTCCATCATTGGAATCATGTGGTTGATCCTCATGACCCGTTTCTTCAAGGATAGCCCCTTGCGTTTTTATTGGCTTGCTCACTACCTCTTTGTTGCGAGCGACTTCTTCTATAACAACTGATTCCTCTTCTACCCTTTCTCCCTGCTCCTCTGCAAGACAACTTTGCACATCGCCCTTTGACGAAGGCAATTCCCTCCTTGCATCAGATAGACAAGCTTCAAAGGGATCTCTCAAACCTGTCAGTATGTGTGCGACCCACGCATCTGAGGAACGCACAAAATTCACTTCTTTCTCTTCTATCATTATCTCATCTTCTATTCCTCCTCCGACTTTGTCTGTTCCTCGAGTGCTTGGTGGCTTAGATGATGGCAGAGGCTAATTCACTTCTACATCATCCTCCCTTGCCCTCACTTCTTTTTTTTCTTGCACAATGCCTTCGAGGATGTCGTTGAAAACGTTTCTCTCATCTTGTCGGCGAACCTCATTGTTGCCAACCAATGTGCTAGCTGCATCGTGAACCTGCGTTTCAGGGGCTGGTTGCTTAGCTTCTTCAGGTGCTAGGTGTACTCTTGGGTTTGCGCCTTCAAAGTTCTCGGCAGACAATTCAATTGGAGATTTCATGATGGATCTAGAGATGCAAGATTTCACTCGCCTTCTTGGAGATGGAGGAGGTGGAGGGACAATTTGGTTTAGAGGTTTTATGTTTAAGACTTCCACACACTCGTCGGAGTCAGAATGCACTTTCACAATCAGAGGTCGGCTAGGATGAGGGTTGACAAATGGGTGAAACGTTGGGCGAACTGGAAAATGGCGGGAAGGTGAAGGGTTTATGGGCCTTTGAGCACTGGGTCAGACCTTGGAAGCGAAAATGTGGGCGGTAAAGGGACGAATGAGGTTTGGTGGTAGAGGTCGGACCAAGGGGGCGAATGGCCTCATTGGTAGGGCAGCAAGCGAACAAGGTGTTGCTGGTTGAACAGAAGCAAAAGTAGGTTGAGGAAAGGGAATCAGATTTATCGGAGAAGCTGGCTTTTTAGCACTTGAGGTTGAAGACGAGGATGGTGTGGAATATTAAGTGTCGTAAGAGGATACCGGAGAGTCGTTGCCAGCAAAGTTGAAGTTGTTTTGCGAGTCGGAGCCGCTGGACATCACCAGAAAGCTTAAGGGCTTGAGGAAGACAAAGATGACAGCGACTACTCTTAAAGGAAAATGAAAGAAATAGGGTTTGGAAGAAGGAAACTGATAAGCACTTGAAAAGTGCTTTCTATCCTCTCAAATTAAGGGAGTTTATATTAGATTTCACTTGTTTGCTAGTTGTTTTCAGGTTAAAATGAGGAAAATTAGAAGAAAAGTCTAAAAGATCAAAACTGAGCAAGAATATGGTGAAAAAAGAGATGAAAAACTCAAAATGGAAAAACTTGGGGCAGCGTCGCAGCGCTAAAACCCGAGAGCAACAATTTCGGCATGCAGCCCTAGCGCCGCGACACCATTTCAAAAGTTTTAATAGCGCCGCAGCGCCAGTTTTCCATAAATGAAAATTGGGTATTTTAGGTAAGTTTTTGGGCGGCCAACTCTATAAATTTGGGGGTTTCCAACAGCCCTAATCATAAATCAACCATCAATTTACAGACCAAAAGAGGCACAAGAAGGAGAAAATTGAATGAGAGTTCATAAAAGAGTTCAAGGAGTGAGTTAGTTGCAAGGAAGAGGAAAAGAGTTCGAGATAGTCGTGGTGCCATTCAAATTTTGACGTGAGAGCCAAAGAGATCGTGATGGTGCTACCTCAATCAAGAGCCTCTTTTCAGTAGAGTTTCCCTTTCTTTACACTCTTTCTTTGTTTATTTTGTTTAAACATATTGCTTCAAGCTATGAGTGACTAAACTCTTTAATTTTAGGGTTTTGATGAATTGTTTATGAATTTATGTTGATATTGTAGACTTTCATGGTTTTGTTGGAATGATTATGCTTTTCATTGTTATTGTGTTTAATTCTTGTGGATTGGCCATCCTCACATGTTAGGTTAGATGTATGATTGAGAGATTGTATGTTTAACTTGATCTATAACAATGAATTGTTGTTAATCTATCACGAGAGTAGTTAGGTTGACAATAAAAGTTGCTAAAGACTATTCTTAATGCCATGTAATTTGTATTGGTTTCAACTGATTAGTAATCAATCGAGTTGCGTGAGAAAGGGTTGTTTTTGAGAGAAAATAACTTGGAATTAAGTTTCTAGTCCTAGACATATGAATTACAATAAAATCCATGAAATCTATAATATTGCATGATGAAATAAACAATGATTCATTACCCTAGAACTCTCTTTGACTCTTTTGTTTCTCACTTTACTACTTTCCTTATTTGGTTTATATTTTCCATAATTCACAAATTGCATTCCAAACCTCAAATAAAATTGATTTGATTCTAGAATAGCTAAATAACATAAACCTTAACAATTGGATCTCCAGTGGAACGATATTCGGACTTCACCGTCTTATATTATAACTTGACCCGTACACTTGCGGTTAACATTAAAAGTGAGCATCAAGTTTTTGGCGCCATTACCGGGGATCCAAAGAATGGTTTTGTTATTTAATATTCATTAGAATTGATAGATCATAATTTAAGGTGTATATTATTTTTATTTTATTTTATTGTATTTTATATTTTATATTTTATATTTTATTTTATTTTATTCTATTTTATTTTATTTTGTCGGGTTATGCCTCGAGATAATACTAATATTCTCCCTCTTGATCCCGAGATTGAAAGGACGTGTAGAAGAAACCTAAGGGTTCAACACAATCACATCGAGGAGATGGCGGAGGAGATACCAAAGGCAATTCAGGATTATTTCCAACCCACATTACCGACAAATCAACTCGGCATCATGAGTGCACCCATCAATTTCAACAACTTTGAGTTGAAACCGGGGTTGATCCACTGGCTAGAGAGCTAGCCTTTAGAGGAAGAGCCAATGAAGATCCTCACAACCACTTATAATAAAAAAAATAAAATAAAAAAAATAAAATAAATAATAAAAAAATAAAATAAAATAAAATAAAATAAATAATAAAATAAAATAGAATAAAATAAAAAAGGAAAAAAAATATAAAATACAATAAAATAAAATAAAAATAAATAAACGACCAAATAATATACACCTCAAATTAAGATTTATCAATTCTAATGAATATTAAATAACTAAAACCGTTCTTTGGATCCCCCTCAATGGCGCCAAAAACTTGATGCACACTTTTAGTGTTAACCGCAAGTGTACGGGTCAAGTTATAATATAAGACGGTTAAATCCGAATATCGTTCCACTGGAGATTCAATTGTGAAGGTTTAAGTTACTTAGCTATTCTAGAGTTGAATCAATTTTATTTGAGGATTGAAATTGAATATTATGAGTCATGGAAAATATAAATCAAATAAGGAAAGTATTAAAGTGAGAAACACAATAGTCAAAGAGAGTTCTAGGGTAATGAATCCTTGTTTATTTCATCATGCAATATTATAGAATTCATGGAATTTATGGTAATTCATATGTCTAAGTCTAGAAACTTAATTCCAAGTTATTTTCTCTCAAAAACAACCATTTCTCATGCAACTCGATTGATTACTAATCTCTTGAAACTAATACAAAATTACATGGCATTAAGAATAGTCTTTAGTGACCTTTATTGTCAACCTAACTAATCTCGTGATAGATTAACAACAGTTCATTGTTATAGATCAAGTTAAACATACAATCTCTCAATCATACATCTAACCTAACATGTGAAGATGGCCAATCCACAAGAATTAAACACAATAACAATGAAAAGCATAATCATTCCAACAAAACCATGAAAGTCTACAAGATCAACACAAATTCATAAACAAATCATCAAAACCCTAAAACTAAAGAGTTTAGCCACTCATAGCTTGAAGCAACATGTTTAAGCAAAATAAAAAAAGAAAGAGTGTAAAGAAAGAGAAACTCTACTGAAAAGAGGCTCTTGATTAAGGTAGCATCGTCATGATCTCCTTGGCTCTCACGTCAAAATTCGAAGGGCACCACGACTATCTCGAACTTTTTTCCTCTTCCTTGCAACTAACTCACTCCTTGAACTCTTTTATGAACTCTCACTCAATTCTCTCCTTTTTGTACCTCTTTAGGTCTGTAAATTGAAGGTTGATTCCTCCTTGATTTTATTTGATTATTAGGGCTGCTGGAAACCCCCAAATTTATAGAGTTGGCCGCCCAAAAATTTACCAAAAGTAACAATTTTTCATTTAAGGAAAACTGGCGGTGCGGCACTAAGGTTGTGTCCAAAATTGTTGCTCTCGGGTTTTAGTGCCGCGGCAGCGCCGTCCAAGCACCACGACGCCGTGATGCGTTCAGAATTATTGTTCTTGGGCATTAGCGCCGCGACGCTGCAATTTGTTCAGAATGTTGCGTCGGATTTTGGCGCCGCGGTGCTATGATGCGTCCAGAACGTTGCGTTGGGGTTTTAACACTGCGGCAGCACCGTCCAGGCACCGTGGCGTTATCCCAAATTTCGCCCTTTTGAATTTTTGAGCTCTTTTTCACGGTATTCTTGCTCGGTTTTGATATTTTAGTCTTTTCTTCTAATTTTCCTCATTTTAACCTGAAAACCACTAGCAAACAAGTGAAATCTAATATAAACTCCCTTAATTTGAGTGGATAGAAAGCACTTTTCAAGTGCTTATAAATCAATGATGAAGATGATGAACCTCCACAAGAAGAGGATGTTCCACAACAAGAGAGTATACCTAAGGAAAAGGAGAAATCAAAGTCCAACATAGGGAGTACTTCTAACTCTACTTCTTTTATCCCTAATATTTTACCTTTTCCTCAAAAATTTCAAAAGAAAAAGATTGATGCTCAATTTTCAAAGTTCTTAGACATATTCAAAAAGTTAGAAATTAACCTTCCTTTTGTAGAGGCATTAGAACAAATGCCTAAGTATGCCAAGTTCATGAAGGATGTATTGTCTAAGAAAAAAAGGTATGGAGATTATGAAATGGTTGCACTAACCGAAGAATGTAGTGCGGCACTACAAAGGAAATTGCCTCCAAAACTAAAGGATCTAGGGAGTTTCTCTATCCCTTGTCATTTAGGCAACAATAAAGTTACTAAAGCACTTTGTGAACTTGGAGCTTCCATTAATTTAATGCCTTTATCCATGTTTAGGAAGCTCAATGGAGGAGAGGTGCAACCAACTACCATATCTTTGCTTTTGGCCGGTCGATCATTTGTTCATCCCTACGGAATTGTGGAGGACGTCTTGGTTAAGGTAGACAAGTTTATCTTCCCCGCGGACTTTGTGATATTAGACATGGAGGAAGATGTCGAAGTCTCCATAATCCTTGGGAGACCATTCTTGGCCATCGGAAGGGCCCTCATCGATGTGCAAGATGGAAAGCTCACATTCCGCTTTAACGATGAGGAGGTAACATTCGACATTTATAAAACCCTTAAGCATTTGGATGTAGAAAGGTATGAGCATCATGAGCCAAGCACAAAGGTAACATCGCCTCTATCTTCGAATAAAAACTCTATGCATGATGAGCCTCCTTTGAATGGTAAGACTTGTAAGCACTGGCTTATAATACTAGGTGTTGGGAGGAGGCAAGTGAAATTGTGGCTATGCGTAGTTAAAAGAAAAGTAGCCGAGAGTGAAAGAGCAAAAATTTTGGCTAAGTGTTGGCCAACACTATGCGTTGATGAAAGAAGAGAAGAGCTAGCATTTTTCTTTTGAGTAGCCATGCGTTGAAGGCGAAATCACGAAGGGTTGTTGTGAGCTGAAGCAATCACCGTGTTGGAGAACAAGTTGATCATTGGCAGGGGGACGGAACGTACTTGACTTACCATGCGTCGGTAAGGTTGCCATGGGTTATGGTCTTTATGCGTCGAAGACAGAGTGGTCCCTATGTGTCGAAGACTGGATGATTGAGTTGTAAGCGTTAAAGGTAGGAGGCGTTGAGGACGCCATGCGTTGAGTGTGGATGATTGTCGTATGCGTCGAAGGTAGAAGGCGTTGAGAACGCCATGCGTTGAGTGTAGATGATTGTCGTATGCGTCGAAGGTAGGAGGCGTTGAGGGCGTCATGCGTTGAGTGTGGATGATTGAGTTGTATGCGTCGAAGGTAGGAGGCGTAGAGGGCGCCATGCATTGAGTGTGGATGATTGCTGAAGGCGTTAGAGTAGGTTGTGTTATGGGTGCTTTGCGTTGAAGTAAGAATGAGAACCCTGTGCGCCAGCCTGCTTTTGACGGTTAAGTCGGCAGTATATATAGTAAGTGAAATAAATGTTTAACCATTTTTAGACACTTCGAGAGCTTAAGTCAGTTCCATTTTTCAGAAAAACTACAAGGGGAGGTAGAAGAGGGTGTTCTTGTGGATTTTGGACGGAAGTCTACTCGTTTTGGTGTTAAAATCTAAGATGGAACAGAATGTTGTTTGTGGACGCAAGGGCTGGACAGTGTCTGATGCTTGGAGTAGAACGAATCGAGGAGATCGAGTCTAGGGCTGAAATTTTAAGGTCAGTGAGTTAATATAACTCTTAACAATTCTTGTAAAGGATAGTTGAGCTGAAATTGAAGATAAATATATGAAGTTTTAAATAAAAGCAACGGTTACAGAATTTCTGTGCAATCTGGAGCAACACAGAGTAATTTTGGAATAGCTGGAGAAAGAAGAAGAGTTAAGCCTTGAAAGTTTGAGGTAATCTGAGAAATTCAATTTTCTACAAGTTTGTAGAAGGGAAGAAGTTCTAAATCTATCAGGAGATATGACTTTTAACAGATAGGAGAATAACAAAAAGGAAAGGAGGAGATCTCTGCTGTCAGGTATCGCTGAGTACATAAACTAAAGGTAGCGAGACGAGTGTCGCTGGGATGCAAGGGGCTTTCCATCTCACAAAACTCGTTGGGTATCGCTAGGTATCGCTCCTCAGGTAAGTCACGCTAGTCTCGTTTATCTTGATATCACTAGTATCGTGTCCTGTTGGGTAGTTTCGGTAGGAATCTCGCTGGGAAGGTGGGATTTTCGTTGATAATCTTACTTATTGGGTTTACTTTGGATAAATGTTTATTTCAGGCCAAGAGGAGATAGAGACGGCGTATAATCCACTCAAGGCCTACGGATAAGTTGTGAGTGACATTTTTCTTGCTACAAAACGGTTTTTGTGTACATGTTAGTTCGGTTTTCCAATTTATCATGGTTTTGGTGATCAATCGATTTACAAAGCATAGTTTATGTTTCTAAAAAGGTGTTGAAATGTATGTTTATGAAATGTTATTGATTTAAGAGTTGCCCTGTTTTCTTATGGAAGATTTGCATATGAACTGTTTGTACAAAATATTGCTTTCCTTAAAGGAAAATGTATTAGAGGAGGCTCAGTGCTGAAGAACATGAGAAGGCACGTGAGCTTCCCCGGGACCTAGTACTGAAGGACATAGAGAAGGTACTTGGGCAACCCGCCATGTTCCTATGTGCACATAGAGGTTATATGCTGGTGCATTGAGTTCTGCTCCGCATCGAGTCTTATTTGTTTTCGACGTTGGGGTGTTGAGTTTTGCTCCGCCTCAACTAAGGAGAAGTATTGTAACCAAACTGATTTCTTTATGAATGGCTGAAAAATCATGTATGACTTGATAAGGGCAACTAAGCATGATTTATCCAATGAATGTGAAATGATTCCATGTTTTACTCATGTCATTGGAATTTGTTTAATCCTGATGATTTTCAAACTAAAAGTAGTCTATTAAAATTAGTCACTCACTGGGCTATTAGCTCATGTTTTCAATGTTTTCTTCCCCCCCTCCCAGGTAGCGAGGACGTTCCCGGTGCTTAGCCTACTCCAGCTTACCTTGCCTTTGGGTTTTCAGAAATTTGTCCTGTTTGAAGAGTTGTATGTGTATATAACCTTATGTAGGTGGCATGTAGACCTAGTTGTACATATGTTGGGATTTGAGATATGGTTTTGTATAAGTACATTGTGGACTGGTTGAAAGTCAATTATATGTATACAAGTTTTTATGGTTTTGGATGTATGAAATAGTAATATGTATGTTATGAACTGTCCGGATTATCAGGTATAAATTGATGGTATACGTCACAAGAGGGGTGATGTGTATTGTCCTCACATCTCCTCATGGGTTGTGTGGGGTAATCTAGGAGGGGGTGTGACAAGTTGGTATCAGAGCGAAATAGTCTTGGGAATAGGATCATGCATTGTAGTGTAGGAACATGTATTTTTAGCCAATAGTAATGTCGTGTTATTATATAGGAAACATGCCACCTCGAAGCAAGCGAGCTAGGCAAGCAGCAGCCGGAACTCCTGAAGCTACTGGGAGCTGTGGAGATATGTCTGAGGGTGAATCTAGTCATCCTCAAGTTGGGGTTAATGTCGAGGAGCAGATATTTACTAGAATTGCTAAAAGATTGGCTGCAAGTATTGGATCAATGGAATCAGATCCAGAAAAGAAATACAGTATAGAAAGATTGAAGGCCTTAGGTGCTACTACCTTTGAAAGCACCGTAGATCTTGCTGAGGTAGAGGCATGGTTGAATTTACTTGAGAAATGCTATCGTGTGATGAGGTGCCCTGACGACAGAAAGGTAGAATTGGCAGTGTTTTTGCTCCAAAAAGGGGCAGAAGATTGGTGGAGAACTGTAGAAAGCGAGACGGGGGATATAGAAGAAATAGGCTGGAGTGAGTTTAAGAAGGCATTCCAAGAGAAATATTGTCCAAGATCATTCCGAGACGCCAAACGGAATGAGTTTTTGAGGTTGGTACAAGGATCTATGTTAGTGGCAGAATACAAGAAGAAATATACAGAATTGTCTAAGTATACCACAACAATTGTTGCTGAAGAGATTGACAGGTGTAAGAGATTTGAAGAAGGTTTACGGAAATACGTACTCCTGTGACCGCCAGTGCTGAATGGACGAATTTTTCCAAATTAGTGGAGGCAGCTATGCGAGTTGAAAGGAGTTTGATGGAAAAGAAGACGGAGCGCGAATCATCTAGAAGTGGACGTGCAATCCACTTCTCTAGTGCTACTCAGGGACAGTCAGGTAGAAGATTTGTACCAGGCGTATCTAGTGGAGGAAATTTCAAAGCCAGATCGAGTGGACAGGCTACTTCCAAGGCCAGTACTGGTGGAGGTATATGGGGACAAGGACCAAGGAGTTTTAGTGGTCCAGCACAGTTAGTGGAAGGTTCTTGAAGTGGACGACCTGGTGAATCCACAGCTAGTTCCACGAAGAAACCGTTATGTCCCACCTGCGGAAGGTACCATTGGGGACAATGTAGGGTTAATGTGTGTTATAACTGTGGACAGGCAGGTCATTTTAAACGAGAATGCCCCCAATTGATGCAAGAAGTTAAGCCTGAGCAGAGAACTGCTTCACATGTGGTTAGTCAGCCACAAAGATCTGCTGAAATTGTTGATGAGGGAACTAGTGGAACAAGGCAGAAGAGAGCTACGGGATGATGAAGACAGCAAGGAAAGATCTTTGCCATGACTCAGCAAGAAGCTGATGACGCCTCTAATGTGGTTACTGGTACACTTTCTATTTGTTATACTTCTGCCATGTTTTAATAGACCCTGGTGCTACCCATTCTTTTATTGCTAGAATGTTTGCTATGAATATAAATAGTACATTAGAACCTTTTTCTGAGGAACTGTTTGTTTATACCCCTGTTGGTGATGTGTTTGTGGTTAGTAAGGTGTATAAAGATTGTGTGGTTGAAATTGATGGTGTGACCATGACAGCCAACTTGATACCCTTAGATATTCAGGAGTTTGATGTGATATTGGGAATGGATTTCTTATCCAAATATAGAGCCACTATGGATTGTCTCCAGAAAGAAGTGGTGTTTAGAAGATTCGAAGGGACTGAAGTTATTTTCAAGGGGGACAGGAAAATTCTTCCTACTGATAAGCACTTGAAAAGTGCTTATTATTCTCTCAAAGTAAGGGAGTTTTATATTAGATTTCACTTGTTTGCTAGTGATTTTCAGGTTAAAACGAGGAAAATTAGAAGAAACGACTGAAAGATCAAAACCGAGCAAGAATATGGAGAAAAAGTGCTGAAAAACGCATTCTTGCTTGAAACGCATGGTGCGCCGCGGCGCTGAGGCAGAAACGCATCAGCATGGACGCAGAGCAGCAACGCAGCGCTGGGAAGGCGCTGCTTCGACGCGTACTTGGTGAACGCAAGACAGCATCGCGGCGCTGCCGCGTCGCTAAAACCCGAGAGCAACTTAATTTTGGTCGCTATGCGTCAGCGCCGCGGCGCCAGCGTTAATTTAAACGCAAGTTTTGTATTTTAGGTTAAATTTTGGGCGGCCAAACTCTATAAATTTAAGGGTTTTCAGTAGCCAAGAGAGGGGGGGAAGAAATATCAAGAAGATCAAGAAAGTAGCAGAACAAAAGAAAGATCCAAAAAGGTGAGAATTAAGCCAGAGTTTCAAGAGTGAGTTAGCTGCAAGGAAGAGGAAAAGAGTCCGAGATAGTTTTGGTGCCCTTCAAAGTCCGATGCGAGAGCCAAGGAGTTCGTGACGGTGCTGCCTCAATCAAGAACCTCTTTTCAGTAGAGTTTCTCTATTCTCTACACTCTTTCTTTGATTCTTTTTGATCAATATGTTGCTTTACGCTATGAGTGGCTAAACTCTTTGGTTTTAGGGTTTTTGATGAATTGTTTGTGAATTCATGATAAATTTGTAGACTCATGGTTTTGTTCAAATAAATATGCTTTTCATTGTTATTGTGTTTAATTCTTGAAGATTGGCCACCTTCACATATTAGATTAGATGTATGAATCGAGAGATTATATGTTTAATTTGATCCATAACAATGAATCGTTGTTAATCTATCACGAGAGTAGTTAGGTTGACAATGAAAGTTGCTAAAGACTAGTTTTAATGCCATGTAATTTTGTATTGGTTTTAAGAGATTAACTATCAATCAAGTTGCATGAGAAAGAGTTGTCTTTGAGAGAAGATAACTTGGAATTAAGTTTCTAGACTTAGGCATAAGAATTAAATCCATGAAATCTATAATTTTGCATGATGAAACAAACAAGGATTTGAAACCCTAGAACTCTCTTTGACTCTTGCAATTCTCCCTTTGATACTTTCTTGGCTTGATCTTTCTTTTTCCCAAAAACAAAATTTGAATTCCAATCCTCAAATAAAATTGATTCAATTCTAGAATAGCTAAGTAACTTAAACCTTCCCAATTGGATCTCTAGTGGAAACGATACTCGGACTTAACCGTTTTATATTATAACTTGACCCATAAACTTGCGGTAAACACACAAAAGTGGTACATCACCTACCTGTGTGATATCTGCGGTTAAAGTTAGGAAGTTGTTAGGCAAGGGTTGTTCAGCATACCTTGCTTATGTGGTGGATACACAGGCCAGTAAGTTAAGACCGGAGGATATTCCTGTGGTAAGTGAGTTCCTTGATGTGTTCCCTGAGGAACTGTCAGGGTTACCACCTGATAGAGAGGTGGAACAACACATATTTCGCAGGCACCATACCATATGGCACCATCAGAACTGAAGGAGTTGAAAGTGCAGTTACAGGAGTTAGTAGATAAGGGGTACATTAGACCAAGTGTGTCTCCGTGGGGTGCACCGGTGTTGTTCGTGAAGAAAAAGGACGGTACTATGAGACTGTGCATTGATTATCGCCAATTAAATAAGGTCACTATACGCAACAAATATCCTTTGCCTCGTATTGATGATTTGTTGGATCAACTTAGAGGGACATCAGTGTTCTCAAAGATAGACCTAAGATCTTGATATCATCAGTTGAAGGTCAGGGAAACTGATGTACCGAAAACGGCTTTTAGAACGAGGTACGGACATTATGAATTCCTCGTGATGCCTTTTGGTCTAACAAATGCCCCAGCGGTGTTTATGGACTTGATGAATAGGATTTTCTATCCTTACTTGGATCAATTTGTAATTGTATTTATTGATGATATTCTAGTGTATTCTAGAAGTAGGGAAGAGCATGCAGAACATCTTAGAACTGTATTGCAGACTTTGAGAGAAAAGAGATTGTATGCAAAGTTCAGCAAATGCGAGTTTTGGTTGGAACAGGTGATGTTTTTGGGTCATATTGTTTCTGCTGCAGGAGTTTGTGTGGATCTCCAAAAGACCGAGGCGATTACCAGATGGGAACTGCTAAAGACAATATCGGAGGTTCGTAGTTTTCTGAGACTCGCAGGTTATTATAGGCATTTTGTACAGGTTTTTTCTAAGATAGCATTACCATTGACCCATTTGACTAAGAAAGGTACAAAATTTGAATGGAATGAGGAATGTGAACAAAGTTTCCGAGAGTTAAAGAAGAGATTGGTGACTGCACCTATTTTGGCCCTTCCAGAGATAGGGAAGGAATTCGAGGTGTATTGTGATGCCTCTCGTCAGGGGTTAGGTTGCGTACTGATGCAAGAAGGTAAAGTTATAGCTTATGCCTCTAGGCAGTTGAGGCCACATGAAGTTAATTACCCTACCCATAACTTGGAACTGGCAGCGGTGGTGTTGGCGCTAAAGATATGGCGGCATTATTTGTTTGGAGAGAAGTGCCTTATCTATACGGATCACAAAAATTTGAAATACATCTTTGATCAGACAGAACTCAATATGAGACAAAGGAGGTGGTTGGAGCTGATCAAAGATTATGATTGTACCATAAACTATCACCCAGGAAAGGCTAATGTTGTAGTTGATGCGTTGAGTAGGAAGTCGAGACAAGCTAAGACTTCATTGAATGCTATTAGTGCGGAATTGACAAAGGAGTTAAAGAATTCAAATGCATCGTTGTTAGTGGACAAGCTAGGAGGTTTGTTTGCACACTTCCAGGTGAGACCCACTTTGATGGGTGAGATTGTTAATAAACAAATGGTGGAAGATGCCGTACTCAGAAAGATAGTGAAAGAGGTGAAATCTTAAGGAGAGAACTGATTTTGATATAAGAAATGATGGAGCCTTATTGAAACAGGGAAGATTGTGTGTTCCTAATGATTCAACATTGAAAAATGCCATTCTAGAGGAAGCTCATAGTTTTGGTTATGCGATGCATCCAGGTAGTACAAAGATGTACAGGACTTTGAGAGAATATTATTGGTGGCCAGGAATGAAACGGGAAATTGTTGAGTGTGTGGCAAGATGTTTGATTTGTCAGCAAGTTAAGCCAGAAAGACAAAGACCTGGTGGACTTTTAAAACCATTTCTCGTACCTGAGTGGAAATGGGAGCATATCACTTTGGATTTCTTATTTGGTCTTCCTAAAACTCCAAATGGTTATGATGGAATATAGGTGATAGTTGACAGACTTACTAAAACTGCACGATTCCTACTAGTTAAAGTGACTTTTACTTTAGATAAATTGGCCAAACTGTATGTTGACAGAATAGTAAGTCAATATGGAGCTCCCGTGTCTATTGTCTCTGATAGAGATCTGAGGTTTATATCTAAGTTTTGGCCAAGTTTGCAGCAAGCATTGGGAACTAAGCTTAAGTTTAGTACAGCTTTTCATCCTCAAACTGATGGACAATCAGAAAGAACGATTCAGACTTTAGAGGATATTTTGCGTGCTTGTGTGCTGCAATTTAAAGGAAGCTGGGATTCTCATTTGTCTTTGATGGGGTTCTCTTATAATAATAGTTACCATTCTAGTATTGGAATGACACCTTATGAGGCATTGTATGGCAGACGCTGTAGAACTCCTATATGTTGGGGTGAAGTAGGAGAACGGAAGTTAATGGGACCAGAATTAGTCCAAACTACGTCAGAGAATGTAAAATTCATAAGACAAAGGTTGAAGACTGCACAGGATCGACAGAAAAGCTACGCTGATAAAAGGCATCGAGATTTAGAATTCGAAGTTGGTGATAAAGTCTTCTTGAAGTTATCTCGCTAGAAAGGAATTTTGAGATTTGGAAGGAAAGGAAAACTAAGTCCGAGATATATTGGACCTTATGAAATTTTGGAACGCATAGGACCTTCAGCTTATCGATTAGCGTTACCTATGGAGTTGTCCAAAATACATGACGTATTTCATGTTTCTTATTTGAGGAAGTATATTCCAGATCCCACACATGTTTTGGAGGCTCAACCTATCCAGGTAAATGAAGATTTATCTTATGAAGAGGAACCTGTGCAAATTCTTGACAGAAGGAACAAGTGTTGAGAACAAAAACGATACCCCTTGTTAAAGTTTTGTGGAGGAATCATCAAGTAGAAGAGGCGACATGGGAACGTGAAGATCAAATGAAGGTTAAATATCCTCATCTTTTCTTACAGTGAACTTACTTGAATTTCAAGGACGAAATTCTTTAAAAGAGGGTAGTAAATTGTAAGCAGTGGCTTATAATACTAGGTGTTGGGAGGAAACAAGTGAAATTGTGGCTATGCATAGTTAAAGGAAAAGTAGCCGAGAGTGAAAGAGCAAAAATTTTGGCTAAGTGTTGGCCAACACTATGCGTTGATGAAAGAAGAGAAGAGCTAGCATTTTTCTTTTGAGTGCCCATGCGTTGAAGGCGAAATCATGAAGGGTTGTTGTGAGCTAAAGCAGTCACCGCATTGGAGGACAAGTTGATCATTGGCAGGGGGAAGGAACGTACTTGACTTACCATGCATCGGTAAGGTTGCCATGCGTTATGGTTCCTATGCGTCGAAGACAGAGTGGTCCCTATGCGTCGAAGATTGGATAAATTGAGTTGTAAGCGTTAAAGGTAGGAGGCGTTGAGGACACCATGCGTTGAGTGTGGATGATTGTCGTATGCGTCAAAGGTAGGAGGCGTTGAGGACGCCATGTGTTGAGTGTGGATGATTGTCGTATACGTCGAAGGTAGGAGGCGTTGAGGGCGCAATGCATTGAGTGTGGATGATTGAGTTGTATGCGTCGAAGGTAGGAGGTGTTGAGGGCGCCACGTGTTGAGTGTGGATGATTGCTGAAGGCGTTAGAGTAGGTTGCGTTATGGGTGCTTTGCGTTGAAGTAAGAATGAGAACCTTGCGCGCCAGCCTGCTTTTGAGGGTTAAGTTGGCAGTATATATAGTAAGTGAAATAAATGTTTAATCATTTTTAGATACTTCGAGAGCTTAAGTCAGTTCCATTTTTTAGACAAACTACAAGGGGAGGTAGAAGAGAGTGTTCTTGTAGATTTTGGATAGAAGTCTACTTGTTTTGGTGTTGATATCTAAGCTGGAACAGAACGTTGTTTGTGGACGCACCGGCTGGATAGTGTCTGATGTTTGGAGTAGAACGAATCGAGGAGATCGAATCTATGGCTGAAATTTTAAGGTCAGTGAGTTAATATAACTCTTGACAATTCTTGTGAAGGATAATTGAGCTAAATATGAAGATAAATATGTGAAATTTTAGGTAAAAGCAACGGTTACAGAATTTCTGTGCAATAGGGAGCAACGCAGAGTAATTTTGGAATAGCTGGAGAACGAAGGAGAGTTAGGCCTTGAAAGTTTGAGGTAATCTGAGAAATTCAATTTTCTACAAGTTTGTAGAAGGGAAGAAGTTCTAAATCTGTCTGGAGATATGACTTTTAACAGATAGAAAAAGAACAAAAAGGAATGGAGAAGATCTTTGCTGTCGGGTATCGTTGAGTACATAAAGTAAAGGTAGCGAGACGAGTGTCGCTGGGACGCAAGGGGCTTTCCGTCTCACAAAACTCGCTGGGTATAGCTAGGTATCGCTCCTCAGGTAAATCATGCTAGTCACGCTTATCCTGGTGTCGCTAGTATCGTGTCCTGTTGGGTAGTTTCGCTAGGAATCTCGCTGGGAAGGTGGAATTTTCGTTGGTAATCTTGCTTATTGGGTTTAGTTTGGATAAATGTTTATTTCAGGCCAAGAGAAGATAGGGACGACGTATAATCCACTAAAGGCCTAAGGATAAGTTGTGAGTGACACTTTTCTTGCTACAAAACGGTTTTTGTGTACATGTTAGTTCGGTTTACCAATTTATCATGATTTTGGTAATCAATCGATTTACAAAGCATAGTTTATGTTTCTAAAAAGGTGTTGAAAAGTATGTTTATGAAATGTTATTGATTTAAGCGTTGCCCTATTTTCTTATGGAAGATTTGCATATGAACTGTTTGTACAAAATATTGCTTTCCTTAAAGGAACATGTATTAGAGGAGGCTCAGTGCTGAAGAACATGAGAAGGCACGTGAGCTTCCCCGGGACCTAGTACTGAAGGACATAGAGAAGGTACTTGGGCAACCCGCCATGTTCCTATGTGCACATAGAGGTTATATGCTGGTGCGTTGAGTTCTGCTCCGCATCGAGCCTTATTTGTTTTCGACGTTGGGGTGTTGAGTTTTGCTCCACCTCAACTAAGGAGAAGTATTGTAACCAAACTGATTTCTTTATGAATGGCTGAAAAATTATGTATGACTTGGTAAGGGCAACTAAGCATGATTTATCCAATGAATGTGAAATGATTCCATGTTTTACTTATGTCATTGGAATTTGTTTAATCCTGATGATTTTTGAACTAAAAGTAGTCTATTAAAATTAGTCACTCACTGGGCTATTAGCTCATGTTTTCAATGTTTTCTTCCCCCCCCCCCCCAGGTAGCGAGAACGTTCTCGGTGCTAAGTCTACTCTAGCTCGCCTTGCCTAAGCTTCGGGTTTTAAAAAATTTGTCCTGTTTGAAGAGTTGTATGTGTATATAACCTTATGTAGGTGGCATGTAGACCTAGTTGTACATATGTTGGGATTTGAGATATGGTTTTGTATAAGTACATTGTGGACTGGTTGAAAGTCAATTATATGTATATAAGTTTTTATGGTTTTGGATGTATGAAATAGTAATATGTGTGTTATGAACTGTCAGGATTATCAGGTATAAATGGATGGTATACGTCACAAGAGGGGTGATGTGTACTGTCCTCACATCTCCTCTTGGGTTGTGTGGGGGTAATCAGGGAGGGGGTGTGACAAGACTAATAGAATGCTTGATGTTAAATTAGAAAATCCTATAAAGTATGTTTCTAGTTGTGATAATTCTCCTAGTTCTTCTTGCATGCCTCCGAAACCTATAATGAATTATGAACAAATTATGGAGAAGCATGTTAAAAATGAAGTGGTGAGTTCGGTAAAATCTAATAATAATGACTCCTTAATTAGTCTTGACTACATTAGAAACGATGATGTCCAACTTCATAATGATTTCTTGACTAACTCACTAAATGCTAATGAATATGTTTGTGAGTTTCAATATGGGCAAATACTAAACGTTGTAGGTGATCCAAAGCATGAAAGGAAGAAACCACCTTGGAATCCACCGTGACTCGCAAGCCCCGTCTGGCTAAAAGACGTTAAACCAAGCGCTTATTGGGAGGCAACCCAATTTTATTGCTTTCTTTACTTTTCTTTTTATTTTATTTTCAATAAATCTTTGAGTCACTCATATGCTTTATCTCTCAGAAACTTGGTTTATCACACAAAGTACTCCTTACATCAAGCCTGTTTAGTGGCTTACCGCTTGCTCCCAGGCTTGTTCCTTCTTTGTTAGATGCTCTTATACATTGGGGACAATGCATGATTCTAAGTTTAGGGTGGGAGGTGTCTCTCATACTTTTGTGTGTTTTCTTATCCTGCTATGCATGTTAGTGAAGTTTTAATGATCATATGCATGTCAATTTTAAAAAAAAAAAATCAAAATTTTGGAGCTTTCAAAGTTAATGGGAATGTTGTTTATGGTTGTGTGCCTTGATGTTGATTGCCCATGATGAGATTCGAATTTTCATGATAGATGACTTATTGCGGAAATAGAATAGCACTATCTTGAGTTAAATTCATTTAAGTCCCTCTTAAAATCTCTCATATTCTTGAGGACGTAGCCACTTTAATTCAGAATCTTTAACTGAAAAAAAGGATTAAGTTAGGTGTATTTGGTTGTCACTCCGAAAGGCCCCATCGGTTAGAGAGTGGAAATGCATGATAGTTTGTAATCTTAGACTAAGGAAAAAGAAAAGAGTATACATGCCTTGAGAAAAGAAAAAGTATACACAAAATGTATGAGCTTTATTTGTCTATTTGTAAATGTTAAACTTGTAATGAGTATGCATGGATAGGGGTAAAAAGAGATGCCTTTGCTATGATCAGTAAGGACGCCTGAGAATTGACTAAGTACGAGTCCCTACGGTGAATGTGTGAAAGCTAGTGCCCCTAGGTAAAAGAATGCAAGTTTAGGGCCCATGAAAAAAATATATGATTAAAAGGCACCTTAGTGGACACATTACTCACTTGAAATGTATGAAAGCTTGAAGATTGGTGCATGAGCTAGAGTAAGGGGAAAACTAAAGAAACTCTCTTAAGTCCTAATTTGAGTTCTAGCATTTTAAATTGAAGGAGGCTTGCACACACACACATGGGAGATAGCAAGATTTGACCTTGAATGATTATAACAATATAGATATGCTTGCATGTTTCTACTTAAGCTCTAAATGCTATTCTCTGAGACATGAGTCAATTGCACACTTCTTCATCTAAACTCTCTATTATTTGATTCTATTCTTTGCTTGGGACTAGCAAATCTCTAAGTTTGGGGTGGTGATAAGCACTTGAAAAGTGCTTTCTATCCTCTCAAATTAAGGGAGTTTATATTAGATTTCACTTGTTTGCTAGTGGTTTTCAGGTTAAAATGAGGAAAATTAGAAGAAAAGACCAAAAGATCAAAACCGAGCAAGAATACGGCGAAAAAGAGATGAAAAACTAAAAATGGTAAAACTTGGGGCAGCGCCACGGCGCCTAGACGGCATGCAGCCCTAGTGTCACAGCGCTCTCCAACAATTTCGGCATGCAGCCCTAGCACCGCAGCGCCGTTTCAAAAGTTTCAATAGCGCCGCTGTCACACCCCCTCCCAAATTATCCTCCATAATCCGAGAAGAGATGTGAAGACAGCAACCTTAACTCCTCTGTAAGGTTCACTGTCTAACCACTATCACCAAAGACGGCCCAGACGAGGTACCTGAAAAATTAGAAAAACATGAAAAAACGTGAGTTAAAGCCCTGTGAGTGACTAGTTTTTAAAAAACTTACTTTGTTCGGAAACAGGCATGTTAATTCTGTACGCATAAAACAAGGATTTAAAACCATAATTCAGCAGAAACATATTTTCTGTTAACTCTATCAAATCACATAAATCCGTTCCAAACCATATAGATTCGTTTTAGAATAATTAGACAGAAAACCCATTTGGTTTCTCAATCTTTTCCCCTTGTTGAGGCGGAGCAAGACTCAATGCTCTCAACGTCGAAAACAACCTTAGTTGGGGTGGAGCAAGACTCAACACACCCAACGTCGAAATTAACCCTGGCTCAATGCGGAGCAAAACTCGATGCACCAGCCAAATCAACCTCTATGTGCACATAGAAATATGGCGGGTTGCTCAAGTACCCTCTCCATGACCCTCAGTACTGGGTCCCGAGGAAACTCACATGCCTTTAAGCATTGAGCCTCCTCTAAAACACTTTCGAAACCAATATAAATAGTTCATATGAAACCTTTCATGGAAAACAGAATTTTCTGAATAAACATCTCGCAACATGCCTTTCAACATCGTATAGAAAATCAGATAAAACATGCCTTTGAACAATATAATCAAACATCATGCTTTTCAAGAAAACAGTCATCTCAAAACCATATCTCATAAGAACACCGAACTAAACATTTTCAATAATATTCGTTTTCAAAGAAAGAAAAGAGTCGCTCACAAATCGCTTAAGAAATTTCCTCTTTTCCCTTCAAATTCTGCTTTTTCGAGCTCTTTGAACGCAAGGCTTGAGCTTCTAAACTGCAAGGTAGCTGTTTCCCCCTCTCTGGCAGCTCAGTTGGACGCAACCTTGCTCCTTGGACGTAAGGTTTAACAGCTAAAGCAGAGTGAATAACTTTTCTTGTTTCCCTATTTGATGCGTCGACCTCTCTTGGACGCAAGGTCCAATCTTGAACGCAAAGTCTATCTTTAGACGCAGTGTTCACCTTGAACGTGGAATTCGTCTTAAACGCAAGGCTGACCCCTCTTCGACGCAAGACAACTTCTTTAACACCAGATGACTAAGTTGTCAAGAATACCTTCTCTCTTGGCCGCAGACCTCTACTACAGACGCAAAGATTTCTCCTTTCTGCCTTCTTTCTCCCCTTTCTCTCAAGAATTCTTACTTCAGAATCATCAGTCATTACTTTTCCCTCAAGGTCCTATTTATAGAGGGCTTTCCATCCCACTTTCTCTCTCTTTTTGCTACTTGTTTGCCACATGTCACGCTGCATGTCTAACTAACCATGCATTAATCCAAGCGTCACCTTACATGAAACACTTAACATGCCTTCTAACACCTCCTACTGATAAGGTGTCAAATCTATATGAAGCCACCTAGCCTTTATGTCCATCTTTAGCTACAAATCCTTCTCTTGTACAATCACCCTTCTGACAATGTGGTTTACCCTTAACAACCAAATCCAACTCAAGTTCTTCCTCTACGCGTTTGTCCTCTTGCGTTTACCTTTACTTCATCCTGCATCCATGACCATCATCCTTGAAGATTCCTTGATTATCCCTTTATGCATCCTTGAGTTATATCCCAAGGTTATTCCTTTAACCTTTTCCTTGCACTTAAACTATTTCTCTCATGATAGATTAATATGCGTCCACCTCCTGTTCCAGTCTTTAAGCTTACTTCTCAACCTTCTACTTTCCAACACTTGATAATATCCCTCAATAGAAGTCTATGCGTTACACAGTTTGCTGAAGTATTTTTCCCCTAGTTTCTCCTTATGCGTTTATCCTTCCTTCCCGAGACTTAGATCTCTTTCCAACACTCCATGACTTAACTTTATACCTTTTTACTTATTCGTCCTACCTTCGCCAAAGCTACATTTCCTTCCTTAACTTCTTCCTATGCGTTTACCCGAAGTCGAGGTTACATTTCCATTTATCATGGAGTTAAGCTCCTCAACGTATAACCTTAACAACCTACGGTAGCCACCTTCAACGCATAAGCTCCTCAACGCATAGCTAATAGCCACCCTCAACGCATAGCTGTTAGCCATCTTCAACGCATAAAATTTCTTAGCCATAATTCAGCAATTCCACAAACTTAACTTTTCCGTTTTGAAAGTTCCTTTACTCCACATACTTTTATCCTTACTAGCCATCTTGAATACCTAGGTTCTGGGATAGGGTGTTACAGCCGTGGTGCTATGGACCAGCACCACGGCGCCAGTTTTCCATAAATGAAAATTGGGTATTTTAGGTAAGTTTTTGGGCGGCTAACTCTATAAATTTGGGGGTTTCCAGCAGCCCTAAACATAAATCAACCATCAATTTACAGACCAAAAGAGGCACAAGAAGGAGAAAATTGAGTGAGAGGTCATAAAAGAGTTCAAGGAGTGAGTTAGTTGCAAGGAAGAGGACAAGAGTTCGAGATAGTCGTGGTGCCATTCAAATTTCGATGTGAGAGCCAAGGAAATCGTGACGGTGCTACCTCAATCAAGAGCCTCTTTTTAGTAGAGTTTCCCTTTCTTTACACTATTTCTTTGTTTATTTTGTTTAAACATGTTGCTTCAAGCTATGAGTGGCTAAACTTTTTAGTTTTAGGGTTTTGATGAATTATTTATGAATTTATGTTGATATTATAGACTTTCATGGTTTTGTTGGAATGATTATGCTTTTCATTGTTATTGTGTTTAAGTCTTGTGGATTGGCCATCTTCACATGTTAAGTTAGATGTATGATTGAGAGATTGTATTAAGTAGTTAGGTTGACAATAAACGTTGCTAAAGACTATTCTTAATGCCATGTAATTTGTATTGGTTTCAAGAGATTAGTAATCAATCGAGTGGCATGAGAAATGGTTGTTTTTTAGAGAAAATAATTTGGAATTAAGTTTCTAGACTTAGGCATATGAATTACAATAAAATCCATGAAATCTATAATATTGCATGATGAAATAAACAAGGATTCATTACCCTGGAACTCTCTTTGACTCTTGTGTTTCTCACTTTAATACTTTCCTTATTTGGTTTATATTTTCCATAATTCACAAATTTCAATTCAATCATCAAATAAAATTGATTCGATTCTAAAATAGCTAAGTAACATAAACCTTAACAATTGGATCTCCAGTTGAACGATATTCGGACTTCATTGTTTTATACTATAACTTGACATGTACACTTGCGGTTAACACTAAAAGTGAGCATTAGAAACTCGCATTTTAAACGGAGAAAATGGCGTCATGGGCATTAAATGCAACTCATTAACACGATATTCCACTGCCCTAGGAAATTTCTTGAGCCGCACACCAGATGTGTATATCAAAAGATATTGTGACCCATACATAAGCATTTGAGTGCTTTGAAGAGTACATAATGACTATAACAGCCTATGCGTCTCATTTGCTTCCTTCATAATAAAGTAGAGAACAACTAGCCATTTATTATGCACACATATATAATTTGATAGCATTGCAAATTAATAACTAGCAGCATTCAATTTCAATGATAAGCAATTAATCACAATAAAGTTTCATGCTAACTTTACTTACACTACTCCTAAAAACTAAAATTTAAGAAAGCAAAGGTAAAAGAAAGCATCCCTAGAAAGTTAAGAATTCAACATCGTAGGGACCTTTCAACGCAATCTCAACAATTCTGCTCGGATAGTCAATGGAGACTTTGCCTCATTCAAGCTCACCTCTTTAATAGGGCTTCACCCTCTGCCTATTGACCTTGAAAGAGTTTGTTCCGTCTTCATTCATCAATTCAACCGATCCATTTAGGAACACCTCCTTGATTACGAATGGACCTGACCAGCGGGATTTGAGCTTTCCTGGAAACAAACGCAACATTGAGTTAAATAAAAGAACCTTCTGGTCGACTTGTGGGTGATAGGCCGTTACAACAACCTTGTGTTTGACATTAAATTTGGTTAGAAGGCTAGAGATTATGCGAATAATAAAATGTTTACCTTCATCACTGATAATATCCCTCAGCATTCCACAACGCGAGAAGATGTACTTTTTCAGGAATTTGGAGACTGTAATCGCATCATTTTTTGCGCAAGAAATGGCTTCAACCCATTTTTATACATACTCAACCACCACGAGGTTGTATTGATGCCCGCATGATGGGGGAAATGGTCCTATGAAATAAATGCACCATACGTCAAATAATTCCAATTCAAGGATCGAATTTAACATCTCGTTCTTATTGGAGATGTTTCCCGTTCTTTGGCACTAATCACATGTCATTGTGTATGCTCTTGCGTCTTTTAAATGGTTGGCCAGAAGTATCCATTTTGAAGCACCTTTGTGGTCGTTCTCTGCCCACCAAAAATGTCCTCCATAGGGGGCTTCATGACAGCTAGATAAGATACTTTGCATCTCATATTCTGGTACGTAAAAAGTGCTTTTTATTATCTTAAATTAAGGGAGTTTATATTAGATTTCACTTGTTTGCTAGTGGTTTTCAGGTCAAAATAAAGAAAACTAGAATTGAAAGCCAAAAGATGAAAACTGAGCCAAAATTCAGTAAAAAAGAGAAGAAAAGCACAAAACTGCCAAAAAAAGGGCAGCGTTGTGGCGCCGGTTTGGCGCTGCCGCAACACTTTTTTCCGAGAGCAGCATCTGCCTTCAGCACAGCAGTACCGTCGCGGCACTGCAGCAGGGCGTCGAGGGTACATTTTCATGAAAGACAGCGCGGCGGCACCATCCTTTGATGACGGACAGTGCAGCAGCGCTATTGACCAATGTTGCGGCTCTAGTTTTCCATATTTGAAAAATCTACATTTTTTGAAAGAATTTTGGGCGGCCAACTCTATAAATTGGAGGGTTTGTAGCAGCCCTAATCATCAAGGAACACACCAAAAGAGTCCAAAGAGTGAGTTGGCTACAAGGAAAAGAGAAGAGTTCGAGAGAGAGACAGTTTGGTGCCGTTCGAGTTCCCGACGTGAAGACTGAACGACATCTCTCCAGTTCCTCCTTAATCAAGGGCTTCTTCCTAATAGAGCTTTCCTTTCTTTACACTATTTCTATGCTTAATTTATTGTGAACATGTTGCTTAAAGCTATGAGTGGCTAAACTCTTTAGTTTTAGGGTATTGATGAATTGTTTATGAAGTTATGTTGATATTGTAGACTATTCATGGTTTTGTTGTAATGAATATGCTTTTCAGTTGTGCTTAATTCTTGTTGATTGGCCATCCTTGAATGTTAGGTTAGATGTATGGTTGAGAGATTGTATGTCTAACTAGATCTACAATAATGAATTGTTGTTAATCTATCATGAAAGTAGTTAAGTTAATAATGAAAGCTGCTAAATACTACTCTTAATGCCATGTAATTTGTATTGGTTTCAAGAAATTAGTAATTAATTGAGTTGCATGAGAAAATGTTGTTTATGAGAGAAAATCACTTGGATTTATGTTTCTAGACTTAAGCATATGAATTACAATAAAATCCATGAACCCTAGAATATTGCATAATGGAGTAAACAAGGATTCATTACCCTAGAACTCTCTTTGACTCTTGTGTTTCTTATTTACTTGCTTTCTTTTTCAGTCTTTCTAAAATCACAACTCAAGATCGAATCCTCAAATAAAATTGATTCAATTCTACAATAGCTAAGTAACTTAAACCTTCACAATTGGATCCTTAGTAGAACGATATTCGAACTTCACCGTCTTATATTATAACTTGACCCGTACACTTGTGGTTAACATGGAAGGTGCGCATCAGTACGCATCGATGCAAGATGTGGTCTGGATCCAATCTATATAGATAGGGTTCATCACAGCAGTAAAACTTACTCTCGTTCACTAATCTTTTCCTTTGTTATGCATTACAGTCATCAGGTCATTGATTGCAGACCCAGTAGTTCACTATGTCTGCATACCATGGTTCCTTTCCCTCTGCGTTCATTAGTTGTTCGTGAAGGATAAATGAGCATGTAGCAGAAGTTAATTTGATTAATTTTCACTCTAAGATGCTCAATTTGGAGGATTAAACATGCAATTAAAAAGAAAAACCAAAGTTTCAAGAACACTTACCCTTTGATGCGCACTTTTAGTGTTAACCGCAAGTGTACGGGTCAAATTATAATATAAGACGGTTAAGTCCGAATATCGTTCCACCGGAGATCCAATTGGGAAGGTTTAAGTTACTTAGCTATTCTAGAATTGAATCAATTTTATTTGAGGATTGAAATTGAATATTATAAGTTATGGAAAAATACAAATCAAATAAGGAAAGTATCAAAGAGAGAAACACAAGAGTCAAAGAGAGTTCTAGGGTAATGAATCCTTATTTATTTCATCATGCAATATTATAGATTTCATGGATTTTACTGCAATTCATATGCCTAAGTCTAGAAACTTATGCCAAGTTATTTTCTCTCAAAAACAACCCTTTCTCATGCAACTCGATTGATTATTAATCTCTTAAAACCAATACAAAATTACATTGCATTAAAAATAGTCTTTAGCAACTTTTATTGTCAACCTAACTACTCTCGTGATAGATTAACAACAATTCATTGTTATAGATCAAGTTAAACATACAATCTCTCAATCATACATCTAACCTAACATGTGAAGATGGCCAATCCACAAGAATTAAACACAATAACAATGAAAAGCATAATTATTCCAACAAAACCATGAAAGTCTACAAAATCAACATAAATTCATAAACAAATCATCAAAACCCTAAAACTAAAGAGTTTAGCCACCCATAGCTTGAAGCAACATGTTTAAGCAAAATAAACAAAGAAAGAGTGTAAAGAAAGGGAAACTCTAGTGAAAAGAGACTCTTGATTGAAGTAGCACCGTCACGATCTCCTTGGCTCTCACGTCGGAATTCGAAGGGCACCACGAATATCTCGAACTCTTTTCCTCTTCCTTGAAATTAACTCACTCTTTGAACTCTCACTTAATTCTCTCCTTTTTGTACCTCTTTAGGTCTGCAACTTCCTTGCTTTGCTTTGATTTTTCTGAATGATTTGGGCTGCTGGAAACCCCCAAATTTATAGAGTTTGGCTACCCAAAAATTTTCCAAAAATACAAAATTTTCATTTAAGGAAAGCTGGCGCCGCGGCGTTAAGGTTGCATCCAAAAAAGTTTGCTCTCGGGTTTTAGAGCCGCGGCAGTGTCGTCCAAGCGCCGTGACGCTGTCATGCGTTCGACAAGGATGCGTCGAGGCAGCACCATCCCGACGCCGCGATGCTACTCTGCGTCCAGAACTATGCGTGGATGTTTCAGCGCCGCGACGCTATCCCAAAATTTGTCCTTTTGAGTTTTTCAACTCTTTTTCGCCGTATTCTTGCTCGGTTTTGATCTTTTAGTCGTTTCTTCTAATTTTTCCTCGTTTTAACCTGAAAATCACTCGCAAACAAGTGAAATCTAATATAAACTCCCTTAATTTGAGAGAATATAAAGAACTTTTCAAGTGCTTATCAACACCCCAAACTTAGAGATTTGCTAGTCCCGAGCAAAGAATAGAATCAAATAATAGGGAGTTTAAATGAAGAAGTGTGCAGTTGACTCATGTCTCAGAGAATAGCATTTAGAGCTTAAGTAGAAACATGCAAGCATATTTATATTGTTATAATCATTCAAGGCCATATCTTGCTATCTCCCATGTGTGTGTGTGCAAGCCTCCTTCAATTTAAAATACTAGAACTCAAATTAGGACTTAAGAGAGTTTCTTTAGTTTTCCCCCTACTCTAGCTCATGCACCAATCTTCAAGCTTTCATACATTCAAGTGAGTAATATGTCCACTAAGGTGCCTTTCAATCATATATTTTTTTTCATGGGCCCAAACTTGCATTCTTTTACCTAGAGGCACTAGCTTTCACACATTCACTGTAGGGACTCGTACCTAGTCAATTCCCAGGCGTCCTTACTGATCACAGCAAAGGCTTTTTACCCCTATCCATGTATACTCATTACAAGTTTAACATTTAAAAAAATAGACAAATAAAGCTCATATATTTTGTGTACACTTTTTCTTCTCTCAAGGCATGTATACTCTTTTCTTTTTCCTTAGTCTAAGATTACAAGCTATCATGCATTTCCACTCTCTAACCGATGGGGCCTTTCGAAGTGACAACCAAATGCACCCAACTTAATCCTTTTTTCAATTAAAGATTTTAATTTAAAGTGGCTACGTGCTCAAGAATATGAGAGATTTTAAGAGAGACTTAAATGAATTTAACTCAAGATAGTGCTATTCTATTTTCACAATAAGTCATCTATCATGCAAATTCGAATCTCATCATGGGAAATCAACATCAAGGCACACAACCATAAACAACATTCCCATTAACTTTGAAAGCTCTAAAATTTTCAAAAATATTTTCAAAAATTGACATGCATATGATCATTAAAACCTTCACTAACATGCATAGCAGGATAAGAAAACACACAAACGTACGAAAGACACCTCCCACCCCAAACATAGAATCATGCATTGTCCCTAATGCATAAGAACATCTAACAAGGAAAGAGCAAGCCTGGGAGCAAGCGGGAAGCCACCAAACAGGCTTGGTGTAAGGAGTACTTTGTGTGGTAAATCAAGTTCCTGAGAGATAAAGCATATGAGTGACTCCAAGATTTATTGAAAATAAAATAAAAAAAAAAGTAAAGAAAGTAATAAAATTGGGTTGCCTCCCAATAAGCGCTTGGTTTAACGTCTTCTAGCTAGACGGGACTAATGGATCATGCAATGAAAGCCAGGTTCTCAAATCTGCGTTCTTCATCACTGATGTAGTGCTTCAATCGTTGACCATTCACTTTGAAGGTTGTTCCATCGTTGCCTTGTAGTTCCACGGCTCCGTGTGGGGATACCTTGACAATGATAAAGGGTCCCGACCATCGTGTCCTAAGCTTTCGTGGAAACAAGCATAAACGTGAGTTAAAAAGTAATACTCTTTGTCCAGGAAGGAAGGTCCGTGGGGTGATCTTCTTGTCATGCCATCTCGCAGTGCGCTCTTTGTAAAGTTTGGCATTCTCATAAGCTTGAGCACGGAACTCCTCCATCTCATTGAGTTCTAAGAGGCGTTTCTCACCGGCTTTCTTGAAATCCATGTTCAGCTTCTTGATGGCCCAATAAGCTCTATGCTCGAGCTCTACCGGTAAGTGACAAGCCTTTCCAAACACCAACCTGTACGGTGAAGTACCAATTGGAGTTTTGAAAGCTGTGCGGTAGGCCCACAGTGCATCATCGAGCTCAAGGGCCCAATCCTTCCTATTGGTCTTGACTGTCTTTTCCAAAACTTGCTTGATTTCCCTATTAGATAACTCAGCAAGGCCATTAGTTTGAGGATGATAAGCTGTAGCAATTTTATGATTAACATTATATTTTTGCATCATGGATTCAAACAGTTTATTGCAAAAGTGAGAACCCTCATCACTAATAATAGCTCTAGGTGTACTAAAACGTGTGAAAATGTTTTGCAAAATTAACCCTTTAATTTCATAAAATTCTTAACCATTTTTATGTCAAAATCATCTCTATTTATTAAAGAATAACATGCAATTCAATTGCATCAAAATTTGACAACACAAAATGGTTAATTTGTTGATTAATTGTGAAGAAGACAACCAAGCTCCTAGCTTAGTTAGTGGGAAAATCCAATCTTCAAAAATCAATTTTAAAATCAATTTTCAATGTATTTCCAAAATTGAATTAAAATTGATTTTTAATTTCAAAAAGTAATTAAATAATTAAATAAATAAAAATAATTTAATATTTAATTAATTAAATATTATCTTATATTAAATAATAAAATAATATTATTTTTCTCACTTGTCCCTATTTTCTAAAAACTGATATGAATCCCTATTCATATGAGTAATATTTAAATCATATTTAAATATTATAATTAACTTTATTTGTACGTTTAATTCGTAATTAAACGTCGATATATCGTATATATTTGACTTTCATTCCTTAAGCCAAGATTTGAACGGTTCAAACTTATTCACCACACTATCTAAGATTTTAGTCCATTTATGAGCTAGTAGAGGGACCTAATGGACCTACAGATCATGAGCTCCAATGATCCGAGATTAACCGGCCAAACTCTTTAACCTAGTTAACCAACATTCGTTAACTAACGGGACACTCCACTAAAGCTCGTAGCTACAATCTCCTCACTGTAGATATATTTGTGTCCATTTGATATAACCGTCATCGATAAATCAATCCTTCACAGGTCGTTCATAACTTCAGCTAGGTCAAATACCGATTTACCTCTGAGTTACATATTTTCTCCTTAAGTACCACTGTTCCTCTAATGAACAATTGATTTAGGATCTAATCACTAAATTCATTCTCTCTTGGGCCAATGAGAGGATGGGCCCCTTGTTCAAGTCCTGGGAACAATACTTAAGAGAACAACCTCTCTACTATCCCTAAGTGAATTCCGTCTTGCAAATTCTATGAACCCAGCTATCTACCCGGTCTTATCCCTGAAATGGGAGGAATGTTGAGCAGCGCTGTTGAGCTTACTTTCACCTATGCAGATCAAGGGATAATTCTGAATAAACAGGAGTTCATAGATAGCTCAAGATTCAGATCAAGTTATCTAGGTCATCGATAAGTGAAATTAATTAGTGTTAATTGTAAACGGTGTTAATACGTAACAACGATTATTTCAGGGTTAGTCTTACACAATCTTATTATGTAGAATACCCCCTGCTCACATGTCTCTACATGAACAAACCAGGATCACTTCATTTATGACACCTTACAACATTTGTAACAATCATGAAGCGGGTCGTATTCAATAGTGTCTCCAGGAAGAGGTACTCAACCTGATCCATGTACTATAGATTTATTTAGGCTACTTACTCGAACTTGATCCTGTTTATGTCTCCACATAAAGTCCAAGTACTCATGATAATAGCCAAGGGTTCGTAGTTTAATTGAATTTAGAGTTAATAAATAATTAATTTACTTGAATAACTTCATATGTACTAAAATTCATTTATTTACAAAAACTACGAGTTTTTAAGAAATACAACTCAACAATTCAGTCATTCCTCGATGTCGCTTCAACTTTCTTGGACCTCTTGGTTCTCCAGGCGAGAACGGTGGTCCACAACCTAGTTCTCTATACCTTTCCTATCTTTGATCTCAATATCGAACTCTTGTAACAGTAAAATCCACCGGATGAGTCGTGGCTTTGCATCCTTTTTGGCCATCAGATACTTGATCGCAGAGTGATCAGTATAGATCGCAACAGTTGAACCCCCCATATAGGCTCTAAATTTGTCCACCTCGAAACCACTGCTAACATTTCTTTCTCAATAGTTGTGTAATTTTTCTGAGAGTCATTTAGAGTCTTGATGGTGTAAAATATAGGATAGAAAACTCTGTCTATCCTTTATCCCAACACAGCTCCCACCACATAGTTGCTTGTGTCCCTCATCAGATCAAATTGACGAGACCAGTCAGGAGCAACCAGGATTAAGGCTGTAACCAATGTGTGCCTTAGCGACTCGAATGTTTAGTTGCATGAATCATCAAAGTTATATTCTTTATTAACCTCCAACAATGCGCTTAGCGGCCTAGCAATCTGCGAGAATCCTCCGATGAATCGTCTATAAAAATCTAGTGTGGCCTAGGAAACTTCGCAACATTTTTTACATTGGTAGGAGCAGACAACTTTGCGATGGCTTCTATCTTGGCTTGATCAACTTCCAACCCAACCTTGGAAATCTTGTGCCCCAACACAATACCCTCAGTTACCATGAAATGACATTTCTCCTAGTTGAGGACTAGGTTTGTGTCTTTGCAACGTTTGAGTATGCGTTCTAGGTTGGTCAAAACACTCATCATCAGTCACCAAATACTGAGAAAACATCCATGAAGATTTCCATGGACTGTTCCAGATAGTTAGAGAATATGGCCATCATGCACCTCTAAAACGTCCTTGGTGCGTTGCACAGTCCGAATGGCATGCGTCTGAAAGCGAAGGTGTCATACGAACATGTGAAGGTCATTTTCCCTTAGTCCCCTAGTGCTATCATGATCTGGTTATATTCGGAGTAGCCGTCTAGAAAGCAGAGGAATTCATTTTCTGATATCTTGTTTAGCATTTGGTCGATGAATGGTAATGGGAAGTGATCTTTCTTTGTGGTCGCATTTAGCTTGTGGTAATCCATACATATTCACCATCTAGTGACTATTCACGTCAAAATCAGTTAATTTCTACTGTTGGCCACCACGATCATCCTGCCTTTCTTTGGAACACACTGAACCGAACTTACCCAGCTGTTATCGGAAATAGGATATATGACCCCTGCATCGAGCCACTTTATTATCTTAACAACCTCTTTCATGGTTGGGTTGAGCCTGCATTGCCGCTCTATAGAACCTTCTTTCCCTTCCTCCAGCCTAATCTTATGCATATAGTATGAGGGGTTGATTCCTTAGATGTCTGCTAGAGTCCATCCAATGGCCTTAATGGATTTCTTCAATATTTGCAGTAATAATTTCTCACGTTCTGGGCTTAACGCAGAGGAGATGATTACCAATAGCGTACTCTCCTCTCCCAAGTATGCGTACTTGAGATACGCTGGAAGCGTTTTTAGTTATAAGGTAAATGGTTCTTCCAAAGATGGCTTTGTCTTAGCGGTCACGCGGTTACTTAGATCCAATCATTCGAATGTTGTATCAGAGATTAGATTAATCCTTTCTTCTTCAATTTCTTCTCCCATCACAGTAGTTTCCACACTTTCTGGCTCGGCATCCATAGTTATTGCACGCTTGTGTGTAATGTCCTCTATCAGCTGGCAAGATTCAAACTTGTCAAGAAATTTTAATGCGTTAAAAACGTTGAATTTTACCTACTGATCATCGATGCGAATTGTCAGCTCTCCCTCTTGGACATCAATTACTACACGCCTAGTCGCTAGAAAAGGTCTTCCTAGAATGATTGGCACCTTCCTATCGACTTCATAATCTAGGATGATGAAGTTCGCCGGGAAAATAAATTCATCGACCTTGATTAGAAGATCCTCTATTTTCCCTTAAGGATTCTTGATTGATTGATTAGTGAGCTGCAGTGTTACCGTTGTGGGCCTTGCTTCACCTATCTCCAACTTCTTGAAGATAGATAACGACATGAAGTTAATGTTGGCCCCTAAATCGCATAGTGCTTGGTCAACATCCATTCCCCCTGTTTCGAATTCTCCTAGTTGCCTCTTTTTCGAAAGGATGTCTTTGAAAAATTTTACATAACTTGGCATTTGCTCAAGGGCCTCGACCAATGAGATGTTGATGTGAAGCTGCTTGAGTATGTGGAGAAACTTCTTAAACCACCCCTCATCATTTTTCTTTCGTAGACGATGGGGAAAGGGCAAACGCACTGTCTGATTATTGTCATTCACTAGGTCTTTTCTACTGCCACAGGACAAGCTTGCCTTGCTTTTTCTCTCTTATCAGTATCTATACAAGTGTGATTGTACGGTGCTAAATTTGAAGAACAAGTTGGATTTGTGGTAGGTACATTTAGTTGAGATGAAGGTTATTGAATTGATGTTAATGATGTACAGGGTTGTATACTTGCTTAGCTCCTCTGATTATGCATTTCAGTGGGTAATATTTTTCTACTTCTCAATGTCACTACTTGAAATTATTCTTTTTCATTCCCTCTAGGAGCCTTTATTGTGCTCGACAATGCTCCTTGTGACCTATTTTTTAGCTCCCCCGCAATTTGACCCGCTTGCATTTCCAGATTTCTTATTGTGGTGGCTTGACTTTGAGCATTGCGTCATTCTTATTGATATATTCTTTTAACAAGGCTTCTATGGACAAAGATGATGATGATACAGGTGCCTGTTGAGATTTTTTTTATGATATTGTTGAGAATGGCCATGACCATTCTGATGAAAGCCGGAAGGATTTCTTCTATGCGATTGTGGTTCATTTCATTGATGATGCGCACTTTCCGTGTTAACCACAAGTGTATGGGTCAAGTTATAATATAAGATGGTTAAGTCTGAATATCGTTCCACTGAGGATCCATTTATGAAGGTTTAAGTTACTTAGCTATTCTAGAATGGAATCAATTTTATTTGAGGATTCGATCTTGAGTTGTGATTTTAGAAAGACTTAAAAGGAAAACAAGTAAATAAGAAACACAAGAGTCAAAGAGAGTTCTAGGGTAATGAATCCTTGTTTACTTCATTATGCAATATTCTAGGGTTCATGTATTTTATTGTAATTCATATGCTTAAGTCTAGAAACATAAATCCAAGTTATTTTCTCTTAAAAACAACATTTTCTCATGCAACTTAATTGATTACTAATTTCTTGAAACCAATACAAATTACATGACACTAAGAGAAATCTTTAGAAACTTTCATTGTTAACCTAACTATTTTCATGATAGATTAACAATAATTCTTTGTTGTAGATCTAGTTAGACATACAATTATCTCAACCATACATCTAACCCAACATTCAAACAAGACCATTCAACAAAAATTTAAGCACAATAACAAAGAAAAGTATACTCATTACAACAAAACCATGAATAGTCTACAATATAAATATAACTTCATAAACAATTCAACAATACCCTAAACCTAAAGAGTTTAGCCACTCATAGCTTTAAGCAACATGTTCATAACAATATAAACAAAGAAAGAGTGTAAAGAAAGGAAACTCTACCAAAAAGAAGCTCTTGGTTGAGGAGGAACCGTTAAGATGTCCTTGGTCTTCACATCGGAAACTTGAACGACACCATAACTCTCTCTCAAACTCTTTTCTCTTTTCCTTGCAGCTAACTCACTCTTTTCACTCTCTAATGAATTCTCTCTCAATTCTCTTTTTCTTGTGTCTCTTGGTGTGTAGATTGTTGATTAGGGTTGTTGGAAACCCTAAACCCAAAATTCTTTCCAAAAATATAGATTCTTCAAATATGGAAAATTGGCGCTGTGACGCAGGTAAATAGCACCGTTGCGCTGTTTGTCACAAAGGATGGCGCTGCCGCAATGTAGGATGGCACCACCGCACTGTTTGTCATGAAAGCCTACCCAAGCGCCATGCCGCGACGATGCTGCTGCGCTGAAGACAAAGGCTGCTCTTGGGAAAAAGCGTTGCGGTGCTGCCCTGTTTTTGGCAGTTTTGTACTTTTCTTCTCGTTTTCTCTAGATTTTGGCTCAGTTTTGATCTTTTGGCTTTCAATTCTAATTTTCTTTATTTTGACCTGGAAACCACTAGCAAACAAGTGAAATCTAATATAAACTCCCTTAATTTAAGAGAATAAAAAACATTTTTCAAGCGCTTTTCACAATCCTAAACTTAAAGATTTGCTAGTCCGAGCAAAGAGTAGAATCAAATAAAAGGAGTTTAGATGAAGACGTGTGCAATCAATTCATGTCTTAGAGAATAGGATTTTAGAGCTTAAGTAGAAACATGCAAGCATATCTATATTGGTATAATCATTCAAGGCCAAATCTTGCTATCTCTCAGGTTTGTGTGTGCAAGCCTCATTCAATTTAAAATGCTAAAACTCAAATTGGGACTTAAAAGAGTTTCTTTAGTTTTCCCCCTACTATAGCTCATGCACCAATTTTCAAGCATCCACACATTTCAAGTGAGTAATATGTCCACTAAGGTGCCATTTGATTATATTTTTTCGTGGGCCCTAAACTTGCATTCTTTTACCTAGGGGCACTAGCTTTCACACATTCACTATAGGGACTCGTACCTAGTCAATTCTCAGGCGTCCTTACTGATCACAGCAAAGGCAACTCTTTTTACCCCTATCCATTCGTATTTATTATAAGTTTAACATTTAAAAAGATTGACATATAAAGCTCATATATTTTGTGTACACTTCTTTTTTTCTCAAAGGCATGTATACTCTTTTCTTTTTCTTTAGTCGAAGATTACAAACTATCATGCGTTTCTACTCTCTAACCGGTGAGGCCTTTTGGAGTGACAACCAAATACTCCCAACTTAATCCTTTTTTCAGTTAAAGATTCTAAATTAAATTGGCTACATGCTCAAGAATATGGGAGATTTTAAGAGAGACTTAAATGAATTTAACTCAAGATAATGCTATTCTATTTCCACAATAAGTCATCTATCATGCAAATTCGAATCTCATCATGGCAATCAACATCAAAGCACACAACCATAAAAAACATTCCCATTAGCTTAGAGAGCTCCAAACTTTTCAAAAATTTTTGAAATTTCATTAACATGCATATGATCATTAAAACCTCACAAACACGCATAACAGGATAAGAAAACACATAAAAGTACGAGTGACACCTTCCACCCTAAACTTAGAATCATGAATTGTCCCCAATGCATAAGAGCATCAAACAAAGAAAGAACAAGCCTGGGAGCAAGCGGGAAGCCACCAAACAGGCTTGGTGTAAGGAGTACTTTTTGTGATGAACCAAGATCCTGAAAATTAATAAAGCATATGAGTGACTCAAAGATTTATTGAAAATAAAATAAAAATAAAAAATGAAGAAAGCAATAAAATTGGGTTGCCTCCCAATAAGGTCTCTTAGCTAGACCGAACTAATGGATCATTCGATGAAAGCAAGGTTCTCAATTCGGCGTTCTTCATCACCAATGTAATGCTTCAAACGTTCACCATTTACTTTGAAGATTGTTCCATCATCGCTTTGCATTCTCATAAGCTTGAGCGCAGAACTCCTCCATATCATTGAGTTCCAAGAGGTGTTTCTCACCGGCCTTCTCAAAGTCCATGTTCAGCTTCTTGATGGCCCAATAAGCTTTATGTTCGAGCTCAACCGGTAAGTGACAAGCCTTTCCAAACACCAACCTATATGGTAAAGTACCTATTGGAGTTTTGAAAGCTGAACGGTAGGCCCACAGTGCATCATTAAGCTTAAGGGCCCAATCCTTCCTATTGATCTTGATGATCTTTTTCAAAACCTGCTTGATTTTCCTATTAGATAACTTAGCAAGACCATTAGTTTGAGGATGATAAGCTGTAGCAATTTTATGATTGACATTATATTTTTGCATCATGGATTCAAACAATTTATTGCAAAAGTGAGAACCCTCATCACTAATAATAGCTCTAGATGTACCAAAACGTGTGAAGATCTTTTTATGTAAGAATTTTAAAAGATTGCAAGCATCATTGGTCCTAGTAGCTATGGCTTCCACCCACTTAGATACATAATCAACTACAACTAGAATATATAGGTAGCCATTAGAAGACATAGGAAAAGGTCCCATAAAGTCAATACCCCAGACATCAAAGAGCTCCACTTCCAAGATAGGTTTCATTGGAAGCTCATGTTGTCTAGAAATATTGCCAGTACGTTGGCACCTATCACATTTGACAAAGGTATAACAGTCTTTAAAAAGAGAGGGCTAATAAAAACTTGACTGAAGTACCTTAGATGCAGTTCTAGTGGGTCCAAAGTGACCTCCATAGGGGTTGGCATGGCATGAATTTAGAATACTTACCACTTCTTCTTGAGGCACACACTTCCTTATCATACTATCAGCACAAATTTTGTAGAAAAGTGGGACCTCCCAATGATAAGACTTAACATTATGCAGAAATCTCTTCTTTTGTTGAGGGTTCATGTCAGGTGGCAAATGTCCTCCTGCAAGATAGTTAACTATGTCAGCAAACCAAGGCAAACTATCTTTTACCTGATATAGTTGTTTATCAGGGAACATCTCAAAAATGGGGGGCATGAGTTAGCATCCCCATTCTCAATCCTAGATAGGTGGTCTGCAACCACATTCACATCCTTTTATGTCTTTGATTTCTAGATCAAATTCCTACAATAATAAGATCCATCTCATTAGTCTAGGTTTAAAATCTTTCTTATCAAACAAATACTTCAAAGCAGAATGGCCAATATGCACTACTATTTTAGAGTGAAACAAGTATGATCTAAATTTATCAAGGGCAAACACAGCAGCTAGCAGTTCTTTTTTAGTAGTAGTATATTTCTGTTGAGTACTATTAAGAATGCATATTTCAAGTGAGAAGGCAACACCTTTAATTTAAGAACAGTTTTCTCAACATTTATGATGCAAAGAAGCTAGAGGCATCGGTTTATACATTTTAGTGCATATTGGCATGTTATCTAACCACTTAGCATACAAAGCAATTTATCAAAAATAGTATTCACATTACCAACATCCATTATGCTTTGCTCTAAATGATCATTAGCCAACATAACCTTTACATGCTCAGAAATAGTATGATCAATTCTGTCTATAGCATGGCAAGTGCTACCCTTATCATGATAACTTAAGGACTTATAAATATTAAATACAACATTTTCGTCATTTACCCTTAGAGTCAACTTCCCTTGTTGGACATCTATGATAGCTTTCCCAATTGCTAGGAATGGGCGCCCAAGAATGATAAAAATCTCAGAGTCCTCCTCAATGTCCAAAACTACAAAATCTGCAGGGAAGATAAATTTGTTAACTTTAAATAATACATCCTCAACAATACCTCTAGGATAAGCCAAGGATCTATCAGCTAGTTGCAATGTGATAGTGGTAGGTTGCACTTTTCCAATGTCAAACTTTCTATACACAGATAAAGACATTAAATTAATAGAAGCACCAAGATCACAAAGAGCTCTAGTAACATTTAAAGAACCAATAGTGCAAGGTATAGTAAAACTCCCTAGATCTTTCAATTTTTATGGTAGCTTCTTTTGCAGCACAACACTGCATTTTTCAGTCATGCTAATCATCTGATATTGCCAAAACTTCTTCTTTTTAGACCAGACATCTTTCATGAATTTAGCATAGTTGTGCATTTGCTCTAAAGCCTCAGCAAATGGGATATTAATGTGAAGCTTTTTAATTAACTTTATGAATTTAACAAATTGAAAGTCTATTTCTTTCTTCTTAAAACGTTGAGTATAGGGCAAGGTATTAGGTACAAAAGGTAGAGGGTTAAATAACTTACTTGAAGATGCGACTCCTTTACCTTTTCCTCTTTTTCGAAGACCACCTTAGGTTCATCTACTATGGTAGGCTCTAAGATGGTCTCTTCTACCTTTTGCTCCTCATCCTCATCATTGATCAAAAGAGTGGACAACTTTTTCCAACTCTTCAAAGTCACGACCTTGCACTCCTCCTTTGGATTTCTTTTGGGGCAACTAGGAAACTTACGCTTCTGCATTGTTTGAAGAGAAATGGCTATTTGGCTAATTTGTACCCCAATGTTGTGTATAGCCTTGCCATGACTTTGGATGGTGCTCTTTGATGAATGGAATTCGTCGCCCATTTCCGTGCCAAATAAATTTTCCTAACTTTACCCACAGTAGTAGCGGTAAGTCGGGTCGAACACAGGAGCCCTCAAATTTCACAGTTGAAAGGTTTCAATTCAAGGTAACCAAAAGGGGGTTTTGAGAAACGGTTGATTGCAAGAAACTTAAATTGCATGAAAGTAAATTGCGCGAAGTAAAAAGTGATAAAATTCATTGAAGAAGCTCTAGCTTGGGTTACATAGGATTTCCTTTGTTCAATGTTCTTATCAATGGTTCATCATTACTAAATCTATTGAAGCTAGCATCTAATCAATTCAATTGGAAAGACCATAATTGAATTGTCCTAGTCGACAAGTTAGATTTAAGGCAAATCCATGAAAAGCATGCAAAATTTGACTAAACCTAACCACATTAAGTTCAAAGGAAAATTAGGTGGAACATTCAACTGGAAAGACCTAGATTGAATATCCTATCGATTTAATCCTAGGTTGATTAGAACAATGTGCATCACCAATTAGACTTGCAAGCTAACCTAACCTATTGCTTCCTATGATTGACATACAACAAATTGCACGAATTGTAATACAATCAAAGCAATAATAAAATTAAACACCAGCGCTACAAATTGATCGTAATACTTAAAAACTTGGATTAAATCATGCATACACTTGAATTAAGTTCAAAAACTCAAAAGAACATCAGTTACAAGGGAAAATCCCTAATACCCAAGCTAGAAAAATGTTACCTTAGCCAATAATTATTGGGTTCAAGTTCCTAGGTATGAAAAGAAGAAAAGAGGAGAAAATGGAGCCAAAACCGGCTGGTCGGCTCCTTTTTAACCTAGAAACCAAAGATTACATTTTATAAAAACCGTCGTAATGCCGCATGATACTTTCGAAGCGCCGCAATGCTCCAAAGCAGTGTTGCGGTGCCTCCTACGTTTCACTAGTTGAACATCTCAGGAAAAAGCGTCGCGCCGCTATGGCTTTAGGGGTATTTTGGTCATTTTGGAGTTTTATTTCTCGGTTGATGTCATGGAACTTTGTTTTTGGATCGTTTTAGCTCGATTTTCCTACTAACACCCTGTTCTACCTATTAAGTGCTTAACATAATAGACACATTAAATAGCACAACGATCCTGAGTTAAGCTGAGGAAGATAGCACATTTAGGTGCTATCACTCTTCAATGCGGTGGTCCTTCCTCTTGACTCCTTTATGAACTTCACCATCAAGTATTCTAAGTTGGACTTCTTTTTGGTGTGTGATAGAGCTACATTGGAAAAACCGGGAGGACCTTGCAAAACATTCCTATTGTTAGCATAAAAAAAGTTTTCATGGTTCCTCAAGTTAGGATGGTAATGAGTTGGAAGTTGTTGTTGTTGGTGGTGGCCTCTATAGTGTCCTCTATCAACATAATTGGCCGTCTCAGTGTCTTCTTGTTCCAACTCCTTTTGAGAAGACATCTTCAACGCCAAGGCGGCAAGGGATGCTATGGATGGTGGACTTGCTTGAGCTTGGCCTCTGTAGTCAATTTAGAAAGAGCATTAGTAAGGGAAGCCATTTAAGTTTTAAGAGAGTTTACCTCATCTACCTCATATAATCCAGCAGCTTTTGGGATGATTGGAGAAGACCGTTCACATGGCCAATTGTACGATGTGGTGGCCCAGTCTTCTAGTATGGTATAGGCTTCTTGAGCATTCTTGGAGAAAATTGATCCACCAGCGGTAGCATCTAAAATGGATTTGGTTGAGCTTGAAAATCCATTGTAGAAGAGTTGAATTTGCAACCAATCCGGGTAGCCATGTTAAGGGAACCTCTTCAAGAGATCCTTATACCTTTCCTAAGCCTCATATAGTTGTTCATCCTCAAGTTGGCTGAATGTTGCAATCTTTGTTCTTAGCCTTTGAGATTTAGTTTGTGCAAAATACTTGTTCAAGAAAGCTTGAGCCAAAATCTCTCATGTAATGATACTATCTAGAGGTATGGTTTCCAGCCAATCTTTTACTCAGTCCTATAAAGAGAAAGGAAAAAATCTTAGTTTGATAGCATCGTTTGAAACACCATTCATCTCTACCGTTTTGCATATCTCTAAGAAAGACTGTAAGTGCTTATGAGGATCTTCATTGGTTCTTCCTCTAAAGGCTAGCTCTCTAGCCATTTGGATCAACCCCAGTTTCAACTCAAAGTTGTTGACATTGATGGGCACATTCATTATGTCAAGTTGATTTGCCGATAATGTCTGTTGGAAGTAGTCTCAAATTGTCTTTGGTATCTCCTCCGCCATCTCCTTCGTGTGATTGTGTAGAGCCCTTAGATTCCTTCTATAGGTCCTATCAATCTCGGGATTAAGAGGGAGGAGATTAGTATTATCACGAGACATAAAACGACAAAATTATCAACTAAATAATATACACCTCAAATTAAGATCTATCAATTCTAATGAATATTAAGCAATAAAAACCATTCTTTGGATCCTCGAAAATGGCACCAAAAACTTGATGTGCACTTTCCGTGTTAACTGCAAGTATATAGGTCAAGTTATAATATAAGATGGTCAAGTCCAAATATCGTTCCACTGATGATCCAATTGTGAAGGTCTAAGTTACTTAGCTATTCTAGAATTGAATCAATTTTATTTGAGGATTTGAATTCAAGTTGTGATTTTGGAAATAAAACAAAAAAGGAAAACAAGTAAATAAGAAACACAAGAGTCAAAGAGAGTTCTAGGGTAATGAATCCTTCTTTACTTCATCATGCAACATTCTAGGATTCATGGATTTTATTGTAATTCATATGATTAAGTCTAGAAACATAAATCCAAGTTATTTTCTCTCAAAAACAACCTTTTTTCATGCAATTTTTATTGTTAACCTAACTATTTTCATGATAGATTAACAACAATTCTTTGTTATAGATCTAGTTAGACATACAATTATCTCAACCATACATCTAACCTAACATTCAAACGTGACCATTGAACAAGAATTGAAGCACAAAACAACGCAAAGCATACTCATTACAACAAAACCATGAATAGTCTACAAAATCAACATAACTTCATAAACAATTCAACAATACCCTTTAAGCAACATGTTCATAACAATATAAGCAAAGAAAGAGTGTAAAGAAAGGAAACTCTACTGAAAAGAAGCTCTTGGTTGAGGAGGAACTATCAAGATGTCCTTGGTCTTCATTTTGGAAACTCGAACGACACCACAACTCTCTCTCGAACTCTTTTCTCTCTTCCTTGCAGCTAACTCACTCTTTGGACTCTCTAATGAATTCTCTCGATTCTCTTTTTCTTGTGTCTCTTGGTGTATAGATTGTTGATTAGGGTTGTTGGAAACCCTCTAATTTATAGAGTTTACCACCCAAAATTCTTTCCAAAAATATAGCTTCTTCAAATATGGAAAACTGGCGCCGCGACGTTGGTCAATAGCGTCGCTGCGCTATCCGTCATCGGATGGAGTCTTCGCGCTGTCTTCATGAAAGCCTACCTTTGGCGCCATGCCGCAGCGTCGCAACGGTGCTGCTGCACTAAACGCAGAGGCTGCTCTCGAGAAAAAGCGCCACGGTGCTACCCTGTTTTTGGTAGTTTTGTACTTTTCTTCTTTTTTTTCGCTTAATTTTGGCTCGATTTTGATATGTTGGCTTCTAATTCTAATTTTTTTTATTTTGACTTGAAAACCACTAGCAAACAAGTGAAATCTAATATAATTTCTCATAATTTAAGAGAATAAAGAAAACTCTTCAAGCGTTTTTCAATAAGCTCACTGTCGTGCCTCATCTCTAAAAGAGAATGGGAATAGAGAGAGCCAAATGCCATCTTGCGTTACTCTAGATATGGAGAAAGTGTTTCATGTCTCCAGGAAGATCTTTAGGTCTGCCTGTGGGTCTTTTCCTAAAGCACCGCCGAACTGTCCTACAGTCTGTGACATCTGCAACATGACTAGCTTCATCTCAAATCTGCCATTTCCCTCAAAGGTAGGGCGTTTGATTCCTAGTGAGAAATCATATAGATTTCGCGACGCATACTCTTGCATCGATCTATTTCTGTCGTGCACCAACAGAATTGGATTCGTTTGAGGGTCTGTGTTCACATTATTCTGATTCGCTCCTTGAACGGGATTTTCAACCATATTTCCGTCTGAGTGTCGATTGGTCCTTCTACGCCTGTTTTGTCTGGTCCTTCTTCTAAAGGTTCTCTAAATTTCAGGGGCAATATCAAACTTTAGATTGGTTCCATCCCTCATATACTATTTGGAATTTTCCGATGGAGAGAAAACTCACAATACTCCTTTGATTGAGGTGTTCCTACAACCAAAACAATAAAGAAAATTAAATCAATGCCTAAGTCCACGACAACGGCACCAAAAACTTGTTGTCTACCTTAAACTATAATGCATGCGTTAATATTTAATCAAGTTTTCCTAATTTAACCCAAGTATACTTGTGCAGATCTTAAAATCTCTCTACATGTCATGGCTTCCTTGTATAAAAATGTTGTGGAGTGTAGTGCATTTAACTAAGAAAACTGTAAAGTCTAAACTAATATTTGGTGATAGTGGGGAATGATGCGTTACATCAAAGATCAGTAGGAATCTATGTAATGAGTGGGGAAAAACAGGGTTAAAAGGTTGTTATTATCTATTTTCCGAAACGCATAGTCAATTATTTCATATTCTCAACTCACAACCTACACTTCTCGGTGGACAGATTGCACGTTCATATGTCTATAACGCATGGGAGAGTATTGTTAAATCCTAAGGTTGCTTCTATATCTAGAAGCACTTCTTATTCTTGCGTTATAATTTCCATAAATACTTACTTTCTAAAGTAGTTGATTATTGCTACTTATCTCGATTAGCTAGATGGAAACAAGCAATAGATTCAAGCACATAAAACAAAATGGTATAATTTAGTCGTTGTTTCTTAATCAGACAATAACTTTGCCCCAACGTTTAAGAGATTTAGCTACTCATGGTCAATAACAAACAATCGATAATAGATGTAGGGATAGAAAACATAGAAGATATTTAGATTACTGGAATAGAATAAGTGTCTCAATGAGTATAATTTCTTAACACACTATGAAAACACAAAAAAGTAAAGAAATGAATAGAAAGCATGAAATAGTTGGTGGCTGATCAATCTCTTGAATCCTCCAATGGTGGATACGTGATAGTTACTGCTATGATATGATAACGCGAATCTACTGTCACTAAAGAAATTCTTCTGGAAAATTCAACATCTTTTTCAGCCTACGATTCTGCCCTTTTATAGAGGTTGCATTGTAACGCTTGCAGATTCACGTCATCATCGGCTGATTTGATGCCTTGCGTCATTCTCGCTTGATTGTGTGATTTACAGCTAAATTTATAAACGCTCACTTTGTCGTAGATTAAACAAATCAATCTCTAACTGTCTGATATCCCAAAATTTACGTCTAATACGTTACTACTTTGCGGTTTTCAGTCGGACTATGCCAGTGTTGAATCATGCGTTCCTGCATTAAATCATGTGTTTTAGAGACAAACTACTTCAAAACATTTATCTTCATCAAATCAAGATGTAAAATGCAAAGAAGAATTTATTAATGAATCTAACTCAAAACTACCGCATGATCCTCCTATTATTTCTCTTTTATTCTAAAATAAAGTTACAATAACTTGTATTTTTACAAGTTATCAGATACTACATTGTGATACTTTTTCTAAGTGAAAATGGTCAACCATAGGTCATTCAAATGCTTAAAGTGTGTTTTTATCTATTTGGGCCAGTTTTATGAGTTTTTACATGGTTTTAGCTAGTTTGTAGAATTTGCCAGCGATGTGCATGCATTGCCAAAATCAGATGTGACCACATCAAAACCTTAACTTTTAGAAGTCGTGCCCAGTCATCCATAATTGTGAAATACTCGGCCTCCAGTCATTCTTCAGGCTAAAATTGACTGGGGAGCTTTGTGAACATGAAAATCAGCCTCTCTTCTACCAATTAAAGCCTACATAAGGGAGGGAAGCCTTCTCTTTAAGGATTATCACTAGAATTCAGACCTTCTAAGGAAAATTAATTTCTTACCTAAATATCTAAAATACGTTTCAAGAATGAAAGTTCCTCTAAAGAACTTAAAGCTAGAACTTCCATACCCCGTGAGTGTAAGCCCTAACTCTTATTTTTCTTTCTTAAGTTCAAGTAAAGGCTTCGCTAGGGTTAGCTTGAAGGAGTATAAATGTAAGTGGAAATTCTAGTGTATGTCTAAGTAATTATAATTTCCTCATTAGCTTTTAATAAGTGATAAAGGGATGGAGACAATGGTGAATTTGATCAAAGGAATGTGGTTGAGACTTAGGAAAAGTTTGCTAAGTGTTTGGGAATTTCTCAAGTCAAATTAGGCCAAGGGTTGAATTTAATTAAGGAAAAATAATAAATAAAAGAATAAATATTAAAATATATTAAAATAATTATTTTAAGGGAAATAATATTTTATTTGGATGGTTAAGATGAGAAGAAAAGAGGTTGAGCCACGTTGAAGCAAAGGGCTTTGTGGCCAAAGTTGATTGGTCGGACTATGCAGCAGCTTGTTCCAGAAGCAGACAGCTCAAAGACAATGTTGGTTCTCCCGATTCACTCTTGCCATTTTTGTCATTTTTGTACCAAATGAAGCTCTGTGAGTCAAGATTCTAACCTAGGGCTTTTGGATCTATTTGAAGTCGGGAAGGTTGAAAAAACTTGAAAAAATTGAAGGTTGTCAGTGAAACCGAGTAAACCAGACGAGTTAGATTTGGGGAATTTTTCAAGGGTGCTCGGGAAAGGTTTTGGAGCCCAATTTTTTTAGTAAGTCAGTTAAGAGGTTATCCTTGACTTCCATAAAATTTATTTGAAGTTTATTTTAAAGAAAAAATCGTTTTGGAGCTCTGAAAAATCGAGTTGAAAATAGGTAACTGCTGGCCAAAGTCAACTAGTGTCTGCCAGGGATGTCGCCCACGCCTGCCCACCCTCAGCCCCACATGTGGGCTGGCAGCGTCCACAACCACCCCAACGCCTTGTGCAGCCAGCCACACCCACAACCCACCCATGCTACCCGCCATCAGCAGAAGGCTCCGCCAGTGTCGCCCATGCCCATGACTATCTGTGCGCACGCCCAGGGCTGACAGTGCCACGCCCACGCCAACACCCACACTTGTGCCTATGCCCACGCCCACACCCACGCCCATGCTAGCACCCCACGCCCACCAGCTGCCCACCTAGGGTGCCTACGGTCACTTTGGGTATTTTTGGATATTTTTGGACTCTAATTGATATTTTCTTGAATTTTTGCCTCAAAATGGGTAACTTTGAATTTTAAGTTGATTTTTGGATATTTTAGGAAATTTTGAGAAGTTTTGCAAAAAGGTCCCTTAAGGGAAAAAAAATGATGAAATAGGTGGAGATTAAGCTTGATATGGACAATGTGGATAGAGTTTTGCTAAATGAGGATTATGGGGACTTCAAGGAGATGACTTAATGTCTCTTAATTGATGTTTTAGGTCAAATTGAGGTTGAAAAAGTCTATAAGCCTCAAGGATCAGGCCTAGACTGTGAATGACAGTTGTCTTTTTTAAAAGGATTTCATTTATAATTTCTAGCCATGATTTTTTATGCAATGTGATCTCTTGATGATTTGCTAAATGTTGAGCATGGTTTACTGTTTAGTACTTGATTTTATGGCATGAAGAGCATGTTTTATCTATTTTCTCATGTTTAAACGATGCTAGTTATTGAGAAATGTTTAGCTTTTCAATGAAATGCTTTACGATGAATTGTTTGTTCAAAGCATACATCTTTCTTAAAATGTTTTCTAAGGGTCCCAATGTTGAAGGACGTTGAGAAGGCATGTGGGCAACCCTGAGACATGAAGGAACTCAATGCTGAAGGACGTTGAGAAGGCAGTTGAGTATCCTAGAGACCCAATACTGAAGAACATGAAGAAGGTACTTGGGCAGCCCGAGATAGTTTCCTATGTGCACATAGTGAGAGTTGACGCTGTTGTGTTGAGATTACTCCACATTAGCTAAGGTTATTCGGCATTGAGTGTGTTAAGATTACTCCACCCCAACTAAGGTTTGTTTTCGACGTTGAGTGTGTTGAGCTCGCTCCACCTTAACTAAGGAAATTTTGATTTCAAAAACAATGTTTGATGATTTTAGAAACTCGATTTAATAAAATGCATAGCTTATGTCTTCTCTAATGCTAAGAATGGTTTTGTACTAAATTTATGTTTTCCATATTATGTCACTCACTGGATTCCAACTCACGTTTTCCATGTTTTCTTTCCCATCTAGGTAGCAAAAGAGCTCCCGGTGCCTAACCTACTCAAGCCTCATCCTGCTTAAGATTCAAGCTACCGACAAATACTTTTCTTCACAATTGTTGTATGTGTAAATAATTTTGAGTAATGTGGCATGTAGTGATAGCTGGTTAAGTTGTTTTGAGGTGAGAGTGCATATTGTGTATGTAATCTATGTTTTGTTAAAGTCAATTTTATAGATTTTGCTGATATAGATAATTATCCTCATGGTATTGTAATTATTGAAATGGTGGACTTGAATGTTATATGATTTAAGGAATGGACATTGTGGGTGGCTATGATAAATAATGTTTTCAACAGGATAGACAAGTACGGATGGGCAGTGAACCTCACAAAGGGGTGAAGTTTGTTATCTTCACATCTCTTTCCAAGTTAAAAAGGGTAATCTGGGAGAGGGTGTGACAGTGAGAATGAGTATAAAGAGAAAAGATTCATTCTTGAGAAAGGAGAATTCAACCTAGGAAGCTTGAGAGAGTGAGAAATTTGTCCAAGAAGTGTGTTTCCTGTATTTGCAGCACTTTCTTTCTTTCTTTCTTTCTACTTCTTGTTAGTTTCTATTCTTTGAACATTCACATTGTTATGGTTAATAAATTAATGAATCAATTCATTCATTCTTAATCATAAACTAAATTCTTTAAAAGTTTAGCCATGTGGATACCCTAGGTCTTATTGTTGGGATGTATGCCCTAAAGTCTCATAGTTAATAAGTTATTTGCAAAAATGATTGATTATTTTATATATGCAATTATTCATTAGGTAAAAATCCAAGGTTATTTCACGAAACTTAAACAGTATGTAGTGGACATACAGGATCATGTTCAAGTAATAACTTAAAGGGTCTATAGTATATAGATAAGGTCAGATGGCTTATCCTGTAACACTATGGATACGACTCACTTTATAAATGTTACAATTGATGTAAAGTGTTACAAACGATGCGATTCAAATCGTTCATGTGGAGATATATGAGTGGCGGTATCCTATACAAATAGTTTATATAAGATTAGACTTCGGAATATTTAATCTCTCTTTGTAACACCGTTGACTAAAGAGATTAATATTTCATAGGATAATCATGTAACTCAATCTCAATCCTGAGTGAGTTATGGACTCCTGTCTATGAGAGACACCGTTGACTAAAGAGATTAATATTTCATAGGATAATCATGTAACTCAATCTCAATCCTGAGTGAGTTATGGACTCCTGTCTATGAGGGTAGTCATTTGATTTATATGGGTGAGAGTGGCTCGAGTTGCGGACTCAATAAGCTTACCATTTTTTGGATTTTTTCAAGTAGGGAGCTGGGAACATAGCTACACAAGATAATAGAATTCACTCATTCTCGTCTTTATGGTAAATAGAACAGTAGTTCCCTTAAATTGTTGATTTTGGGTCTTGAATAAAGGGTACCTGCCCTCCAACTGGCCCAAGAGGGACTTGGTTTATAGTAAGGCCATAAACAAATTGTTCATTAGAGGGATAAATGGTACTTAAGGAATAAGAGGTAATCGTAGGGGTAAAAGGGTAATTTGACCTAGCTGTAATTGTGAACTGCTCATGAAGGATCAATTTATTGTAATGGTTAAATCTATATACATAGAAATATTCTACAGTGTAAAGAGTGCAGTTGTTAGAGATGTTTATGAGGTGGGGCCAAGAATGACTTCCCCACTCCCCGTCCCCATGCTCAATTTCATTCCCTATCCTCGTGATAGCACCTAAAATGTGCTATCTTCCTCAGCTTAACTCGGGATCGTTGTGCTATTTAATGTGTCTATTATGTTATTTTGTAGGTTTTGAGCACTTAATAGGTAGAACGGGGTGTTCGTACCAAAACCGAGCTAAAACGGACCAAAACGAAATTCCATGGCATCAACCAGGAAAGAGAACTCCAAAATGACCGAAATACCCTTAAAGCCACGGCACAGCGGCGCTACTTAGGCGCTGTGGCGCTTTTTTCCGAGGGCTTCTACTGGCAAAAACACAGCAAGCGCCGCGACGCTCTAACAATTCCTATAAATAGACCTCTCGACCCAGCCGACTTTTGGCTCCATTCTCTCTTCTTTTTTTTCTTTTCATACCTAGGAACTTGAACCCAATAATCGGTATGCCAATTATTGGCTATGGTAACATTTTTCTAGCTTGGCTATTAGGGATTTTTCTTTGTAAACGATGTTCTTTTGAGGTTTTGAACTTGGTTCAATGTATGCATGATATAATTCAGAGTTTTTAAGAATTATGATCAAATTGTAACGCTGATGTTCGTTTGATTTATTGCTTTTATTGTATCACAATTCGTGACAATTTGTTGTATGTCAATCATAGGAAGCAATAGGTTAGGTTAGCTTGCAAATCTAATTGGTGATGTGCATTGTTCTAATCAACCTAGGATTAAATCGATAATGTCACACCCCACCCTGAACTACCCTCTCGTAGCCCGAAACGGAGTGTGAGGACAGCAGTTACCGACTACCCTGTCACATAACCCACTGTCAACTTCATCTTATTTTCTTTTAAACTTCTTCTTAGGACGGTAATACCATTAACACGCTCTTGACAAACCTCGACTTCAATCGGCAACGGGAACTGTCATGCTACCTGAAAATGGAAAACATATAAAAAGGGTGAGCTAACAACTCAGTGAGTAACAGTTTCTGGAAACATTATACTTTAACTGTAAAACTGATTGAACTCGCATAAAATATAACACTTCAAATCATTTTATAACATGATCAAATCATTGTTATATCATGTATACATATCTGTTTGGAATAAATAATAAAAATCTCATTCATTCGGAATACTTTTTCCTTAGTTGAGGCGGAGCATTGCTTCTATGCTTCTCAACGTCAAATTCATTCCTTATCTTTTCCTTAGTTGAGGCGCTAACGCTACTCAACATCGATTATCCTTAGCTGTGTGAAGTAATCTCAACACATCAGCGTCGTATATATATATTATTCTATGTGCACATAGATATTATTACTCGGGCTGCCCATATGCCTTCCTTTTATCCTTGAGCATTGGGTCCCATTTCTATTTACCGGCTACCCATTTGCCTTCCTCTAGTCCTTGAGCATTGGGTACCTTTATAATTCGGGCCGCCAACAATGCCTTCTACGAGTCCCTGAGCATTGGGGTCCCTTTTCAAAGTTTTATAAAACACCATACATATTTTGGAAACATTATATTAATAACTCATAAATTAACCGTTTCCAAATCTCACATCATCAGCATGCTAAATTCAATTTCCATCTTATAAATCAAACAACATACTTTTCATACAAGTTTATTTCAAATCTTTCTTGAAATCATATAACACCATGCTTTTCAAAAAAATCATGAAAACAAGTATCAATCAATCACCATGCGTTTTATAAACTCATAGCAAGTAACCAACATACTCAAAGTTTTCAAGTAAAACGCATGCATTATTCATTGAAAACCCATGAAATCAGATTCATAAGGAAATCATTTATATTTTGTAAAACGCAGGTATTACTCACCTGTACTTGCCCAAGAATAATTCCTCTTCCTTCCCTCGAATTCCTCTTCCCGAGCTTCTTGGACGCAGCATTCTAATCTCAGAAACGCAAAGCTCCATATTTCTCTGTCAGCTTGGTTGGACGCAACTCTGCCCTTCAACGCAAGGTTGATTACTTCCGCAAAGTGCAGCTCAACTCTTCTTACTTCTCTTTTGGATGCGTCCACCTCTCTTTGACGCAAGGTCCAACTTGAACGCATCACCTAACTTTGGACGCGGCGTTCACTTTGAACGTAGTGTTTGTCTTTACCGCAAGGCCGACCCCCTTTCGACGCAAGACAACTTCTTTTACATAAAATAGCTAAGTTGTCAAAATACCTTCTCTCTTGGCTGCAAACTCCTACTACGGACGCAAGGATTCCTCCTTTCTACCTTCTTTCTCCCCTTCTCTCTCCAGAATTCTTCTTTCAGAGTCATTGGTCGCTCCTTTTCCCTCAAGGTTCTATTTATAGGGAGCTTGCCATCCAACTTTTCCTCTTCTTTTGCCACTTGTTTGCCACATGTCACGCTGCATGCTTAATTAGCCATGCATTAATCTAAGCGTCACCTTGCATGAAACACGTAACATACCTTTTTAACACCTTCTACTGATAAGGTGTCAAGTCTATATGAAGCCACCTAGCCTTTGTAAGCTTATCTTATGAGTCCAACATTTTCCAATAGACAACCATTCATTCAACACAACGCCCTGATGCGTTCGTTGAGTTTCCTTTAAGGTTTGAGCTTCACTACTCACTTTCCTAACTCTCGGCCATACTTCCGTTGAACTCGTTTTTCCACTGCATACTACTAGGCGTCAACGTCTCAACGCACACTACTATGCGTTTGTCTTACTGCATAATACCATGCGTCAACCTGAACCGCATACTATCATGCGTCCATGATCTTCTTCCCTTCATTGAGAATTCCTTGAGTATCCCTCTATGCGTTCTTGTGCTTATAATCCAAGGTTCTTCATTTAACCTTTTCCTTGTATTGAAATATTTCTTCTGATAATAAAGTAGTATGCGTCCACCTCTTGTTCCAATCTTTAAACTCACTTCTCACCTTCCACTTTATCCAACACTCGTGAACATTCCTTGCTTATAGTCTATGTGTTACTCAATTTACTATAGTATTCTATCTTTCCGAGACTAGATCTCTTTCAACACTTCACAACATAACTTTATTCCTTTCTTGCTTATGCGTCTTACCAACGCCAATGCTTACATCTTCTCCTATGTGTTTCACCTCTTTCCCTTCTCGATCTACTTCCATGCGTCCACCCTTACCATGCGTTACCTAGCCCTGACCATGCGTCCAACATGGTCTTTTACTTCTTTTCTTCATAGATTCTTCAACGCATCGGTTTCTTAAAAGTAGGGTGTGACAGATAGAACATTCAATCTAGGTCAATCTAGGTCTTTCCAGTTGAATGTTCCACCTAATTTTCTTTTGAACTTAATGCGGTTAGGTTTAGTCAATTTACATGCTTTTCATCAATTTGTCTTAAATCTAACTTGTCGACTAGGATAATTCAATTCTGGTCTTTCCAATTGAATTGATTAATGCTAGCTTCAATGAATTTAGTAATGACGAACTAATGAGTAAGAACATCTAACAAAGGAAATCTCGCGTAACCCAAGCTAGAGTTTTCTTCGATTGAATTTTAACTTCTTTTAATTTGCGCAATTTACTTTCATGCAATTTAAGTTTTTTGCAACAACCCAACTCAAACCCTCCCTTTTTGGTTACTTGAATTGAAAACTTTCAACTGTGAAATTCGAGGGCTCCCTGTGTCCGACCTGACTTACCGCTACTACTGTGGGTTAAGTTAGGAAAATTTGTTTGGCACGAAATTGGGCTACGAATTCCGTCCGTCACCTCGCCAAATTCCCCATGGGGATCGGTGCAGGGATTCCATGTGGGCAATTCTTGGGAATCGAGTTCCCCATAAGGAACTCTCCCCCATTTGATGTTTTTCTTTTAAAAAAAAATCAACTAACCTAAATCACTATTATGGAAAACAATTTAATTAAATGGTTAACTTTTGTATGATTAGTTCCACATGAACAATTAGAATTTGAAGAGAGATTACTCAAAATTTTCAAGTTGAAGGAAATAATAATATATTAAATTATTCATATATATAATCTAAATTTCTTATAATTCAAACATATCCTTTTTTTCTCTAGTTCATTATTTTAACCATTAAACAATAAATCTTGAAAATTAAATATAATATTTATATAATAAAAATAAATAATATAACATTAAATTATGATAATAAATATAAGAAAAAAAAAACCTAACGAGGTAGGGATGGGAAACGGGGCAGGGACGGGGACAGGACAAGGAACATTTCCCGTCCTTGTCCCCATTTAGTGTTTAGAGATTCTTTTTCTCCTCTACTCCCTCCTCTATTCCCTGCCTCATTCAAGGTGAGTCCCCACAGGGATGGGACCCCGTGAGGAAAGTGGACATCTCTAACAGTTGTGTGTCTTTAGTGGAATAATCCAAAGTTAATGAATGTTCATTAACTTGATTAAAAAGTTTAATTAGTTAATGTCGAATCAATTGAACTTCTAATTTCTTGGTCTATTAGGTCTTCTTGCTAGCTCACAACGGGTAAAAAACAATGAAGAGTTTTGGAATGAAATAAGGGAATAACATTAATTGTATAATGATATAATTAATATAATGTATATAGATACATTGTAATATAAAGTTAATTTTCAATGAGATTAGATTAGAATAAAACTTTAAAATAAAATGAGATTTATTCTTGGAAAATTGTTATGAATGACAAAATTAGAAAACTAATTACACAAATAGCAATTTTGAAATCACGCTGAAATTTATTCAAAATTGTTTTTAAAATACCGAAATTACCCTTGAAATTGCTCCTATTTCCTCAACGATCTTCTTCTTCTTCTTTCCTATTTTACTGAAAATACTCTTCTTCTTTCCTCGGCCTCGGTGATCTTCTTCTTCTCTTCTTTCCTATTTTACTGAAAATCTTCTTCTTCTTTCCATACAATTTTACACAAAAGGAAACGAAGGAATTCAAGGGCTTCAATTCGATTCTACTTCACATAGAGGATTTGAGATTGATGGTGATTTTTGCAATCGATGGTGATCTGGTGAAGTTTTGGTGATTTTGCAATCGACGGTGATCTAGTGAAGTTTTGGTGATTTTGCTTCTTCTTCTTTTTTTCTTATTCTTCTTCTAGGTCTTGTTCTTGTTCTTCATTGTATTTTCTTCTTCTTAGTACGTCTTGTTCTTTTTCTTCTCCTTCTTCTGATTAAGGATTGCTTCTTCTTAGTATCTTCCGCTTTGTCTTCTTGATCTTCTTCTTCTTTAGTTGTTTATTTGCCTAATGGACTTTGATAGAAAACTATCTATGATAAACAATGATATAGTCTTATCTTCGTCCATCAGTTTGTTTTTTCCTTTCTTGGTTTTTTAGTGATTCTTCTTTATCTTCATATTATCACTTTCTGTCAGTGATATACAATGATAGACCATTATCGTTGTCTATCACTAACTATTGTGATTCATTCTATCAATGATAGACAAAGATAGTAATCATTGTCTATCTTCCTAATAGACTTTGATAGAAAACTGTCACTGTCTATCATGATAGACAATGATAAAGCCTTATTTATGTCTATCAGTTAGTTTTCTCCGTGTTATGTAGTATAGATAGTGATACATTTTTATCCATGTTTATATGTAATATGTTTTTTTAGTATTAGTTTCTTATATAATATTTTCCTTCTTTTGTAGTAATCTGATATCATGGTGAATATTCCTATCATAGTTTTTTGTTTTTTATGGTGGATAGTGGAAGCATTATAATTTTATGATAATTATATGGTTACTGGAATTTTGGTGGATGATATGATAGAGTTTGATAGTTTTGTTGATTTGATACTTCAAGAGATTCAAATGGATGGTTTGCTAGAATTATCAATAATATTGGATATTGGTAATGATAATATTCAAACTGTGTTCCCAATAAAACAAGACAAGGATGTTTGTTGGTATTTGACTTTGGCTAAAGATGCAATCACTAAACATCCTCTAATTGCTCTCATAAGTAATTGTGCTTTGGAAGGATCTTCTACTTCTGTTAATAGTGGTGACAGTGGCAAACGAAATTTTTCGCCCAATTTCGTGCTAAATGAAATTTTCCGAACTCAACCAACAATAGTAGGGTAAGTCGGGTCGAATACAGGAAGCCCTCAAATTCCAAAGTGGGCAGTTCACAATTCAAGGTAACCGGAGGGGGGTTTGTGATGGTTGGTTGCAAAGAAACTTAAATCGCATAAAAACAAAATGCACAAATTAAAAGAAGCTAAAATCCAAATGGAGAAAGCTTTAGCTTGAAGAAAATTGAATCCCGGTGGAAGTATGTGATCGCGTTCTTTAATTTATTGAAAGGATTAAAAATACAAAAAATAAAGAAAAAGGTTAAGCATCATACTGTTCGTTAAATTTGTTCGTTTAAATTTCTATTCCAATTAAATTGAGTTTCTTAGCTCGTTGCATAAAAATAGATTTAGCATTTCCGTACAAGGATGCGTTGAGAATTACTCTAGATGTGATCATGATTAAGCAAGTTTTCCTATAAAGACCCAAGTATAAGCATTTATAGGTTTCCTGGTGAGTTCAGGGTTGAACACAGGGATTTGTAATAACTAGGCGCTAAGAATAAATGCATGACTATGCGGTGACTGTACATGTAAATATGTGTGTTTGTTGATTATATGTGTAAAACTATACATAAAGAATGAAAAGAATTTCCTACTACTAATAATGAGGTGGACGCGGCGTTGGGTAAGTCATATGTAAAACAATGAGTCAGATAGCATGCGTTGAGAATGAATGGAACCATGCGATAGAGGTAGAGTTGAACGCAAGAGCTAGTTGTTACCTAAACTTTCTAAGTACAATTACATACCTACAAACTGCGTGTGTGAATCCATCTCTCGATGTTTCGACACCACATTTATCTTATCTCAAAGACGCATGATAAGTTTGCGTTGGCAAAAGATGAACTACATCTCTGCACTCATCTAGTCTTAATTAATGCTAAAGATTAACTATCCATTCTCTCAAGCTCGACAGTCATGCTTACTACGTTTGTTTGTCAGACAAAGTTATGCAAGCTAAAGATATGCATTAATCAAGATGTAACATACTCACAATTGCTCAAGAAAAACTAACTTTTAACATTTAACTCATTTAGCATTTAGACAACATGGTGTAAAGTATTTAATACAGAAATGGATGGAAGATGATAGTCAATCAAACTCATATTAAGACAATAAATCATTCTCTCGAATGTCATTAACAAAATATAAGCAAGAAGGAGAGAAATGGAAATAAAATAGAGATGAAGGGCGTCAAGCCGCCACTGGCAACGTCTTGCTTCATGGAGGCTTGAGATGGTTGCTATCTGATACATATATTCCATAGGGTGGAGATTCTCACTCACTGAGAGATGACTCTGAAGGTGCTCAGAATCCTTCTCTCAGAGAGCTCGAAATGGAGGCTGGTTATGGTGAGGGAGAAATAGTGCAGAGCTTTCGCCTCTTGAACTGGTCTCTCTTCCTCCTTTTCTTGGAGAAGCTTGTGGACTATTTATAGGCGTCAAAAAATTGATATCATGATAACCTGACACCTTTGCATTAAATTTCAGCCACGCTGCATAGACTTTTCAGATTGTCAGCCTATTTGTTCTGCCATGATCTGATTGAGTGTTGTCCTTTTTCTTAATGACATGACAGCTGTTTGAGCATGCGTCAGTTTCTACTTTTCAGATTGTCAACGCATAGGCTTGACGCATGGTCTCAACCCACTAGGCTCGACGCATGGTCTCAACGCATTGGCTCAGCGCATAGGCTCGGCGCATGGGTTTCCACTTGTCCTCGCAGCAGCTTCGTCTCTTCGTACTTTGATTGTTTGCGCTTCTTTTCTTCTTAACCCTGCGTTAAGAACATAAAAGCTCATTGTTTTTCAGGTATTTTCTTTTGTAAATAGTGTCAACGCATGGTGATACATTTTTCATCATTTAACTACCAAAATCATGCGTTTAGCTCCAAAGTTACTCTAATTAAATCAAATAGTGACTATAATAACTTGTATTTCTACAAGTTATCACATACCTTTGTCAATCTATAATTCTCGAATTGATAGTCTTCTCCTTTTCCAAGAGATCTTCCTCGCTATGACTCTGGCAAGGATCTAGTTTGTGAGAACCGCTTCTTTGAAAGAATGCGAAGAAGAATTTTGTTAGAATTTTTCTAAGAAAATTGGGAGAATTAGTGGAGAAAGATTTTTAGAGTAATCATAAAGATTATTCTCTTAGAGAGTGTGTTTTATGAAGGCTCCCAAGGGCCCTATCTATGGGTTACTCCTAATCTTATTAAGATAACCCCTCTGTAGAGATTTTAAATTAAATATTTAATAATATCCAATATTAAAAAATATCTAAACAAATAATATTTTATATTAAATGGTTTAAAATATCTAAATCTTATTTAAATATTTATCTTTCGCAGAATCTTTAATTTGGATCTCATCCAAATTAAGTAATTAAATATTTGAATCCAATTTAAATCAATTAATTGATTCTCCCTCTATTTATTTTCTGCAAAATCTTTGATTTGGATTTCATCCAAATTAAATAATTAATTATTTGAATACAATTCAAATTAATTAATTAATTCTCCCTCTATTTATTTATATGGATTTTTATCCAAATAAATAATTAATTTTTTGAATCATATTCAAATAAATTAATTCTCCATACTATAAAGTTATAATTTGAATCACATTCAAATAAACTTTATAATAAATCATGCAATTAATTGTATCCAATACAATTAACATTTTCCCTCATAAATTTGAACATTTCAAATTTTTCTTTTAACATAGTTGATCCTTGTTGGTTCGTAGTGAGCTAGCAAGGGGACCTTATGGACCTACATCAGAAGATCCAACGATAAGAGATTAATCGGCTAAACTCATTAACCACATTAATCAATATTCGTTAACTATGGGTACACTCCACTAAATACCCACAGCTGCACTCTTCTCACTGCAGATATATTTTTGTGTCTATGGATATAGACCAATAATAGCAAATTAGTCCTTCACAAGTGTTCGTAACACCAGCTGGGTCAAATTACCGTTTTACCGCTAGGTTACTTCTAAATCGTTAAGTACCAGTGCTCCTCTAATGAACAACCTATTTATGGTCCAACCATTAAACAAAAACCCCTCTCAGGCCAGTGAGAGGGTAGGGCCCTTTGTTCAAGTCCAGGAGACACCATTTAAGGAAACACTTATCTACTTACCCTAAAAATGGGAATGAGTGAATTCCATCTTGTATAATTATGTCCCCAGCTCCCCACTCGTTCTTGTCCTCAAGGTGGTAGGCATATTGAGTCGACAAACGATCACTCTCACCCATACAAATCAAAGGACAATCCCTCGTGGACAGGAGTTTATAATATACTCAAGATTAAGACTAAGTTGCCTAGCTTATCCTATTGAAATTGAAACCTAACTAGTCAACAAAGTTACATATAGTTATTACTATTTTGTGGTCCAGTCTTATGCAAACTCATTGCATAGGATATCCCCACTCGCATGTCACCTACACGAACGCGTTAGATCATTGCGTTTGTATCAAATACAAAGTGGGTCGTATCCATAGTGTCACCAGGATAAGGTGCCCAGCCTTATCCCTATACTATAGACTCTTTAGACTGTATCTTGAATATTGATCTCTATATGTCCTCACATACAGTTCAAGACTCATAAAACAACCAAGGATGTTAGTTTATTGGATTTAGGGTTACTAAAACAAAACAAACAAAAACAATCAATAACGCTTATTAAAGTAACACATCAATAATTCTTTATTAATGATTTAATTACGGTCAAATTATTACATTTACAATCCGAGTTTTAGGGCATAAAACCCAACAATACAGACTCTTTGTATAGGTTATCCCTCACTAGCATGCCTCCACATGAATTGGATTAAATCATTTGTGACAATTACAAAGTGGGTCGTATCCATAATGACACCAGGATAAAACACCAAATTTTATCCATATACTATAGACTCTTTAAGATATTTATTGAACATGATCCACTCGAATGTCAACCACATATTGTTCAAGATTACATTTAGTGATTTTTAATTTTTGCTGCAATGAATAACTTACTATTGTTGGTCTTTTGACCTTTAATCTCAAATTAATCAATTTTAATTAATTAATTAACGTTTTGATGATAAAAAAAAAACTTGCTCTTATTCACTAATAATTTTAGTAGTTTGAAGATTTCATGGAGTAGAGCTCGAAATAACGAATCCAATGCATTTTGAATCACTTAAATTGGAGCACAAAGGAAGAAGATCTAGCCAAAACAAGCATAACAAAAAAAAAAAACAATTTAAGGTGATGATATGACAACCAAATCATCAAAATAGACCCAATTAAAAGGTAACATGTGGAGTAATAGAGAAGTGACACATGGTGGACATTGGATTTTTGTTAGATTTTAAAAATAAAATGAATTTAATATTATATATATTTGTATCTAATGACTAGTTGGCTTAAAAATATGGTGGGTTTTGTTTATTTTTGGATTGATATTTAAAGGAAAATTATTCTTAAAAAGTATACTATTATATTATATTATGTTTGCATCCAACTCTAGTGGGTTGTACATAAAGAGAAGTGAGAATGGTAAGTATGTAAATACAATAAACTAGGGCATCCATATACCCATTACACATCTCCCACTTACCCTAGATTACACAATGTATATATCTCGCAGACCTAGACTTTCTAGATGACCCTCGAACACTTTAGTCGAGAGAGCCTTCGTAAATGGATCAGCAATGTTATGCTCCAAAGTGATTTTTGTGACGATCACATCTCCTCGTTGCACAATCTCCCGTATCAAATGATACTTCCTCTCAATATGCTTTCCTTGTTTGTGGCCGCGAGGCTCTTTAGAGTTGGCTACTGTCCCACTGTTGTCATAGTATAACGTGATGAGCAATTCCATATTTGGAACGATTTCCAAATCATTTAGGAACTTTGCTGCTTCACAAGCAGCTACATACTCAGCCTCCATAGTAGAGTCCTACAATGTATCCTTGCTTGATGCTACGTCATACTACAGCTCCTCTATTTAAGGTGAACACTGATCTTGACGTGGATTTCCTAGAATACTTGTCAGTTTGAAAATTAGAGTCGGTGTATCCCGTAAAGATCAAATCCTTAGCTTCATATACCAGCTTGTAGTCCCTCATTCTCTTAAGATACTTGAGGGTGTTCTTAACCGCAGTTTAGTGGTCTAACCCTGGATTGGACTGGTACCTACTGATTATTCCCACTGCATAACAAATGTCTAGCCTAGTGCAGAGCATAGCATACATTAAGCTGCCCACAGCTGAGGCATAGGGAATACGTCTCATATCCTCAATTTCTTGAGGTGTCTTAGGACACTATTCCTTAGACAAATGAAACCTGTGCCTGAAAGGTAATAAACCCTTCTTAGAGTTCTGCATCGGATATCGAGTCAACATTTTGTCGATATAAGTTGCTTAAGACAGGGCCAGCATTCTGTTCTTGCGATCCTTATTACATATTACACCTCTCCCAAATCTTTCATTTGGAATTGGGCTGTCAACCAATTTTTAACATTAGTAAGATATCCTACATTATTCCCAATGAGTAGGATGCCGTCCACATAAAGTACTAAGAAAGCTACTTTACTTTTGATGATTTTCTTGTATACACAAAGCTCATCAATATTTTGTTCAAAACCAAAAAATTTGACTGGAGTATCAAATCTAATATTCCAAGATCTAAATGCTTGTTCCAACCCATAAATGGATTGATTTAGCTTGCAAACTTTTTGCTCCTAACCTTGAGCTATGAACCCCTCGGGCTAAGACATGTAGATACTCTCTTCAAGATTGCTATTTAGAAAAGCTTTCTTGACATCCATTTGCCAAATTTCATAGTCATAATATGAGGCTATGGATAAGAGAATTCTTATAGACTTAAGCATAGCAACAGGGGAAAAAGTTTCCTCATAGTCAACCCCTTCCCTTTGGGTGTAACCCTTTGGTACAAGTCTAGCTTTGAAGATCTGTACCTTCCTAGCTACATCTCTCTTTTGTTTATAGATCCATTTACACCCTATGGGTTTAACCCCTTCAAGTGGATCTACAAGTTCCCATATTAAATTGAAGTACATAGACTCCATTTCAAGATATCTTTGATCCATTGGTCCTTGTCTACATCATTCATTGCCTGTTTATAGGACAATAGATCCTCGACACCATCGTTTGCCACAACGACCTGAGTTTCAGTTAAGCCCAAGTAACAGTTAGCTTGTGATACAAACCTCTCATTACGTCGAGGTATTCCCAACAATTGAGAAGGACAAGACTAACCAGAAGTACTGGCTTCTTCATTAACCCTTGATGATGAACCAGTCTCATCAACAACTCTTGTTGACTCTTCAGTAGCTTCATTTGATACCATTTTGTTTCGTGGTTTATGATCTCTCATGTGGTCTTCTTCCAAGAATGTAGCGTTTATCAATACAAACACTTTGTTTTCTTGTGGGTCAAAGAAGAGACCACCTTTCATTTCCTTAGGGTAACTAACAAATTGGCATAATCTTGAACGAGGTTCCAATTTCTTAGGATCTGTCACTAGCACGTGCAGGACAACCCCAGATGATGAAGTAGCGCAAACTAGGTTTATGTCCCCTCCATAACTCGAAAGGCGTTTCAGAAACACCCTTCGAGGGAACATTGTTCAAGATATGAACTGCAGTCTTTACTGCATACCCCCAAAACGGGCTAGGCAATTAAGCATAGCTCATCATAGAACGAACCATGTCTAGCAAGGTTCTATTTCTCCTTTCTGATACACTGTTTTGCTGAGGTGTACCAGGTGCTGAGAGTTGGGATTGAATTCCATGTTCTATCAAATAATCATGGAATCTTAAATCCATGTACTCTCCACCTCGATCAGATCGAAGTGTTTTAATTGTTTTACCTAACAAGTTTTCAACTTCTGCCTTATACTCCTTGAACTTTTCAAGTGCTTCAGACTTATGTTCCATTAGGTATAAGTAACCATACCTCGAATAATCATCTATAAAAGAGATGAAGTATTTGTACCCTCCTCGAGCTTTTACATTCATTGGACTACAGAGATTCGGATGTATGAGTTCTAAAGGTTCTTTGGCTCTATAACTTTTTCCACCAAAAGGTCTTTTAGTCATTTTACCTTCAAGACAAGATTCACATGAAGGTAATGAATTATCTTCTAAATCATTTAGAAGTTCATTCTTTACCAATCTCCCTATCCTATCGAGATTTATGTGACCCAATCTCAAATGCCAAAGATAAGTACTAGTGTTACTATGAGAAATTCTTTGCCTTTTAGTTTGAGTATTAGCAGTTTTAAACATCTCATAATTTAAAAGTATTTTTGCTTCAGTTGGTCTTAGCACATATAAGTTGTTTTCTAATTTAGCAGAACAAATACGTACACCATTTTTCAAAATGAACGCTTCATTAACAGAAAAAATAATTGAGTACAATTATTCAATTAAATAGGAAATAGATACTAAATTCATTTTTATTTTAGGAACTATATACATATTTTTTAAAAAATAAAAATCTATTTCCAAAAAAACAACTTTACAGCTTCCATTACACGAGCTGAAATGACCTCTCCCATTCCAACCTTGAGCATCATTTCACCCTCCTCGAGCTACTAGAAGGAACTAATTTCCTGTAAAGAAGAGCAAACGTGATTAGTGGCACCCGAATCAAGTATCCAGGCATTATAGTCATTTTCCAATAAACAAGTTTCTAAAATAAGTAAATCATATTTACTTGCTTTTTCCTTCTTCTTCTCAGCAAGGTACTTAGGGCAATTGCGTTTCCAATGACCATCCACATTGCAGTGGAAGCACTTGTTCTTGTTAGCCACCTTGGCCTTACCCTTGTTATTCCCAGCAACAGGAGTCTTCCCCTTTCCTCCTTTTTTTTCTGGATCTTCTTAGAATCAGAAGAGAGGGAACAAACTTAGTTCTAGAGGATGAATCCTTGTGGAACTTCTTGAAATGGGCAACATTTGCCTCTCCATCGATCGGTCCCTTATTTTTCATAAGAGACTGATAAGTCTGTAACTCATTCAGGAGGGTTGTCATGGTGTACACAATTTTATTCATAACCGCATTGCTGCGGAATTGGAGAAAGCTCTTCAGAAGAGATTCTAGAATAAAAGACACCTGACTCTGCTTGTTAATGACCGCGCCGTTCAGTTCAACAACGTTGAATTAGACCATCAGGTCAAGAACATGTTCTCTCACCAATTGGCCTTCCTTCATACGTGCATTATAAACATACTTGAGGGCCTCGTGCCGGATCTGTGAGGACAGTTGTCCAAACATTTCCTAGAGGGACTCTATGATCTGTCGTGCATACATCATGGCCTCATGTTTCTTGTTGAGTACGTCAGATAAACTCGCCAAAATATAGACTCGGGCCTTGTCATTGGTCTTTATCCAACGATCATAATGCATTGATAACTTGTAGAAATACAAGTTATTATAGTCACTATTTGAATTAATTAGAGTAACTTTAGAGCTAAACGCATGATTTTGGTAGTTGAATGATGTAAAATGTATTACCATGCGTTGGCACTATTTACAAAAGAAAATACCTGAAAAATTATGAGCTTTTCTGTTCTTAACGCAGGGTTAAAAAGAAAAGAAGCACAAATAACCCAAGTACTAAGAGACAAAGCTGCTGCGAGAACAAGTGGAAACTCATGCGTCGAGACTATGCGTTGAGACCATGCATTGAGAAAAAGTAGATACAAACGCATGGGCAAAAAACTGTCATGTCATTATGAAAAAAGGATAACACGTTATCAGATCATGGCAGAACCAATGGGCCGACAATGTAAAAAGTCTACGCAGCAGAGCAGAGAATTTAATGCAAAGGTGTCAGGTCATCATGAGTTTTAACTTTTCAACGCCTACAAATAACCCAAAGCTTCTCCGTTCAAAGCAGGGAGAGAAAGAAAGGGAAAAACGAGTTCAAGAGGTGAAAGCTCTGCACAAAATTCTCCCTCACCATAACCAGCCTCCATTTCGAGCTCTTCTGAGAAAAGGATTCTGAGAACTTTTAGAGTCGTCTCCCAGTGAGTGAGAACCTTCACCCTATGAAATTTATGTATCAGATAGCAACCATCTCAAGCCTCCATGAAGCAAGACGTTGCCAGTGGCGGCTTGACGTCTTCCATTTCTGTTTTATCTCCATTTCCCTCCTTACTTATATTTTGTTAATGACATTCGAGAGAATGGTTTATTTCCTTGATATGAGTTTGATTGACGATTATCTTCCATTTATTTCCATATTAAATACCTTACACCATGTTGTTTGAATGCTAAATGAGTTAGATGTTAGAAGTTAGTTTTTCTTAAGCAATATTAAGTATGTTACATCTTGATTAATGTATATCATTAGCTTGCATAACTTTGTCTGACAAACAAAAGTAGCAAGCACGACTATCTAACTTGAGAAAGTAGATGGTTAATCTTTAGCATTTATCAGGACTAGATGATGTGCAGAGATGTAGTTCATCTTTTGCCAACGCAAACTTACCATGCGTCTTAGAGATAAGGTTAATGTGGCGTCGAAACATCGAGAGATGGATTCACAAACTCAGTTTGTAGGTATGTAATTATACTTGGATATGCTCGAGTAACAACTAGCTCCTGCGTTAACTCTACTTTTATCGCATGGTTCCATTCATTCTCAACGCATGTTATCTGACACTAAATGACATTTGACTAACCATCGCCGCGTCCACCTCATTGTTAGTTGTAGGAAATTTTATTCATTCTTTATGTATAGTTTTAGATACATACAACTCATGCACATATTACATGTATAGTTCACCGCATAGTCATGAATCTATTCTCAATGCCTAGTTATTACAAATCCCTGCGTTCGACCCTGGACTCACTAGGAAACCTATAAGAGCTTATACTTGGGCTTTTTATAGGAAAACTTGCTTAATTATGATCATACTTGAGTAATCTATTTTTGTGCAACAAGCTATGAAACTCAATTTAAATTGAAAATAGAAATCCAACAACATGCATCCCAAACAGATTGGGATGCATTACAAGCGGGGATTGGAGGACACTCCTCCTTTAAGACAAACCGTAGATCATCTGTAACCAGAATCGTATTCAGGTTAGATTTCCATGTTACGTAGTTTTCATTGGTTAGTTTTTTATTTTTAAAGCAGTGCGACAATTGAGGAAAACATGCTGAATTATAAACAATTAACCGTTTTAGTTATCTTTGCCTTAACCCATTACACAAGCAAACAAAATTGCAAGCAATCCAATCAATTCAGCAAATACAAGCAATTAAAGAAACCCTAATAAACTATTGATTTAGTTTTGCAACGATACTTCAAAGGTTTAGAGCAACAGCCGCCGAAGGGTGATTAGCCACTCCTTCTTTGAAATGAGACAATTCTCAGCTAATTCTAATGCTAGAATAACTCATATTCCTATAGACATTAGCCACCATTGTTTGGTCAAGGATTCGTTAACTCTTAACTCATCCCTGTAAGTGTAACCCTCCCACTTTCAGATTCCAGAGGTACGCACCAACAAGCTACCGTTAGGAAAGACAATTGTTGGTAATTAACCTAAGTGAATCTATCCTTTTCAGGAGTTTGCGGTGTTTCGAAACCTATGACTAGGCCCTTTGAAGGGATGGTTGCTCCAGGACGACACGCAGGCGGATCATAAGAATCTTACCGTGCAACCTAGGGTTGGAGACTGAAGGATACGTTGACACGCGTCTCGCTCCTACTTACTATAGACATTTTCCCATTCACCTTGTTATTGAACCATACAAACATTTTCCAAAGGGAGACCGCTCCCAGGGCGACACGAAGCCGAGTATGGATCTCACAGTGTGAATAATTAGAGATGTAGGAGCAAAACTTGATATAAACATCTCATTTTGTAATTTTCCTCCCACTAAAATGTCATACCTTATCTTAGGGTTATTTAACTTAGATAAATTCGGCTAAGTTAATCTATCAAAGTCTATGCCTATTATAACTCTTATAAAAGGTCTTTACACTAATATTAGCAACAATGCATACTAATAGGCTTTAGGTTAATTCAACTTAGGTTCCAATTCAGTTCCCAGTTAGGAGGTGTTCCGTAAACCATCAACTTAAATACCCAATCTTGACAGAACTGAAGTGGTAGAGTTCCCTTATAACCTAAAGTTCTATTTGTTCTACTTAGTCATATTTTAAAACAAAGTAAGACAAAGTTCTAATCTTATTAGAGTTAATGTAATCTTAAGTCTAAATTAATTTTAAACAATTTAAAACCAATTTCCTAAGATCTTATGTTTGCATGCAATGCTTAATTATAGGTTGATGGTTACTAATCATAAACATGATTTCTATGGTTTAATTAATTAACAATCAAATTCTAATTAATTAACCAACCATATTACATGCATTTCATGACATAATATAACAATTATATGATTCTATGGATGTATCATGCTCAATGCAAATTGATTTTCATTTAAAATATAGCACTTATATTAAATAAATCATGAAAATCAATCATACATTAACAAAACATTAACAAATATAATTATTTATATTTATTTAATTAATGTCACACATCATACTTTTCCAATTTCATATATTTAATATATCAACATACATTAAATAACTCATGAAATTATTATCATGCATTAAAACCATATAATATAACATTTATAGTATACTAAGATGCATGAACATGCTTAACCTATGGTGGGATTTTAATTTGAATGGCATACTTTATGCAACATTCAATTTAATTTAAAACATACATCACAAGCATAATTAAATTAAATAAAACAAAATTGACCGGCATATTTGGCATATCCTAGAAATTAAATAAAAATTAAAATTACATTAATTTGAATTTTCAAGACATATCTTGGTCGTCTTCCTTTTCGAACCAATAGTCTTCTCTTTGTAGTCTTCCTTTTCCAAAAGATCTTCCTCCCTATGACTCTGATAAGGATCTGGTTTGTGGGAACCGTTTCTTTGAAAGAATGGGAAGAAGAATTTTTAAAGTATTCGTAGAGATTATTCTCTTAGAGAGTGTGTTCTATGGAGGCTCCCAAGGGCCCTCTTTATAGAACTCTATGGTTACTCCTAATCCTATTAGGATAAACTCTCTACATAGATTTCAAATTAAATATTTAATAATATCCAATATTAATAAATATCTACTTAAATAATATCTCGTATTAAATGGTTTAAAATATTTAAATCTAAAGGATAAAAGAGCATGCAGTGGAAGTTAATTTGATCAATTTTCACTCTAAGATGCTCAATTTAGAGGATTAAACATGCAATTAAAAAGAAAAACCAAGTTTCAAGAACACTTACCCTTGAAGCTCCAAATTCTCCTTCAATTCTTCATGAACTTCAGCACCACTTGGTTGTAGATCACCACAAGAGTATTCTCTACTATTCTCTAGGCTTAGATTGGATGGTGGGATCCAAATTTGTGGTGAATTTGAGAAGGAATGAAGGTTGGGAAGAAGATGAACAATGGATGGAATTTTGCAAAATTAACCCTTTATTTTCACAAAATTCTTAACCATTTTTATGTCAAAATCATCTCTATTTATTAAAGAATAACATCCTATCCAATTGCATCAAAATTTGACAACACAAAATGGTTAATTTGTTGGTTAATTGTGAAGAATACAACCAAACTCCTAGCTTAGTTAGTGGGAAAATCCAATCTTCAAAAATCAATTTTAAAATCAATTTTCAATGATTTTCCAAAAATTGAATTAAAATTAATTTTTAATTTCAAAAAATAATTAAATAATTAAATAAATAAATAATAATTTAATATTTAATTAATTAAATATTATTTTAATATTAAATAATAAAATAATATTATTTTTACCACTTGTCCCGATTTTTCTAAAAAAAACGAATATGAATCCCTATTCATATGATTAATATTAGAATCATGTTTAAATATTATAATTAACTCTATTTGTGAAATTCAAGGGTTACTTTTGCAAAATTTCATCCATTGTTCATCTTCTTCCCAACCTTCATTGACGAGCAAAACGCTCAGATTAATTACAACAATTGACCACAAATTGAAGGGTAAAAAAATGCCAAAACCAAAAAAACCAATTTAGCTCCCATAAACATTCATCTCATGAATAAAGCCCCACCAAAGCAAATTGAGTGAAATTAATTAGTGTTAATCGTAAACGGTGTTAATACGTAACAATGATTATTTTAGGGTCAGTCTTACCCAATCTTATTATGTAGAATACCCCCGCTCACATGTCTCCACATAAACAAATCAAGATCATTTCATTTATGACATCTTACAACATTTGTAACAATCATGAAGCAGGTCGTATTCAATAGTGTCTACCCGATACATGTACTATAGACTATTTAGGCTACTTACTCGAACTTGATTCTGTTTATATCTCCACATAAAGTCCAAGTACTCATGATAATAGCCAAGGGGTCATAATTTAATTAGATTTAGAGTTAATAAACAATTAATTCAGTTGAATAACTTCATATGTACTAAAATTCACTTATTTACAAAAACTACAAGTTTTAGGACATACAACCCAACAAAATCTTATTTAAATATTTATTTTCTGCAGAATCTTTGATTTGAATCTCATCCAAATTAAATAATTAATTATTTGAATCCAATTCAAATCAATTAATTAATTCTCCCTCTATTTATTTTCTGCAGAATCTTTAATTTGGATCTCATCCAAATTAAATAATTAATTATTTGAATTCAATTCAAATTAATTAATTAATTCTCCCTCTATATATTTATATGAATTTTATCCAAATAAATAATTAATTATTTGAACCATATTCAAATAAATTAATTCTCCATATTATAAAGTTATAATTTGAATCGCATTCAAATAAAATTTATAATAAATCATGCAATTAATTGTATCCAATACAATCAATATTTTCCCTCATAAATTTGAACATTTCAAATTTTTCTTTCAACATAGTTGATCCTTGTTGGTCCGTAGTAAGCTAGCAAGGGGACCTTATGGACCTACAAATCTAAAGCTCCAACGATATGAGATAAATCGACTAAACTCATGTAAGCCCCACATCTATTTTTATGGGAACGCAAAGAAGAAGGGGCCGAGAGATGGGTGAATGTGCAAAAGTAGTTGGCTGGCTTGCATTTGGAGTGAGAAAATAGCTAAGTGTAAGCTATGCGTTGATGGCAACCTATTGTGGAGGAGGTAATTTTGGTGTAAACGCAAAGGTGAGGGAAGCTTATTATGCGTTGAAGTCGTGACACGTTGAGGATATAAAGGCGTGGAGGATCACTTGGTACCGAGGATCATTATGCGTTAAACGCATTGAAGGCAGTGTGCCGGTGGAAGTAAAGGCCACGAGGGGTTTGGGAGCTGATCTGCGGTGAGTCCATTATGCGGTGAATGCTACCATGCGTCGAAGGCGAGTATGTGTTGGATAAGAAGTGTTGGCTGATAGAAGGTAACGCGTATGTTAACTATTTGGTGGGAGAGTTTGGAATGAATTATCATCAGAGGCCGTGTGCATTGCTGAAGCTGAGCATAGGAGGTATGCGTTGAACGGATTATAATATAGAGTTGGAATGGGAACAAGTCGGTGATATATATATAAGTGGACTGAGAATTCAATTGTTCTGCTTGCATTTCAGAGCTCGAGTTGGGTCCATATTAAGGCGAAACATCGAAGGGAGGTAGAAAAAGATGTTCATGCTGATTTGAAGCAGAAATCTCATTGAATTCGAGGAAGAAACTCGGGTTTGACAGAGGTTTCGGCTGCTGTGATCTCTTCAGAGTGATGCTCGGTTTTGAAGGAAGAACAAATTGAAGAGACGAAGGTTAGGGCTGAAACTTTGAGGTTAGTAAGTTAACTCGATTTCTAGCAGAATTCATGAAGGATGTTTGTACTAAAATTGTCTAATTGTGTGTCAAACTCAGGAAGAAGAGACGGGAGTTGAACTGTCAGATGATTAGAGGCAACATGGAGTTGTCGAAGGTTATGTCCTAAACGGAAAGGAGGTTCTTCGTGAAATTTGGAGGTGAGATGTAGGACCTGTCTTTTAACAAGTTTATAGAAGGAAGAAAGTACTGGAATTTATTGAAACGAAATGTTTAACAGGTTGAAGAAAAAAGAAGAAAGGAAGAAGGAAACGGTTCTGTCACAGCGGGAGTATCGCTAAGTGAGCGAGAGATTGAGCAGCAGAGGAAGTAACACTGCAACGCAAAGATAGGCTTGCGTCTCACAATTCTCGCTAGAGTATCGCTAGGTATCGCTTCTCAAGGTAGTTTCGCTGGTTCTAATCAACGCGGTGTCACTAGTACAGTTTGAATATCTTTTGAGTAACGCTGGTAGCTTATTAATTCCTATAGAGTAACGATGCTACTGTATGTTAAAGAAAAAGGGAGATTATGGAAACAAAACTTGAGGATTGTGTATTTTCAGGCCAAGAAGAGCTTGAGAAGGCTTATAACCCATTTAGAGCCGGGACCGATTGTGAGTGGCTGTTTGTTATATCTTGTGTTAAACTTAGTACGCATAGTGATGAGGAAACGTGATGCATGGTAGTTTGCTTTATGTATGAGATGTGTTAGTGATTTAAAAGAATACTATTACAAATATTTAAGCGCATAAGTGGCTGAGGGACCTTATGGTGAAAGCTACTTGTGAGTAAGCGTGATATTAAGTGCCGAGGGATTTGAGAAGGCACTTGAATAACAGTAGAGAATGGACTACAATGCTCAGGGACTGAAAGTGAAGGCATGTAGTAACCTATCACAGCTAGCTCGTGCCGAGGGATTCTGTAAGAAGGCACTTGAGCGTAGCTAGAGTTTGTTACCTGTGCTGAGGGATCTCATGTGAAGGCACATGGTATTGTAGTTATACATGAATAAGTGCTGAGGGACGGAAAGTGAAGGCACTAAATAGATAGGAAATTGGTGAAACATGAGAATTGATAGATATACATGCGTAGTGGAAAGTGAATCTTGATAATCCGTTGGAATGGGTTATGCGATGGTTACTATCTTACAAACTGGATTTAAGTTAATATGATTAGTTTTAGTAGATTTAGTCACTCACTGAGCCTTTTGCTCATCCAGTTTGTTGTTGTTTGCTGTTTCAGGTAGCGAGCGTGTCCGAGACGCCTAGCCTACTGAAGAATCTCGTCTGGGCCTATCTGGAAGCCAACCTCTGGGATAGTTGTAAATATTTAGAATGCTCTTATGTCATGTAATAAACATCTTTACTGAGGGTGTAGTGAAAGAAGGACGTGTTGTACCTACTATGAGTATATTCAGACATGTTAGTTAAAAGTTTACACGTTCTTCTGATCTGATTAAGAGATTGTTGTATGATTTGCTATTTTTTTTATGGTGTATATAATATAGAGTTTTATGTTGGGAAATAGGATCATGCTCTTTCCTAGGTATAGAGTAAATCTGGGTTGGGGTGTGACAACTCATTAACCACATTAATCAATATTCGTTAACTGTGGGTACACTCCACTAAAGACCCACAGTTGCACTCTTCTCACTGCAGATATATTTATGTATCCATGGATATAGACCAATAATAGCAAATTAGTCCTTCACAAGTGTTCGTAACACTTGCTGGGTCAAATTACCGTTTTACCCATAGGTTACTTCTAAATCCACAGATACTAGTGCTTCTCTAACGAATAACTTGTTTATGGTCCAACCATTAAACAGAAACTCTTCTTGGGCCAATGAGATGGTAGAGCCCTTTGTTCAAATCCCAGAAAAACCACTTAAGGGAACACTTATCTATTTACCCTAAAGATGGGAATGCGTGAATTCCATCTTGTATAATTATGTCCCCAGCTCCCCACTCGATCTTGTCCCAAGATGGTAGGCATATTAAGTCAGCAAACGGCCACTCTCACCCATACAAATCAAAAGACAATCCCTCGTGGACAGGAGTTTATAATATACTCAAGATTAAGACTAAGTTGCCTAGGTCATCCTATCGAAATAGAAACCTAACTAGTCAACGGAGTTACACCTAGTGATTACTATTTCGTGGTTCGGTCTTATGCAAATTCATTGCATAGGATACCCCCACTGGCATGTCACCTACACGAATGCGTTAGATCATTTCGTTTGTATCAAATACAAAATAGGTCGTATCCATAGTGTCACTAGGATAAGGTACCCAACCTTATCCCTATACTATAGACCCTCTAGACTGTATCTTAAACACTGATTTCCATATGTCCCCACATACAGTTCAAGACTCATAAAACAGCCTATGATGTTAGTTTATTAGATTTAGGGTTATTAAGACAAAACAAACAAAAGCAATCAATAATGGTTATTGAAGTAACACATCAATAACTCTTTATTAGTGATTTAATTACAATCAAATTATTGCATTTACTATCTATGAGTTTTAGGGCATAAAACCCAACACCTTCATGCTTCACTAAGCGATTGTGCGACACTTGTTCTCATTCACGAACAAGTCAGCCTATTCGAATTCTGATCACCTATGACACACCAGGTGCCTCTCACAACCTTTACCCCCATTTCTGGAGAAAATTATTTTGGAAACCGGGTTTAGAGAAAAAGGTTTTCGCAAATGTTTGAAAGCATGTTTGAGAAAATAAAGTTTGTCACAAGGCTAGAAAGCAATAAAGGACAATGGCGACATAATAGCTCACAACTTCGGATATGAGAATATGATGGTTAGTCTTACCCCATATAGTACATATAAACATTTTAGGAAAATGTCACCCTTGCATATGCAAAGTGGCAAGCGGCCACTTACAAAGAAAAGTACTAGGAAAGTAAACTAACTTACAAAATGAAATACATAAGATGAAAGCATGATAAAAAGGGGTCGATATGGGCATGCGGTCATGGGTAACATATCCTGGACAAGCAAGATCGTGACACCTAGCGCCCAAGCATTGCGATACATCAAATTCCTATATTTTTCTTCATCTTTTTGTCCGATTTTGGGTCGGCTTGGTTCTTTTGGTTTCCAAAACATATTTCCTTCATAATTACCTTAAAACCACCAGCAAATAATATCAAATCTAATAAAAACATATTTAAATCAATTGTGCACTTTTGAGGTGCTTTTCACTGACTTTTGGGCTTGGACTTAATTTAATCTTTTTTAATAGATTTTTATTTGAGTTTACACAGTTTATTTAATAAACTCAGGTTGACCTAGCTTCGGTCCAATCGTCACGTGGCATAATTTGATTAGACAAGCTGACATTGTCAGGTGGATCAGTACTGTACAAGTGACATCATTTGATTCGTCTTTTAATTTAATTTGAGGACACATGTAATTTGTCTCACATTCATCGATCATTAATTTAAATTTATGAGATAGCACTTGTGATTTGGTCAAAATTTGTTAGTCAACACCCCATCATTCAGATATAGTCTTAATTAATTTATTTACGCATCCTAAATTCGAGGGTTATGGATAACTTAAAATTTGTCAGGTTCAAACAACTTCATAGGTTAGCTTGGAAGAGATACGTTTGCAACAAACAAAATCTTACATTGCGTTCTTCAACTATTTAGGAACGTCATTTTGGAATTTTTCATAAACTAAAATAAACGAGCACAAACGAAATTGGCCTCCGCTTTTTTTTTTTTTTTTTTTTTTTTTTTTTTAAATGAAATTAAAATGAGAAAAGGAAAAAAGAAAATTGTTTGAGTATTTGGACAAATTAAAAGAAAAAGTGACAGCTGTCATTGAAAAGCTTCCACGAAACAAAAGTGGGCAGCATGTGCTCTTTCTCTCTCTGGATAACACCCAAAGACTTGCGTATGGCAGAGCACATCAAAAACAAACTTATTATTTATAATACATTAAACACAAATACTTGTTTAATTTTCGTCTGTTGATTCCTGTTAAATCTTAAATTTAGCTCTTTTTTATCTAAATTATAATAAATTTTAGGTTAAAAAATATAACATGGGGATATGGTTTTAAAATTTATAGTAAAAATATGTTGATGGGTAATAAAATGTTTTTGAAAAAATTAACAATAAACTAACTATCATGGGTTGACCTAATGATAGTGGAAACATAAAAAGCCTAATGACTAAGAGGTTATAAACTGAAAATTGAAACTAGCAACTTTTAATATTATAAAAATTAAAACTTTTAAAACTATAAATTAAAACTAACTAAAATTTTAGATAATAAACGGAAGCTTTTAAAACTAAAATGAACATAATTCAACGGACATAATATTCATAGTACTCATTTTTCAAACGAAGTTTTTAGGATAATAGTGATCAAATTAAAACTTGTCCATCATAAGAACAAAATTTGCCATCTTTTTTAGTATATAATTTATAACTTCTAGATAAAGAAAAATGTGTCATCCATCCCAAGAAATGAAACGGTCATATACATACAATATATGCATTTGTTTAACCAAAAGAATCCTAAGCAATACATTTGTCTTCTTTCTTCCATACACATTTACCTCTTTCTCAGTTTCTTTAGGCTTTTGGTTGGACATTATGTTGGGAAAATTGATCATTGAAGGAGATGCATTGTGGAATTCTGTGACCAATTTAATGGATGAAGAGATTAATCAATAAGTTAATTAATTTGAAACTAGGGTATTGATTGGTTATCATTAGGGTGTCTATTGGTGCAATGCAGAAGGGTTTGACTTGTGTTTTTGAGATTTGTAAGAAAGTTGAGAACATATCTTGTATTATAGACTAAGGGTACTTCAATAGTCAAATCATGACCGAGTTAGAGTAAAAAATAAATAAGGAATAAGAAAATTTGATCGATATCAAGACAAGACTGATTGGGCCAAGGAAAGGGAGTTGAGCCTTTGGGCCGAACAATCACTCAGCCTAGGCTGAAGAACCCAAACTGCACACAGGCGTGCTAGCATTGCCTTCCAGTCTAACAAGCCACAAAATATCTACTTTAGTTATCGGATAATATGAATCCCAAAACTTGTTAAGCTTCCACACTAAACAATTAGCAAAACTAGTATAAATAAAAATATTTTCAAATATAGCACAATGAAGAAGAAGAAGAAACAATTTAACAATTAGCAAAATTGATATAAATAAAAATATTTTCAAATATAGCACAATGTTACTACCTGTTATTAATAGAAACTAATAGATATCTATCACTATCTATCACCGATAAACAATAACATTTTGTTATATTTATATATAAGTTAATTCATTTTGTTATATTTGAAAACAACTCTAAAAACTAGGATAAGTTGGATTACTTAATAGATTGATAAACAAATTTAGGCAAAAAAAATTTTAAAAAATAGACCTAGGGAAAAAAAATTTAAAAAAAAAGGGAAGAAAAAAAAAAACTCATAAGAAGGTTCAATAAGGCAGGTTATGAAATTTCATTTTCTTTCTTCTTTTCTTTTTTAAAAAATAAAAAAATAATAATTAAAAAAAAAAAAAAAACTAATTGCATTAGTAGAAAAATTCTAGACAAAGTTAATAGAATTTTTAGCTCCATGAATCTCTCTCACAATCCTTCTCTCTTTTTTAGGTATACTTTCTCTTTTGTCTCTTTGTGTATTAGGTTTAATTAGTAAAAGTTCTCAATTTATAGGGGTGAGAACGAAAGCTAATAAGAAAAGTTTGATTGTTTTTATATGCAAAAGTCTCAATTCTTCTAGGAAAATTATCTTAAATGGTAAAACTGTTAAAAATATTAACAACTAATAGTAAAATACATAATCTATATGCAATAGATTGTGATAGACTACGTGACACAGATAGTAGTCTATCGTGATTTATCATGGTCTATTGTATATAAACAGTAAAATTTTGCTATATTTGTAACTATTTAAATTCATTATTAATATCTCGTAAATCAGAAAAATCTTTATATATAAGAAGGATTTAAAAACAGTTATAGAGAGATTGAGAAGTCATGATTGAGAAGAAAAGTTATTTGTAAATCAGTCCCTTGGAGTTATAATAGAGTTTGTCTCTCTTTCGTGGATAGAACCATGTAAACTGCTTTTGTTGTTCGTCTCTTTTTTTTCTTTTGCATGACTTCTTCTCTTACTTTCTTGACAGTCGGCCATTGCAACAGAGAGTAACCTTCTGCATTTTTCTCTTCTTCTTCTTCTCATAATTTGCATTGGTTTTCTTTTCCCCTGAGTATCACCTCATTTGCTGTAATTGTGGCCAAAGGAGAAGCACTCCTTTCCTACACTTGGCAGATCAACTCAAAGTGAGAATTTGTCATTTGGGTTTCAATTTCTAAAGCCTGTCAACCCAACAACAAATTGGTATCAGAGCTATCAAGAACTTCAAGAAAGTAAATCTTAGAGAACTAGCACCAAAAAGGAAAATCAAGAAGAAGAATAATGGTTGTTGCAAGATATGATATTGAGAAATTTGATGGTACAGAAGATTTTGGTTTGTGAAAAGCAAAAGTTAAAGGTTAGCAGAAGGCACACAGAGCTACAGAAGATCCCTATAAATTGTCGAATACTGTTACAGCAGAAGAGAAAGAAACCATGGAGTTGGCTGCTCATGGAACCCTGGTTTTGAATCTTAGCGATAGCGTTCTAAGGCAATTTGTTGATCAAGACACTGTGTTTAAGATGTGGACTAAGCTGAGAATGGACTATACGTAACAAAAGATCTCCCTAATAAAATGTTTTTGAGGGAGAGATTCTTCACCTTCAAGATGATTCCTTCAAAGAATTGACAGAAAATTTATATGAATTCAGAAAGATAACTTTTGAGTTTAAGAATGAAGCATTTGTCCCATTAAAAACTTTTTGGGTTAGAAATATTAATTTCCAGATTAAGTGTACTTTTTGGTTGTGGGGTTGGATGGGATGGATTTTTCCTTATTCTACATATTTTGAAAATTAAGGTTTCAAAATAAATAAACCTAAGTTTCTAAGATTCTAAAAAAACTCAAAACAAAAACATTACCAAACAAATCTAAAGAATTGTTTCAAAAATATTCTTAGAAGTGCAAACAAAGTCACACATTAGTTAAGGAAAGGAATGATCATGGATATTAAAGTGAGGAAATTATTTTCATTCGGAATGAGACCTTTCCGAGTGATACTAAAAACAAAATCACGAGGGTTTATGCCCAAAATAGACAATATCATATATCATTGTGGAGGTAGCCGGATTGGTGGAGATTTAATTGTTCTTATCAAATGTAAAGTTGCTACAAACATCAACTTCGGTTTCATAAAGTAAAAAAGTGTGGAGAAAAAGGCATTTCTACTTAGTCTCTATACTTTCAATTGACCAATTTTAGCCCCCATACTTTCAATACATTTTAAATTTAGTCCCCCAAAGTTAATTCTTGCTAATAACAATAATTTTCATGTAAAAAAAATAAAATATTTGAATATGTTTTTAAAATTTATAGTAAAAATGATATAGATGACAATTTTTTTTTATAGAAAATCAACAATAAACTAGTATTGAGGATCAAATTTAAGATTTATTAAAAGCACAGGGACTAAAATTGGAAAATAAAAGTAAAATAACTAAAATTGAATAATCTTCCAAGTATAGGACTAAGATTGGGACATTTTCTAAAAATAATGTTATTTTAATAAATAATGACAAAAGTAGGGCTGGGTTGAAAGTGTTGACAAAACTAGGATAGTGAAATCATGGACGAGGTCCACGATTTCCACATGGCATGTAAATGGTGGACCAGGTCCACGATTTGCTCACATCTCTGGTCGACGTGAGTTTTTTTCTTCTTTTTTCACTTCTTCGTGACTCCATCTCTTTCCTTCTTCTTTTTTTATTTTTTTATTTTTTTATTTTCTTCTTCTTCTTCTACTTCTTCTTCTTTTCCGATTCTTCTTCTTCTTCTTTGACACAAATGGTCTAAAATTTGACTCAACCAACTCCCGGGAGCGAGAGAGATAAGACCGATGGTGAGTGAGGAAGGAAGCGAGACGAGCGAGAGCGAGATGAGGGAGATCTACAACAAATAAGAAAAACTGATCTCTCTCGCTCTCGCTCTTGCTCACCGGAGTTGGTCGCATCAGATTTTGGACCATTCGTGTTGGAGAAGAAGAAGAAGATGAATGAGAAGTAGAAGAAGAAGAAAGGGAAAGAGAGGGAGTCATGGAGAATAGAAAAAAGAAGAACAAAAAAAAAAAAAAAACCATGTTAACCGGAGATTTGGGTAAATCATGGACCGGGTCCATAACTTACATGCCATGTGGAAATCATGGACCCCATCTACGATTTCGCTATTTTATTTTTGTCAATACTTCCAACTCAACCCTACTTTTGTCATTATTTATTAAAATAATATTATTTAAAAAAAAATCCTAAGATTGTATTTTAACTTTTATTATTATTATTATTGTTTGCAATTTAGGAAAGAAGAAGATGGAAAAGGATTTTGAGGTAGAAAGAGACGGGATGGGGTACTTTTCCCTAGATTGAAGAAGATAGGAGTACATAGAAGAGAAGAAATGAGAAGAAAAAGAAGAAGACGATGCCGGTGATTGGAAGCTAGGGAAAAGGAATTGGAAAAGTTGAAGATGAGAGATGAAAAATAGTTTTATGTATGAATCATCCAAATTTGGTTACATTAATGTCAAATGACTCATATTTTTTAAAACAATAAAAATTAACATTTTGCTTATATCACAAGCTACCATCTGCCCATTACCTGTTGTGGGTGTGCACCCATCACGACTTTTATAAAAAATAAATAAATAAATAAATAAAAATAAAAATAAAAATTCTCACCCTTTATTGTTAAAATTTTGTAATCTTATAACTTTTTTTGAACGTGAAATGACATTTTGATGTTTCAATGATTCGCAATGTATGAGAACCTACAATCGCGAATGAACATTTTGATGTTGGTTAATGCTTTGTGATAGAAGCAAAATGTTAGTTTTCATTGCTTTTAGAATATGAGTTATTTGACATTAGCTTAAACAAATTTAGGAAAAATTCTAAGAAAAAATGGTAGAGGAGAGGAGAGAAAAAATTATTATTTTATTATATTTTGATTACAATTATTATGATAATAATTATTTTAAGGGTTGTTTTCAAATATAGAAGAATGAATAAAAATATTTACAAATATAACAAAATTTTACTATTTATCTGCAACCACGATAGGTCTATCGTGGTCTATTATGAATAAATAGTAAAATTTTGTTATATTTATAAATATTTTCAACAATTTTATTATTTAAAATAATTTATGTATTTTAATTTAAAAACTGCCATATCAACAAATTATTTATTCAACCAATTATTGAAGGATTAAAAATGGAGCATTTTCTAAATATTGCAGACTTATAAGTTCAATTTTGAAACACCAATTTAAAACAAACTTTAGATCTTAGAACCAAAACTATAATTTTTCCTAACATTTTAATCCAACGAATTTTGAAAAGAAAAAAAGTCATTATAGATAATTATCATAATTCATTCAATAAAACGGAAAATTATTATAAAAATAGAAAAAATATCAAACTATTTACAAATATATCAAAATCATACATTCTATCTATAATAGATGCGATAAATCATCACATATAGAAAATAAAATTTTGATATATTTATAATTATTTTTAATAATTTTTCTATTATTGAAAAGATCCAAAAACATAATCTGATACATACCTTTTGCTTATTTACTTAAGTTAGTATTTGCATTGCCAAATATTTGAAGTCTCATGCAATGGGTTATATAAATATTGAGTTTCGAAATTGATCCGAAATTTGATAGCAATGATTAAAATAGTTTCTAATGTAAAGTCTAAAGAAATACATAAGACTTATTTCAAGAGCTAACCCAAATTGTTTGAAAGTTCATAACACAAGATGAATGTTGGAAAATTGTACAGATAACTTCTTTTTAGAGGTTCAAATGAATGTGGTCTAAGATTTAAATTTGTTCGAAAATTAGTTTTTTACTTACAATCAGTTGTGTGTGAAAGTTTCATCTTGTCCTCAGACTACGTATGAGGGCCTAGCGAATCCTAGCTATTTTGATTCCTACATTTTGAAATATCAAATTTTAATTCTCAATAAATCCTAAAAGTAAGTCCATGTAGTTAGTTTGTTGTTAATTTTTCCAAAAATATTTTAGTATGCATTGGCATTCCGTTTACAAATTGTGCATGGGTCTTTTATTAAACACAAATTATTAATTTAAAAACTTCATTTTAGTTCATGTCATTGGGATTTGTTCTATTTTTGTCTTTGTACTTTCAAGTATCTCATTTTAGTTATTTTTTGTCCATGTACTTTCAAAATTATTATTATTATTATTTAACAAATTTTAATAAAAATTAATTTAAAAGAATAAATTTAAGATTTATAAAAAAAGTACTAAGATTAAATTCAAGATTTATTGAAAGTACATAAACGAAAATTGAACAATTTAAAGTACAAAAACTACAAGGACCAAAATGATATTTTAATCTTATTATTATTATTATTATTATTATTATTATTATTTACCCAATTTTAGTAAAAATTTAACTTTATGGACTAAGGGTGTGTTTGGAATACATTTTCAAGTGTTTAATTTAAAAAATGTCATTTTGGAAAAAAAAATAGAATGTTTGGTAACCATTAAAAATGGATTTTGAAGTGTATTTTAAACCCTTTTTATCAAAAGAATTTAAATAAAAATGAGTTTTTTGAAAAAAAAAAAACTTTTTCTTTAGTCAATTCAAACGAATTCTAAGGGTGTGTTTGTAATACATTTTTAAGTGTTTAATTTAAAAAAAAAAGTTATTTTGGAAAAAATTTGGATATTTGGCAACCACCCAAAATAGATTTTGGAGTGTATTTAAAACAAATTTATCAAAAAGAATTTAAATAACAATGAGTCTTTTGAAAAATAGTTTTTTCTTAAGCTAGTTCAAATAGACCCTAAATTTAAGATTCATCGAAGCTACACAAATAAAATTAGACATTTAAAAGTAAAGAAGCTAAAATTGAACAAATTTTAAAGTAAAATAATTAAAATAATATTTTAACCAAATTATTATTATTACTTAACTAAATTCAATAAAAAATTAATTTTGAACAACTGCATTTAAGAATAAATAAAGTACAAACATAGATTAAAATAAAAAAAAAAAAAAAAAAAAAAAAAAGACTGAAATGATACTTTTACCAATTTATTAATTAAAATCAAAGGAATGAGCAAAATTTTTCCTTCAAAGTTGATGGAAATATTTAAAGGAAAAAAAGTTTAAGAAAAAGTTAGAATCCTAAAGTTTTGGTCTTTGTGTGTGCATCAAACAAGCTTGTTTGTATTTTTCAAGTCATTCATCATTATGAATAAATGAGCTTGTTATGTTCTCATCATTATGAATAAATGAGCTTGTTATGTTCTCAAGTTGGCGGCCACAAGCAAAAGAATAACAACTTAAGAAATCTTTTAGTGATGTAATTGTAAGAATTTAGTCCCTGTATTTTTAAATTCCTACCGTAAAAAATCTATTCAAACTTAACTGTAGATTTTGATTATATAACGACTTAATTTTAATAAATTATAAACAAATTTAGACTTTAATCAATTTATCAATTTATATGGATAAGATATTTATTAAGTCTTAATAATATGTTTTTTATGATAGGAATTAATGATTTGAAAGTATAAGAATTAAAAGGATGCTTTTGGGAAAACTGATTGAGCATTGAGAGGGAGAGGAGACAAGTTTAACGGAAAAATGGTAAGAGGTTTTGTACTGAGTAAGTTTGTTTTGTAGAGAGAAAGGAGAACATGGGTGGGGCAGCCTGTCCTTCTCACTTCTCCAATTTGCAACTCATCCAAATCAAACATTGTTTCCCAACTCTTCATCTCATCCCAACTTAGAGTTTATCCAAACAATATTATATATATATATATATTAGATTTTTGTTCTCTTACACCATTATAATTATTTAATGCCTAAATTATACAAAAATGTCTTTAAACTTTCTACTTTGTGTTGAAAATACCTCTTAACTTTCAAAAGTTTCAAAAATACTCTCAAACTTAAAGCAAAATTAAAAAAAAATTATATTCTTACTTTTAATATGTGTACAAAAATCGTTGATGCCTCATTAAAAAAATACCCATAAATTTTTAAACTTGAATTAGTACTCTTACCATAAAAAAAATAAATAAATAACATATATGCTCTTATAGTAAGGGTATTAATGCAACTTTTGAAAATTCATGGATATTTTTTAAACGAGTATTAATGGTTTGTATTCATATACTAACAATAAGAGTATTTTTAACGTTTTATATATATAGTTTAAGAATGTTTTTGAAAGTTTAAGGGTGTTATTGAAACAAAAAGCTAACAATTTCTATCCAAAACTAATAACAAATATATTTTTGAATTGTTTTTTAAAGTTTAAGGGTATTTTCGAGACTTTTGAAAGTTCATAAGTATTTTTAACACATAGTACAAAGCTTAGGGGTATTTTGTATAATTTAGCCTTATTTAAACAACAATATGTAGGAGAGATTATTGTAACGCATGAGTAGAAAAGGAGTACTATTTGAACTAGAATCACATTTGAATTAAAGAGATCTTGAGGATATGAAATTATAGTTAAGAAAGGCTTTAAAGAATTGATAGCTACTATTAGTAATATAATATTAAATTTTTCTTCACCCATCAACTTAAGTTTTTGGGCCAATTGGCAATTTAAGATGGTATTAAAGTGGGTGGTCTAAATGGGAGGTCTTGTGTTCAAGCCTTTGAAATGACCTATGTTGGTTGGTGGGAAACTTAGGACCATCAAAAGTGTCAAATTATATTACATTTGTACGTGTTTAGCCTACATTGAATAAATTCTTTAAGAGAAGTTATTATTACTTTGATGAAATGAATTATAACTCAAATCCATGTAGTTGTGTTTGAATTTACAACTCTGTTTTTACCTAGTTTATTTATATTGTTTTTGTGTTTGAAACCACGATGTTTCAATTCTTTTTGCTTAGAGTATTAACAAAAATGAGATAATACTTCGATCAATATCTATGTTTGAATTTGAACCTACAACTTATAAAGAAAGTTGCCTACCTAATATTTTGACCAATTGAATTGTGTTGTGTTATTGTTATTGGTAGATTTTTTTATTATTTTTTTATTTTTTAATTTAAAATATTACAATTCAAACAAGAAGACAAGAATCAACTCTACAATATATGGAGTATTCTAATTAATGTCTAGACCAATTGAACTATCTTCATATTTGCAATTATATTTGCCAGAATGAGCATAATGCTTGTACTATCAATCTCTAAGTTGAATGATTGATTTTCAGGGTATTTTAAAGAATAATGTTATTTAAAAAAAAATTCAAAAAATAGGGTGGTTTAGAAACTAATGACAAAAATAGGGTAGTTTGGAAAGTTATTTGGAAATTGGGGTGGTGAAATCGTGTACCCGGTACACGATTTCAGTCAAGTTGCTGATGTGGCAGTCGGTGTGTAAGTAAGTCGTGGACCGAGTCCACGAGTGTTGACCAAACTCGTGGACCCGGTCCACGATTTCGGGTCCACGAGTTTTGATCAAAAAGACTTCTTACCCTCGTTCTTTTCCCATGATATGTCCAAAATCATCCGATTTTTTTCCCATGATAAATAAGTTAATTAATTAATTACCCACTTAAATGAAAATTTGCTTCTTACTTGTGTTCATCAATTATTGTATTAGTTTCATTGATTCTTAATTTTTGAAAATGTAATGGAAAATCATTAATTCATTTAGTTAAAGATAAAAGTTAATACAAATCAGAAAATTTAAAATACAAATCAAGTGCCACATGGTGGTCTTCTTCGCGCACGTTGTCCACGACAAGGCACAGGCACTTCAATTTGTGTTGCTGGTAGATTACATCATCGATATCCTGTTGAGTGACGACAGATGGAAATTCATCGTGTGCATAATATTCCTGTTGATGGCCAAAACCAAATCCAATGTCTGGTTGTAATATGTGAGGTTCCTGGTCATCGGGTTGCTCTGAAACACCTTCGTCACGTTGTCTCTATCGTCTACGACAAATACGTTTTCGATCAGTGTAAGCAACATTGAGCCTCCTTGTATGTTGAATGATATCTTCAACATTTACCATGTTTTGTTCACACATTGAACTCAACTCTAGTAAATTGTGTTCTAAGGAGTAATTGTGCACATCGTGGACAAAATTATTCTGCATGATAAAAAAAAAATATATAAGTATAAAAGAATATTCTTAGCATGTAATTGAAAAACACTACATAATAAGATGCTTACCATGCAGTAATAGTAGGCACCGTCAGGTGTGATAAATCTTCTTGTGATAGAGTCGTACCAAGACAAATAATCATTAGACACATCTGACTCGTTTATTATTTCTCCTTGTGCAGAGTGGCCATGACGTGCACACCAAAATGATATATACTCTGCATGAATTTGACGCCAGTTTTGGTCATGTTTACCTGTTAAATCGATTTGGTGTAGTTGGTATTTCTTTCCCCCTCACCCTATTTTTAGAATTATTTATTAAAAAAATATTATTTATAAAAAAAATTCTTGATTTTACTCATCCCACATATTGTTAAAATATATATTTTAGCAAATCTTACATTATTTTTAGTGTATTAATTTAGCCATTTTAGATAATGTAGGATTATATACCACTAAAACAATAATTACATACAATTCATTTATTTGTACTCTGAACACAATGTTCAAATTAAAAAAACAAAAATCTCACTCTCACTTCATCGGCCGGCTATGGTTTGTTTGTTTTTTTTTGCATGTCATGGAAACACTAAATTGGTTAAATTCGGAAAGTTACATAAGGATTTTTTGTTTTCTCTTTTTTAAACTTATGTTTGTTTAATAATCTTTTTGTCCTACTCGTTAAAAACATTTTAAAATCGGAATTAAAATTTTTAAAAATTGCAAAAGGTGTTCAAGTTATTACTAAATAGCTAAATTGGCATATTAATGTGTTAGTGACTAAGAAATTTGTAATCGAATCCTCCAGGTTTAATATACGGAAAAAAAGTCTTTAAATAATAACAATATCGTTAATCTTCTTTAAAATGTCTTAATTTAAAATATTGAAGATATTTGAAACTTACAAAATATTGGATCCAAAATTGAAAATGATTGCCTATGTAAGAGTTCATGTCAATTTTATCCCAACAAGGACTTTAATAGCATCCAAAGCATCAAGTATGCTCATTGGTTAAACTATGCTCAGATTGACCTTATTGAAATGTTTTTTTTTTTTTTAAAAAGTCAAAGTATTAACTTTTGAAAATGATACTATTCAAAGACTTTCATATTATTTGCTGAGGTTATTGAGGCAATTAATCCACATTGGATCGAGACTAATTCCCTTATTATCAAGAAGCTTCTAAACAGATCTTCCCGTTATGATGATGAGATCCAATATTCCGTGGACTCCTTGCGTGATCTACAACGAAGCAAGGCAATCCATGGTTTCTCCTATGTTAATTGTAAAGACAATTCTGTGGTGCATGAACTTGGTACTCATGCTTGAAGACATCGTCTAACATCGATTTGGTTGGAATATTTTAAATTAACATTTGAAAGATTTTCATAATGCAAAATAAGTTGAGGAACAACTGCATTGATTAAAAAAAACATTTAAAACAAATTAGTCCACACTCACCACAATACATGCATACATGTTCAACAATTTGTTTACTTTGAAACAATCAAACAATTCTCTCCTTTTTTTTTTTTTTTTTTTCCCATTTCTTTTGAAGAAGACAATCAAACAAAATTTCTAGAGTTGGATAAACTTGATTTTAATTTCTTGGATTCAACAACTTATTTATAAGAAAATACAATACAATAATAATTTAAAAAGAAAAATATGAATTAAATAGTTGCTGTTTATACAATTCATTTTATTCTGTTTCCAACTGTATCCTCTTTGTTTTCTTCTCCCTCATTTTCTATTGGTTCACACCTCAGATTCTCTCTCTCCAAAAAATTTCTTCCATTTTTCCATTCCAATCTTTCCCAACTCCTCTCTCAAGATAAACCCACTTACAGAATCTCAACTGAAACCCAAATACATTGTGTAATCGCCGCCACTTTGGTCGGAATAATGGCCGGGATTGTCGCCGGCGACAGCGACAGTGCACCGGCTTTGGCTCTACTGGACTTTGTTCGCGATGTTGTTCGAATGTCGGCGCGGACGAACACTGGAGAGGTTTTCAAGAAGGATTGCACCGATCTGGTGCGTCGGATCGTGCTTTTGACGCATTTGTTTGAGGAAATCAGGGACTTCAATGGCGTCCAATTTCGACCTGTTGATGCGTCTTCGTCTTCTTCTTCTTCTTGTGGCGCTGTGACTGTGAGGGATTCGTCTCAGTTTCCATGGCTTTGTGATTTAGTGACGGCATTGAAGGATACTAAGCGCCTCATTTTCATCGCTTCTACTTTCCGGTCCTGCGGCTCTTCTTCTGTGAGTTCTTTCTCTAATTTTCTTTTTCTGTTGGGTTTTTGATGAAATTGGTTGAGGCGAAAGAGGAGTTAGTCAGGAGCTTGAGGAATTTCACGAGTTGTGTATCTCAACTTGATGGTGTTTGTTTTGATTTTCAGTCATCTGCATTCCTCTAAAACTCAACTTCACTTTTTTCTGGTTAGAAAGTTCGATTTAGCGCAACAGATTTATAGTTTTGTTTTTTCAGTTTAACCTAACTTTTCACTTTGTGGAACTACTGATTGAATGAACGGCCTCTTGATTCTCCCGATCTATATTTGATGTTTGGTTACAGATTTTCATTTACTAATCTTGTATCTTCTCCTAGAAATTTTGGATGATGTTGATTTTGTCATTGGAAGTACAGAATGGGAAAAGAGGAACCATAATTTCATTGATTTTTACGGAGTACCCAAAATTTCGTTCATAGTATTGCCTTAACGATATCTATTTGTTGGGATATACAATTTTCTGCATCCTTGAATATCCAATTTCACAAATTACGCTCAGGCGGACGATTGTGATGAACTTTTGACTTTGAATTTTGGAGCCCCGCTTTCACATATTCTATTTTTAGTTACCCTTCTTGGTCTTTGCCATATATATGGTGTGTGTTAGAAGAATCTAGGATGAGGAAAGAGGAAATCGCTATATTTCTGGGTTATTGATCATTATTTATAATTAGATATGGCAGAGGAGTTTAGTTGCATAACCATTTAGGGTCATAGGCATCATTTCAAACTTTGATGTTCATGGATGTTGCTAAGATGTTTGGCCAATTTTCTAATTTTGAAACATGTACATAACGGGATGGTGTTGGTAAGTCTGAAACTATACCCTTTTCTGAAATTTCTCTACGTTTTAATTTTGAAGGAAGAAGTTGCCAAGAAGATACTCTTTCAATTCCAATGTGTGACGTGGAAGTTAGAGAAGGCATTGGGCAATCTTCCATATGATCGCCTTGATATATCAGAGGAAGTTCAAGAACAGGTAGGAATAGGATTTAAGAGGAAAATTAACCACAGTTTGACTTTTTCAAATTCTGAGCATAATCTAAATCTTCTATTGATTCTTTAGGTTGAATTAGTGAGAGCTCAATTGAGAAGAGCAGCAGAAAAATATGGGTCTCTGACTGCAATTCCACCATCTGTTGTTCAATCTCAGTTGTTGAAGAAAAATGTGGATCTCTTAAATTTGAACAACTGGGTTGATAACTTTGATGTTGAGGAGAATGGTATTGTTGATCATGAGATTACAGTGAAATTTGATGCATTTCCAAATTGTAGAGGGTTGATGAATGGCGGTGTGGATCAATTGATTTTCAAAGGACTTGAGAAACTTCCATCCTCTTCAGAGGCTTGTTCTAATGGACAGGATAATGACTCTGCCAGAAAGAGTGGGGACCAGGTGAAGAACCCAGATGGAGTTTCAATCCCTGATGATTTTCTATGCCCCATATCCTTGGAAATAATGAGAGATCCTGTTATTGTGTCCACAGGCCAGGTAGGATTTTGAATTCCACAAATTACTTGGTCTTTCTTTTCGGTTTTTTTTAGTTCAGTTATATGTGAGGTGGGGATTCGAAGCTCTTACCTCTTAGTCGAAGATATATGTCTTTAACTTGTTTCTTTTAATGAATCTGAGCTTAAGAGTTTAGAAAACTTGAATTCTTTTGTACCTTTTCTTAATAGTTCTCTTTCTTACAACACAGACGTATGAGAGATCTTATGTACAGAGGTGGATAGATTGTGGGAATACTACTTGTCCCAAAACTCAGCAGAAGCTCCAAAATTTGACTCTCACCCCAAATTATGTGTTGCGAAGTCTCATTAGTCAATGGTGTGTTAATAACAATATTGAGCAACCTACGGGATTAACCAATGGGAAGATCAAAAAGTGTGACGGATCATACCGTGACGTGTGTGAGGAGATGGCAGCCATTGAAACTCTGGTCCGCAAGCTAACTAGCCATTCGATTGAAGAGCGGAGAGCATCTGTGACTGAACTTCGATCTCTATCTAAAAGAAGCACGGATAATAGAATACTGATTGCTGAAGCAGGAGCAATTCCTGCCTTGGTCAATCTATTAACTTCTGATGACGTTTTGATACAAGAAAATGCAGTTACTTCCATTCTCAACCTTTCAATATATGAGAACAACAAGGGATTGATTATGCTTGCTGGTGCAATACCTTCCATTGTTCAAGTTCTTAGAGTTGGAAGTATGGAAGCAAGAGAAAATGCAGCAGCAACACTTTTCAGCTTGTCTCTTGCTGATGAAAATAGGATAATCATTGGTGCTTCTGGGGCTATTCCAGCTCTTGTGGATTTACTTGAAAATGGAAGCTCAAGAGGAAAGAAGGATGCTGCAACAGCACTATTTAATTTGTGCATTTATCAGGGGAACAAGGGAAGGGCTGTGAGGGCAGGGATCATTCCAGCTCTATTAAAGATGCTTACGGACTCAGTTAACTCGATGATCGACGAAGCTCTCACAATAATGTCGGTCCTGGCCAGCCATCAAGAAGCAAAAGTAGCCATGGTGAAAGCCAGTACCATACCTGTTCTAATAGACCTTCTGAGGACCGGATTGCCTCGCAACAAGGAAAATGCTGCTGCTATTTTGCTTGCTTTGTGTAAGCGAGATACCGACAACCTTTCTTGTATAAGTAGGCTTGGCGCCGTGATTCCACTGACAGAGCTTGCCAAGAGTGGCACGGAGAGAGCGAAAAGGAAGGCTACTTCATTGTTGGAGCATCTTCGAAAACTGCAGCAGCTATAGAAAAGGTGTGGATTTGTCAACAATCACTTTCCATATTTTTCCAACTTTTGAGTACTTTTGACAATTAATTTTTCAGCTCATTTTCTTTGCTTGTGACAACAAAGAATTAGGGATGGATGGCTAACGAAGGCCACACTCCTTGAATCTGTGTACTTCATTCCTTCATTATATTGTACAAGTGTGTATAAATTCATTTACTGACTCTCTTAACAAATTTTCTGTTATAACCAAAAAGAAGGTACTGTTTGGGAATACTTGGACTCTTCTTTTTTTTCCTCACTGCCTTTTTGTAAGAACATCTTCTGAGTTTTGACATTAGAATTAAAAATTTCATGGTTTGCTGCTACTAGGAATGATAACATCATTATTTTGGGGACCGAACTGACATATGTTTAAATTGGAATGCCTTCATTTTCTCAACGGAATTGCTTTTCTTGTTCACTCTCTTGTGAAGTTTGTACTCTGTCCATTTCTTGAATAAAAAGTTTAGTATCTATCTTGTTTAAATAAAATAATTACAAAAGGGTTTATATCTCCTTTTAAGCTGTTTTTATCCTTGTAGGTTAGATTTAGGTATAAATTTAGGGTTCCATCCAATGATTAATGAAAAAATAATGATTTAAGGAAATTCTGAGAAATTTTTGTTACTAAATCCATATGCTGACAGAAGAAGTTTGATGGGTGCAATATTTAAAATGGCCATTCATTATATTATTATTGTTTTTGAAAGAAAAAAAATGCTAATTTTGGTGTTTGGGTGAAACAAAGGAATATAATAATAGAATACTCAAATCTCTAAAATGACCCCCAACTTTTACAGAATTATTAGAAATCAAAGACTTCAACATTTGTTGGGGCATTTTATGAGTCAGACCTTAACTCAGAGTTCAAGAGAAATCGGAGGATTTTTTTTTTTTTTTTTTTTTTTTTTTTTTTTTTTTAATTTTAATTTTTTTTAATTTATAAATTATTAATATTGTTATTGTCAAAACTATTTATAAAAATATAGTCATTACCAAATTTATTATAAAAATATTATCGTTTTGTGGATTATCGATGATGTATAATCTTAACCTTCCCTATCGTCGTTTTAATCTTAGGGAAAAAATGTGATTTAAATTTAAACAATATAAATAAAAAAAGTTATTTTTAATCGGTTTCTATTTTTTCTAAATTTATTTATTTGTTTTTAATCGGTCCTACTTGAAAGTATGAAATTTGTTGAGATAAAATTGTATCAATCAAAATAAATTACATTCAAGGGGTATATAAATGTAATCATAAAATAATTAAAAAGACTATTAATCGTTGTGATTATTTTTATAATTAAATTTAAATCATACCTCTTTCCGAGATTTGTAAAAGATGGGGAAGGTTAAGATTTTCATTTTTTTTAGCATTTAATTGATAAACAAGATGGAAGAGTTTAAAAATTCTCTTTTTAGTATTTAATTGATAAAAAAAAATTTCAAAAAATGTTTAATACCTTATCTTTCAAAAGACGAGAGTCTACACAAAAAATATATCTTCGTGTTTTAAAAATACGATAATCTGCAAAAACAACAATATTTTTGTAATACATTTGAAAATGACTATATTTTTATAAATATTTTTAATAATAACAATATTAATAAATAAAAAATCCGAAATGGAAAGGAATGACCCAATGGATATGTTGTTTTTGAATAAAACAAAAAATAAAAATAAAAGCCAATTAAATTTCTCCAATTCGAGATTTACTTGTTAAATATTTTCCCTTTTTACCCTTTACTTGCACGGCACGCACACACTCCCAACTTTCCCTACTTTATGCAACTGATTTTGTTTTAAAATTTAATTTTGGTATGTCTTGTTTAATTTTAAAATTTTAATTTAAGGTATTATTCAAAAGAATATAATAATAATTTAAGGGTGTTAGTTTTGATCTTTTCGACCTTTAATAGATCTTTTAGTGGTTTTATTTTTAACTTATAATTACAATTAAATTTTTTTAAAACAGTAGAATTTTTTTATGTGCATGTTTGAAAATAGTTTAAAATGATTTTAAATCAATTTTGTGTGTGAGTGGAAACATGTCTTTTGAATGATCAAACACATATTTAGGGTTGATTTTAACTATTTTATAATAACTTCCATCTAACTTCCACAGTTTTTTCTCTAGATTTAAGTAAAGACAACCATTTTCAAATTTCAATTTTAGATGATTAGTTCTTATCTAAATAAAATTTATAGAATAATCTTTAGTTCATTCAAACATTTTTATTTGTTTAAACGGTAAATCTTCATCTTTACTACTTAGGTTAATGTTAAACAAAGTCATAAAGTTTCTCGAAATTTTCATTATATGTATATTTCCATAAAATTTTGACCTCCATGTTTCCATCGATATCAATAGTTTGAATCTTGATTTTTCGGAGTTCAGAAAGTTAGAATTAGGATTGCCGATGGTAAGTAGGGGTTGAGGAAGGACGGGATTGAATGATTTCCAATTGTGGCCCTCAGTCTTGAAATTATTTTTTCTCTTTGTCCGAAGTTTTTGGTTGCACTTATCAAGACTTTTTTTTCTTCTTCTTGATTTAAATATAAATACGACTTATATTGAAAATTAAGATGAGTTTATAGTTACACATTTACACTCTCGTTGTGAGATATATAACCAATTTATTTTTTTATTTTTTTATTTTTTTTTGTTGAAAACATGAATACTAGTTTTCTTGAAGCTATTATTATCCTAGCATACATGAAATCTGTATTTTTAGATTTTATCTTATAAAATTAGGCTACATTTTAAGTCTCAAGTGAAGAAATTGAGCAATAAGCACCCAAGTGAAGAAAGCTATAAGAGATTGAGCAATAACGATTAGGAATGAGATTTTGAAGCCTTGACTAGTTTGATCTCTACAAAAATATTACAAAAATACTAGATAAGTTTTACGTTGATTCTACTTTGATTGTATCTCAAGTTATTGTTCCACTAACCCACATGAGAACTTTACAAATGAATATTTGTTTTGAAGAATTCGGGAAGCAATGCAACTGTTTATAATTTATTTGGGTGCATGATTTTATGAAACTAGCTAAAGAACCTCAAAATGAGACTTAATTATATACAAAAAAAAGAACATTGTCATGGGAAACCAATTAGACTCAAACAATTTTCTAAGTGAATATATTTGGTGAAAAACTAGGGTTGGCCACCCAAAAATTACCTAACCCAATTCAAAGTCGAAATCTGGGAACAACCTCGGGTCGGACTAAAGACATGTGTCAAAGCTCGTCGCAAGAGATAGGCGGGTTAACTTTGCATAAGTGCAGGAGAATGAAAATCATGGAATTGATTAGATACAATGATGATCTAATCAACACTCCCAATTAGGCTTATTAAATACAGGTTGCCAAAAATTGATAGGAAAAGCCAAGCTCGAGTATCTATGCACCTTAAGATAGGATGAGCACTATACCAATACTTGAGCTGCATGCTGCTTAGTTGTGGTGGATGCGTGTCGGGAACCTAGCTAAAACTTCAAAAAGAAAAAGAGTGTTTAGATGGATATTCCAAATGGCCAAAGATCCTCGAATGAACTTCGAGGAGCCAAGTTCGATATGGTAGTACTAGAGTGATAAAGTTGGTAAGTCATATAATGAGAAGGCTGGAATAGCTAAAAATGCAACAAAGGTTAGAGCAATACTCCTTAGTTTGCATTAATGCACATAACAATCAGGTAGCCGTTCCTCAAGACCAAACTTAGAGTGAGCCCTAAAGTTGAAGGGCGAATTCTGGCATGAGAGGATAAAGCGAAATCAAGTTAAAATCAAAATAATATAAAATAAGATAAGACTTATCTTATTTGAGATTAGTAAAATATCATGTCCAAATCGTAGTGGATTTATGATAAATCCTAGGTCAAATCCCCTATAAATACACCATTATGTGGCTCTATATGAGGTGACTGATAGGAATCGAAGAAGAAATTGACAAAGAAAACACCATGAATCTTATTCAATATATCAAAAGGAACTTAGAGTCCAATACACCTCTCAGCCTCTTAGAGAACTGAGCCTCTCACAGTGCACTCACTACCAAAAACTTACCTGATTCCTTTCCCTCTTGCTTCTATAGCCTCTCCCCTCTAACTAACTGTGGGGCCCACCCTCTCACTATTGGAAGTTGATGCCACACTCCCCATTACATAAGTCATTCCCTTTTTACCCTTCCTATGATATTTCAATAGTATTGGTGGCCTATCATTACCTCCGGTCTCCAAAAACATCTTTTCCTCAAGGTGAAAGTCAAAGAACTATTGTTGAAAATCTTCCATAATCTCCCATGTCACTTCAAGTCTGGGTAGCCCTACGCCAATTGAAGGGTTCCTCCGATATCCGAAGGCTCCGTTTGGTTCTGTCACCCACTCAAAACAGTCAGATAGCATTAGGGCATTGGGTTGGACCGGGGGGTGATCCTTAAGCGCTTTCTTCAACTGTGACACATGAAAAACTAGGTGGATGGTCGCCTCTGGAGGAAAATCCACCTTGTAATGCCACTGCTTCTATTCTTTTAACCATTCTATAAGGGCCAAAGAACTTAGGTGACAACTTCTCGCTCCTCTTCTTTCTTAGTGATGTCTGTCTATAGGGTCTTATTTTAAGGAAGACCAAGTCGCCCACCATAAACTCTACTTCTCTCCTCTTTTGGTCAGCATCCTTTTTCATCTTCTCTTGGGCTAATCGAAGGTTTTCCTTCAGCACTTCCAACATTCTATCCCTCCTTTGAAGGAGTTGGTCTACTATGGAGTTCGTTGTAGCTCCTTGGTCATATCTTATCAATGGAGTCATACAGATGGAGTTATGGAAGGTGGTGTTGTACCAATACTTTGCCCAATGCAATCAATTATGCCACTCCTTAGGTCTGTTGTACCTTCCCTTGTACCTGAGAGTACCTTGGTGCAAATCAAATTTTTCTGAATGATTTGGGCTGCTGGAAACCCCCAAATTTATAGAGTTTGGCCGCCCAAAAATTTTCCAAAAGTACAAATTTTTCATTTAAGGAAAGCTGGCGCCGCGGTGGTAGGGTTGCATCCAAAAAAGTTTGCTCTCTGGTTTTAGCGCCGCTGCAGCGCCGTCCAAGCGCCGCGACGCTAAAATGCGTTTCAGAAATATTGCTCTCGGGTTTTAGCGCCGCGGCAACGCCGTCCAAGCGCTGCGACGCTGTCATGCGTTCAACAAGGATGCGTCGAGGCAGCGCCATCCTGGCGCCGCGATGCTACTCTGCGTCCAGAACTATGCGTTGATGTTTCAGCGCCGCGGCGCTATCCCCAAAATTTGCCCTTTTTAGTTTTTCAACTCTTTTTCGCCGTATTCTTGCTCAGTTTTGATCTTTTAGTTGTTTCTTCTAATTTTCCTCGTTTTAACCTGAAAATCACTAGCAAACAAGTGAAATCTAATATAAACTCCCTTAATTTGAGAGAATAGAAAGCACTTTTCAAGTGCTTATCAATCATCAATAGAAAGCACTTTCACATTGTTGGGGGGTGGCAATTGTTCAATGGCAGCTATTTTAGCCCTATCCACCTCCAATCCTTTTTTAGAGACTTTGTGTCCCAAGACGATGCCTTCCTTCACCATGAAGTGACACTTCTCCCAGTTTAGAACAAGGTTAGCATCTTGACACCTCTGCAAAACACGAGTTAGATTAGCAAGACAAGAATCAAATGAAGACCTAAATACAGAAAAATCATCCATAAAAACCTCCATTATATCTTCGATGAGCCCCTGAAAAATAGACATCATACAACGTTGGAAAGTAGCAGGGGCATTGCATAAACCAAATGGCATTCTCTTAAAGGCAAATGTCCCATAAGGACATGTAAATGTTGTCTTTTCTTGATCCTCAAGAGCAATGACAATTTGATTATAACCTGAATATCCATCTAGGAAGCAATAATGAGAATAACCTGCAAGTCTATCAAGCATTTGATTTATAAAAGGAAGGGGAAAATGATCTTTCCTAGTGGCTTCATTCAACTTCCTATAATCAATGCATACACGCCATCCTGTCACAGTTCTAGTGGCTATCATTTCATCTTTTTCATTTTTAACCACAGTCATGCCACCTTTCTTGGGTACCACTTGAACAGGACTTACCCATGGACTGTCAGATATGGCATATATGATTCCTGCATTCAAAAGCTTGAGCACTTCTTTCTTAACTACCTCCTTCATGGTGGGATTAAGTCTCCTTTGGTGCTCTATCGATGGTTTAAAGGTATCTTCTATGAAGATTATGTGCATACAGACTGATGGACTAATACCTTTAAGGTTCTCAATAGACCAACCAATGGCAGACTTATGATCCCTTAATACTTTCAACAATTTTTCTTCTTCCACAGAATTAAGATCAGAAGATATTATAACAGGTAAAGAAGATAGATCATCTAAAAATGCATATTTTAAATGAGGAGGTAACACCTTTAATTCAAGCTCAGGCTTCTCAATATCATTCACAACATACAAAGGAGCCAAAGGTATAGGTCTATCTATTTTAGAACATATTGGCAACCTATCTAACCACCTAGTATAAAATGCTATTTCATCAAAAATTGTATCTTCATTCTCAACATCCATTATGCTTTGTTCTAGATGATCACTAGCCAACATAACCTCTACATGCTTAAAAATAGTATGATCAATTATGTCAATAGCATGGCAAGGACTACTCTCATCATGATGACTCAAGGACTTGTAAATATCAAATACAACATTCTCATCATTTACCCTTAGAGTCAACTTCCCTTGTTGGACATCTATGATAACCTTCCCAGTTGCTAGGAATGGCCTCCCAAGTATGATAGGAATCTCAGAGTCCTCCTTCATGTCCAATACTACAAAATCTGTAGGGAAGATAAATTTGTCAACTTTAACTAATACATCTTCAACAATACCTTTAGGATAAGCTAATGATCTATCAGCAAGTTGCAGGATGATGGTGGTAGGTTGCACCTCTCCAATGTTGAGTTTCCTATAGACAGATAAAGGCATTAAATTAATAGAAGCACCAAGATCACAAAGAGCTCTAGTAACATTTAAAGAACCAATAGTGCAAGGTATAGTAAAACTCCCTGGATCTTTCAACTTTTGTGGTAGCTTCTTTTGCAGCACCGCACTGCATTCCTCAGTCATGCTAATCATCTCATATTGCCCAAACTTTTTCTTTTTAGACAAGACATCTTTCATGAATTTAGCATAGTTGGGCATTTGCTCTAAGGCCTCAGCAAATGGGATGTTAATGTGAAGCTTTTTAAATAACTCAAGAAATTTAGCAAATTGGGAGTCTATTTCTTTCTTTTTAAAACATTGAGGATATGACATAGTATTAGGTAAAAAAGGTAGAGGGTTAGATGACTTACTTGAAGATGTTGACTCTTTTACCTTTACCTCCTTTTCTAAGATCTTTAATTCATCTTCTAAAATTGGCTCTTGGATAGTGTCATCTACCTCTTGCTCTTCATCCTCATCAATGATCAAGGGAGTGGATAGCTTTTTCCCACTCTTCAAAGTCATGGCCTTGCACTCCTCTTTTGGATTTATCTCGGGATAACTAGGAAATTTGCCCTTTTGCATTGTTTGGAATGAAGTGGCGATTTGGCTTATTTGTACCTCGATGTTGTGAATGGCCTTACCATGACTTTGTACGGTGCTTTCCAATGCGGTTATCCTTCCTCTTGATTCTTTTATGAACTATATCATCAAGTCTTCTAAGTTGGACTTCTTTTCGGTGTGTGATGGACCTACATTGGATAAATCGGGAAGACCTTGCAAAACAATCCTCTTGTTAGCATAAGAAAAGTTTTCATGGTTCCTCAAGCTAGGATGGTAGTGAGTTGAAAGTTGTTGGTGTTGGTGACTTCTATAATATCCTCTATCAACATAGTTGGCCGTCTCATTATCTCCTTGTATCAACTCCTTTTGTGTGGCCATCTCCGATGCCAAAGCGGCAAGAGAGGCTATAGATGGTGGATTTGTTTGAGCTTGGCCTTCTGCAGTTAATTTAGAAAGAGCATTAGTAAGGGACGCCATTTGAGCTTTGAGAGAGTTTACCTCATCCACCTCATACAATCCGGCGGCTTTTAGGATGTTTGGAGAAGCCCGTTCACATGGCCAATTGTAAGATGTAGTGGCCAAGTCTTCTAGTATGGTGTAGGCTTCTTGAGCATTCTTGGAGAAGATTGATCCTCCGGCGGTTGCATCTAAGATGGATTTGGTTGAGCTTGACAATCCATTGTAGAAGAGTTGAATTTGCAACCAATCCGGGTAACCATGTTGAGGGCATCTTCTCAAGAGATTCTTATACCTCTCCCAAGCCTCATATAATTGTTCATCCTCAAGTTGGCGGAATGTTCCAATCTCCGTCCTTAGTCTTTGAGATTTGGCCGGTGGAAAATATTTATTCAAGAAGGCTTGAGCTAAAATCTCCCATGTTGTAATGCTATCCGGAGGTATGGTTTCCAACCAATCCTTTGCACGGTCCTGTAAAGAGAAAGGAAAAAGTCTTAGTTTAATAGCATCATTAGAAACGCCATTCATCTTTACCGTTCCGCATATCTCCAAGAAGGATCGTAAGTGCTTGTGAGGATCTTCATTGGTTCTTCCTCTAAAGGCTAACTCTCTAGCCATTTGGATCAATCCCGGTTTCAACTCAAAATTGTTGACATTGATAGGCACATTCATTATTCTGGGTTGACTTGCCGGTAACGTGGGTTGGAAGTAGTCCCGAATTGCCTTGGGTATCTCCTCCGCCATCTCTGTAGTTTGATTGAGTAGAGCCCTTAGATTTCGTCTATAAGTCCTATCAATCTCGGGATCAAGAGGGAGGAGGTTAGTATTATCACGAGGCATAAATCGACAAAATAATAAAATAATAAAATAAAATAGAATAAAAATATAAAAAAGGAAAAATTAAAATAAAATAAAATAATAAAATAATAAAAAAGGAAAATAAAATAAAATAAAATAAAATAAAAAAGGAAATAATATAAAATAAAAAAATTAAAAAAATTAAAAAAAAATGATCAAATAATATACACCTCAAATTAAGATCTATCAACTCTAATGAATATTAAATAACAAAAACCGTTCTTTAGATCCCTAGCAAGGGCGCCAAAAACTTGATGCGCACTTTGAGTGTTAACTGCAAGTGTACGGGTCAAGTTATAATATAAGACGGTTAAGTCCGAATATCGTTCCACTGGAGATCCAATTGTGAAGGTTTAAATTACTTAGCTATTCTAGAGTTGAATCAATTTTATTCGAGGACTGAAATTGAATATTATAAGTTATGGAAAATACAAATCAAATAAGAAAAGTATCAAAGGGAGAAACACAAGAGTCAAAGAGAGTTCTAGGGTAATGAATCCTTGTTTATTTCATCATGCAATATTATAGATTTCATGGATTTTATTGTAATTCATATGCCTAAGTCTAGAAACTTAATTCCAAGTTATTTTCTCTAAAAAACAACCCTTTCTCATGCAACTCGATTGATTATTAATCTCTTAAAACCAATACAAAATTACATGGCATTAAAAATAGTCTTTAGCAACTTTTATTGTCAACCTAACTACTCTCGTGATAGATTAACAACAATTCATTGTTATAGATCAAGTGAAACATACAATCTCTCAATCATACATCTAACCTAACATGTGAAGATGGCAATCCACAAGAATTAAATACAATAACAATGAAAAGCATAATCATTCCAACAAAACCATGAAAGTCTACAATATCAACATGAATTCATAAACAAATCATCAAAACCCTAAAACTAAAGAGTTTAGCCACTCATAGCTTGAACCAACATGTTTAAGCAAAATAAACAAAGAGAGAGTGTAAAGAAAGGGAAACTCTACTGAAAAGAGGCTCTTGATTGAGATAGCACCGTCACGATCTCCTTGGCTCTCACGTCGGAATTCGAAGGACACCACGACTATCTCGAACTCTTTTCCTCTTCCTTGCAACTAACTCACTCTTTGAACTCTCACTTAATTCTCTCCTTTTTGTGCCTCTTTAGGTTTGCAACTTTCTTGCTTTGCTTTGATTTTTTGAATGATTTGGGCTACTGGAAACCCCCAAATTTATAGAGTTTGGCGACCCAAAAATTTTCCAAAAGTACAAAATTTTCATTTAAGGAAAGCTGGCACCGCGGCGCTAGGGTTGCATCCAAAAAAGTTTGCTCTCGGATTTTAGCGCCGCGACACTGTCATGCGTTCAACAAGGATGCGTCGAGGCAGCGCCATCCCGGCGCCGCGATGCTACTCTGCATCCAGAACTATGCGTTGATGTTTTAACGCCGCGGTAGCGCTGTCTCGGCGCCGCGACGCTATCCCCAAAATTCGCTCTTTTTAGTTTTTCAACTCTTTTTCGCCGTATTCTTGCTCGGTTTTGATCTTTTAGTCGTTTCTTCTAATTTTCCTCGTTTTAACTTGAAAATCACTAGCAAACAAGTGAAATCTAATATAAACTCCTTTAATTTGAGAGAATATAAAGCACTTTTCAAGTGCTTATCAGGTATCCTCTCCCAATGCCAACTTTTCAATGATCTCCATCAGTTTTGGATCTTCTGCTACCTCCTGGAAAATTTTCTGTATATCTATCAAACTGGGAGCAATCAAATAAGCCAAGTGTATTGTAGGGGGAACTCGGGATAGAGCATCAGTTGCCTGGTTCTCCATGCCTGGTTGATATTGTACTTCAAAATCATATCCTAGAAGTTTTGACACCCACTCCTAGTATTGTGGTTGAATAACCGCTCGCTCTAACAAGTGTTTCAGTGCCTTTTGGTCAGTTCTTACCACAAACCTTCGTCCCATCAAGTATGGCCTCCATCTTTGAATCGCCCTCACCACAACCATGAGTTATCTCTCATACATCGACTTCCCACGGTCTCTTAAAGATAAACTGTGGCTAAAATACACTATTGGTCTCTTTTTTTATGCCAAGAAAACCCCCACTCCATATCCAGACACATCGGTTTCCACTTCAAATGGTAGATTGAAATCAGGTAGAGCCGACACGGGTAGGGTCATCATTGCTTTCTTTAATGTCTCAAATGCTCTCTGAGCCTCCTCACTCCATTCATAGTTACCTTGCTTCAAAACTTGAGTTAGGGGTGCTGTTATACTTCCATAATGCTGCATAAAAGGCCGATAATAACCTGTTAGACCAAGGAATCCCCTAACCTCCTTAATTGAGCTGGGAACTAACCATTTCAATATCGCCCTTAGTTTCTCAGGATCAGCTTCCATTCCTTCGCAGGATACCAAATGTCCCAAGTAAGCAATCCTTTCCTTTGCAAATTGGCATTTGTTGCCGTTCGCATACAACTCATTGTCCCTCAACACCATCAAAACCGTCTCTAGATGTCTCAAATGGTCCTTTAAGTCCTTACTATAGACAAGTATGTCACAAAAAATACCAAAACAAATTTTCAGAGATAAGGTTTAAATACCTTGTTCATTAACGCTTGAAAGGTGGATGGAGTGTTGGTCAAATTGAATGACATGATGAGGAACTCATAATGTCCTCCATGTGCCTGGAATGTCGTTTTCTCCACATCTCTTGGGTTCATCCTTATTTGGTGATAGCTAGATTTCAAATCAATTTTGGAAAACAATGTCGAGCCATGTAACTCATCAAAGAGCTCCTCCATCGCTGGATATAGAAAGCGATGTGGTATCGTCATGTTGTTTAAGGCCTGATAATCCACACAGAATGTCTATCCCCCATCCTTCTTTTTTACTAATAGAACAAGACTCGAATAGGGACTTGAACTTGGTCTGATCACTCCCAAAGCTAACATTTCATCGACCAACTTCTCCCATCTCCCCTTTCTGGTGATAGGCGTATCTATATGGTCTCACATTCACAGGCAACGCCCTTGACTTTAAATGTATGTGATGTTCCACTCCTCTCATGGGTGACAGTTCCTCTGGCTTTTTGAAGACATCCAGAAATCTGTCCAACAATCAGGGAATTGACTCCGTTCGTGTATGAACCTCATCAACTTTGTAACACTCTACTAGCAACATTCCCCCCTCAAGGGCCTGACATTCAATCAGATAGCCTTGATCGTTCACTTCCCACATTTTCAACATCCTCCTTAGACTTACTCTAGATTTTGTTAGGCTGGATCACCCTTCAATATGATAGTTTTCTCGCCTTGTTTCACCTTTAGTGTGAAGTTGCGCCATCTACCTCTGTTACACCTAGTGTATGCAACCACTACATCCCTAGAATCACATAAACGCCGCTCAATTCCAAGAGTAGGAAATCGTCGTTTATCCGCATTCCGGTCAAGTTCAGTTCAATAGCTTCACATAATCCCTTTCCTTTGATTGTCGTTCCCATCCCCATAATGACACCATAATTCCCTGTTTTAGCCAATGGTAACTTCAGCTACTCCACTATTTTCAAGGATAGGAAGTTGTGAGTCACGCCGCAGTCGATTAGCACTATGACCAGAGTCTGATTAATCAACCCTCTCACTTTCATCATCCCCGGGTTTGTCAGACCAACCACAAAGTTCAGACACAGATCCACCACCAGTTCAACCTCAGTTTGCTTGAGTTCGATTATTCTGTCGTCATAGTCTTCTAACACATCCCATTCCTCTTCCCTTATACCAATAAAACTCTAAGTTCACGAAGATCATGCACCTTGCATCGATGCCTAGTCGAATACTTATGATCGCAACGAAAGGAGAGGACCTTGTCTGTTTAGCCTGAAACTTGATGTCCGTTAGCTGTTTCGCCAGCCCTTCTCTTTGGTTCCCTCTCGCTCATACGCCTCGTAGGGTAATAGTTCATGTAGTCGACATAGTCTGCGTCTTCTGTTCCTCCTTCCTCGGATTCGGTAGTGTATTTTTGATGACCGAGATATGTGTTTGGGCTTTAGTTATGGTACTACCCCCCAGACTCGCTTCATTTCTCATCAACTCCCGATTCTCCACTAATTGGGCTATTTCCATCATACTCGCTAGCCCAACGGGCTCTCAACACTCAACCTCAACCTTGATCCATGGTGTCAATCCATTCATGATGGTCTCCTCTAAGACTTGATTGGAAAGCTGGGGAAGAGGCGCCACCAACTTATCGAATAAGTTTTTATATTCCTTTATCGTTGATTCTTGCTTGATCGCAGATTGACCCCTTCCTCGACAACCGGAAACGCAGCAGCAGTCGCGCTTTCAACTCCTTCCAATCTTTGAACAACTCTCTCTCTTCCTTGGATTTGAACCAGTCTAACACAGCTTCTTCAAAACTAATCACAACCATCGTCAGCTTCTTTGAATCACTGAGCTTATGGGTGTTGAAGTAATGATCCGCTCTGAATAACCATGAATCCGGATCACTTCCATTAAAGACTGGCATCTCCACCTTCTTAAATTTGCTTCGATCCTGAACATGGTCGTTACGCTCCATCTTCGTCATGTTTTCCGCTTTTAGACTGGTTTCGCCTGTTTGCTCCATCACTCTCCCTTATCCGCTTGATCCTTCGATGGCCGAAGCTCCAGCGACTTGCGCTTTTTTGATATCAGCTAGCAAACTTACTTGAACACTCATATTCTCGACAGTTTTCATCAAGGCCGACAACGACTCTTCGATCTTTGGCACCTTCTGTGCACAGGTCCGTATCCCTTCCATCTCTTGATTGAGTTGCTCGAACCTCTCCTCCATCCATTTCTGAGCCATCTTGCTAATTCTTCCCAGTGTGTTGGGCTCTGATACCAAGATGATAGGAAACTAAGAAGAAATTGACAAAGAAAACACTAGGAATCTTATTCAATATATCAAAAGGGGCTTAGAGTCCAATACACACACTCCCCATTACATAAGCCATTCCCTTTTTACCCTTCCTATGATATTTCAATAGTATTGGTGGCCTATCAGTGACTTAAACTTCTGGCTTCTTCTCTATTCTACAATTCTAATATTTTTCTTTGTTTTATAGGTTATCTCTTCCCCAAATAACAAATTTACCATTATTGTCACGTGAAAGTCAGGTGGGTTTTCTCTTTGCCAAAATTTTGCATCAAAATCCTTTATTATTATTTCCATATGCTTTTCTATTTTTTGTTTATTAGATTATGAATCCTAATTTTTTTAATTCGATCTTTTTCACTTTATTAATCAATTTTATTTATTATCAGATATTGGCCATGTCATCGTTGATAGGATTGAATCCCTTTATAGAAGTGTTAATTGACTTTTGTCCAATTTTGTTAAAAGAAAAATTTACAAAATATTTACAACTATGAAATTAAGCATGCTTTTAGAGGAATAATATGGGGGAAGAGTAACAAACCTTTGAAGAAAACGTTCTTCGAATCTTCTCCCAGTCTTGCATGAAGATAATACGATCCAATGAATCAATTTCTTGAAAAAACCAAACAAGACACGACCATCGGTCTTCTCCACTGTTCTCTTTGGAACAAGGTGGATGGTGGGATCCAATTGAAAATTTAGAGTTGGAAGAACTTTTTTTTTTTTTTTCAGAAAACAAATTCTCTGTGAAATTTGAGAGCCAAAGAGTAAAAGAGAGACTAGTCATATATATCTATATTTTTTTTTATGAGAAAAGCTTTATGTACCCAATTGTAGACTGTTTTGCAATTTTAATACAGGAAGGGAGTTGTAACTCCCCTCACTCCTACTCACCCACTCCATTGCAATGTAGACAATTTAATTTTATAAACTGATTTTAATTAACCAAATTAACTAAAATTAATTATTAAATAAATCTATAATTTAATTAATATTTATTAAATATCTTATAATGAATTCAATGTATATTTGAATCATATTCTAATATACATATCTTTCATAACCTATAGTATTAATATGGATTCCAATTCATATTAATTTTATGAAGGAATCAGGAACACAAATGCGGAAACAATTTGGATCTAAAGCACTCTAACTACATCAATTTTAGGGATTAAACATGTTTGTTCTAAAAACTGAAAAACAGAGTTTTGATACTTGGAGTAACTCAAAATTGAAGCGATTTCCTTGAAGATTTTGATCACGAACACTTCGTGGACCACCATAAGAGACTTCCTCGTTATTCTCTAGCCTTAGAATGGATTGTGGGATCCAAATTGTGATGGATTTGGAGCAAGAATGAAGGTTGTTGGGAGTTTTGGAGAGTTTGAGAGTTAGTGTGTATTTTCAGCAAAATTCACCAAATTATCAACCAATTTTCATTTTTCCTTTCCTCTATATATATATATAGAAGAAAACATGCAAATCATATTTACATGCATATTGACACCAAAAATGGTGATTAACTAAGTGGATTAGGAGGTGTTTTAAGGATAACTAAGTGTATTTCACAAATAAACACCTCCTACTTCATGCAAAAATGAAAAATCTCAAATTCAATTTTAAAATGTAATTCTAAGAAACATTAAAAAAATTAAATTTTTAAATTCATTTTATAAATGAATTTTTTTCCTTTTTCATTTTCTTGAATATTAATTTAATATAAAACAATAATAATAATTAATCAAACAATTTAATTAATTATATTAAATTAATAATTTTTCCACTTATCTCGACAATTTTCAATCCGATGAATATCCATTCATTCGATTAATATTTAATTCATATTTAGATATTTCGAACTCTCCATTTTTGTTTAGTTCATAATTAAAACGAATAAAACATAAATTTTACTTCTTAAACGAATTTGAACGTTTTAAATTTCTCTCATCACCCTATTCTAAGGTTTAGTCCATGAGCTAACAAGGGAACTTAATGGACCTATAAACCATGAGCTCCAACAATCTGAGATTAACCGGCTAAACTCTTTAATCTAGTTAATTAACATTTATTAACTACGGGGACATCCCACTATAGCCCAGTAGTTGCACTCTTCTCATTGTAGATATATTTCTGTCCACTTGATATAATTATGATTAGTAAGTCGATCCTTCACAAATTGTTCGTAATCACAATTAGGTCAAAATTATCGTTTTACTCTCGTAATTGCATCTTGTTCCTTAAGTCTCACTGATCCTCTAATGAACAATTGGTTTGTGGTCCAACCACCAAGTCCTTTTGGGGCCAATGAGAGGGTGGGGCCCCTTGTCCAAGTCTCAGAATCAGTACTTAAGGGAACAACCTCTCTACTAATCTTGAATTAGGTAGGAGTGAATTCTATCTTATAAGATTATGTCCCCAACTATCTACTTGGTCTTATCGTTAAAATCACAAGCTTATTGAGTCGGCGAAGTCGGGTCACTCTCACCCATGCAGATCAAAGGATAACCCCAAATAAACAGGAGTTTATAGTTAGCTTAGGATTAATATCGACTTACCTAGGTCATCATATTGAAATAATTAGTCTTAATGGTAAACAGTGTTATAACGTAAAAGTGATTATCTCATGATCTAGTCTTATACAAACTCATTGCATAGGATGCCCCCACTCTTATGTCTTAACATGAACAATATAGGATCACATCATTTGTATGTGCCTCATCCATAGTGTCTCCAAGATAAAGTACCCAACCTAATCCCTATATTATAAACCGTTTTGGCTATTACTTAAACTTGATCTATTTTTATGTCTACACATAAAGTCTAAGTATTTAAATTATAGCCAGAGGTTCTTAGTTTATTGGATTTAGGGTTATATTAAATGCAATTCACATATTCAATAACATCTTTACTGAATAAACATCGACAATAACTTTATTGAGAATATGTTCAAAGTTTACAAACTACGAGTTTTAAGACATAAAACCCAACATTTTAGACTATATTTTAAATATAAATCTAATTTATATTTTAGATAATATTTGAATCTAATTCAAATATTAATTCTTCCAAATTATATAGTTTAATTTGATCTTATTCAAAATTAACTTTATATTATAATGTATCTATATACATTATAAGGTTGGTTGCATAAATAACAATCAGACCCAAAATAATAAAACATGTAGCACAAAGAAAAACATATTAGGGATATGACACAAAATTAGCATCATATATTACTTATAGCAGCTATCAGTTATAGTCATATTGGTAAATGACTAAAAAGTCCATGCACAGCCCACCATTTCGTATTTCTTCTTTCGATTTTCTCAAATTGAAAGTTATCACTGATAGCCTACTATTATTAACAACTTTCAATTTGAGAAATATTAACACAACCTTGAAATGGTTACACTTGAAATATTAACTTTCAATTTGCTATAAGTTATTAATGGCTGATATTGATACACTTTCATCAATTGGAATCAAACTTGAAATATTAACACTTAAAGCTATAAGTGTTAATATTTAAAGCTATAAGTGATAGAAATCTGTAAATGAGAGGTTTATAAAAAACTTACCTTGCTTGAATGGCTAGGATGAAGGGATTCGAAGTATGTCTTATACGGTTGAGATTAACCAAGGTAAATCCAAGATTGTCAATTCGCACTCCATTGTGATTTTCAAGCCAATCACACATAAATAATGGAATATTAAATGTATTATAGTTAATTTCCCATATCTCTTGAATAACCCCATAAAAAGACATGTTTGAAATTATCAAATTCTTATCTTTTGCACTAGCACTTCCATTGTTGTGGCAACTAATGTAACTCCATTATTCTGGATAGTTCGACTATTGTCGTGAGATTTTGTGCTATAATTACACCCATTAATCTTATAATCCTCAAATGTCATAAATCCTAGGTGGGGCCCATGTGCCAACCAATGTACAATTTTGGAAACAAGTTTTCTATCATGTATTTCCTACATCACTTATTACTACAGGCAGACACTTCATTTAGATTGATACTATATTAAATGGATATAGCAAAAAATTGTGAATCAAAATTAAATACCTCATCACGTATCTAATTAGCAAACGATCGATTGTGTTCATTTTGTAATCATTTTTCATTATTTGCTTTCCTTGGATTTTGGACCTTCAAATACTCCATCTGTTGTCTACAAAATTTACTAGATTTTAAGTGATAATACATTCAACAAGTAGGTGATTTGAGAATTTTAGTATGCATACATTCTATATGGTTGTACTTCTTCGGTGTTCTCAAGTACATAAAGATGTGGTTGCTTCAGTTCTTGCCATTGGGTCTGACATTACATCCAACTAATAAAAGTCCTATCAATTTGTGTTTCTTCTTGTATTTTGAATGAACCGAAGTTCAACTGAATCTAGCCTGGATAGGAATTCAGAGCAAAATTCAATAGTCTCTTCACATATGTGTGCTTCCGTAATGCAACATTCAGGTCAACTTCTATTTCTTACATAACTTTTCAACACCTTTATATACCGTTCAAATAGATACATCCATCATAGAGTGATGGGCCCATAAAGTTTCACTTCTATTACAAGGTGAACAATGAGATACAAATTATTGTGAAGAAAGAAGGTGAGAAATACTTCTCAAGTAGACATAACGTAACAACTACCTCATCCTGCAACTTATCTAACTCTGGTACCCTCACACTCTTGGAGCGTATTGCATTGAAGAAGAAACATAATCTACTAATAGCATACCTCACATTGTTAGGTAGCACTGAACGTAATGCAATAGGAAGGAATTGTTGCATTAAAACATGACAATCATGGGATTTTAGCCTAGTAAGTTTCAATTTCTCTAATGATACCAGACTTCTAATATTAGAGGAATAACCTTCGAGAATCTTTATTTTAGATAAAGTCTTACAAAAACGATAATTTTCTTCTTTCGATAAAGTATAACATGCTGCTAGTATGTACATTTTACTTCCCCTACATACAGGAGCTAATTCAGGTCGAAGGTTCATTTCAACTAAGTCAAGTCTAGTACTCATCCCATCTTTATTTTTTCATGGAATATCAAGTAAGGTTCCTATGATATTCCTGCACACATTCTTTTCGATGTGCATTACATCAAGATAGTGTCTAACATGCAACTGTTTCCAATAAGGCAGTTCAAAAAATTTAGGTATTCTTTTCCAATAGTTATTTGAAGTTTTTTCATTTAATTTCTTGCCACACTTTTTTCTGCAAGAAAAACTTATGTCCTTTTAGTTTATTGTAAATTGCCGCACTTGATATTGGATATGAAGGACTTTTATTCTCTTACTTACCATCAAAGGCTTTTTCTTTTTTTCTTCTGTATGGATGATGTCTTGGCAAAAATTTTCCATGGCTCATGTATACATTTTTCCCCATGTTGTAGCCTGGTTGAGTTAGTATACTCTTGACATATTGGACAAACTTTATACCCTTTAACAGTACAACAATATAGATTTCCATATGCAGGAAAATCATTAATAGTCCACAGTAAGGCTGCTCACAAAGTGAAAGATTCTTCCTTGTATGCGTCAAAACATTCAACTCCAATTTTCCATAAGAGTTTCAAATCCTCAATCAACGGAGCTAGATACACATTAATATCATATCCTGGTTGTTTTGGCCCTGATATCAATATCGACAACATTAAAAACTTCCTCCTCATACACAACCATGGTGGGAGGTTGTACACTGTAATAATGACTGGCCAACAACTGTATTTAGTACTTAGATCTCTATGTGGGCTTACTCCACCAGTGGATAAACCTAAACAAAAATTTCTTGGTTCTGAACCAAAAGCTGATCATAAGTGATCTATTAACCTCCAAGATGGAGAATCAACTCGGTGTCACATAATACCATCTACCTTCCTATCAGTAGCATGCCAACACAAATTTTTTGTATGTTCAGCCCTCTTGAACATCCTTATAAAACTTGGGACTATTGGAAAGTACCACAACTATTAAGCAGACACTCATTTTTCTTTTCTGTTGGGTTCTTAAGCACCTTCCATCTCCATAGATTACATGTAGGACATTGGGTGCTTTTTGTGTACTCATTTCTATATAAGCAACAATCATTTGGACATGCATCTATTTTTTGGTAACTCAACCCTAGGGCACCTAGTGTTTTTTTCACTTCATACATAGAAATTGACATCTCATTCTTCTCAGGTAGGAGTTCACTTATTATAGATAATAATTCAGAAAAGCTTGAATTACTTCATCCAAATTTAACCTTCAGGTTATACAATCTCATAAGGGCTGACAACTTTGAGAATCTTTTACATCCCGGTTATAATGGCTTTTTAGCGTCGTCAAATATAGTGTCAAACATATTCGATGCACTAGAAAATTGATCATAAGCAGTTTGAACCATGTCAATTATGTTAAACAAATTGTTCTCATCTTCATAGTTTTCATTTAACGCATGCTCTGAATTATTGTTAACGTTGTTTGTGGCGAAATCTTCACCATGCCAAAACCATACCTTATAACTTTAATCAATTCCATTGACATACAAATGATCTCTAACTATCGAAACATCCTTAGATATACAAGTTTCACATTTTAAACATGGGCATCAAAAGAAATTGGAACCATTGCCATGATGCAAACAAAATTCAATAAAAGTTTCAACTCCCAACTCATATTCTCTAGATGATCTATTTTTTACCATCCATGATTTGTCCATCGCATAATATTAAGGAATTAAGAACTTGTTAATTCCCCCCTCCCCCCAAAAAAAGAAACCTAATAATCTTAGTCGAAAAACTTTTATCAAGTTCATCGATAGTCGTGTCTTTAAGGTGGTTAATTCGAAGTTCCAAAAAAATCATTCCTAGCATAGAAAAGTATAAATGGTAATCTAATTGTAACACAAAAAATATTATATCTAAGCACACTGAAAGATAAGTAATAAAATCAATAATAAGGATAGATAATTTTCCTCCCAAAGCAACTAAAAAAATGCTTAAGTGTGATTTCTAAGCTCAAAACAAACATACAAAGTGCATAAGTGACACTTCCAACTCACAAATCTTAAAGAGTGTATACAAAACGACGTAAGTTAGCTATTTAGCATGGTTTCACTATGCAAAACTTACTAAAAAGAAACTACGAAGTGGTAACACTTTGCCTCCCAAAGAAACTAAAAAAACGCCTAAGTGTGACTTTTAAGCTCAAAACAGACATAAAAAGTGCATAAGTAACACTCCCATCCTTAACACATCTTAAAGAGTGCATACAAAGTGACCGATAGACTATTCCACATCCAAAACAATGTAAGTTAGCTATTTAGCATGCTTTCGATATGCAAAGTTTATTAAAAAGAAATTACAAAGTGGGCAAATGTCACTTTGCCTCCCAAAGAAATTAAAAAAATGCCAAGTGTGATATCTAAGCTCAAAACAAACATAAAAAGCATATGAGTGACACTCCCAACCTCACCACATCTTAAAGAATGCTTACAAAGGGAACGAGAGACTATTCCACATCCCAAACGACGTGATTAGCTATTTAGCATTCTTTCGATATGCAACACCAACTAAAAAGAAACTACAAAGTGGGTAAACAACACTTTCCCTCCCAAAGTAACTAAAAAACTGCCTAAGTGTGATTTCTAAGCTTAAAACAAACATAAAAAATGTATAAGTGACACTCCCAACATCAACACATCTTAAATAGTGCATACAAAGTGACCGAGAGACTATTCCACGTCCAAAACTAAGTAAGTTAGCTATTGATCATGCTTTCGATATGCACAACCAACTAAAAAGAAATTACGAAATGGGTAAATGTCAATTTGTCTCCCAAAGCAACAGAAAAAACGCCTAAGTGTGATTTCTAAGCTCAAAACAAACATATAAAGTTCATAAGTGACACTCCCATCCTCAACACATCTTAAAAAGTGCATACAAAGTGACCGAGAAACTATTCCACATCCAAAATGACTTAAGTTAGCTATTTACCATGCTTTCGATATGCAAAACCAACTAAAAAGAAACTATGAAGTGGGTAAATGTCACTTTGCTTCTCAAAGAAACTAAAAAAACGCATAAGTGTGATTTCTAAGCTCAAAACTAACATGAAAAGTGTAGAAGCGACACTCCCAACCTCAACACATCGTACCAAGTGCAAATAAAGTGACCGAGAGACTATTTCACATCCAAAACGACATAAGTTAGCTATTTAGCATGCTTTCGATATGCACAACCAAATAAAATGGAAATACAAAGTAGGTAAACGTCAGTTTGCATCCCAAAGCGACCAAAAAAATGCCTAAGTGTGATTTCTAAGCTCAAAACAAACATACAAAGTGCATAAGTGACACTTCCAACTTCAGCACATCTTAAAGAGAGCATCCTAAGTGACCGAGAGATTGTTCCACATCCAGAAAGACGTAAGTTAGCTATTTAACATACTTTCGATATGCACAACTAACTAAAAAGGAACTACCAAGTGGGTAAATGTCAGTTTGCATCACAAAGTGATAACTTGTAGAAATACAAGTTATTATAGTCATTATTTGAATTAATTAGAGTAACTTTAGAGCTAAACGCATGGTTTTGGTAGTTGAATTATGTAAAATGTATTACCATGTGTTGGCACTATGTACAAAAGAAAATACCTGAAAAATTATAAACTTTTTTGTTCTTAATGGAGGATTAAGAAGAAAAGAAGCACAAATAACCCAAGTACTAGAGACGAAGCTGCTGGGAGAACAAGTGGAAACCCATGCGTCGAGACTATGCATTAAGACCATGCGTTGAGAAAAAGTAGATACAGACGCCTGGGCAAAAGCTGTCATGTCAATATGCAAAATGATACCACATTTTCTGTTCTTAACGTAGGATTAAGAAGAAAAGAAGCACAAATAACCCAAGTGCTAGAGACGAAGCTGCTGCGAGAACAAGTGGAAACCCAAGCGTCGAGACTATGCGTTGAGACCATGCGTTGAGAAAAAGTAGATACAGACGGGCAAAAGCTGTCATGTCAATATGCAAAATAATAACACGTTGTTAGATCATGGCAGAACAAATGGGCCGAACGATGTGAAAAGTCTGCGCAGCAGGGCATGAAATTTCATGTAAAGGAATCAGGTCATCATGAGTTTCAACTTTTCGACGCCTATAAATAGCCCAAAGCTTCTCCATTCAAAAGGAGAGAGAAACGAGTTCAAAAGGCGAAAGCTCTGCACAATTTCTTCCTCACCATAACCAGCCTCCATTTCGACCTCTTCTGAGAGAAGGATTCTGAGAATTTTCAGAGTCGTCTCCTATTGAGTGAGAACCTTCACCCTATGAAATTTATGTATCAGATAGCAACCATCTCAAGCCTTCATGAAGCAAGACGTTGCCAGTGGCGGCTTGACGTCTTCCATTTCTGTTTTATCTCCATTTCCCTTCTTCTTACTTATGTTTTGTTAATGACATTCGAGAGAATTGTTTATTTTCTTAATATGAGTTTGATTGACGATTACCTTCCATCTATTTCCATATTAAATACCTTACACCATGTTGTTTGAATGCTAAATGAGTTAGATGTTCGAAGTTAGTTTTTCTTAAGCAATATCATTAGCTTGCATAGCTTTGTCTGACAAACAAATGTAGTAAGCACGACTGTCTAGCTTGAAAGAGTAGATGGTTAATCTTTAGCATTTATAAGGACTAGATAAGGTGCAGAGATGTAGTTCATCTTTTGCTAACGCAAACTTACCATGCGTCTTAGAGATAAGATTAATGTGGCGTCAAAACATCGAGAGATGGATTCACAAACTCAATTTGTAGGTATGTAATTATACTTAGATATGCTTAAGTAACAACTAGCTCCTGCGTTAACTCTACTTTTATCGCATGGTTCCATTCATTCTCAACGCATGCTATCTGACACTAAATGACATTTGACTAACCCTCGCCGCGTCTACCTCATTGTTAGTTGAAGGAAATTGTATTCATTCTTTATGTATAGTTTTAGATACATAAAACTCATGCACATATTACATGTATAGTGCACCGCATAGTCATGCATATATTCTCAACGCCTAGTTATTACAAATCCCTGCGTTCGACCCTGGACTCACCAGGAAACCTATAAGAGCTTATACTTGGGCTTTTTATAAGGAAACTTGCTTAATCATGATCATACTTGAGTAATTCTCGACGCATCTTTGTACGGAAATTATAATATCTATTTTTGCGCAACAAGCTATGAGACTCAAATCAAATCGAAAATAGAAATCCAACAACACAAAGCAACCAAAAAATGCCTAAGTGTGCTTTCTAAGCTCAAAACAAACATACAAAGTGCATTAGTGACACTCCCAACTTCACTACTTCTTAAAGAGTGCATACAAAGTGACCGATAGACTATTCCACATCCAAAACACATGCTTTCAATATGCAAAAGTTATTAAAAAGAAACTACGAAGTGGGTAAATGTCACTTTGCTTCCCAAAGAAATTAAAAAGACGCCTAAGTGTGACTTTTAAGCTCAAAACAAACATAAAAAGTGCATAAGTGACACTCCCAACCTCAACACATCTTCAAGAGGGCATACAAAATGACCATGAGACTATTCCACATCCAGAATGACTTAAGTTAGCTATTTAGAATGCTTTTGATATGCACAATCAACTAAAAAGAAACTAAGAAGTGGGTAAACGATAGTTTGCCTCCCAAAGCAACTTAAAAAATGCATAAGTATGATTTCTAATTTTAAAAAAAAACATAAAAAGTGCATAAGTGAGACTCCTAAACTCAACACATCGTACAAAGTGCATACAATGTGACGGAGAGACTATTTCGCATGCAAAACGATGTGACTTAGATATTTAGCATGCTTTCAATATGCACAACCAACTAAAAAGAAAGTACGAAGTGGGTAAACAACACTATGACTTCCAAAGAAATTGAAAAAGCACCTAAGTGTGATTTCTAAGCTCATAACAAACATAAAAAGTGTATGAGTGACACTCCCATCATCAACACATCTTAAAGAGTGCATACAAAGTGACCGAGAGACTATTCCACATCCAAAACTATGTAAGTTAGCTATTTAGCATGCTTTCGATATGCACAATCAACTAAAAAGAAACTACGTAGTAGGTAAACAACACTTTCCCTCCCAAAGCAACTAAAAAAAACGCCCAAGTGTGATTTCTAAGCGCAAAACAAACATAAAAAGGGCATGAGAGACACTCCCAACCTTAACAAATCTTAAAGAGTGCATACAAAGTGACCTAGAGACTATTCAACGTCCAGTACGACTTAAGTTAGCTATTTAGCATGCTTTCGATATGCCCAACCAATTAAATAGAAACTACAAAGTGGGTAAATGTCACTTTTTCTCCCAAAGTAACTAAAAAAAAACACTTAATTTTGATTTCTAAGCTCAAAACAATCTTAAAAAGTGCATAAGTGACACTCCCAACCTCAACACATTTTAAAGAGTGCATAAAAAGTGACCGATTCCACATCCACAAAAAGACTAAAGTTAGCTATTTAGCATGCTTTCGATATGCACAACCAACTAAAAAGACACTACAAAGTGGGTAAATGTCACTTTGCTTCTCAAAGAAACTAAAAAAAAACACATAAGTGTGATTTGTAAGCTCAAACTAACATGAAAAGTGTATAAGAGACACTCCCAACCTCAACACATCGTACAAAGTGCATGCAAAGTGACAGAGAGACTATTCCACATCCAAAGCGACGTAATTCAGCTATTTAGCATGTTTTCGATATGCACAACCAACTAAAAAGGAACTACAAAGTGGGTAAATGTCAGTTTGCCTCCCAAAGAAACTTAAAAGACACTTAAGTGTGACTTTTAAGCTCAAAACAAACATAAAAAGTGCATAAATGACACTCCCAACCTCAACACATCTTAAAGAGTGCATACAAAAATGACCATGAGACTATTCCACATCCAGAACGACTTAAGTTAGCTATTTAGCATTCTTTCGATATGCCCAACCAACTAAATAGAAACTACGAAGTGGGTAAATATCACTTTTTCTCCTAAAGTAACTAAAAAAACACTTAATTTTGATTTTTAAGCTCAAAACATACATAAAAAGTGCACAAGTGACACTCCCAACCTCAACACATTTTAAAGAGTGCATACAAAGTGACCAAGAGACTATTCCACATCCACACAAAGACTAAAGGTAGCTATTTAGCATGCTTTCGATATGCACAACCAACTAAAAAGAAAGTACGAAGTGGGTAAACAACACTATGACTTCCAAAGAAACTAAAAAACCACCTAAGTGTGATTTCTAAGCTCATAACAAACATAAAAAGTGTATGAGTGACACTCCCATCATTAACACATCTTAAAGAGTGTATACAAAGTGTCTAAGAGACTATTTCACATCCAAAACGATGTAAGTTAGCTATTTAGCATGTTTTTGATATGCACAACCAAGTACAAAAGGAACTACGAAGTGGGTAAATGTTAGTTTGCATCCCAAAGCAACCAAAAAAATGCCTAAGTGTGATTTTTAAGCTCCAAACAAACATAAAAAGTGCATAAGTGACACTCCCAACTTCACCACATCTTAAAGAGCGCATACAAAGTGACTGATAGACTATTCCACATCCAAAACGATGTAAGTTGACTATTATGCATGCTTTCAATATGCAAAAGTTATTAAAAAGAAACTACGAAGTGGTAAATGTCACTTTGCCTCCCAAAGAAACATAAAAGACGCCCAAGTGTGACTTGTAAGCTCAAAACAAACATAAAAAGTACATAATTGACACTCCCAACCTCAACACATCTTAAAGAGTGCATACAAAATGACCGTGAGACTATTCCACATCTAGAACAACTTAAGTTAGCTAGTTAGCATGCTTTCAATATGCACAACAAAATAAAAAAAAAATAAGAAGTGGGTAAACGAAAGTTTGCCTCCCAAAACAACTAAAAAAATGCCTAAGTGTGATTTCTAATTTAAAAAAAAAAACATAAAAAGTGCATAAGTGACACTCCCAACCTCAACGCATCGTACATAGTGCATACAATTTGACAGAGAGACTATTCCACATGCAAAACGATGTGACTTAACTATTTAGCATGCTTTCGATATGCACAACCAACTAGAAAGAAACTACGAAGTGGGTAAAGAACACTATGACTTCCAAAGAAACTGAAAAAACACCAAGTTGTGATTTCTAAGCTCATAACAAACATAAAAAGTGTATGAGTGACACTCCTATCATGAACACATCTTAAAAAGTGCATACAAAGTGACCGAGAGACTGTTCCACATCCAAAACGATGTAAGTTAGCTATTTAGCATGCTTTCGATATGCACAATTAACTAAAAAGAAACTACGAAGTGGGTAAACAACACTTTCTCTCCCAAAGCATCTAAAAAAATGCCTAAGTGTGATTTCTATGCTCAAAACAAACATAAAAACGGCATAAGTGACACTCCCAACCTCAACACATCATAAAGAGTGCAAACAAAGTGACCTAGAGACTATTCCACATCCAAAACGACATAACTTAACTATTAAGCATGCTTTTGATATGCACAACCAACTAGAAATAAACTACGAAGTGGGTAAACTACACTTTGCCTCACAAAGAAACTAAGAAAATGCCGAAGTGTTATTTCTAAGCTCAAAACAAACATAAAAAGCGTATGAGTGACACTCACAACCTCAACACATGTTAATGTGTGCATACAAAGTGACCGAGAGACTATTCCACATCGAAAACGACTTAAGTTATCTATTTAGCATGCTTTCAATATGCACAACCAACTAAAAAGAAACTACGAAGTGGGTAAATGACATTTTGCCTCCCAAAGCAACTAAAAAAATGTCTAAGTGTGATTTCTAAGCTCAAAACAAACATAAAAAGCATATGAGTGACACTCCCAACCTCAACACATCTTAAAGAGTGCATACAAAGTGACCGAGAGACTATTCCACATCCAAAATAACTTAAGTTAGCTATTTAGCATGCTTTCGATATGCAAAACCAACTAAAAGTAAACTACGAAGTGGGTAAAGGTCACTTTGCCTCTCTAAGAAACTAAAAAAAAAAACGCCTAAGTGTGATTTCTAAACTCAAAATAAAAATAAAAAGCGTATGAGTGACTTTCCCAACCTCAACACATTTGAAATAGTGCATACAAAGTGACTAAGAATCTACTCCACATCCAAAACGACTTAAGTTAGCTATTTGGCATGCTTTCAATATGCACAACCAACTAAAAAGAAACTACGAAGTGAATAAACGACGCTTTGCCTCCCAAAGCAACTAAAAAACGTCTAAGTGTGATTTTTAAGCTCAAAACAAACATAAAAATCGTATGAGTGACACTCCCAACATCAACAAGACGTAACTTAGTTCTTTAGTGTCATTTCGATATTCAAAACGAACTAAAAATTGGTACAACCAAACAATTTACTCATTTGGAAAACAAACTAGCATGGTTTAACCTATGGTATTAACAACGAAACAAGTTAAACAAATTGGAGCAAAATCCGCTTCAAAATTTATCTGTCAATAGGCCTAAAGAACGAAAAAAGTTTAAATTTATAACAAGATGAGTCAAAAAAAAAAAAAAAAAGGGAAGAAATTGATACCTTGGTGATGGCATGGGTGAGGCGAGCAGCAAATTTCGTGGACAGCCGGAGGGAGATGGCAGAGGAGCGTCGATGACCGATGGGTGAGATGATTTTGGACAATCGAAGTTAGAAGAGCGCGGACGACCACCAACGGTAGTTTTCGCTATTTGCTTCTGATCCGGGACGACTGAGAAGACTGACGACGATTGCAAAATAGCGATGGAGGACCAGCGAACGATGCGAATGACCTGTGGTGCGTGGAGCGGCAGACGACTTGGATTTTGGGTTAGGGATTTTGTGTGTGGATTTTGGGAGACGGCTTGGGAAGGGGTTACCAAAATTTTGGGTTTTTTCTTTTTTTATTTTTCAAACTCTTTGGTTTATATTAAAAAGCTGATTTAAAAATTTAGAAATATATTTTATAAAACATTTTTTTTAAGAAATAAAAAATCTGAGTTAAAAATTAAATTGAAAATAAATAAAACCATTATTTTTTATGCGTGTAGTTGCTAAAGCCACCTCACGCCAATTTCTCCACTTTACTACCAATCACCACACTTTTATAAGTCCATGCACATATATATATATACTCTCTCATGATTCCTTAATTTTCCTATGTGTGACAAAGGTGATGTGAGTCATTCTCAACAAGTTTTTTGAAAAAACACTTTTTTTTCAAGTCATTTTATCTAACACTATATATAGATATATAACTTTTTTTTTTTTTTCTGGTTATTGCTCTTTGATGATAATTAATACGAGTTGTAGATTGATGACAAAGGAAAATAGTCATAAAAGTTAAAATATTAAAAGAATTTTAATGACTGAAAAAAACGATCACGATTTAATGACGGTTAATTTTAGTCATAATTTGGTGACACAAAAAATTGTCAAAGTAGCTGAAAAAATCTGAAATTTCGCGTCTTTTCCCGCCAAAAATGCGTCTTTTTCGTTTACTCACATTCAATGACTGTTTTTTTTAGTCATAAATTAATGACACAAAAAAACAGTCATGTATTCTAACAAATCCGAAAAAGTCCATTTTTTCTTGCAAAAAATGCATGATTTTGGATTTAATGACTGTTATTTCACTTTCTCCTCTATTTCTGGCACTGTTCATGAGTCATTGAAGGTCGAATTTGTTGTAGTGAATCAATGTCATACATTTAATATTGGCCATGTCATACCTCCTCCTAGGTACCCTTTTAACCTAGGAGAAAGTGTGAGAACAGGAGATATCAACCCTCTTACAATATCTACTGTGAAACTGTTCAACCTTAAAACGTGACCAAACACCTAATAAGCAGTTATAAATCATACTAGAACATCAATATCCAACAAGGGCTAAGCTATCATACAAGTACAAATTTTCATTCAAACTTTAAAGTAACATAAGTTTACTAACTCCCACTCTTTAACCCTCTATGTACAACACATGTCTAAGATACAAATATTTACAATGTTCACAGACACTAGTGGTAGACCCAGACGAGTTGTTGTGTAGGCTAAGTACCCCAATTTTCATTTGCTACTTGGAAAACAGAAAAACAAAGGAAAACATAAGCTAGGTTGCCTACTGAGTGAAAGTTCAGAAAAACCTTTCTTAGCTCAGGAATACATCAAAATCGTTCTCAAATAACGATAATAATAAAACAGTAAATAGTTCATTTCCACATCCAGGAAAAACATGCTCGATTAACGTTAAAACCATATACATTTCATTCTTGAAAATCATAAAAATTCGAAGATAAGGCTTGGCTTTGAAGGGACATATAGAAGAACGAGGCATCTACGATGCGGAGACCCAGTTTAACATACATCTAAAATATTTTCCTTAGTTGAGGTGGAGCGGTGCTCAACGTTACTCAACGTCGAAAACAACCTTAGTTTGGGTGGAGTACTCTCGACACACCCAACGTCGAATAACCTTAGCTGTGTAGAGTAATCTCAACACAACAGCGTCAATTATACCTCTATGTGCACATAGAAATTATATCTTGGGTTGCCCGTATACCTTCTCAAGTCCTTCAGTACCGGGTCCCATATACAAGATTTAAGTCACCCATATGCCTTCCCCGTGTCCTTCAACATTGGGGACCAATTCTATATTCAAGTTATCCATGTGCCTTCTTCGAGTCCTTCGACATTGGGAACCATTTCTATATTCAGGCTGCCCATATGCCTTCTCTGAGTCCTTCGGCATTGGGAACCTTTCAATAACATAATCCAAACATAATGTGCTTTTGGAAATAATGTCACACCCCCTCTCAAGTACCCTAACCTAAGAGGAATTGTGAGGACAGCGAACGTCGACCCTTTTACGACATCCACTGTCAACCTTCTACCTTGACCAATACCTATAAGCAGTTTCATACAAAAATTAAACAACATACTCTTACTAGAGTTAAACTTTCTTACAGACATCAATTTACACTCAAAACCAAAGATTTACATAGGTCCATCAAAATCTCCCTTAACCCTCTATATGTACAACATACAAGTAAGTTCAACTATTTACAATGCTCAAAATTCTCAAACGCTGACGGTGGTAGGCTTAGATGAGTTGCAATGTAGGCTAAGCACCCCAGACTCGCTCACTACCTGGAAAACAGAAAAACAAAGAACATATGAGCTAGGATGCCCAGTGAGTAACATATCTGGTAAAAACCTTCCTCAAAACTAGAAGTCAATCAAACTGGAGTTACTCTATTTTAATATGTGAATAACAACAATTCAGAGTCAAATCAGATATGATCATCACAGAAAAAGATTCACGAAAATTCAGTTTATTTCAAAAACATTTTCCTTAGTTGAGGCAGAGCGGTGCTCAACACTACTCAACGTCGAAAACATTCTTAGTTGGGGCAGAGTATTCTTGAAGCACCCAACGTCGAAAATCCCTAGCTGTGTAGAGTAATCTCAACACAACAACGTCTATATACCTCTATGTGCACATAGATATCATATCCTGGGTTACCCGAGTACCTTCTTCAAGTCCTTCAATACCGGGTCCCATACATGAGACTTAGGCCACCCACATGCCTTCTCTGAGTCCTTCAGCATTGGGGGCTATCTCAATACTCAGGTAACCCACATGCCTTCTCCGAGTCCTTTAGCATTGGGAACCATTTCTATATCCCGACTACCTACATGCCTTCTCTGTGTCCTTCAGCATTGGGAGCCGTCTCAAAACATTATTAAAAAACAATATGCTTTGGAAATAGCATAATAAAAGTTCACGAGTTCATAACATTTCCTAATCTTCTCAAACTCATTAATAATCATCAATTCTTTTTCATGAAATCATAAGCTAATAAATAGTATGCCTTTTATAATACTCGTTTAACAACTAGAATGCTTCAAATGATTTCCAATTTAAAACATATAATATGCACATACATGAAAATACATACTTTTCATTTTCAAGCAAATCATTCTCATGGCACAGTAAAACACATTAAAAGCATAAACATATATACATGTTTCCAAAGATAATCGTATTTCATAAAAACTTGGTTTAAAGTAAGCTCATTTAAAATAAAATTGTCATTATACTTCTCCTGGGCTCTTAATGGGTTATATGCCCTTCCTAGCTCCTCTCGACCTGAGATAATACGTTCCTTTGTTAGATTTCTTTGAAATTCCTTTTTACATAAGAAATAAGCCTTAGATATGCATAATATTTATCCCTGAGACCAAACTACTTAAAGAAAACCATCACCGAGACTATATCCCATGAAGAAATGCTCAACCGAGGCTATACTTCATTTAAGAGTTCATTAATAATCAAGATTTAAACCATTATCGAGACTAAATTAGCAAATTCAGCCAAAACCAGCAGTACCAGCGAGAGCCACAAACTAGTGAGATTTGTGAGACAGTTTTGATCAGCGAGACTAGTCTCGCTCTCGCTCGTTCACGCTTCCAGCACTGTCTATCTTTTCCAGCGAGACTTGTGTTCGTTTGAATTTCTATTCTAATTAAATTGAGTTTCTTAGCTCGTTGCACAAAAATAGATTTATCATTTCCATACAAATAATGCCGCCATATCTTCAATGCCAACACCACCGCAGCCAATTCCAAATCATGAACAGGGTAATTAACTTCATGTGACCTCAACTGTCTAGAGGTATAAGCTATAACTTTGCCTTCTTGCATTAGTACACAACCTAACCCCTATCGGGAAGCATCACAATACACCTCAAACTCTTTTCCTGACTCTGGAAGTGCCAGAATAGGTGCAGATATCAACCTATTCTTCAACTCTCGAAAACTTCGTTCACATTCGTCATTCCACTCAAATTTAGTACTTTTCTTAGTTAAATGAGTCAATGGTAAAGCTATCTTAGAAAATCCCTGCACAAAACGTCGATAGTATCCTGCAAGTCCCAGAAAACTACGTACCTCAGACACTGTCTTAGGTTGTTCCCATTTAGTAATCGCCTCAGTCTTCTGAGGATCCACACCCACTCCTGCCTCGGATACAATGTGTCCCAAAAACTTTACCTGTTTCAACCAAAATTCGCATTTGCTGAATTTTGCATACAATCTCTTTTCCCTTAACGTCTGCAAAACAGTTCTAAGATGTTCCTCATGTTCCTCCCTGCTTCTAGAATATACTAAAAGATCATCAATAAATACAATCACAAACTGATCTAGATAAGGATGGAAAATCCTATTCATCAAATCCATGAATACTGCTGGAGCATTTGTCAAACCAAATGGCATCACGAGGAATTCATAATGTCCGTACCTCGTTCTAAAAGCCGTTTTTGGCACATCTGTCTCCTTGACCTTCAATTGATGATATCCAGATCTCAGATCTATCTTTGAAAATATTGTCGCCCCTCTAAGCTGATCAAATAAGTCATCAATACGGGGCAAAGGATATTTATTGCATATAGTTACCTTATTTAATTGACGGTAATCTATACACAATCTCATAGTTCCAACTTTTTTCTTCACAAATAGTACTGGTGCACCCCACGGGGACACACTGGGTCTAATGTACCCCTTATCCACTAAATCCTGCAACTGCTCCTTCAACTCTTTCAGTTCTGACGGTGCCATACGGTATGGTGCCTGTGAAATAGGGGTTGTTCCAGGAATTAGATCAATGTTGAATTCCACCTCCCTATCAGGTGGTAAACCCGATAGTTCCTCAGGAAAAACATCAAGGAACTCCTGCACTACCGGTACATCTTCTGGTTTTAGTTTCTCTGTCTTTGCTTCCGTCACATAAGCTAAATATGCTTCGCAGCCTTTACTCAATAACTTTCTAGCTTTTACTGCAGAGATTACACAAGTAGGAAGAATTCGTCTCCTTCCCTTAAATACTACATCAACCCCATCAGGCTTCGACAACCACACCTCCTTCTTAAAACAATCAACTTTTGCATGATACTTTGATAAAAATTCCATGCCAAGAATTACATCAAACTCCAATAATACTAGAGGTAATAAATCAGTCAACCACATCACACCACTGATCACAATTTCACACTCGAAATAAGCATGTTCTATAACAATGGTTTCCCTAGTAAGGGTACATACTAGTAAAGCTTCAGACAAAGGTTCTAATTTTTTATTCATATATGCAGCAAATTTACAAGACACAAATGAGTGGGTAGCCCCCGAATCTATTAACACATGTGCAGTATTAGAAAAAATAGTAAGCATACCCGTAACTACATCCGGTGTCGCCTCGGCCTCCTGCCGTGTCACAGTAAACACCTGCCCCTGCTGTCTGGGTCTACCTGTGTTACCCCTCTGTCGACCTCCACTGGTTCCTTCTCCAACACTCATTTCTTGTGTAGACTGATTCGCTGACTGCACCACTGTTTTCTGCTCTGCTTCCCTTCCTTTCTTTGGTTGAGGACAGTCTCTTCTAAAATGTCCTGTTTGTCCACAATTATAACAAACATCAGATCCTACATAACACTGTCCCCAATGGGAGTTGCCACAGGAAGTACAATACGGTTTCCGTGCTGAACTGGCCACAGATTCACTAGGTTGACTATACTGTGACCGTCTTGAAGGTATAGATGTCTGTGGAAACCTCCCTCGTCCTCTCTGTGGGATTCCCCTCTGTGATCCTCCTGGAAAGTACGAACCACTAGTACGGGCTTTAAACTTGCCCCTACCAGAGACTCCTGGTGTAAAACGACGTCCTTCACCCTGCTGGGTCTGTACTCGTTATGAACTATAAGTCTGTCCAGTCTTCATTCTGCCTCCTTCAACTCCTGCTATACTCTTTTCTACCCTCATGGCCGCTTCTACTAATTTTACAAAGTCTGTCCACTCTGTACTAGCTGTCACTGGGGTTCGGATTTCACTGCGCAGGCCCTCTTCGAAACGCTTGCATTTATCAGCTTCTTCTGTTATCAATGCCAAAGCATATTTGGCAAGCTCCGTAAATTTCTTCTCATATTCCGCCACAGTCATACTTCTTTGTACTAGATTTAAGAATTCCTTCCTTTTCTCATCACAAAAGGATTTAGGATAATACTTCTCCTGAAACGACTTCTTAAAATCTGCCCATGTTAGAGAGCCCACGTCTACACTTCTGTGTTCTATCAATCGCCACCAGTCTTCAGCTCCTTTTTGGAGCATGAATGTGACCAAGTCAAGTTTCCTGTCTTCTGGACAGTGCATCACTCTGAAACATTTTTCTACCTGATTCAACCATGCTTCAGCTTCTGCAGGGTCTGTGGTGCCTTCAAACACCTGAGCACCCAACGCCTTGAATCGTTCAATGCCAAACTTTTTCTCAGGATCTCCCTGAACTGTTTCCATACTGGTTACTAGTCTCTGTGCGATTCTGCTAAAAAGTTGTTCCTCCATATTAATACTCGCCTGAGGATTACTAGATTCTTCTTTAGACGCTTGTCTCTCCTCTCCGGTAGCGTGCGATGTCGTGGCGCCTTCCTGTCTACCTCGTCTGGTACCTCTGGGCATGTTCCTATAGCATAGTATGCAATCAATTCACTATTTACATGTTCCTATCTACTATGCATGACCTCACAGCCCAAAATCTTATGCTCTGATACCAAATTGCCACACCCCATCCCAGATGCACTCTATACCTAGGATTGAGCGTGATACTGTTCTCCTTAAATACATATTTGAAAATAGATACCAGATGAATCTCAATTCAAAACAACATTTCTATTGAAATATTAGAAAAACATGCAACCTCTCAACAAGTATTTTCTGCATATATACATATAAGATACAACACATCTCCCCTTCACTTCTAAGAATCATGCACATTACAAGACATATGTACAGACTAAATATTCACAACTATCCTAGAGGTTTGCTTCTAGATAGGCCCAGACGAGATTCTTCTGTAGGCTAGGCGTCCCGGACACGCTCGCTACCTGAAACGACAAACAACAACAAACTGAATGAGCAAAAAGCCCAGTGAGTGACTAAATCTATTCAACTATCACTAACAAATATGAGCTAGCTTATCCATTAGTAACCATTACGTATCACATCTCAGAGAGTTACTAAGGTTCTCCTTCCAAATTACACATATAAATGTCAAATCCTCATGTCACATAGATTTGCAACTATCTAGTGCCTTCCCATTCTGTCCCTCAGCACTTATTCGATTATATTTACATTACCATGTGCCTTCACATAAAGTCCCTCAGCACTGGTAACCAATTCTATCTTCGCTCAAGTGCCTTCACTCATGGTCCCTCAGCACGAGCTAGTATGTGATGGGTTACTACATGCTTTCACTCATAGTCCCTCAGCATTGTAATCCATTCCTCATAGTTATTCAAGTGCTTTCACACAAAGTCCCTCAGCACTTAACTTCATGCTCACTTACATATAGGCTTTCACCATAAGGTCCCTCAGCCATTATTATATTTAGACATTAGCATTAGTACCCTTTTAACTTGCTAACACATCACATTCACAATGGATACTGCAAAGGATCATATTTCCTCATCAAATAAGTATACTAAGTTAATCTCAAGATATAATAAAAGGTCACTCACGATTTGTCTCGGCTCTAAGTGGATTATAAGCCTCCCCGAGCTCTTCCTGACCTGAAAATACATTTTTCTCATGTTTAGTTTTCATAATCTTCCTTTTCCTTAAACACACATTAATAGCATTATTCTTTAGACAATTAAAAACTGCCAGCGAGATTCATCACATACTACTGTACTAGCGACACTGAGTTGGATGTAACTAGCGAGACTACCTGAGGAGCGACACCCAGCGATACTCTAGCGAGAATCGTGAGACGCAAAGCCCCCCTTGTGTTACAGCGATACTTGCTTCGCTGCCCTGTCTCTCGCTCTCTCAGCGATACTACTGCTATAGCAGAACCACTTCCTTCTTCCTTTCTTCTTCCTTCTTCAACCTGCTAAACATCACATTTTGATCAATTCCAGAACTTACCTCCTTCTACAAACTTGTTAAGGTGTAAGTTCTTCATCTTACCTCCAAATTTCATGAAGAGCATCCTCTTCGTTTAGGGTATATCCTTCAACAACCTCGAGTTACCCCTAATTGTCCGACAAATTCAGCGTTAATCTCTTCTATCTGAGTTTGACACACATTAATACAATTTCAGCTCAAGCATCCTTCATGAAACTTGCTAAAAATCGAGTTAACTTACTAACCTCAAAAGTTCCGGCCCTAACCACCGTTCCTTCACTTTGTTCTTCCTCCAAAACCGAGCGTCACTCTGAGGAAGTAACACCAGCTGAGTCCCCTGCCCAACTCAAGTTCCTTCCACGGTTACGATGAGATTTCCACTCCAAATCAGCGTGAACATCTTTTTTTACCTCCTTCCGATGTTTAACTTTAGAATGAACCCAACTCAAGCTCTGAAATGTAATCATAACAATTGAATTCTCGATCCACTTATATATATACCACCGACTTAATCTCCATTTCAACACTACACCACACTACAATCTGTTCAACGCATACCTTCTATATTTAGCTTCGGCAACATACAGCCTCTGATGGTGTTTCTTTTCAAAATTCTCCCGCCAGATAGTTAACAAACGCATTACTCTCTCTCGGCCAACCTTCTTTGTCCAACGCGTACTCACTTTTGACGCATGGTAGCGTTCACCCCATAATGACCTCATCGCAAATCAGCTCTCAACTCCTCGTGGTCATTAACTTCCAATGCCTCGCTGCCTTCAATGCGTTTGTCGCAAGATAATCTTTGGTACAAGGTGGTTCTCTACGCCTTATGTCCTCAACGCGTCGTGGCTTCAACGCCTAACAGTCTTCCCTCACCTTTGCGTTTACGCCAAAACTGTTTCCATCAAAGCATGTTGCCACCAACGCATAGCTGATACTTAGTCATTTTTCCGCCCCAATCACAGTCCAGCCAACTACTCTTACCCAATCGTCCATCTCTCGACCCCTTCTTACCTTGCGTTCTCACAAAATTAAGTACGGGGCTTACACATGGTCTCAACACCTAGGCTCGAGGCATGGGTTTCCATTTGTTCTCACAGTAGCTTCGTCTCTTCGTACTTAGTTGTTTGCGCTTCTTTTCTTCTTAACCCTGCTTTAGGAACAGAAAAGCTCATCGTTTTTCAGGTGTTTTCTTTTGTAAGTAGTGCCAACGCATGGTGATACATTTTTCATCATTCAACTACCAAAATCATGCGTTTAGCTCCAAAGTTACTCTAATTAGATCAAATAGTGACTATAATAACTTGTATTTCTACAAGTTATCAACTTGCTTCTTCCTGCTACTATTCTCGCTAATGCCCGAACTTCTAGCTATTAAAAGTCACATTTCCAGCCCGAATTAAAACTTCTTTTCTTCTAAAAACTTGTAGAGGAATATGTTTTCTAGCTTACCTCAAAATTTCAGAGCTTAACTTCAATTTGACAGATATTCTCAATTAACTTCGCCCTGCTCTAGATCAGTCGAGAAATTCGTATCAGTCGGTTCCACCTAAAATTTAACATGTTTCTCTTCATATTCAGCTCAACCATCCTTTACAAAAGTTGTTAAGAATTGAGTTAAATACTGACCTTAAAATTTCAGCCCTAAATTCGATCTCCTCAGCTCATTCTTCTCTAAACACCAGATCACGCTCGGATTGTGCGCGACAGCAAATGAAGCTTCTGTTTCAGCTTCAATTTTATCAAGGAACCAGCCAAAACCTCACACAAAATTGCCCTAGATCTCTTCTTCTACCAACCCTAAACATGCATCTGAAAGATCACCTAATTTTGAGACTTGGAGAATGAGAGAAACCTATTGGCAATCTCACCCACTTCAAAATTTAATCAACGACTTCCACTTTTCTTTTTCTTTTCTCTTTTTCTTTTTTTTTTTTTTTAATTTCCTTTTCTTTCCTTTTTCCCTTTCTTTCCTTTCTTTTTCTTTCTTTCTTTTCCTTTAATTTAAATAAATAAATAACCAAATAAATATTTGATCTGTTTTTACGCCTAACTCGGGTTCCCCCTATCCCCTGTAGGGTTATTATCAGAAACATCTTTTCCTGTTGGCACCTCCGTCACAGCAACTCATTTGTTTATCCTACTAGCTCCCACGGCTCAGCAATCCTGACTAGTCTTTTCCACTAGCCAACACGGCTCAGCTAAATGCATCGATTATGTATCCATCTGTCTTCTATGTGCACATAGTCTTACCTTTGAGGCTCAGGACTAAGCCCGTCAGCCTCCTGACCATCCTTTCAAGTACTTCTCGTAGACTTAAGACTAAGCTTTGGTTGCCCCATGACCATCCCACGAGGAAATCCTCGCCACAGGCTTAGAAACTAGGTCTTTTTGACCCTATGACTATCTTGTACGGTGCCAAATCCCGATCCCAGTCTTGACCGTCATCATCACTACCTTTTCAAGTCCCTCGACATTGGAATATCCTGTTCTTCGATGCCTTCGAACAACCCTTGAGCATTGGAAAGTATGACCTAATATCCAACAAGCTTGATATGCAATATATTATCTTTTAGCATGCATATAACCCCTTGTTATCATGCTCAAATTACATATTACCCGATACCTCACCATAGCACATACAATAACACAACATCATCCTTAAATATAAACTCATGCTATCATCAATTATTCACAAGTATTATAATTTAGTTCTCTCGTGGAAAGAAATCAACCACTCACAATGTATGTAGTTTCCAAACTCTACGGTTTCCTCCTCCTGTTCTAGTTTCCAAAACTTCTAGCTTCTCTCGAGCCTCTGGAATTATAGAAAGTGCAACTTGGAAACCTCAGAAACCCTAAAACAAACTTCTAGACGCTTGACACTTCCTCCTTGGACGTAGAGAATAGTTTTAGATGCAGTGTTGAGAGGTCTGGATGCAGGGCAGCTCTTTCCTTCCTCAGATAGCTTCTGTTGGACACAAAATAGCCCTTCTTGGATGCCTGGGCAGCTGTTGGATGTAGACTATTCCTTCAATAGCAAAGGAACAACTCCTTTGGACGCCAAGCCTTCCTTCTCTCTTTTCCTAGTGAAAAATTTGGATGCTTTGAAGACTTCTCCTCCCCCTTGGCTCCATTTATAGGGTGTGGAAGACATGCTTGCTCAACTCTTCTTTGCTTCCAAAGTTGATACTTAGCTCCCACATGTCACCTTGCATGATAACCAATCTATGCGTCCAAACACATGTTTCCTTGCATGGTGTTCCCATTATGCATCCCGACACCTCCTACTAATGAAGTGTTAAGTCCAAATGAAACCACTTAGCACCAAAGGCTCAACCATGCATCCAACCTAGTCCTTGGATAGGACCATGCGTCCAACTTCCTCACATCATGCGTTTCATGGTGATGCTTCCAGGTTTTGGCTTCTTTTGCTTTCTTTTCTTCCTCCAATCTTCCTATACTTGGCCAAATTTCCTTGCCAAACATTCCCTATGTGTCCACTCTCTTCTCTATACGTCCAAGGTTCTTCTAAGAGTCCAACACTTAGCCAAAAATCTCCTTCTTTAGGAGGTATGCGTCCAACTACTCCAAAATTCCCACACTTAGTTAAATGTCCACCTTCAAAGCTCTCTATATGTGTGGTTCCTTCCCAAATCTCTTTGGTATGCATCCACTTCCTTCTTCCCTATGGTCCATGCGACCATGACTTTCCTCATGGCTCCATGAACTCCTTTGTTGCTCACTTATGCGTCCATATTGTGCCTCCTAAGCCTATGCTTCCAACTTTTCTCTTCTATGCCTCCCATACTTAGCCATTTTTCCACCAATGCACCAACTATGCATTCAAGCCTACTTTTCCTCCTTTAGGGTCACTTCTCTACTCTCCAAATCATCCAACACTTAGCAAACTTTTCTCTAAATAAAACTCACCATGCATCCACATCACCTACTATGCGTGTGTCCAACTTCCTACTAGCTTCCGACTATGCTTCCAACTCTTCTTCCTTAAACACAGTGAAAATTCTTCTCGTTTCCTTTAACTATGCATCCAACTATAGGCTTCTCTTAGCATAGTTGAGTTCTCCAAGCATAGTTTGTGATACTTAGAAGATTTCCTAAGCTCATAGGTCACCTTGTCGTCCATGACTCAAAAATCGTCTAACTTGGTTTTCTCCCAAACTTACCTATGGCTTATTATCCATCCAAAACTCAAGTTGATACAAATACTTTTCTTCTTTTCCTTCATCTTAATGCATAATGTCCCTTAATCTGGCCAAAATTTGGCCAACTCCACAAGCCCAAGTTTTCTGCCTCAAAATTTTTCCAACTCCACGGGCTAATCCAAGTTTATACCCTTACCTTAGTTTCTCTTCTTTATGTCCTTTAAGCAACTAGGTCAAAGGATAGAGTGTCACACTAACACTTTGCCTTATCCTCAACATTTTAGAAAGAAAGAAAAAGACTCTCAATTTGCCAAATTTTTAGAATTATTTAAAAAGCTTCATACTAATATTCCATTTGCTGAGGCTTTAGAGCAAATGCCCAACTATGCTAAATTCATGCAAAATGTTTTATCTAAAAAGAAGAAGTTTGGGCAATATGAGAGGATTAGCATGACAGAAGAGTGTAGTGTTATGCTGCAAAAGAAGCTACCACAAAAACTTAAAGATCCAGGGAGTTTTACTATACCTTGCACTATTGGGTCTTTAAAGGTTACTAGAGCTCTTTGTGATCTTGGTTCTTCTATTAACTTAATGCCTTTATCTGTCTACAGAAAGCTTAATATTGGAGAAGTGCAACCTACCACTATCACTTTGCAGCTAGCTGATAGATCCTTGGCTTATCCTAGAGGTATTGTTGAGGATGTGTTAGTTAAAGTTGACAAATTAATCTTCCCTGCAGATTTTGTAGTCTTGGACATGGAGGAGGACTCTGAGATTCCTATCATCCTTGGGCGCCCATTCCTAGCAACTGGGAAGGCCATCATTGATGTCTAACAAGGGAAGTTGACTTTAAGGGTGAATGATGAAAATGTTGTTTTTAATATCTATAAGTCCTTGAGTCATCATGATGAGGGTAGTACTTGTCATGCAATAGATATAATTGATCATACTATTTTTGAGCATGTTGAGGTTATGCTTGCTACTAATCATTTAGAACAAAGCATAATAGATGTTGATTTTGACAATATGGATACTATATTTGATGAAATTGCTTTGTGTGTTAAGTGGTTAGATAACATGTCGGTATGCACTAAAATGTATAAACCAATGCCTCTAGCTCCTTTGCATGCTATAAGTAATGTCAATGTTGAGAAGCCTACTTTAGAATTAAAGGTGTTACCTCCTCACTTGAAATATGCATTCTTAGATGATTTGTTTTCTTTCCCGTTATTATATCTTTTGATTTAAAGTTTGTGGAAGAAGAAAATTTGTTGAGAGTGTTAAGGGATCATAAGTTTGTCATTGGTTGGTCTATTGAGGATCTTAAATGTATTAGTCCATCAGTTTGTATGCACAGAATTTTGATGGAAGATACCTTTAATCCTTCAATAGAACATCAAAGGAGACTTAACCTCGCCATGAAGGTAATCAAGAAAGAAGTGCTCAAACTTTTCAATGCAGGTATCATCTATGCCATCTCTAATAGTTCATGGGTAAGTCTTGTTCAAGTAGTACCCAAGAAAGGTGGTATGACAATTGTTAAAAATGAAAAATATGAGATGATTGCCACTAGAACAGTGACAAGATGGCGTGTGTGCATTGACTATAGGAAGTTGAATAAGGCTACTAAAAAATATCATTTTCCTCTTCCTTTTGTAGATCAAATGCTTGATAGACTTGCAGGATATTCTCACTATTGCTTCTTAGATGGATACTCTGGGTACAATCAAATTGTCATTGCTCTTGAGGATTAAGAAAAGACACATTTACTTGTCCCTGTGGGACATTTGCTTTTAGGAGAATACCTTTTGGTTTGTGCAATGCCCTTGCTACTTTCAAACGTTGTATGATGTCTATTTTTCAGGGACTCATTGAAGACATAATGGAGGTTTTCATGGATGATTTTTCTGTGTTTGGTTATCTTACTAATCTTACTCGTGTTTTGCAAAGGTGCCAAGATGCTGAACTTGTGTTGAACTGGGAGAAGTGCCACTTCATGGTTAAGGAGGGCATCGTTCTTGGGCACAAAGTCTCACAAAGAGGATTGGAGGTGGATAGGGCTAAAATCGCCGCCATTGAGCAATTGCCACCTCCCATTAATGTGAAAGGAATTAGGAGCTTCCTAGGGCATGCATGGTTTTACAAAAGATTTATTAAGGATTTTTCTAAAATTGCAAAGCCCTTGAGTAACTTGTTAGAAAAGGAAGCTAAATTTGTATTTGATGATACATGTCTAGTAGCTTTTAATACTTTGAAAGAAAGATTGATTTTTGCACCTATTATTGTTGTACCTAAATGGAATCAGTCTGTTGAGATCATGTGTGATGCTAGTGACAATGTTTTAGGAGTTGTTTTAGACCAACGTAGAGATAACTTGATTAGGGCAATTTACTATGCTAGTAGGACTCTTGATAGTACTCAACATAAATATACTACTACTGAAAAAAAACTACTAGCTGTTGTGATTGCCCTTGATAAATTTAGATCATACTTGCTTGGCTCTAAAATTATAGTCCACACTAACCATGCTGCTTTGAAGTTTTTGTTTGAGAAGAAAGATTTCAAACCTAGACTGATGATATGGATTTTGTTATTGCAGAAATTTAATTTAGAAATCAAAGACAAAGAAGGATGTGAAAATGTGGTTGCAGACCATCTATCTAGGATTGAGAATGGGGATGCTAACTCATGCCCCCCCATTGTTGAGATGTTCCCTAATGAACAACTGTATCAGGTGAAAGATAGTTTACATTGGGTTGTTGACACAGTAACTATCTTGCAATAGGACATTTGTCACCTGACATGAACACTCAAAAGAGGAAGAGATTTCTGCAAAATGTCAAGTTTTACCATTGGGAGGACCCATTTCTATATAAGGTTTGTGTTGATAGTATGATAAGGAAGTGTGTGTGTCATACCCCCTCCCAGATTACCCCACGCAACCCAAAGAGGAGATGTGAGGACAGTAAACATCACCCCTCTTGTGACGTATACTGTCTATTTATACCTGATAATCCTAACAGTTCATAACATACATATTCCTTCATACATCCAAAACTATAAAACTCATATACATATAATTAAATTTTCAACTCATCCACAATATACTTATACAAAACCATATCTCACATCCCAACATATGTATAACTAGGTCTACATGCCACCTACATAAGGTTACATACACATAAAATTCTTCAAACGTGACTAATTTCTGAAAACTCGAAGCTTAGGCAAGGCGAGCTGGAGTAGGCTAAGCACCGGGAACATCCTCGCTACCTGGGGGAAAAAGAAAACATGAAAAGCGTGAGCTAAAAGCCCCGTGAGTGACTTGTTTTGTAAAAATTTTCTTATATTCGAAGACAGGCTTATAAGATCTATTTCGCATAAAACGAGGATTTAAATGTACAATTCGGCAGAAAATATTTTTCGATAATTCAATCAAATCACATAAATCCGTTCCAAGCTGTATAGGATCGTTTTGGAATAATTATTCAGAAAAACCCGTTTGGTTTCTCATTCATTTCCCTTAGCTGAGGCGGAGCAAAACTCAACGCTCTCAACGTCGAAAACAACCTTAGTTGGGGTGGAGCAAGACTCAACACACCCAACGTCGAAATTAACCCTGGCTTGATGCGGAGCAGAACTTGACGCACCAGCAATATCAACCTCTATGTGCACATAGGAATATGGTGGGTTGCCCAAGTACCTTCTCATGTCCTTCAGTACTAGGTCCCGGGGAAACTCACATGCCTTTAAGCATTGAGCTTCCTCTAAAACACTTTAGAAACCAGTTTACATAATTAGTTCATATGAAACCTTTCATGGAAAACAAAATATTTCTTGATAAACAACATCTCACAACATGCCTTTCAACATCGTATAGAAATCAGATAAAACATGCCTTATGAACAATAAAATCAAACATCATGCTTTTCAAGAAAACAGTCATCTCAAAGCCATATCTTATAAAAACACCGAACTAAACATTTTCAACAAATTTCGTTTTCAGATAACGAAAAGAGTCACTCACAACTTATCCTTAGGCCCTGAGCGGATTATATGCCTCTCCGAGCTCTTCTTGGCCTGTAAATACACATTCCTCACGTTATGCTTTCCTTTACATGATCGTTAAGTACGCATAATTAAACTCTAATCATGATTCATCACCGAGCCTCCCCTTTTCCCAAAGTAAACATAATAAGCAAGATTACCAACGAAAATTGCACATTCCCAGTGAGATTACTAGCGAAACTACCCAACAGGACATGATACTAGCGACACCAGGATAAGCGAGACTAGCGTGATTTACCTGAGGAGCGATACCTAGCGAGACCCATCGAGCTTTGTGAGATGGAAAGCCCCCTGCGTTCCAGCGACACTCGTCTCGCTACCTCTACTCTATTTACTCAACGATACCCGACAGCGGAGATCTCCTCCTTTCCTTTTTGTTCTTACTCCTATCTGTTAAAAGTCATATTTTCAAACAGATTTTGTCACACCCCATCCCGAACTACCCTCCCATAGCCCGAGACGGAGTGTAAGGACAGCAGTTACCGACTACCCTGTCACGTAATCCACTGTCAACCTCACCATCTACATGCTCGACCCACATGCTCTTGACAAACCTCGACTTCGATCGGCAACGGGAACTATCATGCTACCTGAAAATAGAAAACATTTTAAAACGGTGAGCTAACAGCTCAGTGAGTAACGGTTTTCTGAAAACAATATATGTTAACTGTAAAACTGGTCGAACTCGCATAAATTATAACACTTCAAATCATATTAAATTACACTCAAACACCATTGTGAAAACATGCTTGACCGTTTCAGAATAAATACTCAAAAATCTCATTCTTATAAAATACTTTTCCCTTAGTTGAGGCAGAGCAATGCTCAATGCTCCTCAACGTTGATTTTTCTTAGCTATGTGGAGTAATCTCAACACACCAGTGTTGTATATACCTCTATGTGCACATAGGTACTAGAATTCGGGCCGCCCTCAATGGCTTCTACGAGTCCCTGAGCATTGGAGTCCCATTTCTATATCTAAGTTACCCATATGCCTTCTACGAGTCCCTGAGCATTGGGTAACTTTATAATCCGGGCTGCCCACAATGCCTTCTACGAGTCACGGAGCATTGGGGTCCCATTTCGATAAAACGGCTACCCTTTGGCCTTCTCTAAGTCCTTGAGCCTCGGGTGCCTTTTCAAGTTTAATATAACACAATACATATTTTGGAACATTATATCTATAACTCATGAATTAACCATTTCCAAATCTCACCTCTTCAGCATGCTAAATTCAATTTCCAGTTTTAATATAAAACCGCATGCTTTTCATGAATTTATCTTCAAATCTTTCTTGAAATCATATAATACTATGCTTTTCAGAAAAGTCATGAAAACCAATATCATAAATCACCATGCGTTTTATAACTCATATCAAGTACCAGCATTCTCAAAGTTTTCAGGTAAAACGCATGCTATCAGCTGACTCATATTCTTTTATGTATATATAAACACATGCCCTTATCTCTATTAACAACATATTCATATGCTTTATATTTGAAAACGCATGCATTATTCATTAGAAACCCATAAAATCATATTCAATAAGAAGTCATTTTTATATTTGTAAAATGCATGTGTTACTCACCTGTACTTGCCAAAGAATAATTTCTCTTCCTTTCCTCTCTTTCCTCTTCCCGAGCTTCTTGGACGCAGCGTTCTACCTCTGAAACGCAAGGCTCCATTTTTCTCTGTCAGTGCGGTTGAAAGCAACCCTGCCCTTCAACGCAAGGTTGATAACTACCGCAACCCCTGCTCTTCAACGCAAGGTTGATTATTTCCGCAAAGTGCATCTCGACTCTTCTTACTTCTCTTTCGGATGCGTCACCCTCTCTTGGACGCAAGATCCATCTTGAACGCATCACCTAACTTTGGACGCTGCGTTCACCTTGGACATCATGTTTGTCCTCAACGCAAGGCCGACCCCTTTTTAACGCAAGACAACTTCTTTACATAAAATAGCTAAGTTGTCAAATACCTTCTTTCTTGGTCGCAGACTCCTACTACGGACGTCCTTGCTGCCTTCTTCTTCTCTTTTTCCTCTTCAGAGTTCTTCTTTGAGAGTCATCAGTCGCTCCTTTTCCCTCATAGTTCTATTTATAGGGAGCTTGCCATCCAACTTCTTCTCTCCTTTTATCACTTGTTTGCCACATGTCACGCTGCATGCTTAATTAACCATGCATTAGTCCAAGTGTTACCTTGCATGAAACACTTAACATGCCTTTAACACCTACTGATAAGGTGTCAAATCTATACAAAGCCACCTGGCCATTATAAACTTATCTTATGCGTCCAACATTTTCCAATAGGCAACCATTCATTCAACACAACACCCTCATGAGTTCGTTGAGTTTCCTTTAAGGTTTGAGCTTCACTACTCACTTTTCTAACTCTCAGCCAACTATACTACTGTCTTTGACGCATAGAGATAACTCTGTCTTCAACGCATAGGGACCTCAACGCATGACAACTTTACCAACGCATGGTAAGCCAAGTACGTTTCTTCTCCCGCCAACGCAGCGACTACTTCAGCTCACAACCATTCGTGATCACATTCAACACATAGCCGCACTATTATAAACCAGTGCTTACACAATGCCACTAGGCGTTAATGACAAACGCGCAATACTATGCGTTTGTACCTCATCGCATCATACCATGCGTCCAACTCCTTCCTTATGTCCATAACAACAACTCCTTCTCAAGTTTTTCCTCTATGCGTTGATCCTGATGCGTTCACCTTCACCATGCGTTACCCCTGACCATGCGTCCAACATGATCTTTTACCTCTTTTCTTCATAGACTCTTCAACGCATCGTTTCTTAAAAAGTAGGGTGTGACATATTTAGAACTTCTTCCCTTCTACAAACTTGTTGAAAATTGAATTTCTCAGATTACCTCAAAATTTCAAGGCTTAACTCTCCTTCGTTCTTCAGTTACTCCAAAATTACTCTGCATTGTTCAAGATTGCACAGCAATTCTGTAACCATTTTTTTTACCTAAAATTTCACATATTTAACTTCAATTCTAGCTTTACCATCCTTCACGAGAATTGTTAAGAATTATGTTAACTTACTGACCTTAAAATTTCAGCCCTAGACACGATCCTCGATTCGTTCTACTCCAAACATCAGACGCTGTTCAGCCTGTGCGTCCATAAACAACGTTCTGTTCCAGCTTAGATTTCAACACCAAAGCGAGTAGAATTCCGTCCAAAATCCACAAGAACACCTTCATCTGCCTCCCCTTGTAGTTCGTCTGAAAAATGGAACCGACTTAAGCTCTTGAAAGTGTCTAAAAATGATTAAACATTTAATTCACTTACCTATATATATACTGCCGACTTAACCCTCATAAGCAGGCTGGCGCACAGGGTTCTCATTCTTACTTCAATGCAAGGCACCCAATTTTCTTTCTTACTTCAACGCAAAGCACCAAAACGCAGCCTACCACCAACACCCTCAGCAATTATCCATACTCAACGCATGGCACTTCAATGCCTCCGACCTTCAGCGCTTACATCGATAAACCACACCCCTCTGTCTTCGACCCATAGGGACCATAACACATGGCAACCTTACCAATGCATGGTTGTCAAGTACGTTTCTTCCCCCGCCAATGATCAACTTCTCCTCCAACGCGGGTAACTGCTTCAACTCACAACAACCCTTCGTGGTTTCACCTTCAAAGCATGGCCACTCAAAAGAAAAATGCTAGCTCTTCTCTTCTTTCATCAACGCATAGTCTTGGCCAACACTTAGCCAAAATTTTTGCTCTTTCACTCTCGGCTACTTTTCCTCTAACAACGCATAGCCACAATTTCACTTGCCTCCTCCCAACACTTAATATTATAAGCCAGTGCTTACAGTGTACCTTAAGAAGAGGTGGTAAGTATTCTAAACTCATGTCATGCCTCCCCTTATGGAGGTCACTTTGGACCCACTAGAACTGCATCTAAAGTACTTCAGTTAGGTTTTTATTGGCCTTCTCTTTTTAAGGATTGTTATACTTTTGTCAAATCATGTGATAGGTGCCAGCGTATGGGCAAAATTTCTAGACATCATGAGCTTTCCATGAAACCAATCTTGGAGATGAAGCTCGGGGTATTGACTTTATGGGACCCTTTCCTATATTTTCTGATGGCTACTTATATATTCTAGTTGCAATCGATTATGTATCTAAGTGGGTAGAAGCCATAGCTACTAGGACTAATGATGCTTGCACTATTTTAAAATTCTTGCATAAAAATATATTTACATGTTTTGGCACACCTAGAGCTATTATTAGTGATGAGGGCTCTCACTTTTGCAATAAATTGTCTGAATCCATGATGCAAAAATATAATGTTAATCATAAAAGTGCCACAACTTATCATCCTCAAACTAATGGTCTTGCTAAGCTATCTAATAGGGAAATAAAGCAGGTTTTGGAAAAGACCGTCAAGATCAACAGGAAGGATTGGGCTCTAAAGCTCGATGATGCACTACGGGTCTACCATACAACTTTCAAAACCCCAATAGGTGCTTCACCATACAGGTTGGTGTTTTGAAAAGCTAGTCACTTACCGATAGAGCTCGAGCATAAAGCTTATTAGGCCATCAAGAAGCTGAACATGGACTTTGAGAAAGCCGGTGAGAAGTTCCTCTTGGAACTCAATGAGATGGAGGAGTTCCGTGCTTAAGCTTATGAGAATGCCAAACTCTACAAGGAGCACAATGCTAGATGGCGTGACAAGAAGATCACCCCACAGACCTTTCTTCCTAGACAAAGAGTTTTACTTTTCAATTCACGTTTATGTTTGACACGTTGGTCAGGCCCCTTTGTCATTGTGAAGGTGTCCCCACATGGAGCCATGGAGTTACAAAGCAATGATGGAACAACCTTCAAAGTGAATGGTCAATGATTGAAGCACTACATTGGTGATGAAGAATGCCGAATTGAAAACCTTGCTTTCATTGAATGATCAATTGGTTCGGTATAGCTAAGAGACCTTAAAGCAAGCACTTATTGGGAGGCAACCCAATTTTATTGTTTTCTTTATTTTTCTTCTTTATTTTACCATAGAGTCACTCATATGCTTTCTTATTTTTCAAGATATTGGTTCATTACAAAAAGTACTCTTTCCACAAAGCCTGTTTGGTGGCTTCCTGCTTGCTCCCAAGCTTGTTCTTTATTTGTTTGATGCTCTTATGCATTGAGGACAATACATGATTCTAAGTTTGGGGTGGGAGGTTTCACTTGTACTTTTGTGTGTTTTCTTATCCTACTATGCATATTTGTGAGGTTTTAATGATTATATGCATGTTAATAAAATTTCAAAAAAAATTTGAAAATTTTAGAGCTTTTAAAGATAATGGGAATGTTTTTATGGTTGTGTGCTTTTGATGTTGATTGCCCACGATGAGATTCGAAATTGCATGATAGATGACTTATTGTGGAAATAGGATAGCATTATCTTGATGTAAATTCATTTAAGTCCCTCTTAAATTCTCTCATATTCTTGAGCATGTAGCCAATTTAGATATTTAACTGGAAAAAAAAAAAAAAAGGATTAAGTTGGGTGTATTTGGTTGTCGCTTTGAAAGACCCCACCGGTTAAAAAGTTGAAATGCATGATGGTTTGTAATCTTAGACTAAGGAAAAAGAAAAGAGCATACATGCCTTTGAGAAAAAAAGTGTACACAAAATATATGAGATTTACATGTCTATTTTTTTAAATGTTAAAATTGTAATGAGTATGCATGGATGGGGGTAAAAAGAATTGTGTTTGTTATGATCAGTAAGGACACCTGGGAATTTACTAGGTACGAGTCCTTACAATGAATGTGGGAAAGCTAGTACCCCTAGGTAAAAGAATGCAAGTTTAGGGCCCATGAAAAAAATGAGAAGTTAATGGCACCTTAGTGGACATATTACTCACTTGAAATGTGTGGATGCTTGAAAATTGGTACATGAGCTAGAGTAGGGGGAAACCTAAGGAAGCTCTCTAAAAGTCCCAATTTAAGTTTTAGCATTTTGAATTGAATGAGGCTTGCACACACACATATGGGAGATAGCAAGATTTGACCTTGAATGATTATACCAATATAGATATGCTTGCATGTTTTCCGCTTAAGCTCTTAAATACTATTCTCTGAGACATGAGTCGTTAGCACACTTTTCATTTAAACTCCCTTTATTTGATTCTACTCTTTGCTCGGGACTAGCAAATCTCTAAGTTTGGGGTGGTGAAAAGCGCTTGAAAAGTATTTTTATTCTCTTAAATTAAGCGAGTTTATATTAGATTTCACTTGTTTGTCAATAGTTTTCAGGTCAATATCAAGAAAACAAGAATCGAAAATCAAAACAACCAAACCAAGCCAAAATCAAGTGAAAAAGAGGCAAGAATCACAAAATTCCCAAAAACAGGGCAGCACCGCGTCACTAGCTCGGCGCTGCCATAATGCATTTTCTCGAGAGCATCAGTCAAGCAAAGCGCAGTAGTGTTAGTGTGAGGTTGTGGCTTAGCGCTGAGGGTACAATTTAATGATGCACAATGCCGCGGTGCCATTGCACAGCGCCACAATGCCACCCTTTTATATCGATTAGCGCAGCAGCTCCATTTCACAGCGTTGCGGCGCCAACTTTCCTTATTTGAAAAGTAAACAATTTTAGAAAGAAATTTGGGCAGCCGAGTCTATAAATTGGAGGGTTTTCAACAACCCTAACCATTAGAGAACAACATAATATAGAGCCTCAAAAAGTGAGTTGGCTGCAAGGAAAAGAGAAGAGAGTGTGAGAGAGAGTTTGGTGTCGTTCGAGTTTCCGATGTGAAGACTAAGGACATCTTGGCAGCTCCTCCTCAATCAAGAGTTTCTTTACAGTAGAGTTTTTCTTTCTTTACGCTCTTTCTATGCTGAAATTGGTTTTGAACATGTTGCCTAAAGCTATGAGTGACTAAACTCTTTAGTTTTAGGGTATTGATGAATTGTTTATGAAACTATGTTGATATTATAGACTCTTCATGGTTTTGTTGTAATGAATATGCTTTTTATTATTATTGTGCTTAATTCTTGTTGATTGGCCATCCTTGAATGTTATATTTGATGTATGATTGAAATAATTATATGTATAATTAGATCTATAATAATGAATTGTTGTTAATCTATTATGGAAATAGTTAGGTTAACAATGAAAGTTGCTAAAGACTACTCCTAATGCCATGTAACTTATATTGGTTTCAAGATATTAGTAATCAATTAGGTTGCATGAGAAAAAGTTTTTTTTGATAAAAAAAAAAAAAATAACCCGGATTTATGTTTTTAGACTTAAGCATATGAATTGCAATAAAACCCATGAACCCTAGAATATTGCATAATGAATTAAACAAGGATTCAATACCCTAGAACTCTCTTTGACTCTTGTGTTTCACAATTACTTGCTTTCCTTTTTAGTTTTTCTTAAAACACAACTTGAAATCGAATCCTCAAATAAGATTGATTCAATTATAGAATAGCTAAGTGACTTAAACCTTTACAATTGGATCCTCAATGGAACGATATTCGGAACTAACCATCTTAAATTATAACTTGTACACTTGCGGTAACACGGAAAGTGTGCATCACTACCATTGTCACAAACTACCATCGTATATGTATGATGGCAGGATTTTGATGTCAGTTACAAACAGCCATCGGAACCGATCGCCATCATATATGTATGATGGCAGGATTTTGATGTCGCTTACCAACTACCATCGTAACCAATCGCCATCGTATATGTATGATTGCATAGGTATGATTTCAATTCGCAACCGACACCATAAACAATACCGCCACGTATATATATGATGGCGGATGTTTGAGGGTAGTTACGAATTGCCATCAAAGCCCAACCGCGATTGTAACCTACGATGTCATTGGATACAATGGCGTTTTATAATCGGCCATCATATGTATATGATGGCAGTTCAGAACTGACATATAAATCCAAAATTGTTGTAGTGCTCATCCAATTTTTTCCACATCCCAACAGCTATCTCTTGAACTATTTGTGAAATTATATTAATATTGCAGACGTTTCATGGGTTGTAAATAATATGTTTTTCATTGTTATTGTGCTTAATTCTTGTTAATTGACCATCAATATTTGTTAGGTTAGATATGCAATTTGATGGGTTGCATGTTTAACCAAACTTATAACAATGAATCATTATTAGTCTTCCATGGAATAGTTAGGTTAATAATGAAGGTTGCTAAAGATTAATCTTAATGCCATGTGATTTAATTTGGTTTCAAGAAGTTAGTAATCAATTGAATTACATGAGAAAAGGTTGTTTTTTTATAGAAAATAATCCGGATTTTTGTTTCTAGACTTAGGCATATGATTTGCAATTGATTCCATGAAACCTAGAATATTGCATAATGAAGTAAATAACGACTCAATACCCTAGAATACTCTTTGACTCTTAATCTTTCAAACTTTACTTGCTTTCCTTATTACTTTCAAGAATTTCAAAACACAAACTCGATTTCGAATCTTCAAATAAAATTGATTCAACTCTAAAATAGCTAGGTGAATCTAAACTCTAAATTGGGTCCTCAGTGGAACGATATTTAAACTTAAGTCGTCTTATATTATAACTTGACTTGTATACTTTCAGTTTACATCACATATGCATCAAGCCTTAACTTTTACAAAACAATTCTTAAAATAAAAATCAGAAACACCAAAAACAACCCTTAAAAAATGCAAAACAACATGACATACTAAAAGCCCTAAATTGCTATCGGCAACGAAGGCAAAAGGCAGTTGAGCAACGACAAAGCCAGAGAGCGACTGCAAAACGATGGAAGGGTGAGGTGGTTGCAGTTGCAAGAAAACCAATATTGTATATCCGTACCTAATTTATTTCCACCGACCTTAAAGGTCTAATTATTTCTTCTAATGAAAAGAGAAAGAAAAAGTATCTGAAGACAAAGAAGAAGAAGGCAGTTGATGCTGAGTGAGACAAGGCGATATTAGAAATTTTGATTTCTAATATTGATTCATATAATTTAACTAGTTGATAATTGTCATTGTTGTACACACTGTGATGATTAGTGTAGTATTGAAGAAACAATTATCGGGTGTAAATCCCTCCATCCCATATTGTGAAATCTATAAGTTTGAGTGGTGTTATGTGAGGTTGGAAAAGTAGAGGGATTAATCATGGGTACTTATATCCGTGTAGTGGGGAGTTGGTAGTTACTCGGATTGTGGGTAGTTACCTAAGTCATCATGGGTAGTTATCCATGTACTGGGAAGTTAGTAGTTACCTAAGTTAATAGGTATTGGGTGGTTGCCTGAAATGTAGGCAGTGGCCTATATATATCTACCTAATAAACAATTCCTCTACGACGAGACTTTCTCAATCTCTGTGTGGTTTATGATTCCAAAAGAATAACACATCTTCTGTCGATTCAAGGTTTAATTCATTGAATTAAACAAGTCCTTATATCATCAAAGGGCGAATTGAAGAATATACAGTATTGGGATAGGAGAACATTAACTTAAAAGAATTTCAGATATTCATCATGAATTCATCATGTAAGTGTTCTTCATTCTTTTTCAGTATGTATGTTGGTTGATTTAATTATCTATTAAAATCCATTCGGTGATAATTGCTTCCACATTTGAGTTCAATTGTTGCTAACATTTAGTATTAGAACCAGGTTAATAGGGATTAAATCACCAGTCTAAGTTTATGAGAATTTGGGTATCTTCTCAATTGAAGTTAATTATTTATTTTTGATCTCATATAAAATAATTATTATTCTAAAAAATTATTCCAACATTGTGGAATCTTGTGGAGGTTCTTTCAATGATGAACTAGAGAAGTATTTGACTATAGCCATAATTTAAATCTTTAATATTTTAGAGAGTGCGTTAGTCACCAAAGTGGGCCACTCAGAGTTCATTAAATGATTGAAATTATTTTATAAATGTTTGTTTGATACAACATCATAAATGACATTTCAGAATGATAAACATTTATAGTTATTAACATGAAGTTATACGGTTACCTAAAGGTAGATCTTACTCGATTAATAATAATTCAAGTAGCTTATGAAATTTGTTTAATTAATATATAATGTACATCCAAAGATGACTTGTATATTAAAATAAACTTAGTGATTAACCTTATATATGTTATATGAATGATGCATGATTGATGGTTGTTGGTTGTTTTTAAATTTAGCCCAAAGGTGAATTTAAATGCAATTTTTTGGTATATGTTATAGTTTGAATTGTGGTTTAAATTCAAAGCAATTAAAATGTGAGATGTAAATGTTTGCAGTGGTCTCTACCATGTCGAATATGACTGACAGTGGTATCAAGTTTAATGGGCAAAACTATGATGACTGGATCGATATGTCAAGCTAAATGTTGGGCTTTTAGGACTTGATTTAGCTTTAGTTATGAATGAGCCCAATAAACTGACTAATACTAGTTCGGAGGCAAACAAGAAATTGTGGGAGAACTAGAAGACGTCGAATAGGCTTTTGATGAGCTTTCTTAAGCTTAGCATAGTGTCTAATGTTAAGCCTTCCCAACCCAAGACTGAAAAAGTGAGGGAATTTTTTACTGAAATTAAGAAGTGTACTATGACAGACATTGTGGATAAGTTTGTTGTTGCTACTCTTATAAATGATTTATCTACAAGAGAGTACACTATAGCTCAGTCAATGGAATACTCACATGATGAACACCTACAACCGACTTAAAAGTTTGAAAGTGGATCTTGGTGAGAGGGTGTTGGTTGAGTTCCTGCTGAAATCATGTAAGAATGATGATTTTAAGCAATCTTGGAGAACTTACAACCAACTTAAGGAGAAATGGACTCTTTCAGATATTAAGGTCATGCTTTTGCAAGAGGAGGCAAGGCAAAGGGAAGACCTTAAGGTCAAACTTCCCCAAGCCAACTTTGCCTATCATGGTAATTCAAACGCTAGTTCTAGTGGTAACAAAGCGCTAAGTAAGAAATGGAAGAACATGAGGAAGCAGTCATTTAAGGTGCATCCCAGTAAAGGGCAAGGTGAAATTGCAAAGATTCTGAAATGTTTCTGGTTCAACAAACCTGGGCACAAGAAGGCTAATTGCTAAAAGAGGAAGGAATGGTTTGAAAAGAGGGGTATACATTTTGTTTCTGTATGCTTTGAATCAAATTTGATTGAGGTACCTTCTAATACTTGGTGGCTTGATACTGGTGCAACCACTCATGTTTCTAATGTTATGTAGGGTTACCTAAACTTCCACCAAATGCCGGAAAGTGAAAGCTTTCTATTTACGGGAGACAAGATGAAGGCTAGAATTGAAGGTGTAGGGACATACAATTGTGTTAGATATAGGCTATTGCCTTGATCTAGAAAAGTGTCTATATGTTTCTAATTGCTTTAGAAATCTTGTTTCTGTTTCTAGGTTGGATGTTTTAGGATTTGATTTTAAGGTTGGACATAGTTGTTTTTCATTGTATCGTAGAACAAACCTATGTGGTACTGGTTCATTGTTGGATACTTTGTATTGTTTCAATCCAAGTCCTCTTTTGTTAATTCCCTGTTTAATGTTAAAAGTGATGTTGGTATGCAAAGAAATGCACTAAATGAGTCTTCTGCTGACTTGTGGCATAAAAGACTCGATCATATATCCAAAGAGAATTTTGAGACTAATAAAAGGTGAAGTTTTGTCTCAATTGGATTTTACCGATTGGAATGATACTTGTGGATTGCATTAAAGGTAAGCAAACCAAACATGTATCAAACCAGGCTACCATAAGGAGTAGTGGATTACTCGATTTAATACATACAGATATTTGTGGTCCTTTTGATGTACCGTCTTGGGGTGATGAAAGGTATTTCATTACCTTCAATGATGATTACTCTAGGTATTGTTACCTTTATTTACTGCATGAAAGAACTCAATTGGTTGATGTCCTTGAGAAATTCATTACGGAGGTTGAGAGGCAGTTAAATAGAAAAGTTAAGGTAATATGTTCCAATAGAAGTGGTGAATACTATGGAAAGACATCGGAAGTTCGACAAATTCCAGGTCCATTTAAGAAACTCCTTGAGTCTAAGGGCATTTGTGCACAGTATACAATGCCTGGATCACCAAATCAAAATGGTGTAGTGAAAAGGCATAATCATACATTGATGGAGATGGTAAGGAGTATGATGAATGATAATGCTATACCTATTTCATTGTGGATGTATGCATTGAGGACAACTACATACATATTGAATAGGATACCTAGTCAAGTAGCTCCTAAGACACCTTATGAACTGTGGACATCTAGGAAGCCTAGTTTAAGACATCTTCACGTGTGGGGCTATCAAGCTGAAGTGAGGATATATAATCCATATGAAAAGAAGTTGGATTCTGATGCGCACTTTAAGTTTTAACCGCAAGTGTACGAGTCAAGTTATAATATAAGACGGTGAAGTCTGAATATCGTTCCACTAGAGATCCAATTGTGAAGGTTTAAATTACTTAGCTATTCTAGAGTTGAATCAATTTTATTTGAGGTTTGGAATTGAATTTGTGAATTATGGAAAATATAAACCAAATAAGAAAAGTAATAAAGTGAGAAACACAAGAGTCAAAGAGAGTAACTATGAAAATCTACAATATCAACATGAATTCATAAACAAATCATCAAGACCCTAAAACTAAAGAGTTTAGCTACTCATAGCTTGAAGCAATATATTTAAACAAAATAAACAAAGAAAGAGTGTAAAGAAAGGGTAACTCTACTGAAAAGAGGCTCTTGATTGAGGTAGCACCGTCACGATCTCTTTGGCTCTCACGTCGGAACTCAAATGGCACCACGACTATCTCGAACCATTTTCCTCTTCTTTGCAACTAACTCACTCTTTGAACTCTTCTATGAACTCTCATTTAATTCTCTCCTTCTTGTGGCTCTTTAGATCTAGTATTTTATGCGCTCAGTGGTTATTAGGGCTACTTAAAACCCCCAAGTTTATAGAGTATTCTGCCCAAAAAAATCTTTCCAAAAATAACTTTTTTTTCATTTAAGGTAACCTGGCGTCGCAATGCTATTGAATATTTGCAGACGACGCTACGGTACTGTTAGAGAGGGCTGCGGCGCTGCGGCAGATTCTTACGCAGACCCTTTCGGGTTTTAGTGCTGCAACGCTGCCCCAATTATGACAACTTTGTGATTTTCTTCTCTTTTTCGCCGTATTCTTGCTCGGTTTTGATCTTTTGGTCTTTTCTTCTAATTTTCCTCATTTTAACTTGAAAACCACTAGCAAACAAGTGAAATCTAATATAAACTCTCTTAATTTGAGAGGATAGAAAGCAATTTTCAAGTGTTTATCAGATTCCAGGACCATTAGCGGTTATTTCATTGGATATCCTGAAAGGTCAAAAGGGTATAGATTTTATTGTCCTGACCATAGTACGAGAATTATAGAGTTTGGGAATGCTTGCTTTATTGAAAATGAAAGAGTAAGTGGGAGTGTGGGAGCACGTGAGGTAGAGATAAGAGAGTCATTGATGGACCAAAATCCATCAAGTGATCCATCTCAAATTGTTCCTATTATTATAGCATAGCCACAAGGCCTAAATATGGAACAACAAATGAATGCTCCAAACCCAATTTCAAATGCCATTGTTCAAGAAGATGAGGAAAATGCTCAAATTAATGAGCAAGTGCAACCTCAAGAAGAAATAACATTAAGAAGGTCTACTAAGAGAGAAAAGACCAGCTATTTCAAATGAGTATATAGTTTATGCACTTGAGCATGAAAGTAACTTAAGTATTGATAATGACCCAGTCTCTTTTGATCAAGCCATGAACAGTGAAAATTCCGATATGTGGTTAATGACCATGAAGGAAGAGTTGAAATCTATGGATGACAACAATGTTTGGAAAATGACGGAATTGTCGAAGGATTCTAAAAGAGTTGGTTGCAAGTGGGTCTTTAAGACAAAGCGAGATTCTAAGGGCAATTTCGAGAGGTACAAAACCAGACTTGTTGCAAAAGGTTACACTCAAAAGGATGACATTGACTACAAAGAGACTTTCTCTCCAGTTTCTAGAAAGAACTCTTTACGAATTGTAATGGCTTTGGTGGCTCATTTTGACCTTGAGCTTCACCAAATGGATGTTAAGACAACCTTTCTCAATGGAGATTTGGAGGAAGAAGTATATATGGACTAACCTCAAGGTTTTGAGATCACAAGCGAAAGAAATTTGGTATGTAGATTGAAGAAATCAATCTATGGATTAACATAAGTTTTCCGAAAATGGTACTTGAAGTTTAATGATACCATATTGTCATATGAGTTTGTAGAAATGACTGTTGACCTATATATCTACATGAAGGTTGTGGGAAGTAAGTTTGTAATCCTAGTGTTATATGTAGATGATATTCTTCTTGTCGCTAGTGATCATGAGTTATTACATGATGTTAAGGATTACCTTTTTAGCAACTTTGAGATGAAGGATATGGGTGAGGTTTCCTATGTGATTGGAATAGAAATATTTTGAGATAGATCACAAGGAATTTTGAGATTGTCTCAAAAAGCTTACATCAACAAAGTTCTAGAAAGATTTAAGATGGAATCGTGTACATCTAGTCCAGTTCCCATCCAGAAAGGGGACAAATTCAATCTATCCCAGTGTCCCAAAAATGACTTGGAGCATAAAGAAATGGATAATATTCTTTATGTTTCTTTAGTCAGGAGTTTGATGTATGCTCAGACCTGTACTAGGCTAGATATAAGCTTTGTGGTCAGTATGTTGGGTCGTTATCAATCAAATCCCGGACTATTTCATTGGAGAGCTACAAAGAAGATTTGAAGGTACTTGCAAGGCACTAAAGATCACATGTTCACATATAGAAGAACTAGTAACCTTGAGGTTGTTGGTTACTTGGACTCAGACTATGTTGGATGTTCGGACACCCGAAAGTCCACATTTCGCTATCTGTTCCTTCTAGCTGATGGAGCTATCTCATGGAAGAGTGGTAAGCAGTCTGTCATTGCTACTTCCACTATGGAGGTTGAATTTGTGGCATGCTTTGAAGCCATAGTTCAATCGTTGTGGCTGCACAATTTTATTGGTGGTTTAGGCATCATTGGTATTATTTCTAAACCGATGAGGATATATTGTGATAATGCGGCAGCTATATTCTTCTCTAAGAATGATAGATACTCCACGGGTGCCAAACATATGGATTTAAAGTATCTATCTGTTAAAGAAAATGTGCAAAATCAAAGAGTTAAAGTGCACATTGGTACCAATGATATGATTGCGGATCCGTTGACTAAAGGACTATCTCCTAAGACATTTATTGGCCATGTTAGTGAAATGGGAGTAGTCGCGAAGTCCTTTGTGTAATGGATGATTGGTCATACAGGTATGAATTTATGTTTAGCACATTTATGTTTATTTGAAACTCTAGATATTGATGGTTGTTTGGATTTTGCTCGCTTATCTATGAATCATATTTCAACTATGCATGTTTTATTATGATTATAGATATTTGGTCTTATTTTAAGACATTGTGGGATAAGATATTTCCGGTTTTTATCTTATCAAATTGTGACCGTTTGAATTGAGTTGACTCGTGATACATGGAAGGAATCAGGATGTTTGTCAGGCCCGTGACTGCCATGATTTAGTCAGTTTAGTTCTTACGAAGTTGTGACTTTTATATTACATTATTTAAGGGAGCTCAAATTTTGTTAGTATGTTGTATACTTGTCATATATGAATCAAGTGGGAAATTGTTAGAAATTTTGATTTCTAATATTGATTCATATAATTTAAGTAGTTGATAATTGTCATTGTTATACACACGATGATTAGTGTATTATCGAAGAGACAATTATCGGGTGTAAATCCCTCCATCCCATATTGTGTAAGTTTGAATGGTGTTATGTGAAGTTGGAAAAGTAGAGGGATTAATCATGAGTACTTATATCCATGTAGTGGGGAGTTGGTAGTTACCCGGGTTGTGGGTAATTACCTGAGTCACCATGGGTAGTTATCTATGTACTGGGAAGTTGGTAGTTACCCGAGATGTGAGTAGGTACCTAAGTTAATGGGTAGTGGGTAGTTGCTGCAATGTAGGCATCGACCTATATATCTCTACCTAATAAACAATTCCTCTACGATGGGACTCTCTCAATCTCTGTGTGGTTTGTGATTCCAAAAGAATAACACAAACTCTGTCGATTCAAGGTTCAATTCATTGAATTAAATAAGTCCTTATATCATCAAAGGGCGAATTAAAAAATATACAGTATTGGGCTAGGAGAACATCGATTTAAAAGAATTTCAGATATTCATCATGGATTCATCAAGTAAGTGTTTGTCATCCATTTTTAGTATGTATGTTGGTTGATTTAATTATCTCATTAAAATCTATTCGGTGATAATTGCTTCTGTATTTGAATTCAATTGTTGCGAACAGTCGGCAGCCACGAAAGACAAGAAGAAGTAAACAAAAGTGAGGGAAAAAATTGAAGAAAAGGGAGGAAGAAAGAGGGAAGAAAGAAAGAAAATGAAAGAGAAAGGGAAGTACTTATATCGATGGTTTTAAATTTTTAAATGCATCAGCGTATTTGTTTCACCTCACATATTATTTGCTTTAGTAGAAAAAATATGATTAGTAAAGACTTGTATTCTTATAGGAAAATTTTAAAAGATATTTTGTAACCTTGTGTTTAGTTTTCGAACATAATTTAGCTATCTCACAAACAACAAGAACCTTATCCCCATTCTATTGAACTTTTCATATATTTATATTATTCATACTCATGCATGCTAATCTTAAACATTAAAAACAAAATCAAAATTTTTGACTTAATCCTAAAGTAAGCTTTACCTAAAATCACTACCCCAATTCTCACATCATTTTTTCTAGGAAAAATAGCATAAACATAATGATCAAGTTTAAAATATTTGTAAATATAATATAATACAAAAAATTGCAAATATAACAAAATTTAAATTTTACTTTAGAAGTCTATGAGTGATAGACCATATTACTGATAGAAGTCTATCATCAATAGATTTTGCTATATTTACAGTTTTTTAAAAATGTTGCTATACACTTAATTATTATTCCTAAAAGTATTATCTAATGCAATTCTGTTTTTTTTTTTTTTTTAATTCACATGCTATTCATTTTTCATGCTTATTGGAAAGCAAGAATGTATATATATATAAAATGGAATTACAACTTAAAGAAGGGTTAACGAAATTGAGAAATAAAAGTGCATCAAACATTAAACTATATATGGAGCCAAAAAAAGTTGTTGTCCATAATATTTAGGGCGATAGGTACATATATATATATATAATGATGAAGTTAATTACAAGTACACATGGGTATATAAAGGGGCAGTAAACTAGCTATGTTCTACAAAAAGCTTGTCCAAGATTCAAGTATTTTAAGTTGAAGTGAAGGACGTAACATAGTTCCCTCAAAAGATCGTCACTATATCACTTTAATTAATTAATGTGTTCATGAATCTTGTCGTTCATGTGTTAATTAAGATGCTACTGCAATCTGAGTTCCAGCTTCCATTGTCGTCATGAAACTTACACGTCGCTTCTGCATTTTCAACCCATTCTTTTTTTAAATTTTTGTATAATACAATGAAAAAAAAATAGTATTTAAACATTTTATTAAAAAGATATTAGAAAAACTAAACACTAGTCCAACATGACAAATCCAAGTTCTAAGGAAAATTAAAATAGAAACAATCATAATAATTAAAATAATAAAATAAATATTATAAAAAAAGAATTAAATCCCACAAAATATAGAAAAATTATAATAAATACTAAACTGTTTACAAATATAGAATTTTTACGGTCTATTAGCGATAGAAGTTTATCACATTCTATCATTGTTAGATATCATTGTTAAATAGTAAAATTTTTCTATACTAGTATAAATAGTTTGACTCATTTTATTATATTTGAAAATAACCTCAAAATATATTCGTTTCACCATCCAAATGCTTTACCTAGTCATAAATATTTTAAAAAAGAACAAAAGAAAAAAAAAAACTAAAGAAAATAATAATTAAAGGTTAATTGTATTATCAACAATATGATGGAAGAAAATTCACTGAAAAAGATAGGATGAAAATGGCCACATTATGATAAGATCGAAGGGGCCAAATGGGTTTGGCAGACAAAGCAATAATAAAGCAAAAATTGACTAAATGATGAGAGTCAATTTTGTTGCCTCTATTTAAATATAGTTATCATTATTAACTATTAAGGGCGTATGGTTTAAAATTTTGAACAAGTAACACAAAGAATAGTTCTCTAACTATATCTCAAACAAATCTGAGCATAAATAAATTAATGAATAAGATATCTAGCTATAACTTTGATTAATTTACAACTTTATACCAAACTTTCATGGTTAATCGATTGATTAGATATAGATTTTTTTGGAAATTATTATAAATGAAAAAATTGTTAAAAATATATACAAATAATAGTAAAATATCACAATTTATTTGCGATTGACCGCGATAGACTACTATTTGCGTATATCTAGTTAGATATACACAGTTAATAGTCCATCGCGGTCTACCATATTCTATCGCAGTGAAATTTTGCTTTATTTGTAAATATTTTGGTTCAGTTTTCTATATTTGAAAACATACCTAGATTTTTTATATAATTGAATTTTTTTAGAAGAAAAGAGATTAGTTGATTTATTAGATATAGAATTGAATTTTTGGTCATATGAGCCCTTTAAAATTTCAATCTTGTGTATGTAGTAAGTCTATCAATATTAAAAAAAAAAAAAAATTGTTTAATAGGTCAATAAGCTATTAAACATAAAATAAAAGTTCAGAGACTTAGTGGCAAGAACTTATTAAAAACTTTTTAAAATTTATATATTAAAACTAGGAAATTCAACAATTATCTTTTGAGTTGATTTCAAATATAACAAGATGAATCGACTTATTTATAAATATAGTAACATGTCACTGTATAAACATTGATAGACATCTATCGGTGACAATGAGTCATTGATAGATGTCTATATATTTAAAAAATTTCTAACCATTTTGATATTTAAAGCAATTACCTTTATTAATTAATTTATTTATTTATTATTATTATTATTATTATTTAGGTTTAAAGTTTAATCCCCACTTACATAGTTGGTCATAACTCGTGAAAAAAAAAAAAAAAAAAAAAAAAACTATCCCACCAATATACGGTAAAAGATATGTAGAAAGAAAAGCTTGTATCAATGATTCGTGAGTAGAAAATTCTATATGAAAGAGATGGAAGTAATGATGGCTTCACCATAAGAAAATATTGTAATTAAATAGTGGGACAGTTAAACCGTATTAAAGGGTAGATTTGAAATTTTAGTATAGTAAATGTTTATTAGAAACTATGGATAAAAAATAATATTAGGAACTAATGAATGATTTTCTTTATTAAACCTATTTGACAAAAGTACCCTTTTAATTCCTTAAATTTTGGATATATTTTTTAGTAGATTTTCATGTTTAAAAATGTTATACTTTTGTTTCGGAAACAATTTCAAAGTTACATATTTACTTTTAAATTTTAAATTTTTTATTTATTTGATTTCTAGATTTCAATATTTTTATTTTAAAATTTCAATTTTATTTGAGTTATATTTTTATTTCTGAATTTTGATTTTCGTTTTCATTTGATCTACTTTTAAATTTTTCACTAATTGCCTTCCTCTTGATCTTTTAATACTTTCTATTAATTAATTTAAATAACTAGAAAGTAAACTTGTTAATTAATTTTAATATTGACAGAAAATTAATGAAAATTAATTGAATTTATAATTGATTTAATTATTTTAAATTAATTAAACAAAAAACAATAAGAGTTTTGTGAATTAAAAAAAATAATAATAAATCTTGAAACCTACCATTAAATAAAAACTCAACTCAAGATTCGAATAAATCAAAAAGAAAACTAAATTCAAAATTCAAGAGTAAAAAGTAGAAATTTTTGAAATAATATAATCCAATAACCAAATAAAAACCTTATTAATGACATGATATAATCGAAAACAACCCTACATATTTAGTAAATCATACTATTTTTTAAAAAATTTTGAAAAATAAAAATCATATGAAAATTCAATTTGAGTTAGAAAATTGTATGAAAAAGATGTAATCGAAGATGGCTACACTAAGAAAAGTTTGTGATTAATGGTAGAAGACAAAGCACTAATTAAAACAAAAATTGACAAATTCGCTAATGAGAGTCAACTTGGTGTCCTAATTCGTTTAATTATCATTATTGAAATCGCTATCATTCTGGTGGTAGATTTACGGATTTTATTTATTTTTTTTTTTTAAGAATATATTCGTCATCTAATTTGAAATTATTATAGGTTTTAAAATAATTGTGGGTAATTATATATCTTTAAAAATATAATAGGAATAAAATAATTGTTGGTAATTATATATCTTTAAAAATATAATAGGAACTAAATCAGGATTGCGTAAATTTCAGCTTTAGACTTACGTAAATGGTTACATAATTTTGGTAAATAAATATGTTTTGATATAATAACTAGAATATACCTAACTATTAAAAATTGTATTTTTCTTATAACTTATAATTGTTTAAATCATTGCTCATATGCTACTAAAAAAAAGATCGCCGCTCACAATATTATATTTTATTTTCTCAAGATTAATTATTAAGTTGGAAATAGCTTTAATGTGAAAAAATTAACATGATATGTTGTAAGAAAAAATTGCTGTATTTAACTTATTAAAAATTAGGAGAGATTTTGATTACGTGAGAAAGATATAGACATATAAAATAAATCTTAATTTTTGAAAGATAAAATTATAAATTAAAGATTTATTAAAAAAAAAAAAAAAAGGAAAAAGAAGTAATTTATCTCATTCAAAATCAAAAATTTAGTCGGATTTGATTTTACAAAAAGGCTAAAATTTTCCAAAACTACTTTTTAACCCTTTTAAAATTGACTTCAAATACACTTTAAAACTAGTTATTGATAATTTTATTGATTATAATTGCTAGAGTGAATATAATTCAACAATAACAAAAATTTGTATCACATGGTGAGTTAAGTTTCAATCTTCTTATTTAACAGCACCTTATTTTAAAACAAAAATAAAAGAAAAAGAAAAAAGAAAAAAGAAAATTCTAGGAAGCACAAATCAAACAAAAGTTGACTCATTGGATGGTGAGTGAGTCAACTTGGTGTCCTCTATTTTAATTTACATCTTTAATTTAATTAATATATAGTCACTAACTCTTTGTTTTTTAAAAGTGCAACTACTACTTGGAGAACCAAAAACCCAATTAAATATTGATCACATTTTTAAATCAATATCAATGAGTGTAGTTATCTTTATACATAATACATATGTTTGTTCATTTTAATCTTACGTGTTAAATTTTTAATTTTTAATAGAATTGGCACAACATGAGTCTTTTACCATCCATCTATTTTGAGTTTTGTAATATTTTGGTCTTCTTCTTCAACTATTTTTAAATATTTTACTTGAAGAGTAGATGAAAAAGCTAAAATATTTTAAAAATAATTATAAATAGAAAAAATATTAAACTATTTATAAATATAAAAGAAAAATTTACTATCTATTAGTAATAGACCGTAATAGATTTATCATTGAGCAATAGAAGTCTATCATGGTCAATCGCCTAGCGATAAAAGTTTATTGCGGTCTATTACCAATAAAAAGTGAAAATTTTCTATTTTTATAAATATTAATTTTGGCTTATTTTGCTATTTTTTTTAAACAAATATAATTGTAAAATGATTACACATAAAAAAAAAAAAAAAAATCTATTTGTCAAATATGTAATAAAGCTAGTAATTTAAGAAGTAATAATAATGTAATATTAACATATTTTATATATTTTTGGTTTGAATTTATTTTAGTTCTTTTAAATTCCATATGAACTTTGAAATACTCCATTAATTGTTCATTAATTATTTGATAAAAGCTTTAAATCCATTTTTAAATATATTATTAGATGACTTTCTAGCTTTATCTACTCTATAGGCATAATGGATAAGCCTCTATATTTTTAATTCTTTGTTTTTTAATTTTCAGAAATGTCATTAAAAAGTATAAATTTTGTCTAAATAGTAATTGGTATACACTTTTGTCTTTTGATCTCCATGTTCTCAAGGAAAAAAAAAATTATAAACAAATTTTGAAAATAACCAAACCAATTTTCTTATATATACAAATGATTTTTACCAATTTTTTAACTTAAAATTCATTACAAAATTAAACGTAGTATGAAACTGATCATAATATTTGAAAGTTTTAGACATCAAAATAGACTTAGAAATTTTTATGAATATTAATATTTAAAAGGAGTAAAATAAAAGGCACTCGCACCTCACGTGGCTTGATGCTATCCTTCTTCTCCTTCTCCCTGTGATCATTTCCACAAACATCTCCTCTTGTTTTGTACAATCCCATAATCCTTTCTGCAGCCTCTGCCTCATCTTTGCTCTCCTTCAACAGCCTTTCCACCTCGGCCTTTGGCAACCGTATCTTCACCCGTGTCGCTCCTGATCTCGATCCCGATCCCGATCCCGATCCCTCACTCTCTCCACCACCCTCCTCAGCCAACACACTCTTCGGTTTCATGATAGTCAGGTCCGAAGCAGACCGTCGTGCCAACATCAAGCTCTCTAGCCTATCCTTCGCGCTCATGTTGATCGCGGACCGTACTCGTCGTGGAGCCTATGTTAAAAAGAATAGTGCTAATATAACATTAAATTAAATTTACATGGTATTAAAGCAAAAGATAAGTAGTTTATGATGTCACTAACAACTATTTGTCAGTCTCGACGCTAATTATCAAGTTCGAAAAACGTAACCTATGAGCTTAAGTTGTTTAGTTTCACACCTGTTCTTTTGAAGCTTTAGGCAGCTCTACGAGGAAATAAAGTCTGTTCGTGCTGAGCTTTTGGTGTAGCTCCAATGGCTTTGCTCGAGCTCCGTAGTGCTTCACGGCCTCGGATTCGAGTAGAACAAAGCCGGGATAATCCTTGACAACGTCTCCGGCTTGAACCGGGGTGTTTAGTTTCATCGTCTCGCCGGAGATGTTCATCACCTTAACCGTTTTCTTGACTCCAAAGGTGTTTCCCATGGCGGCTAAAAGGGAAAGAGTTTTGAAAAAAAGAAGGAGAGAGGAAGATGGTGTGGTGGGTAGGCGTATTAAGAGAAAATCAATTGAAGTCTAAGGGTCTTATTATAGGAAAAAGATTTTGTTTGGTGGGTTAAAAAGTGTATTTATTTTTTATTTTATTGTTAATTTTGTTTATTTGGGTCAAACAAAGAAGGCAAGGTTTGAAAATTTGAATTAAAATCATGTTTGACAATGAAGAAAAGTACGTAAACTGTCCCTTTCGAACTAAGCATGGGTTAAAAAAAAAAAAAAAAAAAAAAAAATTCTTGACATTTCTTCTACGAAAAATGGTGAAAAAAGATGGATTGTTTGATTAGAGTAGGCTCAAAAAAATGGATACAATTCAGAAGGATTTGTCTAAGTACCACTCTTTTTATGTATGTTTAACACAATAGATGTATAACATGTATGTCCGTTTCTTTTTCTTTTTGTTCAAGTTAATTAGAGTACACTAAATTGTGTCTATAATATATATTTTCCTTTCATTTTTTTAATTTGTGTGTTACTATTCGGTTTTCAGTTTTGTGGACTAAATTTTTATCTCCCTGGATTAATTATCATTTGTATTAAGCTTCGTTTATTAGGATATATGTAGAGATGTTTTCAAAAATACAAAAACGATTGAACATAGTTACAAATATAGCAAAATTTTACTTTTTACCTGTGATAGACCAGATAAACATCTACCACTTTACCAAATAAACACGATATATTTGTAATAATTTTTCATATATATATATCAATATCATGTAGCTTTCTTGCTATTTCTTCAGCATTTTCCTTCTTTTAACTTTATTAAAAACACATTTGAATTGGGAAAATTATTTTAAATAACAAAACTGTTAAAAATATCTACAAATAATAGTAATAATATTATAATTTATCTATGGTAGACCACGATATATTTGTAAATATTTTGGTTCATTTTCCTATTTAAACAAATCCTTTGAATTTTTGTTCCTATTACATACATAAAGACGAGTATTTTATAACTATTTTTTTTTTTGTAAGTTTCCAAATGGTTACTTAGATTTTAATTGGAAATTACTTATTTTTTCGAAGGTAGAAAAAAAAAAGTGATTATACATAAGGTAGAAGACTAAAAAAGTATAAATAAATAAATAAATAAATAATCAAACGTATATATATTTATTTTCTCAACCTTTTAAGAAGTTTCACTCAACATCCAATCTGGTATAATTTTACATCTAATAAGAATTTTCTTTTAAAAGTTCAACCATTTCGAGGGTGGGAGTTTAAACCAATTTTTTTAGTTCAACAAAACAAGGTGGAGGACTCAAACCTCTAATCTATTGGTTGAAAATACATGTTTTATGTTTCTTGGTGTTAATAATTGTGCTCTTATTGACATATCTATTAATATATAGTTCATTCTCATTGATTAACTCCATCAATTTTATTTATGTAACATACAAACTACACCCTTGATGTAAACATTTGGAAGAGAGGCTTGGATCAGCTAAGATGGTAGCTCAATCCCAACAAAAATTTCACATTTCCTTTATCAAGGAAGCTCTCTATCGACTTGAAGCTAGAGACATTCCAAAGTGGAGCTCTAATATTTTTTCGGGGCTATGGCAATCAACCATTCCAAAGAAGTGCAAGCTTTTCCTTTGGACCATCTACACAAAATTAAGTCTTAACACGATGGAGGTGTTTCATAAGAGATTACCAAATATCTCTCCAGATCCAAATTGGTGCACCATTTTTAAAGAAAATGGTGAAAAATAAGGATCAATTATTCATCCATGTAGAGTGGCAAACACTTTATAATAAAATAGGCTACACAATCTGCTAAGAAACTCAATCAGTTCTTATACAAATCTCCTTTCTCTCTACATAAACCTTTGCGGTTCAAGATTAAACTCTAGAAGGAATAATATCATCTTTAACTCTGTTGGTGCTGTTTGTTGGACTATTTGGTTCGAAAGGAATAATCGCACTTTCAACGATATTTACAGCAGTGAAATGAAACTTTGAAAAAACATTTGCTCACTGCTAGTTGTTGAACTTATCATTCAAAGTTGTTTAAGACCACAACCTTTCATCCATATCATTTAATTTAGTTGCCTTTATGTAATTTTCTGCTTTGCTTTTCTAGGATTCTCTCGAACTTTGGTCATTTAGTCTTGTATATTCTTTGTACTGTTTGAATAATTAATGAAATGGATAGTGAGATATGATGAGGATGCTTGAATGTGTTAACCTAGTGGAGATATTTGGGTACACCTACTTATCCATATTATTTTTTTAAAAAAATAAAATAAAGAAAAACATACAAACTACATCCATTAAAAATATTTTTGCCATGCCACCACAAGTTTTCTTAAAAGTAGATTTTAAAATGATGTTTTTATGCAAAGAAAAACCAAAGTCCAAATGCAAACAAAAAAAAACCAAGTCCAAGATCAATATTTTTGAAGAGAAATGGAGATTTTAAAATGATGTTTTAATGAATTTTCCAAGCTTAGAAATTTGAAGAGAAGAAGAGAAGAAAGGTAAGGCCCGTGATGTATGGTGTAAGGCTTTGATTTGATTTGATACGATATTATTTTTTGTATTTATATATATAATTATATAGTTTTAGTTTATTAATTAGGAGGTTTTTGTTTAATACAAAATGGGGATAGGTGAACGGCGTTAATCACGGGCATGGATTCAAGGATTGTTTTCTTCCAACTCTACATATCCCCTTCTCTAACCTTTTCACTTATTTCCAACATCCCTAACCTTTTGATGTTGACTCCACCATAGTTTAAATTTGTAATAATTGATATTCACTCATTTTTTTTTTTGTCTATATTTATTTATTTCTATTACATTAGGGGATGGAAAATTCGATTGTGGTCGCCAACATATCTCCGATGCTCATATTTATTATACTAAAAAAATTGATTAAATGATAATTTTAGTCTCTTAACTTTTAGGACGATTTTTAAATGTAGGAAAATGAACCAAAATATTTACGAATTGAAGGAGTTAAGAACATGTGTCATGATAGATACAAATAACTGTATATTGAATCTATCGCAGATAAGATGTGATATTTTTCTATTATTTATAAATATTTTTAATAATTTTGTTATTTAAATTAATTTCTCTAACATTTTTAAGTTTGTGTTTCATAGATTTTTAATTTTGAAAAATACTTAATAGTTTATCACTGAATTTTCAACCCTGAAGTTGAAGGAGTGGCTAGTGAGTATTTTCAACCGTTTTTTAAGACACGTGGGTTTCTTAGATTTAAAAAAATTGGTAGAATTATATGTTTAATATGTCTATGAATGATGGAATAGTCCACTATACAAAACAAAATTAAAAGCTTTTTCAGAACATACTAGAAAGAAACTTAAAAATTCAGTAAATGATCTTGTAATTTATCCTTTAATTTAAAAAAGAAAAAAAATTAAATCACAACTTTAGTTCAACTTTCAAGATTTGCGGGAAAAAAAAAATCTAAACTTTAATAATAGTCTAATACGTTTCCAAACTTTTAATTTTGTGTTTAATAAATATCTAAATTTTAAAATATTTAATAAATATTTGAACTTCTTATAATTTTGTACCAAATAAGTTACTGACATATTCAAAAATGTTAAAGAGTAACTAATTTATTAGATTTAGTTTTGAATTTTATATATCAAAAGAGCTTAAGTAATTTTTATGAAAAGTAAATCAGGTGAATTTTTAAAAATATATCAAATAAGTCAAAGACATATTAGACATAAAATTGAAAACTTAAGATTTATTTGACCCAAAATTAAAAGTTTACCGAGCTAATAGACACTTTTTAAAATTCAGAACTCTAGTAAATATAAAATTGAAAAATTTGTTTTAACATATTAAACACTAATTTTTAAAGTATAAAGATTAAATAGAGACAAACCTAACAATATTAAACTAATTTAATCATATATAAACTTGAAATTTTGTGTAAGCTTTTAAAACTTTTCCTCTAATTTATCTCTTCCTCCTTAAATAGTCTTGGTTGTGAGTCACTAAGTTAAATGGTAATTGTTTTTGAGATAAAAGTTAAGTGGTAATCTTTTTTTAAGAAGAAAGTCAAGTGGTAATTAGACATTAATATTTCTTTTATACATGATATATTTTAATATTCATCATTTTCTCGTTTGAATGTTTAATTTTAAAAGAAAAACATGTTTGTTGTTGGATGTTGAATGGTTGCTTTATTTTCAAAATATGATAATTGTGAATATTCGCCGTTATCTCTGAATAAAAATAAAAACAAATATGTTTGATGTTTGATCATGGCTTTATTTTTATCTTAAAAATAATACCTTTATAATTTGGATTCTTTTTAAATATAGCAAAAATAACTAAAATATTTATAACTATAACATAATTTTATTGTCTATTTACGACAGATGTGACAGATCGCCATAAACTACTATATGTGTCACGATAGATACAGATAGTAGTCTATTTCGATCTATCGCAGTTTATCACCGATAGATTGTATATTTCCTATTAATTACAAATATTTTCAACAGTTTTATTATTTAAGATAATTTACTGTAAAGTATTTTTTATTATAATTCTTACTGAAAAATGTGCAATTATATGAAGACAATCTATAATTTTGAATATTGCCTCAAACCCAAAATAGAAAGAAATAAATTGAATTTTTTTTAATGTATAAAGGCAATTTTTTTGGAAAATTATTTACTGAGGTAGGAAATATGTGAGTAACAATTTTGTTAAATAGATCGGATCTAAATTTAGATGATTTGTAAATTTAAATTTATCGAAAACTACAAGAACTAAATTAACTTTCAAACGAAATACCAAATGAAGTTTAAATTAAACCTAAATTATAGAGATTATTTTAAACTCTTAAAACTATATATACCAAATTAATTTATATTCAAATATAGAAATTAAATTTATAATTTAACCTTACATTTTTATTAAAAAATGGTTGCTTTTAAATAAAAAAAATAAATTAAAATATTTACAAATATAACAAAATTTTATGTCATGATAAACAAGAATAGTAGTCTATCATTGTTTATCACAATCTATTTATAATAGACTGAGATATTTTAGCATTATTTATAAATATTTTAAGATGTCTTGTGATTTGTAATAGTTTTCCCTACAAAAGGGCAAGAAACAGTTACAAAATAACTTTTTTATGCATTTATTGATTTGTTCTTTTTTTCAAAGAGAAGACAATGGACGAGGATTTTAAGGACCCTGAAAAGCGGCATTTTTGTTCCAACTAACAAAACATTTCTACACATTTTTAGTGATTAGATTTGAGATTTCGCCTTAAAATTACAATTAATGGGTGGTTTAATATCCTGCTCCAACAAGTTCTACTTGGAATAAGTTAAAAGGTTTGTTTGAGATTGCCGGAACTTTTAAAATAATTGTTTACAATAGTGTTCCTAAAAAAATCATATATGATATGAAGTAAATTAGTGTTATATATTTTTATAAATGTTTTTAAGAACCAAGTTAAAATTTAAAAAAAAAAAAAGCATTTTTAAAAATTTGTTTTTTTCTTGTTTTTGAAATTTGACTAAGAATTCAACCCTTTAACTTAAGAAAGATGCAAATCATTATAAGTAAGTTGGAGCAAATAGATTTTATTTTTAAAATAACCACTAGAAGAAAACTGAGATTTAATGACATTTAAAAACTGTCGTATTTAAAATTTATGACAGTTATTTTCAGTTATTGTATTGCTTGTAAAGGTAGAAGCTTCGATAACATCGGTTGAAAATGTCATAATTGGTCTTCTTATGACAATAATTAATTGTCAACAATGAACAATTACTGACAATCATAATTTGTCATTTTCAAGCATACTATGAATTTTTATCTTTGTCATCAATTGACTCAAGATTGAGTATTTTCTATATTGTTATGGATACTGACGACAATTATTAAATGTTAAAAAAGAAAATATAGTGTCATTTTCTATTGTCAATAATATCTGAACCATGATATTTTTTTGTCAAGAACATATGAACCATGACAAATGTTTTTTTTTTTTTGTTAACAAACGTTCTATCATGACACGGTTTTTTTTTTGTCACCGAATTTCATATTACGACAGTTCTATATTGTGAGTAAAAAAAAACATTTTTTTGATATTTGTTATTTTTTTCAATCCCGTCATTATACATGATTTCCATAATCAAGTAATCCTAATTAAACCCAAAAAGAAGAACACAACTATAAAATACCTTAATATAAGTATCATAAAGTTGATAATACTTTTACAAAAAAGATCGGCTAATTACAATTGGTGAAGGTTTTACAAGAAACTATAGCTATTTAGGTACAATAAGGACATGACACCCAAAGTTTTGTCACTAACCCTACAAAAAATCTAATAAACATATCAATTGCTCCATCGCTTCACTACTCCAATGCATTCTTGCAAAACCTAGTAAGAAAAAAAAAAATCATTTTAGAGTTCAACTCTACACATCAATATTGACAATGATAATAATGAAAGAAGGTTTTACCTTTCCAATGTCAACAACTTATCCACCTCAATCTATATTGCCCAAAATATTGATGTCGTAACCCACACCTACAAGTATGAACACTCATAACCACAATAAAAGTTTCTCAAAAGTGTTAAGTGACACTTTCACTCTCAAATAAACTAAAAGGTGTCTGTGTCTCCCTTTCGCCCTCAAAACCAACTAAAATGCTCTTAAAAGGTGGCTAAGTCATATTTTGTTTATGGAAACTATGTAAAATGCTCTTAAGATATATCTAAGTGACATTTTCAATCTCGAAACAAACTAAAAAGTGTTTAAGACCTCACTTCAACACCCAAGAAGCACCATAAACAATAACTTATCAACCCAAGCAACCAAGGTTGTCTAAAGGAGAGCAAAAGACTAATAACAACTTCTTAATGACATACCAACATGATTTATCAAACACACAATCAATTAAACAATCTATCAATACAATTAATATATGACTACCATAACTATAGGATAGTCATACTTCAACACTTAATTTAATCCACCAACACTTTAAAACTCGAGTTTCAGAAAGAACATCTTATAAATATTACCTTTCACTCTATGAAATTTTGTACCGAAGACCATCGAGACATAAAATCTTAATAAAAAAAATGCAACACGTAAGCACATGAGAATAAAGATTTGAATTAGGGGGACTTAAAAATTCAACTACTTGGGCTATTTATGTTATATACCAAAGAAAACGAATAAGCTCAAAGCTTGTAAACTTATAAAAACTTAAGAAAATAAACTAAAAATGGTAACATAAATTCAATTCAAATTTATCCAAGTAGAATCTACAGCTATTTAGGTACAATAGTACATTGCACCCAATGTTTTGCTATTAACTCAACAAAAAATCTTATGAAGATATCAATTACTCCATGGCTTCACTACTCCAATGCATTCTTGCAAAACCTAGTAAAAAAACAGAAAAATCATTTTAGAGTTCAACTCTACACATCAATATTGACAATGATAATAATGAAAGAAGGTTTTACCTTTCCAATGTCAATAACTTATCCAACTCAATCAATATTGCCCAAAATATTGATGTCATAACCTACACCCACAAGTATTGTCACACCCCACACCGAACTATCCTCCCGTAGCCCGAGACGGAGTGTGAGGACAACAGTTATTGACTACCCTGTCACATAACCCACTGTCAACTTCATCTTATTTTCTTTTAAATCCTTCTTAGGACGGTAATACCATTAACACGCTCTTGAAAAACCTCGACTTCGATCGGCAATGGGAACTGTCATGCTACCTGAAAATGAAAAACATATAAAAGAATGAGCTAACAGCTCAATGAGTAACAGTTCTTATAAATAACTTATTTTAACTGTGAAACTAGTCAATCTAAATAATATCAATTCTAAACATGTTAATTTATACTCAAACACCATTATTAAGTCTTGCATGCTTATTTCTGGGAAATACTCAAAGATCTTATTCATTTCAAATCATTTTCCTTTGTTGAGGCGGAGCATTGCTTCTACGCTTTTCAACGTCAAATTCATTCCTTATCCTTTCCTTAGTTGAGGCGCTAACGCTACTCAACGTCGATTATCCTTAGCTGTGTGGAGTAATCTCAACACATCAGCGTCGTATATATATATTCTTCTATGTGCACATAGATATTATAACTCGGGCTGCCCATATGCCTTCCCTTTCTCCTTGAGCATTGGGTCCCATTTCTATTTTCCGGCTACCCATTTGCCTTCCTCTAGTCCTTGAGCTTTAGGGTGCCATGTCTAGGAATTTATAAAATACACTATGTTCTAGAAACATCATCTATGATTAGCAATATGCTTTCCAATGAAAATCTTGTATTATCAACAACATGCGTCTTACTAAACTCATTTCTAATACTCAGCATACTCATGAGCTTTCTATATATAACGCATGTTCTCAGCTTGCTCATGTGCTTTTATATATATAAACGCATGCTCTCATTTCTATAACCAACATATTCATGTGCTCTATATATATATATAAACGCATGCATTAATTCATTAGAAACCCATAAAATCATATTCATTAAGAACTCATTTATATTTTGAAAAATGCAGGTGTTACTCACCTGTACTTGCCAAAGAATAATTCCTCTCCCCGAGCTTCTTGGATGCAGCGTTCTAATCTAAAAAACGCAAGGCTTCATATTCCTCTGTCAGCTCGGTTGGACGCAACCCTGCCCTTCAACGTAAGGTTGGCAACTACCGCAAAGTGCAGTCTCTCTTCTTACTTCTCTTTTGGGATGCGTCGACCTCTCTTGGATGCAAGGTCCAACTTGTACGCATCACCTATCTTTGGACGTGGCGTTCACCTTGAACGTAGTGTTTGTCTTTACGCAAGGCCGATCCCCTTTCGACGCAAGACAACTTCTTTTACATAAAATAGCTAAGTTGTCAATAATACCTTCTCTCTTGGCCGCAGACTCCTACTACGGACGCAAGGATTTCTCCTTTCTACCTTATTTCTTCCCTTTCTCTCTAGAATTCTTCTTTCAGAGTCATCAGTCGCTCTTTTTCCCTCAAAGTTCTATTTATAGGGAGCTTGTCATCCAACTTCTCCTCTTCTTTTGTCACTTGTTTGTCACATGTCACGATGCATGCTTAATTAACCATGCATTTATCCAAGCGTCACCTTGCATGAAGCTCTTAACATGAATTCTAACACCTCCTACCTTTAAGGTGTCAAGTCTATATGAAGCCACCTAACCTTTATAAGCTTATCTTATGCGTCCAACATTTTCCAATAAACAACTATTCATTCATCACAATGCCCCCATGCGTTCATTGAGTTTCCTTTAAGGTTTGAGCTTCATTATTTACTTCCCTGTCTCTCACCCATACTTCCTTTGAACTCGTTTTTCACCGCATACTACTAGGCGTCACTGTCCCAAACGCACAGTACTATGCGTTTGTGCCTGACTGCATAATACTATCCGTTAACCTGAACTGCGCACTATCATGCGTCCACGACCTTCCTCTTATCCTTGAAGATTTCTTAATTATCCCTCTATGCGTTCTTGTGCTTGTATTCCAAGGTTATTCATTTAACTTTTTTTTCCTTGCACTAAAACATTTTTCTGATAATAAAGTAGTATGCATCCACCTCTTGCTCGAATCTTTGAGCTTGTAATCTCATCCTTCCACTTAATCCAACACCCAAGAACATCCCTTGCTAATAGTCTATGCATTACTCATTTTGCTATAGTATTCTACCTTTCCGAGACTTAGATCTCGTTTAGCATTCCACGACATAACTTTATTCCTTTCTTGATTATGCGTTTCACTTCTTTCCCTTCTCGGTTTACTTCCATGCGTCTATCCATACCATCGTTACCTTGGTCCTGACCATGCGTCCAACATGGTCTTTTACTTCTTTTCTTCATAGACTCTTCAACGCATCAGTTTCTTAAAAGTAGGGTGTGACAAGTATGAACACCCATAATCAAATTGGGTAATAACCTATTAACAATATTAATCTTATGGAAGTTTGTCTACTTAAATCCAAAATGTACGAGTAGTCCATTTCAAATCGTAATATACTCTGGAGGGAAACAAACACGACAATGCTAACAAGATTCAACAAAATCGTAGTAAACACATAATATTGAACAACAAATAGTATGGTGTTTCAAGGAACAAAAACAGGAAAGTTAAAAACTTTATTACAAACCATGAAACTTCATTTCTTTTCCTTTTTTTCTTTGGGGGGAGGGAGGGGGTTGTAAACACAATTAATCCTATTCTAACACAAAATTGGTACAAACATAAATAAGAACATTTTTGTATAAGAATAAAATTGATAATGTTTTTAAAAAGAAACTAAATATATACAAGGAAACTACCGAATGTCTCCCAAGGGACCAATGCAAGCAAACTAATAATCGAACTTGGTAAAAATTTTACAAAGAAACTGAACAAGGCATTCAAAAGTAAATATGAATTAGATTTTGTCCATACTAAAAACAACTAGAGATTCATAGGTTTTTAACCAACCAAGATCAAGAAATAGTTCTACATTTAGAGAATTCAAGTTTCAAACATAAAATCACGAAAGTAAGAACAAGATTAAGAAATGATCAAATTTCAACAAAACCAAATATTGAATCAAATATACCATTGACACGTAAATTGCTCTTAAAATGTATTTAACTGACACTTCCAATCTTGAAATAAACTAAAAAGTGCTTAAGGCCTCACTTTGAAACCCAAGTAAAAAGAATTATGAAATACAAACAACTTAACTACACCTAAAAGAACAAACTCAACAAGTTCATGTTTTAAACAAGCAAGAAGCACCATAAACAACTAAACAATTTATCAATACAACTAATATGTGACTACCATAACTGTAGGATAGTCCTAATTGTCGGTCAGTGTCACGGTGTCATTCAATAGCACGCAATGCCAACTTTTCATATCAGTCAGTGCCGCAGCGCCATTGACCAGCGTCGCGGCACCATCTTTCCTAATTTGAAGATTTGGTATTTTTGGAAAGATTTTTTGGGTGGCCAACTCTATAAATAAGAGGGTTTCCAGTAACCCTAATCACCAATCTACTCACCAAGAGACACAAGAAGAAGAGAATTGAGTGAAAGTTCATTAGAGAGTTCAAAAAGTGAGTTAGGTGCAAGGAAGAGAGAAAATAGTTCGAGAGAGAGTCGTAGTGTCGTTCGAGTTTCGACGTGAAGGCCAAGGAGATTGTGACAGTGCTTCCTCAATCAAGAGTCTCTTTTCAGTAGAGTTTCCTTTTATTTACACTTTTTCTTTGTTTATATTGTTTGAACATGTTGGTTTAAGCTATGAGTGGCTAAACTCTTTAGTTTTAGGGTTTTGATGATTTGCTTATAAAGTTATGTTGATATTGTAGACTCTTCATGGTTTTGTTGTAATGATTATGCTTTTCTTTGTTATTGTGCTTACATTCTTGTTGATTGACCATGTTTGAATGTTAGGTTAGATGTATGATTGAAAGATTGTATGTTTAACTGATCTATAACAAAGAATTGTTGTTAATCTCTCTAAAATAGTTAGGTTAATAATGACAGTTGCTAAAAACTACTCTTAATGCCATGTAATTTGTATTGGTTTCAAGAAATTAGTAATCAATTGAGTTGCATGAGAAAATGTTGTTTTTGAGAGAAAATAACTTGGATTTATGTTTCTAGACTTAAGCATAAGAATTGCAATAAAATCCATCAACTCTAGAATATTGCATGATGAAGTAAACAAGGATTCATTACCCTAGAACTCTCTTTGACTCTTACGTTTCTTATTTTATTGCTTTCCTTATTTAGTTTTATTTCCAAAATCACAACTTCAATTCCAATCGTCAAATAAAATTGATTTGATTCTATAATAGCTAAGTAACTTTAACCTTCACAATTGGATCCCCAGTGGAACGATATTCGGACTTTACGGTCTTATATTATAACTTGACCCCTACACTTGCGATTAACACTTAAAGTGCGCATCAATCACTTAGGGCTTTCCACAAAGGCCGAGAAGCTGCCATTCAGAGATATTTTCAGAGCCTAATGAAGGGGTAGATGAAAGTTGGATCAAGAAGGAGACATTGATGCACTATCGACAACAGATTGATCGACGACTAATTCTTTCCTCTTTAATCTCCTTTATATCTATGTACAACATGTTTAGGGTTTACCTTCTGAACATGAGTGACTAAACTAGTTTGTAGTTCTAGGGTTTGATTGATTTCAATATTGTTTATGGATGGTTCTCAATTATTTTGTTTAAAAGAATGCATTGGCTTTCTTTCATCTTTGTGCTTTCCCAATTGAATGCTTGTTCACCATTTGATTGTATTAGGGTTCTTAATTCCACTTGAGAGAGAGATTTATTAACAGGAACTAGCATGATAAACTAGTGTTGGATTATGCATGTAAATGATAGAAAAACATTACAGGATAATAACGAAGAGGCTTAATGCTATGTTTACTAGTTTCAATTGCATGAAAATAGAATTGGCTTTTAGACATAAGAAGGGTGGAGCTCGTAAGAAGAAACTCGGATCATAGATCTTCAAGGCCTAAGTTAATACGTTGTTTTAATTGAAAAAATATATTGAGTCCATAACAACATTGAATGAAAACAACAACCTAGGACATCTTAGTCAAGTGGGTCTCTAGTTGAACATTTATTTGATTTCTTTTAATTTTATTTACTGTTCACAAATCACCCTGTTAGAACCCCTAAATAAAGTTAAGAGAATTGCCTAATAGTTAGTTGAGTTGAATAAATAATTCCTTGAAGATGATACCCAATCATTGAAATTATTTTTATTACTTTGATAGCGTGCACTTGCATGTTATCACTTCTCAAGACGTGATATATATATATATATATATATATATATATATATATATATATTCATCTCAAATTCCCCTTTTCCTTTTCCAAATAAAATCTTAATACTTTCTCAAATCCCCAAAATAGTTTCCAACAATCACAAATATCTTATCCTAATCTTAAATTGAATCTTATTAATTAATTACAAATAATACGTATAATAAATAATTAATCTTATTAATTAATTAAAAATTTAATTAAATATCACATATTTAATTAAATATGCATTTAAATCTTATTCAAACGTATAACTCTCTCATAACTGTCATTTTTAATATGAATCTTAGTCATATTATTTTTAACCAATAGTTTTATATGAATATCATTCATATAACTAATATTTGAATTTTATGCAAATATTTAACTCTCATATAATAAAATATAAAATTTGAATATTATTGAAAATTAACTTTATATTGTAATGTATGCATTATATTAATTTCATCTCATACAATTAATTTTCTGATTTAATTTGAACAATTTAAATTAATCCAAAATTAATTTATTCTTATTTAATCCTTAGTGAGCTAGCAAGGGGACCTAATGAACTACAGATTAGAAACTCTTTAATTAAATTAATCAATATTCATTAACCGCACGTTACTCCATTAAAGATACACAGTTGCACTTTTCGCACTGTAGATATATTTCCATGTCCACGGATATAACCAATCAACAGTAAGTCAACCATTTGCGAATCACCCGTAACTACATCTTGGTCAAATTACCGCTTTACCCCTATAGTTACATCTAACTCCTTAAGCATCACTGATCCCTCTAATGTAGGGTTGGCAAAACAACCCGTGGGGCCCCGACCCGAATCCCCGATTTGACTAGGGATGGGGATCAAACTAGGGACATTCTCTGAGTACCCGTCCGGGGACGGGGTGGAGATGGGGAGGGTATCCCCACCCCAGCCCCAACCCTGACCCTGCCCTGATTTATCCTTGACCACTTGTTTATATATAAATATAATATATATATATATATAATATGTCTCGCTCTCGCTCTCGCTTTTTCTCACTCTCTCTCGCTCTCGCTCTCGCTCTCGCTCTCTCTCGCCCAAAGGCAAACAATTAACAATTTGTTTAAAAAATAAAATAAAAGATGAAATTACTAGTTACTACCCACACCAAACCCTAATTACATACACCTCATTTTTGAAAATCTATGTTTTTTTCTTAAGCTGCAGCAGCCGACACTTACCCCATCCCACACCCCATCCGCGAGTTGTTGTCGTTTTGTCGTTGAGGACTTGAGGTGTTGCACTAAACTCTTAAGATCTCTCTCACAATCTTGCTTTCTTTCAGTCTCGCTCTCTCTCACATTCTCACTCGCTCTCGCTCTCCCTGTCTCGCTCGCTCTCGCTTTATTTCGGAGAATGGGTCCCTACGGGGACCCGTTTCCTCGATAGGAAATCCCTGCCCCCATCCCCACCTACAAATGGCGGGGACAAGGGCGAGGATGTGGGTAAATTCCCCCAGGGGGTTGGGGACGGGTTACCCCCATCCAACCCCCGTTACCAACCCTACTCTAATGAACAAATAGTTTATAGTCCAACTATAAACTATTCCCTCTCGGGTGGGTGAAAGGGTGAGCCTCATTATTCAAGACCTGGAATCAGCTCTTAAAGAAGTAGTTCATCTACTTACCTTAAAGACGGGAATGAGTGAATTTCATCTTGTGAAGTTACGTTCCTAACTCGATACTTGGACAAATGATACCCAAAATGGTAGGCTTATTGAGTCGACGAAACTGGTCACTCTCACCTATAAAAATCAAAGGATTGTCCTTATAGACAGAAGTTTATAACTCACTCAGGATTAAGGTCGAGTCACCTATGGTCATCCTAAGAAATGTTAATCTCTTCAAATTAACGGTGTTATATAGAAAGACTAAACATTTCGCGATCCAGTCTTACACAAAACTCTTTGTATAGGATACCCCCACTCACATATCTCCACATGTACGATTAGGATCATATCGTTTCTAACACTTTACAAATCTTGTAACAATTACAAAATGGGTTGTATCCGTAGTGTTACCAAGATAAGGCACTCAATCTTATCCATATACTACAGACCATTTAGGTTATTACTTAAACATAATCCACCTGTATGTCAACCACATACATGTTTAAGTTACATAAAATATCCTTGGATTCTAGTTTATTGGATTGAGTTAATGTAATTTAAAATGTTGAATAAAATAACTCTTTAGTTTATTAAATAAATAATTTGTATTTAGAACTTACAAATTACGAGATCCAAGAGATTTAGGACACCAGTCTCAAGTCCCAACATTAGCCAAATCCTTAAGCAAGGTGTGGGCGGCTTGGACAATCTTAGAGAAGATAGAACCTCTTGCGGTGACATCTAAGATTGATTTGGTAGGGCTAGTCAATCCATCGTAGAATAATTGAATTTGCAACCAATCCAGATAACCGTGTTGAGGACACTGTCTCAAGAGGTCCTTGTACCTCTCCTAAGCCTTATACAATTGATGATTTTCATGTTGGCAGAATGTGCCAATCTCTGTTCTCAACATCATGGTCTTGGCTAGTGGGAGGTATTTGTTCAAGAACGCTTGTGCCAACTCATCCCACGTTGTTATGCTCTCGGCAGGATCATCTCTAACCAATCTTTGGCTCAGTCATGTAAAGAGAAAGGAAATAATCTTAGTTTAATTGCATCATTAGTAACCTCATTCATCTTTATTGTCTCACATATTTGAATGAAAGATCGGAGATGCTTGTGAGGGTCATCAATGGAACATCAGTGGGACATCCTTGACGAAAAAGTACTTTTTCCGTCATCTCACCGATTGGATTATTTTAAGCTCTTAGATTTCTTCTAAATGTTCTGTCAATCTCGGGATCAAAAGGAAGAAGATTAGTATCCCCATGTGGCATAAATAAAAAACTATCTAACCAATCTTTGGCTCGGTCCTGTAAAGAAGATTAGAACCGCAAGTTCACACATCAAGTGATAGTATAAAATGGTTAAGACCGAGTATCGTTCCACTGAGGATCCAAATTAAGGTTTATTTACCTAGCTATGTTAGAATATATCAAATCAATTTTATTCAAGGAATCAAAATCGAGTTTTTATAATGTAAATCGTAAAAACAATAAAGAAAGAAAAGTAAAGTTGAAAAATCAAGAGTCAAAGAGTGTTCTAGGTTATTGATTCACTATTTACTCCACTATGCAATGATTTAGAGTTTCATGGAATTAATTGCAAATTATATGCCTAAGTCTAGAAACTTAAATCCAATTTTTTCTATAAAAAACAATCTTTTCTCATGGAATTTAAATGATTAATAATTTCTTGAAATCAAATTAAATCACATAGCATTAAGTGTAGTCTTTAGCAACTTTCTTTATTAACCTAACTATTTCCATGAGGGATTAATAACGATTCAATGTTATAAATCTAGTTAAACATGCAATCCGTCAAATTGAATAACTTACCTAACATGTATGGAAGGCCAATCAATAAGAATTAAGAATAATAATATTGAAAACACATTATTTACAATAATCCACGAAAATGTCTAAAATAACATTAGCATAACTTCATAAATAAATCCTCAATACTCTAAAACTAAAGAGTTTAGCCACTCATAGCTTTAGAAAACATACTTTCATACAAATTCTTAATATAAAAAGAGTAAAAGAATGAAGGATTAAAGAAACCTCTACTGTTTTGATGAATGGAACCGATAAGACTCCTTTGATCAACCCCTCGGGAACTTGAACGACCTCCAAACGTTCTCACACTTTTTTCTCTCTTCTTGATAGCAAACTCACACTTTGACGCTATGAAATTTGGTGATTAGGACTGCAGATCACCCCTAAATATATGGAAATTCGAAAACTTGGTTAGCAAAAACTTTCCTAAATTACAGAATTTTTTATTTTTGGAAAGTTGGCATCGCGACACTGACCATCATCTTTTCCTACCCCCAAATGTCGTGTCGTAGCACCACTCAAGCATTGCGGTGCTCCTTGCCTAGTGCTGAAATGCTTCATATAGTGTTGTAATGCTCTTCAAGTGCCAAAATAGGTGTTATCGGTCCTCAACGTGGAGGCAGCACCACCCTAGCACTGCGATGCTACCCTACATTAGGGTTTTTGCTCTATTTTGTCTGGTTTTGCCTCGATTTGGTTCTTTTGACCCTAAAAACTTATTTCTTTATAGTTACCTAAAAACCACGAGAACTCACAAACAAAAGTTCATAAATCGATTAGGATTAAAATCGAGTCATACAAGATCATCTTATGAAATATTAATCTCATCCACTAACGAATTTACTAAGAGAGATTAATTACTTTGCGGTCTGATCTTATACAAGCTCTTTGTACAGGATAACCCCACTCACATGTCTCCACATGAATAATTTGGATCAAACCATTCGTAATTATTACAAAGTGGGTCGTATCCATAGTGTCACAGAATAAGACACCCAACTTTATCCATATACAATAGACCCTTTAGGTTATTTCTTGAACATGATTAACTTGTATGTCAACTACATATTGTTCAAGACTACATATAATAACCTTTGGATTTTTATTGTAGATGGATAAATTAAGAGTGCATATTTAATAATAACTAATTAACTACAAGGCTTTAGGGCATAAAATTTTAACAACCTTTGTATGACTTAATGAAGTACTTAAAGAAATCAACACCCTTGAACATCTTTGTCTTTTGAATTTCAAAACTTGTCTGTACTTTGTTTTTCTTATTGACAAAAGCAAAATCATCATCATAGTTCGAATCCTTAGAAAATCAATGCAATTTAGACATTTGACCTCTAGAGGACAATACTTAGTATCTTGACTTTTGTACTATACTATATCTTGATACGTACACTTGCATAACACTAATTAATTTGTTAAATGACCAAAATAATAAAAACATTAAACATGCAATTTAAGACAATTGCAGTATGGAAGAATCCTTACTAAAATTAAATCAATAAATCCAAAACATTAATCCATGAAATTAGAATTCCATTAACTCAAAATCACCATTAAAAACTAGAACTCGAATAAAAATATCCTAATATAATCTACAAAGAAATGGGGAAAAAAAAAAAAAAAGGAACTCCTGACGCGTGTAACTTTCGTTCCCATTGCAAGCTCAAGATCTCAAGCCTTATGTTTGTTTTTACTCTGAAGAATGTCACTCAACAACTGCTTCAATGTGTAGAAAGTACTGAGGGAATTTTCTCTTTAATTGGCCTCCACATAGAATGATGTGAATGGTTGTATTTATAGGGGAGGAAATATCCTAGTTCAAATCTATTTAGGTTCCTTGAAACACTTGAAAAATCTAAATTACATTTAAATTAACTTTCCTATTTGAAATCCCTCATCTAACCTAAGCACATTTTCTTCCTCCATCTCACAATCCTATTTTTGGGTTGACTCTAACTCTCACAACTCATCCTCATAATTACAATATAGAATACTAGACTTCCCTATCTCAGTGGCATAAAAAATATTCTCCTCATGCAAGGTTTTAACTGTGTCAACTATCAAACAAGCTTATAAACACTTCTTTCACATCCAAGTCTTTTTGCCTTTTTATCTACTTTCTAAAAATATTTTCAAAACTAAGGCAATTTCTGAAAATTAAAAAAAAAAAAGGTTTTAAAAGCCTCTTATAGTATTTGAAATTTGCCTAAACATTCAAATAATACTTTAAGAAAAATGAAAATCGTTATAAAAATATTACGAGGAAACCAACACAATTTTCAAAAACCAAATAACAGCTATGATAGCTCCCAAAAAGAGCTATTCTAATGCCTCTAAGATCGCTCTTTTATAATAATTAATTTGCTTAAATGACTTTATTTGTAAGAACTCGAGCATAACATGTATTCTAGAGAATTACAAGCCGTTTAGGGTTGATTTGGAGCAATTAGGAGCTTAATCGAGCATTCAGGCTTCAAGGGAATGAGAACAAACAGAATTGCCCCAAGGAAGGCCTGGTGCTGCGACACCCCCCATGACATAAATTACTATGACAAAGGCATGGACAGGCGCTGTGGCACTGCAACACCCATTGGCCATCACACATCATCAAACAATGCCCAACATCGACACTGATGCACTTCACAACACTATGACACAACGATTTGGTTAGGTCTAGAGTGTTGTGGCACTGCCCCAACTTTTATAAATACCTTATTACTTTTAGGGTTTGAGGGAAAAGGAGATAGTAATCAATTTTAGGAGCCTTAGGCTCAGTTTTAGCCATTCTTGTCCAAAACTCATGAGATTTCTTTTCATTTTGCTTTGTAATGAAGATTCTAGCATTGAGATCAAGCCTCGATGACCAACTAAAAGCCCAAACCTCGATTTGAGGTTTGTTGGGTACTTTTTATGAATTGTATGAGATTTGATGAATGTTCTTGGGATTCTCTGATTCTTTCTGGTTTTCCTTTCCTTGCTTGAATTCATATACAATGCATATTCAATTAAGGTGACAGGTTCGTTGTTCAAAGCATTTATTGTGTATGTTTGCTATGTATATTGGGTTTCGTAACAAGAACATGCTTAACTTGAGTAGTGAGTAGATTTAATTATTGTTATGGTCAACTTTTATCATTACTAGGGTTATATGAATGAAAGATAATAAAATCTAAGCAAAATAAAGGTTACCGAACACTCAGATAATAGATGTCACTCAGAATGTTACAGAAATTAAAGGCACATAAGCACAAACTGAGAAAGAGAGCAGAAGAACAAAAATGCAAGGTTTGGTAACCTAGTTTTGTGTAATATCACCTACGCTTGGGGGGCAATGTCTCCGTAAAAGATAAATTCACTAATATAATTGTTAGGCAATTACAACATTGTACTTATCTGTGAATAAATGGTGATTGCAATGACACACAAGGAGCTCAACTCTTTGAATGATCACCTAGGCTCCTCCTAGATGTCAGACTTACTCTCAGTGTACCTTAGGCTCCCCTTAAGTATGTGGATATTAGTGAAGAATAGCTAGACTCCCTTTTGTAGTGCTTTAGGATCCCTCTAAGTGTGAGACCACCTCTCACTAAGACTTTGAAGACCACTCACTTGACGTATTTAGACTCCCCCTAAGTTTGAGAATCCCTTTTGTAGTAGCAGCGAAACAATTCAATTGAAAGATTAAAAACAAGTCAAGCATACAACACCACAATCTTTGCATATGAAAGATTGATACACAGTGACTTCTTTGCACATAAAAAACATGAATCTAATCTTTCTTTCTGAATGGCCAGCCCTAATCTAAATGGCCTCATCCCTTAAATATATGCAACAGAAGAGGCAAGAATATCTTCAAAAGACAAATTGACATTTCACAGAATAAAGAAAAATATGGCGAATAAGGCAAACAAGATTTTCCCAACAAGAAAAAAAATAATCAAAAGAATCAAAAATTCACCACGCATCATCCTATTTGACACCGCAAATGGAGAGACACCTTGAGCAACAACTCATAAAAAAAAAAAAAAAAAAAATATATATATATATATATATATATTAGTAAAACTTTTAACAAATGAGTTATGAAAATTCAGATTTTGTAAAGATAAGTAAGTGGGCTTATAGAAGAAAGACGCTTTAATATTCTAAAAGAAGATATACTCACAGAAAAAAATTGCATTTTTTACAAATTTATATCAATTTCCAGAATCTTTTGAACTTTCATGTAACAAGTTTATAGACATAGTTAACCATTTGTCTGATATATTTAGATCAATTGTTTATTGATTGAATGGAGTGATAATAGAGTAAGATGCAGCTACAACGGTCTTAGACAAATATAGGCAATACCAAAACCAAGTCTCTAACACTAAGGAATAGGCAAACGTTAGATTAAATTAAGTCAATTCAATCTAATGTTCTAATCAATTCAATAACGTAATGGGATTAACTAATTAGTTAGATTTTGCATAACAATTAGTTGATTTAGGAATCAACATCTGTGTTGATTTTCTATTAAAGGGAATCTATGCAGCATTATGAGAAAGTCAATTAGGCTTGATAACTAGATAACCCATTAACTCATTTCATATGATAAATCGATAAATTAATCCATAGATAGCCCAATAACCTCTTAGACAAAGGTAATCTCATGTATCGCTCTCTCTCGCTAATCTATCCTACTTTCCGCACTTTACATTTGTGCATTTAGTTTTTCTATCAAACCAATCCAAACCTCCCCCCACCCCATTACTACTTTCCAAAGACTTATTTAGTTTCCCTCCCCCTTACTACTTTCCAAAGACTTATTTAGTTTAGACAGATTCTATCTTAGGCTCCGTATGGTTTGACCCAATCTTACTACTAAGACTACCTAATAGTTTAAGTTCGCGATCGTTAATTATAAATGTTATTTGATTGGTCAAATGCCCGCAACAAAATTTGGTCCCCCATTAAATTGACACTATTTTTTGTTTTTAATTTTTGAAAATTAAGTCTATAAACACTTTACCTTCTTGCCCCATTATCTACTTTTTACAATGTTTTCAAACAGTCAATTTTTTTAAACTAAAAAAAGTAGTTCTTAAAAATTTGTTTTTGTTTTATGGAATTTGGCTAAGAATTCAACTATTTTACTTAAAAAGATGTAAATAATTTGAGAGAAAATGAGAGGAAATAGGCTTAATTTTCATAAATAAAAAATAAAAAACCAAATAATTACCTAACCAATCTATATCAAATGAGCTCTAATTAGATATTGATTAATTGTAATCATAATACAAAAATCACTAACCATCTATATATATTAACCAACGGTTGTTTACTAACTTACCTGAGCAATAGGGTTAGCAGATGTTCTTTTTTGTTACTATTTTGTTAATACTTTTCTAATATCTTAATATATGCAATAAGTTTGTCTTTATTCACTAAAGCCATAATTAAAACCTTTATTTTATAATAACAAACAACTAATCCCATGGTAGACCTCAAAGAAAAGAACATCTAAAATATTTTAATGGGAAGTTTTTCCTAAACTACCACAGTCCACAAAGTCATTTTCAAATTACACCAAAACAAAAATTGTCCTTTTCTCAAGTAGTATTGTTATGTGCTGTGAGAAAAAATGAAAAATAAAAAATTTCAAATATTTTGACAAATTGAAATCAACCCTTGTTAGGGACTTTGAATTATGACTATAATAGCTGGTGAGATTTGAAAAAGAAACAAAATTTATTCCTTTTGTGTTCCAATGGAAGAGAGAGAGATAGAATCAAAGATTTTATTTATTTAGAGAGAAGAAAAAGTTCACACGACTTTTTTTAAGCACTTTAATTTTGTGCTGCCAAGATAGAAGAACTTGTGAGGGGTTGGCCCAATGGAGCACGTTTATTTGAAAATTCATACCTAACTTATCATAACAAATAATGAAGATGATGCACATGCACTATACTTTCCTCCTTTTATATTATATAATACACGTATGAAATTGTGTGGGTGAAAGCTTTTTAATAACTAGTTACATGTCTATTGACATGCTCATGCTCAAACATTGATGAGACCATGTAGTAGATACGAAATGTAATAAGTGAAGTATGATATAAGTTATATCTTTATTAAAAATATATTAAAGTATATATAGACTTGTAAAACTGATATGAGTACGTATGTTTATAGTTCGACTCTAGAAAGGTTGGATGAATGCACATATTGTAACTTGCTTGGTATGTGTCAAAGAATAGATCATGATGTGGTGCAAAGTTTAAAGACATATTCAAATGAGATTATGAAAGCAATCTCTGGCTAATAAATGAATAGAAAGAAATGATGGAGATAATAAGATTATCTGAAGACATTTACTAACTTTTGTTATAATAACTTGATTATTTTTGTTATTTTTGTTTATTTAAATAATTGATCTCATCATTTTCGCTTTCCAAAGTTTGTACGCACAAAATATTTTACTTCTTGAATTAAAAAAAAAAAAAAAAAAAAAAAAAGTCATTTACAAAATTACATTACTTGTGTATTTGAAAATTTGCACAAAATTCAACGAATTATTATAAATATTAATTAGAGAATATGATATTACGTGATTCGAGTATAAAAAACTTATTAAATCACCCTCAAACTCTAAACTTCAAATGGATGTGATATTCTAAATTTAATATTTTATCTCAATACGTTAATAATGTATGTATCCAAATCACATCGATTAATTATAAAAAGGACAAAATAAATAGTTGTTTTAAAATTAGTTACATCCAACCAAATAAAGTAAAGTTAAAAGTTTCAAAGACTAAATGGAATTAAAATGGAAAAAAAGGTCTTTCAAAGAGCACAAAGTCAAAATAGTGAGATGAACATATGTAATTTGTCTTTGCTCCAAATGTGAATGCACCAAATTTTTCTCCAAGTTAGTTTTCATGGAATTAGATTTTATAATGTTTAGGTTAAAAGTTAGCCCCATTTTTCTTACTAGTTTTCCAAGTATTTCTTACTTTTATCTACTATTTTGTTGTTCTTAGCTTGGAGCCATTCAAATAGGTACTTCTCATTCTTGCTCGTTTTGGCATATTATTCCTAATTAAAACATAAAATGAATACTTATTCTTTTGCTAATTTTCCCTTTTTATTAGTTAGAAAATTAAAGTGTGTACGAGGAAGAGATTGGTATAACAGAAAACAATGTGTGGTTATCCTTTAATAATCATTCAATGTTAGTTGAAAATAAATTTGTTCGTTAATAATAGTCTGAGGTAAGTTTGAAATATAATTATTAATGTTTCGTTTGATATAATTGTTTCTATTGTAAAATTGAGGAGCAAAATGACAGAAAAATGGGAGCACAAAAATCGAGAAATTATAATATTAAAATAATAAAATAATCTAAAAGTAATTAAATTATCCAAATTAAATAAAATAAACTTAAAATAATAAACTAAAATAAAGAAATTGGGATTTTATGGAAAATGAAATTTCAAATTTCACCAATCTTTTCTCTTTTTTTCTCTCCAATGTGTGTATTACAATATCCACCAAAAGCCTCTATTTATAGGCAATTTGTCAAGTAGGTAGTGACATTTCATGGCCACTAAGGATGTGTCATTAGTAAACATATGACCTTTAGCCACCAATTACATTTATATAATGGACATCTAATTTGTTCTAATCATAATACTCCCCCTTAGATGCCCATTATATATATAAAATATGCCTCGTTAAAACGTTACTAAGAAAAAACCCAATGGAAAAAAAAAATCCTAGTGAAGGAAAAAATGTATATATTTCATATAATCTAATACTTCTAAAAGAATACAATACATTTGCTCCCTCCCATAGGAACATCATTTGAGATCTCTAAGTCGTCGCATTCCAATGTTCTGCACTAATTTTTCAAAGGTTGTGGTTGGTAATGATTTTGTAAATAAGTCTGCAAGGTTATCCTTCGAACATATTTGTTGTACAGTGATGTCACATTTTTCTTCAAGATCATAAGTGTAAAAAATCTTTGGTGAAATATGCTTTGTTCGATCTCCTTTAATTTGGGCTATACATGTTGTGTTGTCTTCATATAATGTTGTTGGAGGATTTTTACTAGAAGACAAACCACATGTTTCACGAATGTGTTGAATCATTGATCTTAGTCATACACATTCTCTACTGACTTCATGGATTGTAAGAATTTCAACATGATTTGAGGAAGTAGCTGTTATGGTCTGTTTCACTGATTGCCAAGATATAGCAGTTCCTCCACAAGTGAATAGATAACCTATTTGAGATCTAGCTTTGTGTGGATCAGATAAATATCTAGAATTTGCATAACCAACTAAGTCAAAATTTGATTTATTTGAATAAAAAAAACTCATATCGATCGTTCATCGAAGATAACGGAGTATATGCTTAATTCCATTCCAATGTCTTTTTGTTGGAGAAGAACTGTATCTAACTAATAAATTTACTGAAAATGCAATATCTGGTCTTATATTATTGGCAAGATACATGAGTGCACCAATTGCACTAAGATATGGTACTTCACGACCAAGAAGTTCTTTATTATTTTCTCGAGGTCGAAATATATATTTCTTCACATCTAATGAACGAACTTCCATTGGAATGTTTAATGGATGTTCTTTATCCATATAGTATCTTTTTAAAAATTTTCCTGTATAAGTTGATTGATGAATAAATATCCCATCTGCTAAATGCTTAATTTGCAATCCAAGGCAAAATTTTGTTTTTCCGAGACCTTTCTTCTCAAATTCTTTCTTAAGATATTCTATTGCCTTTGAAAGCTCTTCAGGAGATCCAATTATATTTAGGTCATCAACATATACAAATATAATAGCAAATTCTGACTGTGATTTCTTTATAAAAACACATGGACATATTGGATTATTTTGATATCCTTCTTTCAACAAATATCCACTCAGGCGATTATACCACATACGTCCTGATTGTTTCAATCCATATAATGATTTCTGTAACTTTATTGAATATAGTTCTCGAGAACTTGATTTATGTATTTCAGGTATCTTAAATCCTTCTTGGATTCTCATATAAATGTCATTATCAAGAGATCCATATAAATATGCTGTGACAACATCCATAAGATGCATGTCCAAATTTTCATACAAAGTCAGACCAATTAAATATCTTAATGTAATTACATCCACCACTGGAGAATATGTCTCCTCATAATCAATACTAGGTCTTTATGAAAAACCTTGTGCAACTAGTCTTGTTTTACATCTTGTGATCTCATTATTTTCATTTTTTTTCTCACAAATATCCGTTTGTATCCCACAGGTTTGTCATCTTCTGGTGTCCGGACTACTGGTCCAAAAACTTGACGTTTTGAAAGTGAGTTTAATTCTGTCTCAATTGCTTTTTTCCACCGAAGCCAATCTCTTCTATGTCAACATTATTCAATAGATTTTGGTTCAAGATCCTCATTTTCAGATATAATATCAAATGCAACATTATGTGCAAAAATGTTATCAATAACTATATTAGTTCGATTCCATCTTTTCCTTATCATGACATAATTTATTAAAATTTCATTATTATCTTTAGGTATTTCACCTTCTTCACTAATTGGATTATCAGTCATGTCTAGGGTTTCTTCGTGGATATTTACATCCTCAACCAAGTCTTATTTACTATCGTTTATTTTTCTTTTCCGAGGATTTTTATCTTTGGAACCCACCGGTCTACCATGCTTCTGGCGTGTTCTAGATTCATTAATTGCAAACGTTTTATAAATGATTCTGCTAAACCATTTTGTGTATGAACATGAGCTATAGGACGTTCAACATTTAATTATCTCAATTAACATTCAATAATTATTGAAAGTTTGGGATGTAAATTCACCAGCATTATCAAGACGAATGGTCTTAACTGTATAATCAGGAAATTGTGCTCTTAACTTAATTATTTGAGCAAGTAATCTTGCAAATGCAAGGTTTCGACTTGATAATAAGCACACGTGTGACCATCTACTAGATGCGTCTATTAATACCGTAAAGTATTTAAATGGTCCACTTGGTGGGTTAATAGATCCACATATATCACCATGAATCCGTTCAAAAAATGCAGGTGATTCAGTTTCCACTTTAGCTGGTGATGGTCTAATTATTAATTTGCCTTGAGAGCAAACATCACATAATAATTCACTAGATCGAAGAATCTTCTAGTTCTTCAATGGGTGTTCATTTGAATTTTCAATGATCCTTCTCATCATTATAGATCCTGGATGACCCAACCGGTCATGCTAAACTGTAAATATATCTGGATTCATGAACTTCAAGTTCATTGTCGCATATGTTTCAATGACTCATATATGAGTATAATATAATCCAGAAGATAAAACAGACAACTTTTCCAATATACGTTTTTCATGTGAGACAGAAGATATGATATAAAGATATTCTATCTCATTTTTCCTGTCAGTCTCAATATGATAACCATTGTAACGTATATCTTTAAAACTTAATAGATTTCTCTTTGATTGACTAGAGAACAATGCATTGTTAATTGTAAATTTTGTTCCTCTAGGCAAAATAATATTTGTTTTTCCAAATCCTTCAATCAAGTTTGCAGAACTCGATATTGAATTGACTTTTGCTTCCAGCATTGTCAATTTGGAAAAATATTTTCTATTTGCAAGTATTGTATGTGTAGTTGCACAGTCTGCTAGACATAGATCTTCATTCCTCATTTTTGAGTCACTCAATATATGAAAATTATCTATGATTCTCCATTTAAACAAGATAATTATAATAAGAAAAACAAAACTTAAATACAAGGGTTAACTTAAAAAAAACATGAAAGATATATAGATAAAACAATTCTAAATATTCTCAAAATCAAAAGAAACACTTGATATGTCATCATTTGTGCTGATTTTCTCTTCAGGAGATTCAAAAAAGTCTGCCACATCCAACTTTGTCATATTGGATGGGTCAAATATATCATTATCTTGGTATGCAAAATTTGCTTCCACATTTTTCCCTTTTTCCTTCAGGGAAGCTTGATAGAGATCAACTAGGTGTTTTGATGTACGACAAACATGAGACCAGTGCCCAGTCATCCGCATCGAAAGCATTTATGCTTGTTATCTTTTGAATTTTGATCTTGTGGAGCTTTTCCTTTATGATCAACATTTCGGGTGGTTCTTTTGAAATTTGGATGATTAGAATGACTACCACGAAAATAATAATTATTTCTTCCTCTGCCACGACCACGACCACAACTACAACCATGACCACGACCTCGACCACGATTATTAAATTTACAGCATTCACTTCAGGGAATAGTGTTATTCTAGTTGGTTGAGATTTATAGTTCTTCATTAATAACTCATTATTTTGTTCAGCCACGAGAAGACATGAAATTAATTCAGAATATTATTTAAAACCTTTATCTCAATATTGCTATTGCAGGAGCATATTCGAGGCATGAAATGTAGAAAATGTCTTCTCCAACATATCCGCATTAGTAATTTAATCTCCGCATAACAACAATTTTGAACTGATTTTAAATAATGCGGAGTTATAGCCACTTACTGATTTGAAATCTTGGAGCCTCAAATTCATCCATTCATAACGAGCTTTAGGAAGAATGACTGTTTTCTGATGATCATATCTACATTTTAAATTCTTCCAGAAGATACAGAGAACTTTTATTGTTAAATATTCCATCTCCAATCCAGAAGATGATAGCCCCAGGTTCACGGCATCTAGATGTATTTCAACATCAAGCACCCATGACAAATAATTATTTTCATTGATGTCAAGGGTTACAAATTCTATTTTTGTAAGATTTGCTATGATAACACTATCACAAAGAATTATATTTATATTAGCAATTTAATATATACTAAACATGTAAAACAATGTTTAATTTATTAATTATAATAAAGAGAAAATGGCATACCTTCAGAACCTACCTTCAACGGAAAAATGGTAAGAGCTCGTGCTGATAACGTATTGTAAAATTGAGGAGCAAAATGACAGAAAAACGGGAGCACGAAAATCGAAAAATTATAATATTAAAATAATATAATAATAAAATCATATAAAAGTAATTAAAATAACCAAATTAAATAAAATAAACTTAAAATAAACTAAAATAAAGAAAGTGGAATTTTATGGAAAATGAAATTTCAAATTTCACCAATCTTTTCTCTTCTTTTCTCTTCAATGTGTGTATTACAATATTCATCAAAATCTCTATTTATAAACAATTTGGCAAGTAGGTAGTGGCATTTCATGGCCACTAAGGATGTGTCATTAGTAGACACATGACCTTTAGCCACTAAGCACATTTATAAAATGGACATCTAATTTGTTCTAATATTCATAATAGTTTTGTAATTTTTTTTTTAAGAAAATAGCTTGCAAACAATATTGCCTATGCCTTTTTTTTTCTTTGTTATTTACATTATAATCAAAATATTTTCAAAACTTAAGTCAAAGTTTTAGCCCAGGTTTGAAAATCATTAGTTGGTTTTTTATTTTTAAAAATTAAGTTTATAAATAATGCTACTTCTACTTGTAAGTTTTGATGTTTTATTAATCTAATTCTACTAATTTTTTAAAAAAATAGGTCAAATTTTGAAATTTAAAAAAAAAAAAAAAAGAAGTAGGTTTCAAAAACATGTTTTTATATTTAGAATATGATTACAAACTCTAAAGTTTCTTTAACCTAGGAAAACATTGAGAGGAAATAAGCATAAATTTTAAAAAAAGGAAAAAAAAAAACTAAATAGTTAGAAAACCGAATAATTGAAACAGTTGTTTTAGTTTTAAAATTTTGATTAACAAATTAAATATATTTATGAAAACCATGAAAAATATACCGAAGAAATTGAAAGGAAAGTAGACCCATTTTTAAAAAGAAAACTAAAAGTAAGAATGTTATCTAACGATGGAAGCCGAGTTATTTCTCATAAAATTCAATGGCAGAGAATTGTCAACTACAATGGTCCAATCTCCTCAAATAATTTCTTGGTGTATAAGGAGAGAAATTTATGCTTATGTATGTGGAAAAAAGTAAAGCGAAAAAGACTATTTGATTAGTAGAGAAATATGCATGAGAAAGCTCTCATGTAACTATCTAGAAAGAAAGGGTGTATCACACGTTTAGAAACAAGGTTTAAAATGTGATATTATGGAATTGTCAATACCGAAAGAAATGTCTAACATCTCAATTTTATAAAAATATCGATAAAAATATTGATAAAATATCGATGTTGATAATTAAGAAAACAAAAAAAATCAAAATAAAATATTTAAGTATATCATAAATAAATATGTTACCCTTTTTAAACAAAGTAGTATTGTACTGTACTTAAATTGATGACATTTTATATGTTTCATATGAAAGTTTTATAATATAATAGAAATATTGATTCACTTCTTATTTTGATATTGAACTCATGAAAAAGTGAAAATATCAATAAAAATGTCGACATCTATATAAAAGTTTAATACCACATTTAGTACAATGTCTTTAAACTAAAAGCACTTTAATAAAAGTGCATGTATAAAATATGAAATAAGAGGATATATATATATATATTAAAAGTCTATTATACTTGAAAATTTTCAACAGAGTTTTCTTTATACATATATTTTTTTATTTTTTTCAAAAAAAAAATGATATTACTCAAAACAAATTTGAATTAATAAGTTTCTGTAAATCATTTTTTTTTTAATTTTCGAATTAAATATTAAAATAAAAGCAAATCACTTTTATTTGAAATAAAGACTTATTTCTAATATATTTAAAACAATATTATAACTATTGTTTAACTTTCTTGAAAAAGAAAGGACTATCTAATCTAAATAAGAAGAAAAAAAATGTTGAAATTAGAAAAAATTTAAAATTTAGAATCTTAAAGAATAAGGGAAAATATAAAGCATGCTTAAGGAATTTTTTTTAAAAAAGAATACATTACAAAAAAAAAAGTTTAATAGAGTAAATTAACAAAATTAAAACTTAAACAAAAAGAAGAAGAAAGAGAATTAAGAGGAAATACCTTGTGAAAACTAAAAGTTTAACTATGGAAGAAATTTAGATTTCTTTAGAGTTGTTTTCAAGTATAGCAAAATGAGGAAAACTATTTACAAATATATAAAAGTTGATGGTTGTATGGGCGTCGTGAACTTATCTTCAACTATCAAATAAAATTTACAATTCACCGAACCAACAACTCATACTACTGGGTAGCACAAGCAGCAAGTTTGGGGTCAAACCACAAGGAGCCTAATATACGATCTCTTTAAAATAAATGGGCCTATAGAAAGCAGTAAAAACGGGGGTTTTGTATAAATGTAAATTGCGGAATTTAAAGTGTATGAAAATAAAAGTGGGGGAAAAGTAAAAAAAAAAAAGCCTAGCTCATGACTTAGGATTATCTCTCTATTTAGTGTGCTTAGCCAACTTGCTCAGAAACGCTCTAACTACTAATTAATTACTTTAATTAAAATAATTGCCTAGTTGTTTGGGTTCAATAGCGTCCATAACAAACAAATAATCTCCCAAAAGCGTCCATAACAAACAAACAATCGCATTAAGTTCTAAGGGTTTCGCTAAGACAATAAATAACTCAGAAAGCCTGAGTTAATCATGCAACATTTGCAATTAGATTATTTTCATCAACCTAATTTAACAACACAAGCATGCTTTAAACCTTGCCTATTTGAGATTAAAAACACATTAGAGAATTCCTAATCTCTAGTAATCGAAGAATGAATGATGGTTGATCAAGCCTATCATACATCTAATCATACAAATTCAATCACATTCAAGAACTATAGAAAATCAAAGAGAAATATATATTAAAAAAAAATCCTCAAATTAAATCAATACATGGGTTTCAGCTAGAACTAAGCAACTCACCTTAGGCACGAGATCGGTCCAAGATGAGCTTTACAACTATGAAAATACACCCAAAGATAAAGAAATACAGAGGGAAGGAGAAGAAAAGAAAAGAATTTGGTAAAATTCTTTTATAAAAAGGGCAAAATGTTGCTACGCTCTTGGGGAGCATCGCTCGAAGCGCCTACCTAGAGTGTAGCAACGTGCTCTTAAGCGCGCGCTTCGTCACTCGTTCGTCAATTTTCGGAGCGCAACTACACTCTAGGGGAGCATCGTTGTGCTCTCACTATTTTTGCTCTCGACCTTTAAACATAGAGCACGGCGTAGTTGCGCGCTGCGCTACTCTAATGACTCTTTTGTAATTTTCACGTCTTTGAGCTTCGGGTGCCTGTTTTCATTTTCAATAGCTCTAAATCAACCCCGAACAACCTATAACACTTTGAGGTGCATGGTTTGCTGCTAAAATCCCTATAAAATAGCATAAACAAATAAAATCCACGAACGAGCCCGAATTAAGTTAAGGAAAATTGCACTTTTATGGCGCGATCAAAAGTTTAATTGTTTATCGGTGATAGGCCGTAGTAGACTTCTATCACTCAAGCGATAGAAGTTTATTCTGGATTATTTTGATATATTTTTTTTATTTATAATAATTTTCTTTTCTTTTAATTAGCGTGAAATAGATATTAGTTAGAGAAAAAATTGTGATCTTTTAAATAAAAGAATTTCCTTTATTTAAGGTGGAGTAGATATTAAGTGGAGAGATAAAATGTGACTTGTTTGTGAAGTAGATATTTGCTAGAGATTAAAAAGAAAACTTCCCTTTATTTAATGTTTTTTTTTTTTTTTTTTTTTCTAAATTGTTTCCCTTTACTGTTAGTATTTAGAGATAGAATGTGATTTTTTTTATAAAGAAAATATTTTTCCTTATTTAAGGTAGACATTAGGGGAAATCAAAAGTATTTAGATTTTTTTTTTAATGTTAATTATCGATAAGATCAATTTTTTAAAAATCTTTTTGAACATTAATTATATAGATGGAGGTTTATTTTTTTATTATTTTTTTTCTTAATCTATATTCATTTAATGTGAAAGTTAAAATGAGTCTCTCCCATAATTCCTTGTTGGAATTTATGGACACATATAATAAATAATAAATAAAAATACTAAGGAAATCTCCATACTCCTTAACCGATTATCAATACTAAAGTAACCAATCCAGTTGAATTTCGTATCCCAATGCAAGATCTTACGGAACCATCTTTCCCACAAACACATTTTAGATGATTATTTTTGAAAGATTGAAATTAATATTCTTTTTTTAAAAAAACAATAGTAGTAACTATTTAATTACATTTTAATATGACTAATGTACTAATATACTACGGTATGTTATAAAATTGACAATAAACTCAAACCCAAATAATCCTTAAGAATATTTTTTAATTATTTAAGATACACAATTTTTCAAAATTTGGGCGTGACTTGAACAAAGAACCATTTGGTTTTGTTTGTTTAATTATAGAATATGTAGAACTCCCACAAAATAGGGAGACAACATAAAAGAAAAACAAGGTTTGAAAATTAATTTTCAAGGCTTGAATTATTGACAAATAGAATTCAAATGGTTAGTCAAAATTAACCAACAACAAATCATAATATATAAAAGAACATACTTCTATATTTTTCTAGTGAATTATTCTTCAAAATTCATTGAATAATGGCAATATTTTTGGATGGAAAGACCAAACTACCCTCAATTCCTAAAATGAAATGAAATAATAAAAATAAATAAAGTCAAGGACAGGAAAAATGTTAGCCGTCAAGGTAATCCCGATTCTCAAACTTTTTTCCTTTATTTCTGTCAACTTATAAGTTTTTTGTTGGGATAAAAATCGATTTTTCTTAAACTAGGTACGTTATATTAATTTAAACTTCAAAATTTTAATTTCGTCAGATTAAACTCTAAACTTAAATAAATATCGTAACTTTTTAATTTGTCCACAAATTTTAGTGAAAAAAATCTTTATAATTTTAATAAAAAAATCACACGAATTAATACAATATGTAGCCCATGACTGAAAAAATTGTATAATAAAATATGTTTGAAATTGTCATATTAGGGGAATAAATAAATAAATAAATGTTTGAAGAAGGTGCCCGTACGGCATACCACAATATCTTTTAAGATTTCGTAAAGATCAATATGCTTTTAATTAATACATGTAGCCCATGACTGAAAAAAAAGTATGGAAGGTTCGAAATATTTAATCTATCTGGAGTTCAAAATATTCATGCCCGTAAAAATATCAAAGTCCCAATTTTATAAAAACGTTCACAAAATTTATTATAATTAGTTAATAAAATTTTAATTATAACTTATTTAGAGCATATTTGGCTATTTTTAAACGTTGATGCAAAAGTACAAATTTAAAAAAGAAATGAAAAGATAATTATAAAATATTATCAAATATTGATAATTAAATACAGAATTATAGTAGACATGAAATAGGCATGCAAAATAAATGTAAATTATTTATTATAAAATGTATATGTCTAATACTAAAAAGATGACCTTGGAGTATCTAATCTAGAATCTTGATAAATCTTTTGGATGGTATAAAAGAAACAAAACTCACATAAATTCAAATTTGAGATGAAATGATGTGAAAATTCAATGAAAAAAAGATGAATGAGATTAAAAATAATTAAAGATTATTTTTCTCAAACTTTTCTTGAAAATGAAAGTGTTGAATGGTGAAAGAAGCAAAACTCTCATTATTTCAAGCTTGAGATGAAATGATGTGAGAATTCAATGAAAAAAGCTTGGATGAAATTTAAAATAAATGTTAGAGCTTTGTTTATTGGCCATATATTTGTTAAAGGCTACTTGTGGTTTGTTTTGCAAATATCACAATAGTTGATTGAGAAGATGTCACAAAATAGTTGATTGAGAAGATGTCACAAAAGATGACAATTCTAAATTTTATTTTTTTTTCTTATTTGGAAAATTTTGCAAATCTAGTACTTCTGCATTCTTTTCTTTAAGTTGTGCAAATTTTGTATGGAGTTATTTTTTTTTCCTATTTTCTGCTGTGCTTATAAAAGAAGTAGCTTTGTTCTTTTAGGGTTGTTGCTCCTAATTTGTTTTGATGGTGATTTATGCTTTGTGGTGGCTGCACGTTGTAACGATGATCATCGCTATTGTTATTGATCATTACAATCCACTCATTACAACTCGCTGCGCGAACTTGTTGTTGAAGATTTCAAGAACACAAAGACAATTTCAGTCTTAGAAGAAGCCTAAGGCGTTGCTCTTGAGAATTGATTTTTTGTCTTAGAGGGAGCCTAAAACTTCTGAACTTGAAAAGGATTTTTTCAACATAGGGTGTGTTTAAGTTACATCAGTGAATGGATTTCAATGATAGAATGAAAGATAACATTATTAGAGAGAGAATTTCATACACTGTCGGAAGTTGAAGTGTTCAACACTAATATTAGTATACTTAGGGGGAGCCTAATGGGGTATTTGGGAAACCTTAGTAGGATGGGATTGTAATGTAATGTAATCCAAGATCAATGTTTGGATGGAGTATTTTGGCCTCGATTTGTTATACAAAACTCATTCTGTTCCGACAGTTTTCAACCCAACCCTATTTCCCCCCTTTCTCAAGCTTGACGATCTCATTTTCGTTTCTTTCTCAAGTCCTCACGTATTTCAGTACTTTTCTAATTCCCAGTAATCATATTACATTCCAGTTCCCCAAACAATTACTAAGTTGTCTTGGAGAGGGAGTCTCACGTCTAGGGGAAGTTTAGGTGATCTGTGGGTTAGGCTCTACATGTGTCATTGTAAACGTTGTTATTTTACAGATAAATACTACATTGTAAATGCTTGACTCTTTACTATTAGTGGCTTCTTTTTCCTAGGCACATTGCCCTCCAAACATAGGCAGGGTTATCACCAAACTAAGTTATCAATCTTTGTGTGTTGCTTGTTATTAATTTGTTGATATTCTCTTATTGTCACAAATTGTGCTTAAGCATTCAGTTTAACATTTGTTGTTTGATTGACGAGTCAGCTTAATTATATATTATTTTTCTCAAATTTTGTTTCTTGGAAATTAAAGCTTTGGATGGTAAAAGAAACAAAACTCAGGTCAATTCAATTTTGATGTAAAATGATGTGAAAATTTATATATATATATATATATATATATATATATATGAATGAGGTTGAAAATAAGGCTAATTGTTATAAATAACACAACTGTTGAAATATTTTCAATTATTGCAAAATGACATTGTTTGTCAGTAAAAGACAATGATAAATGATAGTAAATAGATCTATTCTACTATTATCTATCATTGTCTACCAACTGATAGATAATAGACAATGTCATTTTGCTATATTTGTAAACAACCCTAAAAATAAATGTAGATTCTTTTCTGTGGTATTTTTAAATTCAATTTATTCATAAATGAAAGTTTTGGAAGGAAGATAAGTCTAAAAAAAATTGAGAAAATTTGGAAAAGTAACAAATTTTAAAAGTTAAATATTGAAAAAAAGATATAAAAAAAATGACATAAAGAGAAAAATACAACATGCTGATAAAATATGACTTGATTTGATGAATATTTTGACATCAAAATTTTTTTTAGTCATTCCGCAGCGCAATTGGCCTACTGTACTCCTCAAACTCCAATTGTATATTTGGATAAAATTTTTATCAACTCTTTCCACGAGTTAGAGTCTAACCGCAACACCTGCTCCTGATTTATGAGTTTAAGAGCAAACTCAATTCTTTCAACGAAATAGGATCAAATTGTTACAACCCGCTCTTTTTTGGAGCCAAGAGCAAATGCATTCAATTATTTGAAAAAAAAAAAAATTAGAGAACACTCTTTCAACAGTAGAGTGAATTTACAAATTTAATGACTCAACAAATCAATTCTCCTCGTACAATAAATCTCTCTCAAGAATTAAATTAGAAGGAAAAAAATTAAAGTTTGTAGGGAGCAACAATTCAAGCTTTTTATTTTATGTTAGACTGAAAATAATAAAAATTGTTGTTAAAAATTTGGTAAAGAATATGAGTTTAAATAAAAAGAGAAGTAGATGAAAACTAAATTTGAATTCAACCATTAAATCTCAATTAATGAAATAAAATAATAATAATAATTAAATAAAAGTGATAATAATAATAATAACTGATTCTTTTTAAATGGAGTAAAACGAACCAAAATATTAACAAATATAGCAAAATTTTATTGTCTATATGCGATAGACCGCGATAAATCTGATAGACTATGATCTGTGTTACGATAGACACAGATAGTAGTCTGTTGTGGTCTATCATAAATAGATGGTATATTTTGCTATTAGTTTTGTCGTTTTAATTTTAATAATAATAATAATAATAATGTTTTGAAAACATCCTCAAATTGAAATCACGTTACTTATTTTTTAGAAGTCCATGTTATGTTACTCCATTACTCAACAGTTCACATGTCATTTTTCAATTCTTCCACTTTGATTGGTTTGACAGTCATGTCATCAGCTCAATTCTTTTTTTTTTTTTTTTTTTTTTTTTTTTTTTTTTTTTTTTTAACTTGTTTCGGCTATATACATATATATATATTTTTTAAACTCCAATTTAAATAATTCAAATTATTTCAAACTCTACCCAACAGATTCTTTAAGCAAATTAAAAGTATAAATAATATAAATTAAGTATGTTTATCATGAAAACATTAGATAATTAAATAATGAATTAAAATTGATTAAAAGCCAACAATGTTAAATGTATTAAAAGCTCTTTTCCAAAGGAAGAATGGAAGAAGGTTCCTCAACTTGGTTCCCAAGCCAATGTCTAAAATTAAGAACCCAAAGCTTCTAAATTGATGAGCGGAAGACCATTTCGGAATTTAGACTGTTTTTAATATATTCTTTTAACTCTAACAAAATACTCTAGATTTCCTTTAAAACACACACACGCACTTTAGATTATTATAATATTACAATAAAATAGCCAAAACTTTTGAATTAGGAAAATTCTTATATACATAACCTTTTTACCTTTTATTTTTCCTTCTCCCTTTTATTTTTAAATTACACTATGTGGGAAATTGCCTTGAGCTAGAAGTTTTATTGTAGCCAAAGGAGATCTCTACCTAAAATTAGTATGTACCCATTTCAAAGACGATATTATTATATTCTCTATTTTGGTACAAATTTTGGTTAGATTTGTTAGTACATATTTAATAGGCAGTCTAGATTATTGTTGTTGTCAAATTTCAAGCGATGAAAACGTACCTAATCTGCTTTCATGTGACAGCAACGACAAATTTATAATTCAGGGAAGAGAGAATTTGCAAAACAAAAGAAAAAAAAAGAGCTCTGATGAGTATTGGGAGAAGAAGTTAGATGTTTAGGACACATCATATGGAGTTGTAATGGTATATTTATAAGGGATTTGACTTAGGATTTATCTACTAGAATCGAGATATGAGATTTTCCTAATCCCAAACAAGATCAAATCTTATCTTATCCTATTTTATCTTACTTTGATTTCTGGTTTTGTTTTGTGAAGCTCAGATTCACACACAACATTCATGTTTTTATGTTTTGAAATTCAACGAGTTCAACAAATATGTTTAGTCATCTATATTGTTTATTAAAACTATTTTCGAATTTTATGATTCAAACATGCAAATTCTAAAAACAACATTATTTTTTATCTTTTTGATCAATATGTCCAAATTTTAAAATGTAAGATTATATTAATAAAAGATTAAAAAATGTTTAGAAATATAGTAGTTCATGTTATAAACTTAATTACTTTTTTAATTAAAGTAATATAATATGTAATGTATTATAAATTATATGATATTAAAAACTAATAATTTGTAGAAAATTTTTAACATAATACAATAATTTAAATTAAAACAAAATCTGATACTAAACACATGTTTGAAAACATGAAATACATTTTTTGTTTCCAATTTTTTTAGATGACAAAGGCACCTCTCTCGAGAAGACTTGTGGCCTTAGAACAAAGCGGTAATTCCTTGTGAGTGAAATAACAAAAAAAGGGCTATATATGCTTAGGAATGTTGTATAATATTAATTTAGGTTTTCATAAGAATTTGATTTTATGTTTTTAGTTTTTAATAAAAATTAAGTTTATAAATACTAATACTAACTTTAATTCAATTTATAAGTTTTTATGTTTTATTTTTCATTTCTTGTTTTTAAAAATCAACTTAAATTTGAAAACTAAAAAAAATAAATTTAAAAAATGTATTTTTAATTTTAAAATTTGACCACTTCTAGTCAAAATTTGTCTCTTTAATAAAAGCGAAAATTGTGATTGAGAACTAAATAAAAATTTTAAAAATAGGAAATAAATGAAATCATTAACAAATGAGGTCCAATTATTAACCTCAAATTTGTAACTACCTAACTAAACAATCCCCCTAACCGGATCATTATTCAATGCATGTTAAACTTTGAAACGACACTTGGCGAAATAGATGAAAGAATTTGACATTTGTGTAAAATTAATACTTTGATTTAAAACCTAAGCTCAATAAAAATAAAAATAAAAATAACTTAGTTTGGGGTACCCCTAAAGAAAACAATAGTGCTTCAAAGGAAAACTATAACAATGTATCTCAAAGCAAATTCAAATAGTTTAGACATCAAAGACCAATTTAGAATATGAAAACTATGCGGAAGCTACTTTGGGTCCCATGACACTCTCAAGGATTGTTCTTGTCGTTCACCGACACATCTTTTCCCTTACCTGGCAAACATACATAAGAAAATGGTGAGTATATAAATTACTCAGTAAGTAACTCAACTACCAGGGTCAGACTATGCATTTATGCTCGATAAATGCAATATGCTAGTGGGACATGCATATTTTTACTTTTCACACTTCACTTAAGTGATTAGTTAGACCCGCCCTACCGTTGGCAAATGGTGTCCACGAGCCTCTAGTGAATCGCATAGGAGACACTTACCTCTGGTGAATCCCGAAGGAACACAAAACCTCTGGTGAACCAGAAGGAACACAAAACCTCAAATCTCTGGTGGCCACACAACCAACATAGGAAGGCAACTATAACTAACATGCATATTTGGTAAAATACATAAAAGTCCCACAACATAGATTCATAATACCTCTCATACAAACATCATCATGCTTATATATACTTGCAGTCATAAAAATTGCATGCAAACACATTAACTCATAAATAGCAAAATAACTTCTAGGTAGCCTAGAGAAACCAACAACATGTTTGTTTAACTAAATTGTCTAGCACGTAGGGGGTTCCTGGTAAGATTACGTACTTTGGAGTTAAGTCCAAATAGCTATAAGAGTAGCCAAATCCTAGCAAATTCTTGAATTAAGACCTAAAACATAAACTCATAATTAAATTAAATTCATAAACTTGATTCCAAAACAATTCACTTAGCAATTATGTCAATTATTCTTATTCAATGTGCAATTAAGTTGCAGACCTCTTCCAACCTTTATTCAACCAGTCCAATCTAGACAAATCCACAATTAAGAGTTAAGAACCCAATTTTTTAGCCACCAATAACACTTCCAAAGTATAGCTACTCACCAAGATTGGCCCAAAATCGACAAAATGGACCCTTAATGTTGTTGGATAGCGACTCCAAAAGCTCCAAATCCTCAATCTAGAACCAAAATATCATGGGTATAAAAGAATCGAAACCAATACTTAATGAGTATTCAAGAATCAACCAAAAAGCTAGTCCAAACACCCACAAAAGAAAATTTACCCAAAACTCATGATTCCAACGACGGCGACAACAGAACGGTGGACTCAGACGGTGAGGTGAGCAGTTGTGGTGACGACTGACTGAAGATCGACGATGGCAACTGGGCGGAGTCGACAACATCGGCGCGAATCGAACGGCATAATCGATGACAACGACACGAATCGAGTGGAGGAATCGAGGATAGCAAAGCGAAGAGAGATGACGGTGCGAGCTGGTGCCAATGGTTGCCGGTGGAGCTGATGAACACTAGTGCTTGCAAAGAAGAGGAACTCGTCGGTGGGAAGACCACAAAGTTGGCGAGGGAAGAGAGAAGAGAAAAGGAATTTCTTTTTTTTTCTTTTTTTATTTACACGTACTTCAAGGTCACCCTAATATATATATATATATATTTCAAAACCCTAATTCCTTTTATTATATATATATATATACATATATACTTTTTCTTTTCCTCTTTCCAACACAATATAAAACTTACTTAATTTAATTTTTCCCATCAAATCAAAATAATTTATTTAAATTATTTCCTAACCAACAATTCCACCAACTTAACCCAAATTTTCAAAATAACTTCATAATAACCCAACAAATTTCAAATCTTCTTCAATCCAAATAAAATCCCACCAACCAACTTAAATCCCAATTTTAAAATCTTAAATATTTAATTTAAATTGGATCAACCTAATCACCGAAAATTAAATTTCTTAACCTCAAACCTCGAAGTAACTTCCAAATAACTTAAGATAATTAAATCAACCAAATTAAAAATTACCTCAAAAATTTGGGTTGTCACATTCTCCCACCATTAAGAAACTTTCGTCCTTGAAAGTTCTTATGTTGGAACAACTCTGAGCACTATGATCTCAATTCGTCCTCCTGTTCCCTCGTTGCTTGCTAAAATTGATTGTTTGATTGTGCAAGGTATTTACTTCCCTTGCAAGAATTTGAATAGGCTTTTCCTTATAACTCAAATTCTCATTCAACTACAAGGGCTCATAGTCAACTACATGAGATGAATCTGCCATATACTTTCTCAACATGGAGACGTAGAAGACATTATGAACTATAAAGAGCGACGGTGGCAACGCCAAGCGATAAGCTACAAAACCAACTCGCTCCAATATCTCAAATGGTCCAATGAATCGAGGGCTCAACTTTCCCTTCCTTTTAAACCTCAAAACACCTTTCATAGGTGCCACTTTCAGGAATACCTTGTCACCTACCTCAAACTCTAGGTCTCGTCGTCCCACATCGACGTAACTTTTTTGTCTGCTCTGAGTTGTCTGCATCATTGCCCTAATCTTCTTAATAGTCTCATTAGTAAGTTCCACCAACTCAGGCCCCAATAAATTTCGCTCTCCAACCTCGTCACAGCAAATAGGAATCCTGCAACTTTTCCCATATAGGGCCTCAAATGGCGCCTTGTAACCTGGCAACTGTTATTATAAGCAAACTCCATAAGGTGCAAGTGGAAGTCTCAACTTCCTGGAAGATCCAACGCGCAAGCGCGTAACATGTCCTTTAGTACGTGGTTTAAACGCTCAATTTGGCCATCAGTTTGTGGATGGAAAAATGTGTTGAAATCTAACCGAGTGCCTAATACTGACTGGAGACTCTTCCACAAAGTAGACGTGAAGTGAGGGTCTCTGTCAAATACTATTGAAATTGACACTCTGTGTAACCTCACCACCTCTCTCATGTAATTCTGTGCCCACTTGCTCACTGAATAAGTGGACCTACCTGGAATCAAATGCGCTGACTTGGTGAGCTTGTCTATTATAACCCATATCATTGTATGCTTTTCACTGTTCGGGGTAAACCCACAATAAAATCCAGACACATTCTCCCACTTCCATTATGGAATGTTCAAAGACTACAACAACCCTGCTGGCTTCTGCCTTGGATGCTAACACACTAAACATTTGTTGATGAACTCTGCCACTTCCCTTTTTATATTGTGCAACTAGTAATGATGTTTCAAGTCCTGATACATCTTGGTATTGCCAGGATGTATTGAGAATGAATAGTTATAAGCTTCTGTCAACAATTCCCTCTTAACCACGTTGTCTACCGACACAGAAAGACGTCCTTGATACAACAGACTATTTGTAAGCCCCGTATCTAATTTTGTGAGAACGCAAGGTAAGAAGGGGCCGAGAGATGGGTGATTGGGTAAGAGTAGTTGGCTGGCTTGCATTTGGAGTGGGAAAACGAATAAGTGTCAGCTATGTGTTGATGGCAACCTGTTGTGATGGAAACAGTTTTGGTGTAAACGTAAAGGTGAGGGAAGATTATCATGCGCTAAAGTCGTGACGCGTTGAGGACATAAGGCGTGGAGGATCACTTTGTACCGAGGATTATTATGCGGCAAACGCTTTGAAGGCAGTGTGCCGTTGGAAGTAAAGGCCACGAAGAGTTGGGAGCTGATTTGCGATGAGGCTACTATGCGGTGAACGCTACCATGCGTCGAAGGTGGGTATGCGTTGGACAAAGAGTATTGGCCGAGAGAAAGTAATGCGTTTGCTAACTATTTGGCGGGAGAGTTTGAAAAGAAATATCATCAGAGGCCGTGTGCGTTGCTGAAGCTGAGCATAGAAGGTATGCATTGAACGGATTATAGTATAGTGTTGAAATGGAGGATAAGTCGGTGGTATATATATAAGTGGATTGAGAATTCAATTGTTCTGATTGCATTTCAGAGCTCGGGTTGGGTCCATATTAAGGCGAAACATCGGAGGGAGGTAGAAGAAGATGTTCATGCTGATTTGAAGTGAAAATCTCACTGGATTCGTGGAAGAAACTTGGGTTTGACAGAGGTTTCGTCTGCTGTTATCTCTTTTGAGTGATGCTCGGTTTTGGAGGAAGAACAAATTGAAGAGACGGAGGTAGGGCTGAAACTTTGAGGTTAGTAAGTTAACTCGATTTCTAGCAGGTTTCATGAAGGATGCTTGAGCTGAAAATTGTATAATTGTGTGTCAAACTCAAGAAGAAGAGACTGAAGTTGAACTGCCGGATGATTAGGGGTAACTTGGAGTTGTTGAAGGATATATCCTACACGGAGAAGATGTTCTTCATGAAATTTGGAGGTAAGATGAAGGATCTGTACTTTAACAAGTTTGTAGAAGGAAGAAAGTACTGAAATTGACTGAAACGAGATGTTTAGCAGGTTGAAGAAGGAAGAAGAAAGGAAGAAGGAAACGATTCTGCTGCAGCGGAAGTATCGCTGAGTGAGCAAGAGACAGGGCAGCGAAGCAAGTATCGCTTCAACGCAAGATAGGCTTTGCGTCTCACGATTCTCGCTAGAGTATCGCTAGGGATCGCTCCTCAAGGTAGTCTAGCTGGTTTCAATCAACGCAGTATCGCTAGTACAGTTTTGGTATCAAATGAGTAACGCTGGCAGCTTATAATTTTCTAAAGAGTAACGTTACTATTATGTGTTAAAGAAAAAAGGAGATTATGGAAACTAAACTTGAGGATTATGTGTTTTCAGGTCAAGAAGAGCTCGGGGAGGCTTATAACCCACTTAGAGTCGAGACCAATCGTGAGTGATTATTTGTTATATCTTGTGTTAAATTTAGTACGTTTATTAATGAGGAAATGTGATTGATTGTAGTATGTCTTATGAATGTGATGTGTTAGTGATTTAAAAGAATATAAATACCAATGTCTAAATATAATAGTGGCTGAGGGACCTTATGGTGAAAGCTATATGTGAGTAAGCGTGAAAATAAGTGCTGAGGGATTTGAGAAGGCACTTGATTAACAGTAGGGAATGGACTACAATGCTCAGGGACTATGAGTGAAGGCATGTAGTAACCCATCACACACTAGCTCGTGCCGAGGGATCATGAGTGAAGGCACTTGAGAAAAGATAGAATTTGTTACCTGCACTGAGGGATTTCATGTGAAGCACATGGTAATGTAATTACAATTGAGTAAGTGCTGAGGGACGGGAAGTGAAAGCATTAAATAGTTGCAAGTCTGTGAGACATGAGAATTTGATAGTTATATGTGCAATGTGGAAAGTGAATCTTGGTAAATCATTGGGATGTGATATGTGATGGTTATTAACTCACAAACTAGCTTATATTTGTTATGAATAGTTTAGTAGATTTAGTCACTCACTGAGCTTCTGCTCATTCAGTTAGTTGTTGTTTGTTGTTTCAGGTAGCGAGCGTGTCCGGGACGCCTAGCCTACAAAAGAATCTCGTCTGGGCCTACCTAGAAGCGAACCTCTGGGATAGTTGTAAATATTTAGACTGTACATATATTTTGTAATATACACATTTCTGAGGATAGAAAGGGGGACGTGTTGCATCTTATATGTATGTATACAGACGTGTTTGTTGAGAGGTTGCATTTTCTTCTAGTATGTCAATGGAAATGTTGCTTTGTTTGCTATTTATATGGTATCCATCCTTTAGAGTTCTATGTAGAGAAAATAGGTTCATGCTCAATCCTAGGTATAGAGTGTATCTGGGATGGGGTGTGACACTATTATTCAAGAATACTGAGAACTCGCTATCCTGCCCTGCATTTACCTAGCGAAACTTCTCAACAAGGTACGGATCCCCTTGCTGTGTGTCAATAATCCTTTGCCTCAAGGTCGGTTGCACTGACAATTGGGCCAACTGTGAAGTGACTTCTCCTATCGCCACTTCAATTCCTGCTCGCTCAAAGTCCTTACACAACTGAGTCTGCCTAGTGATTAGGGTTGTTGAATGGGCTACCTTTCCACTCAAGGCGTCTGCTACCGCGTTTGCTTTGCCAGGATGATACAGAATTTCCACGTCATAGTCCTTTACTAATTCCAGCCACCTATGCTATCTCATATTCAACTCCTTCTGGATGAAGAAGTATTTTAAGCTTTTATGATCCGTGAAGATTTGTTTCTTTTCTCCATACATGTAATTCCTTCATATATTCAAAACAAAGACAACTGCAGCTAACTCCAAATCATGGGTCGGGTAATTCCATTTGTGGTTCTTTAATTGACGAGAGGCATAAGCAACCACTTCATCGTGTTTATCAACATGCAACCCAACCCTTTCTTGGAAGTATCACTATAAACAACAAAACCTCCTAACCCATCTGGAACTGTAAGCACTGGAGAGAAACTAGTCTTTGCTTAAGGTCTTGGAAGCTCTCCTCACAAGCTTTACACCAAACAAAAGGAGTACCCTTCCAGGTCAACTGAGTCAAAGGAGTGGCTATGCGAGAGAAGTCTTTAACAAACCAACGATAGTAGTCTGCTAAGCCAAGAAAACTACGCACCTCACTAACTGTCACAGGGAGAGACTAGCTTCTAACTGCCTCCATCTTTATAGGGCTACAAAAACCCCACCCTTCGACACCACGTGTCCTAGAAAGGACACTTGCTTCAACCAAAACTCGTACTTGGAGAACTTAGCATATAACTTATGCGACCTCAAGGTTTCCAGAACTTTTTGCAAATGCTTCTCATGCTCTACTTGTGAACCCCTAAACTTTGACCTAGTAGCTTAGGTGGCATAATGAATGAAAACTAAGACAAGTGGAGGAAAACTTGAACACAAGCTTGTGGAGTTAGAAAACTTTTGAGACAAAAAATCTAGGTTTGTGGAGTTACCTAAATTATGGCCAACTAAGGAGTAATATGCTAAGTGTTGAATGACTTAGGGAGCTAAGAAGCAACCCTAACGAAGAAGAGGAAGGGTTGGATGCATACCTTAAGGATTGGGAGAGAATGGTTAAGTGTTGGGTGATTGAAGTTGGAATCATAGGCTTGGAAGTATACCATGGACGCATGAAAGAAGTCCATGGGGGTATGTGAGGAGATTTGGACGCATGAACAAAGAAACCTAGCCAAATGGACGCATACATAAGAAAAAATGAGGAAGTCAACACGCATAGAAAAGCTTTGTAAGTAGAATCTTGGCTAAGTGTGGGAATCAGAAAGCTAGGTGGACAGATACTTCATACATGAGGGAATTGTGGCTAAGTGTTGGGCTCTTGAAAGTATATTGGACGCATAGAAGATATGTTGGGTGCATAGAAGGGTCTTGGAAGGGAAAATTTGGCTAAGTGTAGGAAGGTTGGAAGAAGAAAAGAGACCAAAAGAGACCATACCCTAAAACTAGCAAGGTGGACGCATAGATGAGAAGAGTTGGACACATAGTCCCTCTCCTGAGGCTAGGTTGGACGCATAGTTAAGAAAAATGAGTGCTAAGTGACTTCATTGGAGCTTAACACTTCACAAGTAGGAGGTGTTGGGATGCATGACAAAGTTATCATGCAAAGAAGCAAGTGTGTGGATGCATGTTGAGCTTGCATGCATGGGGACAAGTAGAAACTTAAGTGGCAAGCTATGGAGGAAATGTGAGATGACAAAGCTTGTCATTCAACTCCTATTAATAGGACCAAGGGGGAGAAGGCTTCTTCACTCAACAAAACCTCCATAAGCACATTAGAGAGAGGACAGAAGAAGGTTGGAGAATTGAAAGGGAGGCCTTGTGTCCAAAGGGGTCTAGGCTGCGTCCAGGAGGTTGCTTGTCCACATTACCAAGCCTTACGTCTAGAGTCCCAACCTTGCGTCCAACTGAGTTGTGTGAGGAGTTGAGGTGTTGCCCTACGTCCAACTTGGTGAACCTTGCGTCCAAGGAAGAAGTTTCAAGTGTCCAAAAAGTATTTTTAGGGTTTCTGAGGATTCTCTCTATTGTTATTTTCTGAGTTCTAGAGGCTAAGGAAAAACTGGGAGGTTTGAATTCTAGCCAGAAGAAGGAACCCTAAAGCGTTGAACTTTCTATGTGAGTGGTTGATTACTTTTTGTGAGTGATTAAACTATCTCTCTTGTGAATAGTTGTTAATAGCATGTTTATGGTTATATAATTGATACCATGATTATGTGATATTTAATATGCGTGCTATGGTGAGATATCGATTAGTATGTTGCATATATAGCTATGATGAATCCATAGGTTATAAACCTAATGTCGAAGGACTATGAGAAGGCATTGATGAAAATGATTACGGTCGTGACTGATACCGGGAATTGAGTCCACACAGAATGGTTAGAGGATCAGAAGGATTTAGTTTCTGAGCCTGTGACGGGGATAAAACCTTGTGGGATGGTCAGGAAGTGTCAGTACCTAGTTCTTGAGCTTGAGAGAAATACCTCTGGAGGATGGTCAGAAGATCGACGGGCCTAGCTTCTGAGCCTCAGAGGTAAGACTATGTGCACATAGGGGAAAAATGAATTGCTGAGCCATGTGTGCCAGCAGAGTAGACAGAAGAATTGTTGAGCCATGAGTGCCAGCGGAATAATTGATCCAGAGGTTAAGCAAAAACGAGAGGTTTAAGTATAACTCGTCATACTTGTGCTTAACGACGAATTTTATCATATTTGTTATGTTTGAATGGTCATATGAACTCTAGTTATATTGACCACTCACTGGACTTCATGAAGCTCATCCTTTTCTTATGTTTTTCTTTCCAGGTAGCAGTCGAGTTTCTGTTGCTGTACAAAGTCGAGGTCTGCCGAGATATAATGTTGTCATTTGAAATAGGCAGAAAGTTGTATCGAGCTAGGGTTATGTCACCTATAAACAAACCCAATAAATAATTGTGCAAATAAATTATGCATGTTTAAATGATTTAGTATTGAATTTGATTATTTACGTTGTACATGTTAAGCCATAAAGAAGTATAGCTTGACAGTAGATTTCGTAAAAGGGTCGATGTCTGCTGTCCTCACACCTCTTTCAGGGTTACAGAGGGTAACTCAGGAGGGGGTGTGACACTACCTCTGTCTTTGAGTAAACTAGAATATCATCGATGAATAATATGACAAAAGTGTCAAGAAAATCCTTAAACACTCGGTTCATTGGATCCATGAATACCACAGGGGATTTGTCAGGCCAAAGAACATAACAATGAACTCGTAGTGACCATATATGGAGCAAAAAGCTGTCTTAGGGATATTATTGTCCTTTATCTTCAACTGATGATATCCCGAACGAAGGTCAATCTTGAGAAAACTATGGCTCCCTGCAACTGGTCGAACAGGTCATCAATACTAGGGAGAGGATATTTATTCTTGATGGTTACCTTGTTTAACTCTGTGTAGCCGATGCAAAGACGTAATGAACTATCTTTCTTCTTCGAGAACAACATTGGTGCACCCCAAGGGGACACACTCAGTTGTATTAAGCCTTTATCAAGCAACTCTTACAACTAGGTCTTAAGCTCTTTTAGTTCTGCTGGAGCTATCCTATAAAGAGCCTTGGAGATGGGAGCCATACTTGGCTCCAACTCAATAGCGAAGTTTATCTATCTATGTGGTGGTAACTCTGGGAGGTCCTCTAGAAAAACATTCGGATAGTCTCTTACCATTGGCTCTGAAGTCAAGGCGACCTTAGTCTCTCTAACATCCACCACACTAGCCAAGATACTCCAGGTACCCTAGTTGAGCAATTGTGGGCCTTCATAACTGAATTTACATTGGGCAAGTCCATTGTTTCGACTTCTTTCAACTTAAAGCTAGTTCCTTGAAAAGCGCGTGAAAAGTACTTTCTATTCTCTCAAAATAGGGGAGTTTATATTAGATCTCACTTGTTTGCTAGTGGTTTTCAAGTTAAAATGAGGAAAATTAGAAGAAAAGACCAAAAGATCAAAACCGAGCAAGAATACGGTGAAAACAAGAAGAAAAACTCAATATGGAAAAAATTGGGGCAGCGCTGCGGTGCTAAAACACGAGAGCAGGGTCTGCGCAACACAGTCACAGCGCCGCGACGCTCTTTTTCCTTAAATGGCAGCGCCAGTTTCCATATTTGAAAAAAATGTATTTTTGGAAAGTTTTCTTGGATGAAATACTCTATAAATTTGGGGGTTTCCAGCAGCCCTAATCATTAATCAAAGCACGAAATTACGGACCAAAAGAGTCACAAGAAGGAGAGAATTGAGTGAGAGTTCATAAAAGAGTTCAAAGAGTGAGCTAGTTGCAAGGAAGAGGAAAAGAGTTCGAGATAGTCGTGGTCCCATTTGAGTTCCGACGTGAGAGCCAAGAAGATCGTGACGGTGCTACCTCAATCAAGAGCCTCTTTTCAGTAAAGTTTCCCTTTCTTTACACTCTTTCTTTGTTTATATTGTTTGAACATGTTGCTTCAAGCTATGAGTGGCTAAACTCTTTAGTTTTAGGATGTTGATGATTTGTTTATGAATTCATGTTGATATTGTAGACTTTCATGGCTTTGTTGGAATGATTATGCTTTTCATTGTTATTGTGTTTAATTCTTGTGGATTGGCCATCTTCACATGTTAAGGTTAGATGTATGATTGAGAGATTGTATGTTTAACTTGATCCATAACAATGAATTGTTGTTAATCTATCACGGGAGTAGTTAGGTTGACAATAAAAGTTGCTAAAGATTATTCTTAATGCCATGTAATTTGTATTAGTTTTGAGAGATTAGTAATCAATCAAGTTGCATGAGAAAGGGTTGTTTTTTAGAGAAAATAACTTGGAATTAAGTTTCTAGACTTAGGCATATGAATTACAATAAAATCCATGAAATCTATAATATTGCATGATGAAATAAACAATGATTCATTACCCTAGAACTCTCTTTGACTCTTGTGTTTCTCACTTTATTACTTTCCTTATTTAGTTTGTATTTTCCATAATTCACTGATAACTTGAAATACAAGTTATTATAATCACTATTTGAATTAATTAGAGTAACTTTAGAGCTAAACTCATGATTTTGGTAGTTGAATTATGTAAAATATATTACCATGCGTTGGCACTATTTACAAAAGAAAATTCCTGAAAAATTATGAGTTTTTCTGTTCTTAATACAGGATTAAGAAGAAAAGAAGCACAAATAACCCAAATACTAGAGACGAAGCTGCTGCGAGAACAAGTGGAAACCCATGCATTGAGACCATGCGTCGAGAAAAGTAGATACAGACGCCTGGGCAAAAGCTGTCATGTCAATATGCAAAAGTATAACACGCTATCAGAATATGGAAGAACAAATGGGCCGATGATGTGAAAAGTCTGTGCAGCAGGGCATGGAATTTAATGTAAAGGTGTCAGGTCATCATGAGTTTCAACTTTTCGACGCCTATAAATAGCCCAAAGCTTCTCCATTCAAAATAGGAGAGAAATGAGTTCAAGAGGCGAAAGCTCTGCACAATTTCTTCCTCACCATAACCAGCCTCCATTTCGAGCTCTTCTGAGAGAAGGATTCTGAGAACTTTCAGAGTTGTCTCTCAGTGAGTGAGAACCTTCACCCTATGAAATTTATGTATCAGATAGCAACCATCTCAAGCCTCCATGAAGCAAGACGTTGCCAGTGGCGGCTTGACGTCTTCCATTTCCGTTTTATCTCCATTTCCCTCCTTCTTACTTATGTTTTGTTAATGACATTCGAGAGAATGGTTTATTTTCTTAATATAAGTTTGATTGACGATTATCTTCCATTTATTTCCATATTAAATACCTTACACCATGTTGTTTGAATGCTAAATGAGTTAGATGTTAGAAGTTAGTTTTTCTTAAGCAATATTAAGTATGTTACATCTTGATTAATGCATATCATTAGCTTGCATAACTTTGTCTGACAAACAAAAGTAGCAAGCACGACTGTCTAGCTTGAGAGAGTGAATGGTTAATCTTTAGCATTTATCAAGACTAGATGAGGTGCAGAGATGTAGTTCATCTTTTGCCAACGCAAACTTACCATGCGTCTTAGAGATAAGATTAATGTGGCGTCGAAACATCGAGAGATGAATTAACAAATTAAGTTTGTAGGTATGTAATTATACTTGGGTATGCTTAAGTAATCAACTAGCTCCTGCTTTAACTCTACTTTTATCGCATGGTTCCATTCATTCTCAACGCATGCTATCTGACTAAATGACATTTGACTAACCGTCGCCGCGTCCATCTCATTGTTAGTTGTAGGAAATTTTATTCATTCTTTATGTATAGTTTTAGACACATACAACCAACACATGCACATTTTACATATACAGTTCACCGCATAATCATGCATCTATTCTCAACGCCTAGTTCTTACAAATCCCTGCGTTCGACCCTGGACTCACCAGGAAACCTATAAGAGCTTATACTTGGGCTTTTTATAGGAAAACTTGCTTAATCATGATCATACTTGAGTAATTCTCAACGCATCCTTGTGCTGAAAGTATAATATCTATTTTTTTTGTGCAACAAGCTATGAAACTCAATTTAATTCAAATAAAAATTTAACGAACAAGTTTTTGGTGCCGTTGCCGGAGATTTGAATTAATAATTTTGGTTTTGATATTATTTCTTGATCTATGCAGAAAATCTCAATCTTGGGCCGTACAGAGCGTTTAGCCGAAGACGTACCTGACAGTTTATGAACAAAGAACAGCCTGCGTTCATTTCTAACCCTAAGGTCGAGAGAACCTGTCGGAAAAGAAATAAGACATTTCAAAGGCGGCGACAACTTTACAGAGAGAAGAAAATGGAAAATCAAGCAAATAACGCCAATCAGCCTTTGAGAGCTAATAATGGGGCTAACGACAGACGTGAAGAAGCAATGAACCATGCGTTAGCCCAAGCGCAGCTTCAAGCTCAATTGCAGATTGATCAACAAACTCATCCTATTTTATTAGCACATGATCGGAACCGTCCAATCAGGGATTACAGGTCGCCAATCCTATACAATTTTTCACCTGGAATTATGCGACCCGAGTCTCAAGGTTCAAGATTTGAAATGAAGCCAGTCATGCTTCAGATGCTACAAACAGCAGGTCAGTTTGGGGATCACCCGGTGAAGACCCTCATGCTCACCTAAAAAGCTTCATCGAAATCTATAATACCTTCCTCATCCCAAACATAAGTGCAGATGACATTCGGTTGACGCTGTTCTCATTCTCCCTCAGAGATGAGGTGTGACAGTGGGCATATTCTTTGGAACCAGGTGAGATCACCACGTGGAACCAAATGATAGAGAAGTTTATGAAAAAGTTCTTCCCACCGACGGAGAATGCTCGAAGAAGAAGAGATATCACCAACTTTCAACAAAAAGACAGAGAAACCCTGAGCGATGCTTGGGCAAGATTTAAGAGATTGGTGAGAAACTGTCTGCATAATGGTTTCCCGGACTGTGTTCAGATGGAGATATTCTATGATGGCTTAACCGAGGCATCTCAAACCGCTACAAATGCTGCCGCAGCGGGAGGATTACTTGATAAAACTTATACCGAGGCCAAAGACATTCTCAATAGAATATCAAGAAACCATAAGGATTGGGAGGACCATGGATATAGCCGATCTGGCTGCAGGCAAAACAATGCGTCAGGAGCACCAGAGCATAATAGTGTGGTTGCATTACAAGCTCAAGTCACCGCCATGACTAACCTGTTGCAGACTATGGCCATGAATCAGTCAAATACAGGAGGCGGCGGCCAAGTTAACGCAGTGAATCAACTAAACGCTGCAGGATGCGTTGGATGCGGGGAGCCGCATACGTATGAGGTATGTCCACTGAACCCTCAATCTATATGCTTCATACGGAACAACCCGTATTCCAATACCTATAACCCTGGCTGGAGGAATCATCCAAATTTTTCATGGGGTGGTAACCGCCAACCTGAGCAGCAAGGTGCACCTAGCACGAAAGGGGTGGATCATTTGGATTCTCCCATGGACATCAGAGGCAAAATCCACATCAATCAACACCTAGTCCATCATCATCCATGGAAGCTCTTCTGAAGGAATACATGCAGAAGAACGACGCCTTGATGCAAACCTAGGCGTCGTCCATCAGGAATTTAGAGCTTCAAATTGGCCAGATCGCTGGAGAGCTTAAGACGCGGCAGAAAAGATCTCTTCTGAGCAACACCGAAGCCCCACGCAGTACGGGCAGTTCAGGAAAAGAACAGTGTCAAGCTATGACACTACGAAGTGGAAGAGCCATGAATGAACTTCCCCGCCTAGGGGGGAAAACTCTAGCTAACGAGACTGAAAATCACTCAAACCCACCAGAGATCTCTCAACCAACAATTCATCTTTCCAATCCCACTATTGAATCTGACCATTCAACACAACAAAAACAAGCTGACATGCAAAGAAGTTTATCAGGGAAAGATGCATCAACAAGCGTGTCAGCCGAGCTGCAAACGCCTCCTTATCCACAGAGGTTAAGAACGAAGAAAAGTAATGAGAGGCAGTTCAAACGCTTCCTGGATGTACTTAAACAACTACACATCAACATCCCGCTGGTGGAAGCGTTGGAACAAATGCCCACTTATGCTAAATTCCTCAAGGACATATTGTCTAAAAAGAGAGGAATGGGTGAATATGAGATCATAGCTCTAACGCAAGAGTGCAGTAACATGGTCTGTGAACGCGTCCCCACAAAGATGAAAGATCCAGGGAGCTTCACCATTCCTTGTTCCATTGGAGGGTTCTACATAGGAAAAGCGTTGTGTGATCTAGGGGCCAGCATTAATCTTATGCCCCTGTCAGTATTCAACAAATTGGGGATCGCATCGCAGCCAACAACAGTTACCCTACAATTGGCGGATCGATCCGTTGTGCATCCTGAAGGAAAGATCGAGGATGTGTTGGTAAAGGTAGACAAGTTCATCCTCCCCGCAGACTTCATTATCCTGGATTATGAAGCAGACGAGGACGTTCCAATCATACTTGGACGCCCGTTTCTGTCGATGGGTCGTACGCTCATCGACGTCCACAAGGGGGAGATTATTATGAGAGTTAATGATCAAGAAGTGATTTTCAACGTCTTTAAGGCGTTAGAGTACCCAGGAGAACAGAAGACCTGTCGAAGCCTCGACGCAGAGGATGAGTTCTATAGAATGTTGCTTGAAGAAGAAAATGATGAAACGATTGCAAATCTGGACGCACAGCAGCCTGAACAATGCTGTGCTTTGGTCCATTCTGCTTTTGAATCCTTGACACCGAATAAGACCAACCAACGAACAAAACCATCTCTGGAAGAAGCGCCAGAAATTGAGCTAAAAGTGTTGCCAACCCACCTGAAGTATGCCTACTTAGGAGAAGGTAACTCTTTTCCAGTTATTATTTCAGCTGCTTTATCCCCTAATCAAGAATCAGCTTTGTTATTCATTCTTAAAAAGCACATCCGAGCTGTTAGATGGACGTTAGCTGATATCAAGGGGATAAGCCCCACATATTGTATGCTAAAATTCGTCTATAAGAAGGAAAAGATGGATCCATCGAGCCCCAAAGGCGGCTAAACCCAGCAATGAAAGAAGTTGTAAAAAAAGAAATGCTTAAATGGTTGGACGCAGGCGTTATCTTTCCCATATCTAATAGTAAATGGGTAAGTCCTGTGCAATGCGTTCCCAAGAAAGGAGGTATGACTATAGTCCTAAACAAGAATAACGAATTGATCCCCACCCGCACTGTCACTGGGTGGAAAATTTGCATGGACTACAGGAAACTTAACGCGGTGACGAAGAAGGATCATTTCCTACTACCTTTTATTGACCAAATGTTAGATAGACTTACATGTCCTTATGGTACATTCACATTTCGACGCATGCCGTTTGGACTATGTAACGCCCCAGGCACCTTTTAGCGGTGTATGATGGCAATCTTCTCTAAATTTTTAGAAGAATCTGTGGAGATATTCATGGACGATTTTTCGGTCTTTGGAAATTCGTTTGAAGCATGTTTAGCCAATTTGGAGAAAGTATTGAAAAGATACGAGGACACCAACTTAGTGCTAAATTGGGAAAAATGTCACTTCATGGTGAATGAAGGAATTGTCCTCGGTCACAAAATATCCAAGAAGGGCCTTGAAGTCGATCAGGCCAAAATTGAAGCCGTAGAATAGCTCCCACCTCCTACAAATGTAAAGACACTTCGCAGCTTCTTGGGGCATGCAGGCTTTTATAGAAGGTTCGTCAAGGACTTTTCAAAAATTGCACGCCCTTTAAGCTCATTGCTAGAGCAGAATCGTCCCTACATTTTTTATGAAGAATGCCTCAAGGCGTTTGAGACTCTGAAAGCAGCACTGGTGTCAGCACCAATTTTAATTGCCCCAGACTGGTCGCAGCCATTCAAACTAATGTGTGATGCTAGCGATTATGCGATGGGAGCTGCGTTGGTTCAACGCAGAGACAGGATGTTGCATCCTATAGCCTACGCCAGCAAAACTTTCAACGCAGCCCAAGCGAATTACACCACTATAGAGAAAGAGTTGCTGGCAGTAGTGTTCGCTGTTGAAAAATTCAGAGCATATCTTCTAGGGTCAAAAGTTATCATCCATACTGATCACTTAGCTATTCGATAATTGATGACTAAAAAAGATGCCAAGCCGAGGCTCATCCGATGGGTTCTGCTTCTTCAAGAGTTCGACGCAAAAATAGTTGATCGCAAAGGTACAGAGAACAACGTGGCAGATCATCTTTCTAGACTTGAGAATATCGAAAACAGCTGGACGTTAACGCAAGCTTTCCAGATGAAGCTGTATTAAAAGTCATAGAGTTTGCGCCATGGTATGCAGATATTGTCAACTTCTTGGTGTGCAAGCAATTTCCCGAAGATTTCAACGCATAGCAGAAGAAGAAGTTGATGCATGTGCAAGAAATTTCTCGATTCTCACCCACTTTTCTCTCTTTTCACCTATACACTTCCCATGGCTTCCTAGCAACCCACCTCCTCCAAAAGCCCTAAATCTATTGCCTCATCCTCGAGGCATGGTAGTCGGATTCTGTCCACTACCTCCACCACACCTGAACCCTTCCCCATTGTTCGCCCCAATAGTCTTGAGTTGGAAGCGACATCAGCCCCGTCTCCGCCACGCTCCAGGGAACTGTCTGAAGCTCAAGAGATGGGAAGGAATGACGACTCCACCGTCTTCAGAGATATTCTAGACACCATCGATGAAGAAGACGATGACTGATTGGACGGGTTGGTCGACCAGAGGATGAAAAATGAATCGCGTGGGTCAATCCCTGCGATAAGTGGTCTTGAAGAGTCGAACTCCGATGAAAGACCAATTGGAAAGGTAATAGCGGCGGTGGAAAAGAAGAAGTCCGCCACGAAAAGGAAAATCAGGCCAATAAGGGCCAGGGAAGTAGAAGCCAAGGAAGATGTACCTCCGCTAAGAAGAAAAAATGAAAAAGTAAAGGACGCGGGGACATCCGAGGCTATGGCATCATCTTTCGCCGCATCATCTGTTGAGCGGTTAACAGCGAGAGCGGCAGAGAAGTCCAAGAAGCTGAAAGACGACATCAAAAAAATGAAAGAAAGGACGGAGTCGTTTCTCGCCGTAAAGAAGAAGAGAAAAGAGGAAATCGCATTTGGCGTACAAGCTGTCAAAGAGGCCGCCAGAAAAGCCGAGTTTCTCCGTCGCATAGCAGACATTGTGACGAAATTAGAAGTTGAGGTGGAAGTGACTGATGTGGCGAGGCCACCCAAAGCTGAACGCATCAAGCAGAATGTGAAAAAAATAAGAGAGGAGAAGAAGAAAGAAAAAGAGGTAGCAATCACCAAGGAGAAGCTACCGGAGAAAAAGAAGAAGATTGAAATGGCTAAGGCACCTGGAGTGGTTATAAAGGACTTGGACGCAGGCAGAGCAAGGAGAACACCTGCTAGTCTCATCAGTAGGAATAAGAAGGGAAAAGAGAAATTGGTTGAGGAACCAACAAAGGAGGCGGCGAAGAGCCAAAAGAAACAATTCAGTGGGCTTTATACTGAAGTGGGATTTTTCCCTGAGCCAATTAAGCTGCCCGCCTTCATTATACAAGGAGTCGATGCAATGGGTTGGAGGCAATTTTGTGAAAGTGCCCAAGTCATCCAACCCACTGCCGTGGAGGCATTTTACGAAGGAACAATTCACCGCAAGGCACACATTGTCAAAGTTGAAGATGAGGTGATTTCCTTCGAGCCTCAGGAAATCAACGGGTTGTTTGATCTTCCCGACATCGCGACGCCAGAGGGTAATAGAATAATGTCGACGCCTACAGAAGTCGAAATGAATGACGCCCTCACAACCATCGCCAAACCGGGGTCAGAGTGGAACACTTCCCCAAAGGGCATTCAAACATTGGCGCCAAATTGCTTGATCGCCGAGGCCAACTTGTGGCTTTATTTCATCAAGCGGTCGCTAATCCCCACAATGCATGACGCCTCAATTTCAAGGGACCGTGCCATGGTCATTTACTGCATCATGCGGGGAATTCGGCTAGACGTGGGACGCATCATTGCCTCACAGATTCGGGGGTTGTTTTTCAAGCCAAAGGGTCAAGCTATTCTTCCCCTTTCTTGTGACAAACTGTGCACCAACGCAGAGTTCATGGAGGATGCGCCAGGCAGAGAAGTAAATGGAGTCCTTTCAGCCCAAAGTCTCAGACGGATATTAAAGGACTCCCCGCATCTGCTTGAGGCGGCCAACTCAAAGAAGAGGCCGACCAAGTCACAAGAACCATCATCCCCCTAACCTCCTCAACCCAAGAAGAGGAAACTGGTCAAGAAGAATTTTGAGATACAGGCGTCGAATTCACAACCTAGTGAAGCTGAAGAAACTGTTCAGCTCGACGCCAACACACAAGCCTTGACCATTTATACTCCTCCCATCGGACCTTTTATTGAAATATTGTATTTAGTAAAAATAATTAGGAAAATAATGTAGTTTGGAAACTATTTAGGAAAATATGGTAGTTTGGAGGAGAGAGAAGATGGGATAGTGGAGAGAGGAAAAGGTCGAGACCTCAACCTTCGACCAAGGCAAAGGTCGAGACCTCAACCCTCGACCAAAGCAATCCTTCGACCAACGCAAGGCCTACCTTCGACCAACGCAAGGAGGCCTCAACCTTTGACCAACGCAAGGCCTACCTTCGACCAACGCAAGGCCTATTTCGACCAACGCAAGGAGGCCTCAACCTTTGACCAACACAAGGCTACCTTCAACCAACGCAAGGCCTACTTCGACCAACGCAAGGAGCCCTCAACTTTCGACCAACGCAAAGTTGAGGCCTCAACCTTTGACCACTGTAGACCCACGGGTGGAAACTTTTACAGAGATTCCGTCTGCCACAAGTCTCGTCGCATCGTCGCAGAGAATCCGCCGCAGGTCCTGTCGCGTCGTCGAAGAGAATCCGCCGCAGGTCTCGTTGTGTCGTCGTAGAGATTCCCTGCCGCCGCTGCGGCTTCCGTCACCCGTGACTAATGGACGAGGGTTTAACCCTCGACCAAGTCTCTTTAAATACAGTCCCGCCCTCTTCTTCCTTCCACTATTTCTTCTTCCAATCCCTTGCTTCTCCTCTTTCCGAATCCATCCAAGCAAAGTTCCTATCTTTTGATCAAATTCTCACAAATTCTCCACTTTTTCCAAATTTTCTCCCTCTTTTTTTCCTAAATAATTTGATCTATCGAAATATTCTCTTTTTTTTCCAAATTTACGAGGTTTGCAAAAAAATTTGATTTATGAAATATATATATATATATATATATATTTTTTTTTAAGGTAATATAAATTTTTTTCTCTATTCTCATTCTATTTTTTTTTACAGTATTTGTTGCTATTTGGAAAGCAAGATCTATCGTTGTCACTTCGAGGAAGAAAAAAAAGTAAACCGTTGAATTTGTGAGTTACCATTTCATTTTCTAGTATTTATATTATGCTAGACATATCGTTTTAAGCTAAATATGTCATTTTAATGTTCGTATTTATTTTGTTAATAGTCTTTGAATTGAATAATATTTATATATTGATGTTATGAGTTTTTTCTATAATTTAATGTTCTTGTTTATATTATATTAGATTTATCATATTAATATTATATTAGATCTACCATGTTAATGTTATATTAGATCTACCATGTTGATAATTTTAATATAATATTTTTATAATTTGTCTTTGCTTTGCATTTTATATTTATAATATTTTAATTTTTTAATACAAATTTATATTTTCGTTGCATATTAGATATTACAAGATTTTTTTAATATTATAGTTTTTAGTTAAATAATTAGTGATGTATATTGTTGTTTTCTTTTTTTAGAAAATGGCAGACAAGTGTTTGGGATTTATGTTGTTTACAAATGGTCATATGATTGATGGTGTTGATGGAGTTGAATATGACCAGCCAGCATGTGGGGGTTTTAGCATACATGTGAATAGTGGACTTGTTTTTGAACAATTTGTTGAAATGATTGGGTTGTCACTTGGTGTAGATATGAGATCAAACCACTTAGAAATAATATACAAACATCCTAATCTAACACCATTAGGATCTGTAAAGTATATGTCATTCCCCATTCATAACGAACAAGCAATGAATCTGATGTTTTCGATTGCAATGCCGCTCCTGAACCTAGTGCATTTATACGTTAATGTGAGTAGGGTAGGATTGGATGTAGACTTGAATGCACAATCGTTGAGTTAGTTCGAAGACCCGAATCAATGTATTGATGCTGATCCTGAATCAGTTGCACCAGCCTATGACGATGAAAATATGGTGGCTGGTAATCAATATAGGGAGTTTAGAACAGAAACAGACGATGAATTCAAGGAGTTGGATTTCTATGGTCGTGAACATGAAATGCTGTCAGGTACATTCGCTAATCTTGACATGAATGTAATAGATAGTGTTAGAGAACATGACCCAGTTGTAGCCCCGGTAGTCGTTGACAATACCCAATTGTATAAGGGTATGATTTTTCAAGACAAAGAAATGTTACAACATTTGGTCAAGTGTTTTGCTATCCAGTGTCACGCACCATACGAGGTCGTAGAATCAACACCGAATATTTGGGAAATTCGATGTAAGAAATGGAAGGATGGTTGCAAGTGGTGACTTCCTGCAGCGAAGAAAAAATCTCACAGTTTGTTCGAGATTACTAAGTATGTTGATCAACATACATGTTTTTACTCAGAGCTTAGCCAAACTCATGTGCAATTAGATTCTTCAATGATTGCACTAGAGTTTTGTGAAGCTGTGAGGGAAAAACCGTCCATCAGTGTGGCACAACTACAATTCGACATCAAAACAAAATGGGGATACCATGTTCCTTACCACAGGGTGTGGGAGGGTAAACGAAAGGCATTGGCTAGAGTGTTTGGTGATTGGGATGACTCGTACAAACTGTTGCCTAGATGGTTGTATATGGTCAAGCATACAAATCCCGGCACATGAGTGGAGTGGAGAATAAAGAACACACCTACTGAAGGACATGCCATCCTTACTTCTGTATTTTGGGCATTTGGTCCTTGTATAGAAGCATTTAATAGATGTCGGCCGATTATTCAAATAGACAATACTCACTTGTATGGAAAATATCGAGGAAAGTTGCTAATTGCTACATTAGTTGATTCGAATAGGCATCTTCTTCCTCTTGCATTTGTCGTTGTAGATGAGGAGTCTGCTGACACGTGGGGATGGTTTTTAAAACACCTCAGAGAAATTGTTATACATGAAGAGGTATGCTTGATTTCGGATCGGCATGGTGGCATCATCTCGGCAGTGAACAATCCAGAAAATGGTTGGACAGGGCCAAAATGTCACCATAGATTCTGTTTGCGCCATATTGTAAGTAATTTTAATAAAAAATATAAGTAAAATACATTAAAAATAATTTTATATCGTGCTGGATGTCAGTTCCAAGTTCGCAAGTTTAATAAAGTAGTGGAAGACATCAAGCGAATAAATAGAAGTTGTATGAGTTTCTTTGACAACATTGGTATTGAGCAATGGACTCAAGCGCACGATGGAGGGTTTAGGTACAGGTGGATGACGAAGAATCTATCAGAGTACATCAATGAAGTCCTCAAAGGAGCTCGAATGTTGCCGATAAATGCTCTTGCTCAAATAACATTCTACAAATGTGTAAATTATTTTGAGAAGAGAAGAGAAGAAATAAGAGCTGCCTTGGAGCGTCGAGATAAATACACCCGGTAATAATTTTCTTTTTAGTAATCAACAATTTGTTCCAAATATTTTTATAATACTAAGTGCGTAAATATTCAGGTACGCACACGAAAAAATCTCAAAATGGGCTGCAAGATCCAGTAAACATGAAATCCAATCATATGATCGATATGAAGGTGTATTTCATGTGAAAACCGGACGTCACAGCCTCAATTCTAAAGGAGGAAATATTCAAATACTGAAGCTAAGTGATTCCAAACGGTACTGTTCATGTAACAAGTGGCAAGCATTTGGCATTCCATGTTTGCATTTTATGGCAGTTTGCTCACGATTTAACATGAACTATGAAGATTTCATTGAGGACTACTATAAATTGTCGACATACGCTGCATGCTACTCTCCTCAATTTCGACCTGTACCACATGAAGATTACTTGATCACACCTCCTAATATGCCTATTTTACATGCCGACCCAACGTTATAGAGAAAACCTGGTAGACCAAAGAGTTCACGATATCATAATGAGATGGACTGGACAGAACCAAGTTCTCAAGTAGGTTGCGGATTTTGTAATCAGTTAGGTCATAATCGAAGGAAATGTCATTCGTTACAAAGACGAGCACCAGACAGTTAGAGATTTTTTTCGTTAACATTTCTATCATGTAACCAATGTTTCAATAATAAAATTAATATTTTTATCATGTGCTCTCACTATCTCACTCTCTCTCGCTTTTAAGTCCTAATTTATTTGTATGTTTTACTCGATAAATATATAATTTGTTTTCTTCTAGATCATGGCTTTAAACCCAGGACCGATTGATCCCGATATTTTATATGATCAGTCTGTTCATCGATCAACAAATGTATGGCAAGATCGGACTACAGGCGAGATGTACTGTGACGGCGTGAGGCGATTGTTTATCGTACCATTCCACTTCATCGTCGCATACTACCACTTCTACGTGCATCAGGCTTTTACGGGGTTGCCAGGCTAGGATCCATTCAGTTAGACTGGCACCTCATCGCTGCACTTATTGAGAGATAGAGGCCAGAGACCCATACATTTCATGTGCCCACTGGAGAAGTCACTATCACGCTCCAGGATATAGAAATATTATTTGGGTTACCTGTCGATGGCGAGCTTGTTACTGGGGTAATGCATGACGATTGGCTGCATATTTGTCAGATGCTACTCGGTGTGACCCCACCTGCAAATAAAATTAGGGGATCACGGTTGAGTCTAACATGGCTAGGGACACAATTTCCAAGACTTGAGGATGATGCAGACGAGGAATCTATCACGAGATACGCAAGAGCATACATATTGCAGATGATGAGCGGAAGTCTATTTTCTGATAAATCAAGTCACTTCGTGCACCTAATGTTCCTTCCACTGTTAGACAATCTCAATGAGGCGGGACGGTATTCTTGGGGTGGAGCGTGTTTGGCATGGCTGTATAGATAGCTATGTAAAGCAACAAAACCTGATGTTTGTGAAATCGCTGGGCCTTTGATATTGCTACAAATATGGGCTTGGGAACGATTTCCAACAATGGCTCCACAACTCCGACATGTCAACGATCATCAATTAGCCGAACGAGCCTACGGTTCTCTGTATGCCATTTTAATTTAATTTAGCTAATATTTTTTGTGACTAATATAGTTAATTTTAAACATAAAATATTAATTTAATAATGTAGGTGGAGAGACCAATTTTGTGTAACTCGGTCAGCTACACATGTAGTGAGTCAATATAGATATATGCTTGATCTACTTCAACCTGGCCAGGTATGTGAATACTAAACCCATGAATTTTTTATAAATATTTTTTTTATATACTTGTATTTAATATTTTTAATATAATATGTTATGTTTCAGATTATTTGGGAGCCTTACAAAGCTGTTATGGACACTTTGCCTAATTTTTGTACGAGCGGTCAAGACATATGGCCGACGATGAGCCCACTCATATGTTGTCACATTAGTGAATGACATCTTCCTGACAGGGTAATCCGACAGTTTGGTTTCAAATAGGATGTCCCATCAGAGTGCAATACTGAACCCCTACTACATGACATTGACCTGAGAACTGCAGATTGGTCTAAAAAAATTGCACATTTGGTAGTGCCATGGCACTATCGTAGAAGGTTTATTGCAGTCGGCGTTTTAGCTGGACAATTCGATAAGGATGTAACTCAAGATTACATCCTTTGGTATAATAATATTACGAGACGCTACATTACTCGTCCGGGAGCGGCTTTGGGATATTTGGTATATAATCAAATATTGTCTAATTATTTTTTATTTAAATTTATTTGAAATATTATCTAATTGTTTTGTAATTCACAGAAATCGAGCAATAGTAGTCTTCGTGATGTTGCAAATGATCCAGATCAAGTATTAACTATATGCAATAATAATGCATTTTACATGGAGGAATTACACTACATGTACTATATACCTATTGCACCTCCACCAGTTCCTAGGCGTAGGGGACGTGCTCGAGCAGAAGAAGATGAGTTTGATGCGGTTGACCATAATGTAGAAGAATTGCCTCCTATGATGCAGACGCAAATGCAGAGCCAGACTGGTTATGCCAGTCCGATGATGATGCAACCAGCCTTTGGTTCAAGATATTATGATTCAGAGGTCGGACCATCATCTTCATACATTCATACACATGGACCCGACGTCCATGAAGCGTCTGCAGAGGTACCAGAGCAACCAGATCCACCAGAGCAACCTAGAGTGCAAAGTCGACGACGCCAACCAACTCGAAATCGGTGACGTCTTCCTTGTGGGACACATTGAATTTTTTTTTTATTATTACTAATTTTAGTGGAAAAAAGATAAATTGTTGTATTAATATTGACACTTTAATTTTATATCGATTGGTTAGTGATAAAATATATGTTTGTATTATAACGGTTTTTAAAATTTTTCGAGGTGGGAAATGGAAGTGGGAAAAAACAATTTTAAAAAAAAAAAGTAAAATAAGAAAAAGGTCGAGGGTTGAACGCTCAACCAAGGAAAGAGAAAAAAAAAAAAGAAAGAAAAGGTCGAGGGTTCAACCCTCGACCAAATACACGTCAACCCATATCCCAATTACCAATAAAAACCATTATATTTTCATAAATATTTCAAAAACTACAATATTTTCCTAAATAATTTCTAAAACTACAATATCTTTTCAAATTTTCCCCTCCCATCACCCAATCACTAAGGAGCCCTCTTCACCACCAACTTCCCCTTATCCTTCCCCTAAAATCCAAACGAGCCACTTCATCTACCTACCACCCAACACGGCTTCCCAACGCCTCTTCAGCTTCCTATCGCAGACTTAAACGAAGAGTCGAAGGAAGTGTCGCCGCCTTCTTCGGCCCATCTGGAGTTAACCCTCTCCCCGCCTCAATCGTCTACCTTTCAAGAGGCAACTCCATCCCCACCACCACCACCCGTTGAGCCGACCCTGACTCTGGATCCTGAGGAGTCAGTGCCCTTTCAATTCTCACCGCCTCGCCATGAACCTCAATCTTCCAATCTTTCAACTCCACCAACTATTGAACCTTCTGCCCGTCCAACATCTCAATCGCAGGCAGAAGCAACTACAAGTACGCATCATCAAGAAGAACCATATCACTTGCGGCACGCCTCTGCTCCGCTGCCGTTTGTTGATTTAAATTTGGATGATTTGCTGCGGTACTTGGATGATGGGATCCTTCACCCCGTCATGGGAGACCTGGATGAAATTCGGCGCAAGGAGATGGAAAGTCTCCATCGGCAAGAAGAGTTGGCTCAACAAGTTTCACAATTTGGTCAGCAAGTGACTCAAATGGCGCAGCAACAATTGGAGCTTCAAAGTTTTATTCAACACCAAACTCAGCGTCAGGATGAACAATTCGGCACTTTGATGAATTGTATTTATGAAGTGTTCGTCCAACGCATCCCAGCGCCAGTTATTCCTCCTTCCCTTCAGCAACCCTTTCAGTTTAGTGATCCAAATCCTCCCCCTGCGGACAACAATGACAACGCCCCGGGGAGAACTTAAATTTGGGGGTGTTCTTTTGGGATTTTTCCTTCTTTTCCTACGTTTCTCTTTCGATTTTTTTTGTAAGTAGTACAACGCATATTACATTTGCATCAATACAATATTCAATTCATGAACTACTCTGTGTTCTCTTTAGTTTGTGCTTTCAATTATTTCTTGCTTTATTATTTTCTCCGCCTTGTTTTTGTTTTTGCGTCCAACCTCGATGATGAAATTTATGCACTTCCCCTGTAGACTTATTGAAATAAGAGGATTAACTCACAAGCCTTAGGATATTACACTTGGTAAATTACTTCTAAGAGTTAGTATGCGTTGCAAGCTTTGCCTCAAACCTCTTTTCCAAAATTTTTCTAAGGTAATCTCATAACTCGATTTCAGCAATGAGGACCTTGTTGCCTTCAAATTTGGGGGTAAGAAAGGTTTGAGTCATGCGTTCAGAATTCATAAAAGTAAACAAAATAAATAAATAAATACAAAAAAAATAATATATATATATATATATATATATATATATATATATATATATATATATATATATATATTTCTTTGGACAAACAACTCCGTCTAACAGCGCATAAAATTAACCTGTTAAGAGTTGAGTTGAGAATGGCTCTTTAACACCCCATAATCAAAAGTGAGAGTCCAAGATCAGCGAAAAGTAAATAAACGGTACTACTGTCGACCCAACCAAAAAGGAACGCAATAAGTGTCGAGTTGTGAAAGGGTATTTGCTCGATGTTGGCTGCCTCCATGCACCCCATCGTTGGTATGTCAAAATGAAGGTAGATAGCCCCGATCAATGCAAGTCCAATTCAAAAAAAAAAAAAAAAAAAAAAAGCCATGAAAATGAACTCTATGGCGCATTACTAAAATGAGAACATCAGATTGGCTGGATATGAGTAAGGGTACTTTTGAGGAATAAGCTTGCCGCATCTAAAAGTTAGAAGTAATTTCAAAGCGTCGATTGAAAAAGAACTTGGTGTGGCTATCTGATTGTTGACATAGTCAAGGAATAGAAGGCATGTTGAGAGAGTGAGCTTTTACTTAGACTTGGGCTGTAGAAATTAATAAATCTTCAAATAAATGTTTGAGGACAAACATTAACTCAAATTTGGGGGTGTGATAACTTGTAGAAATACAAGTTATTATAGTCACTATTTGAATTAATTAGAGTAACTTTAGAGCTAAACGCATGATTTTGGTAGTTGATTTATGTAAAACATATTACCATGCGTTGGCACTATTTACAAAAGAAAATTCCTGAAAAATTATGAGCTTTTCTGTTCTTAACGCAGGATTAAGAAGAAAAGAAGCACAAATAACCCAAATACTAGAGACGAAGCTGCTGCGAGAACAAGTGGAAACCCATGCGTTGAGACCATGCGTCGAGAAAAGTAGATACAGACGCCTGGGCAAAAGCTGTCATGTCAATATGCAAAAGTATAACACGCTATCAGAATATGGCAGAACAAATGGGTCGACGATGTGAAAAGTCTGCGCAGCAGGGCATGAAATTTAATGTAAAGGTGTCAGGTCATCATGAGTTTCAACTTTTCGACGCCTATAAATAGCCCAAAGCTTCTCCATTCAAAATAGGAGAGAAATGAGTTCAAGAGGCGAAAGCTTTGCACAATTTCTTCCTCACCATAACCAGCCTCCATTTCGAGCTCTTCTGAGAACTTTCAGAGTCGTCTCTCAGTGAATGAGAACCTTCACCCTATGAAATTTATGTATCAGATAGCAACCATCTCAAGCCTCCATGAAGCAAGACGTTGCCAGTGGCGGCTTAACGTCTTCCATTTCCATTTTATCTCCATTTCCCTCCTTCTTACTTATGTTTTGTTAATGACATTCCAGAGAATGGTTTATTTCCTTAATATAAGTTTGATTGACGATTATCTTCCATCTATTTCCATATTAAATACCTTACACCATGATTGTTTGAATGCTAAATGAGTTAGATGTTAGAGTTAGTTTTTCTTAAGCAATATTAAGTATGTTACATCTTGATTAATGCATATCATTAGCTTGCATAACTTTGTCTGACAAACAAAAGTAGTAAGCACGACTGTCTAGCTTGAGAGAGTGAATGGTTAATCTTTAGCATTTATCAAGACTAGATGAGGTGCAGAGATGTAGTTCATCTTTTGCCAACGCAAACTTACCATGCGTCTTAGAGATAAGATTAATGTGGCGTCGAAACATTGAGAGATGAATTAACAAATTAAGTTTGTAGGTATGTAATTATACTTGGGTATGCTTAAGTAATCAACTAGCTCCTGCGTTAACTCTACTTTTATCGCATGGTTCCATTCATTCTCAATGCATGCTATCTGACAAAATGACATTTGACTAACCGTCGCCGCGTCCATCTCATTGTTAGTTGTAGGAAATTTTATTCATTCTTTATGTATAGTTTTAGACACATACAACCAACACATGCACATATTACATGTACAGTTCACCGCATAATCATGCATCTATTCTCAACGCTTAGTTATTACAAATTCCTGCGTTCGACCCTGAACTCACCAGGAAACCTATAAGAGCTTATACTTGGGCTTTTTATAGGAAAACTTGCTTAATCATGATCATACTTGAGTAATTCTCGACGCATCCTTGTGCTGAAAGTATAATATCTATTTTTTTGTGCAACAAGCTATGAAACTCAATTTAATTCAAATAGAAATTTAACGAACATTCACAAATTCAATTCCAATCCTCAAATAAAATTGATTCAACTCTAGAATAGCTAAGTAATTTTAACCTTCACAATTGGATCCTCAGTGGAACAATATTCAGACTTTACCGTCTTATATTATAACTTGACTCGTACACTTGCGGTTAACACTTAAAGTGCGCATCATTCCTGTAGGAGGGGTGAAAATCACCTTCTAATGTGAACAGTCTATGCTAGCATGGTTAGCAGCTAACCAATCCATGCCTAAAATGACGTCGAAGTCACGCATATCCAAGACTATTAGGGTCACTTCCAGCGCATGATTTGCTATTTCTACCTTACATGCCTTTATCTTTTCCTTTGCCAACATGGTATCTCCAGACGGAGTAGAAACCGATAACACAAAATGCAATGGTTCTAGTTCTAACATAGCATGTTTTACAAATATAGTAGATATAAACAAATGCAACAAACTAGAGTCAAACAATACAAGAGCATGATGCACCAAAATAGGAAGTATACTTGTCACTACCATGCCTGATTTATCAGCTTCTCGCTGAGTCGTAGTATATGTTCGGCCCTACTGCTGCTGTGATCTACTAGAATTCCAAACGAAGTAGAAACCGAAAACAAACTCCCGATTCTGCTAAACAACACCCCCAGTGACTTTTCCCACAAGAACAAAAAACCGACCTATCCCTCTCCACTAAACCTTATGTCGAAGATGGTTGCCTATAATGCTATATGGGCCTGTCTGAGCCTCAGTTCCTTTGAGGAAACTCTAAAGCTCTCTGGTTTGCCTTTCTCTTCTAGCCCAAGGAGGGTTTTGGTGCCATCGCTCTAACATACTCCTCTCTGGCCTAGGAATCAATTTCCGTTGTTGCTTGAAACGTTGTTGCATAACTATCAGGTTCAAGAGCTTGCATGAGACCCCTCAACCCATCCTTCAAGCCTTGGACGAAACACTCTATCTTGTCTTCTGTGGACACCATATTAAGAGCAAATGGGACATCTTAGTAAATTCTTATTCATACTCCTCCACAGACATGAACCTCTGCTTCAATTTCATGAACTCCACTTGCTTGTTGTACCTCATATCGGCGGAAAAGTACTTGATGCGTAAATTTGATGTGATTTCGCAAGTGCACGGGTCAAGTTATAGTATAAAACGGTTTAAGTCCAAGTATCGTATCCATTGGGGATTGAATTGGATAGATTCACTTAGCTATTCAATAATTGAATTGATTTTATCTAAGGCAACCTCGAGTTTGTATTTTTTAGAACAAGGAACAAGAAAACAAGAACAAATGAAACTTCAAGGGATATGAGTGTTCTAGGGTGTTGATGTCATTAATTACTTCATTAAGTCATGCTTTAGGTTTTCATGGAATTATGTGCAAACAATATGTTTAAGTCTAGAAACTAATATCCGGATTACTTTCTCTAAAAAATAACCCTTTCTCATGCAACCTAATTGATTACTAATTTCTTGAAACCAAGTTAAGAAGCATAGAATTAAGATTAGTCATGATCAACTTTCTCTAATAACCTAGCTATTTTCATGAAAGATTAGTAGAGATTCAATTTTATAGATCAAATTAAACATACAATCACTCAATCATACATCCAACCTAACACTTATTAATGACCAATCAATAAAGAATAAACACAATAGCATTGAAAAACATATCATTCAACAACATTCATGAAAAGTACTATGTCATTGACATAAATCCATAATTAAATCATTAAACACCCTAAAACAATGAGTTTAGCCACACATAGCCATCAAATACATATTTGCATATGAATTCTCAAGCATGAAAATAAAAGGGAAAGAAAAACTTATGAAGAACTGTTGAATTGCTTCCTAAAGTTGCACTCCTTCGATCTTCACTTGATTGTAGCAAACTCACACATTTGGGGCTCTCTTTTCTCTCTAATTTCGTGTGCCTCCTTGTGGAGATTCTCTTGTTTATTTTCTTGATGTCTAGGGTTGCTGAGAACCCCTCAATATATATAAGTGGATGCCCAAAATCTTTTCCAGAAATAAAGATTTTTCAAAATAGAAAAGCTGGCAAGAGCGCAGAGACGCTATCTATCATGGAAGCCCAGTTTCAAGCGCACCTCTTTGATGCTCCCTCCCAAGTGCAGCGGCGCTCTCGGTAAGCATAGCTACACTCCAGCATATTTCCAAATTGATGCTTTCGTTTAGAGGGTAGTGGGGCAGTGTAGTTACGCTCTCGGTTGCACTACCCTATTTTTAGGACTAATGATGCTCGCATTGTTTTAAAGTTCTTGCATAAGAACATCTTTACACGTTTTGGTTGATGACGATTCTCACTTTCATAACAAATTGTTTGAGTCCATGATGAACAAATACAATGTTGAACATATGATTGCTACAACATATCATCTTTAAACTAACAGTCTTGTTGAGTTATCTAATAGGAAAATTAAGCAAATCCTAGAGAAGATCATTAAGATCAACAGGAAGGATTGGGACCTTAAGCTCGATGATGCACTATGAGCCTACTGTACAGTTTTCAAAACCCCAATTGGTACCTAATTGTATAGGTTGGTGTTTGGAAAGGCTTATCACTTACCGGTAGAGCTTGAGCATGGAGTTTATTGAGCCATAAAGTAGTTGAACATAGACCTTTAAAAAGTCTGTGATAAATGACTCTTGGAACTCAATGAGATGGAGGGGTTTCGAGCTCAAGCTTATGAGAATGCCAAACTTTACAAGAAGCACACTACTAGATGGCATGACAAGGTCACTTCATAGACCTTTCTACCTACACAAAGAGTTTTACATTTTAACTCACATTTAAAATTGTTTCCAGGTAAGCTTAGGACATGATGGTTAGGACCCTTTGTCATTGTTAAGGTTTCTCCACATGGAGCAGTGGAGTTGCAAGGCAATGATGACATAACGTTTAAAGTAAATGGTCAGGGGCTAAAGCACTACGTTGGTGATGAAAAACACCAAATTGAAAAGCTTGTATTCAAACAATGATATTGGGGGTTTCGTCTAGCTAAAGTGTCACACCTTGCCCCGAGCCACCCCTCTATAGCTCAAGATGGGGCGTGAGGACAGTGGACACCGACCCTCTTGCGACATTTATCATCAAACCTTTACCCTTTTCCAATCTAACATGTGCAACTTAGATAGCTGAAGGAAAACTAACTCATATAAACATGCATAATTTATTCTTACAACTATTTAACAAGTTTGTTTATAGAAGACATGTTCCTAATTCCTTATTTAAACTGCCGCCTAAAGCTAAGTGCACATTATATCTTGGCAAACCTTGACTTTGCATAGCAACGGAAACTCGGGTGCTACCTGGAAAGAAAAACATAAGCTTCCATGAAGCCCAGTGAGTGATCGAATAAACTAGGGTTCAAACAACCCTTTCAGCATAATAATAATCATAATAATCGTAATAGGAATCATACCTAAGTACATCTACAACGATATCGAGCTTATATTCAAACCTCCCCTGCATAGGTTATTCTTAGAATCTACTTTCCTGTTGGCACTTCCGGCACAACATCACCGCTGTTTATCCTGCTGGCTCACACGGCTCAACAATCCTGGCTGTTTTTTCCCGCTGGCTCACCTGGCTCAGCAAATTTTCATATTTTCTATCCCTATGTGCACATAGCCTTATCTCTGAGAATCAGAAGCTAGGTCCATCGACCTTCTGACCATCCTCCCAAGATACTTCTGGCAGGATCAGGAACTAGGTTTTGGCACCCTCTGACCATCTCGCAAGGTTCTATTCCTGACAAAGGTCAGACACTAGATTTTTCCGACCCTCTGACCATCCTGAGTGGTGTCAAGTTCAGGTCCCAATCACAACCGTAGTCATCAATGCCTTCTTAAGATCCTTCAGCATTGGGAAACATCTATATATCCAACAAAGCTCAATATGCCACAAGCTACTCGATATCTCACCATAGCTCGCATAATAATCACAACATCATATAATCATGCTATTAACAAGTATTCATGAGAGTCTTAGTTAAATTCTCTCACGAAAGAAATCAACCACTCACAGAGAAAGTAATTTCCAAACTTTAGGTTTCTTTCTTTGCCTTGGTCTCCAAACCTTCTCAGCTTCTTCCAAGCTTCTGAAACTGAGAACACAGCAACCAAGAAACCTCTGAAACCCTAAAATACCTCCTTAGACGCCTGGAAATTCCTCCTTGGACATAGAGCACTTCCTTGGACGTAGAACAACTTCTTCTTCTCCTTTCACGGCTCAGTTGGACGCAACCCAGCTTCCTTGGATGTCTGGGGCACCATATGGACTCATATAGCCCTTTGTCAGCATGGAAAACAACACTTTGGATGCAAACTTGGCCTCCCTTGGACGTAAGCTCTTCCTCCAACCTTCTTCCTTTCTTTTCTTTAGTGAAAATTTGGTGCTTTGTGATGGTGTGAGAGCTCCTCTACTCTTTGGTCCTATTTATAGAAGTTGGATGGCAAACCTTGTCATACAACCCTTGCTCTAGGCTTGACACTTAGCTCCCACATGTCACCTTGCATGATAAGTAGTCCATGCGTCCAACCAAGTGTCTCCTTGCATGGTGTTTTTGTCATGCATCCCGACACCTCCTCCTTATGAAGTGTCATGTCCAAATGAAGCCACTTAGCACCAAAATACTTAACCATGTCTTCTCCCACCATGCGTCAATGATGATGCTTTCTAGGGTTTTGCTCTCTTTTTCCTCTTCCAATCTTCCTATACTTAGCCAAATTTCCTTGCCAAGACCCCTTCTATGCATTCAACACTTCCTCCTATGCATCCCACCTTCTTTCAAGAGTTCAACACTTAGCTAAAATCTCCTCCTTAAGGAGGTATGTGTCCACCAAATCCAAAGGTTCCCACACTTAGTCAAATTTCTTCTTACAAAGCTTACTATGTGTGTGGTTTCCTCCAAATCCCTTAGTTATGCGTCTATCACCTCCACTTCTTTGATCCATGAGTCCAAGACTCCCAACATGGTCCCATGGACTCCTTGGTTTCTCACCTATGTGTCCGTGTTGTGCCTTCCAAGTCCATGCTTCCAACTTTCCTCTATGTCTACCATACTTAGCCATTTCCCAATCAACTTCCTAAGTATGCTTCCAACCCATCTATTCCCTTCCTTTGGATTGCTTCCCAACTCTCTAAATCATCCAACATTAAGCCAATTCTTCCTAGAAGATTGGCCTATGCGTCCAACCTTAGGTAAGATGAGGTTTCTTCTTCAACTTTACTCCATGTGATCATCCTTCTTCCTAAGACCTAGGTTTCCTTCCAAAACTTCAACACTTAACCAAATTTCCTCCCAAAACTAGGGTCATCATGCATTCAACTCACCAACCATGTGTCTAACATGGTTGTCTTTCCCCCAAGGATGTGTCAACCTCACAACTCCCAACTATGCTTCCAACCCAAAACTCAAGTTGGCACAAACACTTTTCTTCCTCCTTACCATCTCAATGCCTAGTGCCCTCTTTACTGGCCAAAATTTGGCTAACTCCACAGGCTTGTGATCCAAGTTTCCACTCTTTACCCTAGTTTCTTTTCATTATGGTTCTTAAGCAACTAGGTCAAAGGTTAGGGTGTTGCATAGAGACCTTAAACTAAACGCTTCTTTGGAGCAACCAAAGCTTTATATCTTCCTTTATTTTCAGTTTTTTTTTTTTAAATATTGGTAGCTTAACTCTTTTGTTTTCTTTTAAAAATAATAGAGTCACTCATATGCTTTCATGTTTTTTCCAAGATCTTTGTCCAACGTAAAAAGTACTCATTCCACTAGCCTGTATGGTGGATTTCTACATACTCCCAGACTTGTTTCTATTTGCTTTATTCTTTTCGTACATTGAAGACAATGCATATTTCTAAGTTTGGGGTGGGAGGTGTCATTTGTACTTTTGTGTGTTTTCTTATCCTGCTATGCATGTTAATAAGGTCTTAATAAATGATCAAAGATTGGAATAAATTTTTCGATTTGAAAGATAATGGGAATTTTATTTTGGTTGTGTACTTTTAATTTTGATTGGCTATGATGAGACTTGAATAGGCATGATGGATGACTTATTGTGAAATAAGATAGCATTATCTTGAGTTATGGTCAATTTAAATCCTTCTTGAAGTTTCCTTTATTCTGAGCATAGAGTCACTTTACTTTAGAAACTTTAACTTAGAAAAAGATTAAGTTGAGTGTATTTAGTTTCACCTCGAAAGGCCCCACTAGTTAGAGAGTTGAAATGCACGATGGTTTGTAATGTTAGACTAAAGAGAAAGAAAGATTGATGTTTGCCTTTGGAAAAAGTGTACACTAAAACTCTTGAACTTTACAAGAATACCTTTTATATAACTTTAAATTCTTTTAAACTTGTAACATGTATGCATGAATAGAGGTAAAAAGAGCTACCTTTTTTGTGATTAGTTAGGACGCCATGGAATTGACTAGGTACAAGTCCCTACAGTGAATGTGTGAAAGCTAGTGCCCCTAGGTAGAAGAACAAAAGTTTAGGGCCCTTTGAGATTGATTTATAAGGCACTTTAGTGAACATATTACTTTCTTGAAATGTGTGGAATCTTGAAGATTGGTGCATGACCTAGAGTAAGGAGAATACTACAGAAACTAAGTTCTAATTTGAGTTCTAGTGTTTTGAATTAAAGGAGACTTGCACACACACACATGGGGAAAGGCAACATTTGGCCTTGAAAGTTCCTAGCAATATGGATATACTTGAATGTTTCTACTTGAGATCTTGATATGTTATTCTCTGAGGTATGAATCATTAGCGCACTTATTTTGAATTTTCCTATGGTTTTGTTTTATCTTTTCATGGGACTAACAAATTTGTAAGTTTGGGGCAATGAAATCACTCGAAAAGTGCTTTATTTACTCCTAATTTAGGGATGTTTTATTATAATTGATGTGTTTGCTAATAGTTTTCATGTAATTATGAAGAAAATAAGTTTTGGAGGCCAAAAAAACCAAACCGAGCCAAAACCAAACGAAAGAGTGAAAAAAAAGAGCAAAAACTCTAATGAAGGAAGTGCCACGGCGCTAAGGCAGTGCTACCTCAATGCTGAGGACTCGAAAGCACCTAATTTTGGCACTTTAAAAGAACCACAATGCTCGAGCGGCGCTATAGTACGACGTTTAGGGGTAAGAAAAGACGACGGTTAGCACTGCAACGCTACCCTCGAATGACACGGTGCTAGCTTTCCAAAAATGAAAATTTCTGCAAATTAAGAGAGTTCTCTTTGACCAAGTTTTTAGATTTTTATATATATGGGGGGTGACCTGCAACCCTAATCATAAAATTTCGGAGTCATTTAGAGGATGTCATTCGCAAAACCTATGTGGGCAAGCTCTAATTACCTCTGCCCACAATGCATAGCCAAAGCACCGGGGTGGCACTATAGCACCAACGCCCCTCGTCCTTATGTCAAACCTTCAACGTTGTGGCTGATATCTTGTAGAAATATATTATTGTAGCTTTTTACTTAAAATAACGGAGACAGTTTAATGAATCATGCATTAATTTTAATAAATTTCTTGATAAATATCTTCTTTGCGTCCAGTATGTTAAAATACTTAAATAGGATAAAAGCATGTCTTAATACACATTAAACGCCTCGTTTTTGCAAGAACAATCACAAGGCTTGAATGCATACGTCAAACACCCATTCAAATGTAGCACACCAAAAGCTGAAATGTATGACTTCGGTTCCCTAACAACTGTAGCCTTATTCAAGATAAGATATTTTGCCTCAACACAGAATTAACCATGATAGCAGCGTTGCAATTGACCACCTACTGGTCTGAGATGACGATAGGTAGATGCATAGCTTTCAGAATGCCAACAATGACACATGACGTCCTGAAGTACTAATGCTAGAGTGGAGCAAAAAGACTGTTGTTGAAACGTTGGAGAGTTAGCCATCCTCAAGAAGTTAGTCATATCCCTCGGAGAAGATAACCAGAAACAAAGGACTCAAAAGAAAAATCTAATCACCTCGTCGTCCGACCAAGCATCATCTCATGCAGTGGAACATGCGCCCACCCTCTAGCTGGAAGCAAGACATTGTTGCCCCCAGCTTAGCTCTCTGCTTCCTTTTATCTCTTTTATCTCTTTTATGGTCTTTTCTAGTTGTTTACATACTATTCCAAGTCGTCAATTAAATTTGTAACAACATTTCTACCTTTAATATATTCACTTTACCATGATATTCACCTCTTATATCATTTAATCCATTTTGCTTAATGTGTTTGAATATATTATTTGTTCCCATCTAGCTAATCGAAATAAGTAGCTATAATCAATTGTTCGAGAGAGTAAGTGATTGTGGATTAAGCAAAGTAAGAAGTCTTTTTAGAGATAAAAATAACCTTTTGTTCATCCAATCTCTACATTATATAAATATGGTTTATGTGACTTATTCACTGAAAGGTGAGACCATAATGCGGTTGAGAACATGGATTAAATTCTAAAGAAAAGTTCAAAGGATAAATGGTAGTTACCCCTGACCTTCTTTTCCCATTCATAATCTTCTTTACTGTTAAACTGTTGTGCAACACACATCCATCCACATTTACTATCCATATTGCATTTTTACAAATTTTACATCCAAATCCTTACGTCTTTAAGTTAGCAAGAAATCATTCACTAGTCACACAAGAATCTTTATGAGTGAAAGTCCCCATGTTCGACCTCGGACTCACCAAGAAAACTGTGTATTTAGTTTATACTTGGGCTAAATGCTGGAAAAGTTGTCTTATAATAGAATATATGCATTACACTCCAAGCACAACAACAGCGGCACTCCTACACATTGTTGCTTCTAGAATTTGTGCCAAGCTAGCGCTGCAGCGCCAGCCTCTAGGGGTGTTTTCGTCTTCTCACATTCTTTGAAGTTCCAGGTGCTCGATATCGCTCCTAATAACTCCAAATCTACTATGAACGACATATAACTCTCTGGAATGCATATTCTTCTCAAGAATCTATAGATTCAATCATTTAAACACATTAAACACCACAAGCAAGGTAAATTAAAGACATATAAATAGCTCTTTTTCAAAGCTATTAGTAGGCTGAGCTTGAAATGAGTTTGCACAAAGATCTTACTTACTTTTTAGGATCTCAAAATAAATAGATGAAAGTTGTGGAAGTAGTTCAATTTGAATCCCTCGGGACAACTTTAAATCTTTTTAGAAATGATTTATAGCAACTAAAGATATATGATCAACGAAAGTTAAAGTGGGCCAAAGTTAGCCTTCTCTAAGCAAAAAAAATTTCGATTGTGGTTATGACACTACAACAAAAATAGGCTTCTATGACTCTAAAAACAGTCATTACCACATTTCTTGACTCTTTTTTTTAGTCATTTAATCGCCCATCATCTAAAGTGTATAGATGACACATGAGAAATCAGTCATCGTTGATAGTTTCATGACTTGTAGGCACAGTCAACAATAAATATATATTGACATTTATTATAAGTCATGGAAACGGTTTTTATGACAATTTTATACCGTCATTAAAAAATCAAAATGTTGACTTTTTTCTGTCAAATAAAGAGTTACGTTGACATTATACTTCTGTCATCGCAAAACAAATAATGACACATTTAAAATGTCAATAATACATTAACTATGACATTTTTTTAAGGCCATTTAATTTCATACCATGACTTTTGTCATATATCATAGAAACCATTACCACGATATACGTTATTACACCTGTGTTTCATACATGTTATTACACCTGTGTTTCCTTCAGTTTCAACACAAAATGTGTACACGAACATAAAAAGTAACTTTCATATATAATAATATAGTTCCAATTGTTAATACAAGGAAGCTAGCTAGTAATCAAACTCTAGGTACATCATTTACAAATTCAGTACTTACAACTAAGTGTTGGCATAATACCAAAAAATATATATACAACACCTATTTAAATATCTTGGTTGGTGGGCTTCCTTGCTCCAATGGCATTGTCCAGGAACCCTATGAAAAAAAAAACATTCATTTTAGAATTTTACTCAATACAAGTAAGCTTCGATGAACACTTTCAAACAAAAATTATGCATAGGATCACAATATAGCCACATAAATATATACTATATCACATTATAATCTCACTTTTTAACCTTAATAACATGAATAACCTTCAATCTTAACTTATACACTACTCTACTAGAAAGAATAAGGGTTAATTGAATTGATTGCTTCGCTGAGGAGGAGGAGGAGGAGGAGGGGGGGGCAAGTGAACATAGACAAATCCACAACATAGACACTTTCAACGTCAATCAATGCCAATAACTATTTTCAACCAATTGTAATAACTATTAGGGAATTTTCCACAACATAGACAAATCCAGTGTTAATCGATGCCAATAACTATTTCGAAAGAATTCTAATAACTATAAGAAGAAATTAAGCCTATCTAAATCTAGTAATGTGAGCCAATATTTGAACTGAGGTCTTGACAATATAAACTAATTGAAATAAACGAATAATTGTAGGTTATGTGATATATACCTCTTAAGCACCAAAAAAGACTGCAACTTCAAAACTTCTTCCTCCGACCTACTTCTTCCACATAACATTGTTCTCAAAATATTGAAATACGAACTACAAATAAAATAAATATAGAAGAGTAAGAGTCAACCAAAATTATAAAGTTTAATAACAAGATCAACATAATACAAATCCAACAAAACCATAACACTTCCATCACCCCCATTTTACCTTTTTGCTAACAATCATTTTGAAAGTTTTTTCTCTGATTCGATGGCAAAAAATCACTTGTGATGTTACCCAACCATAGACAATATCATGTGTCATGCCAACCTTTTCCAAACAAAAAATATAAATGTTAATATAAAACTAGTGATGGAGTTATATAACAGATCAAACACACCAGAATTCTACAATACCTCCAAAAAAACAACGACATTTAACGATCATACCCATACCAGTTTAATTCATGCTTCAACTCCACAAAAGGTATTTCGCAAATGCATTCAATTCTATATTGAGCAACAAAATATAAGTACTCCATCCACAAAAAAAAGTTCTGTCTTCTCCAGACTCCAACAACTATTACTGCCACAAAACCTATGCGAAGAACATGTGCGATCCCACATACTCTGCCCACTCAATTCGTACCACGTCAATGTCATCTTCTGAGTATGTACGTGGCGCACCTTTCGTCTATAAACAAAGAAGGCGAAATAAACTCGAAGCACTGAATACGTAACTTCAATTTGTATGAATTTGTAATACGTACTATATCTAAAATTGATGTGGTTCCTGATAATATTATCTCACGCATGTATCGCATGACATAATATCCGCATTCCACCACACCAGATTGCTTAGGGCACTGTTTGTATGAAATGCAAAACACATGTTAAGTCAATTTTGTACATGTTTATTAGATAAACTATGTTATGTACAAAATAGCATACATTAATTGATTTCCAACTAAACTTTTTCTTCTTAGGGTCAACAATCTTGCAAGCCCTACAAATGGCTTTAAATGTAACATGTCTCTTTATGTATTCATACTAGTTAAAGTTGTGAAATGTTATAACATACGTACATGCCTATCACACTGATGATATCTTGGTCGAGTCGATTTTTTAAAGGGTCCATCCAAAATATGCTACTTTTCGAATGATCAATAATGATCAAAGTCCAATGATTCCTACAAATTTAAAGAATCACAAAAAATCATATACAGTGCTCAAAATATAGTATAATGCATTTTATACAACATACCCAGAATTGTAAGAAAAGATGAGAATTGATTATCCAATCCTGCCATTCTCAAGGACAACAATTGAGCTCGAGATTCTTTGTTGGTTGAGATTGAGATGGAACCAGCATCTAAAAACTTATACAAACTCAAAGTCTTTGATTTCTCCATTAGTTTGTATAAGTACCTGTAATATCAATAAAACTTTATACAGTACTGAATATGTATATTTTAATACTAAACCATGATATAGTAAGATTACTTACATCATATACGCATCAATACAAGGAGTGCATATAGGGCGCATATGACAAAAATCTCGTAAGACCTCAACCAAAATACAGCACTTGCGATGGATTCCAAATACTTCCATCGGTACAGTGATTTGAATTGATGATCCAATGTATTCAAGTTCACGGAGTAAACAGCGTAAAGCAACCGGTGAACTTTGAATGGGAGTCATTGATAGAACTCCTAAACATTTATTTGAATTTTTTCCCTCCTCCTATCAACAAATAGTGTAACATGAAAATAAATTACTTATATAGAATAAGAACCAACAAGGATGGAAAAGGTTACCTTTTCATTATCAATTATCACAAGATCCCGTGGCCATAGCAAGTGTGAGCAACATTATTGTGAAGAAAGAAGGTGGGAAGTACTTCTCAAGTAGACACAATGTAACAACTACATCCTCTTGCAGCTTATCTAACTCTGGTACCCGCACACTCTTGGAGCATATTGCATTGAAGAAGAAACATAATCTAGTAATAGCATACCTCACATTCTTAGGTAGCACTGAACGTAATGCAATCGGAAGGAATTGTTGCATTAAAACATGACAGTCATGTGATTTCAGGCCATTAAGTTTCAAGTCTTCTAACGAGACCAGACTTCTAATATTAGAGGAATAACCTTCAGGAACCTTTATTCCAGATAAAGTCTTACAGAAACGATACTTTTCTTCTTTCGATAATGTATAACACACTGCAGGAATATACATTCTACTCCCCCGACGTACAGGAGCTAATTCAGGCCGAAGGTTCATTTCAACTAAGTCAAGTCTACTACTCATTCCATCTTTATTTTTTCCTGGAACCTCCAGTAACGTACCTATGATATTCATGCACACATTCTTTTCGATGTGCATTACATCAAGACAATGTCTGACATGCAACTCTCTCCAATAAGGCAGTTCAAAAAATGCAGGTCATCTTTTCCAGTAGTTATCTGAAGCTACGTCATTCAATTTCTTGCCACACTTCTTTCCACTAGGAAAACTTATGTCCTTCAATTTATTGTAAATCTCCGCACCTAACATTGGGTGTGGAGGACTTCCATTCTCTTACTTACCATCGAAGGCTTTTTTTTGTCTTCTGTACGGGTGATGTCTTGGCAAAAATTTTCTATGGCCCATGTATACATTTTTTTTCCCATGATGTAACCTGGTTGAATTGGTATCCTCTCCACATACTGGACAAGCTTTATACCCTTTCACAGTACAACCACATAAATTTCCATACGCGGGAAAATCATTAATAGTCCACAATAGGACTGCTCGCAGAGTGAAAGACTCTTCTTTGTATGCATCAAAACATTGAACTCCAACTTCCCACAAAAGCTTCAAATCCTCAATCAACGGAGCTAGATACACATTAATATCATATCCTGGTTGTTTCGGCCCTGATATCAACATTGACAACATTAAAAACTTCCTCCGCATACACAACCATGGAGGGAGGTTGTACACTGTAATAATGACTGGCCAACAACTGTATTTAGTACTTAGATCTCCATATGGGTTGACTCCGTCAGTGGATAAACCCAAACGAAGATTTCTTGGTTCTAAACCAAAAGCTGGCCATAGGTGATCTATTAACCTCCAGGAGGGAGAATCAGCTGGTGTCGCATAATACCGTCTACCTTCCTATCTGTAGCATGCCAACACAAGTTCTTTGCATGTTCAGCGCTCTTGAACATCCTTATAAACCTTGGAACAATTGGAAAGTACCACAACTGTTTAGCAGCCACTCCTTTTTTCTCTTCTTTTGAGTTCTTAAGAACCTTCCATCTCGATAGATTACACGTAGGACATTGGGTGCTGTTTGCATACTCTTTTCTATATAAGCAACAATCATTTGGACATGCATCTATTTTTTGGTAACTCAAACCTAGGGCACCTAATGTTTTTTTAGCTTCATACATAGAAGTTGGCATCTCATTCTTCTCAGGTAGGAATTCACTTATTATAGATAGTAATTCAGAAAAGCTTGAATTACTCCATCCAAATCTAACCTTTAGGTTATACAATCTGACAAGTGCTGACAACTTCGTAAATCTTTTACATCCCGGGTATAATGGCTTTTTAGCATCGTCAAACATAGTGTCAAAGATATTTGGTGCACCAGGAAGTTGATCATAAGCAGTTTGAACCATGTTAATTACGTTAAACAAATCGTACTCATCCTCATAGTTTTCATTTAACACAGGATGAGAATTGTTGTTAACATTGTGTGTGGCTAAATCTTCCCCATGCCAAAACCATAACTTATAACTTTGATCAATTCCATTGACATATAAATGATCCCTAACTATCGAAACATCCTTAGATATACGATTTCCACATTTTAAGCATGGGCATCGAATGGAATTGGAACCATTGCCATGACGCAAACCAAATTCAATGAAAGTTTCAACTCCAACCTCGTATTCTCTTGATAATCTACTTTTGACCATCCATGATTTGTCCATCACATAATACTAGGAAATTAAGAACTTGTTAATTTCCCCTCCCCCCAAAAAGAAACCTGATGATAAGATCATAATATTAGACAATAACTTCTATCAAGTCCATCTACAGTCGTCAATGCCATTTCTATCATAGAAAGTTATAAATGGCAATCTAATTAAAGAAGTTTACTTAGCTAGGTAGCATGCTTTCGATATGCAGAACCGATTAAAAAGAAATGAGAATTGGGTACATGCACAGTTCGTATCTAAAAGTTTCTAAAAGGACAACTAAGCATGGCTTCTCAGCTCAAAACAAAGACAAAAAGTGCCGAAGTGATAGTTCCAACCTCAGCTCGTCTTACAAAGTGCATACAAATCGACATACATACTATTCCACAAAGGACACAAGTTTACTTAGCTAGGTAGCATGCTTTCGATATGCAGAACCGATTAAAAAGAAATGAGAATTGGGTACATGCACAGTTCGTATCTCAAAGTTTGTAAAAGGACACCTAAGCATGGCTTCTCAGCTCAAAACAAAGACAAAAAGTGCCGAAGAATTCTCCCCTAGCAACATACTACTCTAACAAATTCCTATTTAAAAACAATCACTCCAGCAAGCCAACTTTATTAATACCACCTTCAGATTTAACGCAAGAAAAAGAAGGAATAACTTGATACCTTGGTGATGGCGTGGGTGAGGCGAGCGGTGATGAGAGTAGAGCGTCGAGGGTGAGACGATTTCGGACCTCAAATAAGAGAAGTTGTATCTTCTGCACCTATGAGTGAAATTTCGTTAGTCACACACTTATTAGAAAGAAAAAAAAATTACCCCAAAATCTAAAATGTTCGACACTACTACAATTTTGACCTTCGTTGACAGCCAAAAAATGTCAATCTCATCCATCTTTCACCAGATGAATTAGTATCAACATCATATCCAAAGTATATAAAGAATTATCAATAACAACCACGCAAAAATGTATAAAACATTATTAGTAGCTTCCAATGATAAAGCAAACCATTCACTCATAGTCTCATCCATCTCTTCACCACATGAATGGCCTAGAATCTTGTTATCTACAAGTGCCGAATATTTTGACTAGAATAATATTTATCTAACGTTCCAAAGTGCTCCGTAGTTATTTGGAAGACTCCAAAAGCAATAAAAACATGCTCTTAAAGTCAAAATTTAGTTTGAAACTATATTTAGAGAGTGAGAACACTATTAACTCCTAAAGCAATAAATTCCATATGAACTATTCCAATGTCACAAACTATATCTGTCACACCAATTTGAATAGTAAATAGTAAAATTTTTACAAATCTACACCTCAGTAGTGACAATTCGAAACGTCAACAAATGACCTCAATCTTGCTAAACAATATCTGTAATCTACTCAAAACTTACAAATCTACACCACAACATCATAGGTAAACAAGCTGTGAACCAAAATTTAGTGGGAAAAAGAACCTAACAAAGGAAATACAAAAGTTCCACCCAAAACTCTTACCTATAGCCACAACAAGCAACATCAATGACAAGAGACGAACCAAAAATGATCCTGAATCAACGCATGATAACAAACACAAGGGACTATGCAAGAACCCAACACCAACACCCGGAAAAAAAAAAAAAAAAAAAAAAAAAAAAAAAAAAAAAACTCCCAAACACCAAACCTCACTCAACAGCGGCGAAAAAAACAACATTAAATAAAACAACAATGTACCAAGATAATAGTAGAACCAACCAAAACTAAACTAGAAGAATAAAAATGTCGCACAACACAGAGAGAAGGCGAAAAAAAATTGAATCATTCACAGTGCAAGAACAACCAATTGCCAAAAAAAACCAATAAAATAGAGAACACAGAAAAAGTGGGTAAAATTTGAAAAATCCATACAATGTACCAAAACAATAGAACCAAAAAATGTCGTATAAAAGAGAAAAAAATTGAACCATCCAAAGAAAATAAATGGATAACTTCCGAAACAGAGAAAAATAAAGTGAAACTAAAAAATTCACATAAAAAAAAACACTTCCCTGAGAAGCAAAGTGCAAATTCTACATAGAAAAATAATTCTTTCAAAATAGAATATCAAATAAAAGGAAACATAATAGCAGTAAGTACCGACCAATCAGTATCTTGATATGAGAATAAAGTTAGAGAAAGAGGCCGTGCGTACCTAACAGTGCGGCGACCTGACGGTGAGGCGGCGAGCGGACCCAACAGTGCGGTTGGCGGCAGCTTTTCAAAGAGGTCGTGCATCTACTGTTCGGCGGTGGACGACCAGCGAAGGGAGCGTCGGCGACTGGGCTGCGGCTGCTACACGGCTCCGGCTGCTACAGTGCTCCGGCTGCTACACGATGAAGAAGAAGAAAAGTGCCGGCTGCTTCACGATGAAGAAGAAGAAGAAGAGAAACAAATAAACTCTTGGTTTTCCTTCTTTAAATAATTATTATATATAAATAAATAAAAAAACCCTACTTCCTTATCAAATATAATTATTCATTTTCTTTTTCTTTTTCCTCCATAAACCTCCTAAAATAAAATTACTCCTCCCAAATACACAATAAACTTTTAAATACACAGCAGTCTTCCCAATTTTTCCTAAATTGGATTTCTAATTCCTAAATCTCTTTCAATTCAAATAAAATCACATCGACTAAAATAAATCCAATTTCAAAATCTTAAATACTTAATTTAGATTGGATTATCTTAAATACCAAAAATTAAATTTTTACCCTTAAAGCTCGAAATAACTCCCATTAAGGCGGCGTTGCAGAGATCGACGACGGACGTTGAAGGTTTAGCTTTGTTTCTCGATTTTTAGAGAATGAATAAGATTAAAAATTTATTGAGCGCTATTAATATTTTTCTAATTTATAATTAAGATTAAAAAAATCACTTTTAGTCCATAAATTTTCATAGGAGTAACAATTTAGTCCTTGGATCTGGTCCGTTTGCGCCATCGTTGTTCATGGTTGCTACTTCTCGGCGTCGTTGTTCATGGTCGTTGCTCCTAACTGATGGTCACCGAAAAAGAAACATAGAGGCCAAACATGGGTTTCGTGAAGGGGAGAGAAGAGAGGAAATAAATTAGGGCTACCACTACAAGTCTTTTTCCTTTCTCCTTTTATTCTCCAAGTGGAAAGTGTCAAATAAAAAGAAATGGGAAAGTTGGCACCTCACTTAAATTTCAATTTCCCTCTAGTTTTTTTCAAAATTTTCAAGGTAAACCTAAATAAGACTAATTAATAATTAAAACTAATAAATTAGAAGTTATTTTAAATTAAAATGTTCAAGTTATTTGTTTTATGTAAAAATAAAAGTAAAATGAAAAAGAGAAAAAGAGGGAAAGTGAGAGGAGGGAAAGTAAAAAAAGGGGGGAAATGTGTTTGTGGGTAAAAATGTGAGATTTAATTAATTTTTACCCACAATTTTTAACTTCCCTCCTTTTCTCAAAATTTGAAATATTAAAAAATATTAATGACTATTAAAATTTGTCACTTTTTAATGACTGTTAATTGTAGTCACAATTTGGTGACACAAAAAAAAAGTCAAAATAGTAAAAAAAAATCCGAAAATTCACGTCTTTTCCCGCCAAAACCGTATTTTTCATTTTCTTACATTTAATGACTGTTTTTTTTAGTCATTAATTAATGACACAAAAAAACAGTCATCAATTCCAACAAATCCGAAAATCTCCGTTTTTTCCCGCAAAAAACGCGTGATTTTGGATTTAATGACTCTTTTTTCACTTTCTCCTTTATTTTTGGCACTGTACAAGAGTCATTGAATGTCAAATTTGTTGTAGTGTGAGAATTCTTGACATTTTCAATTTTGTGTTTGATCTATGATGCAAGCCGCAAGTGCACGGGTCAAGTTATAATAAAGACGATTTAAGTCCAAATACCATTCCACCAAGAATCCAATTGAGAGTTTAAATTACCTATCTATTCTAAAGTTGAATCAATTTTATTTGAGGATTCCAAATCAAGTTTGAGTTTGAGAAATTAATTAAAACAATAAAGTGAGTAAAGTTGAAAATCAAGAGTCGAAGAGTGTTCTAGAGTATTGAATCCTTATTTAATTCATTATGCAATATTCTAGGGTTCATGGAATTAATTGCAAATCACATGCTTAAGTCTAGAAACATAAATCCATATTATTTTCCATAAAAAAACAACATTTTCTCATTCAACTTAATTGATTACTAACTTATTTAAACCAAATTAAATCACATGGCATTAAGTTTAGTCTTTAGCAACTTTCATTGCTACCTTAATTATGTTCATGATAGATTGATAATGATTCATTGTTATCCTATTAAACATGCAATTCATCAAATTGACTATGAACCAAACAAATATTGATGGTCAATCAACACGAGTTAAGCACAATAACAATGAAAAGCATAATCATTACAACAAAGCATGAAAAGTCTACCATATTAGCATAACTTCATAGTCGCTCTACCCTTAGGGTAAAATTCAGAATTTTCAATTGTGGAAAGTTTGGCATCGTGCCTAGGTGCTCTACTCTCGGAGTCGAAGCGCCTAGAAGAGCACCACGTAGTGCTTGAGCGCTCACTACCCAACGCCTAGAAGCTCTACAGATCTCGAAAATTATAGCTCTGGGTCTGCAGAACCTATTGGAGTGCCAGGCAACACCCAGGCGCTCACTGCCTAGCATATAGGCACTCCACAGATCTCCAAAATTGTTGCTTTCGAGTCTATAGCACCTAGCTTAGAGCCTAGGCGTTGTGCTGCATTAGGATTTTTGCTCCTTTTCTTCATCTTTTCATCTGATTTTAGCTTGGTTTGGTTGTTTTGGCCTTCAACGCTTATTTTTTTTTCATAATTACCTAAAAACCACTAGCAACCACATGAAATCTAATAAAAGCATCTCTAAATTAAGAGCAGTAAAAACGCATTTTGAGTCATGTTCAATTTATCCTCAACTGTGTGTTTCCTGTTGTTTATCTTTATGGTGAATACTTGTCAAACTACTTGCTCTTCTGAAAGTAAAATAATTTGTGTGAAGAAAACAATAAAGAAGAATTGTTTTCATGAAGGATGTTCCTTCACTATGTGTCACTGCCTATGATGTTCGAGTGTGGTGGCGTTCTTTCTCACTCGGTGGTGCCTTTATTGTAAACCCCTCCATTATCAAGATAGATTTGGCCCTATGATAAATAAGAAAATTGGAAAGGAAATGTGTGACATTAGACATGTTGTTATAACAATGGAAGACCTCATATCAATTGTCACTGAGTCCACTAAGTATTTTCCTATGGCTACTTCCGATCAGTTCACTACCTTTTCTAAAGATCCTAAAGGCAATAAATCTACAGTTTTATCTAATATTTTTGTAGGGAAATCTAGAAATGTGACTTCTTTTGACTTGCATGTGAGTTCTGAAGAAACTAGGCTTGTGAATGTTGATCAAACTATTGATAATGTTGACGGTATTGCGATGAAATCTATAACTATTGTTGATCATGTTGTACCTATTAAAGTTGTTAACCATGTTAACCAAGATGTTGATCATGCTAAGTTGTCTAACGTTTTGATTATTGTGGCTACTGAAACCATTGTTGATAACATCGATCAGGTTGTCTCCGTTGTTATTGAAAATATTGTTTCTGCCAAAACTATTGTGTTAACTGTTGTTCATACTGATATCCCCACAATGTCTGTCATTGGTAGTACTGAGATTAATTCTTTAAATTATATTAACCATGTTGTTGGCTCTATGTTTGTTGTTACTTCTACTGAAACTATGGTTGAACATGTTATGGTTGCTAAGATAATTGTTGAGCCTCATGTGTCATGTGATGTCATTATTGGTAATACTGTTCTTGCTAAATCTTTTGATTAAAGTTATTGTGTCTCCTAATACTGTTGTTGAGTCTTGTTGTTCCAATTGGAAGCATTGAAAATGTAAGACATATCCCTGCTACGTTGGTTGTTAAGTCTCTGTCTATTGATCAAATTGAAGCCACTGCTTCTGTTCCTACTGACTTTTATCCAAAAGAAAATGTGGATTTTGTTGTCGTTGAAGATGTCACATAAAATGTCGTGTTGGTTGTTAATAGTATGAATCTGACATGTGACATCCCAACTTTTCACGTAATTTTAAATTAATTATCTTGAATTATTTGGGTAATTATTTGATATTTCAAGGCTTAATTGAACTACGTTGAAAGGATAATTCAATTTAGATTGAACGTGATCTAAGATTTGGGTTTAATTCAATTATTGGAAAATTGAATCTAATTTGGAGTTATGGAAGTTGGATTTAATTTGAAGATTTGGGTTTGAGTGAGATTTAAGAATTTTGTTAATTTAAGGAAAATGGACAAGTTATTGTGGAATTGAAATTTAAGTTGGTGGCATTGGTTGTTAGGATATTATTTAATTAAATTATTTTTAGTAGTTGGGAATGATTTGATTTTGATGTGATGGAAACAAAAAATTATTATAAATAGAAAAAATATCAAACTATTTACAAATATAGAAAAATTTTATTATCTATCAGTGATAGACCGCGATAGACTTTTATAGACTTTTTTCGCTTGAGTGATAGAAGTCTATCGTAGTCTATCACTCAAGTGATAAACATCAACATCAACGATAGACAGTGAAATTTTTCTATATTTGTAAATAGTTTGGCTCATTTTGTTATATTTGAAAACAACAGGAAAAAAAAAAAGGAAGATTAAAATAAATTTTATATTTTGTTTTAGGAGAAGAAAAAGGAAAAGAAATAGTATACTTAAATGAATATGGAATTAGGATTTTTAAGGAAAAGGAAATAAGTTATATATATATATATATATATATAAAATAGTGACTTTGGGAAGCGTGCAAAGTAAAAAAAAAACATTATTTTTTTCTTCTCATCTTCGTGACCAACGCCAACAACTGAGACCCACTCCTCTAGCCGCTGTCGTTTACTTCCGCCGATAAGGGTAATCTTTGCTGGATTTTTTTGTCGTCTTGTTGGAATCTTAACGTTTTTTTTATTGACAACTTGGAGTCTTTGGAGCCATTGTTTACCAGTTTCAAGGTATTTCGATAAGTTGTCAAGAGGGCATCTCAACCGAAGTTTGAATTAATTTTGGAGCAAGTCATAACTTCGGTAAGTTTTTATGTGGAACTTTTGGGTTAATTTTGTGCTTTGAAGTTAGGTCAAGTTGGAACTAAATTTGGTTTATAATTTTAGGGTTTGATTAAGAATTTTACCCAAAGACAAAAAAAAGTGTTTTTATTGCTTATTTAATTGGACTTAAATTTGAGGTAAGTGATTCTACTACTAGAACGCCTTAAAGCTAGGCAAAAAAATTAAATATTTGTTCATATACACGTTTTTAAGTGTTTTTTTTTTAAAGTATAAATGCCATGTGATTTGATATAAATTATGAGTGTTTTTTTACGTACTTAAACTGGTGCATCAAAGTGATGTACTAGGATCGACTTGTTGTTATGATATTATGCATGTTTGTCAAAACTGTTTAGTATGACATTATTTACGAGATTGTAAGTGGGACTCTCACATATGTGAATGTTGCATGAGATTATGAGTTTGGGTGCAACCTTTACCTTCCCATAGTATTTGACTGAACGAAAGTGGTGCATGTCCAGGGGTTCTAGTGCATGAAAGTGATGTGCTAGAGTTGATATGTGTGAAAGTGACACAAATCTAGAGGGAATTTGGTGCACGAAAGTGGTGCATGCATGGGTTATGTATATACATAAGTGGTGCATGTCCAAGGGTCCTAGTGCATGAAAGTGATGTACTAGGGTTGGTGATAACTTGTAGAAGTACAAGTTATTGTATTCTTAATTTAAAGCAATTTGAGTAATATTGATGATAAACGCATGATTTTGGTACTTGAATGATGTAATATGACTAACTTTGTGTTTACTATGTCTACAAAAGCATCTATTCTGGAAATTATGAGTTTTATCTTTTTGAACACAGAATAGAGCTAAAAACAAGCCAAGAATATTCTAAGTAAAAAGGAATACTTGTTGCTAGAATCATTAAAGTTGCAACGTTTGAAGATCAACGCGTCGAATACCATGCGTCGAGAAGAAAAAGTAAATTCAGACGCCTGGGCAGTAACGGTCATGTCAAAACACAAATGGATCACTAACTTCACCAGATCGTGACAGAACCAATGAACTGAAGACACAAAGAAGTCTACGCAACAGGACACGATATTAAATGCGAGGTGTCAGATCATCATGAGTTCACCTTTTTTAACACCTATAAATAGCCCATCGCACTTCATGCTCAAGACAGAGAGAAAAATGCAATAATGAAAGCTCTGCGCAAATTCTCTCTCAACCTCCATAGCCACCCTCTATTTCGAGCTCTTCTGTGAGAAGATTCTGACAGTTTTCAGAGTCACTTCTCAGAGAGTGAGAATCCATCCATGTACCAATCATGTCTCAGATAGTCACCATCTCAAGTCTCCAAGAAGCAAGACATTGCCATTGGCAGCTTGACAACTTTTATTTCCATTTCTTCATTATGTTCATCCTTTTTACTTGTATTTTGTTAATGACAATCGAAAGATTTGATTATTTTCTTTATATAAGTTTGATTGATACTAAATCTTCATCTCTACTCATCTTCTATACTTTACACCATGAATGTTTGAATGTTTAATGGGTTAAGTGCATGAAGTTAGCATTTTCAAGTTTTACTAAGTATTTTTTTTCATTTTGATTAAATGGGTACTTCAAACTTGCCTTAATATGTCGAACAAATAGGTTTAAGCAAGTAAAATCCTCTGCTTGAGAGAGTATATGATTAATCGGTCTTAGACATTTAACAAGAAAAGAACTGGCTTTAGAGATAAAGTTTAACTTTTGCATGAAGAACTTACCATGCGTCTTAGAGATAAAAATAATGTCGCATCAAAGCATCGAGAGATGCATTCTCAATCTCGAGTTTGGTAGCAAGAAAACTCATTAAGTAGCACTTAGGAATATGTTGGTTGAGTTATCTTAACCTTACTTTTTCTCATGGATCATTCCTTCCACGCATGTTGTCTGAACATATTTGTACTTGACAACTACATCCATTTCCCATCCTGTATCATCACTCCACCTGTTTATCCAGCAATTCATTTTGTATAAAGTTATTCTTTGTAGTTATTGTAGAGAAAATCAAATACTCGTAATCATTGTACAGTTCAACGCATTAAACTAAAGACAGTCTTAACGCCAAATTATTACAAATCCCTGCATTTGACCCTCGACTTTCCAGGAAAACATATTTAAACTTGCACTTGTGTTTTTATAGGAAAACTTGCATATAAATATATACTTCTCTAGACACTTTCAACACGGCATTAGGCCATTATGAGTATAACGCATCATACACACTTTAAACGCAACAGTTGGTATGTGTGAAAGTGACACATATCTAGAGGGAATTGGGTTGCACAAAAATGGTGCACACCCAATGGGTTATGTGTATACGTAAGTGGTGTATCCATAACTATGTGTACATAAGCAGTGCACGTCCCAAAATTCTTAAAGATGACCTCGGGTGTATGAAAGTGATGCATACCCAGAGGGTTTTAGGTATATGAAAGATATAACCCGGACCTCATATGCAAGAGATTAAGGCACGTTTAGGGAAAGGAGACAGTGTGAGCCAGGAACGAAAAATCTTTAGGTTCCATTAGCATAGAGCTTCAATTCATATTTGCATGCGATTGCACAGCCTGACCCCAGTAGCAGGGTTACTTACTGAGTATTTTTTTCAAATAAAGGCAAGAACGAACAGGCGTATGACAAAGAAGAATTTGTGACCGTGCTATTAAGATTATCCAGATGCTTCTGCACATGTTTTCATGTTTCCATTCTTGATGTTTGAAATCAGAATGTCAGTTTTTACATTGCTAGATGTTTACATAAATTTACAGTTTTGTTTTAAAATTTAGGGGTGCCCTGATCAAAGATTTTTAGTTATTCAGATTTAATAAAGGGCTCTTTTCAAATATAGCAAAAGGAACCGAAATATTTACAAATATAGAAAAATTTTACTATCTATCTGCGATAGATTGCAATCTATGTAATTAGCTATTAGTTGTAAATATTTTCAGCAGTTATGCTATTTAAGTTAGTTTCCTTTTAATAAAAGTTATTTGATTTATAAAATTATTCTGATTTTAGTCTAAATTATGAATAAGGTCGTTTTGAGAATATGAAGGAAGACTTTGAGGCATATATGTCTATTGACCCTTGGAAGGCCCGAAATTCATTGCTTAATTTTGCTTCCCAAATGAATAATCGTACTTACCAAAATCGTCGTAGCGGAAGGACTGGGTCAAACACAGAGAGCACTAGAATTTCTCAATTAAATTGTTGACAACCCAAAAGTAACCAAAGGGGGGAGTTTGAAATTGATCTATCAATTGCTTGCAAAAGAAATAAAATTGCGAAAAAGAATAATTTGTAATTTAAATTTAATTATTAAGACCTAACTTAGGCATTCGAGTCTGTTTCAATTTTGTGACTTGATCATAGGTTCATTAACTAATTCTTATACTATCTAATCTTAGCCAACTAACCTAAAATGCTAGGTAAGAGTCCTAATTATTGAATTAACCAATTGGATTAGATGAAATGCATCCTAACTAGTTGGTCAACCACATTAAGATTAAGGAATCCACTAAGATGAATTACTAATAGGAAATGCCTAATTAGCCATTCAATATGATTCGCCTCTAGGTCAACTAGACAATATTCGTTGAGGTAATTTTACAACTCACAAGCCAATTTAACCTATTGCCACATTGGATTATTATGCAAGTTAATTTCACGCTTAGCATGTTAAACTATAGCAATTGATTACATATCATATGCAGAAATATAATCAAAGTTCATTTATAATTAGAGAAGAATCAAGATACAACACAAGAATTTAATAGTAAACGATCTAAACCTCACAAGTGTACAAAATTGGGAAAACACTCTAAAAGCCTAGGTTAGAAACCATACCTTTAGCCCATAATCTTCATGATGAACATCAAGGTAGAGTTTTGAAACAAGAATTGACCAAAGAAAAGAAGAAAATAGAGAGAAAGTGATGAAGAAGTCGGCTGGAATGGTTGATTCCTTGACCTAGGCGACTGAAGATTCTTTTATAGAATCGCAATGGCGTCGCAACGCTAGGGTATAGCACCGCAGCGCCTGTGGCCTTTCACTAGATCTATTCTCTCAAGAGAAAAAAAACCCCACAGTGGCACTGCGCCAGGACTTCAGGGGCATTTCGCTCATTTTCTCTCTCTTCCCGATTAATGCAATTCAGCTCCGTTTTGGCTTGTTTTGACTCCATTTCAACTCTAACACCTGGTTCTACTTATTAGGTTCTTGAAACCTACAAAATAACTAAATAAACGCATAAAACTAAGGAACAATCTTGAATTAAGCGGAGCAAGATAGCACTTTATAATGTTATCAACCCTAAAGAGAATATTAATAATGCTTCGCTTGAAGTTATTTCTTTCTACTAATAAAAACAGTTATCTTATTTATCTGTCTAATGATGATGATTTAGTTCATGTAAAAGGTAGTCCTACTTGTATCGACGACAAGAAGCTCACATAAAGAAAAGTGATGTTAAATGAAATTTGTTGTTAGAAGAAGAATTGATACTAAGAAAGATATTTTTTATCTAATTCAGAAGATTGTTATTTTAAATATTGTTCTAAATGGGAATCCGTTCTATTATGACTTGATTTGTGAGATATTGATTCTACTAAATTTGCCCAAGGACTTAAGTGAACCAAGTAGTCTAGAGTTGAGAAAAGTTTATGTAATGAGTCACTACTCTGTCTTCTTTTTGTCTGGTATAAACCAGGTGTTGGAATGGGAAAATTTCATGTATGTTGGAGTTAATCGATTTCAGCTACATCTTGTGTCTAGCATTATGATGTGATAACCACAAGTGCAAGGGTCAAGTTATAGTATTAAATGGTTAAGGCTGAGTATTGTTTCCACTAGGAACTGAACTACTGTTTAATTACCTAGCTATTCAAGAATTGAATCAATTTTATATAAGGAATCGAAATCAAGTTTGGGTTTGAATTTTGAAAACAATAAAAGAAAAGTAAAAGCAAGTGGGAAATTTCAAGAGATAAAAGCGTTCTAGACTGTTGAGTTCCTTTAATTACTTCCTTAAGTGAAATCTAGGTTTTCATGGAATTATGCATGAGTAATATGTTTAAGTCTCAAAGCTATTATTTGGATTATCTTTTCTCAAAAACAACCCTTTTTTTATGCAACCTAATTGATTACTAATTTCTTGAAATCAAATTAAGAAGCATAGCATTAAGCATAGTCATTAATAACTTTCTTTACTAACCTAGCTATTTTCATGTAAGGTTAATAAAGATTCAATGCATTGATCTGATTAAACATACAATCAATCATATATTTAACCTAACAATTATTAAGGATCAATCAATCGAGAGTAAAGCACAATAGCATTGAAAAAATATTATTCAACCACATCTATGAAAAGCACTAAATAATCAACATAAATTCAGAATTAAGTTCTCCAACACCCTAAAACTAAGAGTTTAGCCACACATAGCCATCAAATACATAATTTCATATGAATTCTTGAGCATAAGAGAAAACGGAAAGCGAAACTTAGGAAGACAACACTCTCGAATTGCTCCCAATGTTGAATTCTATCAATCTCCACTTGGTCGGCGCCTTGGGATCTTGAATGGCCTCCAACTCTTCTCCAAAATTTTTCCCTCTATTTGGTAGCAAAATTTCACTTTTTGGCTCTCTCATTCTGTGATTGAGGTTGTTGAACACCTCCCAATTTATAGAATTTCGTTCCCTTGAAGCCCAAGTACTTTCCATAAATGCAAATGTCTCAAAGTAGGAAATTCTAGCGCTTTGAATCCGAATTGCCTAGGCAACGCCTAAGCATTTCTTAGATGCCCAAAATAGTGGCTCTTAGGTTGACAGTGTCAAGACAAGCCCAAGTACTTTTCTTCTTCGATTTTTCGTCTGGTTTTGGCTCAATTTGATTCTTTTGGCCTTCAAAACTTACTTTCTTCATATTTACCTAAAAATCACTAGCAGACAACATCAAATCTAATAAAAACAACTCTAAACCAAAAGCAAATAAAGTACTTTAGTGCTTTCCACATCATCCATGAAATTCCTCCATTGGCTGATGAGGATATTTCCCTACTGATGATATTGATGTCTCAAGTGAAACTCTCCCTATTTCTTCTAATGTTGGAAATTGCACTAAGCAAGCGTTGGCCTTTGAATCACGAGCTTTGAACATTCTCATTCGACACAATACTGATTGCATGATTGAAGTGAATGTTGTGTTAAAATTATTAAGGTTATCTATTGATGGGGCCTTTTTGTCAGAGCTAAATGCTAAAGGCTCTGAACATGTGTTAGATGATATGTATGAAGGGATCAAATGCTTCGACCCTCCAATAGAAGTGATGGAATTGTGTGCTTTAATTTCTTGATAGAATTAAAAACATACTAAATCTGTAAAAATAGTAAGAGGGTTAAGTATCATATACCTTTGTATAAACGTCGTTGCTGCAAAAACTCTTCGGATCTCCTTCAACCGATCACTCTACTACCACGAGATTTACCTTGCCATGACTCTAGCAAGAATTTGGCTTCTGGAGCGTCCTTGAAGGATGTGAAGGAAATAAGGAGGGAGAATGTCTAGAAAACTATTCTCTATTTTGGGAGAGCTTATTCTAAGAATTCTCTACAGAATAATTGTTTAGGTGTAGAGAATGAGGACTTTTTAAGGTCCTACTAAGGGCCTGCCACTTTAAAAGGGCACCACCTTGCACTACTTCTATGAACTCTCCTCAAAGCAACTAGGTGACTTGCCCTTTTGGATAGCATTGACTATAATGGCAATCTGGCCCATTTGAACCTTGATGATATGGATGGTCTTTCCATAGCTCTACACAATACTTTCCAACTAGCTTGTCCTACTCATGGACTCTGATAAAACCAACCATCATCTCCTCTAAAGAGGAATTTCTCTTAGTGTATGAAGGGCCTACAGAAGAAAATTTTGGGGTTACAACTAGACATTTTGATTATTAACATAAGGGAAATTTTCATGATTTTTCAGACCTGAACTGTAGTGTGTTGGGAGTTGTTGCTATGGACCTCTAAAAATGTCCTAGATTTCTACCCACATAATTGGTTGTTTCAACTCCATATTACTCCCTGTCTATTAGTTCAGAGTCTTAGCTGCCATGGCTGCTAAGGATGCTATGGATGGAAGATCCACTAGTGTTTGGCTACCTATAATTGGCTCAAAGCATGAGTAAGTGAAGTCATTTGAGCCTTTAGAGAATTTACCTCATTAAGCTCATATAATATCACCACATAGGTTGTTGATGATCTCTCATAGGGCCAATTATAACTTGTGTTTGAAAGATCCTCCAAAAGAGTGTGAGTTACCTGAGCTGTTTTTGAAAATATGAACCCTCATGTTGTAGCATCCAAGATTGATTTCGTGGTACTAGTAAATCCATTGTAGAACAACTGGATTTGAAACCAATCTGGATATCCATGCTAAGGACACTTCCTAAGAAGGTCCTTATACCTCTCTCATGTCTCATAGAGCTGCTCATCATCATTTTGACAAAATGTGCCAATCTCTCTTTTGACAACTAGTTGACCCATTGGAGGAACGGTTGAAAATATTCCTTTATAATCTTCTGTTGCAATTCTTCTGCCATCTCATCAATTAGTGCTTTTCTATTCTTAAGATTCTTCCTAAAAATTCTCTTAATTTCTAGACCGAAAGGCAAAAGAACAGCTCCTTCGGTTCATTGCATGCACCAGAGCACAACCAGATAAAATCAATAAACAAAAATAAATACAATACAGCTTAAATTAAAACCTATCCAATTCTTTAAATATTATTCCAATTCATTACTTTTATCCCCAGCAACAGCACCAAAAAGTTGATATGTGCAAGTGCACACGTCAAGTTATAATATAGTAAAACAACATTAAAAGATTAAGTATCGTTCTCAGGAGATCAAATGCACATATTAATTTAGCTATTCTAGAATTGTATTGATTCTATCTAAGGATTGGAAACAATATGGGCAATGTGATTAAACTAATAGACAAAGGTCGAATTCTAGAGAATAAAAGTGTTCCAAGGTGTTGATTTCATTGGTCAATTCATTAAATTATGCATAGGTTCTATAGAAACTCGTGTCATTAGTATGTTTAAATCTACCAACTATTTTTTGGATTACTTTCGATCTTTTCTCATGCAATCCTAATTGATTACTAATCTCTTGAAACCAAATTAAGAAACATGGCAATAGGCAACGTCATAATCAATTTTTATTATCAACCTACTATTTTCATGATAGATTAACAATGATTTAATGTTATAAGTTTAGTTAAACATACAATAGATCGAATTGAAGATTTAGCTTAGCATGCATTAATGATCAATCAACATAAAAGAAACACAATAACATTGAAAAACAATCAATTCCAGAATATCCATAAAAGCTCTAAACATAAACTTAAATCTATGAGTAAGTTCATTCAACACCCTAGAAAAACAAGTCTAGCCACTTTAACAGCCCTTCAAAGAAATGGAAATTGAAAACAGCAAGGAAAAACTACTATCAAAGTAATTCTCATTAATGAACTCCTTGATTTATACCTCAAAATCAACAAAAGACCTCCAAGAACTCTCTTCAATTTTTTACCTCTTCTCTGTAGCCAAAAAAACTCTCTAGGATCCCAAAATTCGATATGAAAAACAATTACAAAACCCTAACATAAATAGGAAAATCTTTCCTAAAATACAATGGCGTTGAGGCATTGCGACACTCTCGCGCATCCTTAGGGCCTTTTCACTTGTAGCGTCGGGCCGCTGCCCAAAAATTTGCTCTCGATTTCAGGCGCCGCATGTAGCTTCATGGAACATGCACAAGATATGTGAGATTAGGGTAAAAAACTATATCATTTATTAAGTAAGAAAACTACATTCTTTTAAAAGTGTACAAAATAAACCAATTCTGATCTCTATCCCCATAACGTTGTACAAAAACATATATTTAGGAGTTGTCAACTTGGATACATGATTTCAAAAAAAAATGATGGTAGGTTATCAGTCAAAACTAATTCAAGAAGAATAGTTGATAAGTGTGTTTCTTAGGAGGATCTCGCAATACTAAAGAAGTTATTATATTGTATGAATTGCATTAAAATTTTTAAATCATTGTAAAAGATTCAACTGAAGATTTCTTATCTTATTCTCTTGTTCAATTTTATAAACGACTTTTTTTTTATATATACACAGTTCTCTTCTTTTAAACTTTGATGAGACCCATGAAACAACTTCTATATTATGGCTTGTTTGGATTGACTAGGAAAAAATGTTTTTCAAAAGTGTTTTTATACAAATTTGGTTTGGTTACTTATACACTCAAAGTATTTCTATTAATGTCAAATTAGTATAAAAGAAGACTATTACACACTATGAATTGGTTATTGGGGTGATCCCCAAAGTTAGTCACATAGGTGGTCGCCGAAGGTGTTCGTCAGAGTTGGTCGTTGCTAAAATTGGGCATCGAAGGTCTTTCGTTGGAGTTGGCCGCCAGAGTTGGTTGCTGGAGGTGGTCATTGGAGTTGGTAATGGAATCATTAAAAACATTAGGAGGACCTAGTTAGTTTAACCACTGAGTTGTAAAAGCTTACTATAGCAAAATGAGAGTTAAACTAACTCTTACCTCCCATTTTCTTAACCTAAATTCTCACACAACGACATCTAACAACAACAATTTCATTTCATTTGAAAATAAAATCCTCACAGACATTCTAACATGCAACAAAACCAACCCATTCAAATCACTAAAGTAAACTTCAAAAGAAATTTCAACCCAACAAAGTATTCCAAAATCTATTACAACTGTGTTCAACAAGAAATAAGAATAGCAACTCAAATACTAAATTCCATGACTAAACTACGAGAGAGAACAAAACAACTCCAGCTAGTTCACAAATATAAACCTGACTACTAAAAGCATAATTCAACTAGCTAAAATAAATCGACTAGACAACGAAATGCAAACACGAAGAAAATAACGACTAGTCAAGGTATCTCTCATCATGTCTCCTATTTTGCATCACAAAGCTCTATGCAGATTTCAATCACTTGCAAAAGTTTTTAGTGGGTCAGTAGCTCACACCTTAAAAGTCACCAAGCAACTTACAAGACAAACATCATGCTAATCATAAAATGTTAAGAATGCTCAATCCGTCTAAGATTCCATAAAAAAGTAATATATATATCATACATGATTCAAAGGTCCTAACCACATCATGCATAATGTTTAAGTCGTGCATACACATCCTCTAATTCAAACTCTAACAAGTTACTTCAAAATCCAACCAAGTCCTCACAATCCTTTCTAACTCTCCTCAATTTCATAACAAACTATAGTCAGACCTTTTCATATTCTCAAGTTTTACTATGTTGAGACATATCGACCCATGTACATTTATACCTAAGGCCTCAACTTCTCTATAAAACTTGACGTTTCACCCTCGATCATCTGTATCCAATGCCTAGAACTTTGCATTGACCTTTTGATCATTTATACCCAGGACTTCGATGTCTTGGCAATGAATTGACCCTTGATTATTTCTGCCCAAGGTCTCAATACTTTCATCGAATAAAGTCCCATTTTCCATAGAACTATTTAGTGAGTTTATCCCCAATCCTTTTGTTTGTAGGAATTTAAAAATTAAAAAGATAAAGATAAAAAATAAAAAACTCAAGATCATCTTGAGACAAAACTGAACTCAAAATTCCACTGACGATTAGTGGTCATAAAATTAGAAACTCAAGCATTTAGACTAGATTAATAAAAGTAGATTTTAACATGGAATCTTTTGGAAAGTCATTCCCAACTATGTACCAAATTCCTTGCTTGAGCAAATCTCTCCCCCATAAAAGGCTCCTTTGAAGATAAGATGGATTGGAACATAGGCCAACTTCCAAAATACAACCTTCTTTAAAGTAGAAAATTTTCGTTAGTCTGGAAATAAGGTATCCTCATAATTTCCTTGGAGGCCTTCAACTCAAATATCATCTTTATTTTCATAACACCCAAAGTTTCATTTTTGTCCCTTCGAATGAAATTCCTTTTAAGGAAACTATTTTGTGTTGTCAATTTGTTTACCTTTTTAGAAAATATTAGGTTATGAGAAATTGTTATGATCATACTTGTTGATGCAAAATTTTGGTCAAGGGAAAACACAGCTGACTTTCACGTGTCATCAATGGTAAATTTGTAATTTAGGAAGGAGAGAACCTGCAAAACAAAGAAAAAGGGCTATGATGCCTAAGTTAGTAAGATAATTGTAGAATATAGAAGAAGTTAGAAATTCTAAGTTACCTCATATGGAGTCATAGTGGTCTATTCATAGGGGATTTGATCTAGGTTTAACTTAACCCTCTTAGGATTAGGATATCGGGTTTTCCTAATTTTAAGCAAGTTAGGTGATAGCACATAAACTGTGCTATCTCAGTGCCTCTAATATTGCTTATTTATGATATTTAATGTGTTTAAATATTTATAGTTGTAGGATATCGAGCATGTGAAGCCACTAGGATGGTTTTGATGCATTTCGAACATAAACAGGGGAGTTAACAAGCAAAACATGGCAATTGCGCAAGGAGGCCAACTTGCAGCATGGCACTACGGCACTAGCTCGGTGCCAGTGCCAAAAGGCAAGCGTCGGGTGAATATGAAGATAGTGTCGCGGTGCTACGAAGTTTAACTAAACTAAAGGCAGAGCGCTCGTACGAGGAAAAAGTATATAGCGTCGCAACGCCAATTCACAATCTAAAAAGAAATTTTAAGGTTTTTTCAAGGGAGAGGGGATACATTTTCTTACCTATCTTTGGCCTTAGCCGATTTTCTTCTATTTTTTACCTCTCCACTTATATTTTTCTTCACTTTCTCTCATGTAATCAATAGAGGCATGTCGGGTTTTGTCTTCTCCATCTCCATGGGAAGGTAAGATCTAGTTTTCTAGTTTTAGAGGATTTGGAGCAATATGATTTTTGGTGATTTATTATTAATGTAATTTTTACATCTTGCCTATGAGTTTCTTCCTATCCTTTATTGATTCACTATTGTATTTTCTCATGAATATTTGACAAACTACTTAAGATTGTATGATTGAATGCTTAAGATTATCATGAAATATGTGACATGAAATTGTAGGGTGATCTATAGAAGCAATAGGTTAGATAAGCTTGTGATTTGTGATGCACAATGAAGAGCATTGATCTATTGACCTAGAGGAACTATATTGAGTGTTTAATTAGACGATGGAAATTAGACATTCATCCTAGCGTAATCCCATAAGCTTAATGCGGTTAGCAAAGCTAATTAGGTAACTAGGACTGTTGGTTGGGTTTCCAATCAATTGGGCTAGGCAAAGATAAGAACCTAAAATTACATTTTAATTCCTCAATAATCAAAATTACTTTGGTCCACTCCAATCCTCTAAGTTAGAACGTCTTTATCAATTGCATTTCTATCTGTACTTTCTAGCATTTATTTTCATGCAACTTCTATCTTCTGTTCCATACCAAACCTTCCCCCCTTCCCCGCCCATACTTTCTACTTTAACTGAAAGTGAGCTTCGAGGAGCTAATCTTCCGTGCTTCCGTGTGGATCAACCCGATTTTGCCACTAATACTATGCTTTAGTAGTAGTTGTTGTAAAGATCAATAATTATAAATATTATTTGGTTTGGTCTTTTTGGAGCAACACCAAAAATTCGTACACCACTAGGTCATATATTTCCTTATCTTATCTTATCTTATTTATATTATTTTATCTTGATTTTTAGCCTTTTTCTGCTAGGCTAAAATCCCCACTCTCAAGTTGGGGTTCGTGTTATAGCCATGTTTCATGGGTTGGACACTTGGAACCCAATTTGGGAGTACTATCTTTGCACTTCATCATTTCTTATACTTTTTGTACGTGCTTGGTTTTACGTAACCATTTTTTGCACATTATCAACCCGTCACGAGATCCATCTCAAACTTTAGGATTGTTAGGTCCAACTAACCTAAGCACCTTTGTTTAAGGTTGCTAACTGGCGAGCGTGATTCCTCCAATTTTTATTGGAGCTATGTGTGCTGTTTGTACCATACTACATTTTCTTAACACGAGTATAGGTATATTGAACTAGACCCAAATGCATCTTTGTGTGAGTCCAGACCATGAGTCTTGCCAAGAATATCCAACCAGCCCCTACTTTTTAGGTTCCAACTGGGTTTCAGGCCCACATTCACCACAATTAAAAGCAGCGTTAGATGCAACATTTGTGTCATGCTCGTCCTTTTCTCGAGGAGCATAGACACTCGAACTTGGCTTTTCGTCAATCAAGGATCATTTCCCTCTTCTTGTGACAAGCTTAATTAGGACTGTTGATTAGATTGTCATTGTATCTAATCAGCTCCCTAGCTTCTTCCTCCTACACTATTTTATTGGGTGGAGTTAGCCTACCCGTCTTTACTTAGCTACGATGGATTTTGGCAAATATTTTTAGTTCGATCTAAGGTGGTCCTTAGATTTTGGACTCTAAACTTGGTAAGTTGACTGCAGGGTGGCCAACCCCCAGTTTTTCACCAAATATCTCTACTCAGAAGATTGTTTGAGTCCCAATTGGGTTCCTCATGGTTATTTTCCCTTTAGCGAATAACTGAATCTCCAGCTCCTAGCTGTTGAAGTATATTAAATCTCCTACATCCAAATAATTTATTATATAAAGAGTTGCATTGATTTACATATTCTTTTGCACATCTATATTCTTTATGTTTCTCAGTTAAACCATGATACGTGATATATGTAAATCAACTATTGAATTTAACTATAGCATCAAAGTAAAACTTATTTCGGATTCCATATTCAGATAGAAATCTTCTAGAATGTTGCAATAAACTTGGGAGTACAATCCCCCCTTCTATTGCCATCCTACTGATGCGCACTTTCCTTGTTAACCGCAAGTGTATGGGTCAAGTTATAATATAGGACGGTTAAGTCCGAATATCGTTCCACTGAGGATCCAATTGTGAAGGTTTAAGTTACTTAGCTATTCTAGACTTGAATCAATTTTATTTGAGGATTGGAATTGAAGTTGTGAATTTGAAAATAAATCTAAATAAGGAAAGCAATAAAATAAGAAACACAAGAGTCAAAGAGAGTTTTAGGGTAATGAATCCTTGTTTACTATATCATGCAATATTCTAGGGTTCATGGAATTCATTGTAATTCATATGCTTAAGTCTAGAAACTTAATTCCAAGTTATTTTCTCTCAAAAACAACATTTTCTCATGCAACTCAATTGATTACTAATCTCTTGAAATCAATACAAATCACATGGCATTAAGAATAGTCTTTAGCAACTTTCATTGTTAACCTAACTATTTTCATGATAGATTAACAACAATTCATTGTTATAGATCTAGTTAGACATACAATCTCTCAACCATACATCTAACCTAACATTCAAGGATGGCCAATCAAAAAGAGTTAAGCACAATAACAATGAAAAGCATAATCATTACAAAAAAACCATGAATATTCTACAATATCATCATAACTTCATAAACAATTGATCAATACCCTAAAACTAAAGAGTTTAGCCACTCATAGCTTGAAGCAACATGTTCAAACAATATAAACAAAGAAAGAGTGTAAAGAAAGGGAAACTCTACTGAAAAGAGGCTCTTGATTGAGGAAGCACCATCACGATCTACTTGGCCTTCACATCAGAACTCAAATGGCACCACGACTCTCTCTCGAACTCTTTTCCTCTTCCTTACAACTAACTCACTCTTTGAACTCTCTAATGAACTTTCACTCAATTCTCTTCTTCTTGTGTCTCTTGGTCTGTAAATTGGTGATTAGGGCTGCTGGAAATCTTCTTATTTATACAGTTGACCGCCCAAAATTCTTTCCGAAAATACCAAATCTTCAAATTAAGAAATATGGCGCCGTTGTGCTGACCGATATGGAAAATTGGCGCCGCCCCACTGACCGTCGCAGCGTCACGATGGTGGCACTACGTTAAAGCGAGAACCTGCTCTAGGGAAAAAGCGTCGTGGCAGCGCCATACCAGAACTACGATGCTGCCCTGTTTTTGGCAGATTTTGACTTTTCTTCTCTTTTTCACTGAAGTTTGGCTCGGTTTTGATCTTTTGGCTTTCACTTCTAATTTTCTTTATTTTGACCTAAAAACTACTAGCAAACAAGTGAAATCTAATATACACTCCCTTAATTTGAGAGAATAGAAAGCACTTTTCAAGTGCCTTTCACCTACTCCATCGCGAGACATATCTCGGACTTTAGGGGTGTTGTGCTTATCCAGTTGGACCCTTTTAAAACCGAACTGATTTCTTAACGCACTTCTCCACCTCATGGTGAAGTTATGCACCAAATCGTATCAGACCCACCCTAGGATAGGCCCAACAACTATCCTCTCTCTTTACCCTTGATCCTAGAATTCACCAGTAACATTAGCTCTCACTCCCAAGTTAAGGTTCGTGGTCCTTCTAGCTATTTATCACGGGTTTTAATCCTAAGAACCTATCTTGAGAGCACACTCTCCCCTTTGATTTCCACATTACCCCATCGCGAAACTTAATTCAGACTTGCTAGGGGTTGTTGGATCTATCGAGCCAAACCTTTTTGAGGTCAAATTGATTTCCCAACATGCTTCTCCATCTCATGACGAAGTTATGGGCCAAGCTATGTCAAGCCCACCTCAAGGATAGGCTCCTCACAGATTGTTGCCTTTTATACCCTAGATGTTCCTCAGGTCATGAGCTGACCTAGAATATTATCTAGCTAACCCTTTTAGGACTTAACCAGCTCCCTAGCCTAATTCCTCATCGCTAGAGTGGTCACTTCTCCTTTTCATTGTAGCTTCTTTGTGTTAATCTTTATTGTTGCTTACCCTTCCAGCTGCAGCTACCTTGCTCTTAGTAGCTTATGTTGATTCTATGTCTACTGCCACTTCACGAATCTGCCTTTAATCCATCTGGGTGCCACATGTCATCTTCTCCCTGGTCAACCATGGACCGAGGCCAACTAGGCTTGACAATGTTCAAGGGAATCTCATCATATAGTTATGCGCCAGATCGTGCCAGGCACACCCTAGAATAGGCCCAACAACTAGTCATTGCTCCCTTGACACAAGGTGGGCCCCGAGTCATGAGTGAACCTGAAATATTATCTAACCAAGCCTATTACAACTCAGTCAGCTTCCAGGTATCCTTGCCCACCTTGTGGATGGGAATTATGATTACTTCACTCTTCATGTCTCCTGATGGGTTTTCGCTTTTGCTTATCTTCAATAATCCTATAGCTTGATCATTAGTCTCGTATTTTCTTTGCTTATCTCCAGTAATCGTACTGCTCGATCACTTGTAATGTAATTTCTTCATGTGTGGCACCTGAATAGCTCCATTCTTCCTGATGACACAATCCCATCAAGTTGCTTGTCACCACCGTGCCTTGTTGCAGATAAAGTCATTGTTGGAAACTGCCTAAGACTGCTTAATATCGTTGCTCAGGATTGACCACCACCACACCACTACTCACTGCTCACCTCTTGCTGTTGCATTCATTGAATGTCGTTGTTCATCACTTGTGCACTATCACTTGATATTGCCACTCATCATTCAGATGCACCTGCTATTGTTATCATCATTGCCATTTGGAGTTGCCGCTATTTGTAGTCACAAGTCATCATCATTCGGAGTCACTTTAGGATAGTTAGATAACCTAGCAGGCCAAAGGGCGTGCTCGATTTCTTGCTTGGGTAGGGTTGGCCTTGACCTCAGCCAAGGCTAAGCGTCTTTCTTTCGTCATATTTCAGGCCTACAATGATCTCTTTGGCTGGAGTTTGCATGAAGCAAGTCCCGTTATGCATCTGACTAGGATCGGCCTCGACCTCGGCCAAGGCCGAGTGTCTTCGTTTGGCCATATCTCGGGCCGAATATGATCTTTTGAGTTGGGGTATATGTAAAGCATACAATGTTAGACACTTGACAAGGGTCAACCTCAGTAGGTCATCCTTGATGCTTGATGCTCGACGGATTTCACATATATAACACTCAAACTTACACTGATTAGATTACACATATTTAATACTCGATCCTTGATGCTTGATGCTATATACTCGTTGCTTGCTACTCAATGGTATACACTAACTCATTGCTCGTGGGCTTCGTGATCTTGAGTGTCAAGCTCGTAAGTCTGAGGATCGTGAGTCTCATGCTCTTAAATCTCAGACTCGTGACTCTCAAAGTCATTAGAATGACTATGAGCATCCTCATCATGGTGTGATGTACGTGATTTTGATAGGCTCGTCTCAACATTAATGGGTTCATAAACGGGTTGTTCCTCAACCTAAGTGTCCATATATTGCCTCTCAACGTCAAACAAGATCAATATGGGAGTGATCATTGTCTTGCTGGAGTTAAACACGTCTCGCTGCATTATTCTGTCGGCATTGATTATGTACATTTCCATTTTAGGATTGAGGCACGACATTCCTAATCAATCGGGTTGCAGTTTTTTCAACCACCATTGATATGATCTCGTATGCTTAGCCTCGGCTGGTAACTTTTTTCTCTTTTTTATTTTTTTCCAATCAAGTGTCACTTATTTGTCCTCAACTATCTCCTCATGTTTGGAGGTTCTAAATGATCTTTAATCTTTGATGGTGCTCCTTAGCCTCAGTCTCGGCCTCAACTACTTCGGGTTCACATTGAAGAAATTGAATTCCTTGGCGAAAGCGATTGATCGTCTTGTGCCAATAAATTTCTTTTTGAAAAAACTCAAAATTAAAGAAATAAAACAAACAAGATAAACAACTAAGATTACATCATTCTTTATAAAGAGATTAAAGAGAGATATTAAACTATACCTTTGAAGACAGTCTTTTTGGTATAATTCTCTTCTTCGCGGGAACTCAGGAACACTCGAAAACTTCCCAAACTCAACTAATAGAGAAGAACACTGGATACCACCAATGTTGATCTTCCTCACTATGTCTCAAGATAAGAATTGAAAAGAGTTATGGGCTCTTTCAAATTAATTAATTAACTTTTCAATTAAATTAATCAATATTCATTAATTGCAAGTCACTCTACTAAAGAGCTACAGCTGCACTCTTCACACTATAGATATATTTTTATGTTTATAGATATAACCAATCAACAATAAGTCAACCTTTCGCAATTGTCCGTAACTACAGTTGGGTCAAATTACCATTTTACTCTGTAGTTACATCTAACTTCTTAAGTATCATTAATCCCTCTAATGAACAAATAGTTTATAGTTCAACTATAAACGTACCCCTCTCAGGCCAGTGAGAGGGTGAGGGCTCATTGTTCAAGAACCGGAATCAGCCCTTAAGAGAGCAATTTATCTACTTACTCTAAAGGTGGGAATGAGCAAATTCCATCTTATGAAGATATGTTCCCAACTCCCTACTCAGACAAATCTCCAAAATGGTAGGCTTATTTAATCGGCGATTTGTCACTCTCACCCATATAGGTCAAAGGATTGTCTTCATAGACAAGAGTTCATAACTCACTCAGGATTAAGGTCGAGTCACCTATGGTCATCCTATGAAATGTTAATTTTTTGAATTAACAATGTTATAAAAAGAAACTAAACATTCTGCAGTATGGTCTTATACATGTCTCCACATAAACAATTAGGATCAAATCGCTTGTAACACTTTACAACTCTTATAACAATTACAAAGTGGGTTGTATCCATAGTGTCACTAGGATAGGCACCCAACCTTATCCCTATACTACAGACCTTTTTTTGCTATTACTTAAACATGATCCAACCTTGTATGTCAACCACATACATGTTTAAGTTTACATAAAATAACCATGGATCTTAGTTTATTAGATTGAGTTAATGCAAAAACAAATAAAATAACTCATAATTTTATTGAATAAATAATTTGTATTTACAAAGATTACAAATTACGAGAACCTTAAGAGATTTAGGACACCAATCCCAACACACATAACATCTTAGACCTTATGGTGAGGCTGGTAGAGACCTCTGGCCCTTATTGCTTAGGGTTAGCCTTGACCTCGGCCTCGAGCCGTTTTCCACAGAGCGCATGGTGCACTTGGACACGTATGGATGGTGAAAATATTTTACCTTTTTGAACTTAAAGTCGACCTTGGTTAGCCCCCAATGAAATTTTGATCATAAATTCATGTTCCATTAATAACTTTGAGCCTCAATTTTGACATTGGCTATTCGTTTCAACTTGGTCTCTTCAGCCTAGACTTTTTCTTTTCGCTTCAACTTGGTCTCCTCAACCTTAGCATTGGCCGCCTTGGCCTTGGCTCTTCACTTCAACTTGGACTCCTCGGTCTCGGTCTCGGCCAAGATAGCTTTGGCATTAATAGTTTCAGCCTCGATGTCGAGCTATGTCGTCTTGAACCAACTTCGAATCTTCGACACACTGGCTTCCTTTGACTTTGGTCATGGGGATCTAATTTGCCCATGGCTTCTTCTATCAGAATCTCTTCCCTAACAAGATCAAGGAAATAAGTCATCGTGACCCTGATTTTCTTAATTTTGCCAAGATCTCAATCTTTGTAAAGGTAGATCACTCTCGTTCCCACAGACGGTGCCAACTGTTGATGCCAAATTTTGGTCAAGGGGAAATGCATCTAACATTCACATGTCATCAACGGTAAATTTGTAATTTAGGGAGGAGAGAACCTGCAAAACAAAGAAAAAAGGTTTTGATAGCTTTGATACCTAAGTCAGTAAGAGAATTGTAGAATACAAAAGAAGTCAAAAATTTTAAGTTACCTCGTATGGAGCCATAGTGGTCTGTTTACAGGAGATTTGATCTAGGGTTTAACTTAACCCTCCTAGGATTAGGATATCAGGTTTTCCTAATCCCAGGCAAGCTAGGTCAAATCTTTCCTTATCTAATCTTATTTTATATTATTTTATCTTGATTTTCTGCCTTATTCTGCTAGGCTAAAATTCACTCCTCAACAATAGTCATTTAAGATCATGATCACTCATCAATAATAAAAAATAATGGCTCAAATATAAAAACCTTAAAAATAGGGTAATTGTTTTAATGACAAATCTGCTAGAAATATTTTCAAATAAAGAAAAATGTCATTGTCTATCAACGATAGACAGTGATAAAACATATTGATAAACTACTATCATCTATCACTAATAGACAGTGACATTTTGCTATATTTGTAAATAAGTTAGCTCATTTTGCTATATTTAAAAACAACACATTAAAAAACTGTGCCAAAAAGAATAAATAAATAAAACTACACATATTATATTTATTAAAACTTGTCCTTGATTAAAAAAAAAAAAATTACACTTTTAGTCTTGAGGTTTGGCTTAGGTTGTGTATGGGTTCCTAAATTTTCAAAATTAACATTTTAGCCCCGAGGATTTGGAATAATGTCTTTTTTTTTTCTTTTTCTTTTTTTTTCTTTTCCGTCTCTACCATCAACACTTCTGATTTTTCTGTTAACTTTATGGGTTGACTGTATTATTTTTAAGGTTTTTATTTTTAAATTGCTGATGTGTCCAAAAAAACATAATTTTCATTTTTGTTCTAGAATAAAAGTTTTTTTTTTGTTTTAAAATAAAAGATGAAAAATAAACAATTAAAAAACTGTTTAGTGAACCCTATATAACAAAGAGTTATATAACTAAAAGATCAAAACTGTTAACCGTTTATCCCAAATTTTTGGGGCTAAATGTCAAGTTTGGTTTACCTAATTTTTCCCGTGCTAAATCATTTGCAACTTATTATTACTTTTAAAAATATTGTGTATGTAATTACTTCAACAAAATCCTGTAAAATCCATCAAGTGTCCTCGTGGAATAGTATTTTTTTTGTTTTAATAGATCTTCATCCTTCAGAGTTTGATGATTAGAACTTGTGTTTCATCTTCAATGGAAGTTTCCATGGCATCAAATAAAGCAATACCTATAGAAATCAAAATATGCAGGCTTTGGATTTCACAAATAATTTTTTCATTAGATTGGAAAAAGGAAAAGGAAAGTACAACTCTTCATTCTCAAGGGTGGATGCCCTCTCTCTTTTGGACCTAATCTTTGTTTCTTTGTACACAATCTAAGAGATGAAGGGTAAAAAAGAAAAAAAGAATGAGAGGGATTCCTTCAAATTTATCTGCAATTGCAATCCCTTTATTCATGGACAAAAGAATACAATGATCCATCATAAAATCAAGAAGACCATTGATCAGGAACTGTGAGAAAATAAGCAGTCATTGCCTTGCGAAACCGTTTCTTGTACTGTTTCGGAGAAATGATAGTAGGAGAAGCATTCTTCGGGCCTCCAAGTATCCCCGACGCCTTCACCCACGTCTCCAATTGCTTGTCCCATGTATACTGCCTCATGAAATCAATGATGCCTAAAACGAGCTCCTTACGCTCCTCATCAACCCCGACCAAAAGCGAGTAGTCCATAACATCTATCGACTGAAGAAGGTCAAGAATTAGTAAATTTTCTCCCATACAAAGAATAAAGTAGTAAATACAAATCAAACATCCATTTAATTTCATGCTGTATATCCAAACCAATTAATCAAATACCAAGCCTAACGAAATGCAATTAAAGGCAAGTATCAGAATTAAACATGCAGCTTACCGCCAGAAAAGATGTATCATTCCAGATAGCTCGTTCAAGGTTTCTTTTGGCCTTGCTTCCAAGAAATATGGGTTTCGTCCGCAGTGCTTCTAAAAGGTTCAGATCGAGTAGAACCTTGTTAGCCCCAGACGTATCCGGGTTGTATCGAGACCGTGAAGAGCCCTTGAGGTCGTACACCTTTGAGATATTTCTCATGAAAAAAAGATTCTCCATCACCATCAAATCCATTTTCATTTCCTTCCCACCTTTCAGGTGTTTAACATTGACCTGCCATGACACAGTTGTGAGAAAACAAAATGTAAATATTCATCCCCAGTCATTGGTAAATATACTTGCGAATGCAAGAAAAGCAAACTAGATATATATTCCGTATCAAACTCTCAAAATGTGTCCATTTCATCTCTAAGCTTCCAAAACATCTATTCTAGTCCCTCAAACTCTTAAAAAATAATAATAACTTCTGGCTATTTTCGTTAGTTTTTTAACACAGGATAAAGAGGAATCAATTTGTGCATTGAAGTGAAAACAAAGACGATTTGATGAATGATAAAGCCGGCCTTGGCCAAAGGTATTGAATAGGTGCATAATTAGGTGGTAGCAATAACAAAAACCAAAATGGTTATCTGTTTATGTTGATGTACAAAGGTATCTTAAGAGTTTTTAGACCAAAATCGTTATTTTCTAAAGTATATGGATTAAAACAGACACTTAGGGTGGGTGGATTGGGCTATTATAGCCCATTCTATGTTTGGGGCTCCAATTATAATAATTTATGTTTCCAACTATTATAACCTACAATTAACTACAGTATCACTGTTTCAAGTTCCTCTTCGTTACTGTGTGTACTATTTCGTACTCATCCTCTCTTTTCCTCTTTGTTACAATGTTTACTATTTCCTACCCAGACTAAAATAGTCCGCACACCAAATACAAACTATTATAACCTTGCATGCTATAATAACTATTGACTATAGTAACCAACTCATCACTCCAAATACCCTCTTAGAAACTTGTACTCTTGAAAGTTAAAAAGAAACCAAAATAGGCTTCAAAACCTCAATATACTTACCTGATAGATCCCAAGAATTTTTGCAAGGCAAGTTGGACTTCCGGAGGTTAGAGCTTGCGACAAGTACTTGAAATATTCAGGAGCAAACTCCTCAAAAGAATCAAGCTCTGTCCTCGTGACTTGTTTAATGATGAATCTTTCATCCAATGACTTGGCAAAATAAACATTACTTTTTCCACCCTGTGCGCTCCATCGACAACAGCGACTCAAAGACCTCACAAAATCCACTCCCTTGGGACAGCACTTCTTTCTAAGCAAGTCAAATTGCTTTGCAAAGTAGCAAGTGACAGAGAACTTGACTTTACCCCCAGATATTGAAGATTCATCTACAAACGAAAGCCTCAGATGGGGAGATTTTTTGGGATCTGAAAACAAGGTCCTCATGGTTGAAGAATCTTCAGAGCCATAGTTTCCATAGTGGATATAATCCAAGTCCAGAGCACCAAAAGACTGCCAAGCTGAAAGAGTTGACGGCCGAGAATCTTCAATATTGATTCTCGGGACATTCCGGCCTCCCTCATTGACAGTAAACTTATCAGCAACCCAGTCATCGTATTCTCTAGAGTTTAGGGCATATGCAATTATGCTAGTAGGTTCATTGTCATAAACAGCGATAACTATATCATTATTGCCAGTCTGAGGAAGCAGCAGGTGAACGCCTTCAGGGACATGAGATGCCGAGATAAAAGATGGAGTCGAACTGAGTAATAAATTTAACTTCTGTGTTTCCAATGGCAACACTTGAGAGTGGGCTCTAGTTAGATTAGAAACAGGATCCCTCAGCATATTACTGTAATCTGCAGAAGCATGGAAAGATCTAATTGTTGACAACTGAAATGTAGATGGATGCAAACCTTTCCTGATTCTTTCTTGCATTCTTATCGCAGAATCAAAGGAATGAACTCTAACAGGTGACATCAATATCCTTCTCATTTGAGGATTATCGTTTTGACTCATCTGCTTCACTACCCCATCTAGAGGTTCTTCTGCTTGCAGTGCAGAAACAGGCGGTGGTTTCATCACAGATTGCTCAGTTCCAGACCATGCACAATCGATTCGCTCAGAAAGAGTGGATTCATAAGAAGGAATGCTTTCAAATGCCTTGGAGGCAGTCAGTTCCCCATCTGTGTGTGTTTCCACTCTGCAGGTTTGATGTGAAGTTGATTGGGACCGTTCAACTGCCGTAAACTCTTCCTTCTGATCTGAATGTATATCATCATTTCCAGCAGACTCATGAACCGAAGAAGATTCATGAATATTATCATTATGGCCAGATTCAAGTTTCCCATTACTGTGAGCAGAATCACTTCTCAAATCTCTCATTACAGAAGAGGACACATCAGTTTTGGGATTTAAAACCTTTTTGAGGAGGGAATCTAGTGAATAAAGCCGGTGATCCCAATAGTGTGTATGCATTAATAGGGAACGCCTCAAACGATTCAGTTCCAGAATGTCGACAGAAATCATCCCCATTAGCGAAGGTTCCATCATAAATGGTTGCAGCAAACCCTATTAAATTAGCACATAATTCAAATCCATATTAATTGCATATTCTCATGAATAACATAGTACCCGGTACCATATACCAATGTGCAAGGACAGTTAAAATGTTTCATATTTGAATTGTTCTCTCCCCTCAGCACTTACAATGTAATCACTCCGTTCCTTTTGAAGCAGTTCTTTCAGTTGCGTAATGTGGCTTTGCACATCACCTGAGTCCGATGATTCCTGTGTGGACAACTTGCTTTTCTGTTCCATCCTATCAACAACATCAGAAATCTCGGCATACAAGCTTTCCATTTTACCAATAATCTGCATTGAAAAGCCAAAAGTTGAGTAAACAAAAGAAAAATTTTGAAATCACGCAAATCGTATTTCAAATTCTCAAAACCACCTCTGAAGCTTCTCTCGAAATCCATTCCTGCTGAACATGGCTATTGAACTCAAGTACAGAAGGGGGCAAGTTAACAGAGAGAATATCAATGGTCGAATATCGGAAGAATGCAACCATGCTCCCATACCTGTGTTAAGAAACTTTGTATTCAGTGACAAGCAACATTCAATAACAAGTGTAAAATCAATGCTAAGTTCAGAAGCCCAACACACCCATAGAAACGGAGGCAGTCTCTCTGCAATGAATGACCGCAAGTTGCAACTCGATTGGCAGTCGCGTGGTTGGAGAAACTAAGCTCCAAAAATTTTCCAAAAGAAAGCCCCCAGGCAGCATCAGACATAACTACTCTAGGAGTTGCCGGGGGGACTCCATCTATTTGGGCACACTTGAGGCAACGGTGCCACATCCATATCTTACCATCTTCTTCCCCAGGAAGCTTTATAGAGGGTAAGCGTCTAACATTAATTGTAAGATTGCCCTGCTGATGAGTGTAACACAGAACATGGGCCTCAGCGGACTCCTTACAGGATTGACAACTTGATGTCTGTAATGAGAACCCAAAGTTAACATACAACCTCAAAATTATACAATTATCCAAGGGAAGAATATAAAAAAAAAAAATTTATGTTTCAATTAGATATACAAAATTAGGAAATAAATAAACCTTGTCAAAGAGATCATCGCGTAGGTATCTTCCTAAAGGCTTGTCAAAACGGCCATAAAACTTTATGCGCAAAAGGCGAGAGCGCTCACATACAGTTCCTTTAAGTACACAATGGCTTGAAAAGGCTACCAAAATGCTCTGGTGATCTGCTGCTGAAAAGTATTCACAAGAGAGATCATTTTCATCAAAACTTTCAGACTTCCGCAACTCTGGAAGTCCACCAGACTTTCCCTTTCTCCATTTCAAGGTTTCTGGCAATTCAGATTCAGAAAGACTTCGTACAGCAAATGGAACTTTTATTCCATCCTTTAATTCCTCACAAGGATTGAGAGAAGGCTTTAGATCAACATCGGACAGTATATCATCATTGAATATGTCAGGAAGTGTATCAATGATGCTAGAGTCTTCAAATCCAGTAGAAAGTAGAAAGTTATTGTTACCAAGGTGAGAATCCATTGAGTATACTTTAGATTCTTCAAGCTCAGAATTAAGAGCAGAAAATTTGTCTCCAGCGGGGACATCAACCAGACAATTGGATGCCTCAGAAGCATTGAGATTTTCTGATGTGGGATTATCGTCAACAGAAATAGACCGGATTGGCATCTTAGGCAGAGAAGCACCTTCGTCCACAAGAAAGGAAGTCTCAAGAGATAAGTGATATGCCGCAAATACTGCATATTGAACAACATGTTTAACTTTTTTAAGTTCTTCACGGCACATGCCTTTCAGCAAGACCTATGAGAAGAAATGTGACATGATTAGAAACAGAACAGAAGTCCCATAAAATCATATTTTTCTAAGCCCAAAGGATTCATATCAAGATTCCAGAGTTCAAATTATGACTTACAAGCTATTGTCAAAATAAGTTTATGTTGTTTGAAAGCTACACTCAAAAACTAGTTATTGTTCACTGGAATAGAAATATTACTCAAAAAAAACATTAGTATGATCTCAAGAAAACAATCGATGATGAACTATTTACATAAAACAAAATTCAAATACTTTGTTTCCATATGTTAACATGCTAACTAATTAACTATTAATCAACAACATTTCTTTAACAAAAAATGAGGACTTCTCAATGATAATTGAAAAGCTACGATAGAATAATAACATTAAAATAATAATAATAATAATAATAATTAAAACTTAGATTAGAAGTATTACAATAAGATACCCAAAAAGATTCACCAACAACAATTTTAAGTATAACCTATAGAGTGAGCTTGGCTCAGCAGTATTGACATGTACTTTGTCCCTATAGGTCGGAGGTTCAATCCCCAACCCCATAATTTTACTCAAAAAAGAAAAGTATAAACTTATTATGTTGCATTACATTATTCGATTAGTATAGTAAAAAATATTAATTGAAGACAGAAAAATTAAATGGATTTTTCACAGACCATACTAAATTAAAACCCAAAAGGGGTTTTGTGTAAAGTAGCCTAGAAATCATTCTGAAAAAGTAGTCTGGAAAATATTTGAAAAAGTAGCCACAAAAAACCAGTTAAATTTCTGGCTAGAGTTACCGTGCAACCCAAGCGCTTTGGACATCCTTCAAAGAACATCAAGGTCTTGGATAGTTTTTTATTTTGATTACCATCCCCGTGCTCCTCAGTCACTCTCTCTAACCGGAAAAGTTCACAGTGTCCCAAACGTGCCGTGGAAATATGATCAATTGATGGAGTAAGGGAAGAACCCGTGCAACGGGCTATACGCTCTAGTAATGGCCTTTTAACATTCAGCACCAGAGATATTTCCTTTGCCAGCAGATAATCCTGTGCACACAAAGATACACTTTTTTCCACCAGCAGAACATTGGGGCGAAGAGACTCTATTTTTGAAATAATTGTCTTCAGATGATCATTTTCCTGCACCAATAGGACAAGAATATTAGAAGCCAAGGAACAATAAAACCCAAAAAAATTATAATAATAATAAGACAAACTTAACTAGTTCCAGCTTATTGTATGTGTAGAAAACTTAAATATGTGTAAAAAGAAGATAAACTTTAGAACTCAAAGATACAGTTATACAACCTATAGAACAGATCCTATTCAAGTAAGGTTGTTGTAAAAAAAAGATAAACCAAATGCTGATTTTCTTAAAACTAAAGACAAGTACCTGATGTAATAATGTATTAAAAGAAGCTAACTGGTTAGCAACTTGGTGATATTCAAGGGATCCTCCTAAAAGAAGTAACCTTGGATTTTTGAATTGTGAGGTCATGCGTTTGTGCTTTATGTTTTTTGTACAAACAACTCCCTTTATTAGTGTGCTGCAGAAAAAAAAAATAAACGACTTCAAGACATTAGTCAAAACAAAATATATGATATATGCGCAAGGACATTGAGGCGATTTGCACAAAGGAATATTTCAAGCTACAGTAATGGCCATAAGTTATACCTTTCATGAGGGTGTCCTGATGCTATGCATTTTACTTTCACATAATCCCCAGGATCCATACTGCCTCCTCTGCTAGTATCCGGTCTCACAAAATTTGCAGCTTGCCAGGCTATTGTGGTAATAACATCAAGCCAGTCCTCAACATAATCTCCTCCAGATTTGATATCCTCCCCCTGTAATAGTTGTGCAACAAGAGCCCTAAAGTGACCCTGAACCATAGCTCTTAAAGGCTCCTTATTCTCCTCATGCAAATTTTGCTTGGCTGGGAACATGCTAGAAAGGCTACTGCTCCTAGAGAACACAGCGCCGGAATCCCCAATATTGTCATCTTCATCATCATAGGCAAAAAAATTATTCTCCAACTCATCACTTTCATCATCAGGAGGCGGGGGAAACCATATAAGACCATTGTTTTCAAAATCTAATGGCCTTTCTACCTTTCCATCTTGGTTCTGAATAGTTGGCAGGTCACCAGAGCATGCATGTTTGTTATCTTGACCTTCAGTCAGTCTCACAGACCTATTTAAAATGGTCTCAGCCTCTGGAGACAATAGATTCACCCTTTGACCTGGATCTATAGTCTGTACAACATAATCAGCTTTACTAAAAGTATAATCATTCCTTGAGGGGCTGTCAGAAGGACTTGATTCCCCGAAATGAGAACTAAAGAACTCGTTTCTAGTACTAATACTACTTGACTCTATGTCTGAACTGTCACGAAAATAATCACTTGATGGGCTAAAAAAATGTCTCCCAGAATCTTCTGCATCATCTTCATCACTCCTACATTAGTAAAAAGATAAATAAGTGAGATAAGTGTATTGAATCATTTCACATCACTCACCTCTATTAGTATTAGACATTGAAGAATCAGAACAGGGAGGGGCAGCTATATTTTACATGTAATTTGACTTTTGATTTAAAGTGGAAGTGTATTATATTTTGATCCGAGGAGCATCATCCAAAATCAGAAAGTTGAATACTACCAACAAAACTACATACCAAATGAAAGTGTTTTTGATTTAAAAGTAAATTTTATTATTTCTAACATAAAATTTAGAGGCACTCAAAAGAAAACTACCAATGAAACTATATACCAAACTTATGCATCGACACGATGGGAACATAACTCTAGTCTTGGAAGTCTTACAGCTAATGTCCTAAGCCACTAAGGCCTAGTAGTGCCCGAATAAGAAATAATTCAAATACAAGCACTTTCTAAAATATTGTACTTAATTTTAAACAAAAACGACAAGATTAATAAAAGCTACACCAGGTACTAGAATACCAAAAATTATTTAGACAAACAGGAAATTGCATTCAAATCAAATGTTACCAGTTAGGCGAGTGGCGAACAGATATAGGAAATGGATGAGCATTAAACGAGCTCGAAATCCTATGAGATGCTGCGTAGGGAGAATAACCACAATCTTGTGACTCAAGATATCGGCTGAGGCGATCATCGGGAAGTGATTCAGTCTTCATAGGAGACTTTTCTGCAGCATCATAACTAGGAGAAGGAGGTTCTGGGCTATATCTCGGAGAGACAGAAGGATATACTTTCTCACTATGTCTTCTCCCACCTTCACGCCGTAGATTAGCATCAGAACAAAACTTGCACAACTTGATTATCTTCACAGCCTCATTACCCACCTTGATACCATCTGATTGAACAACATAAGATTCATAACCCCGAATACATTTTCCACAAGATGATTGATTACAACTCTGGCACAGGTATCTCATAGACATCTTGGAAAAGCTTGTATCACACTCACAACACATTTTGCCACAATTGTTAGGCACCACAAATTCCTCAGAAAAGCACACTGGTGACATCCAAGACCTAACCTTCTCAATCAGATCTGATAATGAACTATCAGGTATTCCCATAAACAGTCAATCATCAAAGAAGAATTAAACCTCGATGACTCCTCAAAATTGAAACAGTATAACACCACTCCTCTTTCAAGTTCAATACATGGAATTTTTTTTCTTCTTTTTCACATATAGAAATAAAATGGAAAAAGAAAATCTACCCCTTGAAAACAAAAATACCCACAAAAGTTCCAATTAAAAAAAGAAGAAACGGAATAATACCCACAATAAAAATGATGGGGTGCTTTGGGATGTGTTTGTATGAGTCTCAAGACTTTATACTATGTATTTCTTCCCCTCTTTGTTTCTTTCAAAATGGGGGCCAAAAGCCAAAGAAGAAGAGAAAAAAAAAATTAACAAATCCTCCAAGAAATATATCGAAAGAAGGACATAGAAAGCTATGAAAAAACCTCAGATACACCAAAATCTAGCAGTATATACATCAAAATCCTATCACAACAATAAACCTGAAGACCAAAGAACCCAATAAAGACCAGTATCAGCACCTACAACAAGACCAACAAGAAGAGAACAGAAAACGAAACCCTAAAAGCTAACTGATGCCAGAGTCCTCAAGAATGAATCCGGCAACCGATTTAAGCATCCCAAGGACAGAATCCAGTAAAGACCGATCATATGTTAGAAAAGGGTCGAAGATCAATGAAGAAAGTTAGGTTGATTTGATATACAAACAGAAACCCAAGTCAAAATTAAGCAACCCCAGAAGAAGAAACACCAAAAGAAGACCAGATTGAAGTAAGATGAAACAGAAGCTGGAGGAGAAACAGCAGCTTGTGAAGAAGAAGAAGAAGAAGAAGAAGAAGAAGAAAGTATGCAGAGATTTTGATTTTAAATGCTTGGTAAAATGAGAATCAAAAGGAGGTATAGAAGGAGTACGGAGAAGGTTCCTTTTCTACCGGAATCAGTAGCTCGCATCTCGAAGCTTAAAATTCCGTCTTTGTTACCCCAACAACCATAAATTCTACTGTTCGTCTTTCCCATCTGAAGAAACCACTTTCTTCTTCAATCCCCCATTCTTTCATTTCCTTTCTGATTTTTCACTTCACTTCTTTCTTTGCTGGGTTTTTTTGATTCTTCTCTCTGTACTCTCTCTTTGCTGTTCTGCTTTTTTTCCTTTTCATAAATATTATTCAACAAGAAATCTGCCTAAGCGGCTAATGCCTATATAAAAAAAATAATTAATTAATTAATTAATTAATTAATTAAAAAAAAAAAAACCCAAAAAGTCTTAAAAACCAAAACCAAACCCAAACCAATACTTTCCTCTCTCTCTCTACTCATCTTTCTTTTTCTCTCTCTCTCATCTAATTTCTTTCCTAGTTTAAATTTCCTTTTTAGTCCTTTCTTGATGTTATTTCATTTTCATTTTTTATTTTCTTTCTTTTCATTTCACTCTCTAACCTTTTATATTTATTACAATTTTAATTCATTAATTTTCAAAATGACTATTTTTATTCATGTTAAAAGATGAAAGTAGTCCTTAAACTTTTAACGTTCTTATAAGTTTGTACTTGGTAGGAAATTAAAATTTTAATTTTGTATCTAATAAGTTGTTGGTCTTTCAACATTTTTTTTAAAATTCAATGAACTACCAAAATGATAATTGAAATCTTAGAATCTTATTACACATAAGATTCAATTTTATATCTAATTTTTTATTTAATTTTTAAAGGTTCAAAATATATTATTAAACACGAATTGAATGTTTATAGACATTCCAGTCATAAAAATTAAGGCTCAAAAACCTTTTGACATAAAAATACAAGTTTTTAAAATTATTGGACTTTTTTTTTTTATGTAAGAACTTTTAGACATGAACTTGAAAGTTTCAAGTCTAAAACATTATTTGTAATTTAATATTTTATTTAACATTCACTTATCTAATTCTTATCTCGCCCAAATCATTTGAATTAACACGTTAATACACATACTCGTAGATAAATAATTTATTTCTAAACAGACAAGATAAGGTAAGAATTAAATTGTTTGTTTTGATTTTTAAGGTGGAGAACAAAATAGAAATTTTAGTGTTTTAATGATAAAAAATGGAATAAATCTAAAAAATCAAATATCAAAATGGACAATCTAAAATTTTTAATACAAAATTGGAATAAATTTGAAAACTCCATCACTACAATGAGATTTAATTATTTGAATGATATGAAGCTGATTAATTAAGAACATAAAATATTAGGGTTTACGATGTGTGTAATTATAACATCATTTCACTTTTTTTTTCCCTTTTTTGTTTATATTTTAATTTAGGGTTTTGGAGTTCAAATCCATGCTGTTGATTGGTCAGCAACTCAGCGTCAGAAAGATGAGAAAGCACACTCAGCTCTAATTCATCGTCAATTTTGTTTAACTCCATATATATATATTTATATATATATTTATATATATATATATATATATAAACTAGATTATATTATTTCTTATTAAAAAAATGTCATTTTTTTCTTATACTTTTAAGATTGTCTAATCATTCTATTTCTAAATGTTTAATTTTAATTAATTTATTTGTAATAAATTTAAATTTTAGTTGTTGGTTGATTTTTCAAAAACCTTTTTTTCAAGTATTTTCACTCTAAATTTTTTTTAAAATATATCCAAATATTTTATTTTCTAAAATAAAATTTATTATTATTATTATTTAATCAATTTTGATAAGTTATTAATTTTAATACACTGAATTTAAGATTTATTAAAAGTTAAATAACACGTAGAATAGTTATAGAATAAATTTTAAAATATGTTTTAAATTTACTTTTTATTTAAAAAAAATTATAAGGTATTTTAAAAGAAATTTGGTTTTTCTCTAAAAGTAGTAGAATTAGGGAGATTAAAAACAACAATTGTAAAATTAGGTATCTAAAAGTCGTAGAATTAGCATTTAGAATTGAGCTAAAGTGATATTTTGAAACTTATTTTTTATTTTTTAAACAAATTATAAGAAAAAGTGTTTTTCTTTGGTTTTTGGGGCCCACGTTTGGTGGGTGCATGTGTGATACACGCGCCTTTGACGACATCTAGAACGTGGTATTGTAGTGGATTGGGGCTAACGGGTCAAATTTTACACCCATAATTATCATTCTTCCTTTCAACTTTTGTGTGTTTCTTTCTTTATATTATTTACATTTTATTTTAAAAAATTATTATAAATAAAAAAATACTAAAATATTTATAAATATAGCAAAATTTTATTTTCTATTTGGTTAGATCGCATTAGAGCTGGATAGACATCTATTTGTATCTCCCTAGTAAAGTGATAGATGTCTATCTAGATTTATCGCAGTCAATAATCACAAATAAAAAGTAAAATTTTTCTATATTTATAATTATTTTCTAACCATTTTTATATTATTGAAAACATACTTTTTATTTTTAAGTTGTTGTTAGAACCTTTTAGATTCCTCAAATTAAAAAAGTTTAAAAAAAAAAAACTACTCTTGAATTTTATTTTTTATTTAAAAAATATCTCTATTTTTATAAAGTTGTATACTCTAACCTTTTTTAAAATATATCAAAATTATTCTGGCATAGAAATCTTTAGACTGTTAAATAAAAATTGAGATTTGAAAATGATGTGGTGGTGATTTAGAATGTCACATTTCAAAAAGAAGTTTTGACATTCCCATCTGATGTCATTCAAACTTAGGACGAAAACATTGTTATACTACTCTCCATCATCGCTATATCCATTTAAGGTCTCAAGCTTTTTCTAAAATTATAATGAATTTATGCTCACAGCTTTTGAAGAATATAAGTTTTTTAAAACAATGCGTGAAAAATTCAATAGTACTTTTGTAATTTAGCCTTTAGATTTATATGGTTTTGAATTGTACACTTTTCAAAATATTTATCTAGTTTATGAACCTTGAGGTTTACTTTATTTTGGTATTCAATATTTTAATATTTTAATCTTCTCTATTGGATAATTATTTTATTTTTAATATTCTATTTTAAAAATAAAATTATTATAAATTAAGAAAATATCAAACTATTTACAAATATAGAAAATTTTCACTGTCTATCAGTATAGATTGTGATAGACTTCTATAGTTTGAGTGATAGAAGTCAGAAGTCTATAATAGTCTATCATTCAAGTGATGAAAGTCTATCATAGTCTATATAGACAGTAAAATCTTTACATTTGTAAATAGTTTGACTCATTTTACTATATTTGAAAATAACTCATTTTAAAATTTATTTTATCTCCTCACAAATTTTTTACTATAATTTTTACTTTTTATAAAATATATATATTTTAATTCTTAGTCAAATTTTTAAAAAATGAAAAATAAAGTTTCAAAATTTGGCTTTTTTTTTTTACTAACACATCTAGAAAAATGGATTAAAAGTTTAAAAATGATAAGTAGAAAGTAATATTTATATACTTAATTTTTAAATATAAAAAATTAACTTCCAAAGCCAAATCGAATTCAACTTTTTTTTTTTTTTAATCTTCTCTTACAGTTATTTTATAGTCAATATTTAACAAATTTGAGATATGGTTTCAAATATTTTTATTAACAATGCCAATATCGGTATACTGAGTCATAAAAAGGACCTTTTTTCTTTTAGGATCATATACGAAAATAAATGTTTTAAAAATTCGTATATCAAAATGGTTTTCTTTTTCCTTCTAGATTTATATATGTATTAAAAAAAAAGGTATTTTTAAGAGTATAAGTTAACATAAATATTTAAAATAATAATAAATATTGGCTTTAGAAAACGAGAAATAAATGTTATTTTTGTCCCTAAGCCGATTATAATTACCCAATTTTGATCTTAAAATTTTAAGACATTATATTTTAATTCTTGAATTTTATATATGGTATGGATGATTTTAGACCAAACGGAGAAATCTGATCAATAAGGTAAAAGAAAGCGAGATTGAAACTAAGATAGAGTCTTGACAGACTAAGAGAGAGAAATTGGGCCTTTGTGTTAAGGAAGACCTCTCACTTCTACCTAAGGAATAAGCAAAAAAAGAAAGCAATAAAATTGGAAATACAATAATTTACGTGGAAAATTCCAAACTCGGAGAAAAATCACGGTCCACTAAAAAGAAATCCACTATGTGAAAATTTGTTACAATCACATAGAATAATTCTCTCCCAATCCCAAGAGCACCCTCTCAAAACTTTTTGACTACTCACACCTTTTTCTCATTCTCAAGCTAGAAAATACAAAAGGAATTTAATTAGAGTTAGCACACAAAGCTTAAAATGTTTCTAACTAGGACGACTAAACAACAAAGGCATAGACTCCTTTTATAGTGCTTAGAGAGCTCATGACTTTCCTAAACCTTTTCAATGTAGAACAAGTCTATGACTTTCCTAAACTATTTTAATATAGGACAAGTTCATGACTTTCCTAAATATCTTTGATGCAAGATAAATGCATTTTTAATAATTTGCCAAAAACCCAACAAATTCCACTTTGGCAAGATATTTGAAAAAGCATAGTTTATGCAACATCCATTGTCTTCATCGACAATCATAATTCTCAACTCAGAGAACTATAATCTACTCCAGCATAAAGAGTAAACCACTTGGAATACTACCTTTCAATTTTCTTTTTCGTCACATGTCGATAAACCCTGCTAAAATTTATGATGCAACTTCCACCTACTTGGCTCACATGGAAGTCCTTCAGCCATTGACATAACTTCCACCACCCACCTTGCATAACCGCCAAATCAATGCCTGTGTGTAAACTTGTGGAACCGCTAACATCACATCCTCTATCATGGTAAATTGGACATACCACAATGATGAATATTGTCTTGGTTCAGTGGAAGAGATTGTCATCTTCCGTGATGACAGAGACAATGTTAGCATCCAACTCAAAGCTTCTTGACGAACCTGCTCTATTAAGACAATCCCTTTTCATGTATCCAAACTGTCCACATTCCCAGTAAACCTTTTTTTCTGTACGAACTCTTTCTTCTTCTTCAACTTGCTAGCTACCATTATTGAATCCTCTTGTGAAGTATGTCCTTCACTATTTAGTCTTCTTTCCTCTAACAAAAGTTTACTAGTAGCCTCAACAAAAACTAAAGTTTCATTCTCGTACATCAAGATTGGCTTCATGTGTTCATAAGAAGGGGGAAGTGACAAGATGAGTCTGAGTGCCTTATCTTCATCACCTATCTTCACTTCGATCACCTCCAACTCATAAGCGATGTCATTGAGAATGCTCAAATGATTTGAATTTTTGTACCTTTTGTCATTCGCAACATGTGAAATTGCTCCTTCAGGTACAACCGATTTAAGATGCTTTTTGCTTGATACATTGCTTCAAGCTTCTCACAAAGTTCTTTGGTTGTTGAAATCCCATGCACATTTGCAAGAACATTCTTAGCCAAATTTAGCCTAATTGCACATGCAGCTCTCAAATCCATCTCCTCCCAATCTTCATCGCTCATGCTGGACTTCTTTTAACGTTTACTGGAACCACCACCGAACTCTCCTGGACTATCATCACCGCTTAACTCTTTAGAAGCACCACTGCCTGGTCTTCCTTTCAAGGTCTTGTGTAATCCAGCTTGTATCAGCACATCCTTGACTTGCACTTGCCATAAGCCAAAGTTGATCCTTCCATCAAATTTATCCACATCAAACTTTACTAAACTCATAAAACTTGATATATCTGTCTCCCTAAAAAAGTAGCAAATAGTGACAACCCACACTATTCTCAATACCGCAGCCCATTTCAAAAAATTCTTTTCTGATGTGGAAGGTCAAATGATGCTGCAACCGCAGAGCATACTAAAACATTCAAGAAACTTCGAACCTAAAGCTATGATACCACTTGTTGGAGAAAACCTCTCACTTCTATCGAAGGAATAAGCAGAAAAATAACAGAGAAATTAAAAGCAATAAAAGTGGAAACACAAGAATTTAAGTGGAAAAGCTCCAAACTCAAAGAAAAACCACGACCCACCAGAAAGAAATCCTCTATGTGTAAAATTGTTATAGTTACACAGAATAATTCTCTCTCCCGATCCCAAGAGCACTCTCTCAAAGCTTTTTGACTACTCACACCTTTTGCCCATTCTCAAACTAGAGAATATAAAAGGAATTTAATTAAAGTTAGCACACTAAGCTTAAAATGTTTCTAACTGAGACGACTAAACAACAAAGGCATAAACTCTTTTTATAGTGTTTAGAGAGCCCATGACTTTCCTAAACCCTTTCAATGTAGGATAAGTCTATGAATTTCCTAAACCATTTCAATATAGGACAAGTTCATGACTTTCCTAAATCTCTTTGATGTGAGACAATTACACTTCTAATATTTTGCCAAAAATCCAACACTTTGGGCTTAATTTCTCATTGCCCTCGGTCTCGACCACCAAGACTAAGGAGGACTCTCACTTAAGCATGCCCCCAAGCCCAAGAATCCCGCATAGAATTCGATTAGGTTAACTGGATTCCGAAAGTAAATAGAGAAGTCATACTCTTTCATACTCTTTCACTCTATGAATTATGTATGAGTCTATGTGGCAAGCACCACACCGATGTGCAGATTCTCTTTTGCAAGTCACATTCTCCTCCCCTTCAACAAATTCACGATTAATGTCATATAAAGGTCAGGTGTGTTTCTACTGTCCATATTTTGGCATTAACAATGTATAAAAATTCATTTCAATTATTGATGTTAAGATTTTAATTATTTAACAAAATTATATAAAAATGTGTATTATTCATTTATCCAATGTATTGATACGAATATTTAAAACTACATGTTTCGAGAGTAATCACGTTTATAGAACGACTTCAAGTTTGGATAAATAATAATTAGGACTTTATGATTTTTTATGCCAAATTGTAATGATTACAACAAAAGATTTGAAAGTTGGAAAAAAATTAAAGAAAACATTATAAAGTATAAACATCGAGATGCATATACATAGAGAGCAATTTATTATATTTTATAAATCATTCTCAACCAATATGAAAAAGATATATATCCATTTCCTTTCTCAAAAAAAAAAAAAAAAAAAAAGATATATCTATTTCTTTTCCAATATATATATACCATTTATTTAAAGATAGTATTAGAGTCACAAATAAAAATAATAATTATTAAAATATTCTTTCTCCATTTGCCACATCGATTCTCCATCAGCATTTTTTGTGTAGTGGAATGAGTTAAAGTAATATAAAACTGAATAAAATCTGTATTAATTAATATTTTTTTTTGGATAAAATGGTCTATATTAATTAATAATTTTAATTCAAGTAATCCAAAAGTCAATATTTTTTAGCAAACTCATTAAAAGCTTAAAATATTTTGTTTTATTTATTTAAAAGGTTCTATACTTTTTTTTTTTTTTTTTTTTTTTTATCTATTCTGAAAATATCCCAATGTCAAATTCAACCAAAAAATTTCTCTTTCTTATGGAATGAAATGTAAAAGAAGCAACAATTAATAATATAATTTAACTTTGGGGGTTTTGTTTATAATTATTTTACTTTTCGGGTCCAATAAATGTGATGTTTAATTTTGAAAACAATGGAATGGAATTAAATGTGGTAATGCACTACTTGGATTCGGTATGAAAATTTCCTTGCTTTTTCAATTCTCCCATGCGACGTCGTTTTCATGGCTTGTTCTTAATTATATTTCCTATTTCTTAAATATAAAAATCTTGTGGTGATTTGTTGGTTTTTTTTTTTTTTTTTTTTTTTTTTTGGTATTTGATTTGTTGGTTTCTTTCTTAAAAATAAAGCAAAGACAGAGTATTCATTCAATTATTTTTTGGTTTATGAGCTCAATTATAATGTTGGATTTTGTGTATTTATGGAAATTATGGTGTAATTTTAGAATTCAAAAATAAAATTTTAACTTTTAAATAAATAGTTATTAGGTTAGAATAGATTTTAAAAATAACCCTTTAATTTCTAATATTTGAAAAATAGGTGTAAATGGTCTCTATTGTTAAATTGATCAATTATTATTGAGTTGGTAGTTTTAAATGATTTGAAAATATTTATTGATTTTATATTATTTATTTATCCAAAAAGAACTTTTATCAATAAACCAATTAATTAATTAAAACTGCATTTAAAAGCTTAATTAGCATAACATTTTTTTAAATCTTTTTTCTGGCCTTTTTTTTTTTTTTTTTTTTTTTCTTTTAACACCACCGCACATTTTTCGATTTTTCTTCTTTTCTGTGAACACTCCATGGGATTACATTTCGATAGTGATAAATCTACGAGATTTAAACACTACTTCTTTTCTTCATTTTTCTCAATTTAGACTTTTGCATCAAAATTAGTATTAGTGACATAAAATCACCTTTGTTCCTGTAAATAAAAAATGAAAAAAAAAAAAAGAAAACAGGGCCAATTTCTTAATAAATATTTCCAAATCATTAAAAAATTGTTGAGTTTCTCGTACCATTTAGCACTATTTAGAACTATTTCTTAAATCTTGGGGCCAAAGTGTCAATTTCAAAACCTTAGAGATTAAATAATCATTAACTTCAAATTTTATGGACCAAAAGTGTGCTTTGCCCTAGTTATTATAATGGCTTTTTTAGTCCACACGTAAATAATTATGTTTCTTATGAATTAATTACAAAAGTTTTTTTTTTTCTTATCTATTTCTTTTTTCTTTTTTTTTTTTTTTTTAAGAAAATTAAGTACAAAAGTTAAATGGGGAGGTTGTAGTTTAAATTTTAGGATCATTAACATTTGATGTTAGTTGCTATAAGTTAGGACTCAGATGATATTCATTTATGCATTTATATTTAATTGCTGACATTTTTAATTCTCTAATTTTTCTCTACTCTTAAAATTGTGTTTAAGATTAAATTATAGAAAAAAAATTTGATTTCAAATTTGTACAATTTCAAAAGTGTTCTTCGAAAGAAAACACAAATACCAAGGTAAACTATGCCACTACAAAACTTAATTTTTAACTCTCATAACTATTTGATTTTTTTTAAATTTTAACGTAAATGAGAGATTTAAATCTTAATTTAGATGTTCATGGTTAGTTGTTAGTTGTTTTTTTTTTTCCTCTTCAAACATGTTGCAAAACCTTTTGTTTTCTAGTTATTCACATCAATTATAGGGGTAATTTTTCTATATTTATAAATAATTTAATGTTTTTTCTATTTATAATAATTTTCCTCAAATATATAATCCTTTTGTTTAAAAATTCAATTATATAGTAATTATGAGATTCAAATTTTATTTTACAAGTATACTTTCATATTTTGCCGTTGCATATATATCGGAGTAAAAATATTAGAGGGACTACGCTAAAAAAATATTAGAGAAAAAAGAAGGGAAGTTATTTTAATTAATAGATTTGTGATTTAGTGTTTTAATAACAGTTCTTCAAAGAGTTCAACATTGGTTCTCAAATTTAAATTTTATAGGGAAAAAAAAAATAGTTGATTGTTGCAACTTGGAAACTTCATTATTGCAAAAATTATTTTAACAAATTATAGCATTTTTGCTTAATTAACTTTATCTCTTACCTTTTCGAAAAAAGAAAAAAAAAAGATATTATTGTGTCAATTACTGTATATATATATATAAATATATATTTCTTGTACTCTCACTATTGCAAGTTGAAGTAAAGTATAATTTGTAATAGTATACCATTTAAAGATCTTATATATATAAATATATATATATTGAGAAACTTATTTCCATGTAAAGGAGGGTTGACAATTCTTAGAGCAAAAGACACCAAGTTAAATTATATTCAAACAAAGGGAGTTGGTGGAGTCCTATTTTTCCTTCATTTCTATCTAACTATATGATATCCAAATGATCAAAAAATTTAGCATTTCTATTTGGTTCTATTTCGGGGGCCTCTAGAATTTTTGGCTATGAAAAACAAAAGAATAAGGAAATTATCGAAAAGAAAAACAAAAAGCTTCGGATCCAAAAATCTAGGTTAAAAGATAAAAAATATATATATTTTAATCTCTTATGCTACAAAATATTACACTTTTACCTATAGTTTTGTTTTCATTTGGTTTTAAGCACTAAGTATACACTTTCCGTATTTTAGTATTAATGTATATTAATTAATTTTATTATAATTAATTAGTTTTCTTTGATTTTCCATTGCTATTAAAATTGATTATAAAATTTTCTTTCCTAATCATTTTAAATAAAGTAACTGAAAGTTGACGCGAAAGATCAAAGTGAGCATTAGCTAACATTTTTTAACAATTGCAGTGATGATGATTGAAACTTCGATATCTTTGGAGAAAGGTCATGTCAATTACCATTGAGCTAATCTCACTTTGACAAGTAATATTAACTAACACATGTGGGATAAAAGTGTAAAATATTGAAACGTAGGAACCAAATGAACCAAATGTAACATTTTAAAACCTAGACTAAATAGAAATTAAACTAAAAAATGAAGGGTTAAAAATGTGTTTAATAGATTACTTTACTAAGTTATAAATACAAGTTGACTTTTCGTCTTTGAAATACGAGTTGATTTTTTTTTTAGGTTGAATCTTTTGGATTGTAAATGACTTGATGTTTACAAGCCTTGATTACTTCTCTAAGGCATGTAATCTTGGTTAGTTTTATTTAGACCCTCTTTGATAATCATTTTGTATTTGGTTTTTAGTTTTTAAAAATTTGTTTTTGGTTTTTAGTTTTTAAAAAACAAAAATCATACATGTTTGATAACCGTTTTTAAAAAATCAAAAAAGAAAAACATGTTTGGTAACTATTTTTTGGTTTTTTGTTTTTGTAAAATAAAAAACTAACAACAACAAGTTTAGACCTCGTTTGGTAATCATTTCATTTTTTGTTTTTGTTTTTGAAAATTAAGCATATTTCTTCCCTATTTCTTACATTGATTTGCATCTCTTAGGCACAATAGTTGAATTCTTTGTCAAATTCCAAAAACAAAAGCAAATTTTTAAAAGCTATTTTTTTAGTTTTCAAATTTTGGCTTGGTTTTTTAAACAAAGTAAAAAGTAGATAACAAATGAATAAATTTGAAGGTGCAAATAGTGTCTATGGCTTAATTTTCAAAAACAAAAATAAAAAACAAAATGGTAACAAAATGGGGCCTAATAATTGTGTGTTGTTTTTTGTTTTTAGAAATTCAAAATACTTTTTGATGTTTTTTTTTTTAGTTTTATATGTTTTTATATAAAAATAAAATAAAACTCTTTTGCAATATCTTTTCATGTAGTATACATTAAATTATATATTTATTTTTAACTTTTAAAAAATTTCATACTGAGAAAACAATATAAATATTTTAAATATACAGATTAATCACAAATAAAATGAAGAAAAATAACAAAAGTAAATATATTTGTGGGCGTTCGAATTTCACGACGCTGCTTTACAGTGTCACGACGCCAACTTTCCTAATTTGAAAAATCTGTAATTTTGGAAATAATTTTGGGTGGCCAAGTCTATAAATTGAGGGGTTTCCAGCAACCCTAAACACAGAATACATAGCCTTAAAGAGTGAGTTGGCTGCAAGGAAGAGAGAAAAAAATTTGAGAGAGAGTTTGGTGTCGTTCGAGTTCCCGACGTGAAGATCAAGGAAGTCTTACCGGTTCCTCCTCAATCAAGGGCTTATTTACAAATAGAGTTTTCCTTTCTTTACACACTTTCTATGCTAAAAATTGTCTTAAGCATGCTATCTAAAGTTATGAGTTGCTAGACTCTCTAGTTTTAGGGTATTGATGAATTGTTTATGTAATTATGCTAATGTTGTAGACTTTTCATAAATTGTTATAATGAATATACTTTTCATTGTTATTGTACTTAATTCTTGTTGATTGATCATCCATGCTTGCTAGATTAAATGTATAATTTAAAGAATTGTATATCTAATTGGCACTATAACAATCAATCATTGTTAATCTCTCATGCAAATAGTTAGGTTAATAGTGAAAGTTCTTAAAGACTACTCCTGATGTCATGCTACTTAAATTGGTTTCAAGATGTTAGCAATCAAATAGGTTGCATGAGAAAATGTTATTTTTGATAGAAAATAACTGAGATCTATGTTTCTTGATTTAAACATATGAATTGCACTCAACTCCATGAATCCTAGAATGTTGCATAATGAATTAAACAAGGATTCGATACCCTAGAACTCTCTTTCACTCTTGTATTTCAAATTTACTTGCTTTCCTTATTTGGTTTCTAACCACAACTTGAAGTTGAATATTCATCTAAAATTAACTCAACTCTAGAATTGCTAAGTGATTTAAACCTTCATAATTGGACCCTCAGTGGAACGATATTCGGAATTTAACCGTCTTATATTATAACTTGACCCATGCACTTACAGCCTGCATCAAGTTTTTGGTGCCATTGCCGGGGATCCAAAGAATGATTTTATTGCTTAATATTCATAAGAGTTGATAGGTCTTACTTTGAGGTGTATATTATTTTGGTTGCTAATTTTGCCGGTTTATGCCTCGTGACGATACTAATTTTCTTTGTCTAGATCCCAAGATTGATAAGACGTTTAGAAGGAATCTAAGGGTTCAATACAATCCCACCGAGGAGATGGGGGAGGAGATACCTAAGGCAATTCAAGACTACTTTCAACCGACACTACCGGCAAATCAACCCGATATTGTGAATGTGTCCATCAATGTCAACAACTATGAGCTAAAATCGGGGTTGATTCAAATGGTTAGAGAGATTGCATTTAGAGGAAGAACAAATGAAGATCGGCATAAACACCTACAGTCTTTTTTAGAGATATGCGGGACGGTAAAGATGAATGAAAAACTAAGACTCTTCCTTTTTTCTTTATAGGATTGAGCAAAGGATTGGTTAGAAACCATACCTCCAGATAATATCACTACATGGGAGATCTTGGCTTCAATTTTCTTGAACAAATACTTTCCACCGGCTAAGTCCCAAAGGTTGAAAATGGAGATTGGTACATTCCACAAACTAGAGGATGAGCAATTGTATGAAGCTTGGGAGAGGTATAAGGATCTCTTGAGTCAGTGCTCTTAACATGGTTATCCGGATAGGTTACAAATTCAACTATTCTTAATGGATTGTCAAGTTCAACAAAACCCATCCTAGATGCTACCGTCGAAGGTTCTATTTTTTCTAAAACCGCTTAAGAGGCCTATACCATACTAGAAGACTTGGCCACCACATCTTATAATTGACCATGTTAAAGGTCTTCTACAACTATCCCAAAAGCAGCCAGATTGTATGAGGTGGATGAGGTAAATTCTCTTAAAGCTCAAATCGCTTCCCTTACTAATGCTCTTTTTGAATTGAATGTAGGAGGCCAAGCTCAAGTGAGGCCACCATGTATAGCATCTTGCCGTCATGGCTTCGGAGATGTCTACACAAAAGGAGTTGGAACAAGGAGACAATGAGACGACCAATTATGTTGATGGAGGACGTTATAGAGGTCACCAACAACAACAACTTCCAACTCATTACCATCCAAGTTTGAGAAACCATGAAAACTTCTATTATGCTAACAATAGGAATGTTTTGCAAGGTTCTCCTGGTTTTCCTAATGTAGGTCCATCTCACACCGAGAAGAAGTCCAACATAGAAGACTTGATGGTAGAGTTAATCAAAGAATCTAGAGGAAGGACCACTGCATTAGAGAACACGGTGCAAAGTCATGGCAAAGCTATTCACAACATTGAGGTACAAATTAGTCAAATAGTCACTTCTCCTCAAACAATGCAAAAGGGTAAGTTTCCTAGTTACCGCGAAAAGAATCCAAAAGAGAAGTGTAAGGCCTTGACTTTGAGGAGTGGGAAAAAGTTATCCACCCCTTTGATTGATGATGAGGATGAGGAACAAGAGGTAAATGAAACCATCCATTAGCCTATCATGAAGGATGAACCCAAGGAGGTCATAGAGAAGGAAGAAAAAGTAAAGAAACCGACATCTTCCAGTAAGTCATCTAACCCTCTACCTATTGTACCTAAAACTTTGCCTTATCCTCAATGTTTTAGAAAGAAATAAATAGACTCTGAATTTTCCAAATTCAGAATTATTCAAAAAGTTTCATATTAATATCCCATTTGTTGAGGCTACTATGCTAAATTCATGTAAGATGTCTCGTCTAAAAAGAAGAAATTTGGGCAATATGAGATGATTAGCATGACTGAAGAGTGCAGTACTATGCTGCAAAAGAAGCTACCACAAAAACTAAAAGATCTAGGGAGTTTTACTATACCTTGCATTATTGGTTCTTTGAATGTTACTAGAGCTCTTTGTGATCTTGGTGCTTCTATTAATTTAATGTCTTTATCTGTCTATAGGAAGCTTGACATTGGAGAAGTATAACCTACCACTATCACCTTGCAATTAGTTGATAGATCCTTGGCCTATCCTAGAGGTATTGTTGAGGATGTGTTAGTTAAAGTTGACAAGTTTATCTTGTAGATTTTGTAGTTTTGGACATGGAGGAGGACTCTGAGATTCCTATCATCCTTGGGCGCCCATTTCCTAGAAACTAGGAAGACCATCATTGATGTCCAACAAGGGAAGTTGACTCTAAGGGTAAATGATGAGAATGTTGTCTTTAATATTTACAAATCCTTGAGTCATCATGATGAGGTTAGTACTTGCCATGCAATTGATATAATTGATCAAACTGTCTCTAAGCATGTGAAGGTTGTGCTTGCTACTGATTATTTGGAACAAAGCATTGTTGATTTTAATTTTGATGATGTGGATACTATATCCGAGGACATTTCTTTGTATGCCAAATAGTTAGATAGTATGCAAATATGTACTAAGATGGATAAACCTACGCCTCTAGCTCCTTTGTATGTTGTGAATAATGTCAATGTTGAAAAACCTACTTTAGAATTGAAAATGTTGGCTCCTCATTTGAAATATGCATTCTTGGATGATTCTTCTTCTTTTCCTGTTGTTATATCCTTTGACTTGAATTCTGTGGAGGAAGAAAAGTTGTTAAGAGTGTTGAGGGAGCATAAGTCTGCTATTGGTTGGTCAATTGAGGATCTTAAAGGTATTAGTCCATCAATCTGTATGCACAAAATATTGATGGAAGATACCTTTACTCCTTCAGTGGAACACCAAAGGAGACTTAACCCCACCATGAAGGAAGTAGTTAAGAAAGAAGTGCTCAAGCTTTTGAATGTAGGTATCATTTATGTCATCTTCGACAGTTCATGGGTAAGCCCTATTCAAGTAGTAACCAAGAAAGGTGGTATGACAGTTGTTAAAAATGAAAAAGATGAATTGATTGCCACTAGAACTGTGACAGGATGGCGTGTATGCATTGTTTATAGGAAGTTGAATAAGGCTACTAGAAAAGATCATTTTCCTCTTCCTTTTGTAGATCAAATGCTTGATAGGCTTGCATGTTTTTTTCATTACTGCTTTTTAGATGGATATTCTAGATACAATCAAATTACCATCGCTCTTGAGGATCAAGAAAAGACTACATTCACTTGTCCTTATGAGACATTTGCTTTTGGGAAAACGCCTTTTGGTTTGTGTAATGCCCTTGCTACGTTCCAACATTGCATGATGTTTATTTTTTAGGGGCTCATTGAGGACATAATGGAGGTTTTCATGGATGATTTTTCTGTTTTTGGGTCCTCATTTGATTCTTGTCTTGCTAATCTTACACGTGTTTTGTAGAGGTGCTAGGATGTTAATCTTGTGTTGAATTGGGAGAAATGTCATTTCATGGTAAAGGAAGGCATCGTTCTAGGGCACAAAGTCTCAAAGAAGGGATTTGGAGGTGGATAAGGCCAAAATTGCCGTTATTGTGAGTTAATATTCTTATTGATTGGCGCTCAATGAATGTTAGGTTAGATGTTCCATTTGATGGATTGCATGTTTAATTGGAATAATAACATTGAATCATTATTAATCTCTTATCGAAATAGTTAGGTTAATAGTAAAGGTTGTTAACGATGTTGCTTAATGCCATGTGTCGTGTGCTCAATCATGTTCAATGAATGTACTAATAATCTTTAATAATCACACAAGTTTTCTCCTTAACAGCCCAAGTATAAACCGAATAGAAGGTACTCTCAGTGAGGACCGAGGTTGAACACGAGGAGAAATGATAAAAATAAAAACAAGATTCTGCCAATGGTTCTTTACTTAAAACGCAGGAAGGTGATTAACAAATAATGAGGTGAGTAATGTTGCATGTTAATGAAAACAAGCATAAACTAAAAAATAACGAAAAGTAACGAGAGATTTGGTGGTGAGAAGCGTGTAAGGTGAGCACACAACACAGTAATAAATTATGAAGAAATAGATGAAAGAATGGAGTTGAGACAAGCAACCCTCAAACCTTTGAGCCCAATGATAAGTTTGCGTTGATATTCATAACCATTAAGGACTCCACCTCTAGATGAGTTAACCACATAAATCATGTTTCCATGATGCATGCTTAGGTTATTTGGAATGTAGGGATATGCTTATCTCTAAACATATCATTTACTTGGATTAATAAGATCTACAATCACTTGCTCTCTTAAGTAGTTAATTGTTATCCCCTGATTCAATTGGTTAAATGAAACCAAGGGTTGGATTTACAGCCCTATTAATCCATATGAACAATTGCTTGTCATTAAATTAGCCAAAGTGAGGATTGACTCATCCCAACTCACTAATGACTTAGCTATTCATGGACAGATAATTAAAAGTGGATGAAGAAGAAGAAGATGAAATAGATGAAACCATGATATGTATTAAGCTATAGCGATGTTTGTTACAATATGAAGAAGAAAATGTGCAGAAATAGAAATACAGAAGATGAGAAACATAAGATAAAGAGATGAATAGATGAAGATGATGATCGCTGATAGCCATTTTTTGCTTCTTGTTGGTGTGAAATGGAAGTGTTGCTGTGCTCCGTGGTGGACTATGGAGAAGATCCTTGCTCAAGTTGTCTTCTCTGGTGGCAGGGGTGGCAACTCTCCAAGAAAGATTGCCTTGGAAATGGGGGATGAAATGTTATCTGGAAATTCTCTCGAATTCCAAAGAATGCTTCTTGTCTGAATTAGGGAATGATTTCGATCAAAATTGTCTATTCCCTTTCTTTTGGAGTTGGGTATATATAAAGCTAGACATGAGGACCAATTCTGCCACATAGGATTGTGGCATATGTGTCAGGTAACTTTTCGCATTCGCTACTACAGTTATCGGTGGTCCCCTTAGATGTGTTCGACTCTCATTTTCATTGCTCAGGTAGCTTTGCCTTATGGCAAGTCTTTTGTCTGGTAGATCCAATACATAGAATTTCAACGTTCCTTCTCCGTTTGTTTTTATTTGTATTCCTGCACAATAAATGTATCAGTGATATAATTTGTACTTAAGCTCTCCTTTAAACTAGATGAGCATATGAAATAGAATTTTGCTCTATTTTCCTATGACTTTAATGTTTAACTCATCAAATACCTCTAATATTCTAACTTTAAGAGACAATAACTTGTACAAATACAAGTTATCACCATGTTATTTAATTTGGTTTCAAGAAATTAGTAATGAATTAAACATTTGAATTTAAGTTTCTAGACTTAGACATATTGTTTATACATGATTCCATGAGAACTTAAACATTACTTAATGAAATAAATAATGAATCAACACTCTAGAACATTTTTTGTTTCTTGGATTTTTAACTTGTCTTTATTTTTCTTAGTTACTTTTAAACCCCTGATTCAAATTGGATCTAGATTCCTTAAATAAATTTGATTAAATTTTGGGGATATTTTCAAATATGACAAAACTGTAGAAAATAATTACAAATATAGCAAAATTTTACTTTCTATCTGTGATAGATCGCGATACACCTAGATAGACATCTATCTTTGTCTATCCCTAAAGCGATAGATGTCTATCTAGGTCTATCACAAATAGAATGTAAAATTTTGCTATATTTGTAAATATTTCAACAGTTTTGTCATTTAAAACAATTTCCCTAAATTTTAGAATAGCTAAGTAAATAAATTGTGATTTGATCTCCCGTGGACAATACTGAAGGGATTGAATCTTGTGTAAAAGCGTGTGATCGCTTTGCCATTAATTTTGTTTAAAAACATTAACACATAAAAAAATTATAGCATAATAAGGTTAAACATTTAAGCGAAATGTAGAGTAAAGTGTAACCTGAAGACTCTTCTTCAAATTTCCACAACAAAACCTTTTACTCCAACAACGAACAGATCTCCTCAACAAACTCGAAATCAAACACCTCCAAATAGTCTTCCCCACTATTCTCGAAAAGGATGGTTTATAGGAACCCTTTTTGGAATTGGGAATGATTTTATTAAGGGAAGTTAAGGGTCTGCTTGGTAGGCAATCTGAAAAAAAATTGAAAACAAGAGATTCATTGAAAACAAAGTTGTCTTTCATGTTTTCAAATATATGATTGGTAGCAGATTTTGAAATTAAATTTCAATTCAAGCAATTATTCAAACTGTTTTGATAAAATATTTATAATTCATAAAACTAATTATAGTTACTCACTAAATATTAGGTTGAATAAAAATTATTATTAATTAATTTATAAACTTGGTTTATACTAAAAATTTTGTATATAATATATAATTTAATTTAACAAAAATAATTGAGTTCATAATATGAAATACTGAATTTGTTAATCTTTTTATTCTTTTTAATATAATTTTGCATCTTAACATTTCAAACTCAAAATATGAATTCAATGTTGTTTTCAGAATTTGCATTGTTTGAATCACAAAATCTAAAAAATAGTTTTCAAAAATAGAATTGAAACTGCCTACCAAAGGCGTATTTGTTGAACTTAATGAATTTGAAAGCATAAAACAAAATATGAGTTGTCTACCGAACAGGCCCTAAGGTTCTGTAAAAAAATTAGAGAGAAGGAGTTCTTAAACATGAAAAAGAAGTTGTGAATTGAGTAACCTTTACTTAACACAATACTGTGCCTTTTAAAAAGAGAGGGGAGTTCTACTCTTCACGTTCATCCACTCCCCTACAAAACACATGAGAGATTTTCCTTTTTATTTTTATTTATTTATTAAGTTAAGTTAAATTAAATTAAATCTAATCTAATCTAATTTAATTAAATAATAAATAACTAATTTATTTATTATATAAAATGTTTAATTTAAATATCATATATTTAATTAAACATATATTTGAATCACTCATCTCTCTTCACTTATGGTTTAAATGTAGATTTCATTCACATTAAATTTAAGCTATAGTTTTAATATGAATCTAATTCACATTAAAATTTAACCTATAGTTTTAATATGAATCTTATTCATATTATTTAATATTTGAATCTTATTCAAATATTGTAATTCTCTCATATTATATAGTTTAATTTGAATCTTATTCAAAATAAAATTTTATATTATAATGTAACTTTATACATTATCTCAACTGTATCATATGCAATTAACATATATTCCCTTGATTAATTGGAACATTTCAATTTTTTCCAAAACCCTATGATCCTTGTTTTATCCGTTTGTGAGTTAGTAGGGGGACCTAATAGACCTACAATTTATAAGCTCCAATGATATGAGATTAATTAATTAAACTCTTTAATTAGATAAATCTCTACTCATTAACTATGAGTCACTTCACTAAAAACTCATAGCTACACTCTTATGCACTGTATAAAGTTTTATGTCCATGGATATAACCATTACAAGTAAGTTGGTCCTTCACGAGTCGTCCGTAATTACAGCTGGGTCCAATTATTGTTTTGCCCATGTAATTACCTCTTGCTTCTTAAGTCCCACTGATCCACTAATGAACAATCTGTTTATAGACTTACCATAAACAAAGTCCCTTTCGGGCTAGTGAGAGGGAGGGACCCCATTGTTCAAGACTCGAAGTCAACACTTAAAGGAACAACTCATCTACTTACCCTAAAGTCAAGAAGGAGAGAATTCCATCTCGTGTAGTTATGTTCTTAGGTCTCTATTCGGTCTTATCCCCAAAATGGTAGGCTTATTGAGTCGGCAACATGGGTCACTCTCACCCATACAAATCAAAAGATAAGCCCTCACAAACAAGAGTCCATAACTCACTCAAAATTGAGATTGGGTTACAAAAAATCATCCTATGAAATGTTAATCTCTTCAGTTAACAATCTTACAAAGAAGGATTAACTATTTTGCGGTCCGATTTTATATAAACACTTTGTATAGGATACCCCCACTCGCATGTCTCTACATGAATGATTTGGATCTAATCATTTGTAATGATTAGAAAGTGGGTCATACCCATAGTGTTACCAGGATAAGGTAACCAACCTTATCCATATACTATAGACCATTTAAATTATCACTTGAGCACGATCCACCTATATGTCAACCACATATTGTTCAAGTTTATAGTAAATAATCCTGGATTTTAGTTTATTGGATTGAGTTAAGCAAGTCTAAATATCAAATAAAATAACTCTTTATTTCATCAAAGAAATAATTTGTTTATACATTACAAACCAGGAGATTTAGGGTACAAACCTCAATAGATACTCGGTCTTGACCGTTTCAAATATACTATAACTTGTCACGTGCACTTGCGCTCATTGATCATCGAGGAAACCGAACAAATAGCATCAGTGATGTTTTTCTCTTCCATTAGATCCTCCGAGAAATCAATTAGAATATTGATAACTTCCATAGGACTTGACTCAATGATAGCGAAAACTACAAGTGCACGAGTTAAGCTATAATATAAAACGATCAAGATCGAGTATCATTCCCATTGAGGACTAAATTACAATATAATCACCTATCTATTCAAGAATTGAATAAATTTTATCTAAGGAATCGAAGTTGAGTTTGGATTTTGTATTTTGGAAACAAGAAAATAAAAGCAAGTGAAAGTTCAAGAGATGAGAGTGTTCTAGAGTGTTGATTTTATTAAGTCATGCTTTACGTTTTCATGGAATTATGTATAAATAATATGTTTAAGTCTAGAAATTAATATCCGAATTATTTTCTCTAAAAAAACAACAATTTCTTATGCAACCTAATTGATTACTAACTAATAGCACTAAAAATGTGCTATCTTACTCTGCTTAATTCAAGATTTTCCTTAGATTTTATATGTTTATTTCATGATTTTATAGATATTGATCACTTTTGAGATAGAACTAGGCGTTAGAGTTGTAATGGAACCAAAACAGGCCAAAACGAAACTCAATAACATCAATTGGGAAAGAGAGGGACAAAATGTCCATTTTGCCTTTGAAAGCATGACGCAATGGGGCCTTCTAGGCACCAACTTGCCTTAAAGCGTCGTGGTGCTTTGATCGAGAAACACGCGTTAAATCGTGTCAGTGTTGCGACGCTATACTCTAGCGTCGCGTGCTGTTGTAATTTTATAAAAGAAATTTTCTACCACCTAGGTTGGGGAGAGCCGGACCAGACACCTTCAACCACCTTTCTCACTTTTCTTCTCTTTTCTTCCACATTTTGATTATTGGATGTACCAAAACAATACCTTGATGTTCATTATGAAGATTTTGGGCTAAAGGTATCATTTTCGAGCTTAGGCATTGAGTTGTTTTTCCTATAATTGCACAGTTGTGAGATTTTGATGTTATTTTCTATAATTTCTTGTATTATCAACAATTTCTTCTTGATTTACATACGATGATTGATTATGATTCTGCCTACGAAGTGTAGTCAATTGCTAAGGTTTAATTTGCAATGTGTGACATTTAATTGCATGTTAATATGGAGTAAGGATAGGTTGCATTAGCTTGTAAGTTGTAAATCTCTCAATGAACATTGCCTAATTAACCTAGGGAAGAATTAATTTGAGTCTAAATCTCTACGAGGAAAATACTTTGATTTGTATGGGTGAGAGTGGCCCCTGTTCCCCACTTAATAAGCCTATCATTTTGGAGATCTGTTCGAGTAGGGAGTTGGGAACATGACTTCACAAGATGGAGTTCACTCCTTCTCGTCCTCGGGAAAAATAGATAAATTGCTCCTTTAAGTGTTGGATCTAGGTCTTGAACAACCGGCCCCTCCCCTTCATTGGCTTGAGAGGGATTTGTTTATGGTAGGACCATAAACAGGTTGTTCATTAGAGAATCAATGGAACTGAAGGAGAGAGAAGTAATTACAGGGGTAAAACAGTATTTTAATGCAGCTATAGTTACGAGCAATTTGTGGAGGTTGACTTATTGATGACCGGTCAAATCCAAGAATACAGAAATATATCTACAATGTGAAGAGTGTAACTGTGAGTCTTTAGTAGAGTGACCCACAATTAATGAATGTTAATTAATTTAATTAAAGAGTATAATTAATTTAATTTTGAATCATTGGAGTATCTAATCTATACGTTCATTAGGTTCCTCTGCTAGCTCACTAAGGGTAAAACAAGGATCAGTAAATTTTAGAATAATTTGAATTGTTTAAATTACTTAAGGGAATTTTATGCTGATAAGTATTAAATCTCATTTTCTTCCAAGATTGAGATTTTTTAAATTCATCATAGTATTTGAGGATCCAGCCACTTTTATGATATTTAAATATGAATTAGATTAATATTAAAACTATAGAGTAAAATTAATATGAATGAGATTCATATTAAAACAATAGCTTAAGAGAAAGATATGCATTTTTATAAGATTTTTAAATGCATTAGGAATAAATATGTAATGTTTATTTGTTAATTAATTAATTGATTGATTATTATTTATTCAATAATATATATATTATATTATATTATATTTGATTTGATATAATTATACTTAATAAATAATAATTCGGGATTAAGGTTAGTTATTATCTCTATAAATGACATAGAGAGATAGAAAAGTGATGGCAAAACAAAACCTATTTCTATATAATACTTAACCTTATTTTTTGAAAATCAATTAAGTTTTTCCTTTACCAATTCAAAGACAAAAGCGATCATACGCTTCTGCAGTGAGATTCAATCACTTCATAAACAATATAGGAGCATTTGAATAATCCATGATCGAGTTGCAAAATTGGGGAAAACAACTTTTAAACCTAAGTTAGATATTTTTATTATTCAAATTCAATCTCATTTACTTTTATTTTATGCAAATTTATTTTTTGTGATTCAACTACTTGATAGAGAAATTCGACGATTCCCTGTGTTCGACACGGTCTTGCCACTACTACGATTTTGGTGAGAATAGTCAATTATTTGGAGGAAAATTGGGCGACGAATTTCGCCTTTCACTAACTTTTTGAAACCAAATTAAGAAGCATATCATTAAGTATAGTCATGATCAACTTTCTCTATTAACCTAGCTATTCATGAAAGATTAATAAAGATTCAATGTTATAGATCCAATTAGACATACAATTCCTCAACCATATATCTAACCTAACATTTATTGATGATCAATCAATAGAGAATAAAGCACAAAGCATTGAAAAACATAACATTCAACTATAGCCACCCTATTTTATCAGGCTTAATTTAAATTAATTTATATTTAGATTAATTTTTATCTTAGTTTTTCTAATCTAATTTTGATTGTTATCTTCCCGTTTTATGTTAATTTTTACCTCTTCTAACTTTTATTTTAGTTTGGTTAAAGTAACCAATTTAGTTAGGCTAAGAAAAAAAAGGGGGAAACAAAGCAAATATGGAAAAAATTTGAATTTGGTTTTAGTTGCCTAAAAGGTTGTTCTTCTTTTTTTGAGCTTAAGCAAGTTTGGCAAATTTTCAAAATTGAAATAAAATCCATTAAAAAAAATAGACAATTGTAGAAATGACTTTAGCCTTTATAATCCCTCATTCTCTCCCAAAAAACGAAACTAAACCACAATTTTCATTAACCCTCATTTTCTCTTCAAAAAATCTAGCCTCTGCACCTTTTTTTTTTCTTTTCTTTTCTTCTTTTCTCATTAAACACCAATCCCTTCTTTCTCAACAAAATTTCTTGTGAGCCTTCATCCACAACAACCCAAAATCCTCATTTTCTCTTCCAAAACACAAATATAGCAACTATACCCAAAATTCCCTCTTTTTTAAAAACCCTAGAGTCTCCATCCTTACTTACAACAAGCGAGTTTGGTGTTTTTATTTCCAACTTTGCTTTTAATTCTTCTTCTTCTTCTACCTCTTCAAGTAACTTGAGAAAAAGAAGTGTTAGGAGTGTTAGATATTTTGCTACTATTTTCGTTTTTTTATTAGTTATTTGTTTATTTATTAGTATCATCATCATCATCATCATCATCATCATCATCATCATCATCATCATCATCATCATCATCATCATTATTTAAGTGTGCCAATGTTCTTTTAATTTTTCACTTTTTTTAATTTGTTTTATTTTACTACTTGTTGTGCCATTTACCTTTTTTTTTCTTAATTTTATTATTATTTATTTGTTTATTTATTTATTATTATTATTGGTCCATTATTGTTGTTGTTGTTGTTGTTGTTGTTGATGATGATGATGATGATGATGATGTTGTTTATTTTCTCGAGTTTATCTTTCTATATTCTTTATTTGACATTTTTCTTGGTCTTTATTTGTCTATTTTATCTTTATCACATTTAATCATTTTATCTTTCAAGAATTTTGTTTTGTCACTAATCTAATATATTCATGTTGTGTTATAATTAAGGGATATTAGTCTAATGTTCTTAATCTTTATTTATCTTTTCTAAAAAACTTCGACGACGGATTCTATAATATTTGGGAGTCCGATTTTCTAGAATCTTGAGGTGAGGAAGTCGATTCTTTGGAAGTCCAAGATTGATTTCCAATATGTTTTATTAAACATATATTTGTTAATATCATTGTTTATTTGTTTATTACTTTAAATGTATTATTAAATTATATATTTTATCAATGTAACTTTACATATTTAAATTAATGTCCTTTTTAGAACAACCTCTCTAGCATTTTCAATAATTTTAAATTTATTTCCAAATCATTAATATTTAATCCATTTGAGTTTTGCTAAAGAAGATGTTTTAATCTCTTTTTTTTTTTTTTTTTAAAAAAAAAAATGTTTTCAAAAGAGTTTTTCTTAAAATTTCCGACAACAAAATTTAGAAAATTTAGGAGTCCGATTTTCTAAAATTCTTGAGGTGAGGAGTTGATTCTTTGGGAGTCCGAGATCGATCTCCAATATATCGGGAATTGGCTAAGGAAGAGAAAGAACCTGAACTTTGATTATCTCTAGTTGTTGGAACAGGGGCGGTTGAAGAAAGTCGTCTGGAGATTCGAACGCCCGCCCTGATCAATGCGAAATTGATCAAGATGGGATCATGGTTTTCTTAGAAATGCGTAAGTAAGAGGAGATGGGAGTAAGCGGGCAAGGTCCGGGCCGAGAGCTTAACCGCGGGATATTTTTATTAAATTTTATTATGTCCTTTTATGTTTGCTTAATTTATTATGATGCTTCTTTGATTATGTTTTTCTTATATAATGTTCATATTAAGTCTTATTTGATTTCTAATTAAAATTTCTCAAAGTTCTAAAATCCTTCTACTTTAAATTTCTCTAAACTTTAAAAAAAAAAATCACAAGACTCTTTCTAAATCATTTAAATTTCTTTTCTTAAAATTATACTTTTTGTGTTTTCAAACATTCAAAAATTAATCTATAATTTCAGAAGGGTTCTAATTAATTATTTTTCTAATAACTTATTTTTAAGACTGTTTTTCTTTAAAAAAATCCTATGATGGAATCTAGGAAATTTGGGAATCCGATTTCCTAAAATTCTTAAGGTGAGGGATCACATCTTCGAGAGTCTGGAATTTGATCTCAAGAAAAAATGAATTTAATTAATGTTTTTTTTTTAAAAAAAACTTCATTTATTTAAAGACTATCCTATTATGGATTTTGAGAAAATGTAATAAATTCTTACTTTCTTGAGGTGAGGATTTTTTTCTCAATTATAATATAGTCAAATTGACGGAAGTTATTCCACTTATTTTATGGGATTATTGCTTCAAATATTGGAGCAATGTGGGGTAAAATAAAACATTATTTTTTCTAAAAAAGAACAATTAAAGAATATTTTTCAATTCAAGATTTAGAATTTGGCCACCGTTTTTTAAACGGGTGTTGTGGGGTGCTAACATCTTCCGCATACATAAATGATTCCCGAACTCAACTCTAGTTTTCGCATAACATTTTTGTTTTTTTTAATTAAAAATTATTTATTTTACTTCGATGTCCAATCACACCGTAAAAAAAATTGGTGGCAACTCCTTTTTATTTTCTTTTAAAATTGACCCTTTTCAAAGACGTCGGCCGCTCCACGTCGTCTCGGGCACGTGGCAACATCAACAACATCCATGAAAGACATTAAGAAATTAACTTAAATTCATAATTAAATCATCCAACACCTTAAATCTATGAGTTTAGCCACACATAGCCATCAAATACATATTTTTATATGAGTTCTCAAGCATAAAAGTAAAAGGGAAAGAGAAACTTAGGAAGAAAAACTCTCAGATTGCTTCCCGGGTGTTGAACTCCTTCAATCTCCACTTGGTCGACACCTCGGGATCTCGTACAACCTTCAACTCTTCTCCAACACTTTCCTCTCTTTTTGATAGCAAACTCACACTCTTAGGCTCTCTAATTTTGTTTGGTTTTGACTCGATTTGGTTTTTTGGCATTCAACACTTATTTTCTTCGTTATTACTTGAAAACCACCAGCAAACACACCAAATCTAATAAAAACATCCCTAAATTAAAAGTAATAAAAAACACTTTTTATATGCTTTTCACTAAACAATAACGGGTAACCATCCCTCCTTAAAATTTGATTGAATACATTTTAGACCTTCCTAAATAACTTTGGCCTTTAGCGTCTTCATGGGCCATTTTCAATCGAATTGTTGAATACCAAAGGAAATTAGCGATCCATCAGAGTCAAGAACCACTAATCAATCGATTGTGTATAAGTGATAATAATGAAAGTAGATATGATGTAAATGTAAGCATACACTACCAATGCAGTAATAAATCTTGGAGTATTCCAAAATCGAATCCCACGAGACTAGCTATGAATTCAGATTCTTTTGAAACAAAGAAATCAAAGTGACAAAGAGTAACCAATGTAGAATAAAGGATGTTCGAATTGAATATTGTTAAAAGTAAAATAACCAAGCAATGATCGAAACAAGGATACAACTATGTTTCAACCAAAGAGTCATTTATGCCTTGAGCTATGTGCCCGCATCATACCTAGACATTAGCTTACTCATAAACAAAATCTTCTCCTATTTCAATCTTGTATCAAGTTTCTTTAGGAGCTTAAGTAGCTAAGCCTATATTTCTATAGTAGTTGAATCTTAGATAGATTTAGAGCAAATTCTTTATCTTATGTTATACCTTATTTCTAAGGATGCATGAAAAACCTATTTCTATACTTTTAGCCCCATATTTTTCTGCGAATTCAATTTATATCATAACCTTCTCAACATTAAGACTCTACTAGATTGCTAAATTAAGTGGTCAATTCTGCTCAAGCCATAAGACCCTAGGGTATGCACATAGTTGAACCCCTTAAAATATTTAGCTTAAGATTAAGAATGAATGAATTTCATTAATTTAAGGGATGTTTTCAAAAATAGAAAAACTGTTGAAAATAATTAAAAATGTAGCAAAAATTTACTTTCTATTTGTGATAGACCGTGATAGACCCAAATAGACATCTATCACTTTACCAGATAGACTCAGATAGATAGATGTATATCTAGGTCTATCACGGTCTATTACAGATAGAAAATAAAATTTTGTTATATTTGTATGTAGTTTGATGTTTTTTTTATTTATAATAATTTTTAATAAGTCAATAACCATAATCATAACTAGAATGTTCAAATAATAGAAACTAACAAGAAGTAGAAACAAAGAAACTAAGTGCTCGAAATATAGAAAACACACTTCAGCTTGGACAAATTTCTCACTCTTTCAAGCTCCCTAGGTCGGATTCTTCTAACAAAAGTATGAATCCTCTCGCTTTATGCTCGTTCTCACAGGATAGGGAAGTCCTAGCTCTAAATTCCTTAGAGGAACTTTCATTTTTGAAGAGTATTATGGATATTTAGGTGAGAATTCTCCCTGGAAGATCTAAATTTCAGTGATGCTCTTGAAGAGAAAGCTTCCCTCCCTTTTATAGGCTCTAAGTGGTTGAAGAATGGTCGATTTTCGAGTATTTCGCAGCTGTGTGGACAACTGGGCAAGACTTCTGGAATTTAGGATTTTGATGCGGTCACATTGGATTTTGGCAATGTGGTCACATTGAAGATAGACTGCAAAACATCCAAAAACACATGTAAAAACTCATAAAAATAGCCCAAACCGGTAAAAAAACATACTTTAGGCATTCAAATGACCTATGCTTGACTATTTTATCCGTTAAAATCACAATTTGGGGAGATTAATTTGAAAAAGGTAATTTGTACTAGGGAAACTTTTCATGACATGAATCACACCCCAAACTTAAGCTTTTGCTTGTCCTCAAGTAAACAAAATAAATAACAAAATTTGAAAGTAAAGTAGCATGCCAAGTTAGAGTAAAATACAGAGTAGACATCTATCAGGAGAGGTCTCAAACCTTAATGCCATAATTCAAAACACCCAAAAGGCCCGCACAAGAGTTTCAGATAAAATTTAGATCAACATCCCTTAGCTATCTTACAAACGTGCAGAACTAATCTAGTTACTAATCATATAACTTAGTGAGATCTTATATGACTTATAGACTTTGTAAGCTTCCATTCTAGATAAATAGGATACCCCAAACTTGTGCTTTTCCTATGCCTTAAGGCTTCCATTTTACAAGCATTTATACTTTTTTATTCATATTTTTTTTCCTAGGAACAATCTTCAACATCACTACCATCGATGCACACATCTAACTGGTGAAGCTTCCAAATTCCACCATGTGAGATTTTTTTGGCAATTGGAAAAGTAGCTCCCGCACGAGAGATGGTACATTCTAATTTCTTCCTTTTCTCCTATTGAAATATCGATTGATTCAAATTTCTACTACCATAGCTTTGTTAATCGTGAATTTTTGCATCTAAAAGAAAAATAAAGAATTTGATTTTGCTTTTGCCTTCTTGTTTATGATGAAGCTTTATATTCCCAAGACCTCTTCTTCGCTTGGTATCAAAACCTCCACCATGGCTTCTATAGTTCTTGTTCATCATTTTTTTTTTTGTTCTCTGTTTTCCCTTTATGAGGGATGAGACAAATGGTTTTAGCTTCTAAGTAGAAATGGAAAATGGAGGAAGAAGAAAGATAAGAGGGAATAAAAGAAGTAACTCAACTTGACCCTATTCGGGCCAGGTCACTTCTCTATGAACTCGAATCTGGGTCGGGTCAGGTCGAATCGCGTCAGGTCATTTTTCCACAAAAATGAACCAATTCAGCCCATTTCACCCCTAAATTTAACCGAGCTTCTTTTACATTTTTACATTCGCTTATATATATATATATATATTAGATCATTGATTTTTTATTTTTTCAACAAATATTTACAAAAAAAATACATTGATTATAATAGAACAAAAATAAATAAAAAATAAAAAAGAACAAAAATAAATAAATAATAAAAAAGACAGCAAAAAAAAAAAAAAGGTTATATACACTCACTTTCTCGTAATAATGGGTAGACACACTGTTATTCAACTTCATCAAAGTTGAAGTTGTAACATCGCAAACAAGTATATGCATAAAAATGGAGGAATATGAGAAGATTAAAAAAACCCAAGCATATTAATGAAAATTGCTACTAATCATTTGTTTCTAACATCGTTCCCTAATATTATGTCAACATCTAGATTTTAAAAAGCGTCCTATGTTCTAAATAAAATCCTAATGAATAATACAAATTAGTTCACCGATGAAAGTTCAAGTTTTTATTTCTACAATTATTATTTTAAGGTTTTAAATGATACAATCCTAAAGTTTAATATTTTCAAACAAAAATTTTAAAGGGTTTAAATTAATTCTTTTCAAAGATAATAATAATTAATTAACTCGAGTAAAAATTGATACATATTACTTTGTTTTGGATTTAGTTAAAATGAAGAATAAAATATATAAAAGACCCTTAAACTTGGTACTTTGTTTTTAAAAAAATATCCCAACACTTTTAAAGGTTTCAATAAAATCCTTAAACTTAAAAAATAAAAAAAATAAAAAACCTTAGTATTAGTTTTAAATGCAAATTGTTAGTATTTTATTTCAAAAATACATGATGGAGGATCATTGTCCTTGCTATATTTATGATGAATCATGTAACACTATCTAACAAGTCCTCCTTGGAGGTATAAGTAAGAGTGGAAGTAAGATAGTACTGAATAAGAGAGAAGATAAAAAAAGGAGAGAAAATAAAGAAGTGTTAGACCATAAATAAAGAAGTGTTAGACCATAGATTGAATTAGAGAAGATAGAGAAAATGGAAGAGGGGAGATGATAAGATGATGAGATGTAGATAAATAGTTCCGGTCAATATACGTAAATAAAAAAACAGTTAGCTGTTTTTTTTCGGGTTAGATTGAATCTTGATGAGTCGAAACTAATCTCTACAAAAAGAAGAGGCCATCAACATTGGGTTTTTCAAGATCAAAGGTAACAAATAGAAGGAAAAAGGGAGAAGGGAGAAAAGAACAATCGATAACAGAGAAAGATAAACTAGAAGAGAGAAGAGAGAAGTTAGAAACTAGAAGCGAGTAGCGAGAAGCTAGAAGCAAGAAGTGACAAGGGAGAAAGAGAGAGGTGAGAAAGAGAAGATAGAAGCTAGAAACTAAAGGGAAATTTCTATTCCTAACAAAAAAAAGTTTTTTATAGGACAAAACTAACCTCTTTTTTAAAAAGTTCTATTTCTAACCAATTTTTCAATTTTTCAGAATTTCAGAGATGGGTCCCACATGGTAAAATGACATGAATACCCCCAAAGATCTTGTTTCTCAACACTCAAACCACATCTTCCCCGAGACCATATTCTTCACAAGAGTCCATTTTTTTTCCAGTACTCTCTAATGTCTGTCATTTTTTGTAAAATCCATCCTATGTGACTCGATTTTCTGGAAATAAACACACAAAAAACTTCTTTGAAACGCTGATTTCTGGAAATTTTGGGTTTTCGAATAGTTCACGATAAAAAACGGAAAAGAAAATCCAAAATTTTCATGTAAAAGAGGTCTAATATGTGTAGGAATGTCTAAATTCACCAAGAAAAAGAATTCGACATGCGTTTTTTGCTCGCTGTTACGTTTCCTGTAAGTTGATGGAGTTGATGGAGTTGATGGAAAAAGTGACAAAATGCCCAAATACGCCAACTTTCCAGAAATATGGGCATTCGGTCACTTTTTCCGTAAGGTTTCAAACAAGATCTTATGGGAAAAGTCACAGAAATGCCCAAATTTTTAGAAAGTTGGCGTATTTTGGCTTTTCGGGGATAGCCACTAATAAATGATAACAAATTGAAGGCAAATATTTCAAGTGCTACTATTTAAAGGTTGTATTAATATTTCTCAAATTGAAAGCTAGCATTGACAGCAACTATTAGTGATAGCCACTAATAGCTATCATTGATAGTTGCTATGAGTGATAGCTTTCAATTTAAAAAAATTGGAACAAAGAAGCGTGAAATGACGGGCTGAACATGAGCTTTTTAGTTATTTACCAATATGACTATCACTAATAGATGCTATTAGTGGTATCTGACACTAATTTTGTGCTATATCCCCAATGTATTTTTTCTCGTGCTATATTTTTTTTAATTATTTTTGGCCTGATTGGTATTTGTGAAACCAACCCTAAAATTTAGTAATATTGTCTATAACTTAACCAAGAAAATAAAAATAATAAAATAATATCTTTAGAAACAAAAAAAGAAAATAAAAATAATAATAAAGTTTAGATGTAAAATGGACCATTGCCCGAAATGATCATCAGAAAAAAAAAAAAAAAAAGAATTTCCAAAAAGATGCGAGATGGAGACCAAAAGAGAAGAAGCGAAAGCGAGGGCTATGGGCAGTGGATTTTGGCTTCACCAAACGTCTTCAGACTCAAGAGAGAGACGTATGTGCTGACAAGCTTCGCCGAAAGATAAGCCCTTCTATTTTTTCTCTTTCCAAACTAATATTATTCAATTGGGAATCGATTGATTTTGCCCCTCGTTCAATTACGTTTTCTTCTTGGCGTTTTTCAGCAGCAAATCCATTCATTAGTTTAAAATACAGCGTTTGGATTTGATTCTTAATGGGTTTTTTTTCTTTTTTTTTCTTTTTTTTTTGAAGGAATATGAGTAGACAAAGCGAATGGTCCAAAATGCACACCAAGTGTTTGTGAAAATGTTTGCGTCATTTTTTTATATGGCAATGGCGTCGGTTGGGCAGGCGAGGGGAAAAGAGACGTACTGCCAGCGCCGCCCTTGGGCGCATTAGTCATCATGCCTGACTCATCTCCACATGATACATGAAGGGTATGGTTTTTTTTTTCTCCCTCTTTGAATCACTGCTTTTTGATGGGGAGTTTGTATTCAAAACTGTGCATTTTTAATTTTTCTATTGTGAATTCTTTGTCAAATTAGAGCTACTCTGGTCCCACCATGTATGATCCTCCCTCTTCATTTGTTTATGTTAGATTCCCTTCAATATGACATGTACATATACATACATATGTGTGTGTGTGTGGGAGCTAAAGTCAATATATGATTTGGATAGTGTTTGTCTGGAAAATGAGGATGGCAACCACTTTGGGCCCTTACATAGTTCATACCATGACCCTGTCTTTTTTAGACTTTGGGATTTTCTTGAAAAATATTTGTGAGTTATTTAATGCGTTTACAATGGATTTTGCAATTTTGGATGCCCACATATTGTATTTCTTCATGTGATTGTGATCTTGACCCATTAAAAATACTTTTTCTTGTATTTTGACTAATTATGCACTTTTTTTTTTTTTTTTGAATTTTTTCCCCCAAATCTACTAATTAAAAGTACTTAAAATTTTAGTGATGTCTGGTCACATAATTAGAAAAGAATTTGAAAATTCTTAAAAAGAATTTTAAGGTGCAAGTGTGATACTCTTAATAGTCATCTCAAATACCTCTTCAAAAAAAGAAAAAACCATAATCTCAAACAGCTTTTGATATGTTTGGCTTTTTTTTCTTTTTGGCTGCTGCTGCAGAAATACTCTCATTATAATAATAGTAAAGATCAATAACAATTCACCTAAATGTTTAGTTATATAATCTGAAAGTAGTTTTTTAGTGCTCTTTAATCAAGCATTTGGGTTAAAAACACTATAAAAGTGTTTTCTTCCAAAGCATTTAAGAGGTATTTTTGACTTTTTCTAAAAGCACTTTGTGTTACTCCCAAATATTAGCACTGCCATTCTAGGGAGTAAAGTCCTTTAACAATATAAACCCATGTGGGATTGAGGTTTGGATCAATCTCTAATAAAGAAAAATCAATATTCTCTCCTCCACATCCACTTTAGAACAAACTTAGCCTCTAAACCAAAAAGTCAAGCACTTTTTTTTTTTATTTATTTTTTATTTTTTTATTAATTATCATGATATCATCTAGGAAAGGTATCTTCCAAAATTGTCAATTGAACTTTAAGAGTACTATGGTTTCATCATAATGATAAGTTAGAGGAAAAAAATAGGGAGACCATGAAATTCATGTAATCTGGGGCTTGGTCGGCTAGAAAACCCCAAATGACATGACTTGGCATAATCCCCACTTGTCACAAGTTTCTTTGTTAAGTAGTGCTCTTTCTGTTACCAATTACAAAGATTTAGCTTTATTTTTGTCTATAAGAGTAAACAGATGGCCTAAATGATCACTGTGATTTGGAAAAAAGTTGCTTTCATTATTGATGGAGAGAAGAAAGGAATAACATAGAGCTTCTAATCAATATGGATTTTTGCTTCTGTGCTTTTGTGTTTTTATGTGATCAAGTATCAAATATGGACCACTTGGTATCTTGTGAGAAGACTCCACCCTTTAAAACATAATATTGAATTTATCTTAATCCATCAACTTAAATTTTTAAGTTTAGTGGTGACTTAACATGATATCAGATCTAGAGGTCATTTATACGAACTCCTGTAATTTATTTTCCTCTCTAAGTAATCTTGAGTTCTACAAATTTCCAAGCCTACAAGTGAGAAAGAGTATTAAAGTATGATATAACTAAATTTCCCATAACCCATTAACTTAAGTTTTTGAATTTATTGGTGATTTAACTGTGTCCATGAGCTTCAAGCATTAGCCGCAAAAGCTTTTATTTGGGCTTGACTAGGCTTGCTCTTAATGTTTTATTTTTTTATTTATTATTATTTTTTAATAAATATAAATTTATATCATATGAACTTTGAGATTATATTAATTAAAAATTTAATTTATTAATTATATTGATTTAAACTTTGAACTTTTACAAGTGCTGCAATTTATATCCTCCAATACATTTGGTTCAGATAAATATCATGTTAGACTTGTAATTTTATCAATTTAAACCTCTAAACTTTTCTAAAAGAATCAATTTAGACTTAATTAAGACTTCTTTTGAAAATCATCCTTGTGTCAACTATAATAGTCCATTTTGTTTGTTTGACATTTGAAGAAGTCTACACATATGTAATCATTGATGCTTGGACAATTTTCCAAGGTAATATTGTCTAAATTGATTCACCTATGAAAATTTTGGTGTTTAATTAATGCAATTATAAGTTTCACACCATGTTGATCCAAACAGAATGTAATCAAGGGTATAAATTGATACACTTACAAAAGTTAAGAGTCTAAATTTATACGTTATTAGTTAAGAGTTTTAATTGACAACTCCCCTAGTTTAGGAGTATTTTTTTTTTTCTTTTTCTTTTTTCTTTTCTTTTCGGGAGAAAAGTGCATCAGAGAATTTCTTGACAAAGAAAATAGTGTAGTAGTGAGAGAAAGTAAGACTTGTTTTAGGAAAGGAGAGAATTTTGTGTGTGGAAAAACTCAAAATTTTCACCTGTGGTAAAATATGAATTTTGTGGAGCCCAGATTTGGAACCATGAAAGCTAGATTTTGCAATTTGGAAAGACTTGCAAGAAGCAGAAGGAAAGGTCTAATTGGAACTTGTGGAACAAGGCAACTTCTAGCCTAGAAGAGGGCAAAAGACAACTCTTACGCAGCTCACAAGTCATAAGATAAGATAGCTAAACACGGAGTTCTATTTTAAAAAAACACTCGGCTGCATTTTGGACTGTATTGTCTGATCATAATTTGTTACATGACAAGTTCTATTTTTCTTTTTGAAATATTTTGATACATTGTTTGTATGTGTGATAAAAGTGAGATGCATAAACATAAGTGCATCTTGAGATACAAAAAGGTAGTGCCTTTTATTTTAGAAGCCTTTCCCTTAGAGAACAAGAATGGAAAAGAGAGATAAGAGAACCTAAGAAAATTTATAGATTACTATACCCTTCATTGTTTGTTACAAAAGAAGCATGTTTTGGTCTCTCGATATTAGGTTTAGTTTCCATTTGGTCTCTTGGTTTCAAAATGTTCCAAGTTTACCCTTGGGGTTTGAGTTTTGTTTCAGTCTAGTCCTTAAATTTTAAGATTTACCTTTTATTCTTGATTTTTACTAAATACTCATTTTAGTTTTTGATGTTAATGTATCTTAATTAATTAAAAACTATTATAGAATGAAATTTTAAAGCTAATTTTAATGGCGATGAAAAATAATAAAACTTAATTAATTATATAACATCAAAGAATGATGCAGAGCTATGAAACAAAATAATACATCATATAAGTGACTTGTTGAGGTTAAATAGAAAAGAATATGTATTATACAGTAATAAAAGTTTTCTTAAAAAGAATCCTAGGACAGTAGGTGAGTGATCCTACATGGAGCAATTAGAGAATGACATGTGGCGATTGAGGCATGGTGACCCTTGGGTGGGAATAACCCTAAAATTAGAGGGTTGTTGCTTTATGGGGTAATAGAAAAAGGATAAATGAAAAACACCAAAAGAGAATGGAATAAAATAACATGTTATGGTCTGATCAGATGCATAATAAAGCAGGGATTGGTTGGTTGGTTGGCATCTCTCTCTCTCTCTCACACACACACACACACACACACACACACACACACACAACAACAACAACACAATAACAACAGCAAGATGATGACACATTCTACTTTCAACCTTCTATTTCATCAACCACTTAAGACTAGAGAAGCCAGCCAAGCTTGTAATATATGCATTTGTTTTGCTAAATGTAATTCAGGTATAAATTAAGTCTTTGAATTTCTGATTATGACCACAAACCTTGAGTTGGAATTCTATGTAAAATTCTGTGGTGTCTGATAGTATGTATAGGACGAATCCTTATCGGTTTGATATAATGTGAATTTGGTATATAGATGATGATGACAAAGTATAATAACCAAGTAGTATGGGTAAAATCTTCCTCATCTCCGTCAAATTCCCCATCTAGTTTTGTGGGGAACAGGATGGGACTTCCCTCCCTTTGTTTTCTTATAGTTTATTCATATCTTTTTTACATTTTTTTTAAAAAATTATTCTCAACCAAATAATTTTTATTTTTTATTTTTATTAAATAGGCTTTTTCCAATACAGTTTTTATTTAAATAAAACATTACAAAATTTCTTTCTTATTAAAAACAATAATATTACTTGTCTAAAGGTATAATTAAAATGTTTGATTGTTATCATTTCTAAAAATTAAAATTTAAATAATACACACCACATATTCTCACTGTGTTAGTGTTAAAAATTAAAATTTAACATTGACACAGTGACTATATGCAGTAAGTGTATATTCACTATATATATATATATATATAACTAATTAATTAATTAATTAATCAATCAATCAAGCGTAGAGAATATAATTTCCATCCACCATTTTCATTTAGCCAATGAAGATAAAATTTTTCTTACTCCCTCTCACATTTCCTACTCATTTGGATTTTCTTACTCCCTCTTACATTTCCTACCTATTTGGAAAGGACCTCTATGGGTTAAATGAACATCTCTATGTATAATATGCTCTTGTTTTGACCTAATTATCAAATCCATTTTGTTTATTGTGCATTTGTTTGCTTTCTTCTAATGTACCTCCATCGTGTTAAATAAATATTGAATTAGATGTTGAAATTACAGAAATTACGCATAATGCTAGATAACCTTAAAAATTTTAGACTCAAATTTGTAATTTCACCTCACCTTAATAAATTTTAAAAGTGGCCTATTCCACTTCAAATACACCAGCCAATTAATGATTAACAGATTCTAAAATCATCAAATCAAATGTACGCCATCACCAACAGTAATATTAACACATCTCAAATCAACATTTTCCCATAATGATAAGCTACCTACTAATATCACTAAAATTTATTAAAAATGGAACAAAAAGGTACTTTTGCAACTTGACTGCAATTTCTTCAAGCAGCCATGAACCCAAAAGAAAAACTAGAAAATGGAGTCAACATCTTACTCGTATAAAATTAAGCAAGACACTCGTGTCTCAACCTTCAAACATTTTGACAACAACAAAACAAGGTGGGGGAAAAGATAGAGAGAAAGCATTAAAAAGTGCATGGTCGGAAAGAATCACAAGAGGAAAAAAAAGGAAAAAAAACAAAGAGGAAGTATTGATAGAGAGGGGGTGGCAAAAAGGAAACATCTTTTTGGTGGAAATAAATAATAGATAAGATGATATAAAGTTTCAGGTTGACTGCTACAACAACAAAGAGGGGTTATATGGAAAGAAACTACCTCTAAGGACTAAAAACTAAAGACACGCACTTTTTTATTTATTGTTTGGCATCAAAGAAATGAGTGATTCACGGGTAATAAAGTGGGTTTGAGCCATCTCACCTGGCTGGTTGATCCCTGCAAGAGAGAGATAGAGAGAGAAATATGTTAAGACTTTTTTTACAGCCATACACTACACGCAACCATATGATTTGGACATTTCATAAGTTCCATAAGTAACTTCCAAGAAGCACTGAAATCCATGGAAATCAACATTCAAACCCAGTATCTCCCAGCTCCCAAGAAAAATATTAGGTAGCATTTGGAGCACTAAGTTGGTTATTATTTTAGTTTGGGCATAGACTATTTTAGTATAGACAAAAATACTGAACACTGTAACAAAGAGAGAGAGTAATAAGTAATAAACGCGGTAACAAAGAGGGATTTAAGACAGTGATACTGTAGTTAATTGTAAGTTAAAATAGTTGAAAACACTAACTATTATAATTGGAGCCCCAAACACGGAGTGGACTCACTCCATCCACCTGAAGTTAATAGCCCACTCCACCCACTGAAAATTGAGGCCCAAACAACCTCTTAATTTCTAATATTAAGAGAGTAACTACTTCTATTAACAATTTCACATATCACTATATCATACATGATTTTAATTCATAGCATTTCTGCTCTTACGAGAAACAATGAACAAAGATACTATATAATAAAAGCATACAATTGTAGTACTAAAAAATCTCCATTCGGATGTGTTTGTTCTTAATTGCCCTTTGACAAGCTGAATCAAGCATCTATTCAAGTCTACAATCTTTTCAGCTAAGATATGAAGTTTAAAAGAAGGTTATATAATATTTTGGTCCTTTGGTTTGGCCCAGCCCCTGTTTGTTTATTTCACACATCAATAGTTGTTTCTCATCAAAATTATGAAAAATACTAAAACTATTGTTAATGCAACGTTAACAATCTTTTTTATAAATTTAGGAACTAAAACAGTGTAACTATGAAATTTTAAGGACCAAAATAGAATTTCAATGATTAAAAAGATTATTTCAGGTACCAAAAAAAAAAAAAAAAAAAAAAAAAAAAAAAAAAAAAAAAAGATGTAAAAGACGACAGAGTCCAAAAACAAAGCCATCTGAATTCCGTTTAAATATTTGATAGAACTAACACTAATTCAAAAGCTACACATATCCAACTTGGTTAGGTTCATGGAAACATCATTTTTTTGGGTTCAATAACAAATAGTGAGGATATGTTTGGAATGACCTCCAGAAAAAAACAATTTTTTAAAAACTAAATCCAATATTTTTTCTATAAGCAATTTTGGAAGAATTACTAATTTGATGAGTGTTTCGGCTTCCTAAGTGATTCTCGATGGCTAAAGGTGTATTTTAGAAAAATCTTCAAAGTTTGATTATAAATAAAAGCATTTTAAGTATTCAAATTGATTGACAAACATTATTTGAAGAAATAATTGAGAGAATATTGGAAAAAAAAAAACTAACGAAAATAATTTCAAGAAATGTTTATAATAAAAAAGAAATAATTGAGAGAACATTGGAACAAAAAACTAACGAAAATAATTTCAAGAAATGTTTATAATCAATACTTAACCAACAAAATTTGTTATTAAAAGAAATTTTGTTGAAAATGGTTTAGAAAAAATGTTCAAAACCAAAAATTATGCCAAACTTACCCTAAATAAATATATGAATCAGGTGTACTGAGAGATTTTGTCAAACAAAAGAAAGAAAAATAATAACCATTCTCCGAACTCCTCATACCATCAAATCAATATGCTTAGATAAATTCAGATTTCAGAAATGTAAAATACTAAATTTCCTTCAAAATAGTATTTAAAAAAATTTGGGAAAAAAAAAAAAAATCAAATTTTCATCCCTAAACTTCCAACTTTTACTCTAAACTTTCAACTTCATCAAATTATACAACTTAAATGAGTGTCACATCTTAATCTTAAACTTAAAAAAGTGTTGCAATTTTTACCTTCTCATTTTAAACTATATTAAAAATAGTACACTCATGTATTTATTGAACTATAAAACCTATGTATGATACAAAATCGTCAAAAACGGAGAAAAATATCAAAGCTAGTTTTTTTGTTAAAATTTTCAAGTTTTGAAAAAAATTAGTGTAAAACTTTATTTTTTTTATATCCATGAGTATTCGGGCCAACTTATGCGCACCTAGACTAACAAACTTTAAGTTATTGAAATTAGTGTGCTTATGAAGTTTTTTATGTTGTTTTTTAAAGTTAAAACGGTAAATTAACAAAAACTGAATAGTTAGTAGAAATTGCAACATTTAACTAAGTCTAGGGCACAATTGAAAACAGATGAAATTGAAAGTTTAGGGTTAAATATTACCAAATATGTGGGGATTTAGAATCAGGCTCGTTTTGTACGTCTTCCAACTTGAAGGGCCAACTCTGTGTCTATCTTGAGAGAGATATCAAGTGCTTTCACAGAATGTGTCAGCGCACCACTGCAAAACAAAAAAAAAAAAAAAATATATATATATATAAAGTCATAAAAGATTATTGAAAAATATAACATAAAGACTCCCCCTAGTTTCTATAGCTTCAGCCCCACTTTCACTAGGCTTTGCTCAAAAGTTGTTCTTTCCTTGCAATAAAGAATAGAGATAATAGCACAAACTTGCCATCCTGTGATGAGAATATGAGATGAGATGGAATCATATGCATAAGGCACTCAGTAAAATAAAAAAGTTATCTTCTTATTTGTGTGGCAACTTTTCAAAGTTTTCCTTATTCAGCCAAATTCCCACTGTTTTAGAACTATTTTCTTCTTTGCTTCATCTTTTTCTATATAGGAATGAAAGTTACTTAAAATGTTTCATGTTTCCTTGACTGTGAAATTCGAAATCAACACATTGTTTCTTGGTTAAATTCTAATTTTGATCCATATGGTTTAGCGAAAGTTAAAATTTAATCCCTATAATTTGATAAAACTTCATAAATAGTCCCTATAATTTGATGAAATCCTCATAAATACTCCCTACCATAGGGACTATGTATGAAACTTTTATCAAACTACATAGACTAAATTCTAATTATAGGGACTAAATTCTAATTTTCTCCAAATCATAAAAACCAAATTTGAAATTTTCAACATTGTTTCTTTTGAATGGCATTCCAGCAGGTTTTTCCCGGACTACTTTTGCTTTCTGTGTTACATGGAGCAGATATTAGTAAAATTGGCGGAGACCCACATTCTCATCACTAGACTCGGACTCAGATGTTTCAAAGACTCGACTAAACTACTTGGATAACTGAATCAACAATGTCTTTATGATTTGATCTCGAACCAATTGGTAACTATATCTATGTCACATTCATGTCACCTTCAAATCTAAGACATGGAGCCGAAATTATCAAAAACAACAGCATACTCTTTGCACTATAGAAATGGATTTGGAACTTCAATAAGGTGTGGAAATTATGGTACCTTCACCTCGAAGGGAGAAGGTGAAGGTGGATTCTACTACTAAACCAACATTAAATGTTATGAATAAGAAATGCAACAAACAAGCCAAAATTAAATGCTATGAATAAACTAATGGGAGGATTTTGTGAAGGAAATACGACTTCATTCGATGGAATGGATCGCAATCAAGAAATATTTTCCCCATAAGGTCGTTAATGTGTCAGCAAATCTAGCTGGGATAATATTAACTCCTGGCAGTCAAGGTGCTTTTTTGGGATTCTTTTGAGTCAGTATCTGGCTGTCAACAAATCTTTTTAAGCTTTCTTGATGACACTAGAGAAGTTAAGAGAAGTAATTGCATTGAGATTATTTATATATATATTTTGAAGTTCAAGTTCAAGTTTAGAAAATGTCATTTCTCTTTGATCGAATGAAAGCTGCAAGTTTGCTGATGAAATATTAAATCTGTGCATTATATTTACCTGGATATGTAAGTAACCCCAGTTTGTCCAATTTTCTGTATAGTTTGCAGAGTAATATTTCCTGAAGCCTGCCACCAGAGAATAGGCAAATCAAAATCTGATATCATTTTCTCAAAATGGATAAAAGAAATTGTTATATAAATAAATAAATAACTACAACGCATTTACAGAGTAGGACATCCTCCTAGACGCAAATTCAAGCTAAAAACGAGTAAAGAAGATGTCAAAATACAAAATTTAATCAAGAATTTAGCTGCCTTTGATCCCCCAACCTGTTGAATCTATCACCACTTCGCTGATAAACCCATTAGCTAATGCCTAAAATAACTCTAATATATCAATCATTTCTCTAATTTTACTCTGTCCCCCAAACACATTTTTTCATCACAGTGTGGTTGATTAAACATTGATGAGAAGTTGAAACCAACAACATATTTCTAATGTGATGCTTTTAAAAAAAATCCATACAAAGACAGGTCTCAAAATTTTAAGATAAAAATATAATCATAAATCAAATACATATTACGTCCAAAAAATATGTGATTAAGAAGAATAGTCCAATGTATTTCATTGAAAATTCTTCATTTTTGTCATTTTTAAAATAATGTCATGGAGTCTAATTATAAACTAAACACTCTAGCATAAGGTGGGCTAAGTGTTGGAATATCACATTATCAAAAGATCTATCAAACTTAAATAACTTGTGAACCGAAACGCTTCAAAAGGGAAAACCTAATATGCAACTATTTATCGCCTGTAAGTAACCAAAATCCATCAATAACTCAATGTATTAGATAGCCTAAGATAACAAAAATATCCTTACCTAGGTCAGGCGTCCATGTGAGCAAAATATACTATCTATATGCAAAGAATTAATGGCCATCAATAGAACTTCAAGTTCCTGACACTTAGCCAGTCACGTGCACCAAATTTTAGTGCAAGTGGAAGTCCTATTCTTTGCCAAACAAAGCAATGTTACTACAAAACTTCATAGACAGTGTTACTACTTATATTACAAAGAAATTAATCTTAATCAAACGGATTAACTAACTTATCTACTTTTTGATAAAAGTGATCTGTTCAATCATCCAAATTTTGTACTGCAAACTATGTGGTATTAAACATTACCTCAGTCTCAAATCTCCCATTGATGATGTCTACAGCCTCCTTAAGCATGGACACATCAACATCGCCACTTGGGAGTGGAACTACCATATTATCCAACATCATCCTAGTTAAGAATGTATTGTTTTGAGTTGCATAGTGTAATACCTCATGAACTTCCTCAAGAGTCCTGGTCTCAACCTGAAAATTGAATAAAATATAATCAAGAAAAATTAAGTTCCATCTAAAAGTATTCAATATCAAAACAAAAATAAACATGTTGAACCATATCTTTCTTTGAAAAGGAAACAAAACTTTTCATTAATAAAATGAGAGAAGACTGATGCTCAAATTACAATGAAACAAACCTAAAACAAAACCAATACAGCCATTACAACCAATTTTTTCTTCTTTTTTTAATTTTTTTTTTCCTGCAGCCTAATGATCGAAGACTGACACAACAAAAAATAATTAAAAATCCATTCCTTTCAAAGACCTTCCTAATGGAGAATGCTCACTAGTCCAGTTTAAGAAATAATAAAAACTTAGGTGCAAGCAAGTTGTAATATATGACCAAAATCAGAGTCATAAAAGCATATATGGGCACATTTTTTTCTATATCTATAAACATTCAGTTTACAAGCACTTGGACTTATCTCTAGGAACAATGGCCTAACCCTATACCGTTTAATTACTAGGAAACTCATTGGATTTTACTAGATTGGCGGACCCCATGTTTTAACTTTTAAGCCTATGCCAAGAAGTTTGTTTCTCATCAAAAAGGGAAAAAAAAAAAAAAAAAATGGAAATCTATGGAGGCCATATACTTGAGTCTTTACAGGCCGTTCATTTAAAGTCATTAGGATGGATGTTTGGGAACTAAGAATAACAGAAAATAAAAATGTCAGATATTCGGATGTCTCGGAAAGGGATTGCTGTTTTTATTTTGTAGGATTTGTTGCAATTTGTTTTACAAAATATTAAAACCAAATATTTGCTTACTATATACAAATTTATTACATTAAAGTAAAATAAAAATGCAGTCTCATTTTGAAAAATCACTCGTTTTACTGCATGTCAGCATTAAAGAATGCCCTGCTTTTGTGAAGGCTCTGAAGATTTGGGCAAGAAGATAGTCCTTGGTGGGAAAAGGTGATTGCAAGTATCGGGGTGGAGCCTTATGCTTGGAGTACTCCTAAAGATTATGCTACAGGCAGACCTTGGTTTGACAATGACAAAAGCTCTTCCACATTTGCAAAGTTCAATAAATTTGAAGTTAGCAAGGGGGAGAGGATCAGTTTTTGAAAGGATAAATGGGCTGGTAATTTCACTCTTGAACAGAGATCTCCTGATATTTTTGCCATTTCCTTCAAGAAAGATGAGTCTATTGTTGAGTGCCAAAATGAAAAAAAAAAAAAAAAGTGCTGGGACCTTGGCCTCCTCAGAGGCTTATTATTAAATAGACTTATCAGACTGGGCTGAGTTGGTAGAGGATATCAATCTTTTTCAGCAAGGAAATGTTGAGGATTGTGTGGTGTGGCTCCTTGACTAGTCAGAGAAGTTTACAGCCGAGTCAGCCTTCCTGAACTTAGTGGAGATAGAGCCCCTCTTAAAACACCTTCGATCAATGCCATTTGAAAATTCAAAGTCCCTACGAAGGTAAAAGTTATTTTGTAGCCCCTCACCTATAAGGGTCCTAGTACTCAGGAGAAAATGCAGAACAAGTGCTGTGAAGGCTCGATGCCCTCCCCTTCTTTTTGCAGTAGTGGTAGTGCTAAAGAAAAGTTAGACCACTTGTTTCTTCACTGAGATTTTTTTGCTAGAAAAGGCTAACTGGCGCTTCTGAAGTTGTTTGGACTTTACGACCTTTTTTTTCTTTTCTTCTTTTTTTTTTTTTTTTGGTGATAACCAAGTCCCACAAAGCAAAGGGGACCAACGATTTAACATGATATCAGAGCGGGTGGTTGAGGGAGGTCCTGTGTTCAAGCCTCCTACAATGTTGTTTCCTCCCAATTATTATTCATTCCCACTTGTTGAGCCCTCATCATATTTCAAGCCCACAAGTGAGGGAGAGTTTTAGTGATATAAGATTAAATTTGCCATTAACTTACTAGCTTAAGCTTTTGAAATAGGAAAAAAACCCAATAAGTGGAAATGAATATTAATTGGGGAAGAAACAACAACACAGGGTCTTGAACATAGTATCTCCCTAGACCACTTGCTTTGTTGAATCGTTGATTGACCCAAAAGCTTAAGCTAGTGGGTAAAGGCAAATTTAGTTACATATCATCTAACACTTTGTTAATTTGTTTATAACTCTTGTAAGAAAATACGCATTTCCATTGCTTCTTTTCTAAGAGTGATATGTGCATACCCTTGAAAGATGGGAAAAAGTTCATGGACTAGTACTTTATTGGGTAAGTTGGGATATTTGGCTTTTACAATGTAAAAGAAGTAGGAGGATCTTTAAGGAGAAGTTTTTTATATGACCTCCCTTGCCTTGGTTGGAGTGGATATGTTATCTTTCTTTCCTCTTTTGAAATTCTTCAATGAAATGTATTTGTGTTCCTAGGAAGAAAAGAGCAGTACCCGGGACATCAACTAGTCTGAAGGAACTCCTAACAATTTGGAGAAAATGTTGCTATTAAGATATCATGTACAAAAGATATTACACTATAAAAACAAACAAAAGGATTCACAATAGCTAGAAAAACAATTTATTGAACTTATATAAAAAAGAACGCGGATTAGGGAAAGTACCTCAACGTTCATTTTAAGATTTCTTTCTTGCAGATACAAGTCAACAGATTTAATGGCATTTGAGATGCCTCCAGCTGCTGATATATGATTATCTTTTATCAACACCATATCAAATAAACCCATCCGGTGATTTTGACCTCCACCAATCAATACCTGTAAAAAGAATTAAGTATAAGTGTAGAAGAATAAAAGAGTTTCTGTAAAAAAAGTGAACCAAGGAAGTGATTTACACCGCCCACTTATCCACCAAACGTAAACCTGGAGCAGTTTTTCTCGTTTCCAGAATGCGTGCTGGGCTTGCAGCATCTGCCATCGCCTGCAAAATCCTTGATGTCATGTACTTATTAATACTAACTAAACAAGAAATAGGCAAAATAACATAAAATCAAGTGTGCTTAACAACTAAGGGCTGGTCAGAATGTTTTCATGATCTTTTCAGTTACAGTTCAGCAAACTAACTGCTGAAAATATTTTATTTCTCTTATTTTCTTTGTTAGACAAGGGTTTTCTTAAATAACCTATTACAAATAAGGAAAAATTAAATATAGCAAATATCTTTATAATAAATACAAAATGAGAATATAAACAAAAAAGGAAATAATCAACATTCCCCCTTAAGTTGGTTCGAAGATATCACTCATGGCCAGCTTGTCTGTTAACTTGTTGAACTGCAACTTAGGAAGACCTTTAGTTAATACATCTGCAATTTGTTCTGTTGTTGGGAGGTAGGGAATGCATATCACTCCTGCATCAATCTTTTCTTTTATGAAATGTTTATCGACTTCAATGTGTTTTGTCCTATCATGAAGGACTGGATTATGGGCAATGGAGATTGCTGCCTTGTTATCACACGAAATGCGTATGGGCATTGTCTGAGCAAATTTCAATTCTTCCAGCAACCTTTTTATCCATATGCCTTCACAAATACCATGGGCCAATGTCCTAAATTCTGCTTCAACACTACTTCTTGCAACTACACTCTGTTTTTTGCTACGCCAAGTAACTAAGTTTCCTCCAACAAAGGAGCAATACCCAAAAGTCGATCTCCTATCTGTCGTGCTACCTGCCCAATTAGCATCAGTATAAACTTCAACCTGTAGGTGGCCATGTTTTTTTGAAGAGTATCCCTTTCCCTGGAGTACCTTTCAGATATCTCAGGATTCTAAAGACAGCTTCAAAATGAGCTGGCCCAGGGGCATGCATGAACTAACTTACCATACTAACTGCAAAGGCAACGTTGGGACGTGTGTGAGAGAGGTATATTAGTCTTCCCACGAGTCTCTGGTACTTACCCTTTTCTTTTACATCATTTTCTGTTGCAGCTTCCAATTTTAAGTTCTGCTCAATGGGAGTTTCTGCAATTCGACATCCAAGTAAACATATCTCTTTGAGTAAATCAACGATATACTTTCTTTGATTGATAAGAATACCACTTTTAAACCTAGCAAACTCCATGCCAAGGAAGTACTTTAAGGATCCTAGGTCTTTGATCTTGAAATCATTCGCCAATTTTTCCTTTACAATAAACATTCCTGTCTCATCATTGCCTATAAGAATGATATCATCGACATATACTATCAGAACAACAACCTTGTCATTTCCCGTATGCTTGTAGAACATAGTGTGATCAACTTGACTTTGGCTGAATCCATAGCTAGTGACTGCCTTTCTAAAACGTTCAAACCAAGCTCTAGGAGACTGTTTAAGGCCGTATAGTGATTTTTTTTAATTTACATACCTTGTTAATCCCAAGGTCAACTTCAAAACCAGGTGGTAAGTCCATAAATACTTTTTCTTCAAGTTCTCCATTAAGAAACGCATTTTTAACATCAAGTTGATAAAGTGGCCAATCGAAATTAACTGCAACAAAGAGCAAAATTCTAATTGAGTTAATTTTAACTACAGGGGCAAATGTCTCTTGATAATCAATTCCATAGGTCTGGGTGAATCCGTTAGCCACTAATCTGGCATTGTACCTTTCGATACTACCATTAGCATTATATTTTATCTTGAAAACCCACTTACATACCACTGCTTTCTTGTCTTCTGGTAAATCAACTATGTCCCAAGTACCACTTTGTTTTAGTGCGTTCATCTCTTCCATCGCTACTAATTTCCAATTCGAATCATTTAGAGCTTCCTATATATTCCTTGGAACAAATAGGTTGGTTATTTTGGATGTGAAAGCTCTACGATTATCAGACAATATATGATAGAAGAGATAATTCATAATGGGATATTTTGTACATTGGCGGATACATTTTTTCTGGGCAACTGGAATATCAAAATCAGAGACACCAAGCAACATACTATGAGAGGAAGGATTAAGAAACAACGGATTTTCAGGACCATTCACTAGCTTCAGAAAAAACATCGTTAATATTTGGAAGAGTACTTTTCCCAAGTATCCTACCTCTAACCTCATCAAACTCAACATTGAGGCCAGCAAGGAATTTGTAAATGCGACCATCTTCAACAGTTTTTTGATAATATTTTTGGTTGTCTGTGGACTTCCACTCATACATATCAAACAGATCAAGTTCTTGCCACATCCTCTTCAGAGAGTGAAAATATTGTGTAACTGAATTGCCTCCTTGTCGTATATCACCCAATTTAAGATTCAGCTCGAACACTTGTGACTGGTTACCCAAACCAGAATACATTTGAGTCACACTGTCCCATAATTCCTTGGCCGTAGTGTAGCACATGTAGTTACTGTTGATGTCTTCCACCATAGATTTGACGAGCCATGTCATAATCATGGAGTTTTCTGCGTCCCACACAGCAAATAAAGGGTTTTCTGGACTAGGAGCAATTTTTTCTTCGGTGAGATACCCAATCTTCCCTTGGCCACGAATATACATCCGAACACTCTAGGACCAACGAAGAAAGTTATCCCCGTTAAGTCGAATAGTGGTGATTTGGACAGTGGGAGTGTTGAAATGGATCCAATTGTCGAAAACTTTGGTGGCAGATACCTTAGTCTCTGACATATTGAAGAGATAAAAGCACACAACCCAAACAACAGTTCTGAAAAGGAAAAAAAAAAACCAAAAAACGATTTTAACAAACCCAAAAAATTTCCACCCAGCGGCAGAACGAGGAACCACCGGAGAATCGCCGGAACTGGCTGGAAATCGCTCGGATAGCTGCACAGACTTGGTCGGCCGGCAGAGGAGTGAACCCAGGTCACGGCAGCATCAGCGTCGGCGTCGGCTAGGGCACGCGATTCGCGACGTTCTTCTGTGCTCTCGGGATCCACAAACGACCGGCGGTCTGACGACGACTGGGAGGATGGGCGTTGTCTGGTGACTAAGGCGAGACGTCCGGCGAAGATCTGGAGCGTGGCGGCAGTGGCAGATTAGGTTAGATTAGGGTTTATGTTTTGTAGAAAAAATTAGGGTTTCAAGCAATAGGCTCTGATATCATGCTGAAGATATTTTATTTCTCTTATTTTCTTTGTTAGACAATGGTTTTCTTAAATAAAAGAAAACCTAATACAAATAAAGAAAAAATAAATATAGCAAATATCTTTACAATAAATACAAAAGGCACTAACAATTATATTTTATAGCAGGTAATTTTGTAAAAAAATATTCAGTATTATCTTTGTTAATTTATAAAACTATGACGCAGATATATAGACGGGTTAAAACATGTACACTATATTAATAATCATATAACGGTAAAACTAGAACAAAATGAGGGTTCAAAATTTTAAATATTATATAATTGATTCAAATACCTGTACTCTCTAGTTAATTAAAGCATTTTTATTAAAATATTACCATTAAGATGTTAGATTAATCAAAGTACTGAGTCCAAAAATAAGTACTACGTGCAATTGGTCATGAATAACATCCAGAACTGAAGGACATATACTTTTAGCTGTTTGAGAGCCACAACACGGAGGAAAAATTGTCATTTACTTTTGTCACAAATATCGCACAGAATAGGATGTGACACACATGACAGAACAATCTCCCACAAGGTTTACACAGCCCTCATTGTAAAAGTAAGGCAACCATTAACACACAAGAAAAGCTAATCATACGAGAAACTGTCTCAACCATTACACAATTCTCATATACTGGAGTAATGTTACAAAGCCTGTCACTCTCTCATGAACATGCCCTAAGACACGCACCTTAGGATAACAAGTCCTCTTACGGTCTCTTTTTATGCTTGGCCAAGCATATCCACAGCTTCACTCCAATATCCATTTTGTTGTCTTCTACATTATTGATTGGTTTGTTACTTATTATGATAATGTCTTTCTTTGTAAGTTTTTCTGTTTTTTAGAAATGGAAAGTAACTGTGGAAGCGAGAATTGTCAGATTTGAAAGGGAAATCGGGATGCCAGAGGGCCATGTAGTTGGCTTGCTACAGGAGCATGTTGATGCAATCCTGAATGTTCAAGTCCAACCTTCCTGGAAGCTGGCAGAACAGCAACAAGAGAAGAATCCAAGCCTTCCAAAATTCATCGGATGGGTTCATAGAGAATTGGACACCATATCAGCAATATGTCGGAGACAAAGTTTCAAATGCAGGATCAATCAGAGAGACACGTGGAATGGAACACATGAGGGATGATGAGATTGTCATGCTTCGACAGGAGAATGATCTTATGAGACAATTTGTGGGACACCACCAAGTAACAAAAGAGCAGAACCCTCCACACATTATAGAAAGGCCTTGTAGAATTTTCATTCAAGGCGGCTCCTCAACATTTTTTTTTTGAAAAGGAAACAGTCTCTTTCATTGAAATACTGAAGTGAGACAAAGCTCATAGTAGAAGTTTGACACCACAAGCAATAACTTAGATGGGATTAGGAGGTACACCCAAACATCTCAACTAGGTTGACACCCCCATAGCACCATCATTATCTCCAAGATACATACAATCCAAAACTTAAGAGCATAACAATCCATAACTTAGGACCAAAACCCTAGTGAGTTACACAAGTTTCTAGACAATTCCGAAGAAAAAAAAACAATACAATAGATGCTGGTTTAATGATGAGGCAAAATGAAAGCCCTCCAGTTCAAATTAAGCTCCTGAATAGAGTAATCATCAAAGGCTTTTGATAGAGTGCACCACGAACACGAAGAGGCATTTAATCTTGCAAGCTCAAACCATGAGGAGGCTTTGTCATTAAAAACGCACTGATTTCTTTCAAACCATAATTCTGACAACAATGCTTTGACCACATTAATCCAAAGTAACTTATGTTTCGTTTTCAAGGCTGGACCAATCAAGACCTGAAGCACATTGCTACTGAAATCTCTTTCAACGACCCAATATATATTAAAGAAACCAAATAGCCGATACCAACACTTTGATGCATAACTACAATCGAAGAACAAGTGCTGAAGATCTTCTTGATTTTGTAGACATAACGGGCACATGTGAGGAGACAAGCATTGAGAAAGAAGCTTTCTTTGTAGAGTGGCAGCACAGTTTAGTGATCCGAACTGCATTAGCCAAATCAAAATATTCACTCTCTGGGGGCTTTTGGACTTCCAAAGGCTCTTTCCAGCTCATGGTCGATTGGGGAAGCCAAAGATAGATGTTTGATAAGAGATTTAATAGAAAAAACTCCATTAGCTTCCAAGGCCCATACTCTTTTATCTGGTTGATTAGCCACTTTTTTGTTTGCAAATAGGGGTTTGCAAAAACCGAAGGTCCGGTTTTTTTTAAGAATAGAGAACCAACGGTTCACTGAATAGCAGAATTGAATGGTCCAGTTTGGTCCTTGGTTCATTACCCTAAAAAATTGGAGAAAACCGAACCGAACCGTGCATACAAGAGAGAGAGGGGGAGGGGGAGGGAGAGCGAGACAAAGCGACCAACTCTATTGCTCTTGTTTTAACTAAATCATTGGTGAAAAAAACCGAACAGAACCAGCCTGAACCGAACCAATTAGGCTGGTTCAGTTCAATGACCGAAATCGATGTGAACCGATTTTCAATGGTTCTTCATTGTGAACTGATAACTTCGGTTTGGTTCATGGTTCAGCCCAAAACCGGACCGAACCGAACCGTGCATACCCCTATTTGCAAAGATACTCATAAGGTTCTGAAAATCACCCATCTCTTCCTCTTTCAGCAGCCTTCTAAATGCTAGATCCAGTCCCAATGATCAGTCACTGAGCCATTAGGCTTGAGTGCTAACTTGAAAAGTCTTAGGAATCTTGATTTTAGAGTCGAATTATCAAGCCATGGATCAGTCCAAAAACCTGTTCTGCCCCCATTTCCAACTTTAAAGACAGCAAGAGCTTCAACTTTCTGCCATTGCCTTGAGATGTTGATCCATAGGCTCCTAAGACTTGCATTTTCCTTGCCATTTGGAGAGCACTAAAGAGAATCTGTTTCTTGTAAAAACCACCACCCCATTTGGAGAGCAAGGCTAAATTTCTGATTTTCAAATTCCCCAACCCGAGGTCCCCATCCTTTTGCTCTTTGGTGACTTTGTCCCATTTGACTAGATGATTCAACTTGCCTCCTTTGTGACCTTTCCATAAGAAATTCCTCAGGGATGTTTCTAAGGACAACACAACCTTTTCCACTTGTTCAATTTTCCTAGAATTTTGTCAAGAATAGGCTGCCAAAAAAATCACCTTCTTTGGGTACCCACCAAGAGGTATACCAAGATACATCAAAGGAATTTTCTCAGCCCTACAATTTAGTCTGGCAGCAACTGAACAAACCTCTGAATCATCAATATTCAACCCACATAAGGCTGATTTCTCCTAGTTGATTTTTTGGCCGGAGCACCATTCAAAGAGTTCAATGGTTTTGCGTAAGTTTTCCAACATCTCATCATGGTATTTGCAAAATAATAATGTGTCATCCACAAATTGGAGAATCGGGACATGAACTTTTTCTTTTCCAACTAGGAACCCTTCAAATTTCTCTTTCCTATGGAGTCTTGAAACGAGACAGCTCAATACTTCACTTATTAGGAGGAAAATGAAGGGTGAAAGGGGGTCACCTTGCCTTACTCCTCTTGAAGCTTGAATTCTTCCTCTTGGTCTTCCATTAATGAAGATTGAGAATTTTGGGTTTTTGATGCAACCCATGATCCATGAGATCGATTTCAAATCAAAATTCTTTTCTTGAAGAACCTTTTTCAAGAAGTCCCAATCTACTCTATCAAAGGCCTTTCCCAAATCTAATTTAAGGATCCAACTTTTTTTCTTCTTAATTCTATACTCCACAATTTCATTTGCTATAAGAATGGGATCTAAGATTTGGTGGCCTTCAATGAAAGCACTTTGGGTGGGAGCTGTGAAACTTGCATGATCTTTTTCAACTTTCCAGCAAGAAGTTTGGCGATCACTTTATATATTAATGTTTTAAGACTAATGGGCCGAAAATCTTTAACCATGACAGCATCCTCTTTCTTCTTGATCAAGCAAATAAAGTTTTCCTTCTGACAAGAGTTTAGCTTACCATTCTCGTTAAATTCGTTGAATAGAGTATTGAAATTATCTTTGATTGTCTCCCAAAATTTAATGAGAAATTCCACTATAAAGTCATCCGGTCGAGGCGCTTTGTTTTTCCCCATTCCTCTTAGTGCTTTTCTGATTTCTTCCAAAGTAAAGCTCGAGACCAGACACTTGTTTTGAGCTTCAGAAACTATTTGCCAATCTAGATTGTTAGGGAAATAACATGCACTTGGGATTTTGTTAGACCACCAATATATTACACTTATAAGAGAAGGGGTAAAAAGGAGAAAATACATGGAGAGGGGACCAAAAAGGACAGTGAAGATAGTGGAGAAGGGAGTTGGGTGGATAACGGTTTGGAGGGGACAGAAAATGGAGAGGGGACCACAAATGGTAATACAAATCAGAAGGAGGCTTGAGGGGGAAGGCATTTGGAAAAGTATCTTGGAGTAGAGACCCATTCTTGGGTATCTTGGGAGAGTTTTCCAGGACTCTCAAAGGAGCTGGTCTTTTAGTGCATTTCCTTTATTGTTCTTTTGTGTTCTTGTGTGAGAAGTTGTGTTAGTGAACTCTTATGAGAATGTGGAAGCTATTCCCCGATTGTTTATAAATAATACTTCAAGAGAGTAGTTCTTGTCTTGTTGTTAGCTGGTAGGCTGTTTGTTGTATGCTTGTTGAGTCTTTCTGAGTGCAGGTGGAAGAAGGAGACCTAACAGATTTTTGTAGAAAGGCTCTTATAAAATTCCATGATCAAAGCTTCAATTTCATGAAAAGAGTTTATTGGGATGCCTCGGTTGTTTGTTAGTTCTGAGATCAAGTTCCTTCTCTTTTTTTGCTGCGAGGAAGCGGTGAAAAAATCTCGAATTTTCATCTCCAATTTTAGCCAATTCAGTTTGCTCTGTTGAATTAAGTTCCTTTCCTCTGTTCTGTCTAAAGCCATCAGATCGCTTTTAAGGAGATCCTCATGTCCTGCTCTAGGGAGGGAATAGCTTCTAATTCTGCCCGGTGTTCTTTTTCAAGATTTTCTAAGATTTCCTCTTCCTGCTTTCTTTGTTTTCCTAGAAAATCTGCATGTCAATTTTTTATGGAGCTTTTTCCTGATCGCAACTTAGAAGATATGATGAAACCAGCCCATCCTTGATGATTACCTGCGCAAGAGATCTTTCAATGATGCTACAGCACTGGGGGTTAAGCAACCAGCTATCGCAAAACCAAAATGGAAAAGGTCCCCATTCAAAGACTCCGGCTTCTAGTAAGAGGGGAAAATGATCCGATAGGATTCTAACTTGCCTTACTACTCGTGAGTCTTTAAAGGCCTCCCCACTCATTTGAAACAAGAAATCTATCAAGCAAAGATCGAGATATCACCCTTCCTTCCCTTGACTAGGTAAAACGTCCATTGGATAGTGGAATATCCATCAAATGAGCCTCTGCTATGAACTCATTAAACTTTTTCATACCTCTTGTCACTTTTCCAGTTGGATGCCTTTCTTGGATAGATTTGGGGATGTCAAAATCTCCTCCCAAGCACTAAACTTCTGTACAATACGCTGATAATGAAACCAATTCTGGCCACATATATCATCTTTCTTTGTAATCAATCGGTAGGACCATAAACATTTGTCACCCAACACACTTTTCTACATACAGTTTTGCATTTTACTGAAAGTGAATAGCCCTCTTTAAGAGTTTCAATAACAGATAGCTCGCTTTCATCCCACATAGTTAACAGCCCCCTAATTTACCATAGGCTTCCACATAGATCCATCCAATATCTTTCGAGCTCCAAAGTGCTTTGATAGTATCGATTTCAATTGAATCTTTATTAGTTTCTTGGATTAGTGTTTGATTGCCAAATGTTTTGACTGATCTCCAACGCCTCTAGTATTCCATGAAATGATCTTCATTACTTCTTTAGATGGCTCACTATGCTCTATTTTCCAGCCTCTGTTTTCAGATCAGCGAAAGTTCACAAGCTTCTATGATTGATCTCAAATGTTGGGGGATTTTTTTGATTTGAATTGGAGAGGGGCAAACTTTTTTAATCACTCTACCTTCTCTGTTTTGGCTGGATTGGAATAGTTTATTGAGATCTTCATTGAATGATTCATCGAATCCTACATCTCTATGAAGCTCCTCTTTTTCAGGGACTTCTAATTCATCACTACTTGCGCTGAAAACTGATTCCTAATTAGAATCCTGGAGCTTCTTTCTTGATCTGATTGGGGAAGAGCATGAGGCACCTCGCAAGAAATGGACATTTGAACCCCGAATTAAAACCATTGATTGCTGAAAGTTTTGAGATGAAGAGTGGGGATGAAGAAAGTTGTGTGAGAGTTCAAATTCCTCAGTGCTGACCATGAGTTAAGAAATGAAGTTTTTCCTTTGATAAAGTGCTTTGGGAAGAGCTTGAAGAGATTGGCTCGCTTTCTTACTGTTGGAACAAATGATTTCTTAGTAGAGGAGATTTTGCCTGATCGAGATTGAGGAGAATTGTCTGGAAAATTCCGAAATGATCGGTCTTCTTGCTTGGATTTTGGGCTACTAAGAGGAGAATCTGCAGCTTCTTCGAAACTTTCATCCAAGTCATTAATGGCGTACCAAAACCCCGGGTTAAATGTAGTTCTTTGGCAAGTGGACCCCACTGGTCGGGAATGTTTCAAAGGAGGAATATCAAGGGACCTCTTGTTTTTGAGATCACCAGACCTTCGGCTGCCAAAATTCTCTCTTCATTAAATCCGAACTTTCAACTTCTGCCCTTGTGTCTGGTTGAGACTTCTCGACTTCCTCAAACCGGATCGACTTTGGCGCATTCACATTTTGAAATTTTTCTTCGTGGAAGTTTGCTACCTTCGGAACGGCTTTTTCAACTTCTATTTTTCCGATGACTTTTCCGATGGGCACTGCTTTGCTTCCAATCTATTCGTCTCAATGCTTTAGAAAATACAAGATACTCCTTCATCGTCTGCAACTTGCTTCAAACGAAGTTGATCAATTGGATTTAAAAAGTCACTGATGAATAAATCTTTGTGAACTAAGCTTGGTTCTTCCATGGGTTCGATATCCCCAAAATGTAAATAGATAGAACCTCTGCATTCATTCTTTATTTCAATTGATGCCGACATAAATTCACTTAAATTCTTTTTAACTTTAATTCTTGCTTCTGAAACATAGCAAGTTCAGCATCTCAATATCTATATCCTCCAAACCTCTGAAGTGAAAACCTATTGCTTCGAATGTATCTCTGCTCCAATATTCCAACGGAAGATTCTTGATTGATAGCCAACCTCTAAATCCCTTCATGAGAGTTGGTCTACTATGCTAGAGAGAATTCCATTTTTCGAATAATAAATGAAAATTTCGCAAACCATTTTTCGGCGGATTCAATCATGACTTCTATGTTTCCTTGAGTTACTCTTATTAAGGCTTTATCTGCAAACAGGGGATTGATCTCAACTTTAACATTGTAGAAATCTTCTAAGAATTTGGCAATATCCTTCAAGTCGTCCAACGCAAACAATCTAGATAGTACCCATAAATTATTGAAATTCTCCTTAAAGACTTCAAAATTTTTTCAAACCCAGAAGTGTTGCAGGCTCTATTTTTCGATTGCTAAAACAGAGGAATGAGGGTTCTCTGAAAACTTCTCTGAAAACTTCTCAATCGGCATACTCTGTTTTGGTGTTATGTAAACAAGGGACTTCTGAAGGTTAGTTTCTTTCGTTAGAGCCTCTGCGTAACTCATATGTAACCGTTTAGAGGGGAGAAAATCCGTGACTTTGTTCTCAAATGTGGCCTCCGAAGACTTCGATTTCCTTTTCAGCTCCTTTTTAAAGCTCCCGCTTTTGTGGATGAAGTCTTTAAGCATTCTTAGAACATCTGATCATCCTTGTTGCTTGGGCCCCTCTGGAATATGAATGAAATATTTCTGAAAGCTGGCCATACTACGCATCTTAAATTTCATCCCTGTTTAGACCTAAATTTAGCTACTCTCATATTCCTTAAGAAAAAGCAAACACTAGAACCGCTGAGGAGGTCTGCTAGCTGGTCCATCAGCCAAAAGAAGTGCAATTCTGATAGGGATATAACTTTTTTAACTTCCATATCTTCGACCATGAACATAACCATGTGCAAAAAAAGTCGTCATTCACCTTATAGCTTACTACTTCCACGAGTTATGCTAGATTTGGGGAAGGCTTGACATCTGGGAAAGCCCGGTAAAAGGCGGGGCTGTCGGAGAGTGGTTGAAACGGGGGAGAGGAGAGAGGAGAGAGAAGAGAGAAACTAACCTTTTCCTCACCTCGAGGCGGCTCCCCAACTAAAATTATAACAATGAAGAAGGAATTCATTGTGAAATGATTCCATCGAAGAGTTAGACCTACGCGATCAAGTCATGTTTAGTATACAAAGAAGGATGTGTCTGTGATGTCTTCCATTCATTAGAGAATTGCCTAAGTTAATGTTTTCATTTACAAGGAAATGTTTTAGTTTTCCTTGTAAAGAGTAACAATGGTTCTGTGAAATTCTTACATGAATGTAACCTAGATGTTATAAGGGTCACACCTACCAAGTGTTTACAAACTTCTATGTTTTTGTAACACTTGGATTAGAGGTTGGCAGTGAATGTAACCTAGATGTTATGAGGAGCATCTAGATCGTGACCTATTTGTAAACAACAATGGAGTCAGCATCAATGAGTATGTCAACAGACTTAAGTGTCACCAAGGAGAGCATGGAGTCACAAGACAAGATGAGATCAAGCATGAGTTGCATAGGCTTGTTTGAGTCTCAGAGTGCACAAGAAGATGATTAGCAACCACACACAGGCAAGATGGCCACGGCAGAAGCATTGTGTGTGGGAGGGTGCACAAACATGCAAGGCAACAAAAATGTGTGCATGTGCCGACTGTACACACATAAGGATGTACGGCAAATCTAGAATTTTTATTCCGGAGAGCTTCACTCAAGATTTCGTAAAAAATAATCTACAAATAAACAATCCAAAATTTTTATTTATACTAATTTAAATACATCGCAATTGTCCTCTACAAATTTTCATTTTATAAGATCATTGCATAGTAAATTTATTATCTATCATATCAAACAATTTTTTTTTCAATATATGCTATATGATTACATTTTGTATCTTATCAATTATATCTTTCTCAACGTAAATATTTATAAAAATAATTTTATAAAATCAGAGATTGAACGAATCAACTTCCAATATATATACACTTATTTATGTATGTATGCATGTAACTTTTTTTCTCTTTTCTAAAATTGGATATAATTTATTTTCCTTCTAAAATCGAGTGGGCATATGGATGAAAATAAGTATTTTGGAGGGGTTGAGGGTGCTTGGGCCCATCATACATCTACCATTTGGAAAGAGGGAAAAAAAAAAGGACGATATATTTTAAATACATAAGACTTTGAAAATATAATAGGCCTAACGTTCTTTTTTTCTTTTTGTTCTATATTACAGAAGTATTCACTTAAGTGGCATTTTTAAAGGCTCGAATCCACAACCCTTTCAGGGGCTAAGGTGCATTTGCCATCAAGCCAAAAGGCAATTTTGGTAAGTGTAATGAACTTTCAAACTAACAATATAGAACTTTCAAAAGTTGAGTGGGGCTTAAACCCCAGGCCAATGGTAAATTCACCACTATAGGGGATGTTAGCGGGGTGAGGCCCCCAACAACATCAAGTGCGCATAGGTGCCCAGCCCATGCAAGCACAACACGCGGCTGGAACACACATTCTGTGCATAGCAAAGTCATGCGTCTTATGCCATTGGCTGCCTCACCCCATCGTGTGCTTGTATTTATATATGACATGCAAGAAATTGATATTATCAAGCTACTTCGTGATTGCATCATAAGGGAAACAAAAGAACTGATTGCATCATAAGGGAAACAAAAGAACCTTAGTTAAAGTTGCAATTCCACTCATTCTCTGCATAAAGTTCAGTGCCACCCTTTCAGCTACAAGGATGCTTTGTGCTTGCCCTGCATATAAAAAAGTTAGGAATTTTTAATTGATAGGAACCCAAAAACAAACTCATGATATGGATATGATAGTTTACCATTTTCCACTTAATAGCATGCAAACATATCAAGAAACACCTTGCAATCTCGAATGATTATGGAAAAGCTCTAATTACAAAAGAATTTTCCATGTCTATAAAACTATGATGAAAGGGAGAACTTACACCAATAAAAACTATCCACATGCCCCACAAAAGAATTTCCTAGACAAATGAAGATGCTTTACCTTCGAATGCTCTTTGGTTCCTTGCCAATCAAATGCCCCACAAAAGCACCCTAGCAACCCAATTCCATAGAATCTTAGCTTTTCCTTTCAAGTGTCATCCTTTTGGAACACCAACAAGCCCCACATCTACATGTTTAGGCAGACAGGATAAGAAACGCAATTCATTGTGGATAAAGGCCCGACCCTCAAAGGAAAAAGAACAGTGAAGAAATAATTGGTTTAAAGATTCACCCTCTCATATCAAAGGTGGCATGAATATAGAGAAAGCATGCATCCTTACAAGATCTTTCCGTTGGTGCTTAGTCTTCTATGGTAAAGAGATCGAAGGAAGACCTTCACTTTCTTAGGAACATCAAATTTTCATATCAAGTTAACATGGGGAGATTTCAACTAGGGCGGAGTCTTGATTTTCATTCCAACAATTAGCTATGGTGGAGTCTTTTATCAAAGAGATCCTGATGAGATCAGGGAATGATTGAGCTCACAAGCCTGTTCCCGCTTGTCTGTTTTTCCTTATTCTCTACCCTACTTTACCTAGAAGCCCATGAATCTAACAGAAAAGGAACTATTGTTGGCAATGCCAAACCAAGGGCGATAATGACCTCCATCACAAAAGAAGTTTCTAACCAATGTGTCCATCTATTTAATATTATTATTATTTTTTAAATGGAAACAACATTTTTCATTGATGACATGAGAAGAGATTATTGCTTGAATTACAATGAGACTAAATAAGCTCGAATACGAGGGACCAGCAAGCGCACCTGGATATCTCAACTAGGTTGACATACCCATATCTCCCTCATCATATCCTACATGGAAATAGAATAGCTAATCTTGAAGTTCTACAGCAGATTATACTTAAAAACCTCGGGAGATAGAGTACTCCCTCTCAATATCCATTGGCTGGTAGTTAATAGTGATCAAAACAGGATGCTGGTTTCTCGATTCTCCATGGAGGAAATTAGAAATGCAATAAAGATCTTGGGAAAAACAAAGCTCCGAGCCCAGATGGATTTACAGCAGAACTTTTCCTGAGATTTTGGGAAAATTAAAAGTCTCGCTCCTGAATTTGTTTGAAGAATTCTACGAAAATGGAAAATTAAATTCATGTGTAAGGGAGAACTACATTTGTTTGATCAAGAAAAAGGAATACGCCACCCTAGTAAAGGATTTCAAACCAATCAGCCTTACCACTTCAGTTTACAAGATTGTAGCCAAGGTGTTAATGAAAAGACTGAAGAAAGTAATGCCAAGAATAACACCCCTACTCAGAGTGCTTTTATTGGGGGAAGACAAAATTCTTGATCTGGTCCTCATTGCCAATTAAGTGGTTGAGGAGTATAAACTCAAAAAGAAGAAAGGTTGGGTGCTAAAGCTTGACCTTGAAAAAGTTTCGACCGTGTAGATTGGGAATTTCTTTGAGGAAGTCCTAGTTGGAAAGAATTTTGACCCTAGATGGATTTCATGGATTATGGGTTGTGAGTCTAACCCAAAGGTCTCAATTTTCATCAATGGAAGACCAAGGGGAAGAATACAAGCTTCTAGAGGCATTAGGCAAGGGGATCGCCTCTCATCATTCCTTTTTCTACTTGTTAGCGAGGTGCTTAATGGATTATTATCAAGGCTGCATGATAAGGGCAAATATGAGGGATTTATCGTTGAAAGGATGTTGTCCATGTTTCTTTGCTACAATTTGCAGATGACACTTCGATATTTTGCAAATATGACGACCCTATGCTAGAAAATTTAGGAAAGACCATAGAACTTTTCGAGTGGTGTTCGGGGCAAAAAGTTAACTGGGAGAAATCAACACTTCGTGGGATAAACATCAAAGATAGCAAGCTGATTTCAGTGGCAACTAAGCTCAATTGCAAAGTTGAATACCTCCCTATCATGTACCTCGGTCTATCTCTAGGAGGATACCCCAAAAAAGAAGCTTTCTGGCAGCCGATCATTGGGAAGATTCAAGATAAATTAGATAAGTGGAAGAGATACAACTTGTCAAGAGGTGGGCATGTTACTCTTTGCAAATCTGTCCTTTCACATCTCCCCACTTTTTATATGTCAATTTTCTTAATGTCGGAGAAGGTGATCTCAACCATTGAACGTGTGATGAGGAACTTCTTTTGGGAAGGACACAAAGGAGGTAAGTTGAATCACCTAGTTAAATGGGAATTGGTTACTAGAAACCAATCCGATGGTGGCCTTGGAATCGGCGGTATGAAATCAAAGAATATTGCTCTCTTAGCCAAATGGGGCTGGCCGTATATGAAGGAAGAAGACTCCCTTGGTGTCAAGTAGTGTGAAGCATTCATGGAAGAAGTCCGTTCGGCTGGCATACAAGTGGAGAGGTCAAGAATAGTCTTTGTAGCCCGTGGAATAGTATCTCAAGGTGTTGGTTAAAAGTCGAGGCTTTGGCCGTTTACAAAGTTGGTAATGAAAGAAGAGTGGCTTTTTGGCTTGACCTTTGGGTGGATAAATCACCTCTTAATATCCTCCTTCCGCGACTTTTCAGAATTTCTTTGAACAAAAGTGGTGCTATTGCTGACTTTTGGGACACCTCTCTTTCATCATGGTCCATCAACTTTAAAAGAGCACTTAAGGAAGAGGAGATTGTTGATTTTCAAATCCTCCTTAGTCTTGTTTCATAATTTCCCATTACAACAAACGGTTGAATATTTCCTTTCATGTTTATATTCTCCATTGTATTTATTGTAAAAATATTTGCTATATTTATTATTTATTTTTTCCTTATTTGCAATAGTTTTCTTCTATTTAAGAAAACCCTTGTCTAACAAAGAATAATAAGAGAAATAAATATATATTTAGCATGGTATCAGAGCCTATTGTTTGAAACCCTAATTTTTTCTATAAAAAAAAAAAACTCTAATCTAACCTAATCTGCTGCTACCGCCGCCGTCGCCGCGCACCAGACCTTCGCCGGTCGTCTCGCCTCAACCACCGAACAACACTCAGCCTCCCAGCTGACGCCAGATCTTCGGTCGTCTTGCAGATCCCCTGATCACAGAAGGAAATCGCAAATCTCATGCCTTCTCCCAGTCGACGCCGACGCCGACGCGTGCTTCAACGCCTGGGTTCACTCCTCCGCCGGCCGACCAAGTCTGTGCCATAGTCCGAGCATTTTCCAGCCAGTCACCGACGTTCTCCGATGGTTTCTCGTTTCTGTTGCTAAGTGGGACGTTTTTGGGTTTGTTTAAACCTATTTGGTTCCTGTTTTTTTTTAGATCTATTGTTTTTTGGGTTTTATGCTTTTATCTCTTCAACATGTCAAACACTAAGGTACCCACCGCCAAAGTCTTCAACAATCGGATCCATTCCAACACTCCCCCTGTCCAAATCACCTTCATTCGACTTAACAGGGATAACTTTCTTCGTTGGTCCAAAGTGTTCGGATGTATATTCGTGGCCAAGGGAAGATAGGTTATCTCATCGGAGAAAAAACCGCTCCAAGTCCAGATGACCCTTCATTTGTTGTATGGGACGCAGAAAACTCCATGGTTATGACGTAGCTCGTCAATTCTATGGTGGAAGACATCAATAGTAACTACATGTGTTACACTACTGCTAAAGAATTATGGGGTAGTGTGACTCAAATGTATTCTGATTTGGGTAACCAGTCACAAGTGTTCGAGCTAAATCTTAAGTAGGGTGATATACTACAAGGAGGTAACTCAATTACACAATATTTTCACTCTCTGAAGAGAATATGGCAAGAACTTGATCTATTTGATACGTATGAGTGGAAGTCCACAGACGACAAAAAACATTATCGAAAAACTATTGAAGATGGTCGCATTTACAAATTCCTTGCTGGCCTCAATGTTGAGTTTGATGAGGTTAGAGGCAGGATACTTGGGAAAAGTACACTTTCCAATATCAACGATGTTTTTTCTAAAGTTCGCAGGGAGGAAAGCAACAGGAATGTTATGATTGGAAAGCAGGCAGTTGATTTTGTTGAAAGTTCCGCGTTAGTGATTGAAAATACTGCAACGAAAGCGTCTGATCAATCCAACAAAACTCATGACAAGCCTCGTGTCTGGTGTGATCACTGCAACAAACCCCATCATACGAGGGAAACTTGTTGGAAAAGACAGGGCAAACCTGCAAATTGGAAGAGCTCTAGGCAATTTGAGAGAAATTCCCATCAGCATGCCTCTAATGTGAATATTGTTGATTCCAGTCAATTCAAAGAGCAAATTGATCAAATCCTAAAGCTACTAAAATCCAATTCATCAGGTAATCCTAGAGTTTCCTTGGCACAAACAAGTAATTCCCCTCAAGCTCTCTCGTGTCTAAATTCCTCTCCGTGGATCATCGATTCCGAAGCTACTGATCATATGAATAGCTTCTCTTGTTTATTTGAATCCTACTCCCTTGTCTATTGCAAAGAAAAAGTTCGTATTGCCGATGGTAGTTTCACATCTGTTGTAGGCAAAGTACAAAACTCATCCTGTGTTCTATCCTTCATGTTCCTCAACTAGCTTGTAATTTATTATCTATGAGCAAAACATCTAAAGATGCTGCTATCATGTTATCTTTTGTGAAACCATTGTCTCTTCCAGGATCAAGACTCAGGGGAGACGATTGGACGTGCTAGGATGATTGATGGTCTCTATTACTTTGATGAAGTTTCAACTAGTCATAAAAAAGTTCAGGGCTTGAGTAGTGTCAGTTCTCTTTCTGTTCAAGAAACTATTATGTTGGCATCGTAGATTAGGGCATCCTAATTTCGTTTATTTGAAATACTTGTTTCCTGATTTATTTAAAGGAATTGATTGTTTTGTTTTTCAATGTGAAGACTGCATTTTTGCCAAACATCATCAATCTACTTTTTCACCCAAATCTTACAAGTCTTCATCACCTTTTTATTTAATTCATACTAATGTTTGGGGTCCGTCTAAGGTTTGACTAAAAATAGCAAACGTTGGTTTGTTATCTTTATCGATGATCACACTCGTTTAACTTGGTTTTATTCGCTAACAAAAAAGTCGGATGTAAAAGAGGTCTTTGTTCGTTTTTATAAAATGATTGAGACTCAATTTCAAACTAAAATTCGCATTCTTCACTTTGATAATGGGAATTTTTTAACAAACCACTAACCACCTTTTTACATGATAAGGGTATCGTTCATCAAGCTACGTGTCGCAATACTCCTCAGCAAAATGGTGTTGTTGAACGGAAAAATAGACATTTGCTTGAAGTTGCTCGTGCCCTTATGTTTTCTATGCATGTTCCAAAATATTTGTGGGGGGATGTTGTTCTCACCGCTGCTTACTTAATCAATAGAATTCCTACTAAGGTGTTGAATTTTAGAACTCCTCTGTAGCACCTCAAAGAGTTTTTTCCTACTACCCGACTGTTCTCGGAGTTACCTTTAAAAGTTTTTGGGTGCACTTCTTATGTTCGACCTCTCCTTTCCCAAACTAAATTGGACCCTTGGGCCATTAAATGTGTCTTTGTAGGCTATGTTCCCCTTAAGAAAGCGTAAAAATGTTTTGACCCCTTGACCCACAAGTATTTTGAGAGTATGGATGTGCGCTTCATGGAAAATTAATCTTTTTTCAACCCAACTTCTCTTCAGGGGGAGTCATCTCTCCTTGAAGAGAATTTTTAGGGACACTTCACCTCTCCCAAATATCATTAGTCCTGAAATTATGAACTCTAGTCCTTTGATCCCAAGTGTGGAAAATTCTTTGACTGGGGGAGAGACACTACAAACAGATTTGACAAGTTGAAATCCTGAACTTCAGTTTTACACTAGAAGAAACATAACTCAAAGGGATAGAAATCAGACAGTCGAGCTAACACAGGACCAATCTGATACTCCAGTGAATGATCCTGAAAATCCGGGTATGTCTCTTAGCCCTCCCTCTCATAATATGTTGTCTGATGTCTCTGATCTTGATATTCCAATTGCCCAGAGAAAAGGTACCCGTCAATGTACAAAATATCCCATTGCAAACTATCTCTCCTATCATAGATTGTCTGATAGTCATAGAGCTTTCACATCCAAAATAACCAACCTATTTGTTCCAAAGAATATACAAGAAGCTCTAAATGATTCGAATTGGAAATTAGCAGTGATGGAAGAGATGAACGTGCTGAAACAAAGTGGTATTTGGGACATAGTTGATCTACCAAAAGATAAGAAAGCAGTGGGGTGTAAGTGGGTTTTCATGGTAAAATGTAATGCTGATGGTAATATCGAAAGGTACAAGGCCAGATTAGTGGCTAAGGGGTTCACCTAGACCTATGGAATTGATTATCAAGAGACATTTGCCCCTATAGCTAAAATTAACTCAATTAGAATTTTGCTCTCTGTTGCAGTTAAATTCAACTGACCGCTTTATCAACTTGATGTTAAAAATGTGTTTCTTAACGGGGAACTTGAATAAAAAGTATTCATGGACTTACCACCTATTTTTGAAACAGATCTTGGGATTAACAAGGTATGTAAATTAAAAAAAATTACTATACGACCTTAAACAGTCTCCTAAAGCCTGGTTTGAACGTTTTAGAAAGGCAGTCACAAGCTATGGATTCAGCCAAAGTCAAGCCGATCACACTATGTTCTTCAAGCATACGGAAAATGACAAGGTTGTTGTTTTGATAGTGTATGTTGATGATATCATACTTACAGGCAATGATGTGACAGGAACGTCTATTGTAAAGGAAAAATTGGCGAATGATTTCAAGATCAAAGACCTAGGATCCTTAAAGTACTTCCTTGGCATGGAGTTTGCTAGGTCTAAAAGTGGTATTCTTGTCAATCAAAGAAAGTATATCCTTGACCTACTCAAAGAGACAGGTTTACTTGGTTGCAAAGTTGCAGAAACTCCCATTGAGCAGAACTTAAAATTGGAAGCTGTAACAGAAAATGATGTAAAAGAAAAGGGGAAGTACCAAAGACTCGTGGGAAGAATAATATACCTCTCTCACATACGTCCCGACATTGCCTTTGTAGTTAGTATGATAAGCCAGTTCATGCATGCCCCTGGGCCGGCTCATTTTGAAGCTATCTTTAGGATCCTGAGATATTTGAAATGTACTCCAAGGAAAGGGATACTCTTCAAAAAACATGGCCACCTACAGGTTGAAGTTTATACCGATGCTAATTGGGCAGATAGCATGACGGATAGGAGATCGACTTCTGGGTATTGCTCCTTTGTTGGAGGAAACTTAGTTACTTGGCGTAGTAAAAAACAGAGTGTGGTTGCAAAAAGTAGTGCTGAAGCAGAATTTAGCGCATTGCCCATGGTATTTGTGAAGGCATATGGATAAAAACACTATTGGAAGAATTGACATATGTATTTACTGTGGTAACAAGGTAGCAATCTCCATCGCCCATAATCCGGTCCTTCATGATAGGACGAAACACATTGAAGTCGATAAACATTTCATAAAGGAAAAAATTGATGCAGCAGTGATATGCATTCCCTACCTCCCAACAACAGAACAAATTGCAGATGTATTAATTAAAGGTCTCCTTGGGTGGCAATTTAACAAGTTAACAGACAAGCTGGCCATGAGTGATATCTTCAAACCAGCTTGAGGGGTAGTGTTGATTATTTCCTTTTATGTTTATATTCTCCAGTTGTATTTATTGTAAAAATATTTGCTATATTTATTATTTATTTTTTCCTTATTTGTAATGGTTTTCTTCTATCTAAGAAAACCCTTGTCTAACAAAGAATAATAAGAGAAATAAATATATTTTTAGCACAAACAATGACAAACAAGTATGGGATTTAAAAGCCAATGGAATTTTCTCGGTAAACTCCCTTGTCAAGCACCTTTCCAAGGCCTCCCCCATTGGTAAATTACTAGAAGAATCACTTTGGAAATCCAAAAGTCCCCGGAGGGTTAACATCATCATTTGGATAATGCTTGAGGGGCGGTTAAATTGTGCTTCAGTGCTACAATCAAAACTGCCTTCTCATTGCCTTTCACCTCATGTTTGTCACCTTTGCTTGGAAGATCACGAGGACCTACACCACCTTTTCTTCAGCTGTAAATTCACCAAAAACTACTAGTTCAGGTTGTTTGACAGCTTTAATTTAAGTTGGGTGTTGAGTATGGAGTTCAAGGAAAATGTCCTACAGCTGCTGCTTAAACCCAAGCTAAAATTAAAGCCAAAACTGCTTTGGATTAATGATGTCAAAGCTATCTTATCAGAAATCTGATTTGAAAGGGATCAAAGGGTGTTTCACAATATTGCTTCCTCTTGGTCGATTAGATTTGAGACCGGCTCATTTAAATGCTTCCTCATGGTGCTCTCTTTCCAACGCGTTTAAAGACTTCTCCATCCAAGACATCGGCATTAATTGGAAGACTTTCATATTCCCCCCTCCTTAGTTTCTCCGTAGATACATCTAGTTTCGGTTTTTTTGGTGTTTTCAAGTAGTTGGGCTGTTTGTAGCATGATCTTTCTTCACTTTTGTACTTGTATTTGCTTAATTGGTTTGGAATACTTTGATCATATGTTCTGGAAATGATGAGAGTGCTATGGGGGTGTTAACCTAGTTGAGATGCCCGGGTGCACTGGTTGATCCGTTGTTCTCTATTTTGTATCTTTTATCTTGATTGTATCTTTTCATTAACTTAATGAAGAGGTCTTTGTTAGATACCTCCTTCCCTGCAAGTAAATTATCTAACAAAGACACAAAATAGAGAAGAAAGACAGCCATGAGTTGATTATCTATTTATCCACAAGATGATACTCCAAGAATGAGCATCAAGTACACCCCCAGAGTCTACAAGCAACCTGACTAAAGAATAGAGAAAATATCAAGGAAAAAGAAAAGAACATAGGCAATTTCGAGAGTGCCTTTCTCTCCAGCTTCATAGAGCTCTCTGAATTTCCATACCCCCGCAGGCTCCCAAGGCCCTCTTATAACCTCTCAGCAAAAGGCTCCATTGGTCCCCCCTTCCCAACCGAATTTGTGGATCCTTCCCCAACAGAATTTTCAGCCACGTTCTCCTCAGCTTCAGCTCCCATGATCCCCTAATTATTTCCTTTTTTACCCTTCCTATGGTATGTATGTATAATCGGGGGTCTAACAGTCATTTCCTTTTTCAAAAAAGTATTTGGCACTTACCATTGTTAGGGTTACACACACTTGTAAGAAATAAGGAAAATTTCCAAGTGTTCAAAATTCAATACAATTCATCACACTTGAGTCATATGAAGTCAATTTTTTTATTTAAACAAAATTAACTCGTGAAAAGATAATACCAAAGAGAGTACCACGAAAAGAACATAACAATTATAGAAAATTATAGAAAATGATTATAATTGTAAGAATAAAAAACAAAGGAGAAGCATAAAAAATGTAAAGGGACGAAAATAAGCCACCCCAAACCTCCTTGCCGTACCTATAAACTATTTCTCTCTAACTAGATGATCCAACGAATCACGAAGAAAGCCACCTAGCAAAGGAACCAACCACTATGACAAAAAGGAGGATGAATAAGCACCTCTTCCATAATGTCTTGATAACCTCCACTGGAAGCCAAACCAACCCCAAATATTTAAGAGATATGTCCCAATTTACATAGCAGAGTGAACCTTCCCCATAATACACAATCCAAAATTTTCAATGCCCTCTTACACAAAACATAATGAAAGAAACAGATGAAGATCTTTGGACAAAACTTGTGATGTTAATCCTCCCCATGTGACAAATCAAGATAAACATCTTATCTTTGGATGACCCCTTCAAAAGATTGACAAAGAAAACGGTGGTTAGGAATTAACTGGGCAAAGAGATCTTGCAAGAGGATGTGGGTGAAGACTCAAGAGTCTAGTAAAGTAGAGAAAGTGACAAACTCTATGTAACAATGAGGAAAAATCAAAGAACTTCAAGATTGATGATCGAAAAGAGTGTTCTAAAATGGAAATGGTGGAAAGGGGAAGGAGAATCGTCCTTCAAACAGTGAAATCAAGTAAATACGTGCATCATTTAGGGAGGAAAATGAAGAGTGTGGAAAACAAATTCGGGATTTGCCACCAATCTAATGGTCCTACTCAAGACAAATGTGAGACTCGTCCAATGGAAAATTAATGAAGTTATTGATACACTTAAATTACTTTACTCCTTGAAGTGCCTTAGTCACAAAGGTCAAAACCCACCCTGCACACTTACAAACATACTAGATCATAATTTCCAATGCCACAAAATATTAGGCTCTCAATGAGAGCACCATAGCCATTTTGCTATAGAGAAAGAAGATCCTAATAGCTAGATCCCCTACATTGAAAAACTTGGATAAGGATGAAGTGTTGGAAAAATTCATAGATAAATTGTCAAAGAAGGAGAGCCTTGCAAGGCTAACCAAATCAATCAGCCACCCAACTCTTTCTCATGAGCATGTCCAAACATATAAAAAAAATAAAAATCAAGCACTTCAAATCATGTGTTTGGAGTATCTCATTCCAACACTATACTCAACACGGAGTTTTGTTAGGCTTCCTAGATATTCTCCATTCTTACCTGAAACTTTTCCAAATTGTAGTCCTTTATGAATATAATCTCCATCCTTTTGAGACCATTCCACCTGAAGACAAAATGTGGATCAGGATGAATGGGAACACATCCATCTCATAAATAACTCAATAAGAACCAAAATGAAGAGGGTCAGGGAGGGATAAGAGAGAACATCAACATTACCCTAATCGAAGGATCAACCTCCTGGAACACCATGTTTGCAAGAGCAATACCGGCAACAATGCCATCCTCTTTGGCCAAAAAGAAAGCATCCACTAGCATGTCAGAGGGAATGGTAGCCAAAGATGTTACATCACCTACAATTATATTAAGAATACTATCAGGATAAATGTTAGAAATATTAAGAGGATACTAAGGATTGATATGTTAGTCATTTGTTAGGGAGTCTATTAGTAGAAAATGACTACAAAAGGGCTGAGCAGGAGGGGGTGAAAGTTAGCAACTAATTAGTTGTTTGAGCTCGAGTTTGCTTAAGGAGGCATCAAAGTTCCTCAAATTTGGGGGTGTTGTTTTTCCCTATTTCTATATCCTGCAAGTTATCAATACAATCCTATTTCAACTCTTTGGTTTTTATTTCAATTCTATGGTTCCTGATATAAACATGATGCCTCAGGAAGTGAATCTTAAAATGCATCCCAGGCATGACATCCCATGCAGGAGACGTAATCAATCTGATGCAGGCTGCTAGGTCTATGTGATTGGAAGTTGGCCCATTAGAATGGTTGTTGGGAAATAGAAATTGATCTAAAATCAGATTTGAGAATGCTGCTCACAAAGGAAAACAATAGAAAAATGATAAAGAAAATGGTAGAATATCATGGTATACGACTTGGATATATAAGCATTGGTTAGGAGATCCTTAAATGGAAATCGCTTAAAATTCTATTGTCTTGATGGACCTCAGTCACAGCAGCTTCACTTAGGGCGGGGGGAAAAAAAAAGAACTAACTCAAGTAGATTAGATCTTAACTTGAAAATCTAACTACATTGATACACAGATGATTTGAATGCTTCTATAGACCTCTTATCCAACTCAAAGCCATATCTAGGAAGCAAACACTATGCTAAGGATTACTTGCCTCCCGTTTGGTATCGATTTCGTTTTCTGTTTCTGTTTTTTGAAAATTAAACCTATTTCCTCCTCATTTCTTATAATGATTTGTATTTTTCTTAATTACAATGGTTGAATTCTTAGCCAAATTTCAAAACCAAAACAATTATTTTTTTTTTTATATCCGTGAGTGTGTGCCAGTTTACGCGCACCTCGACTAATCCACAGGACAACCCGCCTAACCCTACAACATTTGGGTGTCAAGGAAACTCATAGGATATTAAATCCTACGTAGGTGGCTACCATGGATTGAACCACATGATCTCTTAGCCATTTATTAAGACTATGTCTCCTCTTTTACCATCAAGCCAACCCATGGTGGTTAACAAAAACAAGTTTTTAAAAGCTACTTTTTTTAGTTTTCAAATTTTGGCTTGGTTTTTTAAACCATTTGTAAAAAGTAGATAACAAAGAAAAAAATTTGAAAGTGAAAGTAGTCTCTATAGGCTTAATTTTCAAAAACAAAAACCAAAAACCAAATGATTACCAAACGGGGCCCTGGCAAATGAAATTCCAGCAACTAGTTCTTTTTTTTTTTCTTTTTTTTAATCTTCGGGTGCAATTTGATCACAATGAATGTGAGGTAATCCCAAACATCACCATATAATCTTCTAAATAGTTAATAATAAAATAATCCATTATACCAAAGTCAGCAGAATCTTCTGCAAGGGCTAACTGGATGATGCCACGCAGATCATAGGTAGGGTGAGATGGAGGCTGGATTGCTACTGATGCAACTGATATCCCAGAATCTTTGGATACAGATGTAGACATTGCAATAATTTTCCTGAAGTTGTTGAGTCATTAACAAAGATAAAAGCTAACAAGTCACCATATATCTTTACGGCACAAACAGATGATCTTTACACTAAAATAAAAGAAGCATTGCATGAAAATTTTACAGGATGTCAAATTTGCTTGACATCAAGTGTTCTATTACATCATTACGAACAAGATAGTATTAAAAGTGGATCACAAGTTTGAAAAACTCTTTTAATGCCTGAGACATGAACGTTGGGCCTATTTAAGATATAAAATCAATTAGAAGTTGGGCCAAATCAAAGGATCTTACTCTTTTAACATGTTATTACATCACTATGAATAAGAGAACACTAAAAAGTGGATCACGGTTTGACAAGCTCTTCTTATGTCTGATACACCATCAACTATAAATGAGACTAAGGTCGAACACATGGCAATGATTTTACATCCTAAGATATATGATTATTATAATTATTAACTTGTAATCATCCTAGGATATAAGAATTATTATAATTATGAACTTGTAATCATCCAAAAAACACATTAGTGGGCATGTTAATATCATCCAAACTAAGTAACAATCAATACAAAAAGAGGCCAGCTTTTCCTTTACTTCCTAACATTTTCTTTGTTCCCAAATGTTGTCATTGCTTCTTACCAATTTGTCCTTAGTTTCTCATTATTTTTGTTTTGAAACAAAAATACCAACATGTATTCATTTCCTTTTTTCTTTTTTCGGGAGTCTCTAGGTTAGCTTACACACACCTCGACTAATTCCACAAGACAACCTGCCTAACCCTACAACATTTGAGTGCCAACGGAATCTCCCATTCATGATCTTAAATTCTTTATTTTTCTTATTCCAAATTGCATAAACCAAGTAGAAATTCTTTTGCAACATACATGATGACTCTAGGAAACCGTGCAAATACCTGGAACCTAAGCCGTGAGCAGTAGAGATTGGAATGTGTGTTAACCCTCTAGAACAGCCACGCAAATCCTTATGTTCACAGCATTTCCAGAGATGCCCGAAAGAGGGTCTATACAAATTCAGTATATACATCTACCCAAATGACTTAAAAACTGTGCAGATAAAGTAGAATTGCGATTGTATGAGTCTGCAAATACGAAAAATGCGCGTCAGTTCATGGTGTGTATGAGTATGAATACAAGCAAGACCTTGTGAATTGTCATAAATATAAATTTTAAGCATCTAGAAGCTAGAAAGTGAAGAGAAAATCACCTTTGCCGGCGGTGGATGTGTAGTTCCCACTCTGGAAACTGACAAATATATTGCCTGTGTGAGAGAGATGAAGAGAAATTGAGGGCGAAGGGGAACTCAAAAAGAGAGCAGAGAGCAAGGGAGATTCGGAGAGAATTAAGGAGGAGTTCTGGGGAGGGGTTCAACTGTGAGAAATAAGGATGAAGAAAAAGTGATAAATAAAAAGTTCGCTTTCAAGAACCGTCTTTTTCTCCTTTCTTCTTTGCACAAGGTCGGTTTGAGAAATGATTATGGGGAAGAGAGGACCACATTTGTGCGGGTAGTTTTCTCATGAAGATAGTAATAGTTGCAAAATGAGTAAAACAAGTTATTAATATTAGGCAAGCCGCCCAAACCTTTTAGTTTTGTAAAAATAATCAAAAAAAAAAGTCTCACCTATGTTTCACTTTCATTGATACACTACTGATATACACTTGACCCACTTGATACATTGTTGATATATACTTAATAAACTACTAATATACACTTGATACATTGTTGATACACTATTGATAGACATTTCATACACTTGATAAATTTGATATACTACTGTTACACAATTGAAAATGACTCATTATTTAAGTGTTCTAAATTTAGGGACACTTGCAAAAAAAAAAAAAGGGCAAAACAAAATATATTAATTAAGCCCATAGTCCACATTTTTGTTGTTTTCAAAATGGCAAAAATGAAGTTCAACCCACATATAAAATATGTAAAATATTGCAAATGCCCTCACTACTAATATACACTTGATACACCTAATACACTTGATATACTTGACTAATATACGTGATATACTTGATAATGATGTGTTTGACTGATATACTTGTCAAGCATGCACTCGTTTATACTACTAATAAACTTGATATACTTGGATATACTTACTAATGGTGTACTTGATACACTTGACTGATATTACTATTGATAAACTTCTTTTATAATGTTTATGCACTTGTATACTATTGATGCCCTTGATTGATATATTGTTGATAAATTTGATAATAATGCATTTTACTGAGTTAATATACGTTGTAATAATACACTTAGATTTAAATAAATAAATAAAAAGACAACTCAAAATCTTTTAAAAACTTTTCTTTTTTAGGTGACAGTCTTCTTCTCTTAATTTTCACAACTTTACTTATTAAATATTTAATCTCAAAAGTTTAACAATTAGTTAAATTTAACATCCTCAGTAATGAGGAAGCAAATAAAAAAGAAATATGAAGTAAATTTTAAAAATCAAACAAACAACATGCAGGAACTTCTAGTGATAAATTTTGGATATGGGCAGCTAAAACGAAAATGGTGAAGACACCGAAAAAGAGAATGGTATGAACGACAATATTTTTGCCATTAGCGGTGAAGCTTTCAAATTCAACCATGTAGAACTTTGCAGTGGTAAATTTGGAATAAACAATAAATGAAATTGCTGACTTAAAATTTTTGTCATACTTGCAAGATCGCAAACATGGAAGACACACATGCAAAATACAATTTTTAAATTACTACCTATTGCAATTTTCCTAATAAATTTTAGAGGTTGTTTAGCACGTTGAGTTGAGTTCATATGTCTGAAGTTTATACATTTGTGGAGTTTATATGTCTGTAGAGGTTATATGTCTTGTGTTTTGGGTGCTAAGTTCATATGTCAAAGTTACATGAAATAGTTTTCTTTGCATAAAGAATCTATGTTTTATGATGATTATTTTTGTTTTAAAACATTTTTATTTAATAATTGTACATATACATACATGTGCATGTGTGTGTTTTTATGATGATTATTTTTGTTTGGAAACTTTTTTATTCAATAATTCTACATATACATACATGTGTCTGTGCGCATGTGTGGAAAATTAGTATAAATAGAAAAAAACAAAAACAAACTATTTACAAATATAAAAAAATTTTACTGTCTATTAGCACTATCTGTCACGATGGATTATGATAGACTTTTATCGCTTGAGTAATAGAAGTCTATCGTATTCTATTGCTCAAGCAATAAAAGTCTATCGCGGTCTATCGCGGATAGAAAGTAAATTTTTTCTATATTTGTAAATAGTTTGGCTCATTTGGCTATATTTGAAAATGACCCTAAAATTAAACAATAAAATAAAGTGCAGTCTATAATATATATATATAGTCGTTTTTAAATATAGCAACATGAGCCAAACTATTTACAAATATATAAAATTTTCATTGTCTATCAGTGATAGACCGCGACAGAAGTCTATCACTAATAGATTGTGAAATTTTTCTATATTTATAAATAATTTTATGCTTTTTCTATTTATAATAATTTTCCTTAATTTTAAGCACACATATATTGTTGGAAATTTTGGGAAATGAGGTTTAGGGTTTACTTTTGGATCATGCATTTCAATCTTTTTTAAAAAAATTAAGCAATCATTTTATATATTTATGCATGTGACATTTCTAGTTAGTCATTTTTATTTTAACACTTTTTATTCAAAAAAAAGTTTTTAAAATAAGAATACCCATGTGTCAGATAAGTTTTTCTCAAAATTGTTTTTACATACAAGTTTATTTGACTTCTTACATGATAAAATTGATTTTATTAATGTTAAATTACTATAAAGAACAATTATAAAACATGAACTAATAAAAAATTGGGAATCTAATATTTTCACGGAACTTACGTACTTTTGTGTCAAAAAATATATTTTTATTGTCAATTTTTAATAGTTATTTTTAAGCTTTAAATTAAAGTTTTATTAACAATTTTATGTCACGAGCGTCAATAAAACAAAAAACTTGTGTGTCAACAAAACTCAAATTTTTAGTAGTCATAATTTAAAATAATGGTCATCAGAGGTTGACAGAGTTGGCCATCAATATTGTTGGTTGAATGTTGTTGGAGTTGGTAACTAGTAGTGGTTGCCGGAGTTAGCTGTTGGAGGAGCTCACTGGAGTTAGCCGTCGGAGGTGGCCACTAGATTTGGATGTCGGAGGTAGTCTCTGGAGTTGGTTGTCGATCGTGGTCACCAAAAGTTGCCCGTTGGAGGTGGTCGTCGAAGTTGGCCATCTGAGGTGGTCATCAAAGTTGGTCGTTAAAGGTGGTCGTTGGAGGTAGTCACCGAAGTTGACCAAGGAGACATTGGTGGTGATAAGGGCTAAGTGCATTGTTGGTGAACATGGTATAAAATGGCAATGACATATGAAGTTGGCCTATCAAACAATGAGTTGAGTTAATATCTCAACTCATCTCATCTCATCTTCTCACCCCAAACACCCCCTTAAGTTTAAAACATTGGTCAGGTATCTTTGATTTGGATTTCATTCCATTTAAGCCCCTAAACTTTTAGGGGGTTTTTGTTTCAAGGATTGGATTGGATGGGTTAGGCATCCTAAACTCAACCCTTGTCTGGGACAAGGATCTAGGAAGTCTAGCTTCCTACACCTTTTTTCCATTAGTTTGAATAGTAAACACTATTCAATTACTATTTAAACTCATGGGTTACCTTTTTTTTTCTTTTCTTTCCTTTTTTTTTAATTCAATCTAGAAGTTTATTGGCCAACCTCCGGACACCACCTTCGCGCGACCATTTGCCAGCCAACTCTCGTTGCCACCTTAGGCGACCGCCACTAGGAAACTTTGGTGACCTATGGCAGCCAACTCAGGACGCCACCTCCGACGACCTCTGCCAACCAACTCCAACCACCACCTAAGCAACTGCTGTCGGTTAATCCCCACCCCCCCTCCCCGCCATTGGCGAACCTATGGCCACCAACTCCATTGACCAACCTCCAACTGCCACCTCATGTGACCACCACTAGCCAACCTTGAAAAACATTAGTAAAATCACTAGGTATAAAACAAACAAACAAACTTGTATATAAAAATACTTTTAAGAAAGATTTGTCAAACATATGTATGTTTTTATTTTAAGGAGTTTTAATTAAAAAAAATGTTTAAACAAAAATGAATTTTTGAATAATTTAATTTAATTATTTTAGATCATTTCAAACAACCCATTAAGCTACAATTGTATTATTAGGTATATTTATTTATGCTCTATATGTAGAAAGCCCTAATTTAATTTAATTTAATAACATTTTCATTTTTTTTTTTGTCAATTTAACTAGATCGAAGACTTAGAATCATTATTCAAACCTAAAGGTTTAAAAGTTGGAAAAACTTAGTGGCCAAATAAAAATTAAAACTCAAAATTTATGTGTTTTTTTTTTATTTCTCAAATGTAATTTGATAAAAAAAAAATTATAGTTTTTCAATAATTTATTCTAGTTTATTTGAATTTTAGGTTAGCGCATAATGGTAAAAAATTGATCCTTCTCAAATTAGTTAAAGTGACAAAAGTCTATGAATTGTTTTTTTAAATCCTAGTAAAATTAAATTATCAAATTATTAAAACAATAAACTAAATAAAATTATAATTTTAGTCAAAATCTTTACTTCAAAATTCAAAAGAAAACATTCTTTTAAATTTTTTAGTTTATTTTAAACTTGACTATATTAAAATAATTAAGATGACAAATTTAAACTAATCTAAAATCTACAACGATTAAATACAAGAAAATATTTCACAAACTCAAGATTTATAAATCTGCACTTCATTCCTAGGCTTTTTAAGCCTGCACTCCAAACACATGCTTCTTAAACCCAGATCTCCAAAACTTGCACTCCAAACACAATTTTCGTAAACCTAGGCTACCTAAACCTCTCAGCATAACCTCAGACTTAACATTCCCAAGTTTAAGATTTCAAACTTACGTGCCAAACGCCTCTTCAGGGTGCGTTCCGAATAAAAGTTGAGTTATTTAGAATAAAAAATTGTTTAGTTGCATTGCCAACAATATAAGGAGTTTTTGTTTGCAAATACGACACAATTTTAACTAATAACAAATCTAAAACTATTGCCAAATGTGACATAATTTTAACTTCTATTAGTACACATCACTAACTAAGGTTTATCTATGATGAACCTATGGGAATTTTGTACGAATAGCCCAAAATCAAGGACCTAAATGAAATTTGGTCTCTTCCCAAATTTTCAATGAAATATGGTCTTTTGCTAGTGTGAACGTTGTTTAAAATTACCATATCACCCCCACAAATGATCTCGATAGGCCCTTCGTCCATTCCACTTTCATCTCTTGCTCTGGTTTCTTGGTTCTCCCTCTCAATTCTCGATCTCGATTCACGTTAATTAATACAAGTTGACTTTTTCCACGTTATCACTCTCTCTTATCGTATCTCTCTCTCGCATCTTGCTCTTGATACACTCGGTCAAATATCTTGACTTTTTATACTTATCTCGATCTCAATCTCGCTCCTCGTGTCTCGTATCTCCCATCTCGCATCTCGCTTTTGTTTATTTCCAAAGGAAATGCCTTTACTTCGCTTTCGTTTGGGTTTTGGTACAAGTTTTTTCATTTTGGTTTGCATTTCGGTCTGCGTTTTCAGATTTTGAATTTTCGTTTTTTTTACTACTGCATGAATTGTGTTAGGGATAGAAGTGCTCGAACCGTATAATAGTGATAGAGATACAGCGAATGGGTGTCGTTAACTATTGCCGCTATCAAATAAATTTATAACTCCAAACACACTATTATTATCACAATTTTTGTAGCAATAATGTTAAACACGGGTTGATCCACAAGGAGCTTTTTACTTGAATTAGAAAATGATCAAATGCTTTTGATTTGGCGGGGGGGGGGGGGGGGGTTAGTAATCAAGGAGAATTTAAAGGCGATAAAATAAAAGCGAATAGGGTAATCGATTAAGAAATCGTAAGGAAAATTAAATGCGATGTAGAGAAATTAATTAAAATAAATACTCGGGGATAGGAACAGATTTGACTTAATTTCTATCACATATTACTATAACATAAAGTTAAATTGCCAATGAACCATAATTAAATGACAACAAATGACAACAAATGCCACCAAATGCTTCGAAGTAACAAATCAAGCAAGTCTAATTTGGTCTAAACTTGATTCGATTATCTAGGACGATAGCGCTTTCAATAATGAATCAAGTTTGCATTAAGTAAATGGAGTTTAATTATGATTAATGAAAGGTTGGAAAGCCTAGGCTAATATTCGATTGTAAATTTGATTCTATTAATTCGTAAAGATTTGATTAAAGGAACCGTCCTCAATCAATTTCCTCACTAAATCAACCGTGCAACTAAATTTGCATTATGCTCAGCCAACAAATTTTGCGATTAAAGAAGAAACTTAACCTCCATAAAGTAACTTCGATAAAGAATAAATCATAATCAAATTCATTTAATGGAAACAAAAACTTAATACAATAAGAACAAAATCTCAAGAAACTGAAGCCTAAATCCTATCCTTAAGTATACTAACCTTAGCCGATCATCCTCCTGGAGTAGTCAACAAGGCTTAGGAGGATTGAGAGAATTTGGCAGAGATTTGGGAGAGAAAATGGGAGAAAAGGAAAGAAATTCAGCCAAAATTAAGAAGAAAGTCGGATGGGATTCTGAAAATGCAAAGGGGAGGTCATGTATTTAAAGAAGTCGAAGAGCGTTGTGTGCGCGCGACATATTTTGTGTCAATATCTGAAGTGTGGCTGCGCTTCAAATGGGCATCGCTGTGCTTCGGCTGATGGTGCTCTCGAGTTTTAAGCGTAAAGCTCAGCGCAGCTGTGCTCACCAGGGGCAATTTGGTCATTTTTACCTGTTTTCTTGGTTTATGCTTCCGAAGCTTCGTTTTGGCCTGTTTTTGCATCAAAATGACCCTAATGGTCCGTCTATTACCTTGACACTCAAAGCTTGTAATTTTAGAAAATTAAACGATAAAATGATGGAATGAGCCAAAATTAGGCCAGGAAAGATAACTCTTTTTGAGAGTTATCAAATAGATTAGGGATTAAGAGACGAAGGGGATTAAGAGGATGAGAGAATGAAATGAGATCGAGTCTAGGAGACAAGATTGATTTCGAGAGTGTTGTAGACGAGAGTGAATTTGTATGAAACGCAAGTGAGTTGTTAGGTAATGTAGAGGGTTGTGGGGTGCTATTAGTGGATGGTCAAGAGTTGAGAGGCTAGGGTTAAGAGTCGAGTGTCCAAATGTGTTTATCAAGATCCAGGGTTTTGTCGACCGAGAGTCGAGAACCAAGAGTTTAAAACCCACAGTTGAGACCAAGAGTGGAGAAACGAGAGTCACTAGTGAGATTTTTGCAGAATACTTTACTTTTAGATATTTTTTTTTTTTACTTTCTCTAATTATATTTTTGACTTGCACTAGTAGTTGGCTATCTTCAAGATTATGGTTGAAGACCGTTTTCCTGTCCAAGCTACTAGCTTTTCATCTCATATTGGGGTTGTGAATCAACCAATGAAAAAGAAGCTTACGGATAGGAAGCTCAATATGTTTAGGAGGACTATTTTTGGGAGGTTTGTGGACATGGACATAGTTTTCAATAGCTCATTAGTCCACTACATCAGACTGAGGGAGGTACACATTGAGAATGGTAGTGTTGAGTCCGTGCACGTCAACCTCAATGGACATACTGTAAAGTTCTCCAAGGACGAGTTCCTATTAGTGATTGGATTTAAGAGGTCACTTGTGACACCCAAAACCTAAACTAAATCCCTTGTAAGAGTTAAAGGAGTATTGTGGAGTTAGGAAAAATTTAGAGAAATTTTTATGTGAAAAGCTGATACAGGCTTGTGGAGTTAGAAAATTTGAGGATGGTTAGTAGGATGAACTTCTAGGCTTATGAAGTTAGAAATTTTTTGGGGATTTAAGAGGCACTATGCCTTGAGCTCAATAAAGGGAGAAAAAATGTTTGTCCAAGTTTGAATTATAAGGAGAGAATTGGTCATAGAAGTGATTGAGAGAAAACTATGCTATGAAATTTTCAAAGTGGTGAACTATGCCTTGAAAATGTAAACTATGCTTTGAAAATTGAAACTATGAGGTGAACTTAAGGTTGAACCCATGAAAAGCGCTTGAAAAGTGCTTGAAAAGTGCTTTCTATTCTCTCAAATTAAGAGAGTTTATATTAGATTCCACTTGTTTGCTAGTGGTTTTCAAGTCAAAATAAAGAAAACTAAAATTGAAAGCCGAAAGATCAAAACCGAGCCAAAATCTAGTGAAAAAGAGAAAAAAAATCTAAATCTGCCAAAAATAGGGCAGCGCCGCGGCACTGGTACAGGCGACCGCGACGCTTTTCCCCGAGAGCAGTCTCTGCCTTTAGCGCAGCAACATCATTGCGATGCTGCAATACGACATCGAGGATATGTTTCCATGACACATAACGCGGTTGCGCCACCTTTCAGTGTCGGTCAGCACCGTGGTACCAGCTTTCCATAATTGAGAATTTTACATTTTTGGAAAGAATTTTGGACGACCAACTCTATAAATTGAAGGGCTTCTAGCAGCCCTAATAACTTGTAGAAATACAAGTTATTATATTCACTATTTTGAATAATTAGAGTAACTTTAGGGCTAAACGCATGATTTCGGCAGTTGAATTATGTAATATGTATTACCATGCGTTGGCATCATTTACAGAAGAATATACCTGAGAAAGTATGAAGTTTTATGTTCTTAATGCAGGATTAAGTAGAAAAGAAGCACAAATAACCAAGACACAAAGAAGAAGCTGCTACAAGAACCAAAGAAGTGAAAACTCATGCGTCAAGACCATGCGTTGAGAAGAAAAAGCAGATACAGACGCTTGGGCGGTAGCTGTCATGTCAATATGCAAATGGATTACACGTTATCAAATCATGGCAGAACCAATGGACTGACGATGTGAAAAGTCTGTGCAGCAGGGCATTGAATTTAATTTGAAGGTGTCAGATCATCATGAGTTCACTTTTTCAACACCTATAAATAACCCAAAGCTTCTCAATTCAAAGGCAGAGATAAATAAGTTCAAGAGGCAAAAGCTCTGCACAAATTCTCCCTCACCATAAACAGCCTCCATTTCAAGCTCTTCTGTGAGAAGGATTCTGAAAATTTTCAGAGTCATCTCCCAGTGAGTGAGAACCTTCATCCTATGACATTTATATATCAGATAACAACCATTTCAAGCCTCTATGAAGCAAGACATTGCCAATGGCGGCTTGACGTCTTCCATTTCTGTTCTTTCTTCATTTCCATCTTTCTTACTTATGCTTTGTTAATGACATTCGAGAGAATGGTTTATTTACTTAATATAAGTTTGATTGACAATTATCTTCTACTCATTTCCATATTTAATACTCTACACCGTATCTACTTGTATGTTGAACGAGTTGAATGTTAGAAGTTAGTTCTTCTTAAGCAATATTAAGTATTTTTACATCTTGATTAATGCATATCATTAGCTTGCATAGATTTGTCGAACAAACAAGTTTAAATAAGCACAACTATCTAGCTTGAGAGAGTAGATGGTTAATCTTTAGCATTTATCAAGACTAGATGAGTTTCAGAGATGTAATTCATCTTTTGCCAAAACAAACTTACCATGCGTCTTAGAGATAAGATTAATGTGGCGTCGAAACATCGAAAGATGGATTCTCAAACCCAAAGTTTGTAGGTATGTAAATACACTTAGATATGCTTAAGTAATGACTAGCTGGTGCGTTAACTCTATTATCATCATTCTCAACGCATGCTACCTGATTGTAAATGATATTTGACTAACACTCTCCACGACCACCTCACTATGTTAATTGTAGGAAATTGTATTTATTCTTTATGTATAGATTTAGACACATAAAGCTCCTTGAACATAATACTTATACAGTCACTCCATAGATTATGTATTTAGTCTCAACGCCTAATTTATCACAAATCCCTACGTTCGACCCTAGACTCACCAGCAAATCTATAGAAGCTTATACTTGGGGTTTTATAGGAAAACTTGCTGACTAATGAATATATTTGAGTAATTCTTGACACATACTTTGTAACAAAACGACAACACCTAAAGAGGGTGGCAACAAGCCCTAATCACCAATTTACATATCACCAATCAAAAACACCTAGAGACACAAGAAAAAGAGAATTGAGAGAAAGTTCATTAGAGAGTTCAAAAAGTGAGTTAGCTTCAAGGAAGAGAGAAAAGAGTTTGAGAGAGAGTCGTAGTGTTGTCTGAGTTCCAACGTGAAAACCAAGGACATCTTGACGGTGCTTCCTCAATCAAGAGTCTCTTTTCAGTAGAGTTATCCTTTCTTTACACTCTTTCTTTATTTGTATTGTTATGAACATGTTGCTTGAAGCTATGAGTGGCAAAACTCTTTAGTTTTAAGGTTTTGATGAATTGCCTATGAAGTTATGTTGATATTGTAGACTATTCATGGTTTTGTTATAATGATTATGCTTTTCTTTATTATTGTGCTTAAATTCTTGTTGAATGACCATGTTTGTATGTTAGGTTAGATGTATGGTTGAAAGATTGTATGTTTAACTAGATCTATAACTGATAAGCACTTGAAAAGTGCTTTCTATCCTCTCAAATTAAGGGAGTTTATATTAAATTTCACTTGTTTGCTAGTGGTTTTCAGGATAAAATGGGGAAAATTAGAAGAAAATACCAAAAGATCAAAACCGAGCAAGAATACGGTGAAAAAGAGATGAAAAACACCAAATTGCAAAAACTGGGATAGCGTCGTGGCGCCTGGACGGTGCTGCCACGACGCTAAAACCCGAGAGCAACTATTTTTACACACAACTCTAGCGCTGCGACACTCTTCTTCCAAATTTGGCAGCGCCGCGGTCTAGTTTTCAATAAATGAAAAAAATGGTATTTTTGGTAAGTTTTTGGGCGGCCAACTCTATAAATTGGGGGTTTCCAGCAACCCTAATCATCAATCTACAGACCAAAAGAGGCACAAGAAGGAGAGAATTGAGTGAGAGTTCATAAAAGAGTTTAAGGAGTGAGTTATTTGCAAGAAAGAGGAAAAGAGTTCGAGATAGTCGTGGTGCCCTTCGAATTCCGACGTGAGAGCCAAAGAGATTGTGACAGTGCTACCTCAATCAAGAGCCTCTTTTCAGTAGAGTTTTCTTTTCTTTACACTCTTTCTTTGTTTATATTGTTTGAACATGTTGCTTCAAGCTATGAGTGGCTAAACTCTTTAGTTTTAGGGTATTGATGATTTGTTTATGAATTCATGTTGATCTTGTAGACTTTCATGGTTTTGTTGGAATGATTATGCTTTTCATTGTTATCGTGTTTAATTCTTGTGGATTGGTCATCTTCACATGTTAGGTTAGATGTATGATTGAGAGATTGTATGTTTAACTTGATCTATAACAATGAAGTGTTTTTAATCTATTGCGAGAGTAGTTAGGTTGACAATAAAAGTTGCTAAAGACTATTCTTAATGCTATGTAATTTGTATTGGTTTCAAGAGATTAGTAATCAATCGAGTTGCATAAGAAAATGTTGTTTTTCAGAGAAAATAACTTGGAATTAAGTTTTTAGAGTTAGGCATATGAATGACAATAAAATCCATGAAATCTATAATATTGCATGATGAAATATACAAGGATTCATTACCCTAGAACTCTCTTTGACTCTTGTGTTTCTCACTTTATTACTTTTTTTTATTTGGTTTATATTTTCCTTAAATCACAAATTCAATTTCAATCCTCAAATAAAATTGATTCGATTCTAGAATAGCTAAGTAACATAAACCTTCACAATTGGATCTCCAATGAAACAATATTCGGACTTCACCGTCTTATATTATAACTTAACCCATACACTTGCAGTTAACACTAAAAGTACGCATCAAGTTTTTGGTGCCATTGCCGGGGATCCAAAGAACAGTTTTTGTTACTTAATATTCATTAGAATTGATAGATCTTAATTTGAGGTGTATATTATTTGGTTGATTATTTATTTATTTATTATTATTTTATTAGAATTGTTGTTAATCTATCATGAAAATAGTTGGGTTAACAATGAAAGTTGCTAGAGACTACTCTTAATGCCATGTGATTTGTATTGGTTTCAAGAAATTAGTAATCAATTGAGTTGCATGAGAAAATGTTGTTTTTGGGAGAAAATAACTTGGATTTATGTGCCTAGACTTAAGCATATGAATTGCAATAAAATCCATGAACCCTAGAATATTGCATGATGAAGTAAACAACGATTCATTACCCTATAACTCTCTTTGACTCTTGTGCTTCTTAGTTACTTGCTTTCCTTTTTTGGTTTTCAAAATCACAACTCAAGATCAAATCCTCAAATACAATTGATTCGATTCTAGAATAGCTAAGTAACTTAAACCTTCACAATTGGATCCTCAGTGGAACGATATTTAGACTTTATAGTCTTATATTATAACTTGACCCGTACACTTGCAGTTAACACGGAAGGTGCGCATCAACTCATACGTTTAAGGATTAAGAAATTTGACTAAGTATTAGAAGATAGAGTTGGAAGCATATGATCAAATATGAGAAGTTCAACTCATCTACCTTTGAACCAAGGGTGAATACATGCCCCAAGAGGATGTTTAGGTTTTGGACGCATGGTGAGGGACATTATGGACACATGGTTTATGTCTCGAGAAGCTTTTGACTAAGTGTTGGACAACTTATGATAGTTGAAAGTTGACACTTAGGCCAAAACAGCTTGATTATGGGTGAGATTTTGGCTAAGTGTTGAGCAACTTATCTTAGTTCAAGGTAAAACGCTTAGACCACAGTGCAAGTATAGAGAGTTGGACGCATGATATTGGCTAACAAGGTAAAATCTGGCTAAGTACAAGGAAGTTGAATGCATACTAGGGTTCGGTTGAAATTTTGGTTAAGTGTTGGTTAGCTTATACGGGTTAAAAAAGTAACATTCCAAGCATAGCTCAAGAGAGGACAAGATGGATTCATGGTAGACCTAGTTGGACTCATGGATGGTGGGAACCGAGCCTAGATGGACGCATAGAAGGTGTCACACCCCCTCCCGAGTTACCCTCGTAACCCGAAAAAAGGCGTGAAGATAGCAGACATCGATTCCTTACAACATTTACTGTCACTTAACTTCCCAAGCACAACTTAACCAAGCATAAAAGTACAACTCACATCTAGGCTACAAATGATAATCTCAAATAAACCTTTATAAAATTAACAACAGAGTTTTATACACAACACTACTCTCTTAGTTTCCAATATGTACAATGTTTGGTCTAAGTACAAAATATTTACAAAGCTCAAACTAAACAGTGGATCCAGACGAGTTCGACGAGTAGGCTAAGCACCCTGGTTCCGCTCGCTACCTGAAAAGTAGAAAACATTTGAAAGCATGAGCTAAATAGCTTAGTGAGTAATAAGTTTTGAAAACTATTTTGGTTTAAAAGCTCAATAAAATCATGCTTGTCATTCAAATAGTAAAGCATTGAAAGCTTAAAACAATTGTATATGCTTAAAAGATTTTTCTTTGTTGAGGTGAAGTAATCTCTACGTTGTTCAACGTCAAAGTCAACCTCATCTTATCCAATCTCCACTCAGTAGCGTCAAATCTCCCTCTATGTGCACATAGGAATTATAATTTAGGTTGCCCATATGCTTTCACCAAGTTCATCGGCATTCAGGATTGTCCAGATGTCTTCTCTCAGTTCTTCAGCATTGGGGATCATATTCAGGCTGCCCATATACCTTCACCAAGTCCATCAGCATTGGGGACCAATTCAGTCTACCTAGATGCCTTCTCCCAGTTCTTCGGTATTGGGGACCATATTTGGGTTGTTCAAATGCATTCTCCTAGTACTTCGGCATTGGAGGCCATATTCAAGCTGCTCAGATGCCTTCACCAAGTCCATCGGCATTGGGGACCAATTTGGTCTACCTAAATGTCTTCTCCTAGTTCTTCGGTATTGAAAATCATATTCTGCTGCTCAGGTGCCTTCACCAGGTCCATCAGCATTGGGGACCAATTTAGTCTACCCAGATGCCTTCTCCCAATTCTTTGGCATTGGAAATTATATTCAGGTTGCTCAGATGCCTTCTTCCAGTACTTCGACATTGGAGACCATTTTTAAATGAAAGCATTCTAAATCATTCACAAACACGAGTTTAACAATTCCTCAAAATTTCCAGAATATTTTCAAACAACATGTTTTTTCACAAATTCCAGCATTCTAGAGCATCCTGCTCAAAACTTTACAAAAGCATATTTAAATCATATTGAAGAAATACATGCTTATCAAATTCAATTCATGCCAGAAATCTCATATTTTCAGGATAAAACAAACATTTATAAGTATTGTGAGTACAAATTATTTAAAACGAATTTATGTTACTTACAACTTGTCCTCAGCTCTTAATGAGTTATATGCTTCCCCGAGCTCTTTCCAGCCTGGAATAAATAATTCCTTTGTCAAAATTCCTCAAAATTCTCTTCATGGGATATCTCAAGTCATTTTAGCTCAGAAAAAGGCCTACCGACAAGCAAAAATTAGCCAAAATGTCCAAAAATAGCAAACTACCCTTAAGCATGTCCAACAGCTTTGCAGCACACTTACCTAGCTAAAAATAACCTCAAATGTGCGGCAAACCCTGCACAGCACGCTGCCCACATGCCCAGCTACTGCCTCGCACACACTGCCTCTCGTGGGCGGCAGTCCCTGCACACCAATCAACAAAATAACCTCAAAACAGGTAGGCGCACCCATGTCTGCGTTGCCCACGTCGATGCCCTGCATAGCGCGTCTTTGCGAGGTTAGCAAGATGAATCTCGCTCAACACCTGCGCACACGCAACGCCACTCTCCACACACCAGCGACACCTACCACGCCCCCACAGCCTACACACAACACCAATGCATTTTGCCCGTCAGCATGCACACCCGCATGGCCTGTGGCGTGCTAGCTCGCCTCCTAGGTGTCCAAAGTTTTGTCAAAATAACCTCAAATTAATTCTCACCTTTGGCCACAACCCATGCCTAACTGAATGCACAACCACTCCAAAACTCACCTGACAGACTCAAACCCTTTGTCTTCGTTTCTAGCATATCAAAAGTAATATTTCTACCAAGAATTAGAGTTTTCTTTTTCTTACAAAATTGCAGAAAAATGTATTAACTAGCTTACCTCAAAATTTTAGCTTCTAATTTTTTCTCTACCGTCAGATATCTCCAAAACTTCACGGTCTACTCCAGTTTACTCGATAGCCCTTCTATTTATAAACTTTCCAGATTTCTGCATGCAAAATTCTAGCTTGCCACCTCATGCTTGCATGCATGCCCATGTCACACTTAACCTCAAATCGACACCTAATCTGGCTTGCTTAATACTTAAGTCTAGGCTTTGCAATCAAAAAGGAATGGTGGACGCATCAAGGCCTCCTCCTCGCATCCTTTTGAGGTTAGTTGACTTTCTCTCTCGGCTACCACTACACACAACCACCTTGGCCGACTTGCTTAGATGCATAGCACCATGCGTTAGCCCCATAGGCTTTCTTGGACACAAGGCCTCCCAATGCAACCCCCTTACTAACCTCAACCAACGCATAGCCAAGCTCACAAACGTAACACTCTTCCTACTAACCTCAATGCACCACCATCACCCATGGGCGCATGCCTCTTCAAGCCAACGCATCACACACTTGCCCAACACATCAACCCTCATGCTTGGGCTCGACTACTTCCTAGCCAACCCTTCTTGCTGACCACACACACACTCAAGCCAAAGGTTTTCAACCACTTCTCTTTCAACCACCCGCCTACTTAGCTTGCCATCACCCAACGTTAGAAGTAGGGCTTAGTAAAGGGCTTAGTGAAGGCCTAGTTAGGGATCCAAAAGGTTGTTTTTCAAGGAAAAGGTGACTTATGTCACACCCCAACCTAAGTTACCTTTTTAACCTAGGAAGATATGTGAAAACATGAATCCTTTTACAACATTTAGCACTAATTCCATTGTATTTCCTTGTTAAGCATGCTGTTTATAGATGATATAACCATAGCTTATACAAATTCTTGCTTATGAAATATTATTACATTATATCTCATCAAACCTAGACTTTACACAACATGGGAACTCGGCTGCTACTTGAAAAGAAAACATAAAGAAAGGATGAGCTTCACAAAGCTTAGTGAGTGATCAACGTATAACTAGGGTTCACACAACCTTTTAAACATAACAATTGTTATAAGAAACCATCAATAGGTACAACTATAACAAAGTATACTCAAACTTCCTGTTCCTGCTTAAACTTGGTACTGAACTATTCTACTGGCACACTCTAGCACAACAATGCCATCCAAGCTTTATGTGCACATAAGCTAGACCCTCCAGTCCTCTAACCATCCCACAAGAGATACTTCTCATAGGATCAGAAACTAGGTTTCCCGCACCCCTGACCATCCCGTGAGGTTAGAATCTAGCACAGGCTCAGAACTAGATCCTCAGATCTTCTGACCATCCTGTGCAGTCCTAGGATCCTTAACACACATTACAACTCAAATCTCCATCATAGCTTAGAAGCAACAAATAATAATCATAATCTCATAATAGTACACATACTTACTTAATAGTAACATCATTCAACATAAACAAACTATAATAACCACTCACAGGAAGAGTAGTTGCAGATCCTTAAAGCCTCATTCCCTATTTTGGACTCAAATTAGCTTGTTTTAGGCTTCCCGATTCTTCCTTAGCTTCTGGAACTAAGAAAACATCAATGGGGAAGCCTTCAGAACCCTAGAAATTCTTCTGGAACGCCTGAAAACACCCTTTTGGACGTAGGGCAACTCCCTTGGATGCAGGGCTACACACTATTGGATGTAGGACAACTTGTTGGATGTAGAGTTTCTTCTGTTGGAAGCCTAACTGCTCACTTGAACGCCTGGTGATGTAGTTGGATGCCTAGCTCTTACTGACAACACCCTCAAAATCTCTCAAATAAGCTTTAGAAGATGATTTGAGTGAATCAACAAGTGACTTCTCGGGCCTATTTATAGGAGTTGGATGACAAGTTTGTCATCCAACCTTGCTTCTTATGTTGACATCTAACTTATTACTTGGCTTCATGCATGAGAACTTCCTCAGCACCATAACACGCTTGCTCTTGTAAGAGTTCTCGCATGTTGTCCTAACTATGCATCATGACACCTCCTACTTATGATGTGTTGGACTCAAATGAAGCCACTTAGCACACTTTTTCTTCCCGACTATGCATCCATCTCATGCCTGGAAGTAGGTCTTTGCGTCCAACTCACCCCTTATGCATCCATCTTGTGGGTTTTTAAGGTATGATCCCTTTTGTTCTCTTTTCTTCATCTAAACTCCTCATACTTAGCCGATTTTCCTTTTCAGTCACCAAGCATGCTTCCAACATGACCTATTCCTAGGGTCATGTGTCCAAGTCCCTTATACTTACTCTATGGACTCCTTGTTACCTCTTCTCATGCATCCACGGTGCCCTTCCCAAGCCTATGCTTCCAACTTCCTTCTGCTAAGCGTTTCACACCTCTTTTCTTATGCACACTTACCTGTACCTTGCTTCCAACTTCAACCACCCAAGACTTAACCATTTTTCCTTCAACTAATAGAATATGCGTCCAAACATACTCAATGCATCTTATACCTAGCTAGAATTTTCACCTTGATAGTCTTCCATGCGTTGCTCTCTTTACTAAGAAGCTTGACCTACTAGTTTTCCTCCTTTTTCTCAAGCCAAGTTGATCCTTCCCTTAGTCAAAAACTCTACTCCATGCGTCCATCCCTTCCTAGAAATTGCTCAAGTTTTGTTTCTCAACTACTAAAGTCACCTAAAGCCTAGCTAAGTCTCCCCCAGAGTATGCACTATGCGTTCAATCATTCCAACTAGTGAGACTTCCCTCTTCAACTTGAACCATGCGTTCAACTCTCCTCACTATGCTTAAGATTCCTTTTTAACACCTCAACACTTCGTCAAAATCCTCCCCAAAATTCTTCACCATGCATTGAGCACCTCCACCATGCGTCCAACATGGTGTTTTTCCCAAATAGATGTGTTTAATCTTCAAATCTAACTCCCAACTATGCTACTAACTCTTCCTTCTACAATACTTAGTGAAATTCTCCTTCCTTACAAAGCTCTATGCGTCCATACCATGGTTTTCCAAGCATAGTTGTGACACTTAGAAAATTTCACGACCTACTTGTCTCCTTGTGGTCCAACACTTGGAAAAATCATCTACCGTGGTTTTCTCCCAAACTCATCTATGACTTATTCTCTTCCCAAAACTCAAGTTTGCTCAAACACTTTCTTTCCTACCATGCTTTCAACGCATAGCCTCCCTTATAGAGCCAAAATTTGGCTAGCTCCACAAGCCCAGATTTTCTGCCTCTAAATTTTTCTAACTCCACAGGCTACATACTCAAGTTTTCCTTTATTTTTCCTAGTTTCTTCTCTTCACTGTAACTAAGCTACTAGGACTATAGTATAGGAATAAGGTTGGGTGCCTTATTCTGGTAACACTACGGATACAACCCACTTTTTCATTGTTACAAAAAGTTGTAAAGTGTTACAAACGATTTGATCCTAATTTTTCATGTGGAGACATGTGAGTGTGGGTATCCTATAAAGAGTTTATATCAGACCGGACAGCGAAATGTTTAATTTCTCTTTGTAACATCGTTAGTTGTAGAAATTAACATTTAATAGGATGACTATAGGTAACTCGACTTGAATCCTGAGTGAGTTATGAACTCCTATCTATGAGGACAATCCTTTGATTTGTATGGGTGAGAGTGGCCAAATCGCCGACTCGATATACCTACCATTTCAGGGATTTGTTTGATTAGGGAGCTAGGAACATGTCTTCACAAGATGGAATTCACTCATTCTCGTGTTTAGGGTAATTAGATAAATTATTCCCTTAAGGGCTGATTTTGAATCTTGAACAATGAGGCCTCACCCTCTCATTGGCCCAAGAGGGGTTAGTTTATAGTTGGACTATAAATAGTTTGTTCATTAGAGGGATCAATGGTACTTATGGAGTTAAATGTAACTACAAGGGTAGAATGGTAATTTGACCCAGTTGTAGTTATGAGTAATTTGTGAAGGGTCTACTTACTGTTGATTAGTAAATTCTATGGACACAGAAATATATCTATAGTGCAAAGAGTGCAACTGTAAGTCTTTAGTGGAGTGACCTACAGTTAATGAATATTGATTAATCTAATTAAAGATTTTAATTGATTAATCTCATATCATAGGAGCTTCTAATTATAGGTCCATAAGGTCCCCTTGCTAGCTCATAAATGATTAGTATTATAATCAAACTTTTTGGTTAATTTGAAATGTTCAACTTCATAAGGGAATTAATTGTATGTGATACAATTAGCATAACGTATATAGATACATTATAATATAAAGTTTATTTTGAATGAGATTCAAAATTTATACTTTATATTATAAGAGAGATGAATATTTAAGTGAGATTTAAATATTAATTATATGAATGAGATTCATATAAAAACTATAGGTTAAAATTAATTTGAATGAGATTCATATAAAATCTATAGGTTAAAATTAATATGAATGAGATTCATATTAGGTTATGTGAGGAAGGTTGTTTGAATATGATTCAAATTACATATGAGATAATTAATTAAGTAATTAATTGTTAGTTAATTAATTTTATTTAATTATATTTATTAAATATGATTTAATAAATTATAATTAAATTAATATTAATTTTAATTAATTAATATTATTATATTAATAACTCCCCACGTTTAAGGGGAGTTATTCTCCACTCTCTCGCATTTTTTACGTAAAAAGAAGAAGAGGGAAAGGGGAAAGGAAGTTATCTTATTACAGAAGAAGTTCTATTTTTTTCTCTCCCAAGTTCTTCCCTCTTCAACTCTCTATTCTTTCTAAAAAAATCTTTCCCTTGCCAAAAAGAAAGAGAGCCCACAACTGCTTTTTGATTCTACCTAGAGAATAGCGAAGTTTTGTTGTGGTGGTGTTCCCAAGAGAAAAAAAGTTCTTTTTGTAAATTTGTTGGAGAATCACAATTCGTGACTTGGAGAAAAAGAATTTCCACATTGAAGATGGTCTTCAAAGGTAGGAAACTTCTTCCTCTTAATTCTTGTAAAAAGCATGCTAAGTTAGTTGTTTATCTTGTATGTTTTTTCTCTGTAATTTTGGTTTTCTAAAACAAGTTTAATGACACAAGATGATTACTCACTTCCGCTGGGAATTCGATTTCTTTAGTTGGCAACATGCATCTGTTAGTCATTGTTGTGCGATAGATTGTGAAATGAAAGTATATTATCGCAATGTGCAAGTTAAGCTACTATTATGCGTTTACATACTATGTGTTTAACATACTATGTGTCTTACTATGCTTAATGCTATGTGTTTATGATCTGTCAAGTTTTCCTATCCTTTACCCAAGTATAAGCAAAGGAGTAGGTTTTTCTCGTGAGTCCGAGGTCGAACACAGGGACTATGCTGATTCTCTAATTAATTGGATTATTTAGAGTTGCAGTGATAACCAAAATAGTTGATAAAGGGGTTTACGTCTAATCTGAAGAAAGCGATGACATGTACACTAAACTAGAATGTGGAAGATGGTAAGGTATGCGACACAACAAAGTCAGCTAATGAGTTGTGTGAATGGGTAAAAACAGGGTTCGAGTTGATTAACATCTAAAGTCGGAAACGCATGGTGATAGTCTATTCGTACTTACGACTCTTCTCCCAGTTGTCAGCCGCTATGCGTTATATGTCTATAACGCATAGGAGAGTGTTAAATGCCAAGGTTATTCCTATAGACAGGTAACACTTCTTGGCCTTGTCAATTGAGTTCCACAATCACTTACCCTCTCGAGCAGTCTAATTATTACTACTTATATCGATTAGCTAGATGGACATAAGCATCGGGTTAAGATTGCAATTAACAAGATGCAATAGTTACACTATGGTTCTTATTTAGATGCTAATACAACCCTTGACCCTTGAAAGATTAGTTACTCATGGATTCAAAGTAAAAAGCGGAAAGTGTAGAGAAATGACCAGACATGGAAGAATTGTAGATTAATGAACGAAAGACAATTTTAGATAGCTCAATGTCTTGACACAAATCTAAAATCAAGCTATAAAAACAAGATATAAAGCAGGAAAAGCGTCAATGTCTTGAGTCGCCGAAATGGAAGCGTGAGGTTCTGCTAAGAAGTGGTCAGGCGGAGGGAAGACTCTTCTCTCTCGAGCTATTCATCTCCGGTTGTCGTCTGGAGAGAACTCTGCTGTCACTTAGGAATTCTTCCGAGAATCAACAACCCTTTTTCATCTTGCAAGACTGTCCTTTTATAGATGCTGCGTTAGTAATCAGTGGCTAATCTGCGTGATTGGAGGAAATTGATGTCGTGCTTCTATCTCGCCTAATTGCATAATTATCGGTTCAATTTAGATCCACCACTTTAGCCACAGATCATGCATGTCAATCTTCTAACAATCTCTCAAGATTCTGATTTGATTTTCCGTGCCTTGCGTTTTTGGTCATTATGCGTCCATGGAGAATTTAACTGATGTCAACGCATCATAGATTGCCAACGCATAGTCCTGCGTTAAGAAGTCGTCAACGCATCTACAGGTTGTTTGCGTTCTTGTGTTAAAACATTGTTTTAGGCTAAAAAAGTAATAAAATAATTATCTTCATAAAAATACAAGAGTAGAACGCATAGGAAGATTCATGAATAGAATTCAACCTAAACTGTCGCATGATTCTCTATTTAATCTCTATTTTTCTAAGAGAAAGGCTATAATAACTTGTATCTCTACAAGTTATCAGTCATGCATGGTGAAGACACTTAGGAGGTAGTGTTAAACTTAGGGAAAAGGTTGGATGACAAGGACAAGTTTTCTAAGCCTATAAATGTAAGCCTCACACTTAGCTTTGGAAGTTAACAATCTATAAAGAATGATTATGGAAGATGAGAAGCTAAAGGAAGTAAGTAAAGAGTGGCCGAGAGCCTTAAGGCATGAGTTATTATGTGTTGAAGGTGTGTCTATGCGTTGGTTTGATTGAAGCAAGAGTTCATGAGAGTGAGCATGAGTAATGGCTGAAAATAGGGAAGAAATTGTGTAGCCGAGCCAAAGCATGAAGGTTGAAGTGTTGGCTGGTTGAGGGATATGTCCAACTTGCTATGCATTGATGAGGTTGTTGGACCAGCAGCTATGCGTTGGTTGAGATTCGGTAGGGAGGTTGCGTTGGTGTTGTCGAAGTATGCGTTCAACGGTGCTATGGTTTAGACGTATGGTGCGATGCGTCCAAGCTAGTGTCCAGACTTGTTATACGTCAAAGCTAGCGTCCGGACTTGCTATGCATCCAAGCTTGCTAGGCGTCCAAGCCAGTATCCAAGTATGTTAGAGGTTGCGTTATTTTGTTTAGCGAGAAATAAAATAAAATAAAATAAAATAAAAGAGAAAGTGGAGATAAGTCGGCAGTTTGTTTAAGTGTGTAAAGCTAAGTTTTCAATCATTTTCTTCGTCTCAAAAGCTCTAATCGATCTCATATTTCAGTTGAGCGATGAAGAGAGGTAGAGGAAGGAGTATAGGGAAAATTTGTGCAAAATTCTGATCGATTTTGTGGTGTAATTGAAGCAAGAACAGAAGGGTTGATTGCTGTTGTGTAATCTGAACAACATTTGGTATTTGGAGGATAACTTTCTGTGGAGATCGAGTTTAGGGCTGAGAATTTGAGTTCAGTAAGTTGACTCAATTCTTAACAACTTTTATGAAGAATTTTTGAGCTGAATTTGAAGGAAAATATGTAAAATTGATGGTGAAAGTGATTGATACAGATTTACTAAGCGGTTTAGAGCAGCTCGAAGTAATTTGGGAATATCTATCAAACAAGAAGGAGTTATGTTCTGAAATCTTGAGGTAATCTATGAAATACATTTCTTTACAAGTTTATAGAAGAGTAGTTCTAAATTAGGCTGGAAATACGATTTGTAACAGATAGAATAAGAGAGAAGGTAGAAGCTGTGGAAGACAAGTATCGCTGGACTGCAAGTAGCGCTAAGAATTTAAGCGTAAGAAGCGAGACGGGTAACGCAGGTGTCGCTAGAAGCCTTAAGTCTCAGAATACTCACTGGGTATCGCTGGGTCTCCCTGATCAGGTGAGTGTCGCTGGTCTTGCTCACCTTGGTATCGCTAGTGTCGTGTATTGTAGTCCAATCTCGCTAGTGGTCTCACTAGCAAAGTAGAATCTCGCTCATTAAGGTTTATTGATCAAATATGAATGGTTACGAATCACGTCACAAAAGGCAATAATTGTGGAGGTACGAATCACGTCACAAAAGGCAATAATTCTTTCATCTTTTCCTCTCCAGTTGCTCCACACCCCCTTTCTCTCTCTTTTTCTCGGAAAATTGCACGAAATGATCCAAAAACTAAAAACTTATATATGGATGACCCACTCCCAAAAACTTTATCATCAGTGACCTTTTGGCCATGTGAAATACCAATTTTACCCCTTGAAATTAAAACAGCCCAAACGCGTCTTTCCATATTTTCTTTAAAAGTCGCCTCCTACCCGTTGGAAAACTTTTCCGCTTTCTCTCTGAACCTTTTCGCTTTCTCTCTCAACCTTTCCCGCTTTCTCTTTGAACTTCTCCAATTTCTCTTTCAACCTTTTCGCTTTTTCTCTAAATCTTTCGCTTTCTTTCTCAACATTTTCGCTTTCTCTATCGACCTTTCGCTTTTCCCAGACGGTTCGTCTTCGTCTTCTTCCTCGTTGTCGTCTTTTGCTTCATCTGAAAGGTATGCTCATACTAGGTTCAAGATTGCTCACAACAGGCTTAACGATCGCTTAGCATAGCTCAAGAGATCGCTAAACTTCGATGAAATGATCTCTTGGTCTAGAATAAACGATCTCCCAATCTAGGTTATATGACTAAGCGATCGTTTAGATTACTACGCGATCGTTAAGATTACTACGAGATCGCTTAGATTACTAAGTGATCGTTTAGTTCGATACGAGATCGCCTAGTTTACTAAGCGATCATAGAGTATGGACTAAGCGATCCCTTAGATACTAAGTGATCGCGTAGTCATCTAAACAATCGCTTAGTATTTAATAAGCGATCGTTTAATGTTTAATAAGCGATTGTTTAGACGTTTTTAATTTGTTAAACTGATGTTGTACTGCATTTCCTTTCTGTAGGTTGATAATGACCGTCTCCTGCATGTCCACAAAACCAGCTCTCTGATCAAGAGCAAACTAACAACTGATCAAATCGAGATGTTTAGGAAGACCTCATTTGGTCCACTGCTAGACGTGGACCTGGTGTTCAATGGACACCTATTCCATCATTTCTTGCTACGGAAGGTGAAGGAGGATAGCGACGACTCAATCAGCTTCAACATTCTGGGGTAGAAGGTTACCTTCACCCAAGAAGACTTCAATCTTATATCCGGGCTGTGGTAGACGGAAGAAACATTCGAATGAGATACATGCGGCGAGAGACTACGACGTCTCATCCTTAGACCTAGGGACTTGAATGATAAGAAGGAAAAGTTGGTCAAGGATGCCGAGGTTGCCTTCAAGAAGATAAGATTTATGAATGATCAAGACGCCGTGAAGGTAGCCCTCACCCTATATATCGAGACGGTTATGATGGGTAAAGACAAGAAGACACAATTCGACATGAAGACTCTTGGGATTGTCATTGACTCCGAAGTCTTTGCCAACTACGACTGGTCGTCTGTCTTCTTCAATCGGTTGTTGACTAGCATGAAGACTATCATAAAGAAAGAGGCGCATGATATCAAGAAGGCAGACAACCCCAAACACACCACATACTACTGCATCAAAGGATATGTGCTTACATTCCAGGTACAATTTAGTCCAATTTATATTTCAATTATACTTCTATATTTAACGTAATCCATAGCCTAATCCGTTTATATTGTGTTATAGGTGTGGGCATACGAGATATTGTCCACTTCTAGCAAGTTCGTGGCTACCAAAGCAAGCAAAAGTATCATTCCATAAATTCTGAGGTGGACATGTTCTCAGCCTCCATCGTACAAGTTGTTGGAGAGGAATGTCTTCCAACCCAAAAAGGTAACTGATCGATTAGTAATTCTAAGCGATCGCTTAGATGATCTAAACGATCGTTGATATACGTTTACACGATCGTAGATGTCTATCAACGATCGTATAGATAATCTAAATGATCGATGAGTTTATAATAAGTGATCGTATAGTTTATGTAATCGCCTAGTATATGTACGCGATCGCTTAGTACGATATAAGCGATCGTTTAGATTATCTAGGCGATCGTTTACATTAGTCCATGCGATTGTTTACTCACTTTTTTATAATTGGGTGATCGTTTATTGATTTGTTGTTTGCATTACAGACGATCATTCGAGTGAGACTTGTGCCTTCGCCAGATGAACTGAGCTACAAGGAGGATAGAGTAAGGGGGTTGAGTTGATGCCATGTGTCAACCATGCGTCAAGAGATCAGCCGTCGGTTGACGCCAAGGCAGACCAACCCGAGTCCTCTCACGAAGAAGACCAATTTAAGCAGCCAACTGAAATTCAAGTTGAACCCCCTTTGCCACAAGAACAAGTTGAGTAGCCGGTTATGGAGACCAACCCCAGTCCTCTCTTGGGTCAGTCTAATGGTCAAAGGGGGAAGAAAAGGCGCGCCGAGACGTCAAAGAGGCACCCCACCTCCAGGAGGCACAGGCACTCACGGTCGTATAAAGTGCTGCTGAAGAAGATATCTGCAGTTCGTACTGACTTGGCAAACTTGACGACAATGGTTCGTAAGCAGCATGACCATTTAAGCCAGTAGATAGACAGCCTGAGGAAGTTTATCGAGCGTCTATGTCAGGTTAGATTTTATTCCTTTCGATTGTCTTTTTTTATTCATACTGATCGCATAGTAACAGTTAAGCGATCGCATAGCATTTGTATGCATAAACTTCAAATGATCGCATAGTAAACTTCAAATGATCGCTTAGATAATATTAAGGGATAGCATAGTTCCGTCTAAGTGATCACTTATATAATCCTAAGTGATCGCTTAATATGTAAGTGGTCGTTTAGGATTATATAAGTGATTGTGTAGACGGATCTATGCGATCATTTAGTAAACGCTAAACGATCATTTATGCTTACTAAGCGATCGCTTATGAAATCATAAACGATCGTTTAGTACTTCAATTGAGACTCGTGTATTACTAAACTTTTACATTGTTTTCTGTAGAATATGGACATATTAGTGCTCCACGTTCACTGGAAGCTTCACTCCCGGCCCGAATTGTGTTCACTTCAGTTCACGATGGTGAACACTGCATTTATGGTATGTAACCCTGAACTTGTTTTGTAATTTGACCGATTATTATTGTTATTTTATCTAACCCTTGATTTTCTACAAGATTCCCTCACGAATCTTGAAGGAATTTCGGTCAATATACGACCTGATGTTGTGGTCATGCACGACGGGACAATGGAACCTTAGACCAACAAGGTTTCACAAGCCAGTTTTTAGGCCATGCACTTGATGTTCCTCAAGTTCGCACACGGCTTAAATGAAGACTATAAGTCTGCATGGTCGGAGGTGGATTTCGTGTTTGGGCCAATCAACATAAATGAGCATTGGTTCATGGCTGCAATTGACCTTCAAAAATCCACGATCTTCGTCTTCGACTCGATGCTAGACTACATCCGTGCAGACATTGTGAACCCAAGACTTGAGCTGCTCAACAGGGTCATACCATCAATTTTGATAGCCAAAGGATTCAACACTAGGTTTCCAAATTTCAAGTATCGGTCGTGGGAAGTGAAGCGATCCAAGGCAATGCTTCGTGGGGCAAATCCCTCGACTGTGAGATTTTTTCTTGTAAATTTTTGGAGTATCTTGTAACAAATACTAATAAAGATAGTTTAATTTTGAACAATATGCCTGTATTTAGGAAACAATATGTAGCCGAATTATGGGTAAACAAGTTCTTATTGTAATTAATGAAATTAGTATTCGTGTACATGATTTGTTATTATACTTAATTTAATCCAATTGTTTTATCAATTGCAAGTATTCGTGTCCATTTCTCGTATTACAATAGTTGTACTAAGCGATAGTTTAATATATACTAAACGATTGTTTAATATACATTAAACGATTGCTTAATATATACTAATCGATCACTTCAATATACAATAAACAAACGATAGCTTAATATACAGTAGACGATCGTTTAGATGTGTTCTAAGCGATCATTTAATATGTACTAAGCGATCGTTTGATATACATTAAACGATTGCTTAATATACAATAGATGATCGTTTAGACGTGTTATAAGCGATCGTTTAATATATACTAAGCCATCATTTATACTTGGTGATTAAATCATATCGTTTTTTTTACAATTACAATATTACCCTTTGCCTATATATACATCTCAAAATTATCTATAAAGTAAGAGGTCGAAATAATTTCAAATGAAAATTGAGACACTTATAGATAATCTAATTATAGTAATTTCAAAACAGTTACGAAACATTTACGAAATATTTACAAAACATTTACGAAAGGTCGATGGTAATATGACAAAGACCTTATTAGACATTTTTAAATTTTAGGGATCTATTAGACACAAATTTAAAGTTTGATAACCTATTAGATATTTTATTTAAATTTAAAAATTAAATAGAGATATACTAATCCATATTAAGCTCGCCCATAACTTATATTCACATTTCATGTGTCCCATGCGTCCCCGTGGCATGCATTATCAGTGGTTGTCGGTATGTTTTTTTGTTATGTTCTCCGTGACTGCATCGCGTACACTTATGTACTTGTCGTGGCTCCTCACCAGTAGACGGTATTCTAACGGTCTGCCGTCAACCTACGCTTGACACCTTTAGTAGTGGTAAGATTTCAAAGTCATCAAAATTAGGTCTTTGTCTCTACCCTTGTAGATGGCCAACTGGGTATATCGGTTCGGCATAAGCGGCAAGCACACACTCTACCGTGAACCACTTTGAGCACAACGTTTGAACGTTAATGTTCCGCATGGCTGCCACAGCTACTGCGTGTGAGCATGGAATCTCCATGCAATTGAACTCCATACACGTACATGTTCGTGAACGAAAATCAACCAGTCCACCAAGATGCCCATCGTCGACATTTAGCACATACATGTCCACTGGAGATACACGATATGTTCTGGACACCGATTCAGCCTCTTTTAGGATAGTCATTGCATAGTCGGTTACAAGATTTGTGCATGCCATGGCATGTGTATGTCGGACATAGAACCAACTCTGTAACCAACCCCGAATAGACTCAAAAAGCTTCGTAATAGGCAGTTCCCTCACGTCTTTTAAGATTCCATTGAGGCATTCTACTATATTCGTTGTCATCTTATCATACCTACAATGTACTTGGTACACCCGTGCCCACCGTTATAATCCAATCTCTTCAAGGTAAGCTGTCACCCCGGGAAATCTTTGAAGTTTAGACCAATATATTTGAAACTCAGACATCCTGTAGGCCTTGGATGCTAGGTAGAAATGCAGAATTATGTCTTTATTCTTGAACTTATTCATCAAGGTATTCTGAATGTGGTATATACACAGTACATGGAATGCCTCTGGGAATACGCTTGATACAATCTTCCCGATGGATATATGACGATCTGATATAATCACCAAGTCAGGGATGTCTTCGATCGAGGCCTTCAAGTGGGTCATGAACCAAAGCCACGATGCATCGTTCTCGCCGTCTACGATACCAAAAGCAATTGGATATATGTTGTTGTTGCCATCAATACATGTTGCTATCAACAACATACCTTTATATTTCTTGTGCAAATGAGTACCATCAACAACCATGACAGGACGGATGCAGTTCAAAAATCCCCTAATGCACGGACCAAACACCATGTAAACGTACTTAAAGTACCGCTGATCTTCTACTTCAACCTCAAACATCGTGTCTGGGTTTGCAAGTTTCAGTGCCTCACCATATGAATTAACAAGAGCATATGATCCTTCTGGCGACCCTTGTGTAAATACCAGAGCGTACTCCCTTGCACGGTAAGCTCGCCCATAGCTTATATTCACACCATAATCCTGCCGGACATCTTCAATTATATCCCTTGGATGGTATGTTCGGCCTACTTGATCGTACTTGGACTTGATTAAGTGTCCAATAACTCAACTCTTGGCTTGTTGGTGATTATCCATCATCATCTCAAGGGAACATGTATGGGCACTCGGATACTTAGTCACTTTGAAAGAATCGCTTCCTTCCAAATTTTTTGCATGGACTCTCCAATTGCATCCCTCAACCAAACACCGCACTATCAGCAAACGCTTCATAGAATTCTTTACACGGTATCCAAAGTTATTCTTTATAACGAGTATTGACAGTTTAACTGACAGGTCATATTTGGAGAAGAAAATCTGACCTTCCCTTATATTTTCGTCGCTCAAACAATCGTGGGGGATTGTGATGAGGTCATCGTACGATGGGCCATTTGATGGTCTGGCTATGTCTACGATTGATTGGTTTGGGACAGTGGGGGCACTTGAACAGACGACATTTCCATAGATGGGGTTGGGATTTTTTGTGGTATTGACCACTGTCCGTACACGTCATATGTCGGAATACAAAACCAACCCGTTCTTCACTTATGTCATCCCCAGGTTGCATGCCTCAATATTCTTCTCCAATAATGACGTGGTATGAAAATCATATGTTGGAATGTTTGGAACTGCTTCAGCCGTTGGATTGCATTCTTGATGCATGTTATGTACTCCATGCCTCTCGTGAGGTGTAAGTGATACAAACAATGACATCCGAGAAGCATCACTTACTTCTAGAAAATAATTAAGATCTTCATCGTCTACTATGTCAATTGGAGGAACTTAGACCAACAGATTATAGCAACACGTGATGTGTATATCGAACAGGTAGGGATCAATGTTCAGTAGTTCATGCAGTATGCTAACTAATTCACTACAGGTTATATCTTTTCTGATTTTCAAACCTTTCATCTGACCTCCAACATAGTTGCATCCGGATTGATCCCATTCCCCACCAAATTAGATTCATTGACTTGTAGAGAAGTTAAAGTTTTTTTTTGTTAGAAATGATCTTCAAAAAATAAAAAAAAATGGCGCGATCGCCTAGTACAATGTAAGCGATCACATAGGCAAATGTAAACGATCGCCTAGTATCATGTATCCGATTGCCTGGTGATGAACTAAGCGATTGTCTAGTATCATGTTTGCGATCGTCTGGTGATGGATTAAGCAATCGCCTAGTATCATGTATGCGATTGACTGGTGATGGATTAAGCAATCGCTTAGTATCATAATAAGCGATCGCATATATAATGTGTAAGCGATCGCCTAATATCGTGTATGCAATCGCTGAGAATAGTGTAGGCGATCGCTTAGTTAACTATAATTGATCGACTATATGAAGATAATCGATCGATTACTTCTACATAAGCCACCGTTTATATAGAACTATACGATATAGGAAGAGAAACACTTACATTCTCTGTTTCTGATTCTAACCCATGATGTTGCTGATACGAACACTGGACGAAAATGAAAAAAGCGAAAAGCGACAGACGTTGTAACTCGCAAAGAAAAATGGAAGAAGAAGTTTGTCCGAATGTTTGTGATACTCACAGAACACAATGGAATAATTGAATGATTCTGGAAAATCTTCGGCATTGAGGTAAAATTGGTATTTCATGTGGCCAAAAGGTTATAAAGTTTTTGGGAGTGGGTCAGATAAATTTTTAGTTTCTGGGTCATTTCATGCAATTTTTCCCTTTTTCTCAATCTCTCTTCTCTCCATCTCAACTCTCAAACTCTCCCTATATCTTCTTTCCCCTTCGACATCGACAATCTCTTCCTTCCTCCTCGACACTGACAATGGTAGCGGCGAACCTCACAAGCCATCAGCAATGGGCGGCGGTCTATTCCTTCCTCCTCAACTCCAACTGCTCACTCCTCTCTCACACCTTATACCGGGGGTGGTGGTAAAAAAAAAAAAAAAAAAAAAAAAGTGTGAAGATGAAGAAAGGTTCTTGTGAAGATTAATAAGGGAAAATGATCCATTTACTACCTTGGGCTACTACAGTAGGATCGTCAAAAATTAAGTCTGAGTTGGGCAATTTATAGAATTACATCTGTCGAAATCTTTTTAGGATTTTGATTTTGGATTCAAATTGGATGATATTTCTTAGTTAGATTTTGGATTTTGATTGGAAGATACTTCTTAGCTAGATTTAGATTTAAATTAGATTGCAAATAAGGTTGATTTAAATTTAAATTGGAACTAAATCTTTTGATTCAATTGGATTTGGGATTTTAAGGCGTGAAAGTCGTTAAGAAAAAAAATGGTGAATCAAGGTGATATTTCATGTTATTTGCAATCAATTTGTCCTGAGAATCAATATTGGGTATATCCAATTCTTTTTTAATCCGATTCAAATTGGTTCTTATTTCATTCCAAATTTATTTTGGCTATTATCTCAAATTAAAATATCCCTAAGTTTCGTCAAATATGTTTAACTTGTGGATGAAATTTCAAAAGTTTATCTCATATTAAAATTTGGGTATATTCCAAATTTTATCCCAAATTCAAATCATCAACCTTTGAGCTTTTATCCTCAATTCAAATCAAAGTTTAGATTTTTATCTTGTCAAATTGATCGTGGATAAAACCTCAAATTGGTTTCAAACTAAAATTTGGTCTATTCCAAAATTTATCCCAAGTTCAAAACATCCAACCTGTCCAAGTTTGAATTTTTATCCTAATTCAAATTAAATTGAGGGTAAGATCACAAATTTATCTCAAATTAAAGCTTGGCCATAGTCCAAAATTTTAAGCTTAGGTACAAACCAAGTTTTATCCAAAGCAGAATTTGATGGACAAATGAGCATGCAACAGAAGTTAATTTGATCAATTTTCACTCTAAGATGCTCAATTTAGATGATTAAACATGCAATTAAGAAGAAAAACCAAAGTTTCAAGAACACTTACCCTTGAAGCGAAGCGAATTTGAGAAAGAATGAAGGTTGGGAAGAAGATGAACAATGGATAGAATTTTGCAAAATTAACCCTTAATTTCACAAAATTCTTAACCCTTTTTTATGTCAAAATCATCTCTATTTATTAAAGAATAACATGCAATCCAATTGCATCAAAATTTGACAACACAAAATGGTTAATTTGTTGGTTAATTGTGAAGAAGACAACCAAGCTCCTAGCTTAGTTAGTGGGAAAATCCAATCTTCAAAGATCAATTTTAAAATCAATTTTCAATAAATTTCCAAAATTGAATTAAAATTGATTTTTAATTTTAAAAAGATAATTAAATAATTAAATATTTAATTAATTAAATATTATTATTTTAATATTAAATAATAAAATAATATTATTTTTCCCACTTGTCCCGATTTTTCTAAAAAAAACCGATATGAATCCCTATTCATATGATTAATATTTAAATTATATTTAAATATTATAATTAACTCTATTTGTACGTTTAATTCGTAATTAAACGTCGATATATGGTATATATCTAACTTTCATTCCTTAAGCCAAGATTTGAACGATTCAAACTTATTCACCACATTATCTAAGATTTTAGTCCATTTATGAGCTAGTAGATGAACCTACAGATCATGAGCTCCAATGATCCGAGATTAACCGGCCAAACTCTTTAACCTAGTTAACCAACATTCGTTAACTAACGGGACACTCCACTAAAGCCCGTAGTTGCACTCTTCTCACTATAGATATATTTGTGTCCATTTGATATAACCGTCATCGATAAGTCAATCCTTCACAGGTTGTTCATAACTTCAGCTAGGTCAAATACCGATTTACCTCTGAGTTACATCTTTTCTCCTTAAGTACCATTGTCCCTCTAATGAACAATTAATTTAGGATCTAATCACTAAATCCATTCCCTCTCGGGCCAGTGAGAGGATGGGGCCCCTTGTTCAAGTCCTGGGAACAACACTTAAGAGAACAACCTCTCTTCTATCCCTAAGTTGGGTAGGAGTGAATTCCGTTTTGCAAATACTATGTTCCCAACTATCTACCCAGTCTTATCCCTGAAATAGGAGGAATGTTGAGCAGCACTATTGAGCTTACTCTTACCTATGTAGATCAAGGGATAATTCTGAATAAATAGGAGTTCATAGATAGCTCAAGATTCAGATCAAGTTATCTAGGTCATCGATAAGTGAAATTAATCAGTGTTAATCGTAAACGGTATTAATACGTAACAGTAATTATTTCAGAGTCAGTCTTACACAATCTCATTATGTAGAATACCCCCGCTCACATGTCTCTACATGATCAAATCAGAATCACTTCATTTATGACACTTTACAATATTTGTAACAATCATGAAGCGGGTCGTATTCAATAGTGTCTCCAGTAAGAGGTATCCAACCTAATCCATGTACTATAGACTATTGAGGCTACTTACTCGAACTTGATCCTGTTTATGTCTCCACATAAAGTCCAAGTACTCATGATAGTAGCCAAGGGTTCGTAGTTTAATTGGATTTAGAGTTGATAAATAATTAATTCACTTGAATAACTTCATATGTACAAAAAATCACCTATTTACAAAAACTACGAGTTTTAGGACATACAATCCAACAGAATTGAGTGAAATTAACTTCATCTTCGAATTCTATCTCAAGTTTGAGGCAAGTAACTTGGATAGGAGTTCAATTCCACCCCAAGTTCAGTTATGAATTAAGTAGCACAAATTCTACTAAGGTTCAAATAGGAGTTCACGCCAAGAAAAAGAATCAAAGCTTCGACTTAAATTCAGGTTTTGATGTGTCAAACATATAACATTTTAATCAAGTTTATGTGCTAAATTCATAGTTTGATTAATTTGATACATCGAATAGAGTAAAAATCAAGAACATATAATTGGTATTTTGATACAAACTATATCTTTTTTTAGATTCATCCACCCATACATGTGCATAAATCTTGAAAAGGGGCATTTGTTGAATGAAAAATTTTGGACCAATCACAAATTGCCACGTCATTTCTCAAATTAATGACAATTACAAATGATCACATTACAAATTGAAAGTCAACATCTATCCCAAATTGAAATTGAAGGCATAAGTTAGGAAATCTCGATGATGCCACGTGTTTTTTTCTTGACCGTTGGATTAAATAAAATAATTTGATTCAATTTGATACTTGAGCTAAAGTCCAATTGAACCTAAAAATAGGCATAATTTGGCCTGAAGGTCAATTAAGGCCCAAGTCCAATTTAGTTTGGCCTAAGGGACAAGTCCATGAACCAACCAAGCCCAAGCCCACAAAAAACACTTGAGAACTCTATAAATAAAAAAGTTCTCTTCATTTGAGGGGGGTTAGAAATTTTGCACTCTAGAAAACCTAGAGAGAATTCTCCCTACAATCAGAAGACTTCCTAACTCCTGAAGCTTAACACTCCTTGAAGATACAAGTCTCTTGAAGATTCAAACGCTCTTCCAAGACTTCGACTTCAAAAACATCACGTGCATGCTTCCCCAAATCAAGCGTATGCATGCAACTGAGAGAAAATCAGTGGACCAAGTACTAGAGATCAAACTAGATTCACATCAAATCAACATAAATTTAAGTTCAACTCCACGAATCACGTTTCTCTCAAAACCTCGTGCGAATAAATTCAACGATAGGGATTTATCAATGATAGATTATTTAAATAATTTATCAATAATAGACGCATCATCTCCTCTATGTGCACATAGACCTACCTCTTATGGGCTCATAAGCTAGACTCGTCAATCCTCTAACCATCCAACACGAGGTTCTTTCCATAGGCTCAGAATGTAGGTCTTAAGGCCCTCTAACCCTATGCAAAGAGTTTGTATAAGACCAGACAACGAAATGTTTAATTTCTCTTTGTAACGTCATTAGTTGAAGAAGTTAACATTTCATAGGATGACTATAGGTAACTTGACCTTAATCCTGAGTGAGTTATGAACTCCTGTCTATGAGGACAATCCTTTGATCTGTATGGGTGAGAGTGACTAGATCGCCAGCTCAATATGTCTACATTTTGGGATTTGTCTAAACAGGGAGCTGGGAACATATCTTCACAAGATGGAATTCACTTCTTCTCATCTTTATGGTAAGTAAATAAATTGCTCCCTTAAGGGTTGATTCTGGGTCTTGAATAAAGAGACCTCACCCTCTCACTGGCCCGAGAATTTTAGTTTATAGTTGGACTATAAACTGTCAACTATAAACTATTTGTTCATTAGAGGGATCAATGGTACTTAAGAAGTTAAATATAACTACAGGGGTAAAATGGTTATTTAACTAAACTGTAGTTAAGAGTAATTTGTGAAGGGTCGACTTGCTGTTGATTGGTTCTTTCTGTGGACATAAAAATATATCTATAGTGTAAAGAGTTCAGTTGTAGGTCTTTAGTGGAGTGACCTACAGTTAATGAATATTGATTAATCTAATTAAAGAGTTTAATTAATTAATCTCATATCATTGAAGCTTCTAATCTACAGGTCCATATGGTCCCCTTGCTAGTGAAGGGAATTGAATCCGGGTGAAAGCATGTAATCGCATTATTTGATTTCTTGAAATAATTAAAAATACAAATAATTAAGAAAATGTTAAGTAATATACCTTTGCCGATCCATAATTGTCAGCAAAATTTCTCCTCAAACCGATAGTCTTCTCGTTGTAGTCTTCCTTTTCCAAGAGATCTTCCTTGCTATGAATCTTGCAAGGACCCGGTTTGTGGGAATCGCTTCTTGAAAGAATAGAGGGAATGAGAAGAAGAATTTTCTTAAAACTTTTCTAAGAAATTGGGATAATTTCTAGAGGGAGAGTTTTAGAGTCATCGTAGAACCCCTCTGCAGAGATTTTAAATTAAATATTTAATAATATTCAATATTAATAAATATTTATCGAAATAATATCTCATATTAAATAGTTTAAAATATTTAAATATTATTTAAATATTTATTTTCTGCAGAATATTTAATTTGGATTCGATCCAAATTAAATAATTAATTATTTGAATCCAATTCAAATTAATTAATTAATTCTCCACCTATTTATTTATATGTATTTCATCCAAATAAATAATTAATTATTTGAATCATATTCAAATAAATTAATTCTCCATATAAAAAGTTATAATTTGAATTTTATTCAAATAAACTTTATAATAAATCATGTAATTAATTGTATTTTACATTAATTCTCCCTCATAAATTTGAACATATCAAATTTTTCTTTCAACATAGTTGATCCTTGTTGGTCCGTGGTTAGCTAGCAAGGGGACCTTATGGACCTACAGATTATAAGCTCCAATGATTGAAGATTAATTAATTAAACTCTTTAATTAAATTAATCTTCATTCATTAACTACAAGGAAAACCACTAGAGACCCATAGTTGAACTCTTATGTGTATGACAAGTTGTGTCCACAGATATAATTAGTATAAGCAAGTCGATCCTTCAAGAGTTGTTCATAATTAAAGTTGGATCAAATGGCCGTTTTACCCCTGTAATTACCACTTTTCCTTAAGTACCACTGGTTTCTTTAATGAACAATTTTTTTTGGTCCAACCGTAAACTAAGTCCCTCTTGGGCTAGTGAGAGGGTGGGGCCCCTTGTTCAAGACCCAAAATCAGCATTTAAAGTAACTATTCATCTACTTACCCTATTTAGGAAGAAGTGAATTCTATCTTGTGACGTTATGTTCCCAACTCTCCATTTAGTCAAATCCCTAAAATGGTAAGCTTATTGAGTTGGCAACTCGAGTCACTCTTACCCATGCAAATCAAAGGATCGACCTCACAGACAGGAGTTCATAAGTTATTCAGGATTAAGATCGAGTCGCACGGATTTACAAAGAGAGATTAAATATTTTGCGGTCAGGTCTTATACAAACTCTTTGTATAGGATACCTCAACACACATGTCTCCACATGAACGATTTGGATGAAACAATTTGTAATTATTAAAAAGTGGGACGTATCCATAGTGTCACTAGGATAAGACACCCAACCTTATCCATATACTATAGACCTTTAGGTTATTTCTTGAACATGATCCACCTGTATGTTAACTAAATACATGTTCGACTTCATGCAATAACCTTGGATTTTTCCGTTAATGGATAAATTAATATTGCATAATTAATAATTAAATTAATTAACTAATCAATTATGAGGCTTTAAGGCACAAATCTCAACAACTGGCTCATTAAGGCTTAGTATAAAAATCAATTATTTTGGATTAATTTGAAACGTTCAAATTAATAAATGAGTTAATTGTATATGATACAATTATTATAATGTATATAGATATATTATAATATAAAGTTATTTATGCATGAGATTCAAAATATATACTTTATGTTATGAGAGAGATAAATATTTAAATAAGATTTAAATATTAATTATATGAATGAGATTCATATAAAAACTATGTGTTAAAATTAATGTGAATGAGATTCATATTAAAATTTTAGGTTATGTGAGAGAAAAGGTTATTTGAATATGATTCAAATTAAATTAAATATGTGATATTTAATTAATTAATTAATTAATTTTATTTAATTATATATTAAATATGATGTAATATATTATAATTAATTTAATAATATTATTATTTTAATATTATTAGATTAGGAATAACTCCCCATGTTTAGGGAGTTATTCTACTCTTTCGTAAACCTTACGTAAAAAGAGAAAGGTAGAGAAGCTAGAGGAGTGGAGTTGGCAGAAGAAAAAAAATAAGTGATAATTTTCTCTGGAAAAATTCACTCAAGAACTATCTCTCTCTCAATTTCTTCCTCCCTTACCAAAACTAAGAGAGCCCACAACTCCTCTTGATTCTTCTTGAGAATATCAAGGAAAGCTTACTTGGTGGTGTCCCAAGAAATTTTTTGCATTCGTTGTTGAAGGAAGTTTTTCCAGTTCGTTATTTCGTGAGAAGAAGAAAACCTACTCCGAAGACGATCTTCAAAGGTAAAGAACCTTAAATACCTAATTTCTTCTTATTGCGTGCTAAGTCTTTTTGTTTATGCAAGTTTCTCTTCTCTGTAATTTTATTTTTTTAAAAAAAATTATTGGCATATGACAATCATTCGCTTCCGCTAAGAATTCAATTTTTTCACTCATTTCCTCTAACCTCTTTTGGTGGAAAGTTTCTTATAATGAATTGTGTAAGTGAACTTCCCTTGGCGTCAACATTTATTTATAGACTTGGAAGTTCATCCTTGTCATCCAACTTTTCCTCCAAGCTTGACAACTTAACACTTAAGTGGCTTCAACATGCATGAGTCAACACACCCCCTTCATGCATGCTGCCAACTCCTCCTTCAAATTTAACTAAGTCTCCAACTAAGGTGAAACTTCACCTCATAGCTCACCACCTCCTACTTTGGCTCTTAGTCAAATTCATACTATGCTGCCATTTCACCTTTTAAGGTGTTCACTTCAGAGTTAGCCACCTCCACCTTTGAAATATGGTCCAACGAACCTTATGAATGCATAGTTTAGCCTTCCTCACGACTTTCCATGCATCCATCTATACATGTTTCCACCTATCATACGTCCAACTTGTCTTTTATTAAGCTATGCATCCCATGTCACCTTTTAACCAACATGAGCTATCCAACATTTAGCCAACATTTTCCCCTAGTATATGCATATGCGTTAAACTCGGCCTAAGTGTCATCTTTCGACTATCATGAATTGCCCAACACTTAGCCAAAATCTCCACCGAACACATGTTATTCGTCCCAGTCACTTCTACTAGGCATCGAACCCTAGTTTTCCCTCGAGTCATGCATCCAACCCTAGATCGCAAGGGGTGATGAGTTAAACTTTTCATATTTTACCTTATGCTTTCAACCTTCTCTTCCAACACTTACTCAATTTTCCAACCCTTAACCTATGTGTCCATCATACTAGGCTCCAAGCTCAACATCCATAGTGCCAAGTTCACCTCATAGTACCAAGTTAGAGTTCACCTCATAGTTCCCATTTTCAAAGCATAGTTATCCTCCATTCTCAAAGCACAGTTCACAACTTTGAAAGTTCATAACATAGTTTTCTCTCATCTACTTCTATGACTAATTCTCAACCTCATACTTCAAACTTAGAGAAACTCATTTTCTTCCCCTAGGAGTTCAATGCCTAGTCCTCCTTATGCACTCAAAATTTGTAAACTCCACAAGTTTACTCCAATTTAACACATAGAAACTCAACACCTAAACTTACTAACTCTCCTTAAAACTTTCCTAACTCTCCTTAAAACTTTCCTAACTCCATAAGGCACATTTCAATTCTTCATAACAAAGTTTTTTTAGGGTTTTAGGTGTCACAAGGTATATCATTGATAGCTCTTGAAAAGAGTTATTTATATGCCTTTAATCTCACTTGCTTATTGTGTTTAATGTGTTTAAATGATTGAAATGGTAGATTCTTAATCAAAACATGCATTTCAGAATGTTTTGTACCGTTAAAGGATGTTAAAGGAATTAGAAGGGATAGTAGATGTTACAAAAGGGTAAAATCTACTATCTTCATATCTCTTCTCGGGTTTAAAAAAATAACTCAGGATGGGGTGTGATAGGTACCCTTTGTTTAAAACCTGGAATCAGTACTTAAGGGAACTACTCATCTACCTACCCTAAAGGCGGGAAGGAGCGAATTCCATCTTGTGTAGTTATGTTCCCAACTCCCCACTCAGTCTTGTCCCCAAAATGGTAGACTTATTAAGTCAGCAACTCAAGCCACTCTCACCCGTACAAATCAAAGGATGAGCTCTCACAAGCAGGACTTTATAACTCATTCAGGATTAAGATTGAGTTACATACAGTTATACTACGAAATGTTAATCTCTTGAGTCAATGGCGTTACAAAGAGAGATCAATAATTTTGCGGGTCAGTCTTATACAAACTCATGATATAGGATACCCTCACTCGCGTGCCTCCATACGAACAATTTGGATCACATCACTTGTAACATTTACAAAGTAGGTTTTATCCTTAGTGTTACCAGAATAAGGCACCCAACTTTATTCATATACTATAGACCCTTCAGGTTACTACTTAGCATTATTCACCTATATGTCAACTATATATTTTTCATGTCTCATGAAATAACCTTGAATTTTCACTGTAATGAATAACTCATTACTGCATATTTAAAACAATCAACTATTATGTCAAATAACTAATTAACTATGAGGCTTTAGGGGACAAATTCCAACACTTTGGTATGAGTTTAAAGTAGTCAATATATACAAGAGAGAAAGAAATAGAATTTTTAGAGACTTGGGTATTTCTAAAGACTACTAGTTATTTGAGTTGATGCCTCTTATGTGAAACTTGTAAAGGATTAATATGATAGGATTACCATTATGAAGTTCAAGGATGATGGACTCAGTAAGATACTTTGATTGTTCATATGATGTATGTCCAAAAAAGAATTGAAGCTATAGCTTTTGAATTAAGAAGTTCACTTCGAAGTGGGTCTCAAATTATGTTGGATTATACTCATGTCATTATTGTGGTGTGAAAGCTTTAGGTTGATTGACTAGACCAATATAAAAAAAAAAAAAAAAAAAATTGGTTTTAAAAGTGATGCAAAATTATGGAAAAAGAAACAAAATTAGGACCTAAGAAACAGTTATAAATAGGGTCAAACTTTGTGCATTGAGTATATGTTTCACCTAGAAATTGAAAAGGAATATCTTGTTCTTAATGAATATAATAAAAATATGTATGAGGAAAGGAGAAGTGTTAAAGAAAAGTTTTGTTATTTTTGGGGTTAAAGAATATTAATTTGTAGAATTCCAAGTACACAAGTATGCTTTGCTCTCTACGATATGATATGTGTGGTTAACAAACATTGGTTCTAGTGTAAAATAAGAATCTCTCGTTACCATTTGGAACTTTGTACTTTAGTATGTGTTAGTTGAAAGAAATAACATAATGTATTGGTTGTGAAACTCAACATTAGTTTATGCATCTTTTCAAAAGATAAAATGTTAAGGAGAGATAATCTACAGTGAAGCTATTAGTAACAATAGTTATTTAGAAACTATTGAAATAGAAGGTTGATGTTCTATTAGTGAAAAGGTAAATCGTTGGAAGTATTCGCAAAGTTTAAGAGATCTTGTCTTTGGGCACAATTTATAACTAGAAACTAATGAAACCATCAATTTGATTTAAAGGTGAAAGTAATCTAGCTCCAAGTAAAGAAATAGTTGTACGGGTTGTTAAGGTTAAGTAAGCTAGGTCTCCTAGGATTACCACTGGCGCAAGAGATGAAATTAAGAATAGAGCTTAAGTTGGGAGCTATTCCCATTCCCAAGGCTTCCTAAAGAATGCATGTAGCAAAGTTGAAATAATCGAAGTTATAGAGGTAGAAATTGTTTGACGAGTTTTTCATATACACTAATGCTTTGCCTCCAGACACACGTTTTGTTCGTTAAGGAAGAAAGATGGATCCATGCAACTACTCAACTATCAAGAGTTGAGTCTGATAGCATAGCTAGGTCATAGGAGACGCAGAAAAATGCCTAGACCATCAGATGTTGAATCCAAATCTGAATCATGGGTTTGGAACTCTATGAATAGTATGTTTCTCTTGCATGGACAATGGTTTATCAACTCTAAGGAGTAAAGATTTTCTCAAGCTATGTTTACAAGTCAGGAAGGGGGATATCTAAAACATTATTTTCAATGTGAATTTTTGTTCAATCAATGTGAATTTTTGGGTGATGTGTTTTGGAGTCACCAATGTCTCCAGCTTCCATGGACTTCAGGAATCAAGTTCCAATGAGATTTCTAAGCTAGCTCGTAGGAGGGTCTAATAACCAGATGAGTTTATTTTGGAATTGAAGAGGAATATGAGGTTTGCCCTTGACAGTAGTTAACTTTATGCCAAGTTTTCTAACATGGCAACTTGTATTTTACAATACAAACAACCTAATAACAATGCAGAAGCAAGTAAACAAAATCCATCATAACTTAGATTAACCTCACTAAATAATTGAAGTTCAAGGCTTGAAACCCCAAGTCAAGATCACCATCCAAACTAAAAGTACATAACCAGTATTTAAATAATAATAATAAAATAGAATAATAAACTAAGAATAACTAGTACGATCAATGATTCAACAAAAGCCTAAATTCCTAAACCATGAATAAGCTCCTTGTGTTATGCTAGAACACTAACCCTTCAATCATTGCCAGAACTATCACTTGCATTTTCATCTAAAAAAATATTTTTGAAAATGCATATCTTATGTAATTGATTGGTTCTATTAGGTCTATTTTTTGGTAGTGCATAGGCTTCGACTTCTTCCTCTAGCCGAGCGCTGCCGCGTAAGATCCTTGAACCTACCACGACCACCATTGGCGGCCTATTTTCGTTCACGAAATGTGATTATTATTTTTCTATATATAGCTAAAATAAACCTTTTTTTCTAGAGGGAGAAAAAGTCCAACATCGGAGACTTGGAACCTTGGCTTAGCAACGAATGAAAAGGAGCTCTTCGAGCTTTCTCTACAAGTGGCTTATGTAGTGGTCAGTCGGTGGTGGCTTGGTAAGCAAATAACCTGTTATGTAGGTGCCAACTCCATGTTCTTTCTCGTCTTTCTTTTTAGTTTAGTGAGAGTTCATTTGGTAGCTTTTTTGGTTTCCCAAGGGTAGCGGTAGTTGGGGCAAAGCCAGCTTTCTTCGCTTCTCGAATGAGAGATAAACTCAGAGGAAAAATAAGGATGAATACAAGAATACTCAATAAGCAATTTCCATGATAAGCGTAATACATTTTCTTCAAAACAAAATGTATTAAACCATAGAAGTTAGACCAGCAAATCATTTGTTTTTCTTTTGAATTGACAAAAGTCAAACTTCCAAATAAATAGTTTTTCTTTTAGTCTTTCAGTTAAAATCTATTAGTACTTTCAAATAGTATGTCTACATCACCAAAACATTTGAACAAACTTTCAGCATCTTTAAAATTAGAACTTTTGTGGTATTAAAACACAAAATTTTCAATACTTTCAAATATAAGGCTTTTAATCAATCAATACTCTACATCTTTCAGTCATTCAAAATTTTCAAATACAAAGTAGGAAAGATGTATAACTGAAGTAGCATAGCAGAAATGGGTATCCATTGGTAACATCAACAGAAATGGTTACCCGTTAGTAACACTAGTAGAATTGGTTACCCATAAATAACACCAATAGAGATGTTAATTAACAATCAACCAGAATAGTCAAAATTTCGATTAACAATCTAACCGAATAGCAAAAATGTCGACTAACAACCTAAGACTTTCTTGTTTGATCGAATTGACAGTTTCAGTGAAGCTACTTTGGTTGCTTTGGAATTGTGGACTCCTCGAGGGTTGAAGTGTTGTGACTAGTGTGGTTGGTCAGTCGATTTGCATGGATAAGATTATCGAGGAACATTGGAAATTGTATTTTGCCCATCTTTGAGTGGATTTGGGACTCAAGGACGATTTTTCTTGCTTTGTTACAATTTGATTGTAGAGAGAGGATTTTGAGATCCCAATAAAGTATGTTTGGAGGCCACACAAGTGTGCTCAATGTGGTGATTTTGGTCATTTTGTTGATAAGTGTGGGGTAAAGGGTTTGACAAGTTACTCCTCTTTCGTACCTCTGGCTCCTAGTGGTGATGGTTCAATTACAGCCCTTCTTAGTGGTGATGGTTCAGTTGTAGGGTTGTTGCACCTATGTCTAAGGGGTTATTGATGCTACTCTTATAGGTTCTTCTATGGTGCGGCCTTAGAGTTTTGTTCTTGGGTCTAGTCTTGTGGCTAATCAGGTGGTGACTAGGATATCAATGTCGCCTAAAGGTAATGCAGATTCTTTACTTCCTTTGGTGTTGTTCTCTTGACATGTTATCTCCTATTTGGTGAATGATTTTCGCTTTATGGCTAATGAGTCTAAACTTTTGGTGAACCTTCAAAACTTCTTTAATTTGGCAAAGGATATAGGGTAGTTTCTTTTTATGTGATTTCAATGGTTTCTTCTGGCTTGAGATGTGAGCTTGTCTTTTGTATTGCTTTGAAATTTGATTGTGAGCTCTAGTTCTTGTACATTGGTTTTCTTTTGTTTGTGCCTTAACCTTAAGCTAAGAAGTTACATTTTTGCCGTATATTATACCATCTTTGAAAAATAATAATAATAATAATAATAATAATAATAATAATCATACATATACTTTTTTCTTTGAACATATTTTTCAAACACTCAAATAGAGCAACGAAAAATCTCTCCCTGTTTTTTCCTTAAATTCTCTTTTATAAAATCATCTTGTTTTTTTTTTCATTCACATAAAATTCATCCTTTTATATGTGAAAGGGACTCAGCCTCATTGATAGGCCTGAAGCCCAAAGGCCAAGGCCAGATCCAAGATCGGCTCAAAGTCAATGTTTGACCGGCCAATATCAACCCGACCAATTTATTCATTAGATTGAATATGGATCACCATTTTTATGATCGGACCGGCCTATGGCCCATGGGCTAACCTGTTTAGGCCATATTTGGATCCCCCAATGACCTTGTGATTGGACCAACCCAAATATATATGCATACTTATAATCCTTCATATATTATATTTATATATTAAAAGAGTATTTTTTTAAAATATATTTAGCCTTAATGATATAAATTTCTTCAAAGTGTTAGACAATTAAACACTAAATAAAATTCTATAATATCAACAACTTTATCAAGAAAAATAATAATAATAATAAAATTAATTAATAAAAACACAATTCTTATAAATTTAGTTCAGAAAATCTGAAATATAGATATATATTTTTAAATAATCAAATAATTAATATTCAATTGGCTTATTAATGGGCCAGCCCAAGCCTAATGCAAGCTCAATCCAAACTTGAGGGAAGCTCGAGGGTTCAGCCATAGGTTTGGCTATTTAAAGGTTGGGCTGGCTCGATCCAAACCCAAACAATGTCCTAGGCTCTTGGGCTTGAGTCTAGGTCAAGCTTGGGCCTTCACCTTTTAAAGTTGGGCAGGGCTGAGCCGACATAATGATGATGGTGAAGAGTGACTTTATGATAGATAGATGAAAATATTAAAATAAAAATGGCTACATAAAATAAAATATACATTATCTAACAAAGCAAGACTATATAGTATTTACTAGAGGTAAGAAAATCTCAATATTTTAATAATTTTAAGAGTTGTTTTCAAATCTAGCAATATGAGCCAAACTAAACTATTTACAAATATAAAAACATTTCAGTTTGATAGACTTCTATCGCTTCGTGATAGACTTCTATCACGCAAGCGATAGAAGACTATCACGATCTATCACGAATAAATAGTGAAATTTTCCTATATTTGTAAATAATCTAATATTTTTTCAATTTATAATAATTTTTCTAACTTTAAACTAAAGGGTTGTTTTCAAATATAACAAAATGAACCTAAATATTTGCAAATATAACGAAATTTCACTGTCTATGGTAGATGGATTGTGTATTTTGCTATCGCAGATAAATTTTGTATTTTGCTATTAATTGTAAATAATTTCAGCAATTTTGTCATTCAAGAAAATTTTCCTAAACTAAAACTAGAGATTTCACATTCTAAAACAAAGGACATTTTGATAAAAAAAAAAATAATAATAATAATAAATAAAAAAGTTTAGTTTAGGAATTAGTTTGGGCAATTTTTTTCTTTACACATGTGCATGCTTTGAGTTTGACTTGATGGATTAATTAAAGCTTAATTATATTTTACAAATAAATTTTTTTAAAAAAAAGAAAAAGAAAAAAAAAATCTAAGCCCCCTTGACAAGAAATCCAGTTCCTCTTCCCCCTTGACAAGAAATCCAGTTCCTCTTCGCTCAATTGTTCTTGTTTTCCAGGAATCTGTTCATCTTCTCCCTTATATATAAATTCCTTAATCCGCAACAAATAATCTCAAATCACTCCCATGGCGCCCATTAATCGCTCTCTAATTCTCCTCTTCATCCTTCTCCAATTGTTCCTCTCGCAAACCCTAGCTCGAAAACCCCACATCATCGATTTCCGATCCCCAAATCTCTACCCGGAGGGCCTCGTTTGGGACCCATCCGCCCAGCATTTCGTCGTCAGCTCACTCCACCACCGCACTCTCGTCTCTGTCTCCGACGCCGGCGTCGCCGAAACCTTAATCCACGATCCCAACCTCCCCGAAAACGTCTCCATCTTAGGCCTTGCCATCGATTCAGTCAACAATCGACTCCTCGCCGCCGTCCACGCTGCCCCACCTCTCCCGGCATTCAACGCCCTCGCCGCCTACGATCTCCGATCCCGCCGTCGCATCTCCCTTACTCCTCTCCCCTCCGATGGAACCTCCAGTCCCCGCCCAGTCGCGAACGCCGTTGCGGTCGACTTCAAGGGTAACGCCTTCGTCACGAACTCCGCCGGAAACTTCATCTGGAAGGTTGATAAAGACAGATCTGCCTCGATCTTCTCGAAATCGGCGAGTTACAGTTCCTATCCCGCAACTCCGAACGAAGTTTACTCGTCGTCAGGGCTAAACGGTGCCGTTTACGTGAGCAAAGGGTACCTTCTGGTGGTGCAATCGAACACCGGAAAGATGTACAAAGTGGACGCTGACGACGGAACGGCGAGGCTGGTTTTGCTGAACAAAGAATTGAAAGGGGCGGACGGGATAGCGGCGAGAAGAGACGGCGTCGTTTTGGTGGTCTGTTACAAAAAGCTGTGGTTCTTGAAGAGCGAGGATAGTTGGGGGGAGGGGGTGGTTTATGACGAAATTGACCTCGATGAAGAGAAGTTTGCTACTGCTGTAACTGCGGGGAATGAGGGGAGGGTGTATGTGCTGAATGGATATGTCAATGAGTGGTTAAATGGTAATTTGGGAAGGGAGATGTTTGGGATTGAAGAAATGAGGTCTGCCAAAGAGAGTGAAGAAGAAAGGGTTTGGGTATATCTATTGGTTGGCTTTGGTTTGGCTTATTTCTTGTTTTGGAGATTTCAGATGAAGCAACTCATAGGGAACATGGATAAGAAAACTAATTGATTTTCTTAAGGGTTTTGATTTATCTAATTATGAATAACACTTTTGATTCTTGTAATGTTCTTTTTCTTTGTTTGGTCTATTTATTTTCTTTTTGTGAATACTTCATACCTGTTTTTAGGTCAACCATGTTTGAGTATTAAGATTTTATAACATTGGCCTCTTGGTGGAGTTATAATGTAAACTGGTGAACTACGCACACATTTGTGAGAAAGTATCTTAGAGCTCAACAATATAGAGGAGTGGAGAGAGGTGATGACATATATCAATTGAGTTACCTTCATGTTCAAGTTGGTAAGTGAATATTGCAATTTTTTTAGAACCAATAATATAGATTGCACCGCTTTCTCTCTCAAAAACATTAGACGCAGGCACAATCAATATTGACAGGCCTTTTGGTGTTGCTCTTAAAAGAACCAATCAAATAAATTTGTAGAACTTCGAACTATACTACCTATGCTACAAGGGTGCAATATGGATGGTAAGACCGAGTTGTCTCCGCAGGGAGTCTTGAGATGTTAAAGCTTATTGATGAATTTGAATGGTCACAAGTGGGGTTTATGATTTATTTTGTTTGCAATTGAATTTAAATAGCATGAATGTAAAAGCGTAACTAAAATGAAAAATAATTTGATTAAAAGGTCTAGTCTAGGGATTCAGAATCCAGCCATTCACTTATGCAATGTTTGTGACAAGTTGGTATCAGAGCATAAGATTTTGGGAAAAAGTGAGGTCATGCATAGTAGCTAGGAGCATGCTAGGTCTATAGTATATTAATATTATGTTATAATATAGGAACATGCCCCGACAAATTAGATGAGGTAGGCAAGCAGACGCCGGAACATCGCACACTACCGGTGACTCTAGAGAAGGTTCTGAAGGAGATTCTAGTAACCCTCAGGTAAATATGAAAGATCAAATATTTAATAGGATAGCCCAGAGGTTGGCATCCAATGTTGAAACGGCTCAGGGAGATCCCGAGAGGAAGTATGAGATCGAGAGGTTCAAAGCCTTAGGTGCCCAGATATTTGAGGGTACTACGAATCCTGCAGATGTCAAAATGTGGCTAAACCAGATAGAGAAATGCTTTAGGGTCATGCACTGTCCTGAAGAGAGGAAGCTAGAGGCTGAGGAGACTCTAGACGTGGTGACTAGTATGTTTACTATTTATTCTAAGCATGCTTGTGTGTTATTTGATTTTGGAGCTACACATTCATTTATCTCTCGTATGTTTACTAAATTTGTGGATAAGAAGTTAGAACTTTTGTTTGATTCTTTACTAATACATACCCCTGTTGGTAATTCTGTAACGATAGAATGTGTCTATCATGATTGCAAAGTGGTAGTTAATAAAGTAGCCTTGATTGTTGATCTTTTACCCCTAGAGTTGGTGGAATTTGGTATTATTTTGGGTACAGATTTCTTGTCAAAGTATCAAGCTAGTATAGATTGTTTTGAAAAGTAAGTTAAGCTTGCAAAATCAAATGGGGTTGAAGTAGTATTTAGGGGAAAAAGGAAGATTCTCCCTACCTGTCTAGTTTCTGCAGTAAAGCCTAGAAAATGGTTGAGTAAAGGGTGTGAAGCGTACCTGGCATATGTAACTGAAGTTAAGGTGGAGAAGTTAAAACTTGAGGATGTGCTAGTAGTATGAGAGTATTTGGATGTGTTTCCCGAAAAGTTATCAGGATTGCCACCTAATAGGGAAGTGGAATTTACTATAGATTTAATACCGGGATCAGGACCCATTTCTTAAGCACCTTATAGAATGGCACCAACAGAGCTGAAGGAGTTAAAGGTACAATTACAGGAATTGGTAGATAAGGGGTACACCTGTGCTGTTTGTTAAGAAGAAAGATAGTACTATGAGATTATGTATTGATTACCGTCAGTTGAATAAGGTAACAATACACAATAAGTATCACTTACCTCGAATAGATGATTTGTTTTGACCAACTCAGAGGAGCCTCAGTATTTTCTAAGATAGATTTAAGATATGGGTATCATCAATTAAAGGTCAGAGAATCTGATGTACCTAAGACGACATTTAGAACGAGATATGGACATTACAAGTTTTTGGTAATGCCGTTTGGATTGACATATGCACCAGCAGCATTTATGGACCTTATGAAGAGGATATTTCATCCTTATTTGGATCAATTTGTTATAGTATTCATAGATGATATTCTGGGGTATTCGGGAGATAAAGAAAAGCATGTTGAACACCTTAAGATAATTTTATAGACTTTGAGGAAAAATAAGTTATATGCTAAATTTAGTAAGTGTGAGTTTTGGTTGGAACAAGTGGTGTTTCTAGGCCATGTGGTGTCAGCAACTAGAGTTAGCGTAGATCCTCAAAAGACTGAAGTCGTGGTAAAGTGGGAACGACTTAAGACTATAATGGAGGTTCGTTGTTTCCTTGGTTTAGCAGGATACTACAGGAGATTTGTTGAATGATTTTCTAAGATAGCTTTGCCACTTACAAGTTTGACAAAGAAAAATACTAAGTTTGAGTGGAACGATAAATGTGAGCAAAGTTTTCAAGAGTTGAAGAAAAGATTGGTGTCCACACCTATCTAAGCACTTCCGAAGTCGGGTAAGGAGTTTGAGGTTTATTGTGACACTTCTCGTCAGGGGTTGGGATGTGTGTTGATGCAGAATGGAAAAGTAATAGCTTATGCTTCGAGATAGCTAAGACCCCACGAGAACAATTACCCTACTCATGAATTGGAATTAGCATTAAAGATATGGCGACATTATTTATTTGGGAAAAAGTGCTATATCTATACGGATCATAAGAGTCTTGAGTATATCTTTGATCAAAAGGAGCTTAACATGAGGCAAAGGAGGTGGTTGGAATTGATCAAAGATTACGATTGTACTATTGAGTATCACCTAGGTCAAGCAAATGTAGTCGCTGATGCTTTAAGTCGGAAATCCGGGGGTGGTATAAGTTCTTTAAGTGTTATGAAGGTTACTCTACTCAAAGAATTTCAAAGTGGTGTTACTACGTTAGGTGTAACCGGTGATGGAGCATTGTTGACACATTTCCAACTGAGGCCTAAATTAGTTGATAAAGTAATAAATAAGCAATTGAAGGATCCTGAAATTAGGAAACTCAAAGACGAAGTAAAGGCCCAACAAAGGATAGATTTTGAGGTATGATATGATGGAGCATTGGTTAAGCTTGGTTGTATTTATGTGCCAAAGAGTACTAAAATTAATCAAGCAATTCTTGAGGAAGCACATAGCTCGGCTTATACTATGCATCCTGGCAGTAGTAAGATGTATAGGACACTAAGAGATTTCTATTGGCGGCCAGGTATGAAAAGAAACATAGTTGAGTATGTGGCAAGGTGTTTAATTTGCTAGCAAGTTAAGCCTGAACAGCAAAAGCTAGCCGGATTGCTAAATCCACTCCCTGTAACTGAATGGAAGTGGGAGTATGTCACCATGGATTTTCTATTTGGGTTGCTAAAGACTTCAGCAGAAGTTGATGGAATTTTGGTAATTGTTGATAGATTAACAAAGACAAAATGATTCTTACATGTTAAGGCAACCTATACTTTGGATAAGTTAGCTCAAATGTATGTAGATAAGATTGTGAGCCAATACGAAATTCCAGTATCTATTGTATCGAATAGAGATCCTAGGTTTACTTCTAAGTACTAGGTAAGTTTGAAACAAGCTTTGGGAACTAAGTTACAATTTAGTACGACTTTTCATCCTTAGACGGATGGACAGTCTGAAAGGACTATACAAACCTTGGAAGACATGCTTTGGGCATGTGCTTTGCAAGTTAAAGGTAGCTGGAATGAGTATTTATCATTGATGGAGTTTACGTACAATAATAACTACCAGTCAAGCATAGGTATGGTTTCGTATGAAGCTTTGTATGGTAGAATGTGTAGAACTCCAGTGTGTTAAGGTGAGGTTGGAGAAAGAAAGCTAGTCAGACCGGAGATTGTTCAAATTACTTCCGAGAAGGTGGAGGTAATAAAAGCAAATCTTAAGACAGCTTGAGATCGACAAAAGAGTTATGTAGATAATCAGAGAAGAGATCTTGAGTTTGAAGTAGGTGATAAGGTTTTCTTGAAATTGTCACCGTGGAAGGGAGTTTTGAGATTCGATAGGAAAGAAAAGCTAAGTCCAAGATATATTGGACGCTATGAAATCTTGGAAAGAGGTTGACCAGAGATTTATAAATTGGCTTTGCCAACGGAAATGTCCAAGATTCATAATGTGTTTCATGTTTCTATGTTAAGGAAATATATTCCCGATCCTACTCATATTTTAGAAGTGCAGCCAATAGATTTGAGTTATGAAGAAAAACCAACCCAAATACTTGATGAAAAGGAACAAGTGTTAAGGACTAAGGTGATTCCATTGGTTAAAGTACTTTGGAGGTATCACAATGTGAAAGAAGCTACTTGGGAAACTAAGGAACAAATGGTCAAAAATATCCACATTTGTTTTCGAGGAACTAATAGCCTATTGAATTTTGAGGACACAATTCTTATAAGGAGGTGGTAAATTGTAAGCCTTACTTCTAACGTTGGGTGATGGCAAGCTAAGTAGGCGGGTGGTTGAAAAAGAAGTGGCCGAAAACCTTTGGCTTGTGTGTGTGTGGGGCCGGCAAGAAGGGTTGGCTAGGAGGTAGCTGAGCCCAAGCATGAGGGTTGATGTGTTGGGCAAGTGTGTGATGCATTGGCTTGAAGAGGCATACGCCCATGGGTGATGGTTGGTGCGTTGACGTTAGTAAGAAAAGTGCTGCATTTGTGAGCTTGGTTATGCATTGGTTGAGGTTAGTAAGGGGGTTGCGTTAGGAAGCCTTGTGTCCAAGAAAGCCTATAGGGTTAGTGCATGGTGCTATGCGTCCAAGCAAGTCGGCCAAGAGGGTTGTGTGTAGTGGTAGTCGAGAAAGAAAGCCAACTAACCTCAAAAGGATGCGAGGAGGAGGCCTTGATGCGTCCACCATTCTTCTTGATTAAGCAAAGCCTAGACTTAAGTATTAAGCAAGCCAGATTAGGTGTCGATTTGAGGTTAAGTGTGGCATGGGCATGCATGTAAGCATGAGATGGCAAGCTAGAATTTTGCATGCAGAAATCTGGAAAGTCTATAAATAGAAGGGTTTGATAGAAGAAATTGGTGTGTGCAAATTACTCATGCAATTTGAGATTTTCTTCAACCAAATTCTCTCAATTTGAGTCTAGTTTTACTGAGAGGGTTGCCGGAAGGAAACTCTGTGAGGAAAGACTCAAAAATTATCAAAAGATGGAGCTTGCTCTGGCTATCGGGTAAACTAGAGCAGACCGTGAAGTTTTAGAGATATCTTACGGTAGAGAAAGAATTAGAAGCTGCAATTTTGAGGTAAGCTAGTTAAGATATTTGTCTACAAGTTTGTAACGAGAAGAAAACTCTAATTCTTGCTAGAAATATTACTTTTGATAGCTAGAAGTGAAAGGCAGAGGGTTTGAGGTTGTTAGGTGAGTTTTGGAGTGGTTGTGCATGCAGTTAAGCGTGGGCTGTGGCTGAAGGTGAGAATTAATTTGAGGTTATTTTGACAAAACTTTGGATGCCTAGGAGGTGAGTTAGCATGCCACAGGCAATGCGGGTGTGCATGCTGACGAGCAGGATACGTTGATGTTGTGTGTAGGCTGTGAGGGCTTGGTAGGTGTCACTAGTGTGTGGAGCGTGTGCGCAGGTGTTGAGCGAGATGCATCTCGCTAACCTCGCAAAGATGCGCTATGCAAGCTGACGATATGGGCAACACAAATGCATGCACGCCTACCTATTTTGAGGTTATTTTGGTGATTGGTGTGCGGGGACTGCCGCCCACGAAGGGTAGTGTGTGCGAGGCAGCAGCTGGGCGTGTGCGTAATGTGCTGTGCGGGGTTTGCCGCACATTTGAGGTTATTTTTGGCTAGGTGAGTGTGCTGCAGGGTTGTTGGACACGCCTAAGGGTAGTTTGCTATTTTTTGGACATTTGGCTAATTTTTGCTTGTCAGTAAGCCTTTTTTTTCCAGCGAAAATGACTTGAGATATTCCATGAAGGGAATTTTGAGGAATTTTGACAAAGGAGTTATTTATTCCAGGCTGGGAAGAGCTCGGGGAAGTGTATAACCCATTAAGAGCTTAGGACAAGTTGTGAGTAACATAAATTCGTTTTAAATAATTTGTACTCACAATACTTATAAATGTTTGTTTTATCCTTAAAATGTGAGATTTCTGGCATGAATTGAATTTGATAACCATGTATTTGTTCAATGTGATTTAAATATGTTTTTATATAGTTTTGAGCATGATGCTCTAGAATGCCGGAATTTGTGAAAAAGTATGCTATTTGAAAATATTATGGAAATTATGAGGAATTGTTTAAACTCATGTTTATGAATGATTTAACATGTTTTCATTTAAAAATGGTCCCCAATGCTGAAGTACTGGGAGAAGACATCTGGGCAACCTAAATATGATTTCCAATGCCAAAGAACTGGAGAAGGTATCTGGGTAGACTAAATTGGTCCCCAATGCTGATGGACCTGGTGAAGGCATCTGAGTAGCAGAATATGGTTTTCAATGCCAAAGAACTAGAATAAGACATTTAGGTAGGCTGAATTGGTCCCCAATGTCGATGGACTTGGTGAAGGCATCTGAGTAGCTTGAATATGACCTCCAATGCCGAAGTACTGGGAGAATGCATTTGGACAGCCCGAATATAGTCCCCAATATCGAGCAACTGGGAGAAGGCATCTGGGTAGACGAATTGGTCCCCAATGCTGATGGACTTGGTGAAGGTAATGGGCAGCCTGAAAATGTCCCAATGCTGAAGAATTGAGAGAAGGCATCTGGACAATCTTAAATGCCGATGGACTTGGTGAAGGCATATGGGCAACCTAAATTATAATCCCTATGTGCACATAAAGGGAGATTTGATGCTGCTGTGTGGAGATTGGATAAGATGAGGTTGAATTTGACGTTGAACAGCATAGAGATTACTTCACCTCAACAAAGAAAAATCTTTTAAGCATATACAATTGTTTTAAGCTTTCAATACTTTACTATTTGAATGACGAGCATGATTTTATTGAGCTTTTAAGCCAAAATAATTTTCAAAACTTGTTACTCACTAGGCTATTTAGCTCATGCTTTCAAATGTTTTCTACTTTTCAAGTAACGAGCAGAACCGGGGTGCTTAGCCTACTCGTCGAACTCATCTGGATCTGTTGTTTAGTTTGAGCTTTGTAAATGTTTTGTACTTAAACCTAGCATTGTACATATTGGAAACTAAGAGCATAGTGTTGTGTATAAAAATCTGTTGTTAATTTTATAAACGTTTATTATGAGATTATCATTTGTAACCTGGATGTGAGTTATACTTTTATGCTTGGTTGAGTTGTGCTTGGGAAGTTAAGTGACAGTAGATATCGTAAGGAATCGATGTCTGTTGTTTTCACGCCTATTTTCAGGTTAGGAGGGTAACTCGAGAGGGGGTGTGACAATGTTGGCTTTTTTGTTGATGGCCAAAAAAATTCAATAAAGACCTATGTTGATGGCTAGAAAACGTCAAAGAAATTTGGACCATCAAGAAAGATAGTTTTGTTGACGGCTAAAAAACGTCAACAAAAACCCTATCTTGACGTTTTTGGCCATTCAGATAGATTGGTTTACGTTTTTTGCCCTCAAGTATATGAAAAAACCATCAAGATAGATGCTTTTGTTGATACTTTTTGAACGTCAAAGTAGGGTAACATTGACATTTTTTTGTCCATAAAGTATTTGCGAAAACCATCAAGTTGACTTTTTTATTGACGTTTTTTGCCCATCAAGAAAATTGTATTGTTGTATGTTTTTATTGACGTTCTGTCAACTATCAACCTTTGTTGACGTTTTTTAGTTGTCAACTATAACAGTTTGAGAAAAATAAAAAGAAAAAGATCTGGTTCATTAGGACCCCTCATATGCAACCTGTAATCAACCCCAAGCAAGATTTATAGTTGCAATTTGCACTCACTCCAAACAAGTTGGACCCAACTTGTATTTTAGACAAACAAATATTTTAATCAAAAGTATAATATCATTACGTCAAAATTGAAATGCTTACCTTAACAAGGACCGAAGTAACAGGTCGAGCTCATGTACTTGTTCGAGCATAAAACATTCTTATACCCCTAAACAAAACAAACTCAAAAAGATTTTAGATTGTTAATGTCACACCCCCTCCCAGATTCCCTTATACTCTAGGAGTGAGTGCGAACCTGCATACACCTGTTTCCTACTGTAGCTATAACATTAATCAACTACAGATCATTTATACTTAACTATATGCCATATGACCTCATAAAATAACAAAACTTATCAAAACAAGTGTTCTTTATACATTACAAAAGCAAGTCTCACTACACCCCAAGGAACATGTATGATAATAAACATGTACATAAACTGTGTATTTACAACTATCCCAGAGGACTGATCCAAAGTAGGCCCAGACGAGAATCTTCTGTAGGCTAGGTGTCCGGGACACACTCGCTACCTGAAACAAGCAAACAAACAAAGAAAATGCGTGAGCCTAAAGCCCAGTGAGTGACAGAATTTATCCAAATACTATTAAACTACTTGAGTTAACATGGATCATCAATACCACCACATAGTTATATAAATAGAAATTTTCAAGTTAACCCATGCCATAGAACAATAGTGGTACAGTTATCCCTTCCTAGCTGTGGTGGAGCGAAACTCAACGCAGTCAACCTCGTGTACCAATTCTCATCACTCTCGTATTCAAATGCTTCCACTCTCCGTCCCTCGGTATTTCAATCCCTCAAGTGCCTTCACGTATTGTCCCTCAGCACTGAGTTTTACTATGTCGGAGTTCCCATGTGCCTTCACACGTGGTCCCTCAGCACTAGGTTCCCTACCAATCCACTGCTCAAGTGCCTTCTCTTGTGATCCCTCAGCACTTGGCTATCATATATTGGATTTCCATATGCCTTCACACAAGGTCCCTGAGCATTGGAATCCATTTCAACCAACTACTCAAGTGCCTTCACACATGGTCCCTCAGCACTAACTATCACATAACATTCTTAAAACCTTACAGCACAACACAATATTCAATAACTAAACCATATGATAGTTTCCACTCACCCAATACTAATAAAACATGCAAAGAGTATTCGTTGTATTTAACAGGAAGTCACTCACAACTTGTCCTGGCCCTAAGTGGATTATATGCCTTTCGGAGCTCTTCTTGGCCTGTAAATACACATTTCTCACGTTAATTTTCATTGAACTTCCTTTCCATGATAATTAAGTATGCATATTTAGACTTTATTCTCACTCCATTACCAAGACTCTCCTTTTTCCCAAAATATTCATAATTAGCGTTATACTATGTCCTTAGTGAGATTACCAGCGAAAACACACAACAGAACTCTGCACTAGCAATACCGGAATGAACGAGACTAGCGAGATTACCTGAGGAGCGATACTTAGCGAGACCCAGCGGGAGTTGTGATACGTAAAGCTCTTTGCGTTACCAGCGACACCCGTTTCGCTGCTCACTCTCCAGCTCTTTTAGCGACACCACCGTCTTAGCGACCCCTGATGGCCACTGCTTTCTTCTTTCCCTTCTAACTCGTACTTTAACCTGCTAAACATCGAATTCCAGCCAAATTCAGAACTTCCTCTCTTCTACAAACTTGTAAAGAAGTGAGCTTTCTAACTTACCTCAAGATTTCAAACCATAACTCTTCTTCGTTTGAGAACTATTCTCAAATAACTCCAGCTGCTTTGAATCATCTAGCAGCTCAACTCCGATTACTTCCTCCTAGAATTTAACATATTCTTGCTCAAATTCAGCTTAAACATCCTTCATAGAAGTTGCTAAGAATTAACTTACTAACCTAAAAATTTCAGCCCTAGCTTCAACTTCCTCAGCTCACTCTTCTTCAAATACCGAATGATGTCCAGATTTATCGAAAACAATCAAGCTTCTGGTTCCAGCTTCAATTTCACCATGGAAATGATTTGGTTTCTACTTAAATTTGACATCAACACCTTCTTCCACCTCTCCTCGTTGTTCGTCTGCGAAATGGGGTCAATCTGAGTTCGAAAATATGTCTAAAGTGTTTATTTATCCGGTGTACTTACTTATATATAAATATAGACCACCGACTCACCAGCACAACCATCACCTTCTTACTTAGGTTGGCCAACGCAAACCTTCCGCGCATGGCTTCAGCAATGCATAGCCTCAATTTACTGTGTTACAATTGCCCAATGCCTCATCGCCGGATAGCCGACTAACGCATGGTCCTCTCGGCCACTCTTCTATGCACCAACGCATACCAACCTTAAACGCATAGCCCTTCTTGGCCACTCTTCTATGCACGAACCTTCAACGCATAGTAGCCTTCAATGCAAGTGGCCTTCAACGCATAGTGGCCTTCAACGCCTAGTGGCCTTCAACGCATAGTGGCCTTCAACGCCTAGTGGCCTTTCTTCACATCTTCGTCCATGTCGAGCTAGCATCTTCAACGCATAGCTACCAGGGTCTCATCAAGCCTCAGACATACTCTCAATGCATAGCCCCACCAACGCATGGCCAACACTTAGCCACTTTTGCTCCCACACAATTCGGCTAACTTTCTCTATTCAATGCCCCGTTTCATAGTCTCTTCTTAACTTGCCATCTCCCAATGTCAGGTAGGGGGGCTTACAGTTAACATAACGAATATGCATAATCTGAAGCAACTATAAAATACTTACGTATTGACAATCGTTTTCTACTCTATCTCTGCTTCGTTTTTGGTTCGTTTTGATCCTCTTGCTCGGCAACGCTTGCCTTTCGAACTAAACGAACTTACAGACTCGATAGCATAATTAACATGCCCAAAACAACGGGCCCTTTTATATTTTGATTTCATCAAAACAGTTAATCTAAGGTGCCAAAATTGAAACATCTATTTTGCAGACCGTCTTCAATGTAGAAATTTTTCTAAACAACAAAATATTAGCATGCTTTTTAAAAAGAGTTAAGAAGAAATTTTCCTACCTTTGAAGACCGTCTTCAATGTGGAAATTATTCATTTCCAAGTTCGAACTGGTGAGAATTCTCCAACGAACATAGTAACTCTTCTTCTCTTGGGAATGCCACCACAATGGCAACCTTACTATTCTCTCCCTTATTAATTTGAACATTTTCTAATTAAACCAAAAAGTTTGATTCTTATACTAATCTTTTATGTGCTAGCAAGGAAACTCTATGGACCTATAGTTCGAAGCTCCAATGATATGAGATTAATCAATTAAACTTTTTAATTAGATTAATCAATATTCATTAACTATAGGTCACTCCACTAAAGATTTACATTTGCACTCTTCACACTATAGATATATTTTTGTGTCCACAGAATTTACTAATCAACAATAAGTCGACCCTTCACAAATTACTCATAACTACAATTGGGTCAAATTACCGTTTTACCCTTATAGTTATATTTAACTCCTTAAGTGCCACTGATCCCTCTAATGAACAAACTATTTATAGTCCAACTATAAACTAATCCCTCTCGGGCTAGTGAGAGGGTGAGGTCTCATTGTTCAAGACCTAAAATCAGCCGTTAGGAGAATAATTTATCTACTTACCCTATACACGGGAAGGAGTAAATTCCATCTTGTGAAGACATATTCCTAGCTCCCTAATCAGACAAATCCCTGAAATGGTAGGCATATCGAGTCGGTGATTTGGCCACTCTCACCCATACAAATCAAAGGATTGCCCCCATAGACATAACTCATTCAAGATTCAGGTCGAGTTACCTATAGTCATCCTATGAAATATTAATTTCTACAACTAACGATGTTACAAAGAGAAATTTAACATTTCGCAGTCCAGTCTTATATAAACTCTTTGTATAGGATACCCCCACTCACATGTTTCCACATGAACAATTAGGATCAAATCGTTTGTAAGACTTTACAACTCCTTGTAACAATTACAAAGTGAATTGTATCCGTAGTGTTACCAAAATAAGGCACCTAACCTTATTCCTATACTACAGACATTTGAGTTATTACTTAAAAATGATCCAACCTTGTATGTCAACCACATACATGTTTAAGTTTACATAAGATAACCATGAAATCTTAGTTTATTGGATTGAGTTAATGCATAGGATAGATGAAATAACTTCTTATTTTATTCAATAAATAAAATTTACTTACAATTTACAAAACTACAAGACCCGAAAGATTTAGGACACACTAGTCCCAACAAGTGCAACTTTCCAAATTACCATACGCAAGAGAATCATTAATTATCCACAACAATACTACTTTAGCATGAAAAATTCATCTCGATATCCATCATAACATGGTACACCATCATTCTAAAGGAAATTTAAATCATCTATTAAAGGGGCCAAATATACGTCTATGTTGTACCCTGGTTGCTTTGGCCTAGAAATTAACATTGTTAACATCATAAATTTATGTCTCATATGTAACTAGGGTGGGAGATTGTAGCTTTCAATATTACAAGCTAACAACTATACTTACTATTCATCTTGCTATGAGGATTTATCTCATCAGTTGATAAAACAAGACGAAGACTCCTTTCTTCATTTCCAAACTTAGGCCATAAATGATCGACCCATTTCCAAGATCGAGAGTTAGCTAGATGGCATAGATTTTCATCAACCAATCTTTCGTTAGCATGCCACGTTAGATTCTTTGAATGCATCGAACTATTGAACATTCTTTGAAATCGTGGAATTGGTGGAAAATATCATACAACCTTAGCAGGCACTCTTTTTTTCATTTCAGACAAGTTCTTACACTTCTTCCACATCGACTAGTTACAAAAAATACAATTAGATGCATCTGCAAACTCTTTTCTGTATAAGTAACAGTCGTTGAGACACGCATGAATCTTCTCATAGGTTATTCCTAAAGTAACTAATATTTTTTTTTTTTTGCCTCATACGTAGATTTTGGCAACTCGTTATTTTCAGGTAGTATACTTTTCATCAAGGCCAACAATTTTGTAAAGCTAGTATTGCTCCACTCAAATCTTGCTTTTAAGTGATACAATTTCACTAATGTACATAACTTAGTCAAATTTACACATCTAGGATATAGAGGTTTGTCAGCATCTAAAGTAACTTCTTAATTTTTTTTGGATCATCTAAACTATGTTGTTGTGCCGCTTCAACTATCTCAACAATATTGTCATCAAAATTATCATCCAAAACTTTTTTGTCAAGGTTGCATTCTAAATCTGGCTCTACATTCGATGGAGAATACCTAGCAAGATTTTCTCCATGCCATATCCAATTAGCAGATCTTTGGTCAATGTCATATATTAATATATGGTTCCTCACTTCATTAGTGTTCAACATCTTACAATTTCCATATTTAACACATTGACTTCGTATAGAAATTTTATCACTCAAACATATTTGAGCAAACTTAATAAAACTACTAATACCTTCTTCATATTCGTTAGATAATCTATCTTTTTTTATCCACGATTTATACATTATGTTATAACCTAAGAAAATGAAGTCAATGAGACAAACCATATTAATGAGACAATAAGCAAATATAAGAATGTGAAATAAAATGGAGGGCATTCGTAACTTAAACTATTTATAACAAAGCATTTAAGTAACTACCATTGTTGTAGGATAGTCATTCAATAACTAGATTTATCATCATATAAAATTAAAATCCAATGGTCAAGATTTAAAGATATCGAAATAGATTACATAACAAATACAACTAATGTTTCCAATATTCCCAAAAGACAAAGCATCTAAGTGACTACCATAGTTGCAGGATAATCATCCACTCTAAAGAAATCAACATAATACATTCAACCCACACCTCAAATTTATAAAAACAAAATTAACCCACCCCTAAAATTTAGATAATCGAACACAATTGATTCGAATTCCACAAGTTTTCCAAACACACACATTTCCCTTTAATACTTTTTTAGATAGTTGAGTTTCTTAAATTATGTATAGGTTTTAGCACTACACTAATTATATGCCCGCTAATAATCCAAAAAACAATTTTTGGTTTGTTGCCACTACGCTCTAAAACACATAAACATCATCAATAAACAACAAAAGGACCCTACCCAACTACAAGAAACTACAAAAACTCAAATCTTAAAACAACCAGATACCAAAAGAAATAATAATAATAATAATAATAATAATAATAATAATAATAATAATAATAATATAAAATTTCCAAAACAATTAAATTAAATGCAAACCTATGGCAACAGACGATGACAAAAGAGGGGGAAACCGACGACAACAAACGACAACTTGAGAAAGATTTGACAGAAGACAGTGACTGAAAACTGATGGTAGAACTCACGATGGGTTTTAAAACGAGGACAACGGAAGGAGGATCGATGGCAATGTGATTGAAGACGACAACAAAAGAAGGAGGATCAACGGTAGCAGACGATGACTCTTAGACTTTGACAAAAGCTCTCAACGGCTCTCAGATTTGACGGTAGCAGGTGATGGCTCTCGAATTTTGACGAAAGTTCTCAATGGCACTCAAATTTCAAATTTTAGAATAGCAACAAATGACTTGTGGCTGAAGAACTCTATGAGGGCTTGAGGTAGTTTCTCTTGTCCACGAAGAAAAGGAATTTAAGGCCCAAAAAATGATGCGCACTTTCCATGTTACCGCAAGTGTACGGGTCAAGTTATAATATAAGATGGTTAAGTTCCCAATATCGTTCCACTGAGGATCCAATTGTGAAGGTTTAGATTACTTAGCTATTCTAGAATTGAATCAATTTTATTTGAGGATTCGTCTTCAAGTTGTGATTTAAGGAAAGTTACTACGAAAAACAAGTAAATTTGGAATACAAGAGTCAAAAAGAGTTCTAGGGTATTGAATCCTTGTTTAATTCATTATACAACATTCTAGAATTCATGGATTTTATTGCAATTTATATACTTAAGTCTAGAAATATAAATCCAGGTTATTTTCTATAAAAAAACAATCTTTTCTCATGCAACCTAATTGAAACCAATATAAGTTACATGGCATTAAGATTAGTCTTTAGCAACTTTCATTGTTAACCTAACTATTCACATGATAGATTAACAACAATTCATTGTTATAGATCCAATTGGACATATAATTATATCAATCATATATCTAATCTAACATTTAATTATGACCAATCAACAAAAGTAAGCACAATAACAATGAAAAGCATATTCATTACAACAAAACCATGAAGACTCGACAATATCAACATAACTACCTAAGCAAATCATCAATACCCTAAAACTAAGATTCTAGCCACTCATAGCTTTAGGCAACATGTTCAAAACCAATTTCAACATAGAAAGAGTGTAAAGAAAAAAAATCTCTACTGTAAAGAAGCTCTTGATTGAGGAGAAACCGCCAAGATGTCCTTAGTCTTCACGACGGGAATTTGAACGACACCAAACTCTCTCTCAAACTCTCTTCTCTCTTCCTTGCATCCAACTCACTTTTTGAGGCTATGTATTGTGTTGTTCTCTATGTCTAGGATTGGTGGAAACTCTTCAATTTATAGACTTGGCCGCCCAAATTTTATTCCAAAATTGTAGATTTTTCAAAAAAGAAAGTTGGCGCCGCGACATTATGAGATGGCGTCGTTGCATTGACTGACATAAAAGGGTGGTGCGGCGCTGTGCATCATTAAATCCTACCCTTAGCACTGAGCCACAACGTTGCATAAACACTACTGCACTTGCTAACTGATGCTCTCGGGAAAATGCGTCATGGTAGCGCCGAGCTGGCGACGCAGTGCTGCCCTATTTATGGGATTTTTGTGATTCTTTTCTCTTTTTCACCTGATTTTGGCTCGATTTGGTTCCTTTGGCTTTCGATTCTTATTTTCTTTATATTGACTTGAAAACCACTAACAAACTAGTGAAATATAATAGAAACTTTCTTAATTTAAGAGAATAAAAATCACTTTTCAAGCGCTTTTCAAAACGATGTCGTTTTGGGCCTCAACACAAAATAGCATAATTTTAATTTAAAGCAAGATGACGTTGTTTTGTGCTTTAGACTTCGACCGTAACCCTCGACGACTCTCAAATTTTGAATTTTAGAACAACAACAGACGACTTGCGGCTGAGGAACTTCGTGAGGGCTTGAGGTATTTTCGCTTTTCCACGAAGAAAAGGAATTTGAGGCCCAAAGTGATGTCGTTTTGGGCCTTTTCTTGATGGTCAATGCAAGTCAACCTACATGCCTTAGAAACCTTTTTGCCCGTCAGGCAATATATCTTTGCCCATCAAGAAAGGGTTTTCTTGATGGTTTTTGGCCATCAACAAATCCAAAAATTGGGAGTTCACTATTTTATCATAACTTACGTATTATTTAGTAAAAAAAAAAGTATTTTTCTTGAGTACATGCACGTCACGTTAGATATAAATATTTATTGACTTTTTAAGACCATCAACAAATGTAACTTGCAATTAATATTAATTTTGAAGTTCTAAATTAAGGTTTTCTTGATGGCTTCTTTCTATGACTATCACGAAAACAAAAAACTTGTGCATCAAGAAAGGCCAAATTTGTAGTAGTATTGATTTAATCTTAACTCGTGTGCTCTAGAAGACCAAAGCCACATGCCCTAATGTATCAATTAATTTCTTAATCAACCTAGATGCTCAAGTAATTGGGTTCATTAGTGTCCATAGCAATTAAGCACCTGAATTAAGATAAGTAATCTAGCTTAGTCGATTCAATAACTTGGTTAGCCTAAGTTACCAATCGATTCGTTCTCAAAATTAGTTAAATATGCAATATATTTGTGGAAAGATCATTCTAAACAACCCAAATTCACACCTAAGCATGATTTAACCCTTGCCCTCTGAGATTAAGAACACATTAGATGTATTCTTATTCTTTAGCAATCAAAGAATACATGAGAGTTGGTAAAAAACCCACAAAATTCTATCATTCAAGAACATAGAAATATCAGCAAGAATACATCATAGAAGTGAAAATTCAAGTCTCCCAACCAGGATTTAATGTGTTCCAATCCTACGCTAAGCTAGAAGAGCTTACCTTAGCCCCACATACCATGCCAGTATGAAGTCCAAAGGTAAATAAATCAAAAACTAAAAGAAGTTAATGATAGGAAGAAGAAAATACAGAGAAAATGAGGTTGGAGGCGTCCAAATTGAGCATTCCCTGACCTAAATCAGAAAAATCATATATATAAGAACTGTTAGAGTGCCTAGGCGCTTGCCTACGCACCCGCGTGTTTGTCGAAGTTGGAAGTGTCTCGATGCTCCAAGGCAACACCCCGACGTTCTCGTAAACGTTGTTCTCGTGGCTTGAGTGCCCTAGGTTGAAGGGCATTTTGGTTTTTTTTCTCCTTTTTTTTCATGGTTGATGCTCTGGAGCTCCATTTTGGTTCATGAAGTTTTGGAAGAGGTTCAATGAATTAAATGTAGACGTTACACAACACATCCTTGCATAGTGTGCTCGAGAAAGATAATCCACTAATATAAAATATTTAAACAATTACAACGTTGTACTTATTTTTTAACAACTTTAAACATAGTGACATACATAGAGCTTAACTTAGGTAATCATCTAGGCTCCCTCTAGATATGAGACTCCACTTACTTTGACTTAGGCTCCCCCTAAGTAAATAAATATTAGTGGTGTAATAATTAGGCTTTCCCTAAGTGAGTAAAACTCCCTCTCACTTGATGTTATCTTTCTCCTTCTTATGAACTCCTTCATGATGGATAACGATTCAGGCTCCCCCTAAGTGAAGAGAACTCCTTCTTGATTAGTACAGTCTTAGGCTCCCCCTAAGATTGGATAACTTACAACGCTGAAACTCGGTTGAGTAAAACAGTGAAGATTAGGTTGCCATTTGCAGAGAACAAACTTCTTCAATGAGCACAAATAACAACGCTTCTGATATATTCAATTCACAAACTCACCAAGATAATTGAGGCACCAACCTTAGCAAACAAACTTAAGTAGAAAGATGGAAAATAATTCAACATACGCAATTGACAAATCACCAAAAAGGAAAAATATCTTAGAAAAAATAATCTACACAATAAGTTAAATAAGGAAAGAAATTGTTGGGTTTTATGCCCTAAAACTCGTAGATAGTAAATGTAACATTTGATCGAACATTAATAAAAATGTTATTGATGTTTTTTCCAATAAAATGTTATTGTTTATATTATGTTTATCTTGCCTAAATAACAATAATCCAATAAACTAACATCCAAGGCCGTTAAATGAGTCTTGAACAGTATGTGGAGACATATGGGGATCAGTGTTCAACATATAGCCTAAAGGGTCTATAGTATAGGGATAAGGTTGGATACTTTATCTAGGTGACACTACGGATACGACCCACTTTGTATTTGATAAAAATGCAATGATCCAACGCGTTCGTGTAGGAAACATGTGAGTGGGGGTATCCTATGCAATGAGTTTGCATAAGGCCGGACAGCGAAATAGTAACCACTAGTTGTAACACCATTGACTAGTTAGGTTTCTATTTCACTAGGATGGCCTAGGAACTTAGTCTCAATCCTGAGTGGGTTATGGACTCTAGTTCACAAGGGATTGTCCTTTGATTTGTATGGGTGAGAGTGGCCGATTCACGAACTCAATAAGCCTACCATTTTGGCGACAAGACCGAGTGGGGAGTTGGGAACATAATCACACAAGATAGAATTCACTTATTTTCTGCTTTAGGAAAGTAGATGAGTGTTCCTTTAAGTGGTGTCTCTGGGTCTTGAACAAAGGGTCTTACCCTCTCAATGACACGAGAGGGGATTCTGTTCAGTGGTTGGACCATAAATAGGCTGTTCATTAGAGAAACACTGGTACTTAAGGATGTAGAGGTAACCTAGGGGTAAAACGGTAATTTTGACCCAACTGTTGTTACAAAAAATCGTGAAGGACTAATTTGCTGTTGTTCATCTAAATTCGTGGACACATAAATATATCTACAGTGAGAAGAGTACAGCTGTGGGTCTATAGTTGAGTGTACCCATAGTTAACAAATATTGACTACCTTGGTAATGAGTTTAGCCAACTAATCTCATATCGTTGTAGCTTCTAATTTGTAGATCCATTAGGTCCCATTGGTAGCTCATAAAGGGTATTGAGGTAATTATAGTAATTTGAAATGTTCAAATTTACTTAGGAAACAATATAATGTATGGAAATACATATAATATAAAGTTTATTAACTTTACAATATAACTTTATTTTGAATTTGATTCAAAATTTAATTTATGGGAGAATTAAATATTTGAACTCTTTGAAGGAGTTCAAATATTAAATTTAGTATGAATTGAATTCATATTAAAACTATAGATTAAAACTAATGCGCATTAAACGCACATTAAAACTATAGGTTATTTGAGAGAAATATAATTGAATGTCATCTAATTATAGGGTTAAAATTAAATATATGATGTTTAATTTAATGATTAATTAATTATTTAATTTAATTTCATTAAAATTTATTTAATTAAATTGATTGAATTAAATTTATAGATTATGTGAGGGATATTTATTTAAATATGATTTAAATAAATTAATCAATTAAATTGGATTTGATTGATTAAATAATAATAACTGATACTTCAAGTTATTATACGTGGTATGATTCCACAGTGGTTATATATATATATATATATATATATATATATATATATATATATATATATATATATATATATATATATATATATTCCACGCCTAAGAGAAGTAGGTCAATTTTGGCTTTCTCCTCCCTTTTGTGCGATTTAGAGGAAATAGGTTTCCAAGAAATTTTCTCTCATCTCTCCCAATCAATCTCTATAGAATATTTCGAAAACAAATTAAGATCCCACCATCCTACCTCATCTTCCCAAAGGAGATTGCTAGTGAATACAAGTGGTGGTGATCCTATGCAATTTGCAGAGATCATGCAGAGAATAAATATTTTCCCAAAGGAGTTGGTGAAAATCCACCTGGGTCATAATTAATATATGATCTTTTCTTCTCTGTAATTTTATTATAGATTTAGAATTTTTAATTTTTCATAACATGCTTAACCTATGTTTGTAGTAGAATGTCTCTATAACATTATTATTATTATTATTTGCCAAATATACTGGTTTTTTTTATCTAAATTAAAATACAGTGTATGGTGATCTGAAAATCTTCCGTTGCGTGGGGATTTCACCTTTACAGAAATAGAGGAACAACTTCTAAGACAAGTTCCTTTGAGGACAAAATTAGAGACGACCACACAACTGCTTCAAAAACAGGGTCAGAGATCTTAAACAAATATATATAGCCAACACCAATGATTTAACAATTCGTTTTTGTCCTGTTTCGGCTCCAAGTAAAATACACCTTTCAGGCAATATCAAATAGGGGTAGTTGCATAAATGGCATTTAAGCCCAAAATAATATAATTTGTAGCACAAGGACAAAATAATTGCATAAATAGCACAAAAATTGGTAAAAGACTAAAAAAGCCCAAGCACACCCACCATTTTGCACTTTTCTTTTCGATTTTCTCAAATTGAAAGCTATCATTGATAGCCACTGATAGCTGCATCATTTGTTATCACTGATAGTTGCTATCAGTTGTTATTGTTGATAGGTGCTATCAGTGACGATAACTTTCAATTTGAGAAATGTGTTATCAGTTATAGCCTTCGATTTGAAGAATGTGCTATAATTTGTTATCAGCAATAGCTGCTATTAATGATAGCCTTCAATTTGAGAAATATTAAGTTTGATGTCAATGATACATGAATATCACTGATATCTACCTAAGTTTTATCATTGATATTATTGATAATTAATATACCAATACACAATTATTACTGATATACGGATATCACTAATATCTACCTAAGGTATATCATTGTTATCATTGATAATTGATATTAGTATTACTAATACAAGAATATCATTGATATCTGCTTAAGTCATATCATTAATATCACTGATATCTACCTAAGTCATACCACTGATGTCTACCTAAGATATATCACTTAAATCACTAATATTTTGACATTAAGGCTATCGATGATATCACGGCTATTATTGATATAAGAATATCACTAATATTACCAAAGTTCTATCTTTGATACATGGATATCATTGATATATACCTAAGTTATATCATCACTATCATTGATAATTGATATTACTAATACATGGATATCACTAATATCTGCCTAAATCTTATCACTAATATCATTGATGTCATTGATATTTACCTAAGTCAAATCACTAATATGAAGATATCATAGGTATCTACCTAAATTATATCACTAATATCATCGATTTTAAACATTAGAGTTGCCAAATTTATATCTTTACTTTCAAACAGGACTTTAGTATATCAATGACTATCAGCGATAGACTTCTATTATTAATTATGTCATAATAATAGAAGTCTATCGTTGATAGCTACTAATAGATTTTATAGGTTTTAGACTTTTAGTTTGAACTTAAGTATTTACTAATAAATTATTATACATTAGTTGATATAAGGCTATAAGAAATAGACTTTTATCACTGATTGAAATAATCTGTCAATGATAGAAGCATATCACTGATAGACTATGACTTAGTCTATTAGTGATATCATATGCTATCAATTATAATAGTTTATTACTAATAGACTTCATACTTTTAAACTCATAAAGAAAAAAAAAAAAAAAAAAGCCTATTCGATAATGTTCTAATTTCTATTTTTTGAGAAACAAACTTTGTTTGATAAGTATTATTTTGTTTCTTATTTCTAAATTTAAAAAGAAACTCTAAAAAATGTGCAAATTCAATAATTTTAAAAAGTGGTTTCTTTCAAATCCATTTTCATTTGGTATTTATATTTATTGTTTCGTTTTAAATATAAAATTTGACAGCTGACTTGTTGGTGTTAAGTCACTTATAAAAATGATGATAATGATTACGAACTCTCAAATCTTAGATTTGAGATTCTAATCGTCTATTTTTTAAAAAAATAAAAATAATAATAATTACGATAAAATTGTGTTTTTTAAGTAAAAAGTTGGTACTTTGACTAAGGAGGGAGAGGGAGATAAAATTTTGAGTGGGAGGGAGAGAGAGAAGTGGATAACAATGGGGGTGAGAGAGGGGGAAGCTGGGAGAGAGGAGTGAGAGGGAGATAAAAAATTGGGGAGAGAATCCGTGAGAGAGGAGTGAAGGGGGGAGAGAATGCCACATTTGGAATTTTAAAAAGATTTAAAAATTGACTAGTCAACATTTTCTATATTTACAAATATTTAAAAAATGTAGTATATTTTTAGATTATTTTTGTATCAAATATTCTTGATTTGGTGCTCGCTGGGGTTAGTTTGACCGTCAAATTTGTTGTTGGTTTGGAGCTACTCTTTTGCTACTTTTGTGGGTTTCTGTTGTTGTTTGAGAGGGTACTGGAGGCATGTGGCTGTGGGGCCAAGTGGGGATATCCTGTTTTTGTTGATTGGTTTTGGTGGTTATGGTTAGATGTTGTTCTTCAGGCAAGAAGAGTATTTGTCTGCTTGCTAAGAGCTTTCGGTTGGATCGTCCAGTAGAGATTTGGAGGACATGTCATCTTGGGGGTAGGGGCTTGCCGTTGAAGAGGATGTGGGTTTTCTACCGCAACAATATTGATTTTAAATTATATAATATGAAAAAATAAAATTTAAATATTAATTATATGAATAAGATTCTTTAATTTCGTTAAAATTAATATAAATAACATTCCGCTATGTGAAAGATTTATATTAAAATTAGATGTCTATTTTAATATGATTCAAATATAAGTTTAATTAAATATATAATATTTAATTAAATTAAGTAATTAATTATTTTAATGGATTAATTATTATTAAATGAAATTGATTTTTATTTATTTAACTAAAATAAAATAAGGATGGACTCCCGTGTATCACATGGAGCGGAGGAATGGGTAGAGTGGGAGTTAGCTCCTCTCTCTCCCTTTATTAACTGATTGTTTTTTACATGAAATTGCTCAACCTCTTTCTCTTTAAAATTTTGCTCCACACAAGCTGCAAGAAAAGTTTCCTCATGTAAAAATTCCATCTTCTAAAGGAGGTTCCCACGTAACCTATTCCTTGCCAAGAGATATAGTGTAGAAGACACTTGGTGATGTCTTGTTCGAGATCCAGAAGTTCGATTCGGTTCGTGATTTGAGAAAAGCTTGCTCGAAAGGATTTTAAAGAAAAGTTTTCAAAGGTAATCCTTCTATTTTCTTTGTAATTCTTTTGTAAAGTATAAAAACATGCTTAAAACTGTATGTTTATCCTTCTTTATAATTCTAGGTTCTTAATCAAAATTAATGGATAAGGAGATTAATCACTTCTGCTAAGATTGAATCCCTTCAGAGCAAATCACTTAAATTAGCATGCTAGTTGAGTTGTAATGGTGAGAAGGTTAAGATAAAAAATGGATCTCATAAAAGAATACAGGACTAAGAACCTAGACATAAGATGTCACGTGACCTTAAACATAAGGCATATGTAGAGCCAAGGGATTGCATGAAACTATCTAAGATCTAATTAGCTATAAAAATAGTGGTCTAATTACTTAGGCATGTAAGGTTACTTGTAAACAAGAATGAATGAGAGTTGTTCTCGATTCATAGTTGACCAATGTTGACTTGATACGGTCGCATAACTAAAGGCAATTTATCTATGCGTTGAAACTTGACTTGAATTCCTTGTTTCCTTTTATTAATTGAAAATAACATCAAAACCATTTATTCACTGGTTACCATTTGATTTGCATTGAAAAGCTCTTTTTTCAAAAAATTGAGTTGTTCAAATAGTCTCTCATACTATTACTTGTTGACAGTGTATGGTTGTAGTATAGATCTCATAAACTATTTCATTATTATTTATATACATTTGATTGATCACTTAGCCTCCCTACCATCTTTGAAAAGAGATAAAAATTGAATTAACTAATTGGCTCGTCACGATGCACTTGAAAATGTTGGCAGTTGCAGGTGCATAGAAAGTTGCATGCAAGGATTGACTTACGCTTATTTGGGCACAATTGTGTGTGCATGTTGGGTGCAATTCCATGTGTAGGCAGACAGTGTAGTTGGATCTTCTTCTTTTCATCATTAGATTTCTCACTTTGTCTTTTTCTACAATTTTATTATTGTCTTACACACAACAAATTAAAGCCCCAATCCAACCTATTTTATCGATTATCTCTGAGTTGTTTGCCTCTATACACAATTTGCATTCAAATTGTTAAGGAAATCTTGTGAACCATTCCCTTTGGTTCGATCCTTGGAATATTTCCATTTTATATTAACGGACGTCAGTGTATTTTTGCACTTAAAAGAAACATCAACCATGCAAAACTACTCGTCAATGCCACACCCTCATATTGTAAGATGGAAATTAATTTTTTTTTAAGTACTTTATCCATACATTCAAATGTACAAAAGTGATAGTTACATCATGTTAAAGATTAAATTAAAAAAAAAAAAAAAAAAAAGTCCTCTAATAATCACTAAATCAAATTTGAGATACTTTTTTAGAACTTTTTTTCGAATATTTGATGTAAGTGTAAAACTGTTATTCACCTTTTGAAGACCTCTTCAAATAATTTCTCGTAGATTTGGATGAACTTGAAATCTCTCTCAACTAAGTGGGAGGCATTGAATTCCATGCAAATTCTTTGTCAACTAAATAGTCTTCTGCTAAACCCTTGTGTTCGTTGTTTGTTCGACCTTATATTTCAATTTGTCGAAACACAACCAATTTGGGAGAAAAAGAAAAATTCTTATAAATGGAAACAATATCAAAATATTTACAAATGTAAAAAAAAAAAATCAGAGATAGACTGCAATAGATTTTTATCGCTCTTTCTATCATTGAAAGATAAGAAATTCATCATCGTCTATCGCCTAGTTATAAAAGTTTATTGCAATCTATCGCTGAAATTTTTTTTATATTTATAAATAATTTTATCATTTTACTACATTTAAAAACAACCCAAAAAAAAAAATTTATAACAATAGTAATGATAAATATTCAGTAAAAGAGAATACTAAATAGGTTAAAAATGGAGGGAATATATATGTATATTCTGCTTTGATTTACAAAAAAATTTTGAACTTATTATACACCCCACTCAATCAATTATTATCTATTCAACTCAATGATTTAACTTTAAGCACTAAACACACTTCTTCTATTTTTAAATGTTCTTTTATTTAGCATTGGTATGCGTTACAGGAAAGAACTAAATAAATAATAATAAATAAGAAAAGCTTCACAGAGTACATTTTCTTTTTCTATAATACTTTCATTTTGTTACTACCAGACTTTTTTGTTGTATATTTTCAGTCGATTTATATTCCTTTCGAAAAGAAACTTTATTAACCCCATAGAGTAACTACAACCAACATGGAAAATAGAAAACCACAAAATTCTTCAACCTTCTAACAAACAGATCAAGAAGGTCGAGCATAAAAGAATTTAAAAAGAAAAATGAAAAAATTAATAAATTTACTAAAACTTTTGTTCCATGCCCAAGAGAATTTAGCTTAACAGAGTAATTGATATAACCTTTCATTCCAGTGGTAGAAGGTTCGAATCTTCTAACTATCATTGTTATATAAAAAAACGTTTGGACCATAAAAAATTATATGGCATAAAAGTATCAGCTGACAAGAATATTTTTTTTTTCTTTGTTAAATACAATTTTTCTTTTTTAATGATGTTGTTTGGGTTTTCAAAATGAAAAAAAAAAAATGTAAATAAATAAAAATATTTTGCACTCCTTTTTTCTTCTTTTATTTCTTTGCGTTGGAGGCAAAGGCATGTACACAGGGCAGTTACCTACCAAAAAGTACATACCTTTGGCTGCTACCTACCAATGAATCCATACGAAAATAAGGTTTTTGTTTTATTTTCTTTTTTAATTAAATTATATTATATGCTTTGATAAGAGTTCAAGGTCGAACAGACAACGAGAGCAAAAGGTTGTGATTTACAGCAGAGGGCTCTTTACTTGACAAGCATCGCATCGAATTCTTCCTCCTTTTAATTTTTTCTTTATTTTCCAATAAAGAAACCCCATCTGAAAAAAAAAAAAAAAAAATTATTAAAGGCAGAGCAAAAAAGAAAACAATTTCTCCATCTTAAATTATCCAAGAACCATATAAAAAAATAAAAAAATAAAAAAGTTAAGATCTCAAAACTTCCTTTCCAGTTCTCTAACTCTTTCTCAGATTAAAATTAATTGATAGCTTATCAGCAAGAATAATAATAATAATAATAAAATGAGTTTATTGAAGTAATAAGAAATTAGAAGATTAAAAAAAAAAAAAAAAAAAAAGAAATAAAAAGAAAATTTACCTATGCCATTTTTGAGCTCTTCCTCTATGTTTCATTCTCTCTCATTCTTTTTTTTTTTTTTTTTTTTTTTTTTTTTTCTTTCTGTCCTTCGTTATGTGTTATTGTGAAAGGTTTCCCATCAATTTATAGAAACAAAGGAGGACGACTATCGTGTAAGCGTGTGAACCTTGACTCATTCACGTGTCACAAATGTGGCACGTGTGAGAATCTTTTCTTGAATAGGTAAAATTACTAGTAGGACATCACATGTTCATCTTTCCCCATTCAATTTTTATTTTTTATTTTTTATTTTATTATCTCTTCTGATGGCAAATACAGATACCTTATCAGTTATCACCCATGTTACTGCATGGTGGTAGTTGGGACTTTCTTTTTTTTTTTTTTTTTTTTTTTTTTTTTTTTTTTTATATTATTATTATTATTATTATTATTATTATTTTGCTTATTTTTGTTCTAGAAGTTTTAATAAATGAAGTGGTTGTTGTATAAAATAGGGTTTAAATTATTAGTCTATTTTGAGGATGGTAAACTGTAAAGATTTTGAATTTAATCTAAACATTTTGTTCAAGTACTTAAATATTACATTGTAAAAAATATTCAATATTCGTAGTTAAGTTTTGAGTTATTTTTAAATATAGCAAACTAAATCAAAATATTTACAAAACTAAAAAAAAATCATTGTCTATCATTAATGGATCGTGATAGACTTTTTTTACTAGGTGATAAACTGCGATAAGAGATAAAAGTGTATTGCGCCTATTACTAATAGACAATAAAATTTTTCTATATTTGTAAATAATTTAATATTTTTTTATCTCTTAATAACTTACTTTAACTTTTCATTAAACATTAAAAAAAAAACAAAAAAAAAAACCTTTTCATGCTAATAAAATGTTTCTAAGCACTTTGTTCATGTAGTGGTTAATTAAAAGAAAAAGGATGTTTTTATGCTAGATTACCTCTATTAAACAATTTAATGACAAGGGATAAAAGAGTTGAAGAATTTAATCAAAATGTTTGAATGTTTAGGAACGGACAAATAACATAAGAAAGGAAGTTTGCCTGACACTATAAAGATAAAATAATATAAAAGCAGTAAGTTTAAGATAATTAGCTAGAAAGCAAAAATAAAGTACATGTCAATCAATAATATATATTATATATAAATTAGACTATTGAGAAGAATCTTTTACCTTTCTCATTTGTATTTAGCATTTTTATAAATTTCTATTTTGTCATTTGTGACAACTATTTTTGAGTTGATGTTGTTATATTATGGAGTTGTATCTTTTAGTGTATGAGTGTGATATAGATCATAGATTTGAATCATTATTTTAAATAGTTTATATGAACGGGGCAAGAGTGACTAGAGTTTTCTTTTCTCAAATACTTTCTTTTTTGTAATATAAAAATATAAACACATCACGATCTAAAGGTGAAGATATATTTGAATGGACAATCATGTCGTTTGCTTTAATACAATTATTTGAGTCGAAGTGGTTACAACACAAAATTATCTCAGCTTTTAATGGACATCCATGACCATAAACATGAAACATATTCAATATAACGACCGAGACCATATGTTTGAGGAAATAATCACGTCGTTTGTTTCATTACAACTATTATGGTTTAAGTGGATGACATATTATTTTGTGTCCATGTCTAATGATGGATATATGTTTGAACAAACAATCAAGTCCTTTGTCCCATTCCAACTATTCAAAGCAAAGTAGTTACACAAGAAAATAGTACTGTGTATTTCTTTGTGTATAAATGTGATGTAGACTGTAAATCTAATTGTGGAAATATGTTTGAATAGATATATAGTCACATCTTTTGCACTTTCTAATTTTATAAGTTCTATTTTGTTTCTCTTTGCAAATAGTCGCATCTATTTGTGTCAAATAATATGGACTAGCTTGCCAAATGTGCCCACATGAAATATATATATAATGAATATTTTATTACATTATCTATATTTTATTCTGACATCAATTACATAAATTTTACTTTTATTTTTAAGAGAAATGCAACTCATCGGAAGAAAATAAAAGAAAATACATTAATCTTCAAAAAAAAAAAAATAATAAAAAACAAAATAATTAGTAGCATATAATAGATTAACTATTATTATTTTTTTAAAATATAGTAAGATGAACCAAAATATTTATAAATTTAAAAAAAATTGATCGAGATATACTTCTATTATTGAAATAATCTACACTTATAAATAGTTTGATTTCCCTAATTTTTTTTTCTATGTTGATTGGGTTAAAAGATGAAAAGCAAAAGATAGAATTAAAACCAAACAATATAAAAAGAAAGAAATTGAAAAGCATATGTAGGGTAGAAAAAATAAGATTTGTTAAAGCCTAGAATGTACGAACCTATAAGGTTATAACTTTTTCTCAAAAAAAAAAAAAAAAAAAAAAGGAAAAAAAGAAAAAAAAAAGGACAGCTATAACTTGTAAGAATTGGTAAAATAAATAATTCAATACAAGGAGCCGAGCATTACACGTACCTATCGAATAAAGTGTTTGCATATTGAGAAATTAAAAGGCAAAAAAGAAAAAGAAAAAAAAAAAGAAATTGTACAACTAATTAACAACCACGTAACTATAATAATAACCGCATTGATAAATGCTCCCTTTTCTCTCTCCAACTCATCTTTGTTTTTTAGTGAGCCTATACTGCAGAGCTTTGTCGGAGTCCAATCTACTTTGTCCAAAAACTGGCTTCAACTTCATAATTATAAAACTATTTTAGACAAAAAAAAATAACCTGTCAGGGGCAAGTTAAATAAATAAAGAGAAAAGTTCCTAACGTTTTACACTTTATTATAATGAATTAATATGTTTATTATTTACGTTATACAGCCAGAAATTTTGTTACTTTTTTCTAATTCTTTGTTGATGTGTTTGTGATATGACGAAAATATCGATTCACTATTATGTCAATGTCAAACTCATCACAAACAGGTGGAACTATCAATAGAAATTGATATTATATTGTCTTTTTTGAACTTATATATATATATATATATATATATATATATATATATATATATATATATACACTATCACCATAAAATATGTAGATTTGGGCTAGAGGACATAATCAACTTGCATGAGTTGATAAACTATTAGATAAAGGAAAGGACAAAATTCGAGCAAAAAACTATACACCAAGACTGTAAGCCCTACTTTCATCTTTGGAAGATGGCTAGCAAGTGGCTTGGCGGATAGTTGAGAGGGAGGTGGCTAAAAGCCTTTGGCATGGGTGGTGTGTGTGGCCAGCAAGAAAGTAGGCTTAGTTGAAGATGTTGGGTACCTGAGCCCCAAGTGTGCGTGTAAGTGGTGCGTTGGCTTGGTGAGGCATGCACCCATGAGAGTGAGCATGGGTGGAGGCTTGATGCATTGCTAATAGGCAAGTGAGCTAGGCATGCAACAAGCTTTGCGTTAGTTGAGGTTAATGAGGGGAACGCGTTGAGGAGTTATGCGTCCAAGAGGGCCTATGGGGCTAGCGCATGGTGCTATGTGTCTATGCTATGCGTCCAAGCTAGGCATCCAAATGGCCAAAGGGGTTACATGCATAGGTAGCTGAGAAGAGTAGCCAACTAAACTCAAAATGATGCGTGGAGGAGGTTTTGTACAAGGATGCGTCCACCATTCCTTCTTGGTTAAGCAAAGTCTATGCTTAAGTGATAAGCAAGCCATACTAGGTGTCAAATTAAGGTTAAATGTGGCATGAGCATGCATGCAAGCATGAGGTGGCAGTCTAGGAGTTTGCATGCAGATTTCTGGAAAGTCTATAAATAACGGTCCGATAGAAGAGGTTGGTGTGTGCAAACCACTCGGGCGATTTGCGATTTTCTTTAACCAAATTATCCCAAATTGAGTCTAATTTCACTGAGAGGGCTGCTGGAAGAAAACTCTGTGAGGAAGAACTTGAGTTTCATAAAAACTAGAGCTTGCTTTGGATATCGGGTAAACTAGAGCAAATCGAAAAGATTTGAAGATATTTGACAGTAGGAAAGAACTAGAAGCATAAATTTTGAGGTATGCTAGCCAAGACATTTATCTACAACTTTGTAAGAGAAAAGAAACTCTAATTCTTCCTAGAAATATTACTTTTGACAGCTAGAAGTTAGGGTAGTGTAATCAAGGCTGTCGGGTATTTTTTGGAGTGGTTATGCGTGCAGTTTGGCTTGGGCCGTGGACGGAAGGAAGAACTATTTGATGTTATTTTGACAAGTTCTGGACACCCAAGGGGAATGGCTGATGTTGGATCGGTATGGCAACCCTAGAGAGGGGGTGAATAGGGTTTAATTAAACTTATTCCTAAATATGCTCAAATTAAACTAATTGAATTAATTTTTGAATTAAATTAATAAAAACCTTAATTGATGCTAAATATCAAGATTGATAAAAATATATAAAACGCAAGATTCAATCAATCTCAATAAAGAAGGTAGTAATCTATAACATGCTACTAAAAATTGAATGCAAAATTAATTGAGAAAGAGTTGGAGAAGAAGACACTGTGATTTTTATAGTGGTTCGATCAAACTCGACCTACATCCACTTTCCCAAGCGCCTCTTGGGATTTCAATTAAAAAATCTCCTTTGACTCTTTCCACGGATGAGAGTCGAACCACTACCTTGCTCCTTTTTTCAGGTTCAAGAGCAAACTCGATCCTTTCCACGAGTTAAGATCCAACCATTACAATATTCTTGAAGCTTTAAATCACACACTAAAACTCTCTAAAAAGAGTAGATGTACAAATTTGAACTCACAATACACAATCCTCACAATACAATGAAAGTATCTCTCTAGAATAAGATGAAAATAAAGAAATTTGAAAGCTTGGAGAGAGAGCAACAATGGTGACCTTTTTCAATTTTTGAGGATTGTAAAGTTGTAAAAGTTGGAAAAACTTTTTGGAGAAAATGAAGTGTTTAAAAAGAAATGAAAGTGGGTGAAAACCAAATTAATTTGGATCATTAGATTTTTTAAAAGAAAATTAAATAGTGGAGATTTAAACTCAACTAGCCGTTAGACACAAACATATAATAATATTAAATTAATCTTTTTAAAAAAGCAACTAGCCGTTAGACACAAACATATATAATAATATTAAATTCATCTTCTTTTTAAATTCATTTTCTTTTTAAAAGCATTTTCTTAACATCAATTCAAAAATAAAAAAACCCACAAATTGTCACTTCTCTAGTGCTTCAAGTGACACCTTTCAATTTGTCCATTTTGATTAAAATAATCTGCCACGTCATCAACTTGGGATTTTTCCATTAAGCTTGTTTTGGTGATATCTTCTTCGTTTGAACTCCGATTTGAGTCATTCAAATTGCATTGGAATCGTTGTTCCAAACTCCACACAAAACACTCAAATGGTTAATAAATAAAATCAAGTTTGTTATCATCAAAATACTAATTAATTAATTAATTAAAATTAATTAATTTGAGATTAAGGGCCAAAAAGCCAACAGTCGACATGCCACTGGCAACGCAAGGGTGAGCGGAGGTGCTGCTGATCATGTGCAAGCTGTTAGGGTGAGACGAGTCTCGCTGGTGGTGTCGCGTGTGTGCAGAAGTTGAGCGAGACGAATCTCGCTGGTCTCACTGAGGCGCACGACACTGACTGATTAACATTGAGACGCATGCGTCTTGTCTCTTTTGAGGTTATTTTGGCAGTAGGTGTGCAGGAGGAATTGCCGCCCACGAGGGGCAACGTGTGTGAGGCAGTGGCTTGGCGTGCAGGGTAGTGTGTTGTGCGAGAATTGCCGCCCATTTGAGGTTAGATTGGCTAGGTGTGCGTGCTGTAGGGTTGTTGGACACATTTAGGGGCAGTTTTCAACTTTTGGACATTTTGACTAAATTTTGTTTGTCGGTAAGCCTTTTTGAGCTAAAATGACTTAAAATATGCCATGAAGAAAATTTTAAGGATATTAAAAAGAATTAATTTATTCCAGGCTAGGAAGAGCTAGGGAAAGCATATAACCCATTAGGAGCTTTGGACAAGTTGTGAGTGACTTAAACCATTTAAAATGATTTATTCTCTTGATGCTCGATTAATCACAGAATATGAGATTTCTGGCATCAATTGAATTTTGTAAAGCATGTGTTTCTTTATATGATTTGAATATGCTTTTACATGATTTTGAGCATGATGTTTTCTGATGTCGAGCCTTGTGAAAAGCATGTTGTGTGAGAAAAACTCTGAAATTCTGAGAAATGGTTTAACACATGTTTATAAATGATCCTCAATACCAAAAGACATAGAGAAGGCATATGGGCAGCTTGAATACAATAGATGGTCCCCAATTCCGAAAGAGATAGAGTAGGCATATGGCAGCCTTAATATTGGGTCTCGGTACTAAAGGACTAGAGAAGGTACACAGGTAGCCCGGGTTATAATTCCTATGTGCATATATAGGGAAATTCGACGTTGTTGTGATGAGATCACTCCACATAGCTAAGGTTATTCGACATTGGGTATGATGAGATTATTCCAAACCAACTAAGGTTGTTTTTGACGTTGGGCGTGTTGAGATTACTCTACCTTGACTAAGGTTGTTTTCGACGTTGAGCAACGTTGAGTTTACTCCGCCTCAATTAAGGGAAAATCTTTAAAAAATATGCAAATTGTTATAAGCCTCTAAAAGCTTTATTATTTGATTATCAAACATGATTTCGTTGAGCTTTTAAGTCAAGCATAGTTTTATAAACTTGTCACTCACTAGGCAACCTAACTCATGTTTTCAACTTTCCAGGTAGTGAGCAGAATCGGGGTGCTTAGCCTACTTGTCAAACTCGTCTGAATCTGCTTCTTAGTTTTGAGCATTGTAAATATTTGTACTTAGACATAGCATTGTACATATTGGGGTCTAAGGAGTGGAAGACGTGTAAAAACTTTGATGTTATTATTATAAAGTTTCATTTGGATTTATTTATGGTCTGGATGTAAATTATAATTATATTATCAAGTGCTTGGTAAGGATTTGAGGAGAGTTAAGTTGACAATAGATGTTGTAAAGGATCGATGTATGCTGCGTCACCCATTTTTTTAGGTTAAGAGGAAAGCTCGGGAGGGGGTGTGATAAAGACCCAACTGGGTCAAGAGAAGAAGAGAGGTTAAGCCAAAGGCCTAAACTGATTTGCTTCGCCTCAGCCTCTCCTTGTAATGAACAGGCCATACCCAATGTGTTACTTAACACATTTAGGCCACGAAAAAAGGAGAAAGGCTCAAATGACTTGCTCAACCTTGGCCTTAGTTGACCCTCTCCATTTAATTTAGTGAATGAGGCATGCCAAATGCAAGCCCCAACAATATGGCTATAGGATAAGGATATAATCTAACTTTGAAAACTTGATTTAGATGTAATAAGCCGGGAATTTTTAAAAATACATCATTATGACTTCAAAAAAGGTAGGTTAAAAATCATTTTTAATCCCTAAACTTTCATAAAAGTAACAATTTAATCCCTAAACTTTGATTGTAACGATTCAATTCTTGTACTTTCAATTTTGTGATAATTTAGTTCCTAGACTTTACTATGCAACAATTTAGTTCTTATACTTTCAGGTTTGTAACAACTTAGTTCTTATTGTAGAAATTAGTGTCAAAATTTAATAAGATTTCTTGTATAAATAAACCAATAAACTAATTAGAGACTCAATATTTTTACAAAATACATAATCTACATCTTAAAATAAAAAATTGACATCTAATTTTGATATATTTTACATTAGGGACTAAATTGTTATAAATTTGAAAGTATAAGGACTAAGTTATTACATACTAAAGTTCATGGACTAAATTGTTACAAAATTGAAAGTATAGAGACTAAATCGTTTCAAACTAAAGTTTAGGGACCAAAATGTTACTTCCATGAAAGTATATAGACCAAAATTATTTTTTAATCAAATAAGTAAGTTTATTCTCATCCTTAAAAATCTCTTACTACGACCAAAATCCTCTTACTAACTTCGACATTGAATTGGTTGTGACAAGTAATACATCGGTGCCTATATTTTCCTTGTTTTGCAAGTCACGTCTTCCCTCAGTTACAAATTTATTGTTGCTATCACGTGAAGGTTAAGTGTGTTTGTGATTCACTGCTTTCTTTTGTTCGAATTCTGGCATCAATAGTGGTGACGTCTAGGTTGAAGATAAATTATTATCAAACTTGCAAACAAGAATCAATAATGAGTAAGAGGAATGTTGATAGCACTAGAAATGTGTTATCTTCCTCAGCTTAACTCGAGATCGTTGTGCTATTTAATGTGTCAAATATGTCAAATATGTTATCTTCCTCAGCTTAACTCGGACCAAAATAGAGTTCTATGGCATCAACTCGGAAAAAAAACTCCAAAATAACTAAAATGCCCCTGAAGCAACAGCGCAGCGGTGATGTTTTTTCCCGAAACCCTTTTCTTTGGAGAAGCGCAGCAAGTGCCGCAACGCTGCATTAGAGCGTCACGGCACACTAGAAATTTGTCGCATGCGTATGCACTACAACGTCGTGGCGCTGTCCTAAGGGCCATGACGCTCCGACATTTATAAAGTTGTTCTTTTCGATTTTTAGGTTAGTTTTTGGAGCAGCCAACCGATTTCTCTCGTTTTTCTCTCTCAATTTTCATCTAGTTTTGATTATTTCTTGAATGAAATTGATCCTTAGATGCTCTAATGATGTATCAAGGCTAAGGTACTCAATTCTAGCTTGGGTTTTTAGGGATTTTCTTTGTATTTGACGTTTTATGAGATTTTGAGTTGACTTCTATTCCATGTCTAATTGATTCTATATTTTAAGTATTACGATCATATTTTGGACGCTAGTGTGCACTTTGATTATCGCTTTAGATTGATATACGATTCTTAACACTTGGTTGTATATCGATCATAAGAAGCAAATAGGTTAGATTAGCTTGTGAACCTAGATTGATGAGTATTGTTCTAATCAACCTAGGATCAAATCAATAGAAAATTTAAACTCGGCCTTTCCAGCTGAATTTTCCACCTAATTATCCCTAGAACTTAATGCAATTAAGTTTAATTCGAATCTTGCATGCCTTTCATCGATTCGTTTTATTCTAACTTGTCGATTAGGACAATTTAATTTTGACATTTCTAATTATATTGATTAGGTGCCAAGTACAATGAATTTGGTAATGAAAAGTAAATGAATAAGAACATTGAACAAAGAAAATCTCGGTGTAACCCAAGCTAGGACTTCCTCCATTTAAATTTTTGTGAATTGAATATTGAACAAAGAAAATCTCTTTTATTTTGCGCATTTACTTTTGTGAATTTCATCTCTCAAAACCCCCTGTTTTGTTACTTAAAATTGTAAACTGCCTAATCGTGAAATTCAAAGTGTTGTCTGTGTTTGACCCGGCTTGCCATTACTACTGTTGGGTAAGTTCGGTAAATTATTTGACACGAAATTGGGCAACGAATCCCGTCCGCCAATTTTTTTGAATCATCAAGTGGAAGAGGATGAAAACGATAAAGATTGTCATTCCAAAATAATTGTGAATCAAGCTAAAGTGTTTCAAGTCCCAAAGACCAAGTCCATTGGCCTTAGCCAAGTGACATTCTCAACCTTGACAAGGTGAGTGCTGACCTAAGATCTAGATGCCAGCACTAGTAGAGAGGGTTGATGACATAGATTAAGATTTAGATTCAGATAAATTAGATCTTGAGTTTACAAGGTTAGATCGAGAAGAGTTAATAGAAGAAAATCAAGTTAGTTCGAGATCCTACAAATGTAAAAGACTCGTTAAAGGAGCACATAGATGAATTAAATACCTATGATTCTTAGTAACGATAAACCCTAGCAGGGAGAAACCAAACAAAGTCGTAGAAAAATTTTGAAAATAGAGAGGTCGATTCGAATTTGATCTTAACTACAAAAAAGCCAATGATCTCAACCATCCTCACACTAACATCTTGGTGTTGTGCTAATGCCTTGGTGATGGTCTAGGGTTGAGTGTGACACCCAAAATTTTCAGGTAACTTTAAGCCAATTATCTTGAAGTGATTGGATTTGTTGTTGGATTTATAAGGTTTAATTGAGTTACGTGGAAAATTAATTCACTCAAAGTTAGTAGGACTGAAGTTTTTGAGGTTTAATTCTTAATTGGGGGTTTCAAATGGGAAATTTTGTATGGGAAAGAAGAAGAGGAAAGTATTAAATGTTTATTGTTTTTATTATTATTTAAATTAGTTAGGGTTTGGTATTGGAAAAAGGGAGGAGATATAATTCTTTTGTTAATAAATAGGTTCCTCGGGAGGCATGCAATCATAAAAAAAAAAAAAAAAAAGGAAAAAGGGAAAACCCTTCTCCCTCCCTCTTCGTGCGCCACTGCCCCCCCTCTGCATTTTCTTTTCTTCCTTCTCCCTTTGGCGACGTCGATCACTTCTCCTCACTGCTCGCTTCCGGTCATCATCGCCCTGCCGGTTTTGCTCGCACCGTCGCTGCGGGTTCCAGCGTCGTTCGAACGCCAGATCTACACTACTGGTCGGTCACATCGTGCCGCTACTAGTCAGTCGTCGCGTCGCACCGCCTTCCGTTGTCGATCACCTTTCAGTAGGTATTTGACACCGTTCTACTCGTGGGTAAGAGTTTCGTAGGTGCCTCGTTTCACCATTAGCACCCATAAAATTCTTGGCTTCGTTGTAGCTTGCTCACGATCTGTTTTGGCTGCTTAAATTGAGGTTGGAGCTGTGGGAAGCCATTGTCCAACAACATCAAGGATCGATTTGGCCAACTTTAGATCAATTTTGGTGAGTAAGAGCTAGTGTGTAACACTTGTGAGTGGTTGGAAAATGTGGTTTTTACTCCTAAATTGGTCGTTTGCTTGTAGGTTGGCCTCACTATAGGCGTGGGTGGGGTATTTTGTTGACCTTGGTTACTTTGGAATGGATCTCAAAGTAAGGTACTTACTACTGATTTTATGTTGATGTGTATGGTTACTTATTGACTAAATTATGGTTACTATATGGACTTATTGCATTGATTATTGTGTCCACTGGTATGATAGTTATTGAACTTATTGCTATGAGCTATAAACTCTGGTTGATTATGTTAGTGATGACTATTATGTTATGGTGATTCTTATCCTATTTATCATGCCCTGTACCCTTTTTGACGTGAACCTTTGGGTATACTAACTATGATTATGATTATGATTACGACTGGGTGTTCCTCAGGATCACCACCTTTGTTTATGTTTATGACTATGACCTTCGGGATCACTGCGTGCCTCTGGTTCGCTACTTATGCCTATGCCTATGTTGGGTACACAGGAGCATATGATAAAAGGATAACAATTTCGCCTAGTAGGCCCAGTAGTGGGTTACTTACTGAGTATTATTACTCACCTTTTCCTATGATCTTTTCCTCAGGTAAGGGATGGGATAGACAGACATATGAAAAGAGGAATCTGTGACACGCCATGAGGGTGTTGTAGCTTTCGCATTTTAGACTTATGCATTCGCTTCCTAGGATATAGAATGTCATGTTGATGACCATGAAGGGTAGTGATCCTTATTTATTCATTCATTCACTCGACTTTTCGATTTATGTAATTTAGGATAGCGTAGGGTATTGATCATTATTTATTCATTCATTAACTTGGCTTTTCGTTTTATGTAATTTTGGTCAAACTTGTATTCATATTTTTAAGGGGACCCCGTTAAACGATTTGTTATCTGCATCTTTGATTTAAATAATTTGTTCAAATTATTTTGTTTGGCATTGCGATATAATGTGTGTCGTTGCCTAAGTTCCCACACGCTTACGAAAATTTGCATGCATAGCGTAGCATCCTGCTAGTCTGAAGGTCGGGTCATTACAGTTGGTATTAGAGCCTAAGTTTTTAGGTTCTGTAGACTAACTTATTATATAAGTCCAAAATGTCTCATTGATAGTAATGGATTCTTCATCATCGCCAAGTATGTCGCTCAAGGAAAAATATTTAAAATTTATTGAAAAGAATTAGATTGATTTATGAATACGATTGTCAAGTTTCTCTTGGTAAGGGGTCTTGATGTGAATGATTGTGTGTATATGGTAGGTTATGGCATCGAAGGACAAAGGGAAGAGAAAGGTTAAGGGTGAGGTTCGGGGCCCTCCAGTGCCATCAGAGGAGCAGGACCCCGAGGTCTAGGAGGACTTGTTGCCAGACGATAATCTTCTATCTAGGGACCCTTCTGATTCAGAATGGTAGAGGACTCAAACAAGGAGTCAAGTAGGGAACACGACTAAGGCTAACTAGACGACGACTCCTTCTACCGTTCCATCTGAATTTACCGTTATGGCAACAGCAATTGGGCAAGCAGTCACGACTATGGTGTTGGGCAGAATGAATAATATGATGGATGAGTGGTTCACTCACTTTGCACAGTCCTAGCAGGCACTAGTTCTGCTAGCCCAGGTCCATTGGTACAACCTCAAAATCATAATGTGCACACTAGGTCCCTAGAGGTAAAACATTTGAGGGACTTCAAGAAATTTAACCCTCGTACCTTCGATGGGTCGTTGAAGGACCCTACAAAGGAAGAAATGTGACTGTCCTCATTAGAGACGATTTTCCATTATATGAAGTGGCTAAAGGAGCAGAAGCTCTAGTGCACTTTTTTTATGCTGACAGATAATGCTAAGATATGGTAGCGCTCAACAGAGAGAATGATGGACACCAGGGGTGGTCTAGTGACTTGGGACCAGTTCAAGGAGTAGTTTTATGTGAAGTACTTTTCTGCCAATACACAGTTTAACAAACGGGTCGAGTTTCTGAGTTTAAAGCAGGAGACCATGACGGTAGAAGAGTATGAGGAGGAATTTTACAAACTGTCCCATTTTGCCCCAGAGATGGTGGCCATCGAAAAAACTAAAGTAGATAGGTTTGTTCAGGGCCTGAAGGTTGGGTTGCGAGGTTTGGTATATTGTTAGGACCCCAGAACGTACGACGCAACTCTTCAAGTAGCTGTCAGATTAACGCGGATGCTCGGGAAGGGGAGGAGTACCGAAGGTCTTTGATGGTAGGAGAAGTCTTGAGAGATCGACCTGTATGCAAAAATTGTGGAAGTGTCATTGGGGGCGCTGTCTAATTGGCCCTGGTACTTGCTTCAAGTGCAAATAAAAGGGCCATACCCCTGAGCATTGCCTAGGGATTCAACCTTCTGAAGGTAGAGGCTAACCTTTGAACGCAAACCAAGGGGGTTCGAACCAACAGCAACAGCAAGGCCGGGTTTATTCTACCACTCGGCAGGAGGTCGAGAAGTCCAACACTGTGGTGACAGGTACACTTCTAGTTTTGGGCCATTATGCTCTAGTGTTATTTGATTCTGGCTCATCCCATTCTTTTATATCGTTCATATTTGTGAAGCATGCCATGTTAGAGGTAGAACCATTGCATTATGTTTTATTAGTGTCTACCCCGTCTGTGGAGATCATGTTAGTAAAATGAAAAGGTGAGGACATGTCAGATAGAGATAACAAATCATGCTTTTGATATGACCTTGTTAGTCCGGAATATGAGGGATTTCGACGTCATTTCAGGCATGGACTTGTTGGCTGCTAATCATGCCAACATTGACTATTCCCGTAAGGAGGTGATTTTCAACCCTCCTTCAACAGCTAATTTTAAATTTAAAGGGGCTGGGATCATGGTCTTGCCCAAGATAATTTCAGTCATGAAGGCCAGTAAGTTACTGAACTAGGGGACCCGGAGTATTTTAGCTAGCGTTTCGGACACTAGAGAAATTGAGGTTGCACTGACTTTAGAACAAGTAGTGAGAGAGTAATCGGATGTTTTTCCTGAGGAACTCCTAGGCTTGCCACCGCACTGGGAGATAGATTTTGCAATCGGGTTGGAGCCGGGTACGGCGCCCATCTCGAAGGCGCCCTATAGAATGGCCTCGCAGAGTTGAAAGAGCTTAAGACTCAGTTGTGAAGAAGAAGGATGAGACATTACGTCTTTGCATTGACTATAGAGAATTGAACAAAGTCACTATCAAGAACAAGTATCCGCTTCCGAGGATTGATGACTTATTTGACTAGTTGTAGGGAGCTACAAATTTCTCAAGAATCGATCTTTGATCAGGTTATCACCAATTGAGGATCAAAGTCAGCGACATCCCTAAGATAACTTTCTACTCTAGATACGAACACTATGAGTTTATGGTTAGGACGTTCGGCTTAACGAATGCCCCGGCTGTATTCATAGACTTGATGAACAGGGTGTTCAAGTACTTCCTCACACTTTTGTGATAGTCTTTATTGATGACATCTTGGTATATTCTCAGACTGAGGCAGAGTACAAGGAGCATTTATGTAAAGTGCTGGAGACTTTGCAAGCCAACAAGTTGTATGCCAAATTTTCAAAATGTGAATTTTGGCTAAAGCAAGTGTCCTTTTTGGGACACCTGGTGTCAAAGGATGGAGTCTTTGTCAACATTGCAAAAATTGAGGCGATTATTGCTTGGCCTCGTTCTACGACAGTCACTGAAGTACGCAGTTTCTTGGGCCTAGCAGGTTATTATCGTCGTTTAGTTAAGACTTCTCACTCATCACCACTCCATTGACCCAAATGACTAGGAATGGTGCTCCGTTTGTGTAGAGTAAGGCTTATGAGGAAAGCATTCAGGACCTTAAGTAGAGATTGGTTTCTGCATCTGTGCTTATAGTACCAAATGGGCTAGGAGGTTTCGTGGTCTACAACGATGCCTCGAAGAAAGGGTTGGGGTGTGTGTTGATGCAGCATGGTAAGGTGGTGGCCTTGCCTCCTGCCAGCTAAAGAACCATGAACGTAATTACCTAACTCATGATTTGGAGTTAGCAGTAGTTGTTTTTGCTTTGAAGATTTGGAGACATTATTTATATGGCTAGAAGATACAAATCTTCATGAGCCAGAAGAGTCTAAAGTACTTCTTCACCCAGAAGGAGTTGAACATGAGACAGCGAAGGTGGTCAACGTTTGAACCAGACGTTGGAATACATGTTGCACACTTGAGCTTTGGATTTCCCAGGAAGTTTGGACTCTTACTTACACCTCATGGAATTTGCTTACAGCAACAGCTATCAGGCTACTATTGACATGATGCCATTTGAAGCCTTGTATGGAAAATGCTGCAGGTCCCCAATTTACTGGGATGAAGTTGGGGAGTGGAGGTTGTTGGGACCAAAGTTGGTACAAATTTCGAGTGAGGCTATCCAGAAAATTAGAGCACGAATGCAGACAGTGCAAAGTAGGCAGAAGAGTTACGTCGATGTTAGGTGTAAGGACCTAGAGTTTGAGGTGGGTGATAACGTATTTCTAATGGTAGCACCTATGAAGGGTATCCTAAGGTTTGGGAGGAAAGGAATGGATTGGCCCTGTGGCTTATCGCTTGGCATTGTTGCCATCTCTTGATACAGTCCACAATGTGTTTCATGTCTTGATGTTGAGAAGTACGTGACAGACCCTTCTTATATAGTGGACTATGAACCTCATAGTTAAGGGAGGACCTGAGCTATGAGGAAAAGCTTGTCCAATCATGAAAAAGGAGGAAAAGACCTTGCGTAACAAGGAGATAGAACTTGTGATGGTCTTATGGCAAAATTATTCAAGGAAGCAACATGGCAGCAAGAGAATGAGATGAGATTGAGGTATCTGAAGCTTTTTCGAGATTAGAACATTCGAAGACAAAAGTTTCTCAAGGAGGGGAGAATGTGACACCCCACATTTTCAGGTAACTTTAAGCCAATTATCTTGAAGTGATTGGATTAATCATTGGATTTATAAGGTTTAATTGAGTTAGGTGGAAAATTAATTCATTCAAAACTTAGCATGATTGAAGTTTTTGAGGTTTAATTCTTAATTGGGGGTTTTAAATGGGAAATTTTGTGTGAGAAATAAGAAGAGGAAAGTATTAAATGTTTATTGTTTTTATTATTATTTAAATTAGTTAGGGTTTGGTATTGGAAAAAGGGAGGGGATTTAATTCTTTTGCTAATAAATAGGTTCCTCGAGAGGCGTGCAATCATAAAAAAAAAAAAAAGGAAAAAGGGAAAACCCTTCTCCCTCCCTCTTCATGCGCTACCGCCCCTCGCCCTCCTCTGCATTTTCTTTTCTTCCTTTTCCCACCATCGACGTCGATCTCTCCTTCCCGTCACTCTCTTCTAGTCATCGTCGTCCTGTCGGTTTCGCTCGCACTGTAGCCGCGGGTCCTAGCGTCATTCGAATGCCAAATCTACGCTGCTGGTTGATCACATCGTCATACCTACTACAGTTCAAATGCTCTGCCGCTGCTACTTGGTCGCCGCATCGCACCGCCTTTCGTTGGCTTGTCGGCAACATCGTCAGTCACCTTCTAGTAGGCGTCTGACATCATTCTGCTCATGGGTAAGACTTTCGCAAGTGCATCATTTCACTGTTAGCACCCGTTAAAATTCTTGGCTTCGTTGTAGCTTGCTCACTATTTTTTTGGTTGCTTAAATTGAGGTTGGGAGTTGTGGGAAGCCACTGTCCAATGGCATTGAGGACCGATTTTGCTAACTTCATATCAATTTTGGTGAGTAAGAGCTAGTGTGTAACACTTGTGAGTGGTTGGAAAATGTGGTTCTTACTCCTAAGTTGGTTGTTTATGTAAGCACTGGCGTATAATACTAAGTGTTGGGAGGAGGCAAGTGAAATTGTGGCTATGCGTTGTTAGAGGAAAAGTAGCTGAGAGTAAAAGAGCAAAAATTTTGGCTAAGTTTTGGCCAAGACTATGCGTTGATGAAAGAAGAGAAGAGCTAGCATTTTTCTTTTGAGTGGCCATGCGTTGAAGGTGAAATCACGAAGGGTTGTTGTGAGATGAAGCAGTCACCGCATTGGAGGAGAAGTTGATCATTGGCGGGGGAAGAAACGTACTTGACTTACCATGCGTTGGTAAGGTTGCCATGCGTTATGGTCCCTATGCGTCAAAGATAGACGGGTGTAGTTGGTCGTTGTAAGCATTGAAGGTAGGAGGCGTTGAGGGTGCCATGCGTTGAGTGTGGATAATTGTTGAGGGCATTGGTGGTAGGCTGCGTTTAGGTGCTTCGTTGAAGTAAGAAAGAAAATTGGGTACCTTGCGTTGAAGTAAGAATAAGAACCCTGCGCGCTAGCATGCCTATGAGGGTTAAGTCGGCAGTATATATATATAGGTAAGTGAATTAAATGTTTAATCATTTTTAGACACTTTCAAGAGCTTAAGTCGGTTCTATTTTTCAGACGAACTACAAGGGAAGGTAGAAGAAGGTGTTCTTGTGGATTTTGGACAGAATTCTACTCGCTTTGGTGTTGAAATATAAGCCGGAACAGAACGTTGTTTGTGGATGCACAGACTGAACAGTGTCTGATGTTTGGAGTAGAACGGATCGAGAAGATCGAGTCTAGGGCTAAAATTTTAAGATCAGTGAGTTAACATAATTCTTAACAATTCTTGTGAAGGATAGTTGAGCTGAAATTGAAGATAAATATATGAATTTTAGGTAAAAGTAACTGTTACAGTTATGCTGTGCAAACTGGAGCAACGCGAAGTTTTTTTGGAATAACTGGAGAACGAAGGAGAGTTAAGCCTTGAAATTTTGAGGTAATCTGAGAAATTCAATTTTCTACAAGTTTGTAGAAGGGAAGAAGTTCTAAATCTATCTGGAAATATGATTTTTAATAGATAGGAGTAAGAATAAAAAGAAAAGGAGGAGATCTCTACTGTCGGGTATCGCTGAGTAAATAGAGTAGAGGTAGTGAGACGAGTGTTGCTGGAACGCAGGGGGCTTTCCGTCTCACAAAGCTCGCTGGGTCTCGCTAGGTATCGCTCCTCAGGTAAATCACGCTAGTCTCGCTTATCCTGGTGTCGCTAGTATCGTGTCCTGTTGGGTAGTTTCGCTAGTAATCTCGTTGGGAATGTAGAATTTTCGTTGGTAATCTAGCTTATTATGTTTACTTTGGAAAAAGGAGAGGCTCGGTGATGAATCATGATTTGAGTTTAATTATGCATACTAAACGATCAAGTAAAGGAAAGCGTAACGTAAGGAAAAATGTTTATTTCAGGCCAAGAGGAGATAAGGAAGGCATATAATCCACTCAAGGCCTAAAGAGTTGTGAGTGACACTTTTCTTGTCCGATTTTGTTGTACATGTTAGTTCGGTTTTCCAATTGATTATGATTTTGTGATCAATTGATTTACAAAGCATGGTTTATGTTTCTTAAAAGGTATTGAAAAGTACGTTTATGAAATGTTATTGATTTAAGAGTTGCCTTGTTTTCTTATAGAAGATTTGCATATGAACTGTTTGTATAAAGTATTGCTTTCCTTAAAGGAAAATATTTTAGAGGAGGCTCAGTGCTGAAGGATATGAGAAGGCATGTGATTTTCCCCGGGACCCAGTACTGAGGGACATAAAGAAGGTACTTGGGCAACCCGTCATGTTCCTATGTGCACATAGAGGTTATATGCTGGTGCGTTGAGTTCTGCTCTGTATCGAGCCTTATTTGTTTTCGACGTTGGGGTGTTGAGTTTTACTCCGCCTCAACAAAGGAAAAGTATTGCAACCAAACTGATTTTTTTATGATTTGCTGAAAAATCATGTATGATTTGATAAGGGCATTTAAGCATGATTTATCCAATGAATATGAAATAATTCCATGTTTTACTCATGCGGTTGGAATTAGTTTAATCCTGATGATTTTCGAACTAAAAATAGTTTGTTAAAATTAGTCCCTCACTGGGCTGTTAGCTCATGTTTTCAATGTTTTCTTTTCCTCCCAGGTAGCAAGGACGTTCTCAGTGCTTAGCCTACTCCAACTCGCCCTGCTTAAGCTTCGAGTTTCCAGAAACTGTTTATTTCTTTGTGGTTGTACGTGCAAATAACTTAACATTGGTGGCATGTAGAATTAATTGTATACAAGTGGGTTGTGAGAGAGTATGTTGTAAAAGTGTACTCTGTACAGGATGGATTGTTTATATTATGATCATGCGTTAGTATGACTGGATTCTATGATTGTATATGTATGGATTGTTTATACAGGAAGTTATGTAAGATGGGGCAATATGCATCATAAGAGGGGTGATGTTTATTGTCCTCACATCTCCTTTCAGGTTAAGTAGGTAATTAGGGAAGGGGTGTGACAGTTTACTTGTAGGTTGGCCTCACTGTGTATGTGGGTGGGGTATTTTATTGACCTTGGTTACTTTCGAACGGATCTCAAGGTAAAGGACTTACTACTAATTCAATGTTGATGTCTAGGGTTTCTTATTGACTGAATTGTAGTTACTATATCGACTGGATTATTGCATTGATTATTGTGTCCACTGGTATGATAGTTATTGAACTTATTGCTATGAGCTGGAAACTTTAGTTGATTATGTTAGTGATGACTGTTATGTTATGGTGATTATTATCCTATTTATCATGCCTTGTACCCCTTTTGAGGTGAACTTTTGGGTACACTAACAATGATTATGATTATGTTTACGACTAGGTGTTCATTAGGATCACCACCTTTGTTTATGTTTATGTCTATGCCTATGTCTATGTTGGGTACACAGGGACATATGATAAAAGGATAACAATTTCACCTAGTAGGTCCAGTAGTGGGCCACTTACTAAGTATTATCTAACACACCCTTTCCTATGATCCTTTTCTCAGGTAAGGGACGAGATAGATAGTCGTATGACAAGAGGAATCCATGACCACGCCATGGGACTGTTGTCGCTTCTGCATTTTAGACTTATGCATTCGCTTCTTAGGATATAGAGTGTCATGTTGATGATAACGTAGGGTATTAATCATTATTTATTCATTCATTAACTTGGCTTTTCGTTTCATGTAATTTTGGTCAAACTTGTATTCATATTTTTAAGGGGACCCCGTTAAATGATTTGTTATCTGCATCTTTGATTTAAATAATTTGTTCAAAATTATTTTGTTTGGCATTGCGATATAATGTGTTTTGTTGCCTAAGTTCCCACATGCTCACAAAAATTTGCATGCATAGCGTAGCATCCTGCTAATCTGAAAGGTCGGGTCGTTACATTGAGGGTCGATCGAAATATTAAAATATCGAGGAATATGTTGCAAGGTTGAAATAAAATGGGAAAAAGGAGCCTTGACTTGGCTGAAACCAATGATGAGAAAATTTTAGTCAGGGTTAACTAGAGATGGAAGAAAGAAGTGCAAAACTTGAAGAAACTATGTTCAATCTGTGATTCAAATGACCCAAATGCTGAACAAAACTATAGCTAAACGAGATTGAGGAGTATCCCGAGAAACTAAAACAAGAAAAAGTAAGTTAGTGTCGAGGTCAAGGTCGAGGCCAACCCTTACTTACGCAACGTTAGGTAGAACAACACATAGGTGGATGGCCTCCTAGCCAGCCAAGCCAAGGCCGAAACGTGAAATGAGGAGGGCCTACAACTAGGCGCATGTCAGGTACACACCCACTCTTCTCTCTAATCAGACATTGCCTCTTGACCAAGATTTTCACCCACTTTTTTTTCTATAAATCTTAAGTTACCATCTCATCTAACAAGTATTAAGGAAGAAAGCTCCTACTTAAACCATTTGAGGCATACCTTAGAGGAGTATCAAAATCAGATTAAGTGTTGCCTTATGAGGCCAAGTAAAATTTGATTTCAAGATTAGTTCGAAAGGTGTGAATTAATCACTCTACACTACATTTAATTGAGGCAAACCTCGTGGCAAAAAACTTTGTACACTAAGTTAGCCTTACGAGACCAAGTTAAGTATAATTCCAGGATTATGAGCCTAAAAGGCTTGGACTAATCACCCTGTCAACTATTAAACCAAGGAAAAACTCGAGACGACATACTTTATATACTAAGTAAAGCCTTGGTCTCGTAAGGCTAACTTAGTGTAATCTCAAGAATGGTTTGAGTTGAAAGCCTTGGATTGACAACTTTTAGTTTTTTGAAACGAAGGTAGACCTTGGGGCAACAAATAAAAATTATGCTGAATGTTGCTTGAAGGAATTGAATCCTCAGCGGAAGCGAGTGATCGCCATGTGCTAATAAATTTCTTTTGGAAAACACAAATTACAAAGAACAAACAATTTGGATAAACTAAAATAATGAGCATGCTATTGAGAAGATTTAAGAGTTAGAAATACTTCTACCTTTGAAGACCATCTTGAGTGTAGGATGTAAATCTTCTCACCAACTCACAAACTGATATGAAAACTCCTTCAAGGAATGCAGTAGAATTTTTTTTTTTTTTTTGGACACCACCAAGAAATCTTCCTTGCTATTCTCAAGAAGAATCAAAGAGGAGTGGTGAGCTCTCTTTTGGTTTGGTAAGGGAGAAGAAGATCTCGAGAGGAAGAGAGAACTTGAAAGGGAAAAAAATAACTCCCCACTACGTGTAGTGGAAGTTATTTTAATGTAATATATTAATATTAAATTAAAATTAATATTAATTTAATTATAATGTATATTAAATCATATTTAATATATATAATTAAATAAAATTAATGGATTAATAAATTAAATATCTCATATTTAATTTAAATTTGAATCATATTCAAATAACCATCTATCACCTAACCTATAGTTTTTATATGAATCTCATTCATATAATTAATATTTAAATCTTATTTAAATATTCATCTCTCTTATAACATAAAGTATAAATTTTGAATCTTATTCAAAATAACTTTATATTATAATGTATCTATATACATTATAATAATTGTATCATATACAATTAACTCCATTATTAATTTGAATAATTCAAATTAAACCAAAATATTTGATTCTTATACAAAGCTTTAATGAGCTAGCAAGGGGACCTTATGGACCTATCGATTAGAAGGTCCAATGATATGAGATTAATCAATTAAACTCTAGATTAATCAATATTCATTAACTGTAGGTCACTCCACTAAAGACCTACAACTGCACTCTTCGCACTATAGATATATTTGTGTCCACGGAAGTAACTAATCAACAGTAAGTCAACCCTTCACAAATTACTCATAAATACAGCTGGGTCAAATTGCCAATTTACCCTTTTAGTTACATTTAACTCTTTAAGTACCACTGATCCCTCTAATGAACTGTTTATAGTCCAACTATAAACTAACTCCTCTCGAGCCAGTGAGAGGGTGAGACCTCATTGTTCAAGACCCGAAATCAGCCCTTAAGGGAGTAATTTATCTACTTACCCTAAACATGGGAAGTAGTGAATTCCATCTTATGAAGATATGTTCCCAGCTCCCTATTTAGACAAATCTCTAAAATGATAGGCATATTGAGTCGGTGATTTGGCCATTCTCACCCATACAGATCAAACGATTGTTCTCATAGACAGGTGTTTATAACTCACTTAAGATTAAGGTCAAGTCACTTATAGTCATCCTATGAAATGTTAACTTCTTCAATTAACGGCGTTACAAAGAGAAATTAAACATTTCGCAGTTTGGTCTTATACAAACTCTTTATATAGGGTACCCTCACTCACAACTCTTTGTAATGATCATATCGTTTGTGATTAAACATGAACGATTAGAATTAAATCGTTTGTAACACTTTACAACTCTTTGTAACAATTACAAAGTGAGCCGTACCAGAATAAGGCATCTGACCTTATCCCTATATTATAGACCTTTTGGTTATTACTTAAACATGTCAACCATATACATATTTAAGTTTACATAAAATAATCACGGATCTTAGTTTATTGAAATGGCTTAATGTAAGAAAGAAATAAAATAACTTCTTATTTTATTGAATAAATAAAATGTATTTTCAAATTTACAAAACTATGAGACCCCAAGGGATTTAGGACGCCAGTCCTAATAATGCCAAGTCCCTTGTCGATCGTTGGATGTTGTTGTTGGGTAAGCTTCAGAGTCTCTCTCTCTCTCTCTCTCCCCCTCTCTCTCTAAACTCTTCTAGCAGTTTTTGTTCCAATTTCAGTCACCGCCTTTGGCCACCGTCGTTATTGTTCGTTCACTATCAATCATATGTTGCCGCCCCTCTCCCAGAGTCACTATATTTTGCTAGCTGAAAGATAGAGAGATATAAATAAATAGAGAAGGCATTTGCGAGTATATTGAGTGTAAATTAGTAATGTATCAAGAGTTTAAGTGTATATCAGTAGTGTATCAAAGTGTATCAAGAGTATAAGTTTATATCAAGAGTTTAGTAATGTATCAAGAGTATAAGTGTATATCAGTAGTGTATCAAGTATATTAAGTGTAACAAGTGTATATTAGTAGTATATCAAGTATATCATGTGCATATCAATAGTAGGAAGGTGAAACATGGGCTGAGCTTGTTTTTTGTTATTTTGGGCTACAGGCCTAATATTAGTAACTTGTTTTGCCCATTTTGTAACGAGCCTATAAATTTAAGACAAAATATGAAATTATTAAGGGAAGTTGTAATGGGTAAAAAACATAAGGGTATTTGCAAATATAGCAATGATTTTATAAAATTGTAAATATAGCAAAATATATATATTCATATAATATAGAATTGTAAATATAGCAAATATATATATATATATATATAAAGATGATTCTCAATTTTTTTATTTTTATAATTCTACCTTCATTTATGTATCAGTAGGTATATTTGATATCTTTTATATTATGGTATATTAGTCAATTAATAAACATTATAATTGGTATATCAATCAATTGATATATTTTATTTAGATACTATCATTTATACAACTCATACATCATTACTTTAATTGTTGTATGGTCAATATTGTTTGTTCGATTATGATAAATATCATTTTTGTTTTTTGTTTGTGTTGATATAAAGCTCTTTTCATTCGATTAGTTCAATTTTTTATGTTGGTCGTATATGTTAAATGTGTTACACTTGTCAAATGATATACCAAATGTAAATTATATTAGTTAATTTATTTTATTTTCAATTTTTTGATATGATTTTAATGGTATATAAGTTATATTTAATTTGGTATATCAATTGTACAATAAATATTTCGTATAAGTTGCCTGATTTAGAAAGAAAAAAAAAACATATAAGTAGAAGGATCTCATACATACATGCGCAGCGGAAACGAAAGAAGATCGAAATAACAATCTAGATGCATATAAACAACCTAGGATTAAACATACATTATCATACAAAATGAATTAGAGAATAAGGAAAGAAATTATATATCTTTGTAGTTTTTCTTCCCTTCTTGAAGTTGCTCCCACTTGGACCACCAAGAGGTCTTTCTAGCTATTCTCAAAGACTTGGAATAGAATGGTGAGACTCTTTAAAGAAGTAAAATTTAGTTTCTCAAAAACTTCAAATTTTCCAAGATTATTCTAGCAAAAAAAAAAATAATAATAATAAATAAATAAAATAAAATAAATACAAATTGCATGCAACTTTTGCATGTCTAAGTTCACCAAAAGTTGACAACACACATTCCACTAATGCATGCGAAAGATTTTTCCACTAATTTGGTAAGAAACATTAATTTAATCTCATGGTCAAACTTTCTAGAAGGTTTGACTACAACAACTCTTTGGCTAGCTCGGGTCAAAGTCAACTATTTGACTTTTTCCGAAAATCAACTGTTTGGCTAAATCCATGTCTCCGATTATGAATCCGCATTCATAATTTCAATATTTAAATCTCATTTTAAATAATTTTTGACCAAATCTTTCATTTGATATCATATATCAATTACTTAACCTAATTTGAAAGATTCAAATTATTCCTTCTATTTATTCCAAGTTTATTCCTATATGAGCTAGCCAGATGACCTTATGGACCTACAGATCATGAGCTCCAACAATCTGAGATTAACCGGTTAAGCTCTTTAACCTAGTTAACCAACATTCGTTAACTATCGGGTCACTCCACTAAAGCCCGTAGCTGCACTCTCCTAACTGTAGATATATTATGTCCATTTGATATAACCATGATTGGTAAGTCGAGCCTTCATAGGTTGTTCGTAATTACAGTTGGGTCAAAATTACGATTTTACCTCTGAGATTACCTCTTATTCCTTAAGTTCCACTGATCCCCTAATGAACAATGATTTGTAGTCCAACTTCCAAATCAATAGTCCTCTCAAATAGGATTTGAGAGGGTGACACCTATTGTTCAAGACCTGGATTTAGCACTTAAGAGAACAACCTCTCTACTAACCCAAAAGAGGGTAAGAGTGAATTCCTTCTTGCACCCTATGTCCCTAACTATCTACTTGGCATTACCTCTGAAATGGAAGGCATATTGAACCAACGCTGTTGAGCTGCTCTTACCAATGCAAATCTAAGGATAATACCGAGTAAACAGAAGTTCATAGTTAGCTCAGGATTAAGATCGAGTTGCCTAGGCCATCAAAGTCGAGATAGTCAGTTTTAGACAGTAAACGTTGTTATAAAGTAAAAGTGACTATTTCATGGTCCAATCTTATGCAAACTCTTTGCACAGGACGCCCCTACTCGCATGTCTTCACATGAACGAATTAGAATCACTTTATTTGTACTAGTTACAAAGCGGGCCGCATCCATAGTGTCCCCAGAATAAGGCGCCCAACCTTTAGAGTGTTAATTTAAACTTGATCCAGATTTATTTCTTTACATAAAGTTTGAGTCTCATGTAACAATCTAAGATCCTTTGATGATTGGATTTAGATTTAGTAAGAACATTTTATAGAATAAATAACTACTTATTGATTACAAAATTTCAATAACAACTTTATTGAATGATAAAAGTATATTTGGTATTTATAAACTATGAGTTCAATACATAAAATCCAACATAAGTGATATTGTTGATATGCCAAATATGAAATATATCATACTTTTAATTGTATATTAGTACTAATTGAAAATGAATTGCAAGTAGATTATTAATATATCAATGGTATATCATAATGAGCTCAAAATGCAATACTAAGTATTTGATGTATCAGTAATTTATTAATACTCATTCAAATTTTATTTAAATGGTAACATAGTCAATGTATCGATAGTATGTCAGTAGTCATTAAAAATTCATTTCATGCATATTTTACTATATCAATATTATATCATCCATGATGTAAGTTCATTTTAAGTATTGTATTAGTGTATCATTAGTGTATCAATACTCATTGAAAATTCAATTTCAAATATAAAATGTTGGTATATCATTAGTGTATCAATACTTCTGAAAAATACATTTGTTCAAGTATATCAATTATAAAACAATACATGCTCAAATCAAGTGTAACATTGGTGTACCAATAGTTTATCAACAATCATTTAAAATGGTTACTAACCTAACGGATTGAAATATTATAAGCTGATTATAATGCACTATAAAAATAATATTCTATAACATATGAATAAAAATTGAAATTAAGTCCACGAATAATAGTAAATGAACAAGCACTTCTTGACTGATAAATATGGTTTGTAAATGATAATTTTGGTATATCAATTGTATAACTTATATACTTTATATTTGATATATTAGTTAACTGATATACTCATATATACTATTGATTACACGTGTTGATATACTAATAAAGGTAAATTTAAAGTAATAAAAAATGAAAATATGATTTTATATATATATATATATATATATATATATATATATTTATATTTACAAATTTTAAAAAATCATTCCTAAATTTGTAAATTTAAAAATGTTTTTTTCTTGGACTATTGTTGAAAGTGTCCTTATTATTAATTAGATTGAAGGCTTGGAACTTATAAAATGTACAAGAAAACTAGGCTATTTATGTGGTGGAAAGATGTTGTGGGACATCGTGAGAATAAAAGTGCGCCAATTAGGGTTGCCAAAAATAAGGGAGTTTTGATGGAGAGCACAACAAAAGTGCGAGTTGAGAGGAAAACAAAAAAAAAAGTTTTTTTTCTTACTGTTTGAAAAAAAAAAAATATCACGAGTAAAATGAGAATGTTGAAAATCTCAATTATGAAACAATTATGTAGTAAAACACAAAATAAATTGAAAAAGGATAAATTTTAATCATAAGTCTCGAACATTAATTTTCTATAGAGATCGTGATAATGCAATGAGTTTCTTTTTTTTTTTTTTTTTTTTTTTTTTTTTTTTTTTTTTTTTTAAGGTTATTTTTGGACAAAAATTGCACACTGATATAGGTTATAATTCTGGCTTTTAAGGTTTTTTCTTCTTTGTTATTGTGATTCAATTTAATTAAATCACTAACCTTTCTCGAACAGTCTTTTGATAAAGACTAGTCGATAGTTGAAGCATCCTTTAGATAAGTGTTAAAGATCCCATGCTAAAAAGCAACTTAATCTTTATTAGATTGAGCTACATAAATGCACCATAATATAAAAAAAAAAAATCTTTATCATATGTCATTGGTTGGATGGGTGTGTCAAATTCCATTGACCAAATAAATTTCGTACCTACTAAACTTACATTAAAAGTGGTACAGGTTGATTCATAGAAAACCGACAAGTTTCTAAAAAATAATGCTGTTTATGGTTACAATATAACTGAAGGGGGAAGGAGTTGATATGCTTGTAAATGTAAATATGTTGGAAAGGTAAATAGTGCGTGAAAATTAAATGTAGCAATGATGGAAATGTTTAGAGAGTGTACAATGAACTATTGTTTGAATGTCTAGCTCAAGCTTTTATGGTATCTTCAATTGCTCATTTGATCATCGAATTCATGCAAATTTATTTATATTTCTTATCAAGCTTAGCCAACTCATTTAATAATGCTAAAAGGAAGCCAACATACCTAATTAACCAACATGTCTGGATGTAATGCATGCTAAACATACTAACTAACCATATTAAGATTTAATCAATGAGAGATAGCTCTCAAAAACAACTATTTATGTCTTTAATTTACTTTGCTTGTTGTGTTTAATTTCTTTAAATGGTTGAAATTTTAGATTTTCAAGCAAATCATGCATTACGGAATGTTGTGTGCCGCTCAAGGTTGATTTGGAGCTATTATAAGTCATGTCGAAGACCCGAGGCTTCAAAGGACAAAAAATGATGAAAAATGCCTCTAGGAGAAAAAAAATAGGAGAGTGCTACGGCGATGTCCTATAGTGTCGCAACGCTCTGAAGATTGACATAAATGCGCACGTGCGCATGGGAGCGCTCAGGCTCCCCCGATATGTTATAAGTTTTTTTCTTCATTTTTGGGTTTAGAGGATGAAAGAACTTACGGAGGCAGAGGAATGAAGTAGATTTCTTCTTCTTCCACTATTTTTCCATCACTATTAGCTTAGGATTTTAATTCTTTTGGGTTGTAATTAAGGATTGGACTTCTTCCTCTTCATTTTGTCTATGGATTGTAGAGGTAAGTAATTTTCTCTAGTTCAAGGAGCAACAATGCTATGAAATTTTCTTGAATTTTTTATTTATTTTTATTTATTTTTTATTTTTATTTTTTTTGTGATTGAACCGAATTCATATCTATTTATGCGTTTCTTGAATCTTCTTTAACTTCTAAATGCATATTTGTGTGTGGCTTTTCTTTCATGAATATGTGCTCCCCTTGCCAATCGATTTGTAGCTTCATCATGTTCACCCTCGAATATCTAGCTATAGTCACCCTAAATAGCAAAGTAATTGAATATCGTATGCTAGGATTTATAGCTAACTCTTGAATCTTAGAACACATTCTTCAACTAGGCTCAAGGATAAATTGATTAATTGAATTTAGCTAATTTGTTAATTAATCACACAATGGAATCCTAAAACTTAATGCACATATTTTTAATTCTATTTAACTGCTTATCGAACCCAATAGGATCTAAGGCATGTAGTTTAATTAGGGCTTTGGCTTTAATTAATATTGAGGACATTTGTTTGGTTTGATTGAATGATTTGATTGCTTAGCGTCGATGAGTTTAGTTAGATCAAGTAAATTGTTGTGAAGGCATAAATCGAATAAATGTTTGATTAATGGAAGTCGATGATAGAGGTTACATATGAATTCTTCTTGCTCTCGAAACTAGATTTCCAACTCTTCATAACATTTACCTGCTACTTTTACTTTCCTACATTTTCGTTTTCTACAATTTATCTCTATTCACATCACACCCCCGCGTTCACTGCTTGATAACGCAAGTGCACGTTTTCGAAGTAATAAAAATCCCAATGATTGGGTATTGTTCTTAGGAAATTCTTTTAACTTTATTTAGGGATTCAAATAGGATGATTTGCAAACAATAAAAATAAAAGGAAGCATATAAATGTTCAAATTCAAGATTCACTTGGCAAATATGTCCTAGGGTATTTATCTCATCCAACACTGTTAGGGATCTCTAAGTATTTTCTTTTAATTAATTAACTAAAACCCTTAGGTCTAGAAGTCTTTAATCCAAGTCTCCTCTTTTGAGCTCAACCCTTTCTAATACCTAAAAGCCAATTCATTATAATGTAATTGAAACTTAAATATATCGCATTAAAACTCTTCGTTTTTAGCCTCTAATTCCTATCATTCACATGCATAATCCAACATTAGTTTATCATGCTAGTTCCGTTTAATAAATATCTCTCTCAAATAGAATTAAGAACTCTAAATCAATCAAATGGTGTTAAGCAATTGATTGGTTAAGCACAAACATTATAAAAAGCCTTAAGAATCAATTAATTAAAATAATGAAGCACTATTTATAACAAATGTTAAATTTAATTAAATTGTAGAACTAAGAAATAATTTAGCCACTCATGTTCGGAATATAAACCCTAAACATGTTGTACAGAGACATAAAGAAAGAGATTAAAGAGGAAAGAATCAATTGTCAATCAATCCATTGCCGATAATGCATCAACGTCTTCTTCTTGATCCAACTTCAATAACCTCCTTGATTAAGCTCTAAAAAATCCCTTTGAACAACAGCTTCTCAACCTCTATAGAAAATCCTAAGTGATCTCAAGTTGAACTCCCCTTCAAAAGACAGCAAAAGGGGTTTAATATAGGGTTGCAATTGACACAACGGTATGGCACTAACCCACTTTTTGTAGCGTCGCGAGCATTGTGAGCTGCCTCGTAGCATCACGATGCTACTCTGCTTTGAAGCTTGGGAATTTGCGCCGAGCACTGCATCGCTATGCACCATGCTGCCCTTGCTCTGAACTTTTACGCCCTATTTTGACTCATTCTTTGCCATAGGTCAAGTTTGGCATATTATAGGAGTATTTTGGTCATTTTACACTATATTTGGCTCATTTTGGTCTGCATGCCGTTTCGTACAAAACAAATAGATAAAGCATCAAATAGCTCATTTCAGCAATAAAACTAAACAAAATCTAAGCCTAAGAAAGCACATTTTAGGTGCTTTCACTACTATAATTAGGAAATTAGTTTAAAGAAACAAATTTAGCGCCTCCCTGCGGATTGACCAGGACTTGCCACTGTTGCTATGTCATCGTTGTAGTAGTAGTAGAGTTCGATATTATAAATTACTTTTGATCGGGCTCCTTTGGGAATTAAATGACGCCTGAAAGGATTGCATCAATGAGCTAAGATGAATGACGAGTAGTAACGCCTCACTAGTCACTCAATACGATTTTCATCTAAGTTAATCAAACAATGCTAATGGAATGGGTGACACACAATCCACAAGTCTGACTTAACCTTCGCTACTAGGCAATTAAGGGTCTTAACAGTTACAACTTAAGTCTTAATCTATATCAATTAATCATGCAACTTTGACTTGTTTGTTTGTGTTGAGTTTTATGCCCTAAACCTCGTAGTTTTGTAATAAATTATTTATTGATATTTAATAAAATAAGTTGTTATTTTATTTTGCGTAACGTGATCCAATACAATAAAAATTCAAGGTTATTATATGTAATCTTGAATAGTATGTGATAGAAATACAGGTGTATCATGTTCAAGTAATAACCTAAAGGTCTATAGTATGGAGAAGATTGGGTGCCTTATCCTAGTGACACTATGGATATGACCCACTTTGTAATCGTTGAAATTGTTGCAAACGATTTGATCCAAAATGTTCATGTGGAGACAAGTGAGTGGAGATATCCTGTCACACCCCCTCCCAAGTTGCCCTCTTAACCTAGGAAAAAATGTGAGGACAGCAGACATCGACCCTCTTACGACCTTTGCTGTCAACCTGTACAATCCTCAAGACTAAACCAAGCACCTAATATATAGTTTATAATTTATAACCGAACGTCAATCTCAAAACTCTCGGTAAGCTAGCATACACGTATAGACTTTCAATCATCAGCTTAAAAGCAACATATAACTACAAGATCCCACTCCCTAAACTTCTATATGTACAACACATGTTTTAAGCACAAATATTTACAATGTATACACACTAGTGGTAGACCCAGACGAGTTGTTGTGTAGTGATAACTTGTAGAAATATAAGTTATTATAGTCACTATCTGATTTAATTAGAGTAACTTTGGAGCTAAACGCATGATTTTGGTAGTTGAATGATGAAAAATGTATCACCATGCGTTGGCACTACTTACAAAAAGAAAATACCTGAAAAACAATGAGCTTTTCTGTTCCTAACGTAGGGTTAAGAAGAAAAGAAACGCGAAGTACAAAGAGACGAAGCTGCTGCGAGAACAAGTGGAAACCCATGCGTCGAGCCTAGGCGTTGAGACCATGCGTTGAGAAAAAGTAGATACAGACGCATGGCCAAAAGCTGTCATGTCAATATGCAAAAGGATAACACGCTATCAGAATATGGCAGAACAAATGGGCCGACGATGTGAAAAGAGTGCGCAGCAGGGCATGGAATTTAATGTAAAGGTGTCAAGTCATCATGAGTTTCAACTTTTCGACGCCTATAAATAGCCCAAAGCTCCTCCATTGAAAAGGAAGAGAGACCAGTTCAAGAGGTGAAAGCTCTGCACTATTTCTCCTTCACCATAACCAGCCTCCATTTCGAGCTCTTCTGAGAGAAGGATTCTGAGCACCTTCAGAGTTGTCTCCCAGTGAGTGAGAATCTCCACCCTATGGAATATATGTATCAGATAGCAACCATCTCAGATCTCCATGAAGCAAGACGTTGCTAGTGGCGGCTTGACGTCCTTCATTTCTGTTTTATTTCCATTTCTCTCCTTCTTGCTTATATTTTGTTAATGACATTCAAGAGAATGATTTATTTTCTTAATATAAGTTTGATTGACTATCATCTTCCATCCATTTCCGTATTAAATACTTTACACCATATTGTCTAAATGCTAAATGAGTTAAATGTTAAAAGCTAGTTTTTCTTGAGCAATTCTGAGTATGTTACATCTTGATTAATTCATATTTTTAGCTTGCATAACTTTGTCTGAAAAACAAATGTAGTAAGCATGACTATCGAGCCTGAGAGAGTGGATAGTTAATCTTTAGTATTAATTAAGACTAGATGAGTTGCAGAGATGTAGTTCATCTTTTGCCAACACAAACTTACCATGCGTCTTAGAGATAAGATAAATGTGGCGTCTAAATATCGAAAGATGGATTCACACACGCAGTTTGTAGGTATGTAATTGTACTTAGAAAGTTTAGGTAACAACTAGCTCTTTCGTTCAACTCTACCTCTATCGCATGGTTCCATTCATTCTCAACGCATGCTATCTGACGCATTGTTTTACATAAGACTACCCAACGCCGCGTCCACTTCATTATTAGTAGTAGGAAATTCTTTTCATTCTTTATGTATAGTTTTACACAATCAACAAATGCACATATTTACATGTACAGTCACCGCATAGTCATGCAATTATTCTCAACGCCTAGTTATTAAAAATCCCTGCGTTCGACCCTGGACTCACCAGGAAACCTATAAATGCTTATACTTGGGTCTTTATAGGAAAACTTGCTTAATCATAATCACACCTGAGTAATTCTCGACGCATCTTTGTACGGAAATGATAAATCTATTTTTGTGCAACGAGCTAAGAAATTCAATTTATTAGAATAGAAATTCAAACGAACAAATTTAGCGAACATGTAGGCTAAGCACCCCAGTTTCGCTCGCTACCTAGAAAACAAAAAGACAATAGAAAACATGAGCTAGGTTGCCCAGTGAGTGACACGTTTAGAAAACCATGCTTAGTATCAAACCCAACAAAAACATGCTCAATAAACGGTATTAAGAACAGTAAACATTTCGTCATAAAAAACTATGAAGTTCTGCATATGTTTGAAAAATTTTCCTTAGTTAAGGCGAAGTAGAGCTCAACGCTACTCAACGTCGAAAACAACCTTAGTCGGGGTGGAGTATTCTCAACACACCCAACGTCGAATAACCTTAGTTGTGTGGAGTAATCTCAATAAAACAGCGTCGAATATACCTCTATGTGCACATAGGAATCATAACCTGGGTTGCTCGTATACCTTATCGAGTCCTTCAGTACCGGGTCCCATATACAATATTTAGGCTACCCATATGTTTTCTCCGTGTCCTTTGACATTGGGGACCTTTTATAATCCTTTTATAAATAATGTATGCTTTGTTATTGATAATAAATAAAACATTCATATATAGAAGTCAAACAAAACCTCATAGTTTCATAGCGTTTAACAATAACATGCTTTGTAATAAATTTTGACACCAGGTAATATCATGCATAATCATTAAAACCATGTAAAATCATGCTCAAACTCATATTAAATAACTCATGCTTTTCATGCTCAACTCGTGTTGGAAAAACTCATACTTTAAAAATAAACCGGCATACAAGAAATATTGAGAAACAAATCATTTTAAGTAGAATTTTGTCACTTACTACTTATCTCGGGCTTTTAATGGATTATAAGCTTCTCCTACTCTTCTTGGCTTGAAATAGTATAATATCCTCTGTTAGATTCCTTGGGATTCCCATCAAGGTATATCAAATAGGTCTTTATTAGCATTAATGTTTAGCTTACTATCGAGACCAAACAACTAGCAGGACCAAGCAACTAGTGAGCACAAGCAAAACCAGCGAGATCTGCACTAGCGAGACCAAGCAAAACCAGCAAGACTTGTGTGACCAGCGAGATTCATGAGACGAGCGAGACTAGTGAGACGAGTGAGATCTGTGAGACAAATGTAGCTAGCGAGACTTAGCGAGACTTGTCTCGCTCCATACCCGTAGTGTCGTTGTCCTTACCAGCGAGACCTGCCTCACCCAAGCTTCACCCGTAGTTTCAAGGATATTGTCTTCACTTTCAACTGGTAAACATAGTATTTCCAACCTGAATTAGATTTTACTTCCTCTTACAAACTTGTAGATAATTGCGTTAAATAGCTTACCTCCAAATTTTAGGGTCTACCTCCTCTTCGTTTAACAGATAACTCAAATTTTCTCCACCCTTGCTCCAGATTACCCGAAACATCAAACCAGTCGCTACTACCTACACTTTCACCAGTATCCCTTCATATTTAGCTCAGACATTCTTCACAAAAGTTATTAAGAAATGAGTTAACTTAATAACTTCAAATTATCAGCTCCAAATTCGATGCTTACAGCTTGCTATCCTTTAAACATCATACCCTGTTCAGATTACACGAATTCCAGACCAACTTCAATTCCTCTTCGAACTTGACCAAGTTTCTCTTCAAAATTCAACTCTTTCAATGCCTAGCTGAAGAACCATGAATTGGTTTTAGTTTTGGAGGAAATGGGAAATCGACAAAGCTATGGAAGAAGATAAATTTCCTTTTTCATTTTTCATCTCCCCACCGATTCACTCTCCACTTTTTCTTTTTCTCTCTCTCTTTTTTTTTTTTATATATATTAATCCAGAAACTCAATTTCAATATAATTTCTCCATTTAATTAATAACAACAAAAACAATAATAATACAAATAATAATAATAACGATAGTCATCATCCTCGATAGCATCTTTCAACCTTGGTCTAAATGGTGACCATCCTCTTAAGTCTTTTACATTCTAATGAGCTTGTCAAAATAAATCCCGAACTTGGTATATCTCATAAAATTTAAGATTAGACTTACCAAAAGTACTCTCGACTTAATCTACAAGCGTACCTTCCTCGGTTTTCCTCCACTTCTCCTTCCAATCTAAACAAGAAAATGTGAATAAGTCCACAACAATATTATATACTTAAGTTAAGTGCTTAGAAATGAAGGTGGAGTTTACAATATTCTATACAAAAAGTTGGTATAAGACTGGAAAATGAAATATATAGTCTCTTTTTATAAATCCATTAATTATTGAAGAGATTAATATTTCACATAATGGTCATATGTGACTCAATCTTAATCCTAAGTGTTAGTAACTCTAGCCTGTGAGAGTTTGTTCTTTGATTTACATAAATGAGAGTAGTTTAAGTCACCAACTCAATATACTTACCATTTCGGGGACTGGACTAATTAGGGAGCTGATAGCGTGATTTCACAAGATAGAATTAACTTTTTCCCATATAGAGAAAGTAGATGAGTAGTTCCTTAAGTGTTGATTTCGAGACTTGAACAATGGGACCCCACCCTCTCATTGGCTCGAGAAAGACTTGGTTTATGCTTGGACCATAAATAAATTGTTCATTAGAGAATTAATGGTACTTAAGAAGATAGAGGTAATTACAAGGGTAAAATAGACATTTGACCCAACTGTAATTATGAGCAACTCGTGAATGATCAACTTACATGTAATGGTTATATCCATGGACTCAACTTCTCCTACAGTGCATAAGAGTGTAACTATAGATCTATAGTCGTTTGCCCTATAGTTAAGGAACGAAGATTAATTAATTAAAGAGTTTAGTTATGGATCAATGGAGTTTATAATTTGTAGGTCGATAAGGCCCCCTTACTAGCTTAGAATGGACAACAAGGATCAACGATATTGAAAGTAAAATTTGAAATGTTCAAATTAATTTGTTAATTTAAGGAAAAATATTCTTAATGTATTAGATATAAGTTATATAAGTATTAATGTATTATTATAAAGTTAACTTGAATGAGATTCAAATTAAAACTATATAATATGGGAGAATTAAACATTTGAGTATGATCCAAATAATTAGTCTAATATTAAAATGAATAATTATAATTAATTAGGTTTAACCCGATTAGGTCTTACATAAAGAACTTTATAGATGAGCGTATGGTGATTCAGGATAATCATATAAATAATAGTTCTCTGGAAAAAAAAAAAAATCTTCATTTCCTTCAATTCTTTGAAGGAGGCTCGCACAAGCCAAATCCTTGTTAGTAAGGAAGACATCATGGTGGTAGATTCAAAAGAAAGAGGAAGCTTAAAGAGACAATTTTAAGGAGCTGCAACATGTACCTCAACAAAGGTATATTGATATGTTTAACCCTTTCATTGTTAATTTTTGTGTTTTAATTCTAACATGGAATCAAAGTGTGTGATTCAATTGCTTACGTTAAGGGATCAAAGGGTTCAATCCATCCAATCTGACATTCACCAAGAAATACAACCATAAATGTAAAAATGCCAAGATGAAAACCGAAAGACAAGTTAGAAATATTATGAGTTTTGAGCAAATCTCACAAGTACACAAAAGTGAAAAACCTTTAACCTAAGTTAGAACTAACCTCTTAGCCCATAATAATCTCCATCATGAATGAATACATGTTTGATAGTATTACTACAGACCAAAATGGTGAAAGTTTAGAGAAAATAATAGAGAATGATAGGGAAGTTTGAGGAAAAACATTTTGATTTGACCTAAAAACAAAAAGTTATGTATATAGTCTCATCGATGGCGTTGTAGTGTTGCTCGCAGTGCTGCATTTCTATGGGCTGTGACACTTCACTTTAGCGAGCATTCTATTTAGAGCGTAGAGGGACGTGCGTGCAAGTCCCACAATGCCAGTCCCATGAGTAAATTTGCAATTTTGGCCTCCTCTTGACTTGGTTAATGATTCAAGGTTCTATTTGGTCCATTCGAGCTCAATTTTGGCCGTAACGAACAATTCTACCTTTCTCATGTCTGAGACCTACAAAATCATGAAATAAATATGTAAAAGACAAGAACAAACTTGAATTAAGTTGAGCGAGATATCACATTTTAGGTCCTATGAGTTATCAAACACCTTGAACTAAAAAGCAAATTAAATCCCAAGCAAATAATATGCAATAAAAAAGAATAACTAAAATCTCGTCAAACTGAATCATACAAATACTCATGTCTCTTTGATGGAAATGAGATATTTCTAGTACAACCTGATCTAAATCTATGAAAATTCTCTTCTTCGAGCGTACTCTTGGGGTAGAGGTACCGACCAACCCAAAGGGAGGCACACACAAGAATACACGCTAAAGTCACATCCATCACATGCATGTATATCATTCTTTGATTCAATCAAATACTTCAATATATTTATTATCCTTGCATTAATGTTAGATTAGAACAATGACCCCAACACATCAGATTCATGATACGCTTAAGCACACAAATATCAATGTTAGGATTAGCGTCTTAAATCTCTTAGGGTTCTCGTAGTTTGTTATCTTTGTAAATACAAATTATTTATTCAATAAAATAATGAGTTATTTTATTTATTTTTACATTAACTCAATCCAATAAACTAAGATCTGTGGTTATTTTATACAAACTTAAACATGTATGTGGTTGACATACAAGGTTGGATCATGTTCAAGTAATAACCAACAAAGTTTGTAGTATAAGGATAAGGTTGGGTTCCTTTTCCTGGTGACACTACGAATACAACCCATTTTGTAATTGTTAAAAGAGTTGTAAATTGTTATAAACATTTGATCCTGATCGTTCATGTGGAGACATATGAGTAAGGGTATCCTATGCAAAGAGTTTGTATAAGACAAGACCGCGAAATGTTTAATTTCTCCTTATAACATCGTTAATGGAAAAAATTAACATTTCATAGGATGACCATAAGTGACTTAACTTTAATCTTGAGTGAGTTATGAACTCCTGTCTATGAGAACAATCATTTGATCTGTATGGGTGAGAATGACTAGATCGTCGACTCAATATGCCTACCATTTGGAGATTTGTCTGAATAGGAAGCTGGAAACATATATTCACAAGATGAAGTTCACTCCTTCCCGTTTTTAGGATAAGTAGATAAATTGCTCCTTTAAGGACTGATTTTGGGTCTTAAACAATGAGGCCTCACCCTCTCACTAGCCTAACAGGAGTTAATTAGCTGGACTGTAAACTGTTTGTTCATTAGAGAGATCAGTGGTATTTAAGGAGTGTGATGTAACTACAGGGGTAATTTGACCTAGCTATAGTTATGAACAATTATGAAGGGTCGACTTACTGTTGATTGGTTATATCCGTGGACACAGAAATATATCTATACTGCAAAAAGTTTAGTTGTAGGTTTTTAGTGAAGTGACGTACAGTTAATGAATATTGATTAATTAAAGAGTTTAATTAATTAATATCATATCATTGGAGCTTCTAGTCTATAGGTCAATGAGGTTCTCTTGCTATCTCATTAAGGGTTAAATAAGAGTCAGTTAATTTTTGTTTAATTTGAATTGTTCAATTAAATAAGAAAATTAATTGTATATGATACAATTAATATTGTGTATATAGATACATTATAAAGTTTATTTTGAATGAGATTAAAAAATTATACTTTATATTATGGAAGAGATAAATATTTGAATAACATTCGAATATTATATATATGAATGAGATTTATATAAAAACTATAGGTTAAAATTAATATGAATGAGTTTCATATTAGAACTATAGGTTATGAGAGAGAATGAAATTAAATATATGATATTTAGTTGTTAATTAATTAATGTTATGTTACTAATTTAATTATATATATTAAATTAGATTTTAATATATTAAATTAAATTAAATTAAAAATAACTCCCTAGGAGTTATTTTTCTAAATTAGTGGTAGGTTGGGTAACTTCCATCCCATCTACTCATCTCTTTCTTTTAATGTGTGTGCTTTGCAAAGATTGGAAGATATAGATTTTTTAACAAAAATTTCTCTGCAAAACTTTTCTCATCAAGAATCTCTCTCACTCAAACTTTTTCCTTCCCTTACCAAAATTGAAAAATCCACAACTCCTTCGATTCTTATCCTAAGATTAGCAAGAAAACCAAGTGGTGACGTTCTTGATTTGAAGAAGAAAGTTTTCTCCCTGTACGGTGAATTCGAGAAGGGTCTTGGGTGTTCACAAGTTTCGATGAAGAAAGTAGAGATGTACCTAGAAGACGGTCTTCAAGGGTACAATTTATTTTCTCTCTTAAAATCTCCTCTTTTATTCTTTGTATTTTAGTTTTTCTAAAACAAAAAAGTTAATGGCACAAGGTGATGAATAGCTGCGGCAAGGAATTCAATTCCTTCAATCAAAGTATAGTATAGAAAAATAGTATGAAACCGAGTATCATCTATGGAAGTTTGGTTTTACACAACTTCTCTTAGCTATTGTAAATGATTTCCCAATTTTAGCTAGGTGACTCAATATCATGCAAAGGTTCCTAAACATTAATATAAGTGTATTTAAAACAAACTTTACAAAGAGTTTAAGGGTATTGATTCAATTATTAAACTAATTAGACCAATTAACCAACCTAAGGGGCAAAAATTCAATCAATTACAAAAATATAGAAGCATATATCTCAAATTTTCTCTCTCTAGTTCAACCCTTTCTCACACTAAGCATTTAAGTCAAATTATTTTTTGGAGTGAGGATCTAGGAAGTCTTGGCTTTCTACATCTTTTCCCATGGGTTTGAATGGTGGATTACCCCTTTTTTTTCTCCCTCTAATTTAATCCAGGAAGTTTGTCAGCCAACTTCCTAAATCACCTTTGGTGACAACCGTCGACCAATTTCGGCGATTGTCGTTGGCCAACTCCGACTGCTACCTTCGACAACCACCATTGGCCAATTCTGGCTGACCAACATCCAGTTGCCACCTCCGATGACTGCCTTCGACGACCCCTCTCCCCCTCCCCCCCCCCCCCCCCCCAACTAGCGAACTTTTGGCCACTAACTCTGCCAACCAACCTTCGACTGCCACTTCCAGCAATTGCCACCGACCAACCTTGAAAAACATTAATAAAAATTGTCTTACTATATAACAAAATAAACAAACTTGTATATAAAAACACTTCTAAGAAAGATTATCCAAACACATATATGTTATTATTTTATGGAGTTTTTATCAAAAGTGTTTAAATAAAAATAAATTTTTGCAAAACATTTTTTTAAGTCATTCCAAACAAGTCATTAGGCTGTAATTGTATAATTAGGTATATTTATTTAGGTTATAAGTGTAGAAAACCCTAATTTAATCTAATAACATTTTCATTTTTTCTCCGTTGGTCAACTTAACTAGCTCAAAGATTTAGAATAATTTTTTAAAAGTAAAAGTTTAAAATGTTGAAAACAACACAACTTAGCAGCCACATAAAAATTAAAACTCAAAATTTATTATTTTTTTATTCCTCAAATGTAATTCGATAAAAAATTATAGTTTTTCAATAATTGAATTTAATATTAAATAATAGCTATTTTCAAATATAGCAAAAGTAACCAAAATATATACAAATATAGAAAAATTTCACTATATAGCTACAATAGACCGTAATAAATCGTGATAAACTATTATTTGTGTCAAAATAGGTGTCACCATAGAAACAGATAGGTCTATCGCGGTCTATCGTAGATAGACTATGTATTTTGCTATTAGTTATAAATATTTTCAGCAGTTATGTCATTTAAGATAATTTCCCATTAAAATACTAATTTATTATAATTTTAAGTTAGCGTATTATGGTAAAAAAAAAAATCGATCATTTTCAAATTAGTTAAATTGAAAAAATTTATGAAATTTTATAAATAAAATTAAAATATCAAATTATGAAAATAATAAATTAAATAAAATTATAATTTTAGTCCAAATCTCTATTTTAAAATTAAAAAATGTATATTTTTCAAATTTTTTAGTTTATTTTAAACTTAACTATATTAAGATAATTAAGACGGCAAATTTAAACTAATCTAAAATCTAACCACTAATTAACTACCAGAAAAAATTTCACAAACTCAAGATTTATAAATATGCACTCCAATTCCAAGATTTTTTAAGTCTGCACTCTAAACACAGGTTTTTTGAAATCTAGACATTCAAATCGTACACTCTAAACATAGTTTTCTTAAACTCAGACTATTCCAGACCTGCTCACCAAATGCCCCATCTATCATTTTTCTATCAGTCTCATGCATATATAAAATTAGCACACATGCAATTGCTGTTGCTCTTGGCTTACAACAACATTGTAAAGTGATCTTGGGAGCATTGCGACGCTCCTATTTGGTCCTTGACCATTCAAATGCTCGACGCTTTCTTTTCATCATTCACGTGACACCTAATGTGCATATTTTCTTTTTTTTTGCAGGTCATGTTTTTCTATTCTTAAAAAAAATTTATTGTTGGTGTCACGTGAATGTCAAATATATTTTCTATCCGAATTTTGACATTAACATATAATTTTAGATTTAACAAGATAAAATTCCAAAAGTTAGACAAAATCAGAAATTCAAATACGTAAGACAGAATCTGAAATTTTTAAATATCGATATAGTTATTTGTCCAAAAGAAAAAAATAAAAAATAAAAAAAATCGAAAAACAAAACATCGATTCAGTTACACACATTTTGCAATCTGGGCAGGGACATTGGTTTTACAGGTAGGGGTAAATAAGTATGAAATATCCAAATCTATCCCTGGCCATATTTCACTTTAAATGTTTTTTGTCATATTTCAAATTGACTATATATTTAGCTATCCCTTCTAATTTCTCTCTAAGTTTGGTAAATAAATATTAAAGTTTTGTGTTTTAGATATAATAATTCAAATGGACCTACTATATATTAAAAAATTTACATTTTTTTTTATTTTTTAGTATTTTTTAAATAACTATTTACCATGCTATATTTTGTTAACTCTAGATTCATTGGTACGTATAAGCTAAAATGAGTATAGCTCAATGCGTTAGCAATTAAGAATCTCTCTCCTCTTATAATATTAAAAATAAAATTAAGTATTAACATAAATAACTTTAATTGTTTTTTATAAATATATGGTATGATTTTAAAAAAATGATTACATTCAACTTATGCAAAATTATCAAATACATTTTTGTTATGTGAGAAAGATACTAAAATTTATATATACTCTTTTCTTTAAGGAATATATAATCTTAATTTTGAAGCATGAAATTGAAAATTAAAAATTTCTTAACAGTGAATTATATAATAATCCAAAAAACTAGTAGGAAATGATTTTAAAAACAATGTGAAACCAACCTATGTGTTCAAATGAATTTAATCAAAATCTATTTTATCAAATCTAAAAAATATATTGTTGAGTTTTATGTTCTAAACTAACGAGTTTGTAAACTTTGAACATATTCTCAATAAAGTTGTTATCGAAGTTTATTCAGTAAACATGTTATTGAGTATGTGAATTGCATTTATTAAATCCAATAAACTAAAGACCCCTAACTATAGTTTAAATACTTAGACTTTATGTGTAGACATAAAATTGGATCAAGTTTACGTAATAGCCAAAACAATTTATAGTATAGGGATAAGGCTGGATACCTTATCCTGAGGACACTATGGATGTAGCCCATTTTGTATTTGATATAAACGATGTGGTCTTATATTGTTCATATAGAGACATGAGACTGGAGGCATCATATGTAATGAGTTTGCATAAGATTAGACCATGAAATAATCACTTTTACTTTATGATGTAGTTTACGGTTAGAACTGAGTATTTCAACATGATGACCTAGGTAACTCGATCTTAATCCTGAGCTAACTATGAACTCGTGTTTATTTGGGATTATTTTTTAATCTACATGGGTGAGAGTGACCTAAGTTCGCCGACTCAATAAACCTTCCATTTTAAGGATAAGACCAAGTAGATAGTTGGAGACATAGTCTTGCGAGATGGAATTCCCTCCTATCTAATTATAGGTTAGTAGAGAAGTTGTTCTTTTAAGTGCTAACTCCAGGTCTTGAATAAGGGACACCACCTTCTCATTGGCTCAAGAGAGACTCGGTTTGATGGTTGGACCACAAACCAATTGTTCATTAGAGAATCAGTGGGACTTAAGAAACGAGATGTAATTACATGGGTAAAATGGTTATTTTGGCTTAGTTGTAATTACAAACAATTTGTGAAGGATCGACTTACTAATCATGGTTATATCAAGTGAATATAAATATATCACAGTGAGAAAAGTGCAGCTATTGGGCTATAGTGAAATGTCCTGGTAGTTAACAAATGTTAATTAACTAGGTTAAAGAGTTTAACTGGTCAATTTCGGTCCGTTGAAGCTCATGATCTATATGTCCATTAGGTTCCCTTGTTACCTCATGGACTAAATCTTAAAACAGTGTGATGAAAGAATTTGAAATCGTTGAAATTCGTTTAAGGAGTAAATTTTACATTTGCTCGTTTTAATTATGAATTAAATGAAAACGGAGAGTTAATAATATTTAAATGTGATTTAAATATTAATTGGATGAATAAAGATTCGTCTTATTCAAAATTGTTTGGATATATGGATAAATTTTAATTTAATATAATTAATTATTATTTAAATTTAATTTTATATTAAATTAATATTATTTAAAATTAATTATTAAAATTAATTATTGAAAATTAGAAATTTGAAAATCAATGTTTTGAATTTGAAGTGGATTTTAATGAGAATTTTCAATTTTGCATAGAAGAAGCATGAGGCGTTCTACCTCAAAGCTTCATCACCTCCATCATCCATCTCCTAATTCACTTCCTTAATCACCAATTAAGGTGTCAAATCTATAGCAAATGTATTTACATGGACTCTTCTTTATATAGAAGTAAGGAAGATTGAGAAGGGGTTAAGGTTTTGGTGGAATTTGTTGAAATTCTCTTAAAATCAAAAACTCTCAAAAACTCTCTTTTTCTCTCATTCTTGCTCCAAATTCAATACAAATTGGATTCCACAATCCGTTCTAAGACTAGAGAATAACAAGGAAGATTCTTATGGTGGTCCACGAAATGTTCATGATAAAAAACTTGGAAGAAATCGCTCCAATTATGAACTACAACAAGTAAGTATAAAACCACTATTTTTCGGTTCTAAGAACAAGCATGTTTAATCCTAAAAAATTGATGTAATTAGAGTGTTCTACATCTTAATTGCTTGCATTTATATTTCTATTTATTATTGACTTTTTAGTGAAGTTAAATTAACATTATCGTTTGATGAACTATAAGTTATTGGTAGCTTCAACTGCATTATTTATGCCTCTTCAATTTTGCTCTTAAATGATCTTTATGTCAAAATGAAATTCATTAATTGTTTTAACAATTGGATGTTAGTTTTTTCTTTATTATTATTATTGTGGTTATTATTGGTCGGTATTTCTGCCCCCAAATCCAACCAACCCCAATTGTAAACTACACGGAAACTCTTCAACAGCCACAACAATTAGCTAACTCTTTTTAACATTTTTTCCCTTTTTTTTTTTTTTTTTTTCTTTCTCATTTTCATTTTCAAGTCCATATTGGTCCCTCTCTCAAGCCTATCCTACTACTACTAATCACACACACATATATATATATATATTTGATTTATTTATTTTTATTATCGAGAAATTTTAGATTCTCTCAAAACAGTTAGAACGTTTATTTTAACTCTTCAACTTTTGAAAAGATTTGATCATTTTTGTCCTTATTACTATTTTGTCGTATGGTGAAAGAGATCGATGATACGACTTTTGAATTATGTGTAGTTCTTGAAAGGATTTAATTAGGTGCTAAAATGTTAGATTAAGTTTTGTAAACTTAAATAATGATTATTTTAAAATATTATTGGAATGTAATGAAAAAGTAAAAAAATTAGAACAATTTGTAGAGATGAGAGAAAACATTTTTAACGTAGTTTGTTTTCCCAACCTACCCCACAAGTCATGCTTAAAGAATAAAATTAATTAATAAATCAAAGATTAGTTCAATATACAATCAATGTTGACTTATGCATAAGAAAAACTCCTTTCTTAAATCATTTGTAATGGTCGATTGACTTTTCCTTAGATTGAATCTACTCAAACACAATCACTTCTTATCTTGTGGATCGTGTTTAAATTCTTTTTAATGGTAAACTTGAAAATATTTGTCACAAATTTAAAACAATTGAAAATAAATAAAACAAATGTGATTCACATATCTTGTTTTCTTGCAATACTCTAATGTTTTATATGTAGAATTTGGAATTAATAAAGTAAGGAATATTAAATCCAATTAAAACACAATCAACTCAAATCAAACTAAAAAATATCAATTAGTTACAAAATGCCAAATACAACTATACAAGTCAAAATGAAATACAAAATAAAATAAAATGTAATAAATAAAACTTACATGTTTTTGCCAAAAATGTTAATAACTATTTTCGTTCTACTATGGACGCATATTGAAGTCACACATACGTTGGATATGGTTAAGGTCATATGTTAAAATATACTTTATGAGAGTATAGAGATCCAAATAAAATAAATATAAAAATTTAAGAATCAAACTATAATGTAAATTAAACCAATGGGATTATGTACTTCCCATATACTTTAAATAATGTAATGACAATAATTGAGACTCAAAATTTAAAATATTTATTGAAATTGTTAAAATGAACCCGCATTAAGTGTGCATTATCAACCTTGTAATTAGAGATTTGATTTCCTATCTTAAATATATATTACTCTAATCTAATCAATTGAGCATTGGATTGATTATTTGTTTATATTTTATCTATAGTTTAATTTTTCTAAAGCTAAAATATATTTTGTCCTGAATTTTGGCTTTAATTTCTATTTGATTCCTAGGTTTGAAAATGCTAACTTTTAGTTATTAAATTTTGAGTTTAATTTCAATAATTTAGTTGTTAGATTTCAAAATGCTAAAAATGTACTAGTAAGATTCTGAGTTTTGTTCTGATTTAATTTACACGTCTAACTTCAATTCTTTTACTAAATACTTACTTCAGTCTTTATCATTAATATCTATTAATTTATTAAAGATAATTATGAAGTCAAAAATTAAAAAGAATCTTAATAGTGATGAAAAAGTAGTAAAACATAATTAATTATAATTCTTGTAATACTCTTAAATTAAATAATAAACGTAAAAACTAAATAATAAAAGTGAGTATTTATTGAAAAATTAAGGTTAAAAGTGTAAATCTTAAAATCTAAAACTAAATTGAAATAAAACTCAAATCTTCAAAGTAAGATTATAACATTTTGAAAACTAGAGACTTCATTCAAATCAAACTTAAAATTTAAAAACTAAAAAGTATAATATTTTAAAATTTAGGGACCAAATAAAAATTAGACACAAACATTTGGGAATCAAAAAGTTATTTTTTCCAAATAATAATAATAATAATAATAATAATAATAATAATAATAATAAGGGCTCTTTTCAAATATAGTAAAATGAAACAAAATATTTACAAATATAGCAAAATTTCACTATCTATCTACGATGGACCACGATAGATCGCGATAGACTACTATCTGGTCATGATTTATTGTGATCTATCGCAGATAGACCGTGTATTTTGCTATTAATTGTAAATATTTTCAGCATTTTTGTCATTTAAGACAACGACGAAGAGGATGACAACAAGAAGAAGATAGAAGTTAATATTCAATTTTGTTTGTCCATATTTGTTGTACTTTGTCTTTTTCTTTGTTCTTTTCCGTTTTTTTTACATAATACTAATACTTTTTCTTTTTTTTTTTTTTAAATTCACACGCTACAAATTCTTACTACTTGTTTGTTCTTTTCTTTGTGCATCTTCTGAACGTTTTTTTTTTTTTTTCCTTTTATTTATTGATAATGATAAGAATAATATCTATATGTTTCTTGTTTCCATTCATTGATTCATTATGTACCTTTTTTCCCCATGATATGTGATGATACAATTTTTAGTTTTGTACTTTCCCTTGACGGTTGAAGGAAAAAAATCACACAAAAAAACAATCAATAAAACAAACATTGATCTATGCATAAAAATGTAAGAGTATTATAAAGTGAGTCGTATCCATAGTATCATCAGGATAAGGTACCCAACATTATCCCTATACTATAGACCATTTAGATTGTATCTTAAACATTGATCTCTGTATGTCCCCACACAGTTCAAGACTCATAAAACAGCTTAGGGTGTTAGTTTATTGAATTTAGGGTTATTAAGATAAAACAAACAAAAACAATCAATAATGCTTATTGAAATAACACATCAATAACTCTTTATTAATGATTTAATGACGGTCAAATAATTACATTTACAATCTATGAGTTTTAGGGCATAAAACCCAACAGAGCCATCATCCCCACTCTCCAGCCTAAATAGATGGTCTGCAACCACATTTTCACAACCTTTTCTATCCTAAATATCAAGGTTAAATTCCTGCAACAACATAATCCATCTCATCAATTTAGCATTTGTATCTTTCTTTGCAAACAAATATTTCAAAGCAACATGGTTAGTATGCACTACAATCTTAGAGCCAAGCAAGTAAGGTCTAAATTTATCAAGGGCAATCACAACAACTAGTAGTTCTTTTTCAGTAGTGGTATATTTCTGTTGAGTGCTATCAAGAGTCCTACTAACATAATAAATTGCCCTAAATATTTTATCTCTATGTTGGCCTAAGATAGCTCCTAAAGCATAATCACTAGCATCACAGATGATCTCAAAAGATTGGCTCCATTCAGAAGCAACAATAATTGGTGCAGAAATCATTTTTTTTTTTTCAAAGTATTAAAAGCTAGTAGACATGCATCATCAAAAACAAATTTAGCTTCCTTTTCTAACAAATTACTCAAGGGCTTTGCAATTTTAGAAAAATCTTTAATAAATCTCCTATAGAACCCTGCATGTAAGCCCTAACTCTTAATTTTCCTTTGTTTGAGTTCAAGTTAGAAATAATGGTTAGGGGTTGGCTTGAATGAGTATGAATATAAGTGGAATTCTAGTGTAAGGTTAAGTAATTATGATTTTTCCATTAGCTTTTAATAAGGAATAAAGGGTGGAGACAATGGTGTATTAGATCAAGGAGTTTTAGGTTGAGACTTACGAAAATTTTTGCTAAGTGTTGGGAATTCTCAAGTCAAAGTAGGTCAAATGTTTTATTTAATTAAGGGAAATCAATAAATTAAAGAATAAATATTCAAATATATTAAAATAATTATTTTAAGGGAAATAATATTTAATTTGGATGATTAGGATGAGGAGAAAAGAGATAAAAACCACATTGAAGCAAAGAGCTTGGTGGCCAAAATTGATTGGTTGGACTGGGTAGCAGCTTGGTCTAGAAGCAAGCAGTTCAAAAAAGATGTCGGTTCTCCCGATTCGCTTGTGTTATTTTTGCCATATTTGGACCAAATGAAGCTCTGTGAGTCAGGATTCTATCTTAGGGCTGCTAGATCAATTTAAAGTCAAGAAGGTTGAGAAAACTTGGAAAAGTTGAAGGTTGTCGTGAAACCAAGAAAACCAGACGGGTTAGCTTTGGGGAATTTTTTCGAGGGTTCTCAGGAAGGTTTTTGGAGTCCAATCTTTTTGGTAAGTTAGTTAAGAGGTTATCCTTGAGTCCATAAAATTTATTTGAAGTTTATTTGAAAGAAAAAATGTTTCGGAGCTCTGAAAAATTGGGTTGAAAACAGGTGACTGCTAGCTACGGTCAGTTAGGACTGCCCAGGGCTGTCGCCCAAGCCTGCTCACCCACAGCCCCACACGTGTGCTGCCAGTGCCCTCACCCTAATGCCCCTATGTGGCCAGCCACGCCCACAGCCCACTCGTGCTACCCACCATCAGCAGCACGCCCCGCCAGTGTCACCCACACCTCTGCCCATGCCCATGCCCACAACTACCAGTGCCCACGCCCACGCCCACGCTTGTGCCTGTGCCCACGCCCCTACCAGCACCCCACACCCACCAGTTGCCCACCTTGGGTGCCTATAGCCACTTTGGGTATTTTTGGACATTTTTGGACTCTAATTGATATTTTCTTGAATTTTTAGCCTCAAAATGAGTAATTTTGAATTTTAAACTGATTTTTGGGTATTTTAGGAAATTTTTAGAAATTTTGCAAAAAGGTCCCTAACGGGAAAAATGATGAAATAGGTGGAGATTAAGCTTGATATGGACAATGTGGATAGAGTTTTGCTAAATGAGATCATGGGGACCTCAAGGAGATGATTTAATGTCTTTTAATTGATGTTTCAAGTCAAATTGAGGTCGGAAAAGCTTATAAGCCACGAGGATGAGGCTCGAACTGTGAGTGATACTTGTTTTCTTAAAAAGGATTTCATTTATAATTTCTAGTCATGTTTTCTTATGAAATGTGGTCTCTTGATGTTTTGTTAAATGTTGAGCATGGTTTACTATTTAATACTTGATTTTATGGCAAGAAGAGCATGTTTTTATCTATTTGCTCTTGTTTAAAGAAGCATGTTTAAATGATGCTTGTTATTGAGAAATGTTTTAGCTTCTCAATGAAATGTTTTACGATGAACTATTGTTCAAAGCGTACATGTTTTCTTGAAATGTTTTCTAAGGGTCCCAATGCTGAAGGACGTTGAGAAGGCATATAGGCAACCCTGAGACATGAAGGAACTCAATGCTGAAGGACATTAAGAAGACATTTGAATATCCTTGGGACCCAGTACTAAAGGACATGGAGAAGGTACTTGGGCAGCCCGAGATAGTTTACATAGTGAAAGTTGATGCTGTTGTGTCGAGATTACTCCACATCAGTTAAGGTTATTCGACATTGAGCATGTCTAGATTACTCCACCTTAACTAAAGTTTGTTTTCGACGTTGAGTGTGTTGAGCTTGCTCTGCCTCAACTAAGGAAATTTGATTGCAAAAGGCAATATTGTATGATTTTAGAAACTTGATTTAGTAAATGCAAAGCTTATGACTTTTTTTTTTTTTTAAGCTAAGCATGGTTTGGTATTAAAGTTTATGTTTTCCATATTATGTTACTCACTGGACTTTCAACTCACATTTTCCATGTTTTCTTTCCCACCCAGGTAGTGAAAGAGTTCTCAGAGCTTAGCCTACCTAAATCTCGTCTTGTTCAAGACTCAAGACTTCAACAAACTTCTCTCTAAGTTGTAGGTGTAAATGGTTTTGCATAAAGTGGCATGTAAACATAACTAGATAGGTTTGGTTGGGAAGAGAGAGCGTGTACTTTGTGTTTGTAATCTAAGTTTTGTTGAAGTTGATGTTTAAGTTCAGCTGATGTAAATATTTATCTTTATGGTCTTGTAATTATTTGAATGATGGGCTTAAATGTTTATTGTCCTTAGGAAAAGTTACTTTGGGTGGCTTGTATAATGATGTTTCGACAAGTTAGACAAGTATGGTTGGACAGTGAACCTCACAAAAGGGGTGAAGTTTGTTGTCTTCACACTTTCTTCCAGGTTTAAAAGGGTAATCTAGGAGGGGGTGTGACACTGCATGCCCTAGGAATCTTCTAACTCCTTTCACATTAGTGGGAGGTGGTAATTGTTCAATGGCAACAATTTAATTTGGCGTGTCCACCTCCAATCCATTTTGTGAGACTTAATGCCCTAGAACGATGCTCTCCTTTACCATGAAATGACACTTCTCCCAATTCAACACAAGGTTAACATCTTGGCACCTCCGCAAAACAAGTTTAAGATTAGGAAGACAAGAGTCAAAGGAGGACCCAAAAACATAAAAATCATCCATAAAAACCTCCATTATGTCCTCAACGAGCCCTTGAAAACTAAACATCATACAACGTTGGAACGTAGCAGGGGCATTATATGATCAATCAATAAAGAATAAGGCATAATAGCATCGACAAACATATCATTCAACAACATCCATGAAAAACACTAAATCATTAACTTAAATCCCTAATTAAATCATCCAACATCCTAAAACAATGAGTTTAGCCACATATAGCCATCAAATACATACTTGCATATGAGTTTTCGAGCATAAAAGTAAATGGGAAAGAGAAACTTCTTGGTGTTGAACTCTTGAATTGCTTCTTGGTGTTGAACTCCTTAAATCTTCTTTTGGTTAGCACCTCGAGATCTCAAACAGCCTTCAACTCTTCTCCAACACTTCCACTTTTTGTGATAGCAAACTCACACCTTTAGGCTCTCTTTTCTCTCTATTTTCATGTGTCTCCTCTTGTGTTTCTTGGTGTCTAGGATTGCTGAGAACCCCTCAATTTATAGAAGAGTCTGCCCAAAATATTTTCCAAAATTGCAAAATCTTCAAAAAATGAAAGTTAGTGTCGCTTCACTCTCAAGAGTGCAACGACACTGTCCATCATAAAAGGGGCAGTGTCACGATACTGTCCAACATCATAGCAAGATTTCAAACGCAACGCAGTGCTGTGACGCTCTCTTCAAAGTGTGGGGATGCTATACCTCAACGACACGACGCTCTAGCAAGAAAAACATCCCTAAATCAAAGGTAAGAAAAGCACTTTTCAGGTGCTTTTCACTCATTCTTGACAACTGTCATTCCACCTTTCTTGGGCACTACTTGAATAAGACTTACCCATGAACTATCAGAGATGACATAAATAATACATGCATTCAAAAGCTTGAATACTTTTTTCTTAACTACCTCTTTCATAGCGAGGTTAAGTCTCATTTGGTGTTCCACTAAAGGAGTAAAGGTATCTTCCATCAAAATTCTGCATACAAACTGATGAACTAATACTTTTAAGATCCTCAATAGACCAACTAATAGCAGATTTATGCTCCCCAACACTCTCAACAACTTTTCTTCCCCCACAACATTCAATTCAGAAGATATAATAATAGGAACAGAAGAAAAGTCATCCAAAAATACATATTTCAAATGAGGAGGCAACACTTTTAATTCTAAAGCAGGTTTCTCGCCATTAGCATCATTCACAGCATGCAAAGGAGTTAGAGGCATGGGTTTATACATTTTAGTACATACTTGCATACTGTCTAACCATTTAGCATACAAAGTAATTTCATCAGATATAGTATCTACTGCGCACTTTCCGTGTTTATCGCAAGTGTACGGGTCAAGTTATAATATAAGATAGTTAAGTTCGAATATCGTTCCACTGAGGATCCAATTGTAAAGGTTCAAGTTACTTAGCTATTCTAGAATTGAATCAATTTTATTTGAGGATTTGATCTCGAGTTGTGATTTAGGAAAACTAAAAAAAAAGCAAGTAAATTAGAAACACAAGAGTCAAAGAGAGTTCTGTGGTAATGAATCCATGTTTACTTCAATATGCAACATTCTAAGGTTCATGGATTTTATTGCAATTCATATGCTTATGTCTAGAAACATAAATCCAAGCTATTTTCTTTCAAAAACAACATTTTCTCATGCAACTCAATTGATTACTAATTTCTTAAAGCCAATACAAATTACATGGCATTAAGAGTAGTCTTTAGCAACTTTCATTGTTAACCTAACTATTTTCACAATAGATTAACAACAATTCATTGTTATAGATCCAATTAGACATACAATTATCTCAACCATACATCTAACCTAACATTCAAGGATGGCCAATCACAAGAATTAAGCACAATAACAATGAAAAGCATATTCATTACAACAAAACCATGAAGAGTCTACAATATCAACGTAACTTTATAAACAATTCATCAATACCCCAAAACTAAAGAGTTTAGCCACTCATAGTTTTAAGCAACATGTTCACAAACAATATGAGTAAAGAAAGAGTGTAGATAAGGAAAACTCGACTAAAAAGAAGCTCTTAATTGAGGAAAAACCGCCAAGATGTCCTCGGTCTTCACTTCGGGAACTTGAACGGTACCACAACTCTTTCTCAAACTCTCTTCTCTCTTCCTTGCAACTGACTCACTCTTTGGAACTCTCTATTGTGTCTCTTGGTGTGTTGATTGATGTTTAGGGTCGTTGGAAACCCTCCAATTTATAGAGTTGACCACCCAAAATTCTTTCCAAAAATATAGATTTTTCAAATTAGGAAAGATGTGCCGCATCGCTGGTCAATGGCGCTGCAGCACTGACTAACATCAAATGGTGGTGTTGCCGCACTATAGGATGGCACTGCGACATTGTGTGTCATAAAAGCCTACCCTCGGCACCATGCCACAATGCCACGTGGGTGCTACTGCGTTGAGGTTAGATGCTGCTATAGGAAAAAGTGTTGCGGTAGTGTCGAACTGGCGCAGCAGCGGCCCTGTGTTTTGCAATTTTGTGATTTTCTTCTCTTTTTCACTGGGTTTTGGCTCGGTTTGGTTCTTTTGGGTTTCAATTATAGTTTTCTTTATTTTGACCTGAAAACCACTAGCAAACAAGTGAAATCTAATATAAAGTCCTTTAGTTTAAGAGAATAAAAAGCACTTTTCAAGCGTTTTTTCAGTATCCAAATCATCAAAATCAAATTCAATTATACTTGATTCCAAGTAATCAATAGCAAGCACAACCTCAACATGCTCAGAAACAATCTTATCAATTATATCAATCGCATGGCTAGTACTACCCTCATCATGATGACTCAAGAACTTGTAAATATTAAAGATAATATTCTCATCATGTACCCTTAGAGTCAACTTCCCTTGTTGGACATCAATGATAGCCCTTCTAGTTGTTAGGAATGGTCGCCTAAGAATGATAGGTATCTCAGAATCTTCCTCCATGTCCAAGACTACAAAATCTGTAAGGAAGTGAAAAATGCTTGAAAAATGTTTTATATTCTCTCAAATTAAGGGAGTTTATATTAGATTTCACGTGTTTTCTAGTGGTTTTCAGGTCAAAATAAAGAATATTAGAAGTGAAAGCCAAAAGAACAAAACCGAGCCAAAATCCAGTGAAAAAGTGAAGAAAAATCCAAATCTACCAAAAACAGGGCAACACCGCTTTTTCCCGAGAGTGGCCTCTGCCTTCATCACAACAACTCCGTCACGACACTGCAGCACGACACCGAGGGTAGGAAATTATGACACACAGCGCTACGATGCCATCCAACAGCGCGGCGCCATCATTCAATGATGGTCAAAGCAGCGTGCTATTCTGCGGCACCCAAGCGCCATCTTTCCTAATTTGAAGAATCTATATTTTTGGAAAGAATTTTGGGCGGAAAATTCTATAGATTGGACGATTTCCAGCAACCCTAATCACCAATCTACACACCAAGAAAGAACCAATCTACACACTAATAGACACAAGAATAAAAGAATTAAGAGAGAATTCATTAGAAAGTCCAAAGAGTGAGTTAGTTGCAAGGAAGAGAGAAAAGAGTCCGAGAGAGAGTTGTAGTGTCGTTCGAGTTTCTGACGTGAAAGACATCTTGATGATTCCTCCTCAACTAAGAGCTTCTTTTCAGTAGAGTTTTCTTTTCTTTACACTCTTTTTTTGCTTATATTGTTTGTGAACATGTTGCTTAAAGCTATGAGTGGCTAAACTTTTTAGTTTTAGGGTTTGATGAATTGTTTATAAAGTTATGTTGATATTGTAGACTCTTCATGGTTTTATTGTAATGAGTATGCTTTTCATTGTTATTGTGCTTAATTCTTGTTGATTGACCATCCTTGAATGTTAGATTAGATGTATGGTTGAGAAATTTGTATGTCTTATTGGATCTATAACAATGAATTATTGTTAATCTATCGTGAAAATAGTTAGATTAATAATTAAAGTTGCTAAAGACTACTCTTTATGTCATGTAATTTGCACTGGTTTGAAGAAATTAGTAATCAATTAAGTTGCATGAGAAATGTTGTTTTAGAAAGAAAATAACTTGGATTTATGTTTCTAGACTTAAGCATATGAATTGCAATAAAATACATGAACCCTAGAATATTGCATAATATAGTAAACAAGGATTCTTTACCCTAGAACCCTCTTTGACTCTTGTGTTTCTTTTTAACTTGCTTTTTTTTAAGTCTTTTCAAAATCTCAACTTAAGATCTAATTCTCAAATAAAATTGATTCAATTCTAGAATAGCTAAGTAACTTAAACCTTCACAATTGAATCCTCAATGGAATGATATTTGGAACATAACCGTCTTATATTATAACTTGACCCGTACACTTGCGGTTAACACGGAAAGTGCAAATCAAGAAGATAAACTTGTCAACTCTAACTAACACATCCTCAACAATACCTCTAGGGTAGGCCAAGGATCTATCATCTAACTGTAGTGCAATTGTAGTGGGTTGTACTTCTCCAAATGTTGAGCTTTCTGTAGACAAATAAAAGGCGTTAGGTTAATAAAAGCACCAAGATCACATAAAGCTTTAGTAACAATCGAAGAACTAATAGTGCAAGGAATAGTAAAACTCCTTGGATCTTTTAGTTTTTTTGGTAGCTTCTTGTATAGCACAACACTACACTCCTCTATCATGCTAATCATCTCATATTGCCAAACTTCTTCTTTGTAGACAGAACATCTTTCATGAATTTTGCATAGTTGGATATTTGCTCTAAAGTCTCAGCAAATGGGATATTAATGTGAAGTTGTTTGAATAACCCTAAGAATTCAGCAAATTGAGAGTCTATTTACTTCTTTTGAAACCGTTGGGGATAGGGCAAGGTGTTAGGTACAAAAGGTAGAGGGTTAGATGACTTACTTGAAGATACTGGTTCTTGTACCTTCTTCCTTTTCTACGACCTCATTGAGTTCATCTTCTAAGATAGGCTAATGGATGGTCTCACTCACCTCTTGCTCCTCATCCTCATCATCAATCAAAGGTGTGGACAGCTTTTTCCCACTCCTAAAAGTCAAGGTCTTGCACTTCTCTTTTGGGTTCTTCTCAAGGCAACTAGGAAACTTGCCTTTTTGCATCGTTTGAAGAGAAGTGGCTATTTGACTAATTTGTACCTCAATGTTGTGAATAACCTTGCTCTGACTTTGTACAGTGTTTTCAAGTGTGGGTCCTTCCTCTAGATTCTTTGATGAACTCTACCATCAAGTCTTCTATGTTGGACTTCTTCTCAGTGTGGGATGGACCTACATTAGAGAAACTAGGAGGACCCTACAAACATTCCTATTATTAGCATAAGAAAAATTTTCATGGTTCCTCAAGCTTGGATGGTAATGAGTTGGAAGTTCTTGTTGTTGGTGGCCTCTATAATGTCCTCTATCAACATAATTGGTCATCTCATTGTCTCCTTACTCCAACTCTTTTTGGGTAGCCATCTCTATAGCCATGGTGGCTAGAGATTCTATAGATGGTGGACTCATTTGAGCTTGGCCCCCAGTAAACAGTTTGGAAAGAGCATTAGTAAGGGAAGCCATTTGAGCTCTTAGAGAATTTACCTCATGCACCTCATACAATCTGGCAGGCTTTGGGGTAGTTGTGGAAGACCTTTCACGTGACCAATTGTAAGATGCGTTGGCCAAGTTTTCAAGTATGATATAGGCTTCTTGAGTGGTTTTAGAAAAGATAGAACCTCCGGCAGTGGCATCTAGGATGGATTTAGGGGAGCTTGTCAATCAATGGTAGAATAGTTGGATTTGCAACCAATTCGAATAGCCATGTTGAGGACACCGTCTTAAGAAATCTTTGTACCTCTCCCAAGCCTCATATAATCGCTCATCTTTTTTGTTAGCGAAATGTGTCAATCTCCGTTCTCAACGTTTGAGACTTAGCCGGTGGAAAATATTTATTCAAGAAAGCTTGAGCCAAGATCTCCCATGTAGTGATACTTTCCGGTAGTATGGTTTCCAACCAATTCTTTGCTCGGTCTTGTAAAGAAAGGGAAAAGTCTTAGTTTGATAGTGTCATTATAAACTCCATTCATCTTTACTGTCCTGCATATCTCTAGGAAAGATTGAAGGTGCTTATAAGGATATTCATTTGTTCTTCCTTTAAAAGCAAGCTCTTTAGCCATTTGAATCAACCCCGGTCTTAGCTCAAAGTTGTTGACATTGATGGGCACGTTCACAATGTCGGGTTGATTTGCCGGTAGTGTTGGTTGAAAGTAATCTCGAATTGCTTTTGGTATCTCCTTCACTATCTCTCTAGTGGGATTGTGTTGAACTTTCAGATTCCTTCTAAATGTCCTATCAATCTTGGGATCAAGAGGAAGAAGAATAGTATCGTCACGAGGCATACATCGAAAAAATTAGCAACAAAAATAATATACACTTCAAATTAAGATCTATCAACTCTTGTGAATATTAAGCAATAAACATCGTTTTTTGGATCCTCGACAACGGCGCAAAAAACTTGATGCAAGCCGCAAGTGCATGGGTCAAGTTATAATATAAGACAATTAAAGTCCGAATATAGTTCCATTGAGGATCCAATTGAGAGTTCAAATTACTTATCTATTCTTGAGTTGACTCAATTTTATTTGAGGATTCGGCTTCAAGTTTGGTTTAAGAAAACTAAAAAGAAAGGAAGTAAAGATGAAAATCAAGAGCCAAAGAGAGTTCTAGGCTATTGAATCCTTGTTTAATCCATTATGCAACATTTTAGGGTTCATGGAATTAATTGTAAATCATATACTTAAGTCTAGAAACATAAAAAACAACCATTTTTCAAGCAACTTAACTAATTACTAACTTCTTGAAACCAAGTTAAATCACATGACATTAAGATTAGTCTTTTGCAACTTTCATTATTAGCCTAACTATTTCCATGAGATATTAATAAAGATTCATTGTTATAGATCCGATTAAACATGCAATTCCTCAAATCAAACATTTAATCTAGCAAACATTGATGGCCATTAAACAAGAATTAAGCACAATAATAATGAAAAGCATAATCATTACAATAATCCATGAAAAGTCTACAACATTAGCATAACTTCATAAACAATTTATCAATTCCCTAAAATTGAAGAGTTTAGCTACTCATAGCTTTCGAAAACATGTTCAGGACAATGTTCAACATAGAAAGAGACTAAAGAAAGTAAAACTTTACTATAAACAAGCCTTTGATTGAAGAGAAACTATCAAGACTTCCTTGATCTTCACGTCGGAAACTTGAATGGGCACCAAGCTCTCTGTCAAACACTTAACTTTCTTCCTTGCAGCCAAGTCACTCTTTGAGGCTTTCTATTCCGTGATTAGGGTTGTTGGAAACCCCTCAATGTATAGACTTGGTGAAAAGCGTTTGAAAATGGCTTTTTATTCTTTTACATTAAAGAAGTTTCTATTAGATTTCACTTGTTTGTTAGTGGTTTCAGGTCAACATAAAGAAAACAAGAATCAAAAGCTAAAGGAACCAAACCGAGTGAAAATCAAGTGAAAAAGATAAAGGAATCACAAAAATCCCAAAAACAGGGCAGCTGCCGCGTCGCCAGCTCGGCGTTGCCATGACGCGTGTTCTCAAGAGTAATCAGTCAAACAAGCGCAGCAGCGTTGGTGTGGCATTGCAGCTCTGTGCTGAGGGTAGGAATCAATGACACATAGCGCAGGGCCCCATCTCACAGTGTGGTGGGGTCACCTTTTAATGTCTGTCAACGTAGCGGCGCCATCTCATAGCACCACAGCACCACCTTTCCTAATTAGAAAAATCTTCAATTTTGGAAAGAAATTTGGGCGCCCAAGTCTATAAATTAAAGGGTTTCTAGCAACCCTAGGGGATAGAGAACAACACAATACAGAGCCTCAAAGAGTTAGTTAGCTACAAGGAAGAGAGAAGAGCGTTTGGTGTCGTTCGAGTTCCCGAAGTGAAGATCAAGGATATCTTGGCAGTTCCCCTCAATCAAGAGCTTCTTACAGTATAGTTTTCCTTTCTTTACACTCTTTCTATGTTGAAATTAGTTTTGAACATGTTGTCTAAAGCTATGAATAGCTAGGCTCTTAGTTTTAGGGTATTGATGAATTGTTTATGAAGTTATGCTAATGTTGTAGACTTTCCATGGTTTTGTTGTAATGAATATGCTTTTCATTGTTATTGTGCTTTTGATTGGTCATCCGTGCATGTTAGATTAGATGTATGATTGAAGTAATTGTATGTCTAATTGGATCTATAATAATGAATTGTTGTTAATCTATCATATGAATAGTTAGGTTAACAGTGAAAGTTGCTAAAGGCTACTCCTAATGCCATGTAACTTATATTGGTTTCAAGATGTTAGTATCAATTAGGTTGAATGAGAAAATGTTTTTTTGATAGAAAATAACTCGGATTTATGTTTCTAGACTTAAGCATATGAATTGCAATAAAATCCATGAACCTTAGAATGTTGCATAATGAATTAAACAAGGATTCAATACCCTAAAACTCTTGTTGACTCTTGTATTCCAAATTTACTTGCTTTTCTTATTAGTTTTTCCTAAACCACAACTTGAAGTGAATCCTTAAATAAAATTGATTCAATTCTAGAATAGCTAAGTAGTTTAAACCTTCACATTGGATCCTCAGTGGAACGATATTCAGAACTTAACCGTCTTACATTATAACGTGACCCGTACACTTGCGGTAACATAGAAAATGCGCATCACTTGGCTGCCCAAAATCCTTTCCAAACATGAATATTTTTCAAATTAGGAAAGTTGGTGTCATAATAGGGGCAACGTCGTGACGCTCTTGGGCAGCGTCGCGACGCTGTCCATCATCGATCCCTAGTCTCAAGTGCAACGTCGTAGCGCTGCGATGTTCATCACACAGCGTCGTGATGCTCTTTGCCAGGTACGCATGCTCCGCCGATCTCCCAATTTTGATGCTCTTGGGTCGAGAGCGCTAAGGGCAGCTCAACGACGCTCTTGGCTGCGCTTTCCTGTTTCTAGGGTTTTTTCGTCTTTTCTTCCATTCTTCACTCAGTTTGGTCTTTTTGACCTTTGACACTTAAGTTTTGCCATAATCACCTAAATACCACTAGCAAACACATTAACTATAATAAAAATATCACTAATTTAAGAGGATAAAAAGCACTTTTTGAGTGCTTTTTAGAACATAGCTACACGAGATGGAATTCTTTCCTTCCCGTCTTTAGGTTAAGTAGATGAATTGCACCTTTAAGTATTGACTCCTGGTCTTGAACAATGGAACCTCACCCTCTCGCTAGCTCGAGAGGGTTTTGTTTATGATAGGACCATAAGTAAGTTGTTTATTAGAGGTTCAATGGAACTTAAGGCGTTAAATGTAATTATAAGGGTAAAACGATAATTTGATCCAGCTGTAATTACGAGCAATTTGTGAATGGTCGACTCCCAATTGATTGGTTATATCTGTGGGCATAAAATTATATCTACAGTGCAAAAAGTATAGTTGTGGGTCTTTACGAGAGTGACTCATAGTTAATGAATGTTGATTAATTTAATTAAAAAGTTTAATTAATTAATCTTGTATCATTGGAGCTTCTAATTTGTAGGTCCATTAGGCCCGCCTGCTACTTCACTAAGGATAAAACAAGGAATGTTTGGTTTTGGAAAATTTTGAATTGTTCAAATTAAATAAGGGAATGTGCATTAATTGTATGAGATACAATTGATATTAGAGATACATTATAATATAAAGGTATTTTTTAATTAGATTCAAAATTAAACTGTATATTATGATAGTATTAACGTTTGAATAAGATTCATATAATGAGGGAATTATATGTTAGTTGTATATGATACAATTAATATATTGCATATACGTACACTATATTATAAAGTAAAATTTTGCTATATTTGTAGTTATTTTCAACAGTTTTTCTATTTTTGAAAACATCCCTTAAATATATGATATTTAATTAATAATTAATTGATTAATTTAATTTAATTTAACTTTAGTTAAATTTTAACTTTTCATGGTTAAGGGTAGTTAAAGGGAAGTTAATCCACAACACATGTGATTTTGTGTTAAAGATACAAAACTTCCTTTACTCTCAATTCTCTCTCAATCTCTTATCACTCTCAAGTTACAAAGAAAAGATTTTTCTATAAATACTCTTCCCAATCTTCCAAAAGAGGTTTCCTCAAAACTATTCCTTGCCGATTTACGACACGTTGATTTAGGGGGAAATGGTGTCCGCTTGTTCTTGATGTCGACCTTCCTCTTTCTCTCACACTAAACGACATCAAATCCTCACCATCCATTTCTAATCCATCTACGTGAGAGAGTTCATAAGATGAATGGCCGCCAACCTCATTTCAGATGTGCTTTTATTGGTCAAAACTTATAATTTTCTTTAGGAATTCTATTTCAACTTCTTTCAGCTACGCGAAGGTAATTAAACTTTTCATTTTATAAAACTCAAACTTTAGACTTAAAACATGTTTTCTAATTTTCAAACTTATATTCCACCTATGCTACCTTTACTTTTTCTAACTCGTCTTCCACAAATCATAAATATAATCAATTGATAGTAATATAAAATGTGGGGTTCAATTAATTATGTTTGTGGTTGTTTACCAAAATTTTGTAATCCTAATGAAGTGTGGGCCCCACAAAAAAAAAATTTGTTACCTCGGTTCATTACACAATTGCGGATGAGACGGTCATCAATACGATTATTATGTAGGATCCACACCATATTTTCTTACTAACTTCCATTCCATCATTTACCCTTTTTATCTAGAACCATAATTTGTATCAATAATAGTATCACTATCGATAATCAATATTTGTATTGATATTATTATCAGTATCAATATTGATAATTAATATCGACAATCTACATTAATAACTTATATCAATAATCTACATCGATAACTATAATTAAAATGTTAATTTTTTTTTTTAATTTTAGCCGTTATTTTTGTTACACCATATTTACAAGAACGATAATCAAGTTAGCATTTTTGTTTTTATGCGTGACTTTTTCCTTTGTTTTTAATATTTGTGTGAAAAATATTTGTTCCTCCTACATGTGAGTTTTGGACAATTTTGTTACAAAAATGTAATTTAAAAGTAAATTAAATAATATCATCTTATAAAATAAAATAACGGTAAATTTGGTTTGATAATTTTTATTTTTTAATATATTTATATGAAGATTATGTATTTTTCTTCTTTGAAAGAATTATGTGTTTTTCTAAACTGAAATTTGAATTACTGTTTTTTTTTTTAATTATGCATTTTTTTAATTTTAATTTAAGTGTTAAAATTTGAATAAGTAAATAAAAACGATAAAGATGTATTAATTCCTTGAACATATTTTAATTAATTATAAATATAAAAAAGATATTTTGTTAATCATCTAAATTACATTATATTTTTTATGGAAATGAAGAACAGTAATATTTTTTTGAATCTGCACAACATCAATCATTAAATAGTTATTTCAAAACTCTCATTTATTTAATAAGAAAAAGCTAAACCACATCAAATCCAATAGAAATTTCTATGTATACAAGAGCTAAAAAAAGAAAATAATAATAATAATAATAATAATAATAATAATAATAATAATAATAATTGAAATTTGCAGTAAAATAAAAAAAGATTAGGGGAAGGGAGAAGAAATGGTTGTAAAGTTGGAAAGAAGTTTTAATAAACTTTATTTATTTATTTATATATTTTTTTGGTTGGGAAGAAGGAGAAAAAGGGAAGAGAGAACTTTATGGGCAGTAAGTGGGCCTTGTGGGCCCTAAAATGGGCCGGGAAGGATGGGAAAAGGGCCGATATGGGTGGGGGCCCACAAGAGTGATCCTTGACCAACCCAAATGGGACAGCTTGAAAAAGCAACGTGGAGGGCATTTCCCTACAGTCGCACTTTGACGGCTGCAAAAGCAAAGTGAACCTTATTTCCACGTTGGGAAATAAACACACAAATACAAAATCATTTCCATTTCCACTTCTCTTTTTCAAAAATTAAAAATCACTTTCGTTTCCAATTTCGAGTGGCGCTCCCACTCACTCACTTTGAGTCAACTTTAATCGCACAAAAATTACAAAAACTAAAAATTGTTAGAATTACAGTACGAACTTCAAAATGTTACATGTATTTTTTTTTTTTTTTTAATTCAACAACATTTATTGGAACCACTGACTTTTTTAATTAACAACATCCCATTTAACTCAACTAATTGAGTTATCGTCAAATTGAATTAACAACTTTATCAATAATTAATCGAATTCAATTGAGTCTTCTTAAAAAAAAAACCTTGTTCAATTGCAAAGTTTTTATAAATTTGGTGAGGCAATTACCAAAATTAACGATATATTTGAGAGTTATTTTAAAATGATTAAAATTATTTGTCATTTTCAAAACCACTCCTACACATGTTTTTAATATTTTAAAATCAATTTTGATGATATGAAAATTACATTTAAGAGTGTAAAATTAAACAAAAATTGATTTTACGTGATTAAAGGCGTGTTCCAGAGCAATTTTCAATATAAAAAGAGTGATTTTAACCATTTCAAAAGCATTAAAACAATTAGAAAGTAGTTGGTAGTTGTTTTAGTTCAAAAGTAGTTTTAGTTTAGTGTTTTTTATTTTTTTATTTTTAAATAATATTTATTTATAAAATTTAACTTTCTTTTCCCTTTTAATTACTTAACACCATGTTTGGCTGCTCCACATTGCCTGTCCAGTTCGGGATCTCCTCCACTTAGTGCTACACACTATAACCATATCAAAGCTTCAGAAATCTCAATAAAGAAAAAAGATCCAATTGCTTGTAATAATTGTTTGCTAAATAATTGAGTTTTGGGACATGGGGTTCCAATCAGAGCCTTAATTAATTAATCAACAATATTAGAAAAGATTGGTAAATGTGAAGAGTGTTTGGTAGTAAAATGGCAGAAAAAGAAGAGAGATTAGACAAGAAATCAAAGCAATCAATTCAAAGGTCATCTTTACTTTGTTATTAAATTTAGGAAAACCCCACTTTGTGCACCTTATCTAAACAAACACACCTTTTTCTTCCATTTTTCTTTTCACACTTTTTTTCCCTCTGTTTTTACTCTTAAGCTATCATTTTTACTTTCCAATATTCCAAACTATGTTGTGTTCACGTGTCTGGTTGATTTAATTTTAGTTAAGTTACAAATTTAGTCTTGGACTTTTAAAGGTGTCCAAGAAATCCATAGATTATTTAATTTTATGTCTATTAAGTTTCAAAACTTTTAAAATCCATTACATCCTTAAACTTTCAAGTTTGTGTGCGATAAATCTCTAATTTTTTAAAATTTACATCTTCAATGTATATACAGTAACTACTGAATATAAAATTAAAATTTTAAAAATCTATTAGACATAAAATAATTATCAATTACCTTTTTATTTCGTCAACCATATATTAATTATAAAATTTCAAATTTAGAGTCCTATTAAACACTAAGACTAATAAACAAACTAATTCAGTAACAACTTGTAATTCAAACTTTAATTTTGGTTTTACAGAATAAAAAATTGAATCTTAGTAGTCTAATCTTGTTTTTCCTTTTTTGGCTTTCTAAGATTTAAAGTTGTAAGTTCAAACCATCTTTTACAAATGTCAGTATATATGTTAGCTGTGGTTGTTTTCTTCCTCATCTCAACTTCATCTTTAATTATATATATTCAACTAATTTCAACTGCCATTAGTTTTCAACCTGGGCGTTTGGTTTGGCTTACATGCAAAGACAAATTGATTAAACAATATTCAAATGGACGAGATGTAGATCAATAGATCAAACATCAATTTGATTCATTTAGATCAATAATAATTGATACAAAAAACAGATTGTTTGTCAATTCAACATCAACTCATCCAATTGATAATTTTCAATCCAATTTCAGTCCATTCGATTGATCACTCATCAATTCAATCAATTTTACACAGTTCCGAAGCACTTTATTGAGTAAAAAAGAAAAGGGAAATCTCCTACTTGAATTTGATACATGGTTGCTTATAAACGTCCATCTCCTTTCAAATCAGTAATATCATGTGGTAGGCCATGGCAAAGAAAACGACATAATGTATAAAAAGACAAGGCATCTTTGGCCCGCAGATCAAATTTATGCTTGAGCTCAATGATATAATTTACTTGTAAGCATAAAAACGACCTGCTTAAAATTGCAGATGCTACTAAATTTTAAACAATTACCGTCCACATGGCTTATTACCTACAATGAATTATTGCAGTCTTCTTACATTTATTACTGTAAAATAAATCACCAGAATCTTTGACGATCAACTCATCAGTATACACGAGCCTTGGGAGGGAATGATTCGACCTCATCGTCCAATGTGTTCATGTGCACTGGCCTATAGTCCAGTCTGACCTTCTCATTCTCCCAGAATCTGCAAATTCAATCACATTATCAAACTTACGGCAGATGTTAATTGATTGAAGTCAGACGAACTATTAAGTGTTAGTCTAGTCGAGCTACTAGAGGGCAAGACCAGGAGCCCCAAGACGTGAAAAGGTGACTGACAGTCTTATAAACTAAAAAGGAGACAATCTTATATTCTTTTGAAGCGTCAAACACGAGAGTTACCCCAGTGTGTGTTTCATCCAGTTCTCATCATCTCTTTTCTGCATAACCAGAGTATACAAAGTTAATATATTGAAGTCATAGGAAAGTGTTGTGATACTATAAATAATAGAAAGAAATAAAACTAACTGAGAAATCTTCCCGAGCATGTGCTCCTCTGCTTTCTTTCCTGGCTTCAGCAGAGTGCATGGTAATACATGCATTTATCAAAAGATTTTCCAATTCAATCGTCTCTATCAAATCAGTGTTCCTGTTCGACGAATAAGAATCTTAGATCAATCCTTGAAAGAATTCAGTACTCAACTTTATAATTGTAATAATACTTGAAACAAAAAAAGAAAGAAAGACAGAGTAACACCATGATCCTATTACCATACTAAATCCCTGTCTGCGACCTTCACATCATGGAAACTCTCCCAGGCCTGGTCAATTAATTTGCAACCTACAGTAGCAGAAGACAATAACAAAAGTGAAAAGAAATTTAGGCCGAGTTGTAGTCAGCATAGAAGTTTTTAATTTAAATTCTCTCTTTACAGTTTGGATAGAAGTTTTTAATTAAAACTCTCTCTTTACAGTTTGGCTACCTTCTTCCAAGGTCTCCTGTGTTCGGAAAACAGCAGCATTGTTTTGCATAATTCGTTGCATGTTCAACCGAATCTTTGAGGTGGGCAGTGAACCATTTGAGTTTCTTAATTTATCTAGCCATGCAATAGTCTTCTCACCAGCATCTTTTTCCAACGGCTTTTGCGGTGCCCCTGCAAATTGCCCAGATATAATTATTTGGCGTTATAAGAAAAACAGTCTTATTTTTATTGGTTGGATTAGGTTGTAGGTTCATTAATTTTCCTTTCTTTTTTTTAAAAAAAATAAAAATAAAAAAATAAATAATAAGTAATAAAATAATAAAATAATAAAAAATAAAAAAAGAGCCCTTGCCTGGTCTACTGATCTCTGCTACCCTATTTGCACAAGCTCGTCCAAAGACAACAATGTCCAAAAGCGAATTTGCACCAAGCCTATTGGCACCATGAACTGAGGCACAAGCGGCCTCCCCAGCAGCCATCAATCCTGGAATTACAGCATCTGGATCATCTCCCTTTATTGTAACAACCTGATAAACCACAAATTTACACATTAAGATAGAGCAGGAAGAAAAAAGAGAGGACATTCGGATTTGTACAGTCATTAGAAGGGGAACCTTCCTAGCACTTATTATTAACTCTCAATTTTTTCACTCATCACGCATTTAGGGCGTGTTTCGATTAACTGTCTAAGTTTTTAATTAAGTGTTTATAAGTGCAAAAAAAGTATTTATAAATACTTAGAAAGAATCAATCCAAACGGGCCCTTAATCTTTGTAAATGATTAATTCATCAAAAACAATCCTTAGTGGTCTTCTCTACTCAATGTTTAGATAAAGCTAAGAGATTGTTTGAGAGGTTGGAATATAATCAGGATTAATAAGAATCATAGAAGTGTTAGGAATGTGTGAGAAATCAAGAGTGGAATGGGAATGGGATCGTGAAGCATGAAAACGGTGGAAAAGATGGTTGAGATGAAAACTGCGGGAACATAATAAGTTTATAAGTTTAGTGTTACAAATCGGGCCTAAAACGCTCAATCCAAATATAGGTTTTTGAATTAAATTACAACCTAATTTCATTCCAAACCTAGCCCCCAAACAGCCCCTGACAGAAATACACGAGTTGGATCTAGTTGTAAATCATTTAATAGACTAACTGATCCATAATATCGAAACTTTAGGGATACATTTTCATTTTTCAATGAGAAAAGATGAAAAATATAAAGTACACTTTAGGGTTACAATTTCATGCATACCTCTCCATAATGATTCGTAGGGATTCCACCCATATTATAATGCACTGTAGGTAAGACTGGAATGGGTTCTTTGGTAACATCAACGCCAGCAAAAATGGCAGCAGTTTCTGAGATACCCGGAAGTCTCTCCTTCAGTACATCTGGGGGCAAGTGATTTAAATGAAGATAGATGTGGTCCTTCAGTGGTCCTGTTAAAAGCTATCAATTTAGTTACCAAAGAAAGACATTAAATCAGGAAAAGAACAAATCAGTGCCCCCAAACAGTTATTTTGTTCTGATTCCTCGAATAAACTTGACTGTGCCTTATTTAGCTGGGAGAAAGTTCATGGATGCATCTATTTAATTCTAGATGGGATAAAAGCTTCATACCTACACCACGACCCTCCCGAATCTCCATAGTCATGGATCTTGAGACAACATCCCTTGATGCAAGATCCTTTGCTGTTGGGGCATATCGTTCCATAAAGCGCTCACCTTCGCTGTTCCTAAGAATGCCACCTTCACCACGAGATCCTTATTTTACAGAAAAAGAATTGCATTTAAATTAGTATTACGTCCATGTAGAGGGAAAAAAGAACAACCAACAAGAAAATTATTATTCAAACTTGTGGTTCATACCTTCAGTAATAAGGCACCCAGCACCATATATTCCCGTTGGATGAAACTGCACAAACTCCAAATCCTGCGCAAGCAAGGGAAAGAAAAGTTGCAAAAAGGGTTTGGGAAATTATCCAAAACCTTCCAAAATCAAGAAAATGTGAAAATTAACCTCAAGTGGAAGCCCGGCTCGTGCAACCATGGCATTTCCATCTCCAGTACATGTATGAGCAGAGGTTGCAGAGAAATATGCTCTGCCATAACCCTAAAAAAAAACAAGAGTTATATTTACATAGTTCATCAGTTCATACAATCTGATCTCATCATCATCATGGCATACAGTACCCCAGTAGCCAAAATTGTTGAAGCAGCTTGGAACCGATGTAGTGTACCATCCTCCATATTTAATGCTATCACTCCCTGGCAGCTACCTGGAATGCCAATATCAGAGTGGTCAAGTAAACAATGTAAGAATTATCTTAAAATGGATCTGATACTATGAACCAGATAGGAAGGAAGACATTGTGCATCAAATACCATAAACCAAGAGATAATACAACCATAAACTAATCATTCAATTAAAGAACTTCTACATGAAAAATGCAGAAAGAAGCAACTACAAGAGCTGAGATTTATCTTATGATGTGCTAGTGCATGAGTAAATAATTTGCACTGTAATCATAAAAAATGAATGGAAAGGTCAATAATATTGGGCAAAATTTAGGAACAGTGGAGTTTATATACCATCACTATTCATTAAAAGATCCAAAGCAAAAAATTCCACAAAAAACTGTGTGTTATGCTTCATAGCCTGGCCATAGAGAGTATGCAATAAAGCATGCCCCGTTCGATCAGCAGCACATGCACAACGATATGCCTGTCCACCTACAAAGATGACAATGTAAATGTAAATAATTGAAGACATGAGAATCTAAACGATAAAGGAGACCAACATGGCAATGACATATAATATGGATTATTACCCTTTCCAAAGTCCAGGCTCTGACCACCAAAAGCACGTTGATAAATTTTTCCATCTTCAGTACGAGAAAATGGAAGTCCATAATTCTCAAGCTCAATTACTGCTTTCGGTGCTTCTCTACACATGTATTGAATGGCATCCTGATCACCTGTAAACATGAAAACCATATAGGACAAGGATTTTAATGTACAAATATTGTAAGTCTGACTTATAAATAGAAATACAATAGGTTTGTTTTGCGCACCTACAAGTTCTAAATCATTTAGGATTAGCAAATTACAAACATATGCAATGAAGCACGTACAAGTGCACCATACAGAAATTTTGTTAGTAGCTTTGTATTGGCAGAGAAAGAAGCCACAAGCATTCTAATTTGTGTCCACGTGCTAGTTACTAATGACAACGTAAGCATCACATTACATTGCAAAGTTCTAAATACATACCTAGCCAATCACTCCCCTTGACAGTGTCATACATGTGCCACCTCCAATCATCCTCAGTCATGTTTCCCAGTGCAGCATTTATACCTCCCTGTGAACCAATCCAACTTCATATTAAGTAACAGTGTAAAGGCAAGGGGAAGATAAGAAATAGGATGTATATTATGCACAAAAAGGCCCAAAACAAAACACCGTAAAGGCAAGGGGAAAGAGAAAACCCCCTCCCAACAAAGACACTTATAAGAGAGCTTTCAAATTCATTTGAATCATGACTAGCTATAATTACAAAAGAATTACCTGTTTTTCGTACACCACCAAGAAGCAAGGACTTGAGTGTTGTTACAAAATAATAATAATAATAATAAATTAAATAAAAGAACACTAAATCCTAAAAAATTCAACAATTCCTTTCAAGCCAAAGATTCCAAATAAGAGCTAGGACCACCATAGACCATAGGACCTTGCCTCTTTTCCTAAAGTTCCAACCTCCAAGAATCTCAACCAACCAATCAATATCAATGACGCAACTATAGGTAATTAAAAAAAAGAAAAAAAGAAAAAAAAACATTTCTAACATTGTTTTGGGAATCAAGCAAGCTCTGACTGCTATAGACTATAAATTCCGCAAGTTAAATGTTGGGAATAGAAGTTGGGGGGATCCTCACGAGTTAAATGGACAACTCCAATAGGAGTGTCAAAATTAGTAGAACACATAACATGCCAAGATGGAGAAAGGTTGACGTATGGCATTCTCCATTGAAGATAGTTTACCGTCTAACGGCTCCAAGGCTAAGTTCCCAAAGAAAGATTTTAATCTTCTTTGGATAAACTTCTAGCCAAAACACCAAGTATAGGCTATTCAACAAAGATTCATTAGTTTAGTACCCACAAATTCTTTCATAAAAGACTGTAAATATATTAGAAGGATCAAGAGGGCAAGACCAACAATCATTTGGATTCCTTAACCTAATGGAAGAGAGAAGATGAGAGAGATTGGCCCATTTAGATGTTTCCAAATCATAAAGAGTCATGCCAAAATGAAATTGACGTACTTTTACCAAGATAATTGCAGGCACAACGCTCAACAAGATATGAAGTGGAGAAACATGACACCAAGGTGACTTGTAAGAGCCTTTTAGATTGAGATGTGGCCAAACACAATCAGTCTCAAAGCAATCAATCAAAAATCAAATTATCAACAATCAATCTCAAAGCATAATACTTTGCGACAATAAGTGTGTGCCACATAACATCTCCATCGTTTAAAATTCTCCAAATCCATTTGTCAAAAGGGCCAAATTCCAATGTTGAAAGTTGTTGATGCCAATACCCCATCGATTTAGGAACCTATGTTGTTTTCCAATTAATAGTATGCATTCCACCTTCAACTCTAGAACCTTCCCAAAAAGAAATCACACAAGCTAATTCAAAGAATTGGAGGTCTTTCTTAAAAGTTTAAATAACATGTAATATATCGACATACTAAATAATGTAGCTTGGATAAGGGTATGCCTACCTCCTTTTGAAATAAATGCGGATTTCCAACCACTAAGCTTGTGCTGAATTTTCTCGAAAATAGGTTGCTAGAGAAATAAATGCATATTCCCAAGCATGAAGTTGTGCTAAATTTTTCTCTAAAACAGATTGCCATAACAATGTGTTCTTTGAATTACCCCCAAAAGGAAGCCCAAGATAGGTGGAGGCCATAAACCCAATTTACAACCAAAATCTGCCAACGACCAATCCTTTTTGCCTCATCAAGGTGGGTCCCCACAACTCACTCTTAGAAAGATTAATATTCAAACCAGAAGCCAACTCAAATATTCTCAAAATATCAAAAGGATGTTCCAAAGCTTGCAAATCAGAAGTATAAAACAACAGAATCGCAAGTGATTTAAGTAAGATTGAGACGCACCAATGGGATGGGTTGCAATCTTCCCCAACTGAGCACTATGAGATATTTTTAGAACTCAAGGACACAGTTGTACAACCTATAGAACAAATTCTGGGCAAGTAAGGTCGTGAGATATGCATTCCTAGGAAGGAGGATGTTTTCTAGCTCACTTCAAGATATGGATTCCTAGGAAGGAGGATGTTTTCTAGCTCACTTCAAGATATGGATTCCTCTCTGTACACCCTCTTTCCCTTTCACCATCTTTAACCCTTTCTTGTCCAACAGCATGTATCACCGTTTTCCCTCTCCCCTTCCATCCTTCACCATCAACAACAAGACCCTCTCCGTTGAGCTCAATCATGGCTTATGCATCACCAAGGCTTGGAAAGATAGATCCTTCACTAAACTAACTTTTTTTTTCCTTAAAGGAAATAGCGCTTTTCATTGATATAATGAATAGAGTCTAATGCTCGTAAATACAAGATCCCAAATAATAATGTTATCGCTCTATCTTTGAAAAAGGTGTCTCATTCATGGCTGGCCTCATGTTTCTAAACATTGATCGACGCCCCCCTCAACCAAAAGTTCTTCTAGAAATGTTGTCTTGATAAATATGATCCATGGGTTGAAAAGATCACCAGCGAGAAGGGACATTGTGCAAAAGTTGTTAAGCTTGGCATTAATGGAGGGTTTAACAAAGACATCGTCGCTGTGGCAAATGAGAAAAATAGATGGAATTTCTTCATCTCTCTTATTAAAGATTCCAACCAACCTTCCCCTGCAAACTGTACCAAGGTAGCTTATAAGGCAGTTTTTTTCTAAAACAAACAACAATTTGTTCGCCATGATTGACCACCCTCCATTCTCTCCAACAATTTGTTCGCCATAAGTGGTTTGACATCCTCTATGCTGGTCACCATCTATGGATTGATTAGTTCCTTACAACCAAACAAAGACATCCTTGATGTGGGGAAAGCAAAGAACAAGGGCAAACATTTTGCATCCATCATCAAAGGTTGGTACCAAGTTGGAAAATATGTTAAAGTTTGAACGGTGGAGTACTGAGGCTTTTTACAGAGACATAAAGGTTCCTGGGGGTTGGATAAAAATTCGTAATTTACCAATTGAGAGGTCTTTTGACACTTCCAAGCTTATAGGATATCTTTGTGGTGGCTACATTGAGACTTCATAGATGACCTTCGGTAGAATGGACATGATGGAGGTGAGTTTGAAGGTAAAGAAGAACAAGTACGGCTTCCATCCAGCCATCATCCAGCTCCCCTCCACATCAACCTTATTTTTTAATGTTCTTATAGATCCCTTTTTTTGAATCAGTACTGCACAAAGGTCACATTGCCGTCATTCATGGGTTGATTCAACAAGTTACATCAACCACTTTTCCACTGGAGAAGACGCCTGAGACTATACAACACTAGGCAAAGTTTGATGGTTGTGCCGCCAACTTGGTTTGCCCGCTGGATAATAGCATGGTTTTAGTGAAAAGGGACAAAGATAGTACCCTCCCATCTCATTCTTGTACTTTCCTATCAAATATCCCCGTCCCATCCACCTCTTTATCAACCCAAAAAGCAGCCTTAGAGCCTGCCATTATCCTTGAATTTAGGCCCAACCAAGCTTCTGTCCAATCAACCATTAAATCCACCTATCAGTCTCCATCATCGCCTATTTTCCCGCCCATACAGCTTCCTTCTGCTGAAATTTCTCATCCATCATCTCCTTTTTTACCACACATTCAGCCTCCCTTCTACTGAAAATTCCCATCCATCCTCTATTGATTTAACCTCATACAATTTACCTTAATCAATCAAATCATCCCCCCACAGTCCCATCAAACTCATCCCCCCACTCTATTTCCCCCTCTTCGGTCCCATCAAACCCATCCACCCCCCCCCCCCTCTCTCAATCAGATTCTTTCTCACAAGAAACCTCTTCCATCATCCATCACAGATTGCTCCTCTTCCCCCATCCTCTTCTCCTCTTTTGATAAGCTCCAAGCACAATTCAAACCATACCACCAACAATCCTCCAAAGACAAAATTTTGCCTGGGTGTTAAGCACTCGAGGGCAACACAGATGCCGACGCGGAATTTTACCTTTCTAGCTCCATACCAACTCCACCTAACTCCCCTCATCCTTCTCCAATTTATGAGCCTCAGGAAGCACTTTGGTTGATTACTTTCCTCCGCGGACAGACGTGTTTTTCAATCGAGGGCCACACGCCCTAGCATTGGCACCATGGTTCAGAGACAATGGCCTCTACCAGATAGGACTAAGAAAAGCAACAAGCAGATGACAAAACAAAAGAAGCGCATTAGAGAAATCTAAAACTTGGAATGCTCGATCTCATATGAAAAAAGGCTATATCTTTACTTCGAGAGGGGCATTGTCGACTTGAATGCTAGCTCTGCAATCTCCCTTACTCTTTTGGCTTTGTGATAGGTCACCTGCAGGTGCATTTGGCATCATTTATGTTCTGCTTTTGGGGTGCATCGTTTTGATGTTCTTTGGATTTTTTTTGTTTAGTTCTCCCCTTATTAGAGGGTTTCCTACATCGTCAAGCCATTTTACATCTTTTTTATTTTCCTATTCTGTTTGTCGCCCCCCTCCCCTTTGGTCTTATTTGTATTCATTAATCAAATTGGGTGGCCCCATTGACTCATCTTGTATCTCTTTACGGTGTTAATGCTGTACTATTTTCATTTATCAATAAAATTGTTTCTTACCCAAAAAAATATGTTAAGATCACAGTGAGATATCAATATGCTAAAATTACTATGAGATGTCAGTATGCTAAGACAATCAGAGAACAAAATGACTAGAAAGGGGAAAGCAAATCATCTTGAAGAATCCCCCGAGAAAGAATGATTTAACCTCTAGATTTACCATTAATGGAAATCAACAAGTTCATGCTTGAGATAAAACCCCAAATCCATTTTCTCCAAGTTGAACCAAAACCTTTTGCATGAAGAATAGCATCTAGAAAATCCCAATCAACTTTACCAAAAGCTTTTTCGAGGTCCAATTCTAGAACCACGCCCTTCTTGAGAGAGCTTCCAATCATCAACCAATTCATTGTCCATTAAAGAAGCATCCATAATTTGTCTTCGCTACTAATGCCAATTGGTTATCAGCAATAGTAGAAGACAAAACAAGCTTCAATCCATTAGATAAGACACGAGCAGTAATTTTGTATGCACACACATAATAGACTGATTGGGCGATAGTCAATGACAAATTTGGAATCAATCCGCTTCGGGATTAGACAGATATAGGTTTCAATCAGTGCCACATTAATAATTCCAGAATAATAGAAATCATGAACCATCACCATCTTATATGATTAAGTAGTGTTCCAATCAACATTTGATGGAAGGAAACGAGCATGATTAACCTTGATGAACAATTTATGGAAGAAATCAACGAATTCATTCTTAATATCCCAAGAAGTGAATAAACTGATACCATCCCTACAAAGAACCTCTAACATCAAATTCTTCCTTTTACAAGCAGCCAATATATGATGGAAAAATTGTGTACTTTCATCACCCTCCTTGAACCATTTCAATTTGCAATGCTAATGTCAATCAATGCGTTGGTTAGTTAAATCTCCAATTTTTCCCCTAAGAAAATAGTGAGTCTCCTTCTAGCTAGTTGTTAATGAAGCACTAGGCATTGTCCAAAGCTTTCAATTGGGATTATAAGCGAAGGGAGTCGATAAGCCACAACATGTTGGTATTGTTTCAATTTAGAAGCTCAACTTTCAAGCCTTTCAATTTCTTCATTAACCCATGTCCCAGCCAGCCTTGAACTGGATTCCGATGCCACCAATTATCTAAAACCTCACACAAAGTTCCATGTTACAGCCAAGACTTCTCAAACCGAAAAAGGATGTCCCCAAGTAATGTCTCCAAAGGATAAGGCCAAAGGATAAGGCCAAAGGATAATGATCTGAAGTGACTCTATCAAAATAAAAATAACATGAGTTGCACCAAATTTGCTAAGACACTTGTTGATGAGCAAAAATCTATCCAGTAAAGAGAAGTGTTGCTCAATGCCAAAACTGGACCAAGTTAAGCATCCAATAAAGAGAGATATGCTCATCCATGCTGAATGGAGAGACAATGCAAAGGTCCACAGCCCTCAGCCAAGTTTCTAGATTCTACTTAGTTGAGGAGGAGGGGTTCAGATGTGGGTAGGACTGCAAGGTTGGCTTGTGCCCCAGAAGGACAAAACAAGGCGCCAAACCCGACCACTGTCCAAAGCAGGTTTTCAGTCTGAATGTTCTGCTCCTCAAGGGAGTTGATTTAGGCTGGAAGACCAGCCAATGAAAGATGAGAGAAAGTGAACTCCTGTTCGTTAATAGCATAAAGTTGTGCTAGTGGGTGAGGTATCATCAGGGATTTTGGAGGGATCAGGGCTTGGGTTGGGGTTCTGAACATCATCAAAAGAAGCAATCACCTAGATAATAAAATGTGACATTCAAACTTCGATGATAGAGTTTTTATTTTTCCCTGTAGGAGAAAACCAAAAGAGATCCACATGTAAGGGAGGGCCAGAGTCTACACCACCTAAGTCTGAGAAACAAGACGTTTTAACCTAAATACAGAAAGAATAGCATTCCCACGAATCCCACCATACAGTAAGTTACCATAAGTATGAATCCCTGTACCTGAGCTGCAACCGTGTGAGAACGAGTTGGGAAAAGCTTAGTAATGCAAGCAGTATTAAATCCATGCTCTGACAATCCTATAGCAGCTCGAAGCCCTGCACCACCCGCGCCTACCACAACCGCATCGTAGGTGTGATCAACCACAGTGTATGAGGAGCGACCTGCCGTCTGCCAGGAGCCAAAAAAGAAATAATTTAATATTTAATAAAATCTATCAGCAGTCACCATCTTTAAGAGAAGTTTAACACAAATACCGGAGCCGTAAGAAAGAAATTTGAGAGAGATAGCTACGATCAGCACAATCAATGGAGCAATGAAAAAAGAATTACATTACGCTACCTTGTGCACGCAATTAGCCAAATGCACCCAATATTGAAAAGCGCGGTTCACCGACAATCCAGGAAGGAGGCACAAAAAAAATACAGAATTTTCGTACGGAATAAAAAAAACAACAACCAGAAGAATGATAAAGTATAGTTTGTTCATCCACTCCACATGCCATCCTCGACAAAGGAAAAAAGAAGAGGAAAACCCGCGAGAAACGGGAAAACATAATAAAAGCAAAGATCCAGATGAACGTTCAAGCTCATATTCAATAATATTGACATATGATGAAAGGTCATACCGAATCGGCGGAGAAGAATCTAGAAAATTGAGATCTGAGGTGATCATTGGGGGATGATTTCCTGGAAAAGGAAGAAGAAGCGCGAAGGCCACGAGAAACACAGCGCCACATCTTGCTTCGGCACCTCCGCCTAACCCTTTGCAATCGCCTGTGTAAATGAAATGGAAGACAAGACAGCAGTTCCGCCGCTCTTGAAGCTCGCCGGAGGCCGGAAAATAGGGGTTTGGATAAGGCTTTGTTTTTCCAGGGAACGAGTCTCAGGTGGAGGCGAATGTGCGAGAACAGACTCCGCAAAATATCACTAATAAGTAATAATCCCTCAGTAAGCGTGAAATTAATATTTTATTTTAGTGAAAAAAAATAGAACTAATAATATGGATAATGGTAATATATATACCTTTTTATTTTTATTTAGGTTATATATATATATATATTAGACGAACAAAATTTACGAGTATCGTAGCCAACTACTCTCTCAGTCTCTAGTCTCTTCATCACAAATGAGAAAGAGAATGCTATGTGAAAACCATCTCCCAAATCGAAAAACAATTTTGAGAATTAAGACAGTCAAAATTTGTAAAGCATGAGCAGGTTTGTTTCTCTTTCGAGATATGACAAAAAAAAGAGGTGTTAACATTACTTCGAACAAAAACATTATCCTTTATGAGGACTCCATTCTCCAATAGCGAAACCTACTTTCTACAAATGAGTTTAGTAACACTCAAAGCATCTGACTCCACCTTAAGCAATGGATTAGCCCCAACCCACTCCCTTTGCACAGCTACCAACCCCTTAAGCACATTATCAACTTGCAAGTTGCAAACTAAGGCTCCTACCCCGTGGAATAAACTTGAAGTCGCTTAGAATTGATGTACCTTTTGGTCTTGAACAATCTACTCTAAATTGTCAACACCCTTCTCCTTCGATAATTGTAGAGTGAGGAATCAAATTATCAAAAACACATGTCTAAGGTAATGCTTTGAAATTATGTACGTGATTGATCAATTTTTTTAAAGTGAAATAAGGGGTATGAGAAATTTTAACTTACAATCTAAAAGAATTTGTACATGTCAATACTACATACTTATGCTTACTTTAGCTAGATCCAAGATGGTATTTCAAATATTTTACTAGCTCAAGAGCATAGAAAATAATTGTAATAAGTATTTTATGGATACACAATAAACTAAAATGATTACTTTTTAAAAGGTCAAAAAAATTATTATAAATAGAAAATATATCAAACTATTTACAAATATAGAAAAATTTCACTGTCTATCAACAATAATCCGCAATAGACTTCTATCACTTTATGGATAGAAGTCTATCACAGACAACAAAATTTTTGTATAATTTTAAATAGTTTGACTCATTTGAAAATAGTCTGAAAAAATAATAATTATTGTTTTCTACAGTAGGAAAGAGGAAAGATGGTAAAAAAAAAAAAATCCGGAATAAGAATGGAATATAGACAAAAGTTTGAAGATATAAATTTAGATAAAGTAAGTTATTCCAAAAAAAACAAAAAAAAAAAAAAAAAGAAATAATGATAACATAGCAATTTTCGTTTGCCCAAAAAAAGTAGCAGGCTGCTGTACATTAAATCGTGGCATTATAAGTGGTAGATTCTATATTAACGCGTTGTGGGGCATTATAAGTGGTAGATTCTATATTAACGCGTCATGGGGCGAATGAGACTACGTGGCGTGGTTTAAATCCTTCTTAAACTACGACTGAGACTAGTCATAGATTGCGACTGATTGTAATGCAATAAAGACAGAGGCTCAAATGGTTGAGAAATTGTTTGGAAGGAGGGGTGGCCACGTCTAAATCCAAGCCTGAGCAATGATTGTAGTTTTTCTTCCTTTACGCATTTTGTCGAACACTTTGTGGGCAATGGCAGTATCGGGGTGCGAAGAAGGAATTAACCCTCGACGGCAAAGCAAAGGCAAACAACACATAATTGACGTTTGATTGTGTAAAGAAAAAGAGGGCTCTGTGTGAACGCTCGTGCGGTGAAAGGGGTCGGGATTTTTGGGTATTGGCGTTTTGTGTTTATTAAAAGAAGAGCCATACGGCTGCTGCAGGTTGAAGACGACTCACAGCCCACAGGCTCGGCAGTCAGGGGCGCTCCTCTTTTGCCTTTAATTCCTTTAATGCCATCCTCAACCTGTCATTATATAAATGGTAATAACTACATAAATTTGAGGGTTCGATTTTTATCATTTGTGAGTTTAATTTTTATGATTATTATAAATTTGAGGACTCAATTTTAACACTTTTAGAGGCTTAGGGGCCAAATTATTTTGAAAGTTGAAGAGTATAATTACAACTACCATCGAACTATAGAGGTAGTTTTTGCAATTTGTTTTTTTTTTTTTCTTTTCCATTTCTCTATTTTCTTTGAATTGGAAACTTCTATTACGTGTCATTCGTTATGAAAATGATCTATCGTAATAAAATGGAGTTAATTCACAGCTAAAATAGATTGAGAATAATAATGGAGAAGAAGGGAGAGAATAATACATAGTGATTTTTATATGAAATACTTCTAAACAAATTAGGGTAAGAACCATGGACAAGAATAGAAGAATTCCACTATATAAAATAAGAGTTACAAACTTTCTTTTTTAGAAAGGAATAGCAAGCTCTCTCATAAGAACAAACATTCTCTATTTTTATCTCTCACACTTTGCTCACTTGCTCAAGATTTTGGAATGGTTTGGCAATCATGGGTCCACTCCTATTTATAGCCCAAAAAAATTGGCCCATTAAGTAAATCCGATGACTCCAAAGTGTCGTTGATAGATGTGAAGGATCTATTAGCTCCAATTGTTCTTGATGAATGTGAAAGATATAATGATCATAAATTGATCTCGAAGAGTGTAAGACAATGGCCCAAAAATATCTTTCAAGAAGTTTTTTGAGTAATAAGGAAATTTCTTGACAAGTGAATACTATCTAACATCATTTACATTGTGCTCCTATTCAAAGTTAGGAAACCCAAACTATGGTTGGAGATAAATGGCATTTTAAATTTATTTGATCGGTGCTGAGCCATGTATAATCCAAAGTTTAAGTTGGTAATGCATTTGAATTTGGTGTTGTGTTGGACTTAGTTTGAATTGTGTTACCTTTGTGAAAAAATGTGACTATCTTTGATAGAGAGGGTTCTATTCTACATTGTGTTCTATGGTCAGGTTTGTTGTATGGCTGAGTTTCGACCTTTCATATGTTTCCAACAATTTTAATAAAGAACCTAAGTACAAATTGTACAACTTGGTGGTTAAGACATTTATGTTATTTTTAAAGGGTCTCTTTGATTTTTTGATTTTTTCTTTTTAAAAATTGTAATGGATACAATGGTGTATGTCTCATGTTGAAGAGTATTTTACCAGAAATGTTAGTTTTGTGTAGTCTAGGTTGGAAAAAAAATGATATATGTGAACTTAATACACTATCAAATTGATTATATCTCAAGTTGAACAATACTTTCAATGTATAATATTTAATCAGTAAAGTGGTGCAATAAGACTTATGGATTGAAATATCTAAAACCTCGATATATTGTGGAGACGTCAGTAGGTAGCCGAGACACGCTTTTGATAAGCGTTGTCCTGAAGGTAATTATTCGCTCTATACCGAATGCAAGCAAATTATAGGGATTGTCTCAATAGGATACATCGACTAACTTCGATAGAACTGCAACCTTGAACTACTCAGATGTAGCAGAACTCTTTGATACTTGCTCTCAACTCAACTCAAGACCAAAAGAAAGAAAGAAAGAAAGAAAGAAAGAGTAGAATTCTTCAATTTGAAGTGGAATGGTACAAATGAAGAAACAAGTTGCTAGTTATAGGCTAGCAACTTAGTAAATATTCAAAATATAAAATAAAATCAAATAAATACAAAAACAACATTTGTCAAATTGAACTCAATTAATTAGTTGTTGACAAAATCAAACATAACTCATTTAAATGGAATAAACTATAAATTGAACTTTCATACATATGTTAAATTTGTACAAGAAACATCATTTTAATTTGAAGTTTCAATCCAATTCGAAAATTTATAAACAATAAATTTAATATACACAATTAAATCTATTTTATATTTCAAATATTCACAAACTTTCACTTTCTAGTTTCTTTTACTATATATATATATATATATATATCCAATAGCCTAGAGTTAACAAAAAGTTAAATTCATGTTTAGGATGTTAAGTTTGTTTATCCATCATAGATGTGTTGACGTTATGGAGTGTACGAACTCTAAACTCGTGAAACAAACTTGTTAAAATAGTGAACCTAAGGTAGTCCACTTGTTTTTACAAGAATTTCCATGGCACATTCCTTTAAACTTTCCATCTAATCTTACAAACACAATATTGACAATAAAAGAGAGGGAGAGAACAAAGAAAAAGAAATGTGATGTGTAAAGATAACCAAAGTATAATTTTTCAAGAAGGGAAAAAAAAAATCAATTTTGGGTAAATTATAACCATATGTATTTTTCATCTTTGTAGTAAATTAGGAATACATTGGTGCATCTCGAGCTACACCTATGTTTGTACAGACCACTTCAATCACATAGTACAAAAAAATATCAATTTTTTAATAAAAGTTTTCCACATGAAAAATTGTGGTTGGACAATTGATTGAGTTGCACAAAAATGAATGGAGTCTAAGATAAACCAAAGTATTTCTCACATTAAGTTTTCTCCCCTCACTTTTCCAATCATAAATTTTTTTTTTTTTTTTTCCTTCTTCTTTTGTTTGAGGAATCATAAAAGGGTTTTTATTTTAACCTAAAGTATTAAGTTGAAAAAAAACATAGGAAGACTTAGATAGAAATGGTAATGAGAGATAAGTATGACACAAATTTGTACGGAAGTTACAAAGAATTATCATTCACAAAAGATAGGATCGGGGACCAGAGTCATCTTTTAAAAAATAAGAACATGGATTCCACCTTATTTTAACTTCACTCTTAATTTGACCCCAACTTGAATATAAGTCTCATCCTTGCAATATTGTTGAGTTATTCTAACCTAGTATTTTTTGGTAGCATTTTTTATAACCTCTCCTAAAGAATCTTCTAACTCGACTACTTGACAATGAGACCCATACAATAAAAGTAAAATTGCAAATCTTACGAAAATTTGATGTTGATTGTTATTGGAAATTTCTATTATCGAGATGAATACGTTTACCATCTTGTTAAAGAAAATGATATAATTGAGAAATTTTTTTGTTGATGTGAAATTTGTATATATTATTGAATAATTAGCTTGTTATCAAAATAACTTACCAAAGCAAATAAATAAACTTCGATAGACCCAATTAAGGAAAGAAACTCAGAAGGAAAAAAATACATTAAAAAAAATTATAAAAAAATACTAATTAGGAATAAACCCTACCTTAACAACTTTATGACAACAAATCTTTGTTTTTACATGAGTAAAAATAAAAAATAAAAAATAAAAAATCAATCATAAAAATGGAAGAAAAAATCATTTTATTTCGAATTTGTAGGTTTTTATTTGGAAGGAAATTTGTAGGTTCTTATTTGGAAGGAAATTTGTAGGTTCTTTGATCGAACGAGAAAATTCGTATTTGTTGACAATTCTATAGTTTAATAATGATAATTAGAGTAATGATACAAATTAAGTAAATTTTGTTGACGAGGATAATACCGTAAATCAATTAATTCGATACAAAAAATAAATGGTCTATTTGGATTGACTCGAGAAAAATGTGTTTTTAAAAAAAATATTTTTTTTATTTAAATTCTTTTGATAAAATTTGTTTAAAATACACCTCAAAATATGGTTGCCAAACCCTTTAATTTTTTCTAAAATGACTTATTTTTTAAAGGGCTCTTTTGGTCCTTAGGTTTTGGATTTATTATCTATTTGGTCACACAAATCTAGAAAATGCTCAATTTTAGTCTTTCATATAACATAACCGTTAGCAACTTAATGGAAGGTTGATTAGACTAAATTTGATAAAGAGATCGATGATATAGCTAGAGAAGAGCCATTGGAAGGGGGCTTTGGAGTGGCAACAGAACCAATGGGTGGATGAGGAATGAAGGGTTGGAAATGCAAGTGGAGGAAGAGATGGAGGCTGGTGGAGAAGGAGAGGTAAAAGGCTATGGGAGAGAAGAGGAAGGACCAAGTGGAACCCCATGAATGAGTGTGGCTCCAACGGAATCTGACGATGGAGGGGTGCTCCGATAGTCGGTAGATGATTTCGGACGACATCGTTGTCGACAATGAGCAGAAACAATCAGATGGCAGCAGGGGCATCGGGATTTAGGTCAAAACATAGTGTGCTCTTGGGATTTTTTTTATATATATATATATATTTTTTAAATTTAAGTAGTCACATAACTAGTCTTTTTAAATATATATATATATCAATCAACCCTTCCATGTCGCTAATGATTATGCTATCTTAAGGATTAAAATTGAGCATTATTGAAAGCTCGAGAGTAAATGTGTTATATTTTGAAACACAAGGGACAAATAGAAATTCAAAACTTGAGGACCAAAAGGGTATTTTTTTTTTCTATTCCAAACACACTCTATAAATGTTGAGATTTTAGTACAATTTGTTTCGAGTGATTATCTAATAGGCAAGTTACTAGAATCTCAAATCACTTTTTTTTTTCCTTCTTCTTCTTTATTTGAATCTCTCACTTTTTAGTCGAAGATATATATTTTAGTTGAACTATGTTTAAATTTACAATTCAGCTAAAAATAAAAAAAATTATTTAAAGAGAAATTAAAAATAGAAAAGATAAATAAGTCATTAACTTAAATTTATATTGATTTTCATAACTTCTAAGATCATGTTTGATTTAAATTTTGTTTTAGTTTTATGTTTTTTTTTAAAATTTATCATAATTTCATTTTAAAGGTTTTTCATAAATCTTACAGAAACACTTGAATTTACAGTAATTCTAAAAACAAAAACAATATTTAAAAACTATCCTTTTAATTTTCGAAACATAACTTTGTTTTTAAAATTATGAGTAAAAACTTGATAACAAAACCTGAAAATTTACGGGTGGATGTAAGTGTTTATAAACTTAATTTTCAAAAACTAAAAAACCAAAAAATGATATATTTATCGAATAGGGCCTAAGTTTTTGTTTCTTTTTTTTTTTCTTTCATTTCTTTCTTTAAAAACAATATTTTAGTCCCTAGATGTATTTAAAAATAACAAATATGACATCTAGAACTATTTATTCATTTGATATATGTTGACTCAAATTAATCTTAGTCAACTTACGTGGCTCTAGTACATGTTCGAGATAGCACAATAGTAAAGATATTCGAATATAAGTTATCCATTTGTTGAAAACAAAACAAATATGGGCCCTTTTTTTTTTTTTTTTTATTGAGAAACAAATATAGGTCATGCTAACCTATCAAGAACCAAAATATAAATCAATTGAGAATGACTTCATCTTACGTAGTTTACAAGAAGTTGTTTGAATAAAAAACGGAAGTCCATTAATGTTGTTTTTTAGTTTTGATTTTGATGGAATGCTTATATGCTCGGATACAATTTGTTTCATAGATTGTTAGATTTTTATTTTATTATTCGTTTTCGTTCGATTATGGTCAACATTGTTTTTCTTATTCTATTCTTTTGATATATAATTATTTTTGTTTGGTTTATGATTTTTTTAATAAAAAGATTAGCTTATGACATTAATTTATTGTGTTTATTTTATTTTATTTGATTTCAATGGTATATCAGTTGTACAACTGGATGTACTTATATTTAGTATATCAATTAAGTGATGTCTATTGGAATAAGTGGTATGTGACCCTTGGTTAAAGGTTGCATCCTTTCATTTTCATAAAGTTGTGTTCTTTTATTAAGGGATGTATCTTTTCGATAAATAACCAAATTGAGTAAAGGACACAACTATTTGAATTACCACGAATTAGTCTAGAAATATGGTCTTTCTTCAAATTGATTTTTTATGTTTTTCATCAACATTTTTTCTTCATTAAAAATTAAGTACATACAAATATATCATTTTGAACTTGCAAGGGCAGTGTCGTGGCGCAGTTCACAGAATTAAAAGAAGTTGTAAAATACACATAGCTTCGTGCGCACTCCGAAGATATGTTGTGGAAAATTTTGTGACAACGCCACGACACTTCGACTTGTATATAAATATGAAATTACGTTTTATTTTAGGTCATTAGCTCGAATCCCAGCCAAATTGCACCGATTTCTCTCATCTTTTTCTTCATCTTTTGCTACGTCCATGTACCAAAACTCCTCTCCATTAATTGGCATGTCAATTATGGCTAAGGTAACAATTTCTAGCTTTGGTTTCTAGAATTTTTCCCAATTTCATGTACTAATGAGATTTCAAACTTGAATTTGTTGTATTCTTTAGACTCAATTTTATTTAATAGATTATTTTCATTTTGTTGGACGCTTATGGATTATATGATTATCACTTTTGATTAACGTGTGATATGTGCATGTTTTCCTCTGTTGATCTGTAAGAAGTAGTAGGTTAGATTAGCTTATGAATCATATAGATGAACATTGTTCTTACCAACCTAGGATTGAGTCGAACGAATATTTAATTAGGCGTTTGAAAATTAAATATTCAACTTGACTTATTATTTGATCTTAAAGCAATTGGGACAGCTTGAATTCGTATGCCTATTATCCATTCGAATTTGGACCAATTAGCCAATTAGGTCGATTAATTAGCCTTTCTAATTAATTCGGTTAAGTATGATGAATACTTGAATTCAGGTAATGAGAATTCAATGATCGAGTACTTGAATAGGAAGATTTTGCCATAACCCAAGCTAGGATTTCTCATATTATAAATAACCCTTTTATTTTTCGCGTTACTTTATGCAAATTACATTTAATTCGCAGTAATCAATCACAAAACCCCTCCTTTGGTTACCTTGAACTGTTAACTACTTAATTGGGAAATTCTAGTACTACCTATGTACGACCCGATCTTACCCTTACTACGATTTTGGGGAGTATGGTTATTCATTTCGCACATAATTGAGCGACAAATTTCATCCACCAAATTGGCGACGTTGTCGAGGATTAAAGCAATTTCTCTTTTATAGAGTTTTCAGTTTTTATCGTTCATTAATTTTTTTCCCTTTTTATATGACCCGATCCTCCCAGGATTGAAATTCTTTGTTATATTTTGTAAAACTAGGACGGGAGGAAAGGCGACGCAGGAGGGAAGCTAGGGAACAAAGAGCTTTAGAAGATCTTACGAGTGCAAAAGGCACGTACGAGGATTTTCTAGAAGAAGAAGAAGAAAGAACAATGACGCAACTTGAAGAGCGCATGTTGAGGGACCTCTCAACCTCTAATGTTGATTAGTAACCCCTATGCATTACCTACCTAGCCACTACAGGTAATTTTGAGCTGAAATTCGAGTTAATCCACTTACTTCCCTCCTTTTTTCGGCGTGCAAGTGATGATTCACATAAGCACCTAAAGGTGTTCCACATTGTGTGTGACAAGATGAGGCCTCACGGCCTGACCGAGGACCAGATAAACCTTAGGACCTTCCCATTCTCCTTGAAGGATGCCACCAAGGATTGACTCTATTTCCTTCTTGCTGGTTCTGTAACCACATGGAAGGAGATGAAGAGTCAGTTTTTGGAGTTATTCCTTGCTTCGTGAGTTACACGAGTAAGGAACGAGATATACGAGATTTCATAGACAACTGGCGAGGCCTTGTTCGAATATTGGAAGCGTTTCAAATGTATGTGCGCTAGTTTCCCTAACCACCAGATCTCTGATGCAGTTATAATGTAGTACTTCTATGAATAGCTTGTCCCTAATGATAGAAGTACCATTGATGCAGCAAGTGGTGGGGCGTTGGTGGAAAAAGACTCCCACTGAGGCCAGAAAGCTCATATCCACCATGGCAGAAAACACTCAGTAGTTCAAGAATGCGAGCTCCCGACTATATCACATCTTCACGAGAGGTAAGTGAGATTATAGCAGATCTTTCTAAATTGTCTTCTCTTGTGAAACAGGTTTTCGTTGCCAGGTCATAGTCCCAGGAGCTTGTAGCTGAGGTCATTTATGCTAGTAATCAGTAAGGTGGGCAGATGTACAATTATAAACGTTGGGTGGTCAGAGAAGTCAAGGCCATAGCAGTTCAGGGATGTTTCTGGAGGATATGGTGAAGAACCTGGAAGAATCAACCTCGTAGATCCAACGTAACCAAGAGCAGTTCATTCAGACCACCACCTTATACATCCGAAGTATGGCTACCCAGATCTCCAAGCTAGTTGTTGTTGTTAGCTGGTTGGACACCCAATAGGGGAAGCTTCCTTCCCAGCCTCCGTCCAACGTGCATAATGTCAGTGCCATTACCTCTATGAGCTGCATGGAGAGCCCTTCGTTGCCAAATGAGCAAGCTGTCGAGTCTGTTGAGGTTGTGAGTGCTGATGATGTCGAGGAGATTATGACTTGCTTGCCAAGGAGACGTGGGGTAGGATTCGATCCACCTCTGAATTTATATTCTTATGTTTCTATTGCTCCTTTCCCTAGTAGGTTAGCTGTTGCCAAGGGAGTTGCATGGGAGAAAGAGATGAAATTTGTTCAGTCTTCTAGAGACAAAAGCCTTACTGAAAGGGACAAGATAATTTGGGTTGAGGTCCCTGAGAAAGAAAAGAAGGAGAAGAGTGACCAACATGAAAAAGTTAGAAACATAAATGCGGAATCAATTATGATCTAAAGCACCCTAGCTACATCAATTTTAAAGATTAAACATGCTTGTTTTTAAAATTGAAAAACAAAGGCTTGTTACTTACTTCTTGTAGCTCAAAATTGAAACGATTTCCTCCAAGATTTTGATAACGAACACTTCGTGGACCACCACAAGTATTTTCCTCGTTATTCTCTAGCCTTATAACGGATTGTGGGATCCAAAATGTGATGAATTTGGAGCAAATTTGAAGCAAATGAGAGTTTTTGTAGAGTTTTAGAGTTGGTGAGAATTTCAACAAATTCCACTAAGCATCTCAACCCTTCTTTAATCTTTCTTTATTCTATATAAAGAAAAATTCATGAAAATCACTATTTCCATGAAATTGACACCTTAATTGGTGATTAACCAAGTAGATTTGATGGTGGAAGAAGATGGGTTAAGGAGAGAACACCTCCTACTTCAATCATGCAATAGTTGGAAAAACCATTAAAATTCAAAAATTGAATTTCTATTTTCCAATTTCTTTTTAAAATTAATTTTAAATAATATTAATTTAATATAAAATTAAATTAATTATATTAATATTAATATTAAATATCAAATTTATAATTTTTCCATTTATCCCGAAAATTTTCAATTAGATTAATCTCTATTCATCCAATTAATATTTAAATCACATTTAAATATTATCAACTCTCCATTTTTGTTTAATTCATAATTAAAACGAACAATCTATAAAACTTACTCCTTAAACAAATTTGAACATTTTCAAATCTTTTCATCACACCCTAATGAACCTACAGACCATGAGTTTTAACGATCCAAAATTAACAGACTAAACTCTTTAACCTAGTTAATTAACATTCATTAACTACCGAGACACTCCACTATAGCTTAGTAGCTGCACTCTTCTCACTGTAGATATATTTCTGTTTACTTGATATAACTATGATTAGTAGGTCAATTCTTCACAAGTTGTTCGTAATTACAACTGGGTCAAAATTATCGTTTCACCCCTGTAATTACATCTTGTTCCTTAAGTCACACTGATTCTCTAATGAATAATTGATCTGTGGTCCAACCATCAAATTGAGTCCCTCTCGGGCCAATGAAAGGGTGGGACCCCTTGTTCGAGACCTAGAGCCAACACTTAAAGTAACAACTTCTCTAACTAACCTAGAATTAGGTAGAAGTGAATTCCATTTCGCAAGATTATATCCCCAGCAACTTTTAGGAATCATATTTCTATATATTTAAAGAAAAAAAAAAGATTAAATATAGTTTTTATATTTGTTTAAAAAACACCCTTTAGAACTTACACTTAAAGTTAGTTTGATTTTTTCTATCCAATTTCAATTCCAATTTTTTTACCTGAGTTTAATTTAATTTAACTTTTTTAGCCAATTTCATTTTTTTAAACTTAAAACAATTCTAATTTTTTTAAACTTAAATTTAAGTTAATTAGTTTAAGTTAACCAATTTCAATTTCCATAAACTTCAGTTTATTTTTTTTTAATTTTTTTTATTTTTATTTTTAACATACATAAATTTTCCCATTTCCTAATTCTTAGGAAAAAAATTCATGTACAAAGTTTTTCTACATAAAACTTTTCTGTTAAGGAAATATGAAATTTCTTCCAATTTTTTCCTTTAAAAATAACAACAAAATCTACCCTTTAAAATTTTGCAAAAACACGAAGACAAACAAATTAGAATACTAAATTTAAATTTTAAAACTAATGTTGATTATGAAAAGTTTTTTGGGTAAAGGTAAAATTGGGAGCACTTGATTGAGGAGCAAAATGATATTTTCATTAACTACCGGGACATTCCACTATAACCCAGTAATTGCACTCTCCTCACTATAGAAATATTTTTGTTTACTTGATATAACCATGATTAGTAGGTCAATCCTTCACAAGTTGTTCGTAATTACAACTGGGTCAAAATTATCGTTTTACCCCTGTAATTACATCTTGTTCCTTAAGTTACACTGATTCTCTAATGAATAATTGGTTTGTGGTCCAACCATCAAATTGAGTCCCTCTCGGGCCAATGAAAGGGTGGGACCCCTTGTTCGAGACCTAGAGTCAACACTTAAGGGAACAACTTCTCTACTAACCTAGAATTAGGTAGGAGTGAATTCCATCTCGCAAGATTATATCCCTAGCTATCTACCTTGTATTATCCCTAAAATGGTAGACTTATAGAGTCGACAAACTCAAACCAATCTCACCCATGTAGATTAAAGGATAATACCAAATAAACAGGAGGTCATAGTTTTCTCAGGATTAAGATCAAGCTACCTAGGTCATCATATCAAAATAATCAGTCTTAACAGTAAACGACGTTATAAAGTAAAAGTGATTATTTCATGGTATGGCCTTATGCAAACTCATTGCATAGGATGCCCCCACTCTCATGTCTCAACATGAACGATATAGAATCACATTGTTTGTATCAAATACAAAGTGGGCCACATCCATAGTGTCTCCACGATAAGGTACCTAACCTTATCCCTATACGATAAACCGTTTTGCCTTTTACCTAAACTTGATCCATTTTTATGTCATACATAAAATCTAAGTATTCAGATTTTAGCCAGAAGTTCTTAGTTTATTAGATTTAAATGTAATTCACATATTCAATAACATGTTCACTGAATAAAACCTCGATAACAACTTTATTGAGAATATGTTCAAAGTTTACAAACCATGAGTTTTAGGACATAAAACCCAACACAACAGTAGGAGGTAGCATACCTAAGTAATTCGCCTGCTAAACAAGGATAACGTACCTGTTCGATAGGCACTAGAAAATTTAAGCATGCCATGTTAGATTTAGGGTCTACCATTAACATTATGCATGCTCCTGTCTATTCTGAGTTTCAGTCACATATCTTACACCTTGCTAACATTATGGTGCAATTAGTTGATCACTCTTTAATTAGGCCCATAGATTTGGTTAGGGATGTGCTTGTCTAGGTAAATGACCTAGCTAGGATGATCGAGTACTTGAATAGGGAAATTTCGCGATAACCAAAGCTAGGATTTCTCATATTATAAATTTTAACCATTTTATTTTTCGCGTTACTTTATGCAAATTACATTTAATTCACAACAATCAATCACAAACCCCCCCCCTCGATTATGTTGAACTGTTACTATTTAATTGGGAAATTCTAGCGTTCCTTGTGTTCGACCCGGTCTTGTCACTACTACAGTTTTGGTGAGCACGATTATTCATTTGGCACGAGATTAGGCGACAAATTTCATCTGCCAATTACTTGATAAAATGTTAGTGAACTCCTTTCAACCCTACTTTCTCCCTTGATTTTTCCATTTCTCAATACCTGTTGTTTGATTGTAATCGTACTAACATTTTTACCATCATTACATTCCATGCATCACTACCTTCCATAATCAGCAATTCATTTTCACTCTTGTTTATACCCGTTTGTAATTAAACCATTTGTAGATTTTTCAATGCCTTATTTGTATAGTGCATTTCATTAAATCAACAAAGTCCTAACATACAATTATCTCAAATCCTTGTGTTCGACCCTAAACTCTCTAGGAACCCTATCAAAACTTGTGATTAATTAAGAGATTTTATTCAGATCATAACATGACATAAGACCATCAATTCATAAGTCTTTCACACTAAAATTATATTGCAACAATTACCATCACACCTTCTTAAGTGTCAATTTCTATCCAAATTTTTTTGTGAATTTATATTTTAAGAATAGTTTTAAACTTTTATGAAAAGTAAGTGGTAATATTAAAATTTTGGAATGAATAAAAGTATCTTTTAAGCAAAATTCAAAAAGCAATAATTAGGTACAACCAATCTCGTACTCCTCCTCCCATTTACTTACAAAGAAAAAATTAAAACAAATGTCATTAAAAAAAAATGTCACATAACATATTTATGAAAAATTGATATTGCTAACCTAAAAATTTTTTTATGGGACAAAAGTAACATTTTTTTAAAAACTTCTTTTTCTAACCTATTTTTTACCTTTTAAGATTTTAAGTGGGGGACCCCACACGGTGTAAAATACCATTTTGTCTCTCATTCAAATGCCTTTAATTTTTCTTTTAGTTTTAACACACTATTCTTACTTTCATTGATATTATATCATAAATATGTCACTTGTAATTATTCAATCTATTCATAATAATAAAATTAATAAATTAATTTATTCAAATTGTCACTCATTTGAGGGGTCAAACTTCACTTAAAAATTAATAATAAAATAAAAACGATGCGTTTTGTTTTAACAAATATGAAAATTGTGTTCAATTTATTTTAGTTTACCCATTTTAATTTTCTATATTTCTATATTTGTTGTTCTTCTTAAATTTTATTGATTTATTTTTAAATATTGATTTTTTTCAGTATTCGTGTATTCGTGGGTCTCATTTTGTTATTATTATTTTTTTTTTCTAAAATCCAAATAATTATCAGATAGCGCCTAAAATTTTAAGCTTCCATTTCTCATCAACACCATAGCATCATTGTATAAAAAATGTTTATCACCATTTACGTCTAGAAAGAGCAAGACTCACTATTACACAAAAGGGAGAAGAAAAATCAGAATATTTTCATAGATAATTGGATAAGATCGTTACAAACTTATTTTTAAAATCTTAAACTTTGTGTTTAATTAATCTATCAGCTTTTAAATAATGATTTTGACTCATTATTTGACAATTTTTAAAAATGTTAAGTAATATAATATTAAACTTGACTTCACTCGTCCATTCAAGCTTCTAGGTCCTTCAACGATTTTTACATGATATAATATTAAATTTGACTTCGTCCATCAACTTAAGCTTTTTGGGTCGATTGTGATTTAAGAATAGATACAAAATTGAAAGTTTAAAATTTTATTAGTCATAAAATCTTTTTTGTCGTAGGTATATCAAATAATTCTTTTAAAATTTCAAATGTGAATGATTCATTAGATACAAAATTAAAGTTAAAAAATTTAATAAAATTTAATATAAAAGTTAAAAGTTGAAATGATTTATTAGATAATTTTTAAAATGGTTACAATGTGAGAGATTACTCGAAAAATAAAAATAAAAAAAAGATGGGGAAAAGAATAGGAGAAAGTAAAGAATACAAACCATCATTCTGTTGAACATCATCTTGTGAAAAAGGGTAAAATGCTTAAAAGCAAAGCTGCAGGCCAAAGTTTACACGCGACTGCCAATGATGCACGCACGTGGACATTAACTAATATATATACACACGCACAAATGGAAGGAAGGAAATCATATGAAAAACGAGATTGATCTCCGTGACGCATCCCTCGAAAAAGTTTAGTTTCCATGTTTAAAATAGAAAAGATTTAAAAAAATGTGTCCCTTATTAGCATAAGTAATAGCTGTTGAATTAGATGTAACAAATTTATTGTGCCCTAGAAGGGTATTTTGAAGACTTTGAAATCTGCACTTGTTAATAAGCAGTATGACCAACTTGGTCAAGGATCACTATTGCTTGGTGATTTGGCAGAGTAGCTAGAAAGCAATTACGGCATGGCTTCGGTGCTAATCGCCAAGTGCAAAAGATGGATTGGAATTAATGAAGTTACTCAATTGTCTAATACTTACAGTTCAAAATAATAATAATAATAATAATAATAAATAGATAAGTAATAAAAATTTGTTTTTTTTCACACAAAATGCAATTACTTGAACCCACTTATCCAAACGCAACAAGACAAAGATTATACTTCTATCACCACTGTAACGACCCGACTAATACCTCCTAATCAGACCATTACTCAAAGTATGCAAATTTCAAGAAAGACACGATGCTGAGTGGTAAGAAAGAAACATTTCTACTTATGGAAATTTCTTTGTTTATTTAACCAATAAAATCAATAATATTTCAAAGACAAGAATCCAAATACAAAATAGAAGGGGCAAGCCTCAAAACAAAATTTGACAACTGGACAGAACAAAACTTTTTTTAAAAAAAACATGCAGTACTAAGCGGAAGCTACACCGGGTCCCGTGATGTCATCAAGGATTCCTCTTGTCATTCGCCAGCATGTTCTTCCCCTTACCTGAAAAATATAAGATGAAAGGATGAGTAATTTTATTACTCAGTAAGTGACCCCACTACCGGAGCCGAGCTAGGCACTCAAGTCCTTTAAGTGCAACAACAATAAGACATGCATTTCAAACATACTTTTATAGGGAAACTGGTTATACTCGCCCTACCGTTGGATTTGGATGTTCACTAACCTCTGGAGCCCCGAAGGAACTCTTACCTCTGGTGACCCCGAAGGACCACAATAACTGGTGAACCCGAAGGAACACAACCTCTGGTGACCCCGAAGGACCACAATAACTGGTGAACCCGAAGGAACACAACCTCTGGTGACCCCGAAGGACCACAATAACTGGTGAACCCGAAGGAACACAACCTCTGGTGACCCCGAAGGACCACAATAACTGGTGAACCCGAAGGAACACAACCTCTGGTGAACATCCAACCGACGTAGGGGAGTTACCACTACCCATCTTATAGGTCAATTAAAATCTCACTCCTTTCATTCCATAAATTCATACATTAACAGTACTGTTCATAAATATCTCATATTAAAAGCGCTTGCATCATCACTCACATACATCCACTAAGCATGGGAAATCTCATACAAGCATACTATGTCACCTGGGGCTTGGAAATTCTACTCATGACAATTAAACACATGGTGGGTAGGTGGTTCAGGTAGTAAGACCACTTACCTGAAGATTAATCCAACAGATTAAAACACGCGGCAGTTCTTGTAAAATTCCCAAGCGTGGCTTAACTCGCAGTTGTCTCCAATCCTTTCTACCCAACGCAACTTCCGGTCACCCAAACGTTACCGGTTCGGTGTCGAGCAGTCGGGCGAGCGTTTAACTGAAGCGGCGGCGGAAGAGAACCGGCGGCGCGCGGAAGAGAACCGGCGGCGCGCGGAAGAGAACCGGCGGCGGAAGAGAACCGGCGGCGGCCGCGGCTGACGCTGGGAGGCGGCGGCGCTGCTGCTGCGGACGTGTGAGAGAGAAGACCGACGGCGGCGCTGGTTCGGTGACGCGAGGGAGAGAGCGGCGGCGGCGGCGCTGGTTCGGTCGACGAGAGGCACGAGCGACCGCGTTCGGCGGTTGACAGCGTCCGGCGGTTGACAGCGTGCGGCAGAGGTCGTCGTCCGGAGTGGAGGCCACGGCGGCGCTGACGTGCGTGAAGAAGAAGAAGAAGAAAAACGAGGGGGAGGGGGCGGCGGCGCGAGGGAGAGAGAGAGAGAGAGAAAAGAAATTCCTTTTTCCTTTTTTTTTTTTTGAATTGGCACGCAAATCGAGGGTTTAAATAAACAAAACCCTAATTCCTTATTCCTTCCACTTTTCCCTTTTTCCTTTTCCACCAAATAAAATCAAATCAAATAAAATCCAATAAAATCTTCTACAACTAAGATTTAAATTCAAAAATTTAATCACTTATTTTACTTGTCCCCAGATAAAATTATCCTTTTCTAAATCCCCAAAATTCTCTTAAATTTCAAATTTTGAAATTTCCATCTTGGCTTAAATAAATGCGTAAATAAACAATCATATTTTTCCCTTCTCATACATGATAAACAATCATATTTATTTAATAGAGTTGGGGTTGTTACATTCTTCCCCCCTTACGAAACTTTCGTCCCGAAAGTTTTTACTCTTGGAACAACTCTGGATGCTTTGCCCTCATCTCATCCTCTCGTTCCCACGTTGCCTCCTCACGCAGGTGGTTCTGCCAAAGGACTTTCACCAGTGCTATCTCCCGGTTGCGCAGAACCTTCACTTCTCTTGCAAGAATTTGCACTGGCCTTTCCTCATAACTTAAATCTTTGCTCAGCTGTAAGGGCTCAAAGTCGATCACGTGGGATGGGTCCGTCATATACTTTCGAAGCATAGAGACATGGAACACGTTATGAACTGCGGAGAGCGACGGTGGCAAGGCTAAACGATAGGCCACGGGACCAACTCGCTCCAATATCTCAAATGGTCCAATGAACCGAGGGCTTAACTTCCCCTTTTTCCCGAACCTCAAGACACCTTTCACTTTCAGGAACATTTTATCCCTTACCACAAACTTCAGATCTCGACGTCTCACATTAATCTAACTTTTCTATCTGCTCTGTGATGTTTACATGCAGACTCTAAACTGTTGGGTAGCCTCATTCACGCTCAGGTCCTTCATTCTCCAACTTCATCCTAGTAAACTGGAAATCTGCAACTATTCCCATACAAGGCTTCAAATGGCGCCATGCCACTAATGGCTTGGTAATTCTTATTATAAGCAAACTCGATGAGATGCAACTGGGAGTCCCAACTTCCTGGAAAATTTAACGTGCAAGCGTGCAACATGTCCTCTAGAGTTTGGTTCAACGCTCGGCTTGACCATCATTCTATGGGTGGAAAGTTGAACTGAACTTCAATTTAAAACCTATCACTCTCTGAGACACTTCCCAAAAATTGGATGCTAAATGAGGGTCTCTAACGAACATAACTAAAACTGGTATCCCCTAAAGTGTGATAACTTCTTCCATAATAAAACTAGGAAACTTAAAATGTTGAAAATCAGCCGTACTCTTTAACTTACTCACTCTAAGAACTTTTGTGAGCTTAGGAAATCGTACTCTTTTAAAACATGCATTTGAACTGATCCAGCTGGCAGAGAGAAATCTTCATATGTGCGGCGAAACAATTGGTCATACTTGATACAACATAGTCTTAAGATGCGTAGCAAGGAAAATTTGGTCCACTGGGATCCACTTCTACTTTAGAAGCATTAACTGAGATGCCCATCTTGGTAGCTACAGGTGTGAGAAACCACATTGTCCAACTAAATCTTATATTCATTAGATGCCTAGTCATGAAACTTTATACTACCTAGAGCTGTAAAACTTACTTGCCGAACCTCATGTTACTCCTTAGTCTTAAACAATTGCATATTACTATTTTGATCATGCTACGAACGAGTCTGGAAATCTTTTTCATAATAAGTTTTCTGAAGTCCTTGGACACTATAGGGCATTAGTCAAACTAAAACACATCTCTTTAACCTCAAAATAACAATATCCAAACCTTGCCACTAGTTTTTTTTTTTTTTTTTTTTTTTTTACAATAAAACCTTCCTGGTTCGCAAATCTATCTTGAGAATATCCATCTCCATAGAGTCGATCAACTTATCGTCCATGCTAGAAGAAACATACTATATGTAGCGTTCCAAGTCTAGGATTCGAAATTCGGATTTGACACATAATGGCTTCGACATTCCCTTGCGACCTGGCTACTCTACCATAATCGACTCTTGATATAGTTGATACATAAGCACATGGTTTTCAACTCTCTTTTAAACATACTAAACCAGTGTGCCTAGAGGCAAAATATCAAGGTGTTTGGAAATTTTCCATAAATAGCTCATTTATCTGTGACTTGCTATTCAACTCTGCTGTAACTACGTTGTAGGCAGCATTAAGAACGGGAGTGTTCTATTATGAAATCCATCTTTTGTGCTAGTAGTCGGCCAGAAGATCTAGATTAACTACTTAACTTGAACTCTCATACAATGGATCTCTACTTAGAGTTAGATTTCTTTCACATTTAAACCAAATCCATTGATCACTAGTTTCTAGTTATAACTTGAACCCAAAGTCACAATCCCCTAACTTCCGTTAATACTTTCAATGGTGTACCTTTTGACTATTAAAGCCTCAACATCCCATGCCAACAGCTTCCGATCAACCATTGCTACTAACAACTCCACTTTAGTCCATCTCTCTTACCCCTTTTATTGTGGAAAAAGATTTTGATGTTGAAACTGAGCTTTACAACCAATATTTTATGCGATTCTTCCACCATCACATAGTGATGTCCAAAGTTCCAAATGATAGTGAGAGATTCTTCTTTTACACCAAAACTAACACCTAGTAACCACTTATAATATGTCTTCAATCCAAACCATATCCAAGTACTTTGAAGTTTTGAACACATTAATTTCCTTTCTTTCCCAAAGTAGTCACCTTCCTTAAACTTGTTCCTTTAAGACCAACACTTAAGGTGCTCTTCTTTCTGTTCCAAGTGTGACACGAACTCACTACACAAGGTGTAGCTCTACTTACCTCCTCCATAAGTCTTACCTTCTCAACTAAATGTTCATATTGTAAAATTCTTCTTCACCAATTTTCATTGCCTTTCGGCTCCAAAAGTTTCTCTCGTGGTCTCTTTAGCTTAACTAAATTTTTTTTTTTTTTTTCTTAACCATGGTATGGGTAACTAAGTACCTTGAGGTACTTCTTAAGTTTAACTCTTTAGTTCAAAAGCCACATTTTCTTTCTAAATCCTGTTCAAACTAGCTTTCCTTCCAAATCACACCAACTAAATAAGGTATTCTTTAGAAAAGTTTGCTCACATGAAGTTCACTTACTTTCCAGCTTGAACATTTTCACTCTTCGAGTACTACACATGAATAACCAAAGTACATCATGCAGTCCATCAACCTTAAACTCCACAATAGTACTCTTGTCATATTAAACCTTGGGACGCCTTATCCCCTTAGACAAACCTTTTTTTTTTTTTTTTTTTTTTTTTTTTTTTTCCTTTTTAGGCACGTTATTCGAAGAGCCAAAACACACACTTATTCAAACCACCAATCTTCAGTGCCACAAATGTGACCATGTCCTAATAACCCTTTCAAAATTCTTCTTGAGACATTTGACTTAATGTCAAGCAACCTTTAAATAAACTATAATCTCTCTCTTCTCCTTTCTATCTTCAAAACATCCTTAATCTTGTCCTTCAGTACGTGTCTTAGGAAAGAATTCTTTGTACTGCCACTAAGCTCAATACACAACAATAGCCCTTGATGAATTATTGTCTATAATAGTTTATTCCTTGGCTTAATCATATATATACTTTTATTCCTAAACTGCCATAACTCTACATAATTTCATCAATCTTTAAGATTTCTGAACTGAACTATATATATTCCTTTCAAACAGATCTTCCATGAGATAAACTAGCACAAGGTGACCTCATAATAATTCTTTTTTTTTTTTTTTTTTTCCTTTTTGTAGTGCCTTAACCGAGTAATTAATTTATAATAACTTCCATCGAGTCACTAGCCTAGCATTAGAACACAACTGGTGCATTTAAGCTAAACAAATATTTTAACGCACAATTTTTTTATGGGAAGAAAAACCTACATGTAAGGCATACCTGGCGATGACGAAGAACCCCTTGATGGTCATGGGAACCCCTCGACTTACTTAGTAAGTCAGTCTACAGAACCCAAAACTCTGGGCTCTGATACCAACTGTAACGACCCGACTAATACCTCCTAATCAGACCATTACTCAAAGTATGCAAATTTCAAGAAAGACACGATGCTGAGTGGTAAGAAAGAAACATTTCTACTTATGGAAATTTCTTTGTTTATTTAACCAATAAAATCAATAATATTTCAAAGACAAGAATCCAAATACAAAATAGAAGGGGCAAGCCTCAAAACAAAATTTGACAACTGGACAGAACAAAACTTTTTTTAAAAAAAAACATGCAGTACTAAGCGGAAGCTACACCGGGTCCCGTGATGTCATCAAGGATTCCTCTTGTCATTCGCCAGCATGTTCTTCCCCTTACCTGAAAAATATAAGATGAAAGGATGAGTAATTTTATTACTCAGTAAGTGACCCCACTACCGGAGCCGAGCTAGGCACTCAAGTCCTTTAAGTGCAACAACAATAAGACATGCATTTCAAACATACTTTTATAGGGAAACTGGTTATACTCGCCCTACCGTTGGATTTGGATGTTCACTAACCTCTGGAGCCCCGAAGGAACTCTTACCTCTGGTGACCCCGAAGGACCACAATAACTGGTGAACCCGAAGGAACACAACCTCTGGTGACCCCGAAGGACCACAATAACTGGTGAACCCGAAGGAACACAACCTCTGGTGACCCCGAAGGACCACAATAACTGGTGAACCCGAAGGAACACAACCTCTGGTGACCCCGAAGGACCACAATAACTGGTGAACCCGAAGGAACACAACCTCTGGTGAACATCCAACCGACGTAGGGGAGTTACCACTACCCATCTTATAGGTCAATTAAAATCTCACTCCTTTCATTCCATAAATTCATACATTAACAGTACTGTTCATAAATATCTCATATTAAAAGCGCTTGCATCATCACTCACATACATCCACTAAGCATGGGAAATCTCATACAAGCATACTATGTCACCTGGGGCTTGGAAATTCTACTCATGACAATTAAACACATGGTGGGTAGGTGGTTCAGGTAGTAAGACCACTTACCTGAAGATTAATCCGACAGATTAAAACACGCGGCAGTTCTTGTAAAATTCCCAAGCGTGGCTTAACTCGCAGTTGTCTCCAATCCTTTCTACCCAACGCAACTTCCGGTCACCCAAACGTTACCGGTTCGGTGTCGAGCAGTCGGGCGAGCGTTTAACTGAAGCGGCGGCGGAAGAGAACCGGCGGCGCGCGGAAGAGAACCGGCGGCGCGCGGAAGAGAACCGGCGGCGGAAGAGAACCGGCGGCGGCCGCGGCTGACGCTGGGAGGCGGCGGCGCTGCTGCTGCGGACGTGTGAGAGAGAAGACCGACGGCGGCGCTGGTTCGGTGACGCGAGGGAGAGAGCGGCGGCGGCGGCGCTGGTTCGGTCGACGAGAGGCACGAGCGACCGCGTTCGGCGGTTGACAGCGTCCGGCGGTTGACAGCGTGCGGCAGAGGTCGTCGTCCGGAGTGGAGGCCACGGCGGCGCTGACGTGCGTGAAGAAGAAGAAGAAGAAAAACGAGGGGGAGGGGGCGGCGGCGCGAGGGAGAGAGAGAGAGAGAGAAAAGAAATTCCTTTTTCCTTTTTTTTTTTTTGAATTGGCACGCAAATCGAGGGTTTAAATAAACAAAACCCTAATTCCTTATTCCTTCCACTTTTCCCTTTTTCCTTTTCCACCAAATAAAATCAAATCAAATAAAATCCAATAAAATCTTCTACAACTAAGATTTAAATTCAAAAATTTAATCACTTATTTTACTTGTCCCCAGATAAAATTATCCTTTTCTAAATCCCCAAAATTCTCTTAAATTTCAAATTTTGAAATTTCCATCTTGGCTTAAATAAATGCGTAAATAAACAATCATATTTTTCCCTTCTCATACATGATAAACAATCATATTTATTTAATAGAGTTGGGGTTGTTACAACCACAACCCTTTGAAAACACTTTTATCATATCATAGTATTTATATCTTTGAGGCATTGCCTAGTTTTTCAATGTGGGACAATTTTTTTCCCATTTTCTTTTTTTTTTTTTAAACTTTGCTATAAGCCTAAGCCCAAGTCATTCCCAACAATAACTTAATTAGTTAGTTATTTTTATGTACTAAATATAATAATTCCATAAGTACAATTACATTTAAAATTAGTTTTAATTAGGGTACTTTCTATCCAGGGTCTTCAGCTAAATATATATATATATATAAAAGAGGGACCATTGTTTAAATGACAAAACTGCTAAAAATATTTTGTTATATTTAGATGTCTATCATTAGTAGATAATAACATTTTGTTATATTTGTAAATAAGTTGATGCATTTTGTTACATTTGAAAATAGTCGTATTTCCAAATTTTATTCTTTGTTTAAAATATCTATATTTTAAAGAAAATTGATATTATCATTGCAACTTTTTTTTTTTTTTTTTTGAATGTCTGGAGCAATTGGAACCTAAAAGAGTGTGGGTATCATTGAAGCCTAATTTTTGTTCCAAATCACAACAGTGTTTCAAGTTTTGATTCAAAGTAGTTTTGGAACATTCGTGATACATTTTTAAAAAAATAACCTAATTTAAAAAAAAAATATATATATATATATATATATATATATATATATATATATATATATATATATATATATATATATATAAAATATTTTATTATGTCACATCCCTCGTTGAGGTATCGAAGAAATATATATTTTTATTATAGCATATCATAATTCATATCACAAAGTTAACATGGGGATTTTTTTTTTTTTTCTTTTTCCTTTTTTCTTTTTGGTTTTTGTTTTTATGGACACGTTCGCATATCATAAACAAAAATAAAAAAGAGAGAACTATTTTCCTTCGTAGGTAGGAAAAGGAAAATATTCAAAATTTCTAGGCCCAACTCTAACAACAACAATAATCACAATATGGTGAACTTTCATATAGGAATAACAATTAATTTAATTTTTGAATTTTAATAGGTAGCAATTTAATTCTTATTCAATTTTATAAAAATTTAACTTCCAACTTTAATAAGTAACAATTTAGTCACTTTACTTTATAATTTGCGGTGATTAGTTAAAATTTTTGTGAGATTTAATAAAGAAAATTTATACAATTATATGAGAACGAGTTCTTTTATAAACTATAAATAACAAACTATTATGTAATATGAAGTGAGACTTAATTTTGTAGAGATTTTTTATGATAGAAACTAAATTGTAACAAATTTAAAAATACAAGGACTAAATCATTATTGACTATAGTTCATGGACTAAATTGTTACTTTTATGATACTCCAAAAAAGTAGATAACAAAACAAAGAAATCAGTAGATGGAAGTAGTGTTTGTAAGCTTGATTTTTAAAAATAAAAAAAAAATAAATATTAAGGCTTTGTTTGGTAACCATTTAGTTTTTTGTTTTTAATTTTTGAAAATTAGCATACAAACACTCAGGTAACCCAGTTCAGTGCAAAATCACTTATATCTGGGGGGTTGTGTGCTCGATAAAACGAAAATTTTCTATCTAAAGTGTTTAGTAATTACAACGACAAGTACTTATCTGATAGACTATCTCTTCAGTGACTCACATATGGCTTCCTCTTTAGTTTCAACTTAGGCTCCCTCTAAATTTGAGCTCCCCTCAATTCCATAATAACAATTCTCCAAGCTTTGTATGAGATTCTCTCAATACAACATATTTTAGTCTTCTCCTAAGTTTGAGATTTCATCATCTTCAACATACTTATGCACCCCCTAATTAAATACAATATCAAAATAAAACTCCTCCCAAGTTGTACAATAGCTACCGAACAAAAGTCTCAACAACAAATACAAAGATTTTCACTAACAATACATGGAGGTTGAGGTTTAGACAAACCCTAAGCTCAAAACTCTCAATGCACACTTTTCTAATAAGGCGACTAACCCTAAAATTGAATAAGAGTACAATATAAATATGCTAGCTTAGAAAATATATTTTAGGAGTGAATAAATATTATTTACAGGAAAATAAGGAAGGCAAATACAAAAATTTGCAAATCATACTGACATATATGGAAAAGATATTATGCAGAATTTGTTGCCAGACATGAAATGATGTCCCTGACAATGTCCTCAACATGTTGCAAGACATGTTGGTTTTGCCTGTAATAAAATCAGCCAACCATAGTGTCGTAATATAAATATTTATTTATGTTTTTTGAATTTGACTAAGAATTTAACCCTTTTACTTAAGAAAGATGTAAACTAGAGTAAGAAATTGAGAGGAAATATACTTAATTTTTAAATACCAAATACTAACAGAGTGATGTCTAAATAGTTATTAATTAGGTGGGGACTAAATACCCTAATCTCATTTTTCATAAATTCTTTCCTCTTATGATTAAATTTCTTGGTTGACTAATAGCACGTCTTTCCTTTACTAGAAAAAGATGTACAATAACCGTAATTTTAAAAGTAATAGAAAAATAAAATAATATTGGTTAGTAAATTATGTCTAACATATATATAATATTAACATCTATATCAATATACTCGATTGTTGTGACATTTACTTATTTCAACTTTAGAGTCTAAATTTCGATTCTCACATTTCATATCAATATTTATCTTTGCAAAATAAATCAATCTTATTTGAAAAACATGATTATATTGTAAAAACTGAAAAACAACATGGTTTTGTTATTATTTTAAAGCTTTTTTTTTTTTTTTTTCTTTTTCAAACGGGTCAACAACCATATATATATTTTTTTTCTAAATTTTTAAAATTTTTTTAACCCTTTCTTTCTTTCAAATTATTTAGATACACACCAAATTAATGTGAATTTCCAATTTAACCCGACACTGTCATGAGTATAAATTTTCCTTTCAAGAAGTTCGAAAAAGGCATTATCATTTTATTTATTTATTTATAGAAAAAGACAATAACTAGTAAGTAACTGAATGCGACCGTCATTTAAACTTATTGGTTTCTCAAAGGGTATATTTGACAATTCCAGTTCATTTTTTCTCTAATTCCTATGCATCTTTCTATTAAATTTAAATTTGTTTTTATTTTCTTTTTCTGCCATAAATTTATTCATGTATCAAACATCACTAAACAACACAAAGTTTTTCTTTTTTGAAAGAAAAAAAAAAAAAAAAAAAAAGAAAGAAAAAGACAACCTATTGGATTTTAGGATAAATATTTTTCTCAAAGTCTAAAAACGTACTATATATTTAACTCTATATACTTGTCACTTGTTAAATAATTGAATACAGAGTAAATTACATTTTTTATCGTTGAAATTTGAATTCCGTGTGAATTTAGTCTTTGAAATTCATTTATGGAATCTATTCCATGATTTACATAAGTTAGACATAAGCTAACTTGACAAATTTTAAAATAAAATAGTAATAGTAATAATAATAACAATAAATAAAAATTATGCCTTTGGTATTTGAGGTTTTAACTTGATAGCATTTTAGTTTCTGAGCTATCAAACTCAATATTTTAACTCTTGAAGTTTGAGTTTAGTAGTACTTTTGTCATTATCGCAAATTTTTGTTAATTACTAATAGGAACTTAGGGTGGCACTCGATTTTTTTAAAAAGCTTTTTACTTTTTCAATAAAAATATAGAAAATTATTATAAATAGAAAAAATATCAAACTATTTACAAATATAGAAAAATTTTACGACCTATCGCTGATAGACTGCGATAGACTTCCATCATTTGAGCGATAGAAGTGTGATAGAATTCTATGGCAGTCTATCAATTAAGCAATGTATGTCTATCGCGGTTTATCGTTGATAGATAGTGAAATTTTTCTATATTTGTAAATAGTTTGCTCATTTTGTTATATTTAAAAACAATCCTAAAAATATTTTGTATTCTTTCTTTTTCTTCATTCTTCCTCATCACAGCCTTCTCCATTCTCCATTCATGATTGTTACTTTCTTTCTAAAAAAGTAAAAATAAATTTACTCTCATCTTCCTTCTCTTTTCCTCTTTTCCTTTTTATCCCCTTTCTTTTTTCTCAGGTAAAAAAATTATAATAATAAAGAAGAAAAAAACCAGACCAGGGCGAGTATAGAAATGAAGGCAATGCCTTCGCCAAAAAAATTAAAATATATGTCTGTATTATAAATATTGTAATAAAATAGATGTCCATCATATAATCATGCTTAGTGTTTAAAGGTCATGTGTCTCACAATGACACAATGGTCATGTAGTTTCACCACCTACTTGCCAAACTGCCTAAAGATAGTGACATTTGGTGGATGTTGGAGATGCACACATTGGAGAGAAAAGAAGAGAAAGGATTGGAGAAATTTGAGAAATCTTAATTTTCCATAAAATTACACTTTCTTTTCTTTATTTTAGTTTATTTCATGTTTTATTTTATTATTTTAATATTATAATTTTTCGATTTTCGTGCTCCCATTTTTTCGTCATTTTGCTCCTCAATTTTACAATACGTTATCAGCATGAGCTCTGGTTGTTTTCTTGTTAAATGTGGGTTCTTAAGGTATGCCATTTTTCTCTTTATTATAATTAGTAAATTAAATATTGTTTTGCATGTTTGGTATATATTAAATTGCTAATATAAATACAATTCTTTTTGATAGTGTTATCATGAAAATCTTACAAAAATAGAATTCACAACCCTTGACATCAATAGAAATAATTATTTGTCATGGGTGCTTAATGCTGAAATACATCTAGATGCTATGAACCTGTGAGAGACAATTAAAGAGGGAAATACAACATCCATTCAGGAAAAAACAAAAACTATGATTTTCCTTCGTGATCATCTCCACGAGAGATTGAAGATGGAATATCTAACAATAAAAGATCCATGTATCTTGTGGAAGAATTTAAAAGAGAGATATGATCACTGGAAAACGATCATTCTTCCTAAAGCTCGTTACAAATGGATGCATTTGAGGCTCCAAGATTTCAAATCAGTAAGTGACTACAACTTCGCATTATTTAAAATCAGTTCAAAATTGTTGTTATGTGAAGAGAAAATTACTGATGCAGATATGTTAGAGAAGACATTTTCTACATTTCATGTATCAAATATGCTCTTGAAGCAGCAATATCAAGAGAAATGTTTGAAACAATATTCTGAATTAATTTTTCGTGGCTGAACAAAATAATGAGCTATTAATGAAGAACCACGAATCTCAACCAACTGGAACAACATCATTCCCCGAAGTGAATGCGGTAAATTTTAATAATCGATCATGGTCGTGGTCATGGTCGAGGTTGTGACCATGGTAGAGGAAGAAATAATTATTATTTTCGTGGGGGTCATTCTAATCATCCAAATTTCAAAAGAATTACTCGAAATGATGATCATAAAGGAAAAGCTCCACAAGATAAAAATTCAAAAGGTGATGAGCATAAATGCTTCCGATGCGGGATGACTGGGCACTGGTCCTGTGTTTGTCATGCATCAAAACACCTAGTTGATCTCTATCAAGCTTCCTTGAAGGAAAAAGGGAAAAATGTGAAAGCAAATTTTGCATACCAGGATAATGATATATTTAACCCATCCAATATAACAAATTTGGATGTGGGGGATTTCTTTGAATCTCCTGAAGAGAAAATCGGCACAAATGATGACATAACAAGTGTTTATTTTGATTTTGAGAATATTTAGAATTAATATTGTTTGTTTTATCTATCTATCTTTCATGTTTTTTAAGTTAAACTTTTGTATTTTAAGTTTTGTTTATCTTATTGTAATTATTTTTGTTTAAATGAAGAATCATGGACAATTTTCGTATGTTGAGTGACTAAAAAATGAGGAATGAAGATCTATGTCTGGTAGACTGTGCAACTACACATACAATACTTACAAGTAGAAAATATTTTTCCAAATTGACAATGCTAGAAGCAAAAATCAATACAATATTAGGTTCTCCAAACCTAATTGAAGGTTTTCGAAAAACAAATATTATTTTTCCTAGAGGAAAAAAATTTACAATTAACAATGTATTGTTTGCTGGTCAATCAAAATGAAATCTATTAAGTTTTAAAAATATACGTTGCAATGGTAATCATATTGAGACTGTCAATTAGATAGAATAACTTTAGATCATATTTACTATCTCACATGAAAAACATATATTGGAAAAGTTGCTTGCTTTATCTTTTGGATTATATTATACTCATATATGAGTGATTGATACATATGCAACAATAAACCTGAAGTTCATGAATCCATATATATTTACAATTTGGCATGACCGATTGGGTCATCCAGGATCCATAATGATGAGGGGAATCATTGAAAATTCAAATGAACACCCATTAAAGAACCAGAAGATTCTTCAATCTAGTGAATTATCATGTGATGCTTGCTCTCAAGACAAATTAATAATTAGACCATCACCAGCTAGAGTGAGAACTGAATCACCTACATTTTTAGAACGAATTCATGGTGATATATGTGGATATGTTAACCCACCAAGTAGGCCATTTAAGTATTTTATGGTACTAATAGACACATCCAGTAGATGGTCACACGTGTGTTTATTATCAAGTCGAAACTTTGCATTTACAAGATTACTTGATCAAATAATTAAGTTAAGAAAACAATTTTCTAATTATACAATTAAGATCATTCATCTTGATAATGCTGACGAATTTACATCCTAAACTTTTGATAATTATTGTATGTCAATTGGGATAAATGTTGAATATCCTATAGCTCATGTTCATACACAAAATGGTTTAGCTGAATCATTTATAAAACGTTTGCAATTAATTATTAGACTATTACTTATGAGAGCGAAGCTTCCTACATCTGTATGGGGACATTCTATTTTGCATGTTTTGTCACTTTGCACGCATTAGGCCAATAGCTTATCATAAATACTTACCATTACAATTAGCTTATGACTAGGAGTCAAATATTTCCCATCTAAGAATTTTTGGATGTGCACCACAACATATTAAGATGGGTCCTCAAAGGAGGTTAGGAATATGTGTTGGATATAATTCCCCATCAATTATTAAATATCTTGAACCCTGATGGGTGATGTATTTACTGCACAATTTGCTAATTGTCATTTTAATGAGACAAATTTTCCAACATTAGAGGGAGAAATTAAGACGTTGGAAAAGGAAATTGCATGGAATGCATCATTATTGTCTCATTTAGATTCCTGTACAAATCAATGTGAACTTGAAGTTCATAAAATAATTCATTTGCAAAATATAACAAATCAATTATCAGATGCATTTATAGATACAAAGAAAGTAACTAAATCACATATACCAGTTGCAAATGTTTCGTCGAAAATTGATATCTCAACACAGGAAGTTGTTACTAATGAGTCTAGAACACGCTAGAAGCGTGGTAGACTACTGGGTTCCAAAGATAAAAATCCTCGGAAAAAAATAAACAATAGTAAAAGAGACTTGGTTGAGGATGTAAATATTCATGAAGAAATTCTGGACATGACCGATAATCCATTTAGTTAAGAAGGTAAAATACCTAAAGATAATAATAAGATTTCAATAAATTATGTATGATAGGGAAAAGATGGAACCGAACTCATGTAGTTATTGATAACATTTTTTGCATATAATGTTGCACTTGATATTATATCTGAAAATGAGGATCTTGAACCAAAATCTGTTGAAGAATTTCGACATAAAAAATATTGGTTTCAGTGGAAAGAAGCAATTGAGGCAGAATTAAACTCACTTTCAAAACGTCAAGTTTGTGGACCAATAGTTAGAACACCATAAGATGTCAAACCTGTGAGGATACAAATGGGTATTTGTGAGAAAAAGAAATGAAAATAATGAGGTCACAAGATATAAAGTAAGACTAGTTACACAAGGTTTTTCACAAAGACCTAGTATTGATTATGAGGCGACATATTCTCCAGTGGTAGATCGAATTACATTAAGATATTTAATTGATCTGATTGTGTATGAAAAATGGACATGCATCTTATGGATGTAGTCACAACATATTTATATGGATCCCCTGATGATGACATTTATATGAGAATCCCAGAAGGATTTAAGATACTTGAAATACATAAATCAAGTTCTCGAGAACTATATTCAATAAAATTATAGGGATAAGTATATGGATTGAAATAATCAGAACGAATGTGGTATAATCGCCTGAGTGGATATTTATTGAAAGAAGGATATCAAAATAATCCAATATGAGCATATGTTTTTATAAAGAAATCACAGTCAAGATTTGCTATTATAACTATATATGTTTATGACCTAAATATAATTGGAACTCCTGAAGAGCTTTCAAAGGCAATAGAATATCTTAAGAAAGAATTTGAGATTAAAGATTTCGAAAAAACAAAATTTTGACTTGGATTGCAAATTGAGCATTTAGCAGATGAGATATTTGTTCATTAGTCAACCTATACAGGAAAAATTTTAAAAAGATTCTATATGACAAAGCACATCCATTAAACATTCCAATGGAAGTTTGTTCACTAGATGTAAAGAAAGATATATTTCGACCTCGAGCTAATAATGAAGAACTTCTTGGTCCTGAAGTACCATATCTTAGTGCAATTGGTGCACTTATGTATCTTGCTAATAATACAAGACCAGATATTGCATTTGTAGTAAATTTATTAGCTAAATACAGTTTTTCTCCAACAAAAAGACATTGGAATAAAATTAAGCATATACTCCGTTATCTTCGAGGAATGATCAATATGAGTTTGCTTTATTCGAATAAATCAAATTTTGATTTAGTTGGTTATGCAGATCTTGGATATTTTTTAGATCCACATAAAGCCAGATCTCAAACAGGTTATTTGTTCACATGTGGAGGAACTGTTACATCTTGGCGATCAGTGAAACAGACCATAACAACTACTTCCTCAAATCATCTTGAAATTCTTGCAATCCATGAAACTAGTAGAGAATGTGTATGGCTAAGATTAATGACTCAACACATTCATGAAACATGTGGCTTGTCTTCTAGTAAAAATCCTCCAACAACATTATATGAAAACAACACAGCATGTATAGCCCAAATCAGAGGAGGATACATTAAAGGAGATAAAACAAAGCATATTTCACCAAAGCTTTTCTACACTTATGATCTTGAAGAAAATGACAACATCACTATACAACAAATTTGTTCAAAGGATAACTTAGTAGACATATTTACAAAATCATTACCTACTACAACCTTTGAAAAATTGGTGCAGAACATTGGAATGTGGCAACTTTGAGATCTAAAGTAATGTTCCTATAAGAGGGAGCAAATGTATTGTATTTTTTTAGAAGTATTGGATTATATGAACTATGTACTTTTTTTCCTTCACTAGGATTTTTTTCCCATTGGGTTTTTTCCTAGTGCGGTTTTAACAAAGCATATTTCATATGTATAATGGGCATCTAAAGGGGAGTATGATAAATATTGTAAGAAAATAGATGTCCATTATATAATTATGCTTAGTGTTTAAAGCCCATGTGTCTCATAATGACACATCCTTAGTGGCCATGTAGTTCCACCACCTACTTGCCAAATTGGCTATAAATAGTGGCATTTGGTGGATGTTGGAGATGCACACATTGGAGAGAAAATAAGAGAAAGGATTGGGGAAATTTGAGAAATCTTAATTTTCCATAAAATTCCACTTTCATTTCTTTATTTTAGTTTATTTCAAGTTTTATTTTATTATTTTATTATTTTAACATTATAATTTTCCAGTTTTCGTGCTTCTGTTTTTTCATTATTTTGCTCCTCAATTCTACAACCGTTTGAGGTTTTAAATTATATTTTCATTTTAATGATTATTCCTTAAATAATTTCTTTTTGAATAATTACTTTTTTATTTTAAAAGTTCAAACTGAAATTAATCCTTTCCTAAATATTGAGAGTAGTTGTAAAAAGTAACCTGTTTGAATTTTTATATTACAAATTAGAACGCATTTTGAAAATTCGTGTATATAATTTTTCTTGGTCCTTCTCGACCAAGATCATTACCAAGATTTTTTTTTTTTTTTAATGTTTTGATAGTAAAGAATTACGTCTGTGTACATAATCATTTAATTTAAAAGAATTTTACGAATATATCCTTCAATAAAGAATAAGTTTACGAATTGCGACCACTACTCTATCATAACAGGAAAAAATATTTGTTTATTTATTTATAAAATTGTAATTTATTTTTAGTAGAAAATGGTCAGAAGATTCAAACCATATATCTCTTAGCACTAACACATTCATATGTCAGTTGAGTTGGCTTTGACATTTTAATTTAAGATAATTGTTTTAAATGCCAAAATTGTTGAAAATATTTTCAAATATAGCAAAATGTCACCGACTTAGATATTGATAAAACATCTATTAGTGTCACTAATAAGTTACTATTATCTATTACTGTATATCATGACATTTTGCTATATTTATAAATATTTTGACTTATCTTTCTATATTCGAAAACAACTCCTTCCTTGATTTATTTTATTTAGATATATATATATATATATATATTAAAGAAATAACATTTGCATAAGGAGAACTATAATGTTTTGATTAGTAAGAGGTTGAAGTCGGCTGATTTTTATTTTGGATTCTCAATTATTTTTGGTTATCTTTAATGATTGAGGAAGGATGTAGATGAAATGGATTGTTGAAGCAATCCAAATTAATCCTTGTGTTTTTATGCATAGTCCATCACAAACAGTGCAATATAGTGTGTGTTTGGTACATGTACCTATTTTGAATAGAAATATTATACTCACAATCTTTGGCCTTTTTTGTTGACTTTTTTTTTAGTAAAAATGTATTTAATAAAATAAAATTTGGGTCGATTATTATTATTATTATTTTAAATATTATTATTATTGAAATCCTCATGACTATATTGTACGAAAATGTTTGGATTATTTGATTAACTTTTGGTATTGCAAAAATAGGCCTAATTGATAACGATTCTAGTCTCATTTGATAATGATGGTCTTCATTAAATTTCTCTGTGTTTATTTGAAAAGAAAAAAAAAAAATGCCTTATTGATTAGAAAGTTGGTAAAGCAAAGAGTGAAACTCATTACATATAAAGAGCTTGGAGAATTTGGATAGAAGGTAATACAATATTTTTTTTTAGAAAATTATTTTAAAGGACAAAATAGCTAAAAATATTTACAACTAACAAAGTACACGGTCTATCTGATAGACCTTGATAGATCGTGATAGACTAGTATCTGTGTCACATACATAGATAGTAGTCTATTGCAATATATCGTAGATAGATATTGAAATTTTGCTATATTTGTAAATATTTTGGTTCTTTTTTCTATATTTGAAAAGAGCCATTTTTTTTTCGTTTGTTTGTGACATATTTAAGTGATTATGAAATAAAAAATTATTTTTATCATTTTTAAAATAACTTAAAAATGCTTTTAATTAACCAAAATCAATTTTAATAGTATGCAAATTGCATTTAAAAGTATAAAATTAACAGGTAATTGTTTTAAATGTTAAAACTGCTGAAAATATTTTCAAATATAGCAAAATATCACTGTCTATTATTAGTGCATCTATCAGTGTCTATCACTACTAATAGACAGTGATAGATGATATTAGTCTATCAAGGTCTATTATGATCCATCATGACATTTTGCTATATTTATAAATATTTCAACTCATTTGGTATATTTAAAAATATCCTAAAAATAAACATTGAATTGATTTTGAGTGATCAAAGAAATATTTTGGAGTAATTTTAAATATGACAAAAGTAATTGTAACTATTTCAAAATCATTCTTAAGAATGCTTTTAATTATTCAAAAATATTTTAACATATGGAATTTGGTTAAAAAGTGTAAAAGTCAACATTGAATTGATTGAAAACATTTCAAGAGTGATTAAAAGTGTATTTCAAAGTGATTTTGAACATGTCAAAAATAATCTTAACCATTTCAAATGCACTCATAAACATGCATTAGCCTAAATTTTTAATCCTTTAATGAATGTTTTCAAAGGGAAAAAAAGAAGAAAAAAAAAGAAAAAGATTTTAGTATTTTTCATATGAAAAGTGTATTAATTTTTCGTATAACAAATAGACTATGTGATTTAAACTTCCAACCATCGAAGAGATGGTACATACTCAACTATTGTTGAGACATGCACAAGTATTAATTTCTTTTGTATTAGGAAACATGATGATTTTGTATAGATAAAAACGTATGTTATGCCAAATACATATTCAAATTTTGAGTCGTCTTTGATTTTAAGCATTAAATTTTATCCAAATAAAAATCTAAAGTAGATAGTAACTAATGAATGAACACATATGGCCCATCAACCAACTAATAAATCATACAAAATTCAACTAGAAATAATGCATCATGTCACATAGACATTAAAACCTACGTAAAAAATACCTGAACCTAGCCACAAAAACCGTCCAACTTGACAAGATCAACCAATATTCACAAAAGAAAAAAAAAAAAAAAATCTTAAACCGGCCTAAAACATGGTTTTATTATTATTATTATTATTATTATTATTATTATTTTCTGGAAAAGTGAAATGGCTATGCCTTCAACTTGTCACAATTTTTTCTTCTAAAAAATCCGAATGTATCAATTTAATCCTTTATTGTTGGGTAATAAGTGGACTCACATTTATGATAACTATCTTGTATTTTGTTTTCTGAATTCGAAAATTAAATTTATGAATACTATTTTTTTTTCTTACAAATTCTTATATTTTTATCTACATTTTAAAAATCATGTTAAAATTTGGAAACTTCTAGTTTGACTAATTTGCTTTAAGTTTTTAGTTCTAATTTTAGTTTCTTTTTTCTTTTTTTTTTTTTTTTTTATTGTTTTTCTAGCATTTAATTTGTTTACCATAGCTTCCATATTTTCTAACTAAACACTTGAATTCTTAATTAATTTTCACAAACAAAAAAGTTATTAGAAACTATTTTTTTATTTTCAAAACTTAACTTGTTTTAAAATATTTTTATAAAGTATATAATGAAACAAAGAAATCAATTGATGGAAGCATTGTATATATAAGCTTATTTTCAAAAGCCATAAATCAAAGAAGAAAGAATTATTAAATGGGCTAGAAAAATTAATTTTTAAAAATTTGATTTGTTTTTTAAATTCCGTTTCAAATTTACATGTGTTTCTAAGTAACATAAGGAGCTTAGAAAAAAAACCATTGCAATAAAATACATTTTTCAAAAACAGAAAACAAAAATGAAATAGTTATCTACACAATATTGAGTTTTTGGTTTTTTTACTTGAAATTTGAGTTTTGCAGTGTTTTAGTTTCCATGGTCAATTTCCTATTACTTTAGCTAACAAAAGTTGATTTGACAATTTATTTAATAAATATATTATTTTAAAAGTACTAAAAAATAGGCCTTTGTTAAAGAATAATGTTTTTTTTAAAGAATAATGAGAAAAATAGGGTGATTTAGAAACTAATGATAAAAATAGGGTAGTTTGGAAAGTTATTTGGAAAATGGGGTAGTGAAATCGTGTACTGGGTACACGACTTCAGTTAAACTCGTGGACTTGGTCCACGACTTCCACTAAACTCGTGGACCCGGTCCACGAGTTTAGTCAAACGACGGACAATTGAGAGAAAAGAGAATGGAGAGGGACTCGTGGACCCCATCCACGAGTTCGGTCAAACATGCATGGTTGGCAGGGTAATCGTGTACCCGATACACGATTTCAATGGAAATCGTGGACCGATTTCACAACCCCAATTTTGGTATTTCTTTCCTCTTCACCCTATTTTTGGAATTATTTATTAAAAAAATATTATTTAAAAAAAAAGGTTTTTCTTTTTCTTCTTCCTCCTCCAATTCAGGGTTGTTATTTAATCTTTTTCCTTCGCCCCTCTTCTTTCTATCTTCTTCTTTCCTCTCCTTTCTTTCTTCTTCTTTGTTTTTCTACTCTTCTCATCCTCTTTCCTATTCCTCTCCTTTCCCACATTTACTCAAAAAAAAAAAAAAAAAAAGAAAGAAAGAAAAAAAAAAAAAAAGAAAGAAAGAAAGAAAGAAAAAAAAAATAATGAAAGATATTTGTTATTAAGTAAATGCGGGGATTACTGTGTTTGAAAACTCAAAGACCAAATTGTTATTAAATTCAAACTTGAGAAACCAAAAATTTTATTTATCATTTTTTACTATGATTTTTCATTTTTCCTATGTAAACATGTGTGAACTCTTAGCACTACAATAAAATATGTTTTAGTAACATATTTTTATTGGCGCAAGCAGTTTTTGTTAATAAAGGACAACTTATAGCAACATGTTAAAAAATATGTTAAAAAAAATCATTATCAATAATAATGCTGTAATCAAAATCACTAAAAGAATTTGCAACCCGTCAATCAATACCACTAAACGTTAAATACATTTAACAACAAATTGTGATGTTACTAAATGTATATAATATTCTTAAGAAAAATGCCAAAGTGTTTTCTCTCCCACTTCCCCCAGTTATGCATTTTCCCCTTCGTTTTTCTATGGGGCCCAATTAGTTCTCCCACTTTCCCTTTTGAAACCAAGAAGCCGACTGCACCTCCACTTGAACGGTGATGGCACGGGCACGCAAACGTCGGCGACTGCACGAGCACTTAAAGCGCCGACTACACAAGCACACGAATGCCGACGATTGCGCAAGCACTCGAATGTCGACTGCACGAGCACGCAAACTTATGAACAAGTTGGTATTTTGATATAAACTCGTGAACAAATTGGTATGATTTCATTTTGTTTCAATGATAGTCTTGATATTGGAAATTTGTATCTCTCTTTATAATTTTTTTTGTTTAAATATAAAATGACAGGTAATAGTTGATAGTTGATTCTTAATTTGTTCAAAAGATGATTACATTTGAAATTTTATAACAGGTTTACAACTTAAATTGAATATTATTTTTTTAACTAATAAAATACTTTTAACATCGTTTTATATAATGTCAGTAAATCAAACTTTTAAGAAAGTATTTTGATACCTATAATGACAAATATAAATTTTACCGATGCTTACCTTTGTCACAAAAGAAGCTTGCAATAATCGAAAGTCCAAATTTAGCAATAGTTTATACGTCGTTGAAACTTAATTTTCAGTGACAATATTGTTACGTCACTGCTATAACACGAATAACAACAGGTAACATGTTGCAAAATGTATGGTTTTAGTAATGCACATACATTGGTAAAACTATCAATTACATAGATACTGTGGTGTATTTAACAACATAGTATGCATTGCTAATGCATTTAGTGGCGTTTTTGGTCCTTTAGCAATGTGTTTTCTGCATGACTGAAAGTGATTTTTCTTATAGTATAGCCAAATTCGAGAAATGAAAACTACATATTTATAGTTTTCAAAACTTGCCCTTGAACATTCATATTAAATGGAAATTTATAAATTAAAATGAACTGAAAATGTGGTGTTTTTTTGGGAAGAAAGAAACTTGGTTAATGATAATGTTGCAAACCAACATGCATGCATGATTTTTGGTTTATTAATTATGATTATATGTATCATGTCTCAAAAGTAATTCATAATAATAATGAAGTAATTGAGTTGAGTTAAAATAAATTGAAGCTACTAAATAAATACTATATAGTTTTTTATTTAAGGAAAAAAAATTGAATATATATATATTCAAACTTTGAAGGCGCATGTATTACCTTCTCAAATCTCAATTCTTGAATATTTCAAAGTGGTTAAAATTTTTCTAAAAAACTTTAAAGAGTCTTGATTTTATATCTTATCACTTTGTTGAGTTTAAATTACTAGTGTTTTTACACCAAAAAAAAAAAAAAAACCCATAACTTATTGTCACATGAACATAAAAATAAGTATGGTAAATTATTTGTAATTAATTACAACGAATATTTTAAAAATCTCCACGATAGTATATTTTATTTAACGAATATTTTACAAATCTCTACAATAGTATGTTTTATTTAACCTACAAAACGAGGTGTATGTACAAACATAATGTCGATAGAGATGTTATCTTTTTCTTATATATATTCCATGTTCTTACTCTTATATGTCAATGTGAGACTTAAGTTAGATTTTTGACATTATTTATTAATATTTTAACTAAATTCTGGGGATATGATACTTTAGCTTATGATATACTTGGCAAGTGGTTCGAAGACATAAATTTGATAATAAGAGATTTAATGAGACAAAATTATATCAGGTGTGTTTTTAGTGTTGTATGATATATATTTGTATTTGGTAGAAGTGGGTTGAAAACTATGAAATAGTGGTATAGTTACTAACTAAAGTATGTGCGTAAAAAAGAAAAAAGTTATTTTTCTCACTATGGAAAATACTTGGGTGCTTCTCGAGTTGCATCTATTTCTGTGCATCCTAGAGAGTTGCCTAATAAAAACGGCCACGTGGTAGTTTTTTATATATTTTTTAAAAATATTATTTTCAAAGTTATTCCTTTGTAGGTATAAAATGGGGAGTACAGGATTATACTACACCTAATCATTGCTCTTTTATTATTACTTTTTTAAAAAATCACCAGATAATTAGTACTCATTGAGATTGGGACCATTTGATTTAGGTCACATTTACCCCAACTAAAATGTAATCGATTGGTCAAATGAAAAGTGGATCCCAAATGATTGCATTTGTTGTTATTTATCTGTATTTCGTAATTGTAATAAACTGTGGGACTAGAGATGTCCACGGGGTGGGGTAGGGATGGGGAAGCCTTCCCCGTTCTTGTCCCATCCCCACCCCCCTTTTCATTCACCATCCCTGGAAATTTCCCCGCAGGGAACGGGATGGGGATTCCCTGCAGGGAAAACTTGATTTTTTAAACATTTTTATTTTGGAGAAATTTAACAATTTTTTTTAGTTAAATTAAATATATATTTTTAACAATTTTTTAATTGAAACATTTCCTTTACAATTTTCATTCAAATAAAATATTATCAATTTTCCTAATGAAAACAATAATACATATGTAATTTGAAAAAGATATAATTAAAATTATAAATTCTCATGATTTATAAAAATTAGAATTCAACAATTAAAACATCCTATCTTAAATATTACAACATCTAAGCAATTAAAGTATATAAAGTCTTAAACTTACATAGTTATATAATGTAATGACCCGACTTACATAATCTAACCGGACCATTACTCAATGCATGTAAAATTCGAGAAAACACTATGCAAAATAGTAAGGAAAAGGAACCATGTTTTTCATGGAAATTCTATTAATATGAATTCAAGAAAAAATACATAAACATATAAAAGAAGTTTTGGTTCGAGGTACCCCTAATGAAATCAATAAAATTCTTAAAAAAGAGAGCCACATATCAAAAGTCTCAAAAACCAACATTTGGACAAAACTCCATAAGACATAAAATGCTAAGCGGAAGCTATTACAGGTCCCGCGATCCCATCAAGGATTCTTCTTGTCATTCGCCATCACGTTGTTTCCTTTACCTGAAAAACATATAAGATAAAAGAATGAGTAATTTATTACTCAGTAAGTGACCCCACTACCTGGAGTCGGGCTAAGCACCTATGTCCTTTAAGTGCATCAACATAAGACATACATATCTATCATACTTTCATTGGGAATAGTTTACACTCACCCTACAGTTGGTTATGGATGTCCACAAACCTCTAGAGCCCCGAAGGAAACTCTTACCTCTGGTGATCCCGAAGGAACACAAACCTCTAAGGTACTCGAAAGAGCACAACCTCTGGTGAACCCGAAGGAATACAACCTCCTGTGAACCCGAAGGAACACAACCTTTAGTGCACCCGAAGGAGCACAACCTCTAGTGAACTCGAAGGTACACATCCTCTAGTGATCCCAAAGGAACACAACCTCCTGTGGACCCGAAGGTACACAACCTCCTGTGAACACCCAACCAATATAGGGGAGGTAACTCTACTCCTAGAGCATAAACAGTCATAATCATGCTCATTCCATTCCATGGATTCATACATTAAAATACTATACTGCTCATCACATAACATGGCATTGGATCATACATTAATAGGCACATACAACTTATGACATGGTAATCTCATGCAAGCATGCTATATCGTAAAGGTCTTGGGAATTTCTACTTTTAAGCATGGAAATTTCATACAAGCATGCTATATCATAAAAGCTTTGGTAATTTCCTACTTCATGGCAACTAAACGTGTGGCCCGAAGGCGGTTCAGGTAGTAAGATCACTTACCTGGTGATCAATCCATCAAATTACTATACGGCTTCTCTTGTAAAAATTAATTCCTGAATAAACCGGGAATAAAATTTTCCCCAATTTAAGTTAGTCTACGAGTTTAGTCTATCATGAGTAACCTAAAAATATTTGTCCGAGAAAGTCCTTACCCGAACGCGATCCAACTCTAGCTTTCCCCAATCCTACGGACTAACAATTACCGAACACCTATTGAAATATACCAAATAAAGTTCGAAATTCTCAATCTTCATCCAAAACATAAGCAACTAATCCAATCGAGTTTGAGATACTCACTTAAAGGTACTGTTCTGGCCAGACAAGAAAAGAAACGCTGCCGAGAGCCAAAAATCCGAGAGAGAATGACTCCCGAGCGAGAAGCGAGACTTGAGCGAGAGCGCGAGAGCCGAGACAGCGAAATCGGCGAGAGAGCGATACCACGAGGCTGCGGCAACACTAGGCGCTGGGAAAGCGTGAGTCGAGCGGGAAAGCGTGAGTCGAGCGGGAGAGCGAGAGAGCGGGAGCCATCCAGAGAGCGATACCACGAGAGTGACGGTGTGATTTGGGCGCGGGAGACCGTGAGGCGAGGGAAGAAAGTGAGAGCGGGAGAGCGAGACAGGTAGCGCGAGTCCTCGAAACCGACAATGACACTCAAGGCGGAAGTCAGCGACACCCGACGCTGTTGCCTCTGGAGAGTCACGGAAACTGAAGGAGAGCGAGAGAGAGAGAGGTGTCGGGCAGAGGGAGGCTGGCGGCGACGGCGGTGGCGGAAGGGAAAGGGATAAGAGAGGGAGATGCGGCGGAGAGAGAGAGAATTGTTTTCTCTCTCTTTTTTTTTTCTTTTTTCTTTGTGACTGCATGGAAAACGAGGTAAATCCTCTCCCTCCTTAAACCCTAATTTTTCCCAATTCTCCCCTTTAACTCAATAAGGTAAAAATAATATCCTTCACTCACTAAATTAATTAATTTATTCTATTTGCCCTAAAATAGAATAAGAATCAATTATTCTTTACTACAAAACCTAACATTTTCCTTAATCCCACCTTCAATTCTCCTACCACCATAAATAGAATCCTTGGAACTTTCCTATTTAACTTAAGTAATTACAATAATGTATATAAATAATTAAAAATTCCTTTTTATGCAAAATAACTTAATTTAATTGATTAGGGGAGTTTACCTCAAGGGTTTGGGGTCGTTACATATAACATCCATAATTATCCTAACAAAGTCTTCATATATATATAATATTGAATATTATAATTATAAAAAAATGAAATCCAGGGTGGGGTGGGGCTGGGGACGAGGAACATAATCCCATCCCCGACCTCGATTTGTTAATGGGGTAAAAAATCTCCACTCCCTCCTCCATTCCTCGTGTATTCGAGGATTCTCCGCTCCGTTCGGAGCGGGTCCCTGCAAATGAACATCTTTATGTGGAACCCGCCTCCAAATCTATATTCAAAAAGTGCAATTTAATTGAGGAATGAAGGGTGCTCAATCTAACTGTAGTTGAAAATTACGTGGGACCCACTATCTTTACAATTACTGTTATCGTTACAATTACATATATTGTTACTGTAACAGTATGAAAATTATGAATCTGACACATTTTTTGTTTACTTTTCCTCTACCGCTACCATTAGAGTCAAGTAGTAACGGTAACAGTAAATTGTGACATATTTGTAATTCTAAGTAAACATGATCAAAAGCAATAATTAAACTATACTTGCGATTCAAACTTACTAAAATTGATCCATAAATGGAAATTTCATTTTGATTACACCAATTTTCATTACGGTTTAGTAAATGTGGCCTTAATTCCATTTAAAAACATGAAACGTAATACAAATTGTATACCAAATTATCCCTCGATAATTTAAGGTGTGAGTCACGCGTGCGCACACACAAGCTTCCTTCAGAAAAGAAGAAATACACACACAAGCTTCCTTTAGAAAAGAAGAACAAAGAAATAAAGAAATAAAGAGGCAAATCAAAATTCGGCTACTTTTTACACCTAATGACTTCAATTGAATCAAACTTCACCAACCTTAGGAGGATTATGACCTTTCCACGCATCATGAAGAAAAGCGTCCTTCACAAGAAAAGAATAACAAATAAAGAGGCAAATCAAAATCCGAATGGTTCTTAAGCCTAATGACTTCAATTGAATCAAACTCCACACAACCAACGGAGGATTATGACATTTCCACACATATTGAAGATAAGCTTCCTTCACCAAAAAAAAAAAAAAAAAAAAAAAAAACCAAAATTTGAATGGCTCTTAATCCTAATGAATTCAATTGAATCAAACTCCACAACCACCGAAGAATTATGAAATTTTTATGCATCATGAAGACTTCAAATCATTAACGACTGCTTTAGCTTCCAATAGTTTCATTAACTACCTAAACGAGGTAAAATTACAACCACATAATGAGGCGCCCATTCCAATATCTAATGATCCAATCAACTCCTCTCGCTAGAGGTCTCCGACCAGACTTGCATCAATCTATTAAGCTTCCTAACATTCTCAATCTGAGACTTCTAGCTATCTCCAAAGTGAGACCTAGACCTATTGAACTAGTATACGAATCTCCTTTTAATATCCATAGATTTTTCAAATTAGAATTGGAATTTATGGAGCTTTATTGAATCTGGTTGCATTTTTTTTTCCTAAGAATTCAAATGTATTATTTTTTTTTTAAAAAAAGTGAAATACATTATGTTAAAAATAAAATATCATCAAACGGAGTCTTTAATTAACAACATAATTTCTTTATTTTATTTTTTTGAGTTCAATAACATAAGAAATTATACAAAAATAAAAATTTGAAAAGAAGTTTGTAATAAACAATTACACTCCAACTCTTTAACTTTAACCCATTTAACCTATTAAGACCATGTTTACTCCTCCATAATTTTGATTCTTTTTATTATTCATAATTCAACAAATATTGCTAACTAATTCGTTATATAGGTCTCACATTTTATATTACAATTGATTGATTATTTTTATTAAAAAATATACTTGCCTAAATAGCTAAGTTCAACCATTTGACGGGAGCATTATCGATCTATTCCATCAATAGACCATGTCATATTATACAGAAATTTTCTAGTGAAATACCATGCCTCTTGTCATATTCCAATCAATCGAGATTAACAAACATAAATAAAAGTCTAAATACGTCATTAAAATCTTTAAAAGTTATAAAATGTAGTAGCTATTAAATTTTTGTTACTACGTTCACATTTTTCATCTTTATTTCTTTTTTTTTTTTTTTGGTAAATTGTAAAAACCATTCTTGAAGTATGGAAATAGTTGCAATTATACCATCAAACTTTCAATTGTAAAAGTTGAGCCCCTAAACTTATATAAGTGTTAAATTTGAACTCTTAAGCTTACAATAATGTAAATTAAAGCCACGAATGATAAAAATTGAAATTTTAAACTTATCCAAAGGTTACAATTTATAAGATTATGCAAGTTTGAAAGTTCAATTTGACCCAATCTTAATATTTATATAATTTCGAGGACCTAATTTTTAAAATTGAAAGTTTAAGAGTGTAATTGCAACGGCCCACCATACTTTATGGTTGTTTTTGCCATTTTCTATTCTTTTTTTAATCTTTATAATTTTTTCAATAATTTTCATGGAGATTGGCATTTCATCAATATTTTTCTTAATATTTTTTCGTAAATTTGAAAATTTGACATTTCCATCCCCATCAAATTTTTAAACTTTAAGTAGATTCAATAGTGTATTTATATATATATTTTTTTATTTGAAAGGAATTGAATACTTTAAAATATTTAACTACTTTAAGTAAATTTTGGTGTATTTATATATATATTTTTTATTTTAAAGGAATTGAATACTTTAGAATACTTAACTTTTAGAACATTTGGATATAACTAAGGGGCCGTTTGATAATTATTTGATCTTTCATTTTTTTTATTTTTAATTTTTAGAAAACAAGGATATAGTAGGTTTGTTATCCTATTGACTTTTCAATTTTGTTTAATTTAGAAAACGTTTTTGAAAAGGTTAAGAAATTTCAACGGAAAAAAAGTTGTTTTTGAAAACATTTTTTTTGTTTTCAGTAAAGACGTGTTTGTCTATAATTAAACTGGTGCCCTAAAGAAGTGAGATTTGTCGTTGTCCAGTGATTGTGGAGTTTGCATGTTGACCTTTGTATAGGCTCTAATCCTCTTCAATTTTTTCATTTTATATTTAATTCATAAAATAATGTCAAAAATATTTTCTTATTTCACACTTGATTTTTATATCAATTTTCCTTTTTCACTCTAACAAAAAAAAAAAAAAAAGAAAAATTTATCTTTCCAATTTTATTTATTTGAGTTTTTTTTTTTAAATATAGCAAAATTAGCTAATATATATATATATAAGTATAACAAAATAGCTTTATCTATTGGTGATAGACACTAATAGACTAATATCATCTATCATACTGTTGCGCGGTGTGTTGCTCAGTTATAGAAGTCTATCATTGTTTATCATTGATAGACATTACATCTTGCTATATTTGTAAATATTTTGACTCATTTTGCTATATTTGAAAATAACTCAATATTTTATTGTTTTCCACATCAATCATCATTTTTCGTTTTTAAAAAATCATCCCAAATCCCTCACTTGCATATTATCAAAAAATATATTAAACACTAATATATAATTTTATAATTATATTATTGAATAGAAAATAAGGCTGTTTTCAAATATAGCAAAATGAGTCAAACTATTTACAAATATAATCTATTAGCGATAGACTGCGACAAACTTCTATTTAGATTGCCATAAATTTTTATCGCTCAAGTGATAGAAGTCTATAGCGGTCTATTGTTGATAGACAGTGAAAGTTTTCTATATTTGTAAATATTTTGTTACTTTTTCTATTTATAATAATTTTTCTAAAAAATAATTGTAAAAATAGTTTGATTTTAGTTTATTAAAAAATATAAAAATACAATTATATATAAAACCTACTTTTAGTTTTCAGTTTGTACAAACGAAAAATTAAAATGGTTACCAAACATTTTTTTTGTTTAAAAAAAAAACAAAAAACCAAAGACAATATTCTTTATTTGGTAAAAAAACAAAAGAAAAGGGGCTTGTGTTTTATTAATATTCTTTATTTTTAAACAAATTATAAAAATATTGTAGTTTCTAAACTTATTTGGAAAATATTGTCATTTGGCAACACCTCATGTTTTCAAAAGACGAAGATGTAATTCTGCACAGATCCTCGTCTTTACAAATCTTTGTCTTTAAAAGAAGAGGTATTAAAATATATATATTTTTAAATTATCTAGCAGTTCCTCGTCTTTTGAAGTGAAAAATAATTGTTTTGTAAGTTTCAACCAATTTTAGGTGAAAAACTGATGGTCAAATTAGTTCTTTCACCCCGTTATAATTGTTTCAACCAATTTTCAATGAAAAAGTGGTGATTTATAATTTTTCAACCAAATTTATTTTATACTATAATTTTGAGTAGTATTGTAAACACTTGATAAACAAAATATAGAATTAAAAAAAAAAAATACGAAATTGATAAGAAAAATATAACATAATTGACAATAGCATTGTTTCTCAAAGGCAAATAAAGTGCATACACAATTATACTATAAACTCAATGAGCGCCACAAGGTGGATGTTGTCTATTGCGAGTTGGTTGTGGACGATGACCTCTTTATGCCACATCTCGTTCCTCTTGTTCTTCTATGGGTTCTATAGGATACAAATAATGTTCATTCTCTCCACGTGCCCATGCCTATGTGATGAACCATACTCATTATGAGCAACATATGATGATGATGAAGGACCAACTTCACTATGATATTGCAATCCAAAGGCCGGCTTTTGGACGACATCATCAATGGGGTGAAAGGACCAACATGGCCTAGTTTGTGTAACAGGAGACATTTCTTCCTCATCATGGTGAACTTCAACATGTACAAATTGTTCCTCTCCTACTTCTGCTTGAGCTTGTCCTCTACACTTAAGAGCTGGTGCATGTGCAATAGGTATGTCATACATATTGTGAAGTTGGTATAAGTTTCACTCACCTCTATCACATAAATCAAGTATGTGTAAGTCCTCTAAGATGCTGCAGATTTGTCTGAAACATGATACCTGAAAATGATAGAATGATTTCCCACAATATAAAAACTGAATATAGTAATATTACTTGGACAATGTAACAAATACGTACGTTTCACCATAGGATGCTCCCTCTTGAGTGATGTAGATGATATTATATCAGTTCATATAATCTGTAGAGGTATTTCCATCTTTATCAACTAAATCTCCAACTTTAATATAACCTCTACGTGAACTTCGTTGTTCTACATACGGTGCAACTAGGTATGACCAATCTTGAGTTCGAAGATCTATTGCATGTAGTTTTTTGTCTGTGTTGCATTCCTTTGGAACAAATTTCTTTATTCCAAATTGTCTCACAACTTTGTTTGGCAAGTGCCACTCAACAACATGTAAACAAATGAGTGGACTAATGGTTAACCAGATGTCATGATTAGTTGTACAATAATTTGGTAAAGTGGTCATGACACCCTTTTATGGCTCCCACAAAATCTAAAAGCAAGACAATATGAAAAAAAATTAGCTACAAGTTAAATAAAACAAAATGAAATAAACTTATTTTACTAAGCATATACCAGGTCATATTTGAGAAGATCAAACATATATTTATATTGGATCACTACATGTGTAGCTGACCTACTAAATGCAAAATTTATCCTTCCATATGCGTTGTTAAAACATTGTATATCAATTTAATAATATGAAACCAGAATAAGTGATTTTAATTTGAAATTGGAAATCAAGTCACATACCAAGCACCATATGGTAATCCAATAATGTCACGATCATTTTGACATCATTGAGGAGCCATCATTGGAAATCGTTCTCAACCCTAGTTTTATAAAAGTATCATAGGTCCAGCAATATCATGAGCATCTCGTTTTGCTGCTTTTGCATGGAAACCAAGCTAAGCACACTCCACCTGCAACTTCAAAATTGGCTAAGAGTAGTAAGAATATCATATACACCAAGTTGTTGGATTTGTCAGAGAATAATGTCTCACCAATCAACCTTTATGTCCACACCCCAATCGTCCCCCCGACGGAATATGTGCTTCTAAAAGACCTTTTATACTGTGTCCAATCCCGAAGTTAGTTCTATACATATGACCAACACAAAAATAATAATAATAATAATAATAAAAATAAATAAATGCAATAGCTAAATGATGATGAGCCATATCAGTCAACCATAAACTTTGCGTTTGCAGATGGAATCCCCCGAGAAGGGTTAGAATGGCAGTTCCTGCTCCTTCGGAAGTACCAAATAAATGATTATTTGAATCAGGGTTTTGAGCATAAAGATTCCACTGACCTATAAAAAGTGGTCCTAATCCTTGGAGATGTGGCAATACATCTAAGAAATTATTCCATCAAACGGATTATCCCCTGGATGCAGGAATAGCAACATGGACTAAATGTCCTGTCCAAGCCAAGGAACTTACTCCGAATAGTCCTGACAAGTGATGATTGAGACGAGATTCGGCATTTTTAAACCAGGAAACGCTCGGTGCCCGAGAATAGCTCGATATTGTTACTTCATCTACATTATCATCCAACATCGGAAATTAAGTTGCTAACCAAGGTAAACTTAATCTTGAACCTTGAAGGACACAATTGTTTGGAATTACATCGAATAGTGAATGACGAGTCTCTACCCAATTATAGTTCATAGATCCTATAATAGGCTCACCATCAATGGGTAGCCCAAGTAAGACCAATACGTCTTGTAGTGTGATAGTACATGGGTCATGGAATGTATGCGCTTCTGGTCTCCATCTCTTGACCAATGCAGTAATAAAATGTCAGTCTAGTGAAATAAATTCCAATCTAGCCAGCCCATAAAACCCTACACACGAAATGTTGAAACTATAAGCAGGTGTAGTGGGATGTGGCATCTAACAATTGCCTCTCGTAGTCTACAATGCAACTCACCTGTATTCCAATCTTGCCAAATGAGATCTGATCGATGGTTTTGCTGATCTGTTAAGATAGAAGTATTGATTAGTCCCGGATTTATGTTTATGATCTAAACAAAATTAAATTTATAAAGAAATTAGATATTACAAATTCAAATTATAAATAAGTTGGATATTAAAAATTCAAATTATAAACAAACTAGATATTGCAAATTAAAATTATAAACAAACTATATATATTACAACTTAACATTATAAACAAACTAGGAACAAAGAACAATGTCATTACAAAATGGTCACAAAATACAAATGGACAATGTTCATAACTACTTAATGCTCACAAAGGTACTTCTCTTTGTTTTGAAGTACACCTCCTTTGATTGTGATTTAGTTGATTACAAATACTACACCGTTGTGGAATGCTCGGTTCTCTCCAATCCATCTCATTATCGTTGCGAGAATTTTTTGGCATTCCAAGTTCTCTCAACAACCTTGGGTTAGCATGTAGAATAGGAATATTCAGAGGATCAATCCAATACCCCACCCATAACTATCTCTCTTATTTCTCTCCCACACTCACACAAAAACTAACTTTTTCCCTATAAAATGAATCCCTTATGGAATTAAGGGGGATACCAACATTATGTCTAAAGTACTTTAAGATTTCTTTCTTTACTTCTTCTCTAAAATTTTATTGATACAGTATAAATCCTACAAGGATTAAAGATTTCAAAGGGGAGGGAAGTAATAGAGATTTCTGCTATGCTGCTATTTCGCCTTTCATAGTCATGGTAAGCTTTGATATCTCTTTGCATTTACCATGACCATTTATTTTTCTTCTATAAGTTGCCAAGGGAACTTAGATACAAATTGGAGTCCCAATGAGATTTCATTCTTGTTAGTGATTTTGGTGAGATTTGTTATTAAAATGTAGAACTCGTAAACCGTAAATTCATATAAAAATTCCAACGAATTCACATTGTCTCCTTAAGACAAATTTACTCACTATAGTGTTTGAGTTTGAAAGTAGTTGTCTCCCACGATAGAACAGATTAACTTTCTTCTGTAGGTAGCACCCCATCCACAAGATCAACGAACCGCACTTTGTGGATATATCGAACTTGAACGAATTTGAAATGGAGAGAATTTTTAATGAAGACAAATGGCTAAAAAAAATTAATGTTCTAAACCATATTGAAGAAAGGCCATATTTATAGACTAATTCGTTGTCCTTCGAATAGTCGGGTTTTTTCTTTAAGTTGGTTAGTTAATGAAAAGAGGCATTCCTTAATTAAAGAATGCAACCTTATGATAACCAAAGAATGCAACGAAGAGTTACATACCATTTATTCCAACATGATTTTGTTTGCGTTGCTTTGATATTGGTTTATTAGCTAATTATATGTTATCTTTTTCTCTCTTCTTTCAAATTAAATATCAAATAAATTGATAGATATTAATTTCAAACTTTTTCACAAGATTTTATATTTATATTTAAAGTGAGATGATTTATTCTTTTTGTACCTCTTGTATTTTCTAGGATATGCCACAATTTTATTATAATTATTTATTATTAGATTTGGATTTGATTTGAATATCAAGTGTCATGTTATCAATTGTTATTCTGGATAAATTGTTAGATATATATTTTTTCTAATTTTGTACATATTTGTATAAGTTTAGAATCTCCAAAAACAAATAATAATAATAATAATAATAATAAATAAATAAATAAATAAATAAATAAATAAATAAAATATTTACCACAAATATTTTCTAAATGGAAAATTGGAGCAATTTAATATTAATTCTTGAGACATAGTTAGAGAAATTTAAAATTCCATAAAGGCCTAAAATGTATAACTAATATTGACTTTGTAATTTTACGAAATAAAAAGAACTGAATTTGAAAATTAGTAGTGTTTTCTTTGTGAACTTCTGAATTGATAAATATATGAAAATTTTCGGAAAGAATAAATTTGATAACAAGTAGTGTTCCTCTATGGGTTTTATTGTTAAAATTCCATAAATACATGAAATTTCTCTCTAATTTTTTAATTTGAAACTTGAAATCGTTGTCACAAAATCAATAATTTGAATTGCAAACATCAATAAATAACAATTTTTAATTTAAAATGAGACTTAATAGTAGTGTTCTCTTTTTAGAATTTATTAATTCTATAAATATATGAAATTTCTCACTAAACACCGCAAATGGAGATTAAAAATACCAAAGTTTTGATGTTCTAATATTCTTGAGGTGAATTAAATTGTTTTGAGAATCCAAAATAGATTTTCAATTTTCTTATTAGCTTTGATGCCATTCATAATAGTTAATCCATGTTTTAATTCTAAAATGTGAATTAATAAATGTGAGACTTTAAAAACAATGTAAAACAATATTTGGTGGACCTTAATTTTTTCAATTGAACAATAAAAGATAAAATTTGATAATCATTTTTACGAATATTGTAGGATGCTAACACCTTGCTTGCACATAAATGACTCATGAATTCAAATTCGAATTTACGTAGGCCAATACATTTTTTTAATTAGGTGACTAGTCACACCTTTAATATGATTGATGACGACTCCAAAACTCATTATTTTAAGAGACCTTAAAAGAGGATGTCGGTCACTCTGCGTTGCGACACTTGAGCTTTTTTCTTTCGTTCTTACACCCTCTGATAAGGAACCTGATATCCAATTTTTCTTTTATGTCAGCTTGTAGTTGGCGTACACTTATGGAAGGATGTGCTTTTACACCTATACAAAATTCAATGGCAATTATTGTAGAATCCAATTACATATGACTTTGATTGAGTTCATAATAGAAACAAGAATGTTCACCAACATATTGAGTGATCTCAAAATGTCCATGTGATTTTCTTTTAATGGCGTGAAGTCGCCAATTACAAATATCTTCCCGCTTTTTACATCGTATTGTCTAGATAGATCGTGTTGACTCCACAACTTCATATGGTGCATAACATTTGATTGCAAAACCTTTTACCAAATGTTGTAAAATTTGTTTGTTTTCATAAACTAATCCATTATATAATAAGTTGTTTTCAACAACCATGGGGTACTACGATAGGATCGTATTCTGAAATACTATCTACGACATGCAAATATAAGTTAGCGAATGTTTTTGAAGGGATAACATGTTCACGATCATTGAAGTACAATTCTTCGAATGCATCATCTGTTTTTATCCCGAGTTTTTTAAACATATTAACTGCAATCAAATCATTGCATGTCGAGGCAACTGATTTAGGCTCAATTGATTCAAGATCATTAGAATGACTAAGGTCAACACATTGACTAAGAGTTTCTCTCGTGTTCTATACATTCTCATCCAAATTTCTCACTATTGTATATAAATGGACTAAATTTGGGACTGACATCGCTATAGAAAACATTAATTTCATCGCTTGATCATTAGGAATTGCAATGGGCATAAATTTTACTAATCTTACCGTTAATTCAAGACATACACTGTCTCTAGTTCTTTTTCCCTTGTATCTATACCAAATGTCATCCCAATTATTTCAATGAATTGTTCAAACACAATTCCACTGTTGACATTATTCGTAAAGCCTCCACAAGTTGGTTTGTCATATCCAACCCCATCAACACCATCAACGATACAACCATTTGTATACAAAATAAATCCAAATACTTGTCTCCCATTTCTATACCTAAATAAAATATGTAATTTAATCTCTTAGTATAAATCTCACCAAAATTTAATCTAATACTTCATTAGAAAAATCACATGAATTATCTTCAACATACAATCTTAAATCACAACAATTCATAAACTAATCTAAAAAGGTCTCATGATAAATTAATCTACAAAATTTTTTTAAAAAAAATTCACAAACATTATCTTCAACATATGCTAAACTACATTCTTAAATCACAACAATTCATAAAATAATCTAAAAAAGTGACCATGATAAATTAATCTAATTTTTTTTTTTAAAAATCACAAAAATTATCTTCAAAATAGGCTAAACTACATTTTTAAATCAAAAAAAAAAAAAAAAAATTCATAAACTAGTCTAAAAAGACACCAAATTAATATTAAAAAAACATGCTAATGATAAATTCATATAAAAATTTCAAAAAAAAACTACTCAACAAAAATAAACTATTAAAGACACATGCTAAACTACATTTTTTAAATGAAAAAATAATATTCCAAATCTTCAACGAACATTAGAAAAATAATAAAAAATATAACATAAAAAAACACACCAGTTCTCTTGCTTTAAAAAAAAAAACCAACATGATTATTGGAAAAAAAAAGAAAATCAAGATCTGAAAATAGAAGTGATTTTCACACCTTTTATTAATTTTGTGACTTTGTAGCTCCATGCAGCAAAAACAAAAAAACAAACAATCTTCTTCTCTGATGTCGACAAAAAATAATCGATTGTGGGACCAAACTTTGCTATGGACCAAAAGAATGGTATTTTTTAAAAGATACTGATATAAAAACAGGATGTGGGGACAACAAAAATGTAGGTAAATGAGTTTTTTGGGTGTGCCGGCAGATCTGTGAAGAAGATGGAGAGGAAGCGGTTGATTTAAAGAAGTCATCCTCGTCTTTTGAAAAGACAAGATAGGTTAAATTGTATGTCCTCGTCTTTTTGAAAGACAAGGGACTACCAAGTAATTTTTTAAAAATATTTTAATACCTCGTCTTTCCAAAAGACGAGGATTTATGCATAAATTACATCCTCCACTTTTGAAAAGACAAGGTGTTGCAAAGCAACAATATTTTTATAATTTTTTTTTAAAAATAAACAATATTAATAAAAATATTCAAAGAAAAACAAACGGTGTAATTTAGTCATTAAAGTATATTTATAGAATTGACCACTATACATACAACAATATTAAAAACACATAGTAAAAAAAAAAAATAATAATAACATTTTACCTACATCTAAAATTTAAAATGTTGTCACTCCTTTTTAAATGCTATTTTAAATTTAAAAGGTAATGTCAACGTTTAAAACAAAAAAATGTTAGAAATGTCTTAAACCTATCAATAAAATTCAAGAATCAAGTGCACAAATGTCGAACACTTTTTTTTGAAACAATATAAATTTGTACACTTAAATGGGGTTGTGTCAATTTGAACTTTAAATTAATAATAATATCAATTTAGACTTTGAACATTTGTATGTGTATTACTTTAAAGGAAAATTGCTACTTCTAACCCAAAATTTTTTTGATGGGACAAAACTATTGGACCCTACATGGTGAAAAGTCTGTAGTACCCCAATTTATATCCCATCTAATTGTCTTCAATTTCGATTCAATTTGCCTTAACTTATACATTTACCTAACTTACTAATAACTTGTAGAAATTCAAGTTATTGTACTCTTTATTTGGAATAATTGAGGCAATATTGAAGATAAACATATGGATTTGGGAGTCGAATTGTGTAATATAGATAACTTTACTTACTACGTTTACAAAAACATCAATCCTGGAAATTATGAGTTTTGTATCTTTTTGAACGTAGGATAAAGTTAATAGAGACCAAAAACACCCAAAGGACAAAAAAAAATGATGCTGCCAAAATCATCAAGGTCAAACTATTATAAAGATCAACGCAGCGAAGAACCAGGCGTTGAAGAAGAAATGTAACTTAGATGCATGGGTGGTAGCTGTCATGTCAATATGCAAGTGGGCAACTGATTAACCAAACTATGGCAGAACCAATAAACCTATAATGTGATGAAGTTTGTGCAGCAGGACATGAAATTAAATGCAAAGGTATCAGGTCATCATGAGACTATCTTTTTGGACGCCTAATAAATAACCTGAAGGAATTTCATGCCGAGGACAGAGAGAAAATAGGGGGTGAAAGCTCTACACAAATTCTCCCTCAACCTCCATCGCCACCTTCTACTTTGAGCTCTTTTGTGAGAAGATTCTGAAAGCTTCAAAGTCGTCTCTCAAAGAGTGAGAATCCATCCACTCATGTGCAAATTTGTATCAAACAGCCACCATCTCAAGTCTCCAAGAAACAAGACATTGTCATTGGTGGCTTGACAACTTTTATTTTCACTCTTCTATTATGTTCATCTTTCATGCTTGTATTTTGATCATGATAATCGAAACATTTATTTATTTTCTTAACATAAGTTTGATCGACTTTATACTTTCATCTCTCATCATCTTCATACCATAAATGATTGAATGTTTTAAAGAGTTGAGTGCATGAAGCTAGCATTTTCCAAGTCACACTTAAGACTGCTTTCATCTTGTTTAAATGAGTGTTTAAAAACTTGCATAAATCTGTAGAACAAATACGTTTACATAAGTATGATCAACTGTTTGAGAGAGTAAGTGATTAATCTTTGTCATTTAATAAAAAAAGAATTGGCTTTAGGGATAAAGTTCTACTATTGTATGAAGAACTCACCATGCTTCTTAGAGATAAGATTAATGTGGCGTCAAAGCATTGAGAGATGTGTTCTCAATCTTGAGTTTGGTAACATGAATGCATATTTAAGAAGCACTTAGAAATATGCTAGCGAAGTTTTCTCAACCCTGTTTTTTTAATGGATTTATTCATCCTCACGCATGCTGTTTGAACATATTTGTACTTGACAAATTCATCCATTTCCATCCCGCATCACAACTCCATATGTTCATCCGCCAATTTATTTATGTATAAAGTTATTCTTTTTAGTTACTGTAAAGATGATACAACACATTCAGACACTTGTAATTATTTGTACAGTTCAACACATCAAATCAAGGAAATTTTCTCAATGACGAATTATTGCAAATCCTTGCATTCAATCCTGGACTCCCCAGGAAACCTATTTAAACTTACACTTGGGTTCTTGTAGGAAAACTTGCATATTAATGAATTAATCTTTAGCATTTTCAATGCGGCATTAGGTTAGTCGACACATCACATATCATGCATCTAAAAAAAAAGCAACACTTACCTTAGACAATTTTCTAACCTACAACTTCAGTTAAACCTTAAAATTTCCATTTTCCATTTTGCTTTCACTTTCACTTTCATGAAAAAGGCTTATACTTGACGATCCCAATTTCAGAAAATTTTGTTTCCTTCCTTTTTTAGGGTCCCTTTGATACACTAACCAGGTATGTAGGTTGTTGACTTTTTTTTTCCATCAAGTGGGGGTAGGGTATGTTGTAGTTTTTTTTATATCTTTGTTGTTCTATGTAGTCAAATTTTTGGAAAAAAAAAAAAAGACAGTTTTGTTGTGACATGGAGAAGTTTTTCTTGTTGAAATTATCAAGGTTTTCAACCATCTATGGGAAAAAAGAAGATGTAATTTTCTTTTTTTTTAAAAAAAAAAAATGTGATTTTTCCTATAAGGGGGACAACCTTACGAAAAATCTTGTAATTTACAAGACTTCCCATAAAGTCTTCCACCTTACGGGAAATTTTGTCATTGACAGGCTTTCCCGTAAAGTTGTCCCCCTTATTTTTTCTTGCTTGTTTGCTTGTTTTCTGCTTCTTTATTTATTTATTTCTTTCTAGATCTTTTGTTGACAACTATTAAATCTACTTTAGAATGTCTCACATATTTGTTTGTACGGTGGTATTTGGAAGGAAGATGAACGAGATTGCATAGGGGTAATCTTGAGGGTTTGGAAGTAAGGTGATATCGGGTATGAGGAATTTTTGTTAAAGTTGTATACACTTAGTGGGATTGACCCGAACCATCATGACTTTGTTCTAAGATGTCTATACAATTTTGGATCGAGAGTTTCTACATATTTGATCAGAATTGATCAGGAACTAAGTTTCTTTTAAAATGGGGAGGATACATGTAGGCCTCTTACATATATCAACGAGCAGCAAGTATAGTGGTGGATTGGAAATTGACATGAAAAGCCCTAACTGCTCATACCATCCAAGCTTTGTGTATAACTTAGGACAAAAATACCCACCCCCTTATTACCCCGTACCACCTTCCATTGCACCAGCTTCCATCGAAGAATATTTTCCATCACATGATGATTTCTATGGTCATGTATCTTTACTAACCCTCTTAACCAATAACGTAGTCTCATATGACCTACCCAATGATAGTTTCTACATTGACCCATACAATTTTGAACGAGAGGGTCTATCGTTTTAAAGATATGGTTTAGGGCAGGAAAATTTTGGTGTAGAAGGGTGGCTCGATGAAGAGGATTATAGGGAGGAAAATGTAGGTGAAGATGACGACGACGACGATGACTATGAATGTGATAGATATAAGGTATTAGGTGATGATACTTCTCTATCACCTGAGGATGGTGAGGGAGATGATATTGAAGAGTGTGATGTTGAAATCGAGGAGGATGTTGATCATGGATGTGTCAATGATGAAGAACCATTAGTCGGCACTAGTTCTACACACTCGGGAATGTCGTTGCCTGTGATGCACATCCTTGTGACAGATCAGTTATTTGGTAAGGACGATGTTGATATTGAGCTTGGACAAATATATCTTTCAAAGGAAGAGCTCGCATATTCGTTGTCGATATTCGCCATGCAATAGAATTTTGAAACTTTGGTCCACAAATCCATGAAGTCTCTGTTGGTTGTTAAGTGTAAACGTGAGACATGTGGATGGAGGATTAGGGTTCGTAAGCTTAAAGACTCTATCTTCTTTAAGATAAGTAGGTATATGAAATGTCCATACATGCTCTCACCAACTAATGAACTATGACCACCAACAAGCAAGGAGTAAGATAATATGATATTTGATTAAGTTTAGGTACACAAATGTTAGTAGGGTGTATAGGCCGAAAGATATAATGCAAGACATTCGTGAAGAGTATGGCCTGAGCATCAATTACAAAAAAACTTGGCTGTCAAAGGAAGAGACCTTAATAATGGTTTGAGGTAGGCCCGAGGAGTCCTTCGGCCACTTACATGCATATGGTGAAGGCCTGAAGATAATGAACCTTGAGACCTTATATGCTTTGAACTCGATGATGAAAAATATTTCAGGTATGTGTTTATGGCATTAGGTCAATGTATTAGAGGATTTTTAAACTATATGCGACATGTTTTGGTAGTCGGTGGGACACACGGGGAAGTTTTAGGGTGTCATGCTTAGTACGAACTCAATAGATGAGAATGGACATATATACCCAGTTGTGTTCACCATGGTGGATGGTGAGATGAATGATACATAGACGTGGTTTTTTTAGAGGGTCAAGTAGGCCGTCGGAGCCATTATGGAACTTGTCATTGTATTGGATAGTGTTGTTGGATTTCTATTTTTGATTTGATTTGAGTTTCATAGCTTGTTGCCCATAAATAGATATTATAATTTCCCTACAAAGATGCGTCGAGAATTACTAAGTATGATCATGAATAAGCAAGTTTTCCTATAAAAGCCCAAGTATAAGCTCTTATAGGTTTCCTGGTGAGTCCAGGGTCGAACGCAGGGATTTGTAATAACTAGGCGTTGAGAATAGATGCATGACTATGTGGTGAACTATACATGTAATATGTGCAGAATTTGTATGTACCTAAAACTATACAGAAAGAATGAATAAAATTTCCTACAATTAACAATGAGGTGGACGCGACGAAGGTTAGTCAAATGTCATTTAAGTGTCAGATAGCATGCGTTGAGAATGAATGGAACTATCCGGTAAAAATAGAGTTAACGCAGGAACTAGTTGTTACTTAAGCATATCTAAGTATAATTACATACCTACAAACTTTGAGTTTGTGAATCCATCTCTCGATGTTTCGATGCCACATTAATCTTATCTCTAAGACGCATGGTAAGTTTGCGTTGGCAAAAGATGAACTACATCTCTGCACCTCATCTAGTCTTGATAAATGCTAAAGATTAACCATCTACTCTCTCAAGCTAGACAGTCGTGCTTGCTACTTTTGTTTGTCAGACAAAGCTATGCAAGCTAATGATATGCATTAACCAAGATGTAACATACTTAATATTGCTTAAGAAAAACTAACTTCTAACATCTAACTCATTTAGCATTCAAACAACATGGTGTAAGGTATTTAATATGGAAATAAATGGAAGATAATCGTCAATCAAACTTATATTAAGAAAATAAACCATTCTCTCGAATGTCATTAACAAAACATAAGTAAGAAGGAGGGAAATGGGGATAAAACAGAAATGGAAGACGTCAAGCCGTCACTGGCAACATCTTGCTTCATGGAGGCTTGAGATGGTTGCTATTTGATACATAAATTTTATAGGGTGAAGGTTCTCACCCACTGGGAGATGACTCTGAAAATTCTCAAAATCCTTCTCTCAGAAGAGCTCGAAATGGAGGCTGGTTATGGCGAGGGAGAATTTGTGTAGAGCTTTCGCCTCTTGAACTTGTTTTTCTCTCCTTCTTGAATGGAGAAGTTTTGGGCTATTTATAAGCGTCGAAAAGTTGAACTCATGATGACCTGGCACCTTTACATTAAATTCCATGCCCTGCTGCGCAGACTTTTCGCATTGTCGGCCCATTGGTTCTGCCATGATCTGATAATGTGTTATCCTTTTGCATATTGACATGACAGCTTTTGCCCAGGTGTCTGTATCTATTTTTTCTCAACGCATGGTCTCAACGCATGGTCTCGACGCATGGGTTTCCACTTGTTCTCGCAGCAGCTTCCTCTCTAGTACTTAGGTTATTTGTGCTTCTTTTCTTCTTAACCATGCGTTAAGAACAGAAAAGCTTATAATTTTTCAGGTATTTTCTTTTGTAAATGGTGCCAACGCATGGTAATACATTTTACATAATTCAACTACCAACATCTTGCGTTTAGCTCTAAAGTTAGTCTAATTAATTCAAATAGTGACTATAATAACTTGTATTTCTACAAGTTATCAAATAGGAAACTAAGCAAAGGTAAGTCAATCCGTAGGGTATTTCCATTTGCTTTCCATTGCTTTTGCATTCACCACCTAAGCTAAAATTTGAACAAGCATTTCAAGAAAGAAGTCATGCTCCCTATCTTCTTTCTAGTAGCGAAAGCATTCTGTGAGACCAGTTTTCGAGTACATTAGGCCAAGATTTGTCCGATTAGAGGACTTCCGCAATACTTGGAGGAGGTCGGCTTCAAGCACTGGGCGAGGGCATTTCAGTATGGAAAACGATTTGATCAGATGACGACAAATGCAGCTAAAAGCCTAAATGCCATATTGGAGGATGCTCGAACCCTACCAATTACCAAGTTCCTTGATCAAATACGAGATTTGTTGCAATATTAGTTTCACCTACAGCTAGAGGATCTTGATGGTCGAAAAAATACGCTTTCTGTATATGGAGAGGGAATAGTCACTAAGGCAAAATTAAGATCAAGAAGACATGAAATTAAGTCGATCGATCATTACAAATACGAGGTAACCAACGGTCACTTGGGTGGAGCTGTGGACTTAGAAGCGATGATGTGTATATGTAAAGAATTTGATTATTACGAGATTCCTTACGCACATGCAATTGCAGCCACCCGATACCGGAACATTGATCTATATACCCTATGCTCTCCTGCATATTAGATACAGGCTATTTATAGGGGATATGTACAACCCATTTTTTCAAGTCGGGCCTATGTCAAAGCGGAGGTGGCCAGATGATTTTGAAGATATAGAGATCTTCCCACCAATGATCGTTCCCCAAGTAGGTTGTCATCAGGAGCTTTGAATTCCGTCTGCAGATGAGGTTGTTCAAATTCAGAGAGGCCATAACCAAAGAACTTGTAGACAACTAATGCATAAGGCATAGGTTCAGGAGTTGCATATATGCACCCAAATTCATTTTTGTAGCCTATGATCATTGTACAAAAGATACATATCATATATAAAAAACTTTCTTCCACTTCCCGTGTTAGAAGAGAATATGAACTATGAATGTTATAAAAACTTCTTCCACTTCCAAGATATGAACTATGATTTCAGGGATTCTGTGATATTTCTCGTAAGAATTGACTAGAGTTGACATTAATGAGAAAATTTTCATAAGGTTTGACTAGGTTCAACCTTTACGATAAATATCACAGAATCCTTAAACTTCATATTGGCTGAATGTTTGTGAGATTTCCCACAAGCCTTAAACTTTATAGGAAAATTTCCATAAGGTTTGACTCGGGTCAATTCTTACTGAAAATATCACAAAATCCCCAAACTTCAAATTGGCTGAACGTTTGAGAGATTTTCCTTAAGCCTTGAAGTTGATGGGAAATTTCTCTTCAAGTTTGACTCTAGTTAACCCTTACGGGAAATCTCACAGAACACTTAAACTTCATTCTTTCATTTTTATTCTTCATTTTCTTTTGTGCTTTGACTCCAGTCAATACTTTTATTCCTTCTTTACTTTTCTTTATTTTCTTTGGTGTGGATTTAGTTCAATGTTAATATGCAAAGAGTAAAATTAAATAAAATTGCATATACTAATAAATTATTTTGTTCTTAAATATTTGTATAGCAAACTAACATCTAAAAAAAGGTATATTCTCTTGGGTTAGTGTAGAAAAAGATGACCGAGTGACAATATATTCAAAAAAATTTGCACAAAATATCCCACAATCCCCACTCCTCGTTTGTTGTGGTACATCTTGTACTCGTTATACAATCCATGGTGTTAGTGGGAGGTTTGGACGAGCGAGAGTAACGTCACACTTAAGGATAGGCCAAGGATCTATCAGCTAACTGCAAGATGATAGTGCTAGGTTGCACTTCTCCAATGTCAAGCTTCTTGTGAAAAGATAAAACCATTAAATTAATGGAAGCATGAAGATCACAAAGAGCTCTAGTAACATTTAAAGAACCAATAGTGCAATGTATAGTAAAACTCCCTGAATCTTTAAGTTTTTGTGGTAGCTTCTTTTACAGCACAACACTAGACTCTTCTGTCATGCTAATCATCTCATATTATCCAAACCTCTTTTTCTTAGACAAGACATCTTTCATGAATTTAGCATAGTTGGACATTTGTTCTAAAGCCTCAACAAATGGGATATTAATGTGAAGCTTCTTGAATAATTCTAAGAATTTGGAAAATTGGGAGTCTATTTCTTTCTTTCTAAATTGTTGAGGATAAGGAAAATTATTAGGTACAAAAGGTAGAGGGTTAGATGACTTACTTGAAGATGCCGACTCCTTTACCTTTTCCATCTTTTCTATGACCTCCTTGGGTTTATCTTCTATGATAGGCTCATGGATGGTCTCATTTATCTTTTGCTTCTTTTCCTCATCATCAATCAAAGAGGTGGATAGCTTTTTCCCACTCCTTAAAGTCAAGGCCTTGCACTCCTAATTTGGATTCTTTTCGGGACAACTAGGAAACTTACCTTTTGCATTGTTTGAAGAGAAGTGGCTATTTGACTAATTTGTACCTCAATATTATGAATTACCTTGCCATAACTTTGCACCGTGTTCTCTAATGCGTGGTTTTTCCTCTAGATTCTTTGATGAACTCTACCATCAAATCTTCTATGTTGGACTTCTTCTCAGTGTGGGATGGTCCTACATTAGAAAAATCGGGAGGACCTTGCAAAGCATTCCTATTGTTAGCATAACAAAAGTTTTCATGGTTCCTCAAATTTGATTGGTAATGAGTTGGAAGTTGTTATTGTTGTTGGTGGCCTCTATAGTGTCCTCTATCAACTTAATTGGACGTCTCATTATCTCATTGTTCCAACTCCTTTTGTATAGACATCTCTGAAGCCATGGCGGAACGAAATGCTATAGATGGTGGACTTACTTGAGCTTGGCCCCTTGCAGTCAATTTAGATAGAGCATTAGTAAGAGAAGCCATTTGTGCTTTAAGAGAATTTACCTCATCCGCCGCATACAATCCTGCGACTTTTGGAATAGTTGTAGAAGACCTTTCACATGGTCAAGTGTAAGATATAGTGGCTAAGTCTTCTTGTATGGTATAGGTCTCTTGAGCATTCTTAGAAAAAATTGAGCCTCTAACGGTATCATCTAGAATGGATTTTGTTGAACTTGACAACCCATTGTAGAATAGTTGAATTTGTACCCAATTCGGATAGCCATATTGAAGGCATCATCTCAAGAGATCCTTATATCTTTCCCAAGCCTTAGACAATTGCTCATTCTCAAGTTGGCGGAATGTACAGATCTCCGTTTTTAACCTTTGGGTCTTAGCTTGTGGAAAATATTTGTTCAAGAAAGCATGAGCCAAGATCTCCGATGTAGTGATAGTATCTAGCGGTATGGTTTCCAACCAATCCTTTGCTCGGTCTTGTAAAGAGAAAGGGAAGAGTCTTAGCTTGATAGCATCATTTGAAACACCATTCATCTTTACCATTCCACATATCTCTAAGAAAGACTGTTGGTACTTATGAGGATCTTCATTCGTTCTTCCTCTAAAGGCGAGCTCTCTAACCATTTGAATCAAGCTCGGTTTTAGCTCAAAGTTGTTGACTTTGATGGGCAAGTTCATAATGTCGGGTTGATATGTCGATAGTGTTGGTTGGAAGTAGTCTCAAATTTCCTTGGGTATCTCTTCCGCCATCTTCTCGGTGAGATTGTGTTGAACCCTTAGATTCCTCCTTCTAAAATTCCTATCAATCTCGGGATCAAGAGGGAGAAGATTAGTATCATCACGAGACGCAAACCAGAAAAATTAGCAACCAAAATAATATTCATCTCATAGTAAGATCTATCAACTTGTATGAATATTAAGCAACAAAAAACTGTTCTTTGGATACTGGCAACGACGCCAAAAACTTGATGCTCAAATTTTGTGTTACTGCAAGTGTAAGAGTCAAGTTATAATACAAGACGATTAAGCTTCAAATATCGTTCCACTTAGGATCCAATTGTGAAGGTTTAAGTCACTTAGCTATTCTAAAATTGAGTCAATTATTTGAGGATTCAACTTTAAGTTATGATTTGAGAAAACAAATAAGGAAAGCAAGTAAATTTGGAATACTAGAGTCAAAGAGAGTTCTATCTAAGGTATTGAATCCTTGTTTAATTCAATCTGCAACATTCTAGGGTTCATGGAATTTATTGCAATTCATATGCTTAAGTCTAGAAACATAAATCCGAGTTATTTTATATCAAAAACAACATTTTCTCATGCAACCTAATTGATTACTAACATTGAACCAATATAAGTCACATGGCATTAGGAGTAATCTTTAGCAACTTTCATTATTAACCTAACTATTTACATGAAAGATTAACAATAATTCATTCTTATAGATCCAAGCTGTCACACCCCACCCCGAACTATCCTCCCGTAACCCGAGGCGGAGTGTGAGGACAGCAGTTACCGACTACACTGTCAAATAATCTACTGTCAACTTCGTCTCACTTACGTATAAAACCCTTCCTAGGACGGTAATACCATTATCATACTCTTGAAAAACCTAGACTTCGATCGGCAACGGGAACTGTTATGCTACCTGAAAATGGAAAACATATAAAAAGGGTGAGCTAACAGCTCAGTGAGTAACGGTTTTCTGAAAACAATATATTTTAACTGTAAAATTGGTCAAACTCGCATAAAATATAACACTTCAAATGATATTAAATTATACTCAAATACCATTGTGACAACATGCTTATCCGTTTCAGAATAAATACTAAAAAAATCTCATTTTTATAAAATACTTTTTCCTTAGTTGAGGCGGAGCAAGGCTCAACGCTCCTCAACGTCGATTTCCCTTAGCTGTGTGGAGTAATCTCAACACATCAACGTCGTATATATCTCTATGTGCACATAGGTACTAGAATTCGGGCCGCCCTCAATGCCTTCTACGAGTCCTTAAATCATACATCTAATCTAACATGCATGGATGACCAATCAACAAGGATTAAGTACAATAACAATGAAAAGCATATTCATTACAACAATCCATGAAAAGTCTACATTCTCAGTATAACTTCATAAACAATTCATCAATACCCTAAACCTAAAGAGTCTAGCCACTCATAGCTTTAGACAACATGTTCAAAACAAATTTCAGCATGGAAAGAGTGTAAAGAAAGGAAAAATCTACTATAAGAAGCTCTTAATTGAGGAGAAACCATTAGAACTTCCTTAATCTTCACATTGGGAACTCGAACGACACCAAACTCTTTCTCAAGCTATTTTCTCTCTTCCTGACAACCAATTCACTCTTTGAGGCTTTGTATTGTGTTGTTCTCTCTGCCTAGGGTTGTTGGAAACCCTTTAATTTATAGACTTGACAGCCTATTTCTTTCCAAAATTGCAGATTTTTCAAATTAGGAAAGTTGGCACTGCATCGATGTATATCAGCGCCGCGTCGTTATGAGATGGCACTACTGCGTTATGTGTCATCGATTCCTACCATCAGCGCCATGCTGCAACGTCACATCATCGCTGTTGTGCTTCTTGTATAGCAACTCTCGAAAAAAAGTGCCGAGGCAATGCTAGATTGGCGCCGCGATGCTACCTTGTTTTTAGGGGTTTTGTGTTTTTCTTCTCTTTTTCGCTTGATTTTGGCTCGGTTTAGTTCTTTTGACTTTCAATTCTTATTTTCTTTATATTGTCCTGAAAACCACTAGCAAACACGTGAAATCCAATAAAAACTTCCTTAATTTAAGAGAATAAAAAACACTTTTCAAGCGCTTTTCAAGGGGTTCTCAACAACCCTGGACATCAAGAAAGACACAAGAAAATATACAAGAGAGTCCCAAAGGAGGCACACGAAATGAGAGAGAAAAAAGAGCCCAAAAGGTGTGAGTTTGCTAGAATCAAGTGGAGATCAAAGGAATGCAACGTCGGGAAGCAATTCGAGAGTTCTTCTTTTGAAGTTTCTCTTTCCCTTTTACTTTCATGCTTGAGAACACATATGCGAATATGTATTTTATGACTATGTGTGGCTAAACTCATTGTTTTAGGGTGTTGGATGATTTAATTATAGATTTATGTTAATGGTTTAGTGCTTTTCATGGATTTGTTAAATGATATGTTTTTCAATGCTATTGTGCTTCTTCTTTATTGATTGATCATCAATAAGTGCTAAGTTAGATGTATGATTGAGTAGTCGTATATCTAATTAGATCTATGACATTGAATCTTTACTAATCTTTCATGAAAATAGCTAGGTTATTAGAGAAAGTTGATCATGACTAATCTTAATGCTATGCCTCTTAACTTGGTTTCAAAAAATTAGTAATCAATTGGGTTGCATAAGAATGAGTTATTATTTAGAGAAAGTAATCTAGATATTAGTTTCTAGACTTAAATATATTGTTTGCACATCATTCCATAAAAACCTAAAGCATGACTTAAGGAAGTAATTAATGACATCAACACCCTAGAATACTCTTATCCTTTGAAGTTTCACTTGTTCTTGTTTTCTTGTTCTCTTGTTCTCTTGTTTTCAAAATCCAAAGTCGGTTTCCATTCCTTAGATAATATCAATTCAATTCTTGAATATCGAAGTGAATATAGCCAATTCAATCCCCAATGGATACGATACTCAAACTTAAACCATTTTATGTTATAACTTGACTCGTGCACTTGCGTAATTGCGTATCTAATTTTACACATCAATCCCACAAAAGATACTTCCACAAGATCAGAAACTAGGCTTCTGGTAACTCCTTGACCGTCCCGTGGGTATTTGGGCTGCCCATATGCCTTCTCAATGTACTTTAGCATTGCTTCCCCCAGAAAATATCAATCCTTTTCATGGTCCTTTAGCATTGAGTTCGTCATCCTCATCTTAAGGGTACAAGCATGAATTAACACATATATTCAATCATGACCTCAAATAATACTTTGCTCGAGTACTAATGATTTTGGGTATCACTTAATCTTAGAGGCCAAATCAACATGCTTACTAAATTTCCAATATAACAGCAAAACATATTACATCATGCTAATAATTTCATGCATCAATAACCAGCCTTAGTATGAAGAATATAGAGGTTAGTCACTTACCTTTTTCGGAGAATTTAAGTACTTCAAATCTCTTTATCCCTGATATGCTCTTGCTTTACTTCCCGAGCATACAACTAGGGTTTTGACTTCTAAAACATGCCCATAGACAACCTCGTGGACAGCAAAACAGCTCAATAGATGCATGGAAAAATTCAAATGGATGCCTGGTTAACCCTAGAACGCATAGCTGCATGTTGGATGCCTGCTCCCCAGGGATGTAAGGATCTCTACCTTAAAAGCATAGCAACTCCCTGGACACTAGACAGGACACTGTTGGACGCAGGACAACTCTTTGGACGATAGGACAGGTTCCCTTGGACGCCCACCTCACCTCATGGATGCATGGTTCTCCTCTTGGACTCAAGGAAACTTCTCTTTGCTCCACCAAATAGCTTGACAAACGCATGGTGATTTCTTCTGCCTTTTCAAGGAAGTTCCTTTCCCTTGTCGACAAAGTTTCTTTCCCTTTCTCTACTTTCTCTTCAACTCAAAAAGTGATGTCCTTTCCTCATGAACTCGAGTCTTATTTATAACGGTTAGATGACAAGCCTTGTCATCCCATCCTTTCCTCCAAGCTTGACACATGTCTCCATCATGCCTTATCTTCACATGCAAGATGACACCTCCTACTTATGATATGTTTAACTCAAATTCTGCCACCTCCTACTTCTCTCACACCCTTAGACGCATCCTCTAGCTTCCCACTTGCCTTCCCTTACGTCTAACATTGCTTAAGATTCCCTACCCTGCGTTTCACTCTGCCTAATTCACAACATACGTTCCACTTATGTTTCCCTCTTCAACCATGCGTTTCAACTTTGGTTTCCATTTATAATTCCTCATGTATGCATCCAACTTGGCTAGCACCTTACTATCATGCATCCAAGCCTCCTTTTCCTTAGCTAATTCATCACACAACTTCATCATGGATTCCTTTTAGCTCATCTATGCGTCCATGATGTTTTTCCTAAGCTTATGCATCCAATTTTCTTCACTTATGCATTCCACTCTTGCTTCCTTGGGCACACTTCCCTTGCTTCCAACATGAATCGTCCAACACTTAGCCATTTCTCCTCGAAGACTTAGGGTATGCATCCATCACACCCAAACTATTTTGTAATTAGCCAAAATCCTTACTTTACTAGCTTCCTATGTGTTTCACCTTTAGTTTACGCAACTTGACCTAATGGTTTCTCTCTTGCTCAAGACAAGTTGGTCTACAAAACCCTACATCATGCATTCACCACTTTCCTCTTACTCCTAGGGTTTGCTTTTCAATTAGTTAAAGTCATCCAATACTCAGCTACAGTCTCTTCGAGTCAAAGACTATGTGTCCATCAAGACTCTTTTGGCTTTGGTATCTTTTTCAACCACCACAAGCTTTTTAATACTTAGTCAAAACTTGCCCTAAACTTCCCTAACGCATCTCAACAAGATCCCCTATGCATCCATAGTCACTTCCTTTCCTTGAGGCATGTATTTCAAGCTTGGTTCTATGTTATCACGCTAACTCTCAACTATGCTTCCAACTCTTCCTTCTTCAACACTTTAGAAAATTCCTCTTCCTCCAATGTCCTATGCATTTATGGCTTGTTTTCCAGCATAGTTTGTGACACTTATCAAATTCTACAACACACTTACCTCCTTGTCATCCAACACCTGGAAAAATTACCTACCCTGGTTTCCTCCTAAATAGTTCTATAACTCGTACACTTTTCAAAACTCAACTTTGCACATACATTTTTCTTCCTTCCACTCTTGTCAACGCATGGACCCCCTAAGTTACTAGTTTCTTTCTTTCCTAGCATACATGTTCCAGGTTAAAATTTCGAGTCAGATAGATGCGGTACAGAGATAACTGGTGTTGAGGTTTGAGTAGATAACCTCATTATGACATGTTAATGTTTGATTTGTTTTATTTGCAAAGGTCGAGAGGAACCCTATGCTTATATGTTGTTCACCACTCACTGGGCATCTAGCTCATTCTTTTATGATTTTCTTCCCAGGTAGCAGAGGAGTTCTCGTTGCTGCGTGAAGTCGAGGTCTACCACATGATAGTTTTTCTTTTCAATAAGTAAAGTTGGGTTGTGAAGAAAGTTGTAAACTTTTAGTGAGGAATTGTATAAACTTTATATATAGTTTGGATTTCAATACTTGTGAACTTGTTAAAATAGTATTATGGGTGGTTGTATGAAAGTTTTAGAAGTTAGACAGTAAATGTCACAAAAGGGTGATGTTTGCTATCTTCACACCTCCTCTCGGGTTAAAGAGGTTAATCTGGGAGGGTGTGTGGCCATATGTCTAAAGGAAAAAGTTTCCTAAGAGACCTATTGAGGAGATGTAATTCTTACATGAGAATTAGTTAACATTTAATATACAATTGGTTAGTTATATCGATTAAATCAATGGTATGACCATTGAGTTTTCAAAATTAAAACTTATGAATAATGAAACATTAGTGTATAAAGTTTAAGATTTGAACTTTTACGGGATACACTGTTTCATACAAGATTTAGTGAAATCTATATTTTATCCTAAGTAGTGTAAATTGGACTACAAGGCAATATTTTACTTTTGAAGCAATAATTTGCATATTCATATATATCCTTAAATGTTTGAAATATGTTTCAAATATGAATTGGTCTATTCACTTTCTGAGACAAAGTGCAAAGACTAAGTTTGAGGATATTTGTAAACACCAAGTTGTAGGAATAAAAACAGATTAAGAGAAACATCATGGTGGTGACCAGATGGTAATTATTGACATAACAGTTTGAATTATATAACAAGATTCTTTAAGTTGAAGTGTGAGAGGGTCTCCTAAAATGTCTAAGACTACAAGACATGTCTCTAGTGAGCTAGGGCAAGTGCAAGAGCATGTCAGGTAAATAGTATGCCCAAGGATAAGTTATTTCAAGTAATTATTGATTATTATATATATATAATTATCCATTAAGGAAATATCCAAGGTTATTTTATGTAATTTAAACAGTATGTGGTAGACATACAGGTGGATCATGTTCAAGTAATAACCTAAATGGTCTGTCGTATATAGATAAGGTTGGTTGGTGACATTACGGATACGACCTACTTTGTAAATGTTACAAGAGTTGTAAGTGTTAACAAACGATTTGATCCAAATCGTTCATGTTGAGACATGAGAGTGGGAGTATCCTATACAAAGAGTTTGTATAGGACTGAATCGCGAAATGATTAATCTCTCTTTATAAAACCATTAACTAAAGAGATTAACATTTCATAGGATGACCATAGGTGACTTGACCTTAATCCTCAACCCTGTCTATGAGGGTAGTCTTTTGATATGTATGAGTGAGAGTTGTCAGATTCGCCAACTCAATATGCCTACTATTTTGGGGATTTGTCCTAGCAGGGAGAGTTGGGAACATAGCTACATAAGATGAAATTCACTCATTCTCGTCTTTAGGGTAAGTAAATGAATTGCTCCCTTTAGTGCTAACTTTGGGTCTTGAACAATGGGGCCCCTCCCTCTCATTGGCCCGAGAGGGTTTTGTTTATGGTAGGATCATAAACAGGTTGTTCATTAGAGGACTAATGAGACTTAAGGAATTGATGTAATTATAGGGGTAAAATGGTAATTTGACCCACTATAATTATGAGCAATTTGTGAAGGGTTAACTCTCTATTGATTGGTTATATCCATGGACACATAAAATATATCTATAGTGCAAAGAGTGCAATTGTGGGTCTTTAGGAGTGACTCACAGTTAATGAATGTTGATTAATTCAATTAAAGAGTTTAATTAATTAATCTCGTATCATTGGAGTTCCTAATTTGTAGGTCCATTAAGTCCGCCTTAATTTATGAGATACAATTAATTTAATGTATAGAGATACATTATAATTATAAAATTATTTTTGAATTAGATTCAAAATTAATCTGTATATCATGAGAGTATTAATGTTTGAATAAGATTCAAATATTAAATTAATATGAATAAGATTCACATAATGAGGGAATTATATGTTAGTTGTATATGATACAATTATTATAATGTATATAGATACATTATATTATAAAGATTAATTTCGAATTAGATTCAAAATTAAACTATATAATATGAGAGAATAATATATTTGAATAAGATCCAAATATTAAATAATATGAATGAGAGTCATATTAAAACTATATATTAAAACATAATATGAATGAGATTCACATTTCAACTATAGGTTATGAGAGAGAAATACATTTGAATATGATTCAAATGTAATATTAATTAAATATATGATATGTAATTAATTTATATTAATTAATTAAATGAAATTTGATTTAATTTAACCTTAGTTAAATTTTAACTCTCCATGGTTAAGGGTAGTTAAAGGGTAACTTAATCCATAATTAAGTTCCCTCTCTCTATCATTTTTTAGGATAATGTGATTTTGTGTTAAATATACAAAAATTTCTTTACTCTCTATTCTCTCTCGATCTCTCATGACTCTCAAGTTACAAAGAAAAGATTTTTTTTGCAAATACTGTTCTCAATCTTCCAAAAGAGGTTCCCACAAACCTATTCTTTGCTGAAGAGTAGTATGGAAGGCTTAGCGGTGGTGTTCTATTTGATATCAAAGAAGAATTGTTGAGATCATGATCACAGTGAAGATTTGGAGGGGATTGAAGAGTTGTCTTCAAAGGTGATGTTGTGAGATTTCTATTCGATTTAAATTGAGTTTCATAGCTTGTTGCACAAAAATAGATATTATCATTTCCGTACAAAGATGCGTCGAGAATTACTCAAATATGATCATGATTAAGCAAGTTTTCCTATAAAAAGCCCAAGTATAAGCTCTTATAGGTTTCCTGGTGAGTCTAGGGTCGAATGCAGGGATTTGTAATAACTAAGGGTTGAGAATAGATGCATGACTATGCGGTGAACTATACATGTCATATGTGCATGTGTTGGTGTATATGTCTAAAACTATACATAAACAATGAATAAAATTTCCTACAACTAACAATGAGGTGGAAGCGGCGATAGTTAGTCAAATGTTATTTAGTGTCAGATAGCATGCGTTAAGAATGAATGGAACCATGCGATAAAAGTAGAGTTAACGCAGAAGCTAGTTGTTACTCAAGCATATCTAAGTATAATTACATACCTACAAACTTTGTTTGTGAATCTATTACTCGATGTTTCGACGCCACATTAATCTTATCTCTAAGACGCATGTAAGTTTGCGTTAGCAAAAGATGAACTACATCTCTGCACCTCATCTAGTCTTGATAGATGCTAAAGATTAACCATCCACTCTCTCAAGCTAGACAGTCGTGCTTGCTACTTTTGTTTGTGAAACAGAGTTATGCAAGCTAATGATATGCATTAATCAAGATGTAACATACTTAATATTGCTTAAGAAAAACTAACTTCTAACATCTAACTCATTTAGCATTCAAACAACATGGTGTAAGGTATTTAATATGGAAATAAATAGAAGATAATCGTCAATCAAAGTCATATTAAGAAAATAAACCGTTCTCTCGAATGTCATTAACAAAACATAAGTAAGAAGGAGGGAAATGAAGATAAAACAAAAATGGAAGGCGTCAAGCCACCACTGGCAATGTCTTGCTTCATGGAGGCTTGAGATGGTTGCTATCGAATACATAAATTTCATAGGGTGAAGATTCTCACTCACTGGAAGACGACTCTGAAAGTTCTCAGAATCCTTCTCTCAGAAGAGCTTGAAATGGAGGCTGGTTATGGTGAGGGAGAAATTGTGCAGAGTTTTCGCCTCTTGAACTCATTTCTCTCCTTTCTTCCCCCCCTTCTCAATGGAGAAGCTTTGGGCTATTTATAGGCGTTGAAAAGTTGATACTCATGATGACCTAGCACCTTTGCATTAATTTCCCTGCCCTGCTGCGTAGACTTTTTACATTGTCGGCCCATAGGTTCTGCCATGATTTGATAAAGTGTTGTTCTTTTTCATAATGACATGACAGCTTTTTGCCCATGCGTCTGTATCTACTTTTTCTCGACGCATGGTCTCAACGCATAGGCTCGACGCATGGGTTTCCACTTGTTCTCGCAGCAGCTTCGTCTCTTAGTACTTGGGTGAGTTGTGCTTGTTTTCTTCTTAACCCTGCGTTAGGAACAAAAAAGCTCATAGTGTTTCAAGTATTTTCTTTTGTAAATAGCGTCAACGCATGGTGATACATTTTACATCATTCAACTACCAAAATCATGCGTTTAGCTGTAAAGTTACTCTAATTAATTCAAATAGTGACTATAATAACTTGTATTTCTACAAGTTATCACACCCCCAAATTTGAGTTAATGTTTGTCCTCAAACATTTATTTGAAGATTTATTAATTTCTACAGCCCAAGTCTAAGTAAAAGCTCACCCTCTCAACATGCTTTCTATTTCTTGACTATATCAACAATCAGATAACCACACCAAGTCTTTTTCAACCGACGCTTTAAAAGTACTTCTAACTTTTAGATGCGGCAAGCTTTTTCCTAAAAAATACCTTTACTCATTTCTAGCCAATCTGATGTCCTCATATTAGTAATGCGCCATAGAGTTCATTTTCATAGTTATTTTATTTTATTTTTTTTTTGAATTGAACTTGCGTTGATCCGGGCTACCTACCTTCGTTTTGACATACCAACGTTGTGGTGCATGGAGGCAGCCAACATCGAGCAAATACCCTTTCACAACTCGACACTTATCACGTTCCTTTTTGGTTGCGTCGACAGTGGTACCGTTTATTTACTTTTCGCTGATCTTGGACTCTCACCTTTGATTATGGGGTGTTAAAGAGCCATTCTCAACTCAACTCTTAACAAGTTAATTTTATGCTTCGTCAGTGGAGTTGTTTGTCCAAAGAAATATATTTATACCCTTTTTTTTTCTTTTTTATTATTATTATTATTTGTTATATTTATTTATTTATTTATTTTTATGAATTCTTGAATGCATGGCTCAAACCTTTCTTTCCCCCAAATTTGAAGGCAGCAAGGTTCTCATTGCTGAAATCGAGTTGAGATTGCCTTAGAAAAATTTTGTAAAAGAGGTTTGAGGCAAAGCTTGCAACGCATACTAACTCTTAGAAGTAATTTACTAAGTGTAATATCCTAAGGCTTGTGAGTTAATCCTCTTATTTCAATAAGCCTACAGGGGAAGTGCATAAATTTCATCATGGAGGTTGGACGCAGAAACAAAAACAAGGCGGAGAAAATAATAAAGTAAGAATTAAATGAAAGCACAAACTAAAGAGAACAAAAAGATTCATGAATTGAATATGGCATTGATGCAAATGTACTATGCGTTGTACTAATTACAAAAAAATTCAAAGAAATAAACGTAAGAAAAGAAGGAAAAATCCCATAGAACACCCCCAAATTTAAGTTCTCCCTGGGGCGTTGTCATTGTTGTCCGCAGAGGGAGGATTTGGATCGTTGAACTGAAGGGGTTGCTGAAGGGAAGGAGCAATAACTGGCGTTGGGATGCGTTGGATGAACACTTCATAAATATAATTCATCAAAGTGTTGAATTGTTCATCCTAACGCTGATAAGCACTTGAAAATGCTTTCTATTCTCTCAAATTAAGGGAGTTTATATTAGATTTCACTTGTTTGCTAGTGATTTTCAGGTGAAAACGAGGAAAATTAGAAGAAACGATTAAAAGATCAAAACCGAGCAAGAATACGACGAAAAAGAGTTGAAAAACCAAAAAGGGCAAATTTTGGGGATAGCGCCGCGACGCCAAGATGGCGCTGCCGCGGCGCTGAAACATCAACGCATGGTTCTGGACGCAGAGTGGCATTGCGGCGCCAAGATGGCGCTGCCTTGACGCATCCTTGCTGAAACACATTTTAGCGCTGCGGCGCTTAGACGGCGCTGCCGCAGCGCTAAAATCCGAGAGCGATATTTCTGAAACGCATTTTAGCGCTGCGACGCTTAGACGGCGCTGCCGCGGTGCTAAAACCCGAGAGCAAACTTTTTCCGGATGCAGCCCTAGCGCCGCGGCGCCAGCTTTCCTTAATTGAAAAATCTGTGTTTTTGGAAAATTTTGGGCGGCCAAACTCTATAAATTTGGGGGTTTCCAGCAGTCCAAGGCATCAAGAAAAATCCAGGCAAAGCAAGGAAGTTGCAGACCTAAAGAGATACAAAAAGGAGAGAATTAAGTGAGAGTTCAAAGAGTGAGTTAGTTGCAAGGAAGAGGAAAAGAGTTCGAGATAGTCTTGGTGCCTTTCGAAGTCCGACGTGAGAGCCAAGGAGATCGAGACGGTGCTACTTCAATCAAGAGCCTCTTTTCAGTAGAGTTTCCCTTTCTTTACACTCTTTCTTTGTTTATTTTTCTTAAACATGTTGCTTCAAGCTATGAATGGCTAAACTCTTTAGTTTTAGGGTTTTGATGAATTGTTTATGAATTCATGTTAATTTTGTAGACTCATGGTTTTGTTGGAATGATTATGCTTTTCATTGTTATTGTGTTTAATTCTTGTGGATTGGCCATCTTCACATGTTAGGTTAGATGTATGATTGAGAAATTGTATGTTTAACTTGATCTATAACAATGAATTATTGTTAATATATCACGAGAGTAGTTAGATTGACAATAAAAGTTGCTAAAGACTATTTTTAATGCCATGTAATTTTGTATTGGTTTTAAGAGATTAATAATCAATCAAGTTGCATGGGAAATGGTTGTTTTTGAGAGAAAATAACTTGGAATTAAGTTTCTAGACTTAGGCATATGAATTGCAATAAAATCCATGAAATCTATAATATTGCATGATGAAATAAACAAGGATTCATTACCCTAGAACTCTCTTTGACTCTTGTGTTTCTCCCTTTGATACTTTCCTTATTTGATTTGTATTTTTCCATAACTTATAATATTCACTTTCAATCCTCAAATAAAATTGATTCAATTCTAGAATAGCTAAGTAACTTAAACTTTCCCAATTGGATCTCCAGTGGAACAATATTCGGACTTAACTGTTTTATATTATAACTTGACCCGTACACTTGCGGTTAACACTAAAAGTGCACATCAAGTTTTTGGCAGCCGAGCTTGGGGTTGAACAAAACTCCGAAGCTCCAATTGTTGCTACGCCATTTGAGTCACTTGCTGACCCAATTGTGAAACTTGTTGAGCCAACTCTTCTTGCCGCTGGAGACTTTCCATCTCCTTGTGCCGAATTTCATCCAGGTCTCCCATGACGGGGTGAAGGATCCCATCATCCAAGTACCGTAGCAAATCATCCAAATTTAAATCAACAAACAGCAGCGGAGCAGAGGCGTGTCGCAAGTGATATGGTTCTTCTCGATGATGCGTGCTTGTAGTTGCTTCTGCTTGCGGTTGAGATGTTGGGCAGGCAGAAGGTTCAGTAGTTGGTGGATTGGAAGATTGGAAGATTGAGGTTCATGGCGAGGTGGTGAGAATTGAAAGGGCGCTGACTCCTTAGGATCCAGAGTCAGGGTCGGCTCAACGGGTGGTGGTGGTGGGGATGGAGTTGCCTCTCGAAAGGTAGATGATTGAAGCGGGGAGAGGGTTAACTCCAGATGGGGCGAAGAAGGCGACGACACTTCCTTCGACTCTTCATTTATGTCTGCGATAGGAAGTTGAAGAGGCGATGGGAGGCCGCGTTGGGTGGTAGGTAGATGAAGTGGCTCTTTTTGAATTTTAGGGGAAGGGGAAGGGGAAGTTGATGGTGAAGAGGGCTCCTCAGTGATTGAGTTGATGGGAGGAGTATAAATGGTCAAGGCTTGTGTGTTGGCATCGAGCTGAATAGTTTCTTCGGCTTCACTAGGTTGTGAACTCGACGCCTTAATCTCAAAATTATTCTTGACAAGTTTCCTCTTCTTGGGGTTGAGGAGGTTGGGAGGATGATGGTTCTTGTGACTTGGTCGGCCTCTTCTTTGAGTTGGCCGCCTCAAGCAGATGCGGGGAGTCCTTTAATATCCGTCTGAGACTTTTGGCTGAAAGGACTCCATTTACTGCTCTGACTGGCGCATCCTCCATGAATTCTGCATTGGCGCACAATCTTGTCACAAGAAAGGGGAAGAACAGCTGACCCCTTGGCTTGAAAAACAACCTCTGAATCTGTGGGGTAATGATGCGTCCCACGTTTAGCCGAATTCCCCGCATGATGCAGTAAATGACCATGGCACGATCCCTTGAAATTGAGGCGTCATGTGTTGTAGGGATTAGCGACCGCTTGATGAAGTAAAGCCACAAGTTGGCCTCGACGATCAAGCAATTTGGCGCCAATGTCTGAATGCCCTTTGGGGAAGTGTTCCACGCTAACCCCGGTTTGGCGATGGTTGTGAGGGCGTCATTCATTTCGGCTTCTGTAGGCGTCGAAATTATTCTATTACCCTCTGTCGTCGCAATGTCGGGAAGATCAAACAACCCCTTGATCTCCTGAGGCTCGAAGGAAATCATCTCATCTTCAACTTTGACAATGTGTGCCTTGCGGTGAATGGTTCCTTCATAAAATGCCTCCACGACGGTGGGTTGGATGACTTGGGCACTTTCACAAAATTGCCTCCAACCCATTGCGTCGACTCCTTGTATAATGAAGGCGGGCAGCTCAATTGGCTCTGAGAAAAATCCTACTTCAGTGTAGAGCCCACTGAATTGTTTCTTATGGCTCTTTGCCGCCTCCTTTGTTGGTTTCTCAACCAATTTCTATTTTCCCTTCTCATTCCTATTGATGGGACTAACAGGCGTTCTCCTTGCTCTGTCTGCGTCCAAGTCCCTTATAACCACTGCAGGTGCCTTTGCCACCTCAGTCTTCTTCTTTTTCTCTGGTAGCTTCTCCTTGGTTAATGCTACCTCTTTTTCTTTCTTCTTCTCCTCCCTTATTTTTTCACGTTTTGCTTGATGCGTTCAGCTTTGGGTAGCTTCGCCGCATTAGTCACTTCCAACTCAACTTCTAATTCAATCGCAATCTCTGCTATGCGACGGAGAAACTCGGTTTTCCTGGCGGACTCCTTGACAGCTTGTACGCTAGATGCGATTTCCTTTTTTCTTCTTTTCTTTGCGGCGAGAAATGACTCCGTCCTTTCTTTCATTTTTTTGATGTCGTCTTTTAGCTTCTTGGACTTCTCTGCCATCCTCACTGCTAACCGCTCAACAGATGATGCGGCGAAAGATGATGCGATAGCCTCGGATGTCCCCGTGTCCTTTACTTTTTCATTTTTTCTTCTTAGCGAAGGTACATCTTCCTTGGCTTCTTCTTCCCTGGCCCTTATTGGCCTGATTTTCCTTTTCGTGGCGGACTTCTTCTTTTCCACCGCCGCTATTACCTTTCCAATAGGTCTTTCATCAGAGTCCGACTCCTCAAGACCGCTCATCGCAGGGACTGACCCACGTGATTCATTTTTCATCCTTTGGTTGACCAATCTATCCAACTAGTCATCGTCTTCTTCATCGATGGTGTCTAGAATATCTCCGAAGACGGTGGCGTCGTCATTCCTTCCAATCTCTTGAGCTTCAGACAAGTCCCTGGGGCGTGGTGGAGATGGGGCTGATGTTGCTTCTAACTCAGAACTATTGGGGCGAACCATGGCGAGGGGTTCAGGTGTGGTGGAGGTAGTGGACAGATTCCGACTACCATGCCTCGAGGATGAGACAATAGGTTTAGGGCTTTTGGAAGGGGTGGGTTGCTGGGAAGCCATGGGAAGAGTGTAGGTGAAAAGAGAGAAAAGTGGGTGAGAATCGGGAGATCGTTTCGAATAAGCCAGAAATCACGCCGGTAATTGGAAAATTTGGAGAGAAAGGAAGTGTAAAGGGTTGAAGAGGGGTTTATAAAGGGTTTTGGCTGAGCGCTTGGGTTATCGGCTCGATGCGTAACATCATAGCCGCATTAAATGGTCTGACATCCGTCGACGTCAGCCGACTTAAACGACAGTCAGCTTTTTGAATTCTTGATCTGATAGCAATGTGACAGAATCGCTTCAGATTCCCCTCTAGGCATCGAGCTAATCGTGTCACATCGTTTAGATGTCGACGCCTTGTAATTGAATTTGAGTTCAATTTTCACTCATCGCAAAATAACAGATAGCATCAAAATAAAATTTTTTCAAAGCAGATAAAAATAAATAAAAAAATAAAATCAAATCAAATCAAATCAAATAAATTAAAAATAAATAAAAATAAAAATAAAATCAGATCAAATAAAATGACGAAAAGAAAGGGAGAAATGAAATAATGCGGAAAGAAAGGTAGAAAATTTAGGATGCGTCCTTGGGATATATGTGCTTGTTGGCAACACGGGACGCTTCCATCTTTTCTTCATTCTATCTTTTCTAGGTCAATGGCTACTCTCTCGTTCAATGCAGTCTCCAAAATATGGCTTCACGTGTTGACCATTAACTTTGAATGCGTTGATGCCGTCTTCATTCATTCGCTCTGCGGCATCATGAGGAAAAATTTCCTAGATCTCAAAAAGACTAGAATATCTTGTTCATAGTTTACCTGTGGCGCTGATTAGGGCACTCGGCGTTCCAAATCTCGTAAAAAAAAATTTCTCCAAAACTTTGAGATTGCCGCCGCAGCGTTCGATTTGTGAAAATTCGGGCTAACGCATTGTTCATTACTTCGTCGCCTAATGTTAGCCCAATTGTTGATGGCTCTCAAAGGCTGGTTGGCTTGATTTTCTTATTACTTCTCTTTGCAAAGTTGTCACCGCCTTTGATGAGTCTTGTTTCTTTTTCGAAAATTTCTCTCGATCTCAAGGTCAGAAATGAACGGAGGTTGTTCTTCCTTGCTCATAAACTGTCAGATTCGTCTTCGGCAAAACGCTCAGTACGACCCAAGATAGAGATTTTTGCATAGATCAAAAAATAATATCAAAACCTAAATTATTAATTCAAATCCCCGGCAATGGCGCCAAAAACTTGTTAGATTTCTATTCGATTTAAATTGAGTTTCATAGCTTGTTGCACAAAAAAAGATATTATCATTTTCGTACAAAGATACGTCGAGAATTACTCAAATATGATCATGATTAAGCAAGTTTTCCTATAAAAAGCCCAAGTATAAGCTCTTATAGGTTTCATTGTGAGTCTAGGGTCGAATGCAGGGATTTGTAATAACAGGCGTTGGGAATAGATGCATGACTATGCGATGAACTATACATGTAATATGTGCATGTGTTGGGTGTATATGTCTAAAACTATACATAAAGAATCGATAAAATTTCCTATAACTAACAATGAGGTGGACACGGCGATGGTTTGTCAAATGTTATTTAGTGTCAGATAGCAGGCGTTGAGAATGAATGGAACCATGCGATAAAAGTAGAGTTAACGCAGAAGCTAGTTGTTACTCAAGCATATCTAAGTATAATTACACACCTACAAACTTAGTTTGTGAATCCATCTCTAGATGTTTCGACGTCACATTAATCTTATCTCTAAGACGCATGTAAGTTTGTGTTAGCAAAAGATGAACTACATCTCTGTACCTCATCTAGTCCTGATAAATGCTAAAGATTAACCATCCACTCTCTCAAGCTAGACAGTCGTGCTTGCTACTTTTGTTTGTCAGACAGAGTTATGCAAGCTAATGATATCCATTATTCAAGATGTAACATACTTAATATTGCTTAAGAAAAACTAACTTCTAACATCTAACTCATTTAGCATTCAAACAACATGGTGTAAGGTATTTAATATGGAAATAAATAGAAGATAATCGTCAATCAAAGTCATATTAAGAAAATAAACCGTTCTCTCGAATGTCATTAACAAAACATAAGTAAGAAGGAGGGAAATGAAGATAAAACAAAAATGGAAGGTGTCAAGCCGCCACTGGCAATGTCTTGCTTCATGGAGGCTTGAGATGGTTGCTATCGAATACATAAATTTCATAGGGTGAAGATTCTCACTCACTGGAAGACGACTCTGAAAGTTCTCAGAATCCTTCTCTCAGAAGAGCTTGAAATGGAGGCTGGTTATGGTGAGGGAGAAATTGTGCAGAGCTTTCGCCTCTTGAACTCGTTTCTCTCCTTTCTTCCCCCCCTTCTCAATGGAGAAGCTTTGGGCTATTTATAGGCGTTGAAAAGTTGATACTCATGATGACCTGACACCTTTGCATTAAATTCTCTGCCCTACTGCGTAGACTTTTTACATTGTCGACCCATAGGTTCTGCCATGATTTGATAAAGTGTTGTCCTTTTTCATAATGACATGACAGCTTTTTGCCCATGCGTTTGTATCTACTTTTTCTCGACGCATGGTCTCAACGCAAAGGCTCGACGCATGGGTTTCCACTTGTTCTCGCAGCAGCTTCGTCTCTTAGTACTTGGATTATTTGTGCTTCTTTTCTTCTTAACCCTGCGTTAGGAACAGAAAAGTTCATAGTTTTTCAGGTATTTTCTTTTGTAAATAGCGCCAACGCATGGTGATACATTTTACATCATTCAACTACCAAAACCATGCGTTTAGCTCTAAAGTTACTCTAATTAATTCAAATAGTGACTATAATAACTTGTATTTCTACAAGTTATCAGGTGATCTCTTCTTTTTTTATTTGATTTATGTAAAAAGCATGCCTATGAGAATTTTTTAACCTATGTTCTATAATTTCTCTATTTTTTCAAGAATTTTCAAAACGAATTTCAAAGCCACATGCATTCCTCACTTCCACCGAGGAATTCGATTCCTTCACAAGTAATATGGTGCCTCGACACTCTCCTGGCACGAGCAGTGTGACGCTGCCTTATAGCGTTGTGGTGCTACGTAATTTGATGGAATCGGGGATGGAGAGCATAGGGTGCAACAAAAGTGCATAGCATTGCAGCGCTACCCCATGGGGCGGCAATGCCATCTTCTGATTTATAAAGGATTTTTACGGTTTTTGCGGGGAGAGAAGTGTTTTCCAACTTTACTTCGCCCTTGGCCAATCTTCTTCCATTTTCTACCTCTCCACTTATATTTTTCTTCACTTTCTCTCATGTAACCAATAGAGACATGTTGTGTTTTGTCTTCTCCATCTCCATGGGAAGGTGAGATCTAGTTTTCTAGTTTTAGAGAATTTGGAACAATGTAATTTTTGGAGATTTATTATTAATGTAATTTTTACATCTTACCCATGAGTTTTTTCCTATCCTTTATTGATTTATTATTGTATTTTCTCATGAACGTCTGACAAACTAAGAATGTATGATTGAATACATAAGATTATCATGCAATACGTGACATGAAATTGTACGATGATCTATAGAAGCAATAGGTTAGATAGGCTTATAATTGGTTCACCATGAAGACTCGTCAGGAGTTGCCCTCATAATGGCTTTCCAAAATGCATCCATATGAAAATTTTTTGCGACAGACTTAATGAAGCCTCACAAACAACTACATATGATGCCACAACTGGTGGCTTGTTAGACAAAACTATACTATGGCCAAGGACATTGGACAGAATCTCACTAAATCATGAAGATTTGGAAGATAATGGTTATGGCTCAAGATTTGGTAGATGAGGAAGCAATTTAGGAGTAGTCGAAACTGATATGGTCACTGCACTATAAACACAAATGGTTGTTGTGATAAACTTACTGCAAACAATAATGATGATGAATAAGGTTAATGTAGGAACTAGTAGCCAAGTAAACATAGTGAGTCAAGTTACTACGATAGAATAGCGTTGGATGCAAGGTACCACATATATTTGATATGTGCCCACATAACCTGCAATTTGTGTGCTTCATCAAATATAATCCTTATTCCAACACCTATAACCCTTTATTGAGGAGCCATCCCAATTTTTCTTGTGGGTGGGAATGAATAACAGCAGCCAGAGTAGCGTGGCATTAAACAAGCACGTAGAGGTGGAACAACAGGTTTCCACCAAGCACATAAAAGACATCCACATCTGTAACGTTTGTGTTGTTGGATCATTATTAAGCTTATTATGCGTTCAACATGCTTAATACTATGTGTTACTAATCTGTCAAATTTTCCTATTCTTGACCCAAGTATAAGCAAAGAATGAGGTTTTTCTCGGTGAGTCTGAGGTCGAACATAGGAACTATGCAGATTCCATAATTAGTTGGATTATTTGAGACATGCGTCTAAAGAAGGTGGTGAGAAGTGATGCGTTTAACTAACTACAAAGCATTAAAACTAAGCTAAAGTGGTTTGATGGAGAGGTATGCGACACAGTAAAGTCAGCTAATTGAGTTATGTGAATGGTAAACGCAGGTTTAAGGTTGGTTATCATCTAAAGTCAGAAACGCATAGTAGATCTATTTCATACAAGCGACTCTTCTCTTGGTTGTCAATCGCTAATGCGTTATATATCTATAACGCATAGGAGAGTGTTAAGTACCAAGGTTATTCCTATGTCTAGGTAACACTTCTTAGCCTTGTCAATTGAGTTCCACAATCACTTACTCTTCCGAGCAGTCTGATTATTACTACTTATATCGATTAGCTAGATGGACATAAGCATTAGATTAAAAGTACAATTGACAAGATGAAATAGTCTTCTAAGGTTCTTATTTAGATGATAACACAACCTGTAATCCTTGAGAGAGTTAGTTACTTATGGATGATAAACAACAAATGGAAAGTGATAAGAAATGAATAGTCATGGAAGATGTATAGATTGATGAACAAAATAACTGTTTTGGAGAATACAATGTCTTGCTAATAAACTAAAATATAAGTAAGAAAAGAAATAGAAAGCATGGAATGACTTCTTAATGTCTTCAGCTCGCCGGGATGGTAGCGTGAATTCTACTGTGAAGTGGTTAGGCAGAGGGAAGACTCTTCTCTTTCGAGCTATTTGTCTCCGGTTGTCGTCTGGAGAGAACTCTGCTGTCACTTAGGAATTCATTCGAGAGGTTCAACAACATTTTCGTCTTCAGGTTTGCCTTTTTATAAATGTTGCATTGCAATTGCTGGCAAATATGCATGATTGAAGGCTGAATTTCTGCCTTGCGTCCATCTCGCCTAATCGCATGATTTCTGGTTTAATTTCGATCTACCACTCTCGCTGCATATCAAGCATATCCATCTCCCAACAATCTCTCAAGATTCTTATCTGATTCTCTGTTGCCTTCTTGATATGCGTCCACAAATAACTTGGGTTCATGCGTTCAATTGTGCCAATGCATCCATGGGTTGCTAACGCATCAACCTGCGTTGAAAGGTTGCCAACGCATCCACAGGTTGCTAACACATAGTCCTGCATGAAGAGGTTGCCAACGCATCTATGGGTTGCTTGCGTTCCTACGTCAAAGCATGCGTTTGAGGCTCAAAAAGCTTCAAAACAATTATCTTCATCAATTTACAAAAGTAGAACACACAGGAAGATTTATGAATAGAATTTAACTCAAACTACCGCATGATTCTCTATTTAAACTCTATTTTTCTAAGAGAAAGATAATAATAACTTGTATTTCTACAAGTAATCATAGCCCCAAACTTAGAAAAATGCTTGTCCTCAAGCATAACTTCTATCTAAGAAACTTTAATCAGCCCTAAAATTTTCTCAACGCATTAATTGGTCTCTCAGAATGCTATACTCAATCAACTACTCATTAGTTACATTACTTTTCTACCTCTATATTCTTTTCTTAGAAACGAGTCTAATTTGTATATGGCAAGCTTTCTTTTTAATCTTCTTTACTCATCGTTCACAAAATTTTTGTTTCTTCTCTTAACATTGCGTCTGAAAAGATAAAGACATAAAGTTCCTTTTTCTTTCATTTGTTTTATTATTTATGTATTAGGTGACTATGCGTCGAGTAGGGTTACCCACCTTCGTTCTGACATGCCAACTATGGGGTGCATGGAGGCAGCCAGCTACGAGCAAGTGCCCTTCTTGACTAAACTCTTATCTAAGTTCGGTTTTCTCATTAGACATTGGAGTTTGTTATCTATGCGTCACTGATTATGATTATCCACCTTTGTTTTGACACACCAACTATGGGGTGCATGGAGGCAACCAACTACGAGCAGGTGTCGTTTTCAGCTAAACTTTTAACAAGATAATTGTATTAGTATTGTTAGCAAAGTTTTGCGTTTAAAAATTATTATTATTATTATTATTATTTTAAGAAATAGGTTCCTCATATTTTTATCTTTGACAGTTCAAACCTCTTCCACCCCCAAACTTGAGAGTAGCAAGGTCCTCATTGCTTAAATTGTGAACAATGATTATGTTGAAAAATTTCATAAAAGAGATTTAAATTGGTAGCTTGCATGCATGCATAGTAGGTTTGCAAGATGAGAAAGGGTTGTTGATTCTCGGAAGAATTCCTAAGTGACAGCAGAGTTCTCTCTAGACGACAACCGGAGACGAATAGCTCGAGAGAGAAGAGTTTTCCCTCCGCCTGACCACTTTACAGCAAAACCTCACGCTTCCATTCCGGCGACTCAAGACATTGACGCCTTTTCCTGCTTTCTATCTTGTTTTTCTATCTTGATTTTAGATTTGTGTCAAGACATTGAGCTATCTAAAGTTGTATTCCATTCATCAATCTATATTTCTTCCATGTCTACTCATTTCTCTACACTTTTTGCTTTTTACTTTGAATCCATGAGTAACTAATCTATCAAGGGTTAAGGGTTGCGTTAGCATCTAAATAAGAACCATAGTGTAACTATTGCATCTTGTCAGTTACAAACTTAATCTGATGCTTATGTCCATTTAGCTAATCGATATAAGTAGTAATAATCAGACTGCTCGAGAGGGTAAGTGATTGTGGAACTCAATTGACAAGGCCAAGAAGTGTTACCTGTCTATAGGAATAACCTTGGTACTTAACACTCTCCTATGCATTATAGACATATAACGTATAGCGGCTGACAACCGGGAGAAGAGTCGCAAGTATGAATAGACTATCACCATGCGTTTCTGATGTTAGATGTTAACCAACTCAAACCCTGTTTTTATCCATTCATTTAAACCACTTAGCTGACTTTGCTGTGTCGCATGCCTTTCCATCTTCCACAATTTAGTCTAGTGTACATGTTATCGCTTTCTTAGTTAGACGCAAATGAACATCTTTCTCTAATATTTTTTATTACCGCTACAATGCATATAATCCACTTAAATATAGAATCAGCATAATCCCTGTGTTCGACCTCAGACTCACAAAGAAAACCTACTCCTTTGCTTATACTTAGGTAAAGGATAGGAAAACTTGATAGATCATAAACGCATAGCATTAAGCATAGTAAGACGCATAGTATGTTCAACGCATGGTATGTGAAACGCATAATTGTAGCTTAACTTGCCCATTGTGTTAGTACAATTTCATTTCACAATCACACTCACAACAAGTTTTTGGCACCGTTGCCGGGGATTATTGCATTGATTTAATTTTTTTTTTATTTGGATTATTTGTGTTGTAGGAATTCCTCAGTCGACGGAGTATAGTAAGTTTCTCTTCTGTCAGAAGCTTCTAACAGTATATGAGTGAAGGGAGCAACCCAACACTTGACATTGACCCAGAGATTGAGAGGACCTTCAGAAGAAGGATAAGACAGATTAAACAAAGAAGGAACAACCAAGCTACAGAAGAAGATATGGATGCTCAACACAATCAACCTCAAGCTCCTTAAGGTGGGGTTAGGGAGAACGCAGATGTGCAAGAGCATGCAAACCACGAAGTAAACCCAATTCTCTTGGCGCATGATAGAAATCGCCCAATGAGGGAGTATGTGTCGCCAAACCTGTATAATTTTGCACCAGGAATTTTACAACCAACCTTTGAGGGTAATGGAAGGTTTGAAATGAAGCCAGTGATGTTGCAGATGTTGCAAGCCGCAGGGTAATTTAGGGGTGCAATGGGTGAAGACCCACATGCACACGTGAAAAGCTTCTTGGAGATATGTAGTGCATTTCCCATGGCTGGAGTACTGCAAGACAACATCAAAATGATGCTATTCCCATTCTCTCTCAGAGATGAGGCAAGACAATAGGCATATTCATTTGAACTTGGTGAGATTACAACTTGGGGGCAAATGGTTGAAAAATTTATGCAGAAATATTTTCCTCCGACGGTGAGTGCAAAGAGGCAACGAGACATTGTCACCTTCGAGCAAAAGGACTCGGAGACCCTTAGTGAGACATGAACCCGATTTAAGAGGCTGGTAAGGAATTGTCCCCACAATGGCATCCCTGATTGTGTGCAGATGGAGATTTTCTATGGAGGATTAAATAAAACATCACAATCAGTGGCTGACGCCTCTACGGCAGGAGGATTAATGGACAAGACCTATACGCAAGCCAAGGAGATTCTTGATAGAATTTCGAGGAATACTGATGAATGGGTGGATGATGGGTATGGATCCCGATCCATGGACAAGAAACGAACGTAAGCTGGTATGCTTGAAACTGATGCTACCACTAATCTTTCAGCTCAGATCGCCACTATGACATCCTTGTTGAAAACAATAGCATTGAACAACCAAGGTGGAGCAGTTGCTGCAAGGGACACAATGAATGCGGTGAATCCAACAACATCTATAAGCTGTGTGCAATGCGGTGAAGGCCACCTGTATGATATGTGTCCCTACAACCCACAATCCGTTTGCTATGTTCTGAACAACCCGTACGCTAAAACGTATAATTCGGGTTGGAGGAACCACCCTAACTTTGGATGGGGAGGAAACCTACCGCAGACGCAAGGAACTGAGCAACAACCGCAAAGAAGCAACAATCCTGTTTACAACCAAGGTATTCAAGGGCATCAACCACAAAGAAACCAGTCAGCAAATGCAGCATCATCATCATCCATGGAAGCTCTAATACGAGAAAGTATCAGTAAAAATGAAGAATCGCGTAAGTCGTTGGAAGCAATGTTCCAAAGCCAAATGGAGGAAATTAAAAGCAATGCCACTGCAATTCGTAATTTAGAAATTCAAATGGGACAAATAGCAGGTAAGCGCAAAATCAGACCCTAAGGAGCATTGCCCAGTAATACTGAAGCCCCATGAGGTAATGGTAAAGAACAATGTCAAGCTGTAACATTGAGGAGTGGGAAGGTTCTTCCCATTGAAACGCAAGATTAGAGGACGCAAGGAAATCTGCAACCTCACATCACTTCACAACCAACTCCAATAACACCAACTAATGATCCGCAGCCATCATCAACCACTACAACTTCTCAAGAACAAGAGAATGGAGGGGGGAGATAAAAAGCAACGTAGGCAGAACCTGCGTCGGTATTTCAAAATACCACTCTTCCTATGCATCCACCCTTTCCTTAATGCCTAAAGAAGAAAAATGATGAGGGCCAATTTAGAAAATTTCAGACGTTCTCAAACAACTTCACATCAACATTCCGTAGGTGGAAGACCCTGGAACAAATGCCAAGTTATGTCAAATTTTTGAAAGACATACTATCCAAAAAGAGAAGGCTTGGAGAGTTTGAGACAGTAGCGTTAACGCGGGAATACAGTGCGTTGTTCAAAAGCAATATACCTGCTAAAATAAAGGATCCATGGAGTTTTACATTGCCATGCTCTATTGGGGGAATGGACGTAGGTCAGATATTATGCGACTTAAAAGCCAGCATAAACTTAATACCACTATCTATATTCAAGAAGTTAGGTATAGGGGAAGCACAACCCACTACAGTCACAATTCAGCTTGCGGACCGCTCCATTAAGCATCCCGAGGAAAATATTGAGGATGTTCTTGTGAAGGTAGACAAATTCATCTTCCCAGCTGACTTCATAATCCTGGATTATGAAGCTGATAGAGAGGTGCCCATCATCTTGGAAAGATCTTTCTTAGCTACTAGACGTGCCCTGATTGACGTCCAGGAAGAGGAACTAACAATTCGTGTGGACGACCAGCAGGTAAAGTTTAATGTCTTTAATGCGTTGAAATATCCTGATGATTTTCACTCTTGTCAGATGATTGAAGATATAACTGAAGAAAAGGCAAGCATTATAGATGCATGGTTAGAAGATGGAACAATGCTGGATGAAATGGATGAGGGAAAAGAGGAGGAAATCGGTGTAATGTCCAACGCAAGCTTTGAACGCCTAGACTTAAGCAACCGATCCACGGAGAAGACAAAGCCATCCCTAGAAGAGTCGCCAACCCTTGAGCTAAAAATACTGCTGACGCATCTTAAGTATGCATATTTGGGAGAAGAGAGCATGCTGCCGGTCATCATATCCTCTGCATTGACTACAGACTGTGAAAAGGCTTTGCTGCAGATATTGAAAATTCATATCAAAGCCATTGGATGGACCCTAGCAGACACTAGAGGAATAAGCCCTTCATACTGCATGCATAAAATTTGGTTGGAAGAAGGTAAGGATGGTTCAGTAGATAGGCAACATAGGCTTAACCCAGCGATGAAGAAGGTTGTAAAGAAAGAAATCATCAAATGGCTCGATGCAGGAGTCATTTATCCAATCTCCGACAGCAGCTGGGTAAGCCCAGTTCAGTGTGTACCTAAGAAAGGGGGGATGACAGTGATCATGAACAGTAAAAATGAGTTGATACCAACAAGAACGATCACTGGTTGCCGCATCTGTATGGACTACCGCAAGCTGAATGCGGCAACAAAGAAGGATCACTTCCCATTGCCATTCATCGACCAGATGCTAGACAGGCTGGCAGGAAATGAATTCTTCTGCTTCTTTGACGAATATTCCGGCTATAACCAGATCGTGATAGCTCCGGAAGATCAAGAGAAGACAACGTTCACATGCCCATATGGCACTTTTGCGTTTAGACGCATGCCGTTCGGGCTATGTAACGCACCAGGAACGTTCCAAAGGTGCATGATGGCGATATTTTTCGAATATCTGGAACATTCAGTAGAGGTGTTTATGGACGACTTCTCAGTATTTGGGAAATCATACGATGAATGCTTGACCAATTTGGAACGAGTATTCAAGCGATGCGAAGATCCTCAATTGGGAGAAGTGCCACTTCATGGTCACTGAAGGTATTGTTTTGGGACACAAGATTTCTAAGGTTGGACTGAAAGTTGATTAAGCAAAAATAGATGCGATAGCCAAGCTGCCAGCCCCCACAAATGTAAAGACTTTGCGAAGTTTCCTAGGCCATGGGGCTTTTATAGAAGATTCATCAAAGGATTTTCGCAAGTCGCAAAACCACTGAGCGAGCTACTGGAAGTCAATAGGGAGTTCAACTTTGATAGTAAATGTCTACAAGCGTTTGAGTCTTTAAGGCAGGCCTTAATTTCAACACCAATTTTAGTTGCACCAGACTGGTTTCTCCCATTTGAACTAATGTGCGACGCAAGCAACCATGCAGCGGGAGCAGTAATGGGGCAAAGAAAAGAGAAAATAATGCACCCCATCTTTTATGCTAGTAAAACATTGAACGAGTCTCAGAAGAACTACATTACTACTGAGAAGGACATGTTAGCCATAGTCTTTGCGATTGACAAATTCAGAGCATATTTGGTAGGGTCAAAGGTGACCATCTACAGCGATCACTCAGAGATCAAATATTTGATGGCGAAAAAGGACGCAAAGCCTAGACTCATCTGGTGGGTCCTGCTATTACAAGAATTCGATTTGGAGATTAAAGATAGAAAGGGAATCGAGAATCAGGTTGCGAACCACCTGTCTCGGTTGGGAAATAAAGAGGTCCAGGAAAGTTGGAGTGATATAGAGGAACGATTCCCAGACGAGCACATCATGAACGCAGAGAGTCAGGAACCGTGGTATGCAGACATGGTAAATTACTTGGTCTGCAACCAATGGCCTGAAGATTTCAACGATCAACAAAGGAAGAAGCTCCAATACGAAAGTAAGTTCTACTACTGGGATGAGCCATATCTATACAGACTTGGCCCGGACCACATCCTGCGTCGATGCATTCCAGAATATGAAACACATAACATTTTGAGAAGCTGTCATGAAGCACCTTACAGAGGACACTTTGAGGGGCAGAGAACAGCTGCGAAGGTGTTGCAAAGTGGGTATTTCTAGCCCACATTATTCAAAGACGTAAGGGCATATGCAGTGCTTGCGATCGTTGTCAGAGAACAGGCAACATTTCCAACCGAAATGAGATGCCTCTGAACTCAATGCTAGAAGTTAAGTTGTTTGACGTATGGGGAATCGATTTTATGGGACCATTTCCTCCTTGCGGTAATCAATATATCCTAGTAGTAGTCGACTACGTATCAAAATGGGTAGAAGCAGCGGCCAATGCGAAGAACGACGCAAACACGGTGTCCAAGTTCTTAAAGAGACAAATCTTTTCTCGATTTGGAACACCAAAGGCGATAATTAGGGATGAAGGTACACATTTTATAAATCGCATAATCACTAATTTACTGACAAAATTTAATGTCTCGCACAGGGTAGCTACTGCCTATCACCTACAGACAAACGACCAAGTTGAAATAACAAACAGGGAAATCAAGTCCATACTTGAAAAAGTTGTGAGCACATCAAGGAAAGATTGGACGGAGAGATTAGATGAAGCTCTCTGGGCATACAGAACCGCATTTAAAACACCCATAGGCATGTCACCCTATGCGTTGGTGTTTGGAAAAGCGTGCCATCTCTCGCTTGAGCTGGAACACAAGGCCATCTGGGATATGAAGAAGCTCAATCTAGACTAGGACACAAGTGGCGAAGCAAGAAAGCTTCAATTAAACGAACTCATGGAGTAGAGACATTCAGCTTACGAAAACGCAAAGCTGTATAAAAAAAGGACTAAGAAATGGTACGACAAAAATATTAGTAAGAAAACTCTATACGTCGGCCAGAAGGTCCTATTATTTAACTCAAAGTTGCGTTTATTTCCAAGTAAGCTGAAGTCTCGCTGGTTTGGACCATTCACAATCAAGGAAGTGTTCCCGCATGGTGCTGTTAAGCTAACAAATGAAGACGGAACCACCTCCTTCAAGGTCAATGGACAAAGGGTAAAACCCTACCACATTGAAGAGCTTGAAATCGACAAAACCTCCATTGACCTACGCGAGTGTAATGACTGAGCTTGCGTTGAAAGGTCCCTGCGTTGCTGAACGCCTATTTTTCCAGGGACGCTTTCTTTTACCCTTGTTTTCTTTCTTACCTTGTTTTTAGTATTTGTTTGTCATTCTTTGAATTCAGTTTTAGGAGTAGTCTAAATTAAATAAGCATGAAATTAGGCGTCGAGCTTCAATGCAAATTATATGATTTCATCGCTTATTCTGCCATTCATGCCTGCGTCCAACGCATAATTGAACTATGCGTTCATCGATAAACGACCTCTGTGTTTATCAAGTTGAAATTAGGAGTGCGGTTAGAGCTCTAATTTTTCAAACGCATAATACTTAAAACTTCCAACGCATACTTTGAACTAAAAACCATGCATTCATCTGTGTATATTACAAGTATGCGTTAATGTTATGAGTTCATCATTTCTTCACCACATTGAATTTGTAATTATCTCTTTGCGTGTCCCTTGTTGTAAATTCATTCTAAGTACATTTAATTATTCCCAACTTTTATCTTTGCGTTAAAAAGTTAGTCACTATGATGATAATCATGCTTACACTTTTTGTACACTCTTAAGTTAGATTACTTTCAATGCGTCTGAATACTATTCCTTAGAAACGCAAACCTACATTGCATCTATACAAGCAGCCAATTCAAACCTCTTTTATAAAATTTTGCAACATAATCTTTGTTTACAATTTAAGCAATGAGGACCTTGCTACTCTCAAGTTTGGCGGTGGAAGAGGTTTGAATTGTCAAAGATAAAAATATGAGGAACTTATTTCAAAATAATAATAATAATAATAATAATAATAATAATAATAATAAATAGATAAATAAATAAATAAATAAATAAATAAATAAATAAAATTTAAACGCAAAACTCTGCTGGCAAGACTAATATATTTATCTTGTTAAGAGTTTAGCTGAAAATGACACCTACTCGTAGTTAGCCGCCTCCATGCACCCTATAGTTGATATGTCAGAACGAAGGTGGGTAATCGTAATCAGCGACGCATAGATAAATAACAAACTCCAATGTCTAGTGAGAAAACCGATCTTAGATAAGAGTTTAGTCGAGAAGGGCACTTGCTCGTAGTTGGCTGCCTCCATGCACCCCATCGTTGGTATGTCAAAACGAAGGTGGGTAACCCTACTCGACGCATTGTAACTTGACTTATAAATAATAAAACAAATGAAAGAAAAAGGAACTTTATATCTTCATCTTTTCAGACTCAATGTTAAAAGAAGAAACAAAAAATTTGTGAATAATGAGTAAAGAATTTTTAAAAGAAAGCTTGCCGCATACAAATTAGACCTGTTCTAAAGAAAAGAATATAGAGGTAGAGAAATAGTATAACTGACAGGCAGCTGATTGAGTATAGCATTCTGAGAGACTAGTCAATGTATTGAAAAAATGTTAGGCTTGATTGAAGTTTCTTAGATAGAAGTTATGCTTGAGGACAAGCATTTATCTAAGTCTGGAGGTGTGATAACTTGTAGAAATACAAGTTATTATAGCCTTTTTCTTAGAAAAAATATAGATTAAATAGAGAATCATGTGGCAGTTTATATTGAATTTCATTAATAAATCTTCCTATGCGTTCTACTCTTGCATTTTTATGAAGATAATTATTTTATTACTTTTTTAGCCTAAAATGTATGTTTTAATGTAGGAATGCAAACGATGCGTTGACTACTTCTTAACGCAAACTATGCGTTGGCAATCTGTTCTCCATGAACACATGATCTAAACGGAACGCGAACAACCTCTAGATGCATGAACGACTTCTCAACACAAGACTATACGTTAGCAACACATGACGCGTTGACATCTGCCCAAATTCATGGACGTATAACAACCAAAGAGGCAAGGTAGCGGATAATTAGATTAGAATCTTGAGAGATTGTCGAAAGATTGACATGAATGATCTGTGGCTAAAGTGGTGGATCTAAATTGAACCGAGAATTACGCAATTAAGCGAGATAGACGCATGATATCAATTTTGCCGCTAATCAAGCAGATTTGCCATTGCTTGCGAACGCAACCTCTATAAAAGGGAAAACCTGCAAGATGAGAAAGGTTGTTGATTCTCAGAAGAATTCCTAAGTGACAGCAGAGTTCTCTCTAGACGACAACCAGAGACGAATAGCTCGAGAGAGAAGAGTCTTCCCTCCGCCTGACCACTTCACAGCAGAACCTCACGCTTCCATTCCGGCGACTCAAGACATTGACTCCTTTTCCTGCTTTCTATCTTGTTTTTCTATCTTGATTTTAGATTTGTGTCAAGACATTGAGCTATCTAAAGTTGTATTCCGTTCATCAATCTATATTTCTTCCATGTCTACTTATTTCTCTACACTTTCCGCTTTTTACTTTGAATCCATGAGTAACTAATCTATCAAGGGTTAAGGGTTGCGTTAGCATCTAACTAAGAACCAATTGACAAGGCCAAGAAGTGTTGCCTGTCTATAAGAATAACCTTGGTACTTAACACTCTCCTATGCATTATAGACATATAACGTATAGTGACTGGCAACCGAGAAAAGAGTCGCAAGTATGAATAGACTGTCACCATGCGTTTTTTATGTTAGATGTTAACCAACCCGAACCCTGTTTTTATCCATTCATTTAAACCACTTAGCTGACTTTGCTGTGTCGCATGCCTTTCCATCTTCCACAATTTAGTCTAGTGTACATATTATCGCTTTCTTAGTTAGACGCAAACGACCATCTTTCTCAAATATTTTTGGTTACCGCTACAACGCATATAATCCACTTAAATATAGAATCAGAATAATCCCTGTGTTCGACCTAGGACTCACCGAGAAAACCTACTCCTTTGCTTATACTTGGGTAAAGGATAGGAAAATTTGACAGATCACAAACGCATAGCATTAATCATAGTAAGACACATAGTATGTTCAAATCATGGTATGTGAAACGCATAATTGTAGCTTAACTTGCCCATTGCGTTAATATAATTCCATTTCACAATCACACTCACACCAAGCAACATGGAAGCCCCTCGAAATTCAGGAAATTCAAGTAAAGAACAATGTAAAGAAATGACACCAAGAAATAGAAAACCCTTGATTGAAAAACCAGGAAGAAATAACTTAGCAATTAGACCATTAGATGAATAAACTCACAAGTCCACTAAGAACCAACCAACCAACCAATGCAAATTGAGAAGACACACGAGTCCACACAAGAAAATTAAGATGATAAATGTAAAAACTATGCAAATGTTGCTACTTCGAATGCATCATCTGAAATGTGTCCACCTTCTTATCCTCAAGAATTGAAGAAAAAGAATGATGAAGGTTAGTTCTGACACTTTTTGGATGTATTAAAGCAACTAGACAGAAACATTCCGTAGTTGAAGCGTTTGAATAGATGCTTTCTTATGTGAAATTTATGAAAGACATACTTTCTAAGAAGAGGATAATATGAGAGTTTGGAACCATGGGATTGACGCAACAGTGCAGTGCCTAACTGCAAGAACGCATTCCAACAAGATGAAAGACCCTTGGAGTTTCACTATCCCCTACTCTATAGGAGGCGTTGACAAAGGGAAGACACTGTGCTGTTGGGTTTTATGCCCTAAAACTCGTAGATTGTAAATGTAATTATATAATCGTCATTAAATCCTTAATAAAGAGTTATTGATGTGTTATTTTAATAAGCGTTTATTGATTGTTTTTGTTTGTTGTCTTAATAACAGATAAGCACCTAGAAAGTGCTTTCTATTCTCTCAAATTAAGGGAGTTTATATTAGATTTCACTTGTTTGCTAGTGATTTTCAGGTGAAAACGAGGAAAATTAGAAGAAACGATTAAAAGATCAAAACCGAGCAAGAATATGGCGAAAAAGAGTTGAAAAACCAAAAAGGGCAAATTTTGGGGATAGCGCCACGGTGCTGAAACATCAACGCATGGTTCTGGACGCAGAGTAGCATTGCTGCGCCAAGATGGCGATGCCTCGACACATCCTTGCTGAAACGCATTTTAGCGCTGCGACGCTTAGACGGTGCTGCTGCAGCGCCAAAACCCGAGAGCAATATTTCTGAAACGCATTTTAGCTTTGCGACGCTTGGACAGCGCTGCTGCTGCGCTAAAACCCGAGAGCAAACTTTTTCGGATGCAGCCCTAGCGTCGTGGCGCTATGGGACAGCGTTGCGATGCCAGCTTTCCTTAATTGAAAAATCTGTATTTTTTGAAAATTTTGGGTGGCCAAACTCTATAAATTTGGGGGTTTCCAGCAGTCCAATTCATCAAGAAAAATCAAGGCAAAACAAGGAAGTTGCAGACCTAAAGAGATACAAAAAGGAGAGAATTAAGTGAGGGTTCAAAGAGTGAGTTAGTTGCAAGGAAGAGGAAAAGAGTTCGAGATAGTCTTGGTGCCCTTCGAAGTTCGACGTGAGAGCCAAGGAGATCGAGACGGTGCTACTTCAATCAAGAGCCTCTTTTCAGTAGAGTTTCCCTTTCTTTACACTCTTTCTTTGTTTATTTTTCTTAAACATGTTGCTTCAAGCTATGAGTGGTAAACTCTTTAGTTTTAGGGTTTTGATGAATTGTTTATGAATTCATGATTAATTTTGTAGACTCAAGGTTTTGTTAGAATGATTATGCTTTTCATTGTTATTGTGTTTAATTCTTGTGGATTGGCCATCTTCACATGTTAGGTTAGATGTATGATTGAGAGATTGTATGTTTAACTTGATCTATAACCATGAATTATTGTTAATCTTTTACGAGAGTAGTTAGATTGACAATAAAAGTTGTTAAAGACTATTTTTAATGCCATGTAATTTTGTGTTGGTTTTAATAGATTAATAATCAATCAAGTTGCATGAGAAATAGTTGTTTTTGAGAGAAAATAACTTGGAATTAAGTTTCTAGACTTAGGCATATGAATTGCAAAAAAATCCATGAAATCTATAATATTGCATGATGAAATAAACAAGGATTCATTACCCTAGAACTCTCTTTAACTCTTGTGTTTCTCCCTTTGATACTTTCCTTACTTGATTTGTATTTTTCCATAACTTATAAAATTAAATTTCAATCCTCAAATAAAATTGATTCAATTCTAGAATAGCTAAGTAACTTAAACCTTCCCAATTGGATCTCCAGTGGAACGATATTCGGACTTAACCATTTTATATTATAACTTGACCCGTACACTTGCGGTTAACACTAAAAATGCTCATCATAACTTCGTTGACTAGTTAGGTTTCTATTTCAATAGAATGACCTAGACAACTTAGTCTTAATCCTGAGTATATTATGAACTCTTGTCTATGAGGGATTTTCTTTTGATTTGTATGGGTGAGAGTGGCCATTTAGGGACTCAATATGCCTACCATCTTGGGGACAAGACCGAGTGGAGAGCGGAGGACATAATTATACAAGATGGAATTCACTCATTCCCATTTTTAGGGCAAGTAGATAAGTGTTCCCTTAACTGGTGTCTCCAGGACTTGAACAAAGAGCCCTACCCTCTCACTGACCCGAGAGGGGTTTATGTTTAATGGTTGGACATAAACAGGTTGTTCATTAGAGAAGCACTAGTACTTCAGGATTTAGATGTAACCTAGGGGTAAAACGGTAATTTGACTCAGCTGTTGTTACGAACACTTGTGAAGGACTAATTTACTATTATTGGTCTATATCTATGGACACAGAAATATATCTATAGTGAGAAGAGTGCAACTGTGGGTCTTTAGTGGAGTGTACCCATAGTTAACGAATATTAATCTATGTAGTTAATGAGTTCAGCCGATTAATCTCATATCGTTGGAGCTTCTGATCTGTAGGACCATAAGGTCCCCTTGCTAGCTCACTATGGACCAAAAAGGATCAACTATGTTGAAAGAAAAATTGGAAATGTTCAAATTTATGAGGAAAAATATTAATTGTATTCGATATAATTAATTGCATGATTTATTATAAATTTTATTTGAATGTGAATCAAATTATAACTTTATAATATGAAGAATTAATTTATTTGAATATGATTCAAATAATTAATTATTTATTTGGATAAAATCCATATAAATAAATAGAGGTAGAATTAATTAATTAATTTGAATTGAATTCAGAATCTTTGATTTGAATTGAATTCAGAATATTTTATCTCAATTAATAAATAGAGGTAGAATTAATTAATTAATTTTACCTCTATTGGATTTTATCGAATACAATAGAGGTAGAATTATATGAATCTCTTGGAAAAGGAATACTACAAGGAGAACTATCGGTTCGAGAATTATAGATTGGCAAAGGTATGCTTAACCTTTTCTTTAATTTTTGTATTTTTAATTCTTTGAATAAATTAAAAAATGCGATCACAAGCTTCCGCAGAGATTCAATTCCCTTTATATGCGACTTAGGACAAAGCATAAGTTTTATGCCTTATTTGTCTTTAAGAAATTAGGGATTGAAGCAAGATTGACTACAGTGACTCTGCAATTAGCAAACTGGTCAATAGCAATTCGAAGGGTAAAATCGAGGACGCATTGGTAAAGGTTGATAAGTTCATTCTGTCCATAGGATTATGAAGTCGAAAGGGACGTGCCCATAATCTTGGGTAGACCATTCTTGCCAACGGGTTGAATGTTGATAGATGTTCATAAAGGAGAAATAACCATGAGAGTTAATAGACAAGAAATCCTATTCTGTCTTTAAGACATTAGAATACCCTAATGAACTAGAAGAATGCTAGATGATTGACATAGAAGAAAATTGAGAATATGAGACAAACCTTGATAATAATGCAGGCAATGAAGAAGATGAATTGGATGCACAACAACCTGAACAATGTTGTGCTATGGTCCAGAGAAATTTTGAACCTCTTGATATAGGAAGCCAATATTACATAAACAAACCATCATTAGAACAACCTCTTGCATTTGAGTTGAGATCTCTTCCAACCCATTCGAAATATGCCTATCTCGGGGATGGCAACACTCTACTAGTTATTATTTCAGCCACATTGACAGCTGATAATGAATCAACTCTGTTGAAAGTATTGAAGAAGTACATCCAAGCCATAGGATGGACTCTTGCAAACATAAGGGGAATCAACCCTTTATATTGTACGCATAAAATTCGACTTGAGGAAAGAAAGGATGGATCCATTGAGCATCAACACAAACTCAACCCTTCGATGAAAGATGTTGTGAAAAAGGAAATCCTTAAATGGTTGGTGATAAGCCGCAAGTGCACGCTTTTGAAGTAATAAAAAAAATCCGAACGATTGGGTATTGTCCTCAGGGAATTATTTATTCAATAAAAATAGCTATCAAGAAATTGTTTTAATTTTATTCAGGGATTCAAATAGGATGATTTGCAAACAATAAAAATAAAAGAAAGTAAATAAATGTTCAAACTAGAAATTCACTTGGCTAAGATGCCTAAGGTATTCATGTCGTTCAACATTGTTATGGATTCAAAATATTTTCTTTCAATTAAAACAATGTATCAACTTAGGCTTGAAAGGTCTATGATTTGGGGTTTCTCTTATGAGCTCAACCCTTTCTAATGTCTAAACACCAATTCTATTTTCATGCAATTGAAACTAGTAATAGCATTAAGCCTTTTCATTCTTCGCCTCTCATGTTTTCCTATCATTCTCATACATATTTCAACCTCAATTTATCATGCTATTTTCGGTTAATAAATATCTCTCTCAAGTAGATTTAAAAACCCTAAGGCAGTCAAATGGTGATCAAACATTCAATTGGAAAAATGCAAACATGATAAAAAGCTAATGCATCCTATTAATCAAAATAATTAAGAACCATCCATAAACAATGTTAAAGTCAATCAAATCCTATAACTACAAAATAATTTAGCCACTCATGTTCATAATATAAGTCCTAAATACGCTGTACAGAGATATAAAGAAAGATATTAAAGAGGAAAGAATTATCTGTCGATGAATTTGTTGCTGATAATACATCAACATCTTCTTCTTGATCTAACTTCAATCAACTTCTTGGTTAGGCTTTAAAAATATCTCTAAACGATAGCCTCTCGATCTCTGTGGAAAGCTGTAAGTGATCCCAAGTCGAACTCCCCTTCAAATGACGACAATTAGGTTTTAGTATAGGGTTGAAATCAACACACCATGGAAAAGTCAGAGCATCTTAACCCTTCCTGGTAGTGTCACGATGCTACTTTGCTTTGAAGCCTCAGGATTTTGCATCAAGTACGGTGCTGCTGTGCACTGTGCTTCTATTCCTCCACACTTTTTAGCCCCATTTTCACTTATTTTTTGCCCTAGGTCCAAGTTTGACCTATTATAGGGTTATTTTGGTCATTTTACACCAAATTTGGCTTGTTCAACTCCAATTGCTCATTTCCTATGAAATAGATGAATAAAGCATCAAAGAACTCATTTATGCAATAAAATCAACAAAAGTCTGAACCTAAGAACACACTTTGAGGTGCATTTAAGTTGGACGCAAGGGTGATCTTTCCCATATCTGATAGTAAGTGAGTCTCTAACAAAAACAATGAACTAATCCCCACCAAACTATTACCAAGTGGCACATATGCATGGACTGCAAAAAATTGAATGCAACAACGAAAAAAGATCATTTTCGTTACCATTCATTGACCAAATGCTAGATAGGCTACCTGAAAATGAATTCTTCTACTTTTTAGATGGATACTCAGCTACAACCAGATCATGATACACCCTAAAGATCAAGAGAAAAACTACATTTACTTGGCCATATGGGACATTTGCCTTCCAACGCATGCCCTTTGGATTGTGTAACGTGTTTGACACTTTCCAAAGATGCATGATGGCTATCTTTTCCAATTTCGTAGAACAATCAATTGAAATATTCATGGATGACTTTTCTGTGTTTGGAAATTCCTATGAAGCCTACCTAGCTAACTTGGAGTTAGTGCTACAAAGATGCGAGGATACCAACTTAGTGTTGAACTCGGAGAAATGCCACTTAATGGTAATAGAAGGAGTTGTGCTTGGTTATATCTCCTAAAAAGAGTTATCTTTCCCGGTTTTATTTGGGCTCATTCCATGATTTTATCGTTTTATTCCTTGAATTTTGTAGGTTGTAAGCATTAAGGTGGAAAGGCAAACCATCGGTGTTTGGTGCGAAAATGAGCCAAAATGGAGTTTGGAAGAATCAGCACAAAAAAAAAAAAAAAAAAAAGGAAGATTGACAAGAATTGGCCCAAGTTGAGCGCCAAGTTGGTTGTTTTGGTTAATGAGGAATCCACTAATGATAATTTTATTTATCCTCAGGTGCAAGGGATGGAGCTTAAAGCTCTCCCTACTCAATTAAAGTATGTATACTTAGGTGAGAATAATACACTCCTAGTCATTATCTCTAGAGAGATGACATTGAAGTAGGAAGAGGCTCTGATATGCATGTTGAGGACCTACAAGAAAACAATTGGATGGACCCTCAATGATATTTAGGGAATCAGTTCGTCTCCGTGCATGCACTGAATAGCCATCAAAGAAGGAGCTAAACCCATTAGGTAACCACAACATAGACTCAATTCAAAAATGATGGAGGTTGTATTTAAAGAGGTAATTAAGCTCCATGAGATCAGCATCATTACCCAATCCCTGACAATAACTGGGTAAGTCCCATCCACGTAGTTCCTAAAAAGACTGGTATGACAATTGTGAAAAATGTCACTGTATGACAAGCATATTTTCTGATTTTATTGAAAAGTGCATAGAAGTGTTTATGGATGACTTAACCATGTATGGAAATTCATTTGACGACTACTTGCACAACTTAGGTCTTATCATGAAAAGATGCATCGAAACAAAATTGGTTCTTAACTATGGAAAATGTCACTTTATGGCAAGTTATGGCATAGTGTTAGAGCACTTTGTTTATGCTAGAGGTATAAAGGTCGATAAAACTAAAATAGATGTTATGTCTAACCTTCCTTATCTCACAACATTAGGGAAGTTCAATCATTTCTTGGTAGTGCAGGTTTTTATCGGCGCTTCATCAAGGACTTTTCTAAGATTGCACTACCTCTATCTTATTTGCATCAGAAAGATGCCCAATTTGACTTTGATACGGAGTGCAAAAAGGCTTTTGACGTTCTTAAGGATCGCCTGACTTCTGCCCCCATCCTCTAGCCCCTTCAATGGGATGTGCCATTCGAGATCATATGTGATGCCAGCAACTTGGTTATGGGTGCTATTTTTGGGTAGAGAACTGACAAAAAGAGCCATCTGTTTCGCCTCTCAAACTCTCAATCCCACTCAGATAAATTACACAACCACGAAAAAGAGCTCCTTGTTATTGTTTTTGATTTAGATAAATTTCGCTCTTATGTTCTTGGTTCTCCTATTATTGTCTTTACTAATCATGCTGCTCTTAGGTACTTGATGATGTAGAAGGAGTCAAAACCTAGGCTCATGAGGTGGATTCTACTCCTTCAGGAGTTCGATTTGACAATTAAGGATAGAAAAGGGATCGAGAACTCTATACCTAATAATTTGAGCAAAATAGTGTAAGAAGAGGATTATGTGTCACTTGGAGAAGACTTCACGGATGAACATCCTTTCCAAGTATCTGTTGTTGTACCATGGTTTGTCGAAATGGTTAACTATTTGGTCACATGTTAGTTCCTTCCTAATATTTCTTCTTTGCATCGTATTAAGATTAGAAATGATTCTAAATACTATGTGTGGGATGCCCTACATTTGTGGAAGTTTTGTTATGATCAAATTATTAGATGTTGCGCGCATGAGCATGAATTTGAATCTATTCTTTCTTTTTGTCATAAGATGGCATGTGAGACATTTTAGTCCAAAAAGAAAAGCCAGTAAGATTTTAGATTGTGGTTTATTTTGGAATTCTATGTTTGTCGATGTTTATGCTTATTGCAAATCTTGTCAAAAATGTCAAATGTTTGAATCATTGTCTAAGTGTAATGAAATGTCTTTGAATTTGATTTTAAATTGTGAAAATTTTCATGTGTGGAATGGATTTTATGGGTCATTTTCCCTCTTCTTGTGGTTATCTATATATTCTATTGGTGGTTGATTAGGTGTCTAAGTGGGTCGTGGCAATCCCCACTAAAACTAACACATTTGCAGTGTTTTAGGTTTTCTTAGAAAAATATTTTGTAGGTTTGGTGCACCTCATGTCACTATTAGTGACCAAGGCACCCATTTCTTCAATCGAACCATTGAGGCTCTCTTGGGAAATTATGGTATTCACCATCGAGTGGCTACACCATACCACCCCTAAACCAATGGTTAGGTTGAGATTTCGAATAGAGAGGTGAAAAACATTCTGGAAAAACACAATGTACCTAGGCCAAAGGATTAGAGCTTACACCTCAATGATGCTCTTTAAGCATACCGCGCATCCTATAAGATACCCATTGGGACTTCTCCCTTTAGGCTTGTCTATGGTAAGGCTTGTCACTTGCTAGTGGAGATCAAGCACAAGGCATATTGGGCTGTTAAGAAGTGCAACATGAATTTAGCCCAAGCTGGCAAGGAGAGACTATTGGAGCTCAAAAAGCTCGAGGAATTGAGGTTGGAAGCTCGAATGCTCATTAGGAAGGACTTTAGAGTTGGTCAGAAAGCATTAGCAATAAACGAATTTGCCTTTTCAACTTTCGCCTCCAGTTCATGCTTGATAAGTTGAAGTCCAAGTGGTTAGGTTCCTTTGATATTATTTTTCCTCATGGTGTAGTCAAAATTAGAAGCTTTGATACCGGGAAGGTGTTCAAGGTGAACGAGCATCGTTTGAAAGTCTTCAACGAAGGGGAGATTTGATACTATTGCTTCTAGGCCTTGCGGTTCCCTTGTATTCTTGAGCTCGTAGTAACCAACCATGGAGCAAGCAACGTTAAACATTTGCGCTTCTTGGAGGCAGTCAAACGTTAAACTTTAAATGGTTTCTTTTATTTTGATTTTGTTTTCATTTAGGTTTGGATTGATTGAGGTTCTTTATGAATTTTGTTGGCAGATGATCTCATGCATTGCAAGTCATGTAGCATGCTCAACCTCTATACATGTCCAAATTCAGAGAAGTTCTTTGTTTCCCTCCCTTTTTCTTTCTCCTTGTGTTTTGTTGCTATTTTTAAACATTGAGGACAATGCATGATCCAAAAGTTGCGATTGGTTGGGTTTCACATGCTTACACGTTATTCTTGTTTGTTTTGTTGATGATACACTTGATTTATGAATTGGTCTGTTGTGCCCTTGAGCATCTGAGCTAAGGCTTTGTATGGAATTGATTGAATTGCATGTTGTTTGCTGTTGTCTGTGCTCGTTTCTATGAATATTAATGACGCACCTTTCTTGTCTATGGTTGCATGATCTTAGGATGAAGAAGCATTCATGATTTTTTAGCTAATTTTTTAAAATTTTCTTGCTACTTAAATGCTTTGTTGAGTCATTTTGAATCTTAGAAGCTTGAAATTGGATTATCTTGCTCGAATTTTTGTTGTCATCCCGAAAGGTGATACGTGCAAGCACACACGTATAGTTTAAAATGGCCAGGGCCGGGTATCATCCTCTGAAAAATTGGTTTAGTTAACTTTTAGCTACTAAAAAATTCTTCCAATTTTCTTTAGGGAACCCAGCTGTGACGAAAACTAATGTAAATTAATCCTAGAAAGCAAATTAAAGATAGACACCAAAGTAAAACCAAATAGACACATGTCCTAGGGTGATGCTTTCATTGATGGATTATCTAAAGTTAATTGTTTACACCTCGAATTAATTTTTTGTTAATTATAAACCTAACAGTCTTTTGTCTAGATGTCGTCCTACTGAGCTCAACCCTTTTTAACATCTAATTGTCAACTCATTATCATGTAATCAATTAATGAGACTCAATACCAAGTTCCTCTATTATTGATCTCTATTATTCTCCTATCATTTACATGCATATTTGATTAATAGTTTAACAAGCTAGTTCCAATCTAATGCCCTCTCTCCAAGTAAGACATAAAATTAAAATGATTCAGACATTGGTCAATTGTTTGAAAGCAATAAACATAACAATGCAAAAATAGTTCATATATTCAATAAATTCAAGAACAATCAACAAAGTCTCACAACCCAAAGACTACATCCAAACCCTAAGGACTAGAAATCAGTTACTCATTGCTACAATATCAATATAGACATTCATAATGCAACCATGCTCAAAGAAACAGAAAATAAAAAGCGAAGAAGATGCAAGCCGAGTTCTTGACTATCGTCCTTGAATCCAGAATTTCATTCCAACGATCTTTTAAAATCTTCACTCCCTTAGAAACTCCAAGATGTCGCCTCTACCCAGGATTTGGCTCCTAGTGGAGGCCTTGGCAAATCCCTAAATTAAACCCTGAAACCAGTCTCCTTTATATAGGCAAATATTTTTCAAAACTATGTAGGAATTAGATTCCTAAAAGGATAAGGAATAGATAAATTTTGTCACTTTTTTACTTTATTTTGGAAAATAGATAAAAGAAAATCAAAATTCTAATGTTGTAGATGGATATAGCATTGAAAAATGAAGAAAACAAGTGATCATTCGCCTAAAACGGCCAACAAAAGCAAAAGTTATAAACATATTACAAACCGCAAGTTTTAAAGAAGCGGGAAAGTGCTGCCTACATGGTTTTCACGCCTCTTTTTTTCCCTAATTCACCACTTTTCATCAACTTTGACTCATTCTCTTGCTCTAGGTCAAACTTTGACCTATTATGGAGGTATTTTGTTATTTTAATCTCAATATATTCTGTGCTGGTCCAAATGCTCGATTCCTATAAATTAAACCTAAAAAATGCATCAACTAACACAAATTAATAATAAAACTAATGAAATTATAAGCCTAAAAATGAAAGTTTTGAGTGATTTTCAAAAGGTACACCTTTGGTTGGAGAGTAGCCTTCCTTGATTGAGTGTAATGTTAGATTAGGAGGATAAAAGAGTAATAAGCCTATGAGTCAAAGAAAAAGAAAGAGAAAAAAGAAAATGCCAAAAAGAGTAAAAAGAAAAGTGCTTGAAAAATAAAAGTAAAAATAAAAGAAAAAAGGAGTAGTAGAAGAAGAAAATTAAAAAAAAAAAAAAAAAAAAAAGGGGAAAAAAGTGTATGTGAGTGCATGGATAGGGGTAAAAAGAGCTACCCCCATTCTGTTCAGTTAGGACGCCTGCGAGAAAAGTGTGGGTACAAGTCCCGACAATGGGTGTGTGTAAACTAATGCCTCTAGGTAAAATTGATGCCCTTTACCTTTTGGTCACGTGTGTGTTAGGCACTCTAATCAAAGTATTGCCCTTTCGATGAGCTTTGGTAACTCAAAAGTCGATGACTGGGCCAGAGTAGGAGAAAATAAATTGGGAGCTTGATAAAACCTTTCTGAGCATGATTAAAGTTAAAATAATGAAACTTTGTACTCACTCATGCATGATTTATTTTGAAAAGTGTTTTAAAAATGCCTCTCATTTGATTGATTTTAGTCGGATTGCCTAGGTGATTGCAAACATGTCTTGAGAATTGTTAAAGCTTAAGTCATGGTTGTTTAGCCAAGTGGACAAATTGTTGCATAAATGTGCATTCCTACCATGCTCGGGGATGATCCAGAAAAAGTTGGGGGTGATTTGATAGCTCGTAAAAAGAGTTATCTTTCTCGGCTTTATTTGGGCTCGTTCTAGAAGCATCAATTAAAGTAACGGGGAAGATTGACAAGAATTAATCCCAGGTGAGCGCCTAGGCACTAGTTGGTGCTCATCTGAGCGTTTTCCACCTAAGAGGCCCCTTGGTCGAAGCGCCTAGGTGCTGGCTGGCACTTGCCTAGGAACTGATTACTGGAGAGCATCTGTCTTGGGATTTCCTAGGCGCTGCCCTAAAGCGCATAGGCACTCAAAACGTTTGAGATCAAGCGGCACGTGCGTGGACGAAGAAAACCCTTGAAGTGCCTAGGCACTAGCAAGGCACCTAGGGTGGCCTTCAATTTCTAGGTTGAGCACCTAAGCGCTCTCCTTAGGTTCCTAGGCACTCTAACTGTTTTATAAGTTTTCATGCTTGAATTTCTAGGGTAGTTAGAAACCTGAATTCCAGCCTCCATCGCCGATCATCTCCAACCCTGATCCTCATCTTATCCTCTTTGAACCATTTTTTATTTTCCCTTGTAATTTCCTTAAACATTTTAGAGCTTCCTTTGGATGACGAGTGGCTAAGGTAACTTTTACTTCATATAAGATTTTTAGGCTTGATTTTCTTGAGAACTTGAACTTATCTTGATGGAATTTTTCCTGTAAACTCTCTTTGGTTTTGAATCATTATTATATTGAAGCATTTAGATTGAATTGAAAACTCTTGATGAATGTTTCTTTGATTGCAATGTTCATTTGACACTTTGCATTGATGATGAACTTAGTTGAATGATTACGGAGTAAGTGTTTAATTAAGGACTAAGCCATTAGTTTTGCATTTACAAGCTAATTAAACGCAAGAGAAAAATTGAATGTTAGATTAGGCTATCCATTCTCTCATTCGTCACAATCGTAATCTCGCAGTTCTTAATACATATTCGGATTGTTGTCTAGGCAGCTTAGGTTGAAAATATTGTTGAAGAATTCAGTTCAAATTGAATTTACATAATTTGATAATTAGGGACATTTAGTGATGATTTTGTGCTTGCTTGAAATTAACCATGATCTCTAGTGTTCAATGATAGAAAGTAAGTTGAATTCGTTCCTATCCCCGAGTATTCTTTTAATTGAAATTCTCTAAAAATCTCTTGCATTATTTAAATTCCTTGCAAAATGTTTTTTTAAAATAGCGCATGCATTGAGTATGTTACTAGAAGTGAATAGACCATTTATCTTTGGCGACAACTATTTGAAGGCATTTGAAACTCTGAAGCAGGTGTTGGTGACAACACGAATTTTAATCACTCCTAACTGGTCGCAGCTGTTTGAATTGACGTGCGACGCAAGCAATTATGTGATGGGTGACACTTTAGTTCGACAAAAAGGTTCTCAACCAATAGCCTATGCCTGCAAAACGCTTAATGAAGCACAATAAAACTACACAGCTATATAGAAGGAATTGAAACCTGTAGTATTTGTTGTGGAAAAATTCGAGACTTATTTATTGGGATCTAAGGTCATCATACACACTGATCATTCTGCCATCAAATATTTGATGACCAAGAACCTCATTCAATGGATTTCACTACTGCAAGAGTTTGACGCAAAGATTGTAGATAGAAAAGGGACAGAAAATAATGTGACCGGTCATTTGTCATGACTTGAGAATGTATAAGTTGACCGCAACCAACCTTAAGTCAACCCATGCTTTCCAAACTAAGTTGTGCTGAAGATTGATGATTTTGCACCCAGTTATGCAGACATTGTGAATTTATTGCTTTGCTAACAATTTCTTGAAGATTATAATGCACAACAAAAGAAGAAATTAATGCATAAATGTAAGTTCTTGAAAAGCACCTAAAAAGTGCTTTGTTTGCCTTTGATTAAAAGATGGTTCTATTAGATTTAATGTTGTTAGTGGTTTTTAGATAATTATGAAGCAAATAAATTTTGGAAGTCAAAAGAACCAAACTGAGCCAAAACTGGATGAAAAAGTGAAGAAAAAGATGGAAAAAAAAAAAAAACAAGGTAGTGGTTGTTGCCTTGGCACTAAAATCCGAGAGCAATGAAATTGACACAAGTTTTAGGGTAGGAAAATCTGACGGACAGAGTCGCGACGCCTATTTATAGTGTTGCTTTTATGACGGATGGCGTCGTGATGTCAATTTTTCATATTTAAAAAAATTGCATTTTTGGAATGTTTTTGGGCTGCAAGTTTTGGAAATTCTATAAATTTAGAGATATTCAGTAGCCCTATTGATGAACTTTCAAAGAAAAAGAGAGTCTAAGAGTGTGAGTTTGCTATAAAAAAGAAATGAAAGTGTTGGAGAAGAGTTGAAGACCGTTCGAGATCCCGAGTGTCAACCAAGTGAAGATTGAAGGAATTCAATGCTAGGAAGCAATTCGAGAATTTTTCTTCCTAAGTTTATCTTTCCCTTTTATTTTCTACTTGAGAACTCATATGAAAGTATGCATTTGATAGCTATGTGTGACTAAACTCATAGTTCTCAGGTGTTAGATGATTAATTATGGATTTAAGTTAATGATTTAGTGTTATGGATGTTGTTGAATGATATGTTTTTCAATGCTATAATGCTTTTAGCTTAGTATGATTGAGTGATTGTATGTCAAATTGGATCTATGGCATTCAATCTATACTAATCTTTCATGAAATGACTAGTTATTAGAAAAAGTTGATTATGACTATTCTTATTGCTATGCCTCTTATTTTGGTTTCAAGAAATTAGTAATCAATTAAGTTGCATAAGAAATGGTTGTTCTTGAGAGAAAATAACCCAGATATTAGTTTCTAGACTTAAACATATTGTTTACACATAATTCCATGAAAACCTAAAGCATGACTGAATGAAGTAATTAATGACATCAACACACTAGAACACTTTTATCCCTTGAAGTTTCACTTGCTTTAACTTTCTTTTCTAGTTTCAAAATACAAAATCCAAACAAAATTTCGGTTCCTTAGATAAAATCGATTTAATTCTTGAATACATAGGTGAATATATTTAATTTAGTCCCCAATGGATATGATACTTGGACTTAAACCGTTTTATGCTATAACTTGACTCGTGCACTAGCAAATTTCGCACATTAGTTCTACTACGGGGACGAACCACAATTGTACAAACGTGGACTTTATTAGATCTTTAGGTTATATGTTCCAAAGATTGCATACCATCACATTCTCTCACAATGTCATGAATTGTCATTTGGAGGTCACTTATGTGGGTAAAGAACTACTACTAAGGTTCCTCAATGTAGGTACTATTAGCCTACATAGTTAAAAGATGCGAGAGACTTCATGGTGAAGTGCGACAGATGCACGCACCGGCAATATTTCAAGCCAGAATGAAACTCCACTAATTGAATCCTTGAAGTCCAATTGTTTGATGTTTGGGGAATCGACTTCATTGGCCCATTTCTACCTTCATACGGCCACAATTACATTCTGGTAGCAGTAGATTATGTTTCAAAATGGGTAGAAGCAATCTCTTGTGCTAACAATGATGTGATAATTGTAACAAAGTTTCTTCAGAAGCATATCTTCACACGTTTTGGCAACCTCATGGCGTTAATAATTGATGAATATATGCATTTTCTAAACTGCATCGTAAGTAAATTGTTGCTTAAATATAATGTGCATCACAAAATAGTGAAAGCATACCACACGCAAACTAATGGGCAAGTAAAAATCTCAAATAGAGAGATAAAATCTATCTTGGAAAAATTTGTCAATGTCTTTTAGAAAGATTGGGCGTAAAAATTGGACGAAGCATTATGGGCATATCGAACAACATAAAAAATATATTGGAATGTCTCTTTACACATTTTTATTTCGAAGATCCTATCACTTGCCTTTGGAATTGAAACAAAAAGTACATTAGGTAGCAAAAAAGCTAAACTTCAATTTGAACGCAATAGGAGATGCGTGCAAACTTCAACTGAACGAACTAGATGAGTGGAGACTCCATGCCTATGAAAATGCAAAGATTTATAAAGAAAGAACTAAGTGTTGGCTTGATCAACGTATTAATAAGAAATCTTTATCTGTTGGCCAAAAACTATTTTATTTAACTCAAGGCTTTGATTGTTTCCAGGAAAATTAGAATTAAAATGGTTTGGACCTTTTGTCATCAAGGAGATTTTTCCTCATGGTGCTACAAGCTGACTAATGAAGATGGTATGCACGCATTCAAGGTAAATAGTCAAAGGGTAAAACCTTATTACAGAGGTGAGATTGGTCGCGAGAAAGTCTCCGTAGATATTGGAAATTCAGAATGAGGAAAATTCAATGGTCCCTGCAGTAGCAACAATAGCATCCTACCAGGGACACATCTTAACTTTTGTCTTTACTTTATTTTATTGCATTATTTTCTTGCTTTTCTTTTTCTTGCTTGATTTTTGTGGAATTGGATTTCTCATTTTGGTTAACACACCCAAAACATTCAACGCAATGGGGGAATTTCAAGGGTTTACAATCATTAGTGGAATTTGAAATGACATTTTGCATGCACTGTTAGAGCAGACCTATCATCAGACTCCATTTAATGTGCATGAAAAGCGTTTGAAAAGTGCCTTCTATTCTGTCAAATTAAGAAAGTTTATATTAGATTTCACTTGTTTGCTAGTGCTTTTCAAGTTAAAATAAAGAAAACTAGAAGTAGAGACCAAAAAGATCAAAACCAAGCTAGAATTCAGCGAAAAAGAGAAGAAAACGCCAAATTTGCCAAAAACAAGGTAGCGTCGCAACAATCATCTCAACGCAGCGCCACCATCGCAACGCTGCGGTATGGCACCGACGATAGGATTCCATGACAGTCAGCACTGCGGTGCCATACAGCAGCGCACCGGTGCCGCCTTTCCATATCGGTCAGCACCGCGGCACCATCTTTCCTAATTTGAAGATTTTGTATTTTTGGAAAGAATTTTGGGCTGTCAACTCTATAAATAAGAGGGTTTCCAATAACCCTAATCACTAATTTACACACCAAGAGATACAAGAAGAACATAATTGAGTGAAAGTTCATTAGAGAGTTCAAAGAGTGAGTTAGTTGCAAGAAAGAGAGAAAAGAGTTCGAGAGAAAGTCGTGGTGCTGTTCTAGTTCCGACGTGAAGGCCAAGGATATAGTGACAGTGCTTGCTCAATCAAAAGTCTCTTTTCAGTAGAGTTTTTCTTTTCTTTACACTCTTTCTTTGTTTATATTGTTTGAACATATTGCTTCAAGCTATAAGTGGCTAAACTCTTTAGTTTTAGGGTTTTGATGAATTGTTTAAGAAGTTATGTTGATATTGTAGACTCTTCATGATTTTTTTGTAATGATTATGCTTTTCTTTGTTATTGTGCTTAAATTCTTATTGAGTGACAATGTTTGAATGTTAAGTTAGATGTATAATTGAAAGATTGTATGTTAGATCTATAACAAAGAATTGTTGTTAATCTCTCATGAAAATAGTTAGGTTAACAATGAAAGTTGCTAAGGACTACTCTTAATGCCATGTAATTTGTATTGGTTTCAAGAAATTGGGAATCAATTGAGCTGCATGAGAAAAGGTTGTTTTTGAGAGAAAGTAACTTGGATTTATGTTTCTAGACTTAAGCATGAGCATTGCAATGAAATCTATGAACCCTAGAATGTTGCATAATGAGATATGTAGAACGGTAAAGATGAATGATGTTTCTAACGATGCTATTAAACTAAGAATTTTTCCTTTCTCTTTACAGGATCGAGCAAAGAATTGGTTGGAAACCATACATCCGGATAGTATCACTACATGAGAGATTTTGGGTCAAGCTTTCTTGAACAAATATTTTTCATTGGCTAAATATCAAAGACTAAGGACGGAGATAGGAACATTCTGCCAACTTGAAGATGAACAAGTATATGAGGCTTGGGGGAGGTACAAGAATCTCAGGAGGTGTCGTTAACATGGTTATCTGGATTGGTTGCAAATTCAACTCTTCTACAATGGATTGTCAAGCACAACCAAATCCATCTTAGATGTCACAGCCGGAGGGTCAATCTTCTTCAAGAATGCTCAAGAGGTCTATACCATACTAGAGGACTTGGCCACTACATCTTATAATTGGCCATGTGAATGGTCTTCTCCAATCATCCCAAAAGTCACCAGATTGTATGAGGTGGATGAGGTAAATTCTCTCAAAGCTCAAATGGCTTCCCTTACTAATGCTCTTTCTAAATTTACTACAGAAGGCTAAGCTTAAGCAAGTCCACCATCCATAGTGTCCCTTGCCGCCTTGGCATCAGAGATGTCTACTCAAAAGGAGATGAAACAAGGAGACAATGAGGCGACCAATTATGTTGATAGAGGGCATTATAGAGGCCACCAACAACAACAATAACTCATTACCATCCTAACTTGAGGAACCATGAAAACTTTTCTTATGCTAACAATAGAAATGTTTTGCAAGGTCCTCTCGGTTTTCCAATGTAGGTCCATTGCACACCGAGAAGAAATCCAACTTAGAACATTTGATGGTGGAGTTCATAAAGGAATCAAGAGGAAGTACCACTGCATTGGAATCGTACAAAGTCATGGTGGGACCATTCACAATATTGAGGTACAAATTAGCCAAATTGCCACTTCACTCCAAACAATGCAAATGGTAAGTTTCCTAGTTGGCCCAAAAGAAATCCAAAAGAGGAGTGCAAGGCCGTGACTTTGAGGAGTGGGTATCACACCCCCTCCCAAATTATCTCGCTCAACCCAAGAGGAGATGTGAGGACAGTAAACATCACCCCTTTTGTGACATAAACTGTCCATCTGTGCCTAATAATCCTAACAGATCATAACATGCATATTTTACTTTACTCATAAAAACCACAAAACTTATATATATATATATATATATATATATATATATATATATATATATATATATATATATATATATATATATAATTAAGTTTGCTACTCGTCCACAATATACTTGTACAACCCACATTACAAATCCGAACATATACACAACTAGGTCTACATGCCACCTACATAAAGCTGTATACACGTACAACTATTCAAACGTGACTAATTTCTGAAACTCAAGCTTAGGCAAGGCGAGCTGGAGTAGGCTAAGCACCGGGAACGTCCTCGCTACCTGGGGGGGGGGAAAGAAAACATGGAAAGCGTGAGCTAAAGCCCCGTGAGTGAAAAGTTTGTAAAACAAGCTTTTGTTCGAAAACAGTCATATTACATTTGTACATATAAGACAAGGATTCAACATAATAACTCAGAATAATTAACCAGAAAGCCGTTTGGTTTTTCAATATTTTGCCTTAGTTGAGGCGGAGCAAGGCTCAACACTCTCAACATCGAAATCAACCTTAGTTGGGGTGGAGCAAGACTCAACACACCCAACGTCGTAATTATCCTTGGCTCGATGCGGAACAAAACTCGACGCACCAACCAATCAACCTCTATGTGCACATAGGAACATGGCGGGTTGCCCAAGTACCTTCTCATGTCCTTCAGTACTGGGCCATGGGGAAACTCACATGCCTTCTCATGTCCTTCAGCACTGAGCCTCCTCTAAAACATTTAGATAATTCATTTGAAAATCCTTTCATAAATAACAAGGCAACTCATAATTCAATAACATTTCATAAACATGCTTTCCAATATCTTTAAAGAAACATAAAATATGTTTTATAAACCGACTTATTACAAAATCGTATTCAAGTAGAAAAACCGAATTATCATATTGCGACAAAAATCTTTTGAAGTAAGAAAAGTGTCATTCACACTCTTTTTAAGCCTTGAGTGGATTATACGCTTTCCCTATCTCCTCCTGGCCTGAAATAGATATTTTTCCTTGCATTACACTTTCCTTTACTTGATCATTAAGTATGCATAAGTAAATTCTAATCATTACTCAACATTAAGCCTCCCCTTTTTCCAAAAGTAATAATAAGCGAGATACTAGCGATACTAGCGATACTACTCAACCAGTCATGGTACTAGCGACACTAGGTGGAACGAGACTAGCGTGACTTTACCTGAGGAGCGATCCCTAGCGATACCCAGCGAGTTTTGTGAGACAGAAAACTCCCTTACATCTCAGCGACACTCGTCTCGCTATCTATACTTTATCAACTCAGTGAGACCCGGTTCTTAGCAGCACCCGACAACCGAGCTATCTTCCTCTCCTTCTGTTCTTACTCCTATTCTGTTAAAGCTATACATCCAAACAGATTTAGAACTCCTTCTCTTCTACAAATTTGTAGAGAATTGAGTTTTACAAGTTACCTAAAAATTCCAAGACTCAACTCTCTTTCGTTCTCCAGCTATTCAAAGTTTACTCTGCATTGCCCTAGCTTGCACACCAACCCTGTAAACGTTGCTTTTACCTAAAATTTCACACATTTAACTTCAGTTCTAGCTTTACCATCCTTCACGAGAATTGTTAAGGATTATATTAACTTACTGACCTTAAAGTTTTAGCCCTAGACTCGTTCTTCTCGATTTGTTCTACTCCGAACATCAGACACTGCCCAGTTTGTGTCCACCAACAATCTCCCCTTCCAGCTTAGATTTTAACTCCAAAGTGAGTAGACTTCCGTCCAAAATCCACCAGAGCACCCTATTCTACCTGCCCTTGTAGTTCGTCTGAAAGGAGAAACTGACTTAAGTTCTCGAAGTGTCTAAATGAATTAAATATTTAATTCATTTACCTATATATATACTGCCGACTTGACCCTCAAAAGCATGCTGGCGCGCAGGGTCCTCATTCTTACTTCAACGCAAAGCACTCATAACGCAACCTGCTCTAACACCTTCAGCAGTCATCCACACTCAACGCATGGTGCCCTCAACGCCTCCTACTTTGACGCATAGGGACCGCTCTATCTTCGATGCATAGAGACCGCTATCTTCGACGCATAGAGACTGCTCCGTCTTCGACGCATAGAGACTGCTCCGTCTTCGACGCATAGAGACTGCTGTCTTCGACGCATAGAGGCTGCTCTGTCTTCGACGCATAGAGACCGCTGTCTTCGACGCATAGAGGCTGCTCTATCTTCGACGCATATAGACTGCCGTCTTCGACGCATAGAGACCTTAACGCATGGCCACTCATAACGCTAGCTCTTCTCTTCTTTTACCAACGCATAGTCTCGGCCAAAGCTTAGCCAAAATTTTACTTTTCCACTCTCGACTACTTTTCCTCTAACAACGCATAGCCACAATCTCACTTGCCTTTTCCCAACACGTAAGTCAGTGCTTACAGTGGGAAAAAATTGTCCACACCCTTGATCAATGATGAAGATGATGAGCAAGAGGTAGAAGAGACCATCCAAGAGCCTATCATAGAAGATGAACCTAAGGTGGTTTTCAAAAAAAAGAAAGAGGTAAAGGAGTCGACATCTTCAAGTAAGCCATCCAACCCTCTACCTTTTGTACCTAATACCTTGCCATATCCTCAACGTTTTAAAAAGAAAGAAATAGACTCCCAATTTGCTAAATTTCTAGAGTTGTTTAAAAAGCTTCACATTAAGATCCCATTTGAAGAGGCTTTAGAGCAAATACCCAACTATGCTAAATTCATGAAAGATGTCTTATCTAAAAATAAGAAGTTTGGGCAATATGAGATGATTATCATGACTGAAGAATGCAATGTTGTACTGCAAAAGAAGCTACCACAAAAGTTGAAAGATCTAGGGATTTTTACTATATCTTCATCTATTTGTTCTTTAAATGTTACTAGAGCTCTTTGTGATCTTGGTGCTTCTATTAACTTGATGCCTTTATCTGTTTATAGGAAACTTAACATTGGAGAGGTGTAACCTACCACCATCATTTTGCAACCTGTCAATAGATCCTTAGCGTATCCTAGAGGTATTGTTGAGGATGTATTAGTTAAAGTTGACAAATTTATCTTCCCTGCAAACTTTGTAGTTCTGGACATAGAGGAAGACTTTGAGATTCCTATCATACTTGGGAGGCCATTCCTAGCAACTGGGAAGGCTCTCATGGGTGTCCAACAAGGGAAGTTGACTCTAAAGGTAAATGATGAGAATGTTGTCTTTAATATTTAGAAGTCCTTGAGTCATCATGATGAGAGTAGTACTTGTCATGCTATAGACATAATTCATCATACTATTTCTGAGCATGTAGAGGTTATGTTCGCAAATGATCATTTGGAACAAAGCATGATAGATTTTCATTTTGAGAATGTGGATACTATTTTTTATGAAATTGCTTTGTATGCTAAGTGGTTAGATAGCATGCCAATATGCACTAAAATGTATGAACCTATGCCTCTAGCTCCTTTGCATGTTATAAATGATGTTGAGAAACCTGTGCTTGAATTAAAGGTGTTACCTCCTCACTTGAAATATGCATTCTTCGATGAATTATCTTTTTTTCCTATTATCATATCTTATGAATTAAATTCCGTGGAAGAAGAAAAGTTGTTGAGAGTGTTAAGGGATCATGAGTCCGCCATTGGTTGGTCTATTGAGAATCTTAAAGGTATTAGTCCATCGATCTGTATGCACAGAATCTTAATAGAAGATACCTTTAATCCATCAATAGAGCACCAAAGGAGACTTAACCTTGCTATGAAGGAGGTAGTTAAGAAAAAAGTGCTCAAGCTTTTGAATGCAGGAATCATTTATGCTATATCAGACAATTCATGGGTAAGTCCTGTTCAAGTAGTGCCTAAGAAAGGTGATATGACTGTGGTTAAGAATGAAAAAGATGAAATGATAGCCACTAGAACTATAACAGGATGGCAGGTATGCATTGATTATAAGAAGTTGAATAAGGCTACTAGAAAAGATCATTTTTCTCTTCCTTTTATAGATCAAATGGTTGATAGACTTGCATTTTACTCTCATTATTCCTTCCTTGATGGATATTCAGGTTATAATCAAATTTTCATTGCTTTTGAGGATAAAGAAGAGACCACAGTCACATGTCCCTATGGGACCTTTGCTTTTAGGAGAATGCCATTTGGTTCGTCTAATGCCCCTGCTATTTTTCAACGTTGTTTGATGTCTATTTTGCAGGGGCTCATTAAAGACATAATGGAAGTTTTCATGGATGATTTTTCTGTATTTGGGTCTTCATTTGATTCTTGTCTTGCTAATCTTACTAGTATTTTGCAGAGGTGCCAAGATGCTAACCTTGTTCTGAATTGGGAGAAGCGTCACTTCATGGTCAAGGAGGTCATCGTTCTGCGGCACAAAGTCTCTCAAAAGGGATTGGAGGTGGATAGGGCCAAAATGGCCACCATTGAACAATTGCCACCCCCCAATAATGTGAAGGGAGTCAGAAGCTTCCAAGGACATACAGGGTTTTACAGGCGATTTATTAAAGATTTTTCTAAAATTGCTAAACCCTTGAGTAACTTGTTAGAAAAGGAAGCTAAGTTTGCGTTTGATGATGCATGTCTACTAGCTTTTAATACTTTGAAGGAAAGATTGATTTCTGCATCTATTATTGTTGTACTTGAATGGAGTCAGTCTTTTGAAATCATGTGTGATGCTAGTGACTATGCTTTAGAAGTTGTTTTAAGCCAACATAGAGACAACATGTTTAGCTGCATCTAAGGTACTTCAGTCAGGCTTTTATTGGCCCTCTCTTTTTAAAGACTGTTAAACCTTTGTAAACTCATGTGATAGGTGCCAATGTATTGGCAATATTTCTAGATAACATGAGCTTTCAATCAAACTTATCTTGGAAGTGGAGCTCTTTGATGTTTGGGGTATTGACTTTATGGGGCCTTTTCCTATGTCTTCTGATGGCTACCAATATATTCTAGTTGCAGTTGATTATATTTCTAAGTGGGTAGAAGCTATAGCTACTAGGACCAATGATGCTCGCACTGTTTTAAATTTTTTGCATAAAAACATCTTCACACGTTTTGGTACACCAAGAGTTATTATTAATGATGAGGGTTCTCACTTTTGCAATAAATTATTTGAATCCATGATGCAAAAATATAATGTGAATCATAAAAATGCTACAGCTTATCATCCTCAAACTAATGGTCTTGTTGAGTTGTCTAATAGGAAAATCAAGTAGGTTTTGGAAAAGACCGTCAAGACTAATAGGAAAGATTGGGCCCTTAAGCTCGATGATGCACCATGGGCCTACCGTACAGCTTTCAAAAGCCCAATCGATACTTTATCATACAGGTTGGTGTTTGAAAAGGCTTGTCACTTACCGGTAGAGCTCGAGCATAGAGCTTATTGAGCCATCAAGATGCTGAACATGGATTTTGAGAAGGCCGGTGAGAAACACCTCTTGGAATTCAATTAGATGGAGGAGTTCTGCGCTCAAGCCTATGAGAATGCCCAACTCTACAAGGAGCACACGGCTAAATGGCATGACAAAAAGATCACCCCACGAACCTTTCTTTCTAGACAAAGAGTATTACTTTTCAACTCACGTTGACGTTTGTTTCCAGGAAAGCTTAGGACACGATGTTGAGACCCTTTGTCATTGTAAAGGTATCCCCACATGGAGCCGTGGAATTGCAAAGCAATGATGGGACAATCTTCAAAGTAAATGGTCAGCATTTGAAGCATTACATCGGCAATGAAGAACGCCGAAGTGAGAACCTTGCTTTCATTGAATGATCCATTGGTTCGGTCTAGCTAAAAGACCTTAAACCAAATGTCTATTGGGAGGCAACCCAATTTTATTGCTTTCTTTATTTTTCTTTTTATTTTTATTTTCAATAAATCTTTGAGTGACTCATATGCTTTCGTATTTTTTAGGATCTTGATTCATCAGGCAAAGTAATCCTTACACCAAGCCTGTTTGGTGGCTTCCCGCTTGCTCCCAAGCTTGTTCTTTCTTTTGTTAGATGCTTTTATGCATTGAGGACAATGCATGACTCTAAGTTTAGGGTGGGAGGTGTCACTTCTACTTTTGTTTTCTTATCCTGCTATGCATGTTTGTGACTTCTTAATGATCATATGTATGTTAATGAAATTTTGAAAATTTTTGAAAATTTTGGAGCTTTCAAATTTAATGGGAATTTTTTTATGGTTGTGTGCTTTGATGTTGATTGCCCATTATGAGATTCGAATTCGCATGATAGATGACTCATTGCAGAAATAGAATAGCATTATCTTAAGTTAAATTCATTTAAGTCCCTCTTAAAATCTCCCATATTCTTGAGCACATAGCCACTTTAATTTAAAATCTTTAACTGAAAAAGGATTAAGTTTGGTGTATTTGGTTGTCACTCTGAAAGGCCCCACCGGTTAAAGAGTAGAAATGCATGATAGTTTGTAATCTTAGACTAAGGAAAAAGAAAAGAATATCCATGTCTTTGAAAAAAAAAAAAAAAAGAAGTGTATACAAAAATATATGAGCTTTATATGCCTATCTTTTTAAACATGAAACTTATAATGAGTATGCATGGATGGGGGTAAAAAGAGTTGCCTTTGCTGTGATCAGTAAAGACGTTTGGGAATTGACTAGGTGCGAGTCTCTACAGTGAATGTGTGAAAGGTAGTGCCTCTAGGTAAAAGAATGCTAGTTTAGGGCCCATGAAAAAAATATATACATGATTGAATGGCACCTTAGTGGAGATATTACTCACTTGAAATGTATGGATGCTAGAAAATTGGTGCATGAGCTAGAGTAGGGGGAAAACTAAGGAAACTCTCTTTAAGTCCCAATTTGAGTTCTAGCATTTTAAATTGAATGAGGCTTGCACACACACACATGGGAGATAGTAAGATTTGGCCTTAAATGATTATAACAATATAGATATGTTTGCATGTTTCTATTTAAGCTCTAAATGCTATTCTCTGAGACATGAGTTGATTGCACACTTCATTTAAACTCCCTCTATTTGATGCTAATCTTTGCTCGGGACTAGCAAATTTTTAAGTTTGGGGTGGTGCAAAGCGCTTGAAAATTGCTTTCTATTCTCTCAAATTAAGGGAGTGTATATAAGATTTCACTTGTTTGTTAGTGGTTTTCAGGTTAAAATAAAGAAAATTAGAAGTGGAGACCAAAAGATAAAAACCGAGCTAGAATTCAGTGAAAAAGAGAAGAGAAAGCCAAATCTGCCAAAAACAGGTCAGCGTCACGATGCTTTTTCCCTAGAGCAGCAGTTGTCTAAGTGCAGCGCCACCGTCAGTACGCTGCAGCACAACGTCGAGGGTAGGATTCCATGACGATCAGTGCCGCGGTGCTATATAGCAGCGTCGAGGCGCCACCTTTCTATATCGGTCAGCGCCGCAACGCCATTAATTAGCGCCACGACGCCATCTTTCCTAATTTGAAGATGTTGTATTTTTTGAAAGAATTTTGGGTGAGCAACTTTATAAATAAAAGGGTTTCTAGCAGCCCTAATCACCAATTTACACAACAAGAGACACAAGAAGAAAAGAATTGAGTGAAAGTTCATTAGAGAGTTAAAAGAGTGAGTTAGCTGAAAGGAAGAGAGAAAAGAGTTCGAGAGAAAGTCGTGGTGTCGTTCGAGTTCCAACGTGAAGGCTAAGGAGATCGTGATGGTGCTTTCTCAATCAAGAGCCTCTTTTCAATAGAGTTTTCCTTTCTTTACACTCTTTCTTTGTTTATATTGTTTGAACATGTTGCTCCAAGCTATGAGTGGCTAAACTCTTTAGTTTTAGGGTTGTGATGAATTGTTTATGAAGTTATGTTGATATTGTAGACTCTTCGTGATTTTTTTGTAATGATTATGCTTTTCTTTGTTATTGTGCTTAAATTCTTGTTGAATGATCATGTTTGAATGTTAGGTTAGATGTATGGTTGAAAGATTGTATGTTTAACTAGATTTATTACAAAGAATTGTTGTTAATCTCTCATGAAAATAGTTAGGTTAACAATGAGAGTTGCTAAAGACTACTCTTAATGCCATATAATTTGTATTGGTTTCAAGAAATTAGAATCAGTTGAGTTGCGTGAGAAAAGGTTGTTTTTTAGAGAAAGTAACTTGGATTTATATTTCTAGATTTAAGCATGAGCATTGCAATGAAATCCATGAACCCTAGAATGTTGCATAATGAAGTAAACAAGAATTCATTACCCTAAAACTCTTTTTGACTCTTGTGTTTCTTATTTTATTTGCTTTCCTTTTTAGTTTTCTTAAATCACAACTTCAATTTCAATCCTCAAATAAAATTGATTCAATTTTATAATAGCTAAGTAATTAAACTTTCAAAATTTGATCCTCAGTGGAAAGATATTCAGACTTTACTGTCTTATATTATAACTTGACATGTACACTTGCGATTAGCACAAAAAGTGTGCATCAGTGCACTCATCATGCATTGACGTCAATCCATCAAACCACGCGCGCACTTTCTCTATTTAAAACCCATCCCTCTTCTTTCTTCCTTTTTCATTTCCCCGTTCTCCGATTTTGAGCTCTCAAATTTTCAATTGTCTTTTTGCTCTCTGGTGACCTTTGACCTTATGCTTCAAATTCCCTTCTGTTCCTTCTAATTCTTACCGACTACATCAATGGCTCACCAGGGAAATGCCAAAAATGCCTCAACTACCCAATCCAAAGAAGCTCAACCTTTTGTACCTAAACCCAATTCTATGATTGTTGCTTCATCTTCTTAACCTCAGGCACGCCAGAGTAGCTTTCCGATTTTAGCGCAGTGCCCTGCCTTGTGAAAAGCACCTAAAAAGTTCTTTATTTATTTTTTATTTAGAGATTTTTCTATTAGATTTGATGTTGTTTGCTAGTGGTTTTTAGGTAATTATGAAGAAAATAAGTTTTGGAAGTGAAAAGAACCAATTCGAGCCAAAACCGGATGAAAAGATGAAGAAAAAGATGAAAAGCTCAGAAACAGGGCAGTGCTGCCTCGACGTTAAAACCTGAGAGCAATGAAGTCCACACAAGTTTTAGAGTAGAAAAAGATGACTAGCATGCTGCACCACCAATTTTCTATATTTGAAAAATTGCATCTTTGGAAAGTTCTTAGGCTGCAAGTTTAGGAAATTCTATAACTTGCAAGATGTTTAGTATCCCTAATCATGAACTTTCAAAGGAAAAAGAGAGCCTAAAAGTGTGAGTTTGCTATCAAAAAGAGAGAAAAGTGTTGGAGAAAAGTTGAAGACCGTTTGAGATCCTGAGGTGTTGACCAAGTGAAGCACTACTACAATTTTTGTCTCTACCCACGCAAAAAAACGTTGGCAAATCTACAAAAATGCGTGGGCAAAGCTTCTGCTTACGTTTTTTTGCGTGGGTAGACAACGTCGGTAGAAAGCCATGGACAGATCTTCTGCCCACGTTTTTGACATTTCGTCGACATAAATGTCCATGCAATGAAATGCATGGGTAGAAATAGCTTTTCTACCCACGTTACAAACGTCCACAAAAATTGATTTCTGGCCACACATCAACATTCGTGGGCAATGCATTTCTGCCTACGCATAAAACATAGCCAGAAATTGATTTTTAGCCACGCATCAACATTCATGGGCAAAAAAATCGCATTTCTGCCCACGTTTTATGTGTGGGCAAAAATCACATTTCTACCCACGCTACGACTTCCGTCGGCAAAATTCTATTTTTGCCCACACATGATACGTCGGTAGATAGTGTTTTATGCCTACACATGGGTAAATGTGTCCAAAAGGTTCATTTTTTTCAGCGCATGAAACGTCGCCATAGCTCTATAATTGCCAACATATTTATTATTATTATATTATATGCTTGGGGATTAATATTTAAAATAAAAATAATTTCAATTTCCAGTAACAAAATATGTTCAACGTCATAACAATAAGTTTAGACAAACTATTCAACCCCTAATTCCTTGACAATATAAAATTTGAAAAACTATTCTTAGTGTTTGTTTCCTAAGCTATTAGCTTTCATTTTGGCTATACAAAATGAACAAAATAATTCTAAATACAAAAAAAAAAAATGCTTCAATTGGATTGTTAGTCTTCACACAAAATGCTTCACTTGACCAGTTGGTCGTCACAAAAAATGACATTTATGGCGTTCTTCAAAATAGACATGAAAAGCATAATAGTAAAGTCCAATAAGCACAACATGCTCAAAATTAATAAAGCAAATTCATTTGCATGACTTTTTAATGATATTCAAGACTAACTAAAAAGTACCTAAAAGGTGTCTAAATGACACTTGAACACCCAAAACAACTTCAAAATGCCTAAGTATGACTTTCAAAACGGCGCTGTCGAGGCGCTAAAACCCGAGAGGGGTCTACGCAACACAGCCGCAGCCCCGCGGCACTCTCTTTCCATAATTGGCAGTGCTGCGGGGCCAGTTTCCTTTTTTGTAAAAAAATGTATTTTTGGAATGTTTTCTTGGGCGGCCAACTCTATAAATTTGGGGGTTTCCAGCAACCCTAATCATGAACCAAAGCATGAAATTACAGAGAAAAAGAGTCATAAGAAGGAGAGAATTGAGTAAGAGTTCATAAAAGAGTTCAAAGAGTGAGTTAGTTGCAAGAAAGAGGAAAAGAATTCAAGAGAGTCGTGGTGCCGTTCAAGTTTCGATGTGAGAGCCAAGGAGATTGTGACGGTGCTACCTCAATCAATAGCCCCTTTTCAGTAGAGTTTCCCTTTCTTTACACTCTTTCTTTGTTTATATTGTTTGAACATGTTTCTTCAAGCTATGAGTGGCTAAACTCTTTAGTTTTAGGGTTTTGATGAATTGTTTATGAATTCATGTTGAGATTGGAGACTTTCATGGTTTTGTTGGAATGATTATGTTTTTCATTGTTATTGTGTTTAATTCTTAAGGATTGGCCACTTTCACATGTTAGGTTAGATGTATGATTGAGAGATTGTATGTTTAACTTGATCTATAACAATGAATTGTTGTTAATCTATCACGAGAGTAATTAGGTTGAAAATAAAAGTGGTTAAAGACTATTTTGAAGGCCATTTAATTTGTATTGATTTCAAGTCAATAATCAATCGAGTTGCATGACAAAGGGTTGTTTTTTAGAGAAAATAACTTGGAATTAAGTTTCTAGACTTAGGCATATGAATTACAATAAAATCCATGAATTCTATAATATTGCATGATGAAATAAACAATGATTCATTACCCTAGAACTCTCTTTGACTCTTGTGTTTCTCACTTTATTACTTTCCTTATTTAGGTTAAATTTTCCATAAATCAAAAATTCAATTCCAATTCTCAAATAAAATTGATTCAACTCTAGAATAGCTAAGTAACTTTAACCTTCACAATTAGATCCTCAGTGGAACGATATTCGAACTTTACCTTCTTATATTATAACTTGACCCGTACACTTGCGGTTAACACTTAAAGTGGCACAATTAGTTACTGAAGGACTAGAGAAGGTACACAGGCAGCTTGGGTTATAATTCTTATGTGCACATAGAGAGAAATTCAACGTTGTTGTGTTGAGATTACTTCACACAGCTAAGGTTATTCGACGTTGAGTATGACGAGACTATTCCATACCAACTAAGGTTACTTTTTACGTTGGGCGTATTGAGATTACTCCACCTTGACTAAGGTTGTTTTCGACGTTGAGCAACGTTGAGTTTACTTCTCCTCAACTAAGGAAAAATCTTTCAAACTATGCAATTGTTTATAAGCTTCTGAAAGCTTTATTATCTGATTATCAAGCATGATTTCGTTGAGTGTTTAAGCCAAGCATACTTTTATGAACTTGTCACTTACTAGGCAACCTAGCTCATGTTTTCAAATGTTTTCAACTTTCCAGGTAACGAGAGGAACAGAGGTGCTTAGCCTACTAATCGAACTCTTTCTGAACATGTTTCTTAGTTTTGAGCATTGTAAATATTTGTACTTAGACTTAACAGTGTACATATTGGGGTCTAAGGAGTGGTGGATATGTGTAAAAATTTTTATGTCAATATTATAAAGTTTAATTTAGTATTATTTATGGCGTGGATGTAAGTTAATATTATGTTATCGAGTGCTTGGTAAAGGAATTTAAGGAGAGTTAAGTTGACAGTGGATGTCGTAAAGGATCGGTATCTATTGTCGTCATGCCTCTTTTCGGGTTAAGAGGATAGCTGGGGACGGGGTGTGACAAGTTGGTATCAAAGCCAGGTTTTGGGAAAGGGAAGTCATGCATAGTAGTTAGGAGCATGTTGGGTGTATAGAATATTAATATCATGTTGTATTATAGGAAACATGCCTTGACAAACCAGATGTGGTAGGCAAGCAGACGTTGGAACATCACACGTTATCGGTGCCTCTATAGAAGGATCAGAGGGAGATTCTAGTAACCCTCAAGTAAATATGGAGAACCAAATTTTTAATAGAATAGCACAAAGGTTGGCTACTGACATTGGGAGAAGGTAAGTTAAGAAGAAAACTATGAGATGAGTATTGAGTAGAGAAAGGTGGCCGAGTTGTGTGGGAGCAAAAGTAGCTAAGTGTTAGCCGTGCGTTAGTGTGGCTATGAGTTGAGACTGCTGGTAGACCGTGCAGAACCCCAGTGTGCTAGGGAGAGGTAGGTGAAAGGAAGCTGATTGGGTCGGAAATTGTGCAATTTACAATAGAGAAAGTGGAGTTGATTAAAGCTAATCTTAAGGCGGCCAGGGATCGACAGAAAAGTTATGTAGATAAAAGGAGGAAGGACCTTGAGTTTGGGGTCGGTGATAAGGTATTCTTAAAATTATCACAATGGAAAGGAGTCCTAAGGTTTGGAAAAAGAGGGAAGTTGAGCCCTAGGTATATAGAACCCTTTGAAATCTTGGAAAGAGTGGGACCAGTGGCCTATCGATTAGCACTACCGATGGAAATGTCCAAGATACATAACATGTTCAATATATCAGTTTTAATGAAGTATGTTCCAAATCCTGCTCATGTGTTAGAAATACAACCAGTGGAGCTTAATGAAGATTTAAGTTATGAAGAGAAACCTGTGCAAATACTAGATGAAAAGAATCAGGTGCTGAGAACTAAAGTAATTCCATTGGTTAAAGTTTTATGGAGAATCACAAGATAGAAGAAGCAACCTAGGAACCGAAGGAGCAAATGATGAAACAATATCCACATTTATTTTTTTAGGCATTGACTACTTGCTGATTTCGGGGACGAAATCTTTGTAAGGAGGTGGTAATTGTAAGCCCCGTACCTGACATTGGGGAAGGCAAGTTAAGAAGAAAACTATGAGATGGGCATTGAGTAGAGAAAGGTGGCCGAGTTGTGTGAGAGCAAAAATAGCTAAGTGTTGGCCATGCGTAGGTGTGGCTGTGCGTTGAGAGTGTGGCTGAGGCCTGACAAGAATTGCCACTGGTAGCTATGCATTGAAGGCTACTATGCGTTAGAAGGTTAGCACAGCTATGCGTTGAAGGCTACTATGCGTTAGATGCTTAGCACAGCTATGCGTTGAAGAGAAGGTATGTGTCGATTAGTTAAATATATAGAGATTAAGTGGAGATTAAGTCGGTGGTATATATATATGAGTGAACTGAGTATTCAACCATTTTAATCACATTTTAGAGCTCGAGTTGATCCCATTTCGAAGCTAAACAATGAAGGGAGGTAGAAGAAGGTGTTTATGTTGGTTTGGGGTGGAATTCTCATCGTTTTTGTGGAGGAACTAAAGTTGGAACAGAGAGTTTGGCTGGTGTTGCTTAATCTGAGTATCGTTTAGTGTTTGGAGAAGAACAAACTGTGGAAGCTATGGCTAGGGTTGAAATTTTAAGGTTAGTAAGTTAACTCGATTTCTAGCAATTTTCATGAAGGATACTTGAGCCGAATTTGAGTAAATGTGTGTTAAACTCCAAGTAGAAGAGATCGAAGCTGAATTGCTAGACGATTGGGAGAAATCTGGGGTTTTTTGGGAATATCTCTCAAACAAAGAGAACTTTCATTATGAGACTTTGAGGTAAGATAAAGGACTTATTTCTCTACAAGTTTGTAGAAGGGAAGAAGTTCTAAATCTGGTTGGAAATATGACTTTTAACAGATAGAATTAAGAACAAAAAGGAAAGGAGGAAAACTCTGCTGTTGGGTGTCGCTAGGAAGCGGGTGTTGCCTAGTAATTGAAGTGTAAGTAGCAAGATGAGTGTCGCTGGGACACAGGGGGGTTTTCCATCTCACAAATCTCGCTGGGTCTCGCTAGGTCTCGCTCCTCAGGTAATCTCGCTAGTCTCGTTCATTCCAGTCTCGCTAGTGTAGTGTCCTGTTGTGCGATTTCGCTGGTAATCTCGCTAGGGACATAGAGTAAGGCTAATTATGAATACTTTGGGAAAAAGGAGAGTCTCGATGATGGAACGAGAATAGAGTCTAAATATGCATACTTAATGATCATGGAAAGGAAGTACAAGGAAAACTTAAAATGAGAAATATGTATTTACAGGCCAAGAAGTGCTCGGGAAGGCATATAATCCGCTCAGGGCCCAGGACAAGTAGTGAGTGACTTCCTATTTTATATAATGGTTACTCTTAGCATGTTTTATTAGTATTGGGTGAGTGGAAACTATCGTATGGTGTAGTTATTGAATATTTGTGTTGTGCTGTAAAGTTTAAAGAATGTTATACGTATTATCTAAATGTAACCCATGGCTGAAGGACCCTGAGTGAAGGCCTATGGGGAATACGTAAATGATACTCAATGCTGAAGGACCACGTGTGAAGGCATTTGGAGTAGTTGGTTGAAATGGATTCCAGTGCTCAGGGACCTTATATGAAGGCATATGAAAATCCAATACATGATAGCCAAGTGCTGAGGGACCACAAGTGAAGGCACTTGAGCAGTGGATTGGTAGGGAACCTAGTGCTGAGGGACCACGTGTGAAGGCACATGGGGACTCTGACATAGTGAAACTCAGTGTAGAGGGACAATATGTGAAGGCACTTGAGGGTTTGAAATGCCGAGGGACATAGTGTGAAGGTATTTGAATATGTGAATAATGAGAATTGGTACATGAGGTTGAGTGCGTTGAGTTTCGCTCCGCCACAACTAGAAAAGGATAATTGTACTACTATTATTCTATGGCATGGGTTGACTTAGGAATTTCTATTTATATAAATATGTGGTGGTATTGATGATCCATGTTAACTCAAGTAGTTTAATAGTAATTGAGTAAATTCAGTCACTCACTGGGCTTTAGACTCACGCTTTCTTGCTTGTTTGTTCGCTTGTTTCAGGTAGTGAGCGTGTCTGGGACGCCTAGCCTACTGAAGATTCTCTTCTGGGCCTACTTTGGATCAGTCCTCTGGGATAGTTGTAATTCCATAGTTTATGTACATGTTTTATTGTCATACATGTTCCTTGGGGTGTAGTGGGATTTGATTTTGTAGTGTATATAAAGAACACTTGTTTTGATGAGTTATGTTTATCTTATGAGGTTATGCTGACATATAGTTAAGTATAAATGATCTAGAGTTGATTAATGATATAGTTAATGTAGAAAACTGGTGTGTGTAGGTTCACACTCACTTCTAGTTGAGAAGGGAATCTGGGAGGGGGTGTGTCACGAAAGGTTCAAATCCTTAAGAGCTCAAGTATTTGAAGGTACTACTAATCCTGCGGATGCCGAGGTATGGGTGAATGAGATAGAGAAATGCTTCAGGGTCATGCGATCTCCTGAAGAAAGAAAACTTAACTTGGTTATTTATATGCTCTAGAAATGAGTAGAGGATTGGTGGAAGTTGGTGGAAAATAGAGGAATTGGTACAGAACCTCTAACATGGGTAGACTTTAAGAAGACTTTTCAGGAAAAATATCACCCACAGACATACTATGATGAGAGAAGGTATGAATTCTTAAGATTGGTGCAAGGAGTCATGACTGTAGCTGAATATGAGAAGAAGTTCACAGAGCTAGCCAAGTACGCTCTGAATTTGGTGGAAGATGAAACTGATAAGTGCAAGCATTTTGCGGACGGCTTGCTAGCTGAAATTCGTACTTTAGTTACGTCTAGTGTGGTATTGACAAATTTCGCACAATTGATTGAAGCTGCATTAAAAGCTAAAAGAAATATAGCAGCTGGGAAGGTTGAAAGGGAAGGCAATAAGGGAAGATTTAGAAAGGGACAAGCCTGAGGTACGTCTAAGGAATAGTCTCATCACTGTGAGAGTAGACGGTTTATACCCAGTGTTTCTGGTAAAGAAGTTTTAAAGCTCGATTTAGGGGATCATATTTTTAAGGATTTAGAGGTGGTAGTCCAAGACAAAGCTAGAGGAAGTTTCCTCAGACTTCAGAACCCCCAAGTGGTTCACAGTTTAAGCAACCTAGTGAGTTAGTTGCCAGTGCAACTAGGAAACCATTGTGTAGTATATGTGAAAGGTATCACTAGGGTCAGGTTGTAAGAGGAACTGGCGTTTGCTTTAATTGTGGTCACCAAGATCATTTCAAGAGGGATTGTCTTCAATTAAGATTGGGAAGTGGAGTGGAGCAAAGGATTGTGTCCGAAGCGCATACTGGTGAAGGAAGTAGCAGACAAAAAGGCTAGGTAGGAAGCTTGTGTATTAATTGATTTTGGAGCTACACATTCATTTATCTCTTGTATGTTTACTAAGTATGTGAATAGGAAATTAGAGCCTTTTCCTGATATATTATTAGTACATACCCTTGTTGGTAATTGTATAACGATAGAGCATGTCTATCGTGATTGCAAACTGGTAGTTGATAAAGTAGTTTTTGTTAGCTGATCTTTTACCTTTAGAATTGGTAGAATTTGATATTATTGTCGGCATGGATTTCTTGTCAAGATATCACGCTAACGTAGACTGTTTTAAGAAAGAAGTTAAGATTGTGAACCCAAACGGGGTTGAAGTAGTTTTTAGGGGAAAGGTGAAGATTCTCCCTACATACTTAGTTTTTGCAGTGAAGGCTAGGAAATTGATGAGCAAAGGTTGTGAAGCATACCTGGCACATGTAACCGAGGTTAAGGTAGAAAAGCTAAAACCCAAAGATTTGCCAGTAGTACGAGAGTATTTGGATGTGTTTCCCAAAGAATTATCAGGATTGCCAACTGATAGAGAAGTGGAATTTACTATAGATCTAGTACCGAGAACATGACCCATTTTTCAGGCACCCTATCATATAGCACCTACGGAACTAAAGGAGTTAAAGGTGCAGTTACAAGAGTTGGTGGATAAGGGTTATATTAGACCAAGTGCATCCCCATGGGAGCACCTGTGCTGTTTGTTAAGAAAAAGGATGGTACTATGAGATTTTGTAATGATTACCATCAACTGAATAAGGTAACAATACACAACAAGTATCCCTTACCCCGTATAGATGATTTGTTTGACCAACTCAGAGGAGCTTCCATATTTTCTAAGATAGATTTAAGGTCCAGGTACCATTAGTTAAAGGTTAGAGAATCTAATGTACCTAAGATGACTTTTAGGACAAGATATGGACATTATGAGTTCCTAGTAATGCTGTTTGGTTTGACAAATGCACCAACAGCGTTCATGGACCTTATGAATAAAATTTTTCATCCTTATTTGGACAAATTTGTTATAGTATTCATAGATGATATCCTGGTGTATTCGGGAGATAGAGAAAAACATGTTGAACACCTTAGGATAGTTTTGCAGACTTTGAGGGAAAAGAAGTGGTATGCCAAGTTCAGAAAGTGTGAATTTTGGTTAGAATAAGTAATGTTCCTAGGACATGTGCTATCAATTAGAGGAGTTGGTGTGGATCCCCAAAAGACTGAGGCCATAGTCAGGTGGGAACGACCTAAGACTATAACAGAGGTTAGTAGTTTCCTAAGTTTGGCAGGTTACTACAAAAGATTTGTTGAAGGATTTTCAAAATTAGCTTTGCCACTTACGAGTTTGACGAATAAAAACACTAAGTTTGAGTGGGACAATAAATGCGAGCAAAGTATTCAGGAGTTAAAGAAAAGATTGGTTTCCACACCTATCTTAACACTTTCGGAGTTGGGTAAGGAGTTTGAAGTTTATTACGACACTTCTCGTCAGGGGTTAGGTTGTGTGTTGATACAGAATGGAAAAGTAATAGCCTACGCTTCAAGACAATTAAGACCCCACGAGAATAACTACCCTACGCACGACTTGGAGTTCACTGCGATCATATTAGCATTAAAGATATAATGGCATTATTTATATGGAGAAAGATATCGTATCTATATGGATCATAAGAGTCTTAAGTATATCTTTGATAAAAAAAAGCATAACATGAGACAAAGGAGGTGGTTGGAATTGATCAAAGATTATGATTATACCATCAAGTATCATCCAGGTAAGGCAAATGTAGTGGCAGATGCATTAAGTCGGAAATTCAGGGGTGGTACAAGTTCTTTAAGTGTTACAAAGGTTACTCTCCTCAAGGGATTCTGAAGTGGTGTTACTACTTTAGGTGTAACCGGTGATGGAGCATTGGTTGCATAGTTCCGCTAAGGCCTAAGTTAGTTGATGAGGTGATAAAAAAGCAGTTGGAGGATCCTAAGATTAGAAAGATAATAGAAGAAGTGAAGGCTCAGCAAAGAGTAGACTTCAAGGTACGATCTGATGGAACACTAGTTAAGCATGATCGAATTTATGTGCCAAGAGATACTGAAGTTAGGCAAACACTTCTTGAAGAAGCACATAGCTCAGCTTATGCTATGCATCATGGCATTACTAAGATGTATAGGACATTAAGAGATTTCTATTGGTGGCCAGGTATCTAGAGAGAAATAACTGAGTATGTCACAAAGTGTTTACTTTGTCAACAAGTTAAGCCTAAATGGCAAAAGCCAGTAGGATTGTTTAATCCACTCCTAGTACCAGAATTGAAATGGGAGCATGTCACCATGGATTTTCTTTTCGAGTTGCCAAAGACTTCAACAGAAGTTGATGGAGTTTGGGTAATTGTAGATAGATTGACAAAGACAACATGATTCTTACCCCTTAAGGCAACTTACACATTGGATAAGCTAGCCCAAATGTATGTGGAAAAGATTGTAAGCCAATATGAAGTTCCAGTATCTATTGTATCAGATAGAGATCCCAGGTTTACATCTAAGTTCTAGGTAAGTTTGCAACAAGCCTTAGGAACTAAGTTACAATTCAGTATGACTTTTCATCTCCAGACTGATGAATAGTTTGGAAGGACAATCCAAACCTTGGAAGATATGCTTCGAGCATATACCTTGCAATTTAAGGTAGTTGTAACGACTATTTATCATTGATGGAATTTGCTTACAACAATAGCTACCAGTTGAGCATATGTATGGGTCCATATGAAGGTTTGTATGGAAGACCATGTAGGAACCAGTATGCTAGGGTGAGTTGGGAGAAAGAAAATTAGTTGGACTAAAAATTGTACAAATTACTACCGAAAAGGTGGAAACAATTAAAGCAAATCTTAAGGCAGCTCAAGATCGACAGAAGAGTTATGTGGATAATCCGAGAAGGGAACTTGAGTTTGAAGTTGGTGATAAGGTCTTTCTGAAATTGTCACCATGGAAGGGAGTTTTAAGGTTTGGTAGGAAAGAGAAACTAAGTCTGAGGTATATTGGACCTTATAAAATCTTGGAAAGGGTTGGACCATCAGCTTATAGATTGACTTTGCTAATGGAAATGTCTAGGATTCATAAAGTATTTCATGTCTCAGTACTGAGGAAGTATATTCCCAATCCTACCCATGTACTAGGAATACAACCAATCGAGTTGAAGGAAAATTTGAGTTATGAGGAAGAACCAGTCCAAATAATGGATGAAAAAGAACAAGTGTTGAGAACTAAAATTATTCCATTGGTTAAAGTGCTTTGGAGAAATCATAGTGTTGAAGAAGCTACTTGGGAAACCAAGGAAAAAATAATTAAGAAATATTTGCACTTGTTTTTGAGAAACTAACAGCCTATTGAATTTCGAGGACGAAATTCTTATAAAGAGGTGGTGAATTGTAAGCCCTACTTTCATTCTCAACATTCTTGGAAGAGATAGCTAGCAAGAAGTTTGGTGGGTGGTAAGATGGAGGTGGCCGAGAGGCCTTGACATGGAGTGGTCAGGTAGTGTGGGTGGCCAACAAGAGGGATGGTTAGGTTGTAACCGAGCCCCAAGAGGGTGTGTGTCGCGGGCCTAGTATGTGTTGGAAGGTTAGGTAGAGGGGTGCGTCCATGATGGTGAGCTTGGGTGATGGTTTGATGCATTAGGCAATTGGGCTATGTGTTTGTTGAAGGGACTTCAATCCCGACGGAAGGTTCTTGAAAGAATTAAAAATACAAAAAGTTAAGGAAATGTTAAACAACGTACCTTTGTCGATCCATAATTTCAGCAAAATCTCTCCTCGAAAGATAGTCTTCTCCTTGTAGTCTGCCTTTTCCAAGAGATCTTTGTGGAAACCGCTTCTTGAAAGAATGAGAAGAATTTTCTTAGAACTTTTCTAGAAAATTGGAAGAATTTATAAAGCGAGAGTATTAGAGTAATCGTAGAGATTATTCTTGTAGAGAGTGTGTGCCCTATGAGGCTTCCAAGGGCCCTATTTATAGAACTCTATAGGTTATTCCTAATCCTATTAGGATAATCCCTTTGCAGAGATTTTAAATTAAATATTTAATAATATCTAATATTAAGAAATATCTACCCAAATAATATCTCATATTAAATGGTTTAAAATATTTAAATCTTATTTAAATATTTATTTTCTGCATAATCTTTAATTTGAATCTCATCCAAATTAAATAATTAATTATTTGAATCCAATTCAAATTAATTAGTTAATTAATTCTCCCTCTATTTATTTATATGGATTTCATCCAAATAAATAATTATTTATTTGTATCATATTCAAACAAATTAATTATCCATATTATAAAGTTATAGTTTGAATCTTATTCAAATAAACTTTATAATAAATTATGTAATTGTATCCAATACAATTAATATTTTCCCTCATAAATTTGAACATTTCAAAATTTTCTTTCAACATAGTTGATCCTTATTGGTCTGTGGTGAGCTAGCAAGGGGACCTTATGGACCTACAAATTATAAGCTCCAATGATCCAATATTAATTAAATTAAACTCTTTCATTAAATTAATCTTCATTCATTAACTACAGGGCAAACCACTATAGAACCATAATGTTGCTCTTATGCAATATAGGCAAGTTGTGTCCCATAGATATAATCAGTATAAGCAAGTTGATCCTTCACGAGTTGTTCATAATTATAGCTAGGTCAAATGTACGTTCTACCCCTGTACCACTGATTTCTCTAGTGAACAATTTGTTTATGATCTAACCATAAACTAAGTCCTCTCAGGCCAGTGAGAGGGTGGGGTCCCTTGTTCAAGACCCGAAATCAACATTTAAGGGAACTACTCATCTATTTAACATCTATAATAACCCTAATGATCCTTGAAAACTCCCATAACCACAAGTATTTACCAAATCCACCAAAATTGTCTTCTAACACTGCTGAACAGCATACTAAAACTTTTAAATTCCTCCAATCTAACAACCCAAAATCACGGTTTCAACAACCAATAAACACATTTGAATTTAGCAGCCAAAATCTTGAAAAAAAACTTAAGGGAAACTCACCAAAAGCTGGGATTCTGGTGAAACGAGGAAAAATCCAACGAAGACCCCACTAACCAGCATCGTGCAGTTGCAAATGGCAGTGGACGGTCGAGACACCCCCTTGACGATGAAGGGCCTTCCGATGGCCGACGACAGACGAAACACCTCACTAATTTGTGTGGTGGAATCTGACAACGATTGGGCGAAATACGACTGATAGAGAGAGATTGGCGGACGACGCGCAGACGAGCGAATGACCTGGGCAAAGATCAAATTGATGGAGGAAACTTGTAGGCTTCTGGTAACATAGCAATGTTAAGAGGGTAAACCGTTACTTTTATCTCAAGCAATAACATGCACATAGTAAATTCACATCGTAAATCATCATTCATGTCTCAAAGTCCCACACGTTATCGCATTAATCACATGCTAGTAACATTATGTTCATAAAACAGTTCTAATCATATCAGGTTTCTCAATTTCATCCAAACTAAACAATTTATTCAGGTATCTAAATCGCCTGATGTCACACCCCATCCCGAACCACCCTCCCATAGCTCAAGACGGAGCGTGAGGACAACAATCATCGACTTCTCGGTCGACTCCCACTGTCGAACTTTCTTTAGCTTTCACATTTGACCATACTTTCTAGGACAATGATACCATTAATTCTTGACAAACCTCGACTTCGACCGGCAACGGGAACTGTCATACTACCTGAAAAACGGAAAACATATGAAAGGATGAGCTAATAGCCCAATGAGTAACGGTTTTGGAAATATTTTACTTTAACTATAAAACTGATCATAATATAAACATTGTTAACAATGCATATAAAATATCGATTCAAATCATATTCGTGCAAAACATGCTTAAATGTCATTGTTAAATCATACATGCTTATTTCAGAGAAAAATACTCAAAAATTCCGTTTGTTTCAAATCATTCTCCTTAGTTGAGGCAGAGCGGTGCTCTACGCCACTTAACGTCGAAAACATTTCATACCATTTTCCTTAGTTGAGGCGGAGCCGAGCTCTACGCTACCCAACGTCGATTATCCTTAGCTGTGTGGAGTAATCTCAACACATCAGCATCGTATATTCTTCTATATGCACATAGGTATTATAATCCCGGTTGCCCATATGACTTCTTCAAGTCCTTGAGCATTGAGGTCCCATTTCCAAATCCAGGTTACCCATTTGCATTCTTCGAGTCCCTCAGCGTTGGATACCTTTTCTATATTCCGGCTACCCATTGGCCTTATTCAAGTCCTTGAGTTTTGGGTGTCATTTCAAGATTTTATGAAATACACAACTTGTTTTAGAAACATCGGATCTAAATTCATAAGCTAAACATTTCCAAATCTTCCAAAATCATATTATATTAAACAGCATGCTTTTCAATAAACTCATTTCCAAATCTTCCATAAAATCATATAATATCAAACAGCATGCTTTTCAATAAACTCATTTCCAAATCTTCCATAAAATCATATAATATCAAACAGCATGCTTTTCAATAAACTCAATTCCAAATCTTCCATAAAAATCATATAATATCAAACAGCATGCTTTTCAATAAACTCATTTCAAATCTTCCATAAAAATCATATAATATCAAACAACATGCTTTTCAATAAACTCATTTCCAAATCTTCCATAAAAATTATATAATATCAAACAATATGCTTTTCAATAAACTCATTTCCAAATCTTCCACAGAAATCATATAATTTTACACAGCATGCTTAAATTCTTTTTAAATATAAACGCATGATATACATGTTGAAAACTCATGAATGCATAATCATATTCCAAAACCATTGATATTAATTATAGAGAACGTATTCATATTTTGAAAACATTAATGTTACTCACAAAGCTTGATAATCGCTTAAGGGAAATTCCCTTTCCTTCCTTCTAATTCTCTTTCCCAAGCTTCTTGGACGCAAGGTTTGCAAGTCTAAAACGCAAGGTAACTGATTTTCCCTTTTGACAGGTCGGTTGAACGCAAAGTTGATCCCTTAAACGCAAGGTGCAGCCTTCCAACAAGCTCTTTCGGCTTCACCCCTTGGACTCAAGGTTCTATTTTAAACGCAGAGTCAATTTTGAACGCAAAGCTGATATCTTAAATGCAAAACAACTTGTTGAATGCAAGGTAGCTAGGTTGTTAGGAACACCTCATCTCTTGGCCACAGACTTCCACTACGGACGCAAGGATTCCTCTTTTCTGCCTTCTCTCTCTTTTCTCTCAAGAACTCAAACTTAATGATCATCATCTACTCCTTTTCCCTCAAGGTCCCATTTATAGTTTTGGGATGAAGGTTTTTGTCATCCAACTTCTCATCTCTTTTTGCCACTTGTTTGCCACCTGTCACGCTACATCACACATTTGATATGCAACCCGACACCTACTCATTATAAAGTGTTAAGTTTAAATGAAACCACGTAACCTTCATGAACTTATCTTATGCGTTTGATATGTTCCGAGATACGAACTATGTATACAACTTAGTGCCCCTATGCGTCCATCTACTTCTCCTTTTTAAAGTTTAGCTTCTTTATTCTCTTTCTTCTCCCAGCCTTCCTCTCTTTGACCAGGTTTCTCCTTCGCATACTACCATACGTCTGTGCCTTAACCGCATACTATCATGTGTTCCTCACTTCTTTCCTTATGTCCATATCTTAACTACAAGCCCTTGTCTTGAGTGATAAACATCCGACTATGCTTGTTATTCTATTAACCAAAATCATCTCAAGATCTTCCTTCATGCGTTTGTACTTCACGCGTTTATCTCTACTTTGTTATGCGTCCATGACCTTCCTTTCATCCTTAAGGATCCTTTGACTGTCCCTCTATGTGTTCTTGAGTTGTAATCCAAGGTTATGCTTCCAACCTCTTCCTTTAGGCTTACTTTTCAACCTTCTAAATTATCCAAGACTTCAACAAAATCTTCCTTGATGGAAGTCATGCGTTTTACCTTAAATTACATTAGCATCTTTTCTTGATCTCACCTTATGCGTTTTATCCTTCTTCCTAAGACTTAGATTTCCTTCCAACGCACCACTACTCAACTTTAGTCCTCTTGCTCATACGTCCTACTTAAGCCAAGCTTACATCTCCTTCCTTAATTACCTCCTATGCGTTTACCTCTTTGCCCTGAGCTCTCAGGTTTCCTTACAATACTTCAACACTTACCCATTCCCTTTTCCACAATGGTTACCTTTATCATGCATTTTCTTAGTCTTGACCATGCGTCCAACATGGTCTCTTACTTAGCAAATATGCATCCAACTCAACTAACTCTCGGCTATGCTTTTAACTCTTTCCATCACTTGGTGAGATTTCCTTCTTTTCCTTAGATCATACTTCCAAGCTTAAAAGCATAGTTGCGTTCTCCTAGTCTAATTATTCTACTTAGAAGAATTCTTAACTTTAAGAATTACTTCAATTCCAAGATCCGGAAATCACTCAACGCAACCTTCAAATCCAAACCTTCTAATCCAAACTTATCTACAGCTTACTTTTAACCCTATACTTAAGCACAAACCTCTCTTTCCTTTAAGTTCAACGCATACTCATTCCTATTTTAGCAATATTTCTCGGCCAATTCAACAAACTTGTGATCCAATACCACCTCTCTTGTCTTACTTATTTTCTTTATAAGCTCTTAAACGCATAGGTTTAAAACCAGAGTGTTATACACGACACAAGGGCGGCTCTAGTAAAGAGATTACCTACCTTGAATTAAGTCTAGATAACAAACAAATAAACTTTCCTCTTGGCCAAAAATTCTCAAATCAACGCCCTTAAACATAAAACATAAACAATCTTAAATTCTTATAATCTTGGGGTCTCATTCCAAAGCACACATTCAACCTAACCCCAAAATTCTACTCCACTTACCCAGCACGTGGTTTGATCCAAAAGCCACCTCAACACCTCCAAAACAATACCACCTAATGATGCAAGTCACAAGTGCATGAGTCAAGTTATAATATAAGACAATTTAAGTCCGGATATCGTTCCACTAGGGATCTAATTGATAATTTTATTTGAGGATTCGAAATTGAGTTTGGTTTGAGAAAATAATAAAGAAAGCAAGTAAAGCTGAAAATCAAGAGTCAAAGAGTGTTATAGGGTATTGAATTCTTATTTAATCCATTATGCAACATTCTAGAGTTCATGGAATTAATTGTAAATCATAAGCTTAAGTCTAGAAACATATGTCCAGGTTATTTTACATAAAAAAACAACATTTCCTCATGCCACTTAATTGATTACTAGTTTCTTGAAACCAACTTAAATCACATGACATTAAAATTAACCTTCGGCAGCTTTCATTATTAACCTAACTATTTCCATGAGAGATTAATAAAAATTCATTATTATAGATCTAATCAGACAAGCAATTCATCAAATTAAATATCTTAGCAAACATTGATGGCCAATCAACAAGAATTAAGCACAATAACAATGAAAAACATAATCTTTACAACAATCCATGAAGAGTCTACAATATTAGCATAACTTCATAAACAATTCATCAATACCTTAAAACTAAAGAGTTTAGTCACTCATAGTTGTAGACAACATATTCAAGACAAATCTCATTATAGAAATAGTGTAAAGAAAGGAAAACTCTACTGTTGACAAGTCTTTGATTTAGGAGGAACCGCCAAGACTTCCCTGATCTTCATGTCGAAAACTCGAACGATCACCAAACTCTCTCTAAAAAAATTTTCTCTCTTCTTTGCAGCAAACTCACACTTTGAGGCTCTTTATTTCGTGATTAGGGTTGTTAAGAACCTCTTAATTTATAGAATGGGCTGCCCAAAATCTTTTTCAAATTTGTAGATTTTCAAAATAGGAAACCTGGCATCACTGCGCTTTTGGAGAGCAAAGAGACGTTGTCCGTCATGAAAGGGCAGCATAGAGATGCTCTGAGGCAGCATTGCGACGCTCTGAGGCAGCATTGCAATGCTGACCATCATTGATGCCTAACCCCAAGTGCAGCAACACTCTCAACATAGCACTACAACGCTCCTTCAAGGCAACGTGAAGCTCTAACAGTTTCCAACTTTTGACGCTCTCGGTTTGAGAGCGTCAAGGGCAGTACAACAATGCTCTCGGCAGCGCTGCCTTGCCTTTAGGGATTTATTGCATCGTCTTCTGTTTTTCGCCCAATTTTGGCTCGATTTGGTCCCTTTAGCCTTTGACACTTATTTTTGCATTAATTACGTACAAACCACTAGCAAACACTTAAATCTAAAAAAAAAAAAACATCCCTAATTTAAGAGGACAAAAAACATTTTTTGAGTGCTTTTCACCCAAACTACACACAAAAGGAAATTTAGACATTGAAACCCAACCTACAACATCAATAATCAATCTAATTATTCCTTGAAACTTTAATAACTCCAAATATTTACCGAAATCACCAAAAATTGGCCATTAACACAGCTAAACAACGGCCCCAACGGCTGAATCTACCCTCCAAAGCCGAAGAACTAACCAAAACTTGACCCAAAACTTAGTACGTAACAAAGATAAACCTCATATCACCACTAAACCATAAAAATCTTACCCATCAACACAAATTCGGTGAGGTAGACAAACTGGAGTTTGATAGCAATACTAAACCCATGAACAAATGGATCGGCGAACCAACATCAAACCTACAGACAATCAGATCAACACAAATCCTATAGTGGTAACTTCAACAGGAGGAAAATGATTGACGACGACAGTTCCTGACGACGGCATGTTGTGGGCGATGACCAAGACGAACAGTGCAGCAGCCGGCGTTCAAGTGACAGCTGATTAGGTAGGCGAGGGGTTGTAGAATGAAGAAGTTGAAGAAGAAGAAAGAAATTCTTTTTTATTCTTTGCACACCTTTCAAGAACATATTTATGTACACATATGGGTTGTTTTCAAATATTCCAAAATAAGCCAAACTATTTACAAATATAGAAAAATTTCACTGTCCATCGGTGATCGACTGTGATAGACTTCCATCGCTTCACCGATAAACTACGATAGACTTACACCACTCAAGCGATAGAAGTTTATCACGATCTATCACTGATAGATAGTGAAAGTTTTCTATAGTTGTACATAGTTTAATATTTATTCTATTTATAATCATTTTCCTATATATATATATATATATATATATATATATATATATATAATCTGTAAGGTGATAGATGTCTATTGGGTCTATCGCGGTCTATCATAGATAGAAAGTAAAATTTTTTTATATTTGTAATTATTTTCAACAATTTTTCTATTTTTGAAAACATCCCTGTTTAAAACCTAGCCCTAATTCCTTACTATATATATTCACATAATTACTTTTCCTCTTCCTTCTTAAATTCCCCGTTAATACAATTCCTCGAAACAAAAAAAAAAAAGAAAAAGAAAAAAAAATCCAAAACTTCAAATCTCCCAATCAAAATAAATCTTCACCAATTGAATTAAATCTAAATTTCCAAACCTTTAGCACTTAACTACAATCAAATCATCTAAATAAAAATAACTCAATTATAACGTCAAACTCCAAATAACACCCAAATAATTAAGATAATCAAATTAAGCAAATTAAAAATTACCTCAAAATTTTTAATTATCCCCCAACAATTAATTCCACCAACTTAAATTTTAAAATCCATAATAGCTTAGCCACATTTCCTTAAATTAACCAAATTTCTAAATTTCTCTCAATTACAAATTTCTAAATTAAATTTCACCGATTGAATTAAATTCAAATTGCAAATCTTATCAATTAGTCTAAATTGAATTATGTTAACCCAATAATTCAATTTTATCCTCAAAAATTCAATTTTTCACCCAAATAATTCAAGATAATTAAATTAAAATTACCTAAAAATTTGGGATGTCACATATCTTCTCAAATAAACTCAATTTTGGCTCCAAAGATTAAAAACAAATTACATTAAATTCTCAAAATTATGAACTCAAGACTTCAATTAAAATCTGTAATCCAAAAAAATTGAATACTAAAATATCCTAATTTAATCTACTTTAAATCTAATTTATCTGTAGTAGATTTCAAACATCCATTCGGAAGCTAAATTAAGCCAAAATTTTATTCTATTCCACCCAAAACTTATTCCAAAATAAGTAATAAGATAAAACCCAAAATTAAACTTGAATTGATGGGAAAGAACTATTTCTAAAAGGTAGAGGCATTATGTAAAGTTCCTGACATGCAATTCATCAAATTAAATATCTAACCTATCAAACATTGATGGCCAATCAACAAGAATTAAGTACAATAACAATGAAAAACATAATCTTTACAACAATCCATGAAGAGTCTACAATATTAGCATAACTTCATAAACAATTCATCAATACCCTAAACTAAAGAGTTTAGCCACTCATAGTTGTAGACAACATATTCAAGACAAACTCACTGTTGACAAGCCTTTGATTGAGGAGTAACTGCCAAGACTTCCTTGATCTTCACGTCGAAAACTCGAACTATCACCAAACTCTCTCAAAAACTTTTCTCTCTTCTTTGTAGCAAACTCACACTTTGAGGCTCTCTATTCCGTGATTAGGGTTGTTAAGAACCTCTGAATTTAAAGAATTGGCCGCTCAAAATCTTTTTCAAATTTGTAGATTTTCAAAACAAGAAACCTGGCATCGCTGCGCTCTTGGAGAGCGTAAAGATGCTATCCATCATCAAAGGGCAACGTAACGACCCTGATCATCATTGATGTCTAACCTCAAGTGCAGCAACTCTCTCAAAATAGCGTTGCAACACAAATATTTACCGAAATCATCAAATATTGGTCATTAACACAGCTAGATAATGGCCCCAACAACTGAATCTACCCTCCAAAGCCTAAGAACAAACCAAAATTAACCCAAAACATAGTAGGTAACAAAGATAAACCTCATATCACCACTAAAACTCAAAAATCTTACCCATCAACACAAATTCGGTGAGGTAGACAAATTGGAGTTCGACAGTAGTACTAGACCCACAAACCAGCAGCAGACCTACAGACAACCAGATCAACACAGATCCTATAGTGGCGGCTTCAACCGGAAGAAACGTGATTGACAGCGACAGTTTCTAACCACGGCATGTTGTGGGCGGTGGCCAAGACGAACGGTGTGGCAGCTGGCATTCGAATGACAGCTGATCAGGTAGGTAAGGGGTTGTAGAACGAAGAAGTTGAAGAAGAAGAAATAAATTCTTTTTTATTCTTTGCAAGCCTTTCGAGAAAATAATTATATATATATATGGGTTGTTTTCAAATATACCAAAATGAGTTAAACTATTTACAAATATAGAAAAATTTAAATGTCTATCAATAATTGACTGTGATAAACTTCTACTGCTTCATCGATAGACAACAATAGACTTCTATCGCTCAAGCGATAGAAGTCTATCACAATCTATCACGGATAGATAGTGAAAATTTTCTATAGTTGTACTTAGTTTGATATTTTTTTTATTTATAATTTTCTTATATATATAATCCATAAGGTGATAGATGTGTATTGGATCTATCGCGATCTATCACAGATAGATAGAAAGTAAATTTTTGTTATATTTGTAATTATTTTTAACAATTTTTCTATTTTTAAAAACATCCCTATTTAAAACCTAACCCTAATTCCTTACTATATATATACACATAATTACTTCTCTTTTTCCTTCTTAAATTCCACCTTAAAACAATTCTTCAAAAAAAAAAAAAAAATCCAAAACTTCAAATCTCCCTATCAAAATAAATCTTCACCAACTGAATTAAATCTAAATTTCCAAACCTTTAGCACTTAACTACAATCGAATCATCTAAATAAAAATAACTCAATTATAACGTCAAACTCCAAATAACACCCAAATAATTAAGATAATCAAATTAATCAAATTAAAAATTACCTCAAATTTTTTAATTATCCCCGAACAATTAATTCCACCAACTTAAATTTCAAAACCACAATAACTTAACCACATTTCCTTAAATTAACCAAATTTTTAAATTTTTCTCAATTACAAATTTTCAAATTAAATTTCACCGATTGAATTAAATCCAAATTGCAATCTTTATCAATTAGCCCAAATTGAATTATGTTAACCTAATAATTCAATTTTAACCTCAAAAATTTAATTTTTGCACCCAAATAATTCAAGATAATTAAATTAAAATTACCTAAAATTTTGGGATGTCACATATCTTCTCGAATAAACTCAATTTTGGCTCCAAAGATTAAAAAAAAATTACATTAAATTCTCAAAATTATGAACTCAAGACTTCAATAAAAATCTGTAATCCAAAAAAATTGAATACTAAAATATCTTAAATTAATCTACTCTAAATCTAATTTATCTATAGTAGATTTCAAACATCCATTCAGAAGCTAAATTAAACCAAAATTTTATTCTATTCCACCCGCAACTTATTCCAAAATAAGTAATAAGATAAAATCCAAAATTAAACTTGAATTGATGGGAAAAACTATATTTAAAAGGTCGAGGCATTATGTAAAGGTCATTAGAATTAAGATTTATATAATGTCACAAACTTAGATAATATGATGTAGAAACAGATATACAAAAACAATAAAAATAATAATTAAATACAACAGACAAATCCCTCCCTACAATCCAAACACAATAATAAAAATACCGAGCAAACTCAATCATGAACTCCAAACACTGTAATTAGATACCCACTAATCCAAATTCCAAACAACAAACCTCGATGAGATTTCTAATAATCTCAATTACATTTCAATGATCCAAACAACCCCTTAATTTAATTTGTTGGCTCCCTAACCTATATATAATACCTAGGGTGTAAATCACACACACATATACGAGAGGGTAAACCACTCCAACTAAAATAATCGTAACGCAATGGTCAAAATAAGAATTATTGAAATATGTAACTTTTTTTTTAGAGAAATTAAAATACGGATTAATTAAAGGTATTTCTTCCTTCCTTGCTTCTTTTATATAAAAGATTTGTGACCAAATTTATATGCTAAACGAAACATATGGTATATGTCTCCAACTAAGAAATGGAAGGTGTTAAACTTCCTACTGCATTTGTTGTTAAAATCCACTAAAAATAATAATGATTGTTATGGGTTAAATCGGGCAAAAAGGACATTCAACATGCAAAATGCCGTATTTAAGGTCAAAGGAAAATAGTGGGAGTCAAAGGACGGAAAAGAAGAAAATGTCGACCATACCACACTGGCCAAGCCTCCTTTTGGACAGCAAGCTGAAAGGATCCCTACTTTGAAAAAAATAGGTATAGAAAAAGATTGACTCAAACTATAAATATAGAGGAGAGCACTGAGAAAGGTAACTTAAAAGTTCTGATTTTTTTAACTTCTTTGTTCTCATACTAATATAGGTCTCAGAATTCTTTTCTTTTGTTTTGCAAGTACTCACTTTCTCAAATTATTTCATGGTTGTTGTCACTAGGTGAACACGATTTGGTTTTGTTCAATGTTGAGCAAAACCAAAGACGGAACCGAATTGGCTAGTTTATAATTCATACAAACCATTGAAAATCTGCATGTTTCGATTCCAGTTTTTAAACCAAATTGTTCTAGTTCGGTTCGGTTAAAAAAAAAAATTATTTTTTTCCTTCTCAAACCAATAATTGGTCAAGGACATTTGTTTTTTCAAATAAATGAATAAAATACCTTCATGGTGGACTGTCGCTACTGGCAGTGGTGGTTGAGCTGGTGTGGTGGTGGTCTCAATCTAGAGGGGAGCTGTGGAGGAGGAAATTGAGAAACTGATGGCGGCGTGCGAGCACGTGCGAAGTATGAACTAGAGGGAATCGTGTAGTTCCAAAGACCGAAGGAGATTGTGGGCAGCGTGCGTGTGACGATTCAATTCCATTTTAGGTGGTTTTCTAGCAGTATAAACTGTGAATCGGACCGAGCTGGGCGGTTCTATCTATCAGTGAACCAAGAGTACTGAATTTTTTTGAAAAACTGGACAGAACCACTCAGTTCGGTTCATCAATTTTGTTCAATTTTTGCACCCCTAATTGCCTCGTGGAAGATAGATTTGTTTTCCTTGTCTCAAATTTGAAATTAAAAATTGATAAAATTATTCAGGTGAGACAATTTTTTGAAGGGTGAGGAAAAATAGACAGCGTGCAAACAATTGTCGTCCTCCAAGTTTTTTTTGGTGTGTGTCTAATTTTATTTTAAAATTACTTATTTTTTAAATTAATATTTACAAAGTTATTTCAAACACACTTTTACTCTTCTCTCCAAATTGCCTAAATAAATAAATAAAGTTTGAGGAGGAAGAAAATATATAAATCAATTTTATTAATGAAAACTAGTACTCTTCATTTTTCTCTTAGTCAACACTACTATCCACTTGATTCTACCATTTCTCTTCGATACTTCATTAATATCTCTTGCATTTAAAAAAGAGTGTTATAAAGAATTATGTTTTTTTATTATCATGGGTAGTTGTGTTGTGTTGATTCTAAATCCAAAATTTATTACTTTTATTCTCATGGGTAGTTATGACTTGTGTTGTACTATAATGACATCTAATTAAAAAAGAAAAAAAAGTGGAAAAATGGGGAAAAGTATGATTTGAGAATGATTCTCAACCAGATAATGTACCTACTAGTCTACTATGCCATCCACCCACCGACGTTTAAACTTTAAACTAACCCCATACTCATATTTTATATGTTCATATTTTAAAAAACTCAATTTTCTTGTCCCACTCAAAAAAAAAAAAAAAAAAAAAATATTAAGTTGTTGGAGAACTATTTTATATTTTTTATTTTAAAAATTAAGTTTACATACATTTCTTATATTTGTAATTTATTTATTTATTCATTGCCATTTTTTTTTTTACAAAACTTATTACTTAATTCAAAATAGGTAATTGTTTTAAATGACAAAGCTGTCAAAAATATTTTTAAATATAGCAAATTTGTGATAGACAATGAAGACACTCATAAACATCTATCAATGTCTATTACTGATAGATAGTGATAAATGATGGTAGTCTATTAATTTCTATTACTGTCTTTTAGTACATTTTACTATATTATAAATATTTTGGTTCATTTTGTTCTATTTGAAAATAACTCTTTAAAATATGCTTTAAAACTTTTTATTACTAATATCATTATACTTAAAACTTAATATAGTTTTTAAACTTATTATTGAAATATTTATGTTTTAACCAAAATCATCACTTGAAAAGGTGAGGAATATCTTTTTATCAGGGTCTAAGAATAACAACAAAATATATATATATATATATATAAAATAAAAAAAAAAAAGCAACATTTTTAAAATTGTAAATTTACCGATAGTTTATTGAAATTTATGGATATAGCAAAAATATATTAGAAATAATTTTCTTCTTTTATTATTCCAATTTTACTTTCGTTGGTGTATCAACAAGTATATGAATAGTATATCTGATATACTTTATGTTTGGTGTATAATAAAATTGATATATTTTATATTTGGTATATCTGTAAACTGACCTACTTTATATTTTGGTAGATCAATTAGTTATAATATTAATATTTATATACCAAACTCATCAAATATGCTTGTTCATTTGTTATTATCATGGACTTAATTCAAATCATTATTCATTTGTTTCAAAATATTATTTTTCCAGTACATCAACTTCAACTGATAATGGTTAAGGTTTTCTTGTTGGTAAGCATTTTGAATATATGTTAATAAACTATTGATAGACCAATGTTGTACTTAAATTGATTTTTGAACTAGTGGTTATTTATTATGGATATACTGAAACAAATGTGTTTTTCAGAAGTATTGATATACTAATCATACACCAATATTATACTTGAAATTAATTTTAAGTTTGCATTAATATACTAATACGTGCAAGTGCATGCATCAAATTATAATATATTTTAAAACGATCCGAGACAGAGTTTCATCCTCTAGAGATTGGGATATTGGTCATTTTAGTTATTGTTGAGATCATTCCAATTTTATTTAAGGGACCAAACTATAATGAAAATAAACTAATCCTAAACTAAAGAAATCAATTAAATTAACCGGTCAAAAGAAAATAAAACAAAGGGACATCCTAGGGCACCAATTTCGTCAATGGACCTAGTAAACTCAATTAATTTTTTGTCTAGATCTCAAAGTCTTTTATCTAGGTTGCCCCTCTCAAAGTCAACCTTTTCTCTCACCTAATTACTAATTTCTAGATCTCTTTGAAACTAGCCAAATGAAGCAAGGTAATAAGACTCATCACCATCAACTGCCAGTATATTTGAATGATAGTCTAGCATGTGTGTCAAACATCCAACAACAATAAGAAGAGACATGCTCTTACTTGATGATAATTTAGATCATCTTCAAATTAGTTAATCTCTAATATAATATAGTTTTAATTTGAATCTCATTCAAATTAACTTTATATAATGTATCTTAGTACATTAATACTCATATTAATTAATTATATTTAATATCATAAATATATTTTTCCTTGACACATTAATTTGAAAATTTTCTTTCAATACCATTGATCCCTATTGATTTGTTGTGAGCTAGCAATGAACTTATAAATTATAAGCTCTAATGATCCAAGATGTATTAACTAAAGTACTCTTTAATTAATTAATCTTCATTCATTAACTATAGAGCAAACCACTATAGACTTATAGTTGCACTATTATGCACGTAGGACAAGTTGCGTCCATGGATGTAACCATTACATGCAAGTTGATCTTTCACAAGTTATTTGTAATTACAACTGGAGTCAAATGTCCATTTTAGGTCTAGGACGTTACATGAACAATTTGATCAAATCATTTGTAATAATTATAAAGTGGGTCATATCCATAATGTCATCAAGAGAAGACACCAAACCTTATTCATATACTATAGACCTTTTAGGTTATTATTTGAAAATTATTCACCTATATGTCTACCACATATCGTTCAAGATTACATATAATAACCTTGGGTGTTTACTATATTGAATTACACTATGCAAAATAAAATACAACTTATTTTACTAAATATCAATTAATCATTTATTACAAAACTACGAGTTTTAAGGCATAAAACTAAGACAACTCCACTATTAAATTTTAAATGAGATTAATTTGCATGAGTTGTTGATAATCTACTGATGCACCACTGTAATACTTAGTCTTGCATTTTTCGAATGAATGATGATATGTTAGTTATGCATTAATGATATACTTGAAATACATTTTGAATTAATACTGATATAAAATTGAAGTAGCAACATTATACTTTTAAGTATATCATTTTTAATAATATACTTCATACTTGATCATTGATATATTTCTCTTTCTTTTTAAATCTAGCATATCAATCTACTCTTATGTGAAACATGGAGTATATATATTCTCCAATTCATATACCAAATTAAATATAACTTACATGCAAAATCATATTTAAATTTAAAAAATATAAAAAATTAATTGATATAATTTATATTTGTTCTATTAATTGAGATAATTAATGCAATTTAGAGATATCACCAAAATTAGATAAAATAAATTGAAACATTTGAAAAATAAAGCCAAAATCTAAATTATACCGTCGAAATTTAACTAATCAAATAAAGTAAATCCATATTAAATAATAATAATAATAATAATAATAATAATAATAATAATAATAACTTCCAAAATGACCTAAATCGCGATATATCAATTTGCTTGTACTTTCTATAAAGTGTATAAGTTCATTGATATTCCAAATATAAAGTATGTCACATCTACTTGTTGATACACAATTCAGAGTACAATAGGAATAATAAAATAATGAGAATCAAATTCAATTTTTTGTTGTTGTAATTACAATTTTAGAAAACCATTACCGGATTTGCAAATACCCATATATTTTATGCTACCCAATACAATGAATGATATGATGATAAGTTTGTAAGGTATAGTGCAAGCATTCAACTGATGCGGTCGCATCATATCACTTTTTTGCAAAAATATCAAAACATACTGTAAATATGCATAAAAGTTGTTTGAATCACCCTAAACTAGCTTAAAACTAATAATGGACATGTGTTGACTCATTTTACTCTATCTGGAACATTAAGGGGTCAAAACGACATGATTAGCAACTCTTTTACTTATAAAAAGTAACAAATAATGGTAAAAACATGCACTTTATGACATTTATGACTCATCTGCTTTATTTGTGTCACAATTGGGTCATTGTGCTCTTCCTTCCCATCTTTGTATTTATTGTGACTTGCTTAAACATACGATGCCAAATGTTGATGCGCATTTCTGGGGTAAGTTGCTTCAAGGATGCGAATGTGTAGAGAAATTGACCTACAATAGTACTCGCACTGATGTGGTGTCAAGCCACACACACTCTAATACCTAATTTAGCAAATGAAATGTGTTCTACTAAACACCAAATGTTGCATACCTTTAGGGGTGGTGTCGTTGGCCTATTTATAAGGTCCATCAGGGCCTGACACAAACTTGGGGCTTCCACGTCGCTAGCAATGTTAGCGTGGGAAATGTTGAGCTGGCAGATTGTCAATGGTAGTTAGGCCGACTTACCTATTACCACTTTCGTGAAAGTAATAGGGTTCAACTGAGTTCATCTCAACGATCGAGGCCTCTTTTTCTTCATTAGAGAATGCATGGACCTATGGGCTTTATTGGGCTGTCTTAGGTGAGTTGAAGGATCAAAGGTTGTTGTGTGCATTCAATCGATCAAATATATTTATAAGTACCAATCAAACAACTTCAACTAACAAGTAGTATCAGCAGCAAGACCAAGTTAATCTATATTGTCATTTGCCCAAAACAAAAAAAAAAATGATGTACATGGATAGAGGATAAAAAAATGAAGAAAATGAGTTGTCATTTGCCCAAAACCACCATCTAGATCAAAAGTTATGACTAGAAAATTGAAGAACAGTTTTTATATCACGAGATAGCATTGTGGCACTATGCCCTTTTTCAGCCTTTTGTGAAGGGTTTCATGCCAGAGCACCATAGAGCGTTGCGGCGCTCTTGCCTGGAGGCAATTTTGTCATTTTCTCTTCCATTTGAAGCTTAGGATGTAGGATGACTCATAGTAGCTCCAAATTAACCCTAAATGACACGCAACACTGTGAAATGCATATACTGCTTGAAATCCTACAAATATGAACATATAGGCATATTAAACATTACAAGCATGTGAAATTGGAAGCACTAAGATAGCTTGTCCAGAGAGTTACCATGGGCAAGCCCAATCGTGATTACTCTAACACTACTCATCTTTTTATTCTATAGATTGAAGGTATATATATATCAAACTCGTCTACTTGAATTACGCTCTATTCTTTTCTTTTTAACTACAACATGTAGAATGTGAAAATGTGAGGATGTGAACCTCTAACCTCAAAAGAGATAGTATATACTATTTATTATTAAGTCATGCTCGCTTTGACTATCCATACTTAAGTTATTATATATAAGTATATACAAAATTCCATATCATGTGTCATGACTCAGATGCACATCTTAATTCACTCATTTTTTTAAGCATCAATAATTCACAAGTTACACTTAGGTTAAATTACAAGTTTAGTCCATAAACTTTCAAGTTTGTATCTATCTAGTTTTTAAACTTTCAAAAATATCTAATATGACTTTCAATTTTGTGTCAAATAGATCCCTATACTTGAAAAAGTTCCTAATTGACACTTATACATTCAATTTTATAAAGATTAAATTCATAAACTTTAATAAATGTCTATCCTTAAACTTTCAATTTGGTGTCCAATAAATCTCTAATTTTAAATTTTATAGGTAAAGTATCATCTTGGTCCATATACTTTGAAGTTTGTTCAATTGTAGTACTTTCTATGATTCAATTGTACTTCCATGTGCTTTCAATAAATATTAAATTTAGTTCCGAGTGTTAGTTTATTATTGGTTTTCTTTTTTATAAACTTTTTGTTGTCTATAGCATTTTTAATATGAATTTTGAAAACATATACGCATATTTTATTTTCTTCCATGAAAAATATTATTATCGATAAATCAATTTCGGTAAAATTTAACTTTAAGGACAAATGTTAATATTTATTATTAAAAATACAAGGACTAAAATTGAATAAATGTTTAGAGATTAAAATATAACAAACTTCAAACTATGGGGACCAAAATAATATTTTAACCAATTTTATATAATAGGTCCTTAAACTATTCAGCATATATATTCTTTTTATCATCCATGACCCACCCAAGTTTAGCAGCCCGAAAATAGGGGAGAACCCACCTACGCATGCCTACTGGTGCTCTTGGCCTAAGCCGGTCATTGGCTAAGATCTGTTCCTGCGCGCGAAGTGCAGCAAGCAATTAGGCATTGCTTTCATTTCAACGATTGCTTTCGTGATATCATATTCTTCCTCAAGCTTGGAGTTGCTCTTAGCTGGTTGGGTTGCTGGCCTGCAGACCCGTTTCTACTTAACATATTAATAAATTTTTAAAGTTATATTAGACATAAAATTCAATATTATATCTAACAGGTAAATTAAAAAAAATGGATATGTTAGAATTTGAAAGTTTAGGCCTCTCTTGGTTCTTGATTCATTTTATTTTTTATATTTTCGAAAGCAACAATTAAAACGGATTTGGTACACTTATTTTATAAAATGATTTCTAAAAACAACTTTTAAAAAAACACATCTCTGTCAAATAACAAATTACATATTGAAATTTTTTTCTTTAAAGTTGCCCGGCATGTTTTTGTCTACAAATTGTATCTGTCATCAATTTTTAGTGAAGAGTTTTTTCTTTTTTTTTTTTTTCTTTTTTTTTTTTTAATGTAAAATATATGGAGGAAGATGAAATATACCACTAATATAACTGGTGTAACATCTTATCAACATTACTCCTATAAATTTGTCGAATCTTCCTTTTCGATAAAGGATTCTTTTACTTTATTTCATGGAAATTATTTATCTTATATTTTCATAGACAATTTCTTTATACTCTTATATATTTTATCACTTGTATTTCAACAAATCAAAAAAAAAAAAAAAAAAAAAAAATCTCCAATCATGTAATCTTACTATCTAGAATAATAAATTTTACCGAACAAAAATTAATCTTCTCTTGAGTTTTCAAATTCACAACCCAACACCAATTTTACATTTTGAATTCAAGTTTCAAAATTTTAAATTAGAACCAAACATGTTTTCAAATACAATAAAAAAGAAAATTCTATTTTTGTTTTTTAAAATAAAATTTTGGACCACTAGCCAACCAGGCATACCTATTAGACACAAAATTTAAAGTTTATAGACTTATTAAACACATAAATTAAATTTTAAAAATTTATTACACTTTTAAAAGTATATGGATCAAATAAACACAAATAGGAAGGGCTTTTTTTTTTATTATTATTATTGTTTTCAAATGTAAGAAAATGAATCAAAATATTTATAAATATAGCAAAATTTCACTTTCTATCTACGATAAATCGGATAGACCATAATAGACTACTATTTGTGTGTATCTATGTTATAATAGACACAGATAATAGTTTATCGCAAATAAATTGTGATATTTTACTATTATTTATAAATATTTTTAGCAATGTTATCCTTTCAAATAATTTCCTTTTCTTTCTTTCTTTTATTATTATTATTTTTTTTTTTTAACATCAGTAATTAAAACCAAACTAAAGAGAGGGAGAAAGACAATAATCCAGGGATCCAAACGAGAAAATTATTCAACCATATTTGAGAACATATCCAACTAATTTCGCATAAAACAAAACAATCAGCCACTTGATTCTCCAATCCATCTATATGTCGATATAAAACTTCATACTACTTTTCCCATTTTTTTTTAAAAAAAAGTAAAATAAAGATAGAAAAAGGGAAAAGAGTAAAAGAAAGCATAGAAGAAATGTGGTGGGATCTTAACGAATATGAGTTAATAATAAGAAAGTGGGGCGGTGGACTATGGAGTTTCATGCAAAATTTCCTCATTTTGAGTGAGTGGGGACTTCCACTTTCAAATACAAACAATTCTTTTGTAAGCTCACTTTTCCAATATAAACTTCTTGTCGTGTTCTTACGTCTCTTCAACATTAATAATATTAATGTAACCCAAAGTTTTTTTTTTTAAAATGTAATCGTGATAAAATAAGACTAGTATAACAAACAAAATAAGAAAAAAAAAAAGGTAAAGTAAATAACAAAATAGAGAGAATTAAAAAGTAGAGAAAACAATTCAATTATGGTGTGTATTATTACAAATGTACCATACACTATTTATAGGACATAAAACGGTGTATATTACAATATAGAATATAATGGGAGTATATGTTATAACATGAAATTGAATGAGAGGTTTATGATATTTGGTAACTTAGGTAGGTTATGGATATCTACACTAAAAAGTATATTTATAATATCTATTATATTTATAATACTCTCCCTTAGATATCCATATTATATAAAATAAATTCCTCGTTAAAACCTTACTAGGAAAAAACCCAATGGGAAAAAAATTTCAGGAAAGAAAAATAGTACATTATTTTATATACTTTAATGATTGTCTCATTAAAAATCTCGCTAGGAAACCCAACGGGAAAAACCATAATCAAAGGAAAAATAGTGCAGTAAGTTTACTCCCCCTCATAGAAACATCACTTGACATCTCATAGTCGTCACATTCAAATGTTGTGTACTAATTTATCAAATGTTTTTATGGAGAAGATCTTCATAAGAAGTTTGCCAAGTCATCTTTTAAAGAAATTTGTTGGATTATGATGTCACCATTTTCTTTAAGGTCATGAATGTAGAAGTTCATCTATGATGTTACCTTCATATAATAACATTCTTGGCTAGCCTCATGAATCATTAGGATTTCAGTAATTGTTATAATTTGCTAATTTGCTTCATAAACTGTCATAATGTAAAAATTCTTATCCATGTACTAATTAAGTAACTTGTTTACGATCTAGCTCTTATGGGTTAGATAAATAACCTGCATTTTCACAACCAACTTGATCATAATTAGATTTATTAGAAAGAAAATAAATCAATGTAAACTAACTATCAAATAAAACATAATATATGTTCAACTCTACTCCAATATCTTTCGTTTGGAGGAGTATTATATCTACATACCAAAATTACTAAAAAAAAAAAAAAAAATACTACAATAGGTATAACTAGAAAATATATAAATGCAATTATTTCTCAAAAACTATTGTTCTTCAAGACCTAAAGTTCTTTATCATCATATCCTTAGATTGAATGATATATCTTTTTCAGAATCACTATAAGAATGTTCAATGATGAAACTAATCCATATAAGATATTGCATAAGTTGATGCAATCCGATATACTTTATGCTTTATTTGTAAACAAAGACAAAACTTTGTTTTTTAGAACTTCAATGTCAATTTCTTTCTTAAAAAAGAAAAACTTTATTGCCTTTGAAATCCGTTCAGGAGTTTCCATTATATATTTAGATCATCGACATATACAGTAAATCTTGACAATGATTTCTATATAATTCTCTAGTATTTGAATTATATGATTATAGGACCTTTAATCTTTCGGGGATTTTCATAAATTAAATATCATTTATTAAGAGATTCATAAAAATGTGATATGAATACATCCTTAAAATGTATGCTAATCTATTCATACACAGTCAGATAAATTAGATATCTCATGATATTGTATCTACCATTAGAGAATATGCTTCCTCATAATCAATACTAACGTTCTTTGTGGGAATTATTATGGAATCTATCTCACTTTGTAACTTGTGACCTTATTTTATTTATTTTTTTTACAAATACTCACTTGCATGTATCCTGTATCCCAGATGTTCGACATTCTGTGATGTCTGGACTACTTGTCCTCACAATTGAAAAATGAGTTGATTTCTATTGGATTATTTCTTTTCACATAAGTTAATCCTTTCTATATCAACATTTTTCAATAGATCTAAGCACATAATACTGATTTTCATAAATAATATAAAGAATAACATTGTATGTTGTCAACTTATATTAAATTTGGTTCTATCTTTTTCATGTCATGATATAATTTATCGAGATCTCGCTGTTATTCTCATTTTCTTAGATATTTTTATAAGTACTCATATTTAGGATTTCTTCTGGAATATCTCATATTCTTAACTGAGTCATTTTGATTATTGGCTACTTCTTTTTTTAGGATCTTTATCATTGGAATCCATTTTTCTATCATGCTTCAGGCGTGGTGCAGACAACTTGCATTGCGATATCGATTTTACATGGTGTATTTGCAATCAGTATATATACCTTAGTTACTTTCTTGCAACTGTACATGCTTTGTAAATACATCTAGCATTTGATTTGCAATATTTTACAAATCAATTATATTTTGGACTTCTAGCAGAGTGATCAAAATGAGACGCTTTTTATGCATTCCATTCAATTTCTTTTTCCAACTTCTTCTTAATTTCTCCCCCTAATGTTGGAAATTAGTCTCTTAATAACCTCCAGCAAATTGTGTAGTAAATATATTAACAAATTGTGTAGTAAATATATCACCCGTCAGGGGGTTCAAAAATATTTAATAATTGATGTGAAATCAATTTCAACATCAATTTATATCTTCTTTTGAGAACTCATTTTAAATTGTTTTATCATCTTAATTGTTGTTGTGGCAGAATAATTTAAATATTTACTACGCATCTTGCATATGAAATATTTGACTTCTAGTCATAAGCTCATAAGTCATTGGCTTAGAGCATACAAAATTACATGATTTCATACAGAATTAAAAGTTTTGCTATTTGAACATAAACTACAGGATGTTCAACACTTACCCCAATCAATATACAATAGTAATTAGAAAATGTTTGGAATGTAAACTCGCTAGTGAGAGTTTGATAATTAATCTCTTAAGAACATGCCACACATGACATTTATTAGATGGAAGAATCATCCAGCTCTTCAGTGGATGTCAATGTATATTTCCAATTATTATTTTCACTATTGACCAAAAATGACTCATCATGTCACATAAAACATAGCTGGAATTAATGAACATCAAGTTCATTGTTGCATATATTTCAGTTACACAAATGTGTGTATAATAAAATTTAGAATGAAAAGCAAACAACTTTTATATATGCATTTTCCGTAGTAGACAATAGATATAATATATAAATATCATATATTATTTTTATTACCAATCTTACGATGTATACCTTTCAAAATTACTAAACTTAAGTCTCCTTGATTTACTAGAGAATAAAGCATATCAATTGTAAATTTTACTCTTTTGGGGAAAATAATATTTTCTTTCCAAAATCTTGAATCACAGGACTTAATATTATAATTAATTTTTCACTTCATAGTTTTTTTTTTTTTTTGTTTTTTAAATTTGGAAATGTATTGTCTACTTTACATAAAATATGCATAGATGCACTATATGTAAAACATAAATATTAATTATTCTCGTTCTCTTCAGGAGATTTAAAGGAAATCAAAATATCTCATATACAAGTGAGTTAGAAAGAATAATCATCTTTTCAAGATACCCTAAAAAACTTGTAGCATCCAAATAATATCAAATTTAGGGTTAAAAAGATAAGTTATATCTTCAAGAGATTCAAATAAATTTGAAAGTTTGCTTCCACACATCGTTTACCTTTTCATTACAGTGGATTTTAGATTTCAAATAGACTTTTAAATGTACAACAGGTACAAGATTATTGTCTTTTTTGCATCACATTTGAAAAATGAAATTCTCATATGTTTGCGGTTTTAATAGAGTAATTATGTTTTCCTCTACTGCGATCATCCTCTACTGCGATCATGATCTCAATCACAATTATTAAATATTGCAACATTCATTTCAAGAAATGTTTTTGAACTATTTAGTTGACAATCATGATTTTGCATAAAATCATATGCTCATTTGTTTTATTCAATTTCAAATGACATTATATTTATGTTTATCAAAATGTTTCAAAATTTATTTCTCAAGTGACTATTGCAAGAGCATGTTTGATATATGCAAGTAACATATGCTTATTAGTCTATAAGTATTTATTGATTTAAAGTATGTGCAACTACTGATGCATCTAGTTAATAAAACTGAGTAGAAACAATGCAACTTTAAAGTCCATCTTACTAATCGATTTATCTAACTTGAGATGTATTGAATCAAAATTAGCTTTAGGAAGAGTAATTAACTATTGTGCATGACTTTCAAACTTTGCCATGAGGAAATTCAATCAAATTTATATAATCACTATATATATAAATTTCTAAAGTTTACAAATTTATCCATATGAGAGTAATTTAAATATTAGATAATTAAATAAATTTCAGTATTAGCATAACAAACAAAATTTTGACGAATTCAACTCCCAAGTTAGTTCCCAAGCAGAGGTGTTTCCTTACAGTCATGATAACTTATAGAAATACAAGTTATTGTATTCTTTATTTGGAGTAATTAGAGTAATATTGATGATAAACGCATGATTTTGGCACTTGAATTGTGTAACATGATTAACTTTGTGTTTACTATATTTACAAAAGCATATATTTTGGTAATTATGAATTTTTATCTTTTTGAACGCATAATAGAGTTAAAAAAAAGCCAAGAAACTAAGTACAAAGAAAGAGATGCTGCCAGAACCATTGAAGTCGCAACGATTGAAGATAAACGCATCGAATACCCTCCATCGATATGAAAAAGTAGATTCAGATGCCTAGGCGGCAACTGTCATGTCAATATGCAAATGGATCGCTGACTTTACCAGACAATGATAGATCCAATGAACTGAAGACGCGAAGAAGTCTGTGTAGCAAGACATGGAATTAAATGCAAAGGTGTCAGATCATCATGAGATCACCTTTTTGAACGCTTATAAATAGCCAATTGCATTTCATATTCAAGACAGAGAGAAAAACATAGTGGTGAAAGCTCTGCGCAAATTCTCCCTCAACCTCCATTTCAAGCTCTTCTGTGAGAAGATTCTAATAGTTTTCAGAGTCGCCTCTCAGAGAGTGAGAATCCATCCTTGTACAAATCACGTCTTAGATAGCCACCATCTCAAGCCTCCAAGAAGCAAGACATTGCCATTGTTAATGAAAATCGAGAGATTTGATTATTTCTTTTCAAGCTCTTCTGTGAGAAGATTCTAATAAATGTTTGATGACTTTTATTACCATTTCTTCATTATGTTCATTCTTCTTACTTGTATTTTGTTAATGAAAATCGAGAGATTTGATTATTTCCTTAATATAAGTCTGATTGGCACTAAATCTCCATCTCTACTCATCTTCAATACTTTACACCATGAATGTTTGAATGATTAATGTGTTAAGTGCATGAAGTTAGCATTCCAAAGTTTTATTAAGTATGTTTTTATCTTGATTAAATGAGTACTTCAAATTGGCTTGAATCTATCGAACAAATAGGTTTAAGCAAGTATAATCATCTGTTTGAGAGAATATATGATTAATCTTGGACATTTAACAAGAAAAGAATTGGCTTTAGAGATAAAGTTCAACTTTTGCATGAAGATCACTATGCGTCTTAGAGATAAGATTAATGTGGCGTCGAAGTATCAAGAGATGCGGTCTCAATCTCGAGTTTGGTAGCATGAAAACTTACTCAAGTAACATTTAGGAAAATGCTAGCTGAGTATTCTTAACCTTACCTTTTTTTCATGGATCCATCCTTTCCACACTTGCTGTCTGAACATATTTGTACTTGACAACTTCATCCATTTTCTATCCTACATCATCACTCCACATGTGTATTCATCAATTCTTTATGTATAAAATTAGTTTTAGAAAATTTAATCATGCACATATTAGCAAATTATTGTATAGTTCAACGCGTTGAACTAAATAATATTCTCAACGCCAAATTATTACAAATCCTTGCATTCGACCCTAGACTCCCCAAGAAAATCTATTTAAACTTGCACTTGGGTTTTTATAGGAAAACTTGTTTGTTAATAGATACATCTTTTGGAATTTTCAACGCGACATTAGATCATTATGAGCATAAAGCATCATACACAACTACCTCAACCTAGTCAGAACAATCCTTCGTCAGAGTTTCCTTATAGTCAATTTTTTTTATCTCTAGTTTATTAATCTTTTAGTTAGTAGCTGATTAATATATTAATGACCCAAGTGAACTATTAAATTTTATTTTTAATATTATTAAAAACTAATTCACTTAAGAAATAATCTTTAATATCTAAAATATTAAACCTTTGAAAATAAAATTAAAGATAATCTTGGATACTTATTCCCATATTTGAAAGATAAAAGATCATATTATATTGAGAGATAATCTTAATAGATAAAATATATATTATTCTAACATAACAATTAACCAATAAAACAATTGGGAGGAACATACTTTAGCAATGGGGAATTTAACAACCATTTAAAACACAATCACATGCATCATTAAAATTAATTAGAAAAAATTGACTAGCATATATATACTTGATAGTCTTAAGAAATTGAAGACAATTTACATTATATTGATTTGAATTTTTTTTATCTTTTTTTGTTCGACTTACACAATGACCTCGAAGAAGTTATCACCAATTCAAAATTGTTTATAGACAACAACACTAAAATACCATAATGTCGTTGACTAATATGCTTTCCACCACCAAAACACCAATATTATATGCTTGAAATAAAATTCAGTGCACAAATGCAGACATAGAGGAGAGTTTAAAATTTACCCCACCTGTAAAATTGCTTCAAACAATTGAAAAATATCGTCACCAAGCTCCAATCAATTTAAAAGACAAATGAAATTTTGGAATCTAGAATTATCATGCAACTAGATTTACTTTTACTATAGATCTAATCAAAAGTTAAAATAACTAATGTCAAATATACCTTAACCATCAATTTGCAAATACATAAATCACATATATGGCTAAATTAAAATACTCACTATATGAAGTTCAAATTTTAAATACCTTGAAAATATGTAGATAATTCTAGTGGGTATTTAACTTTCTTGGTGTTCCGGTGAACTGAGTCCAACATCTACAAAGATTTCAATAGTAGAGACTCGTGCTGATAACGTGTTGTAAAATAAGACTGGTGCAAGAACAAAACAAAAACAAAAAAGAAGCAAAGGAAAGAACAAAGTAGAGTGAATTAGAGAGTAGAAAAAACAATTCAATTGTGGTGTGTATTACAAATGCACCATACACCACTATTTATAGGACATAGATGGTGTATGGTACAATATTGAATTCAATGGAGGTATATCTTACAACATGAAATTGAATGGGAGATTTATAATATTTGATAATCTATGTATGTAGGTTATGGATATCTACACTAAATAGTATATTTAAAATATCTATTACATTTATAATAGTAATTATAATTATTATAACATAATAGTATACATTATTAATCATTTTCCACTCCCATTGATTTTTACCAACTAATTAGCGAATCATAATGGTGCCTTCCTTTGCAAATTACGTTTCTCCTATTTGAATTACATAAATAGAAGACATACCTAATATTTAACCGCTAATGTTTTTTTTTAATATATATATATAACACTATATTGGAATAGAGAAGGATTCAAAATAGCATAATTCAACTAACATAATATTTTGGGTCAAAGTTTGAGTTCTAAAAGAAAAAGGAAATTCAAAATTACAATTCCCCCAATCCATGATATTGTAAATATATATATATATATATATATATATATATATATATATATATATATATATATATATATATAGCATAACTTAAATTCATAACTAACTTATTAAAAAATATATCTTCAATCAACAAATAGAATTAAAAAATATATCTTCAATCAACAAATAGAAAGCTTTCTCTCTTTCTATATATGCTAGTTATTAAGGAAAATTATTTTAAATGATTAAATTGTTGAAAATATTTACAAATAATAGTAAAATATCACAGTTTATTTGTGATAGACGGCTGACACAAATAAACACAAATAGTAGCTATCACAATCTATCGCATATAGACAGTAAAATTTTGGTTGTATTTAGAAACAACTCAGTTATTAATATATATATATATACACTAATTATTAATGTATTGATTAGAGCAGGAGCAATCCGTCCGTTCATTCCTTATTGTCAATATTTGAATAATGTGAGTCTTTATTCAAAGAGAGAGGAAAATAACTCCACACATCTGTATAATTACAACAACAGAAACCCATTATATAAGGCCTCAAAAGTAAATGAAATCTATAACAAACTAACTACTATTTGTTACAATTTATAACAAATTTATTTTGAAATGTAAATGAAATCGCTATTTGTTACAAATTATAACAAATTTATTTACAAAGTCCTCAATACTTCCTCTCAAGTTGGGATGTGAATATCAATGATACCCAACTTGATTAATAGTTGTGATAAAACAGTAGAATGTAATGCCTTTGTAAACATATTAGCTAGTTGCATACTTGATCGAATGGGTAAGATTTTGAGAAACCATCAACAACTTTATCTCTAACAAAATGACAATCAATTTCTATGTGTTTAGTTCTCTCATAAAATGTAGGATTTCAAGCAATTGCTACAGCAACCTGGTTATCACAAAACATAGTAGCTGCCGTTAGGCAATCAATATGTAAATCCTTAAGTATATGAGAAATCTATATCAATTCACTTGTCATAGAAACTAATGCCCTGTATTCAGCCTATGCAGAAGATCTTCTTAGATTTCCATGAGATTAAAGAATCTCCTAGGAAAATACAAAAACTTGATATTGAACGCCTAGTATTAAGACATGCTCCTCAATCAGCATCAACAAATGCCTTGAGATGAAACTCTATAACAGGTTTAATCAAAACTCCTTGGGGAACGTTTAAGATACTTTAGCAAATTGTGAGCAGCATTTAAATGTGCGGTCGTTGTGTTTTGTAAAAATTGATTGGGGCGATGATAGCAAAGCATTAATCTGGTCGAGATAGCTGCAAATATAATAATTGTCCAATCAGTCTTCTATAACAAGTGTTGTCTTCTTCATCTAAGGAAATGCCAGTGTTCTTTGAGAGTTTCAAATTAGAATCCATTGGTAATAATGCTGGTTTTGAATCAAGATAACTAGTATCCTCTAGGATTGGTAAGCAATATTTTTGTTGGGAAAGGAATAAACCTTGTTGTGAACTAAAAAGCGTTTGAAAAGTGCTTTCTATTCTCTTAAATTAAGGGAGTTTATATTAGATTTCACGTGTTTGCTGGTGGTTTTCAGGTCAAAATAAAGAAAATTAGAATTGAAAGCCAAACGATCAAAATCGAGGCAAAATCCAGCGAAAAAGAGAAGATAAGTACAAAACTGCCAAAAACAGGGCAGCGTTGCAGCACTTTTTCCTGAGAGCAGCCTCTGCTTTTAGTGTAGCAGCACCAACGTGGTGCTGCAGCACGATGCCAAGGGTAGACTTTCATGATAGACAGTACGGCGGCACCATTCTTTGATGACGGACAGCGCAACAATCTATTAATCAACGTCGCGACACTAGTTTTCCATATTTGAAATATCTACATTTTTGGAAAGAATTTTGGGCAGCCAACTCTATAAATTTGAGGGTTTTCAGCAACCCTAAACATAAAGAAATTAGAGAAAAACACACCAAAAGAGTCTCAAAGAGTGAGTTGGCTGTAAGAAAGATACAGAAGAGTTTAAGAGAAAGTTTGGTGTCGTTCGAGTTCTTGACGTGAAGACCGAACTGTTTATGAAGTTATGTTGATATTGTAGACTATTCATGGTTTTGTTATAATGAATATGCTTTTCATTGTTATTGTGCTTAATTCTTGTTGATTGGCCATCCTTGAATGTTAAGCTAGATGTATGGTTGAGAGATTGTATGTCTAACTAGATCTATAACAATGAATTGTTGTTAATCTATCATGAAAATAGTTAGGTTAACAATGAAAGTTGCTAAACACTACTCTTAATACCATGTAATTTGTATTGATTTCAAGAAATTAGTAATCAATTGAGTTGCATGAGAAAAAGTTTTTTTTTTTAGAGAAAATAACTTGGAATTAAGTTTCTAGATTTAAGCATATGAATTATAATGAATTCCATGAACGGTAGAATATTGCATGATGAAGTAAACAAGGATTCATTACCTTAGAACTCTCTTTGACTCTTGTGTTTCTTACTTTATTTGCTTTCCTTATTTAGTTTATATTTTCTAAAATTCACAACTTGAATTCCAATCCTCAAATAAAATTGATTTGATTCTAGAATAGCTAAATAACTTTAAACCTTCACCATTGGATCCTCAGTGAAACGATATTCAGACTTTACCGTCTTATATTATAACTTGACTTGTACACTTGTGATTAACACGGAACGTGTGCATCATGAATGAGATAACTTGAATCCCAAAAAGTACTTAGCTTGTCCTAAATCCTTAAGTTTGAAATGTCCCTTGAGAATGTCTTTAACAGTATTGATTTCATCAAAAGAAAGTCCAGTCCATAATATGTCATCAACATATACAAGTAATGCAACAAATGTAGTACCACTAGCACGAGTAAAAAGAGAGTAATATGATTTTGATTGTAAAAATCCATGTGCAGTCAATCCTGAGGAAAACTTCACGAACCATTGTCTAGAGGCTTGTTTAAGTCCATAAATTGACTTATTTAATTTGCAAGCACGGTGAGAAACACTTTGACAATTACTATTTTAGCAACAGGTGAAAAGGTGTCAAAAAAATCTATTCCTTCTTGTTGACTATATCCTTTTGCAACAAGCCTTGCTTTGTATCTAGCAATTGTACCATCTGAGTTGTATTTAACTTTATAAACCCATTTACTACCCATAGTGTGACAATTTTTAGGTACTAATATAACTGTCCAGGTTTGATTTCTTTCCATAGCATCTATCTCTTTAGCCATTGCTTTTCTCCATTCTTGAAATTTAGCAGCTTGATGATAAAAGGTTGGTTCATAGACAGAAGCGACATTTAACAAAAAATGTCTATGCGAATCTGAATATGAATCATATGAAAGGAATTTGCCAAAGAAGAATGGAGCTGATGAAACCATGGGTTTATTTGAGATAAGATTGCAGTGAAAGTTTTTTAAGTAAAAGGGAGGACAGTGTTGTCTTGAAGATCTCCTAAGAACAATAGGTTGGGTTATATGTCTCTTGAACTATCAATAGACACAATCTCAACTATATCAAAATTACTGTCAACATTATTACTACACCCAACATTGATTGTATCGTTACTGTTAGTGATGTGTGAAGGAAGAATTTCATTGTTCGCTATGTGGTTATGTGGTTACTATGGTAGGTGTTTCAAATAGTGAGCAAAGCAGAACAAACTGATCTAAAAAATTATGAGTAATAGTTGCTGCATCTTGAGATATTGAGTAAAAGGGAAACAATTCTTCAAAAAATAGAACATCTCTTGAAACAAATAAAGTTCATTTAGTTATGTCAAATAGTTTGTACCCCTTCACCCCTGATTGATAGCCCACAAATATGCAATGACACTCTTAAATCAAATTTTGATCTATTCACAGAACCAAAAACCTTTAAAAAGGAATAGTCAGCTTCTTTCCCAAATAAAAGAGCAAAAAGAGTAGTATGAGATAACAAAATCATTGGAGGTTTATTTATCAAATGAGTAGCAGTTAAAATGCATTCTCCCCAAAAGGTAATAGGAGTCTCAAATTGAAACATTAGAGCTCTTGCTACATTCAGAAGATGCTGATGTTTTCTTTCGATAACTGAGTTTTGTTGGGGAGTGTATACACCTAAAAACTGATGTACTGTACCAATGGTAGCAAAAAATTCGTTAAAGCTGAGTTCAGGGGCATTATCTAATCTAAAAACTTTGATGGTTTTTGAAAACTATGTTTCAATGAGTTTGAAGAACTGTGGAATGATTTGTAGGACATCATTCTTATTCTTTAAAAGATAAACCCATGTGTATCTTGATTTATCATCAACTAAGGTAATAAAGTATGAATAACGAGCATGTGTAGGAGTTTTGATAGGTCCCCAGATATCACAGTGAACTAAATCAAAAGTGTTATCAGCAACATTATTCAATGCAAAAATGAAATACGACAATGTTTAGCTAAAGGACAAACATGGCAAACATGACAAACATCATTACATTGAATAGAACCAAAAAAACTATAATTCTTCTGTCCCAAACACTAATGCCAAATGAAGAAGAGGCTTTACATACGAGAGTATTGTGCTTAGTATAGCTAACTCTATCAAAATGTATGTAAAGTAGATGTAGTCCTTCAGTCAATTCAACCCTCCCAATCGTTCTCAAAAGTGATTTGTTCTGAATGAGACATTTAACATTGGAGAATGTAATCAAATATTGGTTATCCTTAAGAAGTGAACTTACTGACAGCAGGTTATATTCAAATTCTGGGACTAAGAGAACATCAAATTCTGGGACTAAGAGAACATTAAGTAACAACATATCTTTCATTAAGTAGATGTCTCCCATAAATTGAACAATTAATCTTGTTTTAGTGGGTAGCATAACAGACATGTTTTTAATCGGTCGAAGATTTATAAATAATGAACGATCATAACTAACATGTGTGGATGCTCCAAAATCAAGATCCCATACCAATTGATTTTGACGCTTATTGTGTAGAGTAGATAAGCAAGTACCTGCTACATGAGTGGTTTCTGTTTTGGCAATGTTGTCATTTTGTGAAGAAGAAAGGTGGGTTTGTAACATGCTTAACAGTTGTGAATATTGATCTCGACTAAGGCTCGCAAAGAATGTTGATTGATTCGAATTCTGAAATTCAACTCCCATTTCAAAATTGGCTTAAACATTCTGCATAGGATTATTCAATGTTTGATGAACAGAGGTGTTTCGATTTGCAAATTTGTGACCTAGTGGATAACCATGTAGTTTGTAGTACTTATCAACCACATGACCCTTAATGTTGTAATTAGTGCAAACAGGGTGTTGTGCATCTTTCCTTTTTTTTTTTCGAACAACAATAAAATGATTATCAGTATTAGTTAGCAAGGTAACTGCTTCGATAGAAGAAGTATGACTGATAGATCTTTGTCTTTCTTCTTGAATTATAAGTGAAAATACTTTGTTAATCGTTGGTAGTGGATCAATTAAAAGGATTTGCGCACAAATTTGAGCAAATGATTCATTTAATCCTATAAGGAAGATGATGACAAATTCAACATTGAGGAACTCAAGCAATTTCTTAAATCCATTGCAAGTACATTCATCAATTGAGCGATATTCAACTAGATCTTGTCAGATGGTGGTAATCTTAGCATAATAAGCTTCAATGGAAAGATTACCTTGTTTAGTAGTCACTAGATCTTTCCTTAGTTGATAAATAATAAGCACTTGAAAATTGCTTTCTATCCTCTCAAATTAAGGGAGTTTATATTAAATTTCACTTGTTTGTTAGTGGTTTTTAGGTTAAAATGAGGAAAATTAGAAGAGAAGGGCAAAAGATCAAAACGAGCAAGAATAGGGCGAAAAAGAAAAGAAAATCACAAAGTTGCCATAATTAGGGTAGCGCCGCGGCGCTAAAACCCGAGAGGGTCTGCGCAAGAATTTACCGTAGCGTCGCGGCGCCGTCTGAAAAATTTCAATAGTGCCACAGCACCATAGACCAACACCGCAGTGCAGGTTACCTTAAATGAAAAAAGTGTTATTTTTTGAAAGATTTTTTTGGCAGAATACTTTATAAATTTGGGGGTTTCCAACAGCACCAAAAACAATTCAGAGCACAAAATACCAAACCAAAAGAGTCACAAGAAGAGAGAATTAAGTGAGAGTTCATAAAAGAGTTCAAAGAGTGAGTTAGTTGCAAGGAAGAGGAAAAGCATTCGAGATAGTCGTGGTGCCATTCGAGTTCCGACGTGAGAGCCAAGGAGATCGTGACGGTACTACCTCAATCAAGAGCTTATTTTCAGTAGAGTTTCCCTTTCTTTACACTCTTTCTTTGTTTATTTTGTTTAAATATGTTGTTTCAAGCTATGAGTGGCTAAACTCTTTAGTTTTAGGGCCTTGATGATTTGTTTATGAATTCATGTTGATATTGTAGACTTTCATGGTTTTGTTGGAATGATTACACTTTTTATTGTTATTGTTTTTAATTCTTGTGGATTGGCTATCTTCACATATTATGTTAGATGTATGATTGAGAGATTGTATGTTTAACTTGATCTATTACAATGAATTGTTGTTAATCTATCACGAGAGCAGTTAGGTTGACAATAAAAGTTGCTAAAGACTATTCTTAATGCCATGTAATTTGTATTGGTTTTAAGAGATTAATAATCAATCGAGTTGCATGAGAAAGGGTTGTTTTTTAGAGAAAATAACTTGGAATTAAGTTTCTAGACTTAGACATATGAATTGCAATAAAATCCATGAAATCTATAATATTGCATGATGAAATAAACAAGGATTCATTAACCTAGAACTCTCTTTGACTATTGTGTTTCTCCCTTTGATACTTTCCTTATTTGATTTGTATTTTTCTATAACTTATAAAATTCAATTTCAAACCTCAAATAAAATATTTTCAACTCTAGAATAGCTAAGTAACTTAAATCTTCACAATTGGATCTCCAGTGGAACGATATTCGGACTTCACTGTCTTATATTATAACTTGACCCGTACACTTGCAGTTAACACTAAAAGTGCGCATCAATAAACACGAGGTCCGTTTGATTGACGATATTGTTCCTTTAAGTTCATCCCATATCTCTTTGACATTTCCAGTATATACCAGGCCGACTCGCAGTAATTTCGTTTGAAATGGAATTAATAATCCAAGAAGTGATCACATCATTATTGCAGTGGCAGGCAGAAATAAGATTACCTTCTGTAGTTGGCTTCTTAATTGTTCCAGTGATGAATCGAAGCTTGTTCTTGCCGGAAAGTGCTAAACGCATATTATTCATATTTGGCTCGTTGAGCATTCTTATCTCCTTCCAAGGAAAAAAAATCTAGATTTGAATGTTCATTATTAACATGTATTTGTGCTATATTATATTTTTTGAAAATAAAAAACCTAAAATTAAAATAACGCACTGTTGAGAGAACTGACATTTCTTTTCTTTATTGATGAGGCTAAAGTCCTGGTGCAAGTGTTTGAGACATATTTTAACATACTAATGGGATTTGATATAATTTTTAAAACGCTGAAACTACATTTAGTTAGTTAAAATATTTTTGAAAATTTTCATGCCAAAAACATATATTATATCCTTCATTTTTTTTTTTTTAAATCTCCATATTTGTTTTTGTATTTTTAGCTTTCACTGGGCCCTACATTTAGATGGATTCCAACCAACAAACCATGTGTATGAAATCCATTTTTATTCCAAATCAAACCAAACCCCACTTTATAGTTTTGCACCTGTATTTTTTTTTTTTTTTTTTCCTTTTTCGAGTGCAATAGATCCAAATTTCATACACTATGCGAGTTAAATTTTTAATTTAACCTCAAAATAATTCTTTTGAACTTTTGATTTAAAATAATGCTTATGAACGTTTAACATAAAAGTAGGAATAAATACATGTTTGGATCACTAACCTAAAATTAGGTTCCATTGATAAAAATTATTAACTCAATGTTGGTCTAATTTTAAATGATAGTAGAGTTGAGTTAATTATTTTAAATAATTTAAGCAGTTTTTAATCATTCAAGTGTGTGATAATAATAATATTCAATACTTATAAAAAGTATAACACAATAATCTTTGAAATTATATACATGGTCTCTTATATTGTAGATTGTGAAAAAAACAAAACCAACCAAAAACCATTTTATATAGCCTCAGAGTTTTCTCTCCCATTATTTCAATATTTAAATATTTTCGTTATGTGTAATTCAGAACCAAAGAATATAATTGGACAAGTTCAAATGCAAAAAAAGACTAACAAAAGACAAGACTACTCGTTGGTAGGCCCCATATCCTAGTAAATGGGACTAGCAAATATCATAGGAAGTAAGTTCATTCTCACTCTCAAATTCTTCTAGCTTCTTCTGCAACATTCACTCTCCGACTTAAACATTGGATAATGTAGCAAGTACCACATTAGTATGTAGATTTTTATTATTTTGCAAGCCACCGCCTATCTTTCTCACACAAATTTACTATGGTCATGTAAAAGTTGGGAATTATACCATGTCTAAATTTTGACATCAAGACCAGCATTTGTCTTAATCAATGTATAAAAAACATTGTCCATGCATATGAGTTGTTAAGTCATCTTCTAATATCTATTAAAAAAGTAAAATTTTTGACAAAAACTTGCGCTCACACCTTTTTATACCAATACATTGACATAAGCTATTGGATTTTTTTCAATTTAACTCTATTCTATTTCAAAATGTTTTAAGAGTTAGTATTAAGAAAAAATTCACAACAATTCAACAAAACTTAAGATTCATGTATAAGAGAAAAGTTGTAAAAATTAGAAGAACTATTAGTAACAAGACAAACTATACTAATACAATAGTTAAAGAGTTTTCCTCTCCTATTTTCACCCAAATTAATTATCACCAAACTAGAATAAAATTTTAATGAGAGGAAAAAATAGCTAATAGTAGAAAATGCTAAAAAGCATATATTGAAATCTCAACCAGCATTGTTTCTATAAATTAAATTTTGAATTTTGTTGGGAAAAAAAAAAAAAAAAAAAAAAACTGCAAGCATCAAATAAAATAATTATGTCACCATATTGATTAGTTTGATTACTTTATATATAAAAGTAGTGTATTATTGGCTCCACTATCATGCTACAAATTGGATATTATTTAAGTACTATTTCAACTGATACTTACAAATACTTTTAGACCAGAAAAGATTAAATGTATATAATTCTCTGTGTAAAATATTTTTCTACAAATACTTTTTAGAACTTTCTGTTAAACCATTTTAAATATATATGCTAAACATGTTTCCATTAGTCCAAAAGGTGTTATTTTGAATAATAATTAACCAAACGGATGATCTACATTGAATCTTCTTACTTTACTATTTTTTTTTAGTATAATAATTACAGAGATTTCTTAGTATAATAATTACGGAGATGATGATCAAACTTTCTATCACTTTACTGTTTTTTAACTTTAAAAACAAAAAGTAAGAAAACATAATAACAATAATAACAAAACTTATATCATCGCCATCCAACTAAAATAAAGTTCATTACTAAATAATTTATAAATTTGATCCGTGGTTTATTTACTGCCTGAGCATTTTTTAGTAAGAGAGGACGAAAATGTAAGAGTTTCAATGTTTGATTTAAAAAAAAATAAATGCATGTTATTGCTAAGCTATGGTTATATTGAAGATTTGAACGTCGAATCTATGTTTTAACATGTTTTAACTTTGAATGACAAGTAATTTTAGTGAAATCCACTTATTTCTTAAAATATATATAATATAAGCAGACATATGTGCAATGGTTTATTTGTGTATATAGTAATGCTTGTATTAATAAGGTCTCTATTTTCTGTTAAATCTACCAGATGGTCCCTAATCATGCTTAAGTGATTCATAAGAGATTAACAAATGTTAATTGTATGTATTAACTCCTTCCCAACAAAAAGAAATTGTTGCAATTGGGTCAACAAAAAGTCAATGTAGCATTGAAGTATAGTTTATTACCAAACTTTGGACATATGAATAGGTAGTCAAATACTAATAAATAAAAGATAAATTGTCATTTCTAACCTAAAACTTTTTTGATGAGATAAAAGCAACATCTTTTTATCCTTTTTAGAATTTTAGTGGTAGAGTCTATACAGTGAAAAGTGTTGACTACTCCCAATTGAGTGCTCCTCTTATCTTCTTCCTCAAAGCCAATAAGGTTATCTTGGTCAACTTTACATGATTATTATTTTCTCTTTTTCTCATTTCCCCCCAAGTTACCTAGAAATTGAGCACTCTGTCATTTTTCCTGTAAGGTTGACTTGGTGAACTTTATATGACCTAATTTTTTTGGCATTCTATCGTTTTTCTCGTAAAGTCATGATAGATTCCTTACGGGAAAAATGATAGAATGCTCAGCCTCTTGGTTATTCTGAATTGACCAAGAAATTTGAGCATTCTGCCATTTTTCCCATAAGCCCATGGTCGCTTTCTTATGTAACAGATTGCTCAACTTCCTGATAAATTTACACTTACCAGAAAATTTGAGCATTTTGTCATTTTTCTCATAAGGTCATATTCGATTCCTTATGGAAAAAATCACTGATTGCTCAAATTTCCTAGTAAGTTCAAATATACCAAGAAATTTGTGTATTCTCATTTTTCTTGTAAGGCTCGATTCTTTATGGGAAAAATGATAGATTGCTTACTAGGACTTTTTTTTTTTTTTTTTTTTTTTTACTAGGAAGCCTTCAGACCCTAAGTTAAACCTCACTTTCCCAGACAAAAATTCATGGATTCAAGGATATCTAAACAGAAATAAGTAATTTTTTTCCCAGCTAAGTGTTGAAACCCTAAGTTACAAGCAAACAATTCGTTTAAAAATATTAGTTTGTATCAAAAATCTCCCTCGGTTTTTACTAGATATCACATAGGTCTTGTGGGTTTTTTTTACCATAAATCAAGCAAACAAAGCTCAAACGAACATCGATTTACTTAGAAAATACTGAACTCTAAACAAAGTACTTTTGTAGAAATCTAAAGTAGTTGTGTACAATCCAATGCACGGATGGAGGTCCGGCCAAAATCTAACGAAGATTCAGCCAACATCGAAGGGGATTTTAGAGAGGAAAGAGAATTTTTGTGAGAAGAAAGTGGCTCTTTTATTAAGAATGGTTGTTTTCGGAAAGAAATCGAACCGTTATAGCTAAGGATTGCAAAGCCAATCTTTTCAGAAAGAAGATGAATAGAAAAATAAATTGGGACCTTGCTTTCGGGAAGAAGATAAAAGAAAAATTTGAACCGACTTTTGAGAAGAAGATAAGAGGAGAAATTAATTTTGAGTATTCAAGACTTTTTACTATGTAAGGCCCACCACTAAAAATGTAAAAAAATCAAAAAAAGATTAGAAAAAGTAATTTTTAAAAAAGAGGATACGTTTGTCCCCTAAGAACTTTTTTACATTATAAATAACTATTTCCTAAATAAAACTAACCCAACTCATTTATAACAAAATTAATAGATATTTGCTAAATTGTCATGCCTACATGTCAAGCATGTCAATAATCAAAACAATAATCTAATCGACACATTAACTTTATTTTTACGAAATTTAACCTTCTTTTTAAATAAATTTTGAAAAGATAAAGGACCAAATTGCAAATTAAGGAAGTTTAATTTTGTTATTTATTTCCGTGCACATTTAGTAACGTAAAAAAGCCACCCACCTCCACTACTTTCTTTCGGCCTTCAACTTCCAAACAACCTTTCTTCAGCCTCAAATCTCTCCTTTTTTTTTTTTTTTTTTTTCCTAAACATTCCCTTTATTCCGCAAACTTTTAGTCTTAAAAATTTAATTCAATATGTGCATCCAACCCCAGCCTTGCTATGCTCTCCTCACCCTCAGCTTGTTCTTGTTCTTCATTCTTTCAAGCAATGTACAACCCATCCATTGCTTGACCTCATCCAAGAAGCTTGACGAATCCGCCGGTGGGAATGATCCGAGCGTCAAGTGTACGCCGTGCACCAATTATCCGCCACCACCACCGCCACCGCCGAAGAAACCCCCACCAGCTTATTGCCCTCCGCCACCTCCTCCTCCGTCATCTTTCATATACATGCTCGGCCCGCCAGGAAACTTGTATCCCATTGACCAAGATTTCGCCGGTGCTAATCGGAGGACGATGGCCGTGGAGTGGACGGTGGTTGCTCTCTTTGGACTAATTGGGTTTATTGGTTTGTGGTGATTTTGATGGAGTTTGACTGATGGAAAGTTGAATCATGAATGAGTTAAATGGAGATAATAAGTTGGAAGTTAAGGTCGTAGGTTCATCTTTCTCTGTTTTTCATTTTTTCTATTTGATCTGTGGAAATTTTTTTCACAAACTTTTTATATGGATTATCGTGATCTAATGTCTCATTATAAATTTTGAATAAATGTATATAAATTTGGATTATTTCTTTTTTTTATTTTTTATTTTTTTTTATCATGTTACATTAATTTACAAATTGATTGAAGAATTAAAAAGGTGGTTGGGATCATGATAGAATCAGATTTAAATCACATCGGGTGTCTAAACTTTTTAGCCCTTATATTACAATTACGCAATTAACAATAAATTAGACATATATTAGATAAGGATTCTATCTCAAAATTAACTAAGGAGGAAAGGATCAGCTCATCCATCTTATTAAGAGTGTGGAGTCCTTTAATTTTTCCAATGTGTCATTCTCAACAACGTAAAATTAAGTACATGTATGTAATATTGAATTGATGAGGAAATTTATCCCTTTAATTTACTTTTCAGTTTAGACAAATCAGGTCATGGTGAATGGTTTGATCGTGTCATTGTACTATATATCAAACGAGTAGATCTAAATCAACTTCCAATTAATATTCATATTATATACTCTTAAACATTACTAGAAAGAGAATTAAAAATGTCACACAATTGAGTGCATTCATTTCATTTTATATTCAGCAAACAATTTTTTTTTAAAAAAAAAATTACAAGCACCAAACAAATAGTTATAAAAAAAATAGTTAGGTGTATACATATCAATTTAGGACCTAAGTTGATATGATTGCAATGATTTAAAACCTTTTTTATTTTTATGGTTGATTAAGACTTAATAATGGTATACTAAAAAAGTATAATAATTATAAACAAAAAAAAATAATAAATAAGACTTATAATGGCACCAAGGAACGAAATTAATCATTTGGACAAAAACGGTACAAAGTAAACAAACAATAACAAAGTAAATGATAGGCATCATTGACCATTAAGTTGTCATTAATAAATTTTAGTTGTCTTTAATTTATTTCCAACTTTTAAATGTTAAATTTAAGTCTGAATTTATAATTATAGGGGTTAGAAAACTTGATAATAATGGAGATGTTTTTTGTAACTAGGAAATCAGAAAGATTAGGAGTATGTAATGGCTATATAAGGCAACAAATTTGGGTTGTAAAGAGAGACTTTTTGATGATGGATGAAGTACATTTCTCATGTGTTTGAGACCCTTGTTTAGAATTCAACAACCCTTTTGCATATCTAAGTTTTCATGTGAACCACCCAATCTAGTCTTCATCAAACTTGAATGTGCAGTGACTCAATCTAGAACAAGGTTCCAAATTTTGCTTCTCAATCTTCAATCTAAGAGGTAATCTGTTCTCGCCTTTTTCTCTTGTTTGATTTAAATTTCGTGTAACAAGGTATTAATTTCTAAGATTCAAATGTTCTAGTTTAAAAAAGCTTGGGTTTTTTAGCTGAAAGACGAGGTATATGCTCTTAGTCCCCGAGCGGATTTTGTGCATTGCCAATGGCTCGCTTCAAAAGACAAAATTCTTCTTTATATATACAATTATGATTCATCTTGCTTAGGGATAAGAGTCCCGTGCCAAACTCTATCATTAAGCACCCTCTCTCTGTACTGTTCGCCTATCGGCTCACCTCCATTTGTCCTCGGAGCTGCCCAATATTTGCAAAAAGCTCCAAACCCCAAGAACGAGGAAGATAAGTGGTACCTGTAGGATCGATATGGTAACGGTAGAGGGGGATGAATAGGGTTTATTAAAACTGATTAAAACTTTTTACTAATGTGAGTCCAATTAAGCAAATTAACAAACTCTTTGCATATAAGTAGTTTAAACAATAATTTTATGCAAATAAATTTACTTTGAATTAAACAAGATTGATAATGAATATCGGAAATTAATAACGACCAATCAAAATATACAAATATGGACAATTAATCTCAAGAATTAAAAAATACAATTAATTTCATGTAATAAAATATAATAATAAAAATTAATTGCAAAAATAAGTTAGGAGAGGGATAGAGAAAATGACACCGTTAATTTTATAGTGGTTCGGCACAACCGGCTACATCCACTTCCCAAGCTCCTCTTGGGTACTTCACTAGAAGTCTTTGACTCTTTCCACGACTTAGAGTTGAACTGCTATAACGTTTTTTTTTTCCGGGTGCAAGAACAAACTGGATCCTTTCCACGGTTGAAGATCAAACCATTAAAACAACTCTTTTTTCGTATCAAGAGCCAACCCATATAAAAGTTTAGAAAATAAAGAGCACACTTGACAAACTCTCTAAATAGAGTGGATTTACAAGTTCAAGCACTCCACAAATAAATCTTCACAATACACTATATCTCTCACAAGAAAAGATGAAAAAGAATAAAATTAAAGCTTGGAGAGAGCAACAATAGTGGCTTGGTGAATTAGGGAGGATTGAAAATAATAAAAGTTATTGTAAAATTTTGGAAAAGATGAAGTGTTTAAAAAGAGATGAAAGTAGGTGAAAACAAAATTCAATTTGGACCTTTAGATCTTCAAAAAGAAAATTGAATGGTGGAGATTTAAACTCAAGTAGCCGTTAGACATAAACATAAAATAATATTAAATTCATTCTATTTAAAAGTAACTAAACACAAACATATATAATAATATTACATTCATAATAATATTACATTCATTTTTTTTTTAAATTCATTTTCTTTTTAAAATCATTTTCTTTTTAAAATCCATCCAAAAGTCGAAATCTCACCAAGTGTCACTTCTCCATTGTTACAAGTGGCACCTTTCAATTTGTCCACTTTGATGAAAAAAATCTACCACGCCATCCGCTCGAGATTTTTTTGTTAAGCTTGTTTCGACCATATCTTCTTCATTTGAACTTCGATTTGAGTGATTCAAATTGCGTTGGAACCGTTGTTCTAAGCTCCACACAATAGACACTTCAAAACGCTCAAATTGTTAATAAATAAAAACAAGTTTGCTATCATCAAAACATTAATTAATCAATTAATTAAAATTAATTAATTTGAGATTAAGGGCCAAAACTCCTTTCTTTAATTGGATTGTTCTTTCCTTAGCCTTGTGAATTAGTATAGGAGATTCATCAAAGATTTTCTTCCATGGTAACTCCACTCATTGATTTGTTGTTGACAACTTGCTTTCGTTAGAGCTATTCTTTCATTGTTTTTCCCTACTTTCTCTGTCAATATCGAACACGTCATTTCCTATTTGATCCCTTTGAATTCCATATTCCAAGTTACGATCGGATCTATTCATTAAAAAGAATCGATTCAATACATATCTTATGTTCATTATATTGGATTTGAATCAGATTTTGGATCAATCTATATTAATTGACTACCTCCATTATGTTGTTGCTAGCAATTACCTCTATTTTTTGTTTTGGATTTTCCAAATCATTCCCGGGGGAGGTTTGGACCCAAAGAAATATGACCTCTTTTAGATATACGGTTTATGCTTGAAAGGTATGAAGTTGGACTAATTTGGAAACATTGGGCAATTTACTTTATACAACCACAATGTTACGCCCCAAAATCGAACTATATGAAGCCCTTCCGAATGACCTCTTATAGAGTCTACTACACTAGCCAAGAAAGAGTGTACTAGACTCCATTCACCCATAGAGGTGAGTGGAGGAAGAATAAAAAAAGAGAAAGGTATTGCATTTACTAATAAATAGTTGCTCGTTCATAAATTCAGTTGACCACTTGTTAGTCCCGCTACACTACACGACTTGAGTGTGCGACTCGTTTAGACCATGGACCGGGACAAAAGAAAAGAAAGTAAAATTTGCCTATATTAGTGATACTTACCAGTGAATAGGACAAAATGAATGAACTACCTGAGAAAGAGTTAGGAACAGGAATAAGGAGAAGCAAGAACCACTTAAATAGAGGAATCGATTGGATTTCGTCCTTTATTCTCCATATCAATTGGGGATAAAAAAAAAAAAGGTCCAATGGGAGCAAGAATTTCCAGAACATTTCATTTCTGAGCAGAAGAGCCATTTTCATTTTCAAGTAGTGTTCGATTGATTACGTATTAAGGAATGGAACGTCGTATGTATGATAGAGGTGGTGTGGTGATTGACCTCAATGCTAATGGTTATCCCCAAGGTTCAATGAATGAATAAAGCTATGATCGTACTCGGATAGGGATGATGGTCTTCCTCTTCTGTCTCCAAGCCGGCCATAATGGAATAGAGAACTTATATCATCTAACCTTCCCCCTTTTGTCTACTTTTGTTCTTTTTCAAGTAAGAAAAGATCTTAGACCATCTGGGGTCCAGCACCAGTCTGCCCAAAATCAAATCGCTGAAGATACTCATTTGAAATCTAACTCAGATAGTTATCACTGTCAACTAAAGTATTGTGCTCCCTTATTAACGTTACATGTGTATATATAATTCAACTATAGCAAATAGTGGCATAGAGTTTTGCATCTTTCTACATCTCTCTGGGATCTCTAGTTTTACTAAGAATCTCTGTTGTTAGATTAGAGTTGCCTTCTCAATTTGGCATTAGAGCCTAGGTTGCATCTTTGTAGCCTACTCTACCACTCATTCTATCTTTCTTTGTTGCTTCACATTTCACTCAACTTTTCAATAATGTTATTCACTTCTTTATTGTCATTTCATTCATTTTTCTTCGTCTCTTTGTTCTGATCCAATTTCCATCTAATAGATCACATTCGGATCTCAAAAGAAAAAAGAAAGAAAAAAAAAAAGCATTTGAAATTGTTCTTGCAATTGTTCATGCAAATTTTATGTTTGATCTTTAATTTCTTATTCGATCTGGCATAATTGTGTTATTACATCAGTTTTCTCTATTTCAATCAATTATTAGATCCATTCCATGTTCATTTGAGTATCTTTTCAGCTTCCAACCATTAATTGCCAAAAACTGTTTAAATCTAGAGTTGTTAAATTTATTTATTCTCTTTCGTAATTCCACTTTGCTCAAATTACCGAATTTGATTTTCTGTCCTTAATTGTTTTTTATTATTAATTTTATTGAATAGTTTAATATTTCAAAAATTGCTTGATCCAAATAAGCCTACCCCAATATCATTAATTTAGCAACTTACCAAATAGCCTATTTTTTAGTGTAAACACGAATGTTCTTAAGTGAATAATCAGTGTGTTGAGTATTTCAAGATCTATTATTTTCATCATACTATTGTTCAAGAGCATGTTCCATTGAGGAAGAAATTATCATGAGACCTACAATAGCGATGCAAATTTTTGGAAGATATTTTGAAATAGTTTAGCAAATGAGGTAGCCTTTTGTCATCGCTTGCAAAAGACCAATCAAATACAATTTATAATTATCGAACTATCTACTACTACAAAGGCGTGGACAAGTCTGGGTCGATTCGTAGGGAAGCGAAAATATAATTTTGAACGAGTAAGGATTTCTAGCTAAAGTAGTAACGGGGGAGGAGGACTTGGAATAGATGAGAATTCAAAGTGAGGAAAATTAGATCATGAATGTAAATTGCAAAAATTAAAAGTGCAAGAAAAGTAAAAACGTGTAGCCCAAAATTTATGAACCACCCAATGTTTTATTGATCATAAGATTTCTAAGGATTATTTCTCTCAAATTAGGGTGCTTAGTCTTCTTGCCCGAAAAGTATTCAAATACCCTAATTACTTATTAATTACTCAATTAAACCAGACACTTAATTAACTGGGTTCGATAGCATCCATGGAAATATTACATGATTCCTGATTAATTGTCAATTAGACTAATTGCTCAATTCTTTGGGTTTGATAGCATCCTAACAAGTAAACAACCACATTAAGTTAAAAGGGTTCAACTAAGACAATTAACAACCCGGATAACCTAAGCCACTAATTGATTTCATTCCTGAATTGATTAATCATGCAATGTTGTAAAAGGATCATTCTAAACAACTTAAAATCTACAAACAAGCATGCTTTAACACTTACCCTAATGAGATTCTTACACATATAAGATGCATTTATCTCTAGTCTAACAAAGAATATATGAAGATTAACCACATCAAGCATACATTATAAGCATAAAAGTTGTTATGCATTTAAGAATCACAGGAATTCATTGAGAAATAATATAGATTAAAAGCAAAAATCATCACAGTCAATCTATTGGGTTTCACCTAGACTCTAGCAACTCACCTAAGTCACGAAATTGGTCCAAGATGATGATTACAATCTAAAAATGCACCCAAGAACTACGAATTACAAAGGAGATGAGAACAAAAGTGAAGATAACCTAAAAAATCAGACAAATTGTATTTATAGCAGGTCGAAGCGTCGTAACACTCTAATGTCATGCTAGGTGCTCTTGTGCGCACGCGCCTTAGTCTATCAGTAAAATTCGTAGCACCACAGCGCTTCAGAGTGGGCGCGACACTCTAATGCGCACTTTTCGTGTTTACCGCAAGTGTAGGGGTCAAGTTATAATATACGACGGTTCAGTTTCAAATATCGTTCCACTAAGGATCCAATTGTGAAGGTTTAAGTTACCTAGCTATTCTAGGATTGAATCAATTTTATTGTGCAGGAATCTTTTCTTTTGTTGAGAGTTCATGTCAGGTGACAAATGTCCTCCTGCAAGATAGTTAACTATGTCAGCAAACCAAGGCAAACTTTCTTTTACCTGATACAATTGTTCATCAGGGAACATCTCAACAATTGGGGGCCATGATTTAGCATCCTCATTCTCAATTCTAGACAAGTGGTCTGCAACCACATTTTCGCATCCTTTCCTGTATTTGATTTCTAAGTCAAATTCCTGTAATAATAATATCCACCTCATTACCCTCGGTTTGGAATCTTTCTGAACAAACAAATACTTTAAAGCAGCATGGTCAGTATGCACCACTATTTTAGAGCCAAGAAAATATGATCTAAATTTATCAAGGGCAAACACAACAGCTAGTAGTTCTTTTTCAGTAGTAGTGTATTTCTGTTGAGTATTATCAAGAGTCCTACTAGCATAGTAAATTGCCCTAAACATGTTATCTCTACGTTGGCCTAAAACAGCTCCTAAAGCATAGTCACTAGCATCACACATGATCTCGAAAGACTGACTCTATTCTGGTACAACAATGATAGGTGCAGAAATTAATCTCTCTTTCAAAGTATTAAAAGCTAGTAGACATGCATCATCAAAGATAAACTTAGCTTCCTTTTCTAGCAAATTACTCAAGGGTTTAGCAATTTTAGAAAAATCTTTAATAAATCTCCTGTAAAACCCTGCATGCCCTAGGAAGCTTCTAACTCCTTTCACATTGTTGGGGGGTGGCAATTGTCAATGGCAGCTATTTTAGCCCTATCCACCTCCAATCCCTTTTGAGAGACTTTGTGCCCTAGGACGATGTCTTCCTTCACCATGAAGTGACACTTCTCCTAGTTTAGAACAAGGTTAGCATCTTGACACCTCTGCAAAACACGAGTTAGATTAGCAAGACAAGAATCAAATGAAAACCCAAATACAGAAAAATCATCCATAAAAACCTCCATTATATCTTCGATGAGCCCCTGAAAAATAGACATCATACAACGTTGGAAAGTAGCAGGGACATTGCATAAACCAAATGGCAATCTCTTAAAGGCAAATGTCCCATAAGGACATGTAAATGTTGTCTTTTCTTGATCCTCAGGAGCAATGACAATTTGATTATAACCTAAATATCCATCTAGGAAACAATAATGAGAATAACCTACAAGTCTATCAAGCATTTGATCTATACAAGGAAGGGGAAAATGATCTTTCTTAGTGGCTTTATTCAACTTCCTATAATCAATGCATACACGCCATCCTGTCACAGTTCTAGTGGCTATCATTTCATCTTTTTCATTTTTAACCATAGTCCTGCCACCTTTGTTGGGTACCACTTGAACAGGACTTACCCATGGACTGTCAGATATGGCATATATAATTCCTGCATTCAAAAGCTTGAGCACTTCTTTCTTAACTACCTCCTTCATGGTGGGATTAAGTCTCCTTTGGTGCTCTATTGATGGTTTAAAGGTATCTTCCATCAAGATTTTGTGCATACAGACCGATGGACTAATACCTTTAAGGTCCTCAATAGACCAACCAATGGCAGACTTATGATCTCTTAATACTTTCAACAATTTTTCTTCTTCCACAGAATTAAGATCAGAAGATATTATAACAGGTAAAGAAGATAAATCATCTAAAAATGCATATTTTAAATGAGGAGGTAACACCTTTAATTCAAGCTTAGGCTTTTCAATATCATTCACAACATGCAAGGGAGCCAAAGGTATAGGTCTATCTATTTTAGAACATATTGGCAACCTATCTAACCACCTAGCATAAAATGCTATTTCATCAAAAATTGTATCTTCATTCTCAACATCCAACATTCTCATCATTTACCCTTAGAGTCAACTTCCCTTGTTGGACATCTATGATAGCCTTCCCAGTTGCTAGGAATGGCCTCCCAAGTATGATAGGAATCTCAGAGTCCTCCTCCATGTCCAATACTACAAAATCGGCAGGGAAGATAAATTTGTCAACTTTAACTAATACATCTTCAACAATACCTTTAGGATAAGCTAATGATCTATCAGCAAGTTGCAGGGTGATGGTGGTAGGTTGCACCTCTCCAATGTTGAGTTTCCTATAGAAAGATAAAGGCATCAAATTAATAGAAGCACCAAGATCACAAAGAGCTCTAGTAACATTTAAAGAACCAATAGTGCAAGGTATAGTAAAACTCCCTGGATCTTTCAACTTTTGTGGTAGCTTCTTTTGCAGCACAGCACCACATTCCTCAGTCATGCTAATCATCTCATATTGCCCAAACTTTTTCTTTTTAGACAAGACATCGTTCATGAATTTAACATAGTTGGGCATTTGCTCTAAAGCCTCAGCAAATGGGATGTTAATGTGAAGTTTTTTGAATAACTCAAGAAATTTAGCAAATTGGGAGTCTATTTCTTTCTTTTTAAAACGTTGAGGATATGGCATAGTATTAGGTAAAAAAGGTAGAGGGTTAGATGACTTACTTGAAGATGTTGACTCTTTTACCTTTACCTCCTTTTCTAAGATCTTTGATTCATCTTCTAAAATTGGCTCTTGGATAGTGTCATCTACCTCTTGCTCTTCATCCTCATCAATGATCAAGGGAGTGGATGGCTTTTTCCCACTCCTCAAAGTCATGGCCTTGCAATCTTCTTTTGGATTTATCTCAGGACAACTAAGAAATTTACCCTTTTGCATTGTTTGGAATGAAGTGGCGATTTGGCTTATTTGTACCTCGATGTTGTGAATGGCCTTACCATGACTTTGTACGGTGCTTTCCAATGCGGTTGTCCTTCCTCTTGAATCTTTTATGAACTCTATCATCAAGTCTTCTAAGTTGGACTTCTTTTCAATGTGTGATGGACCTACATTGGACAATTCGGGAGGACCCTGCAAAACATTCCTCTTGTTAGCATAAGAAAAGTTTTCATGGTTCCTCAAGCTAGGGTGGTAGTGAGTTGGAAGTTCTTGGTGTTGATGACTTCTATAATGTCCTCTATCAACATAGTTGGCCGTCTCTTTATCTCCTTGTACCAACTCCTTTTGTGTGGCCATCTCCGATGCCAAAGCGGCAAGAGAGGCTATAGATGGTGGATTAGTTTGAGCTTGGCCTCCTGCAGTTAATTTAGAAAGAGCATTAGTAAGGGAAGCCATTTGAGCTTTGAGAGAGTTTACCTCATCCACCTCATACAATCCGGCGGCTTTTGGGATGTTTGGAGAAGCCCGTTCACATGGCCAATTGTAAGATGTAGTGGCCAAGTCTTCTAGTATGGTGTAGGCTTCTTGAGCATTCTTGGAGAAGATTGATCCTCCGGCAGTTGCATCTAAGATGGATTTAGTTGAGCTTGACAATCCATTCTACAAGAGTTGAATTTGCAACCAATCCGGGTAACCATGTTGAGGGCATCTTCTCAAGAGATCCTTGTACCTTTCCCAAGCCTCATATAATTGTTCATCCTCAAGTTGGCGGAATGTTCCAATCTCCGTCCTTAGTCTTTGGGATTTGGCCGGTGGAAAATATTTATTCAAGAAGGCTTGAGCTAAGACCTCCCATGTTGTAATGCTATCCGGAGGTATGGTTTCCAACCAATCCTTTGCACGGTCCTGTAAAGAGAAAGGAAAAAGTCTTAGTTTAATAGCATCATTAGAAACGCATATATCTTTACCGTTCCGCATATCTCCAAGAAGGATCGTAAGTGCTTGTGAGGATCTTCATTGGTTCTTCCTCTAAAGGCTAGCTCTCTAGCCATTTGGATCAATCCCGGTTTCAACTCAAAATTGTTGACATTGATAGGCACATTCATTATTCCGAGTTGACTTGCCGGTAACGTGGGTTCGAAGTAGTCTCGAATTGCCTTGGGTATCTCCTCCGCCACCTCCGTAGTTTGATTGAGTAGAGCCCTTAGATTTCGTCTATAAGTCCTATCAATCTCGGGATCAAGAGGGAGGAGGTTAGTATTATCACGAGGCATAAACCGACAAAATAATAAAATAAAATAAAATACGATAAAAAAAAGAAATAAAAAAACAAAATAAAATAAAATAAAAATAATATAAAATAAAAATAGCAAATATAAAAACGATCAAATAATATACACCTCAAATTAAGATCTATCAATTCTAATGAATATTAAATAACAAAAACCATTCTTTGGATCCCCGGCAATGGCGCAAAAAACTTGAAGCGCACTTTTAGTCTTAACCGCAAGTGTACGGGTCAAGTTATAATATAAAACGGTTAAGTCCGAATATCATTCCACTGGAGATCCAATTGGGAAGGTTTAAGTTACTTAGCTATTCTAGAATTGAATCAATTTTATTTAAGGATTGAAATTGAATTTTATAAGTTATGGAAAAATACAAATCAAGTAAGGAAAGTATCAAAGGGAGAAACACAAGAGTCAAAGAGAGTTCTAGGGTAATGAATCATTGTTTATTTCATCATGCAATATTATAGATTTCATGGATTTTATTGCAATTCATATGCCTAAGTCTAGAAACTTAATTCCAAGTTATTTTCTTTCAAAAACAACCCTTTCTCATTCAACTTGATTGATTATTAATCTCTTAAAACCAACACAAAATTACATGGCATTAAAAATAGTCTTTAGCAACTTTTATTATCAACCTAACTACTCTCGTGATAGATTAACAATAATTCATTGTTATAGATCAAGTTAAACATACAATCTCTCAATCATACATCTAACCTAACATGTGAAGATGGCCAATCCACAAGAATTAAACACAATAACAATGAAAAAAATAATCATTCCAACAAAACCATGAGTCTATAAAATTAACATGAATTCATAAACAACTCATCAAAACCCTAAAACTAAAGAGTTTAGCCACTCATAGCTTGAAGCAACATGTTTAAGCAAAATAAACAAAGAAAGAGTGTAAAGAAAGGAAACTCTACTGAAAAGAGGCTCTTGATTGAGGTAGCACCGTCACGATCTTCTTGGCTCTCACGTCAGACTTCGAAGGGCACCAAGACTATCTCGAACTCTTTCCTCTTCCTTGCAACTAACTCACTCTTTGAACTCTCACTTAATTCTCTCCTTTTTGTATCTCTTTATGTCTGCAACTTCCTTGCTTTGCCTTGATTTTTCTTGATCATTGCGACTGCTGGAAACCCCCAAATTTATAGGGTTTGGCCGCCCAAAAATTTTCCAAAAATACAAATATTTCATTTAAGAAAAGCTGGCACCGCGGCGCTGTCCCATGGCGCCATGGCGCTAGGGCTGCATCCGAAAAAGTTTGCTCTCGGGTTTTAGCACCGCAACGCTAAAATGCGTTTCAGAAATATTGCTCTCGGGTTTTAACACCGCGGCAGCGCCGTCCAAGTGTCGCGACGCTGTATGCGTTAAACAAGGATGCGTCGAGGCAGCGCCATCCCGGCGCCGCGATGCTACTCTGCTTCCAGAACTATGCGTTGATGTTTCAGCGCCGCGGCGCTATCCCCAAAATTCGCTCTTTTTGGTTTTTCAACTCTTTTTCGCCGTATTCTTGTTCGGTTTTGATCTTTTAGTCATTTCTTCTAATTTTCCTCGTTTTAACCTGAAAATCACTAGCAAACAAGTGAAATCTAATATAAACTCCCTTAATTTGAGAGAATAGAAAGCACTTTTCAAGTGCTTATCACCCATACCTCTTCTTCCTAAACAAAACAGCCTTTATAAATTTGGCATACTTAGGCATTTGTTTTAATGCCTCTGCAAAAGGAATGTTAATTTGCAACTTTTTGATCATATCTAGGAATTTAGAAAATTGAGCATCAACCTTTTCTTTTGAAATTGTTGAGGAAAAGGTAAAGTATTAGGGATAAAAGGAAGAGAATTAGAAGTAATTTCCTATATTAGACTTAATTTTTCCTTTCCCTTAGGTGCAAGCTATTCTCTTGTTGGTGCATCCTTTATGGTGGCCTCAATTTTCTCTTATGTTAGCTCATCATCATCGATCATCATAGGCTTGTTGACTCCTTGCCACTTCTAAGGGTAATGGAATTGCACTCCTCCTTGGGGTTCTCCTCTGGACAACTTGGAAATTTTCCTGTTTGCATTGTGTAAAGGGAGGTAGCAATTCGACTAATTTAACCTCCAAGCCTTTGATTGTCTTACCTTGACTTTGCACGGTACTTGCTTTGGCTTGGACCAAGTTCTCCAACGTGGTAGTCCTTGATCTTAATTCTTTGACAAAATCAATCATTAAATCTTCCAAAAATGATATCTTTGCATTCCCTATACCATTGAAGCCTTGAGATGCTCGCAACACGTTCTTGTTATTAGCATATGAAAAATTTTCGTGATTCCTCAAGTTGGGATGGTAGTGAGTTGGAAATTTTTGTTGGTCTCAGTATTATCCTCTATCCATGTAGTTTGTCATCTCCAACTCACTTTGCTCTTTTTGACTTGCAAGGGAAGCTATGGATGATGGACTTGCTTGGCCTTCACCCCCTTGAGACAATTTAAACAAAGCATTGGTAAGGGAAGCCAACTGAGTTTTTAGAGAGCTTATCTCATCCACTTCATACACTCCGACGAACTTGGTTGAAGATGATTTTTCATAAGGCCAATTGTATGATGTACTGGGCAAGTCCTCAAGTATTGTGTAGGCTTCTTGGGCAGTCTTGGAGAATATGGATCCTCCAGTGGTGACATCCAACCCATTATAGAACAATTGGATTTGCAACCAATCCGGGTAGCCATGTTATGGGCATCTCCTCAAAAGGTCATTGTACCGTTCCCAAGCTTCATAGAGTTGCTCATCTTCAAGTTGACAGAATGTGCTAATCTTCATTCTCAATCTTTGTCACTTCGTCGGTGGGAAGTATTTGTTCAAGAAAGCTTGAGCTAGTTAATCCCATGTGGTTATGCTCTCCGATGGTATGGTCTCTAGCCAATCCTTTACTCGGTCCTGCAAAGAGAAAGGAAAAAGTCTTAATTTAATGGCATCGTTAGAAACCTCATTCATCTTTATCGTCTCACATATCTCCAAGAAAGATCGAAGGTGTTTGTAAGGGTCTTGATGGAATGTCCTCTATAAGCAAGTTCTCGTGCCATTTGGATCAACACCGATTTGAGTTCGAAGTTGTTGACATTTATTGGCACGTTTGCTACTTCAGCTTGGTTCGTCGAGAGACTTGGTTGGAATAGTCCCAAATTGCCTTTGGTGCTACTTCTTCTGTCATCTTGTCGATTTGATTTGTTTGAGCTCTTAGATTCCTTTGCTAAGTCCTATCAATCTCGAGGTCAAACGAAAAGAAGATTAGAATTGACTCGGGGCATACATCAAAGCACAACCAACCAATGTTAGGGAAAAAAAAAGTAAAATACACCTTAGAATAAGATCTATCAATTCTTTAAATATTAGGCGAAAATACTGTTACTTCAATCCTCGACAACAACACCAAAATCTTGATGTGCGAAACTGCAAGTGCATGAGTCGAGTTATAGTATAAAACGGTCAAAGACCGAATATCGTATCCACTGTGACTTAACTTAATATATTCACCTATCTATTCAAGAATCGGATTGATTTTATCTAAGGAATCGAAATTAAGTTTGGATTTTGTATTTTGAAAACAACGAAAGTAAAAGCAAGTGAAAATTCAATGGATAAGAGTGTTCTAGAGTGTTGATGTCATTAATTACTTCATTAAGTCATGCTTTATTGGAATTATTTGCAAACAATATGTTTACGTCTAGAAACTAATATCCGGATTATTTTCTCTAAAAAACAACAATTTCTTATGCAATTTAATTGATTACTAATTTCTTGAAACCAAATTAAGAAGCATAGTGAAAAACGCTTGAAAAGTGTTTTTTATTCTCTTAAATTAAGGGAGTTTATATTAGATTTCACCTATTTGCTAGTGGTTTTTAGGTCATTCCAAAGAAAACTAGAATTGAAAGCCAAAGATCAAAACCGAGCCAAAATCTAGCGAAAAAGAGAAGAAAAGTAAAAAACTGCCAAAAACAGGGTAGCACCACGGCGCTTTTTCCCGAGAGCATCCTCTACCTTCAGCGCAGCAACACCGTCGCGATATTGCGGCACAGCACCGAGGGTAGGCTTTCATGATAGATAGCACGGTGGTGCCATCCTTTGATGACGGACAGCGCAGGGGCGCTATTGACCAGCGTCGTGGCGCCAATATTCCATATTTGAAGAATCTATATTTTTGGAAAGAATTTTGGGCAACTAACTCTATAAATTGGAGGGTTTCTAGCAGCTCTAGACATGAAGAAATAGTGAAGGAACACACCAAGAGACACAAAGAGAAGAGAATTGAGAGAAAAATCATTAGAGAGTTCAAAGAGTAAGTTAGCTACAACAAAGAGAGAAAATAGTTCAAGAGAGAGTTGTGGTGTCGTTCGAGTTTCGAAGTGAAGACCAAGGACATCTTGACGGATCCTCCTCAATCAAGAGCTTCTTTTCAGTAGAGTTTCGCTTTCTTTACACTCTTTTTTTGTTTATATTGTTGTGAACATGTTGTTTAAAACTATGAGTGGCTAAGCTCTTTAGTTTTAGGGTTTTGATGAATTGTTTATGAAGTTATGTTGATATTGTAGACTATTCATGGTTTTGTTGTAATGATTGTGCTTTTCTTTGTTATTGTACTTAAATTCTTGTTGAATGGCCATGTTTGAATGTTACGTTAGATGTATGGTTGAAAGATTGTATATCTAACGAGATCTACAACAAAGAATTGTTGTTAATCTATCATGAAACTAGTTAAGTTAACAATGAAAGTTGCTAAAGACTATTCTTAATGTCATGTAATTTGTATTGGTTTTCAAGAAATTAGTAATCAATTTAGTTGCATGAGAAAATGTTATTTTTGAGAGAAAATAACTTGGATTTGTGTTTCTAGACTTAAGCATATGAATTGCAATAAAATCCATGAACTCTAGAATATTGCATGATGAAGTAAACAAGGATTAATTACCCTAGAACTCCCTTTGACTCTTGTGTTTCTTATTAATTACTTTCCTTTTAAGTCTTTTCAAAATCACAACTCAAGATCGAATTCTCAAATAAAATTGTTTCAATTCTAGAATAGCTAAGGAACTTAAACCTTCACAATTGGATCCTTAGTGGAACGATATTTGGAACTTAACCATCTTATATTATAACTTGACCCGTAAACTTGCGGTAAACACGGAAAGTGTGCATCACATAGCATTAAGAATAGTCATAATCAACTTTTTCTAATAACCTAGCTATTATCATGAAAGATTAGTAGAGATTCAATGTCATACCAATTAGACGTATAACCACTCAATCATACATCTAACCTAACAATTATTGATGATCAATTGATAGAGAATAAAGCACAATAGCATTAAAAACATATCATTCAACAACTGAATTAATTGAATCCTCAGCGGAAGTGAGTGATCATCATGTGTCATTCAATTTCTTTTGAGAAAACACAAATTACAGAGAACAAATAAAACTTGGATAACATAACAATTAGCATGTAATTGAGAATAATTAAGAGTTAGAAGTTTCTTACCTTTGAAGACCGTCTTCGATGTAGGAATTCTTCTTCTCACCAACTCATGATCCAGTGAAACCTTCTCCAACGAATGATACAGAACTTAAATTTGGGACACCACCACAAAACCTCTCTTACTATTCTCTAGGAAGAATCAACTGAGGAGTTGTGGGCTCTCAATTTCTTTGGTGAGGAAGTAAGTTCTTGAGAGGAAGAGAGAATTGGAGAGGGGAGATCTTGAGAAGAAAGTCACAGAACTCTTCTATGTGAAACAACTTGTTCTCTGTAACTCACATCTCTCCCTCTTTTGTTTTTACGTAAAACTGATGGGAGAGAGGCCAAAATAACTCCCCACTATGTGGGAGTTATTTTTAATTAATAATATAATACTAATACTAATTAAAATTAATATTAATTATAATATATTAAATCATATATAATAAATAAAATTAATTAATTAATAATTATCTCATATTTAATTTAAATTTGAATCATATTCAAATAACCTTCTCTCACATAACCTATAGTTTTAATATGAATCTCATTCATATTAATTTTAACCTATAGTTTTTATATGAATCCCATTCATATAATTAATATTTAAATCTTATTTAAATATTTGTCTTTCTTATAACATAAAGTATAAATTTTGAGTCTCATTCAAAATAAACTTTTTATTATAATGTATCTATATACATTATTCTAATTGTATATAGCCTTAATGAGCTAGCAAATGGACCTTATGGACCTATAGTTAGAAGCCTCAATGATATGAGATTAATCAATTAAACTATTTAATTAGATTAATCAATATTCATTAACTGTAGGTCACTCCATTAAAGACTTACAGTTGCACTCTTCGCACTATAGATATATTTCTGTGTCCATGGAATTAACTAATCAACAGCAAAGTCAACTTTTCACAAATTACTCATAACCATAGCTGGGTCAAATTATCATTTTACCCATGTAATTAAATTTAACTCCTTAAGTACCATTGATCCCTCTAATGAACAAATTGTTTATAGTCCAACAATAAACTAACCCCTCTCGAGCCAATGAGAGGGTGAGGCCTCATTGTTCAAAACCCGAAATTAGCCATTAAGGGAGTAATTATCTACTTACCCTAAACATAGGCAGGAGCAAATTTCATCTTGTGAAGATATGTTCCCAACTCCTTATTTAGACAAATCCTCAAAATGGTAGGCATATTGGCTCGACGATCTGACCATTCTCACCCATATAGATAAAAGGAATGCCCTCATAGACAAGAGTTCATAATTTACTAAGGATTAAGGTCGAGTCACCTATAGTTATCTTATGAAATGTTAATTTCTCCAATTAACGACATTACAAAGAGAAATTAAACATTTTGCAGTTTGGTCTTATACAAACTCTTTGCATAGGATACCCCCACTCACATGTCTCCACATGAACGATTAAGATCAAATTGTTTGTAACACTTTACAACTTTTTTTAACAATTACAAAGTGGGTCGTATCAATGGTGTTACCATAATAAGGCACTCAACCTTATTCCTATACTACAAACCTTTTGGTCATTACTTAAACATTATCCAACCTTGTATGTCAACCACATACATGTCTAAGTTTACATAAAATAACCATGGAATCTTAGTTTATTGGATTGAGTTAATGCAAAAGATAAATAAAATAATTTCTTATTTTATCGAATAAATAAAATGTATTTACAATTTACAAAACTACGAGACCCAAAAAGATTTAGGACACACATGTCCCAACAACAACATCCATGAAAAACACTAAATCATTAACTTAAATCAATAATTAAGTCATCCAACACCCTAAAACTATGAGTTTAGCCACGCATAGCCATCAAATACATACTTTCATATGAGCTCTCAAGCATAAAAATAAAAGGGAAAGATAAGCTTAGGAAGAAAGAATCTCGAATTGCTTCTCGGCGTTGAATTCCTTCAATCTCCATTTGTCAACACCTCAGGAACTCAAACGGTCTTCAACTCTTCTCCAACACTTTCCTCTCTTTTTTATATCAAACTCACACTTTTAGGCTCTCTTTTCCTTTGAGTTTTCATGATTAGGGTTTCTAAAAACCTCTCAATTTATAGAAGTAGCTGCCGCAATATTTTCCAAATTTGCAGATTTTTTCAAAAAAAAGGAAAGGCAGTTTAGTTGTGATCTAAAAGAGAGCAGAGTTACGCTTTGGGAATTTTTGCCACAGCATAGCTGCGCTCTCAGAGAGTATAGTTACGCTCTAGGAATTTCTACTGCTCAGAGAGCACAACTACGCTCTAGGAATTTATGCTGCAGCTTAGCTATGCTCTTAGAGAGCATAGCTACACTCTCATCCTGTCCCAAATTATGAGCTTAAGTGTTTGGAGCATAAAAGGCAGCATAGCTATGCTTTGTTTTTAGGGTTTTTCTATCTTTTCTTCTATTGTTTCACCCTGTTTTTGCTTAGTTTGGTTCTTTTAACTTCTAAACCTTATTTTCTTCATTATCACTTGAAAACCACTAACATATACATTAAATCCAATAAAAACATCCATAAATTAAACCACTTTTTAGGTGCTTTTCAGCCACATCAATAAAAGTGGAGGAATTACAAGATTTAAGTATCATCTTGATGGATATAACCCCAATAAAAATGTGAAGAAATATCTTAACGTTCCACCAGAAGTTAAGAGAGAGATGTTGTTAAGCATTCAAAGCAAAGATAAGGCAAATGCTATGAAACCCGAAATTGTGACCTAGAACATGTATGCTAAGAAAAGAACAAACTAGCAAACTTGGGAGGCAAAAGGTGTTGAACAAGCCTGTGGAGTTAGAAAATTTTGAAGCAGAAATTCTGGGCTTGTGGAGTTGCACAAGACTGTTTTAAGGGGTCTATGTGATAAGCATTCAAAAAGTGCTTTTTATCCTCTTAAATTAGGGATGTTTTTATGAGATTTCACATGTTTGCTAGTGATTTTTAGGTTATTATGGCAAAAATTAAGTGTCAAAGGCCAAAAAGACCAAATCAAACCAAAATCGAGCTAAAAACGGAAGAAAATGCAAAAAACCCTAAAATAGGGCAGCGCAGCCGAGAGAATTTTAGCTAAGTATTGGAGTTGTTTTAGGAGTTAAAAAGCAACATTTAGCGCAAAAGAAAGGTTCAACACATGGAGGAAAGAAATTTGAAAATTTGGCTAAGTGTGGAAGCATTGTCTAAGTTAAATGGAGAAACAAGTTGAATCAAAGTCAAGGAAAAGGGTATAGGACGCATGGAAGGCATTATGAGTTTGAAAATTTACTAAGTACAAGGAACTTGGAAACAAGTTGAATGCATAGTTGAGGTTGTTGGTGAATAAGCAAGGCTAAGGCAAAATACAAGGTTGGAACACATGGTGTGTAGGCCTAAAATAATGGGTTGAACGCATACCTCTTAAGGGGAAGAAAATTTGACTAAGTACAAGACTTCTAAGGCAAGTTGGATGCATACTTAATAAAACGGAGGAAAATTGGCTAAGTGTTGGATGACTTGTATTGAGTAAAAAGAAGCATACCTCAAAGAAACACAAGATGGGTGATGATGGATGGGTGATGATGGACGCATAGACACCCTATCCCGAGCAAAAGTTGGACGCATAGCAAGGTGGAAAAGAGGAGGTGGTGGCATGCTTAGGTTTGAACACCCCAAAAGTAGGAGGTGTCATTTTGCATGCATAAGACAACATGTAGGAAGCCACTTTTTTGGTTAAGTGTCAATCAAAGGCGCAAGGTTGGATGACAAGGCTTTTCATCCAACTTCTATAAATAGAATTGAAGCTGAGATGTTGCGATACAAAAATTTTGAGAAAGATTTCACTCCAAAAGGTTTGAGAGGAAAAGAAAAGGGTTCTTGGAGAGTTAAAGAAAGTGTTAGACGTCCAAAAAGCTTTTGGGAGGCGTCCAAGACGTCAACTAGGTGTCCAAGAAGAAGGTGCCTTGCATCCAAGGAGCAGCCTTACTTCCAACAGGGTGTTGTCCTACGTCTAAAAGGCTACTATGCATCCAAGGGTGTGATTCCTACGTCCAAGGAGGAATTCCAAGCGTCTAGAAGGGTTTTCTGAGGCTTCAAAGTGTTGTTAGTTGATGTTTTCTTAGTTTTAGAAGCCTAGTAGTAAGCTGGGAAGTTCAAACCAAGTTAAGCTTTGGAAACAAGCGAGTTCAAAGCAGGGGAAGGAGGCTTAAAAGAGCTAGAACTCTACTTACTGTGAGTGGTTACTGGTTATTATTTCATTAAGTAATCTTGTGATTTCATTACAAGTTAATATATATGTTGTGTATGAGTATGTTAATGCTTAATTAAGAAAACTAAGACTACACAAGATGGTCAGAGGATCTGATGATCTAGTTTATGATTCTGTGTCGAGGTTTAAACCTCACGGGATGGTCAGGAGGTTGCCGAAAACCTAGTTCCTGATCCTATGGGAAGTATCTCTTATGGGATGGTCAAAGAGCCAACAGGCCTAGCTTCTTATCCCTTAGAGATAAGACTATGTGCATATAGGGAACAGATTTAGTTGTTGTACCAGAGGAAGCTAGCAGAGTAAAGTACAGTACCAGGATAAGCTTCGTGTATGAGGTTTGAGTAGATAACCTTGGTTATGCTTGTTTATATCGTTGTGCTTTCCTGATGTTATGAAAGGGTCATGTGTACCTTAGTTATTCGTTTGACCACTCACTGGACTTTGTAAGCTCATCCTTTTTTTTATGTTTTCTTTACAGGTAGCAGAAAAGTTCCTGTTGCTGTGCGAAGTCGAGGTCTGCCATAGCCTTAGTATAATGAGCTTAAGGTTGAATTATAGAGTTGTGATACATTTTTTATTGTATAAACCCTAAGTTGTTGTATTAATAAAAGTATTCTTTATGGTTATCTAAAACATGTTAAAGGAATTAGAAGGGATAATAGATGTTATAAAAGGGTAAAATTTGCTATTTTCACGTCTCTTCTCGAGTTTAAAAGGATAATTGAAGAGGGGGTGGGACAAATGCTAAGAAGATGATGATTGAAAATGTACATGATACGTGGTAACCTTGGTCAAACAAACTCTTCTGTTGAATTAGATTGGATGACAATGTATACATGTATCCAGCAGATGTTCATGTTGATGAATGAAGTATATATCGAGAAGTTGCTCGTGCATCAAAAGCTTCTAAATGGGAGCATAAACAGGAAGTGTGAATGCATAAAGGCAAAATTCAATTGATGTGAGTTTTGCTTCTTTAACCATCCAAATTTTCATTTCCAAGAAAATCAATTTGAAAAAAAAAATAACATATATTAATTTTTAACCTCATTCAAACTTTTTGCATTGAATTTTCACATCATTTCACATCAAAATTCAATTGATGTGTGTTTTGTTTCCTTCACCATCCAAATTTTTATTTCCAAGAAAATCAATTTGAAAAAATATATATATATAATATGAACCCATAATTCTTTCTTATAAAATATCTCCACCATATCACTTCTTTCACACACCACTCTCAAATTTCAAGTTCTCTAACATTGTTCTAATTTTCTCTCAAGCTAATTTATTTGTAGTGTTCTCTTTTTCTTCTTTTTTATCTCTCTTTTGTTTATTGTTATGAGTTTTACATCCTAATTATGTTATGTTATATAAGTTTAGTGTTATAATTTTGTATCCTTATTATGTTATGTATTAGTTTAATGTTATGATTTTTGTAATTTTATTATGTTATTTATAAGTTTAATTTTATGATTTTGTATTCATATTATGTTAGGCTTAAATGGTTTTCTACAATGGTATTCATATTATGTTGGTTATACATTTTGTATTCCAATTATGTTATGCTTACTACTATGATTTTGTATAAGTGTATTCATATTATGTTGTGTTACGCATTTTTTATTCCTATTATGTGATGCTTAATGTTATGATTTTGTATGATTGTATTCATATTAGGTTGTGTTATGCATTTTGTATCCCCATTATGTTATATTTTACCCTTATTATGTTATTTTATGACTTTTGTATGCACATTATGTTATTTTTAATGTTATGTTTTATATTTGTTGTACTCATATTATGTTATGTGTTTAACGCTATAATATTTGTATCTCTATAGTGATTTTAACATTATAATTTTAAATTCACATGATTCAAAATCTAACATGGAAGGCAAGGGTCAAGTTTAAGGTTCCATAGCACAAGATGATAGTGCATGGCCCACTACATCGGGATTCTAGGAAATAAAAATGGCACAATGTGTACTGTGGCCACGTCAATAAAAGTGGGAGGAATTACAAGATTTAAGTATCATCTTGTTGGATATGACCCCAACAAAAATGTGAAGAAATGTCTTAACATTCTACCACAAGTTAAGATAGAGATGTTGTTAAGCATTCAAAGCAAAGATAAGGCAAAGGTTAAGAAGAAGGTGATGAATGAAAATATATGTGAAGAATTACGTGGTAACCTTGGTCGTTAAACAAACTTTGTTGTCGAATTAAATTGGATGACAATTTGTACATGTATCCGGCAGATATTTATGTTGATGAGTGATGTATATATCGAGAAGTTTGCTCGTGCATCAAAAGCTTCTAAATGGGAGCGTGAACAAGAAGTGTGAATACGTAAAGGGAAAAACACTAAAGGAGCATTATCTGGATTCTTTAAACGTTCAAAGATCTTTAAGGAGCCATTACTTTACAAGTTAGAACATGCTCGACAAAGAAATGTCAAAGATATGTTGAACAAAAGTTCACTTGGAAGTATGATGACCAATTTATTTCCAAGTATTTTATACACAATTATGTAACCCCCTCACAAGTTGAGACACATCGTTTAAAAAATATGATCATCAGTGCCCAACAAGCAGGTACGTAAATTTATTGTTATGTTTAATATTATGCATGAAAAATCAAAATAAGACTTTAACTAGGTAACCCTCTGTCTAGGATTGGGGTATTTAAGATGACCATAAAGGAAAACCCTTACCTCGGAGTTGAATTTGGAAATAAGGTTCAAACTTACTATTCAATTGTTTATCTCATGAGAAATTTTCCACTATCTATTATATGTTTTGTTTGTAGTTAACTTACTTCATAGATGCGAAAAGAACCTTCTCAAATAATGATGCTATTGCTTCTCCTGGAAAAATGATTCCATGTAATATAAATATCTTCAACTCTATATTCATATTACTGTCTTTTTAAGCTTACCATTTGGTACTTATTGTATTTATACATGCTTACTTTTTACGTGAATGGTGGACAATGCAAGGATCAAGCTCTCCCACTGTTCAAGCTTTAGGTAATAAAAGTTTTGTCATAAACAACTTCATCTTCACCATGTGAAAGAAATTGGAGCACATTCACATTAATACATACCAACCAACGAAATCAATTGGGATATGAAAAATTGGAAAAATTAGTTTTCTGCTCTTATAATTAATATGAAGTTAACAAGAAGGGACATGCAAGTTGAAGCAAAAAAAGATGGAGGAAACTACTGACTATCAGAATTGTGATGAAGAAAATGATTCACTCTTTATGCAAGTTAGGCCTGCACATCTCGATGATGCTCAAGGTAATCTAGATCCACATGTTGCTAGTACTACACAAAATTTGGGTATTGATGTTGAATGTGTTATACATGAAGAGGTAATAAGCAGTTCAAGTAATGATGGTGACCTTTTTGAGCAACACATGTATGCCACACAACTACTTTGGAAAAGCAACAATCAAATCAAGGTAAAAAAATGTCAATGTCAACAAAATGATGGTGATGATCATCATCATCATGATTGTAGTGACAAGGGAGATGGTGGTGGTGATGGAGGCAGTCAAGTTCATGAAATTGTTGGAGGAGGTCAGTAATATGAAGGACTTAGCCCCTTCACTGGAGAATCTCAATTTACCCATGCCACACAAGACTCTTACCATGATCATAGAGTTGGTGGACCAAAAATTGGAGTAGTAGGAAAACTTTTCATTTGTAGAAGATCCACACAAGATGATGCTCAAATTGATGCAAACTCACTTGTTTCAAGTATGGAGGGCATGGATAGTCAATATGAACATGGACAATATGTCCATAGCAATAGTAGTTATGGTTATTCTCATAGTAACTATAGTCATTCAAGTGATTATGGTTCCTATGGTTATATTGATGAGTGTAACATATCGAGCTATACATGGGAGCCACAACTTCCTCGTGAAAATGATGAAACTCATACTTAAAGCCTTTATATTATCTACATTCTTTAGGGTATCCTCATTTAGATGGAACATGGTTTAATCCAAGGTATCCTCCTATTGGTATTATCGATGTTGATGTAGGTGTCTGGGATCTTTAGATTACTATGTTATTTTTGTTGAAAATTTTGTATGGTAGTATGAAAATATTTAGTCATGTTTGTTTTGAAATTTTTTTTAATGGGAATATCTTTAAATGGTATATTATTTCAATGATGTCTTTTTATTTGCATATAGAATATTAATTTAATATAGTCAAATCTACATAACATTTTAATAAATTTAATAATTTAATATTTTTTTGTTATGAATTTAGTTTATATTAAAGCTAAATTATTAAAAAAAATGCCCTTAAACTTTATACTTTGTGTCAAAAATATCCCTAAACTTTAAAAAAAATTTAAAATACTCTTAAACTTTCCAAAAGAGTTCAAAAATACTATTGTCGTTAGTTTTGGATGTCGTTAGTATTTTGTTTCAAAAATTCCACATAACTTTCAAAATTTTAAAAAAACTACCCTTAAACTTAAAAAAGAAATAAAAAATAAAAGATACCCTTACTATTAGTATATGAATAGAAACTGTTAATACCTTGTTACAAAAATAACTTCAACTTTTAAAGTTGCATTATACTCTTAACTTTTCAAAAATATATATATTTTCTCCTATTGTCAAATTCTTTCATCAATTTTTTCAACAATTAAATATAAACCAAAACATTAAGTTAAAACATAAAATCTCATAAAATCTCACAAAATACTAAAATCAAAACTTCCCCTTAAAACTTACCAAAATGAAAAACAATCAATTAAAAAAAAAAAAAAAAAAAAAAAAAAAAAAAAAAAAACACCGTATTTGACTATTTAAACTCACTTAACAATTAATGAAATCTTCACTATGCTTCTATTATTCTCTTTTTTTTCTTGTTGTAGTCCATTGGCACTTTTCTTGTTTAGATAAAAAATCTCAAACAATTACAAAAAGGGGAGTAAAAGGGTACTCAAGAAGTGAGGGATTAAAAAGAGGGAAAATAGAGGAATAAGAAGGTACAAACGATTTCTATTCCTTCTCTAACAATTAGGGTATTTTTTTAGCGCTTTTTTTTTTTTTTTTTTTTTGTAAAGTATGAGGGTATTTTTGAAACGTTTGAAAGTTCAAGGGTATTTTTTATACAAAGCAATTATGGTTTACATCCAAAACTAATGTAAGAGCATTTTTCAAACCTTTGAAAGTTTAGGGGTATTTTCGACACAAAGTATAAAATTTATGAGTATTTTCTATAATTTATTGTTAGGTTTTATGTCCCAAAACTCGTTGTTTGTAAATTTTGTAACTTATTCTCAATAAAATTGTTATCGAAATTTATTCAGTAAAGTTGTTATTGAATATTCGAATTGTATTTATTAAATCCAATAAACTAAGAACCCTTGGTTATAGTTGTATGCTTAGACTTTATGTGTAGACATAAAAGTGGATCAAGTTTAAGTAATAGCCAAAACGGTCTATAGTATAAGGGTAAGGTCGGGTACCTTATCCTGGGGACACTATGGATGCGGCTCACTTTGTATTTGATACAAACAATGTGATTCTATATCGTACATGTAGAGACATGAGAGCGGGGGCGTTCTATGCATGTACGATATAATTTTGAGCTAACTATGAACTCCTGTCTTTTTGAGATTATCATTTAATCTGCATAGGTGAGAGTGGCTCGAGTTCGCCGACTCAATATGTCTCCCATTTTAGGGATAAGATCAAATAGATAGTTGGGGACATAGTCTTGTGATGGAATTCACTCCTACCTATTTCTAGGTTAGTAGATAAGTTGTTCCCTTAAGTACTAACTCCAGGACTTGAACAAAAGGCCTCACCCTCTCATTGGCCCATGAGGGACTAGGTTTGTTGGTTGGACCACAAACAAATTGTTCATTAGAGGATTAGTAGGACTTAAGGAACAAAATGTAACTATAGGGGTAAAATGGTAATTTTGACCCAACTATAATCACGAACAACTTGTAAATGATTGACATGGTTATATCAAGTGGACAGAAATTTATCTACAGTGAGGAGAGTGCAACTACTGAGCTTTAGTGGAGTGACCCAGTAATTAACAAATTTTAATTAACTAGGTTAAAGAATTTAGCCAGTTAATTTCAAATTGTTAGAGTTCATGATCTGTAGGTTCTTTAGGTTCCCTTGTTAGCTCATGGACTAAACTTTAGAAGATTCTATTGAGTGAATTTGAATGTTCAAGAGCAAAATATATGATTTGTTCATTTAATTATGAATTAGATTAAATTAAAGAGTTAGAATGTTTAAATATGATTTAAATATTTTCTGGATGAATAGAGATTCATCATGTTAGAATTTGCAGGGAAAAGTGGAAAAATAATTAATTTAATTAATTTTGTGAAAATTAATTTTGAAATTAAATCAATTTTGAGAAATTGATTTTTAAATTCAATTTAGGAATTGGAAAATTCCACTCTGCATAGAAGAAAGTGGTGTTCACCATGCATGCTTCCTCTCCACTCTCATCGTCCACCTTCAAATTAAGCACCTTAATCGGTCAATTTGTTGGCATGTTGCATGTTGGTATAATCTGCATGCTCTCTTCTTTATATAGATGAGAGGAATTAAATATTTAGGTTGAGCTTCTTAGCTAATTTGTGTTGAATTACTCTCCTACTTAAATTCCATAAAAAACTGTGAGTTCTTCACTTTGTTGCTCCAATTCAACTCAATTTGGATCCAACGATCCATTTTAAGGCCTGAGGATAACAAGGAACACATTATAGGTTGTCCACGAAGTGTTTGTGATAAAAAATTTGAAGGAACTTGCTTCAATTTTGAGCTACAACAAGTAAGTTCTCTTCCTCTGTTTTTCGGTTTTAGAACAAGCATGTTTATTCTTCAAAATTGATGTAATGAGAGTGCTTTCGATCTTAATTGCTTCTGCTATTATGTTGCTAGCTCCTTCATTTAACCTTATATTTATTTTACATGTATTTTGTAAAAGATATTAATTTATAAAAAATAAAAAAAAATACTTGGATGCATTTCAGATTGTACCCATCTTTTTGCAATCCACCCAAGAGCCTAAGCACAAGTTGCCACGTGACAAACTTTCTATTTATATATACATATATATATACACACACATATATATGATCTATTTTACCGAGAAGCTCTACAGTTCGAGTCCGTATAGCCCTATATTATTAATAATTGAAAAATAAAATCGTTTTCTCTTCCTCATTATTGTTTGTATTGTTTGTAACTGGCCACTTGATTTGGTTCATCATTAATGTCTTATCTTTGTAGATGAAGTACATATGAAAATTTTCCCATACAAAATCAAGAAATTAGTAATACTTCTTCTCTTTGGGATACCTACCCAATTCTAGTAAATTTTTGGAGTCAAAATCATGACATGAAACCGGTTAAAAACTCCACCATAACCCAATGCAAATCGAATGCACTCATAAATCACATGAATCTAAGAACGACTTACTCTATTTGATTTGTGAACAAGCTAGAGTTTGAGAAACGAAGATCTTCGGTAACTTTCATTGTAAACATTGTCAAATAGGCTTTTCTCTTGGTATACCGTATCTAGTAAAGTACAAAACTAAAGTAGTCGTCTTCTCTTTCCTTATTCAATCACTAAGAGTTCAGAAATAGAAGTTCCTACTGTATGTATCCTCTCTATATAAATATACACACTTTGTGATTGAAAGAGATGCATGAAGATAGTGCAACTTGAGCTACACTCAAATATTACTCAATTTATATTGTTTCATAATTTTTGCAAAATATATTACATCAAATATTCATTTTCATTTTGTTTTGAACTTAGAACTTATTTTAAAAGAAGATAACTATATGATTGATAATATCTGTTTATGTATTATTTTTTTCAGAAGAGTTTGTGAATTATTTTTATACATTATCAAAACAGGGAAAGTTTGAGAGAAATGATGACAATTTGTAATTTTTTTTCTAATATTGAAAGAATAAATAAAAATTTTCACTTTAGATGGCAATGGAAAATTAATTGAGTTATGTATTAAACAATTTTAATAAAGCTTACTTTCTACATATATACATGTGTGTGTCTATTTATTTCAGGACAAAAAGTTAGGATTCCTACTAAACAAAGAAAAGAACTACTAAATGAGATTACTGTGTGGCTTCTTTAAATTCTATCAAAGTTGTCAATTAGGATAAAGCTAAAATTATGCAGACAAAAACACATCTTTAATGGTTATGGGGTATCTTAGGCGCTAAGTTAGTTATTATAATTAGTAATTATTATAGTTTATGAGTTACAATAATTTGTAGGTTATAATAATTTGTGTTTAGAGTACAAACTATTTTAGTTCTGATAAGAAATAATAAACACAGTAACAAATAGAGAAAGTAATGGATGAGTAGAAAATAGTAAACATGGTAACAAATAGTAAACCTGATAACACCTAAAATGTACTATTTCGCTCAACTTAACTCAAGATCATTATGCTATTTAATGTGTTTAATTGATTGTTTTATAAATATCAAGTAATTAGAAGGTAGAATCGAGCATTAGGAAGAAAACAAAGCTAAAATGGGTCGATTCAAAGCCCTAATGAAACAACTAGGTCAAAAGGATGTCAAAAAGTCGAAAGCACCACTAAAGGGTGGAGCAGAGGTGCTACATGGTGTTGGAAGTCATGTTCTACACTTTCGAATGGCATCGCAGTGCCGTTGCACTACTATAAATTTATTGTTGCATAATTAGGCCATAACTTTTGATTTGAGTGATTGTTTCAGGCGAAGGACCACTAGTTTTCTTTTCTTTTTTTTTTTTTTTTTTATCCTCTATCCATCTCCATTATTAGTTTTAAATTTTCTTTGGTTTTACTTCTATAATCAAGCAAAAATGTGATGGATTTTGGTGATATCGCCCCAGCGAATTACTAAGGATCGTTTTCTAGCTTTGGAGTAGGAAAATCCCATTGTTTGGATTGTGAGAACTTGGTTTATAATCTGATTTTTTACGAATGTTTGTGGTTCTTGAATTTATTTTAACTTCTATGCTTAGAATTTGTGATAGGCTTGATCATGCTTCATCTTTTCTTTGTTAGGCTAGAGATTGACATATGGTATGTGACATGTACCTTTGTGTTAATCGCTGAGTGTAGATTGATTGACTGTTTAGAATGGCTTTGTAACGACCCACCTAAACAGACCCCTAACTGGATCATTACCCAATGCATGCTCGATCATAAAACAACACATTACAAGAAAGTAGTTGAACGCAAAATTACGTGTAACACTACGATGTATGTTTTAAAACATGGCCTCGATGGAAAACGATATGCAATCATAGAAGTAGGTAGAAATGGTTTGGGGTACCCCTAAGAAAAACATTTTCTCGGAAAGGTTCAAAGAATTATAATAACAATGATAATAATAAATAAATAAAATATTTAAAACGTACTCCAAAGGTTCAGCCAAAAGGTAACCTATTTAAATAATTAAAACAAAACATGTGAACTGCAAAAATACGCAAAAGCCACTAAGGGTCCCATAATGCCTCAAGGATTCTTCCTATCCTTCATCGGTGCATCCTTCCCCTTACCTGGAGGCATGAAAAGAAAAGGGTGAGTATAAGATCACTTAGTAAGTAACCCCACTATAGGGGCCCAGCTAAAAACTTAACCGATAAGCACAATAATCATGGAACTAGCTCAAGCACACTTTTCGTGCCTCATTTAACTTGGTGACAGGCTAGACCCGCCCTATCGTTGGCAATTGGCACCCACGAACTGGTGTTTCCAAGAAACACGAATTAGTGATCCCGAAGGAACACGATCTGGTGACCCCAAAGGGACACAATCCGAAGGACACAATCTAGTGATCCTGAAGGACGCAATCTGGTGACCCCGAATGACACAAATTGTTGATCCTAAAGGAATACAAACTGGTGAACATGCCGCCAACGTAGGGGGAAAATGTCATGCATTTAAGGGTAAGCTACACAGAGTCCCCTATCATAATGTTATGGTACTTATCATATAATCATAGTCATGCCAGTAATGCATAGCAAGCAAGATACATAAGGGTCTCACATCAGGTTTCTCAATATTTCTCATGCAACATAGTCACACTCAGTATTGGAGCACTCATATTATAGTAGAGATAACAATCAACTCTTGAGTGGTCCAAAACAACTTACTAACCAAAACAAAGTTACTTACCTTGGAATTAGATCTCATTAGTTGTCCAAGTTGCCAAATCCCACAAAAATCTTGGGTTAAAGCCTGATACATAAATCCCAATCCTGAGTTAAACTCTGACTTAACTTAAATTCATAAATACAACTATATTAGATCCCACCTTCTAAAACGAGGTAACTTTAAGTCACCACGCTTAGCCCGCTCGCTTTTGACTCGAAGAACCCTCCAAAACTGACGGTTTTGAACTTCTACTGAGGCACACTAAATGATAACCCAAAAATTCAACCAGTAAACAAGATTCAACAAGAACCCAAAAAGGAGATGCTCACTGCCTTACCCGGACAAATCAGTGACAGAAATGTCCCTTGACAGCGGCGACGACTGTGAAATTGGCGGCAGAACAGAGCGGACGGCGGAGCAGTGTGTGGCTGGTGCAAACAGAACCCGGCGGCTCGATCTGGCGCGATGAGCGGTGGTGTTAGATTGGGGACGAGAGGCTGTCGAGAGAGAGACTGTCGACAGGGAGAGAGTGCCGCGAGAGAGAGAGCCTGCCGAGAGGGAAAGAATGTGCGAGAGAGAAAGAGTTTGTCTAGAGAGGGAGAGAGAGTGCCGCAAGAGAGAGAGTGATGGAAAGAGCAAAGAGACGGGAGAGCAGAGAAAGAGAGAGGCGGCGGGAGAGGGAGCAGATGGAAGAGAGAGAGAGGTTCTATTTTTTTTTTCACGCCAACCAAGAAACCTTAACACAATAAATAAACCCAATTAACCCTAAATCCTTTTAAATTCCCTCTTCTCTTCCTAATAAATCTCACCAACCCAACTCCCTACATAAATTCCTTGACGTTTTTCTTTTCTTTTTTTTTTTTTTCAATTTCCACTTATCACTCAAAGCAAAATTAGAATAAATCATTTTAGATCGTTAACCCAACAAACCTGGAAATTTGGGGTGTCACAATCTCCCCTCCTCAAGAAGCTTTCGTTCTTGAAAGCTCAATCTTGGAATAACTCTGGATAACTCGAGCACATCTCCTCCTCCTGCTCCTAGGTTGCTTCCTTGAACTGATGATTCTGCAATAACACCTTCACTAGCACTATCTCTTGATTGCGCAGAGCCTTTACTTCCCTTGCAAGGATTTGCACAGGCTTCTCTTCATAACTTAGATTCTCACTCAACTGCAAGGGCTCAAAGTCAACTATATGGGAGGGGTTCTCTAGATACTTCCTTAACATGGAGACATGGAATACATTGTGGACTGCAGAGAGTGACGGTGGCAAGGCCAAGCGATAAGCCACCGGGCCAACTCGCTCCAATATCTCAAATGGTCCAATGAATCAGGGGCTTAACTTTCCCTTTCTTCTGAACCTCAGAACACCTTTCATAGGTGTTACCTTCAAAAATACCTTGTCACCCACTTCAAACTCTAGATCTCGCTGTCTTACATCGGCATAGCTTTTTTATCTTCTCTGAGATGTCCGTATTCTTGCCTTGATCTTTTGAATAGCCTCATTGGTAAGCTGCACCAATTTCGGCCCCAACAATTTTCGCTCTTCGACTTCATCCCAGCAAATTCAAGACCTACAACTCTTGCCGTACAGGGCTTCAAATGGCGACATGCATAGCGGCCTAGTAGCTGTTATTATAGGAAAACTCCATGAGATGCAGGTGGGAGTCCCAACTCCCTGGGAAATCCAATATGCAAGCGTGCAGCATATCTTCCAGTTTGATTCAAACGCTCTGTTTGATCGTTAATCTGGGGGTGAAATGTTATACTAAAATCCACCTGAGTGCTTAATGCTGACTGGAGACTCTTCCAAAAACTGGACGTAAAGCGAAGGTCTCTGTCAAATACTATCGAAACTGGCACCCCGTGCAACCTCACCACTTCTTCATGTAAATTTGTGCCCACTTGCTCACCGAGTAGGTGAATCTACCTGGAATAAAATGAGCTGACTTGATGAGTTTGTCTACAACCACCCATATTACTGTATGGCCCTTTGTTGTTCTAGGCAAACCCACGATGAAGTCCATAGATACATTTTCCCATTTCCACTTAGGGACTTGTAGGGGCTGCAATAATCCAACAGGCTTCTATCTTGGAGTCTTTACCTACTGACACACCAAGCATTTGCTGACAAACTCCACCACCTCCCGCTTCATATTGTGCCACCAATAATGATGCCTAACACATCTTGGTACTACCAGGATGTATTGAGAACGACGAGCCATGAGCTTCTAACAATAATTCCTTCTTAACCCCTTCGCCTACCGGCACAAACAAACGTCCTTGGTACAAGAGGGCATGGCCCGAGGATACGGAGAACTCGTTGACTTGCCCTGCCTCTACCTGACGAAACTTCTCAATAAGGTATGGGTCATCTTGTTGTGCATCAATAATCCTTTGTCTCAGGGTTGGTTGCACCGACAATTGAGCCAATTAAGAAGTGACTTCTCCCTTTGCCACTGCAATTCCTGCTCGCTCAAAGTCCCTGCACAACTGAGTTTGACAGGTAATCAGGGCCGCTGAATAGACTGCCTTTCGGCTCAAGGCATCCGCTACCACGTTCACTTTTCCCGGATGATATAGAATCTCCACGTCATAATCCTTCACTAATTCCAGCCACCTATACTGCCTTATATTCAACTCCTTTTGGGTGAAGAAGTATTTTAAGCTCTTATGATCCATGAAGATCTGTATCCTTTCCAAGTACAAGTAATGGCTCCAAATTTTCAAAGCGAAGACGACCGCTACCAACTCCAAGTCATAGGTCGGGTAATTTCTTTTGTGGTTCTTTAACTGACGAGAGGGAGAGAATGCCGCGAGAGAGAGAGAGAGAGTCTGTCGAGAGAGGGAGAGAGAGTGCCGCGAGAGAGAGAGTCTGTCGAGAACAGAGAGACGGGAGAGTAGAGAGACGGGAGAGCAGAGAGAGAGAGGTGGCAGAGAGGGAGCAGACAGAAGAGAGAGAGATTCTTTTTTTTTTTGCATGCCAACCGAGAAACCCTAACACAATAAATAAACCCAATTAACCCTAAATCCTCTTAAATTTCCTCTTCTCTTCCTAATAAACCAACCCAACTCCCTACATAAATTTCTTGACCTTTTTTTTTTTTTTCCAATTTCCACTTATCACTCAAAGCAATATTAGAATAAATCATTTTAGATCATTAATCCAACAAACCTGGAAATTTGGGGTGTCACAGGCTTGTTTACAAATTGCATGGTTGGTTTAATCCAAGAAAAAAAATCGATTAGTAACTTAGATTATCCAATTTTAATCGTCTTAGTGAAATCCCCTAGGTTTAGTGCAATTTTGAGATTTTTATGGATATTATATAACCAAATTAATCCCAATTAATCTAGCAACTAGTTTAATTACATTTGTAATTAACATATTAGGGTGCTTGTGTATGCGTATGCGGCAAGTAGATGAAGCACAGATCAACCGAACAATTGAGTAGATCCTAATTCTTAAGCTAAATAAGTTTTATTTTCTTGCATATTTACCTTATGCACTTTATATTCTTGCACTTTGTTTTCTTCCATTAAATTGTTAAACCATATCTAAACCCCCTAGTTACTGCTTTAGCTAGAAATCTTAACTTGTTCAAAACTATATATTCGCTTTTCGACTTGGTCTTACTACTAATGCTGCTTAGTAGTAATCTTAATCAATAACTATAAATATTATTGGATCCTAAGAAGTCTCGACAAGTTCATGCCATCAAAACCCTATAGCAAAGAAGAATTTGAAATAGTAATATTATAATTAATTGTAAGTTATAATAGTTAGAAAAAAATTATAAAATTGACCTATTTCAGGAGCAATATTTTACAAATGTCCTAAAATTTAATTATATTTCATCATTAGATTTTCAAATTTTTTTGAACAATTTTAACCATGTAATACACCCTCCCTCCTATTAAGTGTTTGTATTATTTTGTAATTAAAATTTGAAAATGATCCAAAACGTTTTTAATAATAATCAGATACTTTTTTAAAAAAGAAAATAATTAATTTCATTATATTTCATCATTAATTGTATATCTTCATCTAATGATTTTTTATTTTATTGACAAATGATGTGATATATATCCCTCAATTTTAGGAAAATGTTTGTATTATTTTATAATTAAAGTATTTAAAAATTTTAATCCAAATTTAATATTTATTAAATTCCGTTTATATTCCATTATTGCAAGATTTGTCATAATATCATTCCCTTTATTCGAGGAGTTTTTACTTTTGAAGGATATTTTTTCTAATTAGTTACAAATTTGTCACAAAATTTTCTTTTTTACATATTTTGGATTTTGACCTAACATTTAAAATCTCTAATTTTGATGTTACATTTAATGTAGAAGTATTGTTACAAATATTCATTTTTATCTGTGTTTTGTTTTTTAATGTATATATACGAAGTTTATTTCAAATTATACGAAGTTTATTCCAAATGCATTTAGAACTAGTACAAATTTAAGATTTTTATACACTTTAGATATTTAAGGTTTATATATATATGTATGTATATATTTGAAATTGAGATGCATATTTAGTTATTTGCCAATTTATATATTTTGTTTTCTTTTTTACAAATTTCGAATTTTGTCTTAAAATTTAAAATCCTCAATTTTTGTGGACAAAATTTAATGTAGAGTTATGGTTACATATCTTCATTTTCATTTTTGTTTCGTTTTTTATGTATTTACACTAGGTTTATTTAAAATATATACAAGATTATCCCAAATGTATTTAAAACACATACTAATATATTTCTTCATATTACTTTTAGTCTCATTTATGTTGAGATATATATTCCATATAATTTGTCATATATACACATGCATAGTTAGTTATTTTGAAAATATATACTTAAAATTATATAATAATAATGCTAACACGGTAAATTAAGAATACAAGAGGGGAAGATGCCATAAGTGGTGAGTGAGGGAGAGAAGAAATAAGGTAATTAAGGAGGAGTGAAAAAATTAAATAATTTTGGAAAAGAACAATTTAATGCACATTATTCTCATATTTTTTCATATTTGTGTATTTTCAATTTTTTTTTCTTAATTAGTCATAAATTAATGAGAGTGTTATGGACTTTTAAGCTTGATTTTTATGTAATATTATAACCCATTAAGCTACTTGTAAAAAAAAGTTAAATTTGAGACAATCTTATAATTTGACCTATTTAATTAGGCTATAACCGTAGAAAAATCTAGTTAGAAATATCAACTATTATAATTAGAGCCCAAAATATGGAATGGGCTAGCCTATTCTACCTTGGGGAAAACCTGTTATCCCTAATTGGAGTGCCTTTCACAAACAATAAAATAAATTGTTACAAAGGAAGGGAATGAAATGAAACCCTTACCCAACACATAGTTCAGCAAATATCTATTTAAAGTCTCTGAAAATAGAGAGGAAAAGAAAATTAGTCACAACTTGTTGTTTATTCCTGCCGAACCTTAACAACCTTAGCATACATGACTTCTAATTTACATTACAATGCAGCATAATAGCAATGACAATAATTATGGCAAATATAGAACCTGGACAATGTGAATGACGATTCCTACCAACTGTGGAGTGAACGAAACATGAGCCATTTACGACGTAACACCAACAGCAAGTCGTCCCATTCCGGAGCCAGCAACACCCTTAACGTCCCTCGATCTCCCCATCAAATTCATGCTTCTCTGCGCCCCGACTTTCTGCCTCCCCTCGCTTCCTTTTTTGGATGTCGTCTTATAATTCTCCAAAATTCGGGGTTGCTGTACATTGGGTTCTTTCTCCTTCGTTTTGTCCTTCCTTCTCTTGTTTTCGGTTTCTTGGTGGTTGGCTGATGAACTCAACGAATTACTGCTTGCTTGAACATGCACGCCTGCGTGGTAGCTCATGTTTTTTGAAGTATATGGTGCTTCCCTTGCAGAGGAATCAATGTCTTTTCCTAACTGCGAATGCAAGGACGATGCCATAACTGTGGACTTCCTTAAAGTGTTTCTTGCTTTGGTACCACTAAACACAGCCTGAAATATACCATGAACCAAAACAAAGTAAATCTATTGCTTAAAGGAAAAATACATGATAACAAACTTATACAAGAGTTCTAACCCAATCATTTGTTGGACAAAAGTACTAGTAGTCAAGGTATCTAAGACTAAAACTATTTTTCTTTCAGTTATTTTCCTCATTTTTAAAGATATAAAATGCTGCCTAAACCTTGGGTAGAAGGAACATTGAATTGTTCTGTTTTTTTGTTAGTTAGAAGCCTTCTAGAGCAATATAGCATGAACTTTCAGAAATTCTAGCAAATTCAACTCTACACCTGACTACATTGAGAACAATCGATGGTAAAATAATTGTGAAGGCTGTTTCCATAAAACTAGAATGCATGCTTTATACCAGAGAGGAATTATAGGCTTCATAACTCAAGTGCAATGAACTTGATGCAAAATTTAGGCCCATACAATCACCATTTTATTCCTAGTTTTCTGTTTTTGAAAATGATGCTTGTTTCCTCGCAAATTTTTGGTCAACTTCTCACATTCTTGAATAACACATTTGAATTTTAAGTGAAATCTCAAAACTAAAAAATCAAGTCTTTAAATACAACTTTCTTTTAGTTTTCAAATTTAGATTGGCTTTTGAAAATGTTTTACAGTAGGTAGTTAAGCAAAAAGACTATAAGTAGAGTAGTGTTTTATGAGCTTTGATTTTCAAAAACAGAACAAAAAAAAGAGATGGTTATCAATGGGCATTTAGATACATTTCAAATTGCTCTGGTCAAAGTTGTGTCATATCTTCAAAGTCTTCCTATACTAAGTTACAACGGGACACAAGTAACAGGTCCTAGTTTCCTTTTCGATGCTACCTCCTCTTTTCTTAGTATTTGGTAACTTCAAGCAATCCATAAGATGAGCAATTCAATTGACTGTCAAGTTAACAACCTACAGCATGCACACTGTATACGGCTTTTAGAGATTGTAGTTCAAGACTGTAGTTAAAAAAGCGTACAACAGAAAAAGAATTTTCAGTCAAGAGAATATATGGTAAGCCAATCCTATTACCTTCTTCCCATCTGACTCTGGTCGAACTGCACCATAAGAAGACGGTATTGGTTTTGATCTGATGTCAACGTTTTTCTGTAATTTCTTCATTTCAGAATCTGGCTTGCTCTGAGACAACAGCAGACAACCAATGTCAATACGCTTTTCAAATAATAATATAAAAAATTTCCATTTTCTTGGCTTAGATAATGCTATGCTGCTATCTCTCTCTTTCTCACTCTCGCTATTGTTGGCTCTCAAAACTTTGCGACCCATGTTTCTTACTTGGCTCTTAAATCTATTAGATTCCTTGATTCACAATTACTCCTCCAACATTAGATGAAACATGTTCAAGTAAGAACAATATAGTAGTAGGCCATCTATATTCTATTGGATATGAATGTGTATTGCTCTCTAATAACAGAGATTATGCTTGCCTGTTTTCTCCTTTCTGCCAAGCCCGTTCTATTTGAAGCTGAAGCACTTTTCCCTGTATCTTGCATGGCTGAGTTGACAGGCCGACTTTGCCTACATTCATATTAAATCAAAAATATATGAGAACCTTGATATCGATATAAAAGCTAGAAAGAAGAAATTATCTCTTTAGATAGGGCAGTAGAACCTGGTGGTTGTCTTTAAATATGATCTAGACTCGAGCTTCGACGGAGAAGAATATAATACTCCAGAAGTTTGTACCTTCTCACCACTGCATCTGAAGGAAATCATTTCACGGTCTCAATCAACTTATCAAAGATGCTAAACTAAATAAATAATAAATAATAAATAAAAAGTAACGAAAACAAGAACCAGTATGTATACCTTCTACTCTCGAGAATAGTTCTTCCCTTGAGAACTTTAGAATCCTAGAAATTTTAAATTAAGAAAAACAGATGAACTATATTAAAACAGGACTTCAGTGAATTCAGAAATATTATTTCATATTATAAATATAATGGCACAAATCAGAATTCCAAGTCACATTATATTAAGCCACAGATTACCTCAACTTTGGGTATTCGACGGACAGCATTTGCACGAGAAATGGCAGTTTTTGATGGATGAGCTTCTGTGCAAGTTGTATGTGAAGGCTCGCCTTTGCTTTTACTGGATTTGAGAACATCACCCGAGAAATTTCTTGGACTCTGATGAATACTAGCCTGAGATCTGGAGGAGGCCTTTGTTTGCCTTCTAGAAATCATCTAATGTTTGGGGGATTGGCGGAGCAGAGGAGTAAGTAACAAAAGAATTGTTATTATGCTAAGGATTCGGATAGAAAAATGGGTTTGAAGGATGCAACATGACTGAATCAGAATGTAATTGGTATACGAATTGAAGATAACAAAGCAAAGTTGAACAAATCTTGAAAAGATTAGAGAGAAGGACTGCACCTTTGAAGCGAGAGTTTGCTGACTTCCTGAGCAGTTGTTGCCAGCTTTCTTCACTAGTTCAGTTTTGGGGACTGCCTCCATGGCTTTAGGTTGCATATTCTCACTCATTCCATGACTCTTGGCATCTTGATTTATTTCAACCTCTGGTTCATCACTTACAAAAGTTGAGAACTTGTTCTCCCCAGTGTCATCTTGTTCATTTATTTCAGCATTAACAACGCTGCTGAAAGAATTTTCAAATTTAGGATTAGGAGCTGAAATTCCATGTTTTGGCATTTCTTCAAATTTTGTCACCAAATGGTCCCCATGGTCTTGTGAACTGACAGAGCTATCATCAAAATGGCCGTCATGATTCTCCATGTTTATAATCTCAAATTCTGCCTCTTGATTCACTAGCTCTGGTACATCATTCTCAATTGTATGGGACTCTGCCGAATTCTGACCAAGCAATCCTCCCTTTTTCTTGAAATGAGCCTCAAAGTAAGCCTTTTTCTCATTGACTGAACCCGGTTTGGAGAATTTCTCTACCTCTTCTAGATAACGATTATGAGAGAATGATGACCTCCTTTCCCAAGATAAAGATTCTTTTTCAAACCTTCCAAATGATATGGAGTCTGAGATTGCAGACTCTACCTGATCAATTGCAAACAAATGGACATTAGAGAGAAATCACTGAGCCCTGAAAAAACTGGAAAAAATATGGCATCCTACTGTTACTGGACATGCCCCAAAATTATACAGATCATATCTTAGCAGCTTAAAGGCCAGCTCATAGCACACAGTTTGTTAGTTAACATTTGATTTTTGAATTCACTGTAAATGCATTATAAGTTCATAACTACAACATCATCTGCCTGTTCAGCTCCAAAACTTTTGTTCATAACAGTTCTCTTATAAAATACCTCATTACAATTAATTGTAATAACCATCAAGTCCTACAAATTTGTGGATAAGGCAAAAAATAATTTACCGTATCAGTAAAACTAAGCCTCTTATTAGTAACAGTAAATGATGCACTAGTTGCTTAGAATTCCAACAAAACAGAACGTTCTCCCGTTCTTTTGAGAAGATATTGACGAAATCAGAATAGAATAGGAGAAATCTAACTATTGTTAACGATGGACAAAGCAACAGCAGAATTTACAACAACAGCAAGTAGTAGTGCGCATCTATCTGGTAAATAATAAACTTTCGGATTTAGGTTGAGAAATGAACGCTTAATTCGAGTTCCAAATTTTCAAATCATTCACAACAAAAAATAAAGTAAGCCACTCGGAAAGGGAAAAAGCGAAACCAGTACCTGAAAATTAAAGGTAAACGGCTGCTCGATATCTCCAGCCATGATTATTAGCTCAATCAAGCATCAGAAACCACTAAAACAACTGCTCAAAGTAAGAACAGAAGAGAAATTAAAATAAACACATTACAGAAGTAGAAAGAAGAGAACCAGTACAGATTTTTGCTACAGTGTTGGATCACGAACACAAATACCTTATTATTAAGCCAGAAAACCGAAACAGTCACATTCGCATCCGCATTCAGATTCACAGCAGCATCTCGTTAGAACAGAAGACGCAGAAGCTGTAGATTGTTGAATACAAGTCTGGATTTGCCAAAGCCTATAGCTCTTCTGTCGAAATTTCCGAAGGATGAAACAGTAGGAATGAGTGAAATGAAAGTTGAGAGAGATCACTTACTTGCAAGTAATTTCATGGAATATTGAAGCAAACGTGTAAAGAGCGAAAGCACAAATCTCTCTGTCTCTCTCTCTCTCTCTCTCTCTCTCTCTCTCTCTCTGTCTCGGAGAAGCAGAGTTCACTGTGTTCTTAAATGCTGCTTTTTGATCTTTGTTCTTCAAGTCTGTAAACGGAACAATGTGCTATTTATTTTTTTATTATTTTATTTTATTTTTATCTTCTTTGGATCTGAGCTTTCCTTGAATCTTTTTTTTCCTAGAAATGGCCAACATGGTTAAGAATAGGAAAATTAGAATATCATTTTTGTTTGGTTGTCTTTGTTAGCCTTTATACTTTCTTAGTTCTAATTTTAGTCTTCATTTTTTTAAGAAATCTCAATTTTAGTATTTTTAAATTATTTTTTTTTTTAGAAATTGATTAAATAATAACAAATAGGATTTTTTTTAATATATAAAAATGAACCAAAATATTTACAAATATAAAAAATTTAACTATCTATCCGCGATAGATCACGATAGACTTTTATCATTGGGCAATAGACCCTAATAGACTTCTATCACTCAGAGAAGTCCATTCCGGTCTATCACGAATAAACAATGTTTTTTTTATATTTGTAAATAGTTTGATATTTTTTACATTTATAATAATTTCCCTAACAAGTATTTTTCATGTAAGAAAATATATTATGTAAATATGTTTTCAAAAATTAAAATAGCAAGGATTATAGATAATAAAAAGTTATTAAAAAAATTAACTAACTAGTATCATGGACTAAATTTAAGATTTATCAAAACATAAAGACACTAAAATTTGTCATTTAAAAGTATAAGGAATAAATTTGAACATATCTCAAACCACAAAAAAACTTAAAATAAATATTTTAACAAAACATATCATTTATATCTCTATATTTTGAAGTTATCTCCACTACTCAAAAGTTAATAATTGTCTAAACTTGAAAAAGAAATTAAAAAAAAAAAAGAAAGAAAAAAAATAACTGTTTAACCTTTTAAACATGAATCAATTTAAATCTTTATTTGTGAAATTATGATTATTTTTACTCATTTAAACTTAAAATTAACACAAATTGTCTATTATAAATTTATTCTTTTTTTCAAATTCTTATTAAAGTAGTATGAAAATTTATTATGTAATTCAAAGAAAAATATATCATTTCAAGTGGATGAAAAACCCATATTAAAAGGGTCAAACTGACGTTGTTGAGTGTTTTTTTCTTTTCTTTTTTTTTCATAGAAAAGTTATATTAAAAGATTAGTTTTTTTTTCCTTTTTTATTTTTAATTTTTCCCTCTAAAATTTTATATACAACATACAATGTTGTATCTCATTGCCAAGAATTGGACCAATCAACATAAAAGGTCAACTTTTAATTCAAAAGTTTAAATTAGACTTTTTCCTTAAATTAAATACTAAATACTTGTGGCAACTTGAGCAAGCTTTAGAGGGATGTAATTTTGTAATAATTTAAATTATTTTTGTCATTTTTAAAATTATTTTAAAATATATTTTTAATCGTTTAAAATTAATTTTGGCAATATAAAAATTACATTTAAAAATCTAAAATTAAACATCAAATTTATGTTTGGATAATGAAAAATAATTTTAAACATAATAAAAATAATTTTAATAATCTAAAAATCACTTCCTCTTAATTTCCACGTAAATAAGTTTCGTATCAACAGTGGGTTTAAGGGTGAAATGTTTTATTTTTATATTTGTAGATGCGGTTGGTAAAGTTAATATTAAATTTGAAAATTAACTATTTTTATTTTTTTTAGATCTGAGGATGGTTAAATATGTTTTTTTTTTTTTCCTGGAAAAAGCCCAGATGCTAAAAATATTAAACTACTTTAATCTTAATTAATAAATAGTTGATTTGATTAATGTATGAAGCGAAGAATAACATGTGCAGCAGGTTTTTTGGCTTTTTGTCTTTCTATTAACTTGTGCTAAAGTGGGACTGCCAAACTCCTAATTTTCCGACGCTTTGATCCCCAACGACACCGTTTCCGCACCCTTAAGTGGGACTACCAAACTTCTATTATTTATTTTTTTATTATTATTTTTGGACGAAACTAGCTAAAATTTAGTTCGTTAATCATTTCGTTTTTTATTTTAGTTTTTGAAAATTAAATCTATCCCTCTACATTTGTTACAATGATTTTGCATCTTTTGTAAGTACAACGATTGAATTTGTAACCAAATTTTAAAAACAAAAACAAAAATTTAAAAGCTATCTTTTTTAGTTTTCAAATTTTAGCTTGGTTTTTTAAACTATTGTAAAAACTAGACAACAAATAAAGAAATTTAGAGTTGAAAATAATGTCTATAGGCTTAATTTTTAAAAACGAAAACAAAAAACAAAATAGTTACCACATGGGCCTAAATTATCATTATGATTGATTTTTTTTTTTTTTTAAAAATGCTATGTACTAACATTTTTCCTATAAATTTTGAAAATATATTCACATATTTTATTTCCGTCCTTGAGAATTATTCTTATTATTATTATTATGTAACCAATGTGATGAAAATTAACTTTAAGAGACTAAATTTAAGATTTATTGAAAATATATGGACTAAAATTTGGCAATTGAAAGTACATAAACTAAAATTACTCAAACTTCAAAGTATAAGAACTAAAATGATATTTTAGCCAACTTTAATTTTATAATGATTTAGTCTATAAATTTTTAAATTTCACAACTTAATCCTTATACTTTATAACAATTTAATATATATGGTAAAAAATAGCATTAAGATCTAGTAGGATTTTCTTTACACATGGAGATTGGATAAACAAACATGGACATTTTTTTTTTTTTTTTTATGGATACAGACTAAACTCGTTGTTTTAAAAAAATTGACACGATGCTTTTTTATGAGATTTTTACATTAGAAACTATATTGTCACACGTTTGAAAATATATATACTAAATTGTTGTTAAAGTTCATTAACTAAATTGTTAAAATTTTAAAATATATAGAATTTAATTCAGTACAAACAAAATTGCATGGACAAAATTGTTACCTTTATCAAAGTTTAGGACAAAGTTTTTTAAAACTCTAAGTAATTGCTTTGTTGGTCAAATTAAAATCAAAACTCAGATTGCATCCCGAAAATGTCATACTAGGAAAATTCTCAAGTGGTCTCCCAATATAAGATTGCTCCAAGCAATGCACATTTAACTTTGGAGTTCGTATGATTAAACTACCGAAAAGGAAGGTGCACCTTGTTGGTACAGGTAGTAACTTTCAATTCTTGTAAGCTACTTTCATATTCTTAGGATCACTCTCGTTCGAATGTGATCTTGGTTCATTCATGTCCCCTCCAAAACTTGAGGTGTTACATGCCCACCAACTTATACTTAGTTCGTCCCCAAATCACATCTTATTGGGGGAGGTTCTGCTCTAATACCATTTGTAATACCCTAGGTCCAAGATTAGGATCAAGATTCAGAATCCGAATGGCTCCACATTCCCCTGTATCCCCTCCGACCTGACAATGTCATCCAAGCAATATAGAATGCTTCTAAGAGTGAAGACTTTCCCACAAATCAACACGGATCCTTTCAGAATGTTTTGACCTCATGCACATGCTTCCTAAGAAAATTTTCAAGAAGTCAACTAACATAATATTGTTCCAAGCTAAACACATTTGATTTTGGAGTTCCTCTAATTGAACCACTGAAAAGGAAAGTGCACCTTGTTGGTATATATAGTAACTTTCAATTTTTTTTAAAGCCTTTCTTAATCATACTTTCATATCCTCGAGATCCCTTCCATTCGAATGTGAACTCTATTCATTCATGTCTCTTTTCCAAATTTAGAGCATTACAGTATTTATAAACTTAATTTTCAGAAATTAAAAATTAAAATTTATATAATTACCAAATGAGACCTAGTTTTTCCTTTTTTTTTTTTTAATGAATTTGAAAGATAGAAAATATTTTGAGTGTTTCCTTAATGGGGGTGCTTTTGCCAATTTAAAACTAACATATATATATATATATATATAAATGAATTATCTTTTTGTTTAGTTTTTTTCTTCTCATATGACATACTATTATGCAACCGTTGCATATATATATATATAGTAATCAAAACTAAAGTATTTATATATATAGCAAAATATAAAAGAATTTGCAAATATAATAAAATTTAGATCTAGATATTAGAATCTATTACCAATAGACTATATCGTTAATAAAAGTCTATCAATGATAAAGTCTATCTATATTTGCAATTCTTTAAAAATATTACTATATACTTAAATATGTGTACTTACCTATACTAAAGGTTTAAAAGTAATTAAGCTATGAAAAATTGTAGACTCATTGACCTATGTCACACAAATAGTAAGTTTGGACATAGATGATGAATAGATCTAATCTGAAAACTGTCTATGTAGTTACTTTAATGATACTCTGGATTGCAACACCATACCAATAATTGTCAATTTTCGGTATCAATTTCCATGAATTGATAGTTGAATGACCTATTAACAATTTTTTCTAAAAATTGAAAGATTTATTGCTAATCAAACATATAACTAAGCAATCAAGACAATATATTTTTTCTTTTGAAATCACAAGTTCGAGCATCAATCCTTACATTTGTTATACTAAAGAAGATCAATAATTTATCATGAATTATTTTGTTTCCTACATTTTCAAAACATGCATTTTAGTTTTTATAGTTTTAATTTTTGTTCATTTTAGCTAATGTACTTTTTGAAACATTTGTCTTGGTCTCTTTATTTTTAAAAAATATGACTATTTCAGTCCATTTGTTTTCGTTCTACCAAAATTTTGAATGACACTATCATTAATTCATTAAATTTTTATGAAATGTAGCCATAATATTTTATGAAATGTTTCACTTCCATTGTGTTTAATAGTTATACTAAAATTAACTAAAACTGATGTTTTGAAATTACATTGACCAAAATAGACAAAAGTTGAAAATTATAAACACAAAACAAACGTTTTAAAAGGTGGTTTTCAAAAATAGCAAAATGAGTCAACTTATTTACAAATATAATAAAATCTAATTGTCTATCACCGATCAACAGTGACATCTTGTCATATTTTAAAATATTTTTAACCATTTTTTTCATTAAAAAATAATTACTCCATTTTAAACTGTATTAACAAAAATACAGTTTGTTAATAAAATGATTGATAATTTGTGCATCCATATGATTGATTATGGGTGAAAAATGGGTGATTGGAGACTTTGTGGAAAGGTAATTATTATTATTATTATTATTGGGTGTTGTAAAAGTTTTGTTGTTATGTGATGATTGGGAGGGTTTGGGAAAATGAAGCAATGATGATTATGAGAAAGATTTGAAAAGTGAAAAGGAGTGAATGTTGTAAGGTGCAGAACAAGATTCAAGAATTCTACTATGGGAAGCTGTAATATGCAATGCATGAATCTGTCCTTTATAAAAACACAATAACAAAAAAGGACAACATATTAATCACCATCCACCACGTGCCCGGTCCGTGCCTCCATCCTTCCCCGCCTTTCCCTCAAATTTGGCGGGCCGGGCCGGGCCGGGGCATCCACGCTGCTTCTCGCGCCATATTATTTTTATACATCTATACATTTAATAATGTCCATAAAAAGTTATTATTTTGGGATAAATTTATAATAAACTAATTGCAACGACTCCTTCTCAAATTTATGGAAACTTATTTAGTTAAACAAATATTTTTAAACTTAGATCGATTCGGTGAAACTTCATTCACTAACAAACTATTTTTAATTTTTTTTTTATAAAAATTAATTACCCTATAAACACTCATTTCATCATCTCTTATTTTGTTATTTATTTATTTTTTTTAATGTTTTCAAAAATTTATATTTTTTAAAACTGGAAAAATAAATTTTAAAAATTTGTTTTTATTTTTAAAGTTTGGCAAAACATTCCACTATTGTATTAAGAAATATGCAAATTATCGTAAGAAATTGAGAAGAAACATAATTAATTTTCAAAAAAAAAAATGAATAGTTACAAAATGGAGTTTAATTTAGGTACTGTTTGGTAACCATTTCATTTTTTGTCTTTGGTTTTTGAAAATTAAGCACATTTACTCCACATTTCTTACAATGATTTGTATATTTCTTAAGTACAATGATTGAATTTTTAGTCAAATTCTAGAAAAGAAAGTAAATTTTTAAAAGATTTTTTTAAAAAAATTTTAGCTTGGTTTTTTAAACTATTGGTAAAAACTAGAGAACAAAGGAAGAAATTTAGAGGTAAAGGTAGTGTTAATAGGCTTAATTTTCAAAAATAAAAATAAAAAATGAAATAGTTACCAAATGGGGCTTTAGATTTTTATCTATTTAATCCTAAAAAAGTGTGTAATAGATATTTAAATTCTTAATTTTTTGTCTAATAGGTTATGAATTTTAAAAAGTATTAAGTATATTCCCAAACATTCAATTTTATTTCCAAAAGACCCTTAGTTTTTCAATTTTATAATTAACAGGCCTTTGGACTATTCTATAGGTCTTTTTTTTTAATTTAAAAAACAGTCCAGTAGACTCAAAAGTTTTGAATTCTATTATATATAAAATTTAATTTTAAAACTAATAATTCAATTAACATTTTTAAATTTTCAAATATGTCAAAAATCTATCCCACATGAGATGAAAAGTTTAAAAATTTATTAGAAATATTCAAAATTTACGGACTTTATTAGATACAAAATTGAAAGACATTAAAGTTTTTGAAATAACAACTTTATTGGTCACTAAATGTTTAAGTTTGGGTGTCACCCATTTTGAAACTTGAAAAAAAAAGCATAATAAATTTCTAAAATTCTAATTTTATATCTAATAAGTTTATAAACTTTAAAATTGTTTAACATAGTTATAAATTTTCAAATTGTGTGAATAACACTGTGATTGTGATACATTACCAATACTATTGAATGTGTAGCGTCATAAGATGTGGATGTTGGTGTCCTTGAGTAACTAGCATTTAAGAGGATCATCTATTTTCTAGAGTGCATTTATATTGCACTCCTGCTCAAATTGGACTTTTTTCACTTACTAAATGAAGCTCTTTACACTAGTACCATATCTTGTTTCTCATAACTTCACAATTTCCTTTTTACCTGCCAGCAAAGATTTGGATTTTGATCATATATGTGAAGAAATTTTCTTTTTTTAAAAAAATTAAATTATATTTTTCAACGCTTTATCTTTAAGATCACACAGTTTTCTGTTGCAATTAGTACATCTCATAAAAAAAAAATAATAATAAAAAATAAAAAAACCAGGTGAGAAATGAAAAAGTTAAAAGAAGGGAAGTTATTTTAAATGATAAAACTATTAAATATATTTGCAAATAATAGCAAAATATCGCAGTCTATCTGCAATAGACAAATAGACCGTGATAAATCATGATAGACTACTACTATGTCTATCATGACACAGATATACATAAATAGTAGTTTATTGCGGATTGACAGTAAAATTTTATTATACTTGTAAATATTTTGGTTCAATTTTCTAAATTTAAAAACAACCTTTAAAAGTATATAGAGACATAATTTACGTTGGAAGATTTGTTTAGCTATGTGTAAGTTAAAAAATAATAATAAAATAAAACAAATATACTCTATTATTGGTCCAATAAGTAAGCTTCCTATTTGGTTTTTGTTGAACCTCTACTTCAATTAGTGATGATGTATAATAGAAAGAAATAAAAAATAATGAATAATTAGGTCAAAGAAAAATGAAGGAAATCCAAGTGCCAGCACAAGTACACCATTTGAAAGTACCAGAAAATGGCAAAAATCCAAGTAAGCAAAAGGGACTTCCCAACATCTCTTGCTTACCAAGACTTTCCCCTTAGATCATTTTATTTATTATTTATTATTATTTTTTTTTATTATTTTTTATTTTTCTATTGTGATGAGGAAGAATGGCTACATATTGGGAGCCCACCCATGTGACTTTGCCTGCTTGGTGATATATAGGAGTATGTGGCCTCCCCAAATCTATACAACATTTTGTGGTGCAATTACAAATTTGGACTTTATTGATCTTGAAATAACAAAAATTGACTTTAACTTTTCATTTGGGGCATGTTTACCTTCTTGTTTGAGTCTTCCAATGTAAGACCATAAAGGAATGGGCTGAAATGGTCATCAAATAACACTTGATGGGGTATTATGAAAAATTACTCAATTGTAATTAGAAATTTATTGATGGTGTTTTACTTCAATCTGCAATGAAAATTAAATTTGAATATTTATCAGAATATCCTTTTATATTTTTAATTCTAATTGATTTTAGAAAAATTATTATAAATTAAAAAAAATATATATCAAACTAATTACAAATATATAAAAATTTTAATGATAGATTCTAACACTCTTTCTATCACTAAGCGATAGAATTCTATCGCGCTCTATCGCATAGTAATAGAAGCCTAACGCTGTCTATTGTTGAATTTTTTCTATATTTGAAAATAATCCTTAATTTTATACTAAAATAATTAAAAATTTTACTTAATTATTTATTTTATTTACTATTTAAAATTTTATATTTAAAAAGATTTAATACCTAAACCCTAAAAAGCTAGTAATTATTTTAATTTTTTAATCTAATTCAAAATTCAATTTTCTTGTAGATTTATTTCTTCAAAATAATCAAATATTATAAATATTCTAAAATATGTGTAATTTAGATGTTTATATTTAGTGTTCAAAGGTCACGCATCTTGTAATTGCACAACATTAGTGTCCAAGTCATTCCACCTCCTACTTGCCAAATTGCCTATAAATAATAACATTTGGTGGATGTTGTAGATACACACATTGGTGAGAATTCAAAGAGAGTCGAAGAATTTGGAGAAGTTTCATATTTTCATAATTTCAAAATGATTATATTATATTATATTATATTATATTTCCTTGGTATTCATGTTCCCATTTTGCTCCTCAATTTTACAACACATTATCAATACGAGCTCTTGTCATTTTCCTTGCCAAAGGTAGGTTCTAAAGATATGTCATTTTTCTATTTATTATAATTAGTAAATTAAATGTTGTTTTGCATGTTTAGTATATATTAAATTTATAATATAAATGCAATTCTTTGTGGTAGTGTTACCATGAAAAATTTTACAAAACTAAAATTCGCAGCCCTTGACATTAATGGAAATAATTATTTGTCATGGGTGCTTGATGCTGAAATACATCTATCTTTCACATTTTTTTAAGTTAAATTTTTGTATTTCAAGCTTTATTTATCTTTTTGTAATTATCTTGTTTAAATAAAGAAATAGACAATTTTCATATGTTGAGTGACTAAAAAATGAGAAATGAAGATTTATGTCTGGCAGGCTGTGCAACTACACATACAATACTTACAAGTAGAAAATATTTTTCCAAATTAACAATGCTAGAAGCAAAAGTCAATACGATATCAAGTTCTGTAAACCTAATTGAAGGTTTTGGAAAAGCAAATATTATCTTGCCTAGAGGAACAAAATTTACAATTAAAAATGCATTGTTCTCTAGTCAATCAAAGAGAAATCTATTAAGTTTTTAAAATATATGTTGCAATGGTTATCATATTGAGACTGATATAAAAAAATGAGATAGAATATCTTTATATCATATCTACTATCTCACATGACAAACGTATAATGGAAAAATTGTTTGTTTTATCTTCTGGATTATATTATACTCATGTACGAGTAATTGAAACATATGCAACAACGAACTTGAAATTCATGAATCCAGATATATTTACAATTTGGCATGACTGGTTGAGTCATTCAAGATTTATAATGATGAGGAGAATTATTGAAGATTCAAATGGACACCTATTGAATAGCCAAAAGATTCTTCAATCTAGTAAATTATCATGTGATACTTGCTCTCAAGGTAAATTAATAATTAGACCATCACCAGCTAAAATGGGAACTGAATCACCTACATTTTTTGAACGAATTCATGATGATATATGTGGACCTATTAATCCAACAAATGGATCATTTAGATATTTTATGGTATTAATAGATGCATTCAGTAGATGGTCACACATGCGCTTATTATTAAGTTGAACCCTTGCATTTGCAAGATTAATTGCTCAGATAATTAAGTTAAAAGCACAATTTCCTAATTATGCAATTAAAACTATTTGTCTTGATAATGCTGGTGAATTTACATCCCAAGCTTTTGATAATTATTGTAAGTCAATTGGGATTAGTGTTGAACATTTTGTAGCTCATGTTCATGCACAAAATCATTTAACAAGATCATTTATAAAATGTTTGCAATTAATTGCTAGGCCATTGCTTATGAGAGCTAAGATTTCTACATCTATATGGGGACATGCTATTTTGTATGCAGTGTCACTTATACGCATTAGGCCAGTAGCTTATCACATAAGTACTCATCATGCTATGAGCCAAATATTTTCCATATGACAATTTTTGGATAAGCAGTATATGTTTTAATTGATCCACTACAACGTACTAAGATGTCAAAGGAGGTTAGGAATATATGTTGGAATTGATCCCCCATCAATTATTGAATATCTTGAACCACTGACAGGTGATATATTTTCTGCACAATTTGTTGATTGTCATTTTAATGAGACAAATTTTCCAACATTAGGAGGATGAATTAAAAAGTTGGAAAAAGAAATTACATGGAATGCATCATTATTATTTCATTTAGATTCTCATTGATAGTGTTGAAAATGTGTTATCTTGCTACGCTTAATTCGAGATTATTCCTTTGTTTTACGGGTTTATTTGGTTATTTTGTAGATTTTGAGCACCTAATAGGTAGAATCGGACATTAGAGCTAAAATGGAGCCAAAACGAAGTTGAATTGCATAAACCAGGAAAGAGGAAAACAAAATGACTAGAATGCCCCTGAAGCCACGCGCAACGATGCTTTTTCCCGAAAGCTAGGATTTTGGAGCAAGGCTTGGCCCGCGATGCTCCGATCGTGAACATGTGCAGATCTTCGTTAGTGCCACGACACTGTATCCTAGCATCGCGGTTGTTGGGTTTTATGCCCTAAAACTCGTAGATAGTAAATGTAAATAATTGACTGTCATTAATAAAGCGTTATTGATGTTATTTCAATAAGTGTTATTGATTGTGTTATATTTATTTTGTCTTAATAACCTTGAAATCCAATAAACTAACATTCTAAGCTGTCATATGAGTCATGAACAGTATGTAGAGTCATATAGAGATCAATGATCAAGATACAACCTAAATGGTCTATAGTATAGGGATAAAGTTGGGGTACCTTATCCTGGTAACACTATAGATATGACCCACTTTGTATTTGATACAAATGCAGTGATCCAATGCGTTCATGTAGGTGACATGTGTGTGGGGGTATCCTATATAATGAATTTGCATAAAATGAACCATGAAATGTTAACCACTAGATATAACTCCATTGACTAGTTAGGTTTCCAATTCAATAGGATGACCTAGGCAACTTAGTCTTAATCTTGAGTATATTATGAACTCCTATTCATGAGGGATTGTCCTTTGATTTTTATGGGTGAGAGTGGTTGGTTTGCTGACTCAATATGCCTACCATTTTGGGGACAAAATCGAGTGGGGAGCTGAGAACATAAATATACAAGATGAATTTCACTCCTTCCTGACTTTATAGTAAGTAGATGAGTGTTCCCTTAAGTGGTGTCTCCAAGACTTGAACAAAGGGTCTTACTCTCTGATTGGCCCGAGAGGGGTTTCTATTTAATGGTTGGACCATAAACAGGTTGTTCATTACAAGAGCACTAATACTTAAGAATATAGAGGTAACAAGGGATAAAACGTTAATTTGACCTAGCTGGAGTTACAAACACTTGTGAAGGACTAATTTGTTGTTATTGGTCCGTGGACATAGAAATATATCTGCAGTGAGAAGAGTACAATTGTGGGTCTTTAGTGGAGTGTACCCACAGTTGACGAATATTGATTAATGTGGTTAATGAGTTTAGCCAATTAATCTCATATCATTGGAGCTTCTGATTTGTAAGTTCATTAGGCCTTCTTCCTAGCTCGGAAAGAGTACTGAGGTAATTAATTCTTGAATGGAATTTAAAATGTTCAAATTCACTTAGGAAAATAGTATAATAGTATAATGTATAATAGTATAGTATAATGTATAATGTATAATTAATATAAAGTTTATATTTTAATTAACTTTATTATATAAATTTAATTTTGGATCCAATTCAAAAATTAAATTTATGAGAGAATTAAATATTCAAAGTAGTTCAAATATTAATTTAATATGAATTAGATTCATATTAAAACTATAGGTTAAAATTAACGCATATAAGATGCACATTAAAAACTATATGTTATGTGAAAAATATAGTTGAATTTGATTCAAATGAAAGTTAAATTAAATTTTAGATATTTAATTTGGTAATTGATTGATTGGAGAATTAATTGATTATTTGATTTAATTCAATTTAATTAAATTAATTGAATTAAAATTATAGGTTATTTGAGAGATTTAAATGAATTTATTAAATAAGTTAGATTTAATTAATTAAATTAGTTTTTATTTAATTAAATAAAAATTGGTTTTTATTTAATTAAATAAATAAAAACAAATAACTCCCACGTAGGGGAGTTATTTGAGACGTGGAGTGATCCCACGTCTATTATTTTTTTCTCTCCCACACACCATCGATAAAAACCTCTCAAATCTCAGAGGCTTTTTAGAGGTTGATAAAAAAAAAAAAAAAGCCAGAATAGTTCTACCATTTTTTCCCACAAAATTTCTCTCCAAGTTTTTCCCAATTTTTCAAGGTTGGTTCTCACAAACCACATTCCTCAATTCTTCAGAGAATAGGAAGTGAATCACATGGTGGTGTTCCTAATCAATTTCAAAAGATTGATATTTATTTCCTTAATTACATGCTTAATCTAGTTTAATTCTGTTGAATTATCAATTTATTGGTATTTCATAATTCCAAATTTAAATTACGAGGTTTGGTTCTCTGTACTTTTCCGCTGCGTTATGGCTTTCGTCCCTACAACGGCGCCATCACGATTTATCAAAGAAGACCTTATTCGCCTAGGTCAAGACACCACGGATTCCAGCCAACCTCATCACGATTTCTCTCAACTTTCATCTCCCTTTTGGTCATTTTATGTATTGAACTCCTCCCACATTGATTGGTATGTCGATTATGGGCTAAGGTAACATTCTCTGGCTTGGGTTTCTAGGATTTCCCTATTTCTTATAATTGGTAGATTCCAAACAGAAGTTTATTGTATTTGTTGATCCAATTCCGAGCTTCATTGTATTACCATTATCATTTTGTTGGACGCTTGGGAATATTATGATCACTACTTTATGATTAATGTTCAATTCCTTAAATTGATTCATGTTAGGTTAGCTTGCAAATCGAATTAGATGAGTATTGATCTAACCAACTTAGAATTGAATCAAACGAATGTTTAGTTAGGTTCTTGAAAATTTAACATTCACCCTAATGTTTCCTAGATCTTAAGACAATTAGAACAACTTGATTTGCATGCTTTTCATATTATCACTTTGGACTAGTTTGTCGATTAGGACAAATTAAGTAGCTTTTCTAATTAATTTGGTTAGGTGTAGGTGAAAAGCACTTGAAAAGTGCTTTCTATTCTCTCAAATTAAGGGAGTTTATATTAGATTTTACTTATTTGCTAGTGATTTTCAGGTTAAAACGAGGAAAATTAGAAGAAACGACTAAAAGATAAAAACCGAGAAAGAATATGGCGAAAAAGAGCTGAAAAACTCAAAAGGACAAATTTTGGGATAGCGTCGCGGCGCTGAAACATGAACGCATCGTTCTGGATGCATAGTAGCATCGCGGCGCCGAGATGGCGCTGCCTCGACGCATCCTTGTTGAACGCATGACAGCGTCGCGGCGCTTGGACAGCGCTGCCACGACGCTAATGCCTGAGAACTATTTTTCTGAAACGCATCACAGCGTCGCAGCGCTTGGACGGCGCTGCCGCAGTGCTAAAACCCGAGAGCAACAATTTTGGATGCAGCCCTAGCGCCTCGGCGCCAGCTTTCCTTAAATGAAAAAATGTTATTTTTGGTAAATTTTTGGGTGGCCAAACTCTATAAATTTGGGGGTTTCCAGCAGCCCAAATCATCTAGGAAAATCAAAGCAAAGCAAGGAAGTTACAGATCTAAAAAGGCACAAAAAGGAGAGAATTAAGTGAGGATTCAAAGAGTGAGTTAGTTGCAAGGAAGAGGAAAAGAGTTCGAGATAGTCGTGGGCCCTTCGAATTCCGACGTGAGAGCCAAGGAGATCGTGACGGTGCTACCTCAATCAAGAGCCTCTTTTCAGTAGAGTTTTCCTTTCTTTACACTCTTTCTTTGTTTATTTTGCTTAAACATGTTGCTTCAAGTTATGAGTGGCTAAACTCTTTAGTTTTAGGGTTTTGATGATTTGTTTATGAATTTATGTTGATTTTGTAGACTTTCATGGTTTTGTTGGAATAATTATGCTTTTCATTGTTATTGTGTTTAACTCTTGTGGATTGGCCATCCTCACATGTTAGGTTAGATGTATGATTGAGAGATTGTATGTTTAACTTAATCTATAACAATGAATTGTTGTTAATCTATCACTAGAGTAGTTAGGTTGACAATAAAAGTTGCTAAAGACTATTTTTAATGCCATGTAATTTTGTATTGGTTTTAAGAGATTAAGAATCAATCGAGTTGCATGAGAAATGGTTGTTTTTGAGAGAAAATAACTTGGAATTAAGTTTCTAGACTTAGGCATATGAATTGCAATAAAATCCATGAGATCTATAATATTGCATGATGAAATAAACAAGGATTCATTACCCTAGAACCCTAGAACTCTCTTTGACTCTTGTGTTTCTCCCTTTGATACTTTCCTTATTTGATTTGTATTTTCCATAACTTATAACATTCAATTTCAATTCTCAAATAAAATTGATTAAACTCTAGAATAGTTAAGTAACTTAAACCTTCCCAATTGGATCTCCAGTGGAACGATATTCGGACTTAACCGTCTTATATTATAACTTGACCCGTACAGTTGCGGTTAACACTCAAAGTGCGCATCAAGTTTTTGGCGCCATTGCCGGGGATCCAAAGAACGGTTTTTGTTATTTAATATTCATTAGAATTGATAGATCTTAATTTGAGGTGTATATTATATGATCGTTTTTTATATATTTTATTTTATTTTATTTTATTTTATATTATTTCCTTTTTTATTCTTCTATTTTATTTTATTTGTTATAGTTTTTTTTTATTTTCCTATTTTATTATTTTATTGTTTTATTTTATTTTATTTTTTTCCTTTTTTTATTTTATTCTATTTTATTTTATTCTATTTTTTATTTTGTCGGTTTATGCCTCGTGATAATACTAACCTCCTCCCTCTTGATCTTGAGATTGATAGGATTTATAGACGAAATCTAAGGGCTCTACTCAATCAACCTACGGAGATGGCGGAGGAGATACCCAAGGCAATTCGAGACTACTTCCAACCCATGTTACCGGCAAGTCAACCAGGAATAATGAATGTGCCTATCAATGTCAACAATTTTGAGTTGAAATCGGGATTGATCCAAATGGCTAGAGAGCTAGCCTTTAGAGGAAGAACCAATGAAGATCCTCACAAGCACTTACGATCCTTCTTGGAGATATGCGGAACGGTAAAGATGAAAGGCGTTTCTAATGATGCTATTAAACTAAGACTTTTTCCTTTCTCTTTACAGGACCGTGCAAAGGATTGGTTGGAAACCATACCTCTGGATAGCATTACAACATGGGAGATCTTAGCTCAAGCCTTCTTGAATAAATATTTTCCACCGGCCAAATCCCAAAGACTAAGGACGGAGATTGGAACATTCCGCCAACTTAAGGATGAACAATTATATGAGGCTTGGGAGAGGTATAAAGATCTCTTGAGAAGATGCCCTCAACATGGTTACTCGGATTGGTTGCAAATTCAACTCTTCTACAATGGATTGTCAAGCTTAACTAAATCCATCTTAGATGCAACCGCCGGAGGATCAATCTTCTCCAAGAATGCTCAAGAAGCCTACACCATACTAGAAGACTTGGCCACTACATCTTACAATTGGCCATGTGAACAGGCTTCTCCAAACATCCCAAAAGCCGCTGGATTGTATGAGGTGGATGAGGTAAACTCTCTCAAAGCTCAAATGGCTTCCCTTACTAATGCTCTTTCTAAATTAACTGCAGGAGGCCAAGCTCAAACAAATCCACCATCTATAGCCTCTCTTGCCGCTTTGGCATCGGAGATGGCCACACAAAAGGAGTTGGTACAAGGAGATAAAGAGACGGCCAACTATGTTGATAGAGGACATTATAGAAGTCACCAACACCACCAACTTCCAACTCACTACCATCCTAACTTGAGGAACCATGAAAACTTTTCTTATGCTAACAAGAGGAATGTTTTGCAAGGTCCTCCCGATTTATCCAATGTAGGTCCATCACACACCAAAAAGAAGTCCAACTTAGAAGACTTGATGATAGAGTTCATAAAAGAATCAAGAGGAAGGACAACCGCATTGGAAAGCACCGTACAAAGTCATGGTAAGGTCATTCACAACATCGAGGTACAAATAAGCCAAATGTGCCACTTCATTCCAAACAATGCAAAAGGGCAAATTTCCTAGTTGTCCCGAGATAAATCCAAAAGAGGAGTGCAAGGCCATGACTTTGAGGAGTGGGAAAAAGCTATCCACTTCCTTGATCATTGATGAGGATGAAGAGCAAGAGGTAGATGACACTATCCAAGAGCCAATTTTAGAAGATGAATCAAAGATCTTAGAAAAGTAGGTAAAGGTAAATGAGTCAACATCTTCAAGTAAGTCATCCAACCCTCTACCTTTTTGACCTAATACTATGTCATATCCTCAACGTTTTAAAAAGAAAGAAATAGACTCCGAATTTGCTAAATTTCTTGAGTTATTCAAAAAGCTTCACATTAACATCCCATTTGCTGAGGCTTTAGAGCAAATGCCCAACTATGCTAAATTCATGAAAGATGTCTTGTCTAAAAAGAAAAAATTTGGGCAATATGAGATGATTAGCATGACTGAGGAATGTAGTGCTGTGCAGCAAAAGAAGCTACCACAAAAGTTGAAAGATCCAGGGAGTTTTACTATACCTTGTACTATTGGTTCTTTAAATGTTACTAGAGCTCTTTGTGATCTTGGTGCTTCTATTAATTTGATGCCTTTATCTGTCTATAGGAAACTTAACATTGGAGAGGTACAACCTACCACCATCACCCTGCAACTTGCTGATAGATCATTAGCTTATCCTAAAGGTATTGTTGAAGATGTATTAGTTAAAGTTGACAAATTTATCTTCCCTGCAGATTTTGTAGTATTGGACATGGAGGAGGACTCTGAGATTCCTATCATACTTGGGAGGCCATTCCTAGAAACTGGAAAGGCTATCATAGATGTCCAACAAGGGAAGTTGACTCTAAGGGTAAATGATGAGAATGTTGTATTTTATATTTACAAGTCCTTGAGTCATCATGATGAGAGTAGTCCTTGCCATGCTATAGACATAATTGATCATACTATTTTTAAGCATGTAGAGGTTATGTTGGCTAGTGATCATCTAGAACAAAGCATAATGGATGTTGAGAATGAAGATACAATTTTTTATGAAACAGCATTTTATGCTAGGTGGTTAGATAGGTTGCCAATATGTTCTAAAATGGATAGACCTATACCTTTGGCTCCCTTGCATGTTGTGAATGATATTGAGAAGCCTAAGCTTGAATTAAAGGTGTTACCTCCTCATTTAAAATATGCATTTTTAGATGATTTATCTTCTCTACCTGTTATAATATCTTCTGATCTTAATTCTGTGGAAGAAGAAAAATTGTTGAAAGTATTAAAGGATCATAAGTCTGCCATTGGTTGGTCTATTGAGGACCTTAAAGGTATTAGTCCATCGGTCTGTATGCACAGAATCTTGATGGAAGATACCTTTAAACCATCGATAGAACACCAAAGGAGACTTAATCCCACCATGAAGGAGGTAGTTAAGAAAGAAGTGCTCAAGCTTTTGAATGCAGGAATCATATATGCCATATCTGACAGTTCATGGGTAAGTCTTGTTCAAGTGGTACCCAAGAAAGGCGGCATGACTGTGGTTAAGAATGAAAAAGATGAAATGATAGCCACTAGAACTGTGACAGGATGGCATGTATGCATTGATTATAGGAAGTTGAATAAAGCCACTAGGAAAGATCATTTTCCCCTTCCTTTTATAGATCAAATGCTTGATAGACTTGCAGGTTATTCTCATTATTGCTTCCTAGATGGATATCAGGTTATAATCAAATTGTCATTGTCACACCCTACTATTTAAAGAAACCATGCGTTGAAGAATTTATGAAGAAAAGAGGTAGAAGACCATGTGGGACACATGGTTAGGGCTAGGTAACACATGATAAGGGTGGACACATGGAAGTAAATCGAGAATGGAAAGAAGTGAAGCGGATAAGCAAGAAAAGAATAAAGTTAAATTGTGAAGTGTTGAAGAAAGTTGTGAAGTAAACATAACAACTGGTGCATGTGGTGGACGCATGCTAATCTATCCTTAAGGGAAGTAGTTTAAGTGCAAGGAAAAGGTTAAAAGAATAATCTGGGGAGTAATCAAGGAATGTTCAAGGATAGGAAGATGGTCATTGAACACGGGATGAAGATAAACGCGATAGGACCAACACATAGAGAAAGAGCTTGAGAAAGAGTTGTTATGAACATAAGAAAGGAGTTGGACGGATGGTATGACGCGATGGGATACAGACAGTATAGGGCGTTTGTCATTAACGCCTAGTAGCATTGTGTAAGTACTAGTTTATTACAGTGTGGCTATGCGTTAGGGTGATCACGAAGGGTTGTGAACTGAAATAGTCGCCGCGTTGGCGGAGGAAGAAACGTACTTGGCTTACCATGCGTTGGTAAGGTTGTTATGCGTTGAGGTCCTTACGCGTTGAAGACAGAATTATCTCTATGCGTCAAAGAGTAGTATAGTTGGCTGAGAGTTTTCTGAGTAGTGAATCTCAAACTTTAAAGGAAACTTAATGAACGCAAGAGGGTGTTGTGTTGCATAAATGGTTATCTGTTGGAAATGTTGGACGCATAAGATAAGTTAATAAGGCCAGGTGGCTATGTATAGATTTGACACCTTAAAGTAGGAGGTGTTAAAGGTATGTAAAGTGTTTCATGCAAAGTGACACTTGGACTAATGCATGGTTAGTTAAGCATGCAGCGTGACATGTGGCAAACAAGTGGCACAAGGAGAGGAAAAGTTGGATGGCAAGCTTCCTGGCTTCCTATAAATAGAACTTTGAGGGAAGAGAAGTGACTGATGACCCCCAAAGAAGAATTCTGGAGAGAAAAGAAAAGGCAACAAGGACGTCTGTGGTAGGAGTATGCGGCCAAGAAAGAAGGTATTTGACAACTTTGTTATTTTATGTAAAGAAGTTGTCTGGTGTTAAAAAGGGTCGGTTGTGCGTTGAGGACAAACATAATGTCCAAGGTAAACGCGGCGTTCACAGATTAGATGACACGTCCATGAAGGACCTTGCATCCAAGAGAGGGCAACGCATCCGAAAGGGAAGTAAAAGGAGTCGGGATGCACCTGGCGGAAATAATCAGCTTTGCGTTACCAACCTTGCGTTGAAGGGTAGGGATGCGTTCAACCGAGCTGACAGAGGAAAATGGAGTCTTGCGTTCCATAGTTAGAACGTTGCGTTCAGGAAGCTCGGGAAGAGGAACTAGAGAAGAGGAAAAGAAGTATTCTGTGGCAAGTACAGGTGAGTAACACCTGCGTTTTACAAAATATAAATGAGATTTTCATGAATAGGATTTTATGGGTTTCTAATGGGATAATGTATGCGTTTCCATAAATGTATAAGGTATACGATTATGTGATTTATAGAGATATGAGCATGTGTCTTAGAGACAAGAGCAGGCTTATACTTAAGAACTTTGAGAATGTTGGGTATTTGCTATGAGTTATAAAACGCATGATGAATGATTGATATTTGTTTTCATAACTTCTCTGAAAAGCATGGTATTATATGATTTCGAGAAAGATTTGAAGGTATACTTAATGAAAAGCATGGGGTTTTATATTAAAAGGTGAAATTGAACTTAGCAAGCTGATGAGATAAGATTTCGAAACGGTAAACTCATGAGTTACTGATATAACGTTTACAGATATGTTTTGTGTTATATTAAACTTGAAAGGGCACCCGAGGCTCAGAGACATGGAGAAGGCCAAAGGGTAGCCGTTCTATTAAAATGAGACCCCAATGCTCAGGGACTCGTAGAAGGCATTGTGGCGGCCCGGAATATAAAGGTACCCAATGCTCAGGGACTCGTAGAAGGCATATGGGTAACCTATGTGCACATAGGGGTATATATATATACATGACGCTGATGTGTTGAGATTACTCCACACAGCTAGGGAAATCGACGTTGAGTCGCGTAGAGCATTGCTCCGCCTCAACTAAGGAAAAAGTATTTTATAAGCATGAGTTTTTGAGTATATATTCTTCTGAAACGGTCAAGCATGTTTTCGCAGTGACGTATGAATATAAACTAATGTGTTTGAAAGTGATGTTTTATGCGAATTTGACCGGTTTTATAGTTAAACTATATTATTTCCAGAAACCGTTACTCACTGAGCCTTTAGCTCATTCTTTTAAATGTTTTCCATTTTCAGGTAGCATGATAGTTCCCGTTGTCGATCAAAGTCGAGGTTTGTCAAGAGCAGGTGGATTGGTGAGGTAGACAGAGGGTTACGTGACAGGGAAGTTAGTAACTGCTGTCTTCACATCTCTTTTCGGGTTATAGAGGATAATCCGGGAGGGGGTGTGACAGTCATTGCTCCTGAGGATCAAGAAAAGACAACATTTACATGTCCTTATGGGACATTTGCCTTTAAGAGAATGCCATTTGGTTTATCCAATGCCCCTGCTACTTTCTAACGTTGTATGATGTCTATTTTTCAGGGGCTCATTGAAGATATAATGGAGGTTTTTATGGATGATTTTTCTATATTTGGATCTTCATTTGATTCTTGTCTGCTAATCTAACTCGTGTTTTGCAGAGGTGTCAAGGTGCTAACCTTGTTCTAAACTGGGAGAAGTGTCATTTCATGGTGAAGGAAGGCATCGTCCTGGGGCACAAAGTCTCTCAAAAGGGATTGGAGGTGGATAGGGCTAAAATAGCTGCCATTGGACAATTGCCACCCCCCAACAATGTGAAAGGAGTCAGAAGCTTCCTAGGGCATGCAGGGTTTTACAGGAGATTTATTAAAGATTTTTCTAAAATTGCTAAACGCTTGAGTAATTTGCTAGAAAAGGAAGCTAAGTTTATCTTTGATGATGCATGTCTACTAGCTTTTAATACTTTGAAAGAGAGAATAATTTTTGCACCTATCATTGTTGTACCAGAATGGAGTCAGTCTTTCGAGATCATGTGTGATGCTAGTGACTATGCTTTAGGAGCTGTTTTAGGCTAACGTAGAGATAACATGTTTAGGGCAATTTACTATGCTAGTAGGACTCTTGATAATACTCAACAGAAATACACTACTACTGAAAAAGAACTACTAGCTGTTGTGTTTGCCCTTGATAAATTTAGATCATATTTGCTTGGCTCTAAAATAGTGGTGCATACTGACCATGCTGCTTTAAAGTATTTGTTTGTTAAGAAAGATTCCAAACGTAGGCTAATGAGGTGGATATTATTATTACAGGAATTTGACTTAGAAATCAAAGACAGGAAAGGATGTGAAAATGTGGTTGCAGACCACTTGTCCAGAATTGAGAATGAGGATGCTAAATCATGGCCCCCAATTGTTGAGATGTTCCCTGATGAACAACTGTATCAGGTAAAAGATAGTTTGCCTTGGTTTGCTGACATAGTTAACTATCTTGCAGGAGGACATTTGCCACCGACATGAACTCTCAACAAAAGAAAAGATTCCTGCACAATGTTAAGTCTTACCATTGGGAGGACCCACTTCTCTACAAGGTTTGTGCTGACAATATGATAAGGAAGTGTGTGCCTCAAGAGGAAGTGGTAAGTATTCTAAATTCATGTCATGCCTCCCCCTATGGAGGTCATTTTGGACCCACTAGAACTGCAGCCAAGGTACTTCAGTCAGGATTTTATTGGCCATCCCTTTTTAAAGACTGTTATACCTTTGTTAAATCATATGATAGGTGCCAACGTACTGGCAATATTTCTAGACAACATGAGCTTCCAATGAAACCTATATTGGAAGTGGAGCTCTTTGACGTTTGGGGTATTGACTTTATGAGGCCTTTTCCTATTTCTTCTGATGGCTACCTATACATTCTAGTTGTAGTAGATTATGTATCTAAGTGGGTAGAAGCCATAGCCACTAGGACCAACGATGCTCGCACTGTTTTAAAATTCTTGCATAAAAACATTTTCACACGTTTTGGTACACCTAGAGCTATTATTAGTGATGAGGGTTCTCACTTTTGCAATAAATTGTTTGAATCCATGATGCAAAAATATAATGTTAATCATAAAATTGCTACAACTTATCATCCTCAAACTAATGGCCTTGCTGAGTTATCTAATAGGGAAATCAAGCAAGTTTTGGAAAAGACAGTCAAGACCAATAGGAAGGATTGGGCCCTTAAGCTTGATGATGCACTGTGGGCCTACCACACAGCTTTCAAAACTCCAATTGGTACTTCACTGTACAGGTTGGTGTTTGGAAAAGCTTGTCACTTACTGGTAGAGCTTGAGCATAGAGCTTATTGGGCCATCAAGAAGCTGAACATAGATTTCGAGAAAGCCGGTGAGAAACGCCTCTTAAAACTCAATGAGATGGAGGAGTTTCGTGCTCAAGCTTATGAGAATGCCAAACTTTACAAAGAGCGCACTGCGAGATGACATGACAAGAAGATCACCCCACGGACCTTCCTTCCTGAACAAAGAGTATTACTTTTTAACTCACGTTTACGCTTGTTTCCAGGAAAACTTAGGACACGATAGTCGGGACCCTTTATCATTGTCAAGGTATCCCCACACGGAGCCGTGGAACTACAAGGCAACGATGGAACAACCTTCAAAGTGAATGGTCAATGATTGAAGCACTACATCGGTGATGAAGAACGTGGATTTGAGAACCTGGCTTTCTTTGCATGATCCATTAGTCCCGTCTAGCTAGAAGACGTTAAACCAAGCGCTTATTGGGAGGCAACCCAATTTTATTGCTTTTTTTACTTTTCTTTTTATTTTATTTTTCAATAAATCTTGGAGTCACTTATATGCTTTATCTCTCAGGAACATGGTTTATCACATAAAATACTCCTTACACCAAGCCGTTTGGTGGCTTCCCGCTTGTTCCCAGGCTTGCTCTTTCCTTGTTAGATGCTCTTATGCATTAGGGACAATGCATGATTCTAAGTTTGGGGTGGGAGGTGTCTTTCGTACTTTTGTGTGTTTTCTTATCCTGCTATGTATGTTAGTGAAGGTTTTAATGATCATATGCATATCAACTTTTGAAAAAATTTTTGAAAATTTTGGAGCTTTCAAAGTTAATGGGAATGTTGTTTATGGTTGTGTGCCTTGATGTCGATTGCCCATGATGAGATTCGAATTTGCAGGATAGATGACTTATTGTGAAAATAGAATAGCACTATCTTGAGTTAAATTCATTTAAGTCCCTCTGAAAATCTCTCATATTCTTGAGCACGTAGCCACTTTAAAATAAAATCTTTAACTGAAAAAAAAGATTAAGTTGGTGTATTTGGTTGTCACTTCGAAAGGCCCCACCGGTTAGAGAGTAGAAATGCATGATAGCTTGTAATCTTAGACTAAGGAAAAAGAAAAGAGTATACATGCCTTGAGAAAAGAAAAGTGTACACAAAATATATGAGCGTTATTTGTCTATCTTTTTAAATGTTAAACTTGTAATGAGTATGCATGGATAAGGGTAAAAAGAGCTGCCTTTGCTGTGATCAGTAAGGACGCCTGGGAATTGACTAGGTACGAGTCTCAATAGTGAATGTGTGAAAGCTAGTGCTTCTAGGTAAAAGAATGCAAGTTTGGGCCCATGAAAAAAAAATATGATTGAAAGGCACCTTAGTGGACATATTACTCACTTGAATGTATGAAAGCTTGAAGATTGGTGCATGAGCTAGAGTAGGGGGAAAACTAAAGAAACTCTCTTAAGTCCTAATTTGAGTTCTAGTATTTTAAATTGAAGGAGGCTTGCACACACACACATGGGAGATAGCAAGATTTGACCTTGAATGATTATAACAATATAGATATGCTTGCATGTTTCTACTTAAGCTCTAAATGCTATTCTCTGAGACATGAGTCAATTGCACACTTTTTCATCTAAACTCCATATTATTTGATTCTATTCTTTGCTCGGGACTAGCAAATCTCTAAGTTTGGGGTGTTGATAAGCACTTGAAAAGTGCTTTCTATTCTCTCAAATTAAGGGAGTTTATATTAAATTTCACTTGTTTGCTAGTGATTTCCAGGTTAAAACGAGGAAAATTAGAAGAAACGACTAAAAGATCAAAACCGAGAAAGAATACGGCGAAAAAGAGCTGAAAAACTCAAAAGGACAAATTTTGGGATAGCGCCACGACGCTGAAACATGAACACATCGTTCTGGACGCATAGTAGCATCGTGGTGCCGAGATGGCGCTGCCTCGACGCATCCTTGTTGAACGCATGACAGCGTCGCGGCGCTTGGACAGCGTTGCCGCGACGCTAATGCCAGAGAACAATTTTTCTGAAACGCATCACAGCGTTGCGGCGCTTGGACGGCGCTGCCGCAGCGATAAAACCCGAGAGCAACAATTTTGGATGCAGCCCTAGCGCCGCGGCGCCAGCTTTCCTTAAATGAAAAAAATGTTATTTTTGGTAAATTTTTGGGCGGCCAAACTCTATAAATTTGGGGGTTTCCAGCAGCCCAAATCATCCAGGAAAATCAAAGTAAAGCAAGGAAGTTACAGACCAAAAGAGGCACAAAAAGGAGAGAATTAAGTGAGGGTTCAAAGAGTGAGTTAGTTGCAAGGAAGAGGAAAAGAGTTCGAGATAGTCGTGATGCCCTTCGAATTTCGACGTGAGAGCCAAGGAGATCGTGATGGTGCTACCTCAATTAAGAGCCTCTTTTCAGTAGAGTTTCCCTTTCTTTACACTCTTTCTTTGTTTATTTTGCTTAAACATGTTGCTTCAAGTTATGAGTGGCTAAACTCTTTAGTTTTAGGGTTTTGATGATTTGTTTATGAATTTATGTTGATTTTGTAGACTTTCATGGTTTTGTTGGAATAATTATGCTTTTCATTGTTATTGTGTTTAACTCTTGTGGATTGGCCATCCTCACATGTTAGGTTAGATGTATGATTGAGAGATTGTATGTTTAACTTGATCTATAACAATGAATTGTTGTTAATCTATCACGAGAGTAGTTAGGTTGACAATAAAAGTTGCTAAAGACTATTTTTAATGCCATGTAATTTTGTATTGGTTTTAAGAGATTAATAATCAATCGAGTTGCATGAGAAATGGTTGTTTTTGAGAGAAAATAACTTGGAATTAAGTTTCTAGACTTAGGCATATGAATTGCAATAAAATCCATGAAATCTATAATATTGCATGATGAAATAAACAAGGATTCATTACCCTAGAACCCTAGAACTCTCTTTGACTCTTGTGTTTCTCCCTTTGATACTTTCCTTATTTGATTTGTATTTTCCATAACTTATAACATTCAATTTCAATCCTCAAATAAAATTGATTCAACTCTAGAATAGCTAAGTAACTTAAACCTTCCCAATTGGATCTCTAATGGAACGATATTCGGACTTAACCATCTTATATTATAACTTGACCCGTACAGTTGCGGTTAACACTCAAAGTGCGCATCAGTAGGCAATTATAAAATTTCAGTAATGAAGAATCGATGACGAATTATATTCAATAGGAAAATCCGTTACAACCCAAGCTAGGCCTTTCTCATATAAGTTTTTTACTCTTTTATTCATCACATTTATTTATGTTATTTAAATTTTATTGTAATCAAAATCCCCAATCGGTTACCCCGAATTGTTAACTACTTAATTGAGAAATTCTGACGCTCTTTGTGTTCAATCCGGTCTTGCCACTACTATGGTTTCGGTAAGTATGGTTAATTATTTGGAGCGAGATTAGTGATGAATCCTTGCCTTCCACCCATACAGATCAATGTGAACTTGAAGTTCATAAAATAATTCATTTACAAAATATAGCAAATCAATTACCAAATGCATTTCTAGATGCAAAGAAATTAACAAAGTCATACATACCAGTTGAAAATATTTCGTTGAAAATTGATATCCTAACGTAGGAAGTTGTCTCTAATGAGTCTATAACACGCCAGAAGCATGGTAGACCAATGGGTTCCAATGATAAAATCATCGGAAAAGAAAAATAGATAATAGTCAAAAGGACTTGGTTGAAGATGTAAATATCTATGAAGAAACCCTAGACATGACTAATAGTCGAATTAGTGAAGAAAGTGAAATACCTAAAAATAATAATGAGATTTTAATCTACTAGGTCATAACAGGAAAAAAGATGAAATTGTACTAATGTAGTTGTTGACAACATTTTTGCATATAATGTTGCTCATGATATTATATCTAAAAATGAAAATTCTGAATCAAAATCTGTTGAAGAATGTTGACATAGAAAAAAATTGGTTTTAGTGGAAAGAAGCAATCGAGGCAGAATTAAACTCACTTTCAAAATGTCAAGTTTTTGGACCAGTAGTTTGAACATCAGAAGGTGCGAAACCTGTGGGATACAAATGGATATTTATGAGAAAAAGAAATGAAAATAATGAGGTCACAAGATATAAAGCAAGACTAGGTGCAAAGGTTTCTCACAAAGACCTGTATTGATTATGAGGAGACATATTCTCGAGTGGTGGATGCAATTAGACTAAGAAATTTAATTGGTTTGATTGTGTATGAAAGTCTGGACATGCATCTTCTGGATTTAGTCACAACATATTTGTATGGATCTCTTGATAATAATATTTATATGAGAATCCCAGAAGAATTTAAGATACCTGAAACATATAATCAAGTTCCCAAGAATTATATTCCATAAAGTTACAAATATCACTATATGGATTGAAACAATCAGGACTGATGTGGTACAATCGTCTGAGTGGATATTTGTTGAAAGAAGGATATCAAAATAATCCAATATGTATGTCTGTTTTTATAAAAAAGTCATAGTCAGGATTTGCTATTATAATCATATATGTCGACGACTTAAATATAATTGGAAATCTTAAAAAGCTTTCAAAGGCAATAGAATATCTTATGAAAGAATTTGAGATGAAAGATCTCCGAAATTTTTTTTTTGCCTAGGCTTGCAAATTGAACATTTAGCAGATGAAATATTTGTTCATTAGTCAACTTATACAGGAAAAAATTTGAAAAGATTTTATATGGACAAAGCACATCCATTAAACATCCCAATGGAGGTTTGGTCACTGGATGTAAAGAAAGATATATTTCAAACTCAGGATAATAATGAAGAACTTCTTGGTCCTAAAATACCATATTTTAGTGCAATTAGTGCACTTATGTATCTTGCTAATAATACAAGACCGGATATAGCATTTTCAGTAAATTTATTAGCTAGATACAGTTCTTCTGCAACAAAAAGACATTGGAATGGAATTAAGCATATACTCTGTTATCTTCTAGTCCCTATGGCTCTCTCATAGATTCTTCTTGTCATTCTCGTAGGAAACACAAAACCTCTAGTGAATCCCATAGGAAACACAAAACCTCTAGTGAATCCCAAAGGATACACATAACCTCTGGTGTTCCTGAAGGAACACAAAACCTCTAGGGAATACACAACTACTGATAGGAGGGTAATTATCACCATATTTACATAATTGGTAACATACATAAATGCCCCACTACATAAATTCATAACACAACACAAGTAAACATTATCATGCTCATATTCTCTTATAGCATATAAATCACATGCAAATCATATAGATGGCCTTAGAGAAGCCAACAACATCTTTTTAGCTGTATCGCCTGACACGAAGGCAGTTTTAGTAGTAAAATTACTTACCTCAAATTTTAGCACAAACTTTAGCAAACCAACCCCCCTTCTAGTTTCCACTACCTTGAATCAAATTCTAGAATCCAGAATCGAAATTAAAATCAAACATTTATAATTCCTAACATTCAATCGTTTAAAAAATCACCAATACAACCTAACCCAAAATGTAGCTTACTCCCAAAATCGCTCCAAAGCTCCCAAACAAATCTCCCAATCTAAATTCCATAACAAGGGTTAGAATCCCAAAATTCCCACAAACCATAATCAAACAATGGGCTCCAAAGCTTTATACACTTACCAAAATGTGCCAAAATGCTTTTGATATGATGATAGCAACTTAGTAACCTCCAACTCCAAATGTAACATCCAAAAGTTGTGGGTAAGGAAAAACTTAGAACAAAACCCAATGAGTATTCAAGATCCTTTAAGAAAAACCATAAAAGGCCCTTACTCACAGCAAGATTTTGGTGAACGGTGGCGGTCCACGATGATTGGGTGACACAAAAACCACAGAAGACAGTGGATGGACAGAGAAGCACAAAACACGCGCAGACAACGGCAACCCTGGGCGCGACATTTGGTGGTTGTGAGTTTAAGAAGGATGGTGAATGACATTCGTCGCCCAATTTCGTGCCAAATAAATAGCCGTACTTATTAGAACTGTAGTGGCGGCAAGATTGGAATGAACATAGGGAGCACTTGAATTTTCCAACCAAAAGTTAACAGTTCAAGGTAACCAAAGGGGAGAGGGTTTGAAGTTGGTCTATTGCAAGAAAATTTAAATGCATAAAATAATAAGCACAAATTGAAGATAGAAAAAGTAATATATTAAAAGAACCTAGCTTGGGTTGTAATGAATTTTCTCATTTTCAAGGTATTTGGTCATTGAATTCTCATCATCGAAATTAAATGATTGTTTGCACCTAACCAAATAAATTAGAAAGACTAATTAATTTGTCCTAAGCAACTACCTAGTCCAATTTGAAAAGATGAAAGCATGCATGTTCAAATTGACCTAATTGCATTAAGATCTAGGGAACATTAGGGTGAATGTTTAATTTTCAAGTGCCTTAATTAGACATTCGTTTGATTCAATTCTAGGTTAGTTAGATCAATACTCATCTAGTTTGATTAGCAAGCTAACCTAACATATTGTTTTTTATGATTAAGATGCAATCGAGTGTAATGAATTGAACTTCAATAAAAAAGCATAACCATACATCCCCAAGCGTCCGACATATGATAAAAATTGATTGATAATAGAACTTAAACTAGTAAATAGACTAAATCGATTTTAAAAACTCACAAATAGATCAAATAAAGGAGAAATCCTAGAAACCCAAGCTAGAGAATGTTACCTTAGCCCATAATCGACATACTGATTAATGGGAAGAGTTTCGATGCATAAAAAGACCAAGAGGATGTAGAAATCCGAGAGGGTTCGAGTTCCAAGTGGCTGGTATCCGAATAAAATGACCTAAAAACGTTTCTTCCTATTTATACATTGATTGAAGCATCGTGACACTGTTGCGAAAATTTTTGCGATTCATCTTTGGAGCTCCTAACGTTGTGTGTTTTTCACAAAAGGCCACCATTCTGTGAATGGCGCTATGACATGGTGCCATAAGGCGACGTGGCATCGTGCCTGCAAGGGTATTTTCGTCATTTTGGCGTTCTCTTTCTCGGTTGATTCAATGAAACTTCATTTTGGCTTGTTTTAGCTTCATTTCATTGCTAATGCCCTGTTCTACCTATTAGGTGCTTGAACCCTACAAAATAACCAAATAAACGCATAAAACCAAGGAACAATCTCGAATTAAATGGAGTAAAATAACACATTTTCAGCGCTACCAAACATCCTCAACTTAATTCTTGATCGTCCTTAAGCGAGGTAGAGTAAAACACATAGTCACACAAAAATTCTGCTCCCTCAGTTATGCAAGGTTCGTTACCCAAGTCTCAATAGTCTTCTATTGAATTTGCACTCAACAATGAGATAAATTCATAATCAATCAATAAAACACAATTGAAAACTAATCCTAAACTCATTCATGCAAGGGTGAGTTCAAAACCTTCTAATTAAGTCCTTGCATTTGAGAATGATATTAAATGTCTCTCAATTTGTTTCCCCCCATACACTAGCTCATGCACCAATCATCAAGTGCCAACAAAAATCCAAGCAATAATATGTCAACTGAGGTGCCTGAAATTAAACTTCTAGGGCCCTAAACTTGAATTTATTTTACCTAGTGGCATTAGCTTTCACACAACACTGCAGGAAACTATACCCACTCTTCTTTCGTTAGTGTCCTAACTAAGCCCAGCAAATGTTTTTGCCTGCCCCTAGTCATGCATACCATTACAAGTTCATTTTCTTTTGTTCTTTTTCATGACATTTTTTTTTCAACACAACATTTTTTTTTCTACAGATTTTATCAAGAAGACATATCATTATTTTTACTCCTCGGTATTACATTACAACCTATCATGCAAGACAATATCAAATCAGTAGGGACTATGAGAATAACAACAAAATTACAAGCTAAGTAATACAATTCGAAGCATACGAGACATAATATAGGTAGACAAAGAACTTAAATGTACATGAAAAATCAGATTTTTTTTTTATTTTTAAAAAAGGGCTAAAAATCATGATTAATCATCTCAAATATCATATCATGCAAGTCAAAACACAAGGGAGTGCATCATCAACTAGTCATCATAACAAACCAAAAAAAGCATGAGCAAACAAGCAATTCAACACACAAATAACCTAAGCTCAGATGCTCAAGGACTCCAGCCAGACACAGATATACCCTACCCCAACTTGAAATCTAACATTGTCCCCAATGTGATAAAGAAAAGGAAAGCATGAGACAAAATAAAAGGGAACACAAAAATATTCCCTGGAAGTTGGCATGAAGGATGGAGGTGATGTCTGACTCACAAAAACATTTCTCTCTAAAGTGGCTATAAAAACCTAAGAATCAAGAAACATGAAAAGAATAAGCTCAATAAAAACAAAAATAAACAAAAAAGAAAACAACAAAAATGTAAATCCTAGTTGCCTCCAAGTAGCGCAAATTTTTAAGGACGTTATGCTCGACTGTATTTGACTTTATCATCCATATTCCGAGGAGATCATTGCATCCCCATCCAACACCCCCAACTTAGGAGGTTGACCACTATCTTGAAAAATCATAGAACTTGAACACATATGATTAGTGGTAAAAGGATTATCAAAAACATAAAAGTTCAGATATTTCATTTTGTTTTAGGGTTGGGAACCCTTTATCCATATCGATTACTACTTTAGCAGTCTTTAAAAAGGACCTCCTTGGAAGCACAGATAAATCACAGGTAGAAGAAGCAGAATTCACATTCAAATTAAGCACATAAAATCAAGAGGAAATGTTAGGCCATTGACTCTAACAAGCATGTCTTTCACTAAACCAATTGGCCTAACAAGGGAATGGTTAGCAAACTGCACTAAAATATAAAATCAACATACACAAGGGTAGACATTATGTTAATTACAGAACCTAAACTTAACATCGCATGCTCAAATTTCCTAGCACCTATTTCACAAGGTATAGAAAACGTACCTGGGTTCTTTTGCTTAACAGGTAAATTATCTGGAAGGACAACCTCCTACCTGACCTTTTCCTCTTGTTTTTTCCCTCAGTGGGAATCTCAATCCAAACTTTCTTGCCATTTGAAGTAGGGTTTTTGTCTCCTGAGGGCTAGATACATTTTACCTCATCCTCTCGTGCAACTACCTTAGCAATAGCTAACCTGCTAGGGAAAGGGGCAATAGGAACGTCAGAACATAAATTCAGAGGTGGATCGAATCTTACCCCATGTCTCCTTGGCAAGTAGGTCTTATTCTCCTCAGCTCCAACATCATTTACTTCCTTAATAGGCTCAACAACTGGCCCATCAACAGACAACGGGGAGTCTCCATGTAGCTCACGAAGGTGATGACATAGACATTGCACACGTTGGACGTGGGTTGGGAAGGAAGCTTCCATACTAGGTGTCCAACCTACTAACAACATCAGCTAGTTGGGAGATTTAAGTGGCCATGCTCTAGATATGGGAGGTGGTGGTCTGAATAAACTACTCCTAGTTATGCTGGATATGCGTGGTTGATTCCGCTAGGTTCTTCAACACATCCTCAAGAGACATCCTTAAACTACTCTAGCTTTAGCTTCCCTGACCTCCCCAATGGTTGTAGTTGTACATCCACCTACCTTGCTGGTTACTAGCATTCATTAACTGTGGGTCACTCCACTAAAGACTTACAACTACACTATTTGCACTGTAGATATATTTATGTGTTCATGGATATAACCAATCAACAATGAGTTGACCCTTCACAAATTGCTCGTAATTACAGCTGGGTCAAATTACCATTTTACTCCTGTAATTACATCTAACTTCTTAAGTCCCACTAATCCTTTAATGAACAACCTATTTATGGTCCTACCATAAACAAAACCTTCTCGAGCCAGTGAAAGGGAGGGGCCCCATTATTCAAGACCCAGAGTTAGCACTTAAGGGAATAATTCATCTACTTACTCTAAAGACGATAAGGAGTGAATTTCATCTTGTGTAGCTATGCTCCTAACTGCCTACATGGACAATGCCACACAATGGTAGACATATTGAGTCGACGAATTTGGCCACTCTTACCCATACAGATCAAAGGACTGCCCTCATAGACAAAAGTTCATGACTCACTCAGGATTAAGGTCAAATCACCTATGGTCATCCTATGAAATGTTAATCTCTTAAGTCAATGGTGTTATAAAGAGCGATTAATCATTTTGCGGTTCGGTTTTATACAAACTCTTTATATAGGATACTCTCACTTACATGTCTCTACATGAACAATTTGGATCAAATCGTTTGTAACATTTACAACTCTTGTAACATTTACAAAGTGGTTTGAACCCATAGTGTCACTAGGATAAGACACCCAACCTTATCCTTATAGTACAGACCATTTAGGTTATTACTTAAACCTGATCCACTTGTATGTCAACACATACATGTTTAAGTTACATAAAATAACCTTGGATTATTCTCTAATGGATAATTGCATATATAAAATAATCAACCATTATTTCAAATTATTTATCAACTACGAGGGTTTAGAACATACTTCTCAACATTAAGGATATGTAGATCTTCTAAGAGATCACCAATGCGATAGAAGAATTATTTATGTGAAGGATAAAAATGAATTTAAAAGATGCTTTGCTGCGTTGATAATCACTTTAAAAGAAGTATGGATTTAGCCTTATGTCGCATTGAGAATATAAAGAATTTGTTCAGTTAAACGCAAATTTTCCTATTAAAAACCCAAGTGCAAGTTTATAATAGGGTTCCTGAGGAGTCTAGGGTTGAACACAGGGATTTGAACAAATTAATGCTAAGAATTTTGTTGGTTTGATGCGATATACTATACAAAAGAATGCGTTGAAAAAGCTTTATAAAAACTAATTACAGATGGATGTACAAGTATGAAAATGATGGGTGAACATGGAGAGTGATGATGCGTGGAAAGTGATGGTGAAAATGTTAAGCATAATCAAAACAATAGGCGTTGATATGTGGAAAAATCAATGGAGAAAGTAGGGTTGAGGAGATTTCACTAACATTTTCCTAAACATTACTTAAGTGGGGTGATGCGCACTTTCCATGTTTACCAAAATTGTACGGGTCAAGTTGTAATATAAGACGGTTAAGTTTCGAATATCGTTCTTCTGAGGATCCAATTGTGAAGGTTTAAGTTACTTAGCTATTGTAGAATTGAATCAATTTTAATTTGAGGATTCGATCTTGAGTTATGATTTAGGAAAACTAAAAAGGAAAGCGAGTAAATAAGAAACACAATAGTCAAAGAGAGTTCTAGGGTAATGAATCTTTGTTTACTTCATTATGCAATATTCTAAGGTTCATGGATTTTATTGCAATTCATATGCTTAAGTCTAGAAACATAAATCCAAGTTATTTTCTCTCAACAACAACCTATTCTCGTGTAACTTAATTGATTACTAATTTCTTGAAACCAATACAAATTACATTGCATTAAGAGTAGTCTTTAGCAACTTTCATTGTTAACCTAACTATTTTCATGATAGATAACAACAATTCATTGTTATAGATTCAATTAGATACACAATTATCTCAACCATACATCTAATCTAACATTCAAGTATGGCCAATCAACAAGAATTAAGCACAATAACAATGAAAAGCATATTCATTACAACAAAACCATGAAGAGTCTACAATATCAACATAACTTCATAAACAATTCATCAATACCCAAAAACTAAAGAGTTTAGCCACTCTAGCTTTAAGCAACATTTTCATAAATAATATGAGCAAAGAAAGAGTGTAAAGAAGAAAAACTCTACTGAAAAGAAGTTCTTGATTGAGGAGGAACTGCCAAGATGTCCTTGGTCTTCACATTGGAAACTTGAACGACACCACAACTCTCTCTCAAACTCTTTTCTCTATTCCTTGCAGCTAACTCGCTCTTTGAACTCTCTAATGTACTCTCTCAATTCTCTTTTTCTTGAGTCTTTTAGTGTCTTGGTTGATGTTTAGGGTTGTTAGAAACCCTTCAATTTATAGAGTTGGCCGCCCAAAATTCTTTCCAAAAAAGTAGATTTTTCAAATTAGGAAAGATGGCGCCACGACACTGGGAAATGGTGCTATTGTGTTGTTGGACATCAAATGGTGGCGCCACCAAGTTGTAGGATGGCACCGGGGCTCTGTGCGTCATAAAAGCCTACCCTTGGCGCCATGCTACAACGCCGTGTTGGTGTTGCTACGCTGAGGTCATTTGATCTCTCGGAAAAAAGTACTGCGATAGCGCCAAACCAGCGCCACAGCGCTGCCCTGTTTTTGGCATTTTGGTGATTTTCTTCTCTTTTTCCTTTGATTTTAGCTCGGTTTGGTTCTTTTTGCTTCCAATTCTTATTTTCTTTATTTTGACCTGAAAACGACCAGCAAACAAGTGAAATCTAATATAAACTCCCTTAATTTAAAAGAATAAAAAGTACTTTTTAAGCACTTTTCACGGGGCCTTCATGTCTTAAACTCAAAATTGAAAACTCAACTCTTGATGCTTTAACGTCATATCTATCTTATCTCTAAGACGCATGCAGAATTTCTTTTAGATAAAATACTAACTTTATCTCTGAAGCTAATTCTTTTCTTGTTTAAGTGAAAAATTGTAATCACTTACCATTTCAAGCAGTTGATCATGCTTACCTAAACCTATTTGTTCGATAGATTCATGCAAGGTTTTTAGCACACATCTAAACAAAATGAATGAGACTTAAGCGAAACTTGAAAAATGTTAGTTTCATCCACTCGACCCATTGAGAAATTAGTTGGCCATAATGAATAATGGAAGTAATACGTAATAATGAAAATATGTAACAACCTAATTTATGTTAAAGAAATCGTGAGTCTTTCGAAATCACTAACTCAATACAAATAAGAAAGTCTTAGAAAATAAAGCAAAGTATGGAAAGAATGATATCAAGCTGCCAATTTACAACGTCTTGCTCCTTGGAGGCTTTAGATGGTGGTTGTTTGATGTTCTTGCACAAATGGTGGTGGCAGATTCTCATTTTCAGGGAGGTAAACTAAGCTCTCACTCATAATTTCTCATGAAAAAGCTCGAGGTTGAAGATGGAGGTGGAAGTGAGGGAGATTAAGCAGAGCTTTCGATAGGTTCCTTCTCTCTATTTCTCATGTTGAGTCTTGTGGGCTATTTATAGGCGCCCAAAAAGTGATCCTTATGATTGTCTGACACTTTTGCTTTTAATTCCATACCCTGCTGCGCAATTTTCTTCACGTCTAAGATTCATTGGCTTTGTCATGACTTATTCAAATCAGTCGTCCACTTGCATATTGACACAATAGCCACCCCCATGTGTCTATTTATTATTTTCTCCTTGATGCGCTAAACAATGATATGGTTTGGTCTCAGTTATTATGGCGGCATCTTTGCTTGTCCTTAGTCGTTTTTGCTTTCTTTTCATTGGATCATGCATTCAAAAGGATACAACTTTCATAATTTTCAGGATAAAAGCTTTTATGAACATTATGAACGTACTCTTTTTACACTATTTGCTTCTCAAACCCATGTGTTCTCTTCCAAATTAACCTAATTATTCAAAATAAAGAGTACAATAACTTGTATTTCTACAAGTTATCACCACCCCAAATTTAGAATAATGCTTGTCCTCAAGCATTTATTTAAAGACTTATTGCAATCCTCTGCTCAAATTAGTGCATAAGTTAGATCTCTCAACATGCTTCCTAGTTTGAGATTCTATTTCAACAATTAATTCTCCACAAGAAATCTTATTTAGCCATCTCTTCGAAAATATTTCCTAAAGCTAGATGCGGTAAGTTTAATACTCAAAATTCTATTACTCATTTCTAGGCATTCTTATCCCTCATGTTCCCCTTTTATCTCCTACATTTTAGGATGATGGAGAATATGACCACTTCTTCCTATAATTTTGCCTCATGTACATCATTTTAGGATCACTTTCCTACAAATTAGGGGATAACCACCCATGATGCATGTGATCATGAATGTCTACTACTCTTGCTTATAATCATGCTTGCTACCTTATTTGGACAAGCACACTTAATAATAATCTTCTATTATTAAGTACCTCTCAAATGCATGCCATGTGTGATGCATACAAGCTATATAGCCAAAATTTTGATGGGGTGCACTTTAATAGCACTGAAAATGCGTCATTTCACTCCACTTAATTCTGAAGCGTTCTTACATTTTTACGAGTTTACTTCATGATTTAAACAGGTTATCGAGCATACGTTTTGGGACGGGTCACATACATTTCAGGTTTAAATGAGATAATTAGTGGGCAAATCGAGCAGCGCTACGCTTTTTCCTAAATGCATGTGATTAGCAATGCTACGCTACGAATTTTGATGAGCTTGGCACTGCGCGTGCACACCGCAGTGCTAACACGGTACTATGGCATTGCACTTATTTCAGTGGCCATCAATACCTTGCAGTGACACGACGCTAGTTCGTTTTTGGCATAAATTGCCATAGCCGCCAATTAGCAAAGGGAATCACTTGACACAAATTCCCAGCTCAAAAAGGAGAGATCTTCACTGTATTTTTCATCTTTATCACTAGAAAATTTTCTAGAACAATTTTCGTTATATATCTAAATCTGATCCACAATAGTTAATTCTTAGATCACTAATGCGCGAAATCGCAAGTGCACGAGTCAAATTATAGTATAAACCAGTTTAAGTCCAAGTATCGTATCCATTGGGGACTAAATTTGATACATTCACTTATCCATTCAAGAATTGAGTTGATATTATCTAAAGAATCGAAATTGAATGTGGATTTTGTATTTTGAAAACAAAGAAAATAAAAGCAAGTGAAAATTTAAGGGATAAGAGTGTTCTAGGGTGTTGATGTCATAAATTACTTCATTAAGTCATATTTTAGGTTTTCATGAAATTACGTGCAAACAATATGTTTAAGTCTAGAAACTAATATCCGAATTATTCTCTCTAAAAAAACAACCATTTCTTATGCAACTTAATTGATTACTAATCTTCTAAAGAAAAATTAAGAGACAAAGCATTAAGACTAGTCATAATCAACTTTCTTTAATAACCTAGCTATTTTTAGGAAACATTAGTAGAGATTCAATGTCATAGACCTAATTAAACAAACAATCACTCAATCATATATCTAATATAATGACCTAACTTCCTAGACTTGAACTAGGTTGTCACTATATGCATGCATACATCTCAAACGACTATTTTACATAATTTTACTAAAAATCAAAAAACATTTTTATTAAAATAAATATCTTTTGAAAAATCCAAATAACTGAAAATATTTGATTGTGGTACCCCTTGTACAATTTAATAAGATAGGAAACTTGCATAAAATATCTGATCGTGAGAAATTTTAAAGGAAAAATAAAGTTCTGAATTCAAATGACACAATTAAAATTCGTAAAGATGAAAAGAATTAAATCTTTTGTGCGGAAGCGTCTAACTAGTCCCAATGGCACGGTCAAGGTTTTCTTTCATCATTCGTCGGGGTGTCCTTTCCTTTACCTGAAAAACATAACATGAAAAGAATGAGTACAAAATACTCAATAAGTAACCCCTTTTAACCTGAGAGAGAGGGCGTGAGTACATGCTAAACCTATTCCCTGTACACCTGTTAAATCAGCTATCAAATAAAACATCCATACATTGACGCAACCCTATTCACCTAGAGTATCTGGTAGACAGTTTATAACATTCTTCATAAAAAGAAACACAACTATAGCTTATTTACACTCTAAACACATCTACAATACTTCATAGTACTTATACCAGAGTATCATGTACATAAACAGAGTCCACAAAGTTTCCTACAAAACATTACCCACCCTAAACTTCATGTCAAAACTATACATGATATGTTCCACTACTATGATATTCCTACTACTAAAAAGGTAGGAGATTGGGGTGGATCTGCAGCACAGACGAGGTGTGGGTAGGTCAAGCTCATGGAATCCTTTCGCTACCTGGAGAAAAAAGAAAACATTTTGGAAAACATTAATTGAAAGCCTAGTGAGTGACAGTTTAAATAAATGTTTATTAAAACATGCTTGCTTCGTAAATACTCAGAAACTTACCTTAGCATATAGATTCATAACTTAGAGAGTATAAAACATCTAGTTCAAAAACGTCCAGAAACATTTGAAATCTAGTACCATTTTAACCTTAGTTGAGATAGAGCAAGCTCAACACACCAACGTCGAAACTATCATACGTGTATATAGTGCTAACCCCCAAAGGCATACGCAGTCCAGCATACAACCAAAAACATAATGCACACTGAAGTGGGTCCCAAAGACCTAACATCCATTAGCTGCCCTGATACAGTCTCATAAGTTCTTAGGTACCAGGGTCCTGTGCTGCCTCGATTCCGATACCTACCATCTCATAAGTCCTTAGGTATCAAAATCTTAGGCTGTCTTGATAACGTCACATAAGTCCTTGGTTACCAAGGTCCCATCATATTAGTGTACAAATCATTTAAACATAAAACATGTCCTACACTTCATGAGCTTGTAAACATTCTTAGGAACATTATTTAGAAAATCTCAAGTATAACATAAATAAACAAGCCCATAAATCATGCTTCAATAAACATTATTTAGCAAATATCATTCAGAGCATTTTAAGTCAAACTCATGGAAATCATTAATCATAAAACATTTATAAAGGACATGATTCATAAGGATGTATAAAACATCATTTCGAAACATTTTGTCATTCACGGTTAAAAGCTCATTCCCTCGGGCTTATATACGTCACAAATCTTAGTTTGGCCTGAAAATCAAATCTCAAGTTTTTCATCATCCTCTGAACAAATATTTAGCTAAAAAATACTTATACCTAGTTCATAGTTCCCACTACAATCATCCTAAAATTCCAGAGTTTCAACTCAAATATCTTTGAATCACCCAAACATAACCATAAATTAGCTTAACTACGATACTCTTAATAATTCCTAACCCCTTAGACTTCATTAAAACCTTATCCATGCTTCCAAATTATTCATAAATTCCTCAAAATTCACCTAAATTCCAAATTCATGTACTTTCACGTAAAAATATCCTAAAATACTCATTTAGTTTAAAAAATAGCCAAATAAACCCAAAAATATTCAAATGGAAGCCAAAACTAACCAAAATCACCAAATAGGCATGGGTTGGCTCATAGGCAAGCAAATGAGGTTTGTGGCATGGTAGGTGGGCGGCAAATCACGCTGATGGGTGTGCTGGGGGCGTGGGGCGTGCGAGATGGGCGGCTAGCAAGAGTTCTTGAGGATTTCCAAATTTCAACCCAAATTCAAACAACTCATTCTCACTCGATTCTTAACTAAATTAAGTGAAATGTTTTGCAAACTCTTCAAAATTAAGTCCTCTACAACTTACCTTAAAGGTAGAAGGCCTAAAAACTTGTGGATTGCCTAGAATTGCCCTCAAACCAACTCCTAAAGATAACTCCAAGAGAAATTCTTTCTCGCCTCGTGAGGCGATTTGGGATTGGGGAAACTTTATTTGAATACAGGGAGTGTTTAATAGAATTTGTGCTAGTTGTCCACATCACCAGATTTCTAATGCTTTATTGATCTAGTATTTTTATGAAGGTTTGCTACCTAAAGAGCGAGGGACGGTAGATGCCACTAGTGGTGGTGCTTATAAATAAGACACCAAGTGAGGCTAGGAAGTTGATTTCAATTATGGCAGAAAACTCATAGCAATTCAGAATTCAAGGACAAGGGCATATTGACCCAACTATTAGGGAGGTAAATGATTTAAAATCCCAAATTTTTTACTTAGTTTCTGTTGTTTGGCAAATGGCTATGGATAAAGGGAAGCCAGTGCCTATTTGTAGAATATGTTCTATACCTAGCCACCCCACTAAGGCATGCCTACATGTCCAACAGGGGACAATACTTGAGGTACATGCCATTGGAGGATTCAACAATGGGCAATTCAAGATGTGAGACTCATTTTCTCCCACATATAATCCTGGTTGGAGAGACCACCCTAACTTCAAATGGGGAGGGTAGATTGACCAGAGTTAGAACACTAGGGGAGCTTCTTCAAGTTGAGGTATGTCTCTGGAGGATATGGTTAAAAGTTTAGCTAACTCTAGCATGAAATTTCAGTAGGAGACTAGAAGCAGGGTGGCAAACTTGGGAAATCACATCTCTTGACTGGCTGCTTCAGTGAGCAAGTTAGAAAGGCAAGTTGGAAAGCTTCCTTCTCAACTTGAGGTGAAGCCTAAAGAAAACGTAAGTGCTATCATGTTGAGAAGTGGAAAAGAGTTACAATCACCCTCTACATCTGATGTAGTTCAATCTGATGAGGATCATACTCTGGAGGAGAACCACCTACTAAAATCTACAAAGGGAGTAAAATTTTACCATCCTATTTCTTTGAACTCTAATGTGTCTAAAGCTCATTTTCTTTCCAGGTTGGAAAACCCAAGGTGGATGAAGTTGACAAAGAACTTCTTGACACATTTAGGAGAGTGGAAATTAATATTATGCTCTTAGACGTTGTCAAACAAATTCCTTAAGTACGCCAAGTTCCTGAAGGAGCTATGTACCAGAAAAAAGGCAAACCAAGGAGAAAGAGGGAGTTATGGTAAGCCAATCAGTTTCTGCTATATTACAAAAGAATATGTTTGAAAAGCAAAAAGATCTTGGTATGTTCTCCCTACCCTGTGTGATTGGTAACAAAAAGATCGAGAGGGTCATGCTTGATTTAGGTGCCTCTATTAATGCCCTACTCCATGTACCAAGATTTGAAATTGAATAATATTCATGAAATAAGAGCAATAATTCAGTTGGCTGACCGTTCGTTTATTCATCCCTTAGGTGTGGTAGAAGATGTTTTAGTGCAAGTAGATGAGCTAATATTTTTTTGTAGCTTTTTACATACTAAAAATGGAAGAGTTTAGTTCTCATTCATCTACATCCATTTTTCTTGGTCACCCCTTCATGAAAATGATCCCTTCATAGATGTTGACGAATGAATGTTATCGGTCGAGTTTGATGAGGAGATTGTTAAGTTTAATAGTTTTTATGCTATGAAGGTCCCCACTGCACACACACACACCTTGTATCAGATTGACGTTATAAATTCTTTGGTATAGGAAGTAATTTGAGACACCTATGATGATGAGGATGATGATGAAAATCAAGGAGAATGTATGATGTTATGGGATGAGATTGCTTTTATCACGCTGTCACATCCAGTAAGTAACTCTAACTCTTCTTCAAATTCTTCTGACCAATGTTACCTTATGTTGTGCAGGCTTCTAAGTTGGAGTTAACACAACTCCTTGAGCACTTGAAGTATGCTTATCTTGGAGAGGAGGAAACCTTGCCAGTCATCATTGCAAAGGATATGAATACCTTGCAAGAAGAGCAGTTGGTAAATGTGCTGAACAAGCACAAACTAGCCATTGGGTGGACCCTGGCTGACATAAAAGGAAACAGTCCTGTTGTTTGCATGCACCAGATAGCATTAGAAGATGGTTTCAAGCCATGTCGTCAGCCCCAAAGGTGTTTGAACCTGGCCTTGAGGGAGGTCGTGATGAAAGAAATCTTTAAGTTGTAGGAAGCAGGTATTATCTATCCTATTCCTGATAGTGAGTCGGTGAGCCCCATTCACGTGGTGCTAAGAAAATATGTATCATTGTAGTTAAAAATAAAAAAGGGGTAGATGTTTGATAACTTGTAGAAATACAAGTTATTGTAGTCACTATTTGATTTAATTAGAGTAACTTTAGAGCTAAACGCATGATTTTGGTAGTTAAATGATGAAAAATGTATCACCATGCGTTGGCTCTACTTACAAAGGAAAATACCTGAAAAACGATGAGCTTTTATGTTCCTAACGCAGGGTTAAGAAGAAAAGAAGCGCGAACAATAGAAGTACCAAGAGACGAAGCTGCTGCGAGGACAAGTGGAAACCCATGCGTCGAGCCTATGCGCTGATCCCATGCGTTGAGTCCATGCGTCGAGACTATGCGTTGACAATCTGAAAAGTAGAAACAGACGCATGCTCAAACAGCTATCATATCATTATGAAAAAAGACAACACCCAATCAGATGATGGCAGAACAAATAGGCTGGCAAATCTGAAAAGTCTATGCAGCGTGGCTGAAATTTAATGCACAAGGTGTCCGGTCATCATGATATCAACTCTTTGACGCCTATAAATAGTCCACAAGCTTCTCCAAGAAAAGGAGGAAGAGAGACCAGTTTAAGAGGCGAAAGCTCTGCACTATTTCTCCCTCACCATAACCAGCCTCCATTTCGGGCTCCTCTGAGAGAAGGATTCTGAGCATCTTCAGAGTTGTCTCCCAATGAGTGAGAATCTTCACCTTATGGAATATATGTATCAGATAGCAACCATCTCAAGCCTCCATGAAGCAAGACGTTGCCAGTGGCGGCTTGACGCCCTTCATCTCTATTTTATTTCCATTTCTCTTCTTCTTGCTTATATTCTGTTAATGACATTCGAGAGAATGATTTATTTCTTTAATATAAGTTCGATTGACTATCATCTTCCATCCATTTATGTATTAAATACTTTACACCATGTTGTCTAAATGCTAAATGAGTTGAATGTTAAAAACTAGTTTTTCTTGAGCAATTCTGAGTATGTTACATCTTGATTAATGCATATCTTTAGCTTGCATAACTTTGTCTGACAAACAACGTAGTAAGCATGACTGTCGAGCTTGAGAGAGTGGATAGTTAATCTTTAGCATTAATTAAGACTAGATGAGTGCAGAGATGTAGTTCATCTTTTGCCAAAACAAACTTACCATGCATCTTAGAGATAAGATAAATGTGACGTCGAAACATCGAGAGATGGATTCACACACGCAGTTTATAGGTATGTAATTGTACTTAGAAAGTTTAGGTAAAAACTAGCCCTTGCGTTCAACTCTACCTCTATCGCATGGCTTCATTCATTCTCAACGCATGCTATCTGACGCATTGTTTCATATGACTACCCAACGCCGCGTCCACCTCATTAATAGTAAGAAACTATTTTCATTCTTTTTGTATAGTCTAGATACACAATCAACAAATGCATATATATTTACATGTACAGTCACCGCATAATCATACATTTAGTCTCAACGCCTAGTTATTACAAATCCCTGTGTTCGACCCTGGACTCACCAGGAAAACCTATAAATGCTTATACTTGGCTCTTTATAGGAAAACTTGCTTAGTCATGAACACATCTAGAGTAATTCTCAACGCATGCTTGTACGGAAATGATAAATCTATTTTTGTGCAACGAGCTAAGAAGCTCAATTCAATTTAATTAAAAATTAAACGAACAAATTCAACGAACAAGTTTTTGGCGCCGTTGCCGGGGATTTGAATTAATAATTTAGGTTTTGATATTATTTCTTGATCTATGCAGAAAATCTCAATCTTGGGCCGTATAGAGCTTTTAGCCGAAGACATTCCTGACAGTTTATGAACAAAGGACAGCCTACGTTCATTTCTGACCCTGAGATCGAGAGAACATTTCGGAAAAGAAGTAAGACATTCCAAAGGCGGCGACAACTTTACAGAGAGAAAAAAATGGAAAATCAAGCAAACAACGCCAATCCGCCTTTGAGAGCTAACAATAGGGCTAACGACAGACGCGAGGAAGCAGTGAACCATGCGTTAGCCCAAGCACAGCTTCAAGCTCAGCTGCAGATTGATCAACAAACTCATCCTATCTTATTGGCACATGATCGGAATCAGCTGATCAGGGATTACGCGTCGCCTATCTTATATAATTTTTCACCTGGAATTATGCGACCAGAGTCTCAAGGTTTGAGATTTGAAATGAAGCCAGTCATGCTTCAAATGCTACAAACAGCAGGACAGTTTGGGGGATCACCTGGTGAAGACCCTCATGCTCATCTGAAAAGCTTCATTGAAATCTGCAATACCTTCGTCATCCCGAACATAAGTGCAGATGACATTCGACTGACGCTGGTCCCATTCTCCCTCAGAGATGAGGCGAGGCAGTGGGCATATTCTTCGAAACCAAGTGAGATCACCACCTGGAACCAAATGATAGAGAAGTTCATGAAAAAGTTCTTCCCACCAACGAAAAATGCTCGAAGAAGAAGAGACATTGCCAATTTTCAGCAAAAAGACAAAGAAACCCTGAGCGATGCTTGGGCAAGATTTAAGAGATTGGTGGGAAACTGCCTGCATAATGGCTTCCCTGACTGTGTTCAAATGGAGATATTATATGATGGTTTGACCGAGGCTTCTCAGACCGCTGCAAATGCTGCCGCAGCGGGAGGACTACTGGATAAAACTTATACTGAGGCCAAGGAAATTCTCGATAGAATATCAAGAAACCATGAAGATTGGGAGGACCATGGATATAGCCGATCTGGCCGCAGGCAAAACAATGCGACGGGAGCACCAGAGCATAATAGTGTTGTTGCGTTACAAGCTCAAGTCACCACCATGACTAACCTGTTACAGACTATGGCCCTGAATCAGTCAAATATAGGAGGCGGCGGCCAAGTGAACGCAGTGAATCAAGTGAACGCCGCAGGATGCGTTGGATGCAGGGAGCCGCATGCATATGAGGTATGTCCACAGAACCCTCAATCTGTATGTTTTATACGCAATAACTCCTATTCCAACACCTACAACCCTGGCTGGAGGAATCATCCAAATTTCTCATGGGGTGGTAACCGCCAGCCTGATCAGCAAGGTGCGCCCACGCACGAAAGGGGTGGATCATCTGGATTCCTCCATGGGCATTAGAGGCAAATTTCACACCAATCAGCGCCTAGTCCATCATCATCAATGGAAGCTCTTCTGAAGGAATATATACAGAAGAATGACGCCTTGTTGCAAACCCAGGCGTCATCCATCCGAAATTTAGAGGTTCAGATTGGCCAGATTGCTGGAGAATTTAAGACGCGGCAGAAAGGTTCTCTTCCGAGCAACACCAAAGCCCCACGCGGTACGGGCAGTTCAGGTAAAGAACAATGTCAAGCTGTGACATTGCGAAGTGGAAGAACTATGAATGAACTTCCCCGCCCAGAGAACTCTCAACCAACAATTCATCTTTCCAATCCCACAACTGATTCTAACCCATCAACGCAACAAAAACAAGCTGACATGCAAAGAAGTTTATCAGGGAAAGACGCGTCAACAAGCATGTCAGCCGAGCTGCAAACGCCTCTTTACCCACAGCGGTTAAGAAGGAAGAAAAATAATGAGAGGCAGTTCAAACGCTTCCTGGATGTACTCAAATAGTTGCACATCAACATCCCACTGGTGGAGACGTTGGAACAAATGCCTACCTATGCTAAATTCCTCAAGGACATACTGTCTAAAAAGAGAGGAATGGGTGAATATGAGACCATTGCTCTAACGCAGGAATGCAGCGACATGGTCTGTGAACGTGTCCCCACAAAGATGAAAGATCCAGGGAGCTTCACCATTCCTTGTTCTATTGGAGGAATCCACATAGGAAAAGCGTTGTGTGATCTAGGGGCTAGCATTAATCTCATGCCCCTGTTAGTATTCAACAAGTTAGGGATCGCATCGCAGCCAACAACAGTTACACTACAATTGGCGGATCGATCCGTTGTGCATCCTGAGGGAAGGATTGAAGATGTGTTGGTAAAGGTAGACAAGTTTTTTCTCCCCGCAGACTTCATTATCCTGGATTATGAAGCAGACGAGGACGTCCCAATCATACTTGGACGCCCGTTTCTGTCAACGGGTCGCACACTTATTGACGTCCACAAGGGGGAGATCATTATGAGAGTCAATGATCAGGATGTGATATTCAACGTTTTCAAGGCATTAGAATATCCAGGAGAACAGGAGACCTGCCAGAACCTTGACGCAGAGGATGAGTTACATGAAATGTGGCTTGAAGAAAATGATGAAACGATTGCAAATCTGGATGCGCAGCAGCCTGAACAATGTTGTGCTTTGGTCCATTCTACTTATGAAACCTTGATTCCGAATAAGATCAACCAACGAACGAAACCATCTCTGGAAGAAGCGCCAGAAATCGAGTTGAAAATGTTGCTAGCTCACCTGAAATATGCCTACCTAGGCGAAGGTAACTCTCTTCCAGTAATTATTTCTGCTGCTTTATCCCCTAACCAAGAATCAACTTTGTTAGTTATTTTGAAAAAGCACATCCGAGCTGTCGGATGGACATTGGCTGATATCAAGGGGATCAGCCCCACATACTGCATGCATAAGATTCGTCTAAAAGAAGGAAAAGACGGATCCATCGAGGCCTAAAGGCGGCTAAACCCAGCGATGAAAGAAGTCGTCAAGAAAGAGGTACTTAAATGGTTGGATGCAGGCGTTATCTTTCCCATCTCTGATAGTAAATGGGTAAGTCCTGTGCAATGTGTCCCCAAGAAAGGAGGTATGACTGTAGTCCCGAACAAGAATAATGAATTGATCCCCACCCGCGCTGTCACGAGGTGGAGAATTTGTATGGACTACAGAAAGCTCAACGCGGTGACAAAGAAGGATCATTTCCCACTTCCCTTTATTGACCAGATGTTAGACAAACTTGCGGGAAATGAATTCTTTTGTTTCTTGGATGGCTATTCCGGATACAACTAGATCATGATTGCTTCAGAAGACCAGGAGAAGACAACATTTACATGTCCTTATGGTACTTTTGCATTTCGACGCATGCCGTTTGGATTATGTAACGCCCCAGGCACCTTTCAGCGGTGTATGATGGCAATCTTCTCTGAATTCCTAGAAGAATCTATGGAGATATTCATGGACGATTTTTCAGTCTTTGGGAATTCGTTTGAAGCGTGTCTAGCAAATCTGGAAAAAGTATTGAAAAGATGCGAGGACACCAACTTAGGGCTAAATTGGGAAAAATGTCACTTTATGGTGAATGAAGGAATTGTCCTCGGTCACAAGATATCCAAGAAGGGCCTTGAAGTCGATCAGGCCAAAATTGAAGCCGTAGAAAAGCTCTCACCGCCTATAAATGTCAAGACACTTCGCAGCTTCTTGGGACATGCAGGCTTTTATAGAAGGTTCGTCAAGGACTTTTCAAAAATTGCACGCCCTTTAAGCTCATTGCTGGAGCAAAATCGACCTTACAATTTTGATGAAGAATGCCTCAAGGCATTCGAGACTCTGAAAGCAGCACTGGTGTCAGCACCAATTTTAATTGCCCTAGACTGGTCGCAGCCATTCGAGCTAATGTGCGATGCAAGCGACTATGCGATGGGCGCTGCGTTGGTTCAACGCAGAGACAAAATGCTGCACCCTATAGCCTACGCCAGCAAAACTTTCAACACAGCTCAAGCAAATTATACCACTACAGAGAAAGAGTTGCTGGCGATAGTATTCGCTGTGGAAAAATTCAGAGCATATCTTCTAGGGTCGAAAGTCATCATCCACATTGACCACTCAGCTATCCGATATTTGATGACTAAAAAAGATGCTAAGCCGAGGCTTATTGGATGGGTTTTACTTCTTCAAGAGTTCGACGCAGAGATAGTTGATCGAAAAGGAACAGAGAACAACGTGGCAGATCATCTTTCGAGACTTGAGAATATGGAACACGATCGTAAACAGCTGGACGTCAACGCAAGCTTTCCAGATGAAGTTGTACTGAAAGTCACAGAGTTCGCGCCGTGGTATGCAGACATTGTCAACTTTTTGGTGTGCAAGCAATTTCCTGAAGACTTCAACGCACAGCAAAAGAAGAAGTTGATGCATGATGCGAAGTTTTATTATTGGGACGAGCCCCAGCTCTACAAAAGGGGGCCAGATCACATCTTCAGACTTTGTGTCCCAAGACTTCGTATTAACGCATCCTATCTCAATGTCATGACTCCCCCTATGGAGGACATTTTGGAGGACAGCGAACTGCAGCCAAGGTATTGCAAAGCGGATAATTCTGGCCAACTCTTTTTAGAGACGCCAGGGACTATGCGATCAGATGCGACAGATGTCAAAGCATCGGAAATATCTCAAGTCGGAACGAAATGCCACTTACCTCTATTTTAGAAGTCGAGCTCTTTGACGTCTGGGGTATTGATTTCATGGGCCCATTTCCGCCATCAAATGGCCACAACTACATACTGGTAGCTGTGGACTATGTATCAAAATGGGTTGAAGCAATCTCATGCGCCAGGAATGACGCGGTGACAGTCTCAAACTTTCTTCAGAAGAATATATTCACGAGATTTGGAACGCCGAGAGCCCTTATTAGCAATGAAGGTATGCATTTCATTAATAAAATCATTTCCAATTTGCTAATAAAATACAATGTACATCATAGGGTGGCCACTGCATACCACCCGCAGACAAATGGGCAGGCAGAAATTTCCAATAGAGAGTTGAAAACTATTTTGGAAAAAGTAGTTAACACTTCTCGAAAGGACTGGGCGTCCAAATTAAACGAGGCGTTATGGGCATACCGTACAGCATTCAAAACGCCGATCGGAATGTCACCATATGCGCTAGTCTTTGGAAAGGCATGCCATCTGCCGCTGGAGCTAGAACATAAAGCATTGTGGGCTGCCAAGAGATTGAACATGGACCTGAAAGCAGCTGGAGAAGCGCGTCAACTTCAATTGAATGAACTGGAGGAATGGAGATCGCAAGCCTATGAGAATGCAAAGATATACAAGGAGCGAACAAAGCGTTGGCACGATCAACGCATCAGTAAGAAATCTTTGTATGTAGGTCAAAAGGTCCTCCTTTTTAACTCAAGATTGCGTTTATTTTCAGGAAAATTGAAAACAAGATGGTCTGGTCCCTTCGTGATCAAGGAAATCTTTCCTCATGGTGCTGTAGAGTTGATGAATGAAGACGGCACCAACGCATTCAAAGTTAACGGTCAACGTGTGAAACCATACTTTGGAGACTGCCTTGAACGCGACAAAGTAACCATTGACCGAGCAAAGATCGAATGAGGAAAACATGGACACGCCCTACGTTGACAACAAGCATTATATCCTAGGGACGCATCCTAACTTTTTTGTTTCTTTTTTTTTTTCACCGCATCGTTTTATTTCTTATCGCATTGCTTCATTTCTCCCTTTTCTTTTCGTCATTATTTGATTTGATTTTCTCTTTAATTTATTTTGATTTATTTTATTTAATTTGATCTCATTTGATTTTTTTTATTTTATTTGATTTTATTTTTTTTTTATCTGTTTTGAAAAATTTTGTTTGGGTGCTATCTATTATCTTGCGTTGCGTGAAAACTGAACTGCAAGACGTCGACATCTAAAACGATGCGATAGAATTATCTCGACGCCTAGAGGGGGAATCTGAAGCGATTCTGTCAAATCGCTCAGATCAAGAAGAGATAGGATAAAAAGTGAGTCTAAATTTTATGTGTGGGACCTTATTTGTGGAAGTTCTGTTCTGATCAAGTTATTAAAAGTTGTGTCCCTAAGTTTGAGTATGTGTTAGTTTTCTGTCATGAGCATGTTTGTGGTGGGCATTCCACCCCAAATGTACGGCTAGGAAAGTTTTAGACTTAGGGTTGTATTGGGAAACGTTGTCTAGGGATGCTTTCTTTTATCGCAAAACCTGTGAGTGGCGTCAAAAGTATGGTAGCCTTTCTAGTAGGAATGAGATGCCTCAGGTCCCTATCATATTTTGTGAATTATTTGATCTTTGGTGACTTGACTTTATGGTGCCATTTCCATTTTCTTGTGGTTTCAAGTACATCTTACTAGCTGTTGACTATGTATCAAAGTGGATGGAAGCACAAGCCACCACTACTTACGATTCTAAGGTTGTTGCAAGATTCTTGAAATCTAACATTTTGTCTAGGTTTGGTTTCCCAAAGGCTATAATCAGTGATCAAGGCTCCCATTTTTGCAACAAGGTAAAAGCCTCCCTATTGAAGAAGTATGGAGTGCAGCACAGCATTGCTACTTCGCACCACCTTAGACAAACGGCCAGGCTAAGATTTTCAACAAAGAAATCAAGACAATCCTAGAAAAGGTGGTAAACCCAAGTAGAAAGGATTGGAGTCTAAAGCTGAATGATGTGTTGTGAGCCTACAGGACTGCTTACAAAACCCCTATTAGGATGTCCCCATATAGGTTGGTCTATGGTAAGGCATGTCACCTTCCTGTTGAGGTGCAACATAAAGCATTTTGGGAAGTGAAGCAATGCAACCTCAACCTTGAGGACGTTGGGGAAGCAAGGCTGTTGCAATTACAAGAGTTTGAGGAGATGAGTTTAGAAGCATATAAGAACTCTTTAATCTACAAGGAGAAAACTAGACTTTTCCATGATGCAATGATCAGCAAAAAACAATTTGAGGTTGGACAGAAGGTTGTGATGTTTGATTCATGCCTCAAACTCATGTCAAGTAAGCTTAGTTCTAAATGGTTAGGGCCTTTTGCTGTCACTAAAGTTTATCCTTATGGTGCAGTGGAAATTTAGAGTTTGGAAACAAGCAAAACATTTAAGGTCAATGGACACAGATTGAAGGTCTTTCATGAAGGGGATTCTCTAGAATGTTCTAACACAACATATCGGTTGGACTCGCCTGTCTACATCCGAATAGAGCCGCATATGGTCAAGCAACCGACCTTAAAAACTTGCCCTTCTAGAGGGAGCCAAGTGACAAACTTCTATAATTGCTTTCTTTTTCATTTCTTTTTATTTTCCTTATTTTTGTCTTTATTTAGAATTAGTTAATTTAGTTTGATTTAGGGGTAATTTAGTTTTGCTGAGGTTATATATATAGGTGAGCCACAACGCTGCAATATAGTGTTGCGACACTATCTCGACATAATTGCTCTCAAAAGTTCTGTCTGCGTGAGAAAGGTCATTTTCTCCTTTCTTTTTTTGGCTTCTCCCCTCTTCTCTCTATTTCCTTCAAGTTCTTCCTCAAATATCTTACTTTTCTTTCAAAATCCAAGTGCTTTCTTCACTTTTCTTCCTTCCATCAAAGTTTTTTTTTTTTTTTTTTTTTTTTTTTTTTTTATAGTTTTTTGCCCACTTGTGCGAATCGGTTGGCATCTGTCAGCATTTGGAGTCTTAATCGAACCTAAAGTAAAATCTCTTGATCTTCACTTTTGTTTGAGCCTATTTTACTGATTTTGCTTGAGATTTGTGTGGTTTCTCTAAATATTGTGTTCTAAGTTGGAGGAAGGAATTCAAGTGTTAAAGTTTGGAACAGAAGTTTTTTGAAATTTGAAGTATTGAGTTATTCTGATTGCAAGTTAGGAGTGGTTGTTTGGGAGGATTTTGGGTAGCTGAATTTTGCTCTAATTTCCTCAGGTAGCCTAGCATTGTGTTCTTAGAGTCTTATTCTATGGCGGCTAAGAAAAGCAAGGGTAAGGGTTAGCACGTGCGTTGGCCTTTCAGTTGATGTTGGACAGTTCTATGCCTTATACATGTATCGATCCGATGGATTGTTAGAGGGTCAACCATTGGTAGTCTTGGACACCCGTCCTTGATCATCCAGTTCTATAGGAGGGTTGAGTTCGAAATAGGTTAGGTCAAGGAGAGAATAGGCCCCAAATCAACCCTTGATAGGAATTCCATCACTGTCTTCCGAGGTCGCCTAGACTAAGAGGCAGTGCATAAGGACGATGTAGGTGATGGTTCGCATAAGGGCCAAGAGGTAGCAACTATAGATGAACCCCAAAGAGCTAGAGAGAGAGAGAGGAGAGTCAGTTGGATTGTATTAAGAGGATTGGCACTTAGAATGCCACCGAGCTTTGACGCCTCGGTAGAGATGTTCGGTTTTTCATGGACAGGAAAAATCTCTACTTCGCTCGTTTAGGTTTTGACCCTCACCTCTCTAGGCCACGTTCTCCTGATTCTGATTCTTAGATCCCTACCTGCTTTTAGTGCCCTACTTTAGATTTCGATTTTTCTTAGCCTTCTAGTTTAGCTTTTCTTGGTTAGTTTAACTTAGCTTCTTTTAGGTTAGATTCTTTCACTATTTTCTTTTGCAGGGTTGATCATTTACTTTTCTCCTGGAGCGTGTTCGTCGTTGCGGCCCACCCTCGCATTCTTCAATCTCATGGAAGGTTTTCTGTTTCCCAAGTCTTGTCCTTTAAGTTTTCTTGCATGCATTACGAACAATGCGTGCTTTTAAAGTTGGGGGTGGGGTAATTGGTATTTTTTTAATGTGGTGATACTTTGCTTTGGGCCCTTGAGCATTGTGCTCGGGTAATGCTTGCTTGCTTGATGGAATTATTCGCCTTGTTGCTTATCCCCATTTTTCCATACAACTTCACATAATTTCTATTTTGTCATTCGTCACCATTATTTGGGTCGAGGTAGTTATACACAAAGTGATGTATTATTTTATGAAGAGAAGTGATCTAAACCATAAATACGAAATATTACAATCTAATGGTAGAGACATATTTGAATGGATAGTTACATCATTTGTCATGTTACAACTATTTAGGTAAAGTACTATAACTCATATATGGATATAATTTAGACCATAGATATGAAATATCAATATCTAATGATGGAGATATGTTTGAATGGACATTCATGCTTTTTGCATTTTAAAATTTCATAAATTCCTTTTTCTTTCCTTTTCATAAATTCCTATTTTTTTTCTTTTAGACTTTTTTCTTTATATACTTGAATAAACTATAAATCTCACATTCACCACACGTGATATGAACTAGTATTTTTAAAGGGGTAATGCAATAGGTAGTACTTTTAGGGCTACATTGTTAAAGAATTGCAAATATTGCAAAATTTATGAGTGATAGACTCATTGATAAACTTCTATTAGCGATATAGTCTATCTTTAATAGACCTCAAGAGTTGATTCTAAATTTTGTTGCATCTGCTAATACATTGAAGCTAATTGCTATATTTGCAACTGTCCTCATTTCTTGAAGAAAACATAAAAAATTGCAAGTTTGATAACAATCATTTGTCACCTACAACCATGGTGGAAAATTTCCATCAAAATCTCGATGATGCTTGAAATTTCAGTAGGGGAGAATTTTGTTCCCTCCCCTATTTTGAGAAAATTTTGATTGCTTAAAAAATTAGCCACGTTAGTTCAACTAAGTTTTTTCAGTTTAATGGTTATGATTAGAGTAATTGTAATGAGTAGCAATTTTAGAGATAATAACTAAGTGTATAACAACATTTTTAAAAAATTGCAAATATAGCAAAGTTTATGGCTGATAGACTCTTATAGTCTATCATTGATAGATCATATTGTTGATGGTGGTCTATCAGTATCAATGATAGAAGTCTATCACTGATAAATTTTGTTATATTTACAATTTTTTAAAAATGTTGTTATATGTCAATACTTTGCATTTGATTGCTATATTTGCAACTATCCCTTATAATTACATGAAATTGTATAGTGTCATACACCAATGTCATTTCCAATGAAAGATGAAGCTTTGTCAATGTACTATTTTTTCTAATTTCAAACTTTTTTCAAACTTTAGCTTTATTTTCAATCAAACTTTCATTTTCAAAGTAATTGAATCATTTCACTTCAAATTATTCCTAAACTTAATACTATTTTGTAATCGTTTTTCATTTCTTTTTTAAATTTATGTTCTCTCGACATTTACAATATACATTTAAATTTTTTTCTTACTTTATAATAATGATTATTAAAAATGATTAATTATAGTTAAATTAAGCCATAACGAGAGTGTATCAATTAGTTATAACAAATTCCATTAATTTCTATTCATTTATATAATTTTTTTCAAAATTTTGTTCACATCAATTTTCTATAAAATCGAGGCCCCAATTTTTCCATCATATTTCAAAGTCGCAAGTATAGAAATCAAGCCTAAAATATTAGTAAATATAACACAATACAAAAAAAAAAATACAAATATAACAAAATTTAGATTTAGCTATGTATGTATGTCAATGATAAGAACATCGTTAATAATAGTCAATCCGTTATAAATTATATCATTGGTAAAAATTTAACACGAAACTTTGCTATATTGAATTTTTTAAAATATTATTATCCCGTTAATTATTACTACTAAAAGTGGTACCAATCCCGTACAACACCCCACTGGACCGAGAGCGAGTTAAGAAACACAAAAGAGGTTCAGAATCGTTCTCGTTTAAGCTCGTCTCTTTACGAAACAATTTCGCGCCAAATCAATGGCAACTGCAACCAGAGTGAAAACCAACTCCTGAACCTAAAATGGCGCTGCTGTGTTTTCTGCTTGATTTGAGAACCTTGCCTCCTCCCATCCTCACCGGCTTAGCGGATGTAAGAACACTTTGGATTCAGATTCGTGTAACCTTTCATTTTCCTTCTCTCTCCGGCTGACGAATCTCACGATTTTTTGTTTCATGTTCATCTGTTAGTCTTTGTTGCAGCTCGCCAATCTCTATGCCATTTCATCATCATCATCCGCTGCTAGAATCGGCTTGTGCTACGTCTTCAAGAACGCCTCCTCTGTTCTTGATGATGCTCTTGTATGGATATGCCAAAACTTTCATTCACACACACACACACACACAAAGATAGACAGACGCTATTAGATCAAAGACCTTTGAAATTTTTGATACTGTTATATTCCGTTAGTTTTCTCGTCTCTGAATTTTTTTACTAGCTGAATTAAACAGTTGGAGGTTGCGTACCGTCCTAATAGAAGTTTTAGCCTCCGTGAATTCCATCGTGCTGTGGAGAATTTGCCAACCGATGCCTTTATTCCTCATAAGAATGGCTATGAAACCCTCTCACGTGGCGGTATCTCCCGCTATAACTGCTATTTACTGGCATTTCTGTTGAATGTTTATTAAATTGAATTTGGTTGCGACCTGCTAGATGTGAAACTATCGGCTGTTTTAAGTGATCAAGTTCTATACTCGTGGGGAGGTGAAGATGAAATGAGGAAAGTGATTGTACTAAGCTCATCTGCACATTATAATTTGGATTCCAACTTGGAAAGGACACTTATGGTTGGCCATTTATTTAGCTGAACTGCTAAGATTTCGGTCCACCTTCAATTTGGATGATAACTCAAAGGGTTTCTTTTTTCTTTTTTTGGATTGTGTTCTCAATTTCCTTAGGAGGCGGCTAATTTGCATGTTTCAGTTGAGTTTGTGATCTTTAAGCAAAAGTCGAGCCATCTCAGCGTCATTGAAGAGGATTCTAATGGGCTAATAAGACGTATTTCTGACTTTGATGGCTGCTCTCTTAAATTATACCTTCCAGGTAGACGTTGAACAATGGTTTACTCTCCCACACATATTATGTGAAAATAAATTAAGTTCCAAGAGTTGAGCTGTCCTTACTCTGTAGGCGTTGAGTACTGTGGTGATCTTTCACGTGATTACTTTTAATAAGAAACAACAATTCCACAAATTCTTAATAGTTGGTGCATATCTTGTTCATTTACAAGTGGAAAATGTCAACCGTTTCTGATCCAATATAAAAATGGAAGTCGTAGAGCAATCTTGATGACGGGGAAAATTGTATAAAGGATATATCTTCATTGACCATTGGGGGTGACTAATGCATATCAGCATCAATCCTCTTGGTCTATTGGTTGGTCCTCATTAAGAAATCATCCTGCCTTAATTGTCTATTGGTCTGTTTAACCATAATTGTTTACTGTAGTTATGGATTCATTTTTTCGCCTCTTTAGGCACCTTCACATCACAAATTGTAATCCTCTTTATTTTCTAGATGTAGTGCATCGTAGCTGTCTATTGGCGGTGGATTGAGCTGATATAAGAAGCTAATGTTTAAAATGTTTTACAAATTTGCAGATGTCAGAATATTTCAAAGTCTCGTGAGACGATGGTTGGAAGACCTCAAGGATTATATGAAGGAACCATTAATAGCTTGCTTTGATTTCAAAGGAAACCTCATTTATTCCACGAACCAGATAACCTGCAACTTATATATGACAGTCACACAGATGATTGATGGTTTTTCCCCTTGTCAGGTATATTCTGTCAACCAGATTATTGATTTTTTGTCTAACATTTTTACTGTCCTGCAACCTAATTCTAGAGTAATCAATTCGGCATATTCTGTTGTCTTGCCCTCGGATACTTTATTGAACTACTGACTTCATTGAGGTTCTTTCAAATTTGATCTAGTTCATGGAACTTAATATGTAACAATCTAGTTTCTCTAGTTTAACATCGGGATGAATTACACATTACTATGTAAAATATTGTTCAGGTTTTATGTAGGTTGTTTTACATAGAGAATCACTAAACTGGTTAGGGACCAATGTGTTGACAAATTACTGTGACTAAATTGTTAAATAATATGAGATTTTAAACAACGGGAAATAAATTGTTATTGTTAGAGAACTGTTTTAACGTTTGGTTGCAGCCAACAAGCCATCCTCTATTGTCTGTTATTCAGTGTATCATATAAATAGAAACTTTATTTATTTATTTATTTTTGGCTAGGATTAAGAGAGTTGTATTTTCATGCAGTAGCTGATAAGCTCATTCAATTTGCTTCAGTAGAGAAGCAAAAAGCTAACCAAGTTCAAGCATTCATGGACTTATTTCCGGTTGTTGTTGAAAATTATCACAATTCTGAAACAAAAACAAGTGATTAAGAAGAAAGGAAAAGAATAATCGACTGAAGTCTACGTCCATTTTTGAATTAGAGAGGGAGAGATTTCATTCACTGGAATTGTGAGAGGGAGCCGAGACTAATCCAATCAAGCATAAACTCACACTACGCACTCTTATTAGTACACTCTATGTAAATAATATATATCAAGTTAGTTTCCACGCCAACTGTCTAACCAGCACCCCGAGCTAACAGTCAATAGCAAATTAACTGCGGTGATTGTAAAACAACAACCAGCAACCGAGAGTAAAAACATTACAGATGCGAGTCAATTAATCAATCATAAAAAACCAACATTTCCCTTCTGATAGGGATGCTATTGGAGTATTATTAAGATATTAAGGGTATAGTAGTAATTAGAGAAGAGAGTTGGCAGGGGATTTGTTATAAATTAAGGGAGTGAGTAAGGAGAGGTAGACATTATTTTAGTGAGTGAATTCGGGCGTGAGAGAGTTCTCAAGAGGGAGGATCCAAGCACCTTGAAATACATGTGATTTATTGGGTAGTTATGACTTTAATATTTCAATATCATTTGAGTTGGATAGGGTCAAATTTCTAATAAGAAGAAATAGCTCAAATTTGAATTATCTTTATTTGCAAATGTTGCAAATTGAAATTGTATAATAATGTCCAGTGTCCATTTCTGGGAGTTCAATAGTAGACTTCATATTCTCGTAAGTAGGAATAGAGCAAAATATCAAATGCCAAACTGAATGCTTTATTCTGTATTCTTAGGCTTTGGGTAAGAATTTTAACTGTTACTGAAAATGTTGTAGACATGTAGATGTCATGGTATGCCATTAGAAGTCTACAGAAAAGGGATAAAGGAATCTTCCTGCCCAATTAGTGGGGATTTTCTGGAAACCCCTGACGTTTTGGAAAACTCAACAAAAGTTGGAGAGAAAACAATCCTGTTTCTGCCGTCAGCTCAGTGCCTTACCAAGTCTCAACAATATTCTTCACAAATTAAATTTGACATCGTACAACGAACCAACTTGGGAACCTTATGCGAAAGTAAGTAGGTTCTGAATTAAGCTCATCTTTTGTCAATTGCCCTCCCATCTGCCTTCCCTATTGACATGTTTACAATGTGGGAATTTTCCTTGAGATATAAGGGAATGTATGCTGAAATTAGCATTTGTCTGATACTTTCCTTTCCTGACTCCACTACCCAAGTCGTGGAAGAAGCTTTTTGAGCTCAATTTATTACTCTTCTGACTTCCCATGTTTGGGTCGTACATCTATGATTCTTCCAAAATAGTTTTTCAAACGAAAATTAGGCACTGTTACATATAACCGTTATGTAAAGTATCATTAATAATTGGTCATCTTACCTACTTTTATTTTTTTTAATATAAAAACCTATCCTAGTTCCCTTTAAGTTGACTTGAAGGTTATGGGTTGGTGACTTTTCTGACTAACCCAGAACATGACATAAATAATAAAGTAATATTAATGTTTGCACGTACACTAGAGACCGGCGGTCATCTTTGATTTTCTTCCCAACCTTTAACTTCTTTCATCAATCATTCAATAAAAAGTAGTCACCTATATGGAATCTCTTTTTCTAAGTTTTGACAATTTGATGTAGGTGTTATTATGGGAGCCGCCTATGTTGTAGTTCCATCACCTTTATGTGAGTTAGAATCTGCTTCAGCAGGAAATGATCGGTTTGCGTTGAATGCTTTAGGTGCATAGGACTACCCCTACTTATTTGTTTCATTGTGCTTTTGGTCAAATGCTTTATATGACATCCCCTTATTATCCCTTCGCTCCTGGTTTCATATGACACTGATATCTATTTATTACATCTTTATTCCTTTCTTTATTTGGTAGCTTTTCAAGGACTTTGTGGTGCTCTCCACTCACTAGATCAGGGGTTGGTTTGCCTTTCAAATTGGAATATGGAGACCTTGAATGAATCTACTTTTCCTTGCTATTATATTCTACAACCGTCACAAAGTGGATCAATGTTTCTTAGGGTAATAATCGAATCTTTATTGTGACATATGGAGTGTTTTCTTTTCTTTATGTAATGATAACTGTCTTTACCTATGACTTTTTTTGTTTTATCATTTTGATTTGGAATCAATTCCCCACGATCAGCTACAAAGGGTGCCAAACACATTTAGTTTAGCTTTCTTTTCAGTTTGTCTCTGAATTATTAAGGCAAAATTGCAGCGTCTTGCTGGCTCTGAGGAAGTTCGCTATGTACCAGATATCAAAACTTTGATTGCCGCTCATGTGAGCGAGGAGATCCAGAGTTCCCTTCTAGTCTCATTGGAGAAGGTTGAATTTGTCTTCAAACTTTTTTAGGTGCATTATTATACAATCTGAGGAAGAAGTAAGATGCAATTATGGCATTCTTTCCCATTATTTCTTCGTAGGGTTTAAAGTATTTTCTTTCACATTTTCAGGTTGAACTAAAAGACTACAACCCGTTGTTGCATGAAAGAGGCCTCCACCGAAAACTGAACGTTCTTGTGAAAGAAAGTTTGGAGTTCAGGTAGTCATATTATATAACTTTTTTTAACTTAGCCAAGGTGGGAATGAATTGAATTAGTTACATTTTAAATTTTCGTTTTTTCTTTCTTTTTAAAAATTAAACGTCTGAGAACTATTTGCTACTCTGTTCTCTTTATTTAGTTTTCACCGGTTAAAAGTAGATTTTGAAAATTTAGTCAAATGTTAAAAACGTATACATGTTTTTTTGAAACAACAGAAACAAACAAATCAGGAAAAACCTAACTTGCTGGCAGAAGTAAAAAGAAACTCCAACTCAGGAGAAAACAAACTGAGCCACAAAAGCCTAGAGCCCAAGAAACAGTCTCCTGCTAACGATGGGCCAATGAATTCTGTTTTCTCGGAACAAAGGTAGAGGTCACTGTTCAGAATACATGCAAAATATTCCTAATATCAGCAACCTGATTAGTCACCTCTATCAAAGGCTCTGAACCTCCCTGAAGAATCTTAATCATAGTTAGCGAATCCGATAAGATCATAATATGAGAAAAACCCATTCTGCTAGCCAAACGAAGATCTTTAAAAATAGCCACAGACTTCAGCCCCCAAAACACTAGAAAATAAGTCATGATACAGAATAAGAGATAACAAAATAGCCTAGAAAAATCGGGGAAAATCCCACCAAAACCAATCCTCGTTGAAGTCTCCGAGCATGAAGCATCAACAAAAAGATAACGCGCACTGATATCAATGTTCAGATGAACCTATTAACACAAACATGTAGCCTTTCCTTCAACAGATTTACTGCCCACATAATTCAAATAATCCAAAATCCATTCACAACCGAACTCTGGAAGCAGCACAAAATGGAGAACTTTATTCCTATCACACCAAATTGCCCCAGCAGTAGTACAAATTCTAAAACAAATTCTAGAGTTTGGAAAAGATTTCAAAAGAGTTTTGAAATTAAATTAGGGACCATTGCAAATATAGGAATTAGGTTCAGGTTTAAAGTATTTGCAGATATAGCACAGTGCAAAAAGAATTGTAAATATAGCAAAATTTATATTTTGCTTTCAAAGTCTATCGGATCATATTAATAGCGGGGTCTATTAGTAATAGAGTATAGATTTTGCTATATTTGTAATTTTTTAAAAATGTTGCTATCCACTAAATTATTATCTCTAAAAAGTGTTATCCAATGCCATTATCCATTAAATTACAAACAAATTCTAAATAAAATATTATCCTAGCTGGCTCTACTTTCTGGACTGGTGATTGATGCTCTCAGAGTCAAACGAAATCTAATCCATTTTGGTTTTCTGATTAAAGAACGCAGGAGGTTCCTGGATTACGATTATCCTCTTTCTGAAATCTAAATAATGTCAAATAATTTCCTAGAGACAAAGGTAACATACAGCATTGTCGCCTTCAATAATATGTGTCGCATTTCTGTGCCACATTCCACATTTCAAGGAAATTTGTCGAGATTTCTTACCAAACTTAATACGTCATCACATTTGAGAAAGAAAAAAAATGTATTGCTCACATTCTGTATCGCCCAATTGCGTAGCCCTTAATTTACTTTTTGAAATATTGGCTATAATGATGATTACTAGAGCTGAAAAATCGAACTTTCTTGGTGTACAGGTCATTAACTCCTACAGCAGAAGAGGGAACCTCCGGCAATGAATCAAACGACCAAGATTGTTTGAAAAGAACTGTGAATTCTGTAAAAGACATTGAAACTGTAACCGCAATGGACGGCGGCAATGAATCGAATGGCCCAGATTCTTTGAAAGGAGCTGTTAACTCAGTAAAAGACGTTGGAATTGTAACCGCAATGGATGGCACAGAAGCTGGAGTTGCTGAAACTTGGGAGCAGCTAGTAACCCATGAATTCCCTGAAACATGTCCAGTTTATGTTTCTAAAGACAAGTTGGATGGATTTTCTCTGTCGCTTCCAGATGGCAACAAACAACTGGCTGCGAAAACGTCAAGGATTTTAGAGAGACTTGAGGTACCAAGACAGAGAACTAAGATTACATCTCCTAATACTCTTACCATTGGCTTGGGTGATTCAAATGCTCCAACAAAAAAGCCACCAATCCCGTTGGTGCCAGTTCTGGGCCGAGACCATGGCTTCACCGGTACTCAATCTCAACTAATGAAACCAAATTTTAACAAACTCAAAAGAAAACGTACATGACCACCCCTCCAACCCCCCCCCCCCCCCCCCCCCCCCAATAAAGTTTTTTTTTCCCCTCAAAAGTTAAGTAGTTGTAAATTTTTAATAGTGATATGTAGGAAGATACCTACTAACGTGTGAGGAAGTATGTGTAAAGTAAGAAACAGGGGTAAAGTTTTCTGTAGTAATTAGTTGAAAGATTGCCGTTAACTGGCGGGGAAGAAGTTTTGTTGATAATGTGTGTGGGTTTGTGGGTTTTTCTATTTTTGTGCTTGACTGAAATATGAATAATGTAATGTAATGCATGTTTTACTCATAAAATTGGAAACCAAAATTGGTATTGGTTGCAGCACTAGGAGGGATTGGAGTTGAGATTTCGTGCAAGATTTATGTTATAATGATGACTTGGTAATTTACTGTTAAATGATAATGTGTGGCTGAAACTGTCACTTTTTTATATAACGAATTCCATTATTTAAAAAAAATAGTGCTATTTAGGGTACATTGGAGAGGTTCAAAATTGACCAATGACCTCGTCTTGAAGTATGCTTTTTTTTTTTCTTTTTTTTTTTTAATTACAAGTTTGTTCACTAGCTTTTCTAAATTGTGTTTGATAATTTTGGTCTTTGTTTCGATAACTATTATGGTTTGAAAATTAAGTTAAACACTATTTTTATTGGTTTGTTGGTTTCATTATATACATTTTAGGATTGTTTTCAAATTCAAAAGAAAATAGTTTTAAATTTTTGTTTTAATTTTTGAAATTTAGTTAAAAATTCAAATTTCCATGCTAAGAAAATTATGGCTAACAAGTGCAATTTTTAGAAACCAACTAAAAAAATTAAATGGTTCAAATGAGGTCTTAATAACACTTTTTTTTTTTTTTTTTGGCTTTTTTATTTAAAAGTTAAGCTTATTTACACTAATTTCTTGTATAGTTTTCTTGCTTTATTATCTATTTTCTACTATCTACTGTTTAAAAGCACTTTAAAAATGCAAGCTAGTTTTTTAAAATTAAAAAAAAAAAAGTTAATTTATAATGAGTAGATTTAGAAAGGAAAAAATGGGCAATCTAACTATTATTTTAAAATATGAATGGTTATTTTTAAATATGGCAAAATAAACCAAAATATTTACGAATATAGCAAAATGTCAATGATAGACTAATATTATCTATCAATATCCAGTTATATTTTGCTATATTTATAAATATATCCAGCAATTTTGTCATCTAAAACAATTACCCACATCATTTAAATACAAGAATTTATGAACATCTTTTTGATATTTCTTAGAAAGTTTTTAAATATAAGGATTTTTTAGAAAAAGTTTAGACTAAATTATAACAAATGTCTTTGAATTATGTATTTTGTGTCAAAAATATCCTTAAACTTTCAAACGTTTCAAAAATACCCAACTTTAAAAAAAAAAATTTTAAAAATATCACTTCTGTTAGTTTTGGATGGAAACCATTAATGTTTTATTCCAAAAATACCCTTAACTCAAAAAAAAAGTTAAAAAATATTTTCACCGTAAGTATATGAACAGAAATCATTAGTACCTCATTGCAAAAATAAATTTAAAATTAAAAAATAAGTTTAAAATTGTTCCTAACGTTAATATGGCGATTAATTTGTTTAAAGTTTTCTTAAGTTCGAAAAGAATAAATTTTAAAATAAATTATATAGATATACTCAATTTTTGTTGATATGAAAGTATTTATATAACCTTATTTAACCTTATTTTTATTTATTATTATTATTATTATTATTGTTTTTTTTTTTTTTTTTTGAGAACCATGAGATGGTTTGTCTTATCTGCTAAGCTATATACTCAAATAGGTAGAATTTGAGATAGAATCCTAAAAATTCAATGGCCAAATTTGTATTATTTTGTTTTCTTTTTTTACTTTACTTTGAGTTTTAAACAAGGGATGAGGGTGAGAAATTGAAGGCAGACATCTTTTCGAGTATGAGGAGGTGGGAAAATAATTTATTTGTAAACAAAATAATAGATCTATAATTATTTATATATACTGTTAAAAGTCAATCCAAGAGAAGAGGCTAAGGAAAAAATATATAGAATGTAAAGATAAAATGAGATCAATTTATTATTTATATTTACTGTTAGGCGAATATCTTATCAGGAGTACAAGAAGATGGAAAGAATAATTCAGCGTTAGAATACTTTGTTCATTTCGACATATCCCGAAACAAATGTGAGAACCAATGGACTACAATTCATAAAATAGCACAAATCCTCGATCACCAAACTTCTATTTCTTTTATCTAATTATTAATCTAAATAAATCTTATAAAATTCATGATTTACAAAAGTATTTGTGAATATTGATATTTTGTCGATACATTTATTGATATATTCGTAAAATTAAAATGTCGATATCGATATCGATATTTTAATCGTTGATGATTTGTGAAATTAAATGTTCCTAAAAGTTAGAAAACTAAAAAAAAGAATCTTGATGATTTGGTGTCAATGGTCAAAGTTAAGTATAAACTTAGAGATATCACGAGATGGGACTAGAAATCACTTCTTTGCTCTCATTCATTTCCAATGAAATACTCCATTTAATTTTACAAGGTTCAAGACAAAGATCTCTACAAGAAATTCATGAAGATTAGATTTTTTTTTATTTTTTTTTTACTTTTTTATTTTTTAAAAAAAATCAACCAACTTAAATGACTATTATGGGAAGTGCTAATGTTTTAGTTGGCTTGTTGATATTTTCTTTTATCTTATTACTGCTATTTTTGCTATTTTGTTGCGTGACTTGTAATTTTTGAGATTATATCTTTCCTTATTCGGCCTTGTATTATTTTATTCTTCCCATTTTGAAGGTGATCTTCTTCCTTTATGATTCGGGTGGTTTCTTTTTATGTAGTATATATGTTTGTCGGCTGTCTCGCTGCTAGGTTAAGCCACTTTTGATAGAGGTATGTTTTGCAGAAGACGTTGCTGCATAATCTCGGTTGTGTTACCACAATCTCGCTGATAATATCATTCTGAGTAATTCATGTGATAGATTTGTGGGTGTTGCTTCTACTGGTTGTATCATGAATATCTCTCATCGAACGAGGTTCAATCAAGGAATGAAAAGATAGAAGAGTTGCGTCTTGATAGCATCAAATTCAGGGGAGCCTAATCTGAATACTCTTTTGGAGGGAGTGTTTAATTTAGGGAGAGCCTAATTCTCCTCACTAGATCTTATAGTTTGTTACATTACTCTTGGAATAGTATTTTAGTGAAGTTATATATATATAAATTATCTAGTGAAATTCTTTTCATTCAGGCACATTGCCTCTCAGATATAGGTGTGATTACAGCAAACTAGGCTGTTATTTTTCTCTCTCTCTTTCTCTTGTTGTTACTATTGTTATTAACATCTTGGGTCACATTGTGCACTCGTCGCAATAACTCAAAATTTCTGAAAGTAGTTAAAATTTTTGTCAAAAGAATTTCATTGATATGATTACTCCCAAATCATATAATAATCTAAATTTAAATGTTCAATTTAAACATATATATCTATTATCTTGGCCATTAAACAATAAAATTTAAAATTTTAATTATGTAACATTTATATAATAATAATAAATACATAACAATAAGGACACTTTTCAAATATAGCAACAAGAACCAAAATATTTACAAATATAACAAAATCTCACTGTCTATCTGCGATGTCACAATAGACACAGATAGTAGTCTATCGCGATCTATCGTGGTCTATTGTAGATAGACTGTATATTTTGCTATTAGTTGTAAATATTTTCAGTAGTTTTGTCATTTAAGATAATTTCCCTAATAATAATTATAATAATAAATTAAGAAAAAACAAAAGAGGGCAAGGATGAGTATGAGGAAAGTTTTTGTTCAATCCCTTCGCCATTCTCCACCTAAATAGGGATTCTTGATATGGGAAAAATAAACATCTCTATACATCATTTTATCAATGTGAAACCCTAGACTATTATGGTACCTTAACCAAGTGGAAAAGATCCATGCTTAGCTATGCTCTCGAATCCATATGACTTTATTAAAGCTTTGTCTAGGCTAGAGACCAGAATTAATAAGCATAATTTACTCTTTCACATTTCTTAGGGTAAAATTCTAGTTGCGTTTCGTTATCAACCTTAAAGTTCTCTCAAGGTGAGAAGAATCAAAAAGATTTTTGTTGAGCATTAGCTCAATCTTCCTTATAAGTTCTAGAAATACATTTAACTAGACCTATGGAATCATGAGTAGGTAAAAGAAAATAATAATAGTTGAAAGTGTTTGATAATATGTAGCATCAAAGCATGCACGAGAGAGTGATTTTTTAAAATCATAAAAATCACTTCAGAATCACTTAGAAATATATTTTTTTAATCACTCAAAATTAATTAAACTTAACTTAAGTTTTATTTAGTAACAATTTGGTTGGTTGTTGAGAATTAAGTGTTATTTTTCTCATTTTTTTCCATGGTTTACATTTTTTTAAAGGAAAGCATTTGGATTTTTAGCTAAATTCTATTTTTAGTTTTCAAAATTTGACTTACTTTTAAAACATTGACAAAAACATAGATAACAAAGCAAGACACTCAAAATTGGAAGAAGTGTTTGTACGCTTAATTTTAAAAGATTAAAAACAAAAAAAAAAAAGTAAAATAGTTATCATATGGAGATTTAATGTTGGTAAATATCCATAAATTATCAATTTTTGAAGAATTAAAAACCCCCTTTGACCACCTTTTGAAATTATTCCAAAAAATATTGGAAGAGTCCAAATCCACATTCATATCATTGAGTATCTCTATCTTGAAATTGGTTCGTCTGAGAAATATATATCCCCTAAAGAATAACCCTAATGTTGTAGCTTTGCCCCAATTCAAGACGTCATAGTTGTCAAGTATTGTCGTAAATTTTCAAACACTTAGAGAAAAACGATCCTTTCATCTACCTATAGTGTCAACCATTTGTGAAATATTGACTTTGTAGATAGTGATGATCATATGCTTTTCATACGATTGCATGAAAGGAAAAACTTTAACATCGCTAATAAATATTGATAATCAATCTAAACAAATTTATTTAAATTTATTTTAAATGATAAAACTACTTAAATTTATTTACGAATAATAGCAAATTACTGTTGTCTATTGCAAACTATTATCTGTGTTTATCATGACACAAATAGACATTTATCGTGGTCTGTCACCAATAGATAATAAAATTTTGCTATATTTGTATATATTTTGGTTCATTTTTTTATATTTAAAAATATCCCTAACTTAATATCATTAAGCTTATGATTTACGGAAATAGCAATGGGTAGCAAAAAGTATAAGGATATTTACGAATATATATCATTAGTTTTCTAAGATTGCAAATATAGTAAAAAAATTTAAACTCGATTCTCGATTTTTTTATTTTTAAAATTTTACCCTCAGTTATATGTCAACAGGTATATTTGATATACTTTATATTTTGATATGTTAGTCAATTGATGTACATTATATTTAGTATATCAATCAACTGATATACTTTATTTAAAGAACATCATTTATACAACAAATATATCATTACTTTAATTGTGTTATGGTCGAAGTTATTTCTTCGATTATGCTAATTTTTTTTTTTTTTTTGTTTATATAGAGTTATTTTCATGTGATTAATTCAATTTTGATGCCAATGGTTACATGTTAAATGCATTAATTTTGTCAAGTGATATATCAAATATAGATTATATTAGTTAATCTTTTTATTTTCAAATTTTTGTTATGGTTTTAATGGTATATAAATTAATTTTGTACATCAATTGTATAACAAATATTTCATATTTCATATATTAATTGATAGATATACTTGATTTAGAAGAAAAAATCACATTTGATATATCATTAGTGCATTAGTAGTTATCGTTAGGAACTTATTCAATGTTCATTCAAAATACATTAGTTTATCAATATTGATTAATAACTAATAATTTCAAGTATATCATTAGTGTATCAATAGTATATCAATTGAAATTAAGTCTACCAATAATAGTAAAGGAACCAAAGCTTCTTGAGTAATAAATATGGTTTTTGAATAATAAATTTGGTATATCCATTGTATAACGTATATGGCTTATGTTTGGTATATTGGTCAATTGATATACCAATATAAAGTATATCATATATATAATTAATATACATGCTGATACATCAATAAGGGTGAATTTGGAATAATAAAAACAGAAATATGCTTTTGTTTCTTTTGCTATATTTACAAATTTTGAAAAACCATTGCTAAATTGATCACTACAAGAAATTTGGGTTTCCTGACAAAATTTTTCCCAGGAAAAGTTACTTTCCCGTTTTGCTTCAGAGGTTTCTACCAATTGGCATTCGAGCGTATCTAAAAAAAGATGTGTCAACTGTTATTGTTGAGTTATGCAAATTCTTTTGTGACCTATGTGCAAAAATAATATCCATAGGTGATTTGGATCGCTTGCAAGGAGACATTATAATCATACTTGTAAGTTGGAAAAGATATTTTCACCAGCATTTTTCGATATGATGGTACACCTAGCAGTCCATCTTCCCTATGAAACAAAAGTTGCGGGTTCAGTTAGCTATAGTTGGATGTACCCTATCGAAAGAAGTTTACGGACGTTGAAACAATATGTAAGAAACAAAGCAAGTCTTGAGGGTTCTATAGCGGAAGCGTTTATAATGAACGAATCGTTGGTATTTTGTTCCTTGTACATAACTGGAATTGAGACAAGATTCAATAGAGATGAAAGAAATGATGATAGACTTCCAGACAATGAGAGATTAATATGTGAACAAGTCATAGTTTTGAGAGGGGGGGAGGGGGGAAGGGTTGCCTAAAGTGCATCTGAATTGTATTAGGTTGAGCATCTAGTTTTAAAGTTTCTATAAGAGTAAGTGCATGGTTATATTTAAGTTTGAGTTGAATTTTATTGAGTTTGAGATTAGATTGGAGATTGGTATATGTTATAATGTTACTAAATTTAAGTTTAAGTTTTCTATTGCATTTGAGATTAATATGTGAATAAGTGCATAGTTATGTTTAAGTTTTATATCATTGTTGATATTAGTGTATGGGTAAATGTATGATGTTTAAGTTTGTATTTTGTAGGTAGCTTGAAGGACTAGCTTCAAGATGGATCTCTCGGAAAAGCAAAGTTTAGGTTGTAGACATGTAATTTGTAGATTTGTAATGTTATTTGGTTTTAATGTTTTATAGATACTATGTAATGTTTAAGATAATTTTAAATGTCATCTTGGTGTTTATGTTTTAATTATGTAATTTTTAAGACAATATGTATTGTTATTTCAGTGTTAATGTTATGGAAGAAAATTAATTAAATGTTGAATTTAAACAGACTTGATATTTGATAAATTATAAACAGGTTGGATATTTGATGAATTATAAACAAGTTTGATATTTAATAAATTATAAAAATTTAATATAAAAAAATACCTCTCCCAACGGTTATTTGTTGGCTTTTCCTGACGCTAAATGTGTTTGATTACGTTAGGAGAAATGCTTTCTCCCGACGTTCAATCAAATGGCATCGGGAGAAAGCACTTCTCCCGACGCTAATTATGTTGCATTGCGTCGGGAAAAGCTATTATTCGCGACACCCAACCGTCGGGAGAAATGCTTTCTCCCGATGCCCAACTTTCGGGAGAAGCCATTTTCCCGACACCATAAAGTCATCTTTGGCGGCCGGAGAAGTCACTTTTCCGACGCTAGCTTGTGTGCGTCAGGCGAAAACCAGTTGGAATTTTTCGTCGGGAAATCATTAATTCCCGACGGAATGACTTTTTTCTGTCAGAAAAAGGCTTTCCCGACGATTATCTTGACGGTTTTTTGACTTTTCTCGACGGTTTTGGTCGTCGGAAAAAGGTAAATTTCTTGTAGTGTTTGTAAATTCAAGAATATTTTTTGCTATTCTTGCAAAGTGCCCCTATAATTTATAGGTTCAAGTTTACTCAACTGTGAAATCATATGTATTGATCATTTATTACTTGAAAAACTATTTTGGGTCATGTAATTTGGATGTCATTCCATTTTATATATACTTCCATGAATGTCTAAATTTAAGGTTGAAGGTCAAAACAAACATGATTCAACATCGACTATAATGTATGTGGTTTGAATTTTCCACCTCTAACCGCTCTCTTTTATCAAGTTTGCAAAAAACTAGATTAAAAGAGGATATTTATCCCACCATCACAAACAATATAATTTATATTAATTATCATTATTAAATTAATAATACGCGAGGAGGGAGATTTTGAACTCTTAATCTATCAATAAAATTACAATTTTTTTTTATATCAGCCAACAAAAACTGTGGTTGAGATATCTAATTATTTATATTATACTAAGATTATATTTGTCCATTTATAATATATCTAAACTTATTTCACTTTAATTATTTATACGATTATTCTTACATATATATAGAAACATGGATACACTATTTCTCTCATTAATTTATTGCTTGGATTCTTCATTGAATCTATAATATATATATATATATATATTTAGTTGATAAAAACTTTTAAAAATAAATATATATTTTACTTTGGGCAAAAATCTATTTATTTTTATGATAATCATCCTTTTACATAAAAATCTAAATATCATTTCTCTCTAATCGTCAGGTTTGGATGACAATTATTGTCCTACATTGACCATATAAATACAAAGATATAATTTATAAGTAACGGATAATATCTCTGTTGATTTAATAATTTAAGTAACTAAAATTAATAATGAAATTGTAAAGATTTATACCTAAATAAAAAATATGATTAGTTACCCATGGCTATTCTATCCAAACATGAACCTATTGAATGTATTATGCCCACCTTCTCTTACAAACGTCTCTCTACACCAACCTTCTGTTTATTTTACACATGCTTTTTTATACCAACTTCCTCTACATATGCACATTATCTATTTTCTCACGAACTTATCTACCCACTCACTTTGTTTCCTCTACATGTCCAAATAATTAAGCTCAATCAACTGGTACAAAACTTGTATTATTATCTTCAAAGTTCAATGTTTGATTTTCCTACTCCAATATTATTGAAAAAAGAAGAAAAAAAAGGTTCTCCTTACATGCACATCATTTCTCACTCTAGCTTCCTTCTAACTAATCTTTCTCCAAATATTCTCATACTCTCTAACTTAAAGAGAGGAGAGGAAAAAAAAAAAAAAAAAAAAAAAAAAAAAAAAAAAAAAAAAAAAGGAAAATCTCCGCATGCAAGTTCTTTGTATGCACATCATTTTCCCCTTCTTCTTCCTTTTAAGACATGGCCTACGATGACAAGGGCATCATACTTTTAACCATTTAAAATGAGTAAACCGTAAACTTGAGCATAAAGTCAAACTAGTTAAAGTTAAAGTAGACCAATAGTCTTATTATTAAAAAAATTACAAATAATAGAGAATTTTGGAGTAAATACAACACCTTGGAATCCTTATTTTTCATGTTTGAACTGTCCTAAAAAAGGGAAAATAAAAAAAAATAATTAAAATAGGTAACACTCTTAGGGGCTGTTTAGCGCGCTCAGTTGAGTTCATATGTCTGAAGTTCATTTTTCTGTGGAGTTTATATGTTTGTGGAGATATGTCTGTGTTTTGGTGTTTGGGGTGCTGAGTTCACATGTCAGGAGCATCTGATGTAGTTTTTTTTTTTTTTTTTTTTTAACATAAATAATCAATCTTATAATTTTTGTCTAATAATTTTACATATATATATTTTTAATAAACTATAAATTGCATTTTATTTTATTGTTTTTTAAGCACACATGTATTGTTGGGAGTTTTGGAAAATGGAGTTTAGGGTTTAATTTTGGATCATGCATTTTATTTTTTTTTCTTTTTTAATTTAAAGAATCATTTTACAAATTTGTGCATGTGACATTTCTAGTTAAGTTATTTTTATTTTAACACTTTTGATAAAAACTTTAAAAAAAAAAAAAACTCATGCATTTGACAATTTTTCTCAAAATTGTTTTTACATACAAGTTTGTTTGACTTCTTATATGATAAAAGTGATTTTTATTAATGTTAAATTACTATAAAGAACGACTATAAAATAGTATTAGCTAATTAAAAAACCGAAAATTTAACATTTTGAAGGAACTTACGTACTTTTGTGTTAACAAATGTGTTTTTATTGACAATTTTGTACGTCAAGTTAAATATAAATATTTATTAATGTTTTATATGTATGTTTAAATTAATACTTATTTTTAAGCTTTAAATTAAGGTTTTATTGACGCTTTTATGTCACGAACATTAACAAAACAAAAAACACATGTGTCAACATAGCCCAAATTTGTAGTAGTCATAATTTAAAATAATGGTTGTCGGAGTTAGTGGAGTGGCCACCATTGAAGGTTGTCGGAGTTTGTCGTCAATAGTGGTGGTTGAATGTTGTTGGAGTTGGGCGCAGGCAGTGGTTGCTGAAGTTGGTCGTCGAAGGTGGTTACTGGATTTGGCTGTTGGAGGTGGTCGTCGGAAGTAGGCCGTCGAAGTTGGTCGCCGGAGTTGGCCATCAGAGGTGGTTGCTGGAGTTGGCCGTTGGAGGTGGTCGCCTGATTTGGTTGTCGGAGGTGGTCGCCAGAGTTAGCCACTGAAGGTGGTCGTTGGAGTTGGTTGCGGGAGTTGAGCAATGAGGCATTAGTGGTGATGAGGGCTGAGTGCACTATTGGTAGACATGATATAAAATGAAGTTGACCTCCCAAACAATTAGTTGAGTTCATATCTCAACTCAACTCAACTCATCTCATCACATCTCCTCACCCCAAACACTCCCTTAGAGTTAATAATTAAGTATATGACGACATTGTAAAGAATTGCAAATATAGCAAAATCTATCGTTAGATAACTCTATCGTTAATAGATTCCTACCAATGATAGAATCTATCACTAGATTGGTACGATTGATATGGTCTTCACTAATAGACTCGAGAGCTAAATCTAAAATTTGCTATATCTATAAATTCTTTCGTATTGTAGCAGAAAAAGAAATACCGAAATCACATAGTGTTGGGAAAGGAAGTTAAAAGTTAACTCAAGGGTTGGGTTCAAAGTGAGAAGACAACCACATGGTATAGTTAGTTAGAGGAGTAGTGTCCCGATTCTATAGGGAATGGTCCCCTAAAAAAAGCCCAAAAAGTCATAAAGGAAAGGAACCAAAAGAACCCAAACGCCACAGCTCCATTCCACCCACCCCTTCTTAGCCACAACATCTCCTCAATCTATCTCTTTTTCTTCTCTCTCTATATATAAATATATATTCTTCTTCCATCTTCCTTCTCCTCCTACAAATCACTCACTCACTCCTTCACGGTGGAACCCAATTTCGAGCTCTCCTCTGCTTTGCAACCATCCAAATAATTCTCTGCTGTTCGTTGTCTAACGGTTTTCTTCTCGAGAATCGAATTTTCACTCACTTCCCTTCAGACCCACTTCAGTTTTGAAGCTCTAAACAAGCCCCCATTCATTGTTTTCCTCGCCGGAGATGATCACCGGAAAGGATTTGTACACTGTCTTGACGGCGGTCATTCCTCTGTATGTGGCTATGATTTTGGCCTACGGCTCTGTTCGTTGGTGGAGGATCTTCTCGCCGGACCAGTGCTCCGGCATCAACCGCTTTGTTGCCATCTTTGCCGTCCCTTTGCTTTCGTTTCATTTCATCTCTACTAACGATCCTTATGCTATGAACTTCCGGTTCATCGCTGCTGATACTCTGCAGAAGATCATCATGCTTGTTGCTCTTACAATTTGGGCGAATTTCACTAAAAATGGAAGTCTGGAGTGGATGATTACGATTTTCTCGCTTTCAACTCTGCCGAATACGCTGGTGATGGGGATTCCTCTGTTACAGGCTATGTATGGAGGTAACTCCGGAAGTTTGATGGTTCAAGTTGTTGTTATGCAGTGCATTATTTGGTACACGCTTTTGCTTTTTCTGTTTGAGTATCGTGGAGCGAAGATTCTGATTATGGAGCAATTTCCTGAAACTGCGGCTTCCATTGTTTCCTTCAAAGTCGATTCTGATGTGGTTTCGTTGGACGGGAGGGATTTTCTTGAAACCGACGCTGAAATTGGCAACGACGGTAAGCTTCACGTTACTGTGAGGAAATCAAACGCTTCACGGCGGTCGTTAGGGCCTTGTTCACTCCCAGCGTTGACGCCTCGGCCGTCCAATCTCACCGGAGCAGAGATTTACAGCTTAAGCTCTTCAAGAAACCCTACGCCACGAGGTTCGAATTTCAACCACTCGGATTTCTACTCTCTGATGGGATATCAAGGACGGCACTCCAATTTCGGACAGCCGGAGTTGTATTCCGTTCAATCGTCTAGAGGTCCGACGCCTCGACCGTCAAATTTCGAAGAGAGTTCCGCTGTCCCGACCGCGAATTCTCCGAAGTTCGGTTTCTATCCAGCGCCGAATCCAGAGTTCACGAAGAGCGGTAAAACACAACCACTGCAGCAGCAGCAGCAGCCGCCGCCGCAGAACGGCGGTCCGACGAGTAAAGCCAGCCATGACGCGAAGGAGCTTCACATGTTCGTATGGAGTTCGAGCGCTTCGCCAGTTTCAGAAACTGACGGTCTCCATGTATTCAACGGGAACGATGAACAAATTGGACGCTCCGATCAAAACGCCAAGGAAATCAGGATGTTCATCGCCGATCACCCACAGAATGGGGAGAAAAAAGGTAAAATCACAAAAAAAAAAAAAAAAAAAGACCCAAAACCCAAAAATCAAAAACCTTATTCAATGTATTTAACAATAAATTATTGTTGTGATTTTGATTAATCAGTTGCTGAAAGTGAGGGGAAGTTCATAGGGGAAGAGTTGAATTTCCAAAGGAGAGTTGAGGTAGACAATGAGAAAGAAGAACATGTTCCTATAGGACTCCACAAGCTCGGCTCGAGTACCAACACCGCCGCCGCTGCAGCTCCGGAGAGTGGGGCGGCGAAACAAATGCCTCCGACGAGTGTTATGACACGTTTGATCTTAATCATGGTGTGGAGAAAGCTGATTAGAAATCCAAACACATATTCAAGTCTCATTGGCCTTGCTTGGTCTCTTATTGCCTTTCGGTACCGTGTTTGAAACTTTAAAGCCGGTGTTTTTGTGATTTTAATTTCTTGTTAATTAACAATCTCTTTAATGTGTGTGTGAATTTGCAGTTGGCATGTCTCTATGCCTAAAATAATAGCACAATCAATCTCCATTCTCTCTGATGCTGGGCTTGGAATGGCAATGTTTAGCTTAGGTGAGTCAAAATTTATCTCTATTTTACAGTCTATATCCTTGGAAACGTGTTAATCTATGCTTGTTTGATAGAGTTTTGAGCTTTTGATTTTCTGACTTTGAAGAGCCCAAAATGTAATCATTATCGAAAAGGGTGTAGTTGATTGATTGGTCTTTTGACCTCAAGAAAAAAGTACTTTTCATTTTTTGTTTGGAAACCTTCAATAATTGACTACTGAAGTAGGCTATCAAAATATGCCCTTACTAGGTTTCTTTCTACGTTTGTGTTTGTGAACTTGAAATATTAAAAGTTTATTTAGTTTTTTATTTCTTAAAATTAAGCTTGTAAAATCTATTTTGCCGATTAATTTATTTGTTTTATTATCTACTTTTTAAGAATGTTTTTAAAACATGCTAAATTCAGAGTAGTTTTTAAATATTTGTTTTTTTAATTTTTGAAAATAGAGTGAGAATTCGGATGTTTAGTTAGAAAAGAAGAAAACCAAGACAAATAACTCGTAGAAACCAAACACAAACTACCCTACAAAAAAAATTAAATACAAACTTCAAACATCACAAACCAAAAACCAAAGTTTGGTTGGGTAACAATATTGCTTTTAGTTTTTAAAATTTATGATTGTTTTCTCCTAAATTGTATACCATAGTTTTCGTATTTTTGTAAGAAACATTTGAATTCTATATCAAATTCTACGAATATAAATAAGTTTTTGAAAACTATTTTCTTTTTTAGATTTTAAAATTTGGCATAGTTTTTTAAATCCAAAGTAAATAACAAAGAAAAAAAAACTTAGAAGTAGAAGTAATCATTATAAATTTCATTTTTGAATAATAAAACTAAAAATCAAATGAATTGTTAAATGGAGTCTATGGTTTTGATAATAGTTATGTTTTTTATTTTTCCTTTTTTGAAACGATTAATTGGTTGGTTTTTATCTTTTGACCCAGAGAAAAAGGGTACATTTTTGTTTTGGAAGTCTTCAAACTTTCCCGTTACCAGTGGTGTGATTTGTTGTTGAATCCGAAATTAAATTAGGCAGATATTAGGTTGGTGGTGTTGTCTACTCTGTCTGAAATTATGGCTTTGTGTTCTTACTGCCAATTAACACCAACTCAGGACCATCCATTTGCTCCTCACATTCTCTGTCACAAACCAAATCCATAAATATTTATCTTCTTCACTACAAATGAATCTCTACCACCCAACATGTGGGTCCCAATCCTCTGTGTCTCTGGTGGTCTAAGTTCCCTGTGCTCATATTTCCTGTTCATTTTATACTTTCTGAAATGAATCTCATCAAATGGTCCAAATCACTTTTTCTCACCTCTCTCTTTTGCTCTTTGGTTTTTGGTTTTCTTAGAAGTTTTTCCTTCTCTTCCATATATAGGTATATTCATGGCTTTACAACCAAAACTAATTGCTTGTGGAAACTCCATTGCTGCATTTGCCATGGCTGTAAGGTTCCTCACTGGCCCAGCTGTGATGGCGGCCTCTTCGGTCGCTATCGGTCTGCACGGCAATCTCCTCCGTGTCGCTATTGTTCAGGTTACTTGAACTATCTGTTTCACTGTTACAGGATTAAAAACTTATGTGTCACATTGATGCAAGTAATTAAGCATCTTGATCTGTTCTTTACAGGCTGCATTACCCCAAGGCATTGTTCCCTTTGTTTTTGCTAAAGAGTACAACGTCCATCCTGCCATTCTTAACACTGCGTAAGTTTTCGTTTTTCTGTTTTTGGAATTTATGCCGGCTTTTTTTTCAAAGTTTTAATGGAGTGGTTTTCACATTTATTAAAGAAATACTTGAACTTTTAGTTCAATTCTAGAAAACGAAAAAAATTATATTTTTTTTTTTCAAAAGTTGATTTAGTTTTCTAAAACATATCTTGAAAGTAAATAAAAAAACATAGAAAATTGTAGGTGAAAGTAGCATTTACAAAACTTAATTTCAAAAACCAAATCATTATCCATCGGATGTAAACTTTTGAGTTTAGTAATAGCTTACCATACTAATAAAGTAAGATTTCATGTTCGATTTGTTATAACTTGTTTCTTTTCTAATTAATATTATATAGGGCACTTGCAAATATAACAATCAGACTAGAAGTATTAACAAATATAAAACGGTGCAAAAGAATTTGCAAATATAGCAACATTTAGATCAATGATAGTTTATATCAGTAAGAGAAGTGATAGACCATATCATTAATAGGAGTCTGTTAACGATAGAGTTTATTACTTGTAAATTTTCTTATATTTGCAATTCTTTAAAAATATTGTTATTTACTTAATTATTAACCTTAAAAGGTTTATCCATTACCATTATCATATTTTTATTTGTTGGGTTATGTGGTAATTAAAAAAGGTTGGGATTTTACATGTATCGCAGAGTCATCTTTGGGATGTTAATAGCACTTCCCATCACTCTAGTCTACTACATTCTTCTCGGGTTGTAAAATCTCGGCACACCATTACCAAAAGCACAACCAAAATTCAAGACAAAAATTATAATTCTTTCTTTCACATGCTGCAAATGGATGAACATCACCTCCAAGATTTGAATTAGCAAATAGAAGTTCATTAGAGGTTTGATTTTTCATCCCACATGTTGTTAAACTCAAATTAGTTAGCAAAGAAGTTCCTAGTATTTGGGGAGATTACTTGCTCTGTGGGACCCAAGCTTAGTACAAATCATACTAGAGAAAAAAAAAAAAGAAGGGTTGAAAAGACAAGAGCAAGCAAAAGTAGAGGCTAATTAAGCTGCAGAGGAAGGGAGGGGAGAAATAATTGCAAATGGGGAAACATTCATGAGGAAATCAAGGAAAGTGGTTGTTCTCTCTGTCCTTTTTCCACTTTGCTTGTAAAGTTTGTTAATTTTTCAATGTTTTGTGTTCAAAGAAGAGGACAAGTTTGACTAACTTCGATAATTTTATAAAACCATATTCTGAAATGGGGATTGCAATTAATAGAAAGCTCTCACACAAACATAGGCTTATATTATTATTATTCATGTTTTTGTAGTCAATGGTCATTATTGTCCTTTGAATTTGATTGGTCATGCATTTATATGAAGCTTTGTCATCTTGCTTTGTTTTGTTTTTGTAAATTTAGAGAAGCACTTTTTGCAAAGATAAAAAGAAGATAAAGAAGATGATAATGTACTTTCAGCATCATACAGTACAATACAGTGTGTTAGAAAAAGGAAAAAGGAAAAAAGAAAGAAAAAAAAAGATGAGAACAAAGGCATCTTTTAAAGCCTTTTACAACACAAGCACAATTGAAAAGAAAGTTTGAGAAAAGTAAGATTTGGACTTGAAATATGGAAATAATGAGTATACCCTGATCTATGTTTTTAGTTCACAGGATCAATAGTTAATAAAGATATTAATTACTATCTAAAAATCCATGGTTCAATTTTCTAATTTGCAATCAAAACTCAAAAGGAAAAAAAAAAAAAAAAAAAAACGTTCTGGTATTTATTGTTTAAAATATCTCAATTTAGTTCATATTCATAGTGTTTAGGGTTTAGAAAGGTCTCTGTAAAGTGACAAAAAATTAAAGTAGAAAAAAGAATATATGAAAAAGAAAAATTGAAATTTCCATCAATTTCTTAATTGCAATTTTTTTAGGGACGAAATTAAAAACCAATACATGATGATTACAGACTGAACCATATAGTTCAATAACATATTAAGCAAAATTAAAGCTTAAAAAATATATTAGATAAGTTTTGAAGTTTAAGTCTATTAGACCCAGGTCTACATGTAATTTTGAATATACGGATTAAAGTACTACTTAAACATACTTCATATATACTTGGGCTAAGTTGAGTTTTACAGAGATATTAAATAGCAAAATTTAATTTTATTAAGCATAATTTAATTTTATTAAGCATAAAGAGATGTTTCCAAATATAACAAAATGAGTAAAAATATTTACAAATATAAAAAAAGGTCACTATTTATCCGTGATAGACACTGATAGACTATTATTATCTATCACTATTTATTAGTGATATAGACATCTTTCATTGTCAGTGACATTTTGCTATAATTGAAAATATTTATTTAAAACAATCACTCAGAACAAAAATGGTTATTATCATCATTATTATTTTAAATTTAAATGCTAAAATAGATTTATGAAAATATAGGAGTTATTGTAAAATTAAGGAGCATAATGAGAACATGGATATGAAGAAAATATAATACAATAATAGTAATAAATAAATAAATATAAGAAAATAACTAAATATAAGAATTTATGTCAATAAAAAATATAGAAAATGGGAATTTGAAGTGCATTTTTTCACCAATATGTCTTCTCTCAAGATCCACTAAATACCACTATTTATAGGCAAATTGGCAAGTAGGAGGTGGATTTACATGACCACTAGGGATGTGTGATAATGAGACACATGAACACATAATGGGCATCTATTATTATTATAATATTTATAATACTCCCCTTTAGATGCCCATTATATATATGAAATATTCATCGTTAAAAGCTTAATAGGAAAAAAATCGAATGGGGAAAAAGTCCTAGTGAAAGAAAAAAGAGTACATATTTCATATAATTTAATAGTTCTAAAAGAATATAATATATTTGCTTCACCTCATAGAAGCATCACTTGAGATCTACGAGTCACTACATTCCAATGTTGTACACTAATTTTTCAAAAGTTGCGGTTAGTAATGATTTTGTAACTAAGTCTTCCAGGTTATCTTTCGAACAAATTTGTTGTATACTGATGTCGCCATTTTCTTCAAGATCATGAGTATAGAAAAGCTTTGGTAAAATATGCTTTGTTCTATTTCCTTTAATATATCCTCCTTTGATTTGGACTATACATATTGTGTTGTCTTCGTATAATATTGTCGGAAGAATTTTATTATAAGATAAACCACATGTTCCATGAATGTGCTGAGTCATCGATCTTAGCCATACACATTATGGACTAACTTCGTGAATTGCAAGAATTTCAACATAATTTGAGAAAGTGGCTGTTATGGTTTGTTTTATTGGCCGCCATGATATAACAGTTCTTTCATATGTGAATAGATAACATGTTTGAGATCTAGCTTTGTGTAGATCAGATAAATATCCAGAATCTGTATAACCAACTAAATAAAAATTTGTTTTATTTGAAAAAAAACAAACTCATATTGATCGTTCATTGGAGATAACAGAGTATATTCTTAATTCCATTCCAATGTCTTTTTGTTGGAGAAGAACTATATCTAGCTAATAAATTTACTAAAACTGCAATATCTGGCCTTGTATTATTAGCAAGATACATAAGTGCATCAATTGCACTAAGATATGATAGTTTAGAACCAAGAAGTTCTTCATTATCATCTCGAGGTCGAAATATATCTTTCTTCACATTTAGTAAATGAACTTCCATTGGATAGTTTAATGGATGTGCTTTAACCATATAGAAGTTTTTCAAAACTTTTCCTATATAAGTTGAGTGATGAACAAATATCTCATCTTCTAAATGCTTAATTTGTAAGTCTAAGACAAAATTTTGTTTTTTCAAGATCTTTCATCTCAAATTATTTCTTAAGATATTCTATTGCCTTTGAAGGCTCTTTATGAGTTTCAATTATATTTAAGTCATCAACATATATAGTTATAATAGCAAATCTTGACTGTGATTTATTTATAAAAACACATCGACATATTGGATTATTTTGATATTCTTCTTTCAACAAATATCCACTTAGGCGATTATACCATATTCGTCTTGATTGTTTTAATCCATATAATGATCTATGTAACTTTATTGAATACAATTCCCAGGAACTTGATTTAAATGTTTCAGGTATCTTAAATTCTTATGGGATTCTCATATATATATATATTATTATCAAGATATCGATATAAATATGCTGTGACTACATCCATAAGATGCATGTCCAGATTTTCATACACAGTCAGTCCAATTAAATATCTTAGTGTGATTGCATCCACCACTGGAGAATATGTCTCCTCATGATCAATACTAGGTCTTTGTGAAAAACTTTATGCAACTAATATTGTTTTATATCTTGTGACCTCATTATTTTCATTTCTTTTTTCCACAAATACCCATTTGTATCCCACATGTTTGACACCTTCTAGTGTTTCGACTACTAGTAAAAAAACCTAATATTTTGAAAGTGAATTCTGCCTCGATTGCTTCTTTCCACTAAAGCCAATCTTTTCTATGTCGACATTCTTCAACTGATTTTGGCAGAATTCTCATTTTCAGATATAATATCAAGAGCATTGCACTATTTCTCCTTCACCATAACCAGCCTCCATTTCGAGCTCTTTTGAGAGAACGATTCTGAGCACCTTCAGAGTCATCTCCCAGTGAGTGAGAATCTCCACCCTATGGAATATATGTATCAGATAGCAACCATCTCAGGCCTCCATGAAGCAAAACGTTGCCAGTGGCGGCTTGACGTCCTTCATTTCTGTTTTATTTCCATTTCTCTCCTTCTTGCTTGTATTTTGTTAATGACATTCGAGAGAATGATTTATTTTCTTAATATAAGTTTGATTGACTATCATCTTCCATCTATTTCCGTATTAAATACTTTACACCATATTGTCTAAATGCTAAATGAGTTAAATGTTAAAAGCTAGTTTTTCTTGAGCAATTCCGAGTATGTTACATCTTGATTAATGCATATTTTTAGCTTGCATAACTTTGTCTGACAAACAAACGTAGTAAGCATGACTGTCGAGCTTAAGAGAGTGGATAGTTAATCTTTAGCATTAATTAAAACTAGATGAGTTGCAGAGATGTAGTTCATCTTTTGCCAACATAAACTTACCATGCATCTTAGAGATAAGATAAATGTGGTGTCAAAACATCGAGAGATGGATTCACACACGCAGTTTGTAGGTATGTAATTGTACTTAGAAAGTTTAGGTAACAACTAGCTCTTGCGTTCAGCTCTACTTCCATCGCATGGTTCCATTCATTCTTAACGCATGCTATCTGACGCATTGTTTTACATATGACTACCCAACGCCGCGTCCACCTCATTATTAGTAGTAGGAAATTCTTTTCATTCTTTTTGTATAGTTTAGACACACAATCAACAAATGCACACATTTACATGAACAGTCACCGCATAGTCATGCAATTATTCTCAATGCCTAGTTATTACAAATCCCTGCGTTCGACCCTGGACTCACCAGGAAACCTATAAATACTTATACTTGGGTTTTTATAGGAAAACTTGCTTAATAATGATCACACCTGAGTAATTCTCAACGCATCCTTGTACGGAAATGATAAATCTATTTTTGTGCAACGAGCTCAGAAACTCAATTTAATTAGAAATTCAAACGAACAAAATTTAATGAACAAATTTTAGCGAACAATCATGCAAAAATATTGTCAATAATTACATTAGTTAAGTTCTATCATTTTCCTGTCATGACATAATTTATTGAAATCTCATTATTAGCTTTAGGTATTCCACCTTCTTCACTAATTTTACTATCAGTAATCTACAGGGTTTCTTTAAAGATATTTACATCCTCAACCAAGCATTTTTGGCTATTGTCTATTTTTCTTTTTTGAGGATTTTTATCTTTGGAATCCACAGGTCTACCATGCTTCTGACGTGTCCCAGACTCATTAATAACAACTTGTTGTGTTGGGATATTTTCGATGGAACATTTGCAACTATTATATGTGACTTAGTTACTTTTTTTGCATTTATAAATGCATCTGATAATTGATTTGTTATATTTTGCAAATGAATTATTTTTTTGAACTTCAAGTTCACGTTGATCTATACGAGGATCTAAATGAGACAATAACGATGCATTCCATGTAATTTATTTTTTCAACTTCTAAATTATTCCTCGTAATGTTGGAAAATTTCTTATTAAAATGACAATTAGCAAATCGTGCAGTAAATACATCACTTGTCAAGGGTTTAAGATATTTAATAATTGATGAGTAATCATATCCAACATATATTACTAACCTCCTTTAAGGACTCATCTTGATATGTTGTGGTGGAGAAATTGGAACATATACTACACATCCAAAAATTCCCAAATGGAAAATTTTTGGCTCCGGGTCATAAGCTAATTGTAATGATGAATATTTATGATAAGCTATTGGCCTAATGCATGCAAGTGATGCAACATGCAAAATAGCATGTCTCCATACAGATGTAGTAAGCTTAGCTCTCATAAGCAATGGTTTAGCAATTAATTGCAAACATTTTATAAATGAATCTGCTAAACTGATATACCTCAACTTTGTGTTACTGCATGTGTACGGGTCAATTTAAAATATAGTTAAAATAGCCTAAGCCGAGTATCATCCTCGGAGAATTGGATTGATTATCTTTTAGCTATTTAGAGATCGTTCCAATTTTATTTAGGGAACCGACCTGTAATGACACTTAAGATAAACTATTATAAGAAAACAAATAAAAGTGTTAAAAGTATGAAGATTATTAACTAAGAGGCGTTTTAGGGAATAGATTTCACCAAAGGTATTATAAACACAATTGCTTAACTCTTGAAATAACTAACACAACACCTAGATCTAGAAGTCTTTAATCCGAATTGAATCTTTTGAAAGCAATCTTTTCTTTTACTTAAACCCTAATTACTAATCACTTGAAATTAGATGAATAAGCAAAGAATTAAGAACCTTCATTAACAATCTCTACTGTTATCCGACTACTTTCCGTGTTTTCAAATGATAGTCTAGCATGCATGATCTAATTTAAGCATACTTCTTCAAGAAAGATTTAAATCATAGAATCATTCAAATGTTGATCAAACATTCAAAATTATTAAGAAAGGTCATGCTAGTAAGCGTAAATGCAAATTAACATTCAAGAAGCAAAGTGTTCAATAATTTAAACCTAAGAATTTATTTACCTCTAAAACTATGTGACAATTAGCCTAACATGGCTTCCATAGACAAAACTCACATTAAAGCAACAAAATACAGTAGATTAAATAAACCAAGAATAAACAAATGGAAGAAAAAGATATCTGGCTTCCAAACTTGTCCTGGGATGGATTTGGCCTTCCAACGATCCTCGAATCTTCCGAAATTATAGAATCTTCATATCTTGCACTAAACTTTCATTCTAAGTCTCAAACACTCCAAAGTAAAATGTAGAAGTCGGTTGAGAACCTCCCAATTTATAGAAAATAAGATGCTTGCTCAATAAGAAATTTCCAAAATGGTAAATTTTTTTTTTTTTGGAAAGGAAGCATAGCTACGCTCTAAGAGAGCATAGCTATGCTCTGCTGAATGCCAGATTTTATTACTCCCGGGTTTGAAATGTAGAGGGTTTTTCCATATTTTCTTCTATTTTTCGCTCGGTTTTGGCTTAATTTAATTCTTTTGGCCTTCAAATCTTATTTTCTCCATAATTACCTGAAACCACTAGCAAATTACGTCATATTTAATAAGAACATCCATAAATCAAAGGCAAATAAAGCATTTTTTAGGTATTTTACATAAACCTTTTTGTGTATGAACATAAGCTACATGATGCTCAACAATTATCCCAATTGACATATAATAATTATCAAAAGCTTGGGATATAAATTCACTAGTATTATCAACACAAATAATTCTAATTGTGTAATCAGGAAATTGTGCTCTTAACTTAATTATATAAGCAAGTAATCTTGCAAATGCAAGGTTTTGACTTGATAATAAGCACACATGTGACCATCTACTTGATGCGTCTACTAATACCATAAAATATCTAAATGGTTCACTTGGTGGATTAATAAGTCCACATATATCACCATGAATTCGTTCAAAAAATGCAGGTGATTCAGTACCCACTTTAGGTGGTAATAGTCGAATTATTAATTTGCCTTCAGAGCAAGCATCACATGATAATCCGTTAGTTTGAAGAATCTTCCGGCTCTTTAATGGATGTCCATGTGAATTCTCAATAATTCTTCTCATCATTATAGACCCTAGATGACCTAATTGGTCATGCCAAATTGTAAATATATATATGGATTCATGAACTTCATGTTCATTGTTGTGTATTTTTCAATTACTCGTATCTGAATATAATATATTCTAGAAGATAAAGCTAACAACTTTTTTAGTATGCATTTTTCATGTGAGACACTAAATATAATATAAAGATATTCTATCTCATTCTATCTATCTATTTCAATATGATAACCATTGCAACATATATCTTTAAAACTTAGTAGATTTCTCTTTGATTGACTAGAGATAAATGTATTGTCAATTATAAATTTTGTTCCTCTACGCAAAATAATATTTGCTTTTCCAAATCCTTCAATTAGTTTTGTAGAACCTGATATTGTATTGATTTTTGCTTCTAACATTGTCAATTTGGAAAAATATTTTCTACTCGTAAGTATTATATACATAGTTGCATAGTCTGCTAGACACAGATATCCATTCCTCATTTTTTAGTTACTTAACATATGAAAACTATTCTTATGTCTTCATTAAACAAAAATAATTACAATAAGAGAAAGAAAACTTGAAAAATAAAAGTTTAACCTTAGGTAAAGGAAACATAAAAGATATATTCTAAAAAAACAAATAACATTAATTCTAAATATCCTCAAAATCAAAAGAAACATTTGTTATTTCATTAATTGTGCCAATTTTCTCTTCAAAAGTTTCAAAGAAGTCTGCCTATATCCAAATTTGTCATACTGGATGGGTCAAATATATCAATATCCCGATATGCAAAATTTGCTTCCATATTTTCCATTTTTCTTGAATTCTTATATTGTGGAGCTTTTCCTTTATAATCATCATTTTGTGTGGTTTCTTTTAAATTTTCAATAATTACTAGAAAAAAAATACTTATTTCTTCCTCTACCACGACCACGATTATTAAAATTCACAACATTCATTTTAGGGAATATTGTTTCAGTTGGTTGAGATTCATGTTTTTTCATCCACAAGTATTAAAATTCACCACATTCACTTCAGGGAATGTTGTTGCTCTAGTTGGCTAAGATTCACGATGATTTTTTTTAAATCAATAACTCGTTATTTCGTTCAACCACGAGAAAACATTAGATGAGTTCAGAATACTTTTTAAAATGTTTCTTTCGATATCGCTATTGCAAGAGCATATTCAAGACACAAAATGTAGAAAATGTTTTCTCTAACATATTGATTTAAAATAATGGAGCCTCAAATGCATCCATTCATAACGAGTTTTAGGAAGAATAATTGTTTTTTGATGATCATATTTTTATAGCATCCAGATGTATTTTGGCATCAAACACCCATAAAAAATAATTACTACCGTTAATATCAAATGCTACAAATTCTAATTTTGTAATATTTTTTAAGGTAACACCATTACAAAATATTGTATTTATATTCAAAATTTAATATATACTAGACATGCAAAATAACATTTACTTTACTAATTATAATAAATATAAAAACGACCTACCTTTATGACCTACCTTCAGCGGGGAAACGACAGAAGCTCGTGCCGATAACGTATTGTAAAATCGAGGAGCACAACAGAGCACAACGGGAACACGGATATGGAGAAAATATAATATAATAATAGTAATAAATAAATAAATATAATAAAATAACTAAACATAAGAAATTATGTAAAAAGATATAGAAAATGAGAATTTGAAGTGGATTTTTTTGACCAATATGTCTTCTCTCAAGATCTACCAAATGCCACTATTTAGAGGCAAATTAGTAAGTTGAGGTGGATTTACATGGCCACTAAGGATGTGTGATTATGAGACACATTGACAACACATGGAGTAATTGACAAATTCTACTTGGTCTTTTGACACTAAACATGATACATAGTAGGCATCTATTATAGGAGTAGTTGAAATGCAAGCATAAGTCTTATTCTTTTTCCTTTTTTCCTTTTAAATTAATATTACATCAGACATTAAAATATGGAACTATAATTAAAATATATTATAATTATGTCATAATTATAGAATTATACTCACATCGACACATGAGCTATCAAAGGAGGAAAAGATCCTGAGACATACCAATATAAAATTAAACATTTATTGGCATGAGCTCTTTAATCAAGATTTAAAATATTGATCTCAATAGAAATATCGAGGCCTTAATTTTATAAAAATGTCGTTGAAAATATTAAAATCGATGAATTTTTTAAAAAATTAAAAAAAAAATTTAATTAGTAAATAAACATTTTATTATTTCTAAATAAGTAAACATTTTATTATTTATATTATATTTATATTAATGGTATTTTGATGTTTATTTTTTGTGTTTCGTGAATTTTTCTACGAAATAATGGAAATATCGATTTATCCTTCATATCGATATCGAATCCATAAAAATATAAAAATATTGATGAAAATTTAATATTAGAGTGTTAATTGAAATCATTCATGAGTATCCATTTAATAAAGGAAAAAAAAGATATATATATATATATTTTTTTTTTTTTCGACCAAAGAAAGAAAAAAAAAAAAAAAGAAAAGAAAAGAAAAGAAAAGAAAAGAAAAGGAGGAAAGTCAGAGAAAGTATGTTCTACTTTTTTGTTTTTGTGTTTTTTACTTTAGCTTTTTAACTTTTTTTTTTTTTTTTTTTTTTTTTTTTTTTTTTTTTTTTTTTAAGATGTGTGGCCACTAAATAGACTACAGTTGTATATTTCTTTCCAGTTTGTTTGATAATTTGGGTGGGCTGCTCAGCTTGGTTTTTAAACAAACCTTTTTCTACAACAAAATTTGATGGGGACCTTTTGCTAAGAAATTTATTTTTCCCATCTTTCTTAATCATAAGTCAGTGGACAAAGTTAATTATTCTTTGTATTTATTTTCTTCTTACTTTTATCATATATGCTTTGTGATCACATGTGTGGACTACATTTGTGTTATCTAATGTGTATCCATCTTAGAACCACCCTAGATGTAGGTGTGTTTTACGTGGACTTTTCTTTGGTTTTGACGAATATAATTAATGCGAATAGATAACAGATAACCTTAAATTTTTATTGCATGGAGCGAGCTTTTGAAAATTATGAAAATGATACATATTAGAGATATCTCATTTAATTCTTAGTCAATTATTTGGCAAATGACTTTTGTGGTCAACAAATTCTACAAACTGTTAGGTGCTAGTAAATTCTTCCTTACACTTGTTATAGCTTAATGTGGCATCCAAATGAAACATATTATTCCTCAATTTATTAATATTTAATGACTTATTTTTAGTATCAATTTAGGCAACACTGATTAAACATTTTGTTATCATGGTCACTTGAGGTACTTTCTTATATTGAAATCTTATAGAGTTCTCTCCTCAAATTTGTTATCAAGTCACGTACACTTTGATTGTCATAATTGATATGTGGTCAAATTGATACTCTCATGAAATTTAATGGAAAATTTGTATCTCTCACTCTCATTTAAAATCTTTGAGAAACAAATGAATAAAGAGTAGAATATTGTTAAATGCGAGCTTATAGAAGTCATAACAATAATATAACTAATACTGTAAAAGATTTGTGATATATACATGCATAACATATCAATTATATGAGTTTAAGGTGAGTTAATTATGCTAAAATGAGTTAGCTCAACTAGCATAGTATCTATCAACCTCGAACTTAGAGGTTTGATCTCCCACCCTACGTGTTTCTAAAACAAATTCTTAATGTTGTCCTCTTGAGAAAAAAAATATTATGTACCTATCTCTAGACATTTCATTGATATGGGATCTTAATACAAAATTATGTTGGCTTAAATAAAAAATGATTGATTTCTATTTAAAATAAAATAAAAGTTGAAGACTTTTCTCTAACCAAGGAAAGAAAAAAGAAAAAGAAAAAGGAGGATGGTTAGAGAAGGAAGTTCTGCTTTTTTTGGCGTTTGCGTCTTTTACTTTAGCTTTTTTTCAATTTGATAGGATGAGCACACCCAAGAAAATATGAGTGAAACTACATTTGTATATATCTATATATATATAGATATATATATATATATATATTTTTTTTTAGAAAAAGAACTTAGGTGCAGTCTAGGCTGCATCCATATCTTGTATAGTCCCTACTGTATTCAATTAAATGTTGACACGTGTCAACATATTTTTTTAAAAAATAATCAATTCTTTTTTGGTTAAAAAGTGGGGAATATTTGACTTAGGTGCAGCCTACTTCCTTTACCAATAGCCAATAGGGGTTCACCAAAATGAATTTGTTTGGTAATTTGGGTGGGGTGGTCAGTTTGTTTCTTTTATACAACAAAATTTGAAGGGACTCCTTTCCTAAGATATTTATTTTTGAATCTTTCTTAATCATAATTTAGTAGACAATGTTATCTTGTTCTACCCTATGGGTGTGATCATTTGTGGACTACTTTGTATTTATGTGTTTCAAACCTCGTTGCGTGAACTTTTTATGAGTTCTGATAAAATTAGTTAATGCGATTAATATTCAAAATATTTCGTGTATATTCTAGAATTATACACATACTAACTTTTGAATATTATGAACATGATACTCTTATTAGACATCTCATTTTAATTGTCACTCAATTATTTGGCAACATAACTTGTAGTCAAAGGGGTCTACAAATCGTTAGGTGCTTGGTTAATTCTTCCATATGCTCACATTGTAGTCTAACTTAACACTAGATGAAACAAATTATCGATAAACTAATATTCAATACTCATCTTAAGATTTATTTGGGAAATATCTTGTTGAACATTGCTAACACTATCATTGGAGAAGTTTCTTTCTCATATTGAAATTTTATAGAATATTCTCTTCTCAAAATTGTTATGAGTAACATAGAAAATTATAGGTTAAAAAAAGTGTTGAAAACATATTAATCAAACTTAGCACTAATCGAGCATCTAGACAAATTTTCTTTTTTGCATGCATCGTCAAATGTTAACACTAGATTTCCATCCTCTAATATAGATTGTTTTGTGGATGAATTTGGACTTGACGAAATAAGCAAAAAATCAAGAAAAGATAAGAGAAGATAAATACAAGTTAAAGTGGATTTTGTTCAAATAAGTCCAAATATTAGCAAATCATTTATCCAATTAGATTTAATCTTATCTAGGATAAGAAAATATCAATCTAATCCAATCCTACAAGGAAGAGATAAACTCTATTTCATTCTTCCCTATAAATACACCATTATAATTCGATATGAGATTTGGAACTTGAGATAGATGTTGTGCAACAGATCTAAAGTCCCCAGCAACGATGCCAAAAACTTGTTACGTTTGCAGATCTAAAGTCTAAACACTTGTTGTTGTGTTTATCTATTATTAAGCTTACTATCATGCGTTCAACATATTATGCGTTTAACATGCTTAATATTATGCGTTAGTGATCTGTCAAGTTTTTCTATCTTTTACCCAAGTATAAGCAAAGAATGAGGTTTTCTCGGTGAGTTTGAGGTCAAACACAGGAACTATGCAGATTCTATAATTAATTGGATTAATTGAGTTGGAGTGGTAACAAAAAATATTTAATAAGGGATGCGTCTAACTAAAGAAAGCGACTATGCGTTTAACTAAAGAAAGCGATAACATGTACACTAGATTAAAAGGTGGTGGATGGTAAGGTATGCGACACAACAAAGTCAGCTAATGAGTTATGTGAATGGTAAAACGCAGGGCTCGGGTTGGTTAATATCTAAAATCAGAAACGCGTAGTGATAGTCTATTCATACTTGCGACTCTTCTCCCGGTTGTCAGCCACTATGCGTTATATGTCTATACCGCATAGGAGAGTGTTAAGTACCAAGGTTATTCCTATGTCTAGGTAACACTTCTTAGCCTTGTTAATTGAGTTCCACAATCACTTACTCTCTTGAGCAGTCTGATTATTACTACTTATATCGATTAGCTAGATGGACATAAGCATCAGATTAAGATTATAATTGACAAGATGCAATAGTTACACTATGGTTCTTATTTAGATGCTAACGCAACCCGTGACCCTTGAAAGATTAGCTACTCATGGATTCAAAGTAATAAGCGGAAAGTGTAGAGAAATGGATAGACATGGAAAAATTGTAGATTAATGAACGAAATACAATCTTAGACAGTTCAATGTCTTGATAACAAATCTAAAATCAAAGCTAGAAAAAGATAGAAAGCAGGAAGGTGTTTCAATGTCTTGAGTCGCCGGAATGGAAGCGTGAAGTTTTGCTGTGAAGTAGTCAGGAGGAGGGAAGACTCTTCTCTCTCGAGCTATTCGTCTCCGGTTGTCTTCTGGAGAGAACTCTGCTGCACTTAGGAATTCTTCCGAGAATCAACAACAACCCTTTTTCAGCTTGCAGGTCTACCCTTTTATAGAGGTTGTGTTCGTATGTTCGTAATCAGTGATAAATCTGCGTGATTGGAGGCGCAATTGATGTCGTGCGTCTATCTCGCCTAATTGCGTAATTCTCGGTTCAATTTAGATCCACCACTTTAGCCACAGATCATGCATGTCAATCTTTCCGACAATCTCTCAAGATTCTGACCTGATTTTTCGCTGCTTTGCGTTTCACATGTAAGACGCATCTTGAGGTTGCTAACGCATCATCCTGCGTTGAAGGGTTGTCAATGCGTCCATAAGTTGCCAATGCATAGTTCTGCGTTAAGAAGTTGCCAAAGCATCTACAGGTTGCTCGCATTCCTGCATTAAAACATGTGTTTTAGATTAAAAAAGTTATAAAATAATTATCTTCATCAATTTACAAGAGTAGAATGCATAGGAAAATTTATCAATATAATTTAACACAAACTACTACATGATTCTCTATTTAATCTCTATTTTTCTAAGAGAAAGGTTGTAATAACTTGTATTTCTACAAGTTATCAATAGACAATCTTGAACTAAAGATTGATCTTGCACTTTAGATTGATCTTGAACTTTAGATAGATCTTGATCTTGATCTAGGATTTAGAACTTAAACTTCTAAATTCTTTTCTATTATCTAGTTCTCTTTTTGACTTAGGCATCAGAACCATTTTTCTTTGTTTTGCAAGTCCCCTTTTCCTCAAATTACAAATTTACTGTTCTGTCACGTGAAGATCAAGTGCGTTTTCCCTTGTCCAAAATTTAACATCAATAGTTGGCGTCGTCTGTGGGGAATGGGAGTGCTCTCCATTTATATTCCAAAATTAAGAAAATCAAGACCAAGTTGAATTTGTTCACAATCTAGCCCAAGGAAAAAGTGGGAGTGTCACATCTATATAGTCATAAACCAAACAAAAGACAAAGCCCAAGTAGAAAGAGTCTCTTATGGTAAAAGTCTAAGAGACAATGGATAATTTCAACTCATAGTAAAAAACCAACAATAAAGACAAATCCTATAAGTTAAAACAACAAGATCATGAAATATGCAAAACGCGGGGGCTTGGATTGGAAGAAAAAAATAAAACGCTTTTCAACCTTGAAGACTTTTACAAGAATAAGGAACCTAGATAATTTTTATTTCAAACTTGAAATTTTCTAATCCTATATTGAAAATATTTGTGAGTTTCTTTAAATCTCATGCTATTAATTGCTTATTTAAATATGCATAGTTATTTTGTTATAATTTGTTTTATCTTTACAAAAGTGTGTGCTCTAAGAAAATAGTATTCTCAAGTTGAGCTCTAAGTGTCTAGCTTATAATAATTAAAAAGTTGAACCATGAATTCCAACTTATGAGTGGGGGCTAATGTTGTGGGTGAATTTGAACCTGACAAAATAGGCGAAAAATCAAGGAAAGATAAAAAAAAAAAAAAAAAGATTAATACAAGATAAATACAAGATAAAATTATCTTATTCTCCTTGTAAATTGTAAACCCTACTTTCATTTTTAAGTACTAAACTTAAGTGTTGTGTTATTGTTTTGGACTTCGACAAATTTTCTTTATTTAAATTGAAGGAGGTGCGTAAAAGAGAAGCCAAGGGAGGTATGCTTGTGAACTTAATCGTGGGAGTGATTTTAAGCAAGTGGTTAGGCGGGTAGTTGAGATGGAAGGTAGCCAAAAATCCCTTTGTTATGGTGTAGTCGGGTGGAGGATCATGGTGTGTGGTTGGTGTTGAAGAGAGGAGAAGTGAGGAAAATTTGGCTAAGTGTTGGCTTTAGGCGTGGAGAACTATTGAGTAGCCGAGCTTGAGAATTTAATATTAATTAAGTATGATTAGGTGTCATAATGAGGTTAATTGTGGTGTGGGCAAGCAGAAGGTGGCAAGTTGAGATTTTGCATGAGGTTCTTGTGAAGGCTATAAATAGAAGGTCCCACGAAGAAGACTGATTTGCGCAATTTACTCTGGCCATTTGAGATGTTCTTCGACCAAATTGCTCTAAATTGAGTCTAGTTTTAAGAGAGGGCTGCCAGAAGAGAATTCCTTAAGGAAGAACTCGAATTCCATCGGAGATTCAAGATGGTTCATGTTGTCGAGTAATCTGAAGTAGGGTGGAGGAAATTCTTGATATCTGACAGAAGAAAAGGAGTTTGAAGTTGAAATTTGGAGGTAAGTTAGTTAAGTCAATTCTCTACAAGTTTGTAGGAGGAAATAAAGCTTAATTTGGGCTAGAAACATTATTTTTGGCAGTTAGAAGTGAAGGTAGTGTCTTTGAGACTATCGGGTGAGATTGGGCTAAGGAGGAAGACGTCGTGCGTGCAGGCAAGCTGGGGGCCGAAGGTAAGGATTTCATTGAGGTTATTTTCAATGATCTTGAACACCTAGTGTGTAGGCTGACATGCCACCGACACTATAGACATGCAGGCTGTTGAGCAAGACAAATCCGCTAGTGAGCAGAGGGTGACATTGCGAGCGTGCAGGTGTTGAGCGAGACAAGTTTTGCTAGTGGGTAGACACGGCGCATGACGCAGACTGTTGACAAGGGCACGACGCGGGCATCAAGTAGGTTGAAGATCGATGCCTAGTCGGCTGCATAGCTGAACACATGCACATGCCCTGCCTTTTGACGTTATTTTGGCCTCTATCTGTGCGGGAGTTTCTGCCCATGAGTGTCAGGCTTTGTGGGCAGCCTTAGTGTGTGCGAGGCAGTGCAACTGTGCATGATTTGCCGCACATAGGGGACTGGACAAGCTGTGTAGGTGTGCTGTTAGGCTGTTGGACACGCTTAAGGGCAGATTACTATCTTTGGTCATTTTAGCCGAGTTTTTTTATTGTGGGTGAGCCTTTTTGAGCTAAAATCCAATATCTAAGACTCAATTGACTTAAGCCATACATTGAAGAAATTTTAAGGAAATTTAACAAAGGGAATTAATTTATTTTAGGCTAAGAAGAGCTAAGGGAAGTATATAACCCACTAGGAGCCCAGGACAAGTTGTGAATGACAGAATTTTATTTAAAATGAGTTATTTTCTCAATATTTCTAGAATGCTTGAATTGTTCTTCAGATATAAATTTTCTAGCATGAGTTTGGGTGTGATAAAGCATGATCTGTAGTTGATTTTCTTCCAAAAACATTAAGCAAGCATAAGTTTCTTAACATGAGTTTGAACATGCTTTTACATGAATTTAAATGATGGAGCATGATGTTTTATGATGCTAAGTATTATGAAAAGCATGTTGATTTGATAAATAGTTTGAAACTCTAAGGATTGGTAAACTTTTGTTTACTAATGATTTGCTATCAAAACATGTTTTATTTTCAAAAGGATAATAGATGGTCCTCAATGCCGAAAGACACAAAGAAGGCATATAGGCAACCTAAGTATCGTATTATGGGACCCCAATATTGAAGGACATGAGAAGGTACATGGGCAACCCAGGTTAATGATTTTTATGCGCACATAGAGGGAGATTCAACGTTATTGTGTTGAGATTACTCCACATAGCTAAGGTTATTCGACGTTGGGTGTGTCAATATTACTCCACCCCAACTAAAGTTGTTTTCAACTTTGAGTAGTGTTGAGCTTTCCTCCACCTTAACTAAGGAAATCTTTTAGGCATAAGCAAATATTTATAAGTTTTCTTTGATGAACTATTTACTATTTCATTACTTGGTTATTGAGCATGATTTTGTTGAGCGTCTAAGCTAAGCATAGTTCTCTAAACTTGTCACTCACTGGCAACCTAGCTCATAGTTTTCTTTGGTTTTCTATTATCCAAGTAGTGAGCGAAACTGGGGTTCAACTCTCGTTTGGGCCAGCTATTTAGTTTGTAAATATTGACATCCCAAATTTTTAGGTAATTTATTTTTCTAAAAAATTAATTATCTTGAACTATTTGATTAGTTGTTTGAATTTTGAGGCTTAATGGGATTATTTTGAGAAAATAATTCAATTTAAAGTAATTGTGATAAAAGATTTGGATTTAATTTAATTAGTGGAAAATTAAATTTATTTGTGGGAGATTTAAAAGTTGGATTTAACTTGAAGATTTAGAATTGGTTAAGATTTAAGAACTTGATTAATTTAAGAAAATATGAGGATAAGTTGAAATTGGATTTAAGTTTGGGAATTGATTTTTTAAAAGATATTTTCGTTAAATAAATTATTAAGTTGTGGAAAATTTAAATATATATTTATTCAGGGTTTTGGAAAAGGAAAGGGAAAGAGAATTTAAAGAAGTGTATATATATATATATATTTAAGCCAATCTTGGATTTTAGTGGGTTTTGGTCCGCCATTTGCAAGCCACCACGCCGCCGCTCTCTCCTCATTCAGCTTTGCCGGCATCATCCGTTTTTTGTGGGTTACGTTAGGATTTCAAGATTTGGTTAGGCCGGGACTGTTTTGGTAAGTATTGTTGATTTTCTTGTAATTTCATGATTACCCATTGGTGTTGGTTTTAATTGTTGTTACCAATAGGGTTTGGGTTTTAGATTAAAGTTTCGAAGGATTTTGAAACCAAGATGTCCAAGAGGGTTAAATGGTCTATTGTTTGAAGTATGAAAGAAGATTGTGACTTAGTTGCATTTTGGGTAAGATTATTTGGTTTAATTTTTGAGTAAATTATATTTGGAATCAAGTCTAAAGACTTAATTTAAGTTTTGATTTATATTTTAGGGTTTTAATTCAAAGATTTTGTGAGAATTGGCTGCTTAGTTAGCTATTTGCACCTAGTCTCAAAGTAAGTAATCTTATTACTGGAACCGCCCTTGAGTCAAACAATTGTAGATAATTTTGAATGATTTGCTTAATTTGGGTGAAATTGAGCTGCTTATATCTTGAATCGTTTTATAAGTATTGTCACACCCCCTCCCGGATCACCTACCTATCCTGAAAGGGAATGTGAAGATAATAAACATCACCCCTCTTGTGACGCATATTGTCCCATCTTACATAATTTCCTGTGCACACATTTTATACATATACATTCATAGAACTCAGCCATACTACACATGATCATAATATAACAATCCTTCCTGTACAGAATACACTTTTATCACATAACATAATTAAACTTCCATAGATCCACCATACATTTATACAAAACCACATTACAATCCCCACTCTTTACACAACTAGATCTACATGCCACCTACATAAGGTTATATACAACGTACAACTCTCAGACTTGACTGAATTTCAAGAACTCGAGACTTAGGCAGGGTGAGCTGAAGTAGGCTAAGCACCGGGAACGTCCTTGCTATCTGGGGGGAGAAAAAGAAAACATTTAAAACATAAGCTAACAGCCCAGTGAGTGACTAATCTTTGTAAAATGAACATTTATTGAAAACAGGCATGTTACATATGAACAGATAAACGAGGTTTTAACATATTATTCAGCTAAAGCATACTTTCCACAAATCTTTCAATCTCATAAATCCAATTCCAAATCATTTATGATTGTTTTCCAAAAGAAGTGAAAACAGTAAACAGTTTGTCTTTTCAAACTTTTCCCTTAGTTGAGGCGGAGCAATGCTCAACACTCTCAACGTCGAAAACAACCTTAGTTGGGGTGGAGCAAGGCTCAACACACCCAACGTCTAAATCATCCCTAGCTCAATGCGGAGCAAACTCGACGCACCGGCCAAATCAACCTCTATGTGCACATAGGAATATGACGGGTTGCCCAAGTACCTTTTCATGTCCTTCAGTACTGGTTCCTGGGGAAAGTCACGTGCCTTCTCGTGTCCTTGAGCACTGAGCCTTCTCTAAAACATTTTAGCAATTCGTTCACATGATAGTTCATATGAAAACCCTTTCATAGAAAATCATACAGATCTTTATTCAATAACATTTTATAAAAGAAAATGCTTTCTATCAACTTTAGAAATCATACAACATGCCTTGTGAGTAATACAATCAAACATTATGCATTTTAAACAGTTCATCGTAAAACCATATTTCATAAGAACATTTTTAATAAAAATCGAATTGAGGAATAAAGGAGTTACTCACAACTCTTCCTAGGCTTTGCTTGGGTTATACGCCTTCCCTATTTCTTCCTGGCCTGAAATAGACATTTTACCTTGCGTTACATTGTCTTTCACTTGATCATTAAATATGCATAAATTCTAATTGTTACTTATCATTGAATCTCCCCCTTTTCCCGAAACAACATCTTAAGCGAGATTCCTAGCAATACTACCCGACAGAACCTGTTACTAGCGATACTAGGTTGAGCGACACCAGCGTTACCTTACCTTATTAGCGACACCCAACGATATCTAACGAGTTTTATGAGACGGAAGACTCCTTTGCGTCTCAGTGACACTCGTCTCGGTATCAGTACTTAAACAGCGCACTGATACTTGGTTCTTAGCGGCACCTTGCAACTGTGATTTCTTCCTTTCCTCTTACTCTTATTTATATCTGTTAAAAGTCATAAATTCAGACGGATTTAGAACTTCTTCCCTTCTACAAACTTGTAGAGAATTGAGTTTCACAGCTTACCTCAAAATTTCAAGGCTTAATTCTTCTTCGTTCTCTAGTTATTTTAAAATCAATTCATGCTGCTCCAGATTGCTTAACAATCCCGTAAGCGCTGCTTTTACCTAAAGATTCCCATGATTAACTTCAATTTCAGCTTTACCATCCTTCATAAGACTTGTTAGGAATTATGTTAACTTACTGACCTCCAAATTTCAGCTCTAAACTCAGCTTCCTCCATTCGTTCTATTCCAAATATCAACCACTGTTCAGTCTGTGCGACTAAAATCAATCTTCTGTTCCAGCTCTGTTTTCAACACCAAAACGAGTAGAATTTCGCCCAAAATCTACAAGAACACCTTCCTCTACCCTTTCTTGTTGTTTGTCTGAAAAATGGAACCGACTTAAGCTCTCGAAAATGTCTTAAAATGATTAAACATTTAATTAATTCAACTATATATACTACCGACTTAACCTTCATAAACACCAAGATTTATGTTGCCGACTTACCCCTCACCCGCAGGCTGGCGCGGGGTTCTCACTTCGATGCAAGGCGCTCATGTTAAAATTCTCCTTTAACGCCTTCAGCAACTAACCACACCCAACGCATGGCGTCGTCCTCAACGCCTCCTATTTTTGACGCATACATCTCAGTCATACACCACTATCTTCGTCGCGTCAAGACCACTCTGTCTTCGATGCGGAGTGACTTCAACGCATGTCTGTCTTCAACGCATCGACTTCAGCGCATGACTGTCCTCAACGCAGAGTGACTTCAGCGCATAACTGTCCTCAACATAGAGTGACTTTAGCGCATGGTTCAAGCACATTTCTTTCCCCGCCAATAATCACTTATCCTTCGACGCGGGCAGCTACTTCAGCTCACAACCCTTCGTGAGTCAATCAACAACGCATGGTCTTGGCCAACACTTAGCCAAAATTTTACTTTCCAAAAATTTTGCTCTCATTCTTGCTACTTTTCCTCTTGCAATACATAGCCACAATCTCATTGCCTCTCCCCAACACTTGGTATCACAAGTCAGTGCTTACAAGTATAATGATATTAGCACATGTTTGATATGATGTATGATGTGAACATAACATAAGCATCTTTAGAGAAAAGTGACAATTTACCCTTCTAATGCTGGTACGATACCGGAAGCTGATGGGTTTCCTGCTAAGATACCGAAAGCCGACGGGTTTCCTGCTACGATTCCGAGAGCTGACAGCTTTCCTGCTATGTTACCAGAAGCCTATGGGTTTCCTACTATGATACCAGAGACCTATAGGTTTTCCTACTATGCTACCGGGTGCTGACAGGTGCCCTGCTACCTTTGTGAGCCTTCGGGCCACGAGATGTGTGTTAGGATGGGTTCAATTGCTCACTAGATGGCCATCTGGGATTAGTTATTTATGCAAGTCCCACTAGTATGATGCGCTTATTGGATATAAGTGTTTAGCATGACCCCGGTAATGAGGTTATTTACTAAGTATTTTGTACTCATTCTTTTCATGTTATGTTTTAAGGTAAATGAAAGGATACTTCGACGAATGATGAGAGAAAACCTTGATCGTGCCATTGGGACTAGTCCGATGCTTTTGCACAAGAGATTTCATGTTTTCATCTTTAAGAATTTTGGTTATGTCATTTGAATTCAGAACTTTATTTATTTATTTTTTAAACTTCCCACGGTCAGATATTTTGTGCGAGTTTGCTGTTTTATTAAAATTATACAAGGGTTACCCCGATCAAGGTTTTTCAGTTATTTGGATTTTGCAAAAGATATTTATTTTAATCCAAAAGTTATTTTGTTATTTTGTTATTTTGTAAAATTGTGAAAAAGAGTCGTTTTAGATATATGCATGCATATAGTGACGACCTAGTTCAAGTCCTAGGAAGTTGAATCGTTACAGTATATCATTCCACTAAGGATCCAATTTAGAGTTTAAATCACCTAGCTATTCTAGAGTTGAATCAATTTTATTTGAGGATTCAAAATTGAGTTTGATTTCAGAAAATAATTAAAGTAATAAAGAAAGAAAGTAAAGTTTGAAAGATCAAGAGTCAAAGAGTATTCTAGGGTATTGAATCCTTATTTAATTCATTTTGTAATATTCTTGGTTTCATGGAATTAATTGCAAATCATATGCCTAAGTCTAGAAACATAACTCCAGTTATTTTCTATTAAAGACAACATTTTCTCATGCAACTTAATTGATTACTAACTTCTTGAAACCAAATTAAATCACATGGCATTAAGATTAGTCTTTGGCAACTCTCATTATTAACCTAACTATTTCTATGAGAGATTAATAATGATTCATCGTTATAGGTCTGGTTAAACATGCAATCCATCAATTTGAATATCTAACATAACAAATATTGATGATCAATGAACAAGAATTAAGCACAATAACAATGAACAACATATTATCTACAACAATCTATGAAAAGTCTACAATATTATCATAACTTCATAAATAGTTCATCAATACCCTAAAACTAAATAGTCTAGCCATTCATAGCTTTGGGGAATATGTTCAAGATAAATTTTAGCATAGAAAGAGTGTAAAGAAAGGAAAACTCTATTGTAAATATGCTCTTGATTGAGGCGGAACCGCCAAGATGTCTTAATCTTTACGTCAGAAACTCAAACAGCACCAAACTCTCTCTCAAACTCTTTTCTCTCTTCCTTGCAGCTAACTCACTCTTTGAGGTTCTTTATTGTATTGTTCTCTCCTTCTAGGGTTGCTGGAAACCCTTCAATTTATAGACTAGGCCGCCTAGATTTCTTTCCAAAATTGCAGATTTTTCAAATTAGGAAAGTTGGTGCTGCGGCGTTGACCGACATCAAAAGGTAGCGTCGCGTCGTTATGAGATGGCGCCGCTGCGCTGTGTGTAATCGATTCCTACTCCCAGCGCGGTGCCACAACGCTGCACTAGCACTACTGCGCTTCTTGTATATCTGCTCTCAGGAAAAAGCGTTGTGGTAGCGCCGAACTTGTTTTTAGGTGCTTTGTGATTTTCTTCTCTTTTTCGCTTGATTTTATCTTGGTTTGATTCTTTTGGCTTTCAATTCTTATTTTTTTTATATTAACGTGAAAACCACTAGCAATCAAGTGAAATCTAATAGAGACTCCCTTAATTTAAGAGAATAAAAAGCACTTTTCAAGCGCTTTTTAGGGAGGAGGCTCAAGGCAAAGTCAGAGGTGGTTTCCTCAGACATTAGATCCTACTAGTGGTCCACAGTTTAGGAAACCTAGTGAGTTGGTTGCTAATGCAACGAGGAAGCCCCTGTGTGGTGAAGGGAATTGAATCCCATCGAAAACGTGTGATCATGTTCTTTGATTTATTGAAAGCATTAAAAATACAAAAACTAAAGAAAAGGTTAAGCATCATACCTTTGCCAATCTATAATTCTCGAACCGATAGTCTTCTCCTTGTAGTCTTCCTTTTCTAAGAGATCTTCCTTGCTATTACTCTGGCAAGGATTTGGTTTGTGGGAACCGCTTCTTTGAAAGAATGGGAAGAAGAATTTTCTTAGAATTTTTCTAAGAAAATTGAGAGAATTAGTAGAGGAAGATTTTTAGAGTAATCGTAGAGATTATTCTCTTAGAGAGTGTGTTCTATGAAGGCTCCCAAAGGCCCTATTTATAGAACTCTATGAGTTACTTCTAATCCTATTAGGATAACCGCTCTGCAGAGATTTTAAATAATATCCAATATTAATAAATATCTACAAATAAATATCTCATATTAAATGGTTTAAAATATTTACATCTTATTTAAATATTTATTTTATGCATAATCTTTTATTTGAATCTCATCCAAATTAAATAATTAATTATTTGGATCGAATTCAAATCAATTAATTAATTCTCTCTCTATTTATTTTCTGCAGAATCTTTAAGCTGGATCTTATCCAAATTAAATAATTAATTATTTGTATCCAATTCAAATTAATTAATTAATTCTCCATCTCTTTATTTCTATGGATTTTATCCAAATAAATAATTAATTATTTGAATCATATTCAAATAAATTAATTCTTCATAGTATAAAGTTATAATTTGAATCACATTCAAATAAAATTTATAATAAATCATGCAATTAATTGTACCCAATACAATTAATATTTTCCTTCATAAATTTGAACATTTCAAAATTTTCTTTCAACATAGTTGATACCTTGCAGAAATACAAGTTATTATATTTATTATTTGGACTAATTGGGACAAAATTAATGATAAATGCATGAATTTAGCACTTGAATTGTGTTATATGAATAACTCTACGTTTACTGTACTTACAAAAAAATCTATCCTGGAAATTATGAAAGTCCATTTCTCTTAACACAGGATAGAACAAAAAGGAGCAGAAATATAAAAGAAGAGGACGCTGCCAGAGAAAACCAAAGCGTCAAGAACCATGAGTCCAAAAGATAAACAATGCAAGCACTTAATCAGCAATTGTCATGTCAATATGCAATTGGACAACTAATTTAACCAGATCATGACAGATCCAATGAATTGAAGACGCAAAGAAGTCGGCGCAACAGGGCATGGAATTAAATGCAAAGGTGTCAGGTCATCATGATATCACCTTTTCGACGCCTATAAATAGCCCAAAACTTCTTAGTTCAAAGGTAGAGAGAAAGTATTCAGTAGTGAAAGCTCTGAGCAATTTCTCACTCAACCTCCATAGCCATCCTCCATTTTGAGCTCTTTTGTGAGAAGAATTCTGAGCATTTTTAGAGTCACTTTTTAGAGAGTGAGAATCTTCCCCTACGCATTTTATGCATCGGATAGCCACCATCTGAAGACTCTATGAAGCAAGACATTGTCAGTGGCTGCTTGACGACTTCTATTTTCGTTCTTTCTTCATTTCCATCTTTCTCACTTATAGTTTGTTAATGACATTTGAGAGAATGATTGATTCGTTTAATATAAGTTTGATTAGCAATTATCTCCCATTTATCTCCATATTCAATACTCTTCACCATGTTTGTTCATATGTTTGATGAGTTAAATGTTTGAAGTTAGTATTCCCTAAGTATTATTAAATATGTTTACATCTTGATCAATGAGCATCTTTAGCTTGCTTAAATTTGTTGAACAAACAAGTTTAAACAAGCACAATCATTTGATTTGAGAGAGTGGATGGTCAATCTTTAGCATTTATCAAGAAATGATGAGTTTCAGAAATGAAGTTTATCTTTTGCTGTAAACAAACTTACCATGCATCTTAGAGATAAGACCAATGTGACGTCGAAACATCGAGAGATGGGATCTTAACTCCAAAGTTTGTACGCATGAAAACATACCTAGATATACTTAAGAGAAAACTAATAGCTTTGTTTAACTCTCTTTATTTCATGGTTCCATCTTCATACTCAATGCATACCATCCGAATGTGAATTGTATATAACTACCCTTCTCCATGACCACTTCACCATATTAAATCGTAGGAAATTTCATTAATTCATTATGTATAGAATTAGATTTAGTAATTCCTTCATGAACATATTTGTAAACTTGTAGAGACGACGCATAGATCAAGAAATGCTTTCTCAACGCCCAGTTATTACAAATCCCTGCGTTCGACCCTAGATTCACCAGGAAACCTATAAAAACTTACACTTGGGTCTTTATACGAAAACTTGTTGATAGATGAATATACTTGAGTGATTCTCGACGCATTGTTAGAAACTAAACGCACACATCTAATTAACGCAACAATAATTAATCCTTGTTGGTCTGTAGTGAGCTAGCAAGGGGACCTTATGGACTTACAGATCAGAAGCTCCAACAATGTGAGATTAATCGGCTAAACTCATTTACCACATTAATCAATATTTTTTAACTGTGGGTGCACTCCACTAAAGACCCACAACTGCACTCTTCTCACTGCAGATATATTTCTTTTTCCATGGATATAAACAAATAATAGCAAATTAGTCCTTTAAAAGTGTTCGTAACACCAGTTGGGTCAAATTACCACTTTACCCCTAGGTTACTTTTAAATCCTTAAGTACCAGTGCTTCTCTAATGAACAACCTGTTTATGGTCCAACCATTAAACAGAAATCCCTCTCAGGCCAGTGAGAGGGTAGGGCACTTTGTTCATGTCTCGGAGACACCACTTAAGGGAACACTTATCTACTTACCCTAAAAATGGGAATGAGTGAATTCCATCTTGTATATTGAGTCGGCAAATGACCACTCTCACCCATACAAATAAAAGGACAATCCCTCATGGACAAGAGTTCATAATATACTCAGGATTAATACTAAGTTGTCTGGGTCATTCTATTGAAATAGAAACCTAACTAGTCAACAGAGTTACATCTAATGATTACTATTTCGTGGTCCGGTCTTATACAAACTCATTGCATGGGATACCTCCACTCGCATGTCATCTACACTAACTCGTTAGATTATTGCATTTGTATCAAATACAAATTGGGTCGTATCCATAGTCAACCAGGAAAAAATACTCACCCCTTATCCATATACTATAGACCTTTTAGACTGTATCTTGAACATTGATCTCCATATGTCTCCACATTCAGTTCAAGACTCATAAAACACCTTAGGATGTTAGTTTATTGAATTTAGGGTTATTAAGACAAAACAAACAAAAACAATCAATAACATTTATTGAAGTAACTCATCAATTACTCTTTATTAATGATTAAATTACAGTCAAATTATTACATTTACAATCTACGTGTTTTAGGGCATAAAACCTAACATGTGGTACGTGTGGTATGTATCATTGGGGCCAGTGCGTGAGTATAGTCAACATCTATTACAATTGTGGCCAGCTAGGTCATTTTAAGAGAGACTACTCTTAACTGCGAACAGGAAATGTGATAGAACAGAGGACAGTAACTCAGATAGCAAATCAGCCAAAGAAAGAGACAGGAGTTGGTAAGGGTAGCAGTGCTGGGAGATAGAGGGGTCAGATAAGTAGACCCAGGCAGCAAGGAAAGGTGTATGTCATGACTCAGCAAGAGGCTGAGGACACTCCGAACGTGGTGACTAGTACGATGACTATTTTTTCTGAGCATGCTTGTGTATTAATTTATTTTGGAGCTACAAATTCGTTTGTCTCTTGTACTTTTGTTGTGCATGTGAATAGGAGATTAGAACCATTGCATGATGCTTTACTAGTGCATACTCCTCTTAGTGATTCTGTGGTTATTGAGCATGTCTATCTTGATTGTGAGCTAATAGTTGATAACTTAGTTATGCTGGTTGATCTGTTACCTTTAGAGTGAGTAGAATTTGATGTTATTCTGGGTATGGACTTTCTGATAAAATATCATGCTATTGTTGACTGTTTGAAGAAGGAAATTAGATTTGAGAAGCCAGGTGAGGCTGAGGTAGTATTTAGAGGGAGAAGGAAGATTCTTCCCATTTGTCTAGTTTTTGTAGTGAAAGCTAGGAAGATGATGAGTAAAGGTTGTGAAGTGTACCTCGCACATGTAACAGAAGTGAAGTTAGAAAAGTTGAGACCTAAAGATGTGTCAGTGCTACGTGGGTCTTTGGAGAAGATATGGGCACTATGAGTTCCTGGTGATGCCATTTGGAATGACGAGTGCACCAGCAACATTTATGGACCTTATGAACATGATATTCCACCCTTACTTAGTTCAGTTCATTATCGTGTTCATAGATGATATTCTGGTGTATTCAGGAAATAGGGAGAAGCATCCTGAACATCTCATGATAGTATTGCAGACCTTGAGAGAGAAGAAGTTGTATGCCAAGTTCAACAAGTGTGAGTTCTAGCAGGAACAGGTGGTGTTCCTAGGTCATGTGGTATCAATAGAAGACCGAGGCCATAGTGAAGTGGGAACAACCTAAGACAGTGATGATGGTTTGTAGTTTCCTGGGCTTAGCAAGATACTATAGGAGGTTCGTTGAGGGGTTCTCAAAGATAGCATTACCACTCACTAGTTTGACAAAGAAGAATACCAAGTTTAAGTGGAATGAGAAGTGTGAGCAAAGTTTCCAAGAGCTAAAGAAAAGATTGGTGTCAACACCTATCTTAGCACTTTCAGAGTTGGGTAAAGAGTTTAAAGTTTATTGCGATGCTTTTTATCAAGGGTTAGGCTGTGTGTTAATGCAGAATGGAAAAGTGATAGCCTATGCTGTCACACCCTTTTTTTTAAACCAATGCGTTGAAGAACCTATAAAGGAAAGAAGTAGAACAAGAGCAGTTTGTGCTCAAGTGTTAGTTTACATAAGCCGTAGATGAAGTTTGAATTAGAAGGATTTGATTGAAAGGTTGCGTTGAGTGATTTCTGGATCATGGAATCGAAGTAATTCTTGAAGTTGAGAATTCAACTGTGTAGAATAAACAGATTAGGAGAACGCAACCATGACTTTGAGCTTGGAAGTAAAATCTAAGGAAAGAAAGAAAACCTCATCAAGTGATGGGAAGGGTTAAAAAGAATAGCTGGGAGATAAATGAAGTTGGACGCATACTTAGTTGAAGACCATGTTGGACGCATGGTCAAGACAAAGGAAACGAATAATAAAGGTGAAACGCATAGGAGGGAATCAAGGAAAGAGATGCAAACTTGGTTTAAATAGGACGTAAGAGTAGGATGCGTTGAAAGGAAATCTAAAGGAAGGGTAAACGCATAAGGTAGAATCATGGAAAGAGGCTATGGCAATCTATGGTAAACGCACAACTCCTATTAAGGAAGATTTTGAATTGGATAAGTTAGAAGGTTGAGAAGTAAGCCTAAAGGAAGGAGGCTGGAGATGGATTTATGATAGGATTTATCGTTGAAGAAATAGCTCACATAAGGAAGAGATTGGAAACATGACCTTGGAATACAACACAAGAGAGCATAAAGGAATAATTATGGAAACCTCAAGGATAGGAGGAAGGTCATGGACGCAGAACGAAATAAAGATAAACGCAAAGAGTGCAAACGCATAAAGGAAGGCATGATAGTATGTGGTTAAGGCAGACACATGGTATTATGCGGTAAGGAACAAACGTATAGTAGTGTGTGTTTGAGACTTTGACGCCATGTAGTACGCGGTAGAGAAACGCTGTAAGCCCCTACCTGACATTTGGGAGTTGGCAAGTTAAGAAGAGACTATGAGACGGGCATTGAATAGAGAAAGTTGGTCGAGTTGTATGAGAGTAAAAGTGGCTAAGTGTTGGACATGCGTTGGTGGGGCTACGCGTTGAGAGTATGCTTGAGGCTTGACGAGACTATTGGTAGCTATGCGTTGAAGAAGGTAGCTTTGCATAGACGCAGATGTGAAGGCCACGAGGCGTCGAAGGGCACTATGCGCCGAAGGCCACTAGGCGTTAAAGGCCACGAGGCGTTGAACGCCACTATGCGTTGGAAGCTACTATGTATTGAAGGTTGGTATGCGTTGGTGCATAGAAGAAGTGGCCGAGAGGATCATGCTTTAGTCGGCTATCCAGTGATGGGGCGTTGGGCAATTGTATCACAGCAAGTTGAGGCTATGTGTTGCTGAAGCTATGTGCGGAAGGTTGCGTTGGCCAACCTAAGTAGGAAGGTGATGGCTGTGCTGGTGAGTCGGTGGTATATATATAAGTAAGTACACCGAATAATTAAACACTTTAGACATATTTCGAACCCAGATTGACTCCATTTCGCAGATGAACAACGAGGAGAGGTGGAAGAAGGTGTTTATGTCGAAGTTAAGTAGGAACCATGTAAGCCCCGTACTTAATCTTGTGAGAACACAAGGTAAGAAGGGGCCAAGAGATGGACGTTTGGGTAGGAGTAGTTGGCTGAACTATGATCGGGGCGGAAAAATGACTGAGTATCAGCTATGTGTTGGTGGCAACATGCTTTGATGGAAACAGTTTTGGCGTAAACGCAAAGGTGAGGGAGACTGTTAGGCGTTGAAGCCACGACGCGTTGAGGACATAAGGCGTGAAGAACCACCTTGTACCGAAGTTTATTTTGCGGCAAACGCATTCTAGGCAACATGGCGTTGGAAGTTAATGGCCATGAGGAGTTGAGAACTGATTTGCGATGAGGTCATTATGCGGTGAACGCTACCATGCGTCGAAAGTGGGTATGCGTTGGACAAAAAAAAAAAGGTTGGCCGAGAGAGAGTAATGCGTTTGCTAACCATTTGGCGGGAGAGTTTTGAAAAGAAACATCATCAGAGGCTGTGTGTGTTGCTGAAGCTGATTATAGAAGGTATGCGTTGAACAGATTATAGTATAGTGTTGAAATGGAGAATAAGTTAGTGGTATATATATAAGTGGATCGAGAATTCAATTGTTCTGATTACATTTCAGAGCTCGAGTTGGGTCCATTCTAAAGCTAAACATCGGAAGGAGGTAGAAGAAGATGTTCATGCTGATTTGGAGTGGAAATCTCATCGTAACCGTGGAAGAAACTTGAGTTGGGCAGAGGACTCAACTGGTGTTACTCCCTCAGAGTGACGCTCGGTTTTGGAGGAAGAAAAAATTAAAGAAATGGTGGTTAGGGCTGAAACTTTTGAGGTTAGTAAGTTAACTCGATTTTTAGCAAGTTTCATGAAGGATGCTTGAGCTGAAATTGTATAAATGTGTGTCAAACTCAGGAAGAAGAGATTAGAGCTGAATTGCCGGACGATTAGGGGTAACTCGGAAGTTGTTGAAGGATATATCCTAAACGGAGAGGATGTTCTTCATGAAATCTGAAGGTAAGATGAAGGACTTACACCTTAACAAGTTTGTAGAAGGAAGAAAGTTCTGAAATTGACCAAAACGTAATGTTTAGCAGGTTGAAGAAGGAAGAGGAAAGGAAGAAGAAAACGGTTCTGGTGCAGCGGTAGTATCACTGAGAGAGCGAGAGACAGGGCAGCGAAGCAAGTATCGCTGTAACACAAGAGAGGCTTTGCGTCTCACGATTCTCGCTAGAGTATCGCTGGGTGTCGCTCCTCAGGTAGTCTCGCTGGTTACATCCAACTCAGTGTCGCTGGTACAGTAGTATGTGATGAATATCGCTGGCAGCGTTTAATTGTCTAAAGAATAACGCTATTATTGTGTGTTAAAGGAAAAGGGAGATTATGAAAACTAAACATGAGGAATATGTGTTTTTAGGCCAGGAAGAGCTCGAGGAGGCTTATAATCCACTTAGAGCCGAGACCAATCGTGAATGACCATTTGTTATATCTTGTGATAAATTTAGTATGCTTATTTGATGAGGAAATGTGACCCTTTGTAGTATTCATTATGAATGTGATGTGTTAGCAAGTTAAAAGGGTACTAATGCTAATGTTTAAATATAGTAGTGGCTGAGGGACCTTATGGTGAAAGCCTATATGTAAGTGAGCATGAAGTTAAGTGCTGAGGGACTTTGTGAAAGCACTTGAATAGCTATAAGGATTGGATTACAATGCTGAGGGACTATGAGTGAAAGCATGTAGTAACCCATCACATATTAGCTCGTGCTGAGGGACCATGAGTGAAGGCACTTGAGCGAAGATAGAATTTGTTACCAGTGCTGAGGGACTACATTTGAAGGCACATGGTAATGTAAACATAATCCATTAAGTGCTGAGGGACAGAATGTGAAGGCACTAGATAGTTGCAGAACTGTGTGACATGAGAATTTGACATTTATACGTGTAAATTGAAAGGAGAACCTTAGTAACTCTCTGATATGTGATATGTAATGGTTACTAATGGATAAGCTAGCTCATATTTGTTAGTGATAGTGAATAGAATTAGTCACTCACTAGGCTTTTTGCTCATTCAGTTTGTTGTTGTTGTCGTTCCAGGTAGCGAGCGTGTCCGAGACGCCTAGCCTACAAGAGAATCTCGTCTGGGCCTATCTGGAAGCAAACCTCTGGGATAGTTGTAAATACTTAGTCTGTGCATATGTCTTGTAATGTGCATGTTTCTTATGAGATAAGGGGAAATGTGTTGTATTATATATATATATGCAGAAAATGCTTGTTGGGAGATTGTGTCTTTTCCTAGTATTTCTATAGAAGCATTGTTTTTAATTTTGAGATTCATCTGGTATCTATTTTCATTATGTATTTGATGGAGAACAGTATCACGCTCAATCCTAGGTGTAGTGTGAATCTGGGATGGGGTGTGACAAACCAAATCATTTCCATGGTGAAATTGAAGCTGGAACCAGAAGCTTGATTGTTGATGGTAAATCTGGACATCATTCGGTATTTGAAGAAGAGTGAGCTGAGGAAGTTGAAGCTAGGGAAAAAATTTTAAGGTTAGTATGTTAATTCTTAGCAACTTCTATGAAGGATGTTTAAGCCGAATTTGAGCAAGAGTATGTTAAAATTCTAGGAAGAAGTAATCGAAGTTGAGCTGCTAGATGATTCAAAGCAGCTGGAGTTATCCGAGAATAGTTCTCAAACGAAGAAGAGTTATGGTTTGAGATCTTGAGGTAAGTTAGAAAGCTCACTTCTTTACAAGTTTGTAGAAGAGAGGAAGTTCTGATTATGACTGAAATTCGATGTTAGCAGGTTAAAGAACGAGTTAGAAGGGAAAGAAGAAAGTAGTGGCCATCGGGGGTCGCTAGGACAGTGGTATCGCTAAAGAGCTGAAGAGTGGGCAACGAGACGAGTGCCGCTGGTAACGCAAAGGGCTTTGCGTCTCACAACTCTCGCTGAAGTCTTGCTGAGTGTCGCTTCTTAAGGTAATATCGTTAGTCTCGCGAAGCTGGGTATCGCTGGTGCCGCATGGTTATAAGTAGTTTACCCTAATAATCTCACTGATACTTGTGGATCTAGCTCATTGTGAAAAGTGGTAAACAAGAGAGGGACTAGGGATGAAAACCCATGTTTGAGATGTTTAAGCAAATATAGTGAATATAAAGAGGAATATTAAAAATGTCTAACACGAAAAAGGTGTGTTTACAGGTCAAGAGAAGCTAGGGAAAGCGTATAACCTGCTCGGAGCCCAGAATAAGTTGTGAGTGACATTATGGTTTGAGATAAGCCAATTTGATTATCATTTTCTATATGCTTAGTAATATATATGAAGCATGATTTGAAGTGTACTTCTATGTATGAAAATAGTACCTATCTTATATGTAAGATAGAGCTTGAAAATGTATTAGTTAATGTTCTTAAGTTTTACCAAGCTAGTTACTAGATGAATGCTTTGAGAATTATGAGATATCATGATTATTGTTAAATTATGATAAATGTGATGTGCATGTCAGTGCACTAGAAAAATTTGATTGGGACCCAATGTTGAAGGACATGTGAAGGCATATGGGCAGCCCTAGTATTTCTATGAAGCTCTCACCAAAGGATATAGAGAAGGTGATTGAGTATTCCCTAGGACCCTAATACCAAAGGACATGAGAAGGTATATGAGCAGCCCGAGATCAGACATATAAGCACAATAGAAGGCATTTGACGCTGATGTGTTGAGATTACTCCACACAGCTAAGGTTTATTGACGTTGGGTGCGTTGAGTTCGCTCTGCCTCAATAAATATTCAATGAAAAGATATTCACTTGCGTCATCATAGTTATTTACAAGTTTACAGTGCATGACCAAGCAGATTATACTAGTGATTGTAGTTATGCTTTATTGAGTTTATACTTTAGATAGTCACTCACTGAGCTTTGTAGCTCATAAATTCTTGTTTCTCTGATGTTTTCTTTCTAGGTAGCGAGCGTGTTCGGGGTGCTTAGCCTACCATCAAGACTCATCTAAGCCAAATTAGAATTTTGTACTTGGGAACTTGTAAACCCCATCCCTATGTAGAAATTGTATTTATTTTTAGTGGCATAGTGAGGATCACCAGGCATATCTGTAAATATTACACATAACATCTTAAATCTTACTCATGGTGCTATCCTATCAGTAAATTTTTGCATAATTATTGTAAAGCTAAGCCAAATGCCAACAGGTTATGATATATAAATGTGTATACGACAGTGTTAGCAGAATGCAGAATAGGTAATACTCACTCCTAAGTAAATATATAGGTATATATATATATATCTAGGATAGGGGTGTTACATATGCTTCTAAGTTAGACCTCATGAAAGTAACTACCCTACTCATGATCTAGAACTAGCTGCACTTGTTTTATCTCTAAAGATATGGCGACATTACTGGTTTGGGGAGAGTGTCATATCTATACAGATCACAAGAGTTTGAAGTACATCTTTGATCAGAAGGAGCTTAACATAGGTAAAGAATGTGGTTGGAGTTGAACAAAGATTATGATTGTACTATTGAGTACCACCTAGGTAAAGCAAACGTTGAGTAGAAAATCCATGGGTGGTACGAGTTTTCTGAATGTTATGAGAGTTACTTTGTTTAAGGAATTCAGAAGTGGTGCTACTACTTTAGTAGTAGTTGGTGATGGAGCATTGTAGGACATTTTTAGTTAAGGTCCAAGTTAATTGATGAGGTAGTGAGGACGCAATTAGAAAACTAAGTGCTTAAGAAGCTGAGAGAGTGATAAGCACTCGAAAAGTGCTTTATATTCTCTTAAATTAAGAGAGTTTTATATTAGATTTCACTTGTTTGCTAGTGATTTTCAGGTTAAAACGAGGAAAATTAGAAGAAATGACAAAAAGATCAAAACCGAGCAAGAATACGGCGAAAAAGAGCTGAAAAACTCAAAAAGACAAAATTCGGGATGCGCCGCGGCGCTGAATCATAAACGCAACAGTCTGGACGCATAATAGCAACACGGCGCTAAGACAGCGCTGCTGCGGCACCGAAGTATAAACGCATCAGCATGGACGCAGAGTAGCATCGCGGCGCCGAGATGGCGCTGCCTCGACGCATCCTTGGTGAACGCAGGACAGCGTCGCGGTGCTGGGACGGCGCTGCCGCGGTACTAAAACCCGAGAGCAACTTATTTTTGGTCGCAACCCTAGTGCCGCGGCGCTATGCGACAGCGCCGCGCGCCAGCGTTAATTAAACGAAAAGTTTTGTATTTTAGGTTAAATTTTAGGCGGCCAAACTCTATAAATTGAGGGGTTTTTAACAGCCAAAAGGAAGGAGCAAAATCAAGAAAAGCAAGAAAGTTGCAGAACAAAAGAAAGATCCAAAAAGGTGAGAATTAAGCGAGAGTTCGAAGAGTGCGGCAAAAGAGTTCGAGATAGTCTTGGTGCCTTTCGAAGTCCGACGCGAGAGCCAAGGAGTTCGTGACGGTGCTGCCTCAATCAAGAACCTCTTTTCAGTAGAGTTTCCCTATTCTTTACACTCTTCCTTTGATTATTTTTGCTCAAACATGTTGCTTCAAGCTATGAGTGGCTAAACTCTTTAGTTTTAGGGTTTTGATGAATTGTTTGTGAATTCATGTTAAATTTTGTAGACTCATGGTTTTGTTCAAATAAATATGCTTTTCATTGTTATTGTGTTTAATTCTTGAAGATTGGCCACCTTCACATGTTAGGTTAGATGTATGATCGAGAGATTATATGTTTAATTTGATCTATAACAATGAATCGTTGTTAATCTATCACGAGAGAAGTTAGGTTGACAATGAAAGTTGCTAAAGACTAGTTTTAATGCCATGTAATTTTGTATTGGTTTTAAGAGATTAACTATCAATCAAGTTGCATGAGAAAGAGTTGTCTTTGAGAGAAGATAACTTGGAATTAAGTTTCTAGACTTAGGCATAAGATTTACAATAAAATCCATGAAATCTATAATTTTGCATGAAGAAATAAACAAGGATTCGAATCCCTAGAACTCTCTTTGACTCTTCCAAATTCTCCCTTTGATATTTTCTTTGCTTGATTTTTCTTTTTCCCAAAATTGAAATATTGAATTTCAATCCTCAAATAAAATTGATTCAATTCTAGAATAGCTAAGTAACTTGACCTTCCCAATTGGATCTCTAGTGGAAACGATACTCGGACTTAACCGTTTTATATTATAACTTGACCCGTACACTTGCGGTAAACACTAAAAGTGCGCATGAGAGAGGAAGTAAAGGCCTGGGAGTAAACTTTGAGTTAAGATCTGATGATGCACTGTTGAAGCACGGTAGAGTTTATGTGCCAAATGATTCAGACGTTAAGCAGACGATTTTAGAGGAAGTACATAGCCTAGCTTAAGCTATCCATCCTAGTAAAACCAAGATGTATTGGACGTTGCAAGATTTCTATTGGTGGCTATGTATGAAGAGGAGATAACTCATTTTGTGGCGAGGTGTTTGATCTGTCAGTAGGTTAAGCCTGATCGTTAAAAGCCAGCTAGATTGTTGAATCCACTCCCTATTCCTGAGTGGAAGTGGGAGCACTTTACGATGGATTTCCTATTTGGGTTGCCTAGGACTTCGACTGATGTTGATGGCATATGGGTGATTGTAGATAAACTTACAAAGACAACACATTTTCTACAAGTTAAGGTGACCTATACATTGGATAAGTTGGCACAAATGTATATTGATAAGATTATGAGTCAGTATAGAATTCCAGTGTCGATTGTATTAGATAGAGATCCTAGGTTTATTTCTAAGTTCTGGGTAAAATTACAACAGGCTTTGGGTAAGTTGCAGTTTAATACAACTTTTCACCTTCAGACTGATGGACAGTCAGAGAGGATGATCCAAACTTTAGACGATATGCTTCGGGCTTGTGCTTTACAGTTTAAAGTTAGTTGGGATGTGCATTTACCATTAATGGATTTTGCTTCTAACAATAGTTATCAGTCAAGTATAGGTATGGCTCCGTACAAGGCATTGTATGGCAGACCGTGCAGGAATCCGGTGTGTTGGGGTGAAGTTGGAGAAAGAAAGCTGGTTGGGCCAGAAATAGTGCAAATTACCACAGAGAAGGTGGAAATGATTAAGGAAATCCGAAAAGCAGCTCGAGATCGTTGAAAGAGGTATGATGATAACAGGAGAAGAGATCTTAGTTCGAGGTGATCGAGTTTTCCTTAAAGGAGTTTTGAGGTTTGGTAGGAAAGGAAAATTGAGTCTGAGGTATATTGGACCTTATGGATCTTGAAAAGAGTCAAACCAGCAGCTTTCAGGTTAGCTTTACCTATGGAGATGTCCAAGATCCACAAAATTTTCATGTTTCAGTATTAAGGAAGTATGTTCTTGATCCTACCCATGTGCTTGAGGTGCAACCGATTGAATTAAAGGAAGATTTGAGCTATGAAGAAGAGTCAGTTCAAGTGTTGGATGAAAAAATGTTTTAAGAACCAAAGTGATTCCCTTAATATAGGTACTTTGAAGGAACCACGAGATTGAAGAAGCTACTTGGGAATCCCAAGAACATGTGATAAAAAAGTATCCACATTTGTTCTTTTGAAGCAGCCTACTAAACTTCGAGGATGAAATTCTTATAAAGAGGTGGTAAATTGTAAACCCTACTTTCATTTCTAAGTACTTAACTTAAGTGAGTTGTGATATGTTGTGGACTTAGCCGTGGAGAAGAGATTGTAGCAAAGAAAGGCATTATGTGGACTTAGCCATGGAGAAGAGATTGTAGCAAAGAAAGGCATTATGTGGCTTAGCCGTGGAGAAGAGATTGAAGCAAGTATCAAAGTGTGAGGCTTGAGAAGGGAGGTAGCTGAGAGCCATTTGGTTTGAAGTAGGGGGGCTGAAGGATGCATCTTGCTTGAAGTAGTTGAGGGATGCGTCTTTAAGGTGGGCTTGTGTTGGATGATGCGTTCTAAAAAAAACTTGAAGGAAGATGCATCTTGGTGTGCAAGGAAGGCTGGATGCATCTTTGAGCTACTGATGAGGAGGAGATGAGGCATCTATATAGGGTGTCCATCAGCCAAGAGGAGGTTGCGTGCTAGGTGGTAGCCAAGTGAAGGGAAGAAGAACCTCTAAGTTGCTCAACCATGCGTAGAGGAAGTATTTTTTGAGGTGATGCGTCCATCATTTTTCTTAATTGAATAAGTTTGATAATTAAATTTTGATTAAGGTTGATTAGGTGTCAAAATGAGGTTAATTGTGGCGATGGTAAGCAGGAGGTGTCAAGCTGAGAGATTGCATAAATTTCCTATGAGGACTATAAATAGAAGGTTTAATGATGGAGAGTGGTTTGCGCAAATGACTCGTGCTATCTGAGATTTTCTTCCACCAAATTCCAAGTGAGTCTATTTCAAGAGAGGGGGCTGTCGAAGAGAAATTCCTTGAGGAAGGGTTCAAAATTCCCCGGAGGTGCAAGGTAGTGCAGACTGTCGAGTAATTTAAAGCAAGGTGGAAAGAATTGTTGATATCTGAAGGGAGAAAGGGAATTTGAGGCTGAAAGTTCGAGGTAAGTTAGTTATGGTATTTATCTACAAGTTTGTAAGAGGGATCAAAGTTTAATTTTGGCTAGAAATATTAATTTTTTCAGCTTGAAGTGAAGATAGTGTTTTAGAGGTTGTCGGGTGAGATTGAGGCAAGGTAGAAGATGGGTTGCGTGTAGGAGAGCCTAGGTAGTGGCCGAAGGTAAGATTTCAATAGAGATTATTTTAGGTGTTTTGGACGCCCAATGGGCTGGCCATGCCACCGACATTGCGAGCGTGTAGGCAACTGGGATAGGCAAGCAGCAGACTTAGTAGGCATAACACGCGGGCATTAGGTAGGCAGGAGATCGATGCCAAGTCGGCGTGCGTAGCTGAAGATGCGCGTGCACCCTGCCCTTTAGACATTACTTTGCCTTTGTCTGTATAGGAGCTGCCGCCCACAAATGCCAGTATGTGCAAGGCAGTGCTAGTGTGTGCGAGGTAGTGCAACTGTGTGTGATCTACCGCACATGGAGGGTTAATAGGCAGTGCATGTGCTATGTTAGGTTGTTGGACACGCCTAAGGACAGTTTACCATATTTGGTCATTTTAGCAAGTTTTTTATTGTTGGTGAGTCCTTTTGAGTTAAAATTCAATATTTCAAAATCCAATTGACTTAAGTTATAAATTGAAGGGATTTTAAGGAAGCTTAACAAAGGAAGTTAATTTATTTCAGGCTGAGAAGAGCTAAGGGAGATGTATAATCCGCTAGGAGTTGGGATAAGTAATGAGTGAAAGATTTCTATTTAACAATGAATTATTTTCTCAATATTTCTAGTATGCTCAATGTTGTTCTTGAAACATGATTTTAAGGGTTTTTCTCACAAGTTCATTGAGCAAGTGTGAATTTCTTAGCGTGAATTTTACATATGATTTGTACTTGAATTTGAATTATGAAGCATGTTGTTTTACTATGCTAAATTTTATGGAAGCTTGTTTACTTGGTGAATGATTTGTGGAACTCTGAAATTTTTTGAACTCATGTTTATTTTTTATTTACTTCCAAAACATGTTTTATTCTTTAAATGTTAAAAGATGGTCCCCAATGCCAAAAGATATGGAGAAAGCATATGGGCAACCTAAATACTATTATGGGACCCCAGTACTGAAGGACATGAGAAGGTACTTGGGCAACCCGAGATTATAGTTCCTATGTGCACATAGAGGGAGATTCGACATTGGGTGTGTTGAGATTACTCTATCCCAACTAAGGTTATTTTCGATGTTGAGTAGTGTTGAGCTCCGCTCCACTTGAACTAAGGTTATCTTAAAAGCTTAAGCAAATGTTTTTGGGTTTTCTATGATAAGCTACTTGTTTTTTTGCTACTTGTTTATCAAGCATGTTTTTATGTTAAATGCTTTCAGTTAAGTACAGTTTTCTAAGCTTGTCATTCACTAGGCAACCTAGCACATGATTTTTTTTTTTCTATTTTCTAGGTAGCGAGCGAAACCGCAATGCTTAGCCTACACCAACCTCGTCAGATCTAGCTACATAGATTGTAAACATTGTAAATATTTGTAATTAAGACTTGACTTTGTACATAAGGGTTTTGGAGAGAGAGAACTTGTACTCTTATAGATGTTATGCTTAAGTTTAAAGAATGAATGAAAGTATGTGAATTATGTTTGACATGACTACAAGTTTTGAGAATGTTGTCTGTATGAGTGATAAACTATTTATTAAGTGCTATGATTTATGAGTTCTAAAAGGAGTACAGGTTGATAATAGATCTTGTAAAAGGATTGATGTTTGTTGTCCTCACATCCAATCCTAGGTTAGGAGGGTAACTTGGGAGGGGGTGTGACATCTAGCCTAGGCTAAATCCATATTGAATTTCTTTACTACACGATAAGCCTTGTGCTCAATCTTGACCGGAAGATGACAAGCCTTACTATAAACAGGCTGAAATGGGGATGTCCCAATCAGTGTCTTATAGGTTGTCCTATATGCCCAAAGAGCGACGTCAAGATGTAAGCTCCAATCTTTCCCAAGATTCACAGTCTTTGCTAGAATATTTTTCACTTCTCTGTTTGAAACCTCTGCTTGGCCGCTAATCTACGGGTCGTAAGGAGTAGCCACACAGTGGTGAACTTTGTATTTTCTCAAGAGAGCCTTGATAGTTCGATTGCAGAAATGAGTCCCTTGGTCACTAATGATAGCACGAGGCACACAGAACTTGCAACATATCTTTTTAAGGAATCCTGAAACCACTGCAGAAGTATTAGTTTTAGTGGGGATTGCCTCAACTCACTTAGAAACGTAATCAACAGCCAATAAAATGTACAAATAACCATTAGACGATGAGAAATGCCTTATAAAATCCATGTCCCAAACATCAAAAACTTCATGGACCAAAATTGAATTCAAAGTCATCTCATTACGCTTAGATAATCATCCAGACATTTGACATTTTTAACAGAATTTACAATATGCATATGCATTAACAAACATAGAATTCCAGAATAACCCACAATCTAAGATCTTATAGTTGCTATCGGAGCATGATTAGAGCATTCAATTTGCATTAATTTGAGCTTGGTAGGTGTAATTACATGAAATGAATGCTATGGTTGCTAAAGTTGGGATATTTTTATAGTTTTGGCATCTAATTCAGCTTTGTTTGATGTAATTATTGTAATTGACCACTTGTTTATGGCCTTTGATGTGTGAAAAAGGGTCTGTAAATTTGTTAGAGTCATTAGAGTTGAATTTAGGCAGTAATTTGAAGAAATCAGGGACGTGTTCAACTGGTTCAAGCAGTAGGAAGAAGCCATTGTCGAAGAGCATCGCGACGCTGTTCATATTCTTCTAGAAATGCGCAGGTTGTTGAAGAAGCGTCAAATTGGACCAGTGCCGGTCCAGTTCAATGGTTTCCAGCTGGTCTAGCCCTTATTTCAACTTTGGAGGTCCGATTCAGGCGATTTTGACTTGATTCGAGCCGATTCGAAGAGTTTGGGCTCGGTTGAAGCAAGTTTTTCAATTATTATTGTAACAACTTAGCTGTTTTAAGCCATTAAATGCCAAACTAGTTCACTTTAGTGTGTTTAATTAATTATGCATTTAGAATGTATGTTTTAATTAAATTAAATTTATTTGTGCATAAAGTATGCCATATAGATTTAAAATCCCACCATAGGATTAACATGTTTCATGCATCTATGTATGTTAAAGTGTTATAATATATAGTATGCATGTTCTAGCTTTCATAAAATTGATATAAGTTGTTATACTATTTTATGATATGTATGTTATAGATTGTCATTCTTTTCTAAAAAGTTATAAAATGAATTAGACATTTAAAATCTATAACAAAGATAAAGTGCATGCTCACTTAGGGTAAACAAAACCTAAAGTAGGTAGTTAACTTACAAAACAAAGGTTACAAAAATTCACCCAGCAAGATCTTGTTAAAGTTGGAGGTATTTAAGTTGACTGTTTACGGAACACCTGCTACCTGGGGATCAAAACGGTTCTTGAATTTATGATAACCTAGTTTTATGAGCTTGTGTTCGTGATGTAGGTATAAAAAGGTTTTTATCACTTAGATATCGTAGGTTAAATCAAGTATAAGAGTTATACTTGGACAAATACGTAGACTCAGGTTATATTTAATTAGTTGAGATTGAAAAGCGTTTGAAGAGTGCTTTCTATTCTCTCAAATTAAAGGATTTTATATTAGATTTCACTTGTTTGCTAATGGTTTTCAGGTCAAAATAAAGAAAATTAGAAGTAAAGACCAAAAGATAAAAAATCGAGCCAGAATACAGTGAAAAAGTAAAGAAAACTCCAAATCTACCGAAAACAGGGAAGCGCCGGCGCTTTTTCCCAAGAGCAACAGTTGTCTTAGCGCAACGCCACCATCGTGACGCTACGACACGACGTCGAGGGTAGGATTCCATGATGGTCAGTGCCACGGCGTCATCCAGCAGCACGGTGGTGCCACCTTTCCATATCGGTCAACGTCGCGGCGCCATCTTTCCTAATTTGAAGATTTTCTATTTTTGGAAAGAATTTTGGGCAGCCAACTCTATAATTAAGATGGTTTTTAGCAGCCCTAATCACCAATTTACTCACCAAGAGATACAAGAGAAGAGAATTGAGTGAAATTTCATTAAGAGTACAAAGAGTGAGTTAGCTGCAAGGAAGAGAGAGAAGAGTTTGAGAGAAGAGTTTGAGAGAGAATTGCAATGAAATCCATGAACCCTAGAATATTGCATGGTAAAGTAAACAAGGATTCATTTCCCCAGAACTCTCTTTAACTTTTGTGTTTCTTATCTTTTTACATTCTTTTTTAGTTTTACTTTCTTCAATCACAACTTAAACTCCAATTTTCAAATTAAATTGATTCGATTCTAGAATAGCTAAGTAACTCAAACCTTCACAATTGAATCCTCAGTGGAACAATATTCGATCTTGTCTTATATTATAACTTGACCCATACACTTGCGGTTAACATGGAAAGTGTGCATCAAGTTTTTGGCGTCGTTGCTGGGGATTCAAAGAACAACTTTTTGTTATTTAATATTCATTAGAATTGATAGATCTTAATTTGAGGTGTCTATTATTTAGTTGATTATTTTGTTAGTCTATGTCTCGTGATAATACTAACCTCCCCCCTCTTGATCCGCGAGATTGATAGGACCTATAGAAGAAATCTAAGGGCTCTACACAATCAAACCGAGGAGATGGTGGAAGAGATACCAAAGACAATTCGGGACTACTTCCAACCGACATTACCTACAAATTAACCCAGCATTATGAATGTGCCCATCAATGTCAATAACTTTGAGTCGAAACCGAGGTTGATCCAAATGGCTAGAGAGCTACCCTTTAGAGGAAATACTAATGAAGATCCTCACAAGCACCTATGGTCTTTTTTAGAGATATGTGGGACGGTAAAGATGAATGATATTTCTAATGATGCCATTAAACTAAGACTTTTTCCTCTCTCTTTACAGGACCGAGCAAAAGATTGGTTGGAAACCATACCTCCGGATAGCATCACCACATGGGAGATCTTAGCTCAAGCTTTCTTGAACAAGTATTTTCCACCGGCTAAATCTTAAAGGCTAAGGACGAAGATAGGAACATTTCACCAATTTGATGATGAACAACTTTACGAGGCTTGGGAGAGGTACAAGGATCTCTTGAGGAGGTGCTCTCAACATGGGTACCCGAATTGGTTGCAAATTCAACTCTTCTACAATGGATTGTCAAGTTCAACCAAATCCATCCAAGATGCCACCGCCAGAGGGTCAATCTTCTCCAAGAATGCTCAAGAGGCCTATACCATACTAGAGGACTTGACCACTACATCTTACAATTGGCCATGTGAACGGTCTTCTCCAATCATCCTAAAAGCCGCCGGATTGTATGAGGTGGATGAGGTAAATTCTCTCAAAGCTCAAATGGCTTCCCTTACTAATGCTCTTCCTAAATTAACTGCAGGAGGCCAAGCTCGAGCAAGCCCACCATCCATAGCCTCCCTTGCCGCCTTGGCATCGAAGATTGCCACACAAAAAGAGTTGGAATAAGGAGACAATGAGACAACCAATTATGTTGATAGAGGACACTGTAGAGGCCACCAACAACAACAACTTCCAACTCATTGCCATCCTAACTTGAGGAACAATGAAATATTTTCTTATGCTAACAATAGGAATGTTTTGCAAGGTCCTCCCGGGTTTTCCAATGTAGGTCCATCACACACCAAAAAGAAATCCAACTTAGAAGACTTGATGGTGTAGTTCATAAAAGAATCAAAGTCATGGTCAGGCTATCCACAACATTGAGGTAAAAATTAGCCGAATTGCCACTTCCCTTCAAACAATGCAAAAGGGAAAATTTTCAAGTTGCCCCGAAAGAAATCCAAAGGAAGAGTTCAAGGCTGTGACTTTGAGGAGTGGGAAAAAGCTGTCCACTCCCTTGATTGATGATGAGAATGAGGAGCAAGAGGTAGAAGAGATCATCCAAGAGCCCATCATAGAAGATGAACCCAAGGTGGTCTTAGAAAAAGAGGAAAAGGTACAAGAGTCGGCATCTTCAAGTAAGTTATCTAACCCTTTACCTTTTGTACCCAATACCTTGCCCTATCCTTAACATTTTTAAAAGAAAGAAATCGACTCCCAATTTGCTAAATTTCTAGAGTTGTTTAAAAAGTTTCACATTAATATCCCATTTGCTGAGGCTTTAGAGTAAATCCCAACTATGCTAAATTCATGAAAGATGTCTTGTCTAAAAAGAAGTTTAGGCAATATGAGATGATTAGCATAACTGAAGAATGCAGTGTTGTGCTACAAAAGAAGCTACCACAAAAATTGAAAGATCTAGGGAGTTTTACTATACCTTGCACTATTAGTTCTTTAAATGTTACTAGAGCTCTTTGTGATCTTGGAGAGGTGCAACCTACCACCATCACCTTGCAACTAGCCAATAGATCCTTGGCTTACCTTAGAGGTATTGTTGAAAATGTATTAGTTAAAGTTGAATTTATCTTTCTTGCAGATTTTGTAGTTTTGGACATGGAGGAGGACTCTGAGATTCCTATCATACTTGGGAGGCCATACCTAGCGACTAGGAAGGCTATCATAGATGTCCAACAAGGGAAGTTGACTCTAAGGCTAAATGATAAGAATATTGTCTTTAATATTTATAAGTCCTTGAGTCATCATGATGAGGGTAGTACTTGTCATGCTATAGACATAATTGATCATACTATTTCTAAGCATGTAGAGGTTATGTTGGCTAATGATCATCTAGAACAAAGCATAATGGATGTTGAGAATGTGGATACTATTTTTGATGAAATTGCTTTGTATGCTAAGTGGTTAGATAGCATGCCAATATGCACTAAAATGTATAAAGCTATGCCTCTAGCTCCTTTGTATGTTATAAATAATATTGAGAAACTTGTGCTTGAATTAAAGGTGTTACCTCCGCACTTGAAATATGTGTTTTTAGATGATTTATCTTCTTTGCTTGTTATCATATCTTCTGATCTTAACTCTGTGGAAGAAGAAAAGTTGTTGAAAGTGTTAAGGGATCATAAATCAGCCATTAGTTGGTTTATTGAGGATCTTAAAGGTATTAGTCCATCAGTCTATATGCACAGAATCTTGATGGAAGATACCTTTAACCTATCAGTAGAGCACCAAAGGAGACCTAATCCCGCCATGAAAGAGGTAGTTAAGAAATAAGTGCTCAAGCTTTTGAATGCGGGAATCATTTACGCCATATCTGACAGTTCATGGGTAAGTCCTGTTCAAGTAGTAGCCAAGAAAGGTGGTATGATTGTGGTTAAGAATGAAAAAAAATGAGATGACAGCCACTAGAACTATGATAGGGTGGCGGGTATGCATTGATTATAGGAAGTTGAATAAGGCTACTAGGAAAGATCATTTTCCTCTTCCTTTTGTAGATCAAATGCTTGATAGACTTAAAAGTTACTCTCATTATTACTTCATCGATGGATATTCAGGTTATAATCAAATTGTCATTGCTTTTGAGGATCAAGAAAAGACCACATTTACGTGTCCTTATGAGACATTTGCTTTTAGGAGAATGCCTTTCGGTTTATGTAATGCCCCCGCTACTTTTTAACGTTGTATGATGTCTATTTCTCAGGGGCTCATTGAAGACATAATGGAGGTTTTCATGGATGATTTTTCTGTATATGGGTCTTCATTTGATTTTTGTCTTACTAATCTTGCTCATGTTTTGCAGAGGTGCCAAGATGCTAACATTGTTCTAAATTGGGAAAAGTGTCACTTCATGGTTAAGGAGGGCATCATCCTGGGGCACAAAGTCTCTAAAAAAGGATTGGAGGGGGATAGGGCTAAAATAGCCACCATTGAACAATTGCCACCTCCCACTAATGTGAAGGGAGTCAGAAGCTTCCTAGGGCATGCAGGGCTTTACAGGAGATTTATTAAAGATTTTTCTAAAATTGCTAAAACCTTGAGTAACTTGTTAGAAAAGAAAGCTAAATTTGTGTTTGATGATGCATGTCTACTAGCTTTTAACACTTTGAAAGAAAGATTGATTTTTGCACCTATTATTGATGTGCCCGAATGGTGTCAATCTTTTGAAATCATGTGTGATGCTAGTGACTATGCTTTAGGAGCTGTTTTAGGCCAACGTAGAGATAACATGTTTAGGGCAATTTATTATGCTAGTAGAATTCTTGATAGTACTCAACAGAAATACACTACTACTGATAAAGAACTACTAGCCGTTGTGTTTTCCCTTGATAAATTTAGATCATACTGACTTGGCTCTAAAATAGTGGTGCATACTGACCATGTTGCTTTGAAGTATTTGTTTGATAAAAAAGATTCTAAACCTAGGCTAATGAGGTGGATCTTATTGTTGCAGAAATTTGATCTAGAAATGAAAGACAAAAAAGGATGTGAAAATGTGGTTGCAGACCACCTGTCTAGGATTGAGAATGAGGATGCTCACTCATGTCCCCCCATTGTTGAAATGTTCCCTGATGAACAACTGTATCAGGTAAAAGATTGTTTGCCTTGGTTTGCTGACATAGTTAACTATCTTGCAGGAAGACATTTGCCACCTAACATGAACTCTCAACAAAAGAAGAGATTCTTGCACAATGTTAAGTTTTACCATTGGGAGGACCCACTTCTCTACAAGGTTTGTGCCGATAGTATGATAAGGAAGTGTGTACCTCAAGAAGAAGTGGTAAGTATCTTAAATTCATGCCATGCCTCCCCCTTTGGAGGTCACTTTGGACCCACTAGAATTGCAACTAAGGTACTTCAGTTAGGTTTTTATTGGCCTTCTCTTTTTAAAGATTGTTATACTTTTGTAAAATTATGTGATAGGTGCCAATGTACTGACAATATTTCTAGACAACATGAGCTTCTAATGAAACTATCTCGGAAGTGGAGCTCTTTGATGTTTGGGGTATTGACTTTATGGGGCCTTTTCCTGTTGTCGCCCACCAACCCTCACAAATCAAATAAATTTATAAAACTACAATTCTACTACCTACACTACAACGTAGTATAAGGGATAAGACTAGGTCGTCTCTATAGGGAATCTCAGAATTTTAGCTAATAATAGAATTCAATGGTCACAAGGAGGGGTTGAGTATTTCAATTGCGATGGAATTTAAATAGCGTGAATGTAAAAGCGTGATTTAAAAAAGAAATTAGTTCGATTAAAGGGACCTAGCTTACGGAATTCGGACCTTCCCCATGCTCTTGGTTGTTTATCGAACTCTAAAGATTAATTGCATACTTGATTTTATTCTTGGTTTGTTAGTATGGAAGACCAAAAATTTCACCTTAATGAACTAATTAGTTAGCTAATTAGGCTAGGTGCTCAATTAATCGGTTTCGATAGCGGCCTAATCAATTAAACACACATTAAATCTAAGGAAATAAACCAAGTCACCAGCAATTTGGATAGCCTAAATGATTAGATTCTTGATTGCTTTGAATGCCACAAAAGAAATTGCCTGAAACAATTTGGAACTTAATTACAAGCAAGCCACAATTGACCCCTAATGAGATTAACAAGTATAGACTCATTTTTCTCTAGCCAAGCAATGAAAATACAATTGTTGATCAAGCCAGAAGTAATTTCTAAGAAATAACATTAAATTACCTCAAGAAAGTTATTTATAAGTGTTTTTTTTTTAATAGTGTTAACACTTTTTTGGAAACATTTAGTTCAATTTAGTTTCGTTATAAATAACTTAACCAAAGTTTGATTTCTAGTTTCCTTGTATTAACTTAACCAAATTTTATTGTTATATATGAAGTTTCACATTTGTACGTATAGTGTCAAAATTGATGGAAATACTTATCTATCATCATAAACATTTCTTTGACTTTTCATAAATGTCATAAAATGTATTTTTATGACATTAAAATCTTGTCATCTAAATAACTGATAATATAAAGGTTTAATTAGCAAAACAAAGTCAACCTTTTGGTTATTTATTGACAATGAAAAATTTTCATATAATAAATGTCAATAAATGTTTATTGTTGACTATATTAAAAAGTCATCAAACAACCAATAATAACAAATATTCCTATGTCATTTGTACATCTTTCTTGATGGTGGATTAAAAAACTAAAAAAGAAAAAAAAGGAAAACAATGTGCCAATGACAATTTTTTAGAGTCATACAAACCCATATTTGGTGTGGTATCCTTCTTGTCTATTGTAATGGATCAACTATTTTTATAAATTATTAGGAATTCAATATTTATTTTGGTGGGCGTTGATAATCTAATACAACTATGATTATTAGAATAGACCACAATTTCACGAGACCATGTCTCAAGAAAATAAATAAAATTTCATGGAGAAGAAGAGAACAATCAGATGCATGAGAAAACCCTACTTTGTTATATATTAAATTGAGGGGAATACATCAATATATATAATAAATTTGTGATGAAAAACTCTTTAAAAAAGGAGAATTCTACACACATACACACAAAATAATTTCTCACTCATAACTGAATAGAGGGATTCTAGAAGCCGAATAATATCATGAAAAATAGAAGACCAAAAGCCCTTATAGATATGGGCCTTGGGCTTTTACACATAAACAAAAATCATATTAATGGACTATCTTAACCCCCCCCTTCGGCCGCAAACCTATGTCAACTGTTGCCACCACATTAAGTCTGTTCTTAAGTTTTAAGAAACTTGAAGCTGCCAGAGGTTTGGTAAGCACATCAACAATTTGTTCTGAAGCTGGTAGATGACAAACACTCACTTGTCTCTTAAACACAAGATCTCAAACATAATATATGTCAAGCTCAACATGCTTAGTTTTAGAATGCAAAATAGAATTCATACTTAAATGAACAACACTCAAATTATCACACCATAATATTTCAGTATCAACAAAAGGTAACTTAAGTTAATTAAGTAAGGAACGAATCTATACCATTTCAGTCGCCACCAGAGCTAAACATCGATACTCAGCCTTTGTACTTGATCAAGAAATTATAGATTGTTTCTTTGAACCCCAAGCAACTAAGTTGCCACCAAGAAACACAAAAAAATAGAGGTTAATTTATGATCATCCAGATCAGATGCCCAATCTGCAATAGCATATCCATGTAAAGAAAAATTTGTAGAACACTTAAGAAGTAAACCATGATCAATAACATCCTTAAGATATCGTAAAATTCTCTTAACCAATTGCCAATGAACAAGTCTAGGGGCATGCATAAATTGACAAGTCTTATTAACAGAATAAGATATTTCAGGATGAGTAATATTAGCATATTGAAGAGCACTAACAACACTTCTATATAAGTAAGTATTATGAAATAATTCCCCCTATCGGGTAGACAAGATGGAGCCACTTACCATGGGAGTGGTAATTGGCTTTACATCACTCATCTTTGTATGTTTCAACAAACCCATGATATACTTTGATTGAGAAAGAAACATACCTCCAACCTTAGGATAGGAGACTTCAACTCCCAAAAGGAAACTCAAAACTCCTAAGTCCTTCAAAGCAAAGTTTTGATGTAGTGTATGTATGATATTCTTAACTTCAACCGAGGAGTTATCCAAAATTATTATGTCATCAACATAAACAAGAATATAACAACAGGAAACAATAGTCATTCTCAGTGGTAAAGAGGTATCAGCTTTAGAAGTAACAAAGCCAAGTTTATGAAGACAATAACTGAGTCTTTCATACCACGCTTTCGGTGCCTATTTAAGACCATACAACACCTTTTACAAATTACAAACTAAAGGCATGAACTAGTGTGTTGAGAGCCTAATGGTTGCTCCATAAAAACATTCTCAGTAAGTAAGCCATGTAAGAAAGCGTTATTAACATCAAGTTGACAGATAGTCCGACCTTTCATAAGAGCAAGAGTCAATAGAACACATATGGTCACAAGTTTTGCCACAGGACTAAAGGTCTCAGTATAATCAATATCAAGAGTTTGATGAAATCCTTTTGCCACTAAGTAAGCTTTATATCTAGCTATTGACCCATCAGAATTACGTTTTATCTTAAAACCCCATTTACATCCAATAATCTTCTTATCACTAGGTCTAGAAACAAGATCCCATGTATTATTTTTAATTAAAGTATGATATTCTTCTTCCATAGCTCGTTTCCAATGAGAATGTTTCAAAACCTCTTTAACATCAGTTGGTTCTGTTTGATTATAATCAACCAAATGAGCTTTAGGTTTAAAAATACAATTTTTGCCTCGAGTCATCATTGGATGAGTAGCAGCCAAAGAATTGGAACAAATGTAATTTCTGGAGTAGCTGAGGGAGTTGACCTATTCTCATTACTCTATGAGGCAGAAGAATGAGCATTTTCCTACAGAATTGGATCTTGAGAAGTATCTTGTGAAGAATTTTCAACAACATCTAAAGGATGCACATTAGTATGATTCAGATGATCAAGGTTATCAAAAACTGGAACAGTAATAAGTCTATCTCCACTATGATTCTCACAAGGAATAAAAGAAGATATAGAATCAACCAAGGTAGTTTTGGAATTACTAGAGCTTTGATTATGTGGTATAGCAAAAAGGAATGAGGTTTCATAAAAAAAGAACATGTCTAGAAATGAAGATACGACCATCAGAAGCAAGACATTTATACCCTTATGAGAATTGCTATATCCAATGAAAGTGCAAGGCTTTGATCGAAAGGAAAGTTTGTGGTTATTGTAAGGTATAAGATTAGGAAAGCATTTGCACCAAAAAAAATTTAAGGAAGGATAATTATGTTTAAGTCCAAATAACTTCTCCAAGGGACATTTGTTTTGAAGAATAGGAGTAGATAACCTATTAATTAAGTAAACAACTGTGGAAAAAGCATGATCCCAAAATTTTAGAGGTAAGAAAGCTTGAGACAAGACTTAATCCCATATGTATAATATGTCTATGTTTCCATTCTACAATCCTATTTTGTTGTGAAGTATAATTATACAACAAAAATAGGCTTTTATGACTCTAAAAAACAGTCATTACCACATTTCGATGGTCTATCCCACTTTGTTCAAGAAAAGAAATGAACGTTGTAAACTCTCCTCCCCCATCTGTATGTAATCTTATGATTTTATGTTGTAAGTTTTTCTCAACAAGAACTTTAAACTTTTAAAAGGCATGGAAATCATTAGATTTGGATTTGAAAAAATAAATCCACGTATATCTATTATGAACATCCATGACACTAATGTAATAACAGAAACCATGGCTAGACACAATATGAGCTAGACCCCATAAGTCACACACAACAAGTTGTAGAGGGGAATGATAAATGGTGTTATAATGAAGAAAATGGAGAGAATGATGTTTTCCCATGGCACATGCATCACAAAATTTCAATTTATTTGTATTTATAGTAGGATGTTTGAATGATTGAAGTACAAACTTAATCATAGAAGAATGAGAATGTCCTAATCTCCTATGCCAAACAACCATAACATCAACAGGGGAAGTAATAACATGAGAAACATCATCAGAAGAATTAGAAAAATCAGACATAAAACTTAAGACCTTTGCATCCATAGAACTACTATTAGACTTATGAATAAGAGTGATTTGGAAATTGATAGTCCTTCACGAAGAGCCCCTTAGAGTAGTACATGGCCAGTACCCTGATCCTTCACATAACAAATATTTGGGTGAAATTCAAAGAACGCATGATTATCACGAGCAAATTGTGATACACTTATTAGGTTTTTAGTTGTCGATGGAACATGGAGAAGATTTTTGGGAATAAGCTTTTTATCAAGATTAGAAGAAGGAAAAACTAAAGAACCATAATGAAGAATAAACAAACCTGAGCCATTTGCTGCATATACTTGATTTTCTCCTCCATACTCAGATCCAATAGACAAGTTATTGAAATTATTTGTCAAATGATGAGTAGCACCCCAATCAGGATACCAATTATTGTCAGCATTCAAATCATAAGAAACAACCATAGCTGCCATTTGTGAATTTCCATGAGTTAAGTAAACTGAGAAAAATTAGGAGTGGAAAAACCTGGTGGTTGATTATCCAAGGAGGAACATATCGAAAGAAACCTTTCGATGTTATGTGACAGAATTTCTTACAAATTTGACATTGAAGTTTATTATGATGGGTCCAATTTGATCTTCCTCCTCCTCTATTACCTCAACCTCCACCACATCCTCTCTGTCCTTGATTACTTTGGTAGGAATTATTCTGTCGTGAGGAGTTTTCCCCCCTCTTTCTCAGGAACATTAAAGGCCAAGTTCACAAATGGTAGCGTACTATCTAAAACAACAGATTTACTTTCTGTTCGAGATTCATGGGTTAATAAATAATAGAGATGGAACATCATAAACACATGGAGAATCAATTCTTGCAATAATAATAGAGACCATAGATTCATACACAGTTCTTAATTCGGACAAAATATATAAAATATGATCATCCTTAACAACAGGTTTACCAATAGATTTTAATGCATCTACACACTATTGTATTTTCATAAAATATTCCTTCAATGGCATAAAACCTTTCTTATATTTTGAAGCTTACCTTTGAACCGCATAGTTTGAGCTAAATTTCGGGCCGAGTAAATTTCAAGAAGAGTATTCCAAATTTCTTTTGTCGACTTACAGTTCATCATTTGGTTCAATACTTCCTGTGACATAGAACCAAGAAGCCAAGATGATATCAGCCGATTTTGTATTTTCCATATCTTATAGTTTGGATCGATTATTTGAGTTGTTGATGAAGAAATCGAAGCGGTAAAGGTTGAAGTTGTAGTTGCCAAATATTTTGGTGGTGGATCTTCTTCGAGAAATTTTTCTAAGTCGTAGCCTTCCAATGCAGTTGAAATCTGAAATTTCCTTAGCAAAAAAATTTCATCATCAAGCTTGACAATTGAAATTTTGTTACCCCAATTAAACACTTGGGATGATGCAGCTTCATCAAATTCTTCAGCCATGAGTTTCTTCGGAAACAAAAATCTCAGTAAACCTTAATTTCAGTAGTAGCAAAAAAAATGTAGAGTCCCTTTGTCGTTAGGCATATAACTCTGATACCATCTCAAGAAAACAAATAAAATTTCATGGAGAAGAAGAGAACAATCGGGTGCAAGAAAAAACCCTATTTTGTTATATATTAAATTGAGGGGAATACATCAATATATATAACAAAGCTAGGATGAAAAACTCTTGCAAAAAGGAGAATTATGTAGACACACACATGATAATTTGTCACCCATAACCGAATAGAGAGATTCTAGAAGTCGAATAATATCACGAAAAATAGAAGACCAAAAGCCCTTATAGATATGGACCTTGGACTTTTACACATAAACAAAAATTATATTAATGGGCTATCTTAACCCCATGGTTTATTTTGTGTATATACTTAGTAGACTACCATTAGTATCTTTGAAAATTTTAATAGTTCTCTTTTTATTTAGAGTTATATTTCTCATTGTTTCGTTTCAACAATTGTGAGATGAATGATCATACCTTCAACTTCTAAAGAGTATGACTATGTCAATTACAATTGAGCTAAACTTATTTGAACTTGTTATTGTTTTAAGAGGGTTCAATAGTAGCCCCTTATATCCTCGAAGAAAAAAAAATATATAGGACCTTGGACGTAAGACCAAAAATAATAATAACATAAATAAATAATGATGGGCAGGGTTACAGGGAGTAACAAGAAGCGTGAGTTTTGTCCCACTTCCAGCAAGAAGGTTTGATGGCAGTCTGTCGATTGCCCACAAATTTTCTTTTAAATTTATATTTTAGCTACATAATTCATTTTGACTTCCAAAATTTAGTAGCATGTATCAATTCAAATTAATAATGATATTAATTATATTTTAAATTTTAAGAGTTATATTAATTTAGACACTTTATTAGGAATTTTATTTTCGAACAGTAATTATAACTTTAAACGTGAACATAACAATTCTTTAAAAGAAAAGATAAATATAAATTAGAAAGAAATGTACGCATAAAAAAAATAGAATAACATTCGTCTCAGTGAATTTGATTTATCTGATATGCTCATCTTCTACTAATTTTTACTATGTATTTAGAAAGAACTATATACGTGATATTTTATTTTATTTTATTTTTTATTATCTTGGTGAATTTTATTAGAAAAATAATTATACAGATGATTTTGAACTATAATTAAATACTCAACATAAACTCGCCATATTTTGCTAATGAATAAAGCAATTACCTTGAATGAAAAATACAGCAAAATGTCATTGTCTATCAGTAATAGACAACGATAAACACTAATAGACATCTATCAGTGTCTATAACTAATAGACCGTGATAGATGATATTAGTGTATTTTATTAGTGTCTATCATTAATAGACAGTACAAGATGATAGTAGTGTATATAACATATTTTGTTATATAAATATTTTAGTCCATTTTGAAATATTTGAAAACAATTCTAGCGGATATCTAAATTTTAACTTTGAAAACTTGTGATTATTCAACTTGTGATAAAATTATTATTAAAATTTGAAGTTTTAATTGATAGTACAACACCTATATATATATATATATATTATTTGTGTATATATCCAAACTTTGTTATTGGGTTACAATACCCTCTTATTCTTGCTAAAGTTACAACATTGATATTTTATAAAAATTTCAAAACTACCCTAGAAGAGTAAAAAGTATTGGGCATGTATTATATTCTCTGTCCTATTCGAAATTAATTAATTAATTATATTAAATAAATATTATATTAAGTGATGACAATATTTAATTTTTATCTTTTAGAAATTATGAGAATTAAATATTTTAACCATATCTTCATATTATTTTTAGCAATAAATTTTATAATGCTTTAGGGCTTAAATACTATTTTGGTCCCTATATTTTTTACATTGGTTCATTTCGGTTCATGTACTTTCAAAATGTTCATTTTGGCCCTCATATTTTCAACTTTGGTTCATTTTGCTTCTTATACATTCAAAATGTTCATTTCCGTCCTTTTAATTTCAACTTTGGTTCAGTTTGGTCCTTGAACTTCCAAAGAGTGGCTATTTTGATCCCTTAAAAATATAACAAAAAAAAAAAAAAAAATGAAAGAACCAAAGTAGTAATTTTTTAAAAGGTACAAGGGGCAAATTGAACTAAAATTAAAAGTACAAAAACCAAATTGAACCTTTGTAAGTATAGGAACCAAAGTTCAAAGTATAATACCAAAATAAACATTTTGAAAGTACAAAAATAAAATATATATATATATAAAAAAATATAGAGATCAAAATAGTATTTAAATTTAATTTAATGTAAATGAAAAATTGTATTAAAAATGAGTCATTAAGATAGAAACTTTTAAAAATTTTAGTAGGTTAATAAATAGAAAAACTGTTTTTAAAATGAAATATACTAAAAAAAAAACAAAAATGGAGACCTTTCTCGCAGGAAACTCTATTCCTGAGAATTCTCCACAGGAAATTCAGGTCTTAACTTTCGCAAAATTCAACGGAAGATTTCATGGGAATGAAAATTGGAAATAGGGGCGGGGACTGGAACCAAGAAGCCTACCCGTGGACATCTCTATTCACACATCTTCGGGTCTAGAGACGACTGAAGAATGTCAAATTGCGTAATTTAAGAAATACATTTTCAAATGCAAAATGTTCCTATTTGTGATTGGTTAGATTTTTCTTTTCATCCATGCAAGTGCTACATAATTAATTAATTTTCTAAGAGTATAATAATTCTATTTGTTTTTTTTTCTTAAAAATTATGACATATTTTGAAGAGAAAAATTAGGTGCTGTTTGTCTCCACCTATTTTGTACAATTCAGATAAATATCTAATAAAAAATTGCTATGATGCAATTTTTTTAAAAAATAATTTGTTTATTTATTTGTGTATATAAAGAAAATTAAAAGAAATCATTTCATTAGGCTACACCTAGTCATTGCTCTACTCTTAATTTCGCGTGTACAAAATAGTGTCATTCAAAGTTCCTTTTTTCTTAAAAAAAAAAAAAAAACAAAAAATTCTAACAAAGAAAATTTCTGTTTTATTTTTTAAAACTAAAAAGATAAAAGATAAAAAAAAAATGAAAAAGAAAAAAACAACAAACAGAAACAATATGTATTGATTCTCTGTGTTTCTAAGTCATCGAAGAAAATTAAAATATAAAAAAAATTCACCTGAATTAATTTTATTACATTATAATTATTTGCTTGAAAATAGAGGCCAAGTTGTAGAAGAAATTAAATACATATACATCAATTATGAAGAAAGGTTGCTTTTTTAGAACCATACATGAACGCTGCAGAATGAATCCAACCCCATGAGAACGACTATTCTTAATTCTTCTCTCCTAACTTTTACCTTTCATATGTCATTCTCATCTCTATTCATTCCTTTTAAACACGATAGCAACGTTTATGTTATCTCAATCGAAATCATTCGAATTTGATTTTAATTTGATCTCTATTCTTCTAAGTGATTTGTTGTAATTATTATTATATTCAATTCATTAATTCTTTTCATAACGTTTTCATTTCACAATATTGAAATACTATCTATATCATGTGGTACTACACTTTCTATAGACGTGCGGATTCTTAAATGATGTTAGATTTAAATGTTTAGGGCTAGGAACTACCTTTGTATATGTATTCAAAGTTCCTTTTTTCTCTGTATATGATAACCCAAACAAATTTTTGATTGGGGCACCCCTAAAAAATTAATATATTAAAATAGGAATTTTGACACTAAGAAATAAATAAAGGAAAACATGGTTTAGTTTCAATGACAAATCATAAATACTAAAACTAATGGAAAAACATGAAAACTCTTGCGGAAGCATTAGTCTAATCTCAATGACACAGTCAAGGTTTTCTTATGTCATTCGCCAAAGTGTCTTTCCTCTTACTTGAAAAAGAAACATAATAACAGGATGAGTATAAAATCCTCACTAAGTAACCCCATGACTGGGGCCAGACTAGGCACCCATATCTAAAAAATGCAACATACTAGTGGAACATACATAAGTAAATTAATCCTTGATGACCATCTAGTAGGCAATTTAACCCATCCTAACACACATCTGGTGGCTCGAAGGCTCACAAACGTAGTAGGGCACTAATAGGCACTCGATAACATAGTAGGAAACTTGTAGGTCTCCAGTAAAATAGTAGGAAACCCGTAGGCCTCCAGTAGTATAGTAATAAACCTGTCGGCTTATGGTAATGTAGTAGGAAACTCGTCAGCTTCTGGTAACATAGTAGCATTAGGAGGGTAAATCATCACTTTTATCTAAAGTATGCTTATATTGAGTTCACATTGTATATCATATAAAGCATGTACTAATATCATCATACTTATAAAACGATTCTAGATATAGACATCTCAATTTCACCCAACTAAACAAATCATTCAAAATTATCTAAATCGCCTAACTCAAAGGCGGTTCCAGTCGTAAGATTACTACCTCAGAATTAGGTCTAAGTAGCTAACCACGTAGCCAATTTTCACAAAATCCTCGAATTACAACCTAGGCATAAATCCCAACTTAAATTAAACTTCTAGGCTTAACTCCAATCACGAATTAATCAAAATTTACTCCAAATAATCTTACCCAAAGTGTGACTTCATTCAAAATTGCTAAAATTGCTTCCAATTTCCCAATTAGAGCAACGATCTACACATAAACCCAAAATTAGGAATCTTAGACCCAATCAAAAAGACCCACAAAAACCAGCATCTTACCCAAGACGAACTCTGACAACAGAAATGTTCCCCCATTACGACGATGGCGACGACCGACAGCGGACTAACTGGGAAACCCAAAATCTTGACCTAGTAGCTTAGATACAATAAAGAAAAGAAACAAGGGAAAAAATAAGAAAAAACTTGAGTACAAGCCTGTGGAGTTAGAAAAATTTAGAGTAAAAATTTTTTGGCTTGTGGAGTTTAGTTTGAGAACATGATGAGGAAGAAAAAGTGTTGAGCAAAGTTTAGTTTCGGGAAGAGAATAATTCATAGGTAAGTTTGGGAGAAAAACACGGCAGGTAATTTTTCTTGGACTATAAGAGGCAAATAGGTTAAGAAAAGTGTCACAACCACTACAAGAATTTTTCCCTTTGCCGAATCAGTAAAACGTCGGCGAAGGTCCAATTTTTGTCGATAAAACTTATGCCGATGCAATATTTTGCGTCGGTAAAAACGTCGGCATATTCATGTCGAGAGAAGTTGCTCCCGACGAAAATTATGTTGTGTTGGCGAAATTACATTTATGCCGACACAACATATTGCGTCGGCGTAAGTAAATTTATGCCGACGCACATAGTGTGTCGAGATAAGGATATTAGTGCCGACGCAAAACATTGCGTCAGCACAGTCAACATATACTTATGCTGACGAATTAGAGTTGCATTGGCAAAAACATGATGTTGAGAAAATGGACATTTAAGGGGGTTTTTTCAATTTTGCCGACATTTTATTATGCGTCGGCGTAAGTTTTTTACAATTTTATAAATTTTAAATTGTAATAATTAAGTAAACAAAAATTTATTTTTTAGTATTTAATAATCTTGTACAAACAAAATTTCATATTCAAACAAATATAACAAAAGTAAACTTATATATTAAAAATAATATTAATGTTTTACTAGCCTTCTTACAAATTCGTTGAACAACAAAAGTTTAACATTCCTTAACCCAAAATATATATGAGTTTCTAAACCAAAAAAACTTCTTAGAAATCCCCTATACAAAAAAAAAAAAAAAAAAAAAAAGTTTCATTCCCTAAAACAAAATATACTTGGGATGCTAAAACAAAATAACTTCTTAGCAATCCACTATACAAAAAATAAAGTTTGACAATTCCAAGCAAAAATATATACTTGAGTTGCTAAACCAAAAAAATTAATCATCTCAAAATCTTATTACAATCTTCAAAAAAACAATATTTTAGGATTAACCCGTATAACCTGAAATAGCAAAAAACAAATATTATGAAGAAATATATAAAGAAAAATGAATTTAAATGGTTATAAACATGACTAAACATGAAAGATAGGAACATATTAAAATAAGAACACCACAAACAACCATTTTACTATCTAAAAAGTGATTAAAATGACGTGATCCCTCCCCTTCCCGCCCCCCCCCCCCCCCAATCCCCCCCACACACACACTACGAGCGACCCATAAAACATGAAACTCTTGCTCTCTCCTTCTCGGTTTATCTGTCTCCCTCGCCCTCTCCCTCTCGATCTATCTCTCTCGCTCTCTCCCTATTGGTCTCTCTATCTCGATCTCCATCTCGGTATCTCTTTCTCGCTCTCTTTCTCCATCTACACATGAACCCCTCTCCTCCTTAAGCTATGAGTGTGTCCTAATCCCACCTTAATACCCTTTAAATCTTCAAAACAACAACAAATTGTTCTTAAAAAACTACAAAATTGTCTTAAACACACATAGTAGATAGGAAATGGCTAACCATAACTCCAAGTAAGTTCATAAACCACAGAACACACATATTATGAAATCCACCAAAACACACATATTAGAAGTGGCTACCATAACGGCAGGATAGCCACACAAGCAAAGTCATACTTCATAAATCTACTAAAACACACATATTTGAATGTGGCTACCATAACTGCAGGATAGCCACACAACCAAAGTCATGCTTCATAAATTCACTAAAACACACATATTTGAATGTTGCTACCATGACTGCAGGATAGCCACACAACCAAAGTAAGTTCCTAAATCCACTAAACCCCACATATTTGAAGCTAGAAAGTTGTCATAACGTATCTAGTTGTTTGAGGGTCTATCTCCTTGCCTTTGTTATATTAGCCAATTGATCTTGAAAACTCGAAAATTGTAACCTTAACATAGCAAGAGGAGATTGACCACCTCACTACCTTTTCAAAGAAGATCGGCAAACGACGTTTGCAATAACAAAACAAGCACTACGTCAGATGGATATATAAAAGTCTTTATATGAGAAGATAAATGTTTAACCGATCCTTTCAGATCATTTCATAGAGAATTCTACCAAGTGAAAAGCATATGACATATAATGTATACCTTGAATATATCTGTTTCACAACATCACTGGCACAACAACCAGTAAACCTACCTCGAATTCCATGAGGCGAAACAATCACTAAAAATAAAAGAATATTAAAAATAATCATGTGGATGGACAATGAAAAATCAATATCATCCTAACATATGCAATTTAAGCTAGCAAAAACTGAAGTCGAAAGGAAAAAAGGTTCATGCATTAAACAATTCAGATATTTTAATTACAGATAATGGTAGAGTTAAATAGTCATGACTCACAATTCCTCCTGATTTACAAAGGAACGAAAGTAAGAACCCATTACAAAAGTACCTTCGAATATGTATGAGATTTACAATACCTTGACATGCTTTGAATTCCTTGGAAAGGAGGGAGAGAAGAAAACTTTAAGTTATGTCAAAATTTTCTCTTTTGGCCTATTGTGTTCAAGCCAAAGCACTCTAAAAATTCTTGTCTAACAAGAAACTTTTCATTGATAAAATGAAAAGAGACTAATGTTCAAGATATACAAGTTTCATCGTGAGAAAAAGCAAAAACTAAAAACTACAAAGATAAAAACAGCCCAATTTAAACAAATATCGTGGAGAGAAAAACCAACAAAAGGCTAAGATAGAGAACACCAAAAGGAAGCCTTTAAATTAGTGGAATCAACGTAATCCAGCTAAAAAAGAAAATTTGCTTACAAAGAATCTTTCGAGCCTTTTCAGACAAAACTCCAAATAAACTCCCGAAGAAGCTAAAAACCACTTTCTTGAGACAAAAAAACCCTGGAAATGCTAGTCAGTGCTCACAAACACACCAACAGAAGTGACGAAACAAAACATTTATTTCCTTTCCTTTTAATAGAAATCAAAAAAGAAGATCTACGAAAAAAGGTTGGAAAGTCGGAGGAGACGCGCGCGGAGAAAAAAGGCAGTCAGAGGAGATGCGCGCGGAGAAAAGAGGCAGTTGTTGACAATGTGCACAACGAAGAGGCGGAGAAGTCGACTACTTCTTGGGTGAAGAAAGAATCGGCCAATAACGGAGGGGGGAAGGGGCGGCGTTCGCGAAAAAAGAGGAAGAAGAGGGAAAAAAAGGGGGGGAAGGGTTTTTTCGGAACCTTTCCTCGACGCCTCTTTTCCTCGCCTTATACCATCATTTCGTCGGCTTAAATCAGTTTTTAATATCAACTATGGCCAACGCATCGTTGGGTCGGCATAGGATACACATTGCATCAGCGTAGACCTGGGAAAATAAAAGGTCTTCTTTTGTTCTATATTGATTTTTCCTGACGTGTCAGCAAGAAATCCATCTTACGTCGGCAGATATACGAAAAAAAGGGGGGAAAGGGATTTTTTGGAACCTTTCCTCGATGCCTCTTTTCGTCGCCTTATACCATATTTTCGTTGGCTTAAATCATTTTTTAATATCAACTGTGACCGACGCATCGTTGGGTCGGCATAAGATACACATTGGGTCGGCGTAGACCTAGGAAAATAAAAGGTCTTCTTTTGTTCTATATTGATTTTTCCTGACGCGTCAGCAGGAGATCCATCTTGCGTCGGCAGGTATACAAAAAAAAGGGGGGGAAAGGGATTTTTTTGGAACCTTTCCCCGATGCCTCTTTTCGTCGCCTTATACCATATTTTCGTTGGCTTAAATCATTTTTCAATATCAACTATGGTCGACGCATCGTTGGGTTGGCATAGGATACACATTGCGTAGGACTAGACTTGGGAAAATAAAAGGTCTTCTTTTGTTTTATATTGATTTTTCCTGACGCGTTAGCAGGAGATCCATCTTGCGTCGGCAGGTATACGAAAAAAAGGGGGGAAAGGGATTTTTTTGGAACCTTTCCCAGACGCCTCTTTTTGTCGCCTTATACCATCTTTTCATTAACTTAAATCATTTTTTAATATCAACTATGGCCGATGCATCGTTGGTTCGCCATAGGATACACATTGCGTCGGCAGAAGATCCATCTTGCGTCGGCAGTTATACAGAAAAAATTAATCTTCAATTGCCTGTCAACGAATTTACGTTACGTCGAAAAAAATTCCATTTTGGCCGACGAAAACTTATGCATCGGGAAAAAAATGTGGGAACAGGTAAAAATTCTTGTATTGAACTATGCTTGGAAAACCATGATATGGATGCATGGACCAAGGTAAGGAAGGAAAATTTCACTAAGTGTTGTGGAAGGATGAGTTGGTAGCATGGTTGGAAGCTAGTTTTGAGGATTAATCACACGTATTTGGGAAAAATACCATGTTGGACTCATGGGGAGATACTCAACGCATGATGCATAATTTTCAGGAGAGTTTTGACCAAGTGTTGAGGTGATGAAAGGGATCTTAAGCCATAGAGAGGAGAGTTGGACGCATGGTTCAAGTTGAAGAGGAGAGTTTCACTAGTTCAAGGATCGAACGTATGGTGCATACTCCGGAGGAAACTTAGCTAAGTATTGGATGACTTTGATAGTTGAGAAGCAAACCCTAAGGAAGAAAGGGAAAGGTTGAATGCATACCTTATAGGTTGAGGGACAATGGTGAGTGTTAGGTGATGGAAGGTTGGAGGCATAGGCTTGAAATGGGCAACATGGATGCATGGGAAGAGGTAACAAGGAGTTCATGGAGTAAGCATGGGGGCCTTGGACGCATGACCCTATGAAAAAGGTCATGTTGGACGCATGCTTGATGTTGGGAAAGGAAAATCGGCAAGTGTAAGAAGGTTGGAAGAAGAAAATATAATAGAAGAGATCATACCTTAAAAACTTCAAGATGGATGCATGGGAGAAAGTAAGTTGGATGCATGGGCTATCTCCTAGGGCTAGGTTGGATGCATAGTAGGGAAGAAAAATGTATTAAGTGGCTTCATTTGAGTTTAACACATCATAAGTAGGAGGTTTCATGACACATTGCTAAGACCTCATGCAAGAAGACTAGTGGAGCAAATGTCTATTGATGCATGTTAAAGTATGCATGCATAATGTCATGTTTGTGGTTAAGTGTCAACTTATGGAGAAAGGTTGGATGACAAAACTTATCATCCAATTCCTATAAATAGGCCGAGAAGTCACTTGTTCATTCACTCAAAATCATTCAAAAACTCACTTGAGAGAAGTTGAGAGGTTTTTTTAGGGAGTCTAGGCATCCAAACCCTGCGTTTAAAAGGGAGTTTGCATCAATCAAAGAGCAACCCTGCATCCAGAATATCAGCCTTGTGTCTAACTTAGTAGAGTGGTGAGTTGAAGTGATGTCCTACGTCTAAAAGTAGCTGCTCTGCATCCAAGGGAGGTTTTTTGCGTCTAAGAAGGTGTTTTCAGGCTTTCCAGAAGAATTTCTAGGGATCAAAGGCTTTTTCCATTGTCATTTTCTTAGTTCTAGAAGCTAAGGAAGAATCAAAAAGCCTAGACCGAACTTACTTGGGTCTAGAACAGGGAAAGGAGACTTTAGGGATTTGCAACTACTCTTCTAGTGAGTGGTTCTTTGTAGTTCTCTTATGTTGTGTGTTGTTACTGTTGAGCTATTATGCGTACTATTATGAGATTATGATTATTATCTATTGTATATGAGTTATGGTGGAGTTTTGAGTTGTGAATGTGTGTTAAGGATCCTAGAACGGGATGGTCAGAAGATCTGAGGATCTAGTTCTGAGCCTATGTTGGATTCTAACCTTATGGGATGATCAGGGGGTGTCGGAAACCTAGTTCCTGATCCTGTGAGAAGTATCTCTTGTGGGATGGTCAGAGGATCGACGAGTCTAGCTTTTGATCCCTAAGAGGTAAAGTTATGTACACATAGAGCTTGGATGATATTACTGTGCCAAAGTATACCAACAGAATAGTTTAATACGAGTTTAATCAGGAATGGGAGGTTTGAGTATACTTTCGTTATAGTTGTACCTGTTGATGGTTGCTTATAACAATTGTTATGTTTAAAGGGTCATGTGAACTCTAGTTATACGTTGATCACTCATTGGGCTTCGTGAAGCTCATCATTTCTTTATGTTTTCTTTTCAAGTAACTGTCAAATTCCTGTTGCTGTGTGAAGTCGAGGTTTACCAATATATCATAATATAATATTTCATAGGCAGGAATTTGTATAAGCTATGGAAATATCATTTGTAACAAAACTCTGTAAACAAATGTTTAAATACACTATGCATGCTAAACAAAGTAATACAATGAGATTGATAGTAGTTGTTGTAAAGGAATCTATGTTTTCTCATCTCTTCCAAGGTTATAAAGTAACTAGGGTTGGGGTGTGACACTGACTGACAGAAAATGGAACCAAACGGTGCAACAAATACGACGAAACAACTTGGAATTGACCAATCGTAATGAACTGCGGCTTCGAGGCACTGGCTGCTTCGAATGGATGACATGTGATTGGCAGCTACGCAGACCAATGGCGGTGGTGCGAGGCATGACGGCGGCAAACGGTAAACACAGTCGGAAGAGAGAGAGAGAAGAACCGACGGCTACTCACACAGAAGAAGAAGAAGATGCCGAAAAAAGAATTCTTTTCTTTTTTTTAAATTGGCACACATTTCGAGGAGCCCTATAATATATATATATATATATAACTTATTCCTTTTCTTTATAAAACGCTAATTCCTTTTATATAGTTATTCCTCTTCTTCCCCCCTCCCCCTCCTTTTTTTCTTTTCCAAAAATTCCTTAAAATAAAATCACCCCTTTGAAAGTAATTTCCAAAAACACAACAATCTTCCTAGTTTTCCTAAATTTGGATTTTAAATTCCCAAATCTCCTTCACTTCAAATAAAATCTCACCAACCAAAATTAAATCTAAATTTTAAAATCTTAAATACTTAATTTAAATTGGATCATCCTAATTACCGAAAATTAAATTTCTTAACCCTGAAGCTCAAAATAACTCCCAAGTAATTCAAGATAATTAAATTAACCAAATTAAAAATTACCTAAAAAATTTGGGTTGTCACATTCTCCCCTCCTTAAGAAATTTTTGTCCTTGAAAGTTCTAATATTGCAACAACTTCGGGTACTTTAATCTCATTTCGTTCTCTCGTTCCCACATTGCTTCCTCAAACTGATGATTCTGCCAAAGGACTTTCACTAGACCTATTTCTCGATTGCGCCAGGTCTTCACTTTACTTACTAGAATTTGGACATGTTTCTCCTCATAACTTGAATTCTTATTCAACAGCAAGGGTTCATAATCTACCACATGGGACGAATCTGCCACATACTTTCTCAACACAAAAACATGAAAGACATTATGAACTGCAGAGAGCGACAGTGGCAAAGCCAAAAGATAAGCTATAGGGCCAACTCGCTCCAATATCTCAAATGGTTCAATGAATCGAGGGCTCAACTTCCCCTTCCTTCCAAATCTCAGAACATTTTTCATAGGCGCCACCTTCAGGAACACTTTGTCACCTACCTCAAACTTCAGCTCTCGCCGTCTCACATCGGTGTAACTTTTCTATTTGCTCTGAGCTGTCTGCATCCTTGCTCTAATCTTCTAAATAGTCTTGTTAGTAAGCTGCACCAACTTAGGCCCCAACAGTTTTCGCTCACTAACCTCATCCCAACAAATAGAAGTCCTGCAACTCTTCCCATACAGAACCTTAAATGGTCCCATGTCAATAGTAGCCTAGTAGTTGTTATTATAAGCAAACTCCATAAGATGCAAGTGAGTCCCAACTTCCTGGAAAATCCAATGCGCAAGCACGTAACATGTCCTCTAGTACCTAATTCAAACGCTCAGTTTGGCTATCAGTCTGTGGGTGGAAAGTCGTGTTGAAATGCAATTGAGTGCCTAGTTCTGACTGGAGACTCTTCCAAAAACTGGATGTGAAGTGAAGGTCCCTATCAAACACTACTGAAACTAGCACTCCATGTAACCTCACCACTTCTCTCATGTAAATCTGTGCCCACTTGTTCAATGAATAAGTGGACCTGCCTAGAATAAAATGCGCTGACTTTGTGAGTTTATCTACTATAACCCATATCACTGTATGACCTTTCACTGTACTAGATAAATCCACAATAAAATTCATGGACACATTCTCCCACTTCCATTCTAGCACTTGGCTTCTGCCTCAGAGCTTTCACCTATTGAAACACTAAGCATTTGCTGATATACTCGGCTACTTCTCTTTCATGTTGTGCCACTAGTAATAACATTTCAAATTCTGATACATTTTGGTGCTTCCAATATGCACGGAGAATGGAGAACTATGATCTTCTGTCAGCAATTCATTCTTAACCTCACTATCTGCCGACACACACAGACATCTTTAGTACAAGAGACCACTATCCAAGGACACCGAAACTCACTTTCCTACCCCGTCTTCCCCTTGCGAAACTTCTCCACCAGATAGAGTTCACCTTGCGGTGCATCAATAAACCTATACCTTACTGTCAGTTGCACTGACAATTGGGCCAGTTATGATGTAACTTCTCTAACAACTATTGCGATATCTGCACGCTTAAAGTCTTTGCATAGGCAGGCCTATTTGGTCATAAGAGTTGTCGAATTGATTGTCTTCCTACTTAAGGCGTCTGCTACACATTTGCCTTGTCAGGGTGATACAAAATCTCTACATCATATTCTTTAACGAATTCCAACTATCTGCGTTGCTTCATATTTAGCTCCTTCAAAGTGAATAAGTACTTCAAGCTCTTCTGATCCGTGTAGATTTGTATGTTTTCCCCGTACAGGTAATGTCCCTGTATCTTTAAGGCAAAAGCAACTGTCACTAACTCCAGATCATGAGTTCAGTAATTTTGTTCGTGGTTCTTCAACTGATAGGGGACATAAAAAACCACCTTATCATGTTGCATCAACACACACCCCAACCCTTTCTTAGAGGTATCACTGTAGACAACAAAACCTCCAAACTTGTCTAGAACTGTAAGTACTGGTGCAGAAACTAGTCTCTATTTAAGGTCATGGAAACTTTCCTCACAACCTTTACTCCAAACAAAAGGAGTACCCTTCCTGGTCAACTGAGTCAAAGAAGTGGCTGCAAATCGACGATAGTAGCCTGTCAAGCCTAGAAAACTGCACACCTCACTAATTGTCGCAGAACAAGACAAACTCGTAACTGCCTCTATCTTTGTAGGGTCTACGGAAACCTCACCCTTCAACACCACGTGTCCTAGAAAGGATACCTGCTTTAACCAAAACTCGCACTTGGAGAACTTAGCATATAACTTATGTGACCTCAAGGTTTCCAAAACTTTTCGCAAATGCTTCTCCTGCTCTACCTTTGTCTTCGAATAAAACAGGATATCATCTATGAATACTATGATAAAAGTGTTAAGAAAATCCTTAAACACTCGGTTCATCAGATACATGAATACTATAGGGGCATTTGTTAGGCCAAAGAACATAACAATGAATTCGTAATGCCCATATCTGGAAGGCATCTTAGGTATATCGTTGTCTTTTATCCTCAACTGATGATATCTCGAGTGAAGGTCAATCTTTGAGAAAACTGTGACTCCCTACAACTGGTTGAATAGATCATCAATCATGGGCAGTGGATACTTATTTTTTATGGTTACCTTATGCAACTCTCTGTAGTCAATGCAAAGACGTAGCGAACCATCCTTCTTTTTCACAAACAACATTGGTGTACCCCAAGGTGACACACTCAGTCATATTAAGCCTTTATCGAGCAACTCCTACAACTGGATCTTAAACTCTTTTAGTTATGCTAGAGCCATCCTATAAGAAGCCTTGGAGATAGGAGTCGTACCTGACTCCAATTCGATAGCAAAATCTATCTCTCTGTGTGGCAGCAATCTCAGGAAATCCTCTTGAAAAACATTCAGATAGTATCTCACCACTGGTTATGAAGTTAAGGCAGCTTCAGGTTCTCTAGTGTCAACCACATTAGCCAAAATACTCCAAGTACCTTGGTTGAGCAGCTTGTTGGCCTTCATGGCAGAGATTACTTTGGGCAAGACTACGGTTTCGACCATCTAAACTTAAAACTAGCTTCCATAGGAGGGTTGAAAGTTACCTCCTTGTGAGAACAGTCTATACTAGCATGGTTAGCAGCCAACCAGTCCATGCCTATTATTACGTCAAAGTCACTCATGTTTAAGACTATCAAGGTCACCTCTAGCACACTGTTTTCTATTTCTACCTGACATGTTTTTATCTTTTTCTTTGCTAACATAATTTCTCCAAACAGAGTAGAAATTGAAAAAAACATAATGCAAAGGCTCTAATTCTAACATAACATGCTTTACAAACACAGAACATATAAATGAATGTGACGAACCAGAGTCAAACAATACCAGGGCATAATGCCCTAGAATAGGGAGTGTACCTATCACCACTGTGCCTGACTTATTCGTCTCATGTCGAGTTGTATTGAACACTCGACCCTGCTTCTGCTTCAACTTACTAGAACTCCCCTGGTAATAACCCATGCGCTGACCTCCATTATTGGTTGCACTTTTCTTAGGGCATTTGTCGACTGTATGCTTTTCCTGTCTGCAGTGAAAGCATACCCCATTACTAGCCAAACAACGCCCCTAGTGACGTCTCCCACAGGAGTTGCAAACTGGCCTATCTTCTCTAGTAGTTAAGGACTAAGAGAACTGCAGCTTCCAAAGTCACTAAGACCTATCTAATTTTGACCCTTCTACTAAGGCTCCAAAGCTCTCTGATCTGCCTTTCTCTTTTAACCTGACGATGGTCCCACTCTCAAGGATTTAAGTTGCTTGGCTCCTGACTGGGAGTCTATCTGACCAGCTACAAAGAGAGATTCTATTTGGGTGGCCGGTTTAAAGGCTTGCACCAAACCTCGCAACCCATCCCTTAGCCCTTAGACAAATCTCTCTTGATCGCATCCTAACATTTTAGAGGTTGTGTGAACATTAAATGTTCAAGGCCAAGACTAAGGCTTAACTTTACCGATGGAAAGTTGAGTTACTTGAGATCCAGATTTCATAAGGTTCAGAGATCCTAGCCTCATCCTAGCGTCTTAGAGGATGTGTGAACCTCAAATGTCCAAGGTCGAGGCAGAGGCTTAACTTTACCAATGGAAAGTTGAGTTACTCGAGATCCAAAGTTTAGATAGCCCAAGGTTAAGGTTGAGGCCGAGGCTTGATTGGAGAAAATCAAAGACAATCATATGAAGCTTGATCGAAAAAAAACCACCACTCAAAGTTGATCAAGGTCACAAAGGTCAAGACCAAGTCGACTGACAAGGTTGCGAATCAGCATAAGTTAGTAGAAATTATACTCCCAAGTCAAGCCTAAAATGTTTAACTCATGAGTGCAAATAGCCAAACCATGAGACCCAATAGAAGAGTGGGAGCTAATGTTATGTGTGGTTTTGGATTGAAGGGTATAATTGACATCTAGCACAAATAGAGACAAAAAGTCAGGAAGAAGCATGATACGAGCTAAAAGTGGCAACTAAGGATGAAAATGAGCTTAGAAAAAGGGAGTTCGTGTGGGCCAGTGCATCCTCGACAAAGGTTGAGGTCGACCCTTGCCAAACGCCTAATGGGGCATGCTTTATGCATGCCTCGACCCAAAAGAACATGTTAGGCTCGAGATATGGCCAAAAGAAGACGCTTGGCCTCAGCCAAGGTCGAGGCCAACCCTGGTTAAATGTGAAATCGAGCACACCCCTTACCCCATTAGGTTATCGAATTATCCTGAAGCACCTCCAAACGTGATGGCATGCGGTTACAAATGGCGACGACTCCAAACAGCAATGGCATGCGGCTACAAATAGCGACAACTCCAAGTGGCGATGGCGATGGCGATGGCAAGTGCATCTCAATGTTGAGTGACAACATTGAATGGATGCAGCAACGAAAGGCAAGTAGTGTGCAACAACTCTTGGCAAAGGCCGACCTTTGCCAAAAGCCAAAAAGGGCATGCTTTACGCATGCCCTGATCCAATAGATCAGTTTAGGTGTGGAATATGGCCAAAAGAAGATGCTCGACCTTTGCCAAAGCCAAGGCCGACCCTAGCCAAGTCTGAAACTAGGTATGTCCTTTGCCGGTTAGGTTATTCAATTATCTTGAGACAACTCTGAACGACAATGGCACGCATGGTGGTGACTTCGACAATAGTAGCATTGAGCGGTGGCAGCAAGGACAACAATGACTTTATCTGTGACAAGGGAAAGTGGTGATGAGAGCTTCATGATCCCTCTATTCGAGCAACAATCTTCAACTAGCAACCTACTTCATTTGACAATAACTCTTAATTAGCCATTGGTGAGCACATATAAATTTGTTCAAGATCTTTGATGAAAAAACCACCAATTGACAATACTATTTGAAGCAAAGAATAAATTTGCCAACAAATCACATACACACATGTCTTTTACATGACAACATTTGAACCACTCTAAAGATTATACTAGATAACAAAGGGGCAAAAAGAAATCATCAGCTTCATTTAGACCTTACAACATGGAGATCCAAAGTTTAAAGTATTAACTTTGGAGATCACATTTTTTAACAAGGCTATAATACATCTCGAACAAAGCAACTAAACATAGCTACATAAATTGTTAGACAATTACAACAAAAGCAAATTTTGAAGCAACAACCTAAGGACCTCTGCAAGATTACAAAATACATATAAGTTTTATTCTAATGCCACACTTGATTCAATAGTCAATTTGCATATATCATAGATTATTTCTATGAATTAATGTTACTTCTTATATAATATAATTATTTGAATGTAGGGGATTATGGAATATACTTAAACAACTAGAAGCTGGAGATCTAATTATTTGTTAAATTACCATGAAATCCAATTAGGTCTTAAAATAATTTTCTAAGTAAAAATATTTGGTGAAAAACCAAGGGTTTGCCACCTGACAGTTAACAATTCCCAAATTCAAAGTCCAAAATTTGGGGACAACCCTAGGTTAGATTAAAATACATCACAAAAGATAGGCAGATTAACATCAATTAGGTGTGATAAAGCAAAAAAGCTATGAGATTGATGATCAAACTACATGATTATTGAAGATAAACAAAAACAACAACCAATTGAGAGAAATCATGGGTGAAGTAACCATAACTTTGCACAATGCATGCCCTAGCCCATTTAGATTGATAAATAACCTAACTTATCTTGGATTAAGAAACTCATGCGACTAGATAAACCCTAAATCACATCCCATATAAATACACCATTATGGCTCTATATGAGGTAACTAATAATTGTTGGAGTATAAAACTCAAACAATGGATATTAATCCAAAATGATTTCTGAAAATGTTTTTTTATTAAAAACAAAAAGCAACTAACTCTAATACCAATTATAGGTTCAACGTGGGAACCCTAGGGGGGAGGTGAATTGTGACAACCCAAATTTTTTAGGTAATTTTTAATTTGGTTAATTTAATTATCTTGAATTATTTAGGAATTATTTCGAGCTTCGAGGTTAAAAAATTTAATTGTCAGTAATAAGGTGATCCAATTTAAATTAAGTATTTAAAATTTAAAATTTTGGATTTAATTTTGGTTTGTGGGATTTTATTTAAAGTGAAGTAGATTTGGGAATTTAAAATCCAAATTTAGGAAAATTGGGAAGATTGTTATGTTTTTGGAAATTATTTTGAGAGGGGTGATTTTAATTTAAGGAATTTTGAAAAGAAAAAAAACCGAGGGTGGGGAGGGGGGGGAGGGGGTGAGAGGAAGGAGAGGAAGAACTATATAAGTGAATTATGATTTTATAAAAAAAGAAATAAGTTATATATATTCACATTATAAGGCTCCTCGAACTAGGTGCCACTTTAAAAAAAATAAAAAATAATTCTTTTTTTTTTTTTTTTTTTGGCATCGTCTTCTTCTTTCTCGTGAGTCTACTGCTGGTTCCTCTCTCTCTCTCTCTCTTTCTAATTGTGTGTACCACCTGTCGCCGTCACACCTCGCACCACTGCTGATTGTCTTTTCAGTCTCTGGTCGCGTGTCGTTCGTTTGAAGCAGTCGTTGCAGGTCACCCTGTTGAAGCCTTGAAGCCACGGCTCATTCCGCTCGGCTAGTTCCAAGTTGTTCCGTCGTTGTTGCTCAACCGTACGGTTCCATCTGTCATCAGTGAGTCTGTCGTCCGTCGCTGCTATCACCGCAGTAGGTGATAAAGAACTTTATGTCAGAGTTGAAGCCCCAATGGAGAATTGGGCATTTTTTTGATAGGGGATTAGGGTGGTTTTCCTTGGAGATGAAAAATTCGCCCGCTGGGTTTTATCAATTTGCAAATTCTTCCTCAGTTAGTTAAAAGAACGAAATTGGCTGATATTATGACAATACTAGGTAGCATAGATATCATTATGGGAGAAGTTGATCGTTAAAATGATAATAACGCATAGTTCTGGACGCAGAGTAGCATCGCGGCGCCGGGATAACACTGCCTCGATGCATCCTTGTTTAACGCATGACAGTGTCGCGGTGCTTGGACGGCGCTGCCGCGACACTAAAACCCGAGAGCAATATTTCTGAAACGCATTTTAGCGTTGCGGCGCTTGGACGGCGCTACCGCGGCGCTAAAACTCGAGAGCAGAGTAAACTTTTTCGGATGCATCCCTAGTGCCGCGGCGCCAGCTTTCCTTAAATGAAAAATCTGTATTTTTGGAAAATTTTTGAGGGGCCAAACTCTATAAATTTAGGGGTTTCTAGCAGCCCAAATCAATTGAGTAAACTAAAAGCAAAGCAAGAAAGTTGCAGACCTAAAGAGGTACAAAAAGGAGAGAATTAAGTGAGAGTTCAAAGAGTGAGTTAGTTGCAAGGAAGAGGAAAAGAGTTCGAGATAGTCTTGGTGCCCTTTGAAGTCCGACGTGAGAGCCAAGGAGATCGTGACGGTGCTACCTCAATCAAGAGCCTCTTTTCAATAGAGTTTCCCTTTCTTTACACTCTTTCTTTGTTTATTTTTCTTAAACATGTTGCTTCAAGCTATGAGTGGCTAAACTCTTTAGTTTTAGGGTTTTGATGATTTGTTTATGAAATTTATGTTGATTTTGTAGACTTTCATGGTTTTGTTGGAATAATTATGCTTTTCATTGTTATTGTGTTTAATTCTTGTGGATTCGCCATTCTCACATGTTAGGTTAGATGTATGATTGAGAGATTGTATGTTTAACTTATTCTATAACAATGAATTATTGTTAATCTATCACGAGAGTAGTTAGGTTGACAATAAAAGTTGCTAAAGACTATTTTTAATGCCATGTAATTTTGTGTTGGTTTTAAGAGATTAATAATCAATCAAGTTGCATGAGAAAGGGTTGTTTTTGAGAGAAAATAACTTGGAATTAAGTTTCGAGACTTAGGCATATGAATTGCAATAAAATCCATGAAATCTATAATATTGCATGATGAAATAAACAAGGATTCATTACCCTAGAACTCTCTTTGACTCTTGTGTTTCTCCCTTTGATACTTTCCTTATTTGATTTGTATTTTTCCATAACTCATAATATTCAATTTCAATCCTCAAATAAAATTGATTCAATTCTAGAATAGCTAAGTAACTTAAACCTTCCCAATTGGATCTCTAGTGGAACGATATTCGGACTTAACCGTTTTATATTATAACTTGACCCACACACTTGCAGTTAACACTAAAAGTGTGCATCAAGTTTTTGGTGCCATTGCCGGGGATCCAAAGAACGGTTTTTGTTATTTAATATTCATTAGAATTGATAGATCTTAATTTGAGGTGTATATTATTTGATCGTTTTTATATTTGCTATTTGTATTTTATATTATTTCCTTTATTTTATTTTATTTTATTATTATTTTATTTTATTTCCTTTTTTATCTTATTTTATTTTATTTTATTTTATTTTATTATTTTGTCGGTTTATGCCTCGTGATAACACTAACCTCCTCCCTCTTGATCCCGAGATTGATAGGACTTATAGACGAAATCTAAGAGCGCTACTCAATCAAACTACGGAGATGGCGGAGGAAATATCCAAGGCAATTCGAGACTACTTCCAACCCACGTTATCGGCAAGACAACCCGGAATAATGAATGTGCCTATTAATGTCAAAAATTTTGAGTTGAAACCGGGATTGATCCAAATGGCTAGAGAGCTAGCCTTTAGAGGAAGAACCAATGAAGATCCTCACAAGCACTTACGATCCTTCTTGGAGATATGCGGAACGGTAAAGATGAATGGCGTTTCTAATGATGCTATTAAACTAAGACTTTTTCCTTTCTCTTTACAGGATCGTGCAAAGGATTGGTTGGAAACCATACCTCCGGATAGCATTACAACATGGGAGATCTTAACTCAAGCCTTCTTGAATAAATATTTTCCACCGGCCAAATCCCAAAGACTAAGGACGGAGATTGGAACATTCCGCCAACTTGAGGATGAACAATTATATGAGGCTTGGGAAAGGTATAAGGATCTCTTGAGAAGATGCCCTCAACATGGTTACCCGGATTGGTTGCAAATTCAACTCTTCTACAATGGATTGTCAAGCTCAACTAAATCCATCTTAGATGCAACCGCCGGAGGATCAATCTTCTCCAAGAATGCTCAAGAAGCCTACACCATGGCCACTACATCTTATAATTGGCCATGTGAATGAGCTTCTCCAAACATCCCAAAAGCCGCCGGATTGTATGAGGTGGATGAGGTAAACTCTCTCAAAGCTCAAATGGCTTCCCTTACTAATGCTCTTTCTAAATTAACTGCAGGAGGCCAAGCTCAAACAAAGCCACCATCTATAGCCTCTCTTGCCGCTTTGGCATCGGAGATGGCCACACAAAAGGAGTTGGTACAAGGAGATAATGAGACGACCAACTATGTTGATAGAGGACATTATAGAAGTCACCAACACCAACAACTTCCAACTCACTACCATCCTAGCTTGAGAAACCATGAAAACTTTTCTTATGCTAACAAGAGGAATGTTTTGCAAGGTCCTCCCGATGTAGGTCCATCACACACCGAAAAGAAGTCCAACTTAGAAGACTTGATGATAGAATTCATAAAAGAATCAAGAGGAAGGACAACCGCATTGGAAAGCACCGTACAAAGTCATGGTAAGGCCATTCACAACATCGAGGTACAAATAAGCCAAATCGCCACTTCATTCCAAACAATGCAAAAGGGTAAATTTCCTAGTTGTCCTGAGATAAATCCGAAAGAGGAGTGCAAGGCCATGACTTTGAGGAGTGGCAAAAAGCTATCCACTCCCTTGATCATTGATGAGGATGAAGAGCAAGAGGTAGATGACACTATCCAAGAGCCAATTTTAGAAGATGAATCAAAGATCTTAAAAAAGGAGGTAAAGGTAAAAGAGTCAACATCTTCAAGTAAGTCATCTAACCCTCTACCTCTTTTACCTAATACTATGCCATATCCTCAATGTTTTAAAAAGAAAGAAATAGACTTCCAATTTGCTAAATTTCTTGAGTTATTCAAAAAGCTTCACATCAACATCCCATTTGCTAAGGCTTTAGAGCAAATGCCCAACTATGCTAAATTCATGAAAGATGTCTTGTCTAAAAAGAAAAAGTTTGGGCAATATGAGATGATTAGCATGACTGAGGAATGTAGTGCTGTGCTGCAAAAGAAGCTACCACAAAAGTTGAAAGATCCAGGGAGTTTTACCATACCTTGCACTATTGGTTCTTTAAATGTGACTAGAGCTCTTTGTGATCTTGGTGCTTCTTTTAATTTGATGCCTTTATCTGTCTATAGGAAACTCAACATTGGAGAGGTGCAACCTACCACCATCACCCTGCAACTTGCTGATAGATCATTAGCTTATCCTAAAGGTATTGTTGAAGATGTATTAGTTAAAGTTGACAAATTTATCTTCCCTGCAGATTTTGTAGTATTGGACATGGAGGAGGACTCTGAGATTCCTATCATACTTGGGAGGCCATTCCTAGCAACTGGAAAGGCTATCATAGATGTCCAACAAGGGAAGTTGACTCTAAGGGTAAATGATGAAAATGTTGTATTTGATATTTACAAGTCCTTGAGTCATCATGATGAGAGTAGTCCTTGCCATGCTATAGACATAATTGATCATACTATTTTTAAGCATGTAGAGGTTATGTTGGCTAGTGATCATCTAGAACAAAGCATAATGGATGTTGAGAATGAAGATACCATTTTTTATGAAATAGCATTTTATGCTAGGTGGTTAGATAGGTTGCCAATATGTTCTAAAATAGATAGACCTATACCTTTGGCTCCCTTGCATGTTGTGAATGATATTGAAAAGCCTAAGCTTGAATTAAAGGTGTTACCTCCTCATTTAAAATATGCATTTTTAGATGATTTATCTTCTTTACCTGTTATAATATCTTCTGATCTTAATTCTGTGGAAGAAGAAAAATTTTTGAAAGTATTAAGGGATCATAAGTCTGCCATTGGTTGGTCTATTGAGGACCTTAAAGGTATTAGTCCATCGGTCTGTATGTACAGAATCTTGATGGAAGATACCTTTAAACCATCAATAGAGCACCAAAGGAGACTTAATCCCACCATGAAGGAGGTAGTTAAGAAAGAAGTGCTCAAGCTTTTGAATGCAGGAATCATATATGCCATATCTGACAGTCCATGGGTAAGTCCTGTTCAAGTGGTACCCAAGAAAGGTGGCATGACTGTGGTTAAAAATGAAAAAGATGAAATGATAGCCACTAGAACTGTGAGAGGATGGCGTGTATGCATTGATTATAAAAAGTTGAATAAAGCCACTAGGAAAGATCATTTTCCCCTTCATTTTATAGATCAAATGCTTGATAGACTTGTAGGTTATTCTCATTATTGCTTCCTAGATGGATATTCAGGTTATAATCAAATTGTCATTGCTCCTGAGGATCAAGAAAAGACAACATTTACATGTCCTTATGGGACATTTGCCTTTAAGAGAATGCCATTTGGTTTATGCAATGCCCTGCTACTTTCCAACGTTGTATGATGTCTATTTTTTAGGGGCTCATCGAAGATATAATGGAAGTTTTTATGGATGATTTTTCTGTATTTGGGTCTTCATTTGATTCTTGTCTTGCTAATCTAACTCATGTTTTGCAGAGGTGTCAAGATGCTAACCTTGTTCTAAACTAGGAGAAGTGTCACTTCATGGTGAAGGAAGGCATCGTCCTGGGGCACAAAGTCTCTTAAAAGGGATTGGAGGTGGATTGGGCTAAAATAGCTGCCATTGAACAATTGCCACCCTCCAATAATGTGAAAGGAGTTAGAAGCTTCCTATCATGCAGGGTTTTACAGGAGATTTATTAAAGATTTTTCTAAAATTGCTAAACCCTTGAGTAATTTGCTAGAAAAGGAAGCTAAGTTTATCTTTGATGATGCATGTCTACTAGCTTTTAATACTTTGAAGGAAAGACTAATTTCTGCACCTATTATTGTTGCACCAGAATGGAGTCAATCTTTCGAGATCATGTGTGATGCTAGTGACTATGCTTTAGTAGCTGTTTTAGGCCAACGTAGAGATAACATGTTTAGGGCAATTTACTATGCTAGTAGGACTCTTGATAATACTCAACAGAAATACACTACTACTAAAAAAGAACTACTAGCTGTTGTGTTTGCCCTTGATAAATTTAGATCATATTTGCTTGGCTCTAAAATAGTGGTGCATACTGACCATGCTGCTTTAAAGTATTTGTTTGTTAAGAAAGATTCCAAACCGAGGCTAATGAGGTGGATATTATTATTACAGGAATTTGACTTAGAAATCAAAGACAGGAAAGGATGTGAAAATGTGGTTGCAGACCACTTGTCTAGAATTGAGAATGAGGATGCTAAATCATGGCCCCCAATTGTTGAGATGTTCCCTGATGAACAACTGTACCATGTAAAAGAAAGTTTGCCTTGGTTTGCTGACATAGTTAACTATCTTGCAGGAGGACATTTGCCACCTGACATGAACTCTCAACAAAAGAAAAGATTCCTGCACAATGTTAAGTCTTACCATTGGGAGGACCCACTTCTCTACAAGGTTTGTGTTGACAATATGATAAGGAAGTGTGTGCCTCAAGAGGAAGTGGTAAGTATTCTAAATGCATGTCATGCCTCCCCCTATGAAGGTCATTTTGGACCCACTAGAACTGCATCCAAGGTACTTCAGTCAGAATTTTATTGGCCATCCCTTTTTAAAGACTGTTATACCTTTGTTAAATCATGTGATAGGTGCCAACATACTGGCAATATTTCTAGACAACATGAGCTTCCAATGAAACCTATCTTGGAAGTGGAGCTCTTTGACGTTTGGGGTATTGAATTTATGGGGCCTTTTCCTATTTCTTCTGATGGCTACCTATACATTCTAGTTGAAGTAGATTATGTATCTAAGTGGGTAGAAGCCATAGCCACTAGGACCAATGATGCTCGCACTGTTTTAAAATTCTTGCATAAAAACATTTTCACATGTTTTGGTACATCTAGAGCTATTATTAGTGATGAGGGTTCTCACTTTTGCAATAAACTGTTTGAATCCATGATGCAAAAATATAATGTTAATCATAAAATTGCTACAGCTTATCATCCTTAAACTAATGGCCTTGCTGAGTTATCTAATAGGGAAATCAAACAAGTTTTGGAAAAGACAGTCAATTCCAATAGGAAGGATTGGGCCCTTAAGCTCGATGATGCACTGTGGGCCTACTGCACAGCTTTCAAAACTCCAATTGGTACTTCACCGTACAGGTTGGTGTTTGGAAAGGCTTGTCACTTACCGGTAGAGCTCGAGCATAGAGCTTATTGGGCCATCAAGAAGCTGAACATGGATTTCGAGAAAGCCGGTGAGAAACGCCTCTTAGAACTCAATGAGATGGAGGAGTTTCGTGCTCAAGCGTATGAGAATGCCAAACTTTACAAAGAGCGCATTGCAAGATGGCATGACAAGAAGATCACCCCACGGACCTTCCTTCCTGGACAAAGAGTATTACTTTTTAACTCACGTTTACGCTTGTTTCCAGGAAAGCTTAGGACACGATGGCGGGACCCTTTATCATTGCCAAGGTATCCCCACACGGAGCCGTTGAACTACAAGGCAACGATGGAACAACCTTCAAAGTGAACGGTCAACGATTGAAGCACTACATCGGTGATGAAGAACGCGGATTTGAGAACCTGGCTTTCATTGCATGACCCATTAGTCCCGTCTAGCTAGAAGACGTTAAACCAAGCGCTTATTGGGAGGCAACCCAATTTTATTGCTTTCTTTACTTTTCTTTTTATTTTATTTTTCAATAAATCTTGGAGTCACTCATATGCTTTATCTCTCAGGAACGTGGTTTACCACACAAAGTACTCCTTACACCAAGCCTGTTGGTGGCTTCCCGCGTGCTCCCAGGCTTGCTCTTTCCTTGTTAGATGCTCTTATGCATTGGGGACAATGCATGATTCTAAGTTTGGGGTGGGAGGTGTCTTTTGTACTTTTGTGTGTTTTCTTATCCTGCTATGCATGCTAGTAAAGGTTTCAATGATCATATGCATGTCAATTTTTGAAAATTTTTTGAAGCTTTCAAACTTAATGGGAATGTTGTTTATGGTTGTGTGCCTTGATGTTGATTGCCCATGATGAGATTCGAATTTGCATGATAGATGACTTATTGTGAAAATAGAATAGCACTATCTTGAGTTAAATTCATTTAAGTCCCTTTTAAAATCTCTCATATTCTTGAGCACGTAGCCACTTTAAATTAAAATCTTTAATTGAAAAAAGGATTAAGTTGGGTGTATTTGGTTGTCACTTCGAAAGGCCCCACCGGTTAGAGAGTAGAAATGCATGATAGCTTGTAATCTTAGACTAAGTAAAAAAAGAAAAGAGTATACATGCCTTGAGAAAAGAAAAGTGTACACAAAATATATGAGCGTTATTTGTCAATCTTTTTGTTAAACTTGTAGTGAGTATGCATGGATAGGGGTAAAAAGAGCTGCCTTTGCTGTGATCAGTAAGGACACCTGGGAATTGACTAGGTACGAGTCCCTACAGTGAATGTGTGAAAGCTAGCACCTCTAGGTAAAAGAATGCAAGTTTGGGCCCATAAAAAAATTAGGTGATTGAAAGGCACCTTAATGGACATATTACTCACTTGAAATGTATGAAAGCTTGAAAATTGGTGCATGAGCTAGAGTAGGGGGATAACTAAAGAAACTCTCTTAAGTCCTAATTTGAGTTCTAGTATTTTAAATTGAAGGAGGCTTGCACACACACACATGGGAGATAACAAGATTTGGCATTGAATGATTATAACAATATAGATATGCTTGCATGTTTCAACTTAAGCTCTAAATGCTATTCTCTGAGACATGAGTCAATTACACACTTCTTCATCTAAACTCCCTATTATTTGATTTTATTCTTTGCTCGGAACTAGCAAATCTCTAAGTTTGGAGTGTTGATAAGCACTTGACAAGTGCTTTCTATTCTCTCAAATTAAGGGAGTTTATTAGATTTCACTTGTTTGCTAGTGATTTTCAGGTTAAAATGAGGAAAATTAGAAGAAACGACTAAAAGATCAAAACCGAGCAAGATACGGCGAAAAAGAGTTGAAAAACTAAAAAGGGCAAATTTTGGAGATAGTGCCGCGGCGCTGAAACGTCAACGCATAGTCTTGGACGCAGAGTAGCATCGCGGCGTCGGGATGGCGCTGCCTCGACGCATCCTTGTTTAACGTATGACAGCGTCGCGGCGCTAAAACCCGAGAGCAATATTTCTGAAACGCATTTTAGCGTTGCGGCGCTTGGACGGCGCTGCCGCGGCGGTAAAACCCGAGAGCAAACTTTTTTGGATGCAGCCCTAACGCCGCGGCGCCTTGGGACAGTGTCGCGGCGCCAGCTTTCCTTAAATGAAAATTTTGTATTTTTGGAAAATTTTTGGGCGGCCAAACTCTATAAATTTGGGGGTTTCCAGCAGCCCAAATCAATTGAGAAAACTAAAAGCAAAGCAAGGAAGTTGCAGACCTAAAGAGGTACAAAAAGGAGAGAATTAAGTGAGAGTTCAAAGAGTGAGTTAGTTGCAAGGAAGAGGAAAAGAGTTCGAGATAGTCTTGGTGCCCTTCGAAGTCTGACGTGAGAGCCAAGGAGATCGTGACGGTGCTACCTCACTCAAAAGTCTCTTTTCAGTAGAGTTTCCATTTCTTTACACTCTTTCTTTGTTTATTTTTCTTAAACATGTTGCTTCAAGCTATGAGTGGTGATAAGCACTTGAAAAGTGCTTTCTATTCTCTCAAATTAAGGGAGTTTATATTAGATTTCACTTGTTTACTAGTGATTTTCAGGTTAAAACGAGGAAAATTAGAAGAAACGACTAAAAGATCAAAACCGAGCAAGAATACGGCGAAAAAGAGTTGAAAAACCAAAAAGGGCAAATTTTGGGGATAGCGCTGCGGCGCCGAGACAGCGCTGCCGCGCCGCTGAAACATCAACACATAGTTATGGATGCAGAGTAGCATCGCGGCGCCGGGATGGCGCTGCCTCAACGCATCCTTGTTTAACGCATGATAGCGTCGCGGCGCCTGTACGGCGATGCCGCGACGCTAAAACCCGAGAGCAATACTTCTGAAACGCATTTTAGCGTTGCGGCGCTTGGACAGCGCTGCCGCGGCGCTAAACTCGAGAGCAAACTTTTTCGGATGCAGCCTTAGCGTCGTGGCGCCAGCTTTCCTTAATTGAAAAATCTGTATTTTTGGAAAATTTTTGGGCCGCCAAATTCTATAAATTTGGGGGTTTCCAGCAGTCCAATTCATCAAGAAAAATCAAGGCAAAGCAAGGAAGTTGCAGACCTAAAGAGATCCAAAAAGGAGAGAATTAAGTGAGGGTTCAAAGAGTGAGTTAGTTGCAAGGAAGAGGAAAACAGTTCGAGATAGTCTTGGTGCCCTTCAAAGTCCGACGTGAGAGCCAAGGAGATCGTGACGGTGCTACCTAAATCAAGAGCCTCTTTTCAGTAGAGTTTCCCTTTCTTTACACTCTTTCTTTGTTTATTTTTCTTAAACATGTTGCTCCAATCTATGAGTGGCTAAACTCTTTAGTTTTAGGGTTTTGATGAATTGTTTATGAATTCATGTTAATTTTGTAGACTCATGGTTTTGTTGGAATGATTATACTTTTCATTGTTATTGTGTTTAATTCTTGTGGATTGGGCCATCTTCACATGTTAGGTTAGATGTATGATTGAGAGATTGTATGTTTAACTTGATCTATAACAATGAATTATTGTTAATCTATCACGAGAGCAGTTAGGTTGATAATAAAAGTTGCTAAAGACTATTTTTAATGCCATGTAATTTTGTATTGGTTTTAAGAGATTAATAATCAATCGAGTTGCATGAGAAAGGGTTGTTTTTGAGAGAAAATAACTTGGAATTAAGTTTCTAGACTTAGGCATATAAATTGCAATAAAATCCATGAAATCTATAATATTCCATGATGAAATAAACAAGGATTCATTACCCTAGAACTCTCTTTGACTCTTATGTTTCTCCCTTTGATACTTTCCTTATTTGATTTGTATTTTTCCATAACTTATAATATTCAATTTCAATCCTCAAATAAAATTGATTCAATTCTAGAATAGCTAAGTAACTTAAACCTTCCCAATTGGATCTCCAGTGGAACGATATTCGGACTTAACCGTTTTATATTATAACTTGACCCGCACACTTGAGGTTAACACTAAAAGTGCGCATCAGTAGGGGAACGTTTCTATTTCCAGAGTTCGTCTTTGGTAAGATATTGGTTTTTGTGGTCTCTTGATTGGGTCTAAGATTCCCAATTTTGGGTTTATGTGTAGATCGCTGCTTTAACAGAAAAATTGGAACCAATTTTAGCAATTCTGAATTAAGTCATGTTATGGGTAAGATTGTTTGGAGTAAATTTTGATTAATTTGTGATTGGAGTTAAGCCTAGAAGTTTAATTTAAGTGGGATTTATGCCCAAGTTGTAATTTGAGGATTTTGTGAAAATTGGTTGCGTGGTTAGCTACTTGGACATAATTCTAAGGTAAGTAATCTTATTAAAACTGCCTTTAAGTCAGTCGATTTAGATAATTTTGAATGATTTGTTTAGTTGAGTGAAATTGAGATGCTTATATCTAGAATCGTTTTATAAGTATGAAGATATTAGCACATGTTTGATATGATATATGATGTGAATTCAATATAGTATACTTTAGATAAAAGTGATGACTTACCCTCTTAATGCTACTATGTTACCGAAAGCCGACGGGTTTTCTACTATATTACTGATAGCTGACGGGTTTTCTACTACGTTACTAAAGGCCTACGGGTTTCCTACTATGTTATCGGATGCCAATGGGTGCCCTACTACATTTGTGAGTCTTCGTGCTACCAGATGTGTGTTAGAATGGGTTAAATCGCTCACTAGATGACCATCAAGGATTAATTTACTTATGTATGTTCCACTAGTATGTTGCACCTTTTGGATATGGGTGCCTAGCCTAACCCCGTAATGGTATTACTTACTGAGCATTTTGTATGAATCCTGTTATTATGTTTCTTTTTCAAGTAAGGGGAAGGACACTTTGGCGAACGAAAGAAAATCTTGATTGTGCCATTCGGACTGGACTAATGCTTCCGCATAAGTTTTCATACTTTTCCTTTCGTTTTAGTATTTGTGATTTGTCATTGAAACAAAACCATATTTTCTTTTATTTATTTCTTAGTGCCAAAATTCCTATTTTAATATATTAATGTTTTAGGGGTGCCCCAACTAAAAGTATTTTTGGTTATCAAACGTCGACAAATTTCTTTACTTCAATAATGCTTCCTTGATTTTTGCCCATATTATGAAACATGTGTCATTTGGGTTGTATGCATGTATAAGTGACGACCTAGCTCGAGTCCTAGGGAGTTAGGTCGTTACAGTCATTACCACATTTCTTGACTCTTTTTTTTAGTCATTTAATCGCCCATCATCTAAAGTGTATAGATGACACATGAGAAATCAGTCATCGTTGTTAGTTTCATGACTTTTAAACACAGTCAACAAAGAACATGTATTGACATTTATTATAAATCATGGAAACCATTTTTTGTGACAATTTTCTACAGCTATTAAATAATGAAAATGTTGACTTTTTCTGTTAAATAAAGAGTTATCTTGACATTAAAATTCTGTCATCGAGCAACAAATAATGACACATCTAAAGTGTCAATAATACCTTAATTATGACATTTTTAAGGTCATCGAATTACATACATTGTCACTTATTTATAGTCATAGAAGTCTGATAGATGACTTTTGTCAAATATCAAAGAAACCATTTCAATGATACACGTTATTACACCTATGTTTCATACATGTTATTACATCTGTGTTTCCTTCAGTTTCAACACAAAATATGTACACAAACATAAAAAGTAACTTTCATATATAATAATATACTTTCTATCATTACTACAAGGAAACTAACAACAACACTAGTAACCAAATTTTGGGTACATCATTTACAAATTTAGTATTTAGAACTAAGTGTTGGCATAATCCCAAAAAAAATATATACAACACCTATTTAAATATCTTGGTTGGTGGGTTTCCTTACTTCAATGGCCTTGTCCAGGAACCTTGTAAAAGAAAAAAACATTCATTTCAGAATTTAACTCAATATATAAAGGTGAATAATAATAACAATATGCAGGTTATATATGTTGATCGTACTGTGACAATATCATGTTGTTATATACATTTGCACTGAAAACCCCACTTTAGTCATACAAGTAAGCTTCAATGAACACTTTCAAACAAAAATTATACATAGAATCACAATATAACCACATAAATAGCCTCAAAATCATATTATAATCTCACTTTTCAACCTTAATAACATGGATAACCTCCAAATTTAACTTATACACTAGTCTACTAGAAAGAATAAGAGTTAATTGAAAAACTTCTTTGTTTAGGGGCAGGGGGGACAAGTGAAACATAATATAGTAGGAGCAAAACAAATATATAATTATTGTAACTTGTCCAACCTTTTAGGAGTATAACTACAAAAAAGTAGAAATACTCATATATTAGTCTATTAGAAAGAATAAGGGTCAAATGAAAAACTTCTTCATTTAGGGAAGGACAAGTGAAACATAATACCATTTATCACAAAAAAAAAAAAAAGATATCTCCTTAGAACTCAAGCACATTAATCCAATACGAGCAAAACAAATATATAACTTAAATACTCTCAAACCAACATAAAAAGTACCTAAAAGTTTTTCAAGAAACAATTTAACTCCCCAAACAACCAAAATAGTTCATATGTGCACTTTGATTATCAAAACCAATTAAAAAGTACCTAAAAAATGTCTAAGTGACACATTATCAAAATCAACTCAAGCACATAATAACAACACTAAATGGATGAATTAGCTACCATAATTGCAGGATAGCCACACATAATATACATGCATTTATAAACAGAGTTTGAACTTTAATTTTAAAAAATACCTAAGTATTTTAAGGTCTATCCCCTTCCTGTTCTTGCCCCAACAATTTTTTAGTGACCTCTAACCTCACAACTATGACCTCTAAACTCAAAACCAACCAAAAAATGGCTAAAAAGTGTCTAAATGACACTTTGACTCCGAAAACAAGTCCAAAATGCACAACTATGACCTCTAAACTCAAAACCAACTAAAGAATGGCTAAAAAGTGTCTAAATGACACTTTGACTACAAAAATAACTCCATAATGCATAACTATGACCTCTAAACTCAAAACCAACCAAAGAATGGCTAAAAAGTGTCTAAATGACACTTTGACTACAAAAACAAGTCCAAAAATGCACAACTATGACCTCTAAACTCAAAACCAACCAAAGAATGGCTAAAAAGTGTCTAAATGATACTTTGACTCCAAAAACAAGTCAAAAAATGCACAACTATGACCTCTAAACTCAAAACCAACCAAAGAATGGCTAAAAAGTGTCTAAATGATACTTTGACTCCAAAAATAAGTCCAAAAATGCACAACTATGACCTCTAAACTCAAAACCAACCAAAGAATGGCTAAAAAGTGTCTAAATGAAACTTTGACTCCAAAAACAAGTTCAAAATGTACAACTATGACCTCTAAACTCAAAACCAACCAAAGAATGGCTAAAAAGTGTCTAAATGAAACTTTGACTCCAAAAACAAGTTCAAAATGTACAACTATGACCTCTAAACTCAAAACCAACCAAAGAATGGCTAAAAAGTGTCTAAATGAAACTTTGACTCCAAAAACAAGTTCAAAATGTACAACTATGACCTCTAAACTCAAAACCAACCAAAGAATGACTAAAAAGTGTCTAAATGACACTTTACTTACAAAAACAACTCCAAAATGCACAACTATGACCTCTAAACTCAAAACCAACCAAAGAACGGCTAAAAAGTGTCTAAATGACACTTTGACTAGAAAAACAACTCCATAAATGCATGAATTGGCTACCGTAACTGCAGGATAGCCACAACACATTATAACTTAAACATATAAAAAAAGGTACTAAATGCATGAATTGGCTACCATAACTGCAGGATAGCCACAACACATTATAACTTAAACATATAAAAATAGGTACTAAATGCATGAATTGACTACCGTAACTGCAGGATAGCCACAACCATAATTTTGAACTTTAATTTAAAAAAAAAAAATACCTAAGAAGTTGAAAGTCCATCGCCTCCATGTCCTTGCCCCAACAATTTTTGAACGTCGGTCCATCTATCTTCCCATTTGACAAGTTGATTCATTAACTTCTCATTTTGCTCTGCCATCTTTGCGTACTTTTTAGTGAGTTCATCTAAAAAGTATCTAAATGACCCCTTAAGTCCCAAAACGTACTAAAAATGTCTAAAAAGTGTGTAAATCCTCAAGAGACTCGTTAACTCCCAAAACAAATCCAAAATGCATAACTATGACCTCTTAACTCAAAACCAGACAAAAAGTACCTACAAAGTGTCTAAATGACACTTTAATTCCCAAAACAACCTACATAATTCTCAAGAGTCTTCACAATATCCAAGACCAACGAAAAAGTACCTAAGAAGTGTGTAAATAACACTTTAACTCCCCAAAACAACTTCAAAATACCTAAGTATGACTTACAAACTCAATACCAATCAAAAAGTAAGTAAAAAGTGTCCAAATGACACTTTAACTCCCAACTACAACATCAAAATGTCTAAGTATGACTTTCAAACTCAAAACCCACCTAAAAAGTGTATAAGTTTCACTTTGACCCTCAAAACAACTTAAAAGTGCATAAAAAGTGTCCAAGAAACTTATTAACTCCCAAAACAACCTAAATTCAAAATATCTCAAGTTCCCAAAAAGTGTCAAATAGAATTTTGTTACATGTTGATTAATAAAAAAATTACACTTGAAAGTCTTATTTGTCCACCTACAAGAGTATTCATCAAACACATAATGGCTTCAAGTGTCTAAATGAACCAACCTAAATTCAACCCATCAAGAGTGTTTAAGTGTTCTTTTGAGTTTCAAAAGCAACAAAAATGTATCTAAAAAGTGTCTAAATGACACTAATGACTTTCAAAACAACTTGAACATATATAAGTGTGACTTCCGAACTCAAAATCAACCTAAAAGATCAACATTAATCATTCTCATTGCAATTTCATCATTGTCATTACAATTTCATTCAAATTTTCACATGGTATTTATAATACTTGGTAAGTCTCACAATGCAAAGTCCACTAATTTAAACTATGTGTTCCAAAACGACAACTAATCCTCCAAGACAACAACTAATTTCATTCATACATTCATTTGTAGAGGACAATTCTAGATAAAAAAAATATTCAATTAACAAGTCTATATAATTATGGAAAACAACTCTAGATCCAAACGAATAGTCAATAACAAACTCACCCACATTTAGTACGATGGCAGCAACCACCCACGTCGGCAGAAGAAGAAGGCGGGCGTCGGTAGAAGAAGTGGCGTGGGGCGGCAGCAGCAGAAGAAGCGGCAGCAACAGGCGGCGTCGAACTGGCGGTAGCGGCGACGGCGTTGGAGGCAGCAGCAGCGGCATTTAGCGGCAGCAACAGGCGGTGTCAGGCAGAGGAGCGGTCGAGCCTTCTTGTCGGGGCGGCAGCAGCGGCGGCGTCGTCGTTCTTCTTGTTGTGGGAAGAGGATTTTGTGGGGTTAGGGTGGGGAAGATGAAAGGAATGGGTGGAGATTTTTTATTTGTTTTATGTAAAAATAAAAGTAAAATGAAAAAGAAAAAAAGAGGGAAAGTGAGAGGAGGGAAAGTAAAAAAAAATCAAAATAGTAAAAAAAAAAATCTGAAAATTCACGTCTTTTCCCGCCAAAATCGTATTTTTCATTTTCTTACATTTAATGACTGCTTTTTTTTAGTCATTAATTAATGACACAAAAAAACAGTCATCAATTCCGACAAATCCGAAAAACTTTGTTCTTTTCGGCCAAAAACGCGTGATTTTGGCTTCAATGACTGTTTTTTCTCTTTCTCCTCTATTTCTGCTACTGTACAAGAGTCATGGAAAATGAAAATTGTTGTAGTGAGAGCCAAGAGTTACTAGGTAAGTTTAGACTGTCCTTATGGCCATTAAGGAGTTCTTTGTCCTCACCAGGTATGTCTTCTAAAATTTATGTTTCTATAATTTACGCATGAAACCTTGCTGGATTTATTGCTTAGTTAAGCTTGTTGCTCTTATGAGGAATTTAATAGCAAGTATTCACATGTGGATATTAGGAAATGGCTGGATGAGGCAGAGGAGGCAGAGAGGCAGAGGAGGTAGGGGAAGTGGAGGCCAGAGAGGAGGGTTTCAAAACCCTCAAGTTCAAGACCCAACAGTTCAGGACCCTCAGGTCCCAAACCCTCCTACACCACAAGACCCATCTAGTTCGGGAGGATCCGTGATTAGGACGAGAAGGCAAAACTGTAGTGCACCACTTCCTCCTCCAGCATCAGTTCCTCCCCTAGCGCTAATTCCTCCTTCAGCGCCAATTCCACTAGTCGTTTCGCCTGAGTTTACTACGATGGCAACAATAATAAGAGAGGCTGTCATAATAGCTTTGATGGGGAGAATGAAGGATATGATGGCAGAGTAGATAGCCTAGCATATTCAGTCTCAGCAAGTATCCCCTTAGCTAGTTCAAGTGCCCCAGGTTCAGGTTTAAAGTCAAAATTTACAGGATCTATCTGTAGAGACAAAGCACTTGCAAGATTTCAAGAAGTACAACCCCCGAAGGACCCTACTTATGCTGAATTGTGGTTGTCGTCCATCGAAAGATTTTCAGATATATGAAATGCCCAAAGGACCAGAAGGTGCAATGTGTCATCTTTGTGCTGACTGATAAAGCTCAGATCTAGTGGCAGACGGCAAAAACAATGATTAGAGTCAGTGCTAAACCAATGAAATGAGAGCAGTTCAATGAGCATTTCTATGAGAAATACTTCTTTGTGAATCTGAGACATCTCAAAGAGAAGGAGTTTTTGAGTTTAAAGCAGGACAGCATGTTTGTAGAGGAGTATGACCAAAAGTTCGAGTACTTGTCCCATTTTGCCCCTACCATGGTTTCCACCAAGGCAACGCAATTTCCCTTTTTTTAGCTACACACTAGGCAAATTTCAAAAATAAAAACAAGATCTTTAAAAACTATTCTTTTAAATTTTCAAAATTTTGTATGTTTTTTTTCCTTAAATTCCAAAAAAAAATTAAATAATAATAAAAAACATTGAATAGGTGAAACTAGTGATTATAAGCTTTATTTTCAAAAGACAAACATATAAAAACCAAAGGACTATTAAATGGGGCGTCAACTTTTTGTATTTGGAGGCGATTAATGTAGTTTATTTGGTTTTTTGTTTTTTAAAATTAAGTCTATGTCCTATCAATTTCTTACAATGTTATACATCTTTCTTAAGTAAAAAAGTTAAATTCTTAACCAAATTTTAAAAATAAAAAAAATAAAAAAAAAGAACAAACAAGTTTTTAGAAGCTAATTTTATTATTTTTAAAAAACTTGACTTAGTTTTTTAAAATATTGGTAAAATCTAAAAAGTAAACAATTGTTGGGATTGGTACCATAAATCTCATGGGTCTCGTAGTTTGTAATTTATGTAAATACAAATTATTTATTTAATGAAATAAGAGGTATTTTATTTGACAGTTAGATTGCATTTTACTTATTCCAATAAATTAAGATTTGAGGTTATTATATGTAACTTGAATAGTATGTAGTAGACATACAAGTAAATCTTGTTCAAGTAATAACCTAAAAGGTCTGTAGTATATGGATAAGGTTGGGTACCTTATCCTAGTGACATTGCGGATACGACCCACTCTGTAATTGTTACGAGAGTTAAAAGTGTTATAAACGATATGTTCTAAATCGTTTATGTGGAGATATGTGAGTGGGGGTATCCTGTATCAAGAGTTTGTATAAGACCATACCACGAAATGATTAATCTCTTTTTATAACACTGTTGATTAAAGAGATTAACTTTTTTTCATAAGATGACCATAAATAACTCGATCTCAATCCTGTGTGAATTGAGTACTCATGCCTATGAGAGCATTCCTTTGATTTGTATGGGTGAGAGTGACCTGTGTAGCCTACTCAATATGCCTACCATTTTGGATATTTGTCCAAGTAGGGAGTTAGGAACATATATAACTACACAAGATGGAGTTCACTTCTTCCCTTCCTCGGGGAAAGTACATAAATTGCTCTTTTAAGTGCTAACTCTAGGTCTTCAATGAGGGCTCCCTCCCTCTCATTGGCCCAAGAGGGGTTTGTTTATGGTGGGACCATAAACAGGTTGTTCATTAGAGAATCAGTGGAACTTAAGGAGAAATAAGAAATTACAAGGGTAAAACGATAATTTTGACCAAGCGTATTTACGAGCAATTTGTGAAGGATCGACTTATTGATGATTGGTTATAGACATTGAAATATGTCTACAGTGCGAATACTGCAGTTGTGGATCTTTAGTGGAGTGACCCATAGTTAATGAATGTTGATTTGATATATTAAAGAGTTTAATTATTTTAATCTCGAATTATTGGAGCTTCTAATATGTAGGTCCATTAGGTCCTCTGCTAGCTCACTAAGAATAAAATAAGGATCAGTTAGTTTTGGAATAATTTGAATTGTTCTAATAATTTAAGAGAATTTTATATTAATAAGGATTAATATAAAGTACAATGTATAATGATGTTCGGTTTTATGTCCTAAAACTTGTGATTTGTAAATGATAAACATATTATATTTTTCAATAAAATTGATAGTGAAGTTTATTCAATATAAATGATATTGAATATGTAAGTTATGTATAAATCTAAATCCAATAAACTACAAAACCTTGGCTATAGTATGAATATTTAGACTTTATGTGTAGACATAAAAAATGGATCAAGTTTAAGTAATAGCTAAAACGGTCTATAGTATAGGGATAAGGTTGGGTACTTGCCTTTTCTTAGAGACACTATGGATGCGGCCCATTTTCTATTTGATACAAACGATGGATCCTATATCGTTCATGTAAAGACATGAGAGTGAGGGCATCCTAAGCAATGAGTTTGCATAAGACCGGACTATGAGATAAACACTTTTACTTTATAACACCGTTTATTGTTAAGCTTGATTATTTCAATATGATGACCTAAGTAACTCGATCTTAATCCTGAGCTGACTATGAACTTCTGTTTATTTGAGATTATCTTTTACTCTGCATGGGTGAGAGTGACCTGGGTTTACGGACTCAATAAGCCTACCATTTTAGAGATAAGACCAGGTAGATAGCTAGAGACATAGTCTTACAAGATGGAATTCACTCATATCTAATTCAAAGTTAGTAGAGAAGTTGCTCCTTTAAGTACTAACTCCGGATCTTGGACAAGGGTTCCCATCCTCTTATTGGCCCAAGAGGGACTCAGTTTGGTTGTTGGACCACAAACTAATAGTTCATTAGAGGATCAGTGAGACTTAAGAAACAAAATGTAATTACAGGGGTAAAACGGTAATTTTAACCCAACTGTAATTATGAACAACTTGTGAATGATCGACTTACTAATCATGGTTATATCAAGTGGACAAAAACATATCTACAGTGAGAAGAGTACAGCTACTGGCTATACTGAAATGTCCAAATAGTTAACGAATGTTAGTTAGCTAGGTTAAAGAGTTTAGCCGGTTAATTTTGGATCATCGGAGCTCATGATATGTAGGTCCATTAGGTTCCCTATTAACTCATATTGAATTAAACCTTAGAATAGTGTGATGAGAGAATTTGAAAACATTCAAATTCGGTTTAGGGAGTAAGTAATACGTTTTTCTTAAACATATAGTCATTTAATTATGAATTAAATGATAATCGAAAGTTGGGAAATATTTAAATATGATTAAATATTAATCACATGAATTGAGATTCATTGGATTGGAAATGTGGAGATTAGTGGAAAATTATTAATTATTACTTTAATATAATTAATTAGATTATTTAATTAATTATTATTTATATTAATTTTATATTTAATATAAGCTTAATATTAATTAAATTGATTAATTAATTATTTTTATTTAAAATTAATCAAATGAATTAATTTTAAAGAAAAAGAAAAAAATTCATTAATGAAAGGAATTTTAGAAATTTATTTTTAAATTGAAATTGAGACTGAAATTTTGCATAAGTTTTTAAGGAGGAGGTGTTTTCATCTCCAACCCTCATGAAACCACATCAATTCCCACTCATTTAATCACCTATTCAGTGTCTAATTGAGGTGAATTTGATTTACATGTTTATCTTCTTTAAATAGAAATTATTTAACATCAAATTGGGTGGTTAATTGCTAAGAATTTTCACCAAAATTATCTCCAAGACTATTTAATTCAAAACTCTCTCAATATCCAATTTAGCTCCAAATTCATCACAATTTAGGCCCCACAATTCGTTCTATGGTCTGAGATTAAAAAGAAAAAGACTCTAATGCTAGTCCACGAAGTTTTCGTGATTAAATTATCAAGGAAATTGCTTCAATTTTGAGCTACAACAATGTAAGTATCATAACTTTGTTTTTGGGTTTTTTGAACAAACATGTTTAATCCTTAAAATTGATGTAGTTAGAGTGTTTTAGATCAAAATTACTTTTACATTAGGGATGACAAAAAAACCTGCAGGGCCCTGACCCGAGGGTCGGGGAATCCCTTGTTTGACCGAGGATGGGGGTCAAACTGGGGACATTCCCCAGGTACCAGTCTGGGGCAGGGCGGGGACAGGGTGAGTGCCCTTGCCCCGGCCCCGACCCTGCCTTGTTTAATCCCCGACCCCACCCCAGTTATATATATATATGTAAAGATTACTGTCATCTTGCTTTCGCTCTCGCTCATGCTCTATCTCAATATCGCTCTCTCCGTCTCGCTCTCTCTCAAACCTCAGTATCGCTAGCTTTCCCTCTCTCTCACAATCTCGCACTCTCGCTCTCGCTCAATTCTCCCGGGGAATGGAGCCCCCGCGAGAACCCGTCTCCTCGATGGGGAATCCTCGTCTCCCCAATGGGGCCCCGCGAGGACTCGTCTCACAATCTCGCACTCTCGCTTTAGCTCAATTCTCATCACACTATTCTAAAATAGGCGGGGGCGGGGGCGGGGATGGGGAGAAATTCCTCCATCGGGGGCGGGGACCCCCACCCACTCCGCCCCGGCTCGACCCCGTTGTCATCCCTATAATCTACATGTGTGTTCCAATTCTTTCAAATGATACAATATAATAGGATAAAATAATATTTGAATAAAATTTGAATATTAATATGAATTGGATTCATATTAAAATTATAGAGTAAAATTAATGTGAAATACTATAGGTTAAAGAGAGAGATATGTATTTTTATATGATTTAAATGCATTATTAATAAATATGTGATATTTATTTATTAATTAATTAATTATTATTTATTTAATAATATATATTATATATTATATATTATTTTTATTATAATATATATATATATATATATATTTAATTTATATTTAAAATAAATATTAGGGAAATTATTCTAAACGGCAAAACTGCTAAAAACATTTACAACTAATAGCAAAAGATAGATCGCAATAGACTACTCTTTGTATCTATTGTGACACCAATAATAGTCTATCGCAATTTATTGCAGATAAATAATGAAATTTGCTATATTTATAAATATTTTAGTTCATTTTACTGTAAAAAGAGTCATAAATAATAATGTTTTAAAATTAAAATAAATAAATAAAAAAAAAAGAAAGTAAATCGGATATAACTCTCCCCACAGTTTGAAGGCGAGTGGAACATAAAAGTTTTTTTTTTTTTTTTTTTTTTTTTTTTTTTTTTTCAAAACAACCAACACAAAAGAATTGATGATCATCCCTTTTTTTCCTACTCTCTCGATTAATTAAAAAAAAAAAAAAAAAAGTCTCTCATATTTTTTTCCTGCGAATTTGGATCCCACAATGCAATTATTCTTCTGTGAGAATAGTTGGGTAGGCTTTGTTCGTTGATTGTGTTCTTTAGGAAGTTATACAAGGATGATTTAGGGAAGAAATGTTCTTTTAAAGATAGTTTTTCTAAAAACCCTTTTATGATCACATGCTTAACCTTAGTTTTCTATAATCAATTATATTTTCTTATCTCAATTTATAGACAAAAGAGATAACACGTTCTTGCATTGAGATTCAATCTATTCAATTGTAAATCAAGAAATTTAAAGGGGAGAAAGAATATTTCTAGCATAACTATCAAAAATAAAAATTAAAAACTAAATAATTACTAAGTTAGACTAAGAAATCAATATCTCAAATTAGTTAGGTTAGTGATTTGATTTCAGTTATTTTCTAGCCAAAACCGACATGGAAATAATGAATACATTGCTTTAAGATAGATTAAAAAACCCATTACAAAGTCAAATCAACAAATTTAATTAAATAAACAAACCAAATCTGACAAAATATATTCAAATTAAATCGATCAACCATATTTTTGTTCTATACTTTAAAAATTGATCGAATCAAGTCAAGTTCGGCCGATTTTTGTCATTCTTTAATGGGCTTTCCGAGGCCTATTTCGAACCTTCATAACATTCATTTCCCTTTCGTACTAATATTAATAGTTCACATGTCAAGTTTCTTGACCTAAATTCACATAACAACTCACACGTGAGAAAAATAAAGACATTTTAGGTATAGTTTTTAATATGAACAACCAAAAGCATGGTTGATGTGCTGTGTATTACTTAGAAAAATAGAAGGAATATAAATAGAAAATTTGACTGAATAATTTAAAGGGCTCTTATTAGGCCACAGCTGCCCTCAACTCTCATCCCAAAATCTTGACAATAGTCTTGGAATATGTACTATGTAGGGTACCCTACATTTGATTTGGGACAATGCCCACTACCAATCTTCCTCACACCTTCATTTTCTTTGCTCCCACTTTCAATTATAAGAATTTCCCTTTGGCCTTTAATTCCCATGTCTCATTCCTTTACTACTTTCCCACATGACCAAATATGGGCAGCCAACCCTATAATTTGGGTTTGCTTTCTTTGCAACATCGTCTTTAAGGCTTAACCCCACTTGCTTACCTTTCATTTTTATTGCAATATATAATACTTTCTAACAACCAAACAAAATAGCTTTATCTTTAGGATAACCATCAGGGTGTATTGTGTACGGATCGGTTCATTTTGATTAGTCTTACAGGATATCAATTTGTTTTTTCATTTTGTATTGTATTCTTTTGTTTCGAAACTTTGGGAACCAGCATAAATTTTGATTTGTGACGAAATGAGATAATCATACACTTTAACACTTTCAATCTCTTCTAACTATGTACGTTTCTCTCCTTCTCTGCATTATTATTAAGAATCAATTCAAACATAATTTGCAAAGTAATTGAATTAGTTTTTTCTTTAATTATTGTTCATGACTTTTGTTTAGGATAGTGTTTTCTAAATAGTACAAAAGTGCCATGGCTAAATAAGGGCACTAAAGGAGAATTAAAAGGCTAGTGGTAGAATATAAATGTAGTATGTTAGTGGTATGGTTAGTGCATTAGTAGTTTTTTTTTTTTTTTTTTTTTTTTAATTTATGGATGAATAGTATTTGTGATGTTTCTAGTTAATTCATTATAAAAACACAAATGAAATACTTGATTCTCCATGCAATTTATTTTCTTTTTATCTTGTTTCAACAATGTGTCCTCTCTCTAAGTTTGTTATTTTTGTTACATGGTATATAAAGTGTTCAGGTTTTTTGTTTTGTGCCTAATTTATGTAGACAAACTTACAGGTGGTAATTCATTTAAGTTATTTGGGTTATGTATAGAAGATATTCTATAGTGCTCAGGACTCGAAATTTCAACAATAAGTTACATATGAAAATCCTCTGTAGTTGAAAACATAACTAAACTCTTTTGTGGGAACAAGCGCAAATTTGATTTATGAAGAGAAGCGGGACAATATTCACACACTTTCACACTGTTTTGTTTCTTCCACTTTGTACGTTCTCTTCATCTTTGCATTATTCAGAATTACTGTAAACTTAATTTGCATGTAATTATACTGTTTACAATTTGGGGAATTCAAATTGAAATGTGGTCTCAATAACACAATTAAAGGGTGAAAGTCATTTTATCATAGCCATACTTGTTTTGTAAACACACCAAGCAAAAACTCGAGAGAAACTAACAAACAATGAGAGCAAATAAAATGAAGAAAAGAGCAGAGAAAATGCACAATAGAATTAGAATAGTTCAACTCTAACGAGGGATCTACATCTATGGTACAAAGGCTAGCGTCTCCACTGGTAATTGCAATGGGTAGCAGCACTTTTAGGTTTAATAATTAATTGTATAGCAACATTTTTAAAGAATTGTAAATATAACAAAATCTTTCAATGGTAGACTCTATCGTTAATAGACTCCTATTACTAATACAATCTATCACTGATACACTCCTGTTAGTGATATGATCCATCACTAATAAACTCTAAGAGTTAGATATAAATTTAGCTATATTTACAATTTTTTTGTATTCTACCATATATCTGTTAATATTTTGAATCTTATAATATTATATTTGCAACTATCCATATTACATTGATTGATGAAGAATAATCCCATAGAAATAGAAATGGAAAAACAAAGGGAAGAACAACCACCCCTTGATCATCACCATCATACAAAACAGTACTCACTAATATAATTTTCCATTCCAGCTGCTCAACAAAATTGAATAATGAAGTCATATAAGCGATAGTGTTGGATTCAGCCCACAAGCAAATCTTGGCCCAAGTTTGCAGAAGCTTCAAAGCAAGTTGAATAGCAAATAATTGAATGAAGCTGAGAAGACATGTACAAACAAACACTATCGCAGCTGACTTGTCAAGAATGAAACTATAAATGCTAATGCCATTAATAGATGTCTCAATAATATATATAAAAAAAAAAAAGTCCAAATACAAAATTCAAAGTCGGCCTACTCTGCAAAGAAAAACAAAAGGACCCTATAAAAAAAAAGAAAAAGAACTATTAGTACTAGTCTACTCCCAATTTCTAATTAGTGGATTTTAGCGTAGTAGAATAAAGTAAAAAATCAAGATAAAATAATATAAAATAAAATAAGATAAGGTAAAATTTGACCTAGCTTGCTTGTGATTAGGAAAGCGGAATATTCTAATCTTAGGAGGGTTAAGTTAAACCCCTAGGTCAAATCCTCTGTAAATTCAACTTATTCCCTATTTTATAATTTTTACTGACTTCGGTTTCGGAGTCATTTTTCTTTGTTTCGCAAGTTCTTTCTTCCCTAAATTATAAATTCAATTGTTGATGTCACATGAAGGTTAGGTATGTTTTTCTTGTCCCAAATTTTGCATCAACTCTAATTATTAGAGAAATGAAAATTTTATTTCACATATTGTCAAATTTAAATAATACATGTAAATAGTGGAGCATAACAACCATGAAACTTACTGTTATCATATCCTAGTTAAACAACCTCTCTTTCCATGATGAGCACTACAAAGTGATAAGTGGCTAGTCAGACTAAACTAGGATGTTAATCTAAAAGCACTAATACAGACTATTACAACAATCGAAACTATTAGCAAAAGAGCAAGGTAAGGCAAACAAAAGTTGGTTACCCAGTTTAATGAAATACACCTACGTTTGAGGGGCAATGTGTCTAGGAAAGATAATGCACTAATATTAAAGAGTCAAACAATTACAACGTAGTATTTATCTGTAATACAACTACTATAGTGGCTCACACAAAACTTAACCCTCAGGTTACCTAGGCCCCCTTAGATGTGAGACACCCTCTCAAGTGTACTAATTAGTCTCCTCTTAAGTATGTTAATATTCGTGTCGAACACTTCGGCTTTCGATACTGTGAAACTCCTTTTCGCTTGATTATCTTCCTCGTAGCTTAGTGGACTCATTTCATTGATGAATTTTAGGTTCTCTCTAAGACGGAGAAATCCCTCTCATAGATAAAGTCCTAGGCTCCCCATAAGACTGAGAATCTATTCTCTTCAACAATGCCTTAGGCTCCCCTTAAGATAGATTTAGTCTTCAATAAGTTGAACTTGTTGATCACATGATTTGCAGAGCGAAATATGTGAGCAAAGTACAAAACAAAATATTGCACAAGTCGGCCACCACGAATGAAACTCTTGCTCACAATTAAACAAAATCGGCAACTTAGATCTCTGCCTTGAAGTTCCTTTTATGAAATCGAAACTAAATTCCCAATAGGAAATAAATATGATGCACCTAAAATAAGGAAAGAATTTACAAACAAATATTTCCTTTTTGATTGACATAGGATGCACCATAGACGGAAAAAATCGAACACTATACAACAACATAGAATTTTCAAATTAAGAAAGACAAATATTTTGAAGAAAATAGTATTAAATCAAATGTTAAAACAACATTTTTAATATCACCATAAACTATCTTAAAGCAAACAGAGTTACCCAACAAAACTCCAACCAGCACAACAATTAACTCTCCCACCCGTCTAAAATCCTTAATCACGCCCACTATAAATCATAACAAAATCAAACCCAAATGGTTATAAAATTGGGTTCATATTTTATCTTAATTTAATTTAGAAAATTTATTATTACATTGAATTAATTTAGATTGATTGGGCTGAATTTAATTGGAAAGCTAAATTAAAAGAAAAATTGTGCAAGATCGCTAAAATAGACACCCAATGGGAAAAATGGTCTTTTTTTTAATTGTTTGAGATTTATGCCCAAAATCATGATATGAAGGGCCCATCTCCCTACATACTTTTTCAAATTTTTCCATTCGAAATCCAACGTCACCAGCAACTATTGATGGGTATATCTTCCCACAATTTTTGCAAAATGTAGATTTTATAAAAATACAACAATCTCATATTTCCTCACTCTAACTTTTTTATTTATATCACCAAACAAAATCAAATCATCTTGTATAATTTTTCTCTGTTAAAGATTCTCAAAATTCTTCAAAAATCAAAATCCTTCTCTCTTCCAATGGCTTCAAGAAGCTTCGTTGTTCTTCTTCTAGTCGGTAGACATGTTGGAATTACTGCTTAGGTAGACATGTTTCCCTTAATGGAGAATTTAATAGAAATTATTTACGTGTGAATAGTAGGAAATGGCTCGACGAGGCAAAGGGCGCAAGGGAGGTAGGAATAATAAAGGAGGGTTACAAAACTCTCAAGTTCAATATCTTAAAAACTAGAACCTTCAACTCTAAGACCCTCCTACACTACAAGGTTCTCGCAGCCAAAAACCCTTTAGGATGAGAAGTGGACCCGTAACGTCACACCCCCTCCCAGATTATCCTACTCAACTTGAGAGGAGATGTAAGGACATCAAACATCACCCTTCTTGTGACGTACAATGTTCATCTGTACCTGATTAACCTGTTAAATTATTTCATACATATCTACTCATAGATTCAAAACCATAAGAACTTATGTTTATATGTTTAAACATTCCAACATGTTCACCATATACTTATACAACAACCCATCTCACATCCTAACATATAGATGACTAGGTCTACATGCCACCTATATAAGGTTATTTACACATACAACAACCACAATGTGAACTGTTTCTGATAACTCGAAGACTAAGCAGGGTGAGTTGGAGTAGGCTAAGCACCGGGAATGTCCTCGCTACTTGGGTGGAAAAGAAAACATGGAAAGCATGAGCTAAAAGCCCCATGAGTGACTAGTTTTGTAAAACTGTCTTTGGTTCGGAAACCAACATGGTAAAACCGTTATTGATGCGCACTTTTAGTGTTTACCGCAAGTGTACGGGTCAAGTTATAATATAAAACGGTTAAGTCCGAGTATCGTTTCCACTAGAGATCCAATTGGGAAGGTCAAGTTACTTAGCTATTCCAGAATTGAATCAATTTTATTTGAGGATTGAAATTCAATATTTCAATTTTGGGAAAAAGAAAAATCAAGCAAAGAAAATATCAAAAGGGAGAATTGCAAGAGTCAAGAGAGTTCTAGGGTTTCGAATCCTTGTTTATTTCATTATGCAAAATTATAGATTTCATGGATTTTATTGTAAATCTTATGCCTAAGTCTAGAAACTTAATTCCAAGTTATCTTCTCTCAAAGACAACTCTTTCTCATGCAACTTGATTGATTGTTAATCTCTTAAAACCAATACACAATTACATGACATTAAAACTAGTCTTTAGCAACTTTCATTGTCAACCTAACTACTCTCGTGATAGCTTAACAACGATTCATTGTTATAGATCAAATTAAACATATAATCTCTCGATCATATATCTAACCTAACATGTGAAGGTGGCCAATCTTCAAGAATTAAACACAGTAACAATGAAAAGCATAATTTATTTAAAAAAAATCATGAGTCTACAAAATTAACATGAATTCACAAACAATTCATCTAAACCCTAAAACTAAAGAGTTTAGCCACTCATAGCTTGAAGCAACATGTAGAGCAAAAATAATCAAAGGAAGAGTGTAAAGAATAGGGAAACTCTACTAAAAAGAGGTTCTTGATTGAGGCAGCACCGTCACAAATTCCTCGGCTCTCACGTCGGACTTCGAAGGGCACCAAGACTATCTCGAACTCTTTTCCTCTTCCTTGCGGCTAACTCACTCTTGGAATCTCGCTTAATTCTCACCCTTTTTTTATCTTTCTTTAGTTCTGCAACTTTCTTGCTTTTCTTGATATTTCTCCACCATTTGGACTGCTGAAAACCCCTAAATTTATAGAGTTTGGCCACCAAAAATTTAACCTAAAATATAAAACTTACATTTAATTAACGCTGGCGCCGCGGTGCTAGGGTTGCGACCAAAAATAAGTTGCTCTCGGGTTTTAGCGCCGCGGCAGCGCCGTCCCAGAGCCGCGACGCTGTCTTGCGTTCATCAAGGATGCGTCGAGGCAGCGACATCTTGGCGCCGCGATGCTACTCTGCGTCCATGTTGATGCGTTTATGCTTCAGCATCGCGGCAGCGCTGCCTTAGCGCGCGGCGCATCATGCGTTTTAACAAGGATGCGTTTTTCAGCTCTTTTTTGCCGTATTCTTGCTCGGTTTTGATCTTTTAGTTGTTTCTTCTAATTTTTCTCGTTTTAACCTGAAAATCACTAGCAAAAAAGTGAAATCTAATATAAAACTCCCTTAATTTGAGAGAATAATAAGCACTTTTCAAGTGCTTATCAGTTATCACAATACATATAAAATATGGATTCAAATCATAACTATTGGAAAAACATGCTCAAATGCTTTTGCCAAATCTTACATGATTGTTTCAGAAAAATCATACAGAAATCCAGATTAATTTTACAATCATTTCCATTATTTGAGTCGGAGCAAGACTCAATGCTCTCAACGTTGAAAACAAACCTTAGTTGGGGCGGAGCAAGACTCAACAAACCCAATGTCGAAAACAAATATTTACCTTAGTTAAGGGGGAGAAAAACTCAATGCACCCAACGTCGAAAACGAATATTTCTCTTAGTTGAGGCGGAGAAAAACTCAACGCACCCAACGTCGAAAACGAATATTTCCCTTAGTTGAGGTGGAGCAAAACTCAACGCACCCAACGTCGAAAACAAATATTTCCCTTAGTTGAGGCGGAGCAAAACTCAACACACCCAACGTCGAAAACCTCTATGTGCATTTAGGAATATCTCGAGATGCCCAAGTACCTTCTCCGAGTCCATTAACACTAAGTCCCTGGTCATAGAGTTGCCTACATGCCTTCTCAAATATCCCTTAGCATTGGGTCCCTTAGAAAACATTTTAGAAATAGGTATGTTTTGCACAAACAGTTCATTGTAAAACCTTTCGTGGAAAACAGAGCGTTTCTCAATAAATAGCATCTTATAAACATGTTTTTCAATAATGCCTTCATGCCATAAAATCAAGTATAAGCAGCCATCATGGTTTTCAAATTATCATAAAATTACATTTAATAAGAAATCATGGCTAAACATTTCAAATAAAATCATTTAGAGAAAGAAAAGTGTCACTCACTACTTGTCCTAGGCCCTGAACGGATTCTACGTCTTTTCTAGCTCTTCTTGGCATGTAAATACACATTTCTCGTGTTAGGCTTTCCTAAACTTCCTTTCCATAACCATTAAGTTTGCATAATTAAATTTCAATCATCATCACATAGACTCATTTCTCCCAAAATAATTCATAATGAGCGAGATTACTAGCGAGATTGGCCTACAAATATACAACACTAGTGAGACCATAATGAGCGAGACTAGCGAGATTCACCTTGAGTAGTAATACCTAGTGACACTCAGCGAGATTTGGGAGACGCATAGCCTTCTGCGCTACCAACAATACTCGTCTCGCTACTCTCTCTCCAACTTCTCAGCGACACTACAATTCCAGCGACACCCGACAACCACAGTTTCTTCCTTTCCTTTTATTCTCACTTCTACCTGATAAAAATCGCATTTCCAGCCAAATTCAGAACTTCTTTCCATCTACAGACTTGTAAATGAATAGGTTCTCTAACTTACCTCAAAATTTCATAGCATGATTCTTTTTTGTTTGAGAGATATTCTCAAATAAGACCGAGTTGCTCTCAATCGTCTAGTAAATCAATAGCAATCACTTCCACTTACAATTTTACATGTTTCCTCTCAAATTTAACTCAAACAGCCTTCATAAAAATGGTTAGAAATTGAGTTAACTTACTAACCTCAAAATTTCAGCTCTATCTTCAACTTCCTCAGCTCACACTTCCCCAAACACTAGACCATGCTCGGATTTCACGACCACAATCAAACTTTCTGTTCTAGCTTTAGTTACACCACCAAAACGAATAGAATTCCACTCAAATTTGATATGAACACCTTCTTCTACCTTCCCTTGTTGTTTGTCTGAAAAATGGAACCGACTCGAGCTTTGGAATGTGTTTAAAAATGATTAAACACTCAGCCCATTCATTTATATAAGTTGCCGTCTTAACCTCCACTTCCATTCCTTTTTAAAATAAGTTGGTCGGTGCAGACTTTTTCACCAACACACCAATTCATAGCAACCCTCGCTGCAAGCTACCTCCAACTCCCACAACAGCCATCCACACACAACTGCCTCCAATGCCTAGCAACAACCTCAACGCATAGCTGCAATCCATTGCATACAGCTACTCTCCAACGCAAAGTAACCTTACCAACGCATGGTAGGTCAAGTACAACTTCTCCCGGCCAAGTTCCAACTTCACTTCCAACGCATGGTAGGTCAAGTACAAGTTCTCCCGGCCAAGTTCCAACTTCACTTCCAACACATGGTGGTACCTTCAACGCATAGTAACCCTATCAAAATATAATAACTCTTCAACCTTACCAACGCATAGACGTGGTCAACACATAACTTCTTCTTAGCTTGCCTTCTTCCAAGACTAAGCATATCTTACCAGTTAGGGCTTACAAGTAATGTACCAATGTCGCTTCAAATGCAGACTCCACCTGTGGCCAGGGCGATTTTGCTGCAACGGCAACATAGATAGGAAAGTTGTGATTGCATCCGTGATGAGCATGATCCAAGAAATAATACGAGCAGTTAACTTAGAAACTTCCAACTCAATAGGTGCTGGAGTTGCATATTCTACCTTAACAAGTGTAGATTCAACCTCAAAACTATCAAGATCTGTCCCCTGAAAGCTAAACATTTGAGAGATTTCAAAAAGTACAACCTTTTCACCTTTAGATGGGTCACTAAGGGACCGACTAAGATGAGGTTGTCCTCCATTGAGACTATATTTCACTACATTAAATGTCGAGAGGACCAAAAGCTTTAGTGCCCAGTCTTTGTATTGACAGATAATGCAGACACATGGTGGAAATTGGCATTGAGATCAATAGACACCAACAAAGGTTCAGTTATATTTTCTTTAATTGAATTTTACAAAAGCATTCGATCCATCTCAATTCCTTGCAATTTTAATTTATCATTTGATTACCAAAACCCCCCTCCCTTGGTTACCTATCGAATTCATTAATTAGCGTAAGTAAGTAATACATTCCCAGTGGAACGACTCTTTCCCACTTGCCTACAAGCTCGTAAGAGCGGTTTAAAAATTCATTTGTTTTGGGTCCCAGTAGGCCTATATATGTATATATGATACTTTAAAGGAATTTGTTGGAATGTCTTGAATCTTCAATCTAATTAGAATTGGTATTTGATATATTTAATTACTTAAATATTTTCCTTCTCTACCTAGGGTTTTAAAGAAATGTCCTATGTAAACTCTCTAACCATTATTCATTTTGTGACATTTTGTAATCCTGTAACATTCTCTCTAATAAAACTATTCTGCGTTTGGCCCATGGACATAGCTAACACATTGTTAGTGAACCATGTAAATTTGTGTGTTGATCTTCTCTATTTTTACATTCTTTTGTATTCTTTAATCTTTTATTTTCGTAAGAAACTGGTATCAGAGCCTAATCGTTAGAGTTTCAAATTCTGCATTTGTTCGACAATTAAAGAATCATTGGTGTGAATAAAAAAATTGATAAATTCACTAGGAGGAATAGTTTCAATTTGTAATTAATGAGATCATTAAAGTTTTGTTTCATTGAACTCTAGCCGCCAAGCCATTTTTCTTTCTCTGCCTCATCGATTATTCGATGGAGGCAGAATTGTTGCAAGCACAAGGGTGTTCTATCCATGCGGTGATTGTCGTTTGAAGGTTTACTGCCTTTGTGGTTCGTTCTTGAAACTTGTGGAACCTCTGTTTTTTATTATGGGTGTTCGTTGGCACTATTTGTGGCTCCAATCATTGTTCATGTTTGCTACTTGTTCATGGTTTGCTGCTGCCATTTGTGAATAGTGTTGTTTGTGATTTAGCTTTGGTTTCGCACATATATGAAAATTGAATATGCACAATGCTTGTGTTTGCTCGCGTCATTCGTGGTTCAATGCCTCAAATCTATTATGGAAGCCGCTACGTGTCGTCCTTGTTCGACCTTTGTGTAGATGCCTCCATGGTTCGTATTCATTCCAATTTTTGTTGGTTCCAGACTTGCCGTTGTGGATCAGATCTGTCTACTTAGATCTAGTTTTCGCCTCAACTTAGGTCTGGCGCTGCTAATGAGTTTTCTTTGTTCAACAAATTCAATTCAGTCAAACCCAGTTGGTTAGACCAATTTTTTGTTCATCCAATCGGTTTGATTCAACCCCTTTGTTTGCTTTTTGGCCCTTAATCTCAAATTAATTAATTTTCATGGATTGATTAATTAGTGTTTTGATGATAACAAACCTGATTTTATTTATTAACCATTTGAGTTTTTTGAAGTTTCTATTGTGTGGAGCTTGGAACAACGGTTCCAAGGTAATTTGAATCACTCAAATCGGAGTTCAAACGAAGAAGATATGACCGAAACAAGCTTAATGGAAAAATCCCGAGCTGATGACATGGCAGATTTTTTTAATCAAAGTGGACTAATTGAAAGGTGCCACTTGGAGCAATGGAGAAGTGAAAATTGGTGCGTTTTTTATTTTTGGATTGATGTTAAAAAGAAAATGAATTTAAAAAGAAGATGAATTTAATATTATTATATATGTTTGTGTCTAACGACTAATTGCTTTTTTTAAAAAAGATTAATTTAATATTATTATATATTTGTGTCTAACGGCTAGTTGAGTTTAAATCTCCACCATTCAATTTTTTTTTTACAAAGATCTAATGGTCCAAATTAATTTGGTTTTCACCCACTTTCATTTCTTTTTAAAAACTTCATCTTCTCCAAAAAGCTTTCCCAACTTTTACAACTTTACAATCCTTAAAAATTGAAAAAGGTCACCATTGTTGCTCTCTCTCTAAGCTTTCAAATTTCTTTCTTTTCATCTTATTCTAAAGAGATACTTTCATTGTATTGTGAGAATTGAGTATTGTGAGTTCAAATTTGTACATTTACTCTTTTTAGAGAGTTTTAGAGTGTGATTTAAAGCTTCAAGAATATTGTAATGGTTGGATCCTAACCCGTGGAAAGGATCGAGTTTGCTCTTGACCCAAAAAAAAAGAGCAAGGTAGTGGTTCGGCTCTCATCCGTGGAAAGAGTCAAAGGAGATTTTTAATCGAAATCCCAAGAGGCGCTTGGGAAAGTGGTTGTAGGTCAAGTTTGACCAAACCACTATAAAAATCACGGTGTCTTCTTCTCCAACTATTTCTCAATTAATTTTGCATTCAATTTTTAGTAGCATGTTATAGATTACTATCCTTCTTTGTTGAGATTGATTAAATCTTGTGTTTTATATATTTTTATCAATCTTGATATTTAGCATCAATTAAGGTTTTTATTAATTTAACTCAAAAATTAATTCAATTAGTTTAATTTGAGCATATTTAGGAACAAGTTTAATTAAACCCTATTCATCCTCCTCTGGGGTTGCCATACCGGTCCAACAATTGGTATCAGAGCAAGGTTGCTCATCTTAAAATTTTATTTTCTTGATAAACTTTTGATGCGCACTTTTAGTGTTAACCGCTAGTGTACGGGTCAAGTTATAATATAAAACGGTTAAGTCCGAATATCGTTCCACTGGAGATCCAATTGAGAAGGTTTAAGTTACTTAGCTAATCTAGAATTAAATCAATTTTATTTGAGGATTGAAATTAAATATTATGAGTTATGGAAAAATACAAATCAAGTAAGGAAAGTATCAAAGGGAGAAACACAAGAGTCAAAGAGAGTTCTAGGGTAATGAATCCTTGTTTATTTCATCATGCAATATTATAGATTTCATGGATTTGATTGCAATTCATATGTCTAAGTCTAGAAACTTAATTCCAAGTTATTTTCTCTAAAAAACAACTCTTTCTCATGCAACTTGATTGATTATTAATCTCTTAAAACCAATACAAAATTACATGGCATTAAAAATAGTCTTTAGCAACTTTTATTGTCAACCTAACTACTCTCGTGATAGATTAACAATAATTCATTGTTATAGATCAAGTTAAACATACAATTTCTCAATCATATATCTAACCTAACATGTGAAGATGGCCAATCCACAAGAATTAAACACAATAACAATGAAAAGCATAATCATTCCAGCAAAACCATGAGTCTACACAATTAACATGAATTCATAAACAATTCATCAAGACCCTAAAACTAAAGCGTTTAGCCACTCATAGCTTGAAGCAACATGTTTAAGAAAAATAAACAAAGAAAGAGTGTAAAGAAAGGGAAACTCTACTGAAAAGAGGCTCTTGATTGAAGTAGCACCGTCTCGATCTCCTTGGCTCTCACGTCGGACTTCGAAGGGCACCAAGACTATCTCGAAGTCTTTTCCTTTTCCTTGCAACTAACTCACTCTTTGAACCCTCACTTAATTCTCTCCTTTTTGTATCTCTTTAGGTCTGCAACTTCCTTGCTTTGCCTTCAGTTTTCTGAATCATCTGGACTGCTGGAAACCCCCAAATTTATAGAGTTTGGCCGCCCAAAATTCTCCAAAAATATAGATTTTTCAATTAAGAAAAAAATTTGCTCTCGGGTTTTAGCGCTGCGGTAGTGCCGTCCAAGCGTCGCAGCGCTAAAATGCGTTTCAGAAATATCGCTCTCGGGTTTTAGGGCTGCGGCAGCGCCGTCTAAGCGTCGCAGTGCTACAATGCGTTTCAGCAAGGATGCATCGGGGCAGCACCATCTTGGCGCCGCAATGCCACTCTGCATCCAGAACCTGCGTTGATGTTTCAGCGCTGCGGCAGCTCCGTCTCGGTGCCGCGGCGCTATCCCCAAAATTTTCCATTTTTGGTTTTTCAACTCTTTTTCGCCATATTCTTGCTCGGTTTTGATCTTTTAATCGTTTCTTCTAATTTTCCTCGTTTGCACCTGAAAATCACTAGCAAACAAGTGAAATCTAATATAAACTCCCTTAATTTGAGAGAATATAAAGCACTTGAAAACACCCCAAACTTAGAGATTTGCTAGTCTCGAGCAAAAAATAAAATCAAATAATAAGGAGTTTAGATGAAGAAGTGTGCAATTGATTCATGTCTCAGAGAATAGCATTTAGAGCTTACGTAGAAACATGCAAGCATATCTATATTGTTATAATCATTCAAGGCCAAATCTTGCTATCTCCCATGTTTGTGTGTGCAAGCCTCCTTTAATTTAAAATACTAGAACTCAAATTAGGACTTAAGAGAGTTTCTTTAGTTTTCCCCTTACTTTAGCTCATGCACCAATCTTCAAGCTTTCATACGTTTCAAGTGAGTAATATGTTCACTAAGGTGCCTTTCAATCATATATATGTATATATTTTTTTTCATGGGCCCGAACTTGCATTCTTTTACCTAGAGGCACTAGCTTTCACACATTCACTGTAGGAACTCGTACCTAGTCAATTCCCAGGTGTTCTTACTGATCACAACAAAGGCAGCTCTTTTTACCCCTATCCATGCATACTCATTACAAGTTTAACATTTAAAAAGATAGACAAATAACGCTCATATATTTCGTGTACACTTTTCTTTTCTCAAGGCATGTATACTCTTTTCTTTTTCCTTAGTCTAATATTACAAACTATCATGCATTTTTACTCACTAACCGGTGGAGACTTTCGAAGTGACAACCGAGTACACCCAACTTAATCATTTTTTCAATTAAAGATTTTAATTTAAAGTGGCTACGTGCTCGAGAATATGAGAGATTTTAAGAGGGACTTAAATGAATTTAACTCAAGATAATGTTATTCTATTTCCACAATAAGTCATCTATCAAGCAAATTCGAATCTCATCATGTGCAATCAACATCAAGGCACACAGCCATAAACAACATTCCCATTAACTTTGAAAGCTTCAAAATTTTCAAAATTTTTTCAAAAATTGACATGCATATGATCATTGGAACCTTTCACTAGCATGCATAGCAGGATAAGAAAACACACAAGAGTACGAACGACACCTCCCACACCCCAAACTTAGATTCATGCATTGTCCCTAATGCATAAGAACATCTAACAAGAAAAGAGCAAGCCTGGGAGCATGTGGGAAGCCACCAAACAGGCTTGGTGTAAGGAGTACTTTATGTGGTAAGCCAAGTTCCTGAGAGATAAAGCATATGAGTGACTCCAAGATTTATATAAAATAAAAAGAAAAGTAGAGAAAGTAATAAAATTGGGTTGCCTCCCAATAAGCGCTTGGTTTAACATCTTCTAGCTAGACGGGACTAATGGATCATGCAATGAAAGCCAGGTTCTCCAATTCGCGTTCTTCATCACCGATGTAGTGCTTCAATCGTTGACCGTTCACTTTAAAGGTTGTTCCATCGTTGCCTTGTAGTTCCACAGCTCCGTGTGGGGATACCTTGTCAATGATAAAGGGTCCCGACCATCGTGTCCTAAGCTTTCCTGGAAACAAGCGTAAACGTGAGTTAAAAAGTAATACTTTTTGTCCAGGAAGGAAGGTCTGTGGGGTGATCTTCTTGTCATGCCATCTTGCAGTGCGCTCTTTGTAAAGTTTGGCATTCTCATACGCTTGAGCATGGAACTCCTCCATCTCATTGAGTTCTAAGAGGCATTTCTCACCAGCTTTCTCTAAATCCATGTTTAGCTTCTTGATGGCCCAATAAGCTCTATGCTCGAGCTCTACCGGTAAGTGACAAGCCTTTCCAAACACCAACCTGTACGGTGAAGTACCAATTGGAGTTTTGAAAGCTGTGCGGTAGGCCCACAATACATCATCGAGCTTAAGGGCCCAATCCTTCCTATTGGTCTTCACTGTCTTTTCCAAAACTTGCTTGATTTCCCTATTAGATAACTCAGCAAGGCCATTAGTTTGAGGATGATAAGCTGTAGCAATTTTATGATTAACATTATATTTTTGCATCATGGATTCAAACAGTTTATTGCAAAAGTGAGATCCTTCATCACTAATAATAGCTCTAGGTGTACCAAAACGTGTGAAAATGTTTTTATGCAAGAATTTTAAAACAGTGCGAGCATCATTGGTCCTAGTGGCTATGGCTTCTACCCACTTAGATACATAATCTACTGCAACTAGAATGTATAGGTAGCCATCAGAAGAAATAGGAAAAGGCCCCATAAAGTCAATACCCCAAACGTCGGAGAGCTCCACTTCCAAAATAGGTTTCATTGGAAGCTCATGTTGTCTACAAATATTTCCAGTACGTTGGCACCTATCACATGATTTAACAAAGGTATAACAGTCTTTAAAAAGGGATGGCCAATAAAATCCTGACTAAAGTACCTTGGATGTAGTTCTAGTGGGTCCAAAATGACCTCCATAGGGGGAGGCATGACATGCATTAAGAATACTTACCACTTCCTCTTGAGGCACACACTTCCTTATCATATTGTCAGCACAAACCTTGTAGAGAAGTGGGTCCTCCCAATGGTAAGACTTAACATTGTGCAGGAATCTTTTCTTTTGTTGATAGTTCATGTCAGGTGGCAAATGTCCTCCTGCAAGATAGTTAACTATGTCAGCAAACCAAAGCAAACTTTCTTTTACCTGATACAGTTGTTCATCATGGAACATCTCAACAATTGGGGGCCATGATTTAGCATCCTCATTCTCAATTCTAGACAAGTGGTCTGCAACCACATTTTCAATCCTTTCCTGTCTTTGATTTCTAAGTCAAATTCCTGTAATAATAATATCCATCTCATTAGCCTTGGTTTGGAATCTTTCTTAACAAACAAATACTTTAAAGCAGCATGGTCAGTGTGCACCACTATTTTAGAGCTAAGCAAATATGATCTAAATTTATCAAGGGCAAACACAACAGCTAATAGTTCTTTTTCAGTAGTAGTGTATTTCTGTTGAGTATTATCAAGAGTCCTACTAGCATAGTAAATTGCCCTAAACATGTTATCTCTACGTTGGCCTAAAACAGCTCCTAAAGCATAGTCACTAGCATCACACATGATCTCGAAAGACTGACTCCATTCTGGTACAACAATGATAGGTGCAGAAATTAGTCTCTCTTTCAAAGTATTAAAAGCTAGTAGACATGCATCACCAAAGATAAACTTAGCTTCCTTTTCTAGCAAATTACTCAAGGGTTTAGCAATTTTAGAAAAATCTTTAATAAATCTCCTGTAAAACCTTGCATGCCCTAGGAAGCTTCTGACTCCTTTCACATTGTTGGGGGGTGGCAATTGTTCAATGGCAGCTATTTTAGCCTATCCACCTCCAATCCTTTTTTGAGAGACTTTGTGCCCCAGGACGATGCCTTCCTTCACCATGAAGTGACACTTCTCCCAATTTAGAACAAGGTTAGCATCTTGACACCTCTGCAAAACACGATTAGATTAGCAAGACAAGAATCAAATGAAGACCCAAATACAGAAAAATCATCCATAAAAACCTCCATTATATCTTCGATGGGTAAGCATTGATTTGCGTTGCCAAGCATTGTGGTGTAGCCATGCGTTTGTGGCTATGCGTCTCAAAGGGAGAAGTGGCCGAGAGCAAGAGTAAGAATTTTTGGAAAGTAAAATTTTGGCTAAGTATTGACTAAGTCCATGCATTTGTGGTTAATTCACGGAGGTTGGTGAGCTGAAGTAGCTACCCGCGTTGATAGATAAGTATCCTGATGGGGGATGAAACACACTTGAACCATGCGTTCAATTCACTCTGCGTTGAGGACAGTGTTGCGTTGAAGTTGATGCGTCGAAGACAGACATGCGTTAGAGGCACCTGTGCTGAAGACAGGATGGTCTGAACGCAACGAAAGTAGAATTGCAAGATGGAAAGATATGCGTTCAAAATAGGAGGCGTGTGGGGACGCCCATCATGCGTTGGAAGAGAAGTTAACTTGAGTGCCATGCGTTGAGAGAAGAACACTGCGCTAGTCTGCAGATGAAAGTAAGTTAGCAGCCTAAGTTCTGGTGTATGAGAAGGTTAAGTCGGTAGTATAAATAACTGGGTTAATTAAATGTTTAATCATTTTTAAGGACATTTCGAGAGCTTAAGTCGGTTTTATTCTTCAGATAAACTTCAGAAAAAGATTGAGGAAGGTGTTCTTGAGGATTTTGGACGAAGTTTGATTCATATTGATGCTGAAAACGAAGCTGGAACAGGGGAACGACTGAAGTTACTTGGTTTGGTTGAGCAGTGACTGATATTCGGAACAGAACGTGAAGAAGCTGAGTTCAGAGCTGAAAATTTAAGGTTAGTAAGTTGACGTAATTCCTAACAACTTTTGTAAAGGATGGTGATGCTGAAATTGAAGATTTACTATGTGAATCCTTAGGAAACCAGAGTTTATAAGATTATCTCGCAATCCGGAACAGCGGGAGGTAACTCCGGAATATCGCGAGAACGAGGAGGAGCTACACCCTGAAATTTTAAGGTAAACTATAGAACTTGATTTCCTATAAGTTTGTAGAAGAGAAGAAACCCTGAATCCGTATGAAAATGTGACTTTTAATAGGTTGAAGTAACAACGAGAAGAAAGGAAGGAATTACAGTGCAGAGTGCCGTTGGAAAGTCAAGTATCGGCACACTGTCTGGGAATTGGTAGCGAGACAGGTATCGCTGAGACGCAAAGGAACCTTCCATCTCACAGATCTCGCTAGATAACGCTGAGTATCGCTGCTAAGGTATGTAACGCTGGTGCTGTTCTATCGGGTATCGCTAGTAACAGTATTATTCGGCGGTTATCGCTGAGGTTCTCGTTATAAGACAGTAGAGAAAAGGAAAGGGAATTAATGTTGATTAACGCAAGGTATACTTCTTTTGCAGTCCAAGAAGAAATAGGAAAAGTATATAACCCACGTAAAGCCTAGAAAGAGTTGTGAGTGACACTTTTCTTTCTTTGAAACGAAATTTATTGAAAATGTTTAATTTGGTTTTTCTTATGAGATATGGCCTTGAGATGAACTGTTTTCTTAAAAAGCATGATGTTTGATGATATTGTTCACAAGGCATGTTTTATACTTTTCTATAAGATGTTGAATGGCATGTTTGAAATATTGTTTATTGTGATATATTGATTTTTATGAAAGATTTTCATATGAACTATTATGTGAACGAAATTCTAAAACGTTTTAGAGGAGGCTCAGTGCTCAAGGACACGAGAAGGCACGTGAGTTTCCCCGGGACCCAGTACTCAAGGACATGAGAAGGTACATGGGCAACCCGTCATATTCCTATGTGCACATAGAGGTTAAGCTGGCTAATGCATCGAGCTTGCGTTGCTTGAAGCCAGGGATGATTTCGACGTTGGGTGTGTTGAGCCTTGCTCCACCCCAACTAAGGTGATTTTCGACGTTGAGTGCGTAGAAGCATTGCTCCGCCTCAACTAAGGGAAAAGTTTGAAAAACTAGTTGATTTTGATAAATTTCTTGGAAAACACTTTGGTATGATTTTAGTATTGATTTATGAGAATGATGGATTCATGAAAAACATGTTACATTTGAACAAATGTTAAACTCTTATTTATTCGTTATACATAACATGCCTGTTTTAAATGAATGTCGTTTTACAAAAATTTGTCACTCACTAGGCTGTTAGCTTATGTTTTTCCAATGTTTTCCTTTTCTCTCCCCAGGTAGCAAGAACGTTCCCGGTGCTTAGCCTACTTCAGCTCACCCTGCCTAAGTCTCGAGTTATCAAGATACAGTCAAGTCTGAGAGTTGTACGTGCATATGTTTATGTAAATGGCATGTAGAACATGTAGTTTTGAGTGGGGACTGTTGGTAGAGTTGTGTATATTGTATTATGGATATGGATATGAATTTATGCTATGTATTAAAGGTGTACCCTATACAGGAAGTTGTATCAAGTTATAAGCATGTGATGTATGACTGTGTTCTATGTTTGTATATGAGTAAATGTATGTACAGGAAAGGAATGTAAAGATGGGACAATATGCGTCACAAGAGGGGTGATGTTTATTGTCTTCACACTTCCCCTTAGGTTAGGTGGGTAATCTGGGAAGGGGTGTGGCACGATGAGCCCCTGAAAAATAGACATCATACAACGTTGGAAAGTAGCAGGGGCATTGCATAAACCAAATGGCATTCTCTTAAAGGCAAATGTCCCATAAGGACATGTAAATGTTGTCTTTTCTTGATCCTCAAGAGCAATGACAATTTGGTTATAACCTGAATATCCATCTAGGAAGCAATAATGAGAATAACCTGCAAGTCTATCAAGCATTTGATATATAAAAGGAATGGGAAAATGATCTTTCCTAGTGGCTTTATTCAACTTCCTATAATCAATGCATACACGCCATCCTGTCACAGTTCTAGTGGCTATCATTTCATCTTTTCCATTTTTAACCACAGTCATGCCACCTTTCTTGGGTACCACTTGAACAGGACTTACCCATGGACTGTCAGATATGGCATATATGATTCCTGCATTCAAAAGCTTGAGCACTTCTTTCTTAACTACCTCCTTCATGGTGGGATTAAGTCTCCTTTGGTGCTCTATTGATGGTTTAAAGGTATCTTCCATCAAGATTCTGTGCATACAGACCGATTGACTAATACCTTTAAGGTCCTCAATAGACCAACCAATGGCAGATTTATGATCCCTTAATACTTTCAACAATTTTTCTTCTTCCACAGAATTAAGATCAGAAGATATTATAACAGGTAAAGAAGATAAATCATCTAAAAATGCATATTTTAAATGAGGAGGTAACACCTTTAATTCAAGCTTAGGCTTCTCAATATCATTCACAACATGCAAGGCTATCAATTTTAGAACATATTGGAAACCTATCTAACCACCTAGCATAAAATGCTGCTTCATCAAAAATTGTATCTTCATTCTCAACATCCATTAGGCTTTGTTCTAGATGATCACTAGCCAACATAACCTCTGCATGCTTAAAAATAGTATGATCAATTATGTCTATAGCATGGCAAGGACTACTCTCATCATGATGACTCAAGGACTTATAAATATCAAATACAACATTTTCATCATTTACCCTTAGAGTCAACTTCCCTTGTTGGACATCTATGATAGCCTTTCCAGTTGCTAGGAATGGCCTCCCAAGTATGATAGGAATCTCAGAGTCCTCTTCCATGTTCAATACTACAAAATCTGCAGGGAAGATAAATTTGTCAACTTTAACTAATACATCTTCAACAATACCTTTAGGATAAGCTAATGATCTATCAGCAAGTTGCAGGGTGATGGTGGTAGGTTGCACCTCTCCAATGTTGAGTCTCCTATAGACAGATAAAGGCATCAAATTAATAGAAGCACCAAGATCACAAAGAGCTCTAGTAACATTTAAAGACCCAATAGTGCAAGGTATAGTAAAACTCCCTGGATCTTTCAACTTTTGTGGTAGCTTCTTTTGCAGCACAGCACTACATTGCTCAGTCATGCTAATCATCTCATATTGCCCAAACTTTTTCTTTTTAGACAAGACATCTTTCATGAATTTAGCATAGTTGGGCATTTGTTCTAAAGCCTCAACAAATGGGATGTTAATATGAAGCTTTTTGAATAACTCAAGAAATTTAGCAAATTGGGAGTCTATTTCTTTCTTTTTAAAACGTTTGGGATATGGCATAGTATTAGGTAAAAAAGGTAGAGGGTTAGATGACTTACTTGAAGATGTTGACTCTTTTACCTTTACGTCTTTTTCTAAGGTCTTTGATTCATCTTCTAAAATTGGCTCTTGGATAGTGTCATCTACCTCTTGCTCTTCATCCTCATCAATGATCAAGGGAGTGGATAGCTTTTTCCCACTCCTCAAAGTCATGGCCTTGCACTCCTCTTTTGGATTTATCTCGGGACAACTAGGAAATTTACCTTTTTGCATTACTTGAAATAAAGTGGCGATTTGGCTTATTTGTACCTCGATGTTGTGAATGGCCTTACCATGACTTTGTACGGTGCTTTCCAATGCGGTTGTCCTTCCTCTTGATTCTTTTATGAACTCTATCATCAAGTCTTCTAAGTTAGACTTCTTTTCGGTGTGTGATGGACCTACATTGGACAATTCGGGAGGACCTTGCAAAACATTCCTCTTGTTAGCATAAGAAAAGTTTTCATGGTTCCTCAAGCTAGGGTGGTAGTGAGTTGGAAGTTGTTGGTGACTTCTATAATGTCCTCTATCAACATAGTTGGCTGTCTCATTATCTCCTTGTACCAACTCTTTTTGCGTGGCCATCTCCGATGCCAAAGCGGCAAGAGAAGCTATAGATGGTGGATTAGTTTGAGCTTGGCCTCCTGCAGTTAATTTAGAAAGAGCATTAGTAAGGGAAGCCATTTAAGCTTTGAGAGAGTTTACCTCATCCACCTCATACAATCCGGCGGCTTTTGGGATGTTTGGAGAAACTCGTTCACATGGCCAATTGTAAGATGTAGTGGCCAAGTCTTCTAGTATGGTGTAGGCTTCTTGAGCATTCTTGGAAAAGATTGATCATCCGACGGTTGCATCTAAGATGGATTTATTTGAGCTTGACAATCCATTGTAGAAGAGTTGAATTTGCAACAAATTCGGGTAACCATGTTGAGGGCATCTTCTCAAGAGATCCTTATACCTTTCCCAAGCCTCATATAATTGTTCATCCTCAAGTTGGCGGAATGTTCCAATCTCTGTCCTTAGTCTTTGGGATTTGGCTGGTGGAAAATATTTATTCAAAAAGGCTTGAGCTAAGACCTCCCATGTTGTAATGCTATCCGGAGGTATGGTTTCCAACCAATCCTTTGCACGGTCCTGTAAAGAGAAAGGAAAAAGTCTTAGTTTAATAGCATCATTAGAAACGCCATTCATCTTTACCGTTCCGCATATCTCCAAGAAGGATCGTAAGTGCTTGTGAGGATCTTCATTGATTCTTCCTCTAAAGGCTAGCTCTCTAGCCATTTGGATCAATCCCGGTTTCAACTCAAAATTGTTGACATTGATAGGCACATTCATTATTCTGGGTTGACTTGCCGGTAACGTGGGTTGGAAGTAGTCTCGAATTGCCTTGGGTATCTCCTCCGCCATCTCCGTAGTTTGATTGAGTGAAGCCCTTAGATTTCGTCTATAAGTCCTATCAATCTCGGGATCAAGAGGGAGGAGGTTAGTATTATCACGAGGCATAAACCGACAAAATAATAAAATAAAAGAATAAAATAAAATAAAATAAAAAAGGAAATAATATAAAATAAAAATAGAAAATATAAAAACGATCAAATAATATACACCTCAAATTAAGATCTATCAATTCTAATGAATATTAAATAACAAAAACCCTTCTTTGGATCCCCGACAACGGCGCCAAAAACTTGATGCGCACTTTTAGTGTTAACCGCAAGTGTACGGGTCAAGTTATAATATAAAACGGTTAAGTCCGAATATCGTTCCACTGGAGATCCAATTGGGAAGGTTTAAGTTACTTAGCTAATCTAGAATTAAATCAATTTTATTTGAGGATTGAAATTAAATATTATGAGTTATGGAAAAATACAAATCAAGTAAGGACAGTATCAAAGGGAGAAACACAAGAGTCAAAGAGAGTTCTAGGGTAATGAATCCTTGTTTATTTCATCATGCAATATTATAGATTTCATGGATTTTATTGCAATTCATATGCCTAAGTCTAGAAACTTAATTCCAAGTTATTTTCTCTCAAAAACAACCCTTTCTCATGCAACTTGATTGATTATTAATCTCTTAAAACCAATACAAAATTACATGGCATTAAAAATAGTCTTTAGCAACTTTTATTGTCAACCTAACTACTCTCGTAATAGATTAACAATAATTCATTGTTATAGATCAAGTTAAACATACAATTTCTCAATCATATATCTAACATAACATGTGAAGATGGCCAATCCACAAGAATTAAACACAATAACAATGAAAAGCATAATCATTCCAACAAAACCATTAGTCTACACAATTAACATGAATTCATAAACAATTCATCAAGACCCTAAAACTAAAGAGTTTAGCCACTTGAAGCAACATGTTTAAGAAAAATAAACAAAGAAATAGTGTAAAGAAAGGGAAACTCTACTGAAAAGAGGCTCTTGATTGAAGTAGCACCGTCTCGATCTCCTTTTCTCTCACGTCGGACTTCGAAGGGCACCAAGACTATCTTGAAGTCTTTTCCTCTTCCTTGCAACTAACTCACTCTTTGAACCCTCACTTAATTCTCTCCTTTTTGTATCTCTTTAGGTCTGCAACTTCCTTGCTTTGCCTTCAGTTTTCTAAATCATCTGGACTGCTGGAAACCCCCAAATTTATAGAGTTTGGCCGCCCAAAAATTTCCAAAAATACAGATTTTTCAATTAAGGAAAGCTGGCGCCGCGGCGCTAGGGTTGCGTCCGGAAGAAATTTGCTCTCAGGTTTTAGCGTTGCGGCAGCGCCGTCCAAGCGTCACAGCGCTAAAATGCGTTTCAAAAATATCGCTCTCGGGTTTTAGCGCTGCGGCAGCGCCATCTAAGCGTGGCAGCACTACAATGCGTTTTAGCAAGGATGCGTCGGGTAGCGCCATCTTGGCGCTGCAATGCCACTCTGCGTCCAGAACCATGCGTTGATGTTTCAGCACTGCGGCAGTGCCGTCTCAGTGCCGCGGCGCTATCCCCAAAATTTGCCCTTTTTGGTTTTTCAACTCTTTTTCGCCATATTCTTGCTCGGTTTTGATCTTTTAATCGTTTCTTCTAATTTTTCTCGTTTTCACCTGAAAATCACTAGCAAACAAGTGAAATCTAATATAAACTCCCTTAATTTGAGAGAATAGAAAGCACTTTTCAAGTGCTTATCAACTTTATTGTTAGAGCATTATGGCAAACCTAGTGGCAAGTGGAATTATTGAAGGTAAATCTACTTCTAGACCTCCTTTATTTGATGGTTCAAATTATGCATATTGGAAAGCTAAAATGAAAATCTATTTGCAATCTATTGACTATAATTTATGGCTAATTATTACTAAAGGTCCATATATTCCCATGAAAAAGGTTGATAATGTTGATAAGCCTAAATTAGAAGAAGAGTATGATGAAAATGAAATGAAAAAGTGTTCTTTAAATGCTAAGGCTACAAATTGCATGTATTGTGCTTTGAGCAAAGATGAATTTAATAGAATATCTATGTGTTTTTCCGCTCAAGAAATTTGGAATACTCTTGAAATTACTCATGAAGGAACAATTCAAGTTAAAGAGTCCAAAATTAGCATGCTTGTTCATAATTATGAATTGTTTAAGATGGATGCTAATGAGTCGATAACGGATATGTTTACTAGATTTACTAACATCATAAATGCTTTGAAGGGCCTTGGTAAAGTCTATACAACTTCCGAAAATGTTAGAAAAATTATGAGGTCTCTACCTAAAACTTGGGAAGTAAACGTGACGGCGATCCAAGAAGCAAAGGATCTCACTAAACTTCCATTGGAGGAATTCATTGGTTTGCTCATGACCCATGAGATCACTATGAAGCACTTAGAGGATGAGTCCAAAAGGAAGAAGAGTATTGCATTAAAGACTATCTCCTTCGAAGTTGATTCCGAAGATGAGGATGCGCTTGATGAAGATGACATTGCCTATTTTTCACGTAAGTACAAAAATTTCATTAAGAGGAAGAAGCAATTCAAGAAACACCTATCAACCCAAAGAAAGTCAAAAGGTGAGAAGAGCAAAACGGATGAGGTGATTTGTTATGAATGCAAAAAGCCGGGTCATATAAGAATGGATTGTCCTCTCCTCAAATCATCTAAGAAATCCAAGAAGAAGGCAATGAAGGCTACTTGGGATGATAGTAGTGAAAGTGAAAGTAGTGATGTTGAAGAAGTGGCACGCATTTGCCTCATGGCTCATAGTGACAAAGATGATGTACTTGATGATGAGGTAAATCTAGAACCCCCTTCTTACGATGAACTGTTTGAACTTTTGAGAGTATGCAAAATGATTTAGAAAAACTTAGCTCTAAATATGTTCTGCTTAAAAAAAACTACAATGCATTGTCTAGTGAAAATAAGTCTTGACAAAATTGCTTGTTTTAAAGATAATGAGCATGTTGTGCAAATTGATGAATTGAAGGTCTCTTGTGATAAGCATGCTTATGTTTGTGATGAGAAAAATGCTTTGCTTGATAAAGTTAGATTTCTTGAGCATGATAGTTGTGAGAAAGATAATTTGATTAAATTGCTTAAGGAAAAAGAATTAAATGCTTTACAAGAACTTGATAAAGCTAAAGAGTCCATTAAAAAGTTAACAATAGGTGCTCAAAGGTTGGACAAAATAATTGAAGTAGGCAAACCTTATGTTGATAAGTAAGGTTTAGGCTATATTGATGAATGCTCTACTCCAAGTTATAAAACTATATTTGTTAAAGCATCTTCTATTGTGCCTAATATGCCTAATGTTGTGTCTAATAATGCTAAATCTAGTTTTGCGCCTATATGTCATAATTGTGGTGTTGAAGGTCATATTAGACCTAAGTGCTTTAAATTGAAGTATGCTCATAATACTTCTTCAAGAAGAAATTTTTCTCAAAGAGCAAAGTTCTACAATTCTCCAAAAGAGAATTTCTCCAAGAAAAGTAAAGTGCACAAATTTATCTTGAAAGATAGATCCTTGCATAATCTTGTTTGTTTTTCTTGTGGCAAGTATGGACATAAAGCTTATTCTTGTTACTTGTCTAGATCCAATGCTTTTAATGCAAATGCAAAAATGAAATGGATCCCAAAGTTTGTAAATGCTAACACTCTTGGACCCAAACAAGTATGGGTACCAAAGACTCAAACTTTAAATTTTTGTATGTAGTTTTGTTTGAAAGCCTCCAAGAAAAATAGATCGTACTTGGATAGTGGTTGCTCAAGGCACATGACTGGAGACCGATCCAAGTTTATTTCTTTCTCTAGAAAGGATGGAGGCATGGTAACCTTTGGTGACAACAAGAAAGGTAAAATAATTGGTAAGGGTGATATAGGTAATGAGTCTTCTATTTTTATGGAAAATGTGCTTTTAGTTGATGTTTTAAAGCATGATTTACTTAGTATTAGTCAATTATGTGATAAAGGATTTAGAATTGTTTTTGATAAAAAGAATTGTATCATTGAAAATGCTAGTGATAGAAAAATCTTGTTCGTTGGAAATAGAGATGGAAATGTATACACTATTGATTTGAATGATTGCCCTATGAGTGACAAATGTCTTTCGGCTTTGCATGATGATTCTTGGTTATGACATAGAAGATTAGGACATGCTAGCATGCACTTAATTTCAAATATTTCCAAGAATTCTTTGGTTAGAGGTCTTCCCAAATTTAAATTTGAAAATGATAAAGTTTGTGATGCATGTCAAATGGGTAAGCAAACTAATTCCTCTTTCAAGTCTAAAAATGTGATCTCTACTACTAGACCCCTACAACTATTACACATGGACTTATTTGGTCCTTCTAGAATTGCTAGCTTTGGAGGGAACTATTATGCATTCGTGATAGTTGATGATTTTTCATAGTTTACTTGGGTTTTGATGATAAAACATAAGGACGATGCTTTGAAAAGTTTTATTAGTTTTGCAAAAAGAGTTCAAAATGAAAAAGGATTTTTTATTTCTAAAATTATAAATGATCATGGAGGAGAATTTGATAATGATGCTTTTAAAGCTTATTGTGAAGAAAATGGTTTTTCTCATAATTTTTCCTCTCCAAGAACTCCTCAACAAAATGGTGTGGTTGAAAGGAAAAATCGTACTTTGCAAGAATTTGCTAGGTCAATGTTGCATGAGTATGGTTTACCTAAATAATTTTAGGTGGAAGCCGTTAACACCGCTTGCTATGTTTTAAATAGAGTTTTAATTAGACCATCTTTAGATAAAATTCCTTATGAGCTTTGGCATGACAAAATTTCAAATATTGGGTATTTCAAAGTTTTTGGTTGTAAATGTTTTATTTTGAACAATAAAGAAAAACTTGGAAAATTTGATTCTAAGACGGATGTTGGTATCTTCCTTGGATATTCCTCTACTAGTAAAACTTATAGAGTTTTCAATAAGAGAACTTTAGTTATTGAGGAATCTATGCATGTTGTGTTTGATGAATCTTGTAATATTGTTTCTAATGAGTCTATTTATAGTGATGATTTAGAAGAAGATTTTGAAGATTTACTTGTAAGTGAAAAAGGCAAAGAAATTGTTCCAAGTATGAAAGAAGTGAGCATCAATGAAAAGAAGGAAGATGGTTCTTCATCTATGCCCAAAGAATGGAGATATGCTCCATCCAATCCCAAGGATTTGATTCTTGGTGATCCTGAACAAGGTGTGAAAACTCGTTCTTCTCTCAATTTATTTAGTAGTCTTGCTTTTGTTTCTCAAGTTAAACCTAAAAGTTTTAAGGATGCCGAATGTGATGAGTTTTGGATTGTAGCTATGCAAGAGGAATTAAATCAATTTGAAAGGAACAATGTTTAGGAATTAGTTCCTAGGCCTTCTAATGCTTCTATAATTGGGACTAAATGGGTTTTTTAGTAACAAGATGGATGAACATGGAAATATCATTAGAAATAAAGCTAGACTTGTAGCTCAAGGTTATTGTCAAGAAGAAGGTATAGATTATGAAGAAACTTTTGCACCAATTGCTAGATTAGAAGCTATTAGAATGTTGCTTGCTTTTGCCTCTTAAAAGAGTTTCATTTTGTTATATTTTCGAGGAAGTTTATGTAGAACAACCTCTGGGCTTTGAAAATTTTGAATTGCCTAGTCATGTTTATAAGTTGAAAAAGGCTCTTTATGGCTTAAAACAAGCTCTAAGAGCTTGGTATGATAGGCTTAGTAATTTTCTACTTAAGAATGACTTTAAAATAGGAAAAATTGATACTACTCTCTTTATTAAGGTTAAAGAAAATGATATGCTTATAGTGCAAATATATGTGGATGATATCATTTTTTATTCTACTAATCAATCTTTGTGTGAAGAATTTTCTAAGTGTATGCATAGTGAGTTTGAGATGAGTATGATGGGAGAACTTAGTTTTTTCCTTGGGATCCAAATCAAACAACTCAAGGATGACATCTTCATAAGCCAAGAAAAATACACAAGGGATTTGCTCAAGAGATTCAAATTCAATGAAGGTAAAATTGCAAAAACTCCTATGAGCACTACCACTAAGCTTGACAAAGATGAAAAAGGTAAATGTGTGGACATAAAGATTTGTCGAGGTATGATTGGATCTTTACTTTATTTGACCGCTAGTAGACCCAATATTATGTGTAGTGTATGTCTGTGTGCTAGATTTCAATCTTGTCCTAAGGAATCACATTTGCATGCCGTTAAAAGAATATTTAAATATTTGCTTGGAACTATTGATGTATGCTTGTGGTATCCTATAAATGTTGAGTTTAATTTGGTAGGTTATTCCGATGCGGATTTTGCCAGTAGCTTACTTCACCGTAAGAGTACTAGTGGGACTTGCCAATTTCTTGGTAGTTCCTTAGTATATTGGTTTTGTAAAAAGCAAAATTCAGTTGCTTTATCCACTACCGAAGCAGAATATATTGCGGTTGTTAGTTGTTGTGCACAAATTCTTTGGATGAAACAAACTCTTTGTGATTTTGGATTAAAATTTGATAGTGTGACCATATTTTGTGACAATACTAGTGCTATTAATTTGACTTAAAATCCTATACATCATTCTAGGACTAAGCATATTGATATTAGACATCATTTTATTAGAGAACATGTGCAAAATGGCCATATTACTCTTGAATTTGTGAGTTCTAATAATCAATTAGTGGATATTTTTACCAAGCCACTACAACAATTTTCACCTTCCATGATTCTTGTACAGTAGCAGAAATAGAGGAGAAAGAGAAAAAAACAGTCATTAAAGCCAAAATCACGCGTTTTGGCGGGAAAAAAGGAGTTTTTCGGATTTGTCGGAATTGATGACTGCTTTTTTGTGTCATTAATTAATGACTAAAAAAAACAGTCATTAAATGTAAGAAAATGAAAAATATGGTTTTGGCGGGAAAAGACGTGAATTTTCGGATTTGTTTTTTACTATTTTGACTTTTGTTTTTGTGTCACCAAATTATGACTACAATTAATAGTCATTAAAAAGTGACAAATTTTAATAGTCATTAATATTTTTTAATATTTCAAATTTTGAGAAAAGGAGGGAAGTTAAAATTTGTGGGTAAAAATTAATTAAATCTCACATTTTAGTTTTTCCCACACTTTCTTAAAATCCTCCCCCCACTTTATTTTTCTCACATTTTTTTATTTTACTTCCCCCATCTTTTTAACTTCCCTCTAAAACACTCCTCCTATTTTTTGTTTTCTCTTCTCCTCTCAATCTCCCCCTAATTTTTTCCTCACCATTGCCGCACCAAACGCTACCACCTCTAGGGATGTCCGCTGCCATCGTCGCACACCTGTTCGTCGTTGCCGCCGCTGCAGACCTGCACGTAGCTGCCGCCGTCGCACACCTGCTCACCGCTGCCGATGTCGCACACAGTTTGCCTCCATCATCTAAACGCTGCTGCTGGTGGGTTGTCACCATCCAAGGTCTTCGCTTGCTCGTCTTCCTCTGTCACTTCAACGTCGTCTCCTTTTGAGGTGAGTTGCTTTGCTTCTTATCGTTTTGAAGTTTATTTGGATGCGATTATTTATGGATTTCTTTTCTCTTTACATTTGGGCAAATTGTTCCTTTTTTTTTTTTCATGTATGTAGGAAGAGTCTTTCTTAGAAAGAACGATATATCTTAATGCTACCAAGGTTGTATATATTCAACATTATGCTTTAATTTCATTTCTTACAATGTTATGTTGTATTAGTGGGTCGGAGTGATCAATTTGAACTTTCATTTGTAAAAATCTATTTAGGTTAATTAAAATTCTAGTTTACTCTTTTGTACAACAATTGACTAAATTTTCATTTGTTAGAACAATTCATCAAGTGATGTTTATTCTCTTTTTAGGTAGGCTTGAGAGATTAAGTGTCACTTACGCACTTTTTAAAAATTTTATATGTATTTTTCATGGTCAAAATGACATTTATGCACTTTTTAGATTGTCTCAAGAGTTAAAGTCTTACTTGGGACTTTTTAGGAACTTTATTTGTGTTCTTCATCATCAAAAGGACACTAAACCACTAAGGTTTTAGGTGGTTTTGAGAGTCTCGAAGCAACACATGGGAATTTTCTTATACTTTTTATGTAGTCTTGAGAGTCAAAGTGATGCTTAGACATTTTTTAGATGGTTTTGAGACTTAAAGTATCACTTAAGCACTTCTTAGGAACTTTATATGTATTTTTCATAGTCAAAAGGACAATAAGCAACCTTTTTTTAAAAAAAAAATCATTGTAGGTGGTTTTAAGAGTTGAAACAACACTTGGGAGCTTTTTTAAATGTTTTTTTCTTTTCTTTTTTTTTTTGTGGTTTTGAGAGTCAAAGTGTTACTTAGACACTTTTTAGGTGTTTTTGAGAGTTAAAGTGTCACTTTTAGACACTATTTAGGAATTTTTTATGTGCTTTTTGTAGTTAAAATGACACTTATGTGCTTTTTAAATTGTTTTGAGAGTTAAATTATCACTTCAGCTCTTTTAAGGAACTTTATATATATATTTCATAGTCTAATGGACACTTAATTACTTTTTATTAATTTTTTAGGTGGTTTTGAGAGACGAAGTAACACTTAAGAAATTTCTCAAAACATTTTATGTGGTTTCATGTGGTTTTGAAAATCAATTGTATTATATTCTTGCGAAATCTGTTTGAATGATGAATAAAATTTGAGACTTTGATTTTATTTGAAGTGTACACAATTGCTTATGGGTTTTGACCACAAATGCTATGAATAGTCTTGTTCTTGTTGATATTATTAATGACTTCTAGATTGTTGGTGTTGGAAATCTAGTACAGTTTACACTTTGATCTTTTGATATATTGCACACTACTTATTTGATGAGATGTTTCTAAAGAAGTAAAGAAGCTAATTTTTGTTGTTTGCTTATTCAATCAACCATGTTCTTATCTTTTCTTGTACTATTGTTGGCTATTGTGAATAGGTGGTTGTTATTGGAATGAATGCATTTTATTGCCTTTTGGGTTGCCATTTCTTCCTCAAATCTTTCAAGTTCTATACTTGGTATATTTTAAAATGAACCCAGTTTTCTTTTATTTTAGATTATATAGCCGTTGATTCCTTTTTTTTCTTAGCATTGTAGTTGACAAGTCTAGAAGTCATTAACAAGGTATAAGTTTTGCTTTTCTTTTTCTTTTTTAAATTTTCAGTTGATTTTTTTTCTCATTAGAGAACTACCCATATTTCTAACAAAATTGTTTCATACAAATAAGATACTAGGTAACTTTAAAGAAAGATATTCCATTCACGTGTATATTGTTGGCTTTTTGGCCCTTAATCTCAAATTAATTAATTTTAATGGATTGATTAATTAGTGTTTTGATGATAACAAACCTGATTTTATTTATTAATCATTTGAGTGTTTTGAAGTATCTATTGTGTGGAGCTTGGAACAACGGTTCCAATGCAATTTGTATCACTCAAATCGGAGTTCAAATGAAGAAGATATGACAGAAACAAGCTTATTGGAAAAATCCCGAACTGATGACATGGCAGATTTTTTTTTAATCAAAGTGGACAAATTGAAAGGTGCCATTTGGAGCAATGGAGAAGTGACAATTGATGGGTCTTTTATTTTTGGATTAATGTTAAAAAGAAAATGATTTTAAAAAGAAAATGAACTTAAAAAGAAGATGAATTTAATATTATTATATATGTTTGTGTCTAACGGCTAGTTGCTTTTTTAAAAGAATTAATTTAATATTATTATATGTTTGTATCTAACGGCTAGTTGCCTTTTTAAAAGGAATAATTTAATATTATTATATGTTTGTGTCTAACGGCTAGTTAAGTTTAAATCTCCACCATTCAATTTTCTTTTACAAAAATCTAATGGTTCAAATTAATTTGGTTTTCACTCACTTTCATTTCTTTTTAAATACTTCATCTTCTCCAAAAAGTTTCCCTAACTTTTACAATTTTACAATCCTCAAAAATTGAAAAAGGTCACCATTGTTGCTCTCTCTCCAAGCTTTCAAATTTCTTTCTTTTCATCTTATTCTAGAGAGATACTTTCATTGTATTGTGAGTTGAAATTTGTACATCTACTCTTTTTAGAGAGTTTTAGTGTGTGATTTAAAATTTCAAGAATATTGTAACAGTTGGATCCTAACCCGTGGAAAGGATCAGGTTTGCTCTTGAACCCGAAAAAGGAGCAAGGTAGCGGTTCGACTCTCATCCGTGGAAAGAGTCAAAGGAAAATTTTTAATCGAAATCCCAAGAGGCGCTTGGGAAAGTGGATGTAGGTCAAGTTGGACCGAACCACTATAAAAATCACAGTGTCTTCTTCTCCAACTCTTTCTCAATTTATTTTGCATTCAATTTTTAATAGCATGTTATAGATTACTATCCTTCTTTGTTGAGATTGATTGAATCTTGTGTTTCATATATTTTTTATCAATCTTGATATTTAGCATCAATTAAGGTTTTTATTAATTTAATTCAAAAATTAATTCAATTAGTTTAATTTGAGCATATTTAGGAATAAGTTTAATTAAACCCTATTCACCCCCCCCCTCTAGGGTTACCATATCGATCCAACATATATGATTTCATCATATTTCATTTGTAGCTAGTTCTATCAAATTATTGGTCAAATTTTTCTTTGTTTGTCGTTGTTTGAAAAAGCTGTAACTCTTGCTGTTATACTACTCACTTTTGTCATTTTGAGTTTTGGAGTATGATTATTAGATTTATTTGTTCTTTATTTTGGATTTTTCATCAACAAGTTTAGGATCATTTTCATGTAAGCTTGTTAAGTTTTATGGTTATAATTTGATTAGTCCATGATAATTTGGTTGTTATATCCTAAAAAAGTTTGGACAAGTTGCTTCTGTGACTATTTTCATGGAGCTTATATTGTGGCTTTGGAGTTTTGAGTAGATTACAGATATTGTTTAGCAAGATTGAGGTCATTTGTTGACGTTTCGAATTGTCACTACTGAGGTGTAGATTTGTAAAAATTTCACTATTTACTATTCAAATTGGTGGGATAGATATAGTTTGTGACATTGGAATAGTTCATATGGAATTTATTGCTTTAGTAGTTAATAGTGTTCTCACCCCCTAAATATAGTTTCAAACTAAGTTTTGACTTTAAGAACATGTTTTTATTGCTTTAAGAATCTTTCAAATAACTAAGGAAAGCTTTGGAACGTTAGGTAAGCATTATTCTAGTCGAAATATTTATCTTCTTGTAGATAACAAGATTCTAGGCCATTCATGTGGTGAAAGATGGATGAGACTATGAGTGAATGGTTTGGTTTATCATTGGAAGCTACTAGTGATGTTTTGTACATTTTTGCGTAGTTGTTATTGATATTTTCTTTGTATACTTTGGATATGACGTTGATACTAATTCATGTGGTGAAAGATGGATGAGACTATGGCATTTTTTGGTTGTCAACGAAGGTCAAAATTGTAGTAGTGTTGAACATTTTAGATTTTGAGGTAATTTTTTTTTCTTTCTAATAAGTGTGTGACTAACGAAATTTCACTCCTAGGTGTAGAAGATACAACTTCTCTTATTTGAAGTCAGTGATTGTTGGAATGCATTCTCATATCACTAAAAAATTGTTGGGGCAAGAACAGGAAGGGGATAGACCTTCAAATACTTAGGTATTTTTTAAAATTAAAGTTCAAACTCTGTTTATAAATGCATGTATATTATGTGTGGCTATCCTGCAGTTATGGTAGCTAATTCATCCATTTAGTGTTGTTATTATGTGCTTGAGTTGATTTTGATAATGTGTCACTTAGACATTTTTTAGGTACTTTTTAATTGGTTTTGATAATCAAAGTGCACATATGAACTATTTTGGTTGTTTGGGGAGTTAAATTGTTTCTTGAAAAACTTTTAGGTACTTTTTATGTTGGTTTGAGAGTATTTAAGTTATATATTTGTTTTGCTCGTATTGGATTAATGTGCTTGAGTTCTAAGGAGATATCTTTTTTTTTTTGTGATAAATATTTTTTGTATTATGTTACACTTGTCCTTCCCTAAATGAAGAAGTTTTTCATTTGACCCTTATTCTTTCTAATAGACTATGTATGAGTATTTCTACTTTTTAGTAGTTATACTCCTAAAAGGTTGGACAAGTTACAATAATTATATATTTGTTTTGGTCCTACTGTACTATGTTTCACTTGTCCCCCCCTCCTCCCTGAACGAAGAAGTTTTTCACTTAACTCTTACTCTTTCTAGTAGACTAGTGTATAAGTTAAATTTGGAGGTTTATCCATGTTATTAAGGTTGAAAAGTAAAATTATAATGTGATTTTGAGCCTATTTATGTGGTTATATTGTGATTCTATGTATAATTTTTGTTTGAAAGTGTTCATTGAAGCTTACTTGTATGACTAAAGTGGGGTTTTCAGTGCAAATGTATATAACAACATGATATTGTCACAGTACGATCAACATATATATAACTTACATATTGTTATTATTGTTCACCTTTATATATTGAGTTAAATTCTGAAATGAATGTTTTTTTTTTACAAGGTTCCTGGACAAGGTCATTAAAGTAAGGAAACCCACCAACCAAGATATTTAAATAGGTGTTGTATATATATTTTTTTGAGATTATGCCAACACTTAGTTCTAAATACTAAATTTGTAAATGATGTACCCAAAATTTGGTTACTAGTGTTGTTGTTAGTTTCTTTGTAGTAATGATAGAAAGTATATTATTATATATGAAAGTTACTTTTTATGTTTGTGTACATATTTGTGTTGAAACTGAAGGAAACACGGGTGTAATAACATGTATGAAATATAGGTGTAATAACGTGTATCATTGAAATGGTTTATTTGATATTTGACAAAAGTCATCTATCAGACTTCTATGACTATAAATAAGTGACAATGTATGTAATTCAATGACCATAAAAAAATTTCATAATTAAGGTATTATTGACACTTTAGATGTGTCATTATTTGTTGTTTGATGACAGAATTTTAATGTCAAGATAACTCTTTATTTAACAGAAAAAGTCAACATTTTCATTATTTAATGACTGTAGAAAATTGTCACGAAAAATGGTTTCCATGACTTATAATAAATGTCAATACATGTTCTTTATTGACTGTGTTTAAAAGTCATGAAACTATCAATGATGACTGATTTCTCATGTGTTATCTATAAACTTTAGATGATGGGCGATTAAATGACTAAAAAAAAGAGTCAAGAAATGTGGTAATGACTATTTTTTAGAGTCATAGAAGCCTATTTTTGTTGTAGTGAACCTTTTAATGAAGAAAGTTTTTGCAAAAATAGGCTTGAACTTGGTATCATTCATTGTGATGCATCTTGATTTCCTATCTTACTATATATTATTATAGAATTCATATTTTTAGAGGGAACTTTTCACTTAATTTATATATCAATTTCATGTTAAAATGAAATTGATTCCTACATATTGGTTTATTGTTGTGTGTCCCTATTATGTATATAGTTTATCCTCTTTGGGGGAGTTATGCATATTGTTTATCATTTTAGGGGGAGTAATTATCTTTGAAATAAATTTTAATTTAAAAATTTAATTGATATTTCTACCCTCAAGTTGATATGTGTTAAATGTCTTTTGGTCCCTTATTAAGAGGGAGTATTCAATTGATTTTCAAAGGTGGAGAAATCTGTGAATTTGGTTTTTATCTTGAGCTTGTTTGATACTCTGTAATGCCTCTTAAATTTACAATGTTGTTTGTTGTATTTCTTTTAGAGGACATGTTGATAGGAGAAGAATTGCAAAATTATGTGTTCATGTTTTTAAGGAAAACTTTCATGTCATTGCTTATTTTTCTTAATTTTTTTTTTTTTTTGATTGATTCCAAAAGGGGGAGAGGTAATAAGAAAAATGAAAAATATGTTAGTATTGAATATCTTTGTGACTATTGAATTATGAATTGTTGTTATTGAAATATATCATTTGTTTACAAATGAATTAAAATTATGTATGTGTGTGGATTCCGATTTAAGTTCATATTTTATATCACGCAACACTTTAGGTTTCATTTTTCTTGAGTTGTTTGTCATCATCAAAAAGGGGGAGATTGTTGGCTTTTTGGCCCTTAATCTCAAATTATTTAATTTTAATGGATTGATTAATTAGTGTTTTGATGATAACAAACTTGATTTTATTTATTAACCATTTGAGTTTTTTGAAGTGTCTATTGTATAGAGCTTGAAACAACGGTTCCAAGGTGTCACACCCCCTCCCAGATTACCCTCCTAACCTAAGGGGGAGTGTGAAGACAATAAACATCACCCCTCTTGTGACGCATATTGTCCTATCTTTACATTCTTTTCCTGTACATACATTTACTCATATACAAACACATAATACAGTCATACATTGCATGCTTATAACTTGATACAATTCCCTGTATAAGGTACACCTTTAATACATAGCATAAATTCATATCCATAATATAATATACACAACTCTACCAACAGTCCCCATTCAAAACTACATGTTCTACATGCCATTTACATAAACATATGCACATACAACTCTCAGACTTGACTGTATCTTGATAACTTGAGACTTAGGCAGGGTGAGCTGAAGTAGGCTAAGCACCGGGAACGTTCTTGCTACCTGGGGAGAGAAAAGGAAAACATTGGAAAAACATAAGCTAACAGCCTAGTGAGTGACAAATTTTTGTAAAACGACATTCATTTAAAACAGGCATGTTATGTATAACGAATAAATAAGAGTTTAACATTTGTTCAAATGTAACATGTTTTTCATGAATCCATCATTCTCATAAATCAATACTAAAATCATACCAAAGTGTTTTCCAAGAAATTTATCAAAATCAACTAGTTTTTCAAACTTTTCCCTTAGTTGAGGCGGAGCAATGCTTCTACGCACTCAACATCGAAAACATCCCTGGCTCAATGCGGAGCATACTCGACGCATTAGCCAAAACAATCTCTATGTGCACATAGGAATATGACGGGTTGCCCAAGTACCTTCTCATGTCCTTTGGTACTAGGCCCTGGGGAAACTCACGTGCCTTTTCAAGTCCTTGAGCACTGAGCCTCCTCTAAAACATTTTATCAATCCGTTTACATAAATAGTTCATAGGGAACTTCTCATGGAAAGTCAAGTATAACATAATAAACCCCATTTCACAACATGTCATTTAGCATTTTATAGAAAACGAATAAAACATGCCTTTTAAAGAAATGTAATCAACATTATTCATATTCAACAGTTCATTGGAAATCATGTTTTATAAGAACATTTCCAATAAAATAGGATTGAAGAATAAACTAGTCACTCACAACTCTTTCTAGGCTTTACGTGGGTTATACAGTTTTCCTATCTCTTCTTGGCCTGCAAAAGAAGTATGTCTTGCGTTAATCAACATTAAATTCCTTTCCTTTTCTTTACTGACTTATAAACGAGAACCTCAACGATACTCGCCGAATAAGACTGTTACTAGTGATACTCGATGGAACAACACCAGCATTACATACCTTAGCAACGATACTCAGCGTTACTAGCGAGATCTGTGAGACGGAAGGTCCCTTTGCGTCTCAGCGATACCCGTCTCGCTACCAATTCCCAGACAGTGTGCCGATACTTGATTTTCCAACGGCACTCTGCACTGTAATTCCTTCCTTTCTTCTCGTTCTTACTTCAGCCTATTAAAAGTCACATTTCCATACGGATTCAGGACTTCTTCTCTTCTACAAACTTATAGGAAATCATGTTCTATAGCTTACCTTAAAATTTCAGGGTGTAGCTCCTCCTCGTTCTTACGATATTCCGGAATTACCTCCTGTTGTTCCGGATTGCGAGTTGATCTTGCAAACTCTGGTTTCCTAAGGATTCACATAGTAAATCTTCAATTTTGGCATCACTATCCTTTACAAAAGTTGTTAGGAGTTATATCAACTTACTAACCTTAAATTTTCAGCTTTGAACTCGGCTTCTTCCCCACGTTCTACTCCGAATATCAGTCACTGCTCAACCAAACCAAGCAACTTCAGTTATTCCCCTGTTCCAGCTTCGTTTTCAACATCAATATGGGTTGAACTTCGTCCAAAATCCTCAAGAACACCTTCCTCAATCTTCTTCTGAAGTTTATCTGGAGAATAGAACCGACTAAAGCTCTCGAATGTCTTTAAAATGATTAAACATTTAATTAATCCAGCTATTTATACTACCGACTTAACCTTCTCACACCCAGAACTTATGCTGCTGACTTACCTTTCATCTGTAGACTAACGCAGGATTCACACTTCGACGCGAGGCGGTCATGTTAAAATTCTCCTCTAGCGCTTCAGCAACTAACCTCACCCGACGCATGGCGTCGTCCTCAATGCCTCCTACTTTTAACGCGTACAACTCAGTCATACCCCGCTATCTTCGTCGCATCAAGACCACTCTGTCTTCGACACGGAACGACTTCAACTCATATCTGTCTTCAACGCATCAGCCTCAGCGCATAGTTCAAGCACGTTTCTTCCCCCGCTAGAATTCCTCATCCTTCAACGCGGGTAGCTACCTTAGCTCACTAACCTCCGTGAATCAACCACAAACGCATGGACTTAGTCAATACTTAGCCAAAATTTTACTTTCCAAAAACTCTTACTCTCGCTCTCGACCACTTCTTCCTTTGAGACGCATAGCCACAAACGCATGGCCGCATCTCAACACTTGGCAACGCAATTCAGTGCTTACACAAGGCAATTTGAATCACTCAAATCGGAGTTCAAATGAAGAAGATATGACCGAAACAAGCATAATGGAAAAATCCTGAGCTGATAACATAGCGGATTTTTTAATCAAAATGGACTAATTGAAAGGTGTCACTTGGAGTAATGGAGAAGTGACAATTGGTGAGTTTTTTATTTCTGGATTGATGTTAAAAAGAAAATGATTTTAAAAAGAAAATGAATTTAAAAAGAAGATGAATTTAATATTATTATATATGTTTGTGTCTGACGGCTAGTTGCTTTTTAAAAAAAAATTAATTTAATATTATTATATGTTTGTGTCTAATGGCTATTTGAGTTTAAATCACCACCATTCAACTTTCTTTTACAAAGATCTAATGGTCCAAATTAATTTGGTTTTCACCCACTTTCATTTCTTTTTAAACACTTCATCTCCTCCCTAAAGCTTTCCCAACTTTTACAACTTTACAATCCTCAAAAATTGAAAAAGGTCATCATTATTGCTCTCTCTCCAAGCTTTCAAATTTCTTTCTTTTCATCTTATTCTAGAGAGATACTTTTATTGTATTGTGAGGATTGAGTATTGTGAGTTCAAATTTGTACATCTACTCTTTTTAGAAAGTTTTAGAGTGTGATTTAAAGCTTCAAGAATATTGTAACGGTTGGATCCTAACTCGTGGAAAGGATCGGGTTTGCTCTTAAACCCGAAAAAAGGAGCAAGGTAGTGGTTCGGCTCTCATCCGTGGAAAGAGTCAAAGGAGATTTTTAATCGAAATCCCAAGAGGCGATTGGGAAAGTGGATGTAGGTCGAGTTTGACCGAACCACTATAAAAATCATGGTGTCTTCTTCTCCAACTCTTTCTCAATTAATTTTGCGTTCAATTTTTAGTAGCATGTTATAGATTACTATCCTTCTTTGTTGAGATTGACTGAATCTTGTGTTTTATATATTTTTATCAATCTTGATATTTAGCATCAATTAAGGTTTTTATTAATTTAATTCAAAAATTAATTCAATTAGTTTAATTTGAGCATATTTAGGAATAAGTCTAATTAAAACCTATTCACCCCCCCTCTAGAGTTGCCATACCGGTCCAACACCCTTTAGTTTGGTTCACTTTAACATTAGGTTCGGTTAAGTGAGACTAAATTCAAATTGGTTTGGTTTAATTCTGTCAAGCTAGTTTGGTTTTGGTTTGGTTTGACTTGATTTGGTTCAATTCAATTTGTTTTTGGTTCACTCAGTTTGGTTTGGTTCAATTTGGTTCAATTTGGTTTATTTGCAATTATGGCAAAATCTTTTGTGGGTTTTTTTGTTCTATTTCAGCCATTAGTGGATTTTGATTTAGATCTCTTTGTGAGGATCTTTGTTTCCAACTCAGAAGTTCTTGATACGTTCTTCGTAGGTTTTGTTTTAGATCTCTTCATGAGAGTCTTTGATTTGAGCCTAAAAGTTATTATTTCCGTTTTTTGTGGGTTCCTATCTTTAGCCTAAAAGTTATTCGTATTTTTCGTTCTTTGTGGGTTTCTGTTTCCATCCCAGATTTGTTGATTTGATTCGAAAGTTTTAAACTCAAGATGGTAGGGACACTTGATTACATCCATTTAGATTTTTGGGGACCTTCCAAGGTTGAGTCTCTTGGAGGAGTAGGTACTTTATGTATATAATTGATGATTACTCAAAAATGATTTGGGTAGTTATGATGAAACATAAAAGTGAAGCCTTCAAGAATTTCAAGTAGTGTAAGATTTTGATTGAAAACTAAACTGGGAAGAAGATCAAAAGGTTGCAAACTGATAATCGTCTAGAATTTTGTGGGTTTGAGTTCAATGTGTTCTATAATGTTGAAGGAATTATTCATCACCATACTGTCAGGGATGCTCTGTAGTAGAATAAAGTTGTAGAATGTATGAATCAAACATTGTTGGAGAGAGTGAGGTGCATGCTCTCTAATACTTGGTTGGCTAAAAGGTTTTGGGTAGAGACAGTAAATACAACATGTTCTCTGATCAACCGTGAATCTCACACAAGTATTGATTTTAAAACACCTTATGAGGTGCAGTCTAGTGAGTCTGCAAATTATTGTTTATTAAGACTTTTTTGTTGTACTGTTTACTATCATATTAATGAGGGTAAATTTAGAACTAAGAGCTAGAAGTGGTATATTTGTGGGTTTTAGGAATGGAGTTAAGAGATATGGAGTTTAGTTGCCTTCTGAGGGTAAAGTTATACTTAGTAGAAATGTGATGTCACACCCCCTCACGAGTTGTACTCTTAACTTGAAAAGAGGCATGACGACAGCAGATATGGATCTTTTACGACATCCATTGTCAACTTAACTCTCCTTAAATTCTTTACCAAGCACTCGATAACATAATTATAACTTACATCCAAGCCATAAGTAATACCAAATTAAACTTATAATAATAACAATAGAGTTTTTACACATTTTCACCACTTCTTAGACCCCAATATGCACAATGCTAGGCCTAAGTACAAATATTTACAATGCTCAAAACTAAAAAGCAGATCCAGACGAGTTCGATGAGTAGACTAAGCACCATGGTTCTGCTCTCTACCTGGACAGTAGAAAATATTTGAAAACATGAGCAAGGTTGCCTAGTGAGTGACAAGTTTATAAAACTATGCCTGGCTTAAAAACTCAACGAAAATCATGTTTGATAATCAAATAATAAAAATTTTGGAAGCTTATAAACATTTACATATTTTGAAAGATTTTTCCTTAGTTGAGGCGGATTAAACTCAATGCTACTCAACGTCTAAAACAACCTTAGTCAAGGTGGAGCAATCTTAACATGCCAAACGTTGAAAACAACCTTAGTTGGGATGGAATAATCTCATCATACCCAACATCGAATAACCTTAGTTATGTGGAGTGATCACAACACAACAACGTCAAATTTCCCTTTATGTGCACATAGGAATTATATCCCGGGTTGCCCGTGTACCTTCTTTAGTCCTTCAGTGCCCATGTTCAATATTAAGGCTGCACATATGTCTTCTGATGCACACTTTAAGTGTTAATTGCAAGTGTATGGGACAAGTTATAATATAAGACGGTAATGTCCAAATATCGTTCCACTAAGGATTCAATTGTGAAGGTTAAAGTTACTTAGCTATTATAGAATCAAATCAATTTTATTTGAGGATTGGAATTGAAGTGTGATTTTGGAAATAAACTAAATAAGGAAAGCAAGAAACATAGGAGTCAAAGAGAGCTCTAGGGTAATGAATCCTTGTTTATTTCATTATGCAATATTTTAGGATTCATGGAATTCATTGTAATTTATATGCTTAAGTGCAGAAACTTAAATCCAAGTTATTTTCTCTCAAAAAAAAATTTTTCTCATGCAACTCCATTGATTACTAATCTCTTGAAACCAATACAAATTACATGGCATTAAGATTAGTCTTTAGCAACTTTCATTGTTAACCAAACTATTCTCATCATAGATTAACAACAATTCATTGTTATAGATTTAGTTAGACATACAATCTCTCAACCATACATCTAACCTAACATTTGAAGATGGCCAATCAACAAGAATTAAGCACAATAACAATGAAAAGTATAATCATTACAACAAAACCATGAATTGTCTACAATATCAACATGAATTCATAAACAATTCATCACTACCCTAAAACTAAAAAGTTTAGCCACTCATAGCTTTAAGCAACATGTTCATAAATTAAGCATAGAAAGAGTGTAAAGAAAGGAAAACTCTACTAGGAAAAGTAGTGAGCGACAGTTTTGTTTAAAATGAGTTTTATTTACTCTTCATTTTCAATTTGCCCAAGAATATCTATGAAATATGTTTGAAGTTTATTTCCTTACAAAATTTCCTTGAATGAGCTTATGTTTATCAACATAGGTTTATAGCATGATTTGCCATTTTTCCATAAATGTTTTGGAGTAAGCATGACTTTATTTGTCACACCCCCTCCCGGATTACCCACCTAACCTGGAAGGGAATGTGAAGACAATAAACATCACCCCTCTTGTGACACATATTGTCCCATCTTACATTCCTATCTCTGCATACATTCTGCTTATATACATACATAGAACTCAGTCATACAACACATGCTCATAATATAATATTATTCCCTGTATAGAGTACACTTTTATTACATAGCATAATTTCATTTCCATATCCATCATACAATGTACAAAACTCCACCGCAGTCCCCACTCAAAACTACATGGTTTACATGCCATCTACATAAGATTATATGCAACGTACAACTCTCAGACTTGACTATATTTCGAGAACTCGAGACTTAGGCAGGGTGAGCTGAAGTAGGCTAAGCATCGGGAACGTCCTTGCTACCTGGGGGGAGAAAAGGAAAACATTGGAAAACATAAGCTAACAGCCCAGTGAGTGACAAATCTTTGTAAAACGAGCACTCATTGAAAACAGGCATGTTACGTATAACGAATAAGTAAGAGTTTAACATTTTGTTCAAATTAAACATGCTTTCCATAAAATCCATTAATCTCATAAATCAAATTTTAAAACATACATGAGTGTTTTCCAAGGAGTTTATTAATATCAATTCAGTTTTTCAAACTTTTCCCTTAGTTGAGGCGGAGCAATGCTTCTATGCACTCAACGTCGAAGTCGTCCCTGGCTCAATGCGGAGCAAACTCGACGCACCAGCCAAATCAACGTCTATGTGCACATAGGAATATGACGGGTTGCCCAAGTACCTTCTCATGTCCTTCAGTACTGGGTCTCGGGGAAACTCACGTGCCTTCTCGTGTCCTTGAGCACTGAGCCTCCTCTAAAACGTTTTAGAATTTCGTTCACATAATAGTTCATATGAAAATCCTTTCATAGAAATCATACAAAACTTTATTCAATAACATTTCATAAAATTGCTTTCTATCAACTTTAGAAATATATAACATGCCTTATGAGTAATGCAATCAACCTTAAGCATATTAAACAGTTCATTGTAAATCATACTTCATAAGAACATTTTTAATAACATAGAATCGAAGAATAAAATAGTCACTCACAACTCTTTCTAGGGTTTACGTGGGTTATACGCTTTCCCTATTTCTTCTTGACCTGCAAGAGACATTTACCTTGCGTTATTTAACAGTAAATCTTCTTCCTTTTCTAAACTAACATTATAAGCGAGAATCCTAGGGATACCAACCAACAAGAGCTGTTACTAGCGATACTTGATGGAGCGACACTAGCGTTACCTTACCCTAGCAGCAATACTCAATATTATCTAGCAAGATCTGTGAGATGGAAGACTCCTTTGTGTCTCAGCGACACCCGTCTCGCTATCAGTACCCAGACAGTGTGCCGATACTTGATTCTTAGCGGCAGTCTGCACCGTTATTCCTTCCTTTCTTCTTGTTCTTACTTCAATCTATTAAAAGTCACAATTCCATACGAATTCAGGACTTCTTCTCTTCTACAAACTTATAGGAAATTAAGTTCTATAGCTTACCTCAAAGTTTTAAGGCTTAACTCCTCCTCGTTCTCTCGGTATTCCAGAATCACCTCATGCTATTCCGGATTGCGTATCAATCTTGTAAGCTCTGCTTTTCCTAAGGATTCACATAGTAAATCTTCAATTTCAGCATTACCGTCCTTCACAAAAGTTGTTAGGAATTATGTTAACTTACTAACCTCCAATTTTCAGATCTAAACTCGGCTTCCTCTACACGTTCTACTCTGAATATCAATCACTGCTCAAGCTGTGCGACTTCAGTCATTCCTCTGTTCCAGCTTCGTTGTCAACATCAATATGAGTCAAATCTCGCCCAAAATCCGCAAGAACACCTTCCTCAATCTTCTTCTGAAGTTTGTCTGAAATATGGAACCGACTTAAGCTCTTGAAATGTCTTAAAAATGATTAAACATTTAATTAATCCAGCTATATATACTACCAACCTAGCCTTTACAACCACTAGGACTTATGTTGCCGACTTACCCTTCACCCGCAGACTAGCTGATAAGCACTTGAAAAGTGCTTATTATTCTCTCAAATTAAGGGAGTTTTATATTAGATTTCACTTGTTTGCTAGTGATTTTCAGGTTAAAACGAGGAAAATTAGAAGAAACGACTGAAAGATCAAAACCGAGCAAGAATATGGCGAAAAAGTGCTGAAAAACGCATCCTTACTTGAAACGCATGATGCGCCGAGGCGCTAAGGCAGCGCTGCCGCGGCGTTGAGGCAGAAACGCATCAGCATGGACGCAGAGCAGCAACGCGGCGCTGGGAAGGCGCTGCTTCGACGCATACTTGGTGAACGCAAGACAGCGTCGCGGCGCGGGGACGGCGCTGCCGCGGCGCTAAAACCCGAGAGCAACTTAATTTTGGTCGCAACGCTAGCGCCGCGGCGTTATGCGTCAGCGCTGCGGCGCCAGCATTAATTTAAACGCAAGTTTTGTATTTTAGGTTAAATTTTGGGCGGCCAAACTCTAAAAAATGAGGGGTTTTCAGCAGCCGAGAGGGAGAAGAAATATCAAAAAGATCAAGAAAGTTGCAGAACAAGAGAAAGATCCGAAAAGGTGAGAATTAAGCTAGAGTTCCAAGAGTGAGTTAGCCGCAAGGAAGAGGAAAAGAGTTTAAGATAGTTTTGGTGCCCTTCGAAGTCCAACGCGAGAGCCAAGGAGTTCATGACGGTGCTACCTCAATCAAGAGCCTCTTTTCAGTAGAGTTTCCCTATTCTTTACACTCTTTCTTTGATTCGTTTTGATCAATATGTTGCTTTACGCTATGAGTGACTAAACTCTTTGGTTTTAGGGTTTTTGATGAATTGTTTGTAAACTCATGATAATTTTGTAAACTCATGATTTTGTTCAAATAAATATGCTTTTCATTGTTATTGTGTTTAATTCTTGAAGATTGGCCACCTTCACATGTTAGATTAGACATATGATCGAGAGATTATATATTTAATTTGATCTATAACAATGAATCGTTGTTAATCTATCACGAGAGTAGTTAGGTTTACAATGAAAGTTGCTAAAGACTAGTTTTAATGCCATGTAATTTTGTATTGGTTTTAAGAGATTAACTATCAATCAAGTTGCATGAGAAAGAGTTGTCTTTGAGAGAAGATAACTTGGAATTAAGTTTCTAGACTTGGCATAAGAATTAAATCCATGAAATCCATAATTTTGCATGATGAAACAAACAAGGATTTGAAACCCTAGAACTCTCTTTGACTCTTGCAATTCTCCCTTTGATATTTTCTTGCTTGATTTTTCTTTTTCCCAAAAACAAAATTTGAATTCCAATCCTCAAATAAAATTGATTCAACTCTAGAATAGCTAAATAACTTAAACCTTCCCAATTGGATCTCTAGTGGAAACGATACTCGGACTTAACCATTTTATATTATAACTTGACCCGTACACTTGCGGTTAACACACAAAAGTGGCACATCACTAGCACAGGGTTCTTATCTCAACGCGAGGTATTCATGTTAACTTCTCCTCCAATGCCTCCAGCAACTAACCACACCCAACGCATGGTGTCGTCCTTAACGCCTCCTATTTTTTACGCATACATTTTCGTCATACAATACTACTTTCGTCGCGTCAAGACCATTCTGTCTTTGACGTAGGGTGACTCCAACACATGTTTGTCTTCGACGCATCGACTTCAGCGCATAACTGTCCTCAACGCAGAGTGACTTAAACGCATGGTTCAAGCACATTTCCTCCCCGCCAGAATTACTTATCCTTCAACGCGGGTAGCTACTTCAGCTCACTAACCTCCGTGAATCAACCACAACGCATGGACTTGGCCAACACTTAGCCAAAATTTTACTTTCCAAAAATTCTTGCTCTTGCTCACGACGACTTCTCCCTTTGAAATGCATGGCCACACCCCAACGCTTGGTAACGCAAATCAGTGCTTACATTATTGGCATGCGATTATTATATGATTTGCACTAGAAATCTTTCAAGAGCATGCTAGTTGTTATACAAGTTTTACAAAAGACATGTTGTTTAATAATTTTGCATACTTTTATCAAGTTTCCATGACATATATAATTAAGTTTAGAAACATGTTTATACGTTCATGTTTTCACGGGTTTTACATGTGCTATGATGAGTACTTGTTTGAAGAAAGCATGTGTTTTCATGTAAATGCATACTTTGGTTTTGCAATTGGGTTATTTGAAGCCCGCTACTTGTTATCAAGTTTTCACGAAAAGCATGCTATTTATTAATCTATGATTTAAAGGAAGCATGAGGTTGTAATGAATTTGTGGAAGTTTGAGATGTTTAAACTCGTGAACATTTATTATGTTGTTTTCAAAACATGTTGCTTTTGAATATTGTTTTTGAAAAAGGTTCCCAATGCTAAAGGACTCGGAGAAGGCATTTGTGTAGCTGGGATATAAAAATGGTTCCCAATGCTGAAGGACTCGGAGAAGGCATGTGGGTAACCTGAGTACTGAGATAGCCCCCAATGCTGAAGGACTCGAAGAAGGCATGTGGGTGGCCTAAATCTCATATATGAGACCCGGTACTGAAGGACTTGAGAAGGTATTCGGGTAACCCAGGATTTGATATCTATATGCATATAGAGGTATGATAGACGTTGTTGTGTTGAGATTACTTTACACAGCTAAGGATATTTAACGTTGGGTGTGTCGAGATTAATCCGCCCCAACTAAGGATGTTTTTTATGTTGAGTAGCGTTGAGCTCTACTCCGCCTCAACTAAGGAAATGTGTGTGAAATGTATTGTATTTTCATGGTTTTCAAAAGTGATACGTATATGGTTTGATAGTGTTACCTGAGCATAATTTGCCAGGACATAAAAATGATTTATCACTACTTATTTATTATTATAAATTGAATACAGTTTTGAATTGTTTCTGAGTTAACGAAAGGTTTTTACTAAATAGATCATTCACTAGGCAACCTAGCTTATGTTTTTCCCTATTTTCTGTTTTTCAGGTAGCGAGCGAGTCTGGGATGCTTAGCCTATACAGTAACTCGTCTCGGCCTGCCATCAGTGTCTGGGATTTTGAGCATTGTAAATATTTTATCTTAAACCGGTGTTGTACATATAGAGTGTTAAGAAGTGGGAGTTAGAGATCTCATGTAACCTTTAATATTAAATGTAAATCAGTATTGTTTTGATAGCTTAACCCTAGTTAAAGATTGATGTTCTATCATGGTTTATATTTGCTTATTAGGTGTTTGGACGTGATTTATGGTTGTACAAGTTGACAGTAGATACCATAAGAGGGGCGGTGTCTGCTGTCCTCACACTTTTTCCTAGGTTAAGAAGGTAACTGGAAGGGGGTGTGACAAGAAGCCTAGGCTTGGATGCATAAGCTTGAGGAAAAGAGAGGAAATCACACTAAGTGTTAAAGAAGGAAGAGTTGAAAGCATAGCAGGGAGCTAGTTATGAGTTGGACACATACTTGGGGAGAGAGCCACCATGTTGGACGCATGTTGGTGTTGTGGATTCATGGTGACCCATATTAGGAGGAAAGTGGCTAAGTGTGGGATGAATTGAAGAGTTGAGAAGCAACCCTAAGGAAGGTAAAGTTGGGTTGGATGCATACTGGGGAAAGATGGTTGAAAAATGGCTAAGTATGAAGGCATAAGAAAGGAAAGTTGGAAGCATAGGCTCGGGAGGCACAACATGGACTCATAAGTGAGCAATCAAGAAGTCCATGGGGCCATCTTAGGGATTGATGGACGCATGGACCAAAGTAAAGAAGGAGGTGGACGCATACATCCGAGAGTTGGATCACACACATAGTTATTTTCTATAAACAATCGTGAATTTTTAGGTCATTGGGATAAAATATGAGTTCTGACCTCTATCGCTGAGCTCCCAAGGTTTTGAATCTTACCTTCTCCTTTCTTAATCTCATTATTTTTCCTTTGTATTTACCCTAAGCATTTGGGATTTTCTTAAAGATTATGTGTGCCTAAGATAATCTCTACTTGCAGATAGGATTTCTAGGCTAAATTCTTCTTGAGAACTTGTAGTTTCTTGATGGTTTGTTGCTCTAAATCCTCTTGGGTTTTAAATTTATTATTATATTGAAGTAATTTGATTGAATTGACACTTTTTTATTATTGCTTCTTTAATTGCAATGTTCATTTGACTCTTAGCATTAATGATGAACTAGGTTGCATGATTAGTGAGTAGGTGTTTATTGGGGAACTTTTCCATCAATTTTGCATTTACAAGTTAATGAAACTCAAGTGATAAATTGATTCATAGATTATGTATTTCTCTAATTGGAATTTTCTAAAAATCATTTGCGCTTGTTTCGATTAATTGCATTTATCTTTACGCTTTTAAATTCTTGCATGATCACCAAAAATACCCTCCATTACTATCGAATTCAACAATTAGTGTGGTTTGACCTTGATCTTGCCATTATTATTGTGGTTTGTAGTAACGATTGTATGACCGGTGTTTAGAAATTTTATTTAATCGCCTGAGTGTGGCTAGCAACACCATTTCGCGGTCGTGATCACACTCACATCAAAATCCTTTACTAAGAGAAACATGTCAATCACATCTACAAATCAAACAAAATTTCCTGCATAAAATTCTAAAGTCTATTTTTAAAAGAAAATACTTGGCGATGACGAAGAATCTGTTAACAACCAATGGGACACTCTAGACTTACACAATAAGTCAGTCTACAAAACCTAAAAACTGCTGAAAAGCGCTTGAAAAGTGCTTTCTATTCTCTCAAATTAAGGGAGTTTATATTAGTTTTCACTTGTTTGCTAGTGGTTTTTAGGTCAAGATAAAGAAAACTAGAAGTGAGACCCAAAAGATCAAAACCGAGCTAGAATTCAGTGAAAAAGAGAAGAAAAGTCAAAATCTGCAAAAAACAAGGAAGGGCCGCGGCGCCATCTTTTCTAATTTGAATATTTTGTATTTTTGGAAAGAATTTTGGGCAGCCAACTCTATAAATAAGAAAGTTTTTAGCAGTTCTAATCACCAATCTACTCACCAAGAAACACAAAAAGAAGAGAATTGAGTGAAAGTTCATTAGAGAGTCCAAAATAGTGAGTTAGCTACAAGGAAGAGAGAAAAGAGTTCGAGAGAGAGTCGTAGTGCCGTTCGAGGTCACACAGCGATTGGCCAACGTTCATTCCCATTATTGAGCAAAGCAAGGTGAAGCTTCAAGGATCTTTCATCTTTATAGGGATATTAGTCTTGAAAAGTGCACTACATTCCTACATTAGGGCGATTGTTTCGAATACTTCTAGTCGCCTTTTCTTGGAAAGAATGTCCTTGAGGAACTTCACACAGCTTGTTCAAGCGCTTCTACCAACAGGATGCTGATGTGTAGCTGCTTAAGCACATTTAAGAAGTGTTTGAACTTCCCCTCATCATTTGTCTTCTTTGGTCGGTGGGGAAAAGAAGGATGCACAACCTAGTGTGTATCTTTGGACACAAGATGAGCTTGTGACGGGCATTCTTCTCATGAGTCTGTTTTTGCTGTACAAGTAAAGTTTCCTAAATCTGAAGAGTCAGTATTTTGGTTGTTTGGTTTAACAGGTATTGAAGTTAAATTTGGTTGAAGAGTTATAGGTTCAAAAGTTGAATTTGAAGTTGAGGTTGGTAGGTCTTTCAAGCTCTCAGATGCTTACTTTCCGTGTTAATTGTAAGTGTATGGGTCAAGTTATAATTTAAGATGGTGAAGTCTGAATATTGTTCCACTGAGGATCCAATTGTGAAGGTTAAAGTTACTTAACTATTATAGAATCAAATCAATTTTATTTGAGGATTGGAATTGAAGTTGTAATTTTGGAAAACTAAAAAGGAAAGTAAATAGATAAGAAACACAAGAGTCAAAGAGAGTTTTAGGGTAATGAATCTTTTTTTACTTCATCATGCAATATTCTAGGGTTCATGGAATTCATTGTAATTCATATGCTTAAGTCTAGAAACTTAATTCCAAGTTATTTTCTGAAAAACAACCTTTTCTCATGCAACTCAATTGATTACTAATCTCTTGAAACCAATATGAATTACATGGCATTAAGCAGTCTTAGCAACTTTCATTGTTAACATAAATATTTTCATGATAGATTAACAACAATTCATTGTTATAGATCTAGTTAGACATACAACTCTCAACCATATTGTTGGGTTGTATGTCCTAAAAACTCGTAGTTTTTGTAAATAAATGAATTTTAGTACATATGGAGTTATTCAAGTGAATTAATTATTTATTAACTCTAAATCCAATTAAACTACGAACCCTTGGCTATTATCATGAGTACTTGGACTTTACGTGGAGACATAAATAGGATCAAGTTTGAGTAAGTAGCCTAAATAAGTCTATAGTACATGGATCAGGTTGAATACCTCTTCTTGGAGACACTATTGAATATGACCTGCTTCATGATTGTTACAAATGTTGTAAGGTGTCATAAATGAAGTGATCCTGATTTGTTCATGTAGAGACATGTGAGTGAGGGTATTCTACATAATAAGATTGTGTAAGACTGACCCTCAAATAATCACTATTAACTATTAACACTGTTTACGATTAACACTAATTAATTTCACTTATCGATGACCTAGATAACTTGATCTGAATCTTGAGCTATCTATGAACTCCTGTTTATTCAGAATTATTCCTTGATCCGCATAGGTGAGAGTAAGCTCAATAGCGCTACTCAACATTCCTCCTATTTCAGGGATAAGACCAGGTAGATAGTTGGGGACATAGAGTTTTGCAAACGGAATTCACTCCTACCCAACTTAGGGATAGTAAAGAGGTTGTTCTCTTAAGTATTGTTCCCAAGACTTGAACAAAGGGCCCCATCCTCTCATTGGCCTGAGAGGGAATGGATTTAGTGATTAGATCCTAAATTAATTGTTCATTAGAGGGACAGTGGTACTTAAGGAGAAAAGATGTAACTTAAAGTTAAATCGGTATTTGACCTAGCTAAAGTTATGAACGACCAGTGAAGGATTGACTTATAGATGACAGTTATATCAAATGAACACAAATATATCTATAGTGAGGAGAGTGCAGCTACGGGTTTTAGTGGAGTGTCCCGTTAGTTAACGAATGTTGGTTAACTAGGTTAAAGAGTTTGGCTGGTTAATCTTGGATCGTTCGAGCTCATGATCTGTAGATCCATTAGGTCTCTCTACTAGCTCTAGATGGACTAAAATCTTAGATAGTGTGGTGAATAAGTTTGAATCGTTCAAATCTTGGCTTAAGGAATGAAAGTCAAATATATATGATATATCGACATTTAATTACGAATTAAACGTAAAAATAGAGTTAATTATAAAATTTAAATATGATTTAAATATTAATCATATGAATAGGGATTCATATCGGTTTTTAGAAAAATCGAGACAAGTGGAAAAAATAACATTATTTTATTATTTAATAATAAAATAATATTAAATTAATTAAATATTAAAAAAATTTCTTTATTTAATTATTTAATTATTTTTTGAAATTTAAAATCAATTTAATTCAATTTTTGGAAATTCATTGAAAATTGATTTTAAAATTGATTTTTGAAGATTTAATTTTCCCACTAACTAAGCTAGGAGCTTGGTTGTCTTCTTCACAATTAACCAACAAATTAACCATTTTGTGTTGTCAAATTTTGATGCAATTGGATTGCATGTTATTCTTTAATAAATAGAGATGATTTTGACATAAAAATGGTTAAGAATTTTTTGAAATTAAAGGGTTAATTTTGCAAAATTCCATCCATTGTTCATCTTCTTCCCAACCTTCATTCCTTCTCAAATTCACCACAACTTTGGATCCCACCATCCAATCTAAGCCTACAGAATAGTGGAGAAGACTCTTGTGGTGGTCTACAACCAAGTGATGCTGAAATTCATCAAGAATTGAAGGAGAATTTGGAGCTTCAAGAGTAAGTGTTCTTGAAACTTTGGTTTTTCTTTTTAATTGCATGTTTAATCCTCTAAATTGACCATCTTAGAGTGAAAATTGATCAAATTAATTTCCACTGCATGCTCATTTATCCATCACATACATCTAACCTAACATTCGAAGATAGCCAATCCACAAGAATTAAGCACAATAACAATGAAAAGCATAATTACTAGAATAAAACCATGAATATTCCACAATATCAACATAACTTCATAAACAATTCATCAATATCCTAAAACTAAAGGTTTAGGCACTTATAGTTTTAAGCAACATGTTCATAGACAATTTAAGCATAGAAAGAGTGTAAAGAAAGGAAAACTCTACTAGGAAGAAGCCTTTGATTGAGGAGGAACTGCAAAGATGTCCTTCGGTCTTCACGTCGGGAACTCAAACAGCACCAAACTCTCTCTCGAATTCTTCTCTCTTCCTTGCAACCAACTCACTATTTGGGACTCTTTTGTTGTGTTTTTCTCTGATTTCTTTATGTGTAAAATCGTCATTAGGCTGCTGGAAACCCTCTTATTTATGGCCGCCCAAAAATCATTCCAAAAATGCATATGCATCAAATATGGAAAGCTGGTGCCGCAACGCCAATCCATGGTGCCGCGACACTAACCGATATGGAAAGTTGGTGCCGCTGCACTATTGAATAGCGTTGCGGCGCTGATTGTCATGAAAACCTACCCTCGGTCGCTATGCCTCAGCACCTCAATGGTGGCACAGGTTTGAGATAACTTTTGCTCTTGGGAAAAAGCGTCGCGGTAACACCTTACCGGCTTCACGGCGCTACCCTGTTTTTGGCAAATTTGGAACTTCCTTCACTTTTTCATTGTATTTTTGTTACACCCCCTCCTGGTTACCCTCTTAATCCAGGAGAAAGTGTGAGGACGGTAGACACCGACCCTCTTACAATAGCTACTGTTAGCCTGTTCACCCTTAAATCATGCCCAAACAACTAACAAGCGGGTACGAACATGATAGAACAACAATATATACCGAAGTTAAGCCATCATACAGGTACTAGTTTACATTTAAACTTAAAAGTTACATGAGTTCACTAACTCCCGCTCCTTAACCCTTTATATGTACAACGCATGTTTAAGATCAAATATTTACAATATTCAAAGATTTCAAACACTAGTGGTAGGCCCAAACGAGTTGCTATGTAGGCTAAGTATCCCGGACTTGCTCGCTACCTGAAAAACAGAAAAATAGAGAAAACATGTGCTAGGTTGCCTAGTGAGTGACATGTTTAGTAAAACCTGATAACTTGTAGAAATACAAGTTATTATTGTCTCTCTCTTAGAAAAATAGAGTTTAAATAGAGAATCATGCGGTAGTTAGTGTTAAATTCTATTGATAAATCTTTCTATGCGTTTTACTTTTGTAAATTGATGAAGATAATTGTTTTGAAGCTTTTTGAATCTAAAATGCATGTTTTGACGCAGGAACGCAAGCAACCCGTGGATGCGTCGGCAACCTCTTAACGCAGGACTATGCGTTGGCAACCTTTCAACACAGGTTGATGCATTGGCACACTTGAATGCATGAGCCCAAGTTATCCATGGACGCATATCAACCAGAAACGCAAGGCAGCGGAGAATCAGATAAAAATCTTTGAGAGATTGTTAGGAGATTGATATGCTTGAAATGCGGCAAGAATGGTGGATCGAAATTAAACCGAAAATCATGTGATTAGGTAAGATGGATGCAAGATAGAAATTCAGCCTCCAATCATGCAGATTTGCCAGTGATTGCAACGCAACATCTATAAAAGGGCAAATATGAAGACGAAAATGTTGTTGAACCTCTCGGAAGAGTTCCTAAGTGACAACAGAGTTCTCTCCAAATGACAATCGGAGGCAAATAGCTCGGAAGAGAAGAGTCTTCCCTCCGCCTGTCTACTTCACAGCAGAACTCACGTTACCATCCCGGCGAGCTCAAGACATTGAGAAGCCTTTCCATGCTTCTTATCTCTTTTCTTAGTTTTTAGTCTATTAGCAAGACATCGTATTTTCTAAAATAGTTATTCTGTTCATCAATCTATACATCATCCATGGCTATTCATTTCTCATCACTTTCCATTTGCTATTTATTATCTATGAGTAACTAACTCTCTCAAGGGTCACGGGTTGCATTGTCATCTAAATAAAGAACTGTAGAAGACTATTTCATCTTGTCAATTGTATTTTTAATCAAATGCTTATATCCATCTAGCTAATCAATATAAGTAGTAATAATCAGACTGCTAGGGAGAATAAGTGATTGTGGAACTCAATCAACAAGGCTAAGAAGTGTTACCTAGACATAGGAATAACCTTGGTACTTAACACTCTCCTATGCGTTATAGACATATAACACATAGCGGTTGACAACCGAGAGAAGAGTCGCTGGTATGAAATAGATCTAACAATGTGTTTCCGACTTTAGATGATAACCAACCCCAGCCCTGCGTTTACCATTCCTATAACTCAATTAGCTGACTTTGCTGTGTCGCATCTCTCCATCAAACCACTTTAGCTTAGGTTTACTGCTTTGTAGATAGTTAAACGCATCACTTCTCACCACCTTCTTTAGACGCATGACTCAAATAGTCCAACTAATTATAGAATCTGCATAGTCCCTGTGTTCGACCTCGGACTCACCGAGAAAACCTCATTCTTTGGTTATACTTGGGTGAAGAATAGGAAAACTTAACAGATTAGTAACACATAGTATTAAGTATGTTAAACGCATAGTAAGCTTAATAAAGCTACGGAACAAAACCCTTCTATAACTCATACATAAATCAAAAATGTATTCAAAGTATGATAATAAATAGGCAGTAATAATTCACTATTCCAGATCCAGGCAAATCATGCTCAGATACTACTATCAAACCATATATGTTTCATTTCCGAAAAACCATAAAAGTACAATACATTTCAAAAATATTTTCCTTAATTAAGACAGAGCGGAGCTCAACGCTGCTCAACGTCGTAGTCATCCTTAGTTAGGGTGGAGTAATCTCGACACACCCAACGTCAAATATCCTTAGCTATATGGAGTAGTCTCAACACAAAAAAGTCTATCATACCTCTATGTGCACATATATATCATATCCTGGGTTATCCAAATACCTTATCAAGTTCTTCAGTATCGGGTCCCATAAACGAGATTTAGGTCACCCACATGCCTTCTTCGAGTCCTTCAGAATTGGGGGCTATCTCTATACTCAGGTTACCCACATGCCTTCTCCGAGTCCTTCAGCATTGGGAACCATTTCTATATCCTAGCTATCCACATGCCTTCTTCGTGTCCTTCAGCATTGGGAGCCTTTTCAAAAACATTATTAAAAAACAACATGCTTTGAAAATAGCATAATAAAAATTCATGAGTTTATAACATTTCAAATCTTCACAAACTCATTAAAAATCATCAATGCTTTCCATAAAATCATAGGTTAATAAATAACATGCCTTTCGTGAAACTCGTTTAACAACTAACATGCTTCAAATTATTTCCAATGTAAAACACATAATATGCACGTACATGGAAACACATACTTTCTTTCAAGCAAATAATCCTCATAGCACGTTAAAACCCGTAAAAAGCATAAGCATATAAACATGTTTCCAAACATAATCATATATCATGAAAACTTTGTTTAAAGTAAACTCATTTTAAATAAAATTGTCACTCATTACTTGTCCCGACCTTAAAGGGTTATACGCCTTTCCTAGCTTCTCTCGGCCTAAAATAGTACATTTCCCTTTGTTAGATTTCCTTAGACATTTCTATTATTCACCACTTAAACTCAACTTGATGAAGAAATCCATCACCGAGACTATATTCCACAAAGAAATGCTCAACTAAGGTTATATTTCATAAAAGAGTTTACTAATGAACGAGATTCATGCCATTAGTGAGACTAAACCAACGAATTCAAGCAAAAGACCAAACTGTACCAGCGAGACTGTGAACTAACGAGACCAACGAGACTAGGCAAAACCAGCGAGACTAGCGAGAGTCGCGACACCAGCGAGACTAGCGAGACCTAGCGAGAGTTGTGAGACAAAAAGCAACCAGCAAGACTCGTCTCGCTCCTCACCTTTACGCCTTCAGTGTCGCTGCTTTTTCTAGCAAAACCTGTCTTATTCTGCTACTGCTTCGCTTCTATCTTTGCTTCTGTCTGTTTAAAGTTGTATTTCCAGCCCGAATTAGAACTTCTTCCCTTCTAAAGACTTATAAAGAAATGTGTTTTCTACCTTACCTCAAAATTTCAGAGACAAACTCCTTTTCGTTTGGCAGATATTTCCAATTTACATTTCCCTGCTTCAGATCACTTGAGGAATCCGTATTAGTCACTTTCTCCTACAATTAAACTTGTTTCTCTTTATATTCAGCTCAACCATCGTCCATAATAGTTGTTAAGAATTGAATTAACTTACTAACCTCAAATGTTCAGTCCTAAACTCGATCTCTACAGCTCAGTATCATCCAAATACCAAACCTTACTCAGATTGCACGAGCACCAGACCAGTCTCGATTCTGCATCAATTTCCACCACAATTTCTTCCAGAATTCCACTCCAATTCACCTTGGTCATCTTCTTCTTCCTCCCCTCAATGCTAAGCTAAGAGTTTGAGTCGGTTTGATATTGCAAAAATGAGAAGTGTCGGCTCCACAAATCGATTATATATTTTCCAAACAACCAACCTCACATTCCACTTTCTCTCCTTTCCTTTTTTCTTTTTTTTTCTTTTTTATTTTCTTTATTTAATCTCCACTACTTCACTTAATTTTCCTTCCTTTTTTTTGTTTTTTTTTCTTAACTAATAATATCCCAATTGACATGTCAAAATAAATTCCAAGCTCGATTTACCTCGTAAGGATTTTAAAATTCAACTTACCAAAAATATTCGCGGCTTAAACCACAAGCCAATCCTCCTTGATTTCCTTTACTTCCCCTTTCAATCTAAACAAGAGGAAACAAATAAGTCCACAATGATATGACGTATTTAAGTTAAGTACTTGAAATAAAAGTAGGTTTTACAAGTTTGGCTCGGTTTTGATCTTTTGGTCTTCATTTTTTATTTTCTTTATTTGGTCCTAAAAACCACTAGCAAACAAGTGAAATATAATATGAACTCCCTTAATTTGAGAGAATAGAAAGCATTTTTCAAGCGCTTTTCACTTCCAAAGTCAGGCGTTCTAGTGGACAAAACTTTTCAACTTCGGAGGGTCACAACTTGATGTTGTTCTTTTTCGTTGTTCTTTTTCGTTGTTCCTTAAGGCCTTAGTAGTGCTCGACAATGATCCTTGCGGTCTATTTTTAAGCTTACTTGCAATCTGACCAATTTGAATTTCTAGATTCCTAATCGACGTGGCTTGACTCTATAGCAAAACGTCATCTTTTGTGATGTATTCCTTATGCAGGGACTCAAGGGATGAGGAGGAGGAGGATGAACTGGGGGTTTGCTAATGCGCACCTTAAGTGTTAACCGCAAGTGTATGGGTCAAGTTATAATATAAGACGATAAAGTCAAAATATCGTTCCACTGAGGATCCAATTGTGAAGGTTAAAGTTACTTAGCTATTCTAGAATCGAATCAATTTTATTTGAGAATTGGAATTTAAGTTGTGATTTCATAAAATATAAACTAAATCAGGAAAGCAAGTAAAGTAAGAAACACAAAAGTCAAAGAGACTTATAGGGTAACGAATCCTTGTTTATTTCATCATGCAATATTCTAGGGTTCATGGATTTTATTGCAATTCTTATGGTTAAGTCTAGAAACATAAATCCAAGTCATTTTCTCTCAAAAACAATCTTTTCTCATGTAACTCAATTGATTACTAATCTCTTGAAATCAATACAACAATTAAGAGTAGTCTTTAGCAACTTTCATTGTTAACATAACTATTTTCATGATAGATTAACAATAATTCATTGTTGTAGATCTAGTTAGACATACAATCTCTCAACCTTACATTTAACCTAACATTCAAGGAAGGCCAATCCACAAGAATTTAGCACAATAACAATGAAAAGCATAATCATTACAACAAAACCATGAGGAATCTACAATATCAACATGAATTCTTAAACAATTCATCAATACCCTAAAACTAAAGAGTTTAGCCACTCATAGCTTGAAGCAACATGTTTAAACAATATAAATAAAGAAGGATTGTAAAGAAAGGGAAACTCTATTGAAAAGAGACTCTTGATTGAGGAAACACCGTCACAATCTCCTTGGCTTTCATGTCAGAACTTGAACGACAACACGACTCTCTCTCGAACTTTTTTTGTCTTCTTTGTAGCCAACTCACTCTTTAAGGCTCTTTTTGCTGTGTTAATTTGTGATTTCTTGATGTGTAAATTCGTGTCTAGGGCTACTGCAAACCCTCCAATTTATAGAGTTGGTTGCCTAAAATTCTTTCCAAAAATGCAAAATCTTCAAATTAGAAAAGCTGACCGATATGGAAAGTTCGCACCACAGCGCTGCCACTATGCTGAAGCAGACTCATCTCTTAGGAAAAAGCACTGCGGTAGCACTGTACCGGCGCCGCGGCGCTGTATCGTTTTTGGCAAATGTGTATTTTTCTTCTCTTTTTCATTGGATTCTGGCTCGGTTTTGATCTTTTGGCTTTCACTTCTAATTTCTTCATTTTGACCTGAAAACCACTAGCAAACAAGTGATATCTAATATAAACTCCCTTAATTTGAGAGAATAGAAAGAACTTTTCAAGCGCTTTTCACCACCCTAAACTTAGAGATTTGCTAGTCCCGAGCAAAGAATAAAGTCAAATAAAGGGAGTTTAGATGAAGAAGTGTGCAATCGACAAATGTCTCAGAGAATAGCATTTAAAAGCTTAAGTAGAAATATGCAAGCATATCTATATTGTTATAGTCATTCAAGGCCAAATCTTGTTATCTCCCATGTGTATGTGTGCAAGCCTCATTTAATTTAAAATGCTAAAACTCAAATTGAGGCTTAAGAGAGCTTCTTTAATTTTCCCCCCTACTCTAGCTCATGCACCAATCTTCAAGCATCCACACATTTCAAGTGAGTAATATGTCCACTAAGGTTCCTTTCAATCATTTTTTTTTTCATGGGCCTTAAACTTGCATTCTTTTACCTAGGGGCACTAGCTTTCACACATTCATCATTCTTACTGATCACAGCAAATGCAGCTCTTTTTACTCCCATCCATGCATACTCATTACAAGTTCAACATTTAAAAAGATAGGCATATCAAGCTAATATTTTTGTGTACACTTCTTTTTCTTTTTCTCAAAGGCTTGTATATTCTTTTCTTTTTCCTTAGTCTAAGATTACAAACTATCATGTATTTCTTCTCTCTAACCAATGGGGCCTTTCGGAGTGACAACCAAATACACCCAATTTAATCCTTTTTTCAGTTAAAGATTCTAAATTAAAGTGGCTATGTGCTCAAGAATATGGGAGACTTTAAGAGAGACTTAAATGAATTTAACTCAAGATAGTGTTATTATATTTCAACAATAAGTCATCTATCATGCAAATTCTAATCTCATCATGGGCAATCACCATCAAAGCACACAACCATAAACCTGAAAGCTCCAAAGTTTTCAAAATTTTTAAAAATTTAACATGCATATAATCATTAAAACCTCACAAACATGCATAGCAGGCTAAGAAAACACACAAAAGTACGAGTGACACCTCCCACCACAAACTTAAAATCATGCATTGTCCCCAATGCATAAGAGCATCTAACAAAGAAAGAAAAAGTCTGGGAGCAAGCGAGAAGCCACCAAACAGGCTTGGTGTAAGGAGTACTTTGTGTGATAAACCAAGATTCTAAAAGATAAAGCATATGAGTGACTCAAAGATTATTTAAAATAAAAGAAAAAAAATAAAGAAAGCAATAAGATTTGTTTGCCTCCCAACAAGCACTTTGTTTAACGTCTTCTAGCTAGACGGGCCTTATGAGTCACGGTAGATCCCAAGGTGGTTTCTTCCTTCCATGTGTTGGATCACCTTGAACTTTTAGTTTTCGCTCACATTGACACTCACAAACATATTCATTAACATTTAGTGGGTTGGTCAACAAATCATTATCAAGTTGGACATCATCTTTTCTAATGTAGTCAAGTATCATTAAGGAGTCATCATTATGAGATTTTACCGGACTCAGACTTCATTTTTAAAATGTTTCTCCATGATTTGTTCATAATTCATTTTAGGTTTTGGAGGCATGCAAGGAGAATTATGAAAATTATCACAACTAGAAACATGCTTCATAGGATTTTCTAATTTAACATCAAGCATGCCATTAGTCTTACCATTCAAAGGAGGCTCATCATGCATCGAGTTCTTACTAAAAAAGGGAGGCAATGTTACCTTTGTGCTTGGTTCATGATGCTCATACCTTTTTACATCTGGATACCTAAGGGCTTTATAGATGTCGAATGTTACCTCGTCATCGTTAAGGTGGAATGCGAGCTTTTCATCTTGCACATCGATGAGGGCCCTTCCAGTGGCCAACAATGGTCTCCCAAGAATTTATGGGACTTCAACATCTTCCTCCATGTCTAGTATCACAAAGTCTGCTGGGAAGATAAGTTTGCCCACCTTGACCAAGACATCCTCCACAATGCCGTAGCGATGAACAAATGATCGATCGACCAAAAGCAAGGATATGGTAGTTGGTTGCACCATTCCACCATGGAGCTTCCTACACATGGATAAAGGCATTAAGTTAATAGAAGCTCCAAGATCACAAAGCACTTTAGTAACCGAATTATTGCCTAAATGACAAGGAATAGAGAAACTCCCTGGAGTCTTTAATTTTGGAGTCAATTTTCTTTGTAATGTTGTGCTACATTCTTCGGTGAGTGCGACCGTTTCATATTCTCCATACATTTTCTTCTTAGGCAACACATCCTTCATGAACTTGGCATACTTACGCATTTGTTCTAATGCCTCTATAAAAGGAAGGTTAATTTTCAACTTTTTGAATATGTCTAAGAATTTAGAAAATTAAGTATCAATCTTTTTCTTTTGAAATCTTTGAGGAAAAGGTAAAGTGTTAAGGATAAAAGAAGTACAGTTAGAAGTACTCCCTATGTTGGTCTTTGATTTCTCCTTTTCCTTAGATGCACTCTCTTTTTGTGGAACATCCTCTATGATGGCTTCATCCTCTTCTTGTGGAAGCTCATCATCTTTTATTATGATGTGCTTGTTCAACTCCTTGTCACTCCTTAGGGTTATGGCATTGCATTCCTCCTTGGGGTTCTTCTCCGAACAACTTGGAAATTTACCTTTTTTGCATTGTGTGCAGAGATGTGGCCATTTGACTAAGTTGAACCTCCAAGTTTTGAATTGTCTTACCTTGAGTTTGAACAGTGCTTGCAATAGCTTGGATCGAATTTTCCAATGTGGTTGTCCTTGATCTTGACTCTTTAACAAAGTCAAGCATTATGTCCTCCAATGATGATGTCTTTGCATTCCCCGCTCCATTGAATCCTTGAGGTGCTTGCAACACATTTTTGTTGTTGGCATATGAAAAATTTTCATGATTCTTCAAGTTGGGATGATAGTGAATTGGGAGTTGTTGTTCACGTTGGTATTGTCCTCTATCCACATAATTGGCTACCTCTAACTCACTTAGCTCTTGCTGACTTGCTATGGCTGCAAGGGAAGCCATAGATGGTGGATTTGCTTGAGCTTGGCTTCCTTGAGACAATTTAGATAAAGCATTAGTGAGAGAAGCCAATTGAGCTTTTAGAAAACTTACCTCATCCATCTCATATCGTCCGGTGGCTTTTGGGATGATTGAGAAGACCGATCACATGGCCAATTGTACGATGTAGTGGTCAAGTCTTCTAATTTGATATAGGCCTCTTGAGCATTCTTTGAGAAAATTGAACCTTTGGTGGTTGCATCTAGGATGGATTTGGATGAACTTGACAATCCATTGTAAAAGAGTTGAATTTGCAACTAATCCGGGCAACCATGTTGAGGGCACCTCCTCAAGAGATCCTTGTACCTCTCCCTATCTTGATATTGTTGTTCATCCTCATGTTGGCGAAATATCCCTATCTGTGTTCTTAGCCTTTGAGATTTAGTCGGTGGAAAATATTTGTTCAAGAAAGCTTGAGTTAAAATCTCCCATGTAGTGATACTATCCGTAGGTATGATTACCAACCAATCCTTTGCTCAATCTTGTAAAGAGAAGGGGAAAAGTGTTAGTTTAATTGTATCGTTAGAGACACAATTAATGTTTACCATTCCGCATATCTTCAAGAATGACCGTAAGTGCTTGTGAGGATCTTCATTAGTTCTTCCTCCAAAGGCTAGCTCTCTAGTCATTTGGATCAACCCCAGTTGCAACTCAAAGTTGTTGACATTGATGGGCACATTCATTATGCAGGGTTGATTTGCTGGTAATGTCGATTGGAAGTAGTCCCAAATTGCCTTTGGTATCTCCTACGCCATCTCCTCGGGTTGATTGTGTAGAGCCCTTCGATTCCTTCTGCACGTTCATTCAATCTCAGGATCAAGAGGGAGAATGTTAGTATTATCAAGAGGCATAAACCAACAAAATTATCAACCAAAAAATACTATACACCTCAAATTAAGATCTATCAAATCTAATTAATATTAAATAACAAAAACCATTCTTTGGATCCCTGACAACAGTGCCAAAAACTTGATGCGCACCTTAAGTGTTAACCGCAAGTGTACGGGTCAAGTTATAATATAAGATGGTAAAGTTCGAATATTGTTCCACTGAGGATCAATTGTGAAGGTTAAAGTTAGTTACCTATTCTAGAATCGAATCAATTTTATTTGAGGATTGAAATTTAAGTTGTGATTTTGGAAAATATAAACTAAATAAGGAAAGCAAGTAAAGTAAGAAACACAAGAGTCTAAGAGACTTCTAGGGTAATGAATCCTTGTTTACTTCATCATGCAATATTCTAGGGTTCATGGATTTTATTGCAATTATTATGCTTAAGTCTAGAAACATAAATCCAAGTTATTTTCTCTAAAAAAAAACATTTTCTCATGCAACTCAATTGATTACTAATCTCTTGAAATCAATACAAATTACATGTCATTAAGAGTAGTCTTTAGCAACTTTCATTGTTAACCTAACTATTTTCATGATAGGTTAACAACAATTCATTGTTATAGATCTAGTTAACCTTACATTTAACCTAACATTCAAGGATGGCCAATCCACAAGATTCAAAAGACTAACTCCAATCAGGTGTGATAATGATAGGTGCAGAAATTAGTTTTCTTTTAACCTTTTGAAAGTTGTGAGACATACTTCATCAAAGTTAAATTCTATTTCCAAAAAATCTTTAATAAAACGCCTATTACTTGGTGTGTCCTAAAAAACTCCTAACTCCCTTAACATTCACTGGAGGAGGCAACTGTTCTATATCAGAAATCTTTGCCTTGTCTACCTCCAAACCTTTTTCTGAAATCTTATGCCCTAACACTATACCTTCCTTGACCATGAAATGACATTTCTCCCAATTCAAGTAAAGGTCAAGACAAGGTTAGTTTCTTGTCACCTCTGCAACACAGCTGAAAGGTTAGACAAAAAAGAATAAAAAAAAGAACTGAAGACTAAAAAATCATCCATAAAAACCCCAATTATTTTTTCTATGAGTTCTTGAAAAATGACCATCATGCACCTCTAAAATGTAGCTAGCGTATTACATAATTTGAATGACATCCTCTTTAAGGTAAACGTCCCATAAGAACATGTGAAAGTCGTCTTTTCTTGATGTTCAGGTGCCATGGCGATCTGATTATAACCAAAGAAACCATCCAATAAACAATAATAGGGATAGTCCGTCAACCTATCTAGCATCTGGTCAATAAAAGAAAATGGAAAGTGATCCTTCCTAATGGCCTTATTCAATTTTCTATAATCTATATACACCCTCCACCTAGTTACCGTTCTGGTGCAAATACTTTCATTTTTCTCATTCTTCACTACTGTCATCCCACCTTTTTTGGGTACTACCTGCACTGGACTTGCCAAAGAACTATCAAATACAACATAAATAATTCCTGCATTTATTACCTCTTTCATCACCAGATTAAGCTTTCTCTAATGCTTAATTGAGGGACTATAGGCATCCTCCATCACTATTTTATGCTTCACAATAGATGGACTGATACCTTTCAAGTCGCTAATTGACCACTCTAAAGCTGACTTATACTCTTGCAAGACTCTTAAAAACTTTTCCTCCTCTACTTCATTCAATTTTGAAGAAATAATGGCTAGGTCAGTAGAAGACTCTCTTAGAAAGACATATCATAAATGCGCAAGTAACTCTTTTAATTCTACAGTGGGTGGTGTGTTTGTTTTGTGTTCACTCATAGACATAAGAGATATTAAATCAGGTTTTGTATAATTAACATAGAAATAATCCAAACATTCAGATTAAAATGCAACATTATCGTCTAAAATGTCTATTTATCCATATCATAGTTTAACATGCTCTGACTCAATTGTTCCGCAAACAAGACTAACTCTCTAAACTCAGCTACATTTTTGTCACAACATCTATACTATGGCACACATAATCATGGTCTACATATTTCAAAGATCTATAAATGTTAAAAATTACCTCTTCATCATTTACTCTTAAGGTGAGCTTACCTTGCTAGACATCTATCAAAACCCTACTTATGGCTAAAAATGGTCGTCCCAAAATGATTGGTAGTTCTGCATCCTCCTCCATATCTAACACAACAAAGTCTGCTGAGAAGATGAACTTATCAACATTAACCAACATGTCCTCCACTAGACCACGAGGGTAAGTAAGAGATTGATCTACTAGTTGAAGTTACATCGTTGTCTGCTGCACTTGGCCTATATTTAACTTCCTATAAATAAATAAAGACATCAAATTTATTGAGGCTCCTAAATCACACAAAGCTCCACTTACCATTAGATCACCTATAGTACAAGGAAATGTGAAGCTCCCATTGTCTCTTAATTTTTTAGGCAACTTCTTTTGCAGAATGGCACTACACTCCTCAGTTAAGCTCACTGTCTCGTACTTTTCAAATTTCTTCTTCTTTAACAAAAAAATCTTTCATAAATGTTACATAGTTTGGAATCTGTTCAAGCGCATCAGCAAAAGGAATATTTATGAGAAGTTTTTTGAAAATTTCTAAACATTTAGTGAATTGTTCATCTAATTTCTTTCTCCTAAATTGTCGAGGATAAGGGATGTTATTAGGAGCAGTAGGTAAGGAATTAGAAATTCTCCCTGCAGCAGAAGGTTCAAGCACCTCCTCCACCTTTTTTTTCACCATTTTTCTCTACATCTTCTCTTCTTTCATCCACTTTAGGTTCCACAACCACTTGCTCTTCTTCCTCCATCAAAACTGGACCAACTACATTCCTCTCACTTTTGAGAGTCACTACTTTGAAATCTTCCTTTGGGTTTTTCTCTGTACAATTGGGAAAATTTCCTTTTTGCATGGAATTCATAGCTATTGCTATCTGACTAATCTGCACTTCCATATTCTGGATGGCCTTTCCGTTGCTCGTAACAATGCTTTCCAATTAGTTGGTCCAATTTCTTGATTCTTTTATAAATTTTGTAAGAAAGTCCTCCATAGATGATTTTTTCTCAACATTAGGATTAGAACCTGTAGAACCCGAAGGAGGCTACAACACATTTTTATTATTAGCGTAAGAAAGATTCTCATGATTATGCAAATCTGAATGGTAATGGGTAGGTTGTTGCGCTTGTTGAGATTGAAACTAAGGAAACTGACATTATCCATGGTGTTGATTATTTCCTTTTTTGTTTATATTCTCCCTTTTTATTTATTGTAAAGATTTTTGCTATATTTATTTTTTCCTTATTTGTAATAGGTTTTCTTATTTAAGAAAACCCTTGTCTAACAAAGAAAATAAGAGAAATAAACTATTTTCAACATGGTATCAGAGCAAATAGCTTGAAACTCTAATTTTTTATGATAAAGAAACATAAACCCTAATCAAACAAAATCTGTCGTCGCTATCGTCGCCGACTCACCGACACTGATGCTGCTGCAGTGACTTGGGTTCCCTCATTTGCCGGTCGACCAAATCTACACTAATGTTCGACGCTAGCTGTTTGTGGATCTCGTGAACACAGAAGAAAGTCGCATTCCCTAGCCGTCGCCGTCGCCGATGCCTACGCTTCTGCTGTGACCTGGGTTACCTCTTTCTCCACCGGTCGACCAAGTCTGCACCACTGTCCGAGGGATTTTCGGCCAGTTTTGGTGACTCTATGGTTCCTTGTTCTGCCGCTAAGTGGAAGTTTTTGGTTTGTTAAAACCGTTTTTGGTTCCTTTGTTTTCTTTTTCAGATCTGTTTCTGTTTGGGTCGTGTGCTTTTATCTCTTCAATATGTCAGAGACTAAGGTATCTACCGCCAAAGTCTTCGACAATCAGATCCATTCCAACACTCCCACTGTCCAAATCACCACCATTCGACTTAACGGGGATAACTTTCTTCGTTGGTCCTAAAGTGTTCGAATGTATATTCGTGGCCAAGGGAAGATAGGGTATCTCATCGGAGAAAAAATCACTCTAAGTCCAGATGACCCTTTATTCATTGTGTGGGATGCTGAAAACTCCATGGTTATGACATGGCTAGTCAACTCCATGGTGAAAGATATCAGTAGTAACTGCATGTGCTACATTACGGCCAAGGAATTATGGGACAGTGTGACTCAAATGTATTCTGATTTGGGTAACCAGTCACAAGTGTTCGAGCTGAATCTTAAGTTGGGTGATATACGGCAAGGAGGCAACTCAGTTACGTAATATTTTTACTCTCTGAAGTGGATGTGACAAGAACTTGATCTGTTTGATACATATGAGTGGAAGTCCACAGACGACCAAAAAAATTATCTGAAAACTGTTGAAGATGGTAGCATTTACAAACTTCTTGCTAGTCTCAATGTTGAGTTTGATGAGGTTAGAGGCAGGATACTTGGGAAAAGTACTCTTCCTAATATTAACGATGTTTTTTCTAAAGTTCGCAGGGAGGAAAGTCGCAGGAATGTTATGATTGGAAAGAAAGCAATTGACTCAGCTGAAAGTTCCGCGTTAGTGATTGAAAATACTGCAATGAAAGCTTCCAATCAATCCAATGAAACTCATGACAAGCCTCGTGTCTAGTGTGATCACTGCAACAAACCTTGTCATACAAGGGAAACTTGTTGGAAACTACATGGCAAACCTACAAATTGGAAGAACTCTAAGCAATTTGAGAGAAATTCCCATCAGCATGCCTCCAATGCAAATATTGTTGATTCCAATCCACTCAAAGAGCAAATTGATCAAATCCTGAAGTTGCTAAAATCCAATTCATTGGGTAATCCTAGTTTTTCCTTGGCACAAACAGGTAATTCCCGTCAAGCCCTCTCGTGTCTAAATTCCTCTCCGTGGATCATTGATTTCGGAGCTGCTGATCATATGACTAGTTTTTCGTGTTTATTTGAGTCATAAAGAAAAAGTTTGTATTGCCAATGGTAGTTTTACATCTATTGCAGGCAAAGGAATTATTCCCCTAAGTACAAAACTCATACTACGTTTTGTCCTTCATGTTCCTCAACTAGCTTGTAATTTATTATCTGTGAAAATATCTAAGGATGCTAACTATCGTGCTATCTTTTGTGAAACCCATTGTCTCTTTCAGGATTAGGACTCGGGGGAGATGATTGAACATGCTAGGATGATTAATGGTCTCTATTACTTTGATGAAGTTTCAACTAGTAATAAAAAGATTCAGGGCTTGAGTAGTGTCAGTTCTCTTTCTGTTCAAGAAACTATTATGCTTTGGCATCGTAGATTAGGACATCCTAATTTCGTTTATTTAAAGTACTTGTTTCCTGATTTATTTAAAGGAATTGATTGTTCTGTTTTCCAATGCGAAGATTGCATTTTTGCCAAACATCATCAATCTACTTTTTCACCTAAATCTTATAAATCTTCATCACCTTTTTACTTAATTCATACTGATGTTTGGGGTCCGTCTAAGGTTTTGACCAAAAATGGCAAGCGTTGGTTTGTTTCCTTTATCGATGATCACACCCGTTTAACTTGGCTTTACTTACTTACGAAAAAGTCAAATGTAAAAGAGGTCTTTGTTCGTTTTTACAAAATGATTGAGACTCAATTTCAAGCTAAAATTCGCATTCTTCACTCTGATAATGAAGCTAAATTTTTTAACGAACCATTAACTACCTTTTTACATGACAAGCACATCGTTCATCAAGCTACATGTTGCAATAATCCTCAACAAAATGGTATTGCTAAACGAAAATATCGACATTTACTTGAAGTTTCTCGTGCCCTTATGTTTTCTATGCATGTTCCAACATATTTGTGGGGGGATGTTGGTCTAACTGCTGCTTATCTAATAAATAGAATACCTACTAAGGTGTTGAATTTTAAAACTCTACTATAGCACCTCAAAGAGTTTTTTCCTACTACTCGACTGTTCTTAGAGTTACCTTTAAAAGTTTTTGGGTGTACTACTTATGTTCATTGAACCCTCCTTTCCCAAACTAAATTGGACCCTCGAGCTTTAATGTTGTTTTGTAGGCTATGTTCCCCTTAAGAAGACGTACAAATGTTTTGACCCCCTAACTAACAAGTATTTTGAGAGTATGGATGTGTCCTTCGTGGAAAATCAATCCCTTTTAAGCCCAACTTCTCTTTAGGGGGAGTCATCTCTCGTTGAAGAGAATTTTTGGGACACTTCACCTCTCCCAAACATCATTAGTCCTGAAATTATGAGCTTTAGTCCTTCGATCCCAAGTGTGGAAAATTCTCCGGCAGGGGGAGAAACACTACAAATAGATTTGATAGGTCGAAATCCTAAACTTCAATTTCATACTAGAAGAAACACAACTCAAAGGGATAGAAATCAGACAGTCGAGCTAACACAAGACCAATCTGATACTCTAGTGAATGATCCTGAAAATCCAGGTATGTCTTTTAGTCCTTCCTCTCTTAATATGTTGCCCGATGTCCCTGATTTTGATATTCCAATTGCCCATAGAAAAGGTACCTGCCAATGTACAAAATATCCTATTGCGAACTATCTCTCCTATCATAGATTGTCTGATAGTGATAACTTGTAAAAATATAAGTTATTATTCTCTTTCTCTTAGAAAAATAGAGTCTAAATAGAGAATCATGCGGTAGTTTGAGTTAAATTCTATTGATAAATCTTCCTATGCGTTCTACTCTTGTAAATTGATGAAGATAATTGTTTTGAAGCTTTCTGAGCCTAAAACGGATGCTTCAACGTAGGAACGCAAGCAACCTGTGGATGCGTTGGTAACCCTTTAACGCAGGTGGATGCGTTGGCAACCTCTTAACGCAGAACTATGGATGCGTTGGCATACTTGAACGCAAGTACCCAAGTTATCCGTGGACTTATATCAACAAGGCAGCGGAGAATCAAATAAGAATCTTGAGAGATTGTTTGGAGATTGATATGCTTGATATGCAGTGATGGTGGTGGATCTAAATTAAACTAGAAATCACGCGATTAGGCGAGATGGACGCAAGGCAGAAATTTAGCCTCCAATCATGTAGATTTGCCAGCGATTGCAACGTAACATCTATAAAAGGGCAGACTTGAAGGCAAAAAGTTATTATTGAACCTTTCGAAAGAATTCCTAAATGACAGCGGAGTTTTCTCCAGACGACAACCAGAGACAAATAGCTCGAAAGAGAAGAGTCTTCTCTCCGCTTGACCAATTCACAACAAAACTTACGCTACCATCCTGACGAGTTCAAGACATTGAGAAACCATTCCATGCTTTCTATATTTTTCTTACTTATGTTTTAGTTTATTAGCAAGATATTGTATTCTCTAAAACATTTATTCCGTTCATCAATCTATACATCTTCCATGGCTATTCATTTCTCATCACTTTCCATTTGCTGTTTATCATCCATGAGTAACTAAATCTCTTAAAGGTCACAGGGTTGCGTTATCATCTAAATAAGAACGTTAGAAGACTATTCCATCTTGTCAATTGTACTTTGAATCTAATGCTTATGTCCATCTAGCTAATTGATATAAGTAGTAATAATCAAACTGCTCGAGAGAGTAAGTGATTTTGGAACTCAATTGACAAGGCTAAGAAGTGTTACATAGACACAGGAATAACCTTGACACTTAACACACTCCTATGCGTTATAGACATATAACGCATAGCGGCTGACAACCGAGAGAAGAGTCGCTAGTATGAAATAGACCTCACTATGCATTTCTTACTTTAGATGATAACCAACCCAAGCCCTGTTTTTACCTTTCATATAATTCAATTAACTGACTTTGCTTTGTCGCATACCTCTCCATCCAACCACTTTAGCTTAGTTTTACTGCTTTATAGTTTCTTATTCGCATCACTTCTCACCACTTTCTTTAAACGCATGACTCAAATAATCCAACTAAGTATAGAATCTGCATAGTCCCTATGTTCGACCTCGGACTACCGAGAAAACTTCATTCTTTACTTATACTTGGGTGAAGAATAGGAAAACTTGACAGATTAGTAGCGCATAATATTAAGCACGTTGAACGCATAATAAGTTCAATAAAGATACGCAACAGATAGTCATAGAACTTTCACATCCAAAATAACCAACCTATTTGTTCCAAGGAATATATAGGAAGCTCGAAATGATTCGAATTGGAAATTAGCAATGATGGAAGAGATGAACGCACTAAAACAAAGTTGTACTTAGGTCATAGTTGATCTACCAGAAGACAAGAAAGCAGTGGGATGTAAGTGGGTTTTCACGATAAAATGTAATGCTGATGGTATTATCGAAAGGTACAAGGCCAGATTAGTGGCTAAGGGATTCACCCAGACCTATGGAATTGATTATCAAGAGACATTTGCCCCTGTAGCTAAAATTAAGTCAATTATAATTTTGCTCTCTATTGCAGTTAATTTTGATTGGCCACTTTATCAACTTGATGTTAAAAATGCATTTCTTAATGGGGAACTTGAAGAAGAAGTATTTATGGACTTACCACTTGGTTTTGAAGTTGACCTTGGGATTAACAAGGTATGTAAATTAAAAAAATCACTATACGGCCTTGAGCAGTCTCCTAGAGCTTGGTTTGAACGTTTTAGAAAGGCAGTCACAAGCTATGGATTCAGCCAAAGTCAAGCCGACCATACTATGTTCTACCAGCATACAGAAAATGACAAGGTAGTTGTTCTGATAGTGTATGTCGATGATATCATTCTTACAGGCAATGATGAGACAGGAATGTCTATTGTAAAGGAAAATTGGCAAATGATTTCAAGATCAAAGACCTGGGATCCTTAAAGTACTTTCTTGGCATGGAGTTTGCTAGGTCTAAAAGTGGTATCCTTGTCAATCAAAGAAAGTATATCCTTGATCTACTCAAAAAGACAGGTTTACTTGGTTGCCGAATTGTAGAAACTCCCATTGAGTAGAACTTAAAATTAGAAGCTACAACAGAAAATGATGTCAAAGAAAAGGGAAAGTACTAGAGACTTGTGGGAAGACTAATATACCTCTCTCACACACGCCCGACATTGCTTTTGTAGTTAGTATGGTAAGCTAGTTCATGCATGCCCATGGGCCAGCTCATTTTGAAGCTGTCTTTAGAATCCTGAGATATTTGAAAGGTACTCCAGGGAAAGGGATACTCTTCAAAAAACATGGCCACCTATAGGTTGAAGTTTATACTAATGCTGATTGGGCAGGTAGCACGACAGATAGGAGATCAACTTCTGGGTATTGCTCCTTTGTTGGAGGAAAGTTAGTTACTTGGCATAGCAAAAAACAGAGTGTAGTTGCAAGAAGTAGTGCTGAAACAGAATTTAGAGCATTGGCCCATGGTATTTGTGAAGGCATATGGATAAAAAGACTGCTGGAACAATTGAAATTTCAATCAGATAATGCCCATACCCATTTATTGTGATGACAAGGCAGCAATATCCATTGTCATAATCCAGTCCTTCATGATTAGACGAAACATATTGAAGTTGATAAAAATTTCATAAAAGAAAAGATTGATGCAGGAGTGATATGCATTCCCTACCTCCCAACAACAGAACAAATTGCAGATGTATTAACTAAAGGTCTTCCTAAGTTACAATTCAACAAGTTAACAGACAAGCTGGCCATGAATGATATCTTCAAACTAGCTTGAGGGGGAGTGTTGATTATTTCCTTTTTTGTTTATATTCTCCCTTTGTATTTATTGTGAAGATTTTTTCTATATTTATTTTTTCCTTATTTGTAGTAGGTTTTCTTTTAGCATTGAAATCCATTCCACTTAACTATTCAAGTGCTTTCACACGAGGTCCCTCAGCACTGAATTTCATGTTTACATTCACTTAGGCTTTCACCATAAGGTCCCTCAGCCATATTTACATTTAGACAATAAAGTTAGTTTCCTTTTAACTTGCTGGCATAAGATACTTACTATGAATACTACAGAGTACCATAATTCTTACCAAATAAGTATACTAAAAGTAACCACAAGATATAGTAAAAGGTCACTCACAACTTGTCTCGACTCTAAGTGGATTATAAGCCTCCTCGAGCTCTTCCTGACCTGAGGAGCGACACCCAGCGATATTCTAGCGAGAATTGTGAGACGCAAAGCCCCTCTTGCGTTACAGCGATACTTGCTTCGCTTCCCTTCTCTCGCTCTCTCAGCGATACTACCGCTGCAGCAGAACCGTTTCCTTCTTCCTTTCCTCTTCCTTCTTCAACCTGCTCAAGATTTCATGAAGAACATCCTCTCCGTTTAGGGTATATCCTTCAACAACTCCAAGTTACCCCTAATCATCCGGCAAATTCAGCTTTAATCTCTTCTATCTGAGTTTGACACACATTTATACAATTTAAACTCAAGCACCCTTCATGAAACTTGCTAAAAATCAAGTTAACTTACTAAGCTCAGAAATTCTAGCCCTAACCACCGTTTCTTCAGTTTGTTCTTCCTTCAAAACCGAACATTACTCTGAGAGAGTAACACCAGCTGAGTCCTCTGCCCAGCTTAAGTTTCCTCCACGGTTACGATGAGATTTCCACTCCAAATCGACATGAACATCTTCTTCTACCTCCCTCCAATGTTTAGCTTCGAAGTGAACCCAACTCGAGCTCTGAAATGTAATCAAAACAATTGAATTCTCGATCCACATATATATATATACCACCGACTTACTCTCCATTTCAACACTACACTACAATCTATTCAACGCATACCTTTTATGTTTAGCTTCAGCAACACACAGCCTCTGATGGTGTTACTTTTCAAAACTCTCCCGCTAGATGGTTAACAAACGCATTACTCTCTCGGCCAACCTTCTTTGTCCAACGCATACCCACTTTCGACGCATGGTAGCGCTCACCACATAATGGCCTCATCGCAAATTAGTTCTCAACTCCTCATGGCCTTAATTTCCAACGCCCTGCAGCCTTCAATGCGTTTGCCGCAAGATAATCTTCGGTGCAAGGTGGCTCTCCACGCCTTATGACCTCAATGCGTCGTGGCCTCAACACCTAACAATCTTCCCTCACCTTTGCGTCCACGCCAAAACTGCTTCCATCAAGGTGCTTTGCCACCAACGCATAGCTAATACTTAGCCATTTTTCCGCCCCCAATCACACTCCAGCCAACTACTCCTATCAAAGCTTCGTCTCTTAGTCTCTTCTCATCTTGCTTTCTCACAGGTTTAAGTATGGGGCTTACAAATCCTCAGCAATGGCGCCAAAAACTTGACACCCTGCAAGCGAACGTATCGAAGTTAATAAAATTCAAATTAGGGTATCGTCTCAAGGAATATTGGTGTAAAATTTGTTTGCTCTGCTATTATTACTAACTTATCGATTTTATCTAGGCAAGATAAAATTAAACTTTGGTTTTTGAATTAAAAATTAAACAATAAAATTAAACAAACAATTCAATGGGATTTAGGTTTGGGGGTGTTATTTCATTATGAGTCTTCAAGAAGTTTTTAATAGGCAAAATTTATTGTGCAAGTCGAATGAGTCTAGAAGTCTGAATTCAGGATATCTTTTTTCATGTTTAATCCATTATGACTCTAATTTATCAAATTGAATTCCTTCCAGTTGATTAAGCTAAGTCAGCCTAAGACCCTTCAATTACAGCCTTTATTATTCTCCAATTATTATCATGCATCATCAAACAATAATTTAACCTACTAAGTCCAACCAAGATTCCTCTTTTACAAGCAAGAAAATCAGTCCAAGAATAGTTGATTAATGGCCAGTCAATCAAAAGAATTCATGCAGATAGATTAAAATTTCAACCTAATTACAATAATATGATATCAAAGAAACAATCAAAGAAAACTCATAAGTCCAACAACACCCTATAATTCAGAGGTTTAACTATGCATGATTTCAAAAATAACCAATTATAAACCATAATACATCATGACAACACAAGAAAGAATGAAAAAGGTGAGAAGAACAAGAGTTCCGACTCCAAAAGTTGTGCACCCTTCTAGACAATGGAACTTTGCCCTAGGTCTTAGTCTTGTGAAGAATTGATGGCCCTCAAATGCTAAAAATTGGGCTTTAAATAAGTCTCAGCATCATAGCATCATGACGCTAAGTTAAATTTCAGTATGTTTAAGTTCGGAGCGTCGCAACACTTCTAGGCAGTATCCTTGTGGTTAGTGCAAATCCAACTCTCGGGTCTTAATGCGGTGCTCAACGCTGTTGTGCTCTCCAGTCTTTTTTTACTTTGCTTTTTGGCCCGTTTTTGCCTTCCTATTTGCATGATTAGCCTCAAAGCTTTGGTATTTGGTCTTTTGTACCCACTTTTACTTATTTAGGACTCTTTTGGATTAATTTAAAAAATAAATGTTTTTCAAAAATTTATTTTCATTTAAAATAAAGACACTAATGACTTTCAAAATCCATTTTAAGTAGTTTTCAAACACTTGTATTTCTTTTTAAATGACTTACTTTTTAAATTAAACACTTAAAACGGTATTCTAAACACATATTTAAGCTCAAACTGCTCCTACAACTTGGTTTCCTGAATGTACTCCATAAATCACGTTAAACCACAATAACTAGCAACAATAACTCTAAATTTAAAAAATAAAAATATTATTTATTTAAATTAAATATTAATATATTAAATAAAATCTAATATATAAATATATAATTAAATAAACAATATCAATTAATTAATTAATTAATTAATTAATACCACATATTTATTGATAATGCATTTAAATCATATAAAAATGTGTATCTCTTATAGTTTTAATATGAATCCAATTCATATTAATATTCGAATCTTATTCAAATATTATACTCTAATGTTATATAATTTTAATTATAAATCATATTTACATAGTATATTATACTTTGTATTAATCCTTATTAATATAAAATTCTCTTAAATAATTTGAACAGTTCGAATTATTCCAAAACTAATTGATCATTGTTTTACCTTAGTGAGCTAGCAGGAGGACCTAATGAACTTACAAATTAATTAGAAGTTGCAATGATGCGAGATGAAATTAATTAAACACTTTGATTAATTAAATCAACATTCATTTATCTCTGTTACTCCACTAAATGACAAAACTGATTATTGTTGGAACTGTTGTGTCCTAAATCTCTTGGATCTTGTAGTTTTGTAAATGTATGTACAATTTATTTATTGAATAAAATAAGAAGTTATTTTATCTCTTTTATGCATTAACTTAATTCAATAAATTAAGATTCCATGATTATTTTATATAAACTTAAACATGTATGTGGTTGATATACAAGGTTGGATTCATGTTTAAGTAATAACCAAAAAGGTTTGTAGTATAGGAATACGATTGGGTACCTTATTCTGGTAACACTACGGATACAACCCACTTTGTAATTGTTACAAGGAGTTGTAAAGTGTTACAAACGATTTGATCCTATATGTGGAGACATGTGAGTGGCGGTATCCTATACAAAGAATTTGTATAAGACCAGATTGTAAAATGCTTAATTTCTCTTTGTAATGCCGTTAATTGTAGAAATTAACATTTCATAGGATAAGTATAGGTAACTCAACCTGAATCTTGAGTGAGTTGTGAACTTCTGTCTATAAGGGCAATTCTTTGATCTGTATGGGTGAGAGTGGTCAAATCGCCGACTCAATATGCTTAACATTTTGGGGAATTGTCTGATTAGGGAGTTGGGAACGTATCTTCACAAGATGGAATTCACTCCTTCTCATGCTTAGGGTAAGTAGATAAATTACTCCCTTAAGAACTAATTTCGAGTCTTGAACAATGAGACCTCACCCTCTCACTAGCACGAGAAAGGTTAGTTTATATTTGGACTATAAACAGTTTGTTCATTAAAGGGATTAGTTGTAAACCCTACTTGCATTCTAAGCATTTAATCGAAGCACGTAATATCGTTGTGGACTTATTTGCTTTCTCTTGTGTAGATCGAAGGGAGAAGTGGAGGTGAGCACTACTAGTAAGTCTAAGCTTAAATCCTTATAATATATACCAAGTTTGGGGTTTATTTTGATAAGCTCATTGGAATGTAAACGAAGTAAAGGGAATGTCACCATTTGAACCAAGGTAGAATATATTATTATTGATAATTGTGTTATTGTTATTGTGATATATCTAATTTAATGGGAAATATACTAACTTTTAGTTTGTGGGTTAATGAAGATTAAAAAAATAAAATAAATAATAATAATAATAATAAAAGAATGGAAGTGGGAATAAGGCAGTGGGGAAGATAGTGAAGCCGGAGTATTCATTTTTCCCCACTTCCATTTCTCATCCAAACTTCAAACCAACTCAAATTCCTCAGTTTGGTATCGAAGGTAGGAAAAAGAAGACGACTAGAGCTGATTGGTGTGGAATTTTGGAAGAAACCGTGGTGAAATTGAAGTAGAAACCAAAGGCTGGACTGGTGTTCGCGCAATCTGCGCAAAGTCTGGTGTTTTGAGGATAGTGAGCGGTAGAGATCGAGTTTAGGGCTGAAATTTGAGGTTAGTAAGTTAACTCAATTTTTAAAAACTTTTGTGAAGGATGGTTGAGCTGAATGTGAAGGGAAATAAGTTTAATTTTAGGTAGAAGAGACTAATACGGATTCCTCGAGTGATCTGGAGCAGGGCAAAGTAAATTGGGAATATTTGTCGAATGAAGAGGAGGTTGTCTCTAAACTTTTGAGGTGAATGAGAAAACACATTTCTTTACAAGTTTGTAGAAGGGAAGAAGTTCTAATTTAGGCTGAAAATACAACTTTTAACAGATAGAAGTGAAGACAAAAGCGAAGACAATAGCATAATGAGACATGTTTCGTTGGAAAATCAGCGACACTAAAGGTGTGAGGGGGAGCAACGAGATCAGTCTTGCTAGGCGTCGCTAATTGGTTTTTGTCTAACAAATCTCGTTAGTCTCTCTGGCGTTGCTACTCTCGCTAGTCTCGCTGGCTTTGCCTAGTTTCGCTAGTCTTGCTAATGCATATCTCGCTGGTTTGGACAAGTCTCACTGATTTTTGCCTAGTCTCGCTAGTCTTGCTAATGCATATCTGGCTGGTTTTGACAAGTCTCGCTAGTTCTATAATTTTGTTTGAAGTTCATCTCGCTAGTGAGCTTTATCTTAATGCTTAAGACATATTTGCTACACTTTAATAAGAATTCTAAGGAATCTAACAATGGAAATTAAACCATTTCAGGCCGAGGGGAGCTAGGAAAAATGTATAATCCTTTAAGGTCCTAGGACAAGTAGTGAGTGACAATTTTATTTAAACTGAGTTTACTTTAAACAAAATTTTCATGATATATGATTATGTTTGGAAACATGTTTATATGTTATGCTTTTCACAGGTTTTAACGTGTTATGAGAATTATTTGCTTGAAAGAAAGTATGTGTTTCCATGTACGTGCATATTATGCGTTTTACATTGGAAATCATTTAAAGCATGCTAGTTGTTAAACGAGTTTTATGAAAGGCATGCTATTTATTAACTCTGATTTTATGGAAAGCATTGATGATTGTTAATGAGTTTGTGAAGATTTGAAATGTTATAAACTCGTGAATTTTTATTATGCTATTTTCAAAGCATGTTGTTTTTTATTAATGTTTTTGAAAAGTCTCCCAATGAAAGACACAGAGAAGGCATGTGGGTAGCCGGGATATAGAAATGGTTCCCAATGCTGAAAGACTCGGAGAGGACATGTGGGTAACCTGAATATAGAGATAGCCCCCAATGCTGAAGGACTCGGAGAAGGCATGTGAGTGGCCTAAATCTTGTATATGGGACCCGGTATTGAAGAACTTGAGAAAGTATTAAGGTAACCCAGGATATGATATCTATGTGCACATAGAGGTATGATAGATGTTGTTGTGTTAAGATTACTCCACATAGCTAAGGATATTTGATGTTGGGTGTGTTAAGATTACTCCACCCCAACTAAGGATGTTTTCGATGTTGAGTAGAGTTGAGCTCCGCTCTGCCTCAACTAAGGAAAATGTTTTTGAAATATATTGAATTTTCATGTTTTTTTTAGGAAATGAAGATATATGGTATGACAACGCTACTTGAGCATGTTTTGCTTGGATATAGGAATGAACTGATGTTATTTATTTATTGACATAGATTGATTACAGTTTTGATTATTTTCCCAGTTAAAGGATGGTTTTTACTAAATAAGTCACTCACTAGGCAACCTAGCTCATGTTTTTTTTCTTGTTTTCTGTTTTTCAGGTAGCGAGCGAGTCTGAAGTGCTTAGCTTACACAACAACTTGTTTGGGCCCACCATCTGTGTCTGGAATTTTGAGCATTGTAAATATTTGATCTTAAACCTGTGTTGTACATATAAAGGGTTAAGGGGCGGAAGTTAGTGAACTTGTGTAAATTAAAGGTTGAATGTAAATCTGTATTAGTATGTTAGCTTAACTCTGGTTAAAGATTGAGGTTCAATTATTGTATATATATCTGCTTATTAGGTGGTTGGTCAAGGTATAAGGTTGACAATAGATGCCATAAGAGGGTCGGTATCTGCTGTCCACACACTTTCTCCTATGTTATGAAGGTACTTGGGAGGGGGTGGGCCATCAGTGGTACTTTAGGAGTTAGATATAACTATAGGGGTAAAACGGTAATTTGACCCAATTGTAGTTATGAGTAATTTGTGAAGGGTCGACTTACTGTTGATTAGTAAATTCCATGGACACAGAAATATATCTATAGTGCGAAGAGTGCAAACTATAAGTCTTTAGTGGAGTGACCTACAGTTAATGAATATTGATTAATCGAATTAAAGAGTTTAATTAATTTATCTCATATAATTGGAACTTCTAACTATAGGTCCATAAGGTTCCATTGCTAGTTCATAAACTCTTAGCATAAGAATCAAATATTTTTGTTTAATTTGAAATGTTCAAATTAATAAGGGAATTAATTGTATGTGATACAATTAGCATAATGTATATAGATATATATAATAAAAAGTTTATTTTGAATGAGATTCAAAATTTATACTTTATATTATAGATATGAATATTTAAATGAGATTTAAATATTAATTGTATGTATGAGATTCATATAAAAACTATATGTTAAAATTAATATGAATGAGATTCATTTTAAAACTATAAGTTATGTGAGAGAAGATTATTTGAATACGATTCAAATTTAAATTAAATATGAGATATTTAATTTATTAATTAATTAATTTTATTTAATTATATATATATTAAATATGATTTAATATATATTTGATTAAATTAATATTATTATTATTATTTTATTAATAATAACTTCCCATGTTTAGGGGGAGTTATTTTTCCTCTCTCACACCACTTTATGTAAAAGGGAGGGGAGAAAGTTTATAGGAAGACACAGAAGAGTTTTGTGAAATTCAACTTATCTCCCTCTCCAGCTCTATCTTCTACACATAAAACAATTCCTTTGCCAAAATAAAAGAGAGCCCACAACTCCTCTATTGGTTCTTCCGGAGATTAGCAAGGTTTCCATCGTGGTGGTATTCTCAAAGAAGAGAAATTCTTCTTGCATTTGTTGGAGTTCTCACCGATTCGTGATTTGGAGAAGAAGAAGTCTCTCCACAACAAAGATGGTCTTCAAAGGTAGGAAAACTTTTTTCTTTTAACTCTTCTCAAAAGCATGCTAATTTAATTGTTTATCCTTTTTGTATATTCTTTATAATTTTAGTTTCCCAAAAATAAATTTAATGGCACAAGGTGATTACTCGTTTCTGCTGGAATTTGATTCCTTCAATTATATATATAAATAAGTTCCTCCAAATATCACAAATTGATTTAAATCCCCTTAAAATAAAGGGAAATTGTTTTAAATGACGAAATTTCTAAAAATATTTACAAATAATAACAAAATATCACAGTTTATCTACAATAGACCGTGCTACTATTATCTGTGTCTATCATGACACAAATAGTAATCTATCACGGTCTATCCTAGATAAACAATGAAATTTTGCTATATTGTAAATATTTTAGTTCATTTTCGTATATTTGAAAACAACCCTAAAATAGATAAATTGTTCCAAATATCTCCAAATTATAATCACTTTAAAAAATGAATTAAAATTGAATTAAATCCAAATTTTCATGTACACCCCCTCCTAGGTACTCTCTTAACCTAGGAGAAAAGGTGAGGACAGCAGACACCGACCCTTTTACAACATCTACTGTCAATCTGATCAATCTTAACACGTGACCGAACACCTAATAAGCATTATAAACCACAATAGGACATTAATCTCCAACCAGGGTTAAGCTATCATACAAATTCAGACTTTCATTCAAACGTTAAAGTAACATAAGTTTTCTACCTCCCACTCCTTAACCCTCTATATGTACAACACATGTCTAAGATCAAATATTTACAAGGTTCACAGACACTGGTGGTAGGCCCAGACGAGTTGTTGTATAGACTAAGCACCCCGGTTTCGCTCGCTACCTGGAAAACAGAAAAACCAAGGAAAACATGAGCTAGGTTGCCCAATGAGTGACAAATTCATAAAAACCTTTCTTAACTCAGGAATGCATCAAACCTTACTCAAATAACGAGGATAAAAAAACAGTAAATAGTTTATTTCCACATCCAGAAAAATCATGCTCGAATAACACTATTAAACCATGAACATTTCATTCTTGAAAACCATAAAAATTCAACATTCATCTGAAATATTTTCCTTAGTTTTGAGGCGGAGCAGAGCTCAACACTACTCAACGTCGAAAACAACCTTAGTTGGGGTGGAGTAATCTCAACACATCCAACATCGAATAACCTTAGCTGTGTGGAGTAATCTCAACACAACAACGTCGATTTTACCTCTATGTGCAGATGGATATCACATCATGGGTTGCCCGTATACCTTCTCAAATCCTTCAGTACCGGGTCCCATATACAAGATTTAGGCACATGCCTTCTCCGTGTTCTTCAGCATTGGGGGCTATCTCTATACTCAAGTTACTCACATGCTTTCTCCGAGTCCTTCAGCATTGGGAACCATTTCAATATCCCGGCTACCCACATGCCTTCTCCGAGTCCTTAAGCATTAGGAGCCTTTCACAAACATAACTCAAATGCAACGTGCTATGAAAATATCATAATAAAAATTCACGAGTTTTTAAATCTTCACAAAGTCTTCATCAAACATCATGCTTCCATAAATCATGGATTAATAAATAGCATGCCTTCCGTAAAACTTGTTTATCAACTAGCATGCTTCGAATAATTTTGAATGCAAAGAGGTGCACTTACATGGAAACACATGCTTACTTCAAGAAAATAGTCATTGTTGCACATTAAAACTCGTGAAAAACATAAACATAAAAACATGCTTTCAATCATAATTATGTAACATGAAAACTTTGTAATAAGTAAGCTCATTTTGAATAAAATTGTCACTCACAACTTGTCCCGAGCCCTTAATGGATTATACGCCTTCCTTAGCTCCTCTCGGCCTGAAATGGTTTAATTTCCTTTGTTAGATTCCTTAGAATTCCCATTAAAGTGTAACAAATATGCCTTAAGCATTAAGGTAAAGCTCACTAGCAAGACCAAACTACTAGCAAAATTATAGAACTAGCGAGACTTGTTCAAACCAGCGAGATTTGCTCTAGCGAGACTAGCGAGACTAAGTAAAAATCAGCAAGATATGCACTAGCGAGACTAGCGAGACTAGGCAAAACCAACAAGACTTACTTGACCCGAGACTAGCGAGACTTGTGAGACAAAATCGATCAGTGACACCTAGCGAGACTAATCTGATTGCTCACCCTCATGCCTTTAGTGTCACTACTTTTTCTAGCGAAACCTGTCTCACAACAGCTTCTGTCTTCGCTTTCAACTGCTAAAAGTAGCATTTTCATCCCGAATTAGAATTTTCATCCTCTTAAAAACTTGTATAGAAATGGGTTTTCTAGCTTTCCTCCAAGTTTCAGTGTTTATCCCCCTTCGTCCATCAGATACTTCAATTTTACTCTACCTTGCTCCAAATTACTCGAAAAATCCAAACCAATCACTTCCACCTATAATTTAACCTATTTCTCTCCACATTCAGCTCATCTATCCTTCACAAAAGTTGTTAAGAAATGAATTAGCTTACTAACCTCAAATTTTCAGCCCCAAACTCAATCTCTTTAGCTCATTGTCGTCCAAATACTAGACCTTGCACCAATTGTTCGGGTTCCAGCCTCGGTTCTACTTCGATTTTCACCCAAATTTCCTTCAAAATTCTACCCGAATCCACCTAAATCTTCTTCTTTCTCTCCTTTCTAATGCTAAACTGAGAACCCTGGAGTAAATTTAGATTTTGATGAAAAATGCAAATCCGCAAACTTTCATCTTCAATTTTACTTATCCACCACCAACTCCAACTCCACTTTCTCTCTTTTCTTTTTTTTTTTCTTTTTTTTTTATTATATTTAGTCTCCATTATCCCACAAACTTAAAATTTCCTTCTTTTTTTTTCTTTTTTTTTAAGAATAATTACACAATTAATAATAACACATTTCCACCTTAGTTCAAATTGTGACATCCCTCTTAAGTCTTCTATATTTTAGTTGATATGTCAAAACAAACTCCAAGTTCGATTTATCTCATAATGATTTATAATTCAATTTACCAAAAATATTCTCGACTTTCCTTCACTTCTCCCTTTGTCTACACAAGAGAAAGCAAATAAGTTCACAATAATATACGTACTTAGGTTAAGTGCTTAAAAATGAAAGTAGGGCTTACATTTCAAATCGGTAACCTTTAATCTAAATTGATTATCTTAACCTAATAATTCAATTTTAGCCTTAAAATCCAAATTATTATGCAAGTAATTTAAGATAATTAAATTAAAAATTCCCTTAAACGTTTGGAATGTTACAACAAGATTAAAAAAATGGTGAACAAAAGATAGGAATTTGTTAGTAAGTGTAGTGTTTATAAACTTAATTTTTAAAAACAAAAAACTCAAAACTAAAAGTCTTATTTGATAACTATATTATTATCGGTTTTGGTCTTTGATGTTTGAACATTAAGTTTAGAAACAATATTGCAATCTTTAAAATCAAGCTAAATTGAAAATTAAGCTTACTCTCATTTTAAAATTTCTTAGTAATTGATATATGTAAAGGGAACTTTTCAAATATAGCACAAGAAACCAAAATATCTATAAATATAACAAAATTTCATCTTCTATCTGCAATAGACCGCAATAGATCGCAATCAACTACTATCTATGTATTTTTCTATTAGTTATAAATATTTTCAACAATTTTGCCATTTAAGAGGATTTCCCATATTTTAATTTCATTTAAAGTGCTTGTGGTTTAATTCAATTTAACTTTCTTATTATTATTATTATCATTAGTACTATATACACACACATGAGACTTTGAAGAAATTGGTGGACCACATCTATTTATTTACTCCCAATTGTTCTAAAGTTTTATAAGTTGTTAGAGAGTTTTAGTTGTATTTATTTTTTAAATTTTTATGTGAGATAGAAGTTTGTGAATCTTTTTTTCATTTGTGAGAAATATTTTTAAGTCTGGCGAAAAGATATATCTACAAAGGGAGTTTAAACGGTGGTCTACAACACATTAAGAGTTTGTGGAGAAATTGCTATTTATAACCTAAAAAGTTTTTGATGGGACAAAATTAACCTATTTTTTAAAAAGTTTTTTTTCAAACCAATTTTTCAACTTTTCAGAATTTCAGAGATGGGTCCCACGTGGTGTGATAAGCACTTGAAAAGTGCTTTCTATTCTCTCAAATTAAGGGAGTTTATATTAGATTTCACTTGTTTGCTAGTGATTTTCAGGTTAAAACGAGGAAAATTAGAAGAAACGACTAAAAGATCAAAACCAAGCAAGAATACGGTGAAAAAGAGTTGAAAACTAAAAAGGGCAAATTTTGGAGATAGCGCCGCGGCGCTGAGACGGCGCTATCGCGGCGCTGAAACATCAACGCATAATTCTGGGCGTAGAGTAGCATCGCGGCGCCGGGATGGCGCTGCCTCGACGCATCCTTGTTTAACGCATGACAGCATCGCGGTGCTAAAACCCGAGAGCAATATTTCTGAAACGCATTTTAGCGTTATGGCGCTTAGACGGTGCTGCCACGACGCTAAAACCCGAGAGCAAACTTTTTCGGATGCAGCCCTAGCGCCGCGGCGCCAGCTTTCCTTAAATGAAAAAATTTGTATTTTTGGAAAATTTTTGGGCAGCCAAACTCTATAAATTTGGGGGTTTCTAGCAGCCCAAATCATGCAAAAAAAAACTCAAAGCAAAGCAAGGAAGTTGCAGACCTAAAGAGGCACAAAAAGGAGAGAATTAAGTGAGAGTTCAAAGAGTGAGTTAGTTGCAAGGAAGAGGAAAAGAGTTCAAGATAGTCGTGGTGCCCTTCGAATTCCAACGTGAGAGCTAAGGAGATCGTGACGGTGCTACCTCAATCAAGAGCCTCTTTTCAGTAGGGTTTCACTTTCTTTACACTCTTTCTTTGTTTATTTTTCTTAAACATGTTGCTTCAAGCTATGAGTGGCTAAACTCTTTAGTTTTAGGGTTTTGATGATTTGTTTATGAATTTATGTTGATCTTGTAGACTTTCATGGTTTTGTTGGAATGATTATGCTTTTCACTGTTATTGTGTTTAACTCTTTTAGATTGGCCATCTTCACATGTTAGGTTAGATGTATGATTGAGAGATTGTATGTTTAACTTGATCTATAACAATGAATTGTTGTTAGTTTATCACTAGAGTAGTTAGGTTGACAATAAAAGTTGCTAAAGACTATTTTTAATGCCATGTAATTTTGTATTGGTTTTAAGAGATTAATAATCAATCGAGTTGCATGAGAAAGGGTTGTTTTTTAGAGAAAATAACTTGGAATTAAGTTTATAGACTTAGGCTAATGAATTATAATAAAATCCATGAAATCTATAATATTGCATGATGAAATAAACAAGGATTCATTACCCTAGAACTCTCTTTGACTCTTGTGTTTCTCCTTTTAATACTTTCCTTATTTGATTTATATTTTCCATAACTTATAATATTCAATTTTAATCCTCAAATAAAATTGATTCAACTCTAGAATAGCCAAGTAACTTAAACCTTCCCAATTGGATCTCCAGTGGAACGATATTCGGACTTAACCGTCTTATATTATAACTTGACCCGTACACTTGCGGTTCACACTCAAAGTGCGCATCAAGTTTTTGGCGCCGTTGCCGGGGATCCAAAGAACGGTTTTTATTATTTAATATTCATTAGAATTTATAGATCTTAATTTGAGGTGTATATTATTTGGTCGTTTATTTATTTTTATTTTGATTTAATTTTATTTTATATATTTTTTTTCTTTTAATTTTTTTTATTTTATTCTATTTTATTTTATTTTATTTTTATTTTATTTTTTTTCATTTAATTTAATTTAATTTTATTTTATTTTAATTTTTTAATTTTTAATTTTCTTTATTGATTATTTTGTCGGTTTATGCCTCGAGATAATACTAATATTCTCCCTCTTGATCCCGAGATTGAAAGGACGTGTAGAAGAAACCTAAGGGTTCAACACAATCACATCGAGGAGATGGCGGAGGAGATACCAAAGGCAATTCGGGACTACTTCCAACCGACATTATCGGCAAATCAACCCGACATTATGAATGTACCCATCAATGTCAACAAATTTAAGTTGAAACCAGGGTTGATCCACATGGCTAGAGAGTTAGCCTTTAGAGGAAGAACCAATGAAGATCCTCACAAGCACTTACGATCTTTCTTAGAAATATGTGGAACGATGAAGATGAATGGTGTTTCTAACGATGCAATTAAACTAAGACTTTTTCCTTTCTCTTTACAGGACCGTGCTAAGGATTGGTTGGAAACCATACCTCCGGATAGCATCACAACGTGCGAGATCTTAGCTCAAGCTTTCTTGAACAAATATTTTCAACCGGCTAAATCTCAAAGACTAAGGACGGAGATTGGAACATTCCGCCAACTTGAGGATGAACAATTATATGAGGCTTGGGAGAGGTATAAGGATCTCTTGAGAAGGTGCCCTCAACATGGTTACCCGGATTGGTTGCAAATTCAACTCTTCTACAATGGATTAGCAAGCTCAACCAAATCCATACTAAATGCAACCGCCGAAGGGTCAATTTTTTCAAAGAATGCTCAAGAGGCCTATACCATACTAGAAGACTTGACCACTACATCGTACAATTGGCCATGTGAACGGTCTTCTCCAATCATCCCAAAAGCCACCGGACGATATGAGATGGACGAGGTAAGTTCTTTAAAAGCTCAATTGGCTTCTCTTACTAATGCTTTATCTAAATTTTCTCAAGGAAGCCAAGTCCAAGCAAGTCCATCATCCATAGCTTCCCTTGCGGCCATGACAAGTCAACAAGAGCCTAGTGAGTTAGTGGCCAATTATGTGGATAGAGGACAATACCGAGGTCAACAACAATTTCCAACTCACTATCATCCCAACTTGAGGAATCATGAGAATTTTTCATATGCTAACAACAAGAATGTGTTGCAAGCACCTCAATGATTCAATGGAGCGGGGAATGCAAAAACATCATCACTAGATGACATAATGCTTGACTTTGTCAAAGAATCAAGATCAAGGACAACCACATTGGAGAATTCGGTCCAAGCAATTGCAAGCACCGTTCAAAGCCAAGGTAAGGCACTTCAAAACTTAGAGGTTCAACTTAGTCAAATGGCAACTTCCCTCCAAACAATGCAAAAGGGTAAGTTCCCTAGTTGTCCATAGATAAACCCAAGTGAGGAGTGCAAGGCCGTGACTTTGAGGAGTGGGAAAAAGCTATCCACTCCCTTGATCAATGATGAAGATGATGAGCTCCCACAAGAAGAAGATGAAGCCATCATAGAGGATATTCAACAAAAAGAGAGTGCATCTAAGGAAAAGGAGAAATCAAAGTCCAACATAAGGAGTACTTCTAACTCTACTTCTTCTATCCCTAATACTTTACCTTTTCCTCAAAGATTTCAAAAGAAAAAGATTGATGCTCAATTTTCAAAGTTCTTAGACATATTCAAAAAGTTAGAAATTAACCTTTCTTTTGCAGAGGCATTAGAACAAATGCCTAAGTATGCCAAATTCATGAAGGATGTATTATCTAAGAAGAAAAGGTATGGAGATTATGAAATGGTTGCACTAACCGAAGAATGTAGTGCAGCACTACAAAGGAAATTGCCTCAAAAACTAAAGGATCCAGGGAGTTTCTCTATCTCTTGTCATTTAGGCAACAATAAAGTTACTAAAGCACTTTGTGATCTTGGAGCTTCCATTAATTTAATGCCTTTATCCATGTTTAGGAAGCTCAATGGAGGAGAGGTGCAACCAACTACCATATCTTTGCTTTTGGCCGATTGATCATTTGTTCATCCCTACGGCATTGTGGAGGACGTCTTGGTCAAGGTAGACAAGTTTATCTTCCCGGCGGACTTTGTGATATTAGACATGGAGGAAGATGCGGAAGTCCCCATAATCCTTGGGAGACCATTCTTGGCCACCGGAAGGGCCCTCATCGATGTGCAAGAAGGAAAGCTCACATTTCGCCTTAACGATGAGGAGGTAACATTCGACATTTATAAAACCTTTAAGCATCCGGATGTAGAAAGGTATGATCATCATGAGCCAAGCACAAAGGTAACATCGCCTCTCTCTTCAAATAAAAACTCTATGCATGATGAGCCCCCTTTGAATGATAAGACTAATGACATGCTTGATGTTAAAGTAGAAAATTCTATGAAGCATGTTTTTAGTTGTGATATTTCTCCTAGTTCTTCATACATGCCTCCCAAACCTATAACGAATTATGAACAAATTATAGAGAAGCATGATAAAAATGAAGTGGTGAGTCCATTAAAATCTAAGCATGATGATTCTTTAATAAGTCTTGACCACATTAGAAACGATGATGTCCAATTTAATAATGATTTATTGACTAACTAACTAAAGGCTAATGAATATGTTTGTGAGTGTCAATGTGGGCGAATACTAAAAGTTGTAGGTGATCCAAAGCATGAAAGGAAGAAACTACCTTGGGATCCACCGTGATTCGTGAGTCCCGTCTAGCTAGAAGACGTTAAACCAAGCGCTTATTGGGAGGCAACCCAATTTTATTGCTTTCTTTACTTTTCTTTTTATTTTATTTTTCAATAAATCTTGGAGTCACTCATATGCTTTATCTCTCAGGAACGTGGTTTATCACACAAAGTACTCCCTACACCAAGCTTGTTTGGTGGCTTCCCACGTGCTCCCAGGCTTATTCTTTCCTTGTTAGATGCTCTTATGCATTGGGGACAATGCATGATTCTAAGTTTGGGGTGAGAGGTGTCTTTCGTACTTTTGTGTGTTTTCTTATCCTGCTATGCATGTTAGTGAAGGTTTTAATGATCATATGCATGTCATTTTTTGAAAAAAAAAATTGAAAAATTTTGGAGCTTTTAAAGTTAATGGGGATGTTTTTTTTGGTTGTGTGCCTTGATGTTGATTGCCCATGATGAGATTCGAATTTGCATGATAGATGACTTATTGGGAAAATATAATAGCACTATCTTGAGTTAAATTCATTTAAGTCCCTCTTAAAATCTCTCATATTCTTGAGCACGTAGCCACTTTAAATTAAAATCTTTAATTGAAAAAAGGATTAAGTTGGGTGTATTTGGTTGTCATTTCGAAATGCCCCACTAGTTAGAGAGTAAAAATGCATGATAGCTTGTAATCTTAGACTAAGGAAAAAGAAAAGAGTATACATGCCTTGAAAAAAGAAAAAAGTGTACACAAAATATATGATCTTTATTTATCTATCTTTTTAAATGTTAAACTTGTAACGAGTATGCATGGATAGGGGTAAAAAGAGCTGTCTTTGCTGTGATCAGTAAGAACGCCTGGGAATTGACTAGGTACGAGTCCCTACAGTGAATGTGTGAAAGCTAGTGCCTCTAGGTAAAAGAATGCAAGTTTGGGCCCGTTAAAAAAATTATATGATTGAAAGGCACCTTAGTGGACATATTACTCATTTGAATGTATGAAAGCTTGAAGATTGGTGTATGAGCTAGAGTAGGGGAAAAATTAAAGAAACTCTCTTAAGTCCTAATTTGAGTTCTAGTATTTTAAATTGAAGGAGGCTTGCACACACACACATGGGAGATAGCAAGATTTGGCCTTGAATGAATATAACAATATAGATATGCTTGCATGTTTCTACTTAAGCTCTAAATGCTATTCTCTGAGACATGAGTCAATTGCACACTTCTTCATCTAAACTCCCTATTATTTGATTTTATTCTTTGCTCGGGACTACCAAATCTCTAAGTTTGGGGTGTTGATAAGCACTTGAAACGTGCTTTCTATTCTCTCAAATTAAGGGAGTTTATATTAGATTTCACTTGTTTGCTAGTGATTTTCAGGTTAAAACGAGAAAAATTAGAAGAAACGACTAAAAGATCAAAACCGAGCAAGAATACGGCGAAAAAGAGTTGAAAAACTAAAAAAGGCAAATTTTGGAGATAGCGCCGCGGTAGCGCCGTCTCATCAACGCATAGTTCTGGACGCAGAGTAGCATCGTAGCGCCAGGATGGCGCTGCCTCGACGCATCCTTGTTTAACGCATGACAGCATCGCGGCACTTGGACGGCGCTGCCACGACGCTAAAACCCGAGAGCAATATTTCTGAAACGCATTTTAGCGTTGCGGCGCTGCCACGGCGCTAAAACCCGAGAGCAAACTTTTTCGGATGCAGCTCTAGCACCGCGGCGCCAGCTTTCCTTAAATGAAAATTTTGTATTTTTGGAAAATTTTTGGGCAGCCGAACTCTATAAATTTGGGGGTTTCCAGCAGCCCAAATCATGCAAAAAAAACTCAAAGCAAAGCAAGGAAGTTGCAGATGTAAAGAGGCACAAAAAGGAGAGAATTAAGTGAAAGTTCAAAGAGTGAGTTAGTTGCAAGGAAGAGGTAAAGAGTTCGAGATAGTCGTGGTGCCCTTCGAATTCCGACGTGAGAGCCAAGGAGATCGTGACGGTGCTACCTCAATCAAGAGCCTCTTTTCAGTAGAGTTTCCCTTTCTTTACACTCTTTCTTTGTTTATTTTTCTTAAACATGTTGCTTCAAGCTATGAGTGGCTAAACTCTTTAGTTTTAGGGTTTTGATGATTTGTTTATGAATTTATGTTGATCTTGTAGACTTTCATGGTTTTGTTGGAATGATTATGCTTTTCATTGTTATTGTGTTTAACTCTTTTAGATTGGATCTCCAGGGGAACGATATTCGGACTTAACCGTCTTATATTATAACTTGACCCGTACACTTGCGGTTAACACTCAAAGTGCGCATCATGGTGAAAAAGTGTAAATACCCCCAAATATCTTGTTCCTCAACATTCAAACCACATTTTCCACGAGACCATTTTCTTCAAAAGAGTCCATTTTTTGTTAGTACTCTTTAATATCTGTCATTTGTTGTAAAACCCATCATATGTGACCCAATTTTCTTGAAATAAACCCACGAAAAACTTCTTTGAAACGTTGATTTCTGGAAATTTTGGGTTTTCGAATACATTGCGGTAAAAAAGGGAAAAGAAAATCCAAAATTTTCATGTAAAGGAGGTCTAATATGTGTAGGAATGTCTAAAATCACCAAGAAAAAGAATTTAGAATTTATAGAGTTTGGCTGCCCAAAAATTTGGGCATTATGTCACTTTTTCCGTAAGGTTTCTAACATTATCTTATGAGAAACCTTACGGGAAAAGTCACAGAATGCCCAAATTTCCCGAAAGTTCACGTGTATTTTGGCTTTTGGATAAATAGCTTCTCACTCTCGTCTTGCTCTCTCTGCTATCCTTTCGTCTCTATGGCATCGTTACTCTCATGCTAGTCTCACTCTCGCTCTCGCTAGTCTCGCTCTCACTCTCGTTGGTCTTGCTTTCGCTCTCGCTAGTAAAGTGATTCGTTTTTCTTTTCAATATAAGTTTGACTTTTCCCACATGGTGAAATGTTAGTAATACCCTCAATTTATATCTCATCTCACTGTCTTCAATTTGCATTCAATTGGCTTTAAGTTATGAATTTACCTAACTTACCTGGCAATGTTTTCAGACCTACAACTTTAGTTTAACCTTAAAAGTTTTCCATTTTTGTTTCACTCTTACTTCACGAAAAAAACTATACTTTTGAGGGTCCAGTTTCAGAGAATTTTGTTTCCTTCCTTTTTGGGGCCATTTGATACACCAACCAGGTACGTGGGGTAGTAGGGCACTGATGGATAAGTGAGCATGCAGCGGAAGTTAATTTGATCAATTTTCACTCTAAGATGCTCAATTTAGATGATTAAACATGCAATTAAAAAGAAAAACCAAAGTTTCAAGAACACTTACCCTTCAAGTTCCAAATTCTCCTTCAATTCTTGATGAATTTCAACACCACTTGGTTGTAGACCACCACAAGAGTCTTCTCTACTATTCTCTAGGCTTAGATTGGATGGTGGGATCCAAAATTTGTGGTGAATTTGAGAAGGAATGAAGGTTGGAAAGAAGATGAATAAATGATGAAATTTTGCAAAATTAACCCTTAATTTCACAAAATTCTTAACCATTTTTATGTCAAAATCATCTCTATTTATTAAAGAATTACATGCAATCCAATTGCATCAAATTTGATAACACAAAATGGTTAATTTGTTGGTTAATTGTGAAGAAGACAACCAATGTCACACCCCCTCCCGGATTATCCTCCCTAACCCGAGAGGAGATGTGAAGACAGCAACCTTGACTCCTCTGTAAGGTTCACTGTCCAACCATTTCCACCAAAGACTGCCCAAACGAGGTTCTTGCGTAGGCAAAACATCCCGAACTCGCTTGCTACCTAGAAAATTAGAAAAACATGGAAAAACATGAGCTAAAGCCCTGTGAGTGACTGGTTTTGTAAAACTATCTTTTCTTCGAAAACAGGCATGTTACATTTACACATGTAAAACAAGGATTTAACACGATAATTCAACAGAAACAGATTTTCCACAAACCTTTTTCAATCTCGTAAATCTGTTCCAAATCAATAGAATCGTTTCCAGAATGATTAAACAGAAAACCGTTTGGTTTTTCAATCTTTTCCCTTAGTTGAGGCGGAGCAAGACTCAACACTTGCAACGTCGAAAACAACCTTAGTTGGGGTGGAGCAAGACTCAACACACCCAACGTCGAAATCATCCCTAGCTTGATGCGGAGCAAAACTCGATGCATCAGCCAAATCAACCTTTATGTGCACATAGGAATATGGTGGGTTGCCCAAGTACCTTCTCATGTCCCTCAGTACTAGGTCTCGGGGAAACTCATGTGCCTTCTCGAATCCTTGAGCACTGAGCCTCCTCTTAAACATTTTATCAATCAGTTTACATAAATAGTTCATCTAAAACCTTTCATAGAAAACAATATATTTCTTGATAAACAACATCTCGCAACATGCCTTTCAATATCATAAAGCAACCAGATAAAACATGTCTTTTTGAACAATATGGATAAACATCATGCGTTTCAAAATAATTCATCACAAAGCCATATCTTATAAAAACATTTTTAATAAAACTGATTTGAAGAAGAAAGGTGTCACTCACATTTCACTTAAGAAATTTCCTCATTTCCCTTGAAATCCTGCTTTCTCGAGCTCCTTGAACGCAAGGCTTGAGCTTCTAGCCCGCAAGGTAACTGTTTTCACTCTCTGGTAGTTCAGTTGGACGCAGTGTTCTAACTCTTGAATGCAAGGCTCCATTTTCTTCTGTCAGCTGGGTTGAACGCAACCCTGCCCTTCAACGCATGGTTGATGACTACAGCAAGGTGCAGTCCAATTCTTCTTTCTTTCGGATGCGTCGACCTCTCTTGGACGCAAGGTCAACTTGAACGCATCGTCCATCTTCGAACGCGGCGTTCACTTTGAACGTTAAATTCGTCTTAAACGCAAGGCCGACCCCTCTTCGACACAAGACAACTTCTTTAACACCAAATGACAAAGTTGTCAAAAATATCTTCTTTCTTGGCCATAGACCTCCTTTTACAGTCGCAAGGGGTCCCTTCTTTCTGTCTTCGTTCTCCTCTCTCTCAAGGATTTTTACTTCAGTATCATCAGTCGTTACTCTTCCCTCGGGGTTCTATTTATAGAGGGCTTGCCATCTTACTTCTCCTCTCTTTTTGGCACTTGATTGCCACATGTCACGCTGCATGTCTATCTAACCATGCATTAGTCCAAGTGTCACCTTGCATGAAACACTTAACATGCCTTTTTAACACCTCCTACTTTTAAGGTGTCAAGTATATATGAAGCCACCTGGCCTTTATAAGCTTATCTTAAGCGTCCAACATTTTCCAATAGACAACCATTCATTCAGCACAACGCCCTCATGCGTTCTTTGAGTTCCCTTTAAGGTTTGAGCTTCATTACTCACTTTCCTAACTCTCAGCCAACTACATTACTGTCTTCGACACATAGAGATAACTTTGTCTTCAAAGCATAGGGACCTCAACGCATAACAACCTTACCAACGCATGGTAAGCCAAGTACGTTTCTTCCCCTACCAACGCGGCGACTACTTCAAGTCACAATAATCATTCGTGATCACCTTCAACGCATAGCCGCACTATTATAAACCAGTGCTTACACAATGCCACTAGGCGTTATTGACAAACGCCCAATACTATGCGTTTGTATCTCATCGCATCATACCATGCGTCCAACTTCTTCCTTATGTCCATAATAACTCCTTCTCAAGCTCTTCCTCTACGCGTTGGTCCTATTACGTTTACCTTCATCCTACGTCCATGACCATCTTCCTATCCTTGGACATTCCTTGATTATTCCCAAGGTTATTCTTTTAATCCTTTTCCTTGCACTTAAACTATTTCTCTTAAGATAGATTAGCATGCATTCACCACATACTCCAGTTTTTATGTTTACTTCACAACCTTAATAACTAATGGTAGCCACCTTCAACTCATAAGCCCCTCGTCGCATAGCTAATAGCCGTCCTTCTCACGTGAACTCCTCAACGCATTGTTGATAACCTTCTCAACGCCTAGCTGATAACCTTCTTCAACGCATAAACTTTATCAACGCATAATAAGACTTCTTACCAACACTTTATCCCGTTCTCTGCTATTTCACTTTTCACCCTCGGCCATTAGTAAATATTTCCTTTTAACTTCCTATACATCGTTGTACTTCCAGGATGTATAACGTAAACCAAGTTATAATCCCTTTATTCAACCTTTTAGATTTTGAGGTTACCCTTCTACGCGCCCACTAGATATACCCAACGCTTTGCTTCCAAATTTCTCCTATACTTAGCCGTTTCCTTTAACAATTATTCTAATATCCATCCTTCTATTGTTTCCTCCTATTAGGTTTGCTTTCAACTCTACAGCATATCCAACACCTGAACTCAGTTTTCTTTTTGTTAGCTCATAAGACCATTTCTAAGTAAGGTTGTTTCTTAATTATTAGCTATTAAGAATTTCAGTTTTCTCAACACGTCACCTTATCAATGCATAGTAATTCTTCAACGCATAGGAATTTTCCCAATATAATAACCTTTAATGCTTAACGGCCTCTTCCGCTCATGCTATACCATTTTCGGGGACTTCTTGATCAGCCTAATGAACCTTCATAGCAAACCCGTTCAGCGCATAGCTGCTGCCGTTAGCTGCTGCCCGTCGCACAGCTACTGCCCATCGCATAGTTTATCAATCCATCGCTAACCTTCAGCGCATAGTTACAGCTTATCGCATGGTTTACCAACGCATAGTCGTTATCAATACTCAATAGTTCTTGTTCATTTTTCCTTCGTACTATTGCTCTTCACAACGCCTAATGCATTACTTTCCTTAACTTCACTTCCCGACGCGTTGTCAACCTTTCCAACGCAAGGTACTTTTCCTACGTGATGGTTCTACTTCACTTTACATCATCGACGCGTGGTACTTCACCCCATTCAACTTGCTATCATTAAAACCTAATCTCATAGCTTAAACATTTCCAAAATTAAGTATAAGTCATGCATTTTCCTCTTCCTTCTAGTTCTTGTGTCCCTTATCAAATCCACAGTATTAAATACCATGCGTTAGAACTTATCTATCTATGCGTCAACCTGATTTCCAAAATACATCTAACTTCAACCAATTTCCAACTATACCTTTAGTCCTTCATTCTCACCCTTTTCTTAATATCATTTATTTCAACGCATAGAATTTCTTGGCCATTATTCAATAATCCTACAAACTTAACTTTTTCCATTTAAAAAGTTATGTTAATCCACATCTTTTATCCTTTTCTCCTTACTAGCCATTTTGAATACCTAGGTTTTTGGAGATAGGGTATTACAACCAAGCTCCTAGCTTAGTTAGTGGGAAAATCCAATCTTCAAAAATCAATTTTAAAATCAATTTTCAATGACTTTCCAAAAATTGAATTAAAATTAATTTTTAATTTCAAAAAATAATTAAATAATAAAATAAATACATAAATATTTAATATTTAATTAATTAAATATTATTTTAATATTAAATAATAAAATAATATTATTTTTCGCACTTGTCCTGATTTTTCTAAAAAACGATATGAATCCTATTCATATGATTAATATTTAAATTATATTTAAATATTATAATTAACTTTATTTGTACGTTTAATTCATAATTAAACGTCGATATATCGTATATATTTGACTTTCATTTCTTAAGCCAAGATTTGAACGGTTCAAACTCATTCACCACACTATCTAAGATTTTAGTCCATTTATGAGCTAGTATAGAATCGATTTAATTTTATTTGAGGATTGGAATTGAATTTTTGAATTATGGAAAATATAAACTAAATATAAGTAATAAAGTGAGAAACACAAGAGTCAATGAGAGTTCTAGGGTAATGAATCCTTGTTTATTTCATCATACAATATTATAGAATTCATGGATTTTATTGTAATTCATATGCCTATGTCTAGAAACTTAATTCCAAGTTTTTTTTTTCTAAAAAACAACCCTTTCTCATGCAACTCGATTGATTTACTAATCTTTTGAAACCAATACAAATTACATGGCATTAAGACTAGTCTTTAACAACTTTTATTGTCATCCTAACTACTCTCATGATAGATTAACAAAAATCCATTGTTATAGATCTAGTTAAACATACAATCTCTCAATCATACATCTAACCTAACATGTGAAGATGACCAATCCACAAGATTTAAACATAATAACAATGAAAAGCATAATCATTCCAAAAAAACCATAAAAGTCTACAATATCAACATGAATTCATAAACGATTCATCAAAACCCTAAAACTAAAGAGTTTAGTCACTCATAGCTTGAAGCAACATGTTCAAACAATATAAACAAAGAAAGAGTGTAAAGAAAGGGAAAATCTACTAAAAGAGGTTCTTGATTGAGGTAGCACCATCACAATCTCCTTGGCTCTCATGTCAGAACTCGAACGACACCACGACTCTCTCGAACTCTTTTCTTCTTCCTTGTAGCTAACTCATTCTTTGAGGCTCTTTTGATATGTTATTTCATGCTTAGATTGATGATTAGAGATGCTGAAAACCTCCAAATTTATAGAGTTGGCCACCCAAGAAAACTATCTAAAAATACAAATTTTACAAAAAAAGAAACTGGCGCCGCGGCGCTACGGCGGTGTTGCGCAAACCCACCTCTTGAGTTTTAGTGCCGCGACGCTACTCCAATTTTTGGCAATATTGAGTTTTTCATCTCTTTTGCGCTATATTCTTGCTCGATTTTGATCTTTTGGTTTTTTCTTCTGATTTTCCTTATTTTAACCTAAAAACCACTAACAAACAAGTGAAATCTAACATAAACTCCCTAAATTTGAGGGAATAGAAAGCACTTTACAAGTGCTTATCAACGGGAGGTTTGACCTAACAAGATGAACGTCACAGTTATGGAGCAACGCTAGAATGACGGTTCACATGACCTCCAAATAGCCTTCCAACTCCAGTTGGGTCGTTATCGAGCCCATGGAGCCCAAACTACCAACTTGCTGACCACCATGTCAATCTTCACCAGGATCCAGCGGAGATCAAAAATGTTGTACGGCAGATATACGACGTCGACAATAGCCCAAGGGATTTGGTAGTCCGTCCTTCCCCCATCACGTACTTCAGCACATTGTCTTCTTTCTCCCAATCGTACGTGATCACTCGGTCTGCCCATTTCCACTCATGGTACAACTTTGTCGGTTTACAGAAGAAGTTCTAATGCCAACAAACCGAATATATGTAAAGTTAGCTTATAGGAAAGATAATTGAGTAATATGATAAGGGAACTGACAAGATAACTAACTGCCACAACTCTGCCCACGGTTGTGAAATTGTGTGTTAGCTGGACTTGTTCTTTCCCGTACAAGAGCTTGTTCCGTAGGAAAACGAACAATAGATCCATCATCTGCATGTCACACAACGCATTATTCAGATATCGTTAAGGATTCAATTGGAAATATACTAAATAAATGCAAAAGAATCGATTACCTCGTCGTCCGTGAACTCATATGGACGGAGAAGCTTCATCCACCATCCTTTCGGCTTCATCGACAACACAACCCACTAAAGAGTCTTCTCTAGTTGGACAAGAGGGTCATCGATCCACTATTGCAATTGCCGCTCGAACTTCTTGGGGATCCGAAACATCGGGTTGTATGCCTTACATCGTTTGGGCTTTTTTACACTCGGGTCAGTGTACGGACTACCCAATGTCCAAGCCTGGCAGTGCCTTTGCTTTTGAGTGGGTCTAGATGTGGGATCTGGGCGAAGCACACCCATCAATTTGATGGGTATTAGAATAGCTGCCAACTCCTCCACCTCTTCAATCTCTCGCTTCACGGCCAGCCTGTTTAGTTCCTAAGCTTCCTCCAACCTCTTGATCTCTGATTCGATTGTCGGTTGGAGGGTCGTGTAGATGGAACTACTAGTGGTCGAGGCTGTGACCTACATAGACGAAATAATAGATGAACCACAAACAATATAAATTAATTACTAAAGTTAATATTAAATGTGCCACTGACCTCCAAAGTGATAGGATGGTCAGCTGATCTGGGATCTAGATATCCTATATCAACCTGTTTACTAGATGAGGCAGTGGGATCCTCGGTGTCATTATCGCTAATGTGTAAGACTAATGGGAGATCGGAGGCAATCTTCGGCACTCACATCTTTAACTAGGAGGCAGTCTCCACATCGCACCGAACATCAGGTGTAGTGCATTGGTCCTCCACTGGACCCCTACACATCTTCTTAGACACGTCCAGGGGGGTCACCTACCTTCAAATTGATAGAGGGTGCAAAAGAAACTTCTCCAGCCGCTCAACACGGTATCTGATATCATTCTCATCGTCAGATGTCATGCCATCACCACCTCCATCGCCTTTGTCATTCTCATCCCAAGTTCCACTAAACCGTGGTTCATCCACATATTTAGCCTGCAGCATGCAAATAAATAACAATTTAGAAAACTCTACTATAAGCCATACGACAAAGTAACTTAAATTAAATGGAAAATGAAATACCTTCGACTGCTCCTATAGATATCGCATAATAGCGGAGAGGTCGTGCTTCACATCAGCAAACTCAGAATTCATCGTACTAAGCTATGACCTCATGATAGCAAACTCTATCATCACCCCGGTCTGAAACTGCTATAGACGGGTCTCTATCCGTCTAAGCTCATTGCTGAAACGCGGATTACTACTATGGACGTCAAGAATGGTCTCGTCACAGACATGATGATGAATTGGGTCTTCGTGGAATACGTCCTCATGACGAGCATCCTCCACCCCCTCATCTGCCACCTTATCATCATGCATCTCTTGGACAATGTCCTCCCCACCCTCATCTACTTCGTCTTCTGCACGATCGTCCCTATGATTGTTGCCTCTCTCTTCCACAAGGACCTCCTACTGACCTTCAACAAGATGTATTAGCGGTCCCTGTATGCAAACGTTGATGGAGTCGAGAGACAGTACACGTGCCTCAAATGCCCGTGCTACCTACTGCATATGGGCCACTCCTCCGCACTAGCTACCAACCTCATGGTAACTACATTCAATGCCTGCACAACACGTCGAACGGGTTACATGACTAAACTATGAAACAAGACGTAATAATAACTAAGATGAAAAAATAAGACGGTTAGTTTACTTACATGATCTGAGTCGAAGATATCCTTGCGGAGGATACTGTATGATGGGGAGGTATTACACACCCACCTCCAGAGACGTGGTATCGCCGTCTCATTAGCACAATCGGCAACCCGGTTCGTAAGGGACGAGATCGTCTCATATGCCCACACTTAACAAAAAAAAAAAAAAAGAGTTAAAATTAATACATGATGAAGAAATGGAAAAAAAATATTAATCTTAGAAAAACAAAATATTATCTAACCTGGAAGGCTACAGGGAACCCATATACCGTGTCTCTCGCAGTCTTGGTGGGGTCGCCATGGTTTATCGCAAGAGTAAGAGCTCTCTTCAGGCTGGTGATCGTCTTACTAAAAATTACCCCACTTCAGTCGTATTGTCGAATACCTCCCAGTCATCCACTAGCCCTAGGAGATTATGGTCAAACCTTTGTTTCTTCTCCCTCCCCATCATAACACAGTCAATGAAGAATGCAAGTGCGACCTTCATTGCATCCTCATCATTCCTAAATTCTATGGCTACGAACTCCTTCTCTGCTTCCACTATTTTTTGTTGGTTTGGTTCTCAAAATATAGCCTCCTAAGCCTACTCGAGTTCCCCGACCTCTATATATTCCTTGTTCTAACCTTGAACCCAATTACAAAGTCAAATTCATTCTTACCAAAGGACACTATATTCCCGAAAAGGTTAAAGGAAATTACGTCTGACCTCTCGTCTCTTACCTCCCTAAGAAGTAGGTGGTGTATCAGCTGACCATTAAGGACAAAGTTACAATCTAGGATGGGTCCAAAAATGGTTTGCCTAAACATATCAAACTGGACCCTAAATAACTTCCTCAAGATGACATCCCGAGTGTGAACTAAATGACTACACAATGTCAACTGTGCCTTGAAGTAGTCCTGAGGCAAGATCTGTGGCTCCATTAAATCCCTACATATAACACACAATAGGGCACTATGAAGATGAGAATACATGCTAACATACACAAATAAATTAGACATTCTCAGGCAAAAGTGACAAAATACCCAAATCCTCGAAAGGTTTGAACCCACCAAGAAATTTTGGATTATGTTACTCTACTACCTAGAGCGAAACTAGTGAGAGCGAGACTAGCGAGATCAGCGACAGATCCGCGAGAGCGACAACAAGAATGAAACAATACTTATGAGATTTGGGCATTTCCTACTCATATCCGATTTTCAGGCATTTCATACACATATTAAACCTCCTCTACTAGAAATCCTAAATTTCTTTTTCGTTTTTTACCTAGTGACAAACTACTTGAAAACCTAAATTTCGGCATCAACGTTTCAGAGAAGTTCTTGGGTTTATTTCCAGAAATTTTATTGCAATTGATAGAAAATAGAGAGTATTTAAAAGTTAAATGGATCTAGATGAAGTACCTTTGAAGATATTCATGGTACTTGTGTAGAATTCAACAAGGAATGGAGATTCGGCCAAAATCAACAAGCTTCAACCGTTTTTCACCCAAGACGGGTGTTTTTAGGGATTCGAAACTAGGCAAGGATGGTCATATGCTTTACGGAAGAAGACAACGTGTAAGCACTAACTTGTGATACCAAGTGTTGGGGTGCGCAATGCGATTGTGACTATGTGTTGCAAGAGGAGAAGTATCCGTGAATGAGAACAAAAATTTTTGGAAGGTAAAATTTTGGCTAAGTGTTGGCTAAGCCCATGCGTCAAAGGATAAGTAATTTTGGCGGGGGAAGAAATGTGCTTGAACCACGCGTTAAAGTCACTCTGCGTTGAGGACAGTCATGCACTGAAGTCGATGTGTTGAAGACAGACATGTGTTGAAGTCGCTCCGCATCGAAGACAGAGTGGTCTTGACGCGACGAAGATAGTGGTGTATGACTGAGATATATGCGTCAAAAATAGGAGGCGTTGAGGACGACACCATGTGTTGGGTGTGGCTAGTTGCTGAAGGCATTGGAGGAGAAGTTTAACATGAGCGCCTCGCGTCGAAGTGAGAACCCCGTGCCAGCCTACGGGTGAGGGGTAAGTCGGCAACATAAATCTTGGTGTTTGTGAAGGCTAAGTCGGTAGTATATATAGTTGGATTAATTAAATGTTTAATCATTTTTAAGACATTTTCGAGAGCTTAAGTCGGTTTCATATTTCAGAAAAACTTCAGGAGAAGATTGAGGAAGGTGTTCTTGTAAATTTTGGGCGAAATTCTACTTGTTTTGGTGTTGAAAACGGAGCTGGAATAGAAGATTGATTGCAGTCGCATAGACTGAACAGTGGTTGATATCTGGAGTAGAACGTATAGAGGAAGCCGAGTTTAGAGTTGAAATTTGGAGGTCAGTAAGTTAACATGATTCCTAACAAATCTTGTGAAGGATGGTAAAGCTGAAATTGAAGTTAATTATGTGAATTTTTAGGGAAAAGCAGCACTTACAAGATTGTTAAGCAATCTAGAGCAGCATGAAGTGATTTTGGAAGAACGAGAGAACGAAGAAAAGTTAAGCCTTGAAATTTTGAGGTAAGTTATAAAACTTAATTCCCTATAAGTTTGTAGAATGGAAGAAGTTCTAAATCCGTCTGAAATTATAACTTTTAATAGATTGAAGTAAGAACAAGAGGAAATGAAGAAATCACAGTGCAGGGTGCCGCTAAGAACCAAGTATCGGCACGCTGTCTAAGTACTGATAGCGAGATGGGTGTCACTGAGACGCAAAGGAGTCTTCCGTCTCACAAAACTCGCTAGATATCGCTGGGTGTCGCTGCTAAGGTAAGGTAACGCTAGTGTCGCTCAATCTAGTATCGCTAGTAACAGATTCTGTTGGGTAGTATTGCTAGAATTCTTGCTTATGATGTTAGTTTGGAAAAGGGGAAGGTTCAATGTTAAGTTACGCAAGATAAAATGTTTATTGCAGGCCAGGAAGAGATAGGAAAGGCATATAACCCACGCAAGGCCTAGGAAGAGTTGTGAGTGACTATTTTATTCTTCAATTCTATTTTATTAAAAATGTTCTTATGAAATATGATTTTGCGATGAACTGTTTAAAATGTATAATGTTGATTGTATTTCTTACAAGGCATGTTATATGTTTTCTAAAGTTGATAGAAAGTATTTTCTGCTATGAAAGGTTACTAAACAAAGACCCGCTTGATTTTCTATGAAAGGTTTTCCATATGAACGATTCATGTAAATAGATTCTAAAATATTTTAAAGGAGGCTTAGTGCTCAAGGACATGAGAAGGCACATGAGTTTCCCCGGGACCCAGTACTGAAGGACATGGAGAAGGTACTTGGGCAACCCGTCATATTCATATGTGCACATAGAGGTTGATTTGGCTGATGCGTCGAGTTTGCTCCGCATTGAGCCAGGGATGATTTTAACGTTGGGTGTGTTGAGCCTTGCTCCACCCCCAACTAAGGTTGTTTTCGACGTTGACTGCGTTGAGCGTTGCTCTGCCTCAACTAAGGGAAAAGTTTGAAAAACCAAACTGTTTACTATATCACTTCTTTTGGAAAACAATCATGTATGATTTGAAATTGGATTTATGAGATTGATGGTTTGTGGAAAGTATGCTATAGTTGAATAATATGTTAAATCCTTGTTTATCTGTTTATATGTAACATACCTGTTTTCAATAAATGTCCGTTTTACAAAGATTGGTCACTCACTGGGCTGTTAGCTTATGTTTTCAATGTTTTCTTTTTCTCCCCCCAGGTAGCAAGGACGTTCCCGATGCTTAGCCTACTTCAGCTCACCCTGCCTAAGTCTCGAGTTCTTGAAATTCAGTCAAGTCTGAGAGTTGTACGTTGTATATAACCTTATGTAGGTCGCATGTAGATCTAGTTGTGTAAAGAGTGGGGATTGTAATGTGGTTTTGTTTAAACGTATAGTGGATCTATGGAAGTTTAATTATGTTATGTGACAAAAGTGTATTCTGTACAGGAAGGATTGTTATATTATGATCATGTGTAGTATGGCTGAGTTTTATGGATATATATATGTATAAAATGTGTTCACAGGAAGTTATGTAAGATGAGACAATATGCGTCACAAAAGGGGTGATGTTTATTGTCTTCACATTCCCTTTCAGGATAGGTAGGTAATCCGGGAGGGGGTGTGACACAACAGTTTTAGGGTTTAGGCAAGAAGACGATATTTCAAAGAAGAAGGGAGCTTTCAAGAAATGTAAAAAAAGAGGTGTCTTTCGAGATACTCATTGTAAAAGGGAAAAATTTGAAATTTGAACAGTTGGATGGCGAACTGGGCTTTGAGAAAAATAAACTCGAAAATGAACCGCTTATCGGGAAAACGAAACGATAGCAGAGAGAGCGAGACTAGTGTGAGAGCGATGATGGCATAGAGATGAAACGATAGCAGAGAGAGCGAGACTAGCGAGAGCGAGACGATATTCACTAAAAAGCCAAAATACATGTGAACTTTCGGGAAATTTGGACATTCTGTGACTTTTCCCGTAAGGTTTCCCGCAAGATCATGTTAGAAACCTTACGGGAAAAGTGACAGAATGCCCAAATTTCCCAAAAGTTGGCGTGTATTTGGGCATTCTGTCACTTTTCTCATCAACTCCATCAACTTACGAGAAACATGAACTTACAGGAAAAATGACAGCGATAAAAAACGACATTCCAAATTCTTTTTCTTGGTGATTTCAGACATTCCTACACATATTAGACCTCCTTTACATGAAAGTTTTGGATTTTCTTTTCCATTTTTTACTGCGATGTATTCGAAAACCCAAAATTTCCAGAAATCATCGTTTCAAAGAAGTTTTTCGTGGGTTTATTTCCAGAAAATCGGGTCACATACGATGAGTTTTACAAAAAATGACAGACATTAAAGAGTATTGAAAAAAAATGGACTCTTGTGAAGAAGATGGTCTTGGGGAAGATGTGGCTTGAGTGTTGAGGAACAAGATATTTGGGGGTATTTATTTCATTTCACCACGTGGGACTTATCTCTGAAATTCTAAAAAATTGAAAAATGGGTTAGAAAAAGAACTTTTTTAAAAGAGTGGTTAGTTTTGTCCCATAAAAACCTTTTTGGGTTAGAAATAGCAATTTCTCAAATTTCTACTTAAAAAAAATCAATCTAAGGAATTGTCAATCAACCATTGCGACAGTAATTTAAGAAATGAGTCTTTTCATGCATAAATCAATATTCATAGTAAATTGTACATTAATCTTATTATCTGGTCGTCACTTAATGGACCAGGAGGAAAAATTCAACCAGATTCAAAACATGTTATATGGTCTCTTGAATTATTTAAAATTTTTTTAACTCACTCTTATTTTTGATAAATATTTCAAATATTAATTAATTAAAGTTTTATACCAAATTAAATCCTTTCACTTTACTTAATACACAAACTCGATTTAAGGTGTGGGAATTATTCATTGTACATTAACTCAATATATATGATATTAATTGAAGAAATTTAATAATTTTTTTTCATGAAAAGAAATTTAATAATTATAGAAAAATTATTATAAATAGAAAAGTCTCAAACTATTTATAAATATACCAAAATTTCACTTTTTATATGAGATAGACCGCAATAGATCTAGATAAATATTTATCTGTGTTTATCTAGTAAAGTGATAGATGTTTATCTGAGTCTATCACATATAGAAAATAAAATTTTACTATTTTTGTAATTATTTTCAACACTTTTTTTATTATTTTAAACATTTTACGATTATAACTCAATTTAAGATATTCTTTTATATTTTAGTAAACGGTTTCATATGTTTATGTACATGCATAACTCCATTCACAGTATGGAATTAATGATTCTAATTTAAGAAATCTATTTGATTAAATTATGAATGTGATTAACTCTCGCATGCACATTAGAGAGACATTAAATAATTTGACTAAAATATATATTTTTTATTTGAGAAAAAACACTGGAACTTTTAGTCAAATTTTGTAAATAAAAATCTTTCAATTATTTTCAATTTTCACTTGGGTTTTTTAAAACATTATATTAGTAAAAAAAAACTGGAGATCATACCATAAAAACTTGGGAATAAAAATGTGTTTATAAGCTTAATTTTTTTAAAAAAACAAAAACCTAACCCTATTGTTTAATTTGATTTATAATTTTTAGTTTTTCAAAATTAAGTTTATAAATGTTACTTCTATTGTGATTTTTTTTTTTTTTTTAATGTTTTGAATAACAAAGTCAAGTTTTGGAAAGAAAAAAAAAATCAAATTTTTTTTTTTGTTTTAATAAATGTGAAAATACTATAATAAAAAAAGTGGAAAGAAATAAACATAAATTTTAAGAAAAAAAAAGAAAGTGTTACTTAAACGGTCCTAAATTATAATTAAATCTTAAAAAATGAGAGGTTAAAAAAAAAGAGTAACCTCATTAATAGTGATCATACAATTCAACTATAAATTGGATCTCTCTCAAATCAAAGGCATCATATCAAGAAAAGAAAAACCCTAAAACTAAAGGGAAAAAAACATGGGTTATTGTTTGTTAAACTACTTAATGATTCCATCTCTTGTTTTGATTTTGACGATTGCAGGATCAATAACACCACAATGTTCAGCTTTGTCGATGGGTTCAAAGTATCCACGATCTTTCAGTGAATGGACAATAGGAATTGTGAACCAACTAGGTTCAAATCAGAAACTCTTCGCTCATTGCAAGTCAAAAGATGATGATTTGGGAGATCATACAGTAGAAGTTGGGCAAACCTACCAATGGCATTTTAAGGAAAATGCACTTTCAACAACGCTCTTTTGGTGCACTTTAAGAACTCCAACAAACCTACACCTATCATTCGAAGTGTTTTGGAGAGAAAAAGGAGAGTGGTTGGGTTCTCGTTGCAATTTCCGGGCTTGTCTTTGGTATGCTCGAGATGATGGCATTTATTTGCTTAATATTCCTCAAAGTTCTTATGAGCTTATACATAAATGGGAACATTAGATCGCCATTAGTTTGGCTATATTAATTCTTCACAGGTAAATTAATACACATCTTTAACCATAGTTAGAGAATGTGTTAAAAGCAAATGTGGAGTTTGAAGCTCCAACTATGCAGTTTACAATATATTTACTATCTAATTTTTATCCAACAACTATTATGCTTTTGATCCTTCAACTATGCAAGTTTACTGTTTATTTACCATCCAATCTTTGTTTGATCCAAAAATTATGACGTTTGTTTCCTCGTTTGATAAAAAAAATGTTAAAAGGGAAGAAAAAAAAAAAAAAAAAAAAGAACAATAAAAAGAATTAAGATTTAAAATACTATGTCGATTATAGGTATGGATATAGGATATGTAGAAGTTTATCTAAGATATTAAATATTTGGTATGTGCAGGTACTTCAAAAAACAGTGTACGTGCAGGATATGCGTATGATGATTGATTTTAAAAAATTAAATATTGTGTTAGTTTTTAAAATATTTGTTAACGTGAATTCAATTTAATAATTAATAATTAATAAATTTCATAGCATAAATTTATGTCATGATAAATTTAAATTAGTAATATTTAATATCCTTACGTTAATCATTATTAATTAAAATTTCTTTTGAAATTTAAATAATTTAACTTAAATAGGTAAAAAATATTAAACTATTTACATAAATAGAAAAAAAAAAACATTTACACGCAGGAAGTTAATATTTTTTAAAAATCGAAAGTGCCCTCGTTTCATGAGAACTTCTTCCTCTACTTCTTCTTAGTACGACTATCACCGTCTATCATGATAAATTGTCGTAGTATTCTATCACTGTATATCACTTCTTTTTCTTCTTCAATCTATTTGTCTATAATATTCTTCATTATAGAACTATCACTGTATATATATATTTGATCTTCTTGATAACAAACATTGATTCATATTTTTCAACACACTGACCATGTTTGATCCTATTTAAAGCAACAATTGGTGAACAAATATTATGATAGATTCAAAAACAACAATTCAATAATTCAATCATTTTCTTATCTCAAGAAAAATGATTTATCACATATAAAATCACTAGTCACATATCAAATGATAACTATAAGTGTCTATCAGTGACAGACATTGAAAGAAAGTGATAGTATTTTCTAATTTGAACAAGTTCTATAATATCAACAAATTCACTATCACTATCTATCATTTTTTAGCTCACAACAAGTTCTCTGATATAAAAAAATAAAAAAATTAAAAAAAAATCACAAAAGAAAATGAGACAACAAAAGTTCACATGGAATAAGCTTGCCTAGAGTTGATGTTCTTTAGTAATTAAACTAGAAATAGCAATCGATTGAAGCTGATAGAAACTTGAGTAGAAACTGATAGAAACTTGAAGAAGAAAACTATCATTGTCTATCATTGATAGACAATGATAGTAATTTATCGTTGTTTATCACGATAGACAACAATAGAACACTATTGTTATCTATTGTGATAGACAATTATAGGAATCTATAATATAAGAAAGGAATAAGAAGTACTATATCACTATCTTGCAGTGATAGACACTAGTAAACAAAGATCACTACAACAAATTAGGCCTTTAATGTCAGTCGAAAATTGACATTATAGGGGTACGATGTTAGTCAAGTGACCGACATTGAAGAAGGTGTTATTAAAGGTGTTCAATGTCAGTCAACTTTTGATGTCAGTTTTTACCCAATATTATAGACGACCAACATTAAACCCCTTTAATAACATTTTCTTCAATGTCAGTCAAGAAGGACCGACATTAAAAGAGTCTGCCCGTCATTAAATATTTATTTTTGTGACAAATAATGACCGTCATTGTTGTTTTATTAAAAAATAAAAAATATATATTATTGGTTGCACAAATGCCGAGAATGTAAGATAATATAAGAGTTGATCGATTCTGCATTCATTGACATCTCCAACGAAATTTCTAAAGTTTACCAAAACTTAGGAACATTAGGTAAGATTTTTTGGTAATGAAAAAAAAGTTGAGGCATTAACATTAAGCTACCCCACAAATATGACATTTGGAAACATATTAAATGGAATCAAACCTTAATGAATGCCAATTGACATTGTTAGCTAGAGAATCACATAATGATGATCTATTATCAACATGAAAATTCATCAGCAACAACTCAGGGCACTTGTAAAAAGTATATAGATTGGAATAGATAGAACTTAGAAACTTGAATCGCAAGATGGAGACAGGGTATAGTTTACTGAACAAATGGAGTTACCAAGATAAAATAATGTCAACTTTAGCAACAAATAGAAAACAATAATTTCTAGTGTTTCCAAACAGCATTCTATTTTCAAACTAAATATTATTATTGATGTAAATGGTTCTTGCACCAACCATTTACTGCTTAACACACCCATACCCCAGAAAATAAATACTTATTAGCTTCAAACAGAAATTCTGGATACATTGGGCATAAACAAACCCCGGGAAGCCTCGACGCTTATCTATAAACTTCTCATTAAAATAATGAAAAATACAAAAAGACCACTAGAAGAATAATAAGCAGAAAAATTTGATAGAGATCATCACTAAGAAGCTTTATAGAAATTTGATTTTACCATGTTGGCAATCCTTTGCATAAGCATCATTGTTCACAACAGCGAGTTGATCTAGCTCATAATCACGAACTTTGAGTTCAATAACTAGGAAACCATCCATCTTGTAATGTTTAAGGTGATGCGTTAAATCTTTAATATGTTTCAATAACATCAAGACATCTTATTCAAAACAAAAGGAAGTACATCAATTTTGGATAATTTCAACATAAACAACAATTGAAATGCAAAAGATAAAGATAAGAAGATCTCATCTGCAAATTATAGAAACTAGACTTAGAAGGTGTTTGGAATGCAATTTCAAGTGTTTAACTTAAAAAATAAGTCATTTTAGAAAAATTTAGAATGTTTGACAACTACTCAAAATAGATTTTGAAGTGTATTTTGAAATTTTTTTTTTATTAAGAGTTTAAATAAAAATGAGTTTTTTGAAAAACACTTTTTTCATAAGTCAATCCAAACTCACCTCATAAAAAATAATGCAACACTTAATATTCTATGAACATTCCAACTTGGATGACACAAAAATAATAGTATTGGTTGCAAGAGCTTAATTACTTAGTGACTAAAATGCTTACATTGTTGGAAGATAAAAAACAATCAAAAAGTGTTTTTTGTCATCTTAAATTAGGGATATTTTTATTAGATTGCATGTGTTTGCTAGTGGTTTTCAGGTAATTATGACAAAAATAAATGTCAAAGGCCAAAGAAACCAAATTGAGCCAAAACCAGGCTAAAAACAGAAGAAGAAGCAAAAATTTCCTAGAAACAGGGCAACGCAGCGTAGGGCATGATTGCACTACCCTCAACGCTCTCGACCCGAGAGCACCAAAATTTAGAGATCGCGTCGCATTGCGTTGCTGAGAAAAGCATCGCAATGCTATTCAGGGAGCATCACTGCGCTCGGGGTTAGGCATTTATAACTGTTAGTGTAGCTATGCTACCTTAAAGCGTTGCTGAGCTGCCCCTTTTATGACATACAGCTTCGCTGTGCTGTCCAAGTGGCAAACCGAAAGTTGTCGAAGCTTTCAATTCGATCAAATAATTATTCTGTTCCCTACTTTAAGTTAGTAGTACTAGCGCAGTAACGGATCAATCTACAGAGAGCCGATCAATTTTTTTCTCCTAAAGAACTTGTTGTTCAGTAACAAGAGTGTGCTGAATTGTTTGTTTAATTCTAAAGTAAAGCAATAACAATGAAGAAAAGCAATAGCAAAGGAATCAAGCTACGAAGTTGTTAGGTGTAAATTCAAATAGACAAAACCTAGCGCGGAGTGAAAATGGATCACCCTCAGTTTGCTACTCAATCATTGATTAATCACAATAATGTTTTGCAATTTTTCTTTGGTTAAACTTAGCCAATCACTTCTAGAAAGGCTAGAAGGAAGTCAAATAGAATATTATGCTTTGATGAAAGACATCTTAGACATGCAACCTAATTAGCATTAAGTTCAAAGGCTATTGCTAAGACGAACCAAATAATTGGAAAGGCCTAATTAAGTGTTCGGTGCGAATCTCTCCTAAGTTAGTTAGATGAATGCAATTGGATCAGAATTGCCGAATCAATTTACAACCCTAACTTTACAGCCCTAACTTAACCTTTGTTACTTGGCAATCTAGGAACCTAACAATTACATATCAAGTGTAAAAGAAGCCAAAACCTAAAAGAGAACACCATGAATGCATGGTGAAGGAAGTATGGACACATGGTCCCTATCTTGGGACCAAGTTGGACGCATGGTTGAATCAAAGGTACTAGGTGGCTTCGTTTGGACTTAACACTTCATAAGGTGGAGATGTCGGGATGCATGGGGGAACACCATGCAAGGAACCACATGGTTGGATGCATGGTAGAGTTACCATGCAAGGTGACATGTCACACCCCCTCCCAGGTACCCTTTTAACCTAGGAGAAAGTGTGATGACAGCAGACACCGACCCTCTTATGACATCCACTGCCAACCTTATACCTAATAAGCAGATATACACAATAATTGAACATCCAACTATAACCAGGGTTAAGCTATCATACAGACATTGATTTACATTTAACCTTTAATTTACACAAGTTCATTAACTTCCCCCTTAATCCTCTATATGTACAACATAGGTTTAAGATCAAATATTTACAATTCTCAAAATTCCAGACACTGATGGTGGACCCAGACGAGTTGCTGTGTAGACTAAGCACCCTGGACTCGCTCGCTACCTGAAAAATAAAAAAAAACAAGGAAAGCATGAGCTAGGTTGCCCAGTGAGTGACTTGTTTTGTAAAAACCTTCCTTGGTTCATAATTAAATCAAAACTGTAATCAAGATATGAAAAATAAATAAGTAGTAATAAATCGTTTCCGTATCCAAACAAATCATGCTCAGGTAACATTATTAAATCACATACGTATCATTTCTAAAGGAAAACCATGTTCAATCACATTTTCCTTAGTTGAGGCGGAGTGTAACTCAATGCTACTCAACGTCGAAAACATCCTTAATTGGGGCGAAGAAATCTCGAAACACCCAACGTCAAATATCCTTAGCTGTGTGGAGTAGTCTCAACACAATAGCGTCTATCATACCTCTATGTGCACATAGATATCATATCCTAGGTTACCCGCATACCTTTTTTGAGTCCTTCAATACTGGGTCCCATATACGAGATTTAGGCCACTCACATGCCTTCTCCGAATCCTTCAGCATTGGGGGCTATCTCTATACTCAGGTTATCCACATGCCCTCTCCGAGTCCTTCAGCATCGGGAACCATTTTTATATCCCGGCTACCCACATGCCTTCTCCGTGTCCTTCAGCATTGGGAGCCTTTTCAAAACCATCATTAAAAAAAACAACATGCTTTGGAAATAGCATATTAAAGATTTTCGAGTTTATAACATTTCAAACTCTCACAAACTCATTAACAATCATCAATGCTTTCCATAAAATCACAGGTTAATAAATAACATGCCTTCCGTAAAACTAATTGAACAACTGGCATGCTTCAAATGATTTCCAATGTAAAACACCTAATATGCACATAATTCTCATAGCACGTTAAAACTTGTGGAAAGCATAAACATATATACATGTATCCAAACTTAATCATACAACATAAAAAACTTTGTTTAAAGTAGACTCATTTTAAATAAAATTGTCACTCACTACTTGTCCCGGGCCTTTATTGGGTTATACGCCTTTCCTAGCTCCTCTCGGCCTGAAATAATACGTTTCCCTTTGTTAGATTTCCTTAAATTTCCTTTTTACATAACAAACAAGCCTTAGACATTTCTATTATTCACCACTGAGACTCTACTTCATGAAGAAAACCATCACTGAGACTATATTCCACAAAGAAATGCTCAACCAAGGTTACATTTCATAAAAGAGTTCACTAATGAACGAGATTCAGGCCATTAGCGAGATTAAACCAACAAATTCAAGCAAAAGACCAAACTGCATCAGCGATACTGTGAACAAGCAAGACCAGAGAGGCTTGGCAAAACCAGAGAGACTTACTTGATCAGCGAGACCAGCGAGAGTAGCGACACTAGCGATAGTAGCAATACCCAGTGAGAGTTGTGAGACAAAAAGCCACCAGCGACACTATCGAGACTCATCTCGCTACTCACCCTTACGTCTTTAGTGTCACTGCTTTTTCCAGTGAAACCCGTCTCCCACAGCTTCTGTCTTCCCTTCTATCTTCACTTCTATCTATTGAAAGTTGTATTTTCAGCCCAAATTAGAACTTCTTCCCTTCTACAAACTTTTAATGAAATGTGTTTCTAGCTTACCTTAAAATTTCAGAGCTTAACTCCTCTTTGTTCGACAGATATTCCAAATTTACTTCGCCCTACTCTAGATCACTTGGGATATTTGTATTAGTCGCTTCCACCTAAAATTTAACATGTTTCTCTTTATATTCAGCTCAATCATCCTTCACAAGAGTTGTTAAGAATTGAGTTAAAGTACTAACCTCAAATTTTCAGCTTCAAACTTGGTCTCTTCAACTCGCTATTCACCAAATACCAGACTTCGCTCAAACTGTGCAACAACAACCAAACCTTCTGTTTTAGCTTCAATGACACCATGAAACCGACCAAAATTCTACACGAATTTGGCCTAGAATACTTCTTCTTCCTCCCTTCAACATGCAGCTACAAGGTTGGGTCGGTTGAAGCTTTTGAAAATGGAATAAATGATTGAAAATTCAGCTTATACACTTATACGGGCTACCGACTTACTTCCACTATTAAACATTTTCATTTTCTTTTCTTTCTTTTTTCTTTTCTTTCTTCTTTTTTTTTTCTTCTATTTCTAAAATCCAGTTTTTTCTATTTTGATTTGATTTTATTTTTATTTTTAAATAAACAAAATAACTCCTAACTCGATTTATCTCATAATAATTTAGAATTTACTTACCAAAAATATTTTCGGCTTCCTTCACTTCTTCCTTCAATCCACAAGAGGAAAAACAATTTAGTCCATATCGATACTACGTACTTATGTTTAGCTCTTACAAAATGAAAGTAGGTTTACATGACATGTGGAGTTTGGGTGTCAAGCTAAGAAGCAAAGTTTGGTGACTAAGCTCACCATCCAAACTCTATAAATAGGACCAACAGGGGGGAGAAAAGCCCACACAACATCAAGAAATCTGAGTTTTCTTGAGAGAAAAGAGAGGGAAAAGGCAGAGAGGAAGTCTGCGTCCAAAGAGCCTGTCTTCTTGCCCTTGCGTCCAACAGTTGTCTGGTGCCCCAGGGAAGCTGCTTTGCATCCAACAGTGCTGCCAAAAGAGGAAAGTTTGTTGCTTTGCACCCAAAAATCACTGCCCTGCATCCAAGGTAGATCCCTACATCCAAGAGGGAGTTTTTCTTGTGTTTAAAGCTAGTTTTGAGGTTTTTAAGGTCTCCCATTTGCTTTTTCTTTGAATCCCAAAAGCTTGAGAGAAAGTTGGAAGGTTTGGAAATCGGAAACTTTAAAGCTTGGAAGCTACGTTTTCAGGTGAGTGGTTGATTTTCTTTCGTGAGAGAACTAAGTATAACCTCTAATGAAACTTGATAATAGCATGTGTACGAGCTAGTTCTTGATTTTATATGGAAGTTGTATTATACATGCTATGGTGAGGTATCGAATAAATTGTTGAGCATTGATCTTGTGATATAGTACGTATGCTAAGGGAATTGTTAAATATATTGCATATCAAGCTTGTTAGATGTTAGATACATTCCTAATGCCGAGGGCATTATTGACGGTCATGACTAGACTAGAATTTGTTAACCGCACAGGATGGTCAGAGGGTCGAACAGACCTAGCTTTTGAGCCTGTGGCGGAGATTTCCTTGTGGAATGGTCAGGGGGTCGACGAGCTTAGCTCCTAAGCCTACAAGAAGTACCCAAAGGGATGGTCAGGGGGCCGACAGGCCTAGCTCCTAAGCCCCAATGGTAAGTTGTAAGACTATGTGCACATATGGAATACATAGGATCATAGGAACATTATGATTGGTCGAATACTGAGTGAGATAAGCTATGTCGTGGGCCAGCGGGGAAATGCAGAATTGGAAAATAACCCTATGGAGAGGTTTGATTTATTAAGCTCAATATGATTTGATTCATACTTGCTCATGATTTACGTTGTGAGAATTATATTTATCTTTATTGGTTTTTTTAAAGGGTTAGTGAAACCCTAGTTGTATCGATCACTCACTAGGCTTTATTGAAGCTCATCTTTTCTTATGTTTTTCTTTCCATGTAGCATAAGGGTTCTCGTTGCTGAGCGAAGTCAAGGTTTGCCGAGATATCATGTGCTTTTGGTTATAGGCATAAGAATAAATTATAATATGCGTCAAGGTCTGCCGAGAAATTATGTATATCTAGCCGTAAGCAGCTGTCTAAAAGAGAAACTAGAGTCATGTTTTCTGTAAACAAATTTGTTAAACAGTTGTAATAAAAAAATTATGTATTTGATTAATGAATCATTCTATTTCTATATGTATAGTATAAGTTGCTTGTGATAGTTATGAGGAAGATAGAGTTTTTACGACAGGCATCGCAAGGGGGTCGGTGTCTGCTGTCCTCATGCTCTGTCTCAGGTTGCGATGGAAGTGGGTCGGGGCGGGGTGTGACATGCCATCTGTTATGGCCATTATTATTAAATCCTCCCATGGCATTTACTTCTTACTAGAAGTTGGGACATACATCTACAAAGTGGCCACTCATCGAGCAAATCTAGCACGTCACTGTCGCCTTATTCTTTTCCAGTGCCATATGTTTAACAGTAGCAACTAAGTCAAAAATTTGACTTTTTAATTCACTTACCTCATTCAAAGATTTGGTGTTGACTAAATCTCTAGTTCCGAATTGCTGAGTATTCGCAGTCGTGGTAGCAATGAGATTCTTCACCGCGGAAGGAGTTTTGTTTACCAAAGCTTCTTCTGTTGCAGCATCAATGCTGCTCTTGTCTTGCTACAACAACCCTTCATAAAAATACTGGTTGAGCATCTGATCAGAAATTTAATGGTGGGGGAAATGATAAGCACTTGAAATGTGCTTTCTATTCTCTCAAATTAAGGGAGTTTATATTAGATTTCACTTGTTTGCTAGTGATTTTCAGGTTAAAACGAGGAAAATTAGAAGAAACGACTAAAAGATCAAAACTGAGCAAAAATACGGCGAAAAAGAGTTGAAAAATTAAAAAGAGTGAATTTTGGAGATAGCGCCACGGTAGCGTCGCGGCGCTGAAACATGAACGCATCGTTCTGGACGCATAGTAGCATCGCAGCGCCGAGATGGCGCTGCCTCGACGCATCCTTGTTGAACGCATGACAACGTCGCGGCGCTTGGACAGCGCTGCCGTGGCGCCAATGCCCGAGAACAATTTTTCTGAAACGCATCACAGCGTTGCGGCGCTTGGACGGCGCTGCCGCGGGGCTAAAACCCGAGAGCAACAATTTTGGATGCAGCCCTAGCGCCGCAGCACTATGGAACAGCGCTGTGGCGCCAGCTTTCCTTAAATGAAAATTTTGTATTTTTGGTAAATTTTTGGGCGGCCAAACTCTTTAAATTTGGGGGTTTCTAGCAGCCCAAATCATCGAGAAAAATCAAAGCAAAGCAATGAAGTTACAGACCTAAAGAGGCACAAGAAGGAGAGAATTAAGTGAGGGTTCAAAGAGTGAGTTAGTTGCAAGGAAGAGGAAAAGAGTTCGAGATAGTCGTAGTGCCCTTCGAATTCCGACGTGAGAGCAAAGGAGATCGTGATGGTGCTATCTTAATCAAGAGCCTCTTTTCAGTAGAGTTTCCCTTTCTTTACACTCTTTCTTTGTTTATTTTGCTTAACCATGTTGCTTCAAGCTATGAGTGGCTAAACTCTTTAGTTTTCGGGTTTTGATGATTTGTTTATGAATTTATGTTGATTTTGTAGATTTTCATGGTTTTGTTGGAATGATTATGCTTTTCATTGTTATTGTGTTTAATTTTTGTGGATTGGTCATCTTCACATGTTAGGTTAGATGTATGATTGAGAGATTTGTATGTTTAACTTGATCTATAACAATGAATTGTTGTTAATCTATCACGAGAGTAGTTAAGTTGACAATAAAAGTTGTTAAAGACTATTTTTAATGCCATGTAATTTTGTATTGGTTTTAAGAGATTAATAATCAATCGAGTTGCATGAGAAAGGGTTGTTTTTTAGAGAAAATAACTTGGAATTAAGTTTCTAGACTTAGGCGTATGAATTACAATAAAATCCATGAAATCTATAATATTGCATGATGAAATAAACAAGGATTCATTACCCTAGAACTCTCTTTGACTCTTGTGTTTCTCCCTTTGATACTTTCCTTATTTGATTTATATTTTCCATAATTCATAATATTCAATTTCAATCCTCAAATAAAATTGATTCAACTCTAGAATAGCTAAGTAACTTAAACCTTCCCAATTGGATCTCTAGTGGAACGATATTCGGACTTAACCGTCTTATATTATAACTTGACCCGTACACTTGCGGTTAACACTCAAAGTGCACATCAGGAAACTCCCGCAGATTCTCTTGAATCTCTCCCAGTACTCATAAAGCGACTCCCCTTGGTCCTGCACTATCGAATAAATGTCCTTGATTTTTGCAGAACGGGAAGCTGGGAAAAATTTCCCCAGGAATTGTTATTTCATCTCAACAAATATTGTAATTGATGGATAAATGAGCATGCAACAGAAGTTAATTTGATCAATTTTCACTCTAAGATACTTAATTTAGAGGATTAAACATGCAATTAAGAAGAAAAACTAAAGTTTCAAGAACACTTATCCTTAAAGCTCCAAATTCTCCTTCAATTCTTGATGAATTTCACCAACACTTAGTTGTAGACCACCACAAGAGTCTTCTTTACTATTCTCTAGGCTTAGATTGGATGGTGGGATCCAAATTTGTGGTGAATTTGAGAAAGAATGAAGGTTGGGAAAAAGATGAACAATTGATGGAATTTTGCAAAATTAACCCTTAATTTCACAAAATTCTTAACCATTTTTATGTCAAAATCATCTCTATTTATTAAAGAATAACATGCAATCCAATTGCATCAGAATTTGACAACACAAAACGGTTAATTTGTTGGTTAATTGTGAAGAAGACAACCAAACTCCTAGCTTAGTTAGTGGGAAAATCCAATCTTCAAAAATCAATTTTAAAATCAATTTTCAATGAATTTCCAAAATTAAATTAAAATTGATTTTTAATTTCAAAAAATAATTTAATAAAAAATAATTTAATAATTAATTAAATAAATATTATTTTAATATTAAATAATAAAATAATATTATTTTTCCAACTTGTCTCGATTTTTCTAAAAAACCGATATGAATCCCTATTCATATGATTAATATTTAAATCATATTTAAATATTATAATTAACTCTATTTGTACGTTTAATTCGTAATTAAACGTCGATATATCGTATATATCTGACTTTCATTCCTTAAGCCAAGATTTGAACAGTTCAAACTTATTCACCACATTATCTAAGATTTTAGTCCATTTATGAGCTAGTAGAGGGACCTAATGGACCTACAGATCGTGAGCTCCAACATTCCGAGATTAACTGGCCAAACTCTTTAACCTAGTTAACCAACATTCATTAACTAACGGGACACTCCACTAAAGCCCGTAGCTGCACTCTCCTCACTGTAGATATATTTGTGTCCATTTGATATTACCGTCATCAATAAGTCAATCCTTCACAGGTTGTTCATAACTTCAGCTAGGTCAAATATTGATTTACCTCTGAGTTACATCTTTTCTCCTTAAGTACCATTGTCTCTCTAATAAATAATTGATTTAGGATCTAATCACTAAATCTATTCCCTCTCGGGCCAGTGAGAGGATGAGGCCCCTTGTTCAAGTCTTGGGAAAAACACTTAAGAGAACAACCTCTCTTTTATCCCTAAGTTGTGTAGGAGTGAATTCCGTCTTGCAAATTCTATGTCCCCAACTATCTACCCAGTCTTATCCCTGAAATGGGAGGAATGTTGAGCAGCGCTATTGAGCTTACTCTCACCTATGCAGATCAAGGGATAATTCTGAATAAACAAGAGTTCATAGATAGCTCAAGATTCAGATCAAGTTATCTAAGTCATCGATAAGTGAAATTAATCAATGTTAATCGTAAACGGTGTTAATACGTAACAATGATTATTTCAGGGTCAGTATTACAAAATCTCATTATGTAGAATACCTCCGCTCACATGAGTAAATCAGGATCACTTCATTTATGACACTTGACAATATTTGTAACAATTATGAAGCGGGTTGTATTCAATAGTGTCTCCAAGAAGAGGTACTCAACCTGATCCATGTACTATAGACTATTGAGGCTACTTACTCGAAGTTGATCTTGTTTATGTCTCAACATAAAGTCCAAGTACTCATGATAGTAGCCAAGGGTTCGTAGTTTAATTGGATTTAGAGTTAATAAATAATTAATTCACTTGAATAACTTCATATGTACTAAAATTCACCTATTTACAAAAACTATGAGTTTTAGGACATACAACCTAATAGTAATACTGCCAGATGGCAAGTAATACAACCAGACTTTTACGTCATCTTTCAAAGAAAAGGGAAATGCCTTCATGTGGATTTGCTCTTCAGTGACTCCATGTGGTCGCATCCCGTCACATACTATGTGGAACTCCTCGAGATACTTATACAGGTCCTCACCTAGACAACCATGAAAAGCAAGGAGTAAGTGAATTAAACATGTTTTCAACTTAAAAGTACCTGTAGTTTCTGGATAAATTATGCACAGTGGTTGGTGAGTGGTATCAGAGGTTGCCAACTCTCTCAGAGTGCGCTCTCGTGGCTCTCCCATTCAAGCTTTAGAACAAAATTATCTTCAGTTTCTTGTGTGTCTTCAACACTAATTGGGTAAGTTTTTTTCTACTAAAGATAATTTTCACTGGAAAGGCGTAATTAATTGCAGCCCTATTAGCATTAAGTTCAAAGGCTATTGTTAAGACGAACAAAATAATTGGAAAGGCCTAATTAAGTGTTCAGTGCAAATCTCTCCTAAGTTAGTTAGATGAATGCAATTGGATCGGAATTGTTCAATCAATTTACAACCCTAACTTAACCTTTGTTACTTGGTAATCTAGGAACCTAACAATTACGTATCAAGTGTAGATCTTTAACTATCAATTAAACATGCTAACTAATTTGTCAGATAATCTCAAACAAATCAATTGAAACATCAAAGAAGGCAAGAATTCAATTAACTAGTGAAATTGCAAGGCAAAAATTGTCCATAACCTCATGAGATTCAAACTAAGAGTTAAACCCTAAAACCCGAGCTAGATGATAGTACCTTAGCCTTGATACATGATTGTACTCAATCCAAGAACTTGTTCAAGAAATTCTCCTAAAGATGGAAAAGAAGAAAAATGCAGGGAAGATCCCCAAATTCGCGCTTGGGATTCGTGCCAATTGATTATTGTGTTCAATTTTGTAACTTTTAGGCATTTATCTTAACGTTCAAATTATGTAATTTGCTTTCAAGTTGTTATCAATGTATTATTTCCTCATTGGCGTTTCTCATTTTGCCTTTTCTTACGTTTATCTTTGGTTATAGCTTTTCCTACTGCGATTTAATTCTTATCTCTTTTGTCTTGTGTGTTGAAAGAATAGCCAAAATGATGATCATTATACATAACATCTCTTCATTGACTAAGTGTTATGCACTGGACTAAGCCTTAGGAACTTTCCATCAGAAATGCATTCTACTTTTGCATGTATGCAAGCTCTTACTCAAACCTCTTTTGCAAAACAATTTCGACAACAATTTGATTTTTACTTTTAGCAATGAGGACCTTGCTACTCTCAAAATTTGGGAGTGGGAGATGTTTAGAGCTGATAAGATAAAAATATAAAGGATTGATTTCATATATCTTCAAATAAAAAAAAAAAAAAAACTCCGACTGTCAAAACTAGGAAATCTATCTTGATAAGAGATTAGTTGAAAATGACACTTACTCGTAGTTGGCTGCCTCCATGCACCCCATAGTTGGTATGTCAAAATGAAGGTGAGTAACGAGAATTAATGACTTGTAAAAATATAAAATAACAAACTCCAAATGTCTAGTAAGGAAACCAAGCTAAGATAAGAGTTTAGTTGAGAAGGGTACTTGCTCGTAGTAGGTTATCTCCATGCACCCCATAGTTGGTATGTCAGAACGAAGACGGGTAACCCCAATCAACGCATTAATAAAGAGGAAATAAAACATAAAAGGAAGAATGAAAGAAATTTTATAGTTTCATCTTTCAGACGCATAGTCTAAAATGAAAAACAAAACTATGTGAAAAATGAGCAAAGGGTTTTAAAGAAAAGCTTGTTGCATTCAAACTTAGGAAACGTTTCTGAAGGAAGAAAATAAAGCTAATTGAGTAGTGTAACTCTATGGTAAACATAAGAGTGCAATTGTCACACCCCCTCCCGGATTATCCTCCATAATCCGAGAAGAGATGTGAAGACAACAATTACCGACTACCCTGTCACATAACTCACTGTCAACATCTCCATCCACATGCTCTTGACAAACCTCGACTTCGATCGGCAACGGGAACTGTCATGCTACCTGAAAACGAAAAACATATGAAAGCATGAGCTAACAGCTCATTGAGTAACAGTTTCTGAAAAACATTATACTTATTTATAAAAATTGATTGAACCCGTATAAAACATCATGTTGAAAATCAGTTTATAACATGATTAATTATTGGTTATATCATGTGTACATATTCATTCATTTCACATACTCTTTCCCTAATTGAGGCAGAGTAGAGCTCAACGCTCCTCAACGTCGATTACCCTTCGCTGTGTGGAGTAATCTCAACACCTCAGCGTTGTGTATATATATTTTCTCCTATGTGCACAAGCATATTATTGCTCGGGCTGCCCATATGCTTTCCTTCTATCCTTGAGCATTGGGTCCCATTTCTATTCTCCGGTTATCCATTTGCCTTCATCTAGTCCTTGAGCATTGGGTACCTTTTATAACTCGGGTTGCCCTCAATGCCTTCTACGAGTCCTTGAGCATTGGGGTCCCTTTTCACAACTTAATAAAACACCATACATATTTTGGAAACATTATATTAACAGCACATAACTTAACCGTTTCCAAATCTTTCATGAAAATATCTTTAGCATGCTAAATTCTTTTTCCAGCTTTAATTTCAACCAACATGCTTTTCATACAAATCTATTTTCAAATCTTTCTGGAAATCATGCATCACCATACTTTTAGAAGAAACATGAATACAAGTCTCAATCAATCACCATGCGTTAACCAGCATTCTCTAAGTTACCATGCGTTACTCAGCTTTCTCAAAGTTACAAGTAAAACGCATACATATGTTACTAGACACATGCTCATGTCTCTATAACTCACATATTTGTATGCTTTACATATATGAAAACGCATGCATTATTTTATTCAAAACCCATATGATTACATTCATAAAGAACTTATTTATTTTTATAAAATGCAGGTGTTACTCACCTGTACTTGCCAAAGAATACTTCTTTTTCCTTTCCTCTTTTCCTCTTCCCGAGCTTTCTGAACGCAGCATTCTAACTCTGGAACGCAAGGCTCCATTTTCCTCTGTCAGCTCGGTTGAACGCGACCCTGCCCTTCAACGCTAGGTTGGTAACGCAAGGCTGATGACTTCTGCAAAGTACATCCCGACTCTTCTTACTTCCCCTTCGGATGCGTCGCCCTCTCTTGGACGAAAGGTCCACTATGAACGCATCATCTAGCTTTGGACGTCGTGTTCACCTTTAACATTATGTTTGTCCTCAACGCATAGCCGACCCTTTTTAACACCAGATAACTTCTTTACTTAAGATAACTAAGTTGTCAAATACCTTATTTCTTGGCCGTATACTCCTACTGCAGACATCCTTGTTGCCTTCTTCTCTTTTTCTCTCCGAACTTCTTCCTGGAGAGTCATCAGTCGCTCCTTTTCCCTCAAAGTTCTATTTATAGGGAGTTTTCCATCCAACTCCTTTTCTCTTTTTGCCACTTGTTTGCCACATGTCACGTTGCATGCTTAATTAACCATGCATTAGTCCAAGTGTCACCTTGCATGAAACACTTGACATGCCTTCAACACCTCCTACTAATAAGGTGTCAAATCTATACAAAGCCACCTGGCCTTTATAAGCTGATCTTATGCGTTCAACATTCCCAATGAACAACCTTTATTCAATACAACGCCGTCATGCGTTAGTTGAATTTCCTTTAAGGTTTGAGATTCACTGCTCACATTTCTAACTCTCAGCCAACTATACTACTGTCTTTGACGCATAAAGATAATTCTAACTTCAACGCATAGGGACCTCAACGCATAACAACCTTGCCAACACATGGTAAGCCAAGTAAGGTCCTTTCCCCCGCCAACACGGCGACTGCTTCAGCTCATAACTTCATCTCATCATACCATGCGTCCAACTCTCATATTCATAACGAATAAATCCTTCTCCATTTCTTCCTCTATGCATTCCACATCTTTCCCTTCTCGGTTTACTTCCATGTAGCCCCCCCTTACCACGTGTCACCTAGTCCTGACCATGCGTCCAACATGATCTTTTACCTCATTTCTTCATAGACTCTTCAACGCTTCGTTTTCTTATAAAGTAGGGTGTGACAACAATATGCTGAGAGGCTAGTCAATGCAAAGATAAAAAAGTGAGTTTCAATGGATTTCCTTAGTAAAAGATATGCTTGATGACAAGCATTATTATAAATTTGGGGGTGTGATAACTTGTAGAAATACAAGTTATTATAGCTCTTTCTTAGAATAATGGATAGGATTTAATGTATTATGCGACAATCTTGATTTAGATTCATTGGTAAAAATCTTCTTTGCGTTTTGAACTCTTGATTTGCTTAAGGTTTTCTTAAGGTAAATTATATCTAAAAGGCATGATCTCTTGCAGGAAATGCGTGACTCAAGCCTATGCGTGACTCAAGCCTATGCGTCCATCAAATTGACAAACGCAAAACCTATGACTGACAAATGCATGTTTTGGGATATCTAACAACTGTAAATCGAATCTTAACAAATAATCGCCCACATCTGTGGCGTTATATGCGGTTTTCAAATTAGCCGAAAATGATGTATTTAGACAAAATTGATGCAAATTAGCAAATTGGTCGGAATTGATGTGAATTATGTCAGAGTTGCAACACAAAATCTATAAAAGGGCAAGACCAAAGGCAAAGAGGGTTGTTGATTTTTCTGGAGAATAGCCGTCTGTAGCAGACCCTTTTCGAGAAGACAACTGGAGATAGAAAACTTGGGAGAGTAATATTCTTCCCGATCAACCATTCCACTGAATGTAGTGAAGCACGTGATCATCATCGACGGAATCAAGAGATTGTTCCACCGCTGATTGAATCCTTTCTTTCTATCCCTGCTTTTGCTTTGTTGTTTACATAGTTTATCAAGAGATTAAGTTCTTTGTAACGATTATACCATGTTCATTAATTTCAATTATCATCCATGGATTTCATCTCTATATCTCTTTCCATTTTCTTGTTTGCAAGCATGAGTAACTAAACCTAACAAGGGTTGGGATAAAGTTATCATCGATCTAAGAACAAAGTTTGTGATTATTTCATCTTTGCCTGATGTATTTGAAGAGAATGCTTATTTCCATTTAGCTAACTAAGATAAGTAGCTATAATCACCTACTTGAGAAAGTAAGTGATTGTGGAACTCATTAATTGAATTAAGAAGTATTTTTAGACATGGACACAACCTTAAGTTCAATAAAACTTCATCCATGCCTCATAGAAATGTGAAGGTCTGTTAACCGAGAGGTACATCCTATAAATTGAGAACATGAAATAATTTTAAGTAGCATTTTGAAAATAGATGATAACAGCCCCCTAACCCTGGTTTTCCCATTCCTATTTCTCTTTTGTTGATGAACTGCTATGCACAATACTTTCCGCTACATCCATCATTTAGTAGTATAGTTTATTTATTTTATGAAAATCACTTCTTCAAAATTTTGTAATAAGATTCCCATCACAGTTTAAGAGTTTTGAATCTACAACAAGTCCCTGCATTCAACCTCAGACTCACCGAGAAACCTGTTTTTAACTTATACTTGGGTTGAAAATAGGAAAACTTGATTGAATACGCCTTACATGCACCATGATAACTTGTAGAAATACAAGTTATTATAGCTTTTCTCTTAGAAAAATAGAGATTAAATAGAGAATCATGTAGTAGTTTGTGTTGAATTCTATTGATAAATCTTCCTATGCGTTCTACTCTTGTTAATTGATGAAGATAATTGTTTTGAAGATTTCTAAGCCTAAAACACATGTTTTAACGCAGAAACGCAAGCAACCTGTGGATGCACTAGCAACCGCTCAACGCAGGATGATGCGTTAGTAACATATGGATGCGTCGACATAGTGAACGCATGAACCCAAGTTCTCCATGGACTCATAATGACCAGAAACGCAAGACAGCGGAAAATCAGATCAGAATCTTGAGAGATTGTCGGAAAGATTGACATGCATGATCTGCGGTTAAAGTGGTGGATCTAAATTGAACTGAGAATTACGCAATTAGGTGAGATAGACGCACGACATCAATTGCGCCTCCAATCACGTAGATTTTCCATTAATTACGAACGTAGCCTCTATAAAAGGGTAGACCTGCAAGCTGAAAAAGTGTTGTTGATTCTCAGAAGAATTCCTAAGTGACAGCAGAGTTCTCTCCAGAAGACAACCGGAGACGAATAGCTCGAGAGAGAAGAGTCTTCCCTCCACCTGACTACTTCACAGCAAAACTTCACGCTTCCATTCTGGCGACTCAAGACATTGAAACGCCTTCTTGCTTTCTATCTTTTTCTAGCTTTGATTTTAGATTTGTTATCAAGACATTGAACTATCCAAGATTGTATTTCGTTCATTAATCTACAATTCTTCCATGTCTATCCATTTCTCTACACTTTCCGCTTATTACTTTGAATCCATGAGTAGCTAATCTTTCAAGGGTCATGGGTTGCGTTAGCATCTAAATAAGAACCATAGTGTAACTATTTCATCTTGTCAATTGTAATCTTAATCTGATGCTTATGTCCATCTAGCTAATCGATATAAGTAGTAACAATTAGACTGCTCGAGAGGTAAATAATTGTGGAACTCAATTGACAAGGCTAAGAAGTGTTACCTAGACATAGGAATAACCTTAGCACTTAATATTATCCTATGTGTTATAGACATATAATGCATAGCGGCTGACAATCGAGAGAAGAGTTGCAAGTATGAATAGACTTTCACTATGTGTTTCTGATGTTAGAAGCTAACCAACTCGAACCTTGTTTTTATCCATTCATTTAATCCACTTAGTTGAACTTGATGTGTTGCATACCTTACCATCCACCACCTTTTAATCTAGTGTACATGTTATCGCTTTCTTTAGTTAAACGCATAGTCGTTTTCTTTAGTTAGACGCATCCCTTGTTAAATATTTTTGGTTACCACTCCAACTCAATTAATCCAACGAATTTTAGAATCAGCATAGTCCCTGTGTTCGACCTCGGACTCACCGAGAAGACCTCATTCTTTGCTTATACTTGGGTGAAGAATAGGAAAACTGGACAGATTAGAAACGCATAGGATTAAGCATGTTAAACTCATTGTTGAACGCATAGTAAGCTTAATAAAGATAAACGAAACAAGTGTTTGCACTTTAGATCTGTTGCACAACACACCACATCTTTAGAAACACAACAACACTTGAAAAGAAAACTCCCATCAATGTTGTATCAATTAAAAAACTCAAAGAGTTAAATCTTATCAATGCATTTGAATCACATGAGAATGGTAAATGTCCTGCATGTGTAGAAGCAAAACTTACTAAAAAGCCTTTTAAATTTGTCACTACTAAAAGTACAAAATTACTTGAATTTATTCATTCTGAGTTGGCTGATTTCAAAAACACCACAAGTAGAGGCGGTAAAAATTATTATATATCCTTTATTGATAATTTTTCCAATAGCATATTTTTGAAATATAAAACTGAAGTAGAGAATCAATTAGATAAAAAGATTAAAAGGTTATGATCAAATAGAGGTGGTGAATATAGTGATAAACCTCTTAAGGAGCTTTATAAATCACATGACATCATTCATGAAATGATTGCACCTTATTCACAACAACAAAATGGTATAGTAAACATAAAAGTAAAACACTTAAGGTGATGAATGCTACGATTTTAAGTTCTAGACTATCGGACAATATGTGGGGGGAGGTCGCCGTTTCTGCATGTTTCATTCTTTACAAGATCCCTCACAAAAAAAATTGGACAAGACACCATACAAATTGTGGAGAGGTTACACACCTAACCTCAACTACCTAAGAATATGGGGATGTTTGGCTAAGGTAGTGTATCTTGTGTTCAAGAAACCTATAGTAAGATCTAAAACCTTTGATTGTGTTTTTATTGGGATGTCCATAATAGTGCTGCATATATATTTATGTGTCTAAATGATAAATCAATATGTGTGAATATAGAGATGCGAAATTTGTTGAGCATATATTTCCTATGATTGAGGTAGATAATAAGTTAGTTAGAAAATCTAATATTGATTAAGTATCTATATCTTTATTCTTTTCTTTTGATAGTATGCATGAAATCAGAACCTAGAGAAGTCTTGATAATATGTAAGAAGCTGAACCAAGAAGAAGTAAGAGAAAAAGAATTGAGAAAAACTTTAGTCCTAATTTCTTAACTACCTTCTTAGTTCAAAGGTCAAATAATTTAGATAATCAATGCACATGTTTGTACTTAATAGATGAGGATCCCAAAATCTACCAAGAGGCCTTAAGCTCTGTTGACTTAAGCTTATGGAAAGAAGTAATTAAAAGTGTATTATATTCTCTAACTATGAATCAAACTTGTGACTTGGTAGATCTTCCTATTGGAAGTAAGCCAATTAGATGCAAATGGATTTTTAAAAAGAAAATCAGACATGATGATTCAATTGAAAGGTATAAGGCTAGGTTAGTAGTAGTAGGGTACACTAAAAATTAGGGAATTGACTACTTTGACATGTATTCTTCTGTTACTAAAATAGCTACAATTAGAGCCTTGATTGCCCTAGTTATCACTCATGGTCTTCAAATACATCAAATTGATGTAAAAAAAAACCTTTCTTAATGGTGATCTTGGAGAGGAAATATATATGGTACAACCTGAAGGCTTTCCAATTGCCAACCAAGAAAATAAAGTATGGAAACTCAAAAAAAAAAAAAAAAAAAATCTCTTTATGGTCTTAAGTAAGCTCCCAAACAATGGTATGAAAAATTTAATAATATTCTAATAAGTTAAGAATTCAAGGTTAATTCCTTTGATACATGTGTATACTCAAAATTGTTTGTAGTTGATTGTGTGATCATATGTGTGTATGTTGAGGATATTCTTATCTTTGGCACAAACATAGGTGTAATCACTATCTTCTCATTTTGAAATGAAATATTTAAGCGAAGCTAATGTAATACATGGTGTTAAAATAAAGAAAACTAAAAATGGATTATCCTTGTGTCAATCACACAACATTGAAAAATAGTTAAAGAGATTTGATAGAGACACTTTTGTCATAATACTTTATGATGCTAGTACGAGTCTTAAGAAAAATAAGGGAGATAGTATTTCTCAATCTGAATATGAAAAGATTATATGAAGTGTTATGTTTCTAATGAACTATACTAGACTTGATGTTGCATATGCTGTGAGTAGATTGAGTAGATATACACATGACCATGATAAAGATCATTGGACTGCTCTTCGTCATTTGTTAAGATAAATTAAGGATACAATAGACTATTGTTTTTATTTTAATAAATTTCCTGTCGTATTAGAAGGATATCGTAATGCCAATTGGGTAACAGATAATGACGAAGTAAGCTCCACTAGTGGATATGTATTATTACTAGGTGGAGGAGCTATTTCATGGAAGTTGGGAAAGTAGGCACGCATAGCAAGGTTCGTAGTGGAATCTGAGTTTATTACTCTAGAGTTACCAGGATACAAGGTTGAATAGCTTAGAAGCCTGCTGGGAGATGCACCATTGTAGAGGGCATCAGTACTAGTGTAAGCCCCACACTTAGCTTTGGAAGTTAACAAGTTATAAAGATTGGTTTTGGAAGATGACAAGTTAAAGAAGGTAACTAAAGAGTGGCCGGGAGCCTTAAAGCATGAGTTATCATGCTTGAATGTGTCCTATGTAAGCACTGACTTATAATACTAAGTGTTGGGAGGAGACAAGTGAAATTGTGGCTATGCGTTGTTAGAGGAAAGTAGCCGAGGGTGAAAGAGCAAAAATTTTGGCTAAGTGTTGACCAAGACTATGCATTGATAAAAGAAGAGAAGAGTTAACATTTTCCTTTTGAGTGGCCATGTGTTGAAGGAGGAATCACGAAGAGTTGTTGTGAGCTGAAGCAGTCACCTACGTTGGAGGAGAAGTTGATCATTGGCGGGGGAAGAAACGTACTTGGCTTACCATGCGCTAGTAAGGTTGTCATGCGTTATGGTCCTTATGCGTCGAAGACAGAGTGATTCCTATGCGTCAAAGACAGAGTGATTCCTATGCGTCGAAGACAGAGTGGTCCCTATGCATGGAAGACAGTGGTGTAGTTGGTCATTGTAAGCGTTGAAGGTAGGAGGCATTGAGGGCGCCATGCGTTGAGTGGGGATGATTGAGTTGTATGTGTCGAAGGTAGGAGGCGTTGAGGGCGCCATGCGTTGAGTGTGGATGTTGGTTGAAGGCGTTAGAGCATGTTGTGTTATGGGTGCTTTGCGTTGAAGAAAGAGAAAATAGGGTGCCTTGCGTTGAAGTAAGAATGAGAACCCTGCGCGTCAGCCTGCTTTTGAGGGTTGAGTCGGTAGTATATATATAGGTGCTTTTGAGGGTTAAGTCGGTAGTATATATATAGGTAAGTGAATTAAAGGTTTAATCATTTTTAGACACTTCGATAGCTTAAGTCGGTTCCATTTTTCAGAAGAACAACAAGGTAAGGTAGAAGAAGGTGTTCTTGTGGATTTTGGGAGGAATCCTACTCGTTTTGGTGTTGAAATCTAAGCTGGAATAGAAGGTTGTTTGTGGTCGCACAGACTGGACAGTGTCTGATGTTTGGAGTAGAACGAATCGAGGAGATCGAATCTAGGGCTGAAATTTTAAGGTTAGTAAGTTAACATAATTCTTAACAATTCTTGTGAAGGATGGTAAAGCTGGAATTGAAGTTAATTATGCGAATTTTTAGGTAAAATCAACGGTTACATAATTGTTGTACAATCTGGAGCAACGCGGAGTGATTTTGGAATAATTGGAGAACAAAGGGGAGTTAAGCCTTGAAATTTTGAGGTAATCTGTGAAACTCAATTCTTTACAAGTTTTTAGAAGGGAAGAAATCTTAGTTTGGGCTGGAAATGTGTTTTTAGCAGGGGTGAATAAGAAGAACCGAAGCTGCAGCAGTCAGCTTTGTTAAGGAGGAAAGTAAGCTAAAAACGTTTGTGTTGCAGAGGGCTTGCGTTGCACACAAATTCTTCTTGAAATCAAGGTATAACAAAAAGGTTAAGGAGCAGCTTTGTAACAATAGCATTAGTTTTTAAAGCTTGAGAATGAACCAGCGGAAACTTAGCCGCATGATGAAATTTAAAGACATTGTGCATATGTTTAGTTGTTGTTTCTATTAAAGTGAATGGAAAAAAAGAATAATAAGAAAATATGTTTATTTCAGGCCAAGAGGAAATAGGGAAGGCGTATAATCCACTCAAGGCCTAGAAAGAGTTGTGAGTGACACTTTTCTTGCTTCAAAACGATGTTGTTGTATATGTTAGTTCGGTTTTCCAATTGAATACGATTTTGTGATCGATCGATTTACAAAGCATAGTTTATGTTTCTTAAAAGGTATTGAAAAGTATGTTTATGAAATGTTATTGATTTAAGAGTTGCCCTGTTTTCTTATGGATGATTTGCATATGAACGGTTTCTATAAAGTATTGCTTTCCTTAAAGGAAAATGTTTTAGAGGAGACTCAGTGCTGAGGGACATGAGAAGGCACGTGAGTTTCCCCGGGACCCAGTACTGAGGGACATAGAGAAGGTACTTGGGCAACCCGCCATGTTCCTATGTGCACATAGAGGTTATATGCTGGTGCGTTGAGTTCTGCTCCGCATCAAGCCTTATTTGTTTTCGACGTTGGGGTGTTGAGTTTTACTCCGCCTCAACTAAGGAGAAGTATTGCAACTAAACTGATTTCTTTATGATTTGCTGAAAAATCATGTATGATTTGATAAGGGCATTTAAGCATGTTTTATCCAATGAATATGAATTGATTCCATGTTTTACTCATGACGTTGAACTTAATTTTTTTATTCTGATGATTTCTGAACTAAAAGCAGTTCGTTAAAATTAGTCACTCACTGGGCTGCTAGCTCATGTTTTCAATGTTTTCTTTTCCTCCTAGGTAGTAAGGACGTTCCCGATGCTTAGCCTACTCCAGCTCGCCCTACTTAAGCTTCGAGTTTCCAGAAATAGTTTATTTCTTTGTTGTTGTACGTGTAAATAACTTAATACTGGTGGCATGTAGATTTAGTTTTATACAAGTGGGTTGTGAGAGAGTATGTTGTAAAAGTGTACTCTGTACAGGATGGATTGTTTGTAGTATGATCATGTGTTAGTATGGCTGGATTCTATGAAAGTATATGTATGGATTGTTTATATAGGAAGTTATGTAAGATGGGGCAATATGCGTCACAAGAGGGGTGATGTTTATTGTCCTCACATCTCCTTTCAGGTTAAGTAGGTAATCAGGGAGGGGGTGTGACATCCTATGCATTTGTAAAAAGCTGCTATGCGTTGGTGAGGGTGTGCCATGCGTTTGTAAAGGCTGCTATGCATTGGTGAGGGTGTGCCATGTGTTTGTGAAGGCTGTTATGCGTTGGTGAGTTGAAGTATGCATTAGCCAATTCATTTTTTTAAAGGAAAGAAAGTGAAGGCTAAGTCGGCGGCCTATTTAAGGAAGTAATCTGAGTATTTGATCATTTTAAACACATTCAAAAGCTCAAATCAGTTGAATTTCATAGCTGAGAGACGAAGAGAGGTAAGAGAAGGTGCTTAGGGCAAAGTTGTGGAGAATTCAGATCGTTTTCGTGGTAAAACTGAAGCTGGAATAGTGAGTCTGGCTGCTGTCGCGCAATCCGAGTGTGGTCTGGTGTTTGGAGAAGAACAAGCTGAAGAGATCGAATTTAGCGTTGAAATGTTAAGGTTAGTAAGTTAACTTAATCTTAACAACTTTTATGAAGGATGTTTGAGTTGAATTGGAAAAGAAATATGTAAACTTTTAGGTGAAAGTGACTAATACAGAATTGTTGTGCAATCTGGAGTAGCGCAAGGTAATATTGAAATATCTGACTAACGAGAAGGAGTTAAGCCTCGAAAATTTAAGTTAGGCTAGAAAACATATTTCTCTACAAGTTTGTAGAAGGAAATAAGTTCTAAATTTGGCTGGAAATACGATTTGTAACAGATAAAAGTGAGAATAAGAGGGAGGCAGAAGCTGTGGAAGACAAGTATCGCTGGACTGCAAGTAGCGCTAAGAATTTAAGTGGGAGAAGCGAGACGGGTAACGCGAGTGTCGCTAGAAGCCTTGCGTCTCACAATTCTCGCTGGGTATCGCTAGGTCTCGCAAAACAGGTGAGTGTCGCTGGTCTCGCTCACCATGGTATTGCTAGTGCCGTGTGCCTGTAGTTTAATCTTGCTAGTAATCTCGCTAGTAGAGTGAAATCTCGCTAGTAATAACGCTGGTGGTGTGGAATCTCACTTAATATGATTATTTTTGGAAGAAATTGGTCTCAGTGGTGTAACATGAATAAAACACAAATGTGTAAACTAATGGTTTGTAAAAAGGAAATTTAAGGAAGTATAACACGAGAAATGTGCTATTTCAGGCCTAGAGGAGCTAGGAAAGGTGTACAATCCAATCAAGGGCTAAGGCAAGTAGTGAGTGACTTTCTATCTAAAAGTGTTTAGTCTTTAACATAGTTTCTTGATAATATTTGTTGATAAATGCTTACATGATCAATCTCTATGAACTTTAAGTGCGTTTCATGTGCGGTATAAGGAGTTGTTTTAATATTTATTTATATATATAGACTGAGCAAAAGTATTGTGAATAATAAGGGTAAGACGGTTGGAAGCACGGGAACTTATGATTAATATTGCGATGTGGGAGTGGACACAAGAGTATGATTAAGTATGTGATATATGGCTGTAAGACTAAAGGAAGCATATGATCGTATGAAATGTGATTTATGGCGATGGGACTAAAGGTAGCATATGAGTGTATGAAAAGTATTGTGATGGATGAGACGTTACTAGAGTATGAATAAGAAAATGAATTATGAGGTGAGTATAATGAAAGTGTGTGAGCATATGAAAAGTGTTGTGATGTATGAGATATTACAAACTCATGATTTTATGTTATATTGGATTCTTATTTGAATGGCTCCCAATGCAGAGGTACGAAAAGAAGGCATGTGGGATATTGGTGTATGTAATTAGCTTCATGCTAATATTGTTCTGTTTATCATGAAATGAATTATAAAGAATTATTTATGGAAAGCATATTTGCTTAATAATGTTTTCTAAGGGACCCAATGCTGAGTGAAGATGTGAAGGCATGTGGGAAACCCAGTGTTGTAAGAAACCCAATGTTGAGGGAAGATGTGAAGGCATGTGGGAGATCCAGTGTTGTAAGAAACCCAATGCCGAGGGACAATGTGAAGGTATGTGGGCAATCTTGTATTTGAAAACTCAGTGCTGAGAGATGTAGAGAAGGCACTTGAGTATCTTGGAGATCTAGTACTGAGGGATTGGGAGAAGGTACTTGGGTAGTCCGTGAGCAGATTATGATTGACTGATGCTGAGGTGTTAAGAGTACTCCACTCAGTTGAGAAATATCGACGTTGGGTGCAATGAGCTTAGCTCAGCCTCAACTAGGGAAGGAAATTTAAGGAAATAGTTTGTGAATAGTGTTTCCATAGATAATCATGAGTGATTAATTTATATCTTGATGATGCTAGTTATGGATTTTGCTGGGTTTTATATTTTCTTATAATGTCGAGAAAAACTTTAAACTAGTCACCCACTGAGCGTTTAAGCTCACATTTTTCTTGTTTCTTTCTTTTATTTTTCTAGGTAGCGAGCATGTCCGGGGTGCTTAGCCTACAGTAGAACCTCGTCTGGGCTGGTTTCAGAATCTAGGAATTGCAGAATTGTAAATCTTGAACTTATTTAAATATTGTACATATTGTAAGGATTGAGAAAGTTATGTATAGATGTTGTACTAAATATTAAGTCTTATGGGAGTCAGGATAGTTATGATAGCTTACTTCTGGTGTGGTTGTGATTATAAATTACTAAATATGTGTTTATCAGGTTATATTCTAAGACATCAGGGTTGTGTGATGAATGCTTTAGGGGATTGGAGTCTATTATTTCACACTCACTTCCGGGTTAGGAGGGAATTCGGGAGGGGGTGTGACAACTAGTCTCTTTGTAATGTGATTCACAAGCTGCCAAAGGTGTAACGCCCCGCGCTAAAAGAAGTCTAAATTTTGGTTTGAACTATGCCATTACATCTCTTTTGACCCATTAATTTCAAATTAATGAGACACCTCAATCCACCTCTGACGACGTCTCCTACTCGATGTGCACAACCTAGGAATGCACGATAACTTCAGGTGGCGCCTAGCAGAACTAGCGCATGATAACTAAAGGCTCAAATCAACACATCTTCGACGTGGAGCAGTGATGGACAGAATTTGTCGCCCAATTCCATGCCAAATAAATTTTCCTAACTTACCCACAGTAGTAGTGGCAAGTTGGGTCAAACATAGGGAGCCCCTGAATTTCACAGTTTGAAAGTTTAGAATTCAAGGTAACAAAACGGAGGTTTTGAAAAAAAAAAACAATTGATTGCATGAAAATAAAATGCGAAAAGTAAAAAGAGTTAAAATTCAATTAAAGAAGCTTTAGCTTGGGGTACGCAGGATTCCCTTTGTTCGATCTTCTTATCATTGGTTCGTCATTACTAAATTCAATGAAGCTAGTACCTACTCAATTCAACTGGAAATGCTAGAATTAAATTGCCCTAGTCGACAATTTAGATTTAAGCAAATCGATGAAAAGCATGCTACTCGCATTAAGTTCAAGGAAAAATTAGACAGGACATACAACTGGATAGACCTAGATTGAATGTCCTATCGATTTAATTCTAGGTTAATTGGAACAATGCGCATCACCATCTAGATTTGCAAGCTAACCTAACCTATTGCTTCCTATGATTGACATACAACAAATTGTCACAAATTGTAATACAACCAAAGTAATAATCAAAATAAACATCAGCGTTACAAATTGATCATAATTCTTGAAAACTCGGGATTAAATCATGCATACACTTGAATTAAGTTCAAAATCTCAAAAGAACATCAATTACAATAGAAAATCCATAATACCCAAGCTAGAAAAACGTTACCTTAGCCAATAATCAGCATACCAATTATTGGGTTCAAGTTTCTAAGGATGAAAAAGAAGAAAATAGGAGAGAAATCGAGCCAAAAGTTGGCTGGTCCAGCTCTTCTTTTAACCTAGAAAACGAAAATTTCATTTTAAAAAATATGTCGTATCGTCGTGGCGCTGACGCAAATTTTGCATGCACAACATTTTAGGAGCACCGCAGTGCCTGCTGCGCTACGCCAACAAAGCGTCTCGGGAAAAAGCGCCTTGGTGTCGTGGCTGCAAGGGAATTTTTGTTCTTTTGGAGTTCTATCTCCCGGTTGATGCCATGGAACTCCATTTTGGCCCGTTTTAGCCCAATTTTGGTGCTAACACCCCCACCCCGTTCTACCTATTAAGTGCTCGAATCTACAAAATAACACAATAGACACATTAAACAGCACAATCATCTCGAGTTAAGCTGAGGAAGATAGCACATTTTAGGTGCTATAAAACACCCCCAACTTAATTCTTGATCTTCCTTGAGCAAGGTAGAATAATGCACATAGTCAAATAAAATTATGCTCACTCAATCATGCAAGCTTTGTTACTCAAGTCTCAACAGTCCACTAAGATTCAACTGGCATTCACAATGATATCGGTTCATAATCAATCAATGAAGCACAGATTAAAACTAATTATAGACCAGTCCATGCAAGGGTGAGTTCAAAGCCGTTCTAATTAAGTTCCTAGCACCCCGGAATGGCATTAAATTAATCTCAATTTGTTTTTTCCCAATGGTAGCATATATACAAATCATCAAGTGTCCAAAAAAATCAAAGCGGCAATATTTCAACTAAGGTGCCTGAATTCAAACTCTAGAGCCCTAAATTTGCATTTATTTTACCTAGGGGCATACCTAGGGGCATTAGCTTTCACACATTTACCGCAGGGAACTGTACTCACTCTTTTCTCGCGAGTGTCCTAACTAATCATAGCAAAGGCAACTCTTTCTACCCCTAGTCATGCATATCATTACAAGTTTTGTTTTTCTTTTCCTTTCTTTTTCATGCTTTTTTTTATATGATATTTCTTTAAAGCACAACATTCTTTTTCAGCAGGCATATAAATATATTTTTTTTCTTCCTCAGTATTATATTACAACCCATCATAAAAGACACTATCCAATCAGTGGGTCCTAGCAAGGTAACAACAAAAATACAAGCTAAGTAATACGATTCTAAGCATGCAGAACATAATATAGGCAGACAAAGAACTTAAGCATGCATGAGAAATCAGATTTTTTTTTTTAAAAAAATGGCTAAAAATCATGATCAATCACTTCAAACATTTCATCATGCAAGAGAATCGAAAAGAGTGCATCATCAACCAGTCATCATAACGAACCAAGCACAGAAGAGCAAGCAAGCATGAAAGCACACATTATTTAGTCCGAGCTCAAATGCTCAAGGACTCCAGCTAGAACATAGACATTCCCCACCCCCAACTCAAATCTTACATTGTTCCCAATATGAGAAAAGAAAAGAAAAACAAGGGACAAATGAAAAGGGAAACAGAAAACTTCCCTGAAATTTGGCACGAAGGATGGCAGTGACGTCTGGCTCATAAAAGTAATCTCTTTTCCAACTCCCTTCAAGCAAGAAAAACCAAAAAGATCAAGAAAGGTAGGAAGCATTAAGCTCAATAAAAATAAAAACAAGAAAAGAAAATAACATAAATATAAATCCTGGCTGCCTCCAGGTAGCGCAATTTTCTAAGGTCGTTATGCTCGACCGTACTCGACTTCATCATCCGTATCCACTTGGAAAAGCCGAGTCCCCATCCAACAACCCCAACTTAGGGTGCTTACCACAATCCTAAAAAATCATAGAGCTAAAACACACAGGATTAGTGGTGGAAGAATCATTAGAAATAAAAAAAAAAAAAAAATCAATTTTTTCTTTGTGCCTTAGGGAAAGGGACCCTTCATCCACATCGATCACCGCCTTCGTGGTCTTTAGAAAGGGTCTCCCTAAGAGCACGGACAAGGGAGAAGCAGAAGAAGTAGAATTAACATCCATATTGATCACATAAAAATCAGGAAAAATCAGGCCATTCACTCTAACTAGCATGTCTTTAACTATATCAATTGGCCTAACAAGGGAATGATCAGCTAATTGAACTACAATATCAGCCGAGTGCAGGATATGAGATTTAAAATCAGCATAAACAGAAGCAGGCATGATATTAATAGCAGACCCTAAGTCTAACATAGCATGCTCAAATTTTCTATTTCCTATCTGACAAGGAACAGAAAACGTACCTGGGTCCTCCTGTTTGACAGGAAAATTACCTGGAAGGACTACCGCTTGGCGGACTTCATCTTCCTGTTTATTTTCGTCCTTCCTTTCCTCTTGACGGATTTCGGTCCACACCTTTTTGCTCTTGATGGAGGACTTCTGAATTTCGGGAGACAGAGCAGACCTCACCTCTTCTTTGCGTGATCCTCCCTGAGCAACAGTCAACCTACTAGGGAAGGGAGCACGGGGAACATTAGTGGAAAAATTGAGAGGTGGGTCGAATCTTATCCCACTTTCCTTGGTGAGCTCGTTGTCCCCACTAGTTCGCTTATAGGCTCCTCAGGCAAGGGGTCAATCCCACAACTCACATGGCACTCACATTCCGCACATTCGGTGTGGATTGGGAAGGAAGCTTCCCCGGCTGAGTGTCCAGTGTTATGTGTCTAACGTGTTATATATATGCGATGTTAATTTGTCAAGTTTTTCTATTCTTCACCCAAGTATAAGCGAAGAATGAGGTTATCTCGATGAGTCCGAGGTCGAACACAGGGGCTATGTAGATTCTAGAATTCGTTGGATTATCTGAGTTATATGTGTTACAAGAAAGTGGTGAAAAGTGATGCGTTTATGAAAATACAAAGCAGTAATGTGTTTATGAAAATAAAAAAAAGCAGTAAAACTAAGCTAAAGTGGTAGAGTGCATAGGTATGCGACACAACAAGATTCAGCTAATGGAATTATGTGAATGATAAAAGTAGGGCTGGGGTTGGTTACATCTAAATTTAGAAACACATAGTGAGATTTATTTCACACCAGCAACTCTAAACTGCACCTCTCGGTGGTCAGCCACTATGGGTTATATCTCTATAACGCATAGGAGAATGTTAAGTACCAAGTTATTTCGATGTCTAGATAATACTTCTTAGCCTTGTCGACTGAGTTCCACAATCACTTACTCTCTCGAGCAGTCTGATTATTACTACTTATATCGATTAGCTAGATGGACATAAGCATTAGATTAAAGTACAATCGACAAGATGGAACAGTCAAAACTATGGTTCTTGTTTAGATGATAACACAACCCACAACCCTCAAGAGAGTTAGTTACTCATGGACGGTAAACAACAAATGGAAAGTGATAAAAAAATGGATAACCATGGAAGATGTATAGATTGATGAACGGAATAAATTTTTTAAAAAATACAATCTCTTGTCAATAAACTAAAACACAAGTAAGAAAAAGATAGAAAGCATGAAATGGCTCCTCAATCTCTTGAGTTCGCCGAGATGGTAGCGTGAATTCTGTTGTGAAGTGGTCAGGCGGAGGGAAGACTTTTCTCTCTTGAGTTATTTGTCTCTAGTTGTCGTCTAGAGAGAACTCTCCTATCACTTAGGAATTCTTCCAAGAGATCCAACAACCTTTTCAGCCTTCAGGTCTGCCCTTTTATAGATGCTGCGTTGCAATAGCTGGTAAATTTGCATGATTGGAGGCTGTATTGCTGCCTTGCGTCTTTAGCCGCAGATCAAGCACATCAATCTCCCGACAATCTCTCAAGATTCTCATCTGATTTTTCGCTGCCTTGCATTTTAGATTGATAACTCATCCATAGGTTGCTTGCGTTGCTGCGTTAAAGCATGCTTTTTAGGTTAAAAAAGCTTCAAAACAATTATCTTCATCAATTCACAAGAGTAAAACGCATAGGGAGATTTCTCAATGAAATTTAACCCAAACTACCGCATGATTATGCATTTAAACTTTATTTTTCTAAAAGAATGACAATAATAACTTGTATTTCTACAAGTTATCATCCAGCCTACTCACAACATCAGCTAGCTGGGAGAGCTGGTTGGCCATGCTCTAAATATGGGAGGTGGTGGACTGGATAAACTGCTCTTGGGTGCTCTGGATCTTAGCGTTGGACTCGGTCAGCTGCTTCACCATATCCTCCAAGGGCATCCCTGAATTGCTATGGCTCTAGTTCGCCTGACCACCCCAGCGGTTGTTGTTGTACATCCGCCCACCTTGCTGATTGCCAGCATAACTGACCTTAGTTGGCTCCTAGGGTTGCTGCCTGGCAGCAAAGACATGCTTCACTAAAGAAGAGAGTTCAGAATGTTCAGCTCTTATTTCACTTACCTCTCGTGACGATGTGGTACTGTTGGGAGCTCGCGTCCCGAACTGCTACACATTCTCTGCCATGGTAGAGATGAGTGCCCTAGCCTTCGTGAGAGTCTTGTTAACCAAGGCGCCACCACTAGCTACATCAATGGTGTCACACCCCTTCCCGGATTATCCTCCATAACCCGAAAGAAGATGTGAAGTCAACAACCTTGACTCCTCTGTAAGGTTCACTGACCAACCATTTTTACCAAAGACAGCCCAGACGAGGTTCTTGCATAGGCAAAGCATCTTGAACTCGCTTGCTACCTAGAAAATTAGAAAAAACATAGGAAATTGTGAGCTAAAGCCCCGTGAGTGACTAGTTTTGAAAAACTATCTTTTATTCAAAAACAGGCATGTTACATTTATACATATAAAACAAGATAAGTACATCAATACAATAGGAACGTATTTTCAACATCTCTTTTAATCTTTATCAAATCGTTCCAAATCAATAAAGTCGTTTAGGAACAATTATACGAAGACTCGTTTGGTTTCTCAATCATTTCCCTTAGTTGAAGCGGAGCAAGACTCAACGCTCTCAACGTCGAAAACATCCTTAGTCAGGGTGGAGCAAGGCTCAACACACCCAACGTCAAAATCATCCCTGGCTCAACACAGAGCAAGCTCGATGCACTAGCCAGATTAACCTCTATGTGCACATAGGAATATGACGGGTTGCCCATGTACCTTCTCATGTCCTTGAGTACTGGGTCTCGGGGAAACTCACGAGTCTTCTCAAAGAGATAAGCACTGAGCCTCCTCTCAAACATTTTATCAATCAATTTGAGTAGATCATTCATAAGAAACCTTTCATAGAAATCAAGATGTTTCTCGATAAACTATATCTTGCAACATGCCTTTCAATATAGTAAAACGATCAGATAAAACATGCCTTTTAAACACTATGATCAACACCATGCGTTTCATGAAATCAGTTATTATAAAACCATAACACATAAGGACACTTTCAACAAGGTTCAGTTTTGAAAGAAGAAGAGAGTCACTCACAATTATTTAAAAGTTTTCCCTTTAAATCTCTGCTTTCCCGAGTTCTTAAAAGCAAGGCTTGAACTCTTTAGTCTGCTTTCACCCTCTGGTAGTCTGGTTGGACGCAATCCTGCAAGATGCAGACTAACTCTCCTTATTCTTTTGGATGCGTCGACCTTCTTTGAATGCAAAGCCTAACTTGATCCCCTCGTGGTGTTCACCCTTTATGTTGAATTCGGATAAAACGCAAGGCTCACCCTTCTCAATGCATGCCAACTCCTTAACACCAGATGCCATAAGTGTCAAGGATGTCTTCTTCCTTGGTCGCAGACTTCCTCTTTCAGACGCAAGGTTTTCTTCCTTCGGCCCTCTTTCTCTCCTTCTCTCAAGGATTCTTACCACCGAATCATCAGTCATTACTTTTCTCTCAAGGTCCTATTTATAGAGAGCTTGTCATCCTTCCTCTTCTCCTCTGCTGCCACTTGTTTGCCACATGTCATGTTGCATGCTTAATTAATCATGCATTAGTCCAAGTGTCACTTTGCATGAAATACTTATCATGCTTTCTAACACCTCCTACTTGATAAGGTGTCACGATCATGTGTGGCCTGGCATATAAACTTACTTTATGTGTCCATTATGTTCCAATACACAATTACCCAATCAACTCTGTGTTCCTATGCGTTCATGGAACCTTCTTCCAGATTTAACTTCTTTACTCCCTTTTACTACTCTCAGCTTTACTACCTTTATTCCACTTCTCCTTTATTTTTAAGTAGGTATACAAATTCTAAATGCATACTACTATGCGTTTCAGCTTTACATCATACATCAATTTTATCGCATATTATATGCATTCAACTCCCTTTTCCTTCCTTCGTTCACAGCTACAATTCCTTCTTTTGTGCAATTGCACCCTCCTGACCATGTGGTTTACCTTTGACCACCACATCCAACTAAATTTCTTTCTTCCTGCATTTACCCTCTTGCATTCACCTTTGCTTCATCCCGCGTCCACGACCATCTTCCTTTGAGTCCCTTGGTTTTTCCCTCTATGCGTCTACTCGACATCGTGGTAGCATTTTCCATTATCATGAAGTTAAACTCTTCAGCGTATGACTTAATAACCAATGGTAACCATCATCGACTCCTCAACCCCTTGTCGCATAGCTAATAGCTGTCCTTAACACAAAATTCCTCAACGCATAGCTAATATTTCCTCACCACATAACTTTCTCAACGCATATAAGACCCTACTTAATTGCTGAAGTCCTACTAGCATATAATAATCCTTTAACGTTTAACATCTCATAGTACTTATAACGCATAGCGACCTTTTTGCACATAATAACACCTTTCAATGCCTGACATACCTATCAAAATAACGACTCATCCATCAAGGCTATGGTAACAGTCTTCTTTCTTCCCTTTACACTAGCTTCCCTTACTAGGCTTACCAATGCATAGCCGTAATCCATACTCAATTCTTGTTCCTTCATCTCCATTCACTATCATTCTATACCACACTCAATGCATTACTTTCCTTAGCTTCATTTCCCGACGCGTTGTCAACCTTTCCAACGCAAGGTACTTTACCCCATTCAACTTGCCATCATTAGAACCTAATTTCCAGAATATGTCTACTCTTTTTTTAATACCATTCATCTCAACGTACAGAATTTATTGGCCATAATTCAGTAATTACATAGTCTTAACTTTTCATTTAAAAGTTCTGCTAATCCACACACTTTTATCCTTTTATCCTTACTAGTCATAGGAATACTTAGGTTTTCGGAGATAGGGTATTACAAATGGTACTTCGATCACTAGGGACAAGCCCTTCATAGAAGTACTCTATCAACAACGCATCTAAGATCTGGTGATTGGAAAAGCTAGCGCACAAGCATTTGAACCATTCCTAGTACTCGAATAGTGTCTCCCCCGTAGTCTAAGTAATCCCGTAAATCTCCTTCCTTATGCGTGTAGCACGTGATGCTGGAAAGAACTTCCCCAAGAATTGACTCTGCATCTTCTTCCAGGTGGTTACAGAACCTGGAGGAAGGAAGTAAAGCCAATCCTTGGCTTCATCTTTCAGGGAGAAAGGGATGGCTATGAGGTTAATCTGCTCCTCGGCTATGCCATGTGGTCTCATCCCCCTCGCACACAATAATGAATTCCTTTAGATGCTTGTGGGGGTCCTCACTTGCACGTCTAGAGAAGGAAGGGAGTAAGTGAATTAAGCCCGATTTAAGTTCAAAATTACCTGTTGTGGCCGAATAGGTAATGCAAAGAGGCTGTCGATTAACATTTGGGGCCAAGAGGTCCCGCAATGTGCACTCTGCTGGCTGTGCCATTGGTGTTTCTTCTTCTTCTAAGACTTCTTTGAATGTGCCTCCTGCAAGAGTTTGTTCCTCTGAAGCTCTTCGTTCTCTAGCATCCTTCCTCCGTCGCCGCTTTTATCTATCGATGTCTGCAAAATACAATAAATTTTTTTGATTCTGGGTGGATCGAGTCATACAAAGGAGGAAAAACTAAAGAGCGATAAGGAATTGTAAACCCCACAAAAACGAAATTTCTTGGCTCCCCGGCAACGACGACAATTTGAAGGACGGAATTTGTTGCCCAATTCGGTGCCAAATAAATTTTCCTAACTTACCCACAGTAGTAGTGGCAAGTTGGGTCGAACACAGGGAGCCCTCGAATTTCACAGTTGGAAAGTTTAGAATTCAAGGTAACAAAAAGGGGGTTTTGAAAAAAACAATTGATTGCAAGAAACTTAAATTGCATGAAAATAAAATGCGGAAAGTAAAAAGAGTTAAAATTCAATTAAAGAAGCTCTAACTTAGGTTACGCGGGATTCCCTTTGTTCGATGTTCTTATCATTGGTTCGTCATTACTAAATTTATTGAAGCTAGCATCTAATCAATTCAACTGGAAAGGCTAGAATTGAATTGTCCTAGTCGACAAGTTAGATTTAAACAAATCGATGAAAAGCATGCAAAATTTGACTAAATCTAACCGCATTAAGTTGAAGGGAAAATTAGGCGGAACATTCAACTGGAAAGACCTAGATTGAATGTTCTATCAATTTAATCTTAGGTTGATTAGAACAATGCACATCACCATCTAGATTTGCAAGCTAACCTAACCTATTGCTTCTTATGATTGACATGCAACAAATTATCACGAATTGTCATACAATCAAAGCAATAATCAAAATAAACACCAGCGTACCAAATTGATCATAATTCTTGAAAACTTGGGATTAAATCATGCATACACTTGAATTAAGTTCAAAACCTAAAAGTAAACATCAATTACAATGGAAAGTCCTTAATACCCAAGCTAGAAAAACTTTACCTTAGCCAATAATCGTCATACCGACCGGGTTCAAGTTCCTAGGGATGAAAAGAATAAACAAGGAGAGAAATAGATACAAAAGTCGGCTGGTTCGACTCTTTTTTTAACCTGGAAAGAAAATTTCATTTTAAAGAATCTATCGCAGCGCCGCAGTGCTGATGCGAATTTTGCACGGACAACATTTTCGGAGCACCGGGGCGCTCCAAAGCAGAGCGTCTCGGGAAAAAACGTCGCGACGCTGTGGCTTTAAGGGCATTTTTGTCCTTTGGAGTTCCATCTCCCCGTTCATATCGTTTTGGGTGAGTTTGAGTAGGTTTAGCACTCTAAATTCTTTTTCGAACTAGATTAAGATTTCTTAGGCGAGTCTCTAATGCTTGGAAGCATTTATTTGTAAAATTGGCATAGATTCGAAACTGTTCAAAAACCTTGCTGCAAGAGAACCAGTCTATTTCAGTGAGTTTTAGATGTTATAGCCTTTTTAGATTTGTTCGTCATCATTTTAGATGCTATAAATTTGCCAATAATGCCTAGGTATTATTTGTTTGTAGTTTAGGTTTGATTCGAAGTGTCCGGATTGAGGTTTAATGTCGCTTAGGGTAAGTTTTCTTATTTCAAACACCATTTTCAGTTTCGACCAAGGACTTGAACGAAGCTGTGACCTTGGAGTCTTGTTTTTTAGTAGCCTTATTCAACTTCCTATAATCAATACACACATGTCATCTTGTTACAGTTCTAGTGGCAATCAACTCATCTTTTTCGTTTTTAACAACTGTCGTACCACCTTTCTTGGATACTACTTGGATAGGGCTTACCCATGAACTATTAGAGATGGCAAAAATGATACTTGCAGTCAAAAGCTTCAGCATTCTTTCTTAATTACCTCCTTCTAATGCGCACTTTCTGTGTTTACCGCAAGTGTATGGGTCAAGTTATAATAAAAGACGGTTAAGTTTCGAATATCTTTCCATTGAGGATTCAATTGTGAAGGTTTAAATTACTTAGCTATTCTAGAATTGAATCAAATTTATTTGAGGATTTGAATTCAAGTTTTGATTTTGGAAAAACTAAAAAGGAAAGCAAGTAAATGAGAAACACAAGAGTCAAAGAGAGTTCTAGGGTATTGAATCCTTGTTTAATTCATTATGCAACATTCTAGGGTTCATGGATTTTATTACAATTCATATACTTAAGTCTAGAAACATAAATCAAAATTATTTTCTATCAAAAACAACCTTTTCTCATGCAACCTAATTGATTACTAATATCTTGAAACCAATATAAGTTACACAACATTAGAGGTAGTCTTTAGAAACTTTCATTGTTAACCTAACTATTCGCATGATAGATTAACAACAATTCATTATTATAGATCCAATTAGACATACAATTATTTCAACCATACATCTAATCTAACATTCAAGGATGGCCAATCAACAAGAATTAAGAACAATAACAATGAAAAGCATATTCATTACAAGAAAACCATGAAGAGTACAATATCAACATAACTTCATAAACAATTCATCAATACCCTAAAACTAAAGAGTTTAGCCACTCATAGCTTTAGGCAACATGTTCACAAACAATTTAAGCATAGAAAGAGTGTAAAGAAGAAAAACTCTATTAAAAAGAAGCTTTTAATTGAGGAGGAAACGCCAAGATGTCCTTAGTCTTCACATCGGGAACTCGAACGACATCAAGACTCTCTCTCAAACTCTCTTCTATCTTCCTTGCAGCCAACTCACTCCTTGTTATTCTCTATTGTATTTTCTTTGATTTCTCTTTTTTCTCTTCTATTTCTTGTGATTAGGGTTGTTGAAAACCCTCCAATTTATAGAGTTGGCCGCCCAAAATTCTTTCTAAAATTGTTGATTCTTCAAATAAGGAAAGCTGGCGCCACTGCGCTGACCGACATCATATGGTGGCACCGTCGCACTGTAAGATGGCGTCGTGGCGCTGTACGTCATGAAAACCTACCCTCGGGGCCGTGTTGCGATGCTGCGTTGATGCTGCTCGATGAGCTTGTCTGATGCTCTCAGGAAAAAGCGTCGTGGCAGCGCCGAGCTGGCGACGCGGCGCTGCCCTATTTTTGGTAATTTGGTGATTCTTTCCTCTCTTTCACTTGATTTTGGCCCGGTTTAGTTCTTTTGGCTTATGATTCTAGTTTTTTTTTTTTTTTTACCTAAAACCCACTAGTAAATAAATAAAATATAATATAAACTCCCTTAATTTAAGAAAATAAAAAACATTTTCAAGCGCTTTTCACCACCCTAAACTTAGAGATTTGCTAGACCCAAGCAAAGAGTATAATCAAATAAACGGAGTTTAAATGAAAAGTGTGCTAAGAACTCATGGCTCAAAGAATAGCATTTAAGAGCTCAAGTAGAAACATGTAAGCATTTCTATGTTGGTATAAACATTCAAGGCCAAATCTTGCTATCTCCCAAGTTTGTGTGTGCAAGCCTCCTCTAATTAGTGAGTATAGTCAACAAATCATTTTCAAGTTGGACATCATCGTTTCTAATGAAGTCAAGACTCATTAAGGAGTCATTATTCTTAGATTTTACCAGACTCACCGCTTCATTTTTAACATGCTTCTCCATAATTTATTCATAATTCATTATAGGTTTGGGAGGCATGCAAGAAGAACTAAGAGAATTATCACAACTAGAAACAAGCTTTATAGGATTTTCTAATTTAACATCAAGCATGCTATTAGTCTTACCATTCAAAGAAGGCTCATCGTGCATAGAGTTTTTATCCAAAGATAGAGGCGATGTTACATTTGTGCTTGGCTCTTGATGTTCATACCTTTCTACATCCGGATGCTTAAGGATTTTATAAATGTCGAATGTTACCTCCTCATCGTTAAGGCAAAATGTGAGCTTTCCATCTTGCACATCGATGAGGGCCCTCCCGGTGGCCAAGAATGGTCTCCCAAGGATTATGGGGACTTTGACCTCTTCCTCCATGTCTAATATCACAAAGTCTGCCGGGAAGATAAACTTGTCTATCTTGACCAAGACGTCCTCCACAATGTCATAGGGATGAACAAATGATCTATCGGCCAAAAGCAAATATATGGTTGTTGGTTGCACCTCTCCTCCATTGAGCTTCCTAAACATGGATAAAGGCATTAAATTAATGGAAGCTCCAAGATCACAAAGTGCTTTAGTAACCTTATTATTGCCTAAATGACAAGGGATAGAGAAACTCCCTGGATCCTTTAATTTTGGAGGCAATTTCCTTTGTAATGTCGCACTACATTCTTTGGTTAGTGCAACCATTTCATAATCTCCATACCTTTTCTTTTTAGACAACACCTTCTTCATGAACTTGGCATACTTAGGCATTTGTTCTAATGCCTCTGCAAAAGGAAGGTTAATTTCTAACTTTTTAAACGTCTAAGAACTTTGAAAATTGAGCATCAATCTTTTTCCTTTGAAATCTTTAAGGAAAAGATAAAGTATTAGGGATAAAAGAAGTAGAGTTAGAAATACTCCCTATGTTGAACTTTGATTTCTCCTTTTTCTTAGATGCACTCTCTTGTTGTGGAACATCCTCTTCTTGTGGAGGTTCATCATCTTCATCATTGATCAAGGGAATGGATAGCTTTTTCCCACTCCTCAAAGTCACGGCCTTGCATTCCTCCTTTGGGTTTCTCTCGGGACAACTAGGGAACTTACCATTTTGCATTGTTTGGAGGGAAGTTGCCATTTGACTAAATTGAACCTCCAAGTTTTGAATTGTCTTATCTTGGCCTTGAACGGTGCTTGAAATAGCTTGGACCGAATTCTCCAATGTAGTTGTCCTTGATCTTGACTCTTTGACAAAGTCAAGCATTATGTCTTCTAGGGATGATGTCTTTGCATTTCCCGCTCCATTGAATCCTTGGGGTGCTTGCAACACATTCTTGTTGTCAGCATATGAAAAATCTCATGATTTCTCAAGTTGGGATGATAGTAAGTTAGAAGTTGTTGTTGACCTCGGTATTGTCCTCTATCTACATAATTGGCCACTTCTAACTCACTAGGCTCTCGTTGACTTGCCATGGCCGCAAGGTTAGCTATGGATGATGGACTTGCTTGAGCTTGGCTTCCTTGAGACAATTTAGATAAAGCATTAGTGAGAGAAGCCAATTGAGCTTTTAGAGAACTTACCTCGTCCATCTTATATCGTCTAGCGGCTTTTGGGATGATTGGAGAAGACCGTTCACATGGCCAATTGTACGATGTAGTGGCCAAGTCTTCTAGTATGGTATAGGCCTCTTGAGCATTCTTTGAAAAAATTCAGCCTCCGGCGGTTGCATCTAGAATGGATTTGGTTGAGCTTGATAATCCATTGTAGAAGAGTTGAATTTGCAACCAATTCGGGTAACTATGTTGAGGGCATCTTCTCAAGATATCCTTATACCTCTCCCAAGCCTCATAAAAAGTTGTTCATCCTCAAGTTGGTGGAATGTTCCAATCTACGTCCTTAGTCTTTTAGATTTAGCCGGTGGAAAATATTTGTTCAAGAAAGCTTGAGCTAAGATCTCCCACGTTGTGATGCTATCAGGAGGTATGGTTTTCAACCAATCCTTAGCACGGTTCTGTAAAGAGAAAGAAAAAGTCTTAGTTTAATTGCATTGTTAGAAACACCATTCATCTTTACCGTCCCGCATATTTCTAAGAAAGATCGCAAGTGCTTGTGAGGATCTTCATTGGTTCTTCCTCTAAAGGCTAGCTCTCTAGCCATGTGGATCAACCCCGATTTTAATCAAAGTTGTTGACATTGATGGGCACATTCATAATGCCGGGTTGATTTGTCGGTAATGTCAGTTGGAAGTAGTCCCGAATTGCCTTTGGTATCTCCTCCGCCATCTCCTCGATGTGATTGTGTTGAACCCTTAGGTTTGTTCTACACGTCCTTTCAATCTTAGGATCAAGAGGGAGAATATTAGTATTATCTCGAGGCATAAAATAAAATAAAATAGAAAAGTAAAAAAATAAATAAATAATAATAAATAAATAATAAAGATAAAATAAAATAAAATAGAAAAGTAAAAAAATATAAAATAAAATATAATAAAATAATAAATAAATAAATAAATAATCAACCAAATAATATACACCTCAAATTAAGATCTATCAATTCTAATGAATATTAAATAACAAAAACCGTTCTTTGGATCCCCGGCAACGGGGCCAAAAACTTGATTTGCACTTTTAGTGTTAACCGCAAGTGTACAGGTCAAGTTATAATATAAGATGGTGAAGTCCGAATATCGTTCCACTGAGGATCCAATTGTGAAAGTTTATGTTACTTACGTATTCTAGAATCGAATCAATTTTATTTGAGGATTGGAATGGAAGTTGTTAATTATGGAAAATATAAACCGAATAAGGAAAGTATTAAAGTGAGAAACACAAAAGTCAAAGAGAGTTCTAGGGTAATGAATCTTTGTTTATTTCATCATGCAATATTATAGATTTCATGCATTTTATCGTCATTCATATGCCTAAGTCTAGAAACTTAATTCCAAGTTATTTTCTCTCAAAAACAACCATTTCTCATGCAACTTGATTGATTACTAATCTCTTGAAACCAATACAAATTACATGGCATTCAGAATAGTCTTTAGCAACTTTTATTGTCAACCCAACTACTCTCGTGATAGAGTAACAACAATTCATTGTTATAGATCAAGTTAAACATACATTTAACCTAACATGTGAAGATGGTCAATCCACAAGAATTAAACACAATAATAATGAAAAGCATAATCATTCCAACAAAACCATGAAAGTCTACAAGATCAACATGAATTCATGAACAATTCATCAAAACCCTAAAACTAAAGAGTTTAGCCACTCATAACTTAAAGCAACATGTTTAAACAAAATAAACAAAGAAAGAGTGTAAAGAAAGGGAAACTCTATTGAAAAGAAGCTCTTGATTGAGGTAGCACCGTCACGATCTCCTTGGCTCTCACGTCGGAATTCGAAGGGCACCACGACTATCTCGAACTCTTTTCCTTTTTCTTGCAACTAACATACTCTTTGAACTCTTTTATAAACTCTCACTCAATTCTCTCCTTTTTGTGCCTCTTTTGGTCTGTAAATTGATGGTTTATTGATTATTAGGGCTACTAGAAACCCCCAAATTTATAGAGTTAGCCGCCCAAAAACTTACCAAAAATAACAATTTTTCATTTATGGAATATTGGCGCCACGGCACTGGTCCATAACGTCGCGACACTATTGAGAATTTTGAAATGGCGTCTCGACGCTGCTAGAGAGCCCCGCGGCGCTAGGGCAGCATACACAATTTCTTGCTCTCGGGTTTTAGCACCGCGGCGTTGCCCCAATTTTTGCCATTTTGAGTTTTTCATCTCTTTTTCGTCGTATTCTTGCTCAGTTTTGATCTTTTGGTCTTTTCTTCTAATTTTCCTCATTTTAACCTGAAAATCACTTGCAAACAAATGAAATCTAATATAAACTCCCTTAATTTGAAAGGATAGAAAGCACTTTTCAAGTGCTTATCACCATTCACAACATTGAAGTACAAATTAGCCAAATTGCCACTTCACTCCAAACAATGCATAAGGGTAAGTTTCCTAGTTGCCTCGAAAGAAATCCAAAGGAGGAGTGCAAGGCCGTGACTTTGAAGATTGGAAAAATCTGTCCACTCTCTTGATCGATGATGAGGATGAGAAGCAAGAGGTAGAAGAGACCATCCAAGAGCCTATCATAAAGGATGAACCCAAGGAGGTCTTAGAAAAAGAAAAGGTAAAGGAGTCGGCATCTTCAAGTAATTCATCTAACCCTCTACCTTTTGTGCCTAATACCTTGCCCTATCCTCAACGTTTTAAGAAGAAAGAATTAGAATCTCAATTTGCCAAATTTATTGAATTATTTAAAAAGTTTCACATTAATATCCCATTTGCTGAGGCTTTAGAGAAAATGCCAAACTATACTAAATTTATGGAAGATATCTTGTCTAAAAAGAATAAGTTTGGGCAATATGAGATGATTAGCATGACTGAGTAATGCAATGTTGTGTTACAAAAGAAGCTACCACAGAAATTGAAAGATCTAGGGAGTTTTACTATACCTTGCAGTATTGGTTCTTTAAATGTTACAAGAGCTCATTGTGATCTTGGTGCTTCTACTAATTTAATGCCTTTATCTATATATAGGAAGCTTGACATTGGAGAAGTGAAACCTACCACCATCACCTTGCAACTAGCCGATAGATCCTTAGCTTATCCTAGAGGTATTGTTGAGGATGTATTAGTTAAAGTTCATAAATTTTTCTTCCCTGCAGATTTTGTAGTTTTGGACATGGAGGAGGACTCTGAGATTCCTATTATCCTTATTCCTAGCAACTGGGAAGACTATCATAGATGTCCAACAAGGGAAGTTGACTCTAAGGGTAAATGAGGAGAATGTTGTCCTTAATATTTATAAGTCCTTGAGTCATCATGATGAGGGTAGTACTTGCCATGCTATAGACATAATTGATCATACTATTTCTAAGCATGTAGAGGTTATGTTGGCTAATGATCATTTAGAACAAAGCATGATAGATTTTGATTTTGAGAATGTGGATACTATCTTTGATGAAATTGCTTTGCATGCTAACTGGTTAGGTAGCATACCATATGCACTAAGAGGTACAAACCTATGCCTCTAGCTCCTTTGCATGCTATAGATGTTGAAAGACCTGTTCTTGAATTAAAGGTGTTGCCTTCGCACTTGAAATATGCATTCTTAGATGATTTGTCTTCTTTTTCTGTTATCATATCCTCCTATTTAAATTCTGTGGAAGAAGAAAAATTATTGAGAGTGTTAAAGGATCATAAGTCTACCATTGGTTGGTCTATTGAGGATCTTAAAGGTATTAGTCCATCGGTCGCATGCACAGAATCTTGATGAAAGATACCTTTAACACATTGGTAGAGCACCAAAGGAGACTTAATCCCTCAATGAAGGAGGTAGTTAAGAAAGAAGTGCTCAAGCTTTTGAATGCAGGAATCATTTATGCCCCATATTTGACAGTTCATGAGTAAGTCATGTTCAAGTAGTACCCAAGAAAGGTGGTATGACTATGGTTAAGAATGTAAAAGATGAGATGATAGCCACTAGAACTATGACAGGATGGCGGGTATGCATTGATTATAGGAAGTTGAATAAGGCTACTAGAAAATAACATTTTCCCCTTTCTTTTGTAGATTAAATGCTTGATAGACTTGCAAGTTATTCTCATTATTGCTTCCTAGACGGATATTCAGGTTATAATAAAATTGTCATTGCTTCTGAGGATCAAGAAAAGACCACATTTATATGTCATTATGAGACCTTTGCTTTTAGGAGAATGTCATTTGGTTTATGTAATACCATTGCTAATTTTCAACGTTGTATGATGTCTATTTTTTAGGGGCTCATTGCAGACATAATGGAGGTTTTCATGGATGATTTTTCTATATTTAGGTCTTCATTTGATTCTTGTTTTGTTAATCTTGCTCGTGTTTTTCAGAGGTGCCAAGATGTTAACCTTATGTTGAATTGGGAGAAGTGCCACTTCATGATCAAGGAGGGCATCATTCTGGTGCACAAAGTCTCTCAAAAGGGATTAGAAGTAGATAGGGCTAAAATAGCCGCCATTGAACAATTGCCACCTCCCAATAATGTGAAGGGAGTCAGAAGCTTCCTAGGGCATACAGGGTTTTACAGGGAATTTATTAAAGATTTTTCTAAAATTGCTAAACCCTTGAGTACCTTATTAGAAAAGGAAGCTAAGTTTGTGTTTGATGATGCATGGCTACTAGCTTTTAATACTTTAAAGGAGAGATTGATTTCTGCACCTATTATTGTTGTACCTAGTGACTATGCTTCAATAAAAAAGATTCCAAACCTAGGCTAATGAGGTGGATCTTATTATTGCAGGAATTTGATCTAGAAATCAAAGAAAGAAAAGGATGTGAAAATGTGGTTGCAGACCACCTGTCTAGGATTGAGAATGAGGATGCTAACTCATGTCCCCTCATTGTTGAGATGTTCCCTGATGAACAAATGTATTAGGTAATAGATAGTTTGTCCTGGTTTGCTGACATAGTTAACTATCTTGCAGGAGGACATTTGTCACCTGACATGAACTCTCTACAAAAGAAGAGATTTCTACATAATATTAAGTCTTACTAGTGGGAGGACCAACTTCTCTACAAGGTTTATGCTGATTGTCACATCCCCTCCCAGGTACCCTTCTCACCCAGGAGAAAGTGTGATGACAGCAGACACCGACCCTCTTACAGCACCTACTGCCAACCATAAAACTTAACCGTCACCTAATAAGCAATTAAACACAATACTTGAACATCATACTTAAACCAGGGTTAAGTTATCATACAGACATTGTTTTCCACTCGGGAACATATAATTACATCAGTTTCACAACAACACCCTTAACCCTCTATATGCACAACACATGATTAAGTTCAAATATTTACAATTCTCAAAATACTAAACACTGCTGATGGGCCCAGACGAGTTTCTGTGTAGGCTAAGCACCCCGTACTCGCTCGCTACCTGGAAAACAGAAAAACAAGGAAATCATGAGCTAGGTTGCCCAGTGAGTGACTTGTTTTGTAAATACTTCCCTTTAGCTCGAAAACTAATCATAGTGTAAACATTATAAAACAATATGTATAAAACTTTCAATTCAAAGTCATACCCAATGCAAAACATGCTCAAATAGCATTGTCAAATAATATATTTCTATTATTTTCCTTAGTTGAGGCGGAGTGGAGCTCAACGCTACTCAATGTCAAAAGCATCCTTAGTCGGGGCGGAGTAATCTTAACACACCCAATGTCGAAAATCCTTAGTTGTGTGGAGCAATCTCAACACAACAACGTCTAGTATTCCCTTATGTGCACATAGATATCCTATCCTGGGTCACCCAAGTACCTTCTCCAAGTACTACAATACTAGGCCCCATTTATGAGATTTTTGTCACCCACATGCCTTCTTTGTGTACTTCAGCATTGGGGGAAATTTCCATATTTTGGTTACCCACATGACTTCTCCAAGTACTTCAGCATTGGGAATTATTTTCACAAACGTTTTTCAACAACAACATTCTTTGAAAATAGAATAATATAAATTCATGAGTTTTAACATTTCCAAATCTTCACAATTTCATTCACAAGCTTCAAAGCTTTTCATAAAATCATAAATTATCAAATAACATGCTTTTCATAAACTCATTAAACAACCAACATGCTTCAAACGATTTTCAATGTAAAACAAATACTATGCACGTTAAAACCCGTGAAATCACAAACATATAAACATGTTTACAAACATAATCTTTTAGGCAATAACACCTTGCTCAAAGTAAACATATTTTAAATAAATGGTCACTCACAACTTGTCTTGGGCCTTTAGCGGTTTAGACACTTTTCCTAGCTCTTCTCGACATGTAATAATACATTTCTCGTTGTTAGACTTTTCTAAAATTCCCTTAAGCATAACCAACAAGCTTTAAACATTTACACTTGTTCAAAGGTTCACCACCGAGATCAATTTCCATCAAAATAATCTTTAATGAGCGAGATTTACAACAATCAACGAGACTAACTAGCGAAACTGAGTTACAAACAAAACTGTACTAGAGATACCATGACTAGTGAGACCAGGGAGACTTACTTAATCAGTGAGAGTAGCGATACCCAACGAGAGTTGTGAAACGCAAAGCCTCCGACAATGCCAGCGACACCTGTCTCGCTGCTCATGCTTAATCTTTCAGTGTCGATGCTTTTCCAGCGATACCCGTCTCCCACAGCTTCTGCCTTCACTTCTATTTCCACTTCTATCTGTTAAAAGTCTCATTTCCAGCCCAAATTAGAACTTCCTCTCTTCTTCAAACTTGTAAAAAAATGGGGTTTTCTAGCTTACCTCAAGATTTTAGAGCTTAACTCCTCTTTGTTCGACAGATATTTCCAAGTTACTTTGAGTTGCTCAAAATCACTTGAGAAACCCTTACCAGTCGCTTCCACCTAACATTTCACATGTTTCTCTTCAACTTCAGCTCAACCATCCTTCATAAAAATTGTTAAGAATTGAGGTAGCTTACTAACCTCAAATTCTCAGCCGTAAACTCGATCTCCACAGCTTGCTATTCTTTAAATACCAGACCTTGCTCAGATTGCGCGACAACAATCAAACCTTTTGTTCCAGCTTCAAATACACCACGAAACCGATCAGAATTCTACTCAAATTTGCCCTAGACTCTTTCTTTTACCTCTCTTTGTCGCTCAGCTGAAAAATGGAATCGGTTGAAGCTTTTGAAATTACAGAAAATGATCGAAAACTCAGCTTTACACACTTAAACGAGCTACCGACTTACTTCCACTTTCTCTTTTATTTTATTTTATTTCAAATAATCAAAGTAACTCCTTCATTATACGAACGCAACCCCATTTGGAAAACTTGGATGCTAGCTTGGACGCATAGCACCATGCGTCTTTCCCATAGGCTCTCATGAATGCATGCTTCTTCAATGCAACCCCTTACTAACCTCAACCAATGAATGGCCACTTGCTCAACGGCCTCAACAAACGCATACCACCAACCATCACTCGTGCTCAACCTTACAGACGCGTGCCTTAACAAGCCAATGCATAGCCACTCAAGCCAAAGGTTCTTAGCCAACTTTTTCTCAATCACTTGCCTACTTTGCTTGCCATCTTCCAAAGATAAGAATAGGGCTTACAATTTACCACCTCCTTACAAGAATTTCGTCCTCGAGATTCAGCAGACTGTTAGTTCCTCAAAAACAAATGTGGATACATCTTTATCATTTGCTCCTTGGTTTCCCAGGTAGCTTCTTCTATACCATGATTCCTCCACAAAACCTTAACTAATAGAATCACCTTAGTTCTCAGAACTTGTTCCTTCTCATCTAACACTCAAACTGGTTCTTCCTCATAACTCAGATCTTCTTTTTCAATCGGTTGCACCTCAAGTACATGAGTAGAATCAGGAAAATATTTCCTTAAAACTGAGACATGAAACACATTATGAATCTTACACTTCTCCATCGGTAAGGTTAACCTGTATGCTACTGGTCCAACTCCAAAACCTCGAAAGGTTCAATATACCTGGGACTCAACTTTCCTTTTCTACCAAATTTTAGAACTCCTTTCCACAGTGACAACTTTAAAAATACTCTATCACCAACTTCAAACTCGAGATCTCTTCTCCTATTATCAGCGTAACTTTTCTGTCGATCCCTGGCTGACTTAAGATTAGCTTTGATCATCTCTACGTTCTCCATTGTAATCTGGACAATCTCTGGTCCAACCACCTTCCTTTCTCCAACTTCTCCCCAACATACTGGTGTTCTGCATGGTCTACCGTACAATGCTTCATACGGAGCCATACCTATACTTGCTTGATAGCTATTTTTGTAAGCAAAATCTATTAGAGATAGATGTACATCCCAACTACCTTTAAACTACAAAACACAGACTCGAAGCATATCTTCTAAAGTCTAGATCGTCCTCTCTGATTGTCTATCAGTTTGAGGATGAAAGGCGATACTGAACTGCAACTTGGTTCCTAAAGCCTGTTGCAAACTCATCCAGAATTTAGAAGTAAACCTAGGATCCCTGTCTGATATCATAGTCACTAGTATTTCGTACTGACTTACAATCTTGTCCACATACATCCGTGCCAATCTATTCAGTGTATAAGTTGCTTTGACCGACAAGAAACGTGCTGTCTTGGTCAATCTATCAATAATCACCCAAATTCCATCAACACCTGTTGGAGTTCTTGGTAATCCAAATAGAAAATCTATAGTAACATGTTCCCATTTCCACTCAGGAATAGGAAGTAGATTCAATAACCCTGCCGGCTTTCGTTCAGGCTTTACCTGCTGGTAGACTAAACATTTGCCACATACTCAGCTATCTCCCTTTTCATATCTAGCCACCAGTAGAATTTTCGTAACATTCTATACATTTTGGTACTACCAGGTTGCATAGCATAAGTCGAGCTATGTGCCTCCTCAAGAATCGCCTGTTTAACTTCCACATTTCTTGGCACATAAATTCTATACTGTTTCAACAATACACCATCAGATCTAAGCTCGTAGTCCACTCTTTGATGAGCGTTTACTTATTCTATTAGTTTCTTAATCACAGGATCTTCTGACTGCATCATTATGACCTCATCCACTAGCTTATTTCTCAACTGAAAATGTGCCAACAACGTCCCTTTATCCGTTACTTTTAAACTAGCAGCACTATTTCTGAATTCCTTGAGCAAAGTAACTCTTATAGTATTTAAAGAACTTACCCCACCTTGGGATTTCCTACTTAGAGCATCAGCCACAACATTCGCTTTCCCTGGGTGATATTCAATAGTGCAGTCATAATCTTTGATCAGCTCTAACCACCTCTTTTGTCTCATGTTAAGCTCTTTCTGATAAAAAATGTATTTCAAACTCTTGTAATCTATATAGATATGGCATTTTTCTCCATACAAATAATGCTGCCATATCTTCAATGCTGAAACAACTACAGCTAACTCTAGATCATGAGTAAGGTAATTACTCTCATGAGGTCTCAACTGCCTAAAAGCATAAGCTATCACTTTACCCCCCTGCATCAACATACAGCCTAACCCCTGATGGGAAGCGTCACAGTAAACTTGAAATTCCTTTCCCGACTCTGGGAGTGCTAGAATAGGTGTAGTCACCAATCTCCTCTTTAGTTCTTGAAAACTCTGCTCACACTTCTCATTCCACTCAAACTTAGTATTTTTCTTAGTCGAACTAGTGAGTGGTAGAGCTATCCTGGAAAATCCCTTAACAAATCTCCTGTTGTATCCTGCTAAACGCAGGAAATTACGTACCTCTGTCACAGTCTTAGGTCGTTCCCACCTGACTATAGCCCAATCTTTTGAGAATCCACACTGACTCCCGCAACTGATACCACATGGTCTACAAATACAACATGATCTAACCAAAACTCACATTTACTGAACTTTGCATACAATTTCTTTCCTCTCAAGGTCTGCAAAACAGTCCTGAGATATTTAGCATGTTTTCCTTTGTCTCCAGAATACATCAATATATCATCAATGAACACAATTACAAACTGGTCTAGGTAGGGATGGAAAATCCTATTCATCAAATCCATGTATACCGCTGGTACATTCGTCAAACCAAATGGCATCACCGGAAATTCATAATGTCCATACCTCATTCGAAAAGTCGTCTTAGGTATGTCCAACTCCCTATCTTTCAAATGGTGATATCCTAACCTTAGGTTTATCTTCGAGAACACCGACGCTCCTCTAAGTTGATCAAACAAATCGTTTATACGAGGCAAAGGGTATTTGTTACGTATTGTTACCTTATTTAATTGGCAGTAATCAATACATAACCTCATTGTTCCATCCTTCTTCTTAACAAGCAACACTAGTGCACCCCATGGAGATACACTCGGTCTACTAGCTTCTGTAGTTGCAACTTCAGATCTCTCAGCTCCGACGGTGCCATACGATATGGTGCCTATGAAATAGGGGTTGTGCCAGGTATTAAATCAATAGTAAACTCCACCTCTCTATCAGGTGGCAACCCCGAAAACTTCTCAGGGAACACATCTAAAAACTCCCATATCACTAGCACCTCTTCTGGTTTCAACCTTTCTGACTTCACTTCTGTCACATGTGCCAAGTACGCTTCACAACCTTTACCCAACAACTTCCTGGCCTTCACCGCCGAGATCACACAAGTAGGAAGAACTCTCCTTCTTCCTTTAAAGATCACCTCAACCCCATCGGGTTTCACAAATCTCACTTCTTTATTAAAACAGTCAACATTAGCATGATACTTTGACAAAAAGTCATGCCACGAATAATATCAAACTCTATCAAGTTCGGAGGTAACAGATCAACTAACAACACCACATTATCGATCACTAACTCGCAATCAAAATAAGCATGCTCTATAGTTACAGATTCACCAACAAAAATATGTACTAATAGGGCATCAGGCAAAAGCTCTAAACTTCTATTTACATGCAAAGCAAACTCATGGGACATAAATGAATGCGTAGCTCCATAGTCAATCAACACATAAGCATTCCTAGAACAAACAGTGAGCGTACCTGTCACCACCTTTGGAGCCTTCTCAGCCTCTTGCTGCGTCATGGCATACACCTTCCCTTGCTACCTAGGTTTGCCTACCTGGCCTTTCTGTCTACCCCCACTACTACCTTCACCAGCTGCTAATTTCTGTCTTGGCTGATTTATTGTTTGCAACACAATTCTCTATTATGTTTCTCTTCCTGACCTTAACTGAAGGCAATCCCTCTTGAAATGTCCTGGCTGGCCACAACTGTAACAAACACCAACTCCTCCCAAACACTGTCCCTAGTGATTGCTACCATATGAATTACACAGTGGTTTCCTTGCTACACTAGCTATGGATTCACTAGGGTGGCCAAACTGTGAACCACCTGTAGGAGCTGAAGTCTGAGGAAATCTCTCTTGAATTTTTTGCGTACTACCGCCTCGGGAACCACCTGCAAAGTATGATCCACTAGATTGAGCTTTAAACTTTCCCTTACCAGAAACTCCTGGTTTAAAGCGTCGTCCCTCACCTTAGTGAGATTGCTCCCGGGATGTACTGAATGTCTGTCCAACTCTGTTTCCTCCTCTGTCTATTCTTCCCTCTGCTAAGCTCTTCTCTACTTTCAAAGCAGCTTCAAATAGCTTAGCAAAATTTGTCCATTCTGTACTCGCCGCACCGGTGTAGGGATTTCACTTCGCAAGCCTTCCTCAAAACGCTTGCACTTATCTACTTCCTCTGTCACCAACGCCAAGGCATACCTGGCCAGTACTGTGAATTTCTTCTCATATTCAACTATAGACATACTTCCTTGAACTAACCTTAGAAATTCATTCCTCTTCTCATCACAATAAGACTTAGGATAGTACTTATCCTAAAAAGCTTTCTAAAAATCTGCCCACATCAAGGAACCTGCATCTACACTTCTGTTTTCTATTAGGCGCCACACATCCTCAGCCCATTTTTGGAGCATATAAGTAACCAGATCAAGTTTTCTATCTTCAAAACAGTGCATGACCCTAAAACATTTCTCTACTTGATTCAGCCATACCTCGACCTCTGCAGGATCAGTAGTACCCTCAAACACCTGAGCACCTAAGGCTTTAAACTTTTCAATTCCATACTTTTTCTCAGGATCCCCCTGAGCTGACTCTACACTAGCTACCAACCTCTGAGCTATTCTGTTGAAAATTTGCTCTTCTATGTTCACATAAGCCTGAGGGTTACTAGACTATCCCTCGGAGGTCTCCTTCATGTCACTGGTAGCATGCAACGTCTCGGCGTCTGCTTGTCTACCTCGTCTTGTCCTTTTGGGCATGTTCCTATAACACATCATACCATCAATATATTATAGACTCAACATGTCCCTAGCTACTATGCATGACCTCCCCAAAACCTTATGCTCTGATACCAACTTGTCACACCCCTTCCTAGGTACCCTCCTAACCCAGGAGAAAGTGTGATGACAGCAAACACCGACCCTCTTACGACACCCACTGCCAACCATAAAACTTAACCCTCACCTAATAAGCAATTAAACACAATACTTGAACATCATACTTAAACCAGGGTTAAGTTATCATAGAGACATTGTTTTCCACTCCAGAACATATAATTACATCAGTTTCACAACAACACCCTTAAACCTCTATATGTACAACACATGATTAAGTTCAAATATTTACAATTCTCAAAATACTAAACACTGCTGCCCAGACGAGTTTCTATGTAGGCTAAGCACCCTGTACTCGCTCGCTACCTAGAAAACAGAAAAACAAGGAAAACATGAGCTAGGTTGCCTAGTGAGTGACTTGTTTTGTAAATACTTCCCTTTAGCTCGAAAACTAATCATAGTGTAAACATTATAAAACAATACGTATAAAACTTTCAATTCAAAGTCATACCCAATGCAAAACATGCTCAAATAGCATTGTCAAATCATATATTTCTATTCTAGGAAAAGATACTCAGAAATTCAGTTTATTTCAAATTATTTTCCTTAGTTGAGGCAGAGTGGAGCTCAACACTACTCAACGTTGAAAACATCTTTAGTTGGGGCGGAGTAATCTCAACACACCCAACGTCGAAAATTCTTAGCTGTGTGGAGTAATCTCAACACAATAGCATCTAGTATTCTCCTATGTGCACATAGATATCCTATACTGGGTCACCCGAGTACCTTCTCTGAGTACTTCAGTACTAGGCCTCATTTACAAGATTTTGGCCACCCACATGCCTTCTTTGTGTACTTCAGCATTGGGGCAATTTCCACATTCAGGTTACCCACATGACTTCTCCAAGTACTTCAACATTGGGAACTATTTTCACAAACGTTTTTCAACATGCTTTGAAAATAGCATAATATAAATTCATGAGTTTTAACATTTCCAAATCTTCACAATTTCATTCACAAGCTTCAAAGCTTTTCATAAAATCATAAATGAACAAATAGCATGCTTGTCATAAACTCATTAAACAACCAGCATGCTTCAAACGATTTCCAATGTAAAGCACATACTATGCACGTTAAAACCCGTGAAATCACAAACATATAAATATGTTTACAAACATAATCTTTTCAGCAATAACACCTTGCTCAAAGTAAACATATTTTAAATAAATGGTAACTCACAACTTGTTCTAGGCCTTTAGCGGTTTATACACCTTTCCTAGCTCTTCTCGGCCTATAATAATACATTTCTCGTTGTTAGACTTTCCTAAAATTCCCTTAAGCATAACCAACAAGCTATAATCATTTTCACATGTTCAATGGTTCACCATTGAGATTAATTTCCATAAAAAATAATCTTTATGAGCGAGATTTCAAACAACCAGCGAGACTAACTAGCGAACTGAGTTGCAAATAAAACTGTACTAGCGATACCATGACTAGTGATACCAGTGAGACTTACTTGATCCGTGAGACTAGCGATACCCAGCAAGAGTTATGAGACGCAAAGCCTCCAGCGATACCAACGACACCCGTCTCGCTGCTCACGCTTAATCTTTCAGTATTGCTACTTTTCCAGAGATACCCGTCTCCCGAAACTTCTGCCTTCACTTTTGTTTTCACTTCTATCTGTTAAAAGTCTCATTTCCAGCCCAAATTAGAACTTCTTTCCTTCTTCGAACTTGTAAAGAAATGTGTTTTCTAGCTTATCTCAAGATTTTAGAGCTTAACTCCTCTTCGTTCGACAAATATTCCCAAGTTACTTCGAGCTGCTTTAAATCACTTGAGAAATCGATACCAGTCGTTTCCACCTAATATTTGACATGTTTCTCTTCAAATTCAGCTCGACCATCCTTCATAAGAATTATTACGAATGGAGTTAACTTACTAACCTCAAACTCTCAACCTTAAACTCATTCTCCATAGCTCGTTGTCCTCCAAATGCTAGACCTTGCTCAGATTGCACGACAGCAATCAAACCTTCTGTTCCAGCTTCAAATACACCACGAAACTGATCAGAATTCTTCTCAAATTTGCCCTAGACTCCTTCTATCTCTCTTCGTCGCTCAGCTGAAAAATAGAATTAGTTGAAGCTTTTGAAATTACAGAAAATGATCAAAAACTCAGCTTTACACACTTAAACGAGCTGCCGACTTACTTCCACTTTCTTTTTTATTTTATTTTATTTCCAATAATCAAAGTAACTCCTTCATTATACGAATGCAACCCCCTTTGGCAAACTTAGATGCTTGCTCGGACGCATAGCACCATGTGTCTGTCCCATAGGCTCTCATGAACGCATGCTTCTCCAACGCAACCCCTTATTAACCTCAACCAATGCATGGTCACTTGCCCAACTGCCTCAACAAACGCATAACACCAACCATCACCCGTGCTCAACCTCACAGACACATGCCTCAACAAGCCAACACATAGCCACTCAAGCCAAAGGCTCTTGGCCAACTTTTCCTCAATCACCCGCTGATAAGAACTTGAAAAGTGCTTTATATTCTCTCAAATTAAGGGAGTTTTATATTAGATTTCACTTGTTTGCTAGTGATTTTCAGGTTAAAACAAGGAAAATTAGAAGAAACGACTAAAAGATCAAAACTGAGCAAGAATACAACGAAAAAGAGCTGAAAAACTCAAAAGGATAAATTTTGGGATAGCGCCGCGGCACTAAAGCATAAACGCATCAGTCTGGACGCATAGTAGCATTGCGGCGCTGAGATGGCGCTGCCTTGATGTATCCTTGTTGAATGCATGACAGCATCATGGCGCTTGGACGGCACTACCGCGGCGCTAAAACCCGAGAGCAAACTTTTTTTGGTTGAAACCCTAGCGCCGCGGCGCCAGCGTTACTTAAATGAAAAAAGTTGTATTTTTGGAAGTTTTTGGGCGGCCAAACTCTATAAATTTGGGGGTTTTCAGCAGCCCAAAGAGGGGAAAAAAATCAAGAAAAAGCAAGGAAGTTGCAGACCTAAAGAAATACAAAAATGAGAGAATTAAGTGAGAGTTCAAAGAGTGAGTTAGTTGCAAGGAAGAGGAAAAGAGTTCAAGATAGTCTTGATGCCCTTCGAAGTCCAACGTGAGAGCCAAGGAGATCGTGACGGTGCTACCTCAATCAAGAACCTCTTTTCAGTAGAGTTTCCCTTTCTTTACACTCTTTCTTTGTTTATTTTGCTTAAACATGTTGCTTCAAGCTATGAGTGGCTAAACTCTTTAGTTTTAGGGTTTTGATGAATTGTTTATGAATTCATGTTAATTTTGTAGACTCATGGTTTTGTTTAAATAATTATGCTTTTCATTGTTATTGTGTTTAATTCTTGTGGATTGGCCATCTTCACATGTTAGGTTAGATGTATGATTGAGAGATTGTATGTTTAACTTGATCTATAACAATGAATTGTTGTTAATCTATCACGAGAGTAGTTAGGTTGACAATAAAAGTTGCTAAGACTATTTTTAATGCCATGTAATTTTGTATTGGTTTTAAGAGATTAATAATCAATTGAGTTGCATGAGAAAGGGTTGTCTTTGAGAGAAAACAACTTGGAATTAAGTTTCTAGACTTAGGCATATGAATTACAATAAAATCCATGAAATCTATAATATTGCTTGATGAAATAAACAAGGATTCATTACCCTAGAACTCTCTTTGACTCTTGTGTTTCTCCCTTTGATACTTTCCTTGTTTGATTTGTATTTTTCCCTAACTTGTAATATTAAATTTCAATCCTCAAATAAAATTGATTCAATTCTAGAATAGCTAAGTAACTTAAACCTTCCCAATTGGATCTCCAGTGGAACGATACTCGGACTTAACCGTTTTATATTATAACTTGACCCGTACACTTGCGGTTAACACTAAAAGTGCGCACCACCCGCCTACTTTGCTTGCCATCTTCCAAAGATAAGAATAGGGCTTACACTGATAGTATGATAAGGAAGTATGTGCCTCAAGAGGAAGTGGTAAGTATCTTAAAATCATGCCATGCCATGCCTTCCCCTATGGAGGTCACTTTGGACCCACTAGAATTGCATCTAAGGTACTTTAGTCAGGTTTTTATTGGCCCTCTTTTTTTAAAGACTATTATACCTTTGTCAAATCATGGGATAGGTGCCAACCTACTCGCAATATCTCTCGACAACATGAGCTTCCAATGAAACCTATCTTGGAAGTGGAGCTCTTTGATGTCTGGGGTATTGATTTTATGGGGCCTTTTCCTTTGTCTTCTGATAGCTACACATATATTCTATTAATAATAGTAAGCTTAATAAAATAAACGCACAACACTTAATACTATGCGTTATTAATCTATCAAGTTTTCCTATTCTTCACCCAAGTATAAGAAAAGAATGAGGTTTTCTCGGTGAGTCCGAGGTCGAACACAGGAACTATGCAGATTCTATAATTAGCCAGATTATTTCAATCATGCATTTAAAGAAGGTGATGAGAAGTGATGCGTCTAACTAACTAAAAAGCAATAAACCTAAGCTAAAGTGGTTGATGGAGAGGTGTATGACACAACAAATTCAGCTAATTGAGTTATGTGAATGGTAATTGCAGGGCTGGGGTTGGTTATCATGTAAAGTTGGAAACACATAGTTGGGTCTATTTCATACTAACGACTCTTCTCACGATTGTCAGTCGCTATGCGTTATATGTCTATAACGCATAGGGGAGTGTTAAGTACCAAGGTTATTCCTATGTCTAGGTAACACTTTTCAGCCTTGTCAACTGAGTTCCACAATTACTTACTCTCCCGAGCAGTCTAATTATTACTACTTATATCAATTAGCTAGACGAACATAAGCATTAGATTCAAAGTACAATTGACAAGATGAAATAGTCTTCTATGGTTCTTATTTAGATGATAACGCAACCCGTGACCCTTGAGAGAGTTAGTTATACATAGATGATAAACAGCAAATGGAAAGTGATAAGAAATAAATAGTTATGGAGGATGTATAGATTGATGAACGGAATAACTGTTTTAGAAAATACAATTCCTTGCCAATAGACTAAAACAAAAGTAAGAAAAGAGATAGAAAGCATGGAATGGCTTCTCAATGTCTTGAGCTCGCCAGGATGGTAGCGTGAGTTCTGCTGTGAAGTGGTCAGGCGGAGGGAAGACTCTTCTCTTTCGAGCTATTTATCTCCGGTTGTCTTCTGGAGAGAACTCTGCTATCACTTAAAAATTCTTCCGAGAGGTCCAACAACATTTTCGTCTTCAGGTCTGCCCTTTTATAGATGTTGCGTTGCAATCGCTGGCAAATCTGCATGATTGGAGGCTGAATTTCTGTCTTGTGTTTATCTCGCCTAATCACGTGATTTACGGTTTAATTTCGATCTGCCACTCTCGCCGCATATCAAGCATATCAATCTCCCGACAATCTCTCAAGATTCTTATCTGATTGTCCACTGCCTTCTTGATATGCGTCCACGGATAACTTGGGTTCATGCGTTCAATTATGCCAACACATCTATGGGTTGCTAACGCATCAACCTGTGTTGAAGGGTTGTCAACGCGTCCACAGGTTGCCAACGCATAGTCCTGCATTAAGAGGTTGCCAACGCATCTACGGGTTGCTTGCGTTCCTGCATCAAAGCATGCGTTTTAGGCTCAAAAAGCTATAAAACAATTATCTTCATCAATTTACAAGAGTACAACGCATAGGAAGATTTATCAATAGAATTTAGCATCAACTACCGCATGATTCTCTATTTAAACTCTATTTTTCTAGGAGAAAGACATATAATAACTTGTATTTCTACAAGTTATCAGCAAACATGGATGACCAATCAACAAGAATTAAGCCCAATAACAATGAAAAGCATATTCATTACAACAATCCATGAAAAGTATACAATACTAGCATAACTTCATAAACAATTCATCAATACCCTAAAACTAAAGAGTCTAGCTACTCATAGCTTTAGACAGCATGTTCAAGACAATTTTAAGCATAGAAAGAGTGTAAAGAAAGGAAAATTATATTGTAAAGAAGCCCTTGATTGAGGAGGAACTGCCAAGACTTCCTTGATCTTCACGTCGGGAACTCAAACGGCGTCAAACTTTCTCTCAAACTCTTTTCTCTCTTCCTTGCAACCAACTCACTCTTTAAGGCTTTTCTTTTTGTGATTAGGGTTGTTGGAAACCCCTCAGTTTACAGACTTGGCCGCCCAAAATTCTTTCAAAAAATAAAGATTTTTCAAATTAGGAAAGCCGGCGTCGCTGCGCTCTCAAACATCCCAATTTTTTATGCTCTCGAGTTTAGAGCGCAGCAGGGTAGTGTAGTTACGCTCTTGGTTGTGTTGCTCTATTTTTTTTTTTTGGATGTTCTTGCATTTTCTTACGTTTTTCGATTGATTTTAGCTCGGTTTGGTCTTTTTAGCCTTTGGTCTACATAACTAGCCAGCCAGGACGTACTTGTGTATGAACTAGAACACAGACTATACGAATCAATATTCCTAACTCGACAAGCGTCGAGAGCATGCGAGCAGGGGATTTCATAGTAATCAAATTCTCCACACATGCAAGTCTTTTCATTCAAATTAATACGAGGGTTAAGGTGATCGTCGACAATCTCAAACTCGTGGTGATCAATCGATCGCACAATATATGACCTGGAACTGATATTTGCAAGTTTCATAAGTTCTTCCCAATGATCTTACAAAATAATTTCACACTTCAATGCTAATGTTCTAGTCTTGGAAAACCACTCCTAGTGAAGATCTCTTATATGATCCAATAGTGTAGTAACAAGAAGGGATCGAGCATCCTTCAATACTACATTGATGAACTCCACAATATTAGTTGTCATCTGATTGTATCTCACCCCCCTTGATATACCCACGCCCACCTTGACAATCCAACATCACAAGGTATTGTTGAACGTCACTGTAGGGAGCCAACTTGTTCCAGTAGTATCGAAAAACAGACTCTCGACATGCCTTCGTAATATGAAGTTTGTGCACACATTATCATTATTGAACTTCGTTGCCAGGTTCATACTCAAATGATGGATACAAAGGGCGTGGAATGCGTCAGGAAAAACAATAGCAATGGACTTCGCAATGCTCTTGTCGATCGGATACAAACACTAGCCCATTAGCCACACCAACAGTTGATTGCAACAATCTCATGAACCACATCCAAGAGTCATCATTTTCCTTGTCGTTCAACCTGAAAGCAAGCGGGTATATTTGCTTATTAGCATCAATAGATACCGCTACGAGCATAAGACCCTTATACTTCCCTTTCATGTGGGCAGCATCAACTACAATGACCGGCCTGATGCAGTTCAAAAAACCTCTGATCGCAACCCCAAGTGCCATATACATGTACTTAAAATGCCCATCAGGATCAATCTCCAACTCATATTGAGTACCAGGATTGGCAATCTTCAACGCTTCCCCATACTGTGGTAATAAACGGAAGCTCTCTCTAAGGGACCCTCTCGTTAAGGACAATGCACATTCCCTAGCCGCCACGCCCTCTCATAACTAATGTCCACCCCTAACTCCTTGCGAAAGTCTTGGATAATTTCCTTCGATTTATATCCACGACTAACATCTTGGTACTTCGACTTAATCAATTCAACTATTACCCAACTTTTAGCTTGTTTATGATCCTTCTTTCTTAAGATCTTTTGGCATGTATAGGCGTTAACATAATTAGTGAATTTGAACATATCAGAGTCTTTCATTTTAATGGCCCTTACCTTCCATTTGCAAGTCAATTTTACGCATCTTAAAATATATAACTTCTTAATAGATCTATTCTACATGATATTGGAAGTTGTTCCTAATGGCAAAGACAGACAATTTCTTAGCGAAATCAATTTTGCTTAAAAATAAATTACCAACCTGGACATCTTCTATAGTATGCTCGAATGATACGACGATGGTGTTCGCCAATAACTTTTCAATATGTTTCATCTTGTTATGGCTAACACCTGGTTCACCGCTTGCTAATGAATCCGAATACTACTCGCTATTATTTGTTGGGTTACTATCACCCAATAGTCCTTCGTCAACCTGTGATTCTACCTTTGTGGTCATCTGGTCATTCATCAAGTCCACATGATCCTCATGATTAGCATTAACAACCACCTCAAATGTATCCATATCCTCCACATTGATGTCAACATCAAAATCCATTGACATGTCCACTTCATATACAGACACATCATTAACAACAGCCTCAGATGTATCCACATATTCACTATTCAATAACCCATACGTATCGTCTCCCAATTCTAGCGGACATACACTATGATTCAATGGATTTAATGATCACACCTCATTCGAGCCCATATTGTATTCAGGAATAAACTCAAGGTGAAATGGAAATGAGGGAACATTTTAGGCCATTTGAATAGGAAATGACAGTATCGTACTTCTAGATTTATGGAAAACTACTAGTAACTTCGACACCAAAAGAGTCATTTGAGACACATCGTCACCGGTTAAGAAAAAATTAAGATCTTCTTGATTACTAATCACAAAGGTGGATACGTTCAACCTAACATTGTACAAACACCTTATAACCAAATCAATCTCAATAAAATTTATCCCACCAATTCTATATATTTCCCATAAAAGATCCTCATACATTATTCTGATGTTTACAATCAACCCTTTCAATTGACCCCCTACATATTCTTCTTCATTCTCCTTCCATTCGCCTCTGAAACAAACAAATATACGAGGCATCCTAGAAAAAATTCATACACATGTACGAAAAAATTACTAACATCATACAAAATCTTGGTGATAATAAATAATCCCGGTGCAAAAATACCAATCATCTCGCCCGCGATTTCAAACCCTAATCAAAATCTCGGGGGAAATATAATAAATCTCGACCGATGCTTCCTTTACCATCAAGATTATGTAAACGATCACACAAATAAAAATTTTTGGGCTCAATGGCATGCAAATAACAAGTATATCACATTTATAAAAGACAATATCGATATATATACCTTGTTTTTCTTGATTTTTTGCAAAAAGATGGGTTGTGAGAGTACCAAGACTTCCAAACTTTTGGTAATTTTTTTTACAAGGATACTTGTTGAGCAAGCCAATCTTGGTTTCCAAAATCGTGATATTATAATAATATAATATTATTATTGATGAAGGGAATATTCGTAAAATTCTTTTACATTAAATAATAATATAGTATTATGAAATTCTTTACTATCAAAATACCAACTAAATCTTGGGGACGATCTCGGCCGAGAAGGACTGAGAAAAATTATATACAAGAGATTTTAGAAGCGTGCTAGTTTTGTAATGTGAAAACTCAACAGGGCTATTTTTGACAATTTCCCAACACTTGGCAGCAAATAAAGAGATGGGTGGCTGGGCAGACAGAGTGTTGGTGTTGCGCAACTGAGATCTCATGAACACTCGATGAACTACTCCAACACCCCAAGCGAACGTAGTGACAACTGATCAATGAGAACACATCGACAAAGAAGGCTGTTGATGGCGACATGATGGGCAACACTAGATTTGGAACACTGAAACGCAGCAGACGACAAGTGATGCAAGCAACAGAGGATCGGCAACACGCAGAGGCAACGACGACAGCAAAAGTGGGTTGCGGTGACGGGTTGGCTCAATGGCGATCGGTGCCTTGCACAGTGCTTTGAAGAGAGAGAAAGTCACGAAGGTAGGGGTTGGCAGCAGCTAGGGATGGCAAAAAAACTCGCGGGGCCCCGACCCGATCGGGGCGGGGAATCCCCGATTTGACCAGGGACGGGGGTCAAACCGGGGACATTCTCGGGTACTCTTCCCCGACCCCGACCCTAGCAAAATATATATAAAAGATGACTCACTCCCGCCCTCTCACCATCTCGCTCTCACTCTTAGTCTCACTCTCTCGCTCTTGATCTCGCTCTCTCACTCTCGGTCTCGCTCTCTCTCTCAGCCTTGCTCTCTCTAAGTCTTGCTAGATCTCGCTCTCTCTCTTCGTCTCGCTAGCTCTCGCTATCTTTATAACTCTCACTCTCTCTCAATTCTTGCGGGTGGGAAATCCCCGCCCCCGTCCCGACCTAAAAGTGGTGGGGATGGGGGGAAATTCCCCCATCGAGGGCGAGGACGGGGACCCCGCACCCGCCCCGCCCCGGCCCCGTTGCCAACCCTACCTACAATTCATGAAAAAGGAGAAGGGACTTTTTTCACGCACTTCGAGGCTTCAATATATACACATTATCACTTTTCTTTTACCTACTTAAATTCCTTAAAATACATCAATTCCTCCTAAATATCTCTAAATTAAATTCAAACTCCTAAATCCCCCCATTTAAATCCAATTTAATTATCTCTCAAAATTAAATCCACCAACCTTAAATTCCAAACCCCCAGTAACTTATCCAATTTTTCTTAACTTAGATTTCAAATTTCCAAATCTCATCCAATTTAAATAAATTTCCATCAACTCAATTAAAAATCCAAGTTTAAAATCTTTAATGTTGAATTTAAATTGAATAATCTCAATCAAAATAATTCAATTTTAACCTCAAAACTCAAAATAATACCAAAATAATTTAATATAATTAAATTAATCAAATAAAAAAATTACTTCAAATTTTGGGTTGTCAGAGTTTTGATCCATTGAAGTTCTTTCGTTGCCCTAGTTGTCGCTCCTTCTTCTTCTTCTCTTCATTTTTTGTACTGAATTTTCTTCCTCTATTTTCTTATTACACGTTTATGAGTAAGTTTTTGACGATTCTGTTCCTTCTTTTGGGGAGTGCACGCTTGAATTGGAAAGTTGTGTTAACCTTGGGGAACAACCGACATTCATAATTTCGCACTGGTGCTTATGTTAAATTTTTCTTTCAAGGCAGTGATTCTTCCATGACACAACAAACGTTTGACATTTGATTGTAACATCCCATTGTTATTATTATTATTATTTATTATTATTATTATTATTTATTATTTTCTTTTGTTCTCTCGTTCTATAGAAATTTGAAGTTTAGTACAATAGATTTGGATTTCAAATTTGGACCATTTTTTCAGAAACTTTGTATACAATCTAGAAACAAAAAATGAAAATGATTGTTGAACAAGTCTGTTTCTGTAACAATCCAATTCCCTAGGACTCAAGCTAGGTCGTCACTTATGCATACATACAACCTAAAGGACACATTTTTCATAATATGTGCAAAAATCAAGGAAGCATTATTAAAGTAAAGAAATTTTTCAATGTTTGATAACCAAAAACTTTTAGTTAAGGCACGTAACGATTCGCACGAGCTCCCGATTTAAAAACCTAAACAATATTCCAATCTCAAATTAAATTCTTAGGACCTAACTCCATTCGTCAATTAATCAAATTCCGCCCAATTGCCTTCGAACTCTTACCCGAAACGTAGCTTGCCTCAACTTAACCTCAACTTGCAACCAACTCTTTTGGTCCAAATCATGGTAAATTAAATTTTGGTCAACCAACTAATGGGTAACGACAATCTCCACAAAAACCCACAAAACACCCAAACTTACCCCAAAAATCAACGAATCTGGCAACCAACGGCAAGGACTGGCGACGGCACGCGACAGAAACTCGAGATGACGGTTAAAAACCTTGATGGATGAACTGCTGACGGCGACCCAATCTAAACAAGACGCAACCAGCGAAGGTGCAACACTGGTGGCGATTGGACCTAACGGCGAAACGCTGCGAGCGGTGGCAAAGCTTGATGGCGGCGATGATCGACGAGACGGACGACTGGCAGCACGGTCGGGAAGGGAGAAAGAAAGAGAGAGAGAAAAGAAAAAGGGCATGGGCGGGGGCTGGGAAGAAGAAAGGGAATTTTTTTTAATCTAGCATGCAAATCGAGACTATTAGGGTTGGTAAAAAAACCTGCAGGGTCGGGGAATCCTCGGTTTGACCGAAGAATCCTCGGTTTGACTTGGGATGGGGTGTCAAACCGGGGAGATTATCCAGGTACTCGTCTAGGTTCGGGGCGGGGACGGGGACGGGAGGGTATTACCGCCCCGTCCCTGGCCCCGACCCCGATCTGTCCTGATATATCCTTGACCGCCCTCGTGTATATATATATATATATCTTGCTCTGTCTCGTTCTTGCTCTCGCTCTCTCTGTGTCTCGCTTTACTTATTGGTAATAATTTGGTCCTGCATTTGAACTCGCAGTCTCGCTCTCTTTCACAATCTCGCTCTCTCTCAGTCTTGCTCTCTCTCACACTCTTGCTCTCTCTCAGTCTCGCTCGCTCTCCCCGTCTCGCTGTCTTGCTCTCGTGGTCTTGCTCTCGCTCTATCTCGGGGAATAGGTCCCCACGGGGATGGTGGCAGGGATGGAGGTAAATTCCCCCCACTGGGGCAGGGATGAAGAACCCCCACCTGCCTCACACCACCCCCGTTGCCAACCTTAGAGACTACTATATATATATATATATTCTTTTGAAATCCTAATTCCTTATCATCATAAATATAATTATTCCTCTTCTTTCCTTTTTCTTCCTTCTTTTCCATAAATTCCATAAAATAAAATCACCCCTCCCAAAATAATACCCAAAACACAACCATCTTTCCAATTTTCCTAAATTTGGATTTCCAAATCTCAAATCTCCTTCAATTAAAATAAAATTCCACCAACTAAAATAAATCCAAATTTCAAAATCTTAAATACTTAATTTAGATTGGATTACCTTAATTACCTAAATTAAACTTTTTTTACCTTCAAAACTCGAAATAACTTCCAAATGATTTAAAATAATTAAATCAACCAAATTAAAAATTACCTCAAAATTTAGATGGTCCAATTTCTTAAAAAATGAGAAATGAGAACAAGAAATAAGAAACATGATCAATGTTATCAAATGAGCCCTAAGAGACTTAAAGCATTCAAGAGATGTTCATTCTTTCTTCATCTTTTCCAAAACCCTAACTAGTTCTTCTTCTTCCGTGTGCATCCTTCCTTAGAATTCATCCTCTCAACTATACTATATGAAATTTTAGGGTGTGTTTAGATTGATTAGAGAAAAAAGTCTTCAAAAATAGTTTTTTTTTTTTTTTTTTTAATTTAAACTCTTTTGATAAAAACTGTTTAAAATAAACTTTAAAAGTGTTTCGAAAACTATTTCGAGGGGTTATCAAACACTTTAATTTTTTTAAAAAAGAATGACTTATTTGTTAATTCAAACACTTGAAAAGTTAAACCAAACACACTCTTATTCTTATATATACTCTTCATAATACAATTTAAAAATCTCCATAGTTATTCATTTTTAAGTTCAACTTTTCGGTACCGTCCTTAACACATCTCAATTGATTAAGGTAATACATCTTCAACTAATAGATTTGAAAATACTAAGAAGAAAAAGACTAATCGTCCAACCATTTAAAAAGAGAAGACAAGATACACAAAAAAGATCATATGTATCAAAACAACTTCAACCTTAAATTAACTACAAACATAATAGTAAAATATTGGGGAAAGGATTTATAAGAAAAACTTATAAATATGATCTTAATTATTATCACCAATTCCAATGAAAGGGTTTGACAACCATTTAAGGTAAATAGCACAAAATTAATCCCAACCCTAGTACATCAAGAAACCCTAAATTAAGAAACATTCTCAAACCTCTTTCACATTCACCACCACACTCCCTCCATTACTCACCTCTCTCACCTCCTTCTTCTCCTTCACTCCCTCCTCCTCTTTCACTTCCTTCTTCTCCGTGGTCGCCTCCTCCTCCTCCTCGACCTCGAATGCTTTGACTGGGTAAGCCCTAGACAACCCAGCCGGGATCTGAAAAGTAATATTCCCGGTCGGCGGGTCGTCGACATAGATCTCGGACAAAGTGAGCCAAACCAAAACCTCCTTGGCCTTAACACCAGTCAAATTCTTGACCTTATTCTTCTCCACATTGGCAGTGACTTCTTTGGCGTAGGACACTTGCTTCCCAATCTTGTGGAATTTGTGAGTTATGGCTTTCTTTTGCTTCATCCAAACGAACCCAGTTTCCTTCACATAGCCACATTCTATTATGTCCTTCAATGGCAAAAGCCCATTTGGAAGACCCACTTCTTTCAGAAGAAGCCTTGTTTTCTCCTGCGAAATCTTGTCACCATAGTACACTTCATCAGCTTTGGCTTTCAGCTCTTCTATGATGAGAGACATTATTTTGCTTTTTGTTGTATCAGAAACTTTACTACCTGTGGGTGCTTTTTGTTGAATTGGGTTTGATTTGCTTCTTGGGGTTTGGAATGGAGGTGGGTTGGTTATAAATATAGGTTTTTTTTTTTTTTTTTTTTTTTTTTTTTTTTTTTTTTTTTTTTTTTTTTTTTGGTATTTGGTATTTGGTATTTGGTATTTGTATTTTGCTTAAAGTTTAATGAAATTACCAATAATCATTACATTTTGGAAATTACACAAAAAAAAAAAAAATGGAATTATATATAAATTAAGCAAATTTTAGTTAATCCAAGCTTTGTAAATAATTAAAGACATCTATTACATTTTCCGATAATGAAAGTCTCGAACTCTTACTCCATAAACCGTATGTCAACTTAAAATAGACATATATTTGATCAAGTATAAATATAATGTCAATTTTGAGCTACGTTCATTTTCCTAGAAAAAAAAATTTGTACTTCTATTATTATATAGGTGTTGTAACTTTTATAAGTATTTTTAAATTTTATGTTAATACTTTAGGTTGTTTGAAAATGAAGTAAAATATTTATAAATATAATAAATTTTTACCATCAGTATTTATTCGAGTACAGAAAAAACTAAAGAAAACATATTAAAAAATATATATATTATATGATCACCTAACTAAAAATATAATTGTTTTTTTTAAGTTAATATATTTCTTTACCACATAACAACTTGTAATTAAGTAATTAGGTGGGCTTAACACCTAAATTATTTTAAAAAATTATTATTGAACTCCACTAAATTTTGAACTGTTTTAATTTACAGGCATTAATATTCCTTGTTGGGGGCAACTTGGGAAATATGGATGGAAAATGGGTGAGGATTTAATGCATGTGTAGGTTAAGGAAAGCAATGTAGTAATATGGAGGACCTTCCAACTTTTATTATACCTCTGTCAGGTCCATAATGTTTTATATCCATAATAAATCTTATAAATGAAAGAGCAGTATGGTTCAACTACCAAAAATAATGTAACCAATCTTGAAAATGGTGAAACAAAGGGGGAAAAACATTCAATCTATTTAGTTATTGATCAATTTTAGTTACCATATAGAAATAGTCTATGTGCTCTCATGCATATCAATTCAACCCTAAAGCATTGTTGCTTCAATTTTTGTAGCTTAGAGAAGTTATTTATTAATCTAAGAAGTTAATTAAATTGGTTAGCATCATCAATCCAATTCAATCATCGATTTTAAATATTTAGGATTTGTTCGATAACTATTTATTTTTTAGTTTTTGAAAATGGTGTTTGTTTTCTTCAAATTTCTTTACTATAGTTTTTATTTTTCCTAAAGTAAAGATTTAAATTCTTAACCAAATTTTAAAAATACAAACTACTCTTTTTAGCTCTCATAATTTGACTTAAATTTTGAAAATACTATAAAATGTAGATAAATAAAAAAGATGAAAATAATATTTATAAATTTAATTTTCAAAAACTAAAAACATAAGATCAAATAATATTCTCAATGTTTTTTCTTTCTTTTGCAGTAATATTCTCTCTTAACCTTGTAAATATGTGTGTAATATACTCACACTACTCTCTTTTATGAGATAAGTCTAAAAAAAACAAAAGTTTATTCAATACATGGCTAGCTAATTTTCTCTTAATAATGGTTAAAAATATCCTCATAATAACTGTTGGATATGAATTTAAAAAGTTATATGGCCTCGTATAGTGACTACTGTTACTATGTTACTTGATATAATAACTCCTTTAGTAGCCACCGAATTGTTGGAGGGTAGGAAAAAAAAAAAAAAAAACTTTTTTTGAATCGATAACAATTTTAGGTCCCATTTAAAAACTATTTGTTTTTGCTATTTAAAAATTAATCTTATAAATATTTTTTCGTCTCTAAAATTTTTACTTTGTTATTGACTTTGCACCAATATTTTCAAAAACCAAGTCACACCAATATTTTCAAAAACTAAGTCATATTTTGAAAACTAAAACAAGTAGTATTTAAAAACTTATTTTTTTAAAAAAATTGTCTAAGAATTCAATTCTTTTACTTAAAAAAGATGTATTATATGTAAGTGAGAGAAAATAGACTTAATTTTTATAAGCCAAAAAATGAAAGCCAAATAGTTATCAAACTATCCTTTTTTTTTTTTTTAAAGTTTTTTAAATTCATATTTGTTTTCTACCAATTTTTTACCATAATTCTCACACTTCTTAAAGAAATATTTGTATTCTTAAGTTAAATTAAAAAAAATTATTTAAGAAAAAAGTTATTAGAACATGATTTTCTTTTAAAAATATTGGTCGAAGAGTGAAAAAAAAAAAAAAAAAAAACTCATAAATGAGAATAGTATTTATAAAGTCAAAACTAAATGATTGTTAAATATTACTATCTTCAAAATTTTTTCTTATCCTTTATGACTCGAACGTGTGTCACATTTTATGTCTTATCTATTAAGTCAGGTTCGAATTTATGTATATTTAATTACTTGGGAGGACTGTTTTCGAATTTGTTATTACATTCAATTGATGGTTTAAATCGCCACCAAAAAGTGTTATATCTCGCCACTTTAATTTATCCATAATTTACTAGCATGCCCTATGAGTTTATTGTCATTATGGTAGAAGGCACCTTCTCATTAATTTCTTTTTTCTTTTTTCTTTTTTAGTACAAACTTGTCATTAATTAAAACCATGCTAATTTATTAAAGGAAGTTGGGAAAATTATTTTTGGGTCCTGGGTTCACTTAGTCCCAGAGTTTTTGAAAGTATGAGTTTTTGTTCACTTATTTTCAGTGTTGGTGTGACCTATAATATTAGAATAAAATAACTTTTGCTTTCACTTCGCTCTCTTCTCTCCTTTTCTTCCTCCAAGTACTTCCTCCTTCACCGAATTTTTAACTACCATTTTCTATTTATATTTCAGTCGCAACAACATCCCTCGCGACATATGAGATTGCTCCGGCAACGAAACCCCCCTATGGGAGGAGAAGATACCGACAAAAACTTCCATTCAACATCAACCAAAACCGTTCCTTCCTCTCAAAACCCAAATTTCACTTTGATTTTTTTTTCTTTTTTTTTTCACAACCCACAAGAATTTTGTTCCAATAAAAATTAAAATTTGGTTGAATCATATTAGAGAATAGTTTTTTTTTTTTTCTTTTTTTTTTTAACATGTACGGTTGAATTTTTTGGTAAAATATTGAAAGTGCAGTTGTCTCTCATTAAAGAGATTTAGGAAAGTCATAGGCTTGTCGTACAATGAAATGATTTAGAAAAGTCCTGGACTCTTTAAGTACTATAAAAGAAGTTTATGCCTTTGTTGTTCAATTGCCCTAGTTAGAAACACTTTAAGTTAGTGTACTAACTCTAATTAAAATTCTTTTGTATTCTCTAGTTTGAGGGTAGTAAAAAGGTGTGAGTAATCAAAAGTTTTGAGAGAGTGCTCTTGGAATTGAGATCAGGAGAGAATCGTTTTGTGTGATTGTAACAATTTTTCACATATTGGATTTCTTTCTGGTGGATCGTGGTCTTTATCCGAGTTTGAAGTTTTCCACGTAAATTCTTGTGTTTACAATTAATTTCTCTGTTATTTTTCTGCTTATTCCTACAGTAGAAGTGGGAGGTTTTTACCAACAAGTGGCATCGGAGCCAAAGAAGCAGATATGTCAAGCTTTATGAGTTCAGTAAAGTTTGATGTGGAGAAATTTGATGGAATAATCAACTCCGACTTGTGGCATGTGCAAGTCAAGGATGTATTGATATAAGTTGAATTACACAAGGCCTTGAAGGAAAGACCAGACAATGGTGCTTCTAAAGAGTTAAGCGGTGATGATAATCCAAGAGAGTCCAGTAGTGGTTCTAGTAAAGGTTCTAAGAACTCCAACATGAGCGATGAATATTGGGAGGAGATGGATTTGAGAGCTACAAGTGTGATTAGGCTAAATTTGACTAAGAATATTCTTGCAAATGTGCATGGAATTTCATTAGCCAAAGAGTTTTGGGAGAAGCTTGAAGCAATGTATCAGGCAAAGAGCATCTCAAATCAGTTATACCTGAAGGAGTGGTTTCACACGTTGCGAATGGCGAAAGGTACAAAAATCTCAGATCATCTAGGTATTCTCAAAGGCATCATTTCTGAATTGAAGGTGATTAGAGTGGAGATAGGTGATGAAGATGAGGCACTCAAACTCATCTTGTCACTTCCCCCTTCTTATGAACACATGAAGCCAATCTTGATGTACGAGAAGGAAGCTTTAGATTTTGTTGAGGCTACTAGTAAAGTTTTGTTAGAGGAAAGAAGACTAAATAGTGAAGGGCATACATCACAAGAGGATTCAGTAATGCTAGCTAGCAACTGGAAGAAGAAGAAAGAGTTCGTACGGAAAAAGGTTTACTGGGAATGTGGACAATCTGGACACATGAAAAGGAATTGTCCTAATAGCGTATGTTCATCAAAAAGCTCTGATTTAGATGCTAACATTGTCTCCGTCGTCACGGAAAATGACAATCTCTTCCATTCAAGCAAGGCAATAATCATCCTTTGGTATGTTCGCTTTACCATGATAGAGGATGTAATGTTAGCGGTTCCACAGGTTTTCACACGGGCATTGACTTGGTGGTGTGTCGTGGAAGTTATGTTGATGGTTAAAGGATTCCCAGGTGAGCCAAGTAAGTGAAAGCTGCACCATAAATTTCAGCAGACTTTATTGGCATGTAATAAAAAAGAAAAATCTTAGGAGGTGGTATTCCAAGTAGACTACTCTTTATGGTGGAGTAGGTTATTAGGGGTGTTCAAATTACCCGACAACCTAAACAACCCAGACTACCTAACCCGAATAATAAGGGTTGGGTTGGGTTAGTTTAAAATTTGGGTTGGGTTGGGTCTTGGGTTGCAATTTTTAAAATTCGAGTTGACCCAACCCAACCCAAATTTCTAATATTAATATTAGAAATATATATATATATATATATATATATATATTAGTTTAAGTTAGTGTTAAGAACTATTTTATATTTTTTCTTGGATCAATGTATTTTATATTTTATCTTGGATCAATGGATATGTCAATTAGTGTCTCGTTGATATGCCAATGTGTTTTACCAAAAAATAGGGGTAAAGAAAAGAAAAAAAAATCACACACACACACAACCCGACAACCCAACCCGAATTTTACGGGTTGGGTTGGGTACCCTATTCGGGTTATTCAGGTAGCCAACCCGACCAACCCGAATTTTCGAGTTGGTCTAAAAAATACCCCCAACCCAACCCAACCCATGTACACCCCTATAGAATATAGTTCTTTGAGTTGAGAATTATGATTGTTGGTGAAGACAATGAATGTTGCAAAAGTTGTGGATTCTTCAAATATGTTGCCAAGGTGGAATTTGTTAGGTTTTTCAACAAAATATTGGAAGTGCAGTTGTCTTACATCAAAGAGATTTTGGAAAGTTTTGGGCTTGTCCTACATTGAAATGGTTTAGGAAAGTCATGGGTTTGTCCTACATTGAAAAAATTTAGGAAAAATCATGGGCTCTTTAAGCACTATAAAAGAAGCCTATGTCTTTGTTGTTCAATTGTCCCAGTTAGAAACACTTTAAGTTTAGTGTATTAACTCTAATTAAATTCCTATTGTATTTTCTAGGTTGAGAGTGAGAAAAATGTGTGAGTAGTCAAAAGTTTTGAAAGAAGGCTTTTGTAATTGGGATCGGGAGAGAGAATTGTTCTATGTGATTGTAACAAATTTTCACATAGTAGATTTCTTTTTGGTGGGCCTCACATAGTGGATTTCTTTCTAGTGAGCCTTGGTTTTTTCTTCACTTTTGGAGTTTTCTATATCAATTCTTGTGTTTCCAGTTTTAATTTTTTTTTTCTGCTTATTCCTGCAGTAGAAGTGTGAGGTTTTTCCCAACATGTACATATATATATATATATTTTTTTTTGTCGTCTAGATTTTGTGCACACTAATGACACAATCGGAGGAAATGAGTTATACGAGGGGGAGTTTGATCGGCGAGCGTCGGTGTTGGGGGCAATTTCTTGCAACACACACTGGCGATGAGACTGGGGTTGTAGTAGACATGTGTGGACGTTTCAGATGAAAGAACAAAAGTGATGGAGAATGGGCGACAAGGAGAGGGAGAAATTGAAGGAGAAAGAGAGGGGAGAAGATGGAGGGGAGGGAGTTGGAAGAGTAAATTTTTTTTATTTTTTTTTTCCAGAATAAGGTGTGAACTTTTTCATTTCTATTATTAGTTTTTAACTTTTATTTGTCAAAAAAAAATAAAATAAAAGAAAATCATTTTCTAATGGTGGTGGATGAATAGTTAACCTCAAAAACATTTTAAACCCATTTCTAAAAACTAAGGGACTAAAAGGGTATATTTCAAATACTTGAGACTACATGAATTTATAGTTAAAAACTCAAAGACCAAAAAGATAATTTTTCAAGAAAGTTTGTAGCAGTCAACTTCAATAACTCATATCTTCCATTTTACCATCTATTTTTACATGGTAAACAAATATAATTTTAGGAATTTTTTGTTGGAAAAAATCTCCCACTTTTACGATAGGAATACATATAAAATAATTGAAAGAAATTCTAATATAACGACAAAACTAAGAAGCACAATAATTTAGGTAGAAAACTACAAAATTAGAGAAAAATCATGACCCACTAGAAATGAATCCACCATGAAAAAAATTGTTACAATTACATAGAATTCTCTTTCTAATCCCAATTATAAAAACACAATCTCAAATCTTTTGTATCACTCACATCTTTAAAGAGACTCTTAAAAAAGAGAATATAGAAAAAAGAGAATATAAGAAGGAAATTTAACTAGAGTTAGTACTACATCCAAATTTAAGGTGTTTTTAACTAGCTAGGACGACTTGAAAACGAAGATGTAGGCTCCTTCTATATTGCTGGGAGCTCCAAACGTTTATATATTGTTACTGGGAGCTCCAAATGATTCTACTCTTCTAATATTTGGTCAAACACAATACTTTCAAGCTATAATACAACATATACTTTATCATTCAATATAGAAAGGAGGGTTTTATATATAAATATATTAAAAATATTTTGTTCAAATTATTAAAAGATATCTATTTAAATTTTTTTTTGAAAAAAATTAAAACACACGTGCAATGCACGTTGTTTTAGTGTAATCTTGATTGCACCATCTTCCCTGCATCTCTTCCACCATGTTCGTAGTTAGATACTTGAGTGGAGTGCATAAGAAAATGAGTCATGTATAGATTAATTAAGTATGGTGCAATTTGCACACAAATATTGCAATGGCATTTCCAACAAATGTCTCCCATATGACCACTTGCACAAAGATATAACTGCAAACCTCAGACAATAGGAGCGGTGGAACGGTTGGCACAGCTGAAATTTTGGGTGGCTCCATTTAATATATTTCTTCTACCTTTGGAATTTTAGCCTTCATCATCACATCGAAACAATGGTTTAAATAGTCTTTTAACTGTCAAGTTTGTTCTATTTTAGTTAAGGTTTTTTTTTTTTTCTTCTTTTTTAAATATGAATAGGGTTGGAAGATTTAAATTGTTGATCTCTTCATTCTCCAGTACATGCTAATAATAGTTATTCTAAACTTAGTTAATGGGTAGTTCTATAAGTTCAAATATCTAATTTTAGTCTCTATATTTTTAATAAATTATTTTAATTTAATAATTTTTATCGAATTTAATTAAATAATAATAATAATAATAATAATAATAATAATAATAATAATAATTTTCATGTTAGATAATACAATGTGTGAACATGTACCCAAAATTTATTGTGAAAAATGCTAATTGATAAAAAATAAGACTTATGAAACAGCAAAATAACTAACCATAACAACTTAATTTAAGATTTATTGAACATATAGAGATTAAAATTGGACATTTGAAACATATTAAAATTGAACAAGTTTCAAATCATATAGACAAAAATAAAATTTAATTTTAGAAATTTTTAGGGTTGTTTTCAAATATAACAAAATGAACCAGACTATTTACAAATATAGTAAAATGTCATTGATAGATACTGATAGATATCTATCAAAGTTTATTCCTACGGTGATATTTTTCCATATTTGAAGTTATTTTCAGCAAGTTTGTGTTATTTAACACAATGACCCAATTTTTTATGAAATCAAAAAGAAATTAAAGTAGCAGTAAGATACTAAATTTAAAATTTATTGAAAATATATAGACTAAGATTAGATATTTTGAGAGTGCGAAAAATAAAATTAAATAACTTCTAAATAAAAAGACGAAAATGATATTTTGGCCGGCATCTAAATTTATGAGGCTGTACTAACAAATATTAGTAAATAAAATAAATGACCGGGTTGTTGCAACTCCCTAATTTAATATTCTTCTACCCTCTTTTATTTTTATTATTGCTATTATTTAGCTTACCTATTATAGTGTGGAATGAATATGGATATCAAAATCATTTAGGATTCCAACTATTTTTTTTTTATATAATATCTATGAGTGTCCATGTCAGTTTATGTATATATCGACTAATTTTACGTAACAATCCGAAACATTAGTAGAATACTAAGTCTTAAGTAGATGGTCACCATGGAGACTCCTCTTTAGCGCTTCAACTTTTATTTTATATTTTCACTACCACTAGGTAATAATTGTATAGTAGTTGTAAGGTTATAGTGTGAAACCACAAACATCTTTGGAAAAAGTCATGACACGTTTATGATACTTGTTTCTCTCCTCCCTTGTTTCAGACTTCCTCGTGTCATGGAAATTCTTTTCCCTTTTTACTAAGGAATTTCCCTTTTCTGTAGTGTACTTTGAAAAAAAAAAAAAAAAGTGTTGATATCAGTTATAGTAAAGATATCGTTATCTATTCTCGCCCATTTTAATAATACATAGAATGATTTCAAGAAATTAGTTCAAATTCAAGCAACCAATCATACATCACGTGGATTAGATGGTAAATATGGTTTATTATTAAAACTATATATTTATGATAATTAATGTATTTAAATTTGATTCAAATATTATATTATAAATAGGATTTATATTAAAATTACCGTGGATAATTAATATGAATTAGATTCATATTAAAACTATAGCTAGTGAGAAGAATGTACATTTGAATATGATTGAATCAATTAAATATTAGATATTTAATAAATAAATTAATTAGTTAATTGATTTATTTTTATTTAATTAACTCACTCGTTTGATGTAGGAGAGTGGGTGAGTGGAGATAGGGAGTTACAAATCCCTCTCGTGTTATATCCTAACTCTACATTTTTGCAGACAGAAATAGATTTCTCTCTAAACTAATTTTCAAGCTCTCAACAAACAAATTCTTTTGTAAAATTGTCAATATTCCTTTATCTCTTTCTATTAAATCACTTCCACAAGTAGGTTTTTACCAAATTAAATAATAGGCGGGAAGACTTTTTGGAGAAGTCCAGTACAAATTGGGTATTATTGTTCATGATTAGGCGACTTGGAGAAGATTTCAAATAATAAAGTTTTCAAAGGTATTTAGTTCCTCTCTCCTTAATTTAATCTTTAACTTATTTTACATAGCTTGAGATGCATGTTAATTTTAATTTTCTATTTATTTTCATCTCCCAAAATCAATAACAAATGCGATAATATGTTTCCGCGGTGAGACTCAATCCCAATCAAGAGAGTCTCACACTTAGGAGGAGTCTAAGTGATCATTCATTAATATTCTCACAATTGGGAGAGCCTAAGTTTCATTGAGAGGGTGTCTCACACTTAAGAGAAGTCTAGGTAATCATTCACAAAGCTAAGCTATTCGTTGTAATCACTTAATTTTATATTAGTGAAATTATCTTTTGTAGGTACACTGCCTACCAAACCTACCTAGTATTGTACCGAACTAGGTTATCAAACTCTCTTCTTCTTCTTCTTCTTCTAGGAAGGAAAACGAATATTTTGTAATGGGTAGAATATTCCGAATTCGTATTTTATAACAATTTTAAAATAAATTGCAAATATAGCAAAATTTTTCGAATATCATGCTTCGTATTTTATATATTTAAAATAGTCTTGATTTCAAATGGAAAAGATGACGCGCGATTTTCATTTCTCTATTCTCTGGAAGACAAAACACTCATCCCGGCGAATATCGTCTCTTTTCTTCGCGGTTCTCTTCTCGTTTCTGTTCGATAGTTTGTAGAGATTCTGTCAAAAAAAGGAAAAAAAATAAAATCTATATCCCTGCGTTCAATACTTTGTGTCGATTCTGTAAAAAATGGAACAAAATCGATCAATTTCTGACTGGAACAAGTTCGATTTTCTCATCTCTCCTTGCGCGATCAATTTCGTTCCATCCTCTCAGATTTCATCTCAATTTTTAGGTATGATTCTTCCTCAGTTTTTCCATTAAGCTTCATCTAATTTTTTAAATTTATTTAATTTGTGCTTTTGTAGGCTTCAATGCTGTTTAGTTAAAGTGTGTTGAATTTACTACTTAATTTGATGATTGCTGTTTAATTCAATTTTGAGGCTTTTACTAGTCATTGCTATTTAATTGAAATTTGATTTAATCTGAGAGGAAGAATCACATATTAGTCTATCCATTCATCTACTTTGATTTTTCCTTTGATGCTTCATGAGTTAATTTCTGTTTTTAGGTGGAGGCTTCATTTTTTTTTTTTTTGATTTTTTTTTGGCAAACAATGATGGACTTCTTAATACGAGTCTGCCACTTATAGAGTAATATCACTCTAGTAATATTAGTCTATAAGTGATAAATTCATATCCTAGTCTATCCGTTATATTAATTTTTCAATGATAGACTCTATCTTCTGTCAATATTATTTGTGTAACAATAGAATGATAATTGTAATTTGTCTTTCTTTGTTTTTTGTGTAACAATAAAATGATAATTGTAATTTGTCTTTCTTTGTTCTTGCAGTAATTTGGAATTATGATTAAGCTTCCAACAATAGTGGTGTTTCTTAAAGATTGACATGAAGATATTACCTCCAATTTTCAAGCGTCAAATAGAACAACCTTGAAACCAGAGAATACTATCAACTGGTAAGAAGAAAGGTCACAAAAAAAAGCAGTCATTGTCATCGTGCTAGTCACAATAGTAGAAAGTGTAAATTTCCACCATTTTTACAGCGTTGTAGCATTATATTGTTGATAAGAACCATTCGACTTGAGGAATAAAAATCATTATTTTTTCCATTTTTGTTAGTAGTAAATAAATTCAATTTGTTTGTGATTCAAGTCTTTCAATGATAACCTGCAACTTTTGTCAATGCATTTTGAAGTCCATTAATTGGAGTTGTTTTTATGAAGAAAGTGGTTATAATATGAAGTAATGCCACTAGAAAGTCTATCGTCGATAGTTTCTACTAGTGATAGACTTCGACATGTATTAAAGAATAATCGAGCTTTTATTCAATAAAAAGCCCAAATGCACATAATTTGCAAACCAAGTACATATTAAAGAGAGTACCTAAATTTGAAGTATTGTTACTTTGAAGTTTATCACTAATATGGTCTATCATTGATAGACTTCAATATTGATGTAGTATAAGCACACGCATCAAGTAATAGTATATGGAACGGTTAAAACCGAGTATCGTTCCTGTCACACCCCGCCTCGAGTCACCCCTCTGTAACTTGAGATGGGGCGTGACAACAACAGACATCGATCCTTTTCAACATCTACTGTCAACTTATACTCTTTCATGACTTACTTATTACAACATAGATATTCAAAACACAATACTATATTATTTAACAAGCAAAATTTTATTTACACAATTGTTTATGGAATTGCTTTTACAAGTGACATAACCCTAACTTGTTACAAGTTTCTACCAAATTTTAATGACCACATTATATCTCAGCAGACCTTGACTTCGCACAACAACGGAAACTCGACTGCTACCTCGAAAGAAAAACATAAGGAAAGGATGAGCTTCACGAAGCCCAATGAGTGATCAATAAAACTAGGGTTCATATAACCCTTTAAACATAATAACTATATTAGAATTCATGAGCAAGCATATCTATATCGAGCTTATAATCAAATGTCCCACTTTAGAGTTACTCAATTATCCTGCTAGCATTCTCAGCTTAGGAATCCTCTAGTTAACTTGCTAGCTCACACAACTTAGCAATCTGACTGGTTTCCTCCGCTAGCTCACCAGGCTCAGCAAGTTTGGTATTTTCTATCCCTATATGCACTGAAAAGCACTTGAAAAGTGCTTTATATTCTCTCAAATTAAGGGAGTTTATATTAGATTTCACTTGTGTGCTAGTGATTTTCAGGTCAAAATAAAAAAAAATTAGAAGAGAAGATCGAAAGATCAAAACCGAGCCAGAATACAGTGAAAAAGAGATGAAAAACACAAAATTGTCAAAACTAGGGTAGCGCTGCGGCGCTATTTCTTGACAGCACATCTGTCGCGGCGCTATACACTAGCGTCGCAACGCCAGTTTCCTTAAATGAAAATTGTGTATTTTTGGAAAGTTTTTTTTGGCAGCCAACTCTATAAATTTAGGAGTTTCCAATAGCCCTAACAATCAATCTAAGCACGAAATAACACACCAAAAGAGCCTCAAAGGGTGAGTTAGCTGCAAGGAAGAGGAAAAAAGTTCAAGAGAGAGTCGTGGTGCCGTTCAAGTTTCGACGTGAGAGCCAAGGAGATTGTGATAGTGCTGCCTCAATTAAGAGCCTCTTTTAAGTATAGTTTCCCTTTCTTTACACTATTTCTTTGTTTATATTGTTTGAACATGTTTCTTCAAGTTATGAGTGGCTAAACTCTTTAGTTTTAAGGTTTTAATGAATTGTTTATGAAGTCATGTTGATATTATAGACTTTCATGGTTTTGTTGGAATGATTTCATTGTTATTGTGTTTAATTCTTGTGATCTGGCCATCTTCACATGTTAGGTTAGATGTATGATTGAGAGATTGTATGTTTAACTTGATCTATAACAATGAATTGTTCCTAATCTATCATGAGAACAGTTAGGTTAACAATGAAAGTTGCTAAAGACTAATCTTAATGCCATGTAATTTGTATTGGTTTCAAAAGATTAGTAATCAATTGAGTTGCATGAGAAAGTATTGTTTTTGAGAGAAAATAACTTGGAATTAAGTTTCTAGGCTTAGGCATATGAATTACAATAAACTTCATGAACCCTAGAATATTGCATGATGAAATAAACAAGGATTCATTACCCTAGAAGTCTCTTTGAATCTTGTGTTTCTTACTTTATTTGCTTTCCTTATTTAGTTTATATTTTCCATAATTCACAACTTCAATTCCAATCCTCAAGTAAAATTGATTCAATTCTATAATAGCTAAGTAATATAAACCTTCATAATTGGATCCTCAGTGGAAAGATATTCTGTCTTTACCATCTTATATTATAACTTGACCTGTACACTTGCGGTTAACACATAAAGTGGCGCAATCATGCACATAGCCTTATCTCTGAGGATTAGAAGCTAGGTTCATCGACCCTCTGACTCTCCTCCCGAGATACTTATCGCAGGATCAGGAACTAGATTCCAGCACCCTCTAACCATCCCGCACGTTTCTATTCCCGACACAAGCTCAAACACTAGATCTTTTCGGCCCTTTGACCATCCTGTGTGGTGTTGAATTCCGGTCCTAGTCACGACCATAACCCTTAATGCCTTCTCAAGGTCCTTCAGCATTGGAAAACAACTATATATCCAACAAAGCTCGATATGCTACAAATTATTCGATATCTCACCATAGCACGCATATTAATCACAACATCTTATAATCATGCTATCAAGTATGTATTCATAAACGTGCTATTAACAAGCATTCATAAGAGTCTTAATTAAATCCTCTCACGAAAGAAATCAACCACTCACAGAGATAGTAATTCCCAAACTTTAGGTTTTCTTTCTCTGCCTTGGTTTCCAAACCTTCTCAGCTTCTCTCGAGCTTTTGGAACTGAGAATACAACAACCAGGAAACCTTTGAAACCCTAAAATAGCTCCTCAAATGCCTGGAAATCTCCCCTTGGATGCAGGGCAGATCACCTTGGACGCAGAACAACTCCTTCTTCTCTTTACACAACTCAGTTGGATATAGGACAACTTCCTTGGTGTTAGGTTTTATGTCCTAAAACTCATAGTTTATAAATACCAAATATACTTTTATCATTCAATAAAGTTGTTATTGAAATTTATAATCAATAAGTAGTTATTGATTCTATAAAATGTTCTTACTAAATCTAAATCCAATCATCAAAGGATCCTAGACTGTTACATGAGACTCAAACTTTATGTAGAGACATAAAACTGGATCAAGTTTAAGTTAACAGTCTAAATGGTCTATAGTATATGAATAAGGTTGGGCACCTTATTCTAGGGACACTATGGATGCGACCCACTTTGTAACTAGTACAAACAAAGTGATCCTAATTCGTTCACGTATAGACATGCGAGTGGGGGCATCCTGTGCAAAGAGTTTGCATAAGATCGGACCATGAAATAGTCACTTTTACTTTATAACACCGTTTATTGTCTAAAACTGACTATCTCGACTTTGATGGCCTACACAACTCAATCTTAATCCTGAGCTAACTATGAACTTCTATTTACTCGGGATTATCCTTAGATCTGCATCGGTGAGAGCAGCTCAACAGCTCTGGATCAATATGCCTTCCATTTCAGAGGTAAGCCAGGTAGATAGCTAGGAACATAGGGTGCAAGAAGAAATTCACTCCTACCCTCTTTTGGGTTAGTAGAGAAGTTGTTCTCTTAAGTGCTGAATCTAGGTCTTGAACCATTGGCGCCACCCTCTCAAATAGGGTTTGAGAGGACTTTTGATTTGGAAGTTGGACTACAAATCATTGTTCATTAAAGGATCAATGGAACTTAAGAAATAAGAGGTAATTACAAGGGTAAAACAGTAATTTTAACCCAGCTGTAATTACGAACAACCTGTGAAGGCTTGACTTACTAATCATGGTTATATCAAATGGACATAATATATCTACAGTGAGGAGAGTGCAGCCACGGGCTTTAGTGGAGTGACCCGGTAGTTAACGAATGTTGGTTAACTAGGTTAAAGAGTTTAACCAGTTAATCTTGGATCGTTGTAGTATAGTGGTGAGTATTCCCGCCTGTCACGCGGGTGACCTGAGTTCGATCCCCGACAATGGCGCTAAAAACTTGTTCATAAATTTGTTCCTTTAAATTTCTATTCTAATTAAATTGAGTTTCTTAGCTCGTTGCACAAAAATAGATTTATCATTTCCGTACAAGGATGCGTTGAGAATTACTCTAGATGTGATCATGACTAAGCAAGTTTTCCTATAAAGACCCAAGTATAAGCATTTATAGGTTTCCTGGTGAGTCCACGGTCGAATGCAGGGATTTGTAATAACTAGGCGTTGAGAATAATTGCTTGACTATGCGGTGATTGTACATGTAAATATGTGCATTTGTTGATTGTGTAAAACTATACATAAAGAATGAAAAGAATTTCCTACTACTAATAATGAGGTGGACGTGGGGTTGGGTAGTCATATGTAAAACAATGCGTCAGATAGCATGCGTTGAGAATGAATGGAACCATGCGATAGAGGTAGAGTTGAACGCAAGAGCTAGTTGTTACCTAAACTTTCTAAGTACAATTACATACCTACAAACTGCGTGTGTGAATCCATCTCTCGATGTTTCGACGCCACATTTATCTTATCTCTAAGACGCATGGTAAGTTTGCGTTGGCAAAAGATGAACTACATCTCTGCACTCATCTAGTCTTAATTATGCTAAAGATTAACTATCCACTCTCTCAAGCTCGACAGTCATGCTTACTACATTTGTTTGTCAGACAAAGTTATGCAAGCTAAAAATATGCATTAATCATGATGTAACATACTCAGAATTGCTCAAGAAAAACTAACTTTTAACATTTAACTCATTTAGCATTACACAACATGGTGTAAAGTATTTAATACGGAAATAGATGGAAGATGATAGTCAATCAAACTCATATTAAGACAATAAATCATTCTCTCGAATGTCATTAACAAAATATAAGCAAGAAGGAGAGAAATGAAAATAAAATGAAAGGCGTCAAGCCGCCATTGGCAACGTCTTGCTTCATGGAGGCTTGAGATGGTTGCTATTTGATACATAGATTCCATAAGATGAAGGTTCTCACTCATTGGGAGACGACTTTGTAGATGCTCAGAACCCTTCTCTCAGAAGAGCTCGAAATAGAGGCTGGTTATGGTGAGGGAGAAATAGTGCAGAGCTTTCGCCTCTTGAACTGGTCTCTCTTCCTCCTCTTCTTGGAGAAGCTTGTGGACTATTTATAGGCGTCAAAAAGTTGATATCATGATGACCTGACACCTTTGCATTAAATTTCAGCCATGCTGCATAGACTTTTCAGATTGTCAGCCTATTTGTTCTCCATGATCTGATTGGGTGTTGTACTTTTTCATAATGACATGACAGATGTTTGAGCATGCGTCTGTTTCTACTTTTCAAATTGTCAACGCATAGTCTCGACGCATGGTCTCAACCCACTAGGCTCGACGCATGGTCTCAACGCATGGGCTCAACGCATAGGCTCGACGCATGGGTTTCCACTTGTCCTCGCAGCAGCTTCGTCTCTTCGTACTTCAATTGTTTGCACTTCTTTTCTTCTTAACCCTGCGTTAGGAACAGAAAAACTCATCGTTTTTCAGGTATTTTTCTTTTGTAAATAGTGCCAACGCATGGTGATACATTTTTCATCATTTAACTACCAAAATCATGCGTTTAGCTCCAAAGTTACTCTGATTAAATCAAATAGTGACTATAATAACTTGCATTTCTACAAGTTATCACTCATATAGGAATAAACTTGGAATAAATAGAAGGAATAATTTGAATCGTTCAAATTAGGTTAATCATATGAGATATGATTAAGTAATTGATATTTGATATCAAATGAGAGATTTTGTAAAAAATATTTAAATGGGATTTAATTATTGAAATTATGAATGCGGATTCATAATCCATTTAATTATTGAAATTATGAATGCGGATTCATAATCGAAGACATGGATTTAGTCAAATAGTTGGTTTTCGGAAGAAGTCAAATAGTTGACTTTGACCAGAGTAAGTCAAAGAGTTGTTTTAGTCAAACCTTCTAGAAAGGTTAACGATGAGATTAAATTAATGTTTTTTTACAAAATTAGTGGAAAAATCCACTAACTTGATGAACGAAACATTTAATTAATCTCAAAATTCTACACTTTGACACATAATCCTTGGCATGCATTAGCGGAATGTGTGTTGTCAACTTTTGGTGAACTTAGACATGCAAAAGTTGCATGCAATTTGCCTTTTTAAAGAAAGTTTTAGTTCATTTTTTTTCTTCTTGAAAAATCTTGGAAAATTTGTAGTTTTTTGAGAAACTAAATTTTCCTCACAAATTTCTCTTTTTTCTTCTTTAAAGAGTCCCACCACTCTATTCCAAGCCTTTGAGAATAGATAGAAAGACCTCTTGGTGATCTAAGTGGGAGTAATTTCAAGAAAGGAAGAAAAGCTACAAAGGTATATAATTTCTTTCCTTCTTCTCTAATTCATTTTGTATGATAATGCATGTTTAATCCTAGGTTGTTAAATGCATCTAGATTGTTATTTCGATTCTCTTTCATTTCCGCTGCACATGTATGTATGAGATCCTTCACTTGGATGCTTGGGGCACCTTATGGATGCAAACAGCTCTTTGATAGCAAGGAGAACAACACCTTGTATGCAGACTTGGCCTCCCTTGGACGCAAGGCTCAACACTTCAACCTTCTTCCTCTATTTTCTAATTAAATTTTGGTTTTGATGGTGGTATGAGAGTTCCTTCTTCCCTTTGGTCCTATTTATAGGGGTTGAGTGACTTGCTTGGCCATCCCACCTTTGCTCTAAGCTTGACACTTAGCTCCCACATGTCACCATGATAAGTAATCCATGCGTCCAAATATATGTCTCCTTGCATAGTGTTTTTGTCATGCATCCCATCCCATCCTCCTTATGAAGTGTTATGTTCAAATGAAGCCACTTAGCACCAAATATTCTCAACCATACGTCCAACCTAGCCCCCTGAATAGGGACCATGCGTCCAAGTCCTTTCCACCATGTGTCCATGATGATGCTTCTAGGGTTTGGCTTCTTTTGCTCTCTTTTCTTCTTCCAATCTTCCTATACTTAGCCAAATATTTCCTTGCCATAACCCTCCTATGCGTCCAACCTTCTTCCGAGAGTCCAACCCTTAGCCCAAAATCTCCTTCTCTAGGAGGTATGCCTCCAACAAGTCCTGAGGTTCCCACACTCAATCAAATTTCTACTCATAAAGCTTACTACGCATGTGGTTTCCTCCAAATCCCTTAGGCATGCATTCACAGTCTCAACTCCTTTAATCCATGCGTCCAAGACTCCCAACATGACCCCATGGACTCCTTGATATCTCACCTATGTGTCCATGGTATGCCTCCTAAGTCCATGCTTCCAACTTTCCTCTCCTATGCCTTCCATACTTAGCAATTTTTTAATCCACTTTCCAAAGTATGCGTCCACCCCCTTTCTTTCCTTCCTTAGGATTGCTTCTCAACTCTCCAATTCATCCAACACTTAGTCAATTCTTCCTAGAAGATTGGTCTATGCGTCCAACCCTAGGTATGGTGAACTTTCTCCTTCAACTATACACCATGCATTCACCCTTCTTTCCTAAGACCTAGGTTTCCTTCCAACACCTCAATTCTTAACCAAATTTCTCCCAAAGCTGGTCCATCATGCGTTGAGATTGCCCAACTATGTGTTCAACATGGTGGTCTTTCCCCCAAGGATCTGTTCAACTTACAACTAGCTCCCAACTATGCTTTCAACTTTTCCTTCCTTAACATTTAGTGAAATTTGTGAAATTTCCTCCCTTTTCCTAGGTTACCAAGCCTTGAATTTTCATAGCATAGTTGAGTTCTCCAAGTATAGTTGTGACACTTAGAAGATTTTATTAGCTCATTTGCCACCTTGTGGTACAAGACTTGAAAATCGCTTAACGTGGTTTTCTTCCAAACTCACCTACGACTTATTCTTAACCAAAAACTCAAGTTGGCACAAACAATTTTCTTCCTGATTACCATCTCAACGCCTAGTGCCCTCTTTACTGGCCAAAATTTAGACTCCACAAGCCCAGATTTCCTGCCTCAAAATTTTTCCAACTCCACAGGCTTGTGGTCCAAGTTCCTAGTTTCCTTTATTATGTCTCTTAAGCAACTAGGTCAAAGGTTAGGGTGTCACAGTTCTACTAAGGATCCAATTAGGATTTAATACCTATTTATTCTAGAATTGAATCAGCTTTATCTAAGGAATCAAAATTGAGTTTTATGATCTAAATTTTGAAAGCAATTAAGAAAGCAAAGACACAAGTGGAAATTTAAGAGTCAAAGAGTGTTCTAAAGTACTGATTTATTATTAATTTCATTATGCAATGTTTAGGGTTAATTGTAAATGATATGCCTAAGCCTAGAATAGATGTTCGGATTATTTTGTATTAAAAACAATTTTTTCTCATGCAATGTGAATGATTACTAACTTCTTAAAACCAAATGAAATTGCATGGCATTAAGCAATGTCTTTAGCAACTTTCACTATTAAGCTAACTATTTCCATGAGAGATTAAATAATGATTCAATGTTATAGATCCGATTAAACATACAATCCATCCAATTGAATACCTAACCTAATGCTCATTGAAGGTCAATCAATAAGAATTAAGTACAATAACATTGGATAGCATAAATAAATCCTTAACACCCTAAAACTAAAGAGTTTAGCCTCTCATAGATTTGGAACACATAAATTCATACAATTTCTTAAACATAAAAGAGTAAGAAAATGAAAGATTAGATAAAACTCTATTGTCAAAGAGCCCTTTGTTGAGTAAAAATGGGCAAACCTCTCTTCGATCAACACCTTAGGAACTTGGACGACGTCCAAACTCTCTTGCACTTTTTTTACTCTTTTTGGTAGCAAAATCACACTTTAGAGCCTCTAGTTTCGTGATTAGGGCTGCAGATTACCCCTAAAATATATAGAAATTCAGAAACTTGATCACCAAGAACTTTCCTACATTCGTAGATTTCTTTTTTAATTTTGGAAAGCAGGTGTCGTGGATTGAGCCAGCCTAGCATCCCAGCGATGTCCTGTTTTCGGGTTTTCCATTTTTTTTTTTCACTACTTTCGATTTTAGTTCGTTTCGCTTCCAACACTTATTTTCTTCATAATTACCTAAAAACTACTAGCAACCCTAGAGAGTGGAGGTGTGAATAGGGTTTATTAAAACTAATTTAAACTTTTTCCTAATGTGGATTCAATTAAGCAAATTAACAAACTCTTTGCAAATAAGTAATTAATTTTGCACAATATTCCTATTCAAGAAACTCTTTCTAGGAGCATTTTTCATTTTGAAACAATTTGGTCTAATATGACCTTCAACTCCACAATAATGACAAGTTGGTACAAATTTTGAATTCCCATGAATATCTCTAGCCTTTTGATTCATGTTAGAAATACATATTTTTAGGCCTTATTTTAGTACTGTTTCTAGGGAAATATGGTCTTTTGCATGTTAAAATTTTCCATAATATGTTCTAAATTGATTAAATAGGGAAGAGTAGGGTCTTTTGGATGCTTAAAGTGTATTTTTAACATATTGAACATGTTTTAGAGACTTTTACATTGATTTTTGGTCATTTTGCATAAGTTGTTATTGATGCGCCCGCATCACCAAAATGAGATGCACCCACATCAAAACCCTAGTTCCAGAAACGTTGAACCAGTTGGCTACAATTGTGATTTACTTAGTTTTCAATCGTTCTTTAGCCCCAATCTGATTGGGAAGCCTCTAGAATGCGTATTTTGCCCCTACCTAACCTCTCTTGAAGCTTATAAAAGGGACTGGAGCCTTCTTTTTAAGGGGAGAGCTTTCTCCACCAAAAATCAGTCCACTCCAATAAGAACCTCTACTCATCTTGCTAGCCTTACTCAAAGAACGAGAGTTCCTATGGAAGAATCATTTCCTAGGGTTTTTTTAGAGAGAGGGGAAGTCATTTGAGAAGTGCTACTGTATTTTCCAACACCCATTTCCATTTATCTTTTCCCTCTTTCTACTCTTGCACATTCATTTTGTACTTATGATTTTGAGATTAATGAAAATGATTCATTTATTATTTATCATGAGCTAAATCCATCAAGGGGTTCAATTATATGGATGCCCTAAGGATTCATGGCTTAAACAATTGTTAAAGTATCATGTCTTGCATTACTTATACATTCCCCTCGTTGATTGTATGAAAACATTGTTAATTTGAACTAGTCATTTAAGTTAGCAATTTAGCTTAGTCCTAATACTAAGAAGGTTAGGGTGTAAGTGGATTTCACAAGGGAATATGGGGTTAAAGCCTAGAGATAAGATCACTATGTAACCTTAGAGATAAGGGTCACGATAGGATAAAGAATATGCATGAAACTAATTTAAGGTTTAGCTAACCATAGAGATATAGGATTAGCTCCTTAAGCTCTTAAAAGTTCTTAAAACAAGACTGAATAGGTGAAGATTTTCCCATGTGTAAGGCAATGTGCAGACATGATGCGGCTGCATTGCTCAGGTTTTGATGAACTTAAGCAAAGCATAATTGAAACCCTACTTCCATCATTGATTATCTTTATCTTTTTAAGCTTTATTCATACCAACTCATAGACCTTGGTTTCATTACGCCACTTGATTGCATTGCTTTAAACCAAGATTCATTACTTCATCGATAATGTATGCTTGCATATATACCATATTTATTCTCATTTATCATTCATACACGTTTGGTTGATCACCTTTTTATCATTAGACACAAACTTAGCACTATGCATACATTTTGATTTTTTATGAACATGTTTATGCACAAACTTTGATTATCCAAGCACAGATTTAGCCTTTTCATGCGTATTCACAAATTTCATATTATGAGAACATTTTGATATAACATGAAATTGATTATGCACAAGATTTGATTTTTGAACATTAGTAGATTTTTCATGCTTTGGAACATATTCAAATTCAACTTAGGCACATTGGATAAAATATCATTAGGCATACAAGGGGTGCCTTTAATAAAAGTAGTCTTAGAACTAGATGAAGAATTTCCATCCACAAAACCTAATCCCTTTTTGTCAATTAAAGGTTTACACATGTAAATAATTTTATCCAATCTTTATGCACATTAGGTAGAGGTCAGCGTAACGGCTTCTACCCAGAGCGTAGAGACGCTCTCCTCTCGATATATATTGTATTTATTTCAATTTTAGGGTAGATCATCTCATCTCTCTTCGGGCTTTCAACCCCCAACCCCATTTTCTCAACTTCTCTTCTCCTTCCCTCTGTAGTTCTTCATTCTTGGGAGTGTTGGATGATTGTAAAGCTTATTTTGGACTAATCTCGTGGCAAATGTTAGTTTCTAGTTTAGATTTAGGTGAAACCCATGGATCGATTTTGAGGATTTTTGTTTTTAATCCATATTTTTCTTTTATTTTTTGTGGTTCTTGAATGTATTTGAATATCTGTGCTTAGATGTATGATAGGCTTGATCAACCTTCATTCATTCTTTGATAGCTAGAGATTAGGGATGCTCTAATGTGTTTTTAGTCTCAAATGGGAAAAGTCCAAAGCATGCTTGTTATGAATCTGAGGTTGTTTAGAATAACCCTTTTACACATTGCATGATTAAGATGTTCCAAGAACATAATCAATTAGTAACATAGGGCTATCCGGGTTATTAATCGTCTTAGTTGAATCTTTCGAGATTAATGTGATTGTTTGCTTGTTATGGACGCTATTGAACCCAAACAACTAAGCAATTAGTCTAATTAAGAAATTAATTAAAGTAAATGTGAGATTTCTCTAGCCACTATCGAACCCAATTAATCAAACATTTGTTTTAATTAAGTGATTAATTAGTAATTAGGGTGCTTGTCTTGGGCTATCCAGCAAGTTGGCTAAGCATGTTAAATCGAGAGAGATAATTTTGAGTAATCCTAAGTAATTCTTTAATCAATCGAACATCGGGTGGATCCTAAATCTTGAGCTAGATGTTTCTTTTACTTTTCCTACACTTTTATTTTATTGCAATTTAGATTCTATAATTTATATTCCCGCACTTTACACAATAAAAAATCCATGTTTTTATTGCCTTCCATGGACCAAGTTAGCTTAGCGAGATCGTATTTTAGGCTCCTTGTGGTTCGACCTCGGACTTGCCATTTGTGCTACTCAGTAGTATAAGTAGTTGGTTCGGTGAATTACAAATTTTATTTGATTGTTAAAGAGTGGTTTACGACGCTCATTCTTGTGGACAACATCAAATGGACATCCTTTCCAGGGAGCCAATTAATCTCTCTTTGTTAAATTAGTCTTGTAAACTTTAAAAACCCCAAAAAGATTTTCCTTTTTCTGTATCTACTTTTTTTAATCATGACAGATAGAAATCGAAACATCCATTATGAGCTTCTTGTGAGGCAAGTAGCTTAACGAGACGAAGAAGAGGTAAGAGAAATTCGTGAGCTTAGAAGTCAAATATTTGAGCTAACCTCTCTTGTTCAAGATTTTTCTATTAGGCTATTGCAAGATATGGAGGCATGCCGTGTGTGCTCACTTTATGGTCATCGATTTGAAGCATGTCCTCAGCTATTGCATGGTTCTGTGCGCGATGGTTGCCACCCTTGGGAGTTGCCTAACCCAATCTCGATTCAATGTATGCTTCACCTGCCCATTTAGGTAAGTCTGCGAAATCTGCAAGTGCACGGGTCAAGTTATAGTATAAAACGGTTTAAATTCAAGTATCATATCCACTGGGACTGAATTCAATATATTCACCTATCTATTCAAGAATTGAATTGATTTTAACTAAGGATTTGAAATTGAGTTTCGATTTTGTATTTTAAAAGCAAGAAAATAAAGTAAAAGCAAGTGAATCTTCAAGGGATAAGAATGTTCTAGGGTGTTGATGTCATTAATTACTTCATTAAGTCATGCTTTAGGTTTTCATGGAATTATGTGCAAACAATATATTTAAGTCTAGAAAATAATATTTGGAATATTTTCTCTCAAGAATAACCCTTTCATATACAATTTAATTGATTACTAATTTCTTGATATCAAATTAAGAAGCATAGCATTAAGAAAAGTCATAATCAACTTTCTCTAAATAATAACCTAGCTATTTTCATGAAATCTTAGTCGAGATTCAATGCTATAGATCCAATTAGACATGCAACCACTAATAACACCTAAAATGTGCTATCTTCCTCTAATTAATAACCTAGCTATTTCCATGAAATATTAGTAGAGATTCAATGTTATAGATCCAATTAGACATGCAACCACTAATAACACCTAAAATGTGATATCTTCCTCTAATTAATAACCTAGTTATTTCCATGAAATATTAGTAGAGATTCAATGCTATAGATCCAATTAAACATACAACCACTGATAGTACCTAAAATGTGCTATCTTCCTCGGCTTAACTCGAGATGGTTGCACTATTTAATGTGTTAAAAATGTTATTTTGTAGGAATCGAGCTCTTAAAAAGTAGAACCGAGCGTTAGAACGAAAATGGAGCTAAAATTGACCAATTTGGTGTGCGAATGAAGCAATTAGGTCGAATGGAAGCTAAAAAGACCAAAATGCCCCAAAAAGACGTCATTGCGGTGCTAAACATAGTATACAACCGATTTTGACAGCACCGCGGTGCTTCGCGAAGATACAAAATCTGCACTTCTGTAATTAGGTCATATCTTTTGGTCTGGGTGACCGTTTTGGGCATATGACCACTCGTTTTCTTCATTTTTCCGCCCTCTATCGAATGAGTTCTATCTTTTCCACCACCATGGGAAGGTAAGATCTATATAGTTTTCTAGTTTAGAGAATTTTGGAGGACTCATTGTATTCTTGGGAGTATTTTGATAATATAATTGAGTTTTCTTGCCTATGGGTTTTACTCTTAATTTATTGCATTTTCTTGCTATTGATTGACAACCAATGTTTGATTGTGCCATTCAATGCTTTAGATTAACGTATAATATGTGACATATAATTATAGGTTAATCTCTAAGAAGCAAAAGGTTAGATAGGCTTGTGATTTGTGGTCGACAACGAAGACCATTGTTCTATCGACCTTGGGGAAACGATACTAAATTTCTAATTAGGCCTTTCCAATTGGAAATTTGTCCTAGCATAATCCCTAAAGTGTAATGCGGTTAGTTAAACTGATTAAGATGCTTTTCATCTAATCAAATTGGCTAATTTGATAATTTGAACCATTGGTTAGCCTTTCTAATCAATTGGGCTAGCCATAGGTAAGAAGTTAAAATCATGTATTGATAATTTGATAATCAAAATAACATTGGGTGATTCCATTTCTCTAGCTAGAATGTTTTGTTTGATTGCACATCTATCCTTTACTATCCTTGCACTTTATTTTCATGCATATTCAAATCTCAAACCACACAACCCCCCTCCCCCCAATTTGTTGCTTTAACTAAATGGTTAGCTTTGAAAAACTAATCTTTGTGCTTCCTTGCAGATCGACCCGGTTTTGCCACTAGTACTATGTTTTAGTAGTAATAGTTGTACAGATCGGTATAATTATAAATATTATTTGATTGGGTCTTTTGCAAGCGACACCAAAAAGGCTCACATCAAATTGACGCCATTGCCGAGGAAGCCAATTAGTTTTTCTAAGTTAAATTTTTAGTTAAAGTATTCTTTTGCTTTGATTTGTTTTCTTTTTGTGTCATTTAAGCATGACAGGACTTCCAAATCAATCTTGGACACCTGGTGGCGAAGCAACATATCTTAGTGACGAGGTGAGTGAGCTTAAAAGCCAAATCGCCGAGTTGACCTTCTTGGTTGGACAATTGGTGGGGCAAAATTCCCAGCAAATAAAGGCGGTGTGCCCAAGGATGCAGTGGAGCCCAACACCACGAGGATTTGCCCAGAAAGAGTATTATGGTTATTTGGATTATAAGTCTCACCATCCTCGGTGGGAGGAGTCTTTTGACTATGAATATCGAGGATGGCAGCCGAGCCATTATGCCGAAGACTATATCACATCCTGCCAGTCGACTCATGCTCAGTCTTCTAGTTCAGGTAAGTCTTTAAAGGCTTTGTGTAACGACCCGACCCCTTAATAACTAACTCGTCGCTACGTCATGCATGAATGTTTATATAAATACGTTGGGACAAGGAGACATGATATCACTCACTTGAAACAAATTCAGTTTAATTTATAAAATGGCTGAACTCTTGAAAGTTTATTAAACCAACATAAAATAGTAAACACTTTAGCGGGGTACCCCTTAAATTGTTAGGCAAAATCCCAAGAAAAGAACCGAAATAACCAAAAACAATTAACCAATGGTTTAATGAATGCAAATACAACTACCCTAGACTAAGGTGCGGAAGCAGTGTGACGGTCCCATGGTACGATCACGGATTTCCTCGGCCATGCGCCGGCCCACCATACTCCTTACCTAGAAGAAAAACATAGAAAAAGGGTGAGTAAACATACTCAGTAAGAGACCCACTACTGAGCCTAGCTATTACCCCTTTTTGTCGTGTGCACCCGTGTACCCGACATAAGCATAAGCGTAGGCATAAGCATAGGAAGCGCCCCGAGGGTACGCATTGACTATAATTGTAACATAAACATAGGTGGTGATCCCGAGGGACACCCTTCGTGGCATAGTACATTAGGGGTACGGGGCACGACAATGGGGCAACCATAACGTGTCATGGCATAACTAATTTATAGCAGATATTTGCAGAGTCACAAGCACATAAGCATAAGAACGTTACTTACAATACAAAATTAGCATGCCTTAAACAATCATAGCAACAACATCCGAGACAAAAGTTCATAACGACATTCAATAGCCAACAACACCGTTAGACAGTAGGCATCACTAAAACCCGGTAATAAGTCCCTTACCTGCAAAAGCGAGACTGGAGCGATACTGAGCGATACCAAGCGATACTGAGTGATACTGAGTGATACTGAGTGATACTGAGCGATACCGAGCGAGACAGCGAGACTCAGCGTGTCAGCGAGACTCAGCGAGGCAGTGACTTCCCTACAATGCGGCAACGCGCTACGAAGGTTGTGACAATGCATCGCGGAAAGGATACGTGACGCGACGATGAAGACAGACGATGCGTCGCTAAGAGGACAGGTGACGCGGCAATGAAGACTGACGATGCGTCGTGGAGGGGACAAGTGTTGTAAAAATGAACAATAGACAGATCACAAATCCCCGACAACGACACCAAAAACTTGTTGTGGAAATTATATGTGGAATTGCAAATTACAAACGCAAGGTGTAGATTAAGATATGATGATGCGTTTCACATATCATGCATTGAATATGCTATGCGTCTTACTACTATACGTTGGTGATCTTGTCAAGTTTTCCTATCCTTTACCCAAGTATAAGCAAAGGAGTAGGTTTTCTCGGTGAGTCCGAGGTCGAACATAGGGATTATGATGATTCAGTATTTATCTGGATTATATGCGTTGCAGTGGTAACCAAGAAGTAGTTGAGAGAAGTGTTATGTTTCCAATCTAAGGAAAGCGATAGTATGTACACTATACTAAAATGTGGAAGATGAAAAGCATGCGACACAGCAAATTCAGCTAATGATGTGAATGAATGGATAAAGAAAGGGTTTGGATTGGTTAACATCTAACATCGGAAACGCATGGTAGTATTCTATTCATACTTGCGACTCTTCTCCCGGTTGTTAGCTGCTATGCATTATGTCTATAACGCATAGGAGAGTGTTAAGAATCAAGGTTATCCCCATAGACAGGTAACACTTCTTGGCCCTTGTCAATTGAGTTCCACAATCACTTACCCTCTCGAGCAGTTTGATTATTACTACTTATATCGATTTTTCAGATGGACATAAGCATCGGATTAAGTTCGCAATTGACAAGATGAAATAGTTACACTATGGTTCTTAGTTAGATGCTAACGCAACCCTAGACCCTTGAGTGATTAGTTACTCATGGTTTGAAAGTAAAAAGCGGAAAGTATAGAGAAATGAGTAGACATGGAAGATATATATATTGATGAAATGGAATACAACTTTAGATAAGCTCATGTCTTGACACAGATCTAAAATCAAGATAGAAAAAGTAAGAAGGAAAGCAGAAAAGGTGTCAATGTCTTGAGTCGCCCGGATGGAAGCGTGAGGTTCTGTTGTGAAGTGGTCCGGCGAAGGGAAGACTCTTCTCTCTCGAGCTATTCGTCTCCGGTTGAAGTCTGAGAGAACTCTACTGTCACTTATGAAGTTCTTCCGAGAATCAACAACCTTTTCTCATCTCGCAGAGCTGCCCTTTTATAGATGATGCGTTCGCAATCAATGGCAAATCTGCTTGATGGGCGGCGAGATTGATACCATGCGTCCATCTCGCCTGATTGCGTGATTCTCGGGTCAATTAAAATCCACCACTTTAGCCACAAATCATGTTCGTCAATCATTCGTCAATCTCTCAAGATTCTGATTTGATTCTCGGCGCCTTGCGTTGATGGTCGTCTATGCGTCCATGGATAGTTTGGCCGATGTCAACGCGTCCTAGGTTGCTAACGCATAGCTATGCGTTGAGTAGTTGTTAACGCATCGTCAGGTTGTTTGCATTCCGTTCAGATCATGCGTTCATGAAGAACAGATTGCTAATGCGTCGTCCTGCGTTAAGAAGTCATCAACGCATCGTTTTGCATTCCTGCGTCAAAACATGCGTTTTAGGCTCAAAAAGTGGTAAAATCATTATCTTCATAAAAATACATTAGTATAACGCAAAGGAAGTTTTATTAATAAAAATTAACATAACTTGCCACATGCTTCTCTATTTAATCTCTATTTATCTAAGAAAAAGGCTATCATAACTTGTATTTCTACAAGTTATCACACCCTTAAACTTAGATAAATGCTTGTCCTCAAGCATAACTTCTATCTAAGAAACTTCAATCATCCTAAACATTTTCTCAACGCATTGACTAGTCTCTCAGAATGCTATACTCAATCAGTTACCTGTTAGTTATATTATTTCTCTACCTCTATATTCTTTTCTTTAGAACGGATCTAATTTGTATGCGGCAAGCTTTCTTTTCAAAATTCTTAAACTCATTATTCACAGAATTTTTGTTTCTTCTTTTGAACACTGAGTCTGAAAAGATGAAGATATAAAGTTCTTTTTTCTTTCATTGGTTTTATTATTTATGTGACCATGCGTCGAGTAGGGTTACCCACCTTCGTTCCGACATACCAACGATGGGGTGCATGGAGGCAGCCAACTACGAGTAAGTGCCCTTCTCGACTAAACTCTTATCTAAGCTCGGTTTCCTCACTAGACATTGGAGTTTGTTATTTTATCTATGCGTCAATGATTACAATTACCTACCTTCGTTTTGACACACCAACTATAGGGTGCATGGAGGCAGCCAACTATGAGCAGGTGTCATTTTCAGCTAAACTCTTAACAAGATAATTATATTTGTCTTGCCAGCGGAGTTTTGCGTTTAAAAGAATTTTTTTTTTTTGTTCTTTTTTGACATGTTTGAAATAAGTTCCTCATATTTTTATCTTTGACAGTTCAAACATCTTCCACCCCCAAACTTGAGAGTAGCAAGGTCCTCATTGCTTAAATTGTAAACAAAGATTAAGTTGCAAAATTTTGTAAAAGAGGTTTGAATTGGCCACTTGCATACATGCAAAGTAGGTTTGCGTTTCTAAGGAATAGATGCAGACGCATTGAAAGTAATCTAACTTAAAGAGTGTACAAAAAGTGTAAGCATGACTATCCTCATAGTGACTAATTTTTCAACGCAAAGATAAAAGTTGGGAATAATTATATATGTACTTAGAATGAATTTAAAACAAGGGACACACAAAGAAGTAATTAGAGATTCCATGCGACGAAGCAATAGTGAACGCATACAATTATCGCATACCGAATATACAGTTGAACGCATGGTTTTTAGTTCAAAGTATGCGTTGGACGTTTTAAGTATTATGCGTTTGTAAGATTACAACTCCTAATTTCAACTTGATGAACACAGAAATCGTTTATCGCTTAACGCATAGTTCCATGATGCGTTGGACGCATGCATGAATTACAGAGTATGCGGTGAAATCAAATAGTTTACATTAAAGCTCGACGTGGACTTTCATGCTTATCTAATTTACTCTACTTCTAAGACTGAATTTAAAAACATGAAAACTAAATAAATAAAAAAAAACCAACAAAAGAAAGAAAGCAAAAGAAAAATAAAAGAAAATAAAATAAAAATAAATACTAAAACAAATGCGAATAAAAAGGAAGCAAGGGTAAAAGAAAGCGTTCCTGGGAAAGTTGGCGTTCAGAATCGTAGGGACCTTTTGACGCAAGCTTAGTTATTACACTTGCGTGGGTCATTAGAGCCTTTGTCGCGTTCAGGGTTCAACGCAGAGGAGACAATGAAGTGCATTATGACCACCCTCAAGTGCCCGTACTTGGGATGTGTTGGTCTGATTTCTAGCTCGTGCGTTGAAGGCTCTTTTAATAGCGACTCGATCTTTGCCGCGGATCTGTTGCTCCGGTCCGATTTCTCTAATTGTCGATTGGAGAATAAATTAATTGCATCATCTTCACCATCTTCACCGTCCTTGAGGATTTCATTTCTCAACGCCGCGTTCACCTGACAAGATGGAAATGATCATGATTGTTCAACGCGTTAACTATATTAACTTTTACCTGATCACCCACGCGGGGCATTGAGATTTCTTCTTGGACGTTAATCAGGACGCGTCCAGAAGTGGTATCTTCATATACAGACGCAGGTTCTGCCTGCGTTGCTTTTTCTCTTCGCTCTACATTTTCCTCTTCTTTTGATTCGGTGGATGATGATGGATGATGGACATTATGCATGGTACTCTCCATTGGTTGACTTATTGGAGCGTTTAGGGGTTGCAAGTTTTCCTGCGTCCCCTCATTATGCGCTGTGGGATTGATTTTCCCACTTAACAATGTCTCACCTTGACATTGTTCTTCCGAGTTCCCTCTTGGAACTTCGGTTGTACTTAGCGATGCTCCTTGCGTTTCATTGTTGAGCTCTTCTGCAATTTGACTCATTTGAACTTCTAAATTGTGAATTGCAGTGGCTTGGCTTTTAATTTCTTCCCTTTGGCTTTGAATCATCGTTTCGTACGATTGGCGCGTTGCTACAATGTTACTGTAATATTCTCGTAAAAGAGATTCCATGGAAAACAATGAGGATGATGCGTCCGCTTGCGGATCCCTCGAAAACTGATGATACTGGTCTTGATTCCATTGGTTAAAACCAGGAGGGTTGCCTCTTTGCGGTTGTTGCTCAGCCCTCTGCGGTTGTTGCTGATTCCCACCCCATCCGAAGTCGAGGTGGTTCCTCCAACCCGAATTGTACGTCTCACCGTAGTGGTTGTTTTGAACACTGCAGATAGACTGGAGGTTGTAGGGACACATGTCATACAAGTGCCCCGCACCACACTGCGGGCAGTCTACAGATGCTGTCGGATTCATCGCGTGCACTGCATTCATCGCAGCAACTGATCTACCTTGATTTTTCAAGACTAGTGTTTGCAGCATGGATGTTATATTGTCGAGCTGCACTACCATGCTAGTGGTCGCATCAGTTTCAAGCATTCCAGCTTGTGTTTGCCTTCTATTGGTGGAGTGAAATTCATATCCGTCGTCCACCCACTCATTGGTTGATAAGCACTTGAAAAGTGCTTATTATTCTCTCAAATTAAGGAAGTTTTATATTAGATTTCACTTGTTTGCTAGTGATTTTCAGGTTAAAACGAGGAAAATTAGAAGAAACGACTGAAAGATCAAAACTGAGCAAGAATATGGAGAAAAAGTGCTGAAAAACGCATCCTTGCTTGAAACGCATGATGCGCTGCGGCGTTAAGGCAGCACTACCGCGGCGCTGAGGCAGAAACGCATCAGCATGGACGCAGAGCAGCAACGCGGCGCTGGGAAGGCGCTGCTTCGACGCGTACTTGGTGAACGCAAGACAGCGTCGCGGCGCTGGGATGGCGCTGCCGCGGCGCTAAAACCCGAGAGCAACTTAATTTTGGTCACAACGCTAGCGCTGCATCGCCAGCGTTAATTTAAACGCAAGTTTTGTATTTTAGGTTAAATTTTGGGCAGCCAAACTCTATAAATTTAGGGGTTTTCAGCAGCCAAAAGGAGGAGAAATATTAAGAAGATCAAGAAAGTTGCAGAACAAGAGAACGATCCGAAAAGGTGAGAATTAAGCTAGAGTTTCAAGAGTGAGTTAGCCGCAAGGAAGAGGAAAAGAGTTCGAGATAGTTTTGGTGCCCTTCGAAGTCCGACGCGAGAGCCAAGGAGTTCGTGACGGTGCTGCCTCAATCAAGAACCTCTTTTCAGTAGAGTTTCCCTATTCTCTACACTCTTTCTTTGATTCTTTTTTATCAATATGTTGCTTTACGCTATGAGTGGCTTAACTCTTTAGTTTTAGGGTTTTTGATGAATTGTTTGTAAACTCATGATAATTTTGGGAACTCATGGTTTTATTCAAATAAATATGCTTTTCATTGTTATTGTGTTTAATTCTTGAAGATTGACACCTACACATGTTAGATTAGATGTATGAATCGAGAGATTATATGTTTAATTTGATCTATAACAATGAATCATTGTTAATCTATCACGAGAGTAGTTAGGTTTACAATGAAAGTTGCTAAAGACTAGTTTTAATGCCATGTAATTTTGTATTGGTTTTAAGAGATTAACTATCAATCAAGTTGCATGAGAAAGAGTTGTCTTTGAGAGAAGATAACTTGGAATTAAGTTTCTAGACTTAGGCATAATAATTAAATCCATGAAATCCATAATTTTGCATGATGAAACAAACAAGGATTTGAAACCCTAGAACTCTCTTTGACTCTTGCAATTCTCCCTTTGATACTTTCTTGGCTTGATCTTTCTTTTTCCCAAAAACAAAATTTGAATTCCAATCCTCAAATAAAATTGATTCAACTCTAGAATAGCTAAATAACTTAAACCTTCACAATTGGATCTCTAGTGGAAACGATACTCGGACTTAACCGTTTTATATTATAACTTGACCCGTACACTTGCGGTAAACACACAAAAGTACCACATCATTGGTGTTCCATGAAGTTTTGTCGAAAATATCTTCGGCATATGAGTAAGTCATCTTCAATACTTCTCCTACTTACACAGGCAATTTTCCTCACTAGCCGTGTGAATTAGGTCCAAGCAATTGGCCCTTCTTTAATTCTACCTTGTCCTTCCGGTGAAGGTCCTCTCAATCTCTAGGTCAATATTGAGCTATGGATTGCTCCCGTCACTCAGATACTGTTAGAAGCTTCTGGCAGAGGAGAAACTTACTATACTCCTTCGATTGAGGAATCCTACAACACAATAATCCAAATAAAATAATTAAATCAATGTAATAATCCCAGGCAACAGCGCCAAAAACTTGTTGTGGAAATTATATGTGGAAATGAAAATTTACAAACGCAAGGTACAGATTAAGATATGATGATGCGTTTCACATATCATGCGTTGAACATGCTATGCGTCTTACTACTATGCGTTGAACATGCTATATCTTGTCAAGTTTTCCTATCCTTTACCCAAGTATAAGCAAAGGAGTAGGTTTTCTCGGTGAGTCCGAGGTCGAACACAGGGATTATGATGATTCAGTATTTATCTGGATTATATGCGTTGCAGTGGTAACCAAGAAATAGTTGAAAGAAGTGTTGTGTTTCTAATCTAAGGAAAGCGATAGTATGTACACTATACTAAAATGTGGAAGATGGAAAGCATGTGACACAGCAAATTCAGCTAATGATTTGAATGAATGGATAAAGAAAGGGTTCGAGTTGGTTAATATCAACATCGGAAATGCATGGTAGTATTCTATTCATACTTGCGACTCTTCTGCCGGTTGTCAGCCGCTATGCATTATATGTCTATAACGCATAGGAGAGTGTTAAGAACCAAGGTTATCCCCATAGACAGGTAACACTTCTTAGCCCTTGTCAATTGAGTTCCACAATCACTTACCCTCTCGAGCAGTTTGATTATTACTACTTATATCGATTTTTCAGATGGACATAAGCATCGGATTAAGTTCGCAATTGACAAGATGAAATAGTTACACATGGTTCTTAGTTAGATGCTAACGCAACCCTAGACCCTTGAGTGATTAGTTACTCATGGTTTGAAAGTAAAAAGCGGAAAGTATAGAGAAATGAGTAGACATGGAAGATATATATATTGATGAAATGAAATACAACTTTAAATAAGCTCAATGTCTTGACACAGATCTAAAATCAAGATAGAAAAAGTAAGAAGGAAAGCAGGAAAGGCGTCAATATCTTGAGTCGCCCGGATGGAAGCGTGAGGTTCTGTTGTGAAGTGGTCCGGCGGAGGGAAGACTCTTCTCCCTCGAGCTATTCGTCTCCGGTTGAAGTCTAAAAGAACTCTGCTGTTACTTATGGAGTTCTTCCGAGAATCAACAACCCTTTCTCATCTCGCAGAGCTGCCCTCAAAGACTAAGGACGGAGATTGGAACATTCCGCCAACTCGAGGATGAACAATTATATGAGGCTTGGGAGAGGTATAAAGATCTCTTGAGAAGATGCCCTCAACATGTATACCCGAATTGGTTGCAAATTCAACTCTTCTACAATGGATTAGCATGCTCCACCAAATCCATCTTAGATGCAACTGCCGGAGGGTCAATTTTTTCAAAGAATGCTCAAGAAGCCTATACCATATTAGAAGACTTGGCCAATACATCCTACAATTGGCCATGTGAACGATCTTCTTCAAACATCCCAAGAGCCACCGGATTATATGAAGTTGATGAGGTAAATTCTCTTAAAGCTCAAATGGCTTCACTTACTAATGCTCTTTCTAAATTAACTGCAGGAGGCCAAGCTCAAAATCCACCATCTATAGCTTCTCTTGCCGCTTTGGCATCGGAAATGGGCGTTCATGGAGATAATGAGACGGCTAATTATGTTGATAGAGGACATTATAGGAATTACCAACATCGACAACTTCCAACTCACTACCATCCTAGTTTGAGGAACCATGAAAATTTTTCTTATGCTAACAAAAGGAATGTTTTGCAAGGTTCTTCTGAATTATCCAATGTAGATCCATCCCACACTGAAAAGAAGTCCAACTTAGAAGATTTGATGATAGAGTTCATAAAAGAATCAAGAGGAAGGACAACCGCATTGGAAAGCACAGTACAAAGTCATGGTAAGGCCATTCAAAACATCGAGGTACAAATAAGCCAAATCGCCACTTCCCTTCAAATAATGCAAAAGGGAAAATTTCCTAGTTGCCCCGAGATAAATCCAAAAGAGGAGTGCAAGGCCATGACTTTGAGGAGTGGGAAAAAGCTGTCCACTCCTTTGATCATTGATGAGGATGAAGAGCAAGAGGTAGATGGCAATATCCAAGAGCCAATTCTAGAAGATGAACCAAAGATCCTAGAAAAGGAGGTAAAGGTAAAAGAGTCAACATCTTCAAGTACCCTTTACCTTTTGTACCTAATACTATGCCATATCCTCAACGTTTTAAAAAGAAAGAAATAGACTCACAATTTGCTAAATTTCTTGAGTTATTTAAAAAGCTGCACATTAACATTCCATTTGCTGAGGCTTTAGAGCAAATGCCCAACTATGCGAAATTCATGAAAGATGTCTTATCTAAAAAGAAAAAGTTTGGGCAATATGAGATGATTAGCATGACTGAGGAATGCAGTGCAGTGTTACAAAAGAAGCTACCACAAAAGTTAAAAGATCCAGGGAGTTTTACTATACCTTGCACTATTGGTTCTTTAAATGTTACTAGAGCTCTTTGTGATCTTGGTGCTTCTATTAATTTAATGCCTTTATCTGTTTATAGGAAACTCAACATTGGAGAGGTGCAACCTACCACCATCACCCTGCAACTTGTTGACATATCATTAGCTTATCCCAAAGGTATTGTTGAAGATGTATTAGTTAAAGTTGACAAATTTATCTTCCCTGCAGATTTTGTAGTATTGAACATGGAGGAGGACTTTGAGATTCCTATCATACTTGGGAGGCCATTCCTAGCAACTGGAAAGGCTATCATAGAAGTCCAACAAGGGAAGTTGACTCTAAGGGTAAATGATGAGAATGTTGTATTTGATATTTACAAGTCCTTGAGTCATCATGATGAGAGTAGTCCTTGCCATGCTATAGACATAATTGATCATACTATTTTTAAGCATGTAGAGGTTATGTTAGCTAATGATCATCTAGAACAAAGCATGATAGATGTTGAAAATGCAGATACAATCTTTGATGAAATAGCTTTTTATGCTAGGTGGTTAGATAGGTTGCCAATATGTTCTAAAATAGATGAACCTATACCTTTAACTCCCTTGCATGTTGTGAATGATATTGTGAAACCTAAACTTGAATTAAAAGTATTACCTCTTCATTTAAAATATGCATTCTTAGATGATTTATCTTCTTTATCTGTTATAATATCTTCTGATATTGATTCTGTGGAAGAAGAAAAATTATTGAAAGTATTGAGGGATCATAAATCTGCTATTGGTTGGTCTATTGAGGACCTTAAAGGTATTAGTCCATCGGTCTGTATGCACAGAATCTTGATGGAAGATACCTTTAAACCATCAATAGAGCACCAAAGGAGACTTAATCCCACCATGAAGGAGGTAGTTAAGAAAGAAGTGCTCAAGCTTTTGAATGCAGGAATCATATATGCCATATCTGACAGTCCATGGGTAAGTCCTGTTCAAGTAGTACCCAAGAAAGGTGGCATGACTGTGGTTAAAAATGAAAAAGATGAAATGATAGCCACTAGAACTGTGACAAGATGGCGCGTATGCATTGATTCTAGGAAGTTGAACAAAGCTACTAGAAAAGATCATTTTCCCCTTCTTTTTATAGATCAAATGCTTGATAGACTTGCAGGTTATTCTCATTATTGCTTTCTAGATGGATATTCAGGTTATAACCAAATTGTCATTGCTCCTGAGGATCAAGAAAAAACGACATTCACATGTCCCTATGGGACATTTGCTTTTAAAAGAATGCCATTTGGTTTATGTAATGCCCCTACTACTTTCCAACGTTGTATGATGTCTATTTTTCAGGGGCTCATTGAAGACATAATGGAGGTTTTTATGGATGATTTTTCTGTATTTGGGTCTTCATTTGATTCTTGTCTTGTTAATCTAACTCGTGTTTTGCAGAGGTGCCAAGATGCTAACCTTGTTCTAAACTGGGAGAAGTGTCACTTCATGGTGACGGAAGGCATCGTCCTGGGGCACAAAGTCTCTAAAAAAGGATTGGAGGTGGATAGGGCTAAAATAGTTGCTATTGAACAACTACCACCCCCCACCAATGTGAAAGGAGTCAGAAGCTTCCTAGGGCATGCAGGGTTTTACAGGATATTTATTAAAGATTTTTCTAAAATTGCTAAACCCTTGAGTAATTTGTTAGAAAAGGAAGCTAAATTTATTTTTGATGATGCATGTCTACTAGCATTTAATACTCTGAAGGAAAGACTAATTGCTGCACCCATTATTGTTGTACCAGATTGGAGTCAGTCGTTTGAGATCATGTGTGATGCTAGTGATTATGCTTTAGGAGCTGTTTTAGGCAAACATAGAGATAACATGTTTAGGGCAATTTATTATGCTAGTAGGACTCTTGATAATACTCAACAGAAATACACTACTACTGAAAAAGAACTACTAGCTGTTGTATTTGCCATTGATAAATTTAGATCATACTTGCTTGGCTCTAAAATAGTAGTGCATACAGACCATGCTGCTTTAAAGTACTTGTTTGTTAAGAAAGATTCTAAACCTAGGCTAATGAGGTGGATATTATTGTTACAGGAATTTGACCTAGAAATCAAAGACAGGAAAGGATGTGAAAATGTGGTTGCAGACCACTTATCTAGAATTGAGAATGAGGAAGCTAAATCATGGCCCCCAATTGTTGAGAAGTTCCCTGATGAACAACTGTATCAGGTAAAAGATAGTTTGGCCTGGTTTGCTGACATAGTTAATTATCTTGCAGGAGGACATTTGCCACCTGACATGAACTATCAACAAAAGAAAAGATTCCTGCACAATGTTAAGTCTTACTATTGGGAGGACCCACTTCTCTACAAGGTTTGTGCTGACAATATGATAAGAAAGTGTGTACCTCAAGAGGAAGTGGTAAGTATTCTAAATTCATGTCCTTCCTCCCCCTATGGAGGTCATTTTGGACCCACCAGAACTGCAGCTAAGGTACTTCAGTCAGGATTTTATTGGTCATCCCTTTTTAAAGACTGTTATACCTTTGTTAAGTCATGTGATAGGTGCCAACGTACTGGCAATATTTCTAGACAACATGAGCTTCCAATGAAACCTATCTTGGAAGTGGAGTTATTTGATGTTTGGGGTATTGACTTTATGGGGCCTTTTCCTATTTCTTTTAATGGTTACCTATACATTCTAGTTGAAGTAGATTATGTATCTAAGTGGGTAGAAGCCATAGCTACTAGGACCAATGATGCTCGCACTGTTTTAAAATTCTTGCATAAAAACATTTTCACACGTTTTGGTACACCTAGAGCTATTATTAGTGATGAGGGCTCTCACTTTTGCAATAAACTGTTTAAATCCATGATGCAAAAATATAATGTTAATCATAAAATTGCTACAGCTTATCATCCTCAAACTAATGACCTTGCTGAGTTATCTAACAGGGAAATCAAACAAGTTCTGGAAAAGACAGTCAAGACCAATAGGAAGGATTGGGCCCTTAAGCTCGATGATGCACTGTGGGCCTACCGCACAGCTTTCAAAACCCAAATTGGTACTTCCCCGTATAGGTTGGTGTTTGGAAAGGCTTGTCACTTACCGATAGAGCTCGAGCATAAAGCTTATTGGGCCATTAAGAAGCTGAACATGGATTTTGAGAAAGCTGGTGAGAAACGCCTCTTAGAACTCAATGAGATGGAGGAGTTCCGTGCTCAAGCTTATGAGAATGCCAAACTTTAGCCACAAATCTGCTTGATTGCAAATCTGCTTGATTGGTGGCGAGATTGATACCATGCGTCCATCTCGCCTGATTGCGTGATTCTCGGGTCAATTAAAATCCACCACTTTAGCCACAAATCATGTTCTTTAATCATCCGTCAATCTCTCAAGATTCTGATTTGATTCTCGGGTCAACGAAGAGCATTGTTCAATCGACCTTGGGGAAACCATATTAAATTCATAATTAGGCCTTTCCAATTGGAAAATTGTCCTAGCATAATCCCTAAAGTGTAATGCGGTTAGTTAAACTGATTAGGATGCTTTTCATCTAATCAAATAGGCTAATTTGATAATTTGAACCATTGGTTAGCCTTTCTAATCAATTGGGCTAGGCATAGGTAAGAAGTTAAAATCATGTATTGATAATTTGATGATCAAAATTACATTGGGTGATTCCATTTCTCTAAGCTAGAATGTTTTGTTTGATTGCACATCTATCATTTACTATCCTTGCACTTTATTTTCATGCATATTCAAATCTCAAACCAGACAACCCCCTCCACCCAATTTGTTGCTTTAACTAAATGGTTAGCTTTGAAAAACTAATCTTTGTGCTTCCCTGCAGATCGACCCAATCTTGCCACTAGTACTACGTTTTAGTAGTAATAGTTGTAAAGATCGGTATAATTATAAATATTATTTGATTGGGTCTTTTGGAAGCGACACCAAAAAGGCTCACATCAACCACTCAATTATACATCTAAGCTAACAAGTATAGATGATCAATCAATAGAAGATAAAGCACAATAGCATTGGAAAACATATCATTCAACAACATCCATGAAAAACACTAAATCATTAACTTAAATCCATTATTAGATCATCCAACACCCTAAAACTATGAGTTTAGTCACGATAGCCATCAAATACATAGTTTCATATGAGTTCTCAAGTATAAAAGTAAAAGAGAGAGAAACTTAGGAAGAAAAACTCTCGAATTGCTTCCTAGCGTTGAATTTCTTTAATCTTCTCTTGGTCAGCACTTCTGAATCTTGAATTGTCTTTCATTCTCCTCCAATATTTTGCTCTCTTTTTTATAGCAAACCCACACTCTTAGGCTCACTTTTCCTCTGAACTTTTGTGATTAGGGTTGCTGAAGATCTCTCAATCTATAGAAGTAGCCGCCCAAAAACTTTCAAGAAATGCAATTTTTCAAATATGGAAAATTGGCATTGCGACGCTATCCCTCATAATAGCATGGCGTTTTGACACTATAAATTGATCTTGTCTATCATCTTTTCCTACCCTAAAAGTTGTGTTGGTTTCATTGCTTTCGGGTTTTAGCATCGAGACAGTGATGAAATATTGCCCTGTTTTTTAGTTTTTCATCTTTTTCTTAACTTTTTCATGCGATTTTGGCTCAGTTTGGTTCTTTTGACTTCCCAAAATTATTTTCTTCATTAATAAATGAAAACTAGTAGTAAATAACATCAAATCTAATAGAAACATCTCTCAATCAAAGGCAAATAAAGCACCTTTTAGGTGATTTTCACCACCCCAAACTTAGAGATTTGCTAGTCTTAAACATTCACTATAGGGACTCGTACCTAGTCAGTTCTCAGACGTCCTTATTCATCACAACAAAGATAGCTCTTTTTACCCCCATCCATGCATACACATTACAATTTTAACATATTTTAAATGGTACAAAAGATAGGCATTAAAGCTCATACATTTTTTTACACACTTTTTCAAAGGTATAGATAATCTTTTCTTTTTCCTTAGTCTAGCATTACAAACCATCATGCATTTCAACTCTCTAACAAGTGGATGAAAAGCGCTTCAAAAGTGCTTTCTATTCTCTCATTAAGGGAGTTTATATTAGATTTCACTTGTTTGCTTATGGTTTTTAGGTTAAAATGAGGAAAATTAAAAGAAAATGCCAAAAGATCAAAACTGAGCAAGAATACGGTGAAAAAGAGAAGAAAATAACAAAGTTGCTCCAATAGCGCTACGGCGCTGTCTATGAAAATGGCAACATCGCAGCGCTATATATGAGCGTTGTTGCGCCAATTTCCATATTTGAAAAAAATGTATTTTTGGAAAATTTTCTTGGGCGGAATACCCTATAAATTTGGGAGTTTTCAGCAGCTCTAATCATCAATTAGAGCATGAAATTACAGACTAAAAGAGCCACAAGAAGGAGAGACTTGAGTGAGAGTTCATAAAAAAGTTCAAAGAGTGCGTTAGTTGCAAGGAAGAGGACAAGAGTTCGAGATAGTCATGGTGCCATTCGAATTCGACGTGAGAGCCAAGGAGATCGTGACGGTGCTACCTCAATTAAGAGCCTATTTTCAATAGAGTTTCTCTTTCTTTACACTCTTTCTTTGTTTATTTTGTTTAAACATGTTGCTTCAAGCTATGGGTGGCTAAACTCTTTAGTTTTAGGATCTTGATGATTTGTTTATGAATTCATGTTGATATTGTAGATTTTCATGGTTTTGTTGGAATGATTATGCTTTTCATTGTTATTGTGTTTAATTTTTGTGGATTGGTCATCTTCACATGTTAGGTTAGATGTATGATTGAGAGATCTTAATTTGAGGTGTATATTATTTGGTTGATTATTTATTTATTTATTTTTATTTTATTTTATTGTATTTTATATTTTTTTATAATTTTTTCTGTTATTTTATTTTATTTTATGTTATTTTATTTATTTAATTTTTTTTGTGGGTTTATGCCTCGAGACAATACTAATATTCTCCCTCTTGATCCAGAGATTAAAAGGACGTGTAGAAGGAATCTAAGGGTTCAACACAATCACATCAAGGAGATGGCGGAGGAGATACCAAAGGGAATTCAGGAATACTTCCAACCGACATTACAGACAAATCAACCTGGCATTATGAATGTGCCCATCAATGTCAACAATTTTGAATTAAAACTGGGGTTGATCCATATGGCTAGAGAGCTAGCCTTTAGAGGAAGAACCAATGAAGATCCTCACAAGCACTTACGGTCTTTCTTAGAAATATGCGGGACGGTAAAGATGAATGGTGTTTCTAACGATGCAATTAAACTAAGACTTTTTGCTTTCTCTTTACAGGACCGTGCTAAGGGTTGGTTGGAAACCATCCCTTCGGATAGCATCACCACATGGGAGATCTTAGCTCAAGCTTTCTTGAACAAATATTTCCCACTAGCTAAATCTCAAAGACTAAAGACGCAGATTGGAACATTCCGCCAACTTGAGGATGAACAACTTTATGAGGCTTGGGAGAGGTATAAGGATCTCTTGAGAAGATGCCCTCAACATGGTTACCCAGATTGGTTGTAAATTCAACTCTTCTACAATGGATTAGCAAGCTCAACCAAATCCATTCTAGATGCTACCGCCAGAGGGTCAATTTTTTCAAAGAATGCTCAAGAGGCATATATCATACTAGAAGACTTGGCCACTACATCGTACAATTGGCCATGTGAACGGTCTTCTCCAATCATCCCAAAAGCCACCAGACGATATAAGATGGACGAGGTAAGTTCTCTAAAAGTTCAATTGGCTTCTCTCACTAATGCTTTATCTAAATTGTCTCAAGGAAGCCAAGCTCAAGCAAATCTACCATCAATAGCATCCCTTGCGCCCATGGCAAATCAACAAGAGCCTAGTGAGTTAGAAATGGCCAATTATGTGGATAGAGGACAATATTGAGGTCAACAACAACTCTTGACTCACTATCATCCCAACTTGAGGAATCATGAGAATTTCTCATATGCTAAAAACAAGAATGTGTTGCAAGCACCTCAAGGATTCAATGGAGCGGGGAATGCAAAGACATCATCCCTAGAGGAGATAATGCTTGACTTTGTCAAAGAGTCAAGATCAAGGACAACCACATTGGAGAATTCGGTCCAAGCTATTTCAAGCACCGTTTAAAGCCAAGGTAAGACAATTCAAAACTTGGAGGTTCAACTTAGTCAAATGGCCACTTCCCTCCAAACAATGTAAAAGGATAAGTTCCCTAGTTGCCTCGAAAGAAACCCAAAGGAGGAATGCAAGGCCATGACTTTGAGGAGTGGGAAAAAGCTGTCCACTCCCTTGATCAATGATGAAGATGATGAACCTCCACAAGGAGAGGATGTTCCACAAAAAGAGAATGCATCTAAGGAAAAGGAGAAATCAAAATCAAACATAGAGAGTACTTCTAACTCTACTTCTTTTATCCCTGACACTTTACCTTTCCCTCAAAGATTTCAAAAGAAAAAGATTGATGCTCAATTTTCAAAGTTCTTAGACATATTCAAAAAGTTGGAAATTAACCTTCCTTTTGCAGAGGCATTAGAATAAATGCCTACGTATGCCAAATTCATGAAGGATGTGTTGTCTAAGAAGAAAAGGTATGGAGACTATGAAATGGTTGCACTAACCAAAGAATGTAGTGCGACACTACAAAGAAAATTGCCTCCAAAACTAAAGGACCCAGGGAGTTTCTCTATCCCTTGTCATTTAGGCAATAATTCGGTTACGAAAGCACTTTATGATCTTGGAGCTTCCATTAATTTAATGCCTTCATCCATGTTTAGGAAGCTCAATGGTGGAGAGGTGCAACCAACTACCATATCTTTGCTTTTGGCCGATCGATCATTTGTTCATCCCTACGACATTATGGAGACGTTTTGGTCAAGGTAGACAAGTTTATCTTCCCGGCGGACTTTGTGATATTAGACATGGAGGAAGATGCCAAAGTCTCCATAATCCTTGGGAAACCATTCTTGGCCACCGGAAGGGCCCTCATCGATGTGCAAGATGGAAAGCTCACATTTCGCTTTAACGATGAGGAGGTAACATTCGACATTTATAAAACCTCTAAGCATTCGGATGTGAAAAGGTATGAGCATCATGAGCCAAGCACAAAGGTAACATCGCCTCTTTGTTCAAATAAGAATTTGATGCATGATGAGCCTCCTTTGAATGGTAAGACTAATGGCATGCTTGATGTTAAAGTAGAAAACCCTATGAAGCATGTTTCTAGTTGTGATAATTCTCCTAGTTCTTCTTGCATGCCTCCCAAACCTATAATGAATTATGAACAAATCATGGAGAAGCATGTTAAAAATGAAGTCGTGAGTCCGGTAAAATCTAAGAATAATGACTCCTTAATGATGATACTTGACTACATTAGAAAAGATGATGTCCAACTTGATAATGATTTGTTGACTAACTCACTAAATGCCAATGAATATGTTTGTGAGTGTCAATGTGGGCAAATACTAAACGTTCAAGGCGATCCAACGCATGGAAGGAAGAAACCACCTTCGGATCCACCGTGACGAGTGAGCCCCGTCTAGCTAGAAGACATTAAACCAAGCGCTTGTTGGGAGGCAACCCAATTTTATTGCTTTCTTTAGTTTGCTTTTTTCTTTTTATTTTATTTTCAATAAATCTTTGAGTCACTCATATGCTTTATCTCTCAGGATATTGGTTTATCACACAAAGTACTCCTTACACCAAGCCTGTTTGATGGCTTCTCGCTTGCTCCCAGGCTTGTTCTTTCTTTGTTAGATGCTCTTATGCATTGGGAACAATGCATGATTCTAAGTTTGGGGTGGGAGGTGTCTCTCATACTTTTGTGTGTTTTCTTATCCTGCTATGCATGTTAGTGAAGGTTTTAATAATCATATGCATGTTAATTTTGAAAAATTTTGAAAATTTTGGAGCTTTCAAAGTTAATGGGAATGTTGTTTATGATTGTGTGCCTTGATGTTGATTGCCCATGATGAGATTCGAATTTGCATGATAGATGACTTATTGTGGAAATAGAATAGCATTATCTTGAGTTAATTCAGTTAAGTCCCTCTTAAAGTCTCCCATATTCTTGAGCACATAGCCACTTTAATTTAGAATCTTTAACTGAAAAAAAATTAATTTGGGTGTATTTGGTTGTCACTTCGAAAGGCCCCACCGGTTAGAGAGTGAAAATGCATGATAGTTTGTAATCTTAGACTAAGAAAAAAAAAGAAAAGAGTATACATGCCTTGAGAAAAGAAAAAGTGTACACAAAATATATGAGCTTTATTTGTCTATCTTTTTAAATGTTAAACTTGTAATGAGTATGCATGGACAGGGGTAAGAAGAGCTACATTTGTTGTGATTAGTAAGGACGCCTGGGAATTGACTAGGTACGAGTCCCTACAGTGAATGTTGATAAGCACTTGAAAAGTGCTTTATATTCTCTCAAATTAAGGGAGTTTTATGTTAGATTTCACTTGTTTGCTAGTGATTTTCAGGTTAAAACGAGGAAAATTAGAAGAAACAACTAAAAGATCAAAACCGAGCAAGAATACGGCGAAAAAGAGCTGAAAAACTCAAAAGAACAAATTTTGGGGTAGCGATGCGGCACTGAGACGGCGCTGCCGTGGCGCTTAAGCATAAACGCAACAGTCTTGACGCATAATAGCAACGCGGCACTAAGGCAGCGTTGCCATGGCGCTAAAGTATAAACACATCAGCATGGACGCAGAGTAGCATCGCGGCACCGAGATGGCGCTACCTCGACGCATCCTTAGTGAACGCATGACAGCGTCGCGGCGCTGGGACGGCGCTAAAACCTGAGAGCAACTTATTTTTTGTTGCAACCCTAGCGCCGCGGCGCTATGCGACAGCACCGCGGCGCCAGCGTTAATTAAACGAAAGTTTTGTATTTTAGGTTAAATTTTTTGCGGCCAAACTCTATAAATTTGGGAGTTTTCAGCAGTCCAAGAAGGGGGAGAAATATCAAGAAAAGCAAGAAAGTTGCAGACCGAAAGAAAGATCCAAAAAGGTGAGAATTAAGCGCGAGTTCAAAGAGTGAGTTAGCTGCAAGGAAGAGGAAAAGAGTTCGAGATAGTCTTGGTGTCTTTCGAAGTCCGACGTGAGAGCCAAGGAGTTCGTGACGGTGCTGCCTCAATCAAGAACCTCTTTTCAGTAGAGTTTCCATATTCTTTACACTCTTCCTTTGATTATTTTTTGCTCAAACATGTTGCTTCAAGCTATGAGTGGCTAAGCTCTTTAGTTTTAGGGTTTTGATGAATTGTTTGTGAATTCATGTTAACTTTGTAGACTCATGGTTTTGTTTAAATAAATTATGCTTTTCATTGTTATTGTGTTTAATTCTTGAGGATTAGTCATCTTCACATGCTAGGTTAGATGTATGATTGAGAGATTATATGTTTAATTTGACCTATAACAATGAATCGTTGTTAATCTATCACGAGAGTAGTTAGGTTGCCAATGAAAGTTGCTGAAGACTAGTTTTAATGCCATGTAATTGTGTATTGGTTTTAAGAGATTAACAATCAATCAAATTGCATGAGAAAGAGTTGTCTTTGAGAGAAGATAATTTGGAATTAAGTTTCTAGACTTAGGCATAAGAATTACAATAAAATCCATGAAATCTATAATTTTGGATGATGAAATAAACAAGGATTCGAAACCTTAGAACTCTCTTTGACTCTTGCAATTCTCCCTTTGATATTTTCTTTGTTTGATTTTTCTTTTTCCCAAATTTGAAATATTGAATTTCAATCCTCAAATAAAATTGATTCAATTCTAGAATAGCTAAGTAACTTGAACCTTCCCAATTGGATCTCTAGTGGAACGATACTCGGACTTAACCGTTTTATATTATAACTTGACTCGTACACTTGCGGTAAACACTAAAAGTGCCCATCAAATGTGTGAAAGCTAGTGCCTCTAGGTAAAAGAATGCAAGTTTAGGGCCCATGGAAAAAATATGATTGAAAGGCACCTTAGTAGACATATTCTCACTTGAAATGTATGAAAGTTTGAAGATTGGTGCATGAGCTAGAGTAGGGGGAAAACTAAAGAAACTCCGTTAAGTCCTAATTTGACTTATAGCATTTTAAATTGAAGGAGGCTTGCACACACACACATGGGAGATAGCAAGATTTGGCCTTGAATGATTATAACAATATAGATATGCTTGCATGTTTCTACGTAAGCTCTAAATGTTATTCTTTGAGACATAAGTCAATTGCACACTGCTTCATCTAAACTCCCTAATATTTTATTTTATTCTTTGTTTGGGACTAGCAAATCTCTAAGTTTGGAGTGGTGAAAAGCGCGTGAAATGTGCTTTCTATTCTCTCAAATTAAGTGAGTTTATATTAGATTTCACTTGTTTGCTAGTGGTTTTTAGGTTAAAATGAGGAAAATTAGAAGAAAAGACCAAAAGATCAAAACCGAGCAAGAATACGGTGAAAAAGAGAAGAAAATAACAAAATTGCCACAATTAGGGTAGTGTCGCAATGCTAAACCCGAGAGCAAAGCTGCTGCAGCACAGTAGCAGTGCCATGGTGCTCTCCAACAGCGCCACGGCGCCAGTTTCCATATTTGAAAAAAATGTATTTTTGGAAAGTTTTCTTGGGTGGAATACTCTATAAATTTTGGGGTTTCCAACAGCCCTAATCATCAATCAAAGCACGAAAAATTATAGACTAAAAGAGCCACAAGAAGGAAAGACTTGAGTGAGAGTTCATAAAAGAGTTCAAAGAGTGAGTTAGTTGCAAGGAAAAGGAAAAGAGTTTGAGATAGTCATGGTGCCATTCGAATTCCAACGTGAGAGCCAAGGAGATCGTGACGGTGCTACCTCAATCAAGAGCCTCTTTTCAATAGAGTTTCTCTTTCTTTACACTCTTTCTTTGTTTATTTTGTTTAAACATGTTGCTTCACTATGGGTGGCTAAACTCTTTAGTTTTAGGGTCTTGATGATTTGTTTATGAATTCATGTTGATATTGTAAACTTTCATGGTTTTGTTGGAATGATTATGCTTTTCATTGTTATTGTGTTTAATTTTTGTGGATTGGCCATCTTCACATGTTAGGTTAGATGTATGATTGAGAGATTGTTTGTTTAACTTGATCTATAACAATGAATTGTTGTTAATCTATGACAAGAGTAGTTAGGTTGACAATAAAAGTTGCTAAAGACTATTCTTAATGCCATGTAATTTGTATTGGTTTCAAGAGATTAGTAATCAATTGAATTGCATGAGAAAGAGTTTTTTTTTAGAGAAAATAACTTTGAATTAAGTTTCTAGACTTAGGCATATGAATTACAATAAAATCCTTGAAATCTATAATATTGCATTATGAAATAAACAAGGATTCATAACCCTAGAGCTCTATTTGACTCTTGTGTTTCTTACTTTATTACTTTCCTTATTTAGTTTGTATTTTCCTTAATTCATAAATTCAATTCCAATACTCAAATAAAATTATTCAACTCTAGAATAGCTAAGTAACTTAAACCTTCACAATTGGATCTCTAGTGGAACAATATTCGGACTTCATCATCTTATATTATAACTTGACCCGTACACTTGCGGTTAACACTCAAAGTTGCGGAATCAATGGGGCCTTTCGAAGTGACAACCAAATACACTCAACTTAATCCCTTTCTAAGTCAAAGTATCTACATTAAAGTGGCTAGGTGTTCAAGAGCATGAGAGACTTCAAGAGGGACTTAAATAGATAAAAAATCAAGATAATGCTATCCTATTTCCACAATAAGCCATCAATTATGCATATTCAAGTCTCATCATAGCCAATCAACATCAAAAGCACACAACTATAAAACATCCCCATCATCTTTTCAAATTCAAATTGAAAAAATTTCAAAATTTTCCAAAATTCAAATAACATGCATATAATTGCTGAAAAAAAATTAGCTTGCTAAGACAAAATCACACCAAAGTACAAAGTATGCCTCCCCACCCCAAACTTAGAATGATGCATTGTCCTCAATGCATAAGAGGATAAAGCAAGGAGATACAAGCCTGGGAGCGTGTGGGAGTTCACCAAAAGGCTTGGCAGAATGAGTACTTTGCATCAATTCCTGAAAAAATATAATTAAAGGCATATTTGTAGCTCCCTATGAAAGAAAACAAACAAATCAAACAAACTAAAATAAAAGAAAGCAATAAACTTGGTAGCCTCCTAAGAAGCGCTATGTTTAATGTCTTAACTAGATGGGACTCACAAGTCAAGCCGGATCCCAAGGTGGTTTCTCCATTCCACACTTTGAACCACCCTGAATCTTTAGTTTTTGCCCACACTAGCACTCACAAAAATAATCATTCATAGTTACATTGTCTAATTCCTCCAACTCTATGTCATCTTTCCTCGTATAATCAAGGAACATTAAAGAATCATCTTTTTAGGATTTCACTGGACTAGCCATATCTTTCTTAACATGCTTATTCATGACTCTTTCATACTCTTTCTTTGATTTTAGAGGCATATAAGCACTAGGAGTATTATCAAAACTAGAAACATGCTTATTATCAAAACTAGAAACATGCTTCTTCTGATGATCTTCTAATTTATCATTACAAGTACTAGGCATACCGTTTGTTTTAACACACTTAGAATGAGAGTCAACATGCAAGGAGCATTTACTAAAAGGAGAGGAAGTTACCGTCTTACTTGGTACATGCTGCTCCTGACTTACCTTATCCTGATGCTTAAGAGCTTTCTAAATATCGAATTTTGCCTCTCCTCATTAAGTTGGAATGTAAGCTTTCCATCTTGCACATCGATAAGGGCCCTTCTAGTGGCCAAGAAATGTCTACTAAGAATTATGGAAATTTCAGCAATTTAATCCATGTCTGGTATCACAAAATCTCCTGGGAAGATAAATTTGTCCACCTTAACCAATATGTCCTCCACAATGTCGTAGGGACGAGCAATTGATCGATTGGTCATTTGCAAGGATATGGTAGTTAGTTGCACTTCTCCCCCATCGAGCTTCTTAAACACAGACAAAGACATTAAATTAATAGAAGCTACAAGATTCAAAGTGCTTTAGTCACCTAATTGTTGCCTAAATAACAAGGAATAGAAAAACTCCCTAGATCTTTTAACTTTTGAGGGAATTTTCTTTGTAGCATCGTGCTACATTCTTCAGTTAATGCTATTGTCTCATAGTCCCCATACCTCTTTTTCCTAGTCAAAACATCATTCATTAATTTCGCATACTTAGGCATTCGTTCTAATGCCTCTACAAAACCAATGTTAATTTGCAACTTTTTGAATATATCCAAAAATTTAGAAAATTGACCAACAACCTTTTTTCTTTTGAAATCTTTGTGGAAAAGGTAGAAAATTAGGGACAAAAGGAAGAGAATTAGAAGTACTCCTTGTATTAGACTTAGAATTTTCTTTTTCCTTAGGTGCAAGCTGTTCTCTTGTTGGTGCATCCTTCGTGATGGCCTCAACTTCCTCTTATGTTGGTTCATCATCATCAATCATCCTAGGCTTGTTCAACTCCTTGCCACTTCTCAAAGTTATAGCATTGCACTCTTCTTTGGGGTTCTTCTCTGGGTAACTTGGAAATTTTTCCTTTTGCAATGTGTGAAGGGACGTGGCAATTTGACTAATTTGAACCTCCAAGCCTTGAATTGCCTTACCTTAACTTTGCATGGTACTTGCTATTGCTTGTACCGAGTTCTCCAATGTGGTAGTCCTTGATCTTAATTTTTTGACAATATCAATTGTTAAATCTTCCAAAGATGATGTCTCTGCATTCTCGTACCATTGAAGCCTTCGGGCGCTTGCAACACATTTTTGTTGTTAGCATATGAAAAATTTTCATAATTCCTTGAGTTGGGATGGTAATGAGTTGGAAATTGTTGTTGGCCTCTATCCACATAGTTGGCCATTTCCAACTCACTTTGCCCTTTTTTACTTGCCATGGCCGCAAGGGAACCTATGGATGGTGGACTTGCTTGGGCTTGGCCTCCTTGAGACAATTTAAACAAAGCATGTAAGCCCCGTACTTGACTTTGTGAGAAGGCAAGATATGAGGAGATCAAGAGATGGGCGTTTGGTAAGATAGTTGGCTGAAATGTGTGTGGGGGCAGAAACAAATGGCTAAGTATCAGCTATGCGTTGGTGGCATCATGCCTTGACGGAGGTAGTTCTGGCGTGGACGCAGAGGTGAAGGAAGACCATTAGGCGTTGAGGCCATGAGGCGTTGAGGTCACGAGGTGTGGAGAGCCACTCTGCGTCGAAGGATATTTTGCGATAAACGCATTGAAGGCTACAAGGCGTTGAAAGTTGAAGGCCACGAGGCGTCGAGAGCCAATTTGCAATGAAGACCACTACGCGGTGAACGCTACCATGCGTTGAAAGTGGGTATGCGTTGGTACATAGAAGGTTGACCGAGAGAACAATGCGTTCGTCAGCTATCTGGCGAGGGAGTTGGGTAATTGTGACATACAAAACTGAGGCTGTGCGTTGCTGAAGCCAAGTATAAAAGGTATGCGTTGATTAGATTATTATATAGAGACGAAGTGGAGTTTAAGTCGGTGGTATATATATAAGTGGACTGAGAATTCAATTGTTTTGATCACATTTCAGAGCTCGAATTGATTCCATTTCGAAGCTAAACAACGAAGGGAGGTAGAAGAAGGTGTTCATGTTGATTTGGAGTGGAAATCTCGTCGTTTCTGTTCGTTGGATTTTTGTTCGTTTAATTTCTAATTGAATTGAATTTTCTTAGCTCATTGCACAAAAACAGATTTGTCATTTCCGTACAAGTATGCGTTGAGAATTACTCTAGATGTGATCATGACTAAGCAAGTTTTCCTATAAAGACCCAAGTATAAGTATTTATAGGTTTTCCTGGTGAGTCCAGGGTCGAACGCAGGGATTTGTAATAATTAGGCGTTGAAACTAAATGTATGACTATGCGATGACTGTACAAGTAAATATATGTGCGTTTGTTGTTTGTGTATCTAAACTATACAAAAAGAATGAAAAGAATTTTCTACTACTATTAATGGAATGGACGTGGCGTTGGGTAGTCATATGAAACAATGCGTCAGATAGCATGCGTTGGGAATGGATGAGACCATGCGGTGAAAGTAGAGTTCAACGCAAGAGCTAGTTGTTGCTTAAACTTTCCAAGTACAATTACATACCTACAAACTGCGTGTGTGAATCCATCTCTCGATGTTTCGACACCACATTCATCTTATCTCTAAGACGCATGGTAAGTTTGTTTTGGCAAAAGATGAACTACATCTCTGCAACTCATCTAATCTTAATTAATGCTAAAGATTAACTATCCACTCTCTCAAGCTCGACAGTCATGCTTACTACGTTTGTTTGTCAGACAACGTTATGCAAGCTAAAAATATGCATGAACCAGGATGTAACATACTCAGAATTGCTCAAGAAAAACTAGCTTTTAACATTTAACTCATTTAGCATTTATATAACATGGTGTAAAGTATTTAATATGGAAATGGATGGAAGATGATAGTCAATCAAACTTATATTAATGAAATAAATCATTCTCTCGAATGTCATTAACAAAATATAAGCAAGAAGAAGAGAAATGGAAATAAAATAGAGATGAAGAGCGTCAAGCCGCCACTGGCAACGTCTTGCTTCATGGAGGCATGAGATGGTTGCTATCTGATACATATATTCCATAGGGTGGAGATTCTCACTCACTGGGAGATAACTCTAATGATGCTCAGAATCCTTCTCTCAGAAGAGCTCGAAGTGGAGGCTGGTTATGGTGAAGGAGAAAAAGTGCAGAGCTTTCGCCTCTTGAACTGGTCTCTCCCCTCTCTTTTTCAATGGGGAAGCTTTGGGCTATTTATAGGCGTCGAAAAGTTGAAACTCATGATGACCTGACACCTTTACATTAAATTCCATGCGCTGCTGCGCAGACTTTTTACGTCGTCGGCCCATTTGTTCTACCATATTCTGATAGCGTGTTATCCTTTTGCATATTGATATGACAGCTTTTGGCCATGCGTCTGTATCTACTTTTTCTCAACGCATGGTCTCAATGTCTGGGCTCGACGCAGGTTTCTACTTATTCTCGCAGCAGCTTCATTTCTTTGTGCTTCGCGCTTCTTTTCTTCTTAACCCTGCGTTAGAAACATAAAAGCGCATCGTTTTTCAGGTATTTTCTTTTTGTAAGTAGTGCCAATGCATGGTGATACATTTTTCATCATTTAACTACCAAAATCATGCGTTTAGCTCCAAAGTTACTCTAATTAAGTCAAATAGTGACTATAATAACTTGTATTTCTACGAGTTATCAGTTTCCGTGGAAGAAACTTGAGCTGGAGCGGAGGACTCAGCCGGTATCACTAGTGCAGTGTTGTGTAGTGAAGTTTCGCTGGTAATCTGCCTGTGGAGTAACGTTATTTGTGAGTGTCTTGAGGAAAAGAGAGTTTGAAGATGAAACAAGCATAGGGTTTAATTATGTATATTTAATGAGTATAAAGAAAAAGGAAGTCTAAGGAAAACTTAACGTGGAAATGTGTATTTTCAGGCTAGGAAGAGCTCGGGAAGGCATATAATCCACTTAGAGCCGAGACAAGTTGTGAGTGACTTTCTACTATATCTTGTGGTTACTTTTAGTATAATTATTTGGATGTGGAGGAGTAGGAAGTTATGGTACTGTGTAGTATTTGAAGTAATTATGTTGTGTTGGTAAGTTTAAATGAAACTAGATATATTGTCTATATGTAAACATGGCTGAGGGACCCTATGGTAAAGGCCTAAGTGAATATGTAACATGATACTCAGTGCTGAGGGACCACGCGTGAAGGCACTCGATTAGTTAGGTGAAATGGATTTTAGAGCTAAGGGACCTTGAATGAAAGCATGTGGAAATCCATTATATGTTAGTTCATGCTGAGGGACCCTGAGTGAAGGCACTTGAGCGGAGATTTGTTTAGTTATCAGTGCTGAGGGACCTCGTGTGAAGGCACATGGAAATATTAACATAGTTGAACTCAGTGCTGAGGGACAGAATGTGAAGGCACTCGATAGTTTGCAAAACCGAGGAATATAATGATTAGGCATTTTTATGTGATTAGAAATGAGAATTTTTACTGGAATGTGAATGAGTTAAGATGTGCTTCATCACAGCAAGGGTTAAATATTTACCATGGAATAGTAAGGATGTTGGTATGGTTGTGATCTATAGCATAAGAGGCTAGAGATTTCTGAAATGTGATTTGTAGTGGTTACTAATGTTTATACTAGCTCATGATTGTTAGTAATATCTTAATGAATTTAGTCACTCACTGGGCCTTAGGCTTACTCAATTTGTTTGTTTGATTGTTGTTTCAGGTAGCGAGCATGTCCGGAACGCCTAGCCTACAGAAGTTCCTCGTCTGGGCCTACTTCAAAGCAGACCTCTGGGATAGTTGTAAATACTCAGTTTATGCCCATGTTTTGTAATGTACATGTTCCATGGAAGTGCTGAGAGGATCGTTTTGTATTACATATATATATATATATATATAGAATACTTGATGATAGATTGTTATATTATCGAATGTCTTAATAGTAAAGGTGTTTTTATTTGGCATTAAACTGACAGTTAGTTTAATGTAGAAGATATTTATATGATTTATGCTTTAGATATGGATTAGAGAGAGTGCGGTTTCACACTCACTCCTAGGGATAAGGAGTATCTGGGATGGGATGTGACAAAGCATTAGTGTGGAGACATAAACAGGATCAAGTTCGAGTAAGTAGCCTAAATTTTCTATAGTACATGGATCAGGTTGGGTACCTCTTCCTGGAAACACTATTGAATATGACTTCATGATTATTACAAATGTTGTAAGGTTTCATAAATGAAGTGATCCTGATTTGTTCATGATGAGACATGTGAGCGGGGGTATTCTACATAATAAGATTGTGTAAAACTGATCCTGAAATAATCACTGTTACGTATTAACACCATTTACGATTAACACTGATTAATTTTACTTACCGATGACCTAGATAACTTGATCTAAATCTTGAGCTATCTATGAACTCCTATTTATTCAAAATTATCCCTTGATCTGCATAGGTGAGAGTAAGCTCAATAGCCCTGCTCAATATTCCTTCCATTTCAAGGATAAGACCGGGTAGATAGCTGGGGACATAGAATTTGCAACTCCTACCTAATTTAGGGATAGTAGAGACGTTGTTCTCTTATGTGCTATTCCCAAATCTTGAACAAGGGGCCCCATCCTCTCACTAGCCCGAGAGGGAATGGATTTAGTGATTAGATTCTAAATCAATTGTTCATTAGAGGGACAGTGGTACTTAAGGAGAAAAGATGTAACTTAGAGGTAAATCGGTATTTGACCTAGCTGAAGTTATGAACGACCTGTGAAGGATTGACTTATCGATGACGGTTATATCAAATGGACACAAATATATCTATAGTGAGGAGAGTGCAGCTACGGGCTTTAGTGGAGTGTCTTGTTAGTTAACGAATGTTGGTTAACTAGGTTAAAGAGTTTGGCCGATTAATCTCGGATCGTTGGAGCTCATGATCTGTAGGTCCATTAGGTTCCTCTACTAGCTCATAAATGGACTAAAATCTTAGATAGTATGGTGAATGAGTTTGAATCGTTCAAATCTTGGCTTAAGGAATCAAAGTCAAATATATACGATATATCGACGTTTAATTATGAATTAAACAGACAAATAGAATTAATTATAATATTTAAATATGATTTAAATATTAATCATATGAATAGGGATTCATATCGAATTTTTAGAAAAATCGGGACAAGTGGGAAAAATAATATTATTTTAATATTAAATAATAAAATAATATTATTTTTAATTAATTAAATATTAAATTATTTTTATTTAATTAATTTTTTTAAAAAATTAAAAATCAATTTTAATTCAATTTTTGGAAATTCATTGAAAAAATTGATTTAAAAATTGATTTTTGAAAATTAGATTTTCCCACTAACTAAGGTAGGAGCTTGGTTGTCTTTTTCATAATTAACCATTTTGTGTTGTCAAATTTTGATGCAATTGAATTGCATGTTATTCTTTAATAAATAGAGATGATTTTGATATTAAATAATAATATTATTTAATATTATAATATTATTAAATAATAAAATAAAATTATTTTTAATTAATTAAATATTAAATTATTTTTATTTAATTAATTTTTTTTAAAAATTAAAAATCAATTTTAATTCAATTTTTGGAAATTCATTGAAAAAATTGATTTAAAAATTGATTTTTGAAGATTAGATTTTCCCACTAACTAAGGTAGGAGCTTGGTTGTCTTTTTCATAATTAACCATTTTGTGTTGTCAAATTTTGATGCAATTCAATTGCATGTTATTCTTTAATAAATAGAGATGATTTTGGCGTAAAAATGGTTAAGAATTTTGTAAAATTAAGAGTTAATTTTGCAAAATTCCATCTATTGTTCATCTTCTTCCCAACCTTCATTTCTTCTCAAATTCACCACAAATTTTGGATCCCACCATCTAATCTAAGCCTAGAGAATAGTAGAGAAGACTCTTGTGGTGGTCTACAACCAAGTAGTACTAAAATTCATCAAGAATTGAAGGAGAATTTGGAGCTTCAAGGGTAAGTGTTCTTGAAAGTTTGGTTTTTCTATCTTAATTGCATGTTTAATCCTCTAAATGAGCATCTTAGAGCGAAAATTAATCAAATTAAATTCCGCTAGTTAATTCCACTCAATTTGCATTGGTGAGGCTTAATTCATGAGATGAATGATTATGAGAGCTAAATTCGTTTTTCTTGTTTTGGCATTTTTTTCCCTTCAATTTGTGGTCAATTGTTGTAATTAATCTGAACGTTTTGCTCGTTAATGAGTTGTGAAGAGTCTGTAATTTTTTCGAGATTTATCAAGTTGTTTTTTGGCCGAATTTTGAAGAAGACCGAGAAGTGCTCTTGAAGAAGGAAAACAGAGCAGAATTTTTTGTTTTCTTCTGGTTGAAAACATGAGAGGAAGAAGATGGTGAAGTTGACCGGTTCAGTCAAAGTTTGACCGGTTCAATCTTTTCTGGATCGGTTCAACCCTATTTCAGTCGGTTCAACCCGTTTTCGAGGTGTTTCAAGCTGGTTCAAGCTGGTTCGAAGTGTTTGGGACTTGTTCTAGTAGTTTTTTAAATTATTATTGTCATAATTTAGTTTTTTGCTGGCAAAAAATGCCAAAACTAGTCCAATTTAGTGTGTTTTAATTATTTATGCATTATGAATGTATGTTTGATTAATTTAAATTTATTTGTGCATATACTATGCCATATAGATTTAAATTCCCACCATAGGATAAATATGTTTCATGCATTTTATGTATGTTATAAATGTTATAATGTGTAATATGCATGATTATTTTAATTTCGTGAGTGTTAATATAATTACTTATATTAATTGATGAAATGTATATGAATGTTATGGTTTTTTGAATTGTTTATTTTATAATTGTTATAAAATAAATTATAATATAAAAATCTATAACAAAGATAATTGCATGCTCACCTAGGGTAAAACCCGTGCAACTCAAATCAACCCTTTTTAATAGTTAAAATTAGGTCGATATCTTGTAAAATTTTGTTAACAAAACTCACCCAAAAAAGTCCTGTCTAAGGTTGGAGGTACTTAAGTTGACGGTTTACGGAACACCTCATACCTAGGGATCGAGTTGGCGTCTGAGTTGAGTTAAACCGATTTTATGAGCATGCGAGAGAGGTATAAGATGAAGAGGAAAAATTGTGGGTATGGGATGCTCTAGTTTATTGTATTTAGATTTCTCTTACTGTACTCAACTTTGTTATAATCCACTAGGAGTTTTAGTCCAAGTGGGAGTTTGTTGGGTTGTATGTCCTAAAACTCGTAGTTTTTTTAAATAAGTGAATTTTGGTACATATGAAGTTATTCAAGTGTTAATTGTTTATTAACCAATTAAATACCCAATTAAAATTACAACACTTCAGTGGGAGATTAATAATGTATACGATATGTTATCATTAGCTCTCACGTCTCTAAGAGTTCACAACATGAGATCCCATGCTCGGCTTCGAGTTGCTATTTGGGCAACCTCCCTTCGAAAAGTGTTTACATGGGTCAATAGCAAGGTGAATAGGGGAAATAGTTCATAGTAAGTTGGTGAAGGGTGTATGTCAACACGTCCATAGTCTCTTCCATTAGGTCAGACCGTGAGATTCCTATGTTGCACCTACTTGGCGTTTATAGGCGCCTATCCCTTCGGAGGGTTTGTAACATAGGATTCGGAACTCCGTGAACTCCAAAAATGGATAAAGTTACTTAGGTCCATTTTCAAGCAATTTTTTCTCCTTCGAGGGTTTGTTTGATTCTGATCTTTTTGATTCGAAAATGAAGGGTATACACTTACAAGACTTACTAAGTATTAGTAAAGTTCTTGACCAAAGAAACGGTAACTAAATACTATAAGAATAAGAGTTATTTTGGTATTAGTATCTAGTCAAAATTATCTTGATTCAATGAAGGAATGGTCGACTGCCCTTCGGTAGGGACCATTCTAACTCACTGAAGTATCATTGCAAAATAGATAATGAAACACGGGTACATTATTACTTGCTAAATAAATTGGATTAAAATTTAGAGTACATTCCCTAATTAAACTTGTTCAATTTTTTGAACAATGAGTACATCTATAGTTCCACTATTAGCTTCGGAAAAACTTAACGGCAATAACTATGGAACTTGGAAATCTAATCTAAACACTATATTAGTTATCGACGATCTGAGGTTTGTTTTAACGGAGGAATGTCCTCCAGTCCCTGCTCAGAACGCGAATCGAACTGTTCGAGACACTCATGACAGATAGACCAAGGCTAATGAAAAGCCAAAGTCTATATTTTGGCAAGTATATCAGATATACTATCACACCCCACCCCGAACTACCCTCCCATAGCCCAAGACGGAGTGTGAGGACAGCAATTACCGACTACCCTGTCACATAACCCACTGTCAACTTCATCTTATTTTCTTTTAAATCCTTCTTAGGACGGTAATACCATTAACACGCTCTTGACAAACCTCGACTTCGATCGGCAACGGGAACTGTCATGCTACTTGAAAATGGAAAACATATAAAAAGGGTGAGCTAACAGCTCAGTGAGTAACGGTTTCTGAAAACATTATACTTTAACTGTAAAACTGATTGAACTCGCATAAAATATAACACTTCAAATCATTTTATAACATGTATACATATCTGTTTGGAATAAATAATAAAAATCTCATTCATTCAAAATACTTTTTCCTTAGTTGAGGCAGAGCAGTGCTTAATGCTCCTCAACGTCAATTTTCCTTAGTTGTGTGGAGTAATCTCAACACATCAACGTCGTATATACCTCTATGTGCACATAGGTACTAGAATTCGGGCCGCCCTCAATGCCTTCTACGAGTCTCTGAGCATTGGATACCTTTATAATTCGGGCCGCCCACAATGCCTTCTACGAGTCCCTGAGCATTGGGGTCCCTTTTTAAAGTTTTATAAAACACCATACATATTTTGGAAACATTATATTAATAACTCATAAATTAACTATTTCCAAATCTCACATCATCAGCATGCTAAATTCAATTTCCAGCTTATATGTCAAACAACATGCTTTTCATACAAGTTTATTTTCAAATCTTTCTTGAAATCATATAACACCATGCTTTTCAGAAAAATCATGAAAACATGTATCAATCAATCACCATGCGTTTTATAAACTCATAGCAAGTAAACAGCATACTCAAAGTTTTTCAAGTAAAACGCATGTATTTATACATTGAAAACCCATGAAATCAGATTCATAAGGAACTCATTTATATTTTGAAAAACGCAGGTGTTACTCACCTGTACTTGCCAAAGAATAATTCCTCTTCCTTTCCTCTATTTCCTCTTCCCGAGCTTCTTGGACGCAGCGTTCTAATCTCAGAAACGCAAGGCTCCATTTTCCTCTGTCAGCTCGGTTGAATGCAACCCTGCCCTTCAACGCAAGGTTGATAACTACCGCAAACCCTGCCCTTCAACACAAGATTGATTACTTTCGCAAAGTGCATCCCAACTCTTCTTACTTCTCTTTCGAATGCGTCGCCCTCTCTTGGACGCAAGGTCCAACTTGAACGCATCACCTAACTTTGGACGCCGCGTTCACCTTGAACGTAGTGTTTTTCTTCACCCCAAGGCTGACCCCCTTTTGACGCAAGACAACTTCTTCAACATAAAATAGCTAAGTTGTCAAGAATACCTTCTACGGACGCAAAGATTCTTCCTTTCTGCCTTTTTTCTTCCCTTTCTCTCCAGAATTCTTCTTTCAGAGTCATCAGTCGCTCCTTTTCCCTCAAAGTTCTATTTATAGGGAGCTTGCCATCCAACTTCTCCTCTCCTTTTGCCACTTGTTTGCCACATGTCACGTTGCATGCTTAATTAACCATGCATTTATCCAAGCGTCACCTTGCATGAAGCACTCAACATGCATTCTAACACCTCCTGCTTTTAAGGTGTCAAGTCTATATGAAGCCACCTAACCTTTATAAGCTTATCTTATGCGTCCATGTCACACCCGCTCCCGGATTACCTACCTATCCTGAAAGGGAATGTGAAGACAATAAACATCACCCCTTTTGTGACGCATACTGTCCCATCTTACATAACTTCCTGGGAACACATTTTTATACATATATATATTCATAGAACTCAGCCATACTACACATTATCATAATATAACAATCCTTCCTGTACAGAATACACTTTTGTCACATAACATAATTAAACTTCCATAGATCCACTATACGTTTAAACAATACCACATTACAATCCCCACTCTTTACACAACTAGATCTACATGTCATCCACATAAGGTTATATACAACGTACAACTCTTAGACTTGACTGTATTTTGAGAACTCGAAACTTAGGCAGGGTGAGCTGAAGTAGGCTAAGCATCGGGAACGTCCTCGCTACCTGGGGGAAGAAAAGGAAAACATTGAAAAACATAAGCTAATAGCCCAGTGAGTGACCAAGTTTTGTAAAACGGACATTTATTAAAAACAGGCATGTTACATATAATAGATAAACAAGTATTTAACATACTATTCAACTAAAGCATACTTTTCGCAAATCTATCAATCTCATGAATCCAATTTCAAATCATATATGCTTGTTTTCCAAAGGAAGTGAAACAGTAAACAGTTTGTTTTTTTTTCAAACTTTTCCCTTAGTTGAGGCGGAGCAAGGCTCAACGCACTCAACGTCGAAATCAGTCCTGGCTCAATGCGGAGCAAACTCAACGCCAGCCAATCAACCTCTATGTGCACATAGGAACACGACGGGTTGCCCAAGTACCTTCTCCATGTCCTTCGGTACTGGGTCCCGGGGAAACTCACGTGCCTTCTCATGTCCTTGAGCACTGAGCCTCCTCTAAAACATTTTAGAACCTGTTCACATAAATAGTTCATATAGAAATCATTTCATAGAAAATCATACAGATCGTTATTCAATAACATTTCATAAAAGAAAATGCTTTCTATCAACTTTAGAAAACGTATAACATGCCTCGTAAATAACGCAACCAAACATTATGCATTTTAAATAGTTCATCGCAAAATCATATTCCATAAGAACATTTTTAATAAAAATTTGAATTGAAGAATAAAGGAGTCACTCACAACTCTTTTTAGTTCTTGCGCGGGTTATATACCTTCCCTATCTCTTCTTGGCCTGCAATTAACATTTTACCATGCGTTACTTTATATTGAACCTTCCCCTTTTTCAAACTAATCATCATAAGTGAGAATTCTAGCGATACTACCCAATAGAAGCTGTTACTAGCGATACTAGATTGAGTGACACTAGCGTTACCTTACCTTAGCAGTGACACCTAGCGATATCTAGTGAGTTTTGTGAGACGGAAGACTCCTTTGCGTCTTAGCGACACTCGTCTCGCTTCCAGTACTTAGACAGTGCCCGATACTTGGTTTTTAGCGACACCCCGCACTGTGATTTCTTCCTTTCCTCTTGTTTTTACCTCAATCTATTAAAAGTCATAATTTCAGATGGATTTAGAACTTCTTCCCTTCTACAAACTTATAGAGAATTGAGTTTTATAGCTTACCTCAAAATTTCAAGGCTCAACTTTTCTTCGTTCTCTCGTTATTCCAAAATCACTTCATGCTGCTCCAGATTGCTTAACAATCTTGTAAGTGCTGCTTTTCCCTAAAGATTCACATAATTAACTTCAATTTCAGCTTTACCATCCTTCACAAGATTTGTTAGGAATTATGTTAACTTACTGACCTCCAAATTTCAGCTCTAAACTCGGCTTCCTCTATACGTTCTACTCCGAATATCAACCACTGTTCAGTTGTGCGACTTCAATCAATCTTCTGTTTCAGCTTTGTTTTCAACACCAATATGAGTAGAATTTCGCCCAAAATCCATAAGAACACCTTCCTCAATCTTCTCCTGAAGTTTGCCTGAAATATGGAACCGACTTAAGCTCTCGAAAATGTCTTAAAAATGATTAAACATTTAATTAATCCAACTATATATACTATCGACTTAGCCTTCACAAACACCAAGATTTATGTTGGCGACTTACCCCTCACCCGCAGGCTGGCGCAGGATTCTCACCTCAACGCGAGGCACTCATGTTAAATTTCTCCTCCAACGCCTTCAGCAACTAGTCACACCCAACGCATGGCGTTGTCCTCCATGCCTCCTATTTTTGACGCGTACACCTCAGTCATACACCACTATCTTCGTCGCGTCAAGACCACTCTGTCTTCGACGCGAAGCGACTTCAACGCATGACTTTCCTCAACGCAGAGTGACTTAAACGCATGGTTTAAGCACATTTCTTCCCCCGCCAAAATTACTTATCCTTCGACGCGGGCAACTACTTCAGCTCACAACCCTCCGTGAGTCAATCAACAACGCAGGGGCCTGGCCAACACTTAGCCAAAATTTACTTTCCAAAAATTCTTTGCTCTCACTCACGGCTACTCTTCCCCTTGCAACGCATAGCCCCAAACGCATTGCTGCACCCCAACGCTTGGTATCACAAGTCAGTGCTTACAGTCCAACATTTCTAATAAACAACTTTTCATCATCACAATGCCCCCAGGCATTTATTGAGTTTCCTTTAAGGTTTGAGCTTCATTATTTACTTCCCTGTCTCTCAACCATACTTCCCTTAAACCCGTTTTTCCACCGCATACTACTAGGCGTCAACGTCTCAACGCACACTACTATGCGTTTGTCTTACTGCATAATAACATGCGTCAGCCTGAACCGCATACTATCATGCATCCATGATCTTCCTCCTTTCCTTGAGGATTCCTTGAGTATCCCTCTATGCGTTCTTGGGCTTATAATCCAAGGTTCTTCAATTAACCTTTTCCTTGTACTAAAATATCTCTGATGATAATTAGTATGCATCCACCTCTTGCTCCAACCTTTTAGCTTACTTCTCATTCTTCCACTTTATCCAACACTTGTGAACATTCCTTATTAATAGTTTATTGGTTACTCAATTTGCTATAATATTCTATCTTTCTAAGACTTAGATCTCTTTCAACATTTCACGTCATAACTTTATTCCTTTCTCGCTTATGCGTCTTATCATCGCCAATGCTTACATCTCCTCTTATGCGTTTCACTTCTTTTCCTTCAAACTCTCGGGTTACTTCCATGCGTTTACCCATATCATGCGTTACCTTGGTCCCAACCATGCGTCCAACATGGTCTTTTACTTCTTTTCTTCATAGACTCTTCAACGCATCAGTTTCTTAAAAGTGGGGTGTGACATATACTATCCAAAAAACATGAAAAAATGGTCACGGCTAAGGAGTTCATGGACTCACTGCAAACCTTGTTTGGACAATCGTCCTCCTCAGCTATGCATGATGCTATCAAATATGTTTACAATTGTCGGATAAAAGAAGGAACGAATGTTAAGGAACATGTTTTGAACATGATGGTCCACTTCAACATCGTAGAAGTAAACGGGGTTGTCATGAACGAGAAGAGCCAAGTGGGATTCATCATAGAGTCTCTTCTGAAGAGCTTTTTCCAGTTCAGAACTAACGCCATGATGAACAAAATAGATTATAATCTTACCACTCTTCTCAATGAGTTACAAATTTACCAATCATTATTGAAAAATAAAGGTTCTGAGGCAGAGGCAAATGTTGCTACTACCTTAAAGAGGAGATTAAAAAAGGGATCCACCTCTGGAAATAAATGTGTCCAAAATCTTCCAAAGAATAAAAGAATTCAGAAGAAGAAAGGTAAAGAGAAAGGGAAAATACCTCTTACTACTGCTACAAAAGGCAAAAGGCATGTTGTATAAAAAGGAAAAAGTTTTTACTGCAACGGTGATGGGGATTGGAAAAGGACCTGTCCAAAGTACCTTGCTGATAAGAAGGTTGAAAAAGAGAATCAAGGTAAATACGATTTACTGGTTCTAGAAACATGTATATAGGAGAATAATGATTCTACTTTGATACTAGATTTAGGGGCCACTAATCATGTTTGTTCATCTTTTCAGGAAACTAGTTCCTGGAAACAACTAGAAGATGGTGAGATAACTCTCCGGGTTGGATCAGGGGAGCTCATCTCAACTTTGGCAGTAGGAGATGTAAAGTTATTTTTTGGAAATAGATATATATACTTAGAAATTGTTTTGTATGTACCCTCTTGCAAGAGGAATTTAATATCTATTTCTTGTTTGATTGAACATATGTACAAAGTTTCTTTTGAAATTAATGAAGCGTTCATTACTAAAAGAGGTGTACAAATTTGTTCTGCAAACTTAAATAATAACTTATATAAGTTAAAACCAACCAGATTTAAGGCTATTTACAATACTGAAATATTTAAAACAACCGAAACTCAAAACAAAACGGCAATGTGTTTCTCAAAGTACCTATCGTTGGCACTTAAGACTTGGCCACATTAATCTGAATAGGATTGAGAGATTGGTCAAGAGTGGACTTCTAAACAAGTTAGAAAATGACTCTCTACCACCATGTGAGTCTTGTCTCGAGGGAAAAATGACAAAGAGAACTTTTGCTGGAAAAGGTCTTGGAGCCAATGAACCATTAGAACTCGTGCATTCGGACCTTTCTAGACCAATGAATGTAAGGGCTCGAGGAGGGTATGAATATTTCATCAGGTTTATTGATGATTATTCAAGGTACGGTTATATTTACTTAATACATCGTAAATCTTAAAACTTTGAAAAGTTCAAGGAATTTAAGACCGAGGTTAAGAACCAGTTAGGTAAAACTATTAAAACATTTCGATCTAATCGAGGTGGAGAGTATATGGACTTAAAATTTCAGGACTATATGATAGAACATGAAATTAAGTCTCAACTCTTTGCACCTAATACACCACAGCAGAACGGAGTATCTGAAAGGAGAAACAGAACCTTATTCGACATGGTTTGTTCAATGATGAGTTACACATCGTTGCCTAACTCGTTTTGGGGATTCGCAGTGGAGACTGCGGTTTATATTTTGGATAATGTTCCCTCTAAGAGTGTTTCAGAAACACCTTATGAGTTATGGACAGGGCATAAAGCTAGTTTACGTCACTTCCGGATATGGGGTTGCCCAACACATGTGTTGGTGCAAAATCCTAAAAAATTGGAACGTCATTCAAAATTATGCCTATTTATAGGATACCCTAAAGAAACGAGAGGTGGTCTATTTTATGATCCTCAAGATGAAAAGGTAATTGTATCGACAAATGCCACATTCCTAGAGGAAGACCACATAAGTGATCATAAACCACGTAGTAAACTAGTATTGGAAGAGATTTCAAAAGATGCTACAGATAGATCAACGAAAGTTGCTGATCAAGTTGACCAATCAACAAGAGTTGTTGATAGACCAAGCACATCTAGTCCGTCACGTCCATCTCAAGAGTTAAGAGAGCCTCGACATAGTGGGAGGGTTTTTAGACAGCTCGACCGCTATATAGGTTCAGCTGAAACCGAAGTCACCATACCTGATGATGGCTTAGAGGATCCATTGACCTATAAACAGGCAATGAATGATGTTGATCGAGATCATTGGGTCAAATCCATGAACCTCGAAATGGAGTCTATGTACTTCAATTCAATCTGGGAACTTGTAGATAACCTGATAAGGTGAGACCTATCAGTTGTAAATGGATCTACAAACGTAAAAGAGATAATATGGGAAGGTATAAACCTACAAAGCCCAGTTAGTAGCAAAGGGTTATACCCAGGTAGAGGGGGTAGACTATGAAGAAACCTTCTCACCTGTTGCTATGATAAAATCAATAAGGATACTCTTATCCATTGCCACTTTTTATAATTATGAAAATTGGCAAATAGATGTCAGACTGTCTTCCTAAATGGCAATCTTGAAAAGAATATCTACATGGTCCAACCAGAAGGGTTCATAGAACATGGTCAAGAGCAAAAAGTTTGTAGGTTGAATAGATCCATTTATAGATTAAAACAAGCATCCAGATCTTGGAATATGAGATTTGATATTGCAGTCAAATCTTATGGCTTTGAACAAAATGTTGATGAACCTTGTGTATACAAAAAGATCATCAACTCCACTGTAGCATTTCTTATTTTATATGTAGATGATATCTTACTTATTGGGAATAAGTAATCATATTTTTCATGCTGAACTAAACTGAACTAAACAAAGTAAGCACATATTCTTAGTGACCAAACACTTATATTCTTTCATGACTAAAAAGGAATATATATATATATATATTATCCAGATCGGGGCAGAGTTATCGCACACTCTGGATAAAATAAATTTTTGTTCTTACCAAAAAGTGTAGTAGTGGTAGCACTGGTCAAACACAGTAAACCAATGAGTTTCTCAAATAAAATGCTCACAGTGTCACACCCCCTCCTGAGCTATCCTCTTAACCCAAAAAGAGGCATGACGACAACAAATATCGATCTTTTACGACATCGACTGCCAACTTAACTCTCCTTAAATTCCTTATCAAGCACTCGATAACAAAATTATAGCTTACATCCAGGACATAAATAATACCAAATTAAACTTTATAATAATAACAACATAGTTTTTACACATTTCCACCACTTCTTAGACCCCAATATGTACAATGCTAGGTATAAGTACAAATATTTACAATGTCAAAACTAAGAAGTAGATCCAGACGAGTTCGATGAGCAGGCTAAGCACCTTAGTTCTGCTTGCTACCTAGAAAGTAAAAAACATTTGAAAACATGAGTTAGGTTGCCTAGTAAGTGACAAGTTTATAGAACTGTGCTTGGCTTAAAAGCTCAACGAAATCATGCTTGATAATCAAATAATAAAACTTTTGGAAGCTTATAAACATTTGCATATTTTGAAAGATTTTCCCTTAGTTGAGGCAGGGTAAACTCAATGTTGCTCAACGTCAAAAATAACCTTAGTCAGGGTGGAGTAATCTCAACACGCCCAACGTTGAAAAAAACTTTAGTTAGGATGTAATAATCTCATCATACCCAACGTCGAATAGCCTTGGCTATGTGGTGTAATCTCTAACACAATAGCGTCAAATTTCCCTCTGTGTGCACATAGGAATTATAACTCGGGCTGGCCATGTAACTTCTCTAGTCCTTCAGTACCGGGGTCCCAATATTAAGGTTGCCCGATGCGCACTTTGAGTGTTAACCGCAAGTGTACGGGTTAAGTTATAATATAAGACGGTTAAGTCCGAATATCGTTCCAATGGAGATCCAATTGTGAAGGTTTAAGTTACTTAGCTTTTCTAGAGTTGAATCAATTTTATTTGAGGATTGAAATTGAATATTATGAGTTATGGAAAATACAAATCAAATAAGGAAAGTATTAAAGTGAGAAACACAAGAGTCAAAGAGAGTTCTAGGGTAATGAATCCTTGTTTATTTCATCATGCAATATTATAGATTTCATGGATTTTATTGTCATTCATATGCCTAAGTCTAGAAACTTAATTCCAAGTTATTTTCTCTCAAAAACAACCCTTTCTCATGCAACTCGATTGTTTATTAATCTCTTAAAACCAATACAAAATTACATGGCATTAAAAATAGTCTTTAGCAACTTTTATTGTCAACCTAACTACTCTCGTGATAGATTAACAACAATTCATTATTATAGATCAAGTTAAACATACAATCTCTCAATCATACATCTAACTTAACATGTGAGGATGGCTAATCCACAAGAATTAAACACAATAACAATGAAAAGCATAATCATTCCAACAAAACCATGAAAGTCTACAAGATCAACATAAATTCATAAACAAATCATCAAAACCCTAAAACTAAAGAGTTTAGCCACTCATAGCTTGAAGCAACATGTTTAAGCAAAATAAACAAAGAAATAGTGTAAAGAAAGGGAAACTCTACTGAAAAGAGGCTCTTGATTGAGGTGGCACCGTCACGATCTCCTTGGCTCTCACATCGGAATTCGAAGGGCACCACAACTATCTCGAACTCTTTTCCTCTTCCTTGCAACTAACTCACTCTTTGAACTCCCACTTAATTCTCTCCTTTTTGTACCTCTTTAGGTCTGTAACTTCCTTGCTTTGCTTTGATTTTCTTTGATGATTTGGGCTGCTAGAAACCCCCAAATTTATAGAGTTTGGCTGCCCAAAAATTTACCAAAAATAACAATTTTTCATTTAAGAAAAGCTGGCGTCGCGGCGCTAGGGCTGCATCAGAAAAGTTTGCTCTCGGGTTTTAACGTCGCGGCAGCGCTATCCAAGCACCGCGACACTGTGATGCGTTTCAGAAATATTGTTCTCGGGCATTAGCGTCGTCCAAGCGCTGTGACGCTGTCATGCGTTCAACAAGGTTGCGTCGAGGCAGCGCCATCTCGGCGCCGCAGTGCTACTATGCGTCCAGAATGATGCGTTTATGTTTCACCGCCGTGGCAGCGCCGTCTTGACGCTGCAGCGCTATCCCAAAGTTTGCCCTTTTGAGTTTTTCAGCTCTTTTTCGCCATATTCTTGCTCGGTTTTGATCTTTCAGTCTTTTCTTCTAATTTTCCTCATTTTAACCTCAAAATCACTAGCAAACAATTGAAATCAATAAAAACTCCCTTAATTTGAGAGAATAGAAAGCACTTTTCGAGTGCTTATCACCCATATGCCTTCTCTATGTCCTTCGGCATTGGGGACTATCTATTGTATTCAGGCTGCCCATATGCTTTCTCCATGTCCTTCGGCATTGGGGACCATCTTTTGAAAATAAAGTATGCTAAATCATTTATAAACATGAGTTAAACAATTCCTCAGAATTTTCAGAGTATTTCTCAAACAGCATGCTTTTCACAAAGCTTGGTATCATAAAACATCATGCTCAAAATCATGTAAAAGAATGTTCAAAATCATATAATAAAACACATGCTTTATCAAATTTAACTTATGTCAGAAATTTCATATTCTACGAATAAATCGAGCATTCTAAAAATATCAAGAGAATAAATCATTTTAAACAAAATTAAGTCACTCACAACTTGTCATGGCCTCTTAATGAATTATATGCTTCCCCTAGCTCTTTTCGACTCGGAATAAATTAATTCTTTTGTCAATATCCTTAAAATTTCCTTCATGATATATTTTAAGTCATTTTAGCTAAAAAAGGCTCACCGACAAGCAAAAACTAGCCAAAATTTCCAAAAGTGGAAAACTGCCTCTAAGCATATGCAACAGCCCTGCAACATGCTCACCCGGCCGACCTAACCTCAAATGAGTGACAAACCCTACACAGCACACTACCCTGCACGCCTAGCCACTACCTTACACACACTGCCCCTTGTGGGCGACAATTCCCACACACCCACTACCAAAATAACCTCAAAGAAGGCTAGGCGTGCGTATGTTTGCATCGTGCACCTCAGCGAGACCAGCGAGACTTGTGTCGCTCAACTTCTACATGCACGTAGCGCCACCACTAAGACCTGTCTTGCCCCCACAGTCTACACACCAACAACAACGCCTCTCGCTCACTCTCGCGTTGCCAGTGGCATGTTGGCCCGCCTCTTGGGCGTCCAAAGCATGTCAAAATAACCTCAAAGGGTTCTTTCCTTCGACCACTGCCCCAGCTTGCCTGCACGCACAGCTTCCTCAAAACGCACCCAACAGCCTAAAAAACAATGTCTTCACTTCCAGCTGCCAAAAGTAATGTTTCTAGCGAAATTTAGACTTTACTTCCTCTTACAGACTTGTAGATAATTGTCTTAGCTAGCTTACCTCATAATTTCAGCCTCTAACTCCTCTTCTTCCGCTAGATATCACTAAATCTTCCCATTTTTCTTCAATTTACCTAATAGCCAGTGCAAGCTTGAGTTTTGATGAATTCTGAGTTCTTTCTCACAAAGTTTCTTTCCAATAGCCTTCTTAGTGAAACTAGACTAAATTTAGAATAATTTGGTCAAATAAAATAGCAAATAGTATAAGTGGTTTGCACACACCAACCCCATCTACCAGTGACTTCTATTCATAGACTTCACAGAAATCTGCATGCAAAATCCTAGCTTGCCACCTCATGCTTGCATGCATGCCCATGCCACACTTAACCTCAATTTGACACCTAATCTAACTTGCTTAACACTTAAGTCTAGGCTTTGCTTAATCTAGAAGGAATGGTGGACGCATCCTTGGGAAAGGCTTCCTCCATGCATCCTTTTGAGGTTAGCTGGTTACCTTCCTCGGTTACCCATATGCGCAGTCCTCTTAGCCGACTTGGACGCCTAGCATGGATGCATAGCCATCACTATGCGTCAACCTCTTAGGCTCTCTTGGACAAATAGCCTTAACGCATCACCCCCTCTTACTAACCTTAACCAACATAGCCAAGCTCATAAATGCATAGCCCACTTGCCCAACGCATCAAACTATCAACCAAGCTCACCATCATGGACGCACCCCTCAACCTATCCTTCCAACACACTAAGCCCGCATCACACACCCTCTTTGGGCTCGGTTACAACCTACCCATCCCTCTTGCCAGCCATACACCTACCATACACTACCTGACCACTCGATGTCAAGGCTCTTAGCCCTTTCTATCTTACCACTCGGCAAGCTTCTTGCTAGCCATCTCTTCCAAGAATGTTGAGAATGAAAGTAGGGCTTACACATAGTCCTAGGGTGGGTTATATGTCCTAAAACTCGTTGTTTGTAACTTATGGAACTTATTCTCAATAAAGTTGTTATTGAGATTTATTCAGTAAAGCTATTATTGAATATGTGAATTGTATTTATTAAATCCAATAAACTAAAAACTCTTGGCTATATAGTGAATACTTAGACTTTATGCGGTGACAGAAAAGTGGATCAAGTTTAAGTAACAGCCAAAACAGTCTATAGGATAAAGGTTGGGTACCTTATCCTAAGGACACTATAGATGAGACCCACTTTGTATTTGATACAAATGATGTGATCCTAAATCGTTCATGTGGAGACATGTGAGTGAGGGTGTCCTATGCAATGAGTTTGCATAAGACTGGACCATGAAATAATCACTTTTACTTTTAACACCGTTTACTGTTAAAACTATTTGAGCTAACTATGAACTCCTATCTATTTGAGATTATCCTTTAATCTGCATAGGTGAGAGTGGCTCGAGTTCAATGACTCAATATACCTCCCATTTTAGGGATAAGATTATACAGATAGCTAGGGACATAGTCTTGTAAGATAGAATTCACTCCTACCTATTTCTAGGTTAGTAGATAAGTTGTTCCCTTAAGTACTAACTCTGAGACTTGAACAAGGTGCCTCATCCTCTCATTGGCCTAAGAGGGATTAGTGTTCGCTAAATTTGTTCATTAAATTTTGTTCGTTTGAATTTCTAATTAAATTGAGTGTCTAAGCTCGTTGCACAAAAATAGATTCATCATTTCCGTACAAGGATGCGTTGAGAATTACTCAGGTATGATCATTATTAAGCAAGTTTTCCTATAAAAACCCAAGTATAAGTATTTATAGGTTTCCTGGTGAGTCCAGGGTCGAACGCAGGGATTTGTAATAACTAGGCGTTGAGAATAATTGCATGACTATGCGGTGACTGTACATGTAAATATGTGCATTTGTCGATTGTGTGTCTAAACTATACAAAAAGAATGAAAAGAATTTCCTACTACTAATAATGAGGTGGACGTGGCGTTGGGTAGTCATATGTAAAACAATGCGTCAGATAGCATGCGTTAAGAATGAATGGAACCATGCGATGGAAGTAGAGTTGAACGCAAGAGCTAGTTGTTACCTAAACTTTCTAACTACAATTACATACCTACAAACTGCGTGTGTGAATCCATCTCTCGATGTTTCGACGCCACATTTATCTTATCTCTAAGACGCATGGTAAGTTTGTGTTGGCAAAAGATAAACTACATCTCTGCAACTCATCTAGTCTTAATTAATGCTAAAGATTAACTATCCACTCTCTCAAGCTCGACAGTCATGCTTACTACGTTTGTTTGTCAGACAAAGTTATGCAAGCTAAAAATATGAATTAACCAAGATGTAACATACTCAGAATTGTTCAAGATAAACTAGCTTTTAACATTTAACTCATTTAGCATTTATACAACATGGTGTAAAGTATTTAATACAGAAATGGATGGAAGATGATAGTCAATCAAACTTATATTAAGAAAATAAATCATTCTCTCGAATGTCATTAACAAAATATAAGCAAGAAGGAGAGAAATGGAGATAAAACAGAAATGAAGGACGTCAAGCCGCCACTGGCAACGTCTTGCTTCATGGAGGCCTGAGATGGTTGCTATCTGATACATATATTCCATAGGGTGGAGATTCTCACTCATTGGGAGATGACTCTGAAGGTGCTCAGAATCCTTCTCTCAGAAGAACTCGAAATGGAGGCTAGTTATGGTGAAGGAGAAATAGTGCAGAGCTTTCGCCTTTTGAAAAGGTCTTTCTCCCCTCAATGAAGAAGCTTTGGGTTATTTATAGGCGTCGAAAAGTTGAAACTCATGATGACCTGACACCTTTACATTAAATTCCATGCCCTGCTGCGCAGACTTTTCACATCGTCGGCCCATTTGTTCTGCCATATTCTGATAGCGTGTTATCCTTTTAGATATTGACATGACAGCTTTTGGCCATGCGTATGTATCTACTTTTTCTCAACGCATGGTCTCAACGCATGGTCTCAACGCCTAGGCTCGACGCATGGGTTTCCACTTATTCTCGCAGCAGCTTCGTCTCTTCGTACTTCGCGGTTCTTTTCTTCTTAACCCTGCGTCAGGAACAGAAAAGCTCATCGTTTTTCAGGTATTTTCTTTTGTAAGTAGTGCCAACGCATGGTGATACATTTTTCATCATTCAACTACCAAAATCATGCGTTTAGCTCCAAAGTTACTCTAATTAAATCAAATAGTGATTATAATAACTTGTATTTCTACAAGTTATCAATTAGGTTTGTTGGTTGGACCACAAACCGATTGATCATTAGAGGATCAGTGAGACTTAAGGAACGAGATGTAATTATAGGGGTAAAACAGTAATTTTCACCTAACTGTAATTACGAACAACTTGTGAAGGATTGACTTACTTAATATGGTTTTATCAAGTGGATAGAAATATATCTATAGTGAGAAGAGTGCAACTACTGAGCTTTAGTAGAGTGACCCAGTAGTTAACGAATGTTAATTAATTAGGTTAAAGAGTTTGCCGATTAATTTAAAATTGTTGTAGGTCCATTAGATCTCCTTGTTAGCTCATGGACTAAACCTTAGAACATTATATTGAGTGAATTTAAAATGTTCGAATTCAGTAAAGGAGCAAAATTTATGGTTTGTTCATTTAATTATGAATTAGATGAAATTGGAGAGTTAAAAATATTTAAATGTCATTTAAATATTTTCAGGATGAATAAAGATTCATAGGGTCGGAATTTTTCGGAAATAGTGGAGAAATAAGTAATTCAATTAATTATTATTTAAATTAATTTTATTTAAAATTATTTTTTTAAAATTAATTTTGAATTAAATGTCAAATTGTTGAATTGAATTTTAAATTCCAATTTGTAATTGGAAAAACCCACTTTGCATGGATGTTCGTTTGAATTTCTTATTCGAATTAAATTGAGTTTCTTAGCTTGTTGCACAAAAAAATATTTATCATTTCCGTACAAGGATGTGTCGAGAATTACTTTAGATGTGATCATGATTAAGCAAGTTTTCCTATAAACACTCTAGTATAAGCATTTATAGGTTTCCTGGTGAGTCCAGGGTCGAACACAGGGATTTGTAATAACTAGGCGTTGAGATTAGATGCTTGACTATGCGGTGAACTAAACATGTAATATGTGCATTTGTTGGTTGTATGTGTCTAAAACTATACATAAAGAATGAAAAGAATTTCCTACAACTAACAATGAGGTGGATACGACGATGGGTAGTCATATATCATTTAGTGTCAGATAGCATGCGTTGAGAATGAATGGAACCATGCGATAGAAGTAGAGTTGAATGCAAGAGCTAGTTGTTACCTAAACTTTCTAAGTACAATTACATACCTACAAACTGCGTTTGTGAATCCATCTCTCGATGTTTCGACGCCACATTAATCTTATCCCTAAGACGCATGGTAAGTTTGCGTTGGCAAAAGATGAACTACATCTCTGCAACTCATCTAGTCTTAATAAATGCTAAAGATTAACTATCCACTCTCTCAATCTCGACAGTCATGCTTACTACCTTTGTTTGTCAGACAAAGTTATGCAAGCGAAAGATATGCATTAATCAAGATGTAACATACTCAGAATTGCTCAAGAAAAACTAACTTTTAATATCTAACTCATTTAGCATTTAGACAACATGGTGTAAGATGTTTAAGATGGAAATAGATGGAAGATAATAGTCAATCAAACTCATATTAAGAAAATAAATCATTCTCTCGAATGTCATTAACAAAATATAAGCAAGAAGGAGAGAAATGGACATAAAACAGAAATGAAGGGCGTCAAGTCGCCACTGGCAACATCTTGCTTCATGGAGGCTTGAGATGGTTGCTATCTGATACATAGATTCCATAGGGTGAAGGTTCTCACTCACTGGGCGACGACTTAGAAGGTGCTCAGAATCCTTCTCTCAGAAGAGCTCGAAATGTAGGCTGGTTATGGTGAGGGAGAAACTGTGCAGAGCTTTCGCCTCTTGAACTGGTCTCTCTTCCTCTCTTTCCTTTGAGAAGCTTTTGGGCTATTTATAGGCGTCAAACGGTTGATATCATGATGACCTGACACCTTTGCATTAAATTTCATCCACGCTGCATAGACTTTTCAGATTGTCAGCCTATTTGTTCTGCCATGATCTGATGTGGTGTTGTCCTTTTTCATAATGACATGACAGCTGTTTGAGCATGCGTCTGTGTCTACTATTTCTCGACGCATGGTCTCAACGCATGGGCTCAACGCATAGGCTCGACGCATGGGTTTCCACTTGTTCTTGCAGCAACTTCGTCTCTTCGTACTTGGTTGTTTGCGCTTCTTTTCTTCTTAACCCTACATTAGGAACAAAAAAGTTCATTGTTTTTCAGGTATTTTCTTTTGTAAATAGTGCCAACGCATGGTGATACATTTTTCATCATTCAACTACCAAAATCATGCGTTTTGCTCCAAAGTTACTCTAATTAAATCAAATAGTGACTATAATAACTTGTATTTCTACAAGTTATCACACCCCCAAATTTGAGTTAATGTTTGTCCTCAAACATTTATTTGAAGATTTATTAAATTCTACAAACCAAGTCTAAGTAAAAGCGCACCCTCTCAACATGCCTTCTAATCCTTTACTATATCAATAATCAGATAACCATACCAAGTTCTTTTTCAATCGACGCTTTGAAAGTACTTCTAATTTTTAGATGCGGCAAGCTTATTTCTCAAAAATACCCTTACTCATTTCTAGCCAATCTGATGTCCTCATTTTAGTAATGTGCCTTGGAGTTCATTCATTCATAAAGTTTCAATTTTTTTTTTTTTTTTTAATTAGTGGACTTGCGTTGATCCAGGCTATCTACCTTCGTTTTGACATACCAACGATGGGGTGGATGGAGGCAGCCAACATCGAGCAAATATCCTTTCACAACTCGGCACTTATCGCTTTCCTTTTTGGTTGCGTCGGCAGTGGTACCATTTATTTACTTTACGCTGATCTTGGACTCTCACCTTTGATTATGGGGTGTTAAAGAGCCATTCTCAACTTAACTCTTAACAGGCTAATTTTATGTGTTGTCAGCGGAGTTGTTTGTCCAAAGAAATATATTAATGCTTTTTTTTTTTTTTTTTTGAATTCTGAACACATGGCTCAAACCTTTCTTACCCCCAAATTTGAAGGCAGCAAGGTCCTCATTGCTAAAATCGAGTTATGAGATTGCCTTAGAAAGATTTTGTAAAAGAGATTTGAGGCAAAGCTTGCAACGCATACTAACTCTTAGAAGTAATTTACCAAGTGTAATATCCTAAGGCTTGCGAGTTAATCCTCTTATTTCAATAAGTCTACAAGTGAAGCGCATAAATTTCATCATGGAGGTTGGACGCATAAACAAAAACAAGGCGGAGAGAATAATAAAGCAAGAAATAATTGAAAGTACAAACTAAAAGAGAACAAAAAGATTCATGAAGATATGACATTGATGCAAATGTACTATGCGTTGTACTAATTACGAAAAAAAAAATTCAAAGGAATACACGTAAGAAAAGAAGGGGAAAAGTCCCATAGAACACCCTCAAATTTACGTTCTCCCCGGGGCGTTGTCATTGTTGTCCGCAGGGGGAGGATTTGGATCGTTGAACTGAAGGGGTTGCTAAAGGGAAGGAGGAATAACTGGCGCTGGGATGCGTTGGACGAACACTTTATAAATATAATTCATCAAAGTGTTGAATTGTTCATCCTGACGCCGAGCTTGGCGTTGAACAAAACTTCGAAGCTCCGATTGTTGCTGCGCCATCTGAGTCACTTGCTGACCCAATTGTGAAACTTGTTGAGCCAACTTTTCTTGCCGCTGGAGACTTTCTATCTCCTTGCGCCGAATTTCATCCAGGTCTCCCATGACAGGGTGAAGGATCCCATCATCCAAGTACCGCAGCAAATCATCCAAATTTAAATCAACAAACGGCAGCGGAGCAGTGGCGTGTCGCAAGTGATATGGTTCTTCTTAATGATGCGTGCTGGTAGTTGCTTCTGCTTGCGGTTGAGATGTTGGGCGGGCAGAAGGTTTGGTAGTTGGTGGAGTTGGAAGAATGGAAAATTGAGGTTCGTGGCGAGGCGGTGAGAATTGAAAGGGCGCTGACTCCTCAGGATCCAGAGTCAGGGTCGGCTCAAAGTGTGGTGGTGGTGGTGGTGGTGGAGTTGCCTCTCGAAAGGTAGATGATTGAGGCGGGGAGAGGGTTAACTCCAAGTGGGGCGAAGAAGGCGGCGATACTTCCTTCGACTCTTCGTTTAAGTCTGCAATAAGAAGCTGAAGAGGCATTGGAAGGCCACGTTGGGTGGTAGGGAGATGAAGTGGCTCTTTTTAGATTTTAGGGGAAAGATAAGGGGAAGTTGGTGGTGAAGAGGGCTCCTCAGTGATTGGGTCGATGGGAGGAGTATAAATGGTCAAGGCTTGGGTGTAGGTGTCGAGCTGAGCAGTTTCTTCGGCTTCACTAGGTTGTGAACTCGATGCCTGTATCTCAAAATTCTTCTTGACCAGTTTCCTCTTCTTGGGTTGAGGAAGTTGGGGGGATGATGGTTCTTGTGACTTTGGCGCCTCTTCTTTGAGTTGGCCGCGTCAAGCAGATGCGGTAAGTCCTTTAATATCTGTCTCAGACTTTGTGCTAAAAGAACTCCATTCACTGCTCTAACTGGCGCATCCTCCATGAACTCTGCGTTGGCGCACAGTCTTGTCACAAGAAAGGGGAAGAATAGCTGACCACTTGGCTTGAAGAACAACCCCCGAATCTGTAGGGCAATGATGCGTCCCACGTCTAGCTGAATTCCCCGCATGATGCAGTAAATGACCATGGCACGGTCCCTTGAAATTGAGGCATCATTCGTTGTGGGGAGCAGTGACCGCTTGATGAAATAAAGCCATAGGTTGGCCTCAGCGATCAAGCAGTTAGGCGCCAATGACTGAATGCCCTTTGGGGAAGTGTTCCACTCTGACCCTGGTTTGACGATGATTGTGAGGACGTCATTCATTTCGGCGTCTGTAGGCGTCGACATTATTCTATTACCTTCCGCCGTCGCGATGTTGGGAAGATCAAACAAAGCGTTGACATTATTCTATTACCTTTGGGGATTAAGCAGTTAGGCACCAATGACTGAATGCCGTTTGGGGAATTGTTCCACTCTGACCTCAGTTTGGCGATGATTGTGAGGGCGTCATTCATTTCGGCGTCTGTAGGCATCGACATTATTCTATTACTTTCCGCCGCCGCGATGTTGGGAAGATCAAACAACGCGTTGATCTCCTGAGGCTCAAAGGAAATCACCTCATCTTCAACTTTGACTAAGTGTGCCTTGCGGTGAATTGTTTCTTCGTAAAATGCCTCCACGGCGGTGGGTTGGATTACTTGGCCACTTTCACAAAATTTCCTCCAACCCAATGCGTCGACTCCTTGTATGATGAAGGCGGGTAACTCAATTGGCTCTGGGAAAAATCCCACTTCAGTGTAGAGCCCACTGTATTGTTTTTTTCGACTCTTCGCCGCCTCCTTTGTTGGTTCCTCAACCAATTTTTCTTTTCCTTTCTCATTCCTACTGATGGGACTAGCAGGCGTTCTCCTTGCTCTGGCTGCGTCCAAGTCCTTCATAACAACTCCAGGTGCCTTAGCCACCTTAGTCTTCTTCTTTTTTTTTTCTGGTATCTTTTCCTTTGTGACTGCTACCTCTTTTTCTTTCTTCTCCTCCCTTATTTTTTTTTATATTCTTCTTGATGTGTTCAGCTTTGGGTGGCCTCTCAGCATCACTCACTTCCAACTCTATTTTAATTCCGTCGCAATCTCTGCTATGCGACGGAGAAACTCAGCTTTTCTAGTGGCCTTTTCAATAGCTTGTTCGCCAGCTGCAATTTCCTCTTTTCTTTTCTTCTTGGCGGCGAGAAACGACTCCGTCCTTTCTTTCATCTTTTTGATGTCGTCTCTCAGCCTTTTGGACTTCTCTGCCGCTCTCGCTGCTAACCGCTCAACAGATGATGCGGTGACCGATGACGCAATAGCCTCGGATGTCCCCGCGTCCTTTGCTTTTTCATTTTTCCTTCTTAGCGGAGGTACATCTTCCTTGGCTTCTTCTTCCCTAGCCCTTATTGGCCTGATTTTCTTTTCCTTGGCAGATTTCTTCTTTTCCACCGCCGCTATTACCTTTCCAATAGGTCTTTCATCGGAGTCCGACTCCTGAAGACCACTCATCGCAGGGACTGATCCACGCAATTCATTTTTCATCCTCTGGTCGACCAACCCGTCCAACCAGTCATCGTCTTCTTCATTGATGGTGTCTAGAATATCTCCGAAGACGATGGATTCGTCATTCCTTCCCACCTTTTGAGCTTCAGACAGGTCTTTGGAGCATGGCGAAGATGGGGATGATGTTGGTTCCAACTCAGGATTGTTGGGGCGAACAATGGCAAGGGGTTCAGGTGTGGTGGAGGTAATGGACAGATTCCGACTACCCTGCCTCAAGGATAAGGCCATAGGTTTAGGACTTTTGGAGGAAGTGGGTTGCTGGTAAGCCATGGAAATGGTATCGGTGAAAAGAGAGAAAAGTGGGTGTGAATCGGAAGATTTTTCAAACAGATCGGAAATCGCGCCAAAAATCTGAGAATTCGGAGAGATATGGAAGCGTAACTTGGAAAAGGGATGAAAAGGGGTTTATAAAGGGTTTAGGCTGGGCGCGTGGGTTATCGGTTCGATGCGTGACATCATAGCCGCATTAAATGGTCTGACATTCGTCGATATCAGCCAGCTTAAGCGCCATCAGCCTTTTCGAATTCTTAATCTGAGCGATGTGTCAGAATCGCTTCAAATCCCCCTCTAGGCGTTGAGATAATCGTATCGCATCGTTTTAGATGTCGACACCTTGCAATTGAGAGTTCAGTTTTTTACTCAACGCAAGATAATAGATAGCACCAAACAAAATTTTTCAACGCAAATAAAAAGTAAAATAAAATAAAATAAATCAAAATAAATTAAAGATAAAAATCAAATCAAATCAAATAAAATGACGAAAAGAAAGGTAGAAATGAAACAATGCGGTAAGAAAAAAGTTAGGATGCGTCCCTGGGATATAAGTGCTTGTTGTCAACGCAGGGCGCGTCCATCTTTTCCTCATTCGATCTTTGCTAGGTCAACGGTTACTTTGTCACGTTCAAGGCAGACTCCAAAATATGGCTTCACGCGTTGACCATTAACTTTGAATGCGTTGGTGCCGTCTTCATTTATCAGCTCTACGGCACCATGAGGAAAGATTTCCTTGATCACGAAGGGACCAGACCATCTTGTTTTTAATTTTCCTGGAAATAAACGCAGTCTTGAGTTAAAAAGGAGGACCTTTTGACCTACATACAAAGATTTCTTACTGATGCGTTGATCGTGCCAACGCTTTGTTCGCTCCTTGTATATCTTTGCCTTCTCATAGGCTTGCAATCTCCATTCCTCTAGTTCATTCAATTGAAGCTGACGCGCTTCTCCAGCTGCTTTCAAGTCCATGTTCAATCTCTTGGCAGCCCACAATGCTTTATGTTCTAGCTCCAACGGCAGATGGCATGCCTTTCCAAAGACCAGCGCGTACGGTGACATTCTGATAGGCATTTTGAATGTTGTACGGTATGCCCATAACGCCTCGTTTAATTTGGACGCCCAGTCCTTTCGAGAGGAGTTAACTACCTTTTCCAAAAGAGTTTTCAACTCTCTATTGGAAATTTCTACCTGCCCATTTGTCTGCGGGTGGTATGCAGTGGCCACCCTATGATGTACATTGTATTTCATTAGCAAATTGGAAATGATTTTATTAATGAAATGTGTACCTTCATCGCTAATAAGGGCTCTCGGCGTTCCAAATCTCGTGAATATATTCTTCTGAAGAAAATTTGAGACTGTCGCTGCGTCATTCCTAGCGCATGAGATTGCTTCGACCCATTTTGATACATAATCCACAACTACCAGTATATAGTTGTGGCCGTTTGATGGCGGAAATGGGCCCATAAAATCAATACCCCAAACGTCAAAGAGCTCAACTTCTAAGATAGAGGTAAGTGGCATTTCGTTCCGACTTGAGATATTTCCGATGCGTTGACATCTGTTGCATCTGATCGCATAGTCCCTGGCATCTTTAAAAAGAGTTGGCCAGAAGTATCTACTTTGCAATACCTTGGCTGCAGTTCGCTGTCCTCCGAAATGTCCTCCATAGGGGGAGTCATGACATTGAGATAGGATGCGTTGATACGAAGACTCTCTGGGACGCAGAAGTCTGAAGATGTGATCCGACCCCCTTTTGTAGAGTTGAGGCTCGTCCCAATAATAGAACTTCACGTCATGCATCAACTTCTTTTGTTGTGCGTTGAAGTCTTTGGGAAATTGCTTGCACACCAAAAAGTTGACAATATCTGCATACCATGGCGCAAACTCTGTGACTTTTAATACAGCTTCATCTAGAAAGCTTGCGTTAACGTCCAGCTGTTTACGATCGTGTTCCATATTCTCAAGTCTGGAAAGATGATCTGCCACATTGTTCTTTGTTTGTGATCAACTATCTCTGCGTCGAACTCTTGAAGAAGCAGAATCCATCGGATGAGCCTCGGCTTGACATCTTTTTTAGTCATCAAATATCGGATGGCTGAGTGGTCTGTATGGATGATAACTTTCGACCCTAGAAGATATGCTCTGAATTTTTCAACAGCGAATACTACTACCAGCAACTTTTTCTCTGTAGTGGTATAATTTGCTTGGGTTGCGTTGAAAGTTTTGCTGGCGTAGGCTATAGGGTGCAACATTCTGTCTCTGCATTGAACCAACGCAGCACCCATCGCATAGTCGCTTGCATCACACATTAGCTCGAATGGCTGCGACCAGCCTGGGGCAATTAAAATTGGTGCTGACACCAGTGCTGCTTTCAGAGTCTCAAACGCCTTGAGGCATTCTTCATAAAAAATGTAGGGTCGATTCTGCTCCAGCAATGAGCTTAAAGGGCGTGCAATTTTTGAAAAGTCCTTGACGAACCTTCTATAAAAGCCTGCATGTCCCAAGAAGCTGCGAAGTGTCTTTACATTTGTAGGCAGTGGGAGCTTTTCTACGGCTTCAATTTTGGCCTGATCGACTTCAAGGCCCTTCTTGGATATCTTGTGACCGAGGACAATTCCTTCATTCACCATGAAGTGACATTTTTCCCAATTGAGCACTAAGTTGGTGTCCTTGCATCTTTTCAGAACTTTCTCCAAATTGGCTAAACATGCTTCAAACGAATTTCCAAAGATCGAAAAATCGTCCAAGAATATCTCCACAAATTCTTCTAGAAATTCAGAGAAGATTGCCATCATACACCGCTGAAAGGTGCCTGGGTCGTTACATAGTCCAAACGACATGCGTCAAAATGCAAATGTACCATAAGGACATATAAATGTTGTCTTCTCCTGGTCTTCTGAAGCAATCATGATCTGGTTGTAGCCTGAATAGCCATTCAAGAAGCAGAAGAACTCATTTCCCGCAAGTCTATCTAACATTTGGTCAATAAAGGGCAGTGGGAAATGATCCTTCTTCGTCGCCACGTTGAGCTTCCTGTAGTCCATGCAAATTCTCCACCCCGTGACAGTGCGGGTGGGGATCAATTCGTTATTCTTGTTTGGGACTACAGTCATACCTTCTTTCTTGGGAACGCATTGCACAGGAATTACCCATTTACTATCAGAGATGGGAAAGACAACGCCTGCGTCCAACCATTTAAGTACTTCTTTCTTGACAACTTCTTTCATCGCTGGGTTTAGCCGCCTTTGAGCCTCGATGAATCCGTCTTTTCCTTCTTCTAGACGAATTTTACGCATCCAGTATGTGGGGCTGATCCCCTTGATATCAGCCAACATCCATCCGACAACTCGGATGTGCTTTTTCAGAATGAGTAATAAAGCTGATTCTTGATTAGGGGATAAAGCAACTGAAATAATAACTGGAAGAGAGTTACGTTCTCCTAAGTAGGCATATTTTAGGTGAGCTGGCAACACTTTTAACTCGATTTCTGGCGCTTCTTCCAGAGATGGTTTTGTTCGTTGGTTGATCTGATTCGAAGTTAATGGTTCAAAAGCAGAATGGACCAAAGCACAACATTGTTCAGGCTGCTGTGCGTCCAAATTTGCAATAGTTTCATCATTTTCTTCAAGCAACACTTCATGTAACTTATCCTCTGCGTCGAGGTTCTGGCAGATCTCCTGTTCTCTTGGATATTCTAACGCCTTGAAAACGTTGAATATCACTTCCTGATCATTGACTCTCATAATGATCTCCCCCTTATGGACGTTAATGAGTGTATGACCCGTCGACAGAAACGGGCATCCAAGTATGATTGGGACGTCCTTGTCTGCTTCATAATCCAAGATAATGAAGTCTGCAGGGAGAATGAACTTGTCTACCTTTACCAACACATCCTCGATCCTTCCTTCAAGATGCACAACGGATCGATCCGCCAATTGTAGGGTAACTGTTGTTGGCTGCGATGCGATCCTCAACTTGTTGAATACTAACAGGGGCATGAGATTAATGCTAGCCCTTAGATCACGCAACGCTTTTCCTATGTGAATTCCTCCAATAGAACAAGGAATGGTGAAGCTCCCTGGATCTTTCATCTTTGTGGGGATGCATTCACAGACCATGTCACTGCACTCCTGCGTTAGAGCAATGGTCTCATATTCGCCCATTCCTCTCTTTTTAGACAGTATGTCCTTGAGGAATTTTGCATAGGTGGGCATTTGTTCCAACGCCTCCACCTGTGGGATGTTGATGTGCAACTATTTGAGTACATCCAGGAAGCGTTTGAACTGCCTCTCATTATTTTTCTTCCTTCTTAACTGCTGTGGATAAGGAGGCGTTTGCAGCTCGGCTGACATGCTTGTTGATGCGTCTTTCCCTGATAAACTTCTTTATATGTCAGCTTGTTTTTGTTGCGTTGATTGGTCAGAATCAATTGTGGGGTTGGAAAGATGAATTGTTGGTTGAGAGTTCTCTGGGCGGGGAAGTTCATTCATAGCTCTTCCACTTCGCAATGTCACAGCTTGACATTGTTCTTTTCCTGAACTGCCCGTACTGCGTGGGGCTTCGATGTTGCTCAGAAGAGAACCTTTCTACCTCGTCTTAAACTCCCAAGCAATTTGGCCAATCTGAAGCTCTAAATTTCGGATGGATGACGCCTGGGTTTGCAACAAGGCGTCATTCTTCTGCATGTATTCCTTTAGAAGAGCTTCCATGGATGATGATGGACTCGGCGTTGATTGATGTGAATTTTGCCTCTGATGTCCATGGGGGAATCCAAATGATCCTCCCCTTTCGTGCGTAGGCGCACCTTGCTGCTCAGGGTGGCGGTTATCACCCCATGAGAAATTCAGATTATTCCTCCAGCCAGGGTTGTAGGTATTGGAATAAAGGTTGTTGCGTATAAAGCATACAGATTGAGGGTTCTGTGGACATACCTGATACGCATGCGGCTCCCCGCATCCAACGCATCCCGCAGCGTTCACTTGGTTCACTGCGTTCACTTGGTCGTCGCCTCCTGTATTTGACTAATTCAGGGCCATAGTCTATAACAGGTTAGTCATGGCGATGACTTGAGCTTGTAATGCAGCAATACAATTATGCTCTGGTGCTCCTGTCGCATTGTTTTGCCTGCGGCCAGATCGACTATATCCATGGTCCTCCCAATCCTCATGGTTTCTTGATATTCTATCGAGAATTTCCTTGGCCTCGGTATAAGTTTTATCCAGTAATCCTCCCGCTGCGGTAGCATTTGCAGCGGTCTGAGATGCCTCGGTTAAGCCATCATAGAATATCTCCATTTGAACACAGTCAGGGAAACCATTATGCGGGCAATTTCTCACCAATCTCTTAAATCTTGCCCAAGCATTGCTCAGGGTTTCTCTGTCTTTTTGTTGAAAATTGGCGATATCTCTTCTTCTTCGAGCATTCTCCGTCGGTGGGAAGAACTTTTTCATAAACTTCTCTATCATTTGGTTCCAAGTGGTGATCTCACCTGGTTCCAAAGAATATGCCCACTGTCTCGCCTCATCTCTGAGGGAGAATGGGAACAGCGTCAATCGGATGTTATCTACACTTATTTTTGGGATGACGAAGGTATTGCAGATTTTGATGAAGCTTTTTAGATGAGCATGAGGGTCTTCACCAGGTGATCCCCCAAACTGACCTGCTGTTTGTAGCATTTGAAGCATGATTGGCTTCATTTCAAATCTTGAACCTTGAGACTCAGGTTGCATAATTCCAGGTGAAAAATTATATAAGATGGGCGACGCGTAATCCCTGATCGGACAATTCCGATCATGTGCCAATAAAATAGGATGAGTTTGTTGATCAATTTGCAGCTGAGCTTGAAGCTGCGCTTGGGCTAACGTATGGTTCACTGCTTCTTCACGTCTGTCGTTAGCCTCGTTATTAGCTCTCAAAGGCTGATTGGGGTTGTTTGCTTCATTTTCCATTTTTTTCTCTCTGTAAAGTTGTCGCCGCCTTTGGAATGTCTTACTTCTTTTCCGAAAGGTTCTCTCGATCTCAGGGTCAGAAATGAACGCAGGTTGTTCTTTGTTCATAAACTGTCAGGAACGTCTTCGGCTAAACGCTCTGTACGGCCCAAGATTGAGATTTTCTGCATAGATCAAGAAATAATATCAAAACCTAAATTATTAATTCAAATCCCCGGCAACTGCACCAAAAACTTGTTCGTTTGAATTTCTTATTCGAATTAAATTGAGTTTCTTAGATTGTTGCACAAAAATAGATTTATCATTTCCGTACAAGAATGCGTCAAGAATTACTCTAGATGTGATCATGATTAAGCAAGTTTTCCTATAAACACGCCAGTATAAGCATTTATAGGTTTCTTGGTGAGTCCAGGGTCGAATACAGGGATTTGTAATAACTAGGCGTTGAGATTAGATGCTTGACTATGCGGTGAACTATACATGTAATATGTGCATTTGTTGGTTGTATGTGTCTAAAACTATACATAAAGAATGAAAAGAATTTCCTACAACTAACAATGAGGTGGACGCGGCGATGGGTAGTCATATGTCATTTAGTGTCAGATAGCATGCGTTGAGAATGAATGGAACCATGCGATAAAAGTAGAGTTGAATGCAAGAGCTAGTTGTTACCTAAACTTTCTAAGTACAATTACATACCTACAAACTACGTTTGTGAATCCATCTCTCGATGTTTCGGCGCCACATTAATCTTATCCCTAAGACGCATGGTAAGTTTGCGTTGGCAAAAGATGAACTACATCTTTGCAACTCATCTAGTCTTAATAAATGCTAAAGATTAACTATCCACTCTCTCAATCTCGACAGTCATGCTTACTACCTTCGTTTGTCAGACAAAGTTATGCAAGCGAAAGATATGCATTAATCAAGATGTAACATACTCAGAATTGCTCAAGAAAAACTAACTTTTAATATCTAACTCATTTAGCATTTAGACAACATGGTGTAAGATGTTTAAGATGGAAATAAATGGAAGATAATAGTCAATCAAACTCATATTAAGAAAATAAATCATTCTCTCGAATGTCATTAACAAAATATAAGCAAGAAGGAGAGAAATGGACATAAAACAGAAATGAAGGGCGTCAAGTCGCCACTGGCAACGTCTTGCTTCATGGAGGCTTGAGATAGTTGCTATCTGATACATAGATTCCATAGGGTGAAGGTTCTCACTCACTGGGCGACGACTCAGAAGGTGCTCAGAATACTTCTCTCAGAAGAGCTCGAAATGGAGGCTGGTTATGGTGAGGGAGAAACTGTGCAGAGCTTTTGCCTCTTGAACTGGTCTCTCTTCCTCCCTTTCCTTTGAGAAGCTTTTGAGCTATTTATAGGCGTCAAAAGGTTGATATCATGATGACCTGACACCTTTGCATTAAATTTCAGCCACGCTGCATAGACTTTTCAGATTGTCAGCCTATTTGTTCTGCCATGATCTGATTGGGTGTTGTCCTTTTTCATAATGACATGACAGCTGTTTGAGCATGCGTCTGTGTCTACTATTTCTCGACGCATGGTCTCAACACATGGGCTCAACGCATAGGCTCGACGCATGGATTTCCACTTGTTCTCGCAGCAACTTCGTCTCTCCATACTTGGTTGTTTGCGCTTCTTTTCTTCTTAACCCTGCGTTAGGAACAGAAAAGCTCATCATTTTTCAGGTATTTTCTTTTGTAAACAGTGCCAACGCATGGTGATACATTTTTCATCATTCAACTACCAAAATCATGCGTTTAGCTCCAAAGTTACTCTAATTAAATCAAATAGTGACTATAATAACTTTTATTTCTACAAGTTATCAATGGAGAAGGAGGTGGTGTTCACTATGCATGCTCCTTCTCCATCTTCATCTTCCACTTCCAATTTGAGAGAGTTAATCTGCAAATTTGTTATCAATTTGCATGTCAAACTGTTTTGCATGCTCTCTTCTTTAAATAGAAGAGAAATTTTGAGAAAAAGTTGAAGTTTTCTTAACAAATTTCTATTGAAAAGTTCTTCTACTCTTTGCTCTCTAAAACTATGAGTTCTTCACTAAGTAGCTCAGCCTAATTTGGATCCCACAATCCGTTCTAAGGCCTGAGAATAACAAGGAAGACAGTAGAGGTTGTCCACAAAGTGTTCATGATCAGAAATTCAAAGAGATTAGCTTCAATTTTGAGCTTCAACAAGTAAGTTATCTTCCTCTATTTTTTCAGTTTTAAACTAAGCATGTTTAATTTTAAAAAATGATGTAATTAGAGTGTTTTAGATCCTAATTGTTTCCGCTATTATGTTGCTAACTCCTTCACTAGGTACACGAACGGGGGAGGATTAAAAGTGATGATCAAATGCAAGGAAAGAAAATAAGTGTGATAATCCAGGAGAAAAATGCTTAACTTGGGCAAAAAGATCATACAATTCTCCTTACCTAGTTCCAATTATTTTTGCTTGTATTTAATCGAATTAATTAGAGAAGCTAATTAATTATCATAATTATTGAATTAGTCCAAAGCGAATAGATGAGAAACATGCATATTCAATTTGGCCTAATTGCATTATAATCTATGGCAAAATTAATTTGAGTATGAGCTGTGATTAAATATTCATACTATTTCTTCCTAGGTTGATTAGAGCAATATTCACCGTTGTAGATAACAAATCACATGCTAACCTAACCTTTTTCTACTTTAATATTAAACCACAATTACATGTCACATCAACCCCTAGTTATCAATTTCATATCCACAATATAGTTGTCAGACAATTGCAACATCATAAATCTTAATCTATCAATTCATAATACAAATCACAAACATAAAGAAACCAAATTTAAATCCTTATAAGTTTACATGAATGGATCGAAAAATCCAAGCTAGAATGAATACCTTAACCTATAGTCGACATAACAATCTAGGAGAAATCATTTTTAATACATTCCAAACTCAAAGACAAAAGAGAAAAGAGAAGAAAATTGAAGAAAATTCAGCTATGGCCAATCTCCCTTGACCTAGACAGCTAAGACCATATCTATAAAAATTGGCATGACATTGTGGCGATCTCACAAATTAATCTCTCTGATGTGTTTGCGTGTGCATCCATCTTTGTAGTGTCGCAACGCTCCATGCTCTTCAGGAAAGCTCGCTCTTGAGTTTGGGTTTTGCATGTGGCACCACATGTGGCACCATGTGGCGCCACGTGTCGTTCATTCCGTGAAAATTATATAATTTTTATATATTATTGTCCGATAGATGCATTTAAGCTCTGTGTTGGCCTATTTAAGCTCCATTTTGACTCTAACACCCGATTCTACCTCTCAGGTGCTCGATATCTATAAAATCATGAAATAAATACATACAACCTAGGTACGACCTGTACATATCTTTATACAACCAGATACATCATGTGAAACTTTTTTTTGGTATTTTATTTTGGATAGATGAATGGAAAACATAGGATTAGATGCACCAATAAGTGCACTTTGTTTAAGACTAAAAAGTTGCTTTCAAATAATAATGTTACGCGTAACGTGAATTTGTCAAAAGAAATGAATGCTGAATATGTCAAGATTCTTGGACAGGAAGATTACTTGCAATTTTATAATCCAACAAAAATGGCTCAATCTTCTATTTCCTTGTCGATTCCTTTTTTCATATATAAGTCTCATCTCCATAACTTCAACGATCAAATTCAAGATTATGCGAAGACTTTGAAATGAACAATCGGGCTGGACTCCTTCGAATTCGCCTGCTTCGAGGCCACAATCTCGCCATTCGCGATGCTCCAACTCGTAGCAGCGATCCCTACGTCGTCATCTCCTGCGCTAACCAGGTTTCTTTTTCCCTTCTCTGCTTCATATTCAACCATTTCTCTTTTTCTCGCTTCCTATTTTATCAGAAATTGTATGTGGTCATGTGTGAAAGGATTCGGATTTGGATTGTGGTATTTTCTCTGAATTTTCTTCGAATTATTTGTCCAACTTTATCGATTTTAGGTTTTTCTGTTCGGATTTCATGTCAAAACTTGCTGAACTGTTCGAATCCGGATTGCGATCTTCCTCCTTCAAATTATTAGTTGAATTTTCCCGTTCTTAAGTTTCTCTGTTTGGATTTCGGTTTGCAATTTCCTTTTCAGAGCTTCACTTGAAATATTAGTCTGATGTACCTGTTTTTAGGTTTTTCTGTTTGGATTTCTGATTCAAGTTTCTCTACAACTTCCTTGCAAATATTTTTTGAATTTTTCCGTTTCTTAGTTTCTCTATTCGGATTTCGCCTCTCGAAATTTTATGCAGACGGCTCGAATTCCAAGTGCAATATCTCTTACGACTTCTTGCAAATATTGTTCGAACACTTCCGTTTTTAGGTTTTTCCGTTTGGATTTTTCCTTTTGAAACTATGCGAACGGAAACCGTTCAAATTCTGACGGCGATTTCTCCATTGGAAGATCTCGGATTTGTTGATCTCTTGGTCTGACTCTTCTCGGATGCAAAATTTTTCTGCAGAAATTCAAATCTCGCGTGGTGAAGAAAAACTGCAATCCAGAATGGAACGAGGAATTCACATTTTCGATTACAGATGTCAACACGGCAATCAAATTGGTAAGTCAAGATTCAACGATAATCCTTCAAACTTGAGATGAATGAAACATCATCATCCAATAAAAGTAATTCTATGAACTGTGTGTGTCTCAGGCAGTGTTCGACAAAGATAGATTCACAAAGGACGATGGAATGGGGGATGCGGAGATCGACATAAAACCGTACATAGAGTGTTTGAATATGGGGTTAGAGAATCTGCCAAATGGTTGTGTGGTGAAAAGGGTTCAACCAAGCAGATCAAACAGCCTTGCAGATGAGAGTTCTTGTGTTTGGAACGATGGTAAGATCATCCAAGACATGACTCTCAGATTGCAGAATGTTGAATGTGGTGAAATCATGATTCAGCTTCAGATGTTCAATGTTTCGATTTTCAAAGGCCTAAGAACCTACTCTTTAGCCTGAACATAACTCTGTCTCCCTGCCTTTGCGTTTGCTTTTATATTCGTTCTTCCTCGCCACTCGTGGTTGCCGTTCTGCTTCTTCTTCTCTGTTTTCTCATCAGCACCAACTTCAGAATTTAACCATTTAATTTGTAATTTGCTTGTAAATGTAGATTGTGATTGTGAGTTGTCAAATTTTTAGATAATTTTAATTTAATTATCTTAAATTATTTGAATAATTATTTAAATGATAACGATTAATTGAATTATTTTTGGAACATGGTTTTTTTAATTCCAATTTGAATTAGATGTGTTAAAAAGATTTAGATTTAATTTAATTAATGAAACATTAAATTTAATATATAATATATGAGATTTGGGAAATGAGATTTCAATTTAAGGAAAATTTGATAAGTTATCGTGGCTTTGAATTTTGGGGATTTAATTTTTGAGACATAATTAACTTAATTTGAGTTGATGGAAAAGATTTGAGTTTAATGTGATGGAAGTAAATGATTAAATATATATATTAAGGAAGAGGAAAAAGAAATTTATATATATAAAATGGATTAGGCTTTTTAAAAGGAAAATGAAGTATACATACACATACATATATGTATATATATACCAAACTGAATCGTTTGAGGTGGATGCATGGGCGGAGACATGGTGGCATGAAATTGGGTGTGTTAGTGTGCATGGTTGACATGCGGAGTTTGAAGAGGATGAAGAATGTTATGTAAATGATGGATATGTGGGAAATTATGACATGATGGGAAATGATGAAATATTATAAAAATATTTGAAAAATAAATTAATGATAAAATATGATAAAATATTATAAGAATATATGGAAAATGAAAAGTTTTAATTAGTATTCAAAATCTAAATAGAATAAACAAACAAGATTTGTATAATTCAAAGTAGATGTGTAGAAATTTAAATCTTGCTAAGAACTTGCTTGAATTTTGTAAGTGGTGAGTTGAACCAACAAGATAGTATGTGAAGAAAGAAAAAACTTTTATTGAAAATTTTACAAAGTACAAGTTCTTTTTCTCTCAAGGCAAACACTTCAAGGATTTAAAGAAAAATTTCTGCCTAGACCTCCTTTATATACCGATAGGAAATTTTTCATGCATTACATTTTTTTTTGACACATACTACAAAACTTAACACATTATATTTACATAAAACATTGACACATAGTACAACACTTGACACATTATATTTTATATGAAACATGAGTTGACACCTGAAATTTGTCTTGACGCTTACCTTTTGTCTTTTATTGTTTGTTATCGATTGATGTCGTTTGAGTATGGATATGATGGATAAAATTAGCAAATTCATCTTCATCTTCTTCTTTGTGAATATTGGATGTGCTTTCTTCTTGGCTACCAGTAGATGGAGATTTAACTTGTTGAATAATGGTATTGAGTTCTTCATTTGTAACTTGAGTCATGGCGATCATCAGTCTTGATTTTTGAGCTATGAATTGTTGGTTCTTTTGTAGGTTTGGCTTCATATTGTGAGGATAGATTGTGAACCATTTTTCCACTACATGTTTTGATGAAATTGCAGTATTAAATTTGTCCCACCATTTGATTCGGTACGTTCGAAGAAAGCAGGAAATACCATATGTTTCTGTGATTGAGTAGTTCCAGCAAAATATCCATGCCAAATGAAAATAGTTTGAAAAATGTAAAAGTTGATCAAAGGAATTTGGGAAAATATTGTTGGAAAAGAATTTAAAACCCTCCAAAATTTGATATGGAAGAATAGCCTCATTTAGGCCAAAAATATTCCACCAGTCATTAAACCAGAGTGGAAAATTTTGAACACATGTTTTGTCAAACATGATAAACCAAGAATGATTAAAATTGTTTAGCCAAAATATGTTGTACCAAGCGTTTTGATAATCAATATATGAATAGCTTTGTGGGAGAAATTGATGTGAAAATCTTTTTTTTCAGTATAAATACTTTGATTCCATTTGGTTGGAGTTAAAACTCGCAAATACTTTTGAAAAAGCAATTTGGTTGGAGTCATCTTTATTTCTAGTATGAGTTATTTTAAAAGAATTGGTATCAACTAAAATAAATTCATAGAATAATGAGATTTTTTTAGGATGGCTTGGAATAAAATAGAAATTTGACGAAAATATTTTTTGAATTGTTTCAAATATGGAATTTCTTAAATATTTAGGTTGGAATATTGTGATGAAAGAAGTTTGGATTTTATTGTGATAGGAGGTAGGTGATGGAGTATGGTAAATAAATGATTTTTGGAAGGAGTTATTTATGAGTTTTGAGAATTTGGTTTCGTGATAGCCTGAACATAAGGAAGAATAGATGACTCAAAAATGGATGACTCCTCAATTTTTACTGGAGAAGAGTTAATTGTCAAGGCCGAAGGCCTTAAAGAGATAGAAGATCAAAAACCTTGAAATTTATTTGATAATTGTATAGGTCGAGGATTTTCCCTTTTCGATCCTCCATAGATTGTGATGAATCTCCTTGAATAAATTGAAATGCTTGAGAGTAGGAAGCTTTGGTTTGAGGTGGTGTTGGACGTTGCTCTTGATCATTTTCCTTCTTTTCTTCTCTCTTGACTATAGGCTTCATTTTCTCTTTTCTTCTCTCTCTCTTTCACTCTCTTTTTCTTTCTTGCCTCGAAGAAATTCTCTAGTGAGATAATCAGGAAGAGTTTGTACTTGCTTTTATAGCCTCAATTTCGAAATGAAAACAAGAAAGTATTGCTTGCCATCTAGCAAAAATCTATCGAGAAACTAAGTTTTAACACCTTTTGTAAAACATTTGTAATTGCTTTACGATCAACATGTATTAAAAACTTTTGTTGATTAAATGACTTTGAAATTTGTTTGTACATAAAATAACTGATAAAATTTCTATCTTTATGGTTGAATAATTTTTTTGAGATCCTAGCTAGATGCCCGAATGATATCTAACTAGTTGTTCTTAATCACTAATGGATTGTTTGAGGATGCCATCATATCCTATATCTAATGCATCTATTTCTACAATGAGTGATGCATGCGGATTAATAATAGATAAACATGGAAGACTTTTGACTAGGCTTTTGATGGTTTTAATGATGCATGTATGTTCATGAGTCCATGGAGGAGGAGTTTTCCTAAGTCTTTGATATAAAGGTTCACATGTTTGTCTTAAATTTGGAATAAAGTCGGATATATAATTTAAACAACCTAAAAACCTTGGTAATTGATTTTTATTGGTGATTTCATCTTAAAATTTATTAGCAAATTCTATTGACCTTTGAATTGGTTTTATTTTTCCTTGAAAAATGTCGTATCCTAAAATCCTTATTTTTTTGTTGAAATAATTTTATTTTAGGGAGAGAAACAACTAAACCATTTTGTTTAATTATTTTGTGGAATATTCTTAAATGCTTAAAATGTTGTTATATGGATTGTGAAAAAATTAATACATCATCAATATAAACAATTGTAAATTCTTGATATGGGTTGAAAATATCATTCATTATGTTTTGAAATTCAGAAGGGACACTCTTCAATTCGAATAGCATTGCATTCCATTCGTATTGTCCAAACGAAACATTAAATGTTGTTTTATACTTTTTTTTTTCAGCAATTTAGATTTGCCAAAATCTAGATTTCATATCAAATTTTGGGAAGACTAGAGCATTTTGTATTCGGTTGATTAAGTATTTTTTATTTGGTATTAGATAACATATCCATTTTAAAATAGAATTTAGTTTGTAATTAATTACAAGACGAAGCACTCCTCGTTCAATTTTTGTTTGATTATTAACATAAAAAACTGCACAACTCCAGCGTGATTTACTAGGTCGTATGGGTCCATTTTCTATAAGTTCTTGAATTTCCTTACGGCAATGTTTTCATAAGTTAGCATTCATCTGTCTAGGTCTTGCTTTGGTCGGAATTTTTTATTCATGAAAATTCTTAATATATGGTAGGCTAACAATATATTGCTTTCTTTCCCAGAAGACATTAAGAATGGAAGCACATATTTATTTTTCAATCAATTCCTTGAATCGATTAATTCGCTTTTGAATACAAGGATCATTTAATTATTTTTCAATTCTTTTATAATTTATCTCTTCTTTTAAAACCTGTATTTATTGTGTCTTTCTCTTAATAGAATTAACAGTTTTAAATATTGAAGAATTTTAAATAGAATGTATTGTTTCAGTGGATATGAGATTTACAAATTTAAAGGTAATATTTTGATCCAAAATTTTAAAGATTATTCCCTTTTTGTTTACCGAGAATGGATAGAGTTTGGGATAGAAATGGAGTCCCTAGAATTATTTCTTCATCCAAGTTTTGACTAGTATAAATGTATTTTTAAAACAATAGTCTTGATTACAAATTTCTTTCCAATATTGATTATTGTAGTACTTTTGGGTGAAAATTTTGCTTAAAAAAACATCTTCATACCATTTGAAATCTTGAAGTTTTGGCAAGTAAGGTTGGAGAGAATTTCAGAACTTCGTTCTTGGAATTGAACAGATTCTTCGATAAAGTTTTTAGTAATGGTGTAAATTAAGGTTGCAACAACATCTTGTGTTTGGTCTATTCCTATGCCACTTTGTTCAACTTTAATGACAGTTAAGATTCTGATTTTGGCAATTGAGGATACACAATTATCCCACCATCCTTTTAGATTTCCAGTAAATTCATAAATTAGTATTTGAGCAATTTGGTGGTCTGTATGTTGATGTATCTTATATGCAGTGGCAACTAAGGTCATCTCATGCATTAAATTTAGAATTTGATGCTCAGTCATGCCATCTATATTCCATCCTTGATGCCATTTCCTGTATATTGAGCTTAGGTTAATTGATGCCTTTCCTCATATTGTATGTCAGGGAGAGATGGTCTAGAATAGTAATTTCTTAATTTTGGATATCTTGAATTTGTTATCCTTTGAAGGGTAAGGTTTGAAATTGTTCATCCAGATTATTATCAAAATTCTCTCCAATAATTTTCACTAGCAATTTCATTTATGGTGTTAACTTTTGATGTTCATGTTTTTGACGAATTTAAATTTAAGTTTTGCAATTGTAGGTTAATTTTATCTAAAATATTATTGGATTCTTTACTCAAAAAATTAATTGATTTTAAATCTTTATCTGAGATTCAAAAGGTTGGAATAAAGGTTTAGTTTTATCAATAGGTTAAGGCTGTGGTTTGATAGAATAAGGCTGTGGTTCAAGTTTAGATTCTATTCTTTCTACTTGGTTAGAAATTGTGTATAAAATTTTATTGGAATAAGTATTTTGTAGTTTTACATTTTTTTTTATAGAAGTACTTGGTTGAGTAGGTTCATAAGTAGTAGAAAATCTAGGGAGTTCAAGTCTTGAAGACTATAATTGTATTTCTACACTTCCATCTTGGTTTTCAATAATTTGAGTTAATTTTTGGATTTTCAATTGATGGTTAAAAGGCATCTTCTTTCCATCTACGATTATGAGTAATTTGATTCTAAGATAACATTCTTGGAGTAAAAGTATTTGAGTATTAAGTATTAACTTCCATTAGAAGGGTTTGATCTTTAGGAAAAGTCCTAATAGCTTTAGGGGATAAATTTGTGTGCATTAATTTGTAATGTATTCGGAATATTCCTATAATGGATTCAGTTTGAGGTTCCCAATCCATATTCAAGATCTTAATTATTAAGCATTAAAGATTGAAGTATATTCAAATCACTTAACAAAATAGAAAAATTTGGAAAACAATAAAAATAAATTGGTCCTCTTTCAAGATTTGATTTAACTATAGAAAGTACTGAATTTGAAAAGTTTTTATGTCTTTTATCACGTAATATTAAAAGTATTGGAGTATCTAATCCTACTCTATAGAGGTTTTATTAAAGAAATCTATACTTGATGTTGAAGAATGATTATCTAGAAAATAAAGAAGAGGTTCTGAGAGTTTATTTATTGGAACTAATTGCTCTGTGGTCTTAATTCTATAATCTTGAAGAAAATCAAAATTTTCCTATTTGATAAATGGTCTTAACATCTATTTTTGGTATAGTTCAATTATGGAGAATTTTTTCTATTCTTGCTATTTGAAGCTCTTGACTATTAACCATAGAAAGGTGATAATTATTTGAATAATCGTCTATTGTGTTTGAAGTGTTTGTTGGGTGAGTTGTAGAGAGTATTTTTCCAATTAACTTAGACATTAAAAACTTATTGCTTGTTATCTTATTAAGATTCTAATTATCATCTGTGAAGAGTAATCAGGTTGTTAAGATTCTATAACACTGGAACACCAAGCTTATCAATGATATTAGAATTCTACTATCGGGAACACAAGGTTTACCAATGTGCTATTCAATAGAATGAATTAGCAAAATTGGATTATTATCACAAAGGATACTCAGAATAATATTAAGATGAGAGCTAATAAATTCTTAATGCAAAATTAATTGAAATAATACACTCTACTAATGATGTGTGGCTCTAATACCAAATTGACTCGTGTGAGGTGGATGCATGAGTGGAGACATGGTGGCATGAAATTGGATGTGTAAGTGTATGGTGGATGTGTAAATGTGCATGGTTGACGCGTGGAGTTGAAAGAGGATGAAGAATATTATGTAAATTATGGATATGTGGGAAACGATGAATATTATAAAAATATTTGGAAAACAAACTAATGATTATAGAAAATGAAAAGTTTATATTAGTATTGAAAATCTAAATAGAATAAGAAAACAAAATTTGTATAATTTAAAGTAGATCTTTGGAAATTTAAAGTTTGGTAAGAACTTACTTGAATTTTGTAACTCAGTGGTGAGTTGAATCAACAAAATAGTATATGGAGAAAGAAAAAACTTTTATTGAAATTTTTACAAAGTACAAGCTCTTTTTCTCTCAAGCCAAACACTTCAAGTATTCAAAGAAAAACCTCTGCCTAGACCTCGGGACTCTATCCCTTTATATACAGACAGGATGGCTTCATTATACGTATAAATTAAAAAAAAAAATTTATTTTTTTCTTCTTCAGCTGTCACTATCTCTCTCTCCCCCCCCCCCCCCCCCCCCCTCTCTCACAGATCAGTCAGACTCTAGACACCGCCGCTCTTTGAGTAAGTTCCAATCACCATCATCCTAACCGTCAACCACCTAGTCGAGCCGTGTGTCATCGGTCGAGGTTTCACCACTCTTTCGTCGTCACCACTATGATTCTTTCAAGCCATTGTCCACCAGTTTCAAGGGTGTTTAGATAAGTTTTCAAATGAGAATCTTGATTGAAGTTTGAATTAGTTTTGGAGCAAGCCATACATTTGGAACTTTTGGGTTAATTTTTTGTTTTGAAATTTGGTCAAAGTTGGAATTAACTTTGGTTTATAATTTTAGGGTTTGATTCAAGAATTTTACACAAAGATGAAAAATAGTTTGGATTGCTAATTTAATTCGGCCTAAATTTGAGGTAAGTGATTCTACTATTGGAATGTTTTAGAGTCAGGTGCAATCTATTTACCTTCCCACAATATTTGACTGTACTAAATTGGTGCATATCCAATGATGCTAGTGCATGAAAGTGATTTGCTAGGATTGGTATGTGTGAAAGTGACATATTTAGAGGGAATTGCTGTGCACGTCCAATGGGTTATGTGTATATGAAAATGGTATATACATAACTATGTGTACGTAACTGGTGCACACACTAACATTCTTAGAGATGACCTGGGTGGTATGAAAGTGATGCATACTCAAAGAGTTCCATTGTTTTATAACTAAATTAATATAATTTGATTATATTAATTTAATTATTGATTTAAGGTTCAAATATCAATCTATTTATATTGTTTAATATAGTTTAATATGCATGTGATGTATGTTTTAAAATCTTACTATAGGTTAAGCATAATCATGCATCATATTTAAATATAAATGTAATATTTAAAGTTTAGGTTATTCTTAAGTATGCACATGCATGATGAATGTTATATAGTTTGCATCTTAATAATATAAGAGTTATATTTTATTTAATGTATGATTAAAAGCATGCTTACTATATGTATATGATTATTTTTTTTTTCATTAATTGCTTAATATAAGGAGTTATGTTATATATACAGGCATACTAAAGACATTAATTAAATATAACAATTAATTATATTAGCTAAGTAATGTCATACTACATGCATCTCTTTTTTCATTTAGTATGACATTACTTAGCTAATATAATTAATTGTTATATTTAATTAATGTCTTTAGTATGCCTATTATAGGTTTTAATTATTTATTAAATATAATAGTTATATGGTTAATGAATTAGACATTAAAATCTATAATAAAGAGTTGCATGCAAATATAAGGTTCTAATGAATTTTAAATTGTTTAAAATTTGGAAAACTAAATTTTATGTTAACTCTTTATTCTAATATGATTAGAAATAAGTTAAATTTCATTTTCCTTTAATAGGATTAAAATGAACTCAATAAAAGATTAAATTATAAAATGTTTGCCTATAAGGGACCTTTGACTAAGGAAGGTTTTGTCTAGGATTGGAGTACTTAAGTTGACCGAAAGTGAACACTCCTACCTGGGAACCGACCTGGGAGATGAATTAGTCAAACATTTTATAGCATGCGATAAATGAGGAACATTTATTAAAATATTTCATAACTAGTAATAATATATTGTTAACTATCCAATATAAGTGTTATATTGGGTCAACTTAACGAATGACTTAGATAAATTATTGGTTGAATTTGCCCTAAGTTATAAAATACTAGTGGGAGGAAAATGATATATTTGATATGTCAATTTCTGTTCACGCTCTCCCCAAAAGTTCACATCGTGAGATTCATGCTCGGTCTCATGATGCTCTAGACACATCCTTCCTTAGGAAGGTATTTGCACAGGTCAATATCAAGGTGAATAGAGAAAGTGTTTATAGTAAGTGGGAGAAGTACGTGTGTCAACACATTCTACGATCTCCTTTATTAGTTCGTAATGTTGTTCCATACTCGGCTTTGTGGCGCCTTGGGAGCATCCCCCTTAGGAAGGTGTTTGCATGGAAAGAGAGAATGAACTCCAAAAATGGATATGATCACTATAATCAGTTGCACCAATATTGTCCTTCTCTGAGGCAAACTTATTAGAGCGAGGATATAAGGTTGAAAATGAAGGGTTACCATTCCAAGAAAACATTGATTAATGTAATGATTTATTGACCAAATAAATGGTAACTAATTATATAAGAATAAGAGTTATTCTAGTGTAATAATTAGTTGAAAGTGTCTCAATTCAGTGAAGGAATAACAGTAGACCCTGAGGTGACATTTATTATAAATCACTAAAGTATCATTGCAAAAATAAAATGACATTAGGGTTCATTAATTTTTTTTTTTTTGCTAAATTATGATTGGTTTTAATGAGTAATGCAAAGATTTCTAATTTAAATAATTTTGTTTATTTCAGCAATTTAAATATGTTTAACACTGCCATTAATTTACTTGTTGTTGATAAACTAACTGGAGAAAATTATGCAAATTGGAAGAAAAGCATAAATACTGTGTTGGTAATTGATGACCTCAATTTTTTTTTTTTTTTTTTGTAGGAGGAATGTCCTCTGATCCTCGGAAATAATACATCACGAAATGTTTGTTATGTGAAACCTAAATCCGTGACCTAGTAACTTATATAGAAGAAACTAAGGGAATGGAAGGGAAAGATTTAACACAAGCCTGTGGAGTTAGAAAATATTTTAGGTAAAATCTCTAGGCTTGTGGAGTTAGTAAAAATTTTGACTGTTTTAAGGAGACCCATGCATTTGACAAAGGATAAAGAAAGATAGTATTTTTGTAAACTTGAGTTTTGAGAAAAGAATAAGTCATGGATGAGTTTGGAAGAAAACCACGGTAAGAGATTTTTCCAAGTATTGGATGACAAGGAGGCAAGTATGTTATAAAATTTTCTAAGTATACCTAGGAAGCAAGCCATAAACGCTTAGGCTAGGGAGGAGGAGACTTTTCTCTAAGTGTTAATGAAGGAAGAGTTGGAAGCATAGTTGCGGGCTAGTTAGACAGCTTAGAACCAAGGTTAAAATACAAGCCTCGGAAGGAAAATAAGAGCCTAAAACACATAGGGAATGTATGTTAAACACATGGAGGATTACACATGGTAAGAATTGCAAGGGAAGTGATGAACGTATAGAGTGAGGTTTGGGCTAGGAAAGGACCAACTTGTCTTGAGTAAAGGGAGGAACTAGTAGGTCAAGCTTCCTAGCAAAGAGTGAAATGCATGGAAGTCTATTTAAGTGAGAATTTTGGCTAAGTACAAGATAAAATGGGTGTGTTGGACACATAGCCTAAATGTTGGAGGAAAAATGGTTAAATGTTGGGTGATTAAAGTTGGAAGCAAGGGAAGTGTGTATAAGAAAGGAAGTGTGGAACGCATAGGGGGAATAGTTGGAAATGTAGGCTTGGGAAGGACACAATGGATGCATAGGAAGAGTTAACAAGCAGTCCATGGAGTTGTGTGGGGAGGTTTGGATGCATGACCCAAGAAATTAGTCAAGTTGGATGCATACTTGAGGAATTACAAGAAAACATGTAAGTTGAAACACATGGTTGAAGAAAGGAAAACGCATGGTGAAGTGGTAGAAAAGAAAAATGCATGGCGGTGTCTGAGTAAGGTTGGACGCATAGGTGAGACTCGGGATAGCTAGAGGATGCATCCTAGGGTTAAAAGGAAGTAGGAGGTGTCGATTTTTGAGTTAAACACATCATAAGTAGGAGGTGTCGTGGTGCATGGTTAGGACAACATGCAAGAGGACTAGTTTGGGTGAGTATGTCATGATGCATGGTGAAGTCTACATACAAGGTGCCAAGAATTTGGTCAAGTGTCAACCAAAGGAGCAAAGTTGGATGACAAAGCTTGTCATCTAACTCCTATAAATAGGCATCGAGTGTCACACCCCCTCCCAGATTACCCACCTAACCTGAAAGGGAATGTGAAAACAATAAACATCACCCCTCTTGTGACGCATATTGTCCCATCTTACATTCCTATCTCCGCATACATTCTACTCATATACATACATAGAACTCAGTCATACTACACATGCTTATAATATAATATTGTTCCCAGTATAGAGTACATTTTTATTACAAAGCATAATTTCACTTCCATATCCATCATACAATGTACAAAACTTTACCGCAATCCCCACTCAAAACTACATGGACTACATGCCATCTACATAAAATCATATGCAACGTACAACTCTCAGACTTGACCATATTTTGAGAACCCGAGACTTAGGCAGGGTGAGCTGAAGTAGGCTAAGCATCGGGAACGTCCTTGCTACCTGGGGGGGAGGAAAGGAAAACATTGGAAAACATAAGCTAATAGCCCAGTGAGTGACACATCTTTGTAAAACGAGCATTCATTGAAAACAGGCATGTTACGTATAACGAATAAGTAAGAGTTTAACATTTTGTTCAAATTAAACATGCTTTCCATAAAATCCATTAATCTCACAAATCAAATCTTAAATCATATATGAGTGTTTTCCAAGGAATTTATTAATATCAATTTAGTTTTCCAAACTTTTCCCTTAGTTGAGGCGGAGCAACGCTTTTACGCACTCAACGTCGAAAACCACCTTAGTTGGGGTGGAGCAAGGCTCAACACTCCCAACGTCGAAATCGTCCCTGGCTCAATGCGGAGCAAACTCGACGCACCAACCAAATCAACCTCTATGTGCACATAGGAATATGACGGGTTGCCCATGTACCTTTTCATGTCCTTGAGTACTGGGTCCCAGGTAAACTCACGTGCCTTCTCGTGTCCTTGAGCACTGAGCCTCCTCTAAAACGTTTTAGAATTTCGTTCACATAATAGTTCATATGAAAATCCTTTCATAGAAATCATACAAAACTTTATTCAATAACATTTCATAAAAATGCTTTCTATCAACTTTAGAAATATATAACATGCCTTATGGGTAATGCAATCAACATTATGCATATTAAACAGTTCATTGTAAATCATACTTCATAAAAACATTTTTAATAAAATAGAATTGAAGAATAAAATAGTCACTCACAACTCTTTCTAGGCTTTACATGGGTTATACGCTTTTCCTATTTCTTCTTGGCCTGCAAGAGACATTTACCTTGCGTTATTTAACATTAAATCTTCTTCCTTTTCTAAACTAACATTATAAGCGAGAATCCTAGCGATACCAACCAACAAGGGCTGTTACTAGCGATACTTGATGGAGCGACACTAGCGTTACTTTACCTTAGCAGCGATACTCAGCGTTATCTAGCAAGATCTGTGAGACGGAAGACTCCTTTGCGTCTCAGCGACACCCGTCTCGCTATCAATACCCAGACAGTGTGCCAATACTTGATTCTTAGCGGCAGTCTGCACCGTTATTCCTTCCTTTCTTCTTATTCTTACTTCAATCTATTAAAAGTCACAATTCCATACGGATTCAGGACTTCTTCTCTTCTACAAACTTATAGAAAATTAAGTTCTATAGCTTACCTCAAAGTTTCAAGGCTTAACTCCTCCTCGTTCTCTCGGTATTCCGGAATCACCTCATGCTGTTCCAGATTGCGTATCAATCTTGTAAGCACTGCTTTTCCTAAGGATTCACATAGTAAATCTTCAATTTCAGCAGTACCGTCCTTCACAAAAGTTGTTAGGAATTATGTTAACTTACTAACTTCCAATTTTCAGCTCTAAACTCGGCTTCCTCTCCACGTTCTACTCTGAATATCAATCACTGCTCAAACTGTACGACTTCAGTCATTCCTCTGTTTCAGCTTCTTTGTCAACATCAATATGAGTCGAATCTCGCCCAAAATTCGCAAGAACACTTTCCTCAATCTTTTTCTGAAGTTTGTCTGAAATATGGAACCAACTTAAGCTCTCGAAATGTCTTAAAAATGATTAAAAATTTAATTAATCCAGCTATATATACTACCGACCTAGCCTTTACAACCCCTAAGACTTATGTTGCCGACTTACCCTTCACCCGCAGACTAGCGCAGGGTTCTTATCTCAACGCGAGGTATTTATGTTAACTTCTCCTCCAACGCCTCCAGCAACTGACCACACCCAACGCATGGTGTCATCCTCAACGCCTCCTATTTTTGACGCATACATTTCCATCATACAATACTACGTTCGTCGCGTCAAGACCATTCTGTCTTCGACGCAGGGTGACTCCAACACATCTGTCTTCGACGTATCGACTTCAGCGCATAACTATCCTCAACACAGAGTGGCTTAAACGCATGGTTCAAGCACATTTCCTCCTCCGCTAGAATTACTTATCCTTCAACGCGGGTAGCTACTTCAGCTCACTAACCTCTGTGAATCAACCACAACGCATGGACTTGGCCAACACTTAGCCAAGATTTTACTTTCCAAAAATTCTTGCTCTCGCTCCCAGCCACTTCTCCCTTTGAAACGCATAGCCACAAACGCATGGTCGCACCCCAACGCTTGGTAACGCAAATCAGTGCTTACATCAAGGGTCACTTCTTCATTCACTTAAGTCATACTAAAGATCATTTAAGAGGGGAAAAGAAAGAGAGTCGGAGGGTGGAAGAGCAACCTTGCATCCAAAAAGTCAACCTTGCATCCAAAAAGTTAATTTTTTTCCATCAAAGTTCAACTTTGTGTTCAGATCATCAACCCTGCGTCCAACAGTACTAGAAGGTGATCTGAAGTGCTGCCTTACGTTTTAAAAGAAGCAACTCTACGCCTAACCTAAGCAGTCATGCGTCCAACAAGTGTACTCTGAGTCCAGGAGGAAGTTTCCAAGTGTCCCAGGAAGTTTTAAGGGTCTTTAGTTATCTGTGAATGGTTCTAGTTGTTCTCTTGTGTAGTATGATGTTTCTTATTAAGTTACTATTCATACTATTATGAGGTTATGATTATTATCTCTATGCATATGAGTTTATGATGGAATTTATGAGTTGTGAATGTGAGTAAAGGATATTAAGACTGCACAGGATGGTCGGAAGATCGGAGGATCTAGATTCTGAGCTTGTGCTAGATTTAAACCTCATAGGATGGTCATAGGGATAGTTAGAGGACCGAGGGGTCTAGCTTCTGATCCCCGAGAGGTGAGACTATGTCCACATAGGGACATAATCTATTACTATGTTAGAGAGAGCCAGCAGAATAGTTCGGTACTGGGTTGAGCTAAAGATGGAAGGTTTGAGTATATAACATCAGTTATACTTGCTGATTTTCTCACTTTCGGTTATGTATGTTATATTGAGAAAGAGTTGTGTACACCCTAGTTATATGTTAACCACTCACTAGGCTTTGTAAAACTTATCCTTTCTTATGTTTTCTTTTCAGGTCGCAGTTAAGTTTTCGTTGCTGTATGAAGTCGATGTTTGCCGATATATAATGTTGTTGTACTTTTAAAGTAGGGTTCTGTATAAGCTATGTCCATGCTATTTTGTAAACAAACCCAAAAACTTGGAAATCCGTGATTTATTTAAACTATCCATGTTAACAAGGGAATATGGTAGGATTAATAGTAGATATTGTAAAAGGATCAATGTCTGCTATTTTCACATCTCTTCCTAGGTTAAAAAGGTAACTTAGCTCAGGGTGTGAAGTCACACCCCCTCCCAGGTACCCTCCTAACCCAAGAAGAAATGTGATGACAGCGGACACCAACCCTCTTACGACATCCACTGTCAACCATAAACCCTACCTACATAATAAACAGTTATAAACCATAAACTACTTCACACATACACCAGAGTTGACTTGCCATGCGCACATCCTTCTCATTCAGACATATAATAGCATAAATACACAACTTCCTTAACCCTCTCTATATGTACAACACATGAAACAATACAATTATTTACAATTTTCATAATACTAAACACCGTTGGTAGACCCAGACGAGATCTTGCGTAGGCTAAGCATCTCGAACTCGCTCGCTACCTGGAAAAGAGAAAAAAAAAACAAGAAAAACGTGAGCTTAAACGCCCAGTGAGTGACTAATTAAAGTTTTTCTCAACAAAGGTATGAAAATATAAAATCCAGTCATGTCCATCACTAGTATATGTCAGATTATAGTTTAACAAAATCTGATTATGTATGGAAACATTATTCACAAATCGTTTCCTTAAATCTCCTTCCCTAGTTAAGGCTGAGCGAAGCTCACCGCACCTAACGTCGATATTTCTCAGCTGAGTGGAGTACTCTCAACATCAAAGCATCAGTAAATCACAATTTGGTCACGGGCTATCCAAGTACCTTCTCCCAGTCCCTCAGTATTGGATCCCCAGGATACTCAAGTGCCTTCTCTACATCTCTCAGTATTGAGTTTTCAAATACAAGATTGCCCACATGCCTTCACATTGTCCCTCAGCATTGGGTTTCTTACAACACTGGATTTCCCACATGCCTTCACATCTTCCCTCGGCATTGGGTTTCTTACAACACTGGGTTTCCCACATGCCTTCACGTCTTCGCTCAGCATTGGGTCCCTTAAAAGAAAAACATTATAAAGCAAATATGCTTTGCATGAATAGTTCTTAATAAATCATTTCATGATAATCAGAACAATATTAGCATGAAGCTAATTACATACACAAATATCCCACATGCCTTCTCTTCGTACCTCGGCATTGGGAGCCACTCAAATAAGAATACAATATAACATAAAATCATGAGTTTGTAATATCTCATACATCACAACACTTTTCATATGCCCACACACTTCCTTTATTCTTACGATATAATTCATATTCTCGTTCATACTCTACTAACGTCTTATACATCACACATACTTTCCATAAACTCATATACTACTTTTAGTCTCATCATCGTAAATCACATTTCATATGCTCATATGCTTCCTTTAGTCTTACCGTCATATATCACATACTTAATCATACTCTTGTGATCTTTCATACATCACAAGACTAAATATAAGCTCATATGCATCCATCCGTTTTATCCTTATTATTCACATACTTTCGCTCAGTCTGTATATATAGAAATATATCGAAACAACTCATTATACCACACATGGAACACACATAAGGTTCATAGAATTCGATCATGTAAGCATTATCAACAAATATTATCAACAAACTAAGTTAGAACTAAACACTTTTAGATAGAAAGTCACTCGCAAATTGTCCTAGGCCCTGAGCGGATTATATGCCTTTTCGAGCTCTTCTTGGCCTGTAAATACACATTTCTCACATTAAGCTTTCCTTAAACTTCCTTTCCATGATCATTAATTGTGCATAATTAAACTCTAATCATGTTTCATCACCGAGACTCTCCTTCTTCCCAAAGTAATCATAATAAGCGAGATTCTATGTCACTAGCGAGATAACTAGCGAAAACACACAACAGGACACAACACTAACGACACCAGGATGAGCGAGACTAGCGAGATTTGAGGAACGAGACCTAGCGAGACCCAGCAAGATTTGTGAGACTGAAAACCCCCTTGCGCCGCAGCGACACTCGTCTTGCTACTTACACTTCAATTACTCAACGACACCCGCTTCCTAGCGACATCGGACAGCAGAGTTTCCTTCTTTCCTTTTTGTTCTCACTTCTATCTGTTAAAAGTCATATTTCCAGCCAAATTTAGAACTTCTTACCTTCTACACACTTGTAGAGAAATATGTTTTCTAGCTTACCTTAAATTTTCGTGGCTTAACTTCTCCTCGTTCGTCAGATATTCCAAGATTTCTTTGCGCTACTCCAGATTGCACGACGATTTTGTATCTATAACTTCTACCTAAAGGCTTGCATATTTCTCTTCCAATTCAGCCCAGGCATCCTTCATAAAAGTTTTTAAGAATTAAGTTAACTTACTGACCTTAAAATTTTAGCCCTAAATACGGCTTCTTCAACTTGTTCTTCTCGAAACAGCAGACCATGTTCCGATTGCACAACAGCAGCCAGACTCACTGTTCCAGCTTCAGTTTTACCACGAAAATGATCTGAATTCTCCACAACTTTGCCCTAAACACCTTATCCTATCTCTCTTCATCTCTCAACTGTGAAATTCAATTGATTTGAGCTTTTAAATGTGTTTAAAATGACTAAACACTCAACTTACTCACTTAAATAGGTCGCCGACTTAACCTCCACTTTCTTTCCTTTAAAAATGAATTGGCTAACGCATACTTCAGCTCACCAACGCATAGCACCCTTCACAAACGCATGGCACACCCTCAGCAATAGCATAGCAGCCTTCACAAACGCATGACACACCCTCATTAATGCATAACAGCCTTCACAGACGCATGACACACCTTCACCAACACATAGCAGCCTTCACAAACGCTTAGGACACCTTCAACGCATGATAACTCATGCCTTAAGGCTCTCGACCACTCTTTACTTGCCTTCTTTAACTTGTCATCTTCCAAAACCAATCTTTATAGCTTGCTAACTTCCAAAGCTAAGTGTGGGGCTTACATGTGACACATGATGCATATGACAGATAGATTAAGGATAATGATAAGGCCCACGTCTATATTTTGGTCAGCTTAAGTGAAATTTTGGCAATAAAGCATGAGATCATGGGTTCGTTGCATTAGATGTTTGGACAGAAGTCCTTTCAACTCAGGCATGATACTCTCAAGTTCATATTCAATGGCAAGATGAACGAGGGAACATGTCCTTAGCATGATGGTCCACTTCAATGTGGCCAAGATGAACATGGCTATTATAGACGATTCTAGCCAGGTTAGTTTTATTTTGGAAACTCTCCTGCAGAGTTTCCTACAGTTCCCAAGTAATGTTGTGATGAACAAAATAGAGTATAAACTTACCACCCTTCTAAAAAAACTGTAAATCTAGAAGTCCATGATGAAATTCAAAGGACACATTAGGGTGGCCAATGTTGCCAGTTCCTAAAAAAGATTCCACAAAGGTTCGACCTATGGGGTTTAGTCTACACCTTCTACCTTTTGTACAAAATTGAGGATGAAGAAGAAATGAGGAAAAGTGAGTAAGAAACCTACCCAAGCTACCACCCAAAAGTGCAAGAGAACCAAAGTTGCAAAGGGAATCTGTTTCCACTGCAACCAAGATGGGCACTAGAAAAGGAGCTACCCAAAGTATTTGGCAAAGAAAAAGAAGGCCAAATAAGGTAAATATGATTTGCTAGTTCTGGAAACTTGTTTAGTGAAAAATGATGATTCCGCCTGGTAGCAGCTGGAGGTTGGGATATGACTTTGTGAGTTGGGATAGGACAGGTCATCTCGGCAGTTGCAGTAGGGAGCTTAAAGTTATTTTTCAAATAAAAATTTATGTATTTTTGGTTCCTAATTTGAAGTGTTACCTCATATCGGAAACATTTTAATTAGGTAATTTTATAACATCATTGTTATTCGTAATGAAGCATTTATTTCGAAAAATGCTTTTGTAACACCTTGTTCTACTTGTTAAGGGCTCGAAACCTACAAAATAACATAATAGACACATTAAATAGCACTACGATCCGGAGTTAAGTTGAGGAAGATAGCACATTTTAGGTGCTATCACCTATCATTTTGGCGGATCGGGAGTTGGGAACATAACTACACAAGATGGAGTTCACTTCTTTCTATCCTTGGGGAAAGTAGATAAATCGTTCTCTTAAGTTCTGAATCCAGGTCTTGGACAAGGGGCCTCTCCCTCTCATTCGCTCGAGGAGGATTTGTTTATGGTGAGACCATAAAAATGTTGTTCATTAGAGAATCAGTGGAACTTAAGGAGAAAGAAGTAATTATAGGGGTAAAATGATAATTTTGACCCAGCTGTAATTACGAACAATTTGTGAAGGGTCAATTTATTGATGAATGGTCATATCCATGGACATAGAAATATATTTACAGTGCGAATATTGCAGTTGTGGGTCTAGTAGAGTGACCCACAGTTAATGGATATTAATTAAGTTAATTAAAGAGTTTAATTAATTTAAATTTGAATCATTGGAGCTTCTAATTTGTAGGTCGATTATGTCCCCCTACTAGCTCACTAAGGGTAAAACAAAGATCAGTAAATTTTAGAATAATTTGAATAATTAAAATTATTTAAGGGAATTTTATATTGATAAGGATTAATATAAAATATAATGTATTACGATACATTATATAGGTAATTATAAATGTGATTTATAATTGAAATTATATAATATGAGATATTGTTATGAGATTTAAATATGAATTAGATTCATATTAAAACTATAACTGAGAAAAAGATATGCATTTTATATGATTTACATGCATTATGAATAAATATGTGATGTTAATTAATTAATTAATTAATTAATAATTAATTAATTAATTGATTATTATTTATTTAATAATATATATTATATTAATTTTGATTTAATATAATTATATTTAATAAATAATAGTTAGGGACTAGGGTTAGTTCTTATCTCTATATAACGATATATAGATACAAAAAACTCACTGCAAACAAAACCCATAAGCTCCCTTCTCTTTAAAATTCTCTTTAAACCTTCACACAAAATTCTTGAATTCCCTAGAATAAGATAGGATCACACCATCCTGTTGATCCACCCTGAGTCATAGTAAGGTTGCTTAATCGTGATGTTCGTGATCTTGAAGTTTTTGTTTAAGAAAACTTCATGAACTTTAGAAGAATCCTCTTCATCCTAAAAGGTATTTTCTAAATTATGTTTTACAGTATACTTAGCCTTATTTTATGAGAATCAATTAGGTTTTTCTCTTCCTAATTCAAAAATAAAAGCAATCATAAGCTTCCGCATTGAGATTTAATCCCCAGACCTCATGTGCAAGTGATTGAAGCATGTCTAGGGGAAAGGAAACAAAGTGAGTCAGGAACAAAAAATCTTTAGGTTCCACTAGCATAGAGTCTCGGTTTCTATTTGCATGTGATGGCACAACTCGACCCCAGTGGTGGAGTTACTTACTGAGTATTTTTTTTCTTTTATAGTCACCATTTCTTATGTTACATTTTTCAAATAAACTCAAGGACAAACAAACGTATGACTAGAAGAATTTGTGATTGTGTCATTAGGACTAGTCAGATGCTTCTGCATATGCTTTCATGTTTTGCACCGATACGTTGGATACGGCGTGGTGTCGATCGTAGTGGTGGAAAATCCCATCCTTGGTTTCCATAACCAAAGGACACCTCCCATCGAGGTCCATAGGAATCGTAATCCAAATGACTAGGAAACCCTTTCATGCATTGCATCGGATTCCACTGCAACCTTGGGCATGCATGCTCAGGATGGCACACAAATGAGCAAATTTACATGCTTGCAGCTATTGCAATCTCCCTGCAACCATTTGACTAACCAAAGAAGTTAACTAAAAAATTTGACCACTAAGGTCACTAACCTCGTTACAAGGTTGAGTTGTTCCACTAGATCGTCCCCATCCTTGATGGTGATGATATCCTGCCATGCTTAGAACACTGACACAAGAAAAGAAAATAATCAAAAGCAAAAGAATGCTTTATCTAGAGACTTAACTAAACAAACACAACTAGCTTGCTCGGCAACGACATAGTTTTGATAGAATTTTTTTCAGTGTCGTTTTACTTCCAAAAAAGAAGCCGATCAAAAGAAATTTATAATACTGAATCCTACTAGTATTATTAGTACGAGTTTTCTATAAAGCTAATTAACTAATTAGAGAGGTAAATGGGAGGGGGGAGGGTTGGTGTCGATAGTGTGATAGGTGTGCAAGGAAAATAAAAGCAATGGGTAAATGTAACATAGGATTGGGTTTATCTAGTTTCGAGAGCAAGAGGGATTCCTATATAATTTCAATCATCGATTTTCGTTAATTAAACATGCATTTGATTTATGCGCGCACACCAACCTACTTAGCCTAACCTAACTTAACGACATTATAGGCAGCCAAAAAGCTCAATCAAACTAAGCAAGCAGCCTAAATATTAATTAAAGCAATTATAGCAATGCGCTAATTAAACTATGTGCTCCTAAATCAATTGGGCTCGATAGCGTCCATAAAGAAATAAGAACAAGTGCATTAAGCTTTAGGATTCCATTTTGTTGATTAACTAATTGGATAGCCTAATCATTTAATCAATTTTAACTTTGAAACTAGCTAATACATGCATTCTAGGATAGCCATGAAATATATGATTAACTAATTACTAGTTAGGTGATTGAGCTAGACATTCGAATGTTGAAAAGCACCTAAGAAGTGCTTTATTTACCTTTGATTTAGGGATGTTTTTATTAAATTTAATGTGTTTGCTAGTGTTTTTCAGGTGATAATGAAGAAAATAAGGTTTAGAAGTTAAAATATGTAAACCAAGCCAAAACTAGGTGAAAAAAAATTAGAATAAAAGATGGAAAAACCCTAAAAACAGGATAGTGCAGTGCAGAGCGTAGCTACGTTGCCCTCTACACTCCAAACCCGAGAGCTCAGAATTTGGGACACTAGTGGAGCCTAATTATCCTCTTTGAGAGTGCAACTACGATGTGGTAGAAAATTCCAAAGCATAGCTACGTTCTCTAAGAGCGTAGTGACGCTTCAGAAAAAATTCCTAGAGTATAGCTATGCTTTCTTAAAGTGCACCTACGTTGCATTTCCAAAAATAAATAAAAAATTTGCAATTTAGGAAAGTTATTGTTGAGCAAGCATTTGATTTTTCATAAATAGAAAGGCCCTCAGCCGACTTCTACATCAAAATTTTGAGAATTGGAGACCTAGAGTGAGAGTTTAGTGCAAGATATGAAGATTCCATGAGGCCAAAAGGTTTGAGGATTGTTGGAAGGGCGAGTCCATTTTGGAGATGAGCTTGAAAGCCAGATAACTTTTCTTCCCTTTCTTTATTCTTGGTTTATTTGTTATATTTTGTTGTTAGAATGTGGGTTCTTTCTTTGGAAGCCATGTTAGGCAAAATTTCTCATAGTTTTAAGGGTAGATGAATTCTTAGGTTTAAATTGTTGAACACTCAATTCATTATCATAGATCAAGTTAAACATACAACTCTCAATCATACATCTAACCTAACATGTAAAGGTGGCCAATCCTCAAGAATTAAACACAATAACAATGAAAAGCATAATCATTCCAACAAAACCATGAAAGTCTACAATATCAACATGAATTCATAAACAATTCATCAAAACCCTAAAACTAAAGAGTTTAGCCACTCATAGCTTAAAGCAACATGTTCAACAATATAAATAAAGAAAGAGTGTAAAGAAAAGAAAACTCTACTGAAAAGAGGCTCTTGATTGAGGTAGCACCATCACAATTTTCTTGGCTCTCACGTCGGAACTCGAACGGCACCACGACTCTCTTTAACTCTTTTCCTCTTCCTTGCAACTAACTCACTCCTTGAACTCTTTTATGAACTCTCACTCAATTCTCTCCTTCCTGTTATGCCTCTTTTGGTCTGTAGATTGATGATTAGGGCTGTTGGAAACCCCAAATTTATAGAGTTGGCCGCCCAAAAACTTACCAAACATACCATTTTTTTTATTTGTGGAAAACGGGCGCCGTGGTGCTGGTCCATAGCACTGCAGTGCTATTGAAAATTTTCAAACGGCGTTGTGACGTTGTTGGAGAGCGTCGCTGCGCTAGGGCTGTGTGCAGAAATAGTTGCTCTCGGGTTTTAGGGCCACGGCAGCGCCGTCCAGGCGCCATGACGCTATCCCAGTTTTTGCAACTTTGTGTTTTTTCATCTCTTTTTCACCGTATTATTGCTCGGTTTTGATCTTTTGGTCTTTTCTTCTAATTTTCTCCAATTTAACCTGAAAACCACTAGCAAACAAGTGAAATCTAATATAAACTCCGTTAATTTGAGAGGATAGAAAGCAACTTTCAAGTGCTTATCACATGGTGCCTTACATTGTCGTTGTGCCATGCTCTCAACGGTATTTTGGTAATTTTTACTCTCTTTCTCGGTTGATGCAGTTGATCTCTATTTTGGGCTGTTTGAGCTTTATTTTAGCCCTAACACCTAGTTCTACCTCACAAGTGCTCGATATCTGTAAAAAAATGAAATAAACATATAAAATCAATGGACAACCCTAAATTAAGTGGAGTAAGATAGCACGTTTTTCGTGCTATCATACAACCCTAACTTAATTCTTGGTCATCCTCGAGCAACGTAGAATAAAACATACAATCACGCAAGATATGCTCACTCAAATTTGTATGGTTTGTTATTCAAGTCTCAATAGTCTCCTATCATTGAACTTACAATCAATAATGAACTTAAATCATAATCAATCAAAGAAGCACAATTTAAAAATGATTCTAAATTAATTTATGCAAGAGTGAATTCACTGCCCTTCTAATTAGATCCTAGCACCCTAGAATGATTTAAAACATCTCTCAATTTGTTTTCCCCCTATACTGGCTCATGCACAAATTATCAAGTGCCAAAAAATATTAAACTCTAAGGCCCTAAACTTGCATTTACCTAGAGGGAGTAGCTTTCACACATCACTGCATGGAATTATACTCACTATTTTCTCGTGAGTGTCCTAACTAATCACAATGAAGTTAGCTCTTTTTAACCCCAGTCATGCATAACATTACAAGTTTAAATTTTATTTCTCATTATATTTTCTTTTCAGTACAACATTTAATCTGCATATATTTTTAGCAAACACATAAATTAGTATTACATTACAACTCATTATACAAGACACTATCTAATCCGCGGGGCCTATCGGAGTGACAACAAAAATACAAGCTAAGTAATACAAGCATAAGCATGCGGTACTTAATATAAGTATGTAAAGAACTTAAGCATGCATGAAAAATTAGAAAATTTTTTAAAAATGGCTAAAAATCATGATTTACTCATTTCAAACACCATATCATGCAAGAAAAAATCACAAGGGAGTGTGTAACCAACTAGTCATCATAACAAACCAAGTAGAAACATGAGCAAGCAAGCAATTAAGCACATAAACAACCCGAGCTCAGATGCTCAAGGGCTCCAATGAGAACACAGTCATTCCCCACCCCCAACTTAAAACTTTACATTGTCTCCAATGTTATAAAGAATTAAAAATAATGAACAAAATAAAGAGAAACAGAAATCTTCCTTGAAATTTTGTTATAGAGGACGTTGGTGATATCTGGCTCAAAATAATTATTCTCGCTCATCTTCTCAAAGCTACAAAAACATAAGGATCAAGAAACATGGAAAAAAAAATTTAGCTCAATAAAAATAAAAATAAACAGAAAAGAAACCTAAACGAAGAAAGTAATAAAATGTAAATTTTGGTTGCCTCTAGGTAGCATAAATTTTTAAGATCATTATGCTCAACCGTATTTGGCTTTATCAACCATATTCAAAGTTGAAAGCCCTGCCACCATCCAACACCCCCAACTTAGGAGGTTGGCCACTACCTTGGAAAAGAACGAAACTAAAAAATGCAGGGTAAGCAGTAGCGAGATTATCAAAAACCAAAAAAAATTTAATTCTATCATTGTGCCTTATGGTTAGGGACTCTTTATCCACATCGATCACCGCCCGACCGGTCTTTAAAAATGGTCTCCCTAATAGTGCAGACATCTTAGAAACAGAAGAAGAGTTAACATCCACATTAATAACATAGAAGTTAGAAGGAAATATTAGGCCATTGACTTTAACAAGTACATCTTTTAACTTACCCTACAAGCATTACAAGAGATTGGTCCACCAATTGCACTAATTTATTAGCAGGGTGCAGCATGTGGGACTGAAACTCAACATAAACAAGAACATACATAATATTAATAGTACCCTAAATCTAGCATTACATGCTCAAATTTCCTAGTGCCTATCGAACAAGGCACAAAAAAGTACCCAAGTCTCTTTGTTTAGTAAGCAAATTACCTAGGTATGCTGCCGATCATTCTTCTCCTTCTTTTCCTTCTCAGGAATCTCAACCCATACCTTATTACCCTTTCTAGTAGAGCTCGCATCACCAGAAGACTGAGCAAATCTCCCTTCTCATTGCATGATCCTCCTTGAGTAATAGTCAATCTGCTAGGAAAAGGAGCACGAGGGACATTAGTAATAATGTTAAAATCAAGAGGTGGATCAAATATTACCCTGCATCTTCTTGGTGAACTGGCCATCTTTAATTTAGAGTCCACAACATGCTCAATCACTAGTTTAGGAACAAGTGTCGGGGAGCTCTCCATGTAGCTTAGTAGAAATGCCACTGACGTTGTGCACATTGGTCTCAAGCTGGGAAGGCTTTCCATATTGAGTGCCCAACCTGGGAAGGGAGCTTCCCATACTAAGTGCCCAACTTGTTAACCGTGTCGACCAGCTGGGGATTTGAGAAGTCATACTCTTCATATAAGTAGTGGTGGTCTGTTGGAACAACTCTTAGCTCTACTTGATGTGCATGGTAGATTCTGTCAGGCTTTTGACCATGTCCTCTAGTGGCATCCCATAGCTATCTGACCCTGGTTTCCTTGATTGCTCCAATGGTTGTAATTATACGACCGTCCACCTTGTTGATAGCCAGCATAGTGCACCTCAACAACAAGCTCTTGGGGATTTTGCCCTAGCAAAGAAAGCTTGTTTCACAAGAGAAGATTGTAAACCCTACTTTCACTTGTAGGTACTAAACTGAAGTACGTAATATCGTTGTGGATTTATTCATTCTCCTTTGTGTAGATTGAAGGGAGAAGTGAAGGAAGACCAAGCGCATCCTTGTAAGTTAAATCCTAAACCGAACATGGAATCTATTTTGACATAACCATCAAAACATACACAAGACTTAAAAAAGTGTCATCGGTCAAACTGAAGTGAAGAAATGAATTATTATTGAATTTGGTTGTTTCAATTCTTGCATAAATATTAATAATGAAGGCATAAATAGGAAAATAAAAGAAGAAGAGAAGAAAAAAGAAAGGAAAAGAAAGAAAGAAAGAAATAAATAATAAAATAAAATAATTAATTAATAAATAATAATAATAAAATAAATAAAAACATAATAGTGGAAGTTAGTGGAGAGTTAAGTCGACAAAAAATGCATTTGTGCATATAGCCGAAGTTGTCGATAATATCCCATTTCTACAACCTCGGATCGACCTAAAGCTGAACATGAAGGGAAGAAGAAGAAGGTGTCTATGGCAAATTGGTGAAGAACTCTAGTCAGAATCGTGGTGAAATTGAATCTAAACTGAAGGCTGGTCTGGTGTCGTGCAGTCTGAACAAAGTCTAGTGTTTGGTGAATAGCAAACGAAAGAGATGCAGTTTGAAGCTGAAAATTTGAGGTTAGTAAGTTAATTCAATTCTTAACAATTTTTGTGAAGGATAGTTGAGTTGATTGTAAGGAGAAACAGGTTTAAATTTAGGTGGAAATGACTAATACGGATTCCTCGAGTGATCTGAAGCTGGGCAATGTAAATTTGGAATATCTGTTCAACGAAGAGAAGTTAGTCCCTGAAATTTTGAGGTATGTTAGAAAACACATTTCTCTATAAGTTTGTAGAAGGGAAGAAATTCTAATTCGGGCTAGAAATGCAACTTTTAACAATGAGAAATGCGGACAGAAGCGAAGACAATAGCAGAGTGAGATAGGTTTCACTGGAAAATTAGCGACACGAAAGGTGTTGAAATTCCTTAAATCCTAAACCTAATTAGAATTTGTATTTGATATATTTAATTATTTAAATATCTTTCTTCTCTACCTAGGTTTAAGAGAAGTGCACTATATAAACTCTCTAACCCTATAGGTTTTATTCATCCTATAATCTTGTAGCATTCTCTCTAATAAAATTCTTCTCCCTCTATCCCATGGACGTAGCTAACACATTGTTAGTAAACCACGTAAATTTGTGTGTTGATCTTCTCTATTTTTCACGTTCTTTTGAATTCTTTAATTGTTGATTTCGTAACAAACTGGTATCAAGCCTAATTGTTAGGGTTTCAAAATTCCACATACATTTGACAATTAAAGATGTCTGGTATGAACGTAAAAATCGACAAATTCACCGGGAGGAACAGTTTTGGTTTATGGCAGTTCAAGATGCAATCCCTACTAAAGTAGCAGGGGCTGTGGGCACCACTGACTATTAAGTCAAAGAAGACAGCCATGGATGATGTAGAATGGCAAACTCTGGAAGAGAAGGCTCATTCGATGATCATGCTATGTTTGGCTGATGATGTCATCATCGAGGTCGCAGATGAAGAAACTCTTACTGGTCTGTGGTTAAAGTTGGAAAGTCTTTACATGACTTAACCAAGAAGTTGTTTCTTAAGAAACGTTTGTATCATCTACGTATGCAAGAAGGTACGTCTCTTCGAGATCATCTTGATTAGTTAAATAAAATTTTGTTAGATCTGCGTAATACAGATATTAAGGTTGATGATGAGGATGTTGCCTTAATTCTGTTGATGTCTTTGCCTCTGTCATATGAGACTTTCGTTGACTCGTATATTGAAGGGAAAGAAACTTTAACTTTAGAAGATATAAAGTCCACATTGCTTATGAGAGAAGACTGTCAGAATGCTATTAGTTCAGGTATAGAAAGTCAGACATCTGGGTTAGTTGCTACAGGGAGTAAGGGACGTGGGAATTTCAAACAATGGAAGATTTTGATTGAAAATCAAAATGGGAAGAAGATCAAAAGGTTGCGAACTGATAATGGTCTAGAATTTTGTAGGTCTAAGTTCAATGAGTTTTGTGGAGCTAAGGGAATTGTTCATCATCATACTGTTAGGGACACTCTGCAGCAAAATGGGGTTGCAGAACGTATGAATCAGATATTGTTGGAGAGAGCAAGGTGCATGCTTTCTAATGTTGGGTTGACTAGAAGGTTTTGGGCATAAGCAGTAAATACAGCATGTTTTCTGATTAACCGTGGACCTCACACAAGTATTGATTGTAAAAAACCTTATGAGGTGTGGTCTGGTGAGCCTGTGGATTATTTTTTATTGAGGAGTTTTGGTTGTACTGTTTACTATCATGTTAATGAGGGTAAATTAGAACCAAGAGCAAAAAGGGTATATTTGTTGGCTTTGAGGGTAGAGTTAAGGGATATAGAGTTTGGTCGCCTTCTGAACATAGAGTTATACTTAGTGGGAATGTGATCTTTGATGAGAATTCCATGCTTAACTGAAATGCAAAGTTTCTTGTGACGTCTACTGGTGTGGGAGAAACTAGTAGTGTTGATGAACAAGTGGAGATGCAACTCACTTCAATTGTAAATGAATTACAACACCAAGATGGAGAAGATCAACACGTTACTACAGAAACTGTCGTGCTGCCAAAAACTGAGGTGACTGAAATTTCAGAAAATTTTGTGCTGAGAATTCTAGTCGACAAACAGATCAGCCAAGTATAACTCATAATAGAGTTAGAAGAGTTGGTGCTAGGCCTCCAAAGAGATATGGTTTTAAAGATATGGTGAATTATGCACTACAGGTTGCTGAAGAGATGGATCCTCTTGAGCCATCCACCTACAAAGAAGCAGTTTCGTGTAGTGAGTCTACCCGGTGGCTTGGGTATATGGGGGATGATATGGAATCTCTTGATAAAAATAAGACTTAGGAGTTGGTCAAACGACATAAGGAGAGAAAGATTGTCACTTGTAAATGGGTCTTCAAGAAAAAAGAAGGAATCTCACCTATAGAGGATATTAAGTATTAAGCTCGGGTTGTTGCTAGAGGGTTCACACAAAGAGAAGAAGTTGATTATAATGATATTTTCTCACCAGTAGTCAGACATACTTCTATCAGAGTGCTACTAGCAATGGTAGCACATCAAGATTCGAAACTTGAGCAACTAGATGTGAAGACAGCTTTCTTACATGGACAGCTAGAAGAAGAGATTTATATGACCCAACCAGATGAGTTCTAGTGTCCTGGCAAAGAAGATTATGTTTGCAAGTTGAAAAAGTCCTTGTATGGACTAAAGCAGTCTCCAAGGCAGTGGTACAAATGGTTTGACAGCTATATGGTTGGGCTTGGTTATAACCAGAATCTGTATGATTGTTGTGTATACTACAATAAAGCTAAAGATGGTTCAATGGTTTATCTACTTTTATATGTAGATGATATGCTCATATCTACAAAGTCCAAGTTTGATATTTAGAATTTGTTGTGTTGAGATTACTCCACACAGCTAAGGATATTTGACTTTGGGTGTGTCAAGATTACTCCGCCCTAACTAAGGATCTTTTGGATGTTGAGTAGCGTTGAGCTGCACTCCGCCTCAACTAAGGAAATGTGTGTGAAATGTATTGTATTTTCATGGTTTTTCAAAAGTGATACGTATATGGTTTGATAGCATTACCTAAGCATGATTTGTCAGGACATGAAAACAATTTATCACTGCTTATTCATTATTATAAATTGAATATAGCTTTGAATTATTTCTGAGTTAACGAAAGGTTTTTACTAAATAGGTCCCTCACTAGGCAACCTAGCTCATGTTTTTCCCTATTTTCTGTTTTTCAAGTAGCAAGCGAGTCCAGGGTGCTTAGCCTACACAGTAACTCGTCTGGGCTTGCCATCAGTGTCTGGGATTTTGAGCATTGTAAATATTGAATCTTAAACCTATGTTGTACATATAAAGGGTTAAGGAGTGGGAGTTAGAGGTCTCATGAAACCTTTAATATTGAATGTAAATCAGTATTATTTTGATAGCTTAACCATAGTTAAAGATTGATATTCTATCATGGTTTATATCTACTTATTAGGTGTTTGGACGTGATTTATGGTTGTACAGTTGATCGTAGATGCCATAAAAGAAGCGGTGTTTGCTGTCCTCACACTTTCTTCTAGGTTAAGAAGGTAACCGGGAGGGGGTGTGACAAAGATAGTTCAGCAAGTTCACCTCTTAATTCACTACTAGGCATTCTCTACCATGGCCTCAGTGAGGGTCTTGCTCATCAATGCACCACCACTAGTTGTGTTGATGGTACTTTTCACTAGTGACAAGCCCTTCGTAGAAGAATTGGACGAGCAAAGCATTTGAGATCTGGTGGTTGGGGTAGCTGGCGTACAAACACTTGAAGTGCTCCCAATATTCGTGTAGGATCTCAACGACGATCTGAGTGATTTCGTATATTTCCTTCCTAATTCTCACTACTCTTGAAGCTGGGAAAAAGTTTTCCAAAAACTACTTCTTCATTTCTTTCCACGTGGTCAAGAACAATGAGAACAGAAAAGCTTTGAGATTAATCTACTCCTTAGTCATGTCGTGCGGTCTCATTCCATCACATACGTATGAAATTCATTTAGGTGCTTGTGTGGATCTTCACTTGCACGGCCAGAGAAAGAAGAAAGTAACTGGATTAATCCCGACTTAAGCTTGAAATTACCTGTCGTGGATGGATAGGTGATAAGAGGGGCTTCTGGTCGACATAGGGGCCGAGAGGTCCCTTAGTGTGTGCTCATCAGGTTGCGCCATTGTCTCTTCTCTCTCTTCTTCAAAGAATTCTTCTTCTGCTTCTATGCATTTTGCACGAATTGGCTCTACTCTAGCTTCTCTCCTTCATCCTCTTTCCTCCCTACCAAGTTCTACAAAATACAACAAAGCATTTCAATCCTGGGAGGATCTAACATACAAAAAAAGAAACATGCTTTCAATTGAGAAATTTATTGGCTCCCCCCGACAACGACACCAATTTGGAATGTGAAATTCGTCGCCCAATTCTACTCTAAATGAATTTACCATTCTCACTAAAACCCGTAATAGTGACAAGATCGGGTCGAACATAGGGAACCTATGAATCTCTTTATCAAATTGTTTACAATCCTAAGGTAACCAATGGAGGGTTGTTTGGAATTATGGTTGAATTATGAGGAAATTTAAATTGAGGGAAATTAAATTGCAATCAAATTCGAATAATTAAAAACCTGGTCTAGGCTTTCAAGTTATTCTCCAATTGTGACCTGATCATTCATTTATCGGATCAATTCCTATTTGTTACAATCTTAGCCGACTTGCCGAGAAACACTAGGGAGTGTCTAGATTATCAAATTAGTGGAATTAACTAGATGAAACGCATCTTAATTAAGGAATTTTCTAAGTTGATTCTCCTTTATCACAACCAATCTTTAGCAACGATTACACAATTCTTATTAGTTCATGATATTACATAACCAATATTCATACAAAAGCAAAGGATAATCGAAGAACAATGATAAGAATTATAGCATTGGATCTAAAATCTCACAAGTTCACAATTACAAGGGGAAATAGCTCTATGCCTAAGCTAGAGTGAGTACCTTAGTCAACAGTCTTCATAATCCATATCAATATATTGTTTTTGTACATCAAATAACCAAAAGGTGGACGAAAAGAGAAGAAAAGAGAGGAAAATTGTCCTTAAGTGTGGCTGGCCGCACATCCCCCTAAAACCTAGGTGGCAAAATTTCTCTTTTAAAATCGTGATAGCATTACAACGCTATGGTAAAGTGTTGTGATGTTGATGGGAAGATGAGCATGTATCCGGTTTGGAGCGCCATGATGCTCTGAGATAGCGTCTCAGCGCTGTCACGTTTCTCCAATAATGTGTCCTTGGAAAAAAGCTCTAAGCATCGCTGATAGCACCGTAAAAGTGTTAAGTTTCCTAATTTAATTCGGGCTCATTCGTGGATTTTGTGTTTATTATGCTATTTTATAGAAATTCGAGCAAATCATGCATAACAGAGCTTTGTGAGTCATATGGGGTTGATTTGGAGCTATCGAAAGTGAAATCGGGCACTCGAAGCTCAAGGATATGAAAATTACAAAAATGCCCCTAGAGCAAGCACAAAGCAGAGCGCAGCTATGTTGTGCTCTACACTCAAAGGCAAAGAGGAAAAATGGTGAGAGCGCAACGGTGCTCTAAATTTTTTAAGGAAGCGTAACGCACACGCGAGCGTAGCGCTACTCTAACCAAGTGCAGCAACACTCTCCCCTCGATTTATATTGTATTTTTGCCGATTTTAGGGTTGATCTTTGAAATTTTCTCGGGCTTTTGGCCCTCAATCCCATCTTCTCTTCTCCTCTTCTCCTTCCCTCTGTATTTCTCCATTTTTAGATGTGTTGGATGATTGCAAAGCTTATCTTGGACTGATCTCATGGCTAAGGTGAGTTGCTAGCTTCGGTCTAGGTGAAACCCATGGATCGATTTTTAGGATTTTTGTTCTTTATCTATATTTCTCTTTGATTTTCTATGGTTCATCAATGTGATTTAATTTTTATGCTTAAATATATGATAGGCTTGATCAACCATCATTCATTCTTTGATTGTTGGTTTAGTCCATGAGTTAACAAGGGGAATTAATGGACCTACAGATTATGAGCTCCAACGATCTGAAATTAACCAGTTAAACTCTTTACCTAGTTAATTACTATTCGTTAACTACTGGGACGCTCCACTAAAGCCCAGTAACTGCACTCTCCTCACTGTAAATATATTTCTATCTACTTGATATAACTGTGATTAGTAAGTCGATCCTTCACCAAGTTGTTCATAATTACAGCTAGGTTAAAATTATCGTTTTACCCATGTAATTACATCTCGTTCCTTAAGTCCAACTAATCCTCTAATGAACAATTGATTCATGGTCCAACCACTAAACCCAGTCCCTCTCGAGCCAATGAGAGGTGAGGTCCCTTGTTCAATTCCCGGAGTCAGTACTTAAAGGAACAACTTTTCTACTAACCTAGAAATAGGTAGGAGTGAATTTCATGTTGTAGGACTATGTCCCCAGCTATCTATCTGATCTTATCCTTAAAATGGGAGGCTCATTAAGTTGGCGAACTCAAACCATTCTCACCTATGCAGATTAAAGGATAATCTCAAACAGATAGGAATTCATAGTTAGCTCAAGATTAAGATCGGGTTACCTAGTCATCAGGTTGAAATAATCAGTTTTAACAGTAAAAAGGTGTTAATAAAGTAAAAGTGATTATTTCATGGTCCAGTCTTATGAAAACTCATTGCATAAAATGCCCTCACTCACATGTCTTTACATGAACGATATAGGATCACATTGTTTGTACTAGATACAAAGTGGACCACATCCATAGTGTCCCCAAGATAAGGTACCCAAACTTATCCCTATATTCTAGACTGTTTTGGCTATTACTTAAACTTGACCACTTTTATGTTTATACATAAAGTCTAAGTTCAACTTATAGCCAGGGGTTCTTAGTTTATTGGATTTTAATAAATGCAATTCACATATTCAATAACAACTTTATTGAATAAATCTTGACAACAACTTTATTGAGAATAAGTTCCAAAATTTACAAACTACGAGTTTTAGGACATAAAACCCAACAATTTTAGGCTCCACTTGTGCTACTCAGTAGTATAAGTAGTTGGTTCAATGTATTAAAAATTTTATTTGATTGTCGGAGAGAGGTTTACGACGTCCATTCTCTGAGGGCATATCAACGATGCCTTGTCGCTGCGCCATGCTCTCAAGGGTACTTTGGTAATTTTCATCATCTTATTCCCGGCTGATGCAATTGATCTCCATTTTTGCCTGTTTTAGCTTTATTTCAACTCTAACACCTGGTTCTACCTCAAAAGTGCTCGATATTTGTAAAATAATAAAATAAACATGTAAAATCTAAGGATAACCCTGAATTAAACAAAGTAAGATAGCATGTTTTTTTTATGCTATCAAATGTTCAATTTCAGTAGAATAAATCCTCGTAATGATGATGTCATCAACATAGAGTACTACATAGAAAATTATTAATCATCGTAGCTAGATTCCCTAGGGTTTAATTCAAATGTTTAATTAATTAGGTTGATATTGGAATCGATTAATTGATCCTCTAGTCTAATTAAGAAATTGATTAGAACATTAAGGCCTTTAGTTTTTATCTTCAAAGCAACTGAGCCAAAAATTAAATTAAAGCATGCAATTATAATTTTACAGTTCAATGAACAACCAAGTGAACGGGTGAAATTTGATTCCCAAGGTGAGGCCTTTTATCATATTAAATTCCCTTTTATATTTACGCATTTACCTTTATGCCTTTTTGTAAATAAATGAATTTTAGTACATATGAAGTTATTCAAATGAATTAATTATTTATTAACTCTAAATCCAATTAAACTACAAACCCTTGGCTATTATCATGAGTACTTGAACTTTATGTGGAGACATAAACAGGATCAAGTTCGAATAAGTAGCCTAAATAAGTCTATAGTACATGGATCAGGTTGGGTACCTCTTCTTGGAGACACTATTGAATACGGCCCGCTTCATGATTGTTACAAATGTTGTAAGGTGTCATAAATGAAGTGATCGTGATTTGTTCATGTAGAGACATGTGAGCGGGAGTATTCTACATAATAAGATTGTGTAAGACTCACCTTGAAATAATCATTATTACATATTAACACCGTTTACGATTAACATTGATTAATTTCACTTATCGATGACCTAGATAACATGATCTGAATCTTGAACTATCTATGAACTCCTATTTATTCAGAATTATCCCTTGATCTTCATAGGTGAGACTAAGCTCAATAGCGCTGCTCAACATTCCTCCCGTTTCAGGGATAAGACAAGATAGATAGCTGGGGACATAGAATTTGCAAGACGGAATTTACTCCTACCCAACTTAGGGATAGTAGAGAGGTTGTTCTCTTAAGTGTTGTTCCCAGGACATGAACAAGGGGCCCCATTCTTTCACTAGCCCTAAAGGGAATGGATTTAGTGATTAGATCCTAAATCAATTGTTCATTAGAGGAACAGTGGTACTTAAGGAGAAAAGATGTAACTCAAAGGTAAATCGGTATTTGACCTAACTGAAGTTATGAACGACCTGTGAAGGATTGACTTATCGATAACTGTTATATCAAATGGACACAAATATATCTACAGTGAGAAGAGTGCAGCTACGGGCTTTAGTGGAGTGTCTCGTTAGTTAACAAATGTTGGTTAACTAGGTTAAAGAGTTTGGCCGATTAATCTCGGATCGTTGGAGCTATAATCTGTAGGTACATTAGGTTCCTCTACTAACTTATAAATAGACTAAAATCTTAGATAGTGTGGTGAATAAGTTTGAACTGTTCAAATCTTGACTTAAGGAATGAAAGTCAGATATAAACGATAAATCGACGTTTAATTACGAACTAAACGTACAAATAGAGTTAATTATAATATTTAAATATGATTTAAATATTAATCATATGAATAGGGATACATGGTTTTAGAAAAATCTGGACAAGTGGGAAAAATAATATTATTTTAATATTAAATAATAAAATAATATTTAATTAATTAAATATTAAATTATTTTTATTTATTTAATTATTTAATTATTTTTGAAATTAAAAATCAATTTTAATTCAATTTTTGGAAATTCATTGAAAATTGATTTTTAAAGATTGGATTTTCCCACTAACTAAGTTAGGAGCTTGGTTGTCTTCTTCACAATTAACCAACAAATTATCCATTTTGTGTTGTCAAATTTTTATGCAATTGAATTGCATGTTATTCTTTAATAAATAGAGATGATTTTGACATAAAATGGTTAAGAATTTTGTGAAATTCAAGGGTTAATTTTGCAAAATTCCATCCATTGTTCATCTTCTTCCCAACCTTCATTTCTTCTCAAATTCACCACAAATTTTGGATCCCACCATCCAATCTAAGCTTAGAGAATAGTAGAAAAGACTCTTGTGGTGGTCTACAACCAAGTGGTGCTGAAATTCATCAAGAATTGAAGGAGAATTTTGAGCTTCAAGGGTAAGTGTTCTTGAAACTTTGGTTTTTCCTTTTAATTGCATGTTTAATCCTCTAAATTGAGCATCTTAGAGTGAAAATTGATCAAATTAATTTCCGCTGCATGCTCATTTATCCTTCAATAACCCGTTCCCACTAACCTACAAGCTTGTGAGAGTAGTTAATAAATTTACTTGTTTAGGGTCCCAATAGCTCCCATCACACCCAATAACCTTTTTATCACAAGGTTTAGATACCAATTCCCATGTATTATTTTTAATAAGAGTATTATATTCTTCTTCCATGGCTCGTTTTCACTGGGATGTTTTAAAGTTTCTTTTATATCACATGGTTTAGTATGAGTGTAATCAACAAGGTAATCTTTAGGTTTAAAAATACTATTCTTACCTTTAGTCATCATAGGATGAGTGGAGACAAAAGGAGTCCTAATAGGTGTTGGGACTGGTGTGTCCTAAACCTCTTGGGTCTTATAGTTTTGTAAATTGTATATACAGTTTATTTATTAAATAAAATAAGAAGTTGCTTTATCTATCTTATGCATTAACTCAATCTAATAAACTAAGATTTCATGGTCATTTTATGTAAACTTAAACATGTATGTGGTTAACATACAAGGTTGGAACATATTTAAGTAATAACCAAAAAGGTCTGTAGTATAGGAATAAGGTTGGGGGCTTTATTACGGTAACACTACGGATATGACCCACTTTGTAATTGTTACAAGGAGTTGTAAAGTTTTACAAACGATTTGATCCTAATCGTTCATGTGGAGACATGTGAGTGGGGGTATCCTATGCAAAGAGTTTGTATAAGACCAAACCACGAAATGTTTAATTTCTCTTTGCAATGTCATTAATTGTAGAAATTAACATTTCATAGGATGACTATAGGTAATTCAACCTGAATCCTGAGTGAGTTATGAACTCCTGTCTATGAGGGCAATCCTTTGATTTGTATGAGTGAGAGTGGCCAAATCACCGACTCAATAAACCTACCATTTTTGTGATTTATCTGATTAGAGAGCTGGGAACATATCTTCACAAGATGAAATTCAATCCTTCCCGTATTTAGGGTAATTAATCATTTGACTTAGGATGTCCTCAGCCATAGATCCAAGAAGTCACGATGTGTCACACCCCATCCCAGATGCACTCCATACCTAGGATTGAGCGTGATACTGTTCTCCTTAAATACATATTTGAAAAAAAATAGATACCAGATGAATCTCAATTTAAAACAACATTTCTTTTAAAATATTAGAAAAACATGCAACCTCTCAACAAGTATTTTCTGCATATATACATATAAGATACAACACATCCCCCCTTCACTTCTAAGAAACATGCACATTACAAGACATATGTACAGACTAAATATTTACAACTATCCCAGAGGTTAGCTTCCAGATAGGCCCAGACGAGATTCTTCTGTAGGCTAGGCGTCCCGGACACGCTCGCTACCTAAAACAACAAACAACAACAAACTGAATGAGCAAAAAGCCCAGTGAGTGACTAAATCTATTCAACTATCACTAGCAGATATGAGCTAGCTTATCTATTAGTAACCATTACGTATCACATCCCAGAGAGTTACTAAGGTTCTCTTTCCAAATTACACATATAAATGTCCAATCCTCATGTCACACAGATTTGCAACTATCTAGTGCCTTCACATTCTGTCTCTCAGCACTTATTCGATTATATTTACATTACCATGTGCCTTCACATGAAATCCCTCAGCACTGGTAACCAATTCTATCTTCGCTCAAGTGCCTTCACTCATGGTCCCTCAGCACGAGCTAGTATGTGATGGGTTACTACATGCTTTCACTTATAGTCCCTCAGCATTGTAATCCATTCCTCATAGCTATTCAAGTGCTTTCACAAAGTCCCTCAGCACTTAACTTCATGCTCACTTACATATAGGCTTTCACCATAAGGTCCCTCAACCATTATTATATTTAGACATTAGCATTAGTACCCTTTTAACTTGCTAACACATCACATTCACAATGGATACTGCAAAGGATCACATTTCCTAATCAAATAAGTATACTAAGTTAATCACAAGATATAATAAAAGGTCACTCACGATTTGTCTCGGCTCTAAGTGGATTATAAGCCTCCCCGAGCTCTTCCTGGCCTGAAAATACATTTTCCTCATGTTTAATTTTCATAATCTTCCTTTTCCTTTAACACACATTAATAGCATTATTCTTTAGACAATTAAAAGCTGCCAGCGAGATTTATCACATACTATTGTACTAGCGACACTGAGTTGGATGTAACTAGCGAGACTACCTGAGGAGCGACACCCAGCAATACTCTAGCGAGAATCGTGAGACGTAAAGCCCCTCTTGGGTTACAGCGTTACTTGCTTCGCTGCCCTGTCTCTCGCTCTCTCAGCGATACTACCGCTATAGCAGTACCACTTCCTTCTTCCTTTCTTCTTCCTTCTTCAACCTGCTAAACATCACATTTTGATCAATTCCAGAACTTACCTCCTTCTACAAACTTGTTAAGGTGTAAGTTCTTCATCTTACCTCCAAGTTTCATGAAGAGTATCCTCTTCGTTTAGGGTATATTCTTCAACAACCTCGAGTTACCCCTAATTGTCTGGCAAATTCGGCGTTAATCTCTTCTATGTAAGTTTGACACACATTAATACAATTTCAGCTCAAGCATCCTTCATGAAACTTGCTAAAAATCGAGTTAACTTACTAACCTCAAAAGTTTCGACCCTAACCACCGTTCCTTCAGTTTGTTCTTCCTCCAAAATCAAGCGTCACTCTGAGGAAGTAACACCAGCTGAGTCCTCTGCCCAACTCAAGTTTCTTCCACGGTTTCGATGAGATTTCCACTCCAAATCAGCGTGAACATCTTCTTCTACCTCCTTCCGATGTTTAGCTTTAGAATGAACCCAGCTCGAGCTCTGAAATGCAATCAGAACAATTGAATTCTCGATCCACTTATATATATACCACCGACTTAATCTCCATTTCAACACTACACTACACTACAATCTGTTCAACGCATACCTTCTATATTCAGCTTCGGCAACACACAGCCTCTGATGGTGTTACTTTTCAACATTCTCCCGCCAGATGGTTAACAAACGCATTACTCCCTCTCGGCTAACCTTCTTTGTCCAACACGTACTCACTTTCGACGCATGGTAGCGTTCACCGCATAATGATCTCATAGCAAATCAGCTCTCAACTCCTCGTGGCTATTAACTTCCAACGCCCCACTGCCTTCAATGCGTTTGTCGCAAGATAATCTTCGATACAAGGTGGTTCTCCACGCCTTATGTCCTCAACGCGTCGTGGCTTCAACGCATAACAGTCTTCCTCACCTTTGCGTTTACGCCAAAACTGTTTCCATCAAAGCATGTTGCCACCAACGCATAGCTGATACTTAGTCATTTTTTTTCCGCCCCAATCACAGTCTAGCCAACTACTCTTACCCAATCGTCCATCTTTCGGCCCCTTCTTACCTTGCGTTCTCACAAAATTAAGTACGGGGCTTACAGGATGAAATTAAACGATCTTGTTGTTTTCATACCTTATATTCAAGATCTATCTCTGTATTTGTATGTGGTGTTGGTGCAGCGATTAAGGTCAAAGCTGCAGTAACTTGATATTTAGGGGGGGTGCTTCATCTTTAAGAAATCGTTCTAGATTTTGTCATTAAACATAAAGCTGTAATACCAACTCAAAATGAAAGAAGTAAGATAGTTATGAGAGAAGATGAAGTCATAGTCATGCAAGAGAAAATCCTTTGTTTTGTTATTTAATAATGGGAAGATCAAGAGCCAATTAATAACAATGTCTGGGAAGAAAAACTCTTGCAAAATAATTACACTGCACATACACTTAATTAATTTTATCTTAGTTCTAACAGAATAGAAGAAGTTCTAGAAGGAGAATCTTAGGACGGGATGCATGAAAAGGAGCCCTTGTAGAATGAGGTTGGGCTTTTGCAATGAGAACAATAACAAATCTTTGCCTTAACAGTCTATCCGCAATAAACAGCTATAGACTTCTACCGCTTTCTATTTATAATAATTTCTCTAAAATTTAGAGTTTTTTTCAAATATAGCAAAATGAGCCAAAATATTTACAAATATAGAAAAAGTTCACTGCCTATTAGTGATAGATGGCAATAGACTTCTATCACTAAGCAATAGATTGCGATTGAGTGATAGAAGTCTATCATGATCTATCACCCAATGATAGAAGTCTATCATGGTCTACCATGATCTATTGCTAATAGATTATGAAATGTTTTTATATTTGTAAATATTTTGGCCCATTTTGCTATATTTGAAAACAATCCTAATTTTTGCTTAGTCTATTTGTGACACCCCAATTTTCAAGTATTATATATCCTTTTGGTCTTTATTTTGGTTTGGAATAATGTTTAGTAAAGAAAAAGGGAAATTAATTTTGGAAGGAAAGAGAAAAGGGAATTTAATTTGGAATAAAGGGGGGAAACTAATTTTGGAAGGAAAGAGAAAAGGGAATTTAATTTAGAATAAAAAGGGTAACTAATTTTGGAAGGGAAGAGAAGAGGGAAATTAATTTTGAAATTTATTTGGGTTTTCTTTTTACGTTAATTAGGGGTGCCTCGTTTTAAGTGCAACCCACTCTCTCTCTCTCTCCCGTCGCCACACGCATACACACACACCCTCTCTCCCTCGCAGATCTCTCTCCCGTCCGGCTCCCTCTCTCTCAGCTTCTCTCATTCGCCAGCGCACTCTCTCTCGCGCACCGTCTCGCTCTCTTTCCTTATCGCGGCGTCAAACTCTCTCGAGTCTCGCCGTCTCGCTCATCGTCTTGCTCTCTTTCCCTATCGCGGCGTCAAACTCTCTCGGGTCTCGCTGTCTCGCTCATTGTCTCACTATCTTTCCCTATCGCGGTGCAAACTCTCTCGGGTCTCGCTATCTCGCTCTCGCTAGACTCTCGCTCTCCCTCAGAGCAGTACGTTTCTCCCTCTCTCTCTCTCTCTCTCGGTTTTACTCAGCCGACAGCGCCTCTCTAACATGTTTCTCTCTCAGCTACTCCTCCTAACGTCACCACCGTCGCCGCTGTGCCACTGTCATCGGATCTCCCTCTTGAACACTGCTGCCGCCTTCGCTGCCGTCGTCGGATTTCCCTCTTCACTGTCGCCGCTGTCTTTTACTGCAATTTAGTCCGGGTAAGGCAGTATGCCATTGCTTGGTTTTCTGGGTTGAATACGTGACTAGTCTAATGGTGGGTTATTGTTGTTGTAGGTATGTCAGGATTTTCAACCCAAGTTTCTGGACAAGATTTGAGTTGCGCAGTCAAGTGACTAAACCAAATCTCACGGTAAGTAATTGCCCTACCGACGGTATTGCTGGACTCGATACCTCAAATTTCTAGACTGTTTCTCTAATAATTGGAATGGTTGTATAGCTTGTCCTTACTGTTCTAATTTGGATGGTTGGATTGGGTAGGTTTAACACATGTACATTTTGTCGGTGTAACATCCCCTGTAGGTGCACACACAACGTGATAGATACCAGGCTCAGGTGACCATAGGGTAGATGCCATGATAGTATGCTATAGACTCCGTTTACCCCTGAACGCATATTATTGTTCCCTACGTCGGCAGCATGTTTACCAGTTTGTGTCTCTTCGGGGCACCAGTATGTGTTCCTTCGGGGCACTAGTTTGTGTTCCTTCGGGACACCAGTTTGTGATTCTTCAGGATCTCCAGTATGTGTTCCTTCGGGATCACCAGTTTGTGAACACGTTTTGACAACGATAGGGGTTATCTATGTTAATTTCATGTTGTATGCATACAGATTCAGTGTTTAGTTGAGCCCAATTGAGGGATTACTTACTGAGTATCTTCGTACTCATCCTTTTCTTTTATGCCTCCAAGTAAAGGAAAGAACGTGTCGGCGAATGACAAGAAGAATCCTTTAGGTGCTATGGGACTCGCAGGGTCTTTCGCTAGGGTTGTATACACATGTTTTTTTTTCTTCTGTCATTGAAATTTAAAGTTTAATATGATTTTTTTTCGCGTCATGTTCAGGATTTCATCGTGGAATTTTTATTTACTGAACTTATTTTCTTTCTAATAAATTGAATAATACCAAAGAAAAAAAAAATTTCTTAGGGGTACCTCGAACCACAGCTATTTATCATGCTTTAATAAAAATCTTCGATTTCTTAAAATTATGTTGTCTTTCTTCCTCAATGTTGCATATATCGAGTAATGGTCCAATCGGTCTAGGTGGGCCGTTACAGTTGGTATTAAAGAGAGTTTTAGGTTCTGTAGACTGACTTACTACTTAAGTCTAGATTGTCCCCATAGCCACTAAAGGATTCTTCGTCATCGCCAGGTATGCGTTCCAAGTGTATGTTTCTAGAGTGTTCTAATGGAAAGCTTAGTGGTTTTTTTTTCGTATGTTATTATTTCGACTTAACACCCTTAATAAAGAAATTAATGGTGGTTGTTGTATGTAAATTTAGGAGATGGCCCATGGAGGTAGAGGTAAAGGCAGGGGGGGTAGGAAAAGTAGGGGAAGAGGGTTACCAAACCCTCAAGTTCAGGACCCCATGGAGCAGAACCCTCAGTCTCAGGACCCTCCTATACCGCAAGGACCTCCACCACCAGAGAATCCTGTGGGGCAGGGGAACACGAAACCAGAGCAAGGGGGCAGCCCCATAATGCACCTGAGCCGCCACAGACACAGTCTCCGTTGGGGGCCCAGACCGAATTTGCGGCAATGGTCGCACAGATTGGGGAAACCGTTACTACTACCCTGATGGACAAGATTAAAGATATAACTCGTGCAGCTGTGGCAGAACAGTTGGCATAGCAGATATCGACTCCCCAAGTGCCAGAGCAGCAGAATCCACCTCCGCCGGTACAGACCCAGCCCCAGCCTCAATATGACTTGTCACCAGAAGCGAAGTATTTGCGAGACATTAGGAAGTATAACCCTCGCACATTTGACGGATCATTGAAGTATCCCACCAAGGCGGAGATGTGGCTTTCTTCTATAGAGACTATTTTTTGCTACATGAAATGTCCAGAGGACCAGAAGCTTCAGTGTATAGTGTTCGTGCTGACTGATGATGCAGAAATCTGGTGGCAGCCAGCAGAAAGGTCAGTAGTTGGAAATGGAGGATCGATCACCTGGGCTCAGTTTAAAGAGCGGTTCTATGAGAAGTATTTCTCCGCCAACACAAGGTACAATAAGCAAGTGGATTTTATGCAACTAAAGCAAGGAGCCATGTCAGTGGAAGAGTACGAGCAGGAATTTACAAAATTATCCCGTTTTGCTCCCAAGATGGTGGCCACGGAGAAGGATAAGATCGAGGCTTTATCCAAGGCTTAAAGGACGATCTAAGAGGTCTTGTACAGGCTCTAGAACTCGGTAGTTACACTGCAACAATCAGAGCGGCAGCTAGAATTGACTCGAGAGCCAGAGAGAAGTATGTTAAAGCTATGGCATTGGGGCCCTCCTCGGGCCAGAAGAGAAAGGCAGACCTAAGAACCGCAGAGTTTCCTCTAAGGAACCGGGGCTCAAAGAGGCCCATTTAGCACTTCTGGCACTCAACTGTGGCAGCAGGTGGGGTAGAAAGGGATAGGCCAGTTTGTGGATCTTGTGGGAGAAACCACTAGGGCCGTTGCCTGGCCAGTTCAGGTGTCTATTTTCATTGCGGTCAGGAGGGACGCGTGTCCAACAAATGCCCCAATAGAGGATTGTCTGACGATAAGGGCCAGTACACGAGCTCTTATCGTGGGGACTCTAGCAGACCTTAGTAGCAGCAAGGTCGAGCTTTCACCACGACTCAGCGAGAGGCCATTAATTCAGGCATGGTGGTAATAGGTATGCTTCCTATTTTAGAACATCATGCCCTAGTGTTGTTTGATTCTGGATCATCGCATTCGTTCATCTCGACTGTATTTGTGAAGCATGCAATGTTAGAATTAGAACCGTTGCATTTTGTGTTGTCAGTTTCTACCCCGTTTGGTGAAGTTATGTTGGCAAAGGAAAAGATAAGAGCATGCCAGGTGGAAATAGCCAACCGTGCACTAGATGTGACCCTAATAGTCCTGGATATACGTGACTTTGATGTTATCTTAGGCATGGATTGGTTAGCCACCAACTATGCCAACATAGATTGTTCACGTAAGGAGGTGATTTTCACCCCTCCTACGAGCACCAGCTTTAAATTTAAAGGGGTCGGAACAGTCGTGTTGCCCAAGGTTATCTCAGCTATGAAGGCTCACAAATTGCTTAACCAAGGAAACTGGAGCGTCTTAGCCAGCGTGGTGGATGTCAGAGAAATTGAGTTTGCCCTAACTTCCGAACCAGTGGTAAGGGATTATCCAGATGTCTTCCTTAAGGACCTCCCGGGTTTGCCTCCACACAGGGAGATTGACTTAGCGATCGAGGTGGAGCCCGATACGACTCCCATATCTAAAGCTCCTTATAGGATGGCTCTAGCGGAATTGAAGGAACTTAAGGTCCAGTGGCAAGATTTGCTCGACAAAGGCTTTATTCGACCGAGTGTGTCACCTTGGGGTGCACTAGTGTTGTTCGTGAAGAAGAAAGATGGCTCGCTTCGCCTTTGTATCGACTACAGAGAACTGAACAAGTTAACCATCAAGAATAAGTACCCACTCCCCAAGATTGATGATCTGTTTGACCAGTTACAAGGAGCCACGGTATTCTCCAAGATCGACCTTCGTTTATGATACCACCAGTTGAGAATAAAGGACAGTGACATTTCTATGACAGCTTTCCATTATAGGTACGAACATTACGAATTTATAGTTATGTCCTTTGGCCTGACGAATGCCCCAGCAGTGTTTATGGATCTGATGAACGGGGTGTTCAAAGACTTTCTGGACACTTTTGTCATAGTGTTTATCGACGACATCCTGATTTACTCCAAGACAGAGTTGGAGCATGAGGAACATTTGCAGAAAATCCTGGAAACCTTGAGGTCACACAAGTTATATGCTGAGTGTTCTAAATGCGAGTTTTGGTTGAAGTAGGTGTCCTTTCTAGGGCATGTGGTGTCAGGGGATGGAATTTCCGTGGATCCTGCCAAGATAAAGACCGTTACGAGTTGGTCCCGTCCTACGACAGTCAGTGAGGTGCGAAGTTTTTTGGGCTTAGCCGGTTATTATCGTCGGTTTGTTAAAGACTTTTCTCACATAACCACTCCGTTGACCCAATTGACCAAGAATGGTATTTCTTTTGTGTGGAGTGATGCTTGTGAAAAGAGTTTTCAGGACCTCAAACAGAGATTGGTTTCTGCACCAGTGCTTACAGTCCCAGATGGGTCAGGTGGCTTTGTTGTATACAACGATACTTCCAAGAAAGGGTTGGGTTGTGTGTTGATGCAACACGGTAAAGTGGTCGCTTACGCATCTCGCGAACTAAAGAACCACGAGCAAAATTATCCAACCCATGACCTGGAGCTAGCTGCGGCTGTTTTTGCGTTGAAAATATGGAGACACTATTTATACGAAGAAAGAATACAGGTCTTCACCGATCATAAAAGCTTGAAACACTTTTTCACCCAAAAGGAGTTGAACATGAGACAGCACAGATGGCTGGAATTGGTAAAGGATTATGATGTGGAAATCTTGTACCATCCAGGGAAAGCAAACGTGGTAGCAGATGCCTTGAGTCGTAAGGCAGTCCATTCAGCGGCCCTAATTACCAGCCAAACTCAGTTGTGTAAGGACTTCGAGCGTGCGAGAATTGCAGTGGCACTAGGAGAGGTCACGTCACAATTAGCCCAATTATCAGTACAGCCGACCTTAAGGCAAAGGATAATCGAGGCACAGCAAAGCGACCCGTACCTCATTGAGAAGTTCCGCTAGGTGGAGGCAGGATTACCCAGCGAATTCTCGATGTCTTTAGATAATAGTCTTGTTTACCAGGGATGCTTGTGTGTGCCAGCAGACAATGGAGTTAAGCGGGAATTGCTGACCAAAGCCCATGGCTCTCCATTCTCAATACATCCTGGCAGTACCAAGATGTACCAGGATTTGAAACGCCATTACTGGTGGCGCAATATGAAACGGGAAGTGGCGGAGTTTTTCAGTAGGTGTTTGGTATGCCAGCAGATAAAGACGCCTAGACAGAAGCCTGCAGGGTTATTGCAGCCCCTACAAGTCCCCGAATGGAAATGGGAGCACGTATCCATGGATTTCATTGTGGGCTTGCCCAAGATGGTGAAGGGCCATACAGTGATATAGGTGATTATAGATAGACTCACCAAGTTAGCACATTTTATCCCAGGTAGGAGAACGGTTCCCACAAATCAGATCCTTGCTAGAGTCATAGCGAGAAAGATCTCTTGGAAAAGGAAGACTATAAGGAGAAGACTATCGGTTTAAAAATTATAGATTGACAAAGGTATGAAGGTTAACCTCCTTTTCTTTTTTTAATTCTTTCAAGAAATCAAAGAACGCGATCACATGCTTCTGTCGGGAATCAATTCCCTTTAGCATTAGCAAGAGCTGCTCGCCGTCGATGGTAGCCCAAGAGCGTCAATTCCGAACATGAAGTAGCAATTCACGTCAACTGCCTATCGAACACCCCATCCTCCATTAAACTGTCGTGCTGACGTCGTTGAGGAGCATGTTCAAGCTACATTAAATAATCTTGGATTTTAGATTATTGGATTTGACTTATGCAAATAATAAATAACACTTTATTTAATCAATAATTTGTTTACAATTTACAAACTACATGATTTAGGACATAAAATCCCAACAGAATGCACATTTAATTAAGGGGAATTCAATGTTCAAAATTGCATTTGAAACCTTTCTTGCTCCTTGAACTATAATTTCCATCCTAGGTTACATTTACCTAACAATCTTTTACTATTGTTAGGATTTATGCCCTAAAACCTCATAGAAATCCAAGGTTATTTCATGAGACAGAGCAGTTATATGTAGTGGACATACAGGTGGAGAATGTTCAAGTAATAACCTAAAGGGTTTATAGTATATGGATCAATTAAGGTTGGGTGCCTTATCCTAATAACACTATGGATACGATCCACACGATCTACTTTGTAAGTATTACAAATGTTGTAAGTGTAATAAACGATGTGATCCAAATCGTTCGTGTGGAGACATGCCGGTAAAGTATTCTATACAATGCGAGGGGGGGTATCCTAGGAAAAAATTTTCTACCCACGTGTTTTCTTGCATGAGCATTTATGTCGACGCAATGTCAAAATGTGTGGGCAAAAGCTCTACTATCAGACTTCTGCTCCCGCAAAAAAAAAAATATATTGACAGAAGATTTGTCCATGCTTTTCTTAAGATTCACCGACATTTCTTAACATCGGACGACATAGATTTGTTGAAGCAAGCACATCTACATATACCATCAAATACAATGATAATGTGATGGGGAAATCATTGCTCAAATTGTCAGCTATGAATAGATGACTACAAGAAATGGTGCATATATAACCAAACCTAGCCAATATATATACATATATACATATATATATATATATATATATATATAGATATATATATATAAAAGTAACAATTTTCAAAAATATCAATTATATTAATTGAAATAAGCATATTAGAAAACGGTAAATTAAGACAAAGTGAATTAGAAAATAGTTATGAGATAGTAAATAAAAGATATATAAAAACAAAAGATATAAATTTTTATTTAACAAGATTCAGAGGTAAAATATTAAAGATATACCATGGCTAAAAGTGGAATACGCGAATTATACCCAACATAATTCAAATGAGATCTATTTTTTAAATAACTTTAATTTAAAAAATTAATTATTATTTTGTCGCAGAAGATATCTTTAGTTGTAAATGTTAAGGTATATATAATAAAAATGAGACACACGAGTTATATACAATAAAATCCAAACAAGATCTTTATTATTTTTTTTTATAAAAAGTAATAACTTGAAAAAAAATAATAATTAGGGATGTTTTTAAAAATAGACACGGATGAATATAATTAGAGGTATATCTGGTAATTAAAATCACCACTCTCCTTTCGTACGAATTTATTAGCCATTTTTGCAATATAACTTGTAAAATAGTATTTCCCTTCCGCTTGTTAGATTTTGGAAGTAGATCCTCCAAAAGAACTATCCAACACGGCTGTGTAACTTTCCCATGTACAAATAATTGCATCACCATTTACAAATACACCCAATATATATATATATATATATATATATATATCAGTTCCTCAAAATAACCCACATGATCATAAAATCAGTTTCAAACAACAAATAAAACAAAGAACAAAAGAAAAAATCCATCACTCAAAATTTGGAAGTTTGTTCATAGATATTTGTTCTAAAAAATTCAAATGTAGGGTTCTAATTCATTCCCCCCCTCTTCTTATCTTCCCTTCTCCTTAATTCAATTCACTCCCAACAAAAACAAAACAAGTTCCTTTTTCTTTCTATATCTTTGAGAAATCTTTCTTTTCTTTCGATCTCCCAAAGCTCAACAATGGCATCCGCCACATTGAGCACTTCAATACCAACAAGAGGAGACTCATTTTCAAATTTGATTTCAAACGGACTCTTAAATTCCAAAGTGATTAATTTTTCCTTTCTAAAACGTGTCGCCCCACGAGGGGTGGCGGCAACGGTTAGGTCGACGTGGAGGACGGCGGAGCACGGTGGAGCATTGGCGACGGAGGAGGATGAGGAGATGGGCAGGATCCGGCGGCTGCAGAACGGGTCGGACGTGAGAGGGGTGGCGATCGAGGGGGAGAAAGGGAGGGCGGTGGATTTGACGGCGGCGGCGGTGGAGGCAATAGCAGAGAGTTTCGCGGAGTGGGTGATTGAGGAGTTGGAAACAGGGCGGCGCGTGAGTGTGTCGGTGGGGAGAGACCCTAGAATTTCCGGCGGTGCTTTGAGTGTTGCAGTGTTCGCGGGAGTTAGTAGGGCGGGGTGTTTGGTGTTTGATATGGGACTTGCCACAACGCCGGCGTGCTTCATGAGCACCGTTTTGCCTCCTTTTTCTTATGATGCTTCCATCATGGTTGGTTTATAGAGCTACATTAATGTAAAAATACCTTAACTATTAAATTCCAAAATTATTTTCCTACACAGTTAGTGATATATTTTATTTTCTATTATAAGTAAAATTATTACATTTTTTAATGTATCTTTTGATTTATGATTTAGAGTTTAGAGATTGTATGGGTTGCTCTTTTTTAAGTGTTTAAAATATACTTTTAAAATAAAATTTAAATATTTAAATGTTTGAAAAGTTAATTCAAATGTAATACTCTAAACTTAGGTTAATACAAATATGTCAAATTAGAAAGTAATACAAAATTCTAATTATTGTTTATAGAAGTATTGTTGGAATTTTTTTGTCTTTTTTTTTCCTTAAAACCCAATCAATTTTTGCCACGTTGCATTGGGATGACCTTGTTTGGACTTTGCGTTTTTCTTTTCTTAAGTTTCTAACTTATTCTAATTTAACTTTGGATGCTTAGTTAAAAAAATGTTTTTGGGTATATCTACAATTATTTTATTTTAGTATATAAGTTTTTAATATGTACCAGTTTTAATTGTTAATAGTGATTTTAATTTTCACCCTGACGTTTCGTTAACATGGTGATGTGTGCACTCGAAATATCTATTTCATGTGGCTTCACAATATATGTCCAACATTCGCATATTGATGTATTCGTATTCGAAGTCGTGTGATATGTCTGTCAAAACAATTGACGACGTAATAATAGTGTGTTGATAGAGCAAAACAAACCTAAATTGAGAGACAAATTTAGAATAAATCAAAAAGCTCCAAAAATTGAACTTAATTTTATTTTTTATTTTTTAAAAAAACTTAAAAGGAATAATCACTTTAACATAATTAAATTATTCAATAATTAACACAAACAATTTTTATTTTTTATTTTTTATTTTTTATTTTTTATTTTTTATTTTTTATTTTTTATTGTGTTGTAGTTAACAGCATCGCACTTACCTTATACACGAAATGGGATGAAGTTCTTCACGAAGAGAGGAGGGCTAAGCTCGCCGGAGGTCGAGGAGATATGCGACAGAGCCGCCGTGAAGTACGCTAACAGAGTGGTCAAAGTCTCCACTCTTCTCCGAACGCCGCCGTCCAAGGTGGATTTCATGGCGGCTTATTCACAGCATCTCAGAGATATCATTAAGCAAAGAATCAATCATCCTTTGCATTATGATACTCCTCTCATAGGATTTCAGGTTCTTTCTTTTTCTCTCTTGTTTTTTTCCCAACTCATGGGTCGATAGGAAATTCATCTCATCTACAACTAAGTTTTTTTATACGTGTTTATCTTTTTGAAAAGAAAAAGAAAAAGAAAAAAAAAAAAGAAAAAGAAAAAAAACAAACAAATCCCTCTCCCCTCTCCTAACCGTCAAAAGTTTATAAATTTATCCTTTTGATAAATAGTGAATAAAAGAGTATCCTTGCTCTAGTAGTACAAGAAATTTACACCTACCACAATAGCATCAAAAATCAATAACATATAAGGGTAGTGTATTTATGAAATTTAAATTAGACAAAATTACATTTTTAGTCACTAATTTTTTAGTCTAGTTTTCATATCATCTCCCTAATTTTTAAAATGTTACATTTAACCTTGTGTTTTGAGCTTAGTACTCATTTTCCTCATTCAATTTCAATATTTTACACTTTTACTCTTGAATTTTTTTTAATTTATTTTTTATGTTAACTTTCAATTAATTAAGTGATAGGAAGTTGTTCAAAAAAATGAATAGTGATTATTTTAAATTTTTTTTAGGATCAAGGGATAAGTAGATACACTAGAATATCTTAACTAGATTGACACATTTTTAGCATCCTCATCATATCAAAAGTCAGTACATAATTCTTTTATGTCAATCAATAGACATTCCCACTGTGGATAAGAAATGTGTAAAGTTTTAAAAATCAAAATTCTAAGTGTAAGTCTTGTAAATTAGAAACCAAGTGGAAACAAAACTTAAAACTCAAGGATAAAAATTGTAATATTTTAAAGTCTAATGATGAAATTCAAAACAAAATTTAGTGTAACATTTTAGAAAACAAAATTTAAAAAAGTGTAACATTTTAGCATGGAGAGACAAAATAAAAATTAAAGTCCATAGTGAAGAAAAAAAAAAAAAAGTTATTATATCACCGGTGTGGTCCAATTGTAAATGGAAGTAAGAGTGTAAATTTTCTAGTGGAGAGAGAAATAGAGAGCTGGGGAATCTAGTTTTTGTGTTGCATGGCGTTTCCCTTATCTCTTGCTCTTCGGACTTTGCGTGTGCTCGTGAACTGCGTTTGTGGTGTTTATTGCTTTATCTAAAACCACCATTTGCTCATGTTCTTATGACTACTTTTTTTTGGACCTTATTACGTAGGGAATGGGAGGATATATATATTTTTATATGGTCAAAATATTTGATTGTTATATTATACTTTAAATCATTTTTGTCTAAAACTATTTAGTCTCTATACTTTCAAATTTATAATAACTTAATCCTTGTAATATACCATTTGTAACAATTTAATTCTTATCGTAAAAGTACCGTTAAGATTTAAAGAAATTTTATAGGCACATAGTTTTAATACATTTACTCAAGTTGTACTTTTGTTAATTAATTGATTTCAATATCTCTAATTCTCTCTTCAGTTCATGTATCTTCTAATTTCTTTATTAAAACAAAAATACTTCTAAACTAAAGTGAATTTTTTTTAGTATAACAATTGTAAGAAAACAATCTCTACACAGAAATGTCATGTCAATTACTATCGAACTAAGTTCACATGAGTAACTATTAAAATTAAATAATAAAATAATTTATTAATCATCATAATTTAGACACATGGTCAGAAATGCAGTAATTTAAAACTATAGTTTAATCAATATTTTTAATTAACTATTTTTATAAGAAAATCTAACTAATTATATAAACCAAAAAATATTAGTAAAATAAAATAAGAAAATTATTTTAAATAACAAAATTGCTGAAAATATTTATACAAAAAAGTAAAATATCACAGTCTATCGTACGATAATAAAATTTTGTTATGTTTATAAATATTTTAATTCATTTTTCTATATTTGAAAATAGTCTAATAAAATAATTATTAAAGTCACGATTAATTAAATTTATAGATGTAACTTCAAATAACTTGAAAACTCAAAAAAAGAAAAAAAAAAAACTCAAAATAGCTTGTTGATATGACATCTATTACCCTCCTAAAGATCGATCAATATGATTCAATGATACAGTCAGTTATCAACTTAAATAAATAAAGGAGCATTTGCATAAATAACAATCAAGTCCAAAGTATTAGTAGATACAACAAAATGTTAAGAAATTATAGATATAGCAAATTTTAGATCCAACTTTCATAGTCAAATGGAGGTAGACTATATCGCTAATATAGTCTATCACTAATATCTATCAACGATAGAGTTTATAACTATAGATATTGTTATATTTTTAATTTTTTATAAATATGATTATACACTTAATTATTAGCCTTTACTACTCATAATTACAATAACGCGAAAATAAATAAATAAATAATTTTTAAAAATAAAAATATGTAATTTTAATTATTCCTTCTAAATTTGCAGATAATAGTGAACGCGGGCAACGGATCGGGAGGCTTCTTCACATGGGATGTCTTGGACAAGCTGGGCGCAGACACCTTTGGCTCTCTTCATCTCAACCCAGACGGCATGTTCCCCAACCACATCCCTAATCCAGAAGACAAAACCGCCATGTCACTCACTCGAGCCGCCGTCCTCGAACATGGAGCCGACCTTGGTGTCGTCTTCGACACTGACGTTGACCGCAGTGGCGTCGTCGATCATGAGGGCAACCCAATCAACGGCGACAAGCTCATTGCCCTAATGTCGGCCATCGTACTCCGAGAGCACCCTGGCACGACCATCGTCACCGACGCCCGCACCAGCGTCGCCCTCACAAAGTTCATCACCAACCGAGGTGGGCAACATTGTCTCTACCGCGTCGGGTATCGGAATGTCATCGACAAAGGAATCCAACTCGACGCGGACGGAATCGAGACGCATCTCATGATGGAGACGTCGGGGCACGGGGCACTTAAGGAGAATTATTTTTTGGATGATGGAGCTTACATGGTAGTGAAGATTATCATTGAAATGGTGAGAATGAAGTTAGAGGGATCAGATGAAGGAATTGGGAGTCTTATAAAAGATCTTGAAGACCCATTGGAGTCTGTGGAATTGAGATTGAATGTGATCTCTGAGCCAAGTTTTGCAAAAGAGAAGGCTGTGGAGGCCATTGAGACATTCAGAAACTTTGTCCAGGTATTTCTTTTTTTTTACCAATTTTTATATGTTATTAAATTATAAGTTTACTTGTTTTTAAGTTTGTGTTAATTTGTCTTTCAAGTTTTTGTTAAATCTTTAATTTTTTATTTTATGCGTATTTAAACTTTTAATTTTATGTCTAATATATATATATAGATTTTTCATAAATTTAAAAGTTTTAAAAATTAATTGATCTAATAGATATTAGTCTCATTTTGTGTCTAACAGTGTCATAAACTTTAAATTTTAAGTTTATTTAAAGGCTAATAAAATAAATTTATAATTTTGAAACTTCAAGAACTAAATAAATTTCAAAGTTGAAACGAAATTTGTAATTTAAGCTTTTTACCACTATATATTGACGGGTACATTTCATAAAGTCATTGTGTTATATATATATATCATTGATACACCACCCACACTAAGAGTCAAATGTTTAAACTTCAACCACTATATTGTTTAAAACAAAAATATATTTTTTTTTCCATATGATCGTAAAATTGAAAATAAAATAAGTTAAGAAAATGTTATTTCAATCTTTATGGTTTAGAATTTGCTTCATTTTAGTGCATGTACATCCAAAAGTTATTTTTTAGTACAACAATTTGATTGTAAGAGAATTTGGTTGACCGCTTATGTTACTTGAGTTATGCCATGTTAGTATATTTGGAAATTTAGTCTTTCTTACTTTCTTATGGAAATCATTGTCAATACTTATTTTCTAATCCAACTCGGCTAAATAATGATGATAGTTTTCACACGAAAAATGCACTATATGAATATATATTTCAAAATTCTTGAAGTTTTATTGAGATTATTCTTTATGGCAAAAAGTTAATTAAACTATTAGTTAAACTAAGGGTGGTGATTAATTATAAGTTTAAGGTGAATACAATCACTAAATTTAAAGAATTGAAATCACAATAACTAAAATAAGACAAATATAGAGATATAGACCAAAATGGTATTTAATCAATAACAATTTTAAAATATAAAATTTAAAATAATATAAGTGTAAGAGTTTGGAATAAAAAAGAACAGACTAAATATATTTTAAACTTGGGATGTTTTAATATTTTAACTTAAAGTATTTGGAAACACATGTTAGGAAGGGAAGCTTGAGGGATGGGAACTGGACTCATGTGGAGATTGTTGGGTGCATGAAGGTTGCTTGGTGGACTTAAATGACCATCCCAAGCCAATTGATGCACAAATGTACAGGTCAGAATAAAACAAATCTTTCATTATTATTCCTTTTTATGTTTTTTTTTTTTTTTCAAGTTTTTTCCTTTTAGTTTTACTTTTAAAATGTGTACTAAAGTAAGGTAATAATTTAAAAAAATGACTTTTTAGTTGAAAAAATAAAATAGGGCAAATGATTAGGTGTAGTCAAGTTTATATATCTCTCTTTCACACAAAAAATAATAATAAAAATAAAAAAATAAAAATAAAAACAATTCATTGTATTAAAAAAATTAGATATCATCTAATTGTATAACAAAAATGAAATGATTTTAAAAGGTAGGAACAAAAACAACTTTAAGTGTGGTTTTTTTTTTTTCTTTTAAATGTGTACGGGTGAGGTAATTGAACATTAAACTTCAAGGTCAATAATACAAATTTATAATAATTGAGTTATTTTCATCGTAAGTAAATACATTTTACAACATGTCAATATATCAAAAGAAAGTGTGTCACGTAAGAAAATTGAATGGAATGTTTTTAGAAATCGTATTGAAATGAAATCCTTGAAATCAAAATGAAACTAACATGCATTTACTAAAACAAATCAAAATTTTAACATGCTATTATCATTATTTCTTTTTGTAATATACTTGTGTAACATTACTTCAGGGTTAAAGTATATGATAAGGAAAATGGGGAAGTTGGTTGGGTACACTTGAGGCAGAGCATTCACAATCCAAACCTTGCTTTGAATATGCAATCATCTCTGCCCGGAGGCTGCCTCCAAATCACTAGAGACTTTAGAGATAAGTATGCTCTTACTCCCTTGAGTTTAATTTAGAGTCAATATATATTTGGGTTGTTTTTAAAAATAGAAAAACGGTTGAAAATAATTCTAAATATAGCAAAATTTTAATTTCTATTTGTGATAGTCCAGATAGACATCGATCACTTTAACGATAGATACAGATAGATGTCTATTTAAATTTATTGCGATCTATCACATATAAAAATAAAATTTTGCTATACTTATAAATACTTGATATTTTTTTTCTATTTTTTCTATTTTAGTCACTTTAAAGAGGTTGAATTTAATATCTCATGTTTTAATATATATTTCAATCAAATATCCTTCTCATAGATGAATGTTAACATTAGTTTATAAACTAATTTTAACATTTATGGACGGAAAAAGCATAATTGAAAAATGTTAAAATATAAAGAATCAAACTCAAAACTTTTTAAACCATAGAAGATCAAATGGAATGAAAAAAAGTCAAGAAATTTGGGAATAAAACTAATATTCTACCTTTTAATTTAACTTCAAATACAATTCATCTTACTTTTTCTTCCATTTTAATTTAGTTGATGTTCCAAAAAAATAACAAATATTGTTGTCACCATTTGACTTGGGAGAAATTTAATTGAAATTCAAAGGAATAAAAGTTTGAGTACATTAAAAAATAAGATTAGTTCCAACCTTCTCATTAAAATAATGATTTGAAATTAAATGCTTTTTGCTTCATTTAACGTAACTGTCTAGACATTCAATTAGTTAATGTTGGGAGTATATTTCAATTTAGTCCCATTATTCAAAAAGCTTAATTTAGTTCCTTTATATTTTAATAATTTTCATTCTTCCTTTTTTGTTGGTGAAAAGTAAAATGGATACCTAATGAGTTAGACAAAAATTTTAAGAAGGAATTATCCTAAGAGAGGAAGAATTTAAAACTTCTCCTTATTATATATTTAAATGAGAAAATTACAATAGTTTCCCTTATAGGTGCCATGATTTTCTTTTTAATTCCTAGCAACTCAACAACTATAATAATATGTCTCGTAAAAGAAAATGCATAATTGTAACATATTATATACTAAAGGGGTAAATTGAAAGATTTTTAAATAATAAAGACTAAACCCAAAAACACCCAACAATAGTGACAATAACTTACTCTTAATGTTAAAATTAATTATGTTAGAATCATAAGTTTAATTTCTTGGCTTTTAAATTTAAAAGTTTTTTTTTTCTTTTTTTAGTAATTGAAACTTGCTAGTTAAAGTACTTAATATGTTTTTATTTATTCAATTTTGTGTCTAATAGAGTTGATCTTGACCTTTCAAATTAGTTTAATTAGTATCATGTATTTAATTCATAGAATCTAAATAAAATTCTACATGGGTTATGTTTATTAGTGAATCTTTCCATTGTCATTTAGGCTACACATGGGTCTTATTACACACAATATTTAGTTTTATGTCTAATAGATCTTTTGATTTTAAAACATGTTGAATATATCAAAGTCATATTATATCACATCCCCTTCTGGATTACCCTTTTAAATCCGGAAAGAGGCGTGAAGACAATAAACATCACCCATTTGTGACATTTACTACCTATCCTTTAGTACTCATGACATTCTCAAACATGTTTAACCGACGCTCATGTATTAAGCTTAACTTGTAAATAAAGTTTATACAACTCAAACAAAGTTTCTACAACTTTTCTTAAGCATACTTTTACATAACCATAACCTCAACCCTAACTTCCTACGAGATAAGCTATCCTATGGTAGACCTCAGCTTCACTCGGCAACAGGAACTCTACTGCTACCTAAGAAGAAAAATATGAAAATGAAGAATGAACTAAAAAGCCCAGTGAGTGGTTAAACACATAACAAAGGGGAACACACAACCTTAACAATTCAACAACATAGTACCAATTATCCAGAATTAAAATCAATCACAAACGAGGTTATCTACTCAAACCTTGGTCACAAAGCTCATCTCGATATCGTAATCTACTCTCCTTGCTTCTCTTGGCTCAGCTACTCAAATCTACCTCTATGTGCACATAAACTTACCTCTAAAAGATCAGAAACTAGACTCGTTGGTCCTCTGACCATCCCACAAGAAATACTTCCCACAGATCAGGAACTAGGTTTCTAGTAACTCCCTGACCATCCCGTGAGGTTCTAACTCCAACATAGGATCAGAAACTAGATCCTTAGATCCTCTCACCATCCTATGTGACCTTACTGTCCTTTACTTTGCATCATCGCATCACCCAATTAAATTGTAAGAAAATAACATTACTACTTAGGAAAGTAACCATTCACAATAAATGTAGTTTCTTCCTTCCGAGTCCTCCTTTCTTTGCGACGGATCCTTTTGTTCTGTTGAGACCTAGCTTGCCCTTGACTTTCGAGCACACCACTAGGCTTCCAAATTCCATAAAATAGCAACTGATAGCTCCTTGGATGCCCAAAACACCACTTTGGACACCTGGCACTACCCCTTGGATGCCTAGAGCTTCCTTTGGATGCCTGGTCTACTGTGTTGGATGCCCAACTCACTCTGTTGGATGCTTGACAGTGCTTGGATGCCTAGCTCACACTAATGGACGCCTAATAAGATGTTTTGGGCGCCTGACAGCTTGCTGATGGACTAAACACAGGGTGATGGACGCCTTCCCATCTTTTTGGACGCCTAGGGTTCGTCACAAGTTTCCTTGAGAATCTCTATTTTGTCCCTCAATCTCTTAGAACAAAAGATTTTCTTGAGAATGTGTATGAACAACTCAAGTTTCAAGCCTTAATTATAGGAGTTGGAAATCATCTTCATCATTAATCCTTTCATCCTAGGCTTGCCACCTCGACCTCTAGGTGGCGTTACCATGCATGACCTTTGCATGCAAGTTGACACCTCATCATACATGTGTTTCTACCATGCATCACATTTTCATGCAAGTTGACACCTCGCCTTGTCATTCAAACCTTTAACCTAAACTTGACACTTAAGCAGCCTAGGTGGCTTCATCATGTTTTACCTTACATACATGTTGACACCTCCTACTTTTGAGGTGTTCAACTCTTAGATCGCTACCTTCTACTTCATCTTTAACCCTTTGGACACATCCTCAAGCCATTTTCGAGCCTTTTCATGTGTTCAACCTTACTCGGAATAAGTACCATGCGTCCACCTAGGGCGACCATGCGTCCATGATGTATTTCCCCGTGTCATGTGTCCAACTTGTCTCCCTTTAGGCATTCTACACTTGGTTCCCTCAAGTTAGGCTTCCAATGACTCTCTTTTAATCCTCAACACTTAGCCAAACCCTTCTTCTTAGGGCCATGCGTCCAACCCCCCTTTGTCTGCTAAGTTTCGTGTGTCCAACATCCTTCTCTTGGCTTAGATGTCTTCTAACTATCATAGGTTGTCCAACAATTGGCTACAAACTTCCCGAGCATCATTCTTATGTGTCCAAGGTATCTTTCTCTACGTTCAACTTCTAGCCAAATATTCCTGGACTTCAACTATGCGTCCAAGGATACCTTTTTATGTGCCCTAGGCCTTATGCTTCCGACTTTCAACTCCAACACTTAGTTAAATTCTTCAACTCTCAAGCCTATCATTTCACCCCTTAGGTCACTTCTTAGTTCACCTCATTATTCCAATCATAGTTTTCAAGCATAGATTGATACCTAAGAAATTCCATAGCATACTTCCCTCAACTCTTCTTATAACCAAATTTCTTCTTTTAACTCAAACTTGGACAACATTTCTTCCTACTTACTAAGTTCTATGCATCCCAGCCCCCTTTAAAGTCCTAAAATTTTTAATTCCACAAACCTGAAAATTCTTTCTACTTACCTTCCTTAAATTTCCTTAACTCCATAGACTTGTACCACTTTACACTTTTACTTTTTCCTTAACTCTTCTTTCAACACTTATTTCAAATATTTGTTTTAAATTATGAGTCTCACATATTAGACTCAAAATTAAAGCTCAAAAACCGCTTTTAAAGTTTAGAGACCTATTAGATATAAAATTGAGAATTTATAAACATATTAGGTACTTCTTCTGTGATTTTTGTGTATCTTATTGAAACAATATTGTAATTCACAATGAATAATACCCTTCCTCAAACTCATGGTGGTAAAATAAAGACCAACTTAAATTTGTTAAGTAATTGAGTGAAGCGACCAGATGACAAAGTCTTGGTCAATATATATGTAAGTAACTCTGTAAAGGAGATGGATTGTAAAAGAAAGTGTTATTTTTATGAAGGTGATGACAAATAAAGTGATAGTTGTTCCAAATGTACTTGGTACGTCTATGAAAAACTTCTTTGTGAGTGATTTGAATGACATTGTGATTGTCACGATGAAGTAGAATAGAAAACTGTTGAGGGATCTCATGTCCCTAAGTAGCGATCATAGTTAGAGGAACTTCAAAGTAGCATTACCAAGCTCACACTATTTTGATTCTATGTTGGAACATGAAAAAACAGTTTGTTTCTTACTACACCATGAAATGAGAGAATCACTTAATTGGAAAGAATAACTTGTGGTGGACCATCTACAGTGGGATACACCGCCAAATAACATCAAAGATGACCGTTAAAAAAAATTGAAATCCATGATCAAGAGTACTTTTGACATAGTGTAGAATGTGAAATACGATTGTGAATTTATGATTTCTAGAACAATCATGAACTAACTAACAATTTGAATGACATAGAAATATTTGGATGGGTTACATTTAGGTAAATGAGACTCCCAATAAGTCGTTGATACAAAGTGTGGTCTTGGATTGGAATACCATCAAAGGAGTTAAGTGGACGTTCATATCCAATGGTGTTGATGATGTGGTAGAGTTTGTGATATAATTAGATTAAGTTCCAAATTGGACATTTTGATCCAATGGTGCTGATGATGTGGTAGAGTTGAAGGAATTAAATTCCCTAGCGGAAGTGTGTAAATGCATGTGCCAACATAGTTCATTTTGGAAACTCAAAAAATAGAAGAAAAAAACACAAAATTGAAAACCAGGATAAACATATTAATTTTAGCATGCTTTAGGGAGAAGAAATATCAAACCTTTTGAAGACTATCTTCTCCACCTGCTTCCAAGATTACGAACAAATACCAAGATACAATCTTTAGGAACCTCGCTATTCTCAGGATACTAACAAAAAATGTGTGGGCTCTTTAATTTGGTAAGGAAAGAAAGGCTTGAGAGAGTTCTAGAGAGAATTTTTTACAAAGAGTTTTCTTGAGATAAAAAAATGTCCTGTGTCATCTACATAGATTCTTCTTTTGTGTTTGTGTGAGAGAGTGGATGGAGGGGAAGTTACAACTCCCCTCCACTAGCTAACATGTAGAATAACTCCCTTTTGGACTTATTGTCATTTTAATTTAATTAAATATATTAAATCCAAGTTAATATATAATTAAATTAATAATGCTCAATTAATGAACATTTAATTAATTAATAATTAAATATCACATATTTAATTTCATTCTCTCACATAACCTATAGTTTTAATATGAATCTTATTCATATTAATTTCAACCTATAGTTTTATATGAATCTCATGCATATAATTAATATTTGAATCTTATTCAAATATTTATCTCTCTCATATGATAAATTATAATTTTGAACCTCATTAAAAAATTAATTTTATATTATAATGTATCTATATACATTATATTAATTGTATCTTATACAATTAATTCCCTTATATAATTTGAACAATTCAAATTAATCTAAAATTAATTGATTCTTATTTAACCCTTAATGAGCTAACAAGGAGATCTTATGGACCTACAAGACTAGAAACTCAAATAATACTATATTAATTAATTAAACTCTTTAATTAAATTAATTAAAATTTATTATTAAATTAATGCTGTAATTTACCATTAATAATATAAGGGTAATTATACATAGAGAAAAGAGCTTATAAGGAAAGCTTAAATTGATACTAATTTGCCAATTTACAACTTATGATGTATATATGGTAACAAGTTGAATGAACTAATTGATACATATATGAAAGTTTGAAACTTGTAATTCAACCCCTAAACTATATCTATTATATTAGATTTATATTTTACTTCTAATAAATAAATAGAAGAAGAAGAATGAATTGAAATAAAATGAAACATTTTGCTAAAACCTTACTAAAGAAGAGAAATTATTTTAAATTACAAAACTTTTGAAAATATTTACAAATAATAGCAAAATATTACAATTTATTTGCGATAGGTCACGATATACTACTATGTGTCTATCATGACACAGAAAGACACATATAGTAGTCTATCGCAAATAGATAGTGAAATTTTGCAATATTTGTAAATATTTTGATTCATTTTTGTATATTTAAAAACAACCCAATAAATAATGAGAAGTTGAAATTTTTTTTAAATTTAAATCATAGGAATTATATAATATAAAAATAAATTCAACTTAAATTGCTTCGAAATATGTTTCGGCAGATTTTTGGTGGCAAGTGGATGCGATCGTTTCCTCGATGTGGACCAGGTGGACAAGTTCGTAAACACTGGACTTGCGAGATAAGGACGTCAATGGAAATAATTAATTTTAGAGTTAAATTAATAATATAATATGGAAAGATCACTTTTCAACGAAAAAAAAAAAATGTAGAATGATTAAAATGTACAGTGAACAAATATATTATATATATAGTATATACACATGTTGTTTTGCATATAATTGATAATTAGATGGAAAGTGTATCTTATAATTCTAGCATGTGCATTGTACGTGATATTATTTTTAATTATTGTTATCATTTTGGTAGTATTTTCATTTCATTTTACCATATATTTATAAAAGTATAAAAAAACTAAAAACATGGTGTGAATATATAAAAAACTTTGTTCAGTTTATATTTATTGCTACCAGGTTGCTATGTTGAGCAAACGACTTTGTTCCTAAGAGGAGGAAAATTGAGTTGTCATTGGTTGGTCTTGATTTAGAGAGTTTAATTGAGCCCCCAAAATACGCTAAAATGGTATGCAAATAAAAGATTAAAGGGTAGGCATCTTTTGTTTATCGAGAATATATTAGCAGCCCATAACACAAGTTCAAAAAACACAAATTTTTGTTTGTTGATTTGAAAAAGTGACCTTTATAAAAAAAGGAAGATTTTTTTAAAAATATTTTTAGATGTTCATATTTTATTGATCACTATTGAGATAAAATAATGAACAATAATTATAAGTGACCAAAAGCCATTAGAACATTTTATTTGACATCCTAAAATAAATTCATCACTTCAAGAATTTAGAAAAATCAACATCTTGACTTCCTAATTTATGCCATAGAAAAGTTTATGAAATATTTTTAGGGTTGTTTTCAAATATAGTAAAATGAGTCAAGCTATTTACAATAATAGAAAATTTCACTGTCTATCAACGATAAACTATGATAGACTTCTATCGCTTGAGTGATAGACCGCGATAGACTTCTATCAAGTCTATTGCGATCTACACTGATAGATAGTAAAAAGTTTATATATTTGTAAATAGTTTGATATTTTTTCTATTTATAATAATTTTTCATATTTTCATTTATATATTGAAAATGTTTGTAACATAAATCTTTTGCAAAATCTTTTTCTGTTTGTTAAAAAAAAAATGATTCTTTACTAAATCAATTTTAAGTCTATGAATGATTTTAGAAAGCATTAAAGTTTCTTCTCTAAGAAAATTCTTTTTATGAAAAGATTTTTTTTTTTTTTAATAATGCATATTTTTAACAAAATATTTTTGTTTTGAAAGGATAAAAAAAGAAAAAAAAAGAAAAAAAAGGGGATAGAAACTTCATTAAAATTTTGGTTTAAGAAGGAAACATATTAAAAGTCAAATATTGACATCCTGAAATATCGATTTCTCACCTCAAGAATCCAAATATCGTCATCTCGAATATTCACGAGATTCTATCGTTGGAAATTTTTACAAAAGATTTGCTCAAATATATATTACACACATATTTGAATTTGAAAAGATTACATCATTAACAATATAAACTTTTACATAATATGCATGTGATAATCTATCAAATTTAGAATCCAAAGTTGTAAGATAAATATCTAAGTAAATAAGAATTTATAACACTATCCAAGAGATTTCAACATCATAAGGCCCATACTATCATGCACATACATGGATTCATTAAAAGAAAATCAATTTATCACATTTTTTAGCTTCTTCACAAAATTAGCATGTTTCCTTTTGTGTTTTTTGAAAGCACGGTTTCTTTATCTTTCTTTCGCAGGAAGATAGCTCAATAACCACATGTCCACTATTTTTATAAGGTAGAAAGTAATGTCATGGAAGAACATAATGATATGAGACAAACCATTGATCAGATTCAAGAGCAAGTCACAAGAATTCAAAATGGGGAGGAAAGATTAGCCAAATTCAAGAATAGGTCTTGAGATTTCAGAACTTGAAGCTAATGAGAATGAAATATGGCATTGGCAAGATTAAAGCGCAAATAGAAAAGGCCCTCAATGTTTTTGGGAATATTAAAAAAGAAACTACAAGTCGTCAAGCTATACTATGTGCAAAAGGGTTTGCTTATGAAAAACTAACAACAAAAAAGTTGTTGTCAATAAAGTGTTTGAAGATACTGAAGAAATATTCTTTCAGGGATGTGAACACAATAGAGATATTGTCATACCCCCTCCCGGATTATCCTCCATAACCCGAAAAGAGATGTGAAGACAGCAGTTACCGACTACCCTGTCACGTAATCCACTGTCAACCTCACCATCCACACGCTCTTGACAAACCTCGACTTCGATCGGCAACGGGAACTGTCATGCTTCCTGAAAATGAAAAACATATGAAAGCATGAGCTAACAGCTCAGTGAGTAACGGTTTTCTAAAAACAATATATATTTTAACTGTAAAACTGGTCAATCTCACATAAAATATATCACTTCAAATCATATTTATTATACTCAAACACCATTGTGAAAACATGCTTGACCGTTTCAGAATAAATACTCAAAAATCACATTCTTATAAAATACTTTTTCCTTAGTTGAGGTGGAGCAATACTCAACGCTACTCAACGTCGATTTTCCTTAGCTGTGTGGAGTAATCTCAACACATCAACGTCGTATATACCTCTATGTGCAGATAGGTACTAGAACTCGGGCCGCCCTCAATGTCACACCCCATCCCAGATACATTCTATACCTAGGATTGAGCATGATACTGTTTCCCCTACATAAAACTTAATAGAATGGATACCATATAAATCTCAATTCAAAGCAACATTTCTATTGACATATTAGAAAACATGCAACCTCTCAACAAGCATTTCTGCATATATACATATAAGGTACACCACATCCCCCCTTTCTCCTCTAAGAAATATGCATATTACAAGATATATACAGTCTAAATATTTACAACTATCCCAGAGGTTCGCTTCCAGATAGGCCCAGACGAGATTCTTCTGTAGGCTAGGCGTCCCGAACACGTTCGCTACCTGAAACAACAAACAACAACAAACTGAATGAGCAGAAAGCTCAATGAGTGACTAAATCCACTAAACTATTCCTAACAAATATGAGCCACTTTGTCTATCAGTAACTATTACGTATCAATCCCAAAGAATTACTAAGATTCTCTTTCTTAATTACACATATAACTATCAAGTTCTCATGTCTCACAGACTTGCAACTATTTAGTGCCTTCACATTCTGTCCCTCAGCACTTGTTCAATTGTATTTACATTACCATGTGCCTTCACATGAAATCCCTCAACACTAGTAACCAATTCTATCCTTGCTCAAGTGCCTTCACTCATGATCCCTCAGCACGAGCTAGTGTGTGATGGATTACTACATGCCTTCACTCATAGTCCCTGAGCATTGTAATCCATTTCTTTATAACTACTCTAGTGCCTTCACAAAGTCCCTCAGCACTAAACTTCATGCTTACCTACATATAAGCTTTCACCATAAGGTCCCTCAGCCACTATTATATCTAAACATTAGCATTAGTACTCTTTTACCTTACTAACACATCACATTCATAATGATTACTACAAGGATCACATTTCCTCATCAAATAAGCATACTAAATTTATCACAAGATATAACAAATAGTCACTCACGATTGGTCTCGGCTCTAAGTGGATTATAAGCCTCCCCGAGCTCTTCCTGGCCTGAAAACACATATTCCTCATGTTTAGTTTCCATAATCTCCCTTTTTCTTTAACACACAATAATAGCGTTACTCTTTAGAAAATTAAAAGCTGCCAGCGTTACTCATCACACACTACTGTACTAGTGACACTGTGTTGAATGAAACCAGCGAGACTACCTGAGGAGCGACACCCAGCGATACTCTAGCGAGAATCGTGAGACACAGAGCCTATCTTGCGTTGCAGCGATACTTGCTTCGCTGCCCTGTCTCTCGCTCTCTCAGCGATACTACCGCTGCAGCAGAACCGTTTTCTTCTTCCTTTCTTCTTCCTTCTTCAACCTGCTAAACATTTCGTTTCGGTCAATTTCGGTACTTTCTTCCTTCTACAAACTTGTTAAGGGTACAGGTCCTTCATCTTACCTCCAAATTTCATGAAGTACATCCTCTCCGTTTAGGATATATCCTTCAACAACTTCGAGTTACCCCTAATCTTCCGGCAATTCAACTATAATCTCTTCTTCCTGAGTTTGACACACATTTATACAATTTCAGCTCAAGCATCCTTCATGAAACTTGCTAAAAATCGAGTTAACTTACTAACCTCAAAGTTTCAGCCTTAACCACCGTTTCTTCAATTTGTTCTCCCTCCAAAACCGAGCATCACTCTGAGGGAGTAACACCAGCTGAATCCTCTGCCAAACTCAAATTTCTTCTACGGTTACGATGAGATTTCCACTTCAAATCAGCATGAACATCTTCTTCTACCTCCTTCCGATGTTTCGCCTTAGTATGGACCCAACTCGAGTTTTGAAATGCAATCAGAACAATTGAATTCTCAATCCACTTATATATATACCGCCGACTTATTCTCCATTTCAACACTATACTATAATCTGTTCAACGCATACCTTCTATGTTCAGCTTCAGCAATGCACACAGCCTCTGATGATGTTTCTTTTCAAAACTCTCCAGCCAAATGGTTAGCAAACGCATTACTCTCTCTCGGCCAACCTTCTTTGTCCAACGCATACCCACCTTCGACACATGGTAGCGTTCACCGCATAATAGCCTCATCGCAAATCAGCTCCCAACTCCTCGTGGCCATTACTTCCAACAGCACACTGCCTTCAATGCGTTTGCCGCATGATAATCTTCGGTACAAGGTGATTCTCCACGCCTTATGTCCTCAACGCATCATGGCTTCAACGCATAATAGTCTTCCCTCACCTTTGCGTTTATACCAAAACTGTTTCCATCAAAACATGTTGCCATCAACGCATAGCTAATACTTAGTCATTTTTTCGCCCCAATCACAATCCAGCCAACTACTCTTACCCAATCATCCATCTCTCGACTCCCTTCTTACCTTGCGTTCTCACAAAATTAGGTATGGGGCTTACACTCAATGCCTTCTACGAGTCCCTGAGCATTGGGGTCCCATTTCTATATCCAGGTTACCCATATGTCTTCTACGAGTCCCTGAACATTGAGTACCTTTATATTCCGGGCCGCCCACAATGCCTTCTTCTTCTCTTTTTCTCTCCAAAATTCTTCTTTGAGAGTCATCAGTCGCTTATTTTCCCTCAAAGTTCTATTTATAGGGAGCTTGCCATCCAACTTCTCCTCTCCTTGTGCCACTTGTTTGCCACATGTCACGCTGCATGCTTAATTAACCATGCATTAGTCCAAGTGTCACCTTGCATGAAACACTTAACATGCCTTCAACACCTCCTACTGATAAGGTGTCAAATCTATACGAAGCCACCTGGCCTTTATAAGCTTATCTTATGCGTCCAACATTTCCAATGAACAACTTTTTATTCAATACAACGCCCTCATGCGTTCACTGAGTTTCCTTTAAAGTTTGAGCTTCACTACTCACTTTTCTAACTCTTAACCAACTATACTATTCTTTGACGGATAGAGATAACAACGTCTTCAACGCATAGGGATCTCAACGCATGACAACCTTACCAACGCATGGTAAGCCAAGTACGTATCTTCCCCCGCTAATGTGGCGACTACTTCAGCTCACAACAACCATTCGAGATCACCTTCAACGCATAGTTGCACTATTATAAACCAATGTTTACACAATACCACTAGGCGTTAATGACAAATGTGCAATACTATGCGTTTGTACCTCATCGCATCATACCATGCGTCCAACTTCTTCCTTATGTCCATAACAACATCTCCTTCCAAGCTCTTCCTCTATGCGTTGGTCCTATTGCGTTCTCCTTCATCCTGCGTCCATGACCATTTCCTATCCTTGGACACTCCTTGATTATTCCCAAGGTTATTCTTTTAACCTTTTCCTTGCACTTGAACTATTTCTCTTAAAGATAGATTAGCATGCATTCACCACATGCACCAGTTTTTATGTTTACTTCACAACCTTCTCCAACACTTGTGAACATTCCTTGCTATAAGTCTATGCGTTACTCAGTTTGCCACAGTATTCTATCTTTCCGAGACTTAAATCTCTTTCAACATTTCACAACATAACTTTATTCCTTTCTTGCTTATGCACTTCACTTCTTTCCCTTCTCGGTTTACTTCCTTGCATCCACCCTTACCATGCGTTACCTAGTCCTGACCATGCGTCCAACATGGTCTTTTACTTTTTTTCTTCTTAGACTCTTCAACGCATCGGTTTCTTAGAAAGTAGGGTGTGACAGATATAACTTGTCACAAATTGGACTTGCGAGACATGGAGAAGAAGAGTATAGAAAGCTGGAAGGTAGAGATACAACTGTGCAAGTGTTATTGCCTTTAAAGAGCTAACAATTCATTTAATCCTTATTAGTAATAAAGATTCTATAAAGAAAAGAGATATAACCCAAGTAGTAGTCTCGAATCCTAGGACTAATTGTCATGCATATGTTCTCATGTATCCATCTCTTCTTTATCGCTCCTTAAATGAGCTATCTTAGTACCCATAAGCTTGCTTGTTTAGATTGATTAATGAGCTTAAATGGGTGTTTGGCCAATGGGTTCAGAATTGGGGGGGGGGGGGGGAAGGGAGTTTGGCGACTTTCGTGATATGGATAAGAAGAGTATATAAAGCTAGAAGGTAGAGATACAATTGTACAAGTGTTATTGCCTTTAAAGAGCTAACAATTCATTCAATCCCTATAAGTAATAAATATTATACAAAGAAAAGAGATAGAACCCAGGCAGTAGCATCGAATACTAGGATGAATTGTCATGCATATGTTCCCATGTATCCACCTCTTTTTTATCGCTCCTTAAATAAGCTATCTTAATGCCCCTAAGCTTGCTTGTTTAGATTGATTAATGAGCTTAAGGAGGTGTTTGCCCCATGGGTTCGAAATTAGAGGTTTGGCATTTGAAGCCAAACCCATGATTGAGAACTTGGAATAAAATTCTCGGAATTGGGAAACCAAACCCATGGGTTTAAAATAGTTTTTTTTTTTTTTTTTTTTTTTTTTTTTTTTTAGTGAATGTCATGGATTTAAGAAAAATCTCCTTTCATCTTATACCTCATATTTGTGATCCTTGGTAACGACCCGACTCTCTAAGACTTACTAACAGGACGTTAGTACATATATGCATAAATACGAAAAAGCATAATCCTTTAATAGGAAGAACCAAAATAAACAGAGTAGGGCACCCACCAGCACCCGTCAGCTTCTAGTAACATAGTAATGTTGGGATTTGTGCCCTAAAGCCTTGTAATTGATTAATTAATTAATTTAATTATTAATTATGCAATATTAATTTATCCATTAATGAAAAAAATCCAAGGTTATTGCATGAAGTCTTGAACATGTATATAGTTGACATACAGGTGGATCATGTTCAAGAAATAACCTAAAGGTTTATAGTATACGGATAAGGTTGGGTGCCTTATCCTGGTGACACTAATGGATATAGCCCACTTTGTAATAGTTACAAATGGCTTGATCTAAACTGTTCATGTGGAGACATGTGAGTAAGGGTATCCTATACAAAGAATTTGTATAAGACTGGGCCGCGAAATATTTAATCTCTCTTTGTAAATCTGTTAATTGATGAGATTAATATTACATAGGATGAGCATGTGCGACTCGATCTTAATCCTGAGTGACTTATGAACTCCTATTTGTGAGGTCGGTCCTTTGATTTGCATGGGTGAGGGTGGCTCGAGTTGCCGACTCAATAAGCCTACCATTTTGGGGATTTGACTAAATAGGGAGCTGGGAACATAACTTCATAAGATGGAATTCACTCATTCCCATATAGGGTAAGTAGATGAGTAGTTCCCTTAAATGTTGATTTCAGGTCTTGGACAAGAGGCCTCACCCTCTCACTGGCCCGAAAGGGAATTAGTTTATGGTTGGATCATAAATAGAGAAATCAATGGTACTTAAGGATAAGACGTAATTATAGGGGCAGAACGGACATTTGACCTAGCTATAATTATGAACAACTCGTGAAGGATGGACTTGCTTATACTGATTATATCCATGGACACAACTTGTCCTACAGTGCATAAGAGTTCAATTATGCGTCTATAGTGGTTTGCCCCGTAGTTAATGAATAAAGATTAATTTAATTAAAGAGCTTAATTAATTAGTCTTGGATCATTGGAGCTTATAATCTGTAGGTCCATAAGGTCCCCTTGCTAGCTCACCACGAACCAACAAGGATCATCTATGTTGAAAGAAAATTTTGAAATGTTCAAATTTATGAGGGAAAATATTAATTGTATTGGATACAATTAATTACATGATTTATTATAAAGTTTATTTGAATAAGATTCATACTATAATTTTATAATATGGAGAATTAATTTATTTGAATACAATTCAAATAATTAATTATTATTTTGGATGAAATTCATATAAATAAATAGATGAAGAATTAATTAATTAATTTGAATTGGATTTAAATAATTAATTATTTAATTTGGATGAGATCCAAATTAAAGATTCTGCAGAAAATAAATATTTAAACAAGATTTAAATATTTTAAACCATTTAATATGAGATATTATTTGGATAAATATTTATTAATATTGGATATTATTAAATACTTCATTTAAAATCTCTAGAGATGGGTTATCCTAATAGGATTAGGAGTAACCCATAAAATTCTATAAATTGGGCTCTTGGGAGCCCTCATAAGACACACTCTCTACTTCTTAAAAAAGTTCTAAGTCTTTTTCTCATTCCCTCTATTTTTTCAAGAAGTGGTTCCCACAAATCGGATCCTTGCCAGAGTCATAGCAAGGAAGATCTCTTGAAAAAAGAAGACTACAAGGAGAAGACTATCGGTTCGAGGAAAATATTGAAATTATAGATCGGCAAAGGTATGATGCTTAACCTTTTCTTAACTTTTTGTACTTTTAATTTTTTCAAGAAATCAAAAAACGCGATCACAGGTTTCCACTGGGATTCAATTTCCTTCAAGTAGGAAACTCATCACCTTTTGGTAACATAGTAGTATTAGGGGAGTAAATCGTCACTTCTTGACTTAATATATAACATACTTTCAATAAATTTCGCAACATAATTCATAGTCCATATTTAAGGGTCCCACACATATTCATATTGGTAACATACTAATATTTTGATCATAAAATCATAAAACAGTTCTATTTACGTCATGCTTTTCAATAATTATCCAGAAAAATCGAAAAAGATCATACTTTCTAAGTCACCTTGCTCAAGGACGGTTCCAGTAGTAAGATTACTTACTTCAAGTTTAAGCCCAAGCAACTTAGCAAATGTAAACTCTTATTTATCTTGAATAAAACTCTTGTATCACTCCCTACAACATTAACCAAATTTCAACATCTAGGGCCTAATTCAAACCACAAATTTATCCCAAACTTCTATAAACAAGTTACCCAAAGTACGGCTTGATCCAAGATTTTGAGCTTTGAATGCGAAACTAATCTAAGCATAAACCATAATTAAGTATTTCAAATCTAAATGTCCAGCGACCAAAATTGACCCACAAAATGAGGTATCAAGGCTTAAACTTACCAAAATACACAAAGAAAACTGATCTCTAATACTGCTGGACAACAAGCTTTCGACCTCAAAAATTCCTTAAAATCCTGAATCTAAAACCCAAACACAATGGGTCAACATTAATCGAAGCAAAAGTTTAACGGGTGTTCAAGAACCAACCAAGAACATATCCAAAATACCTAAAAACGTACCCAAACCTCAAGATTCTAACAACTGGCAGTGAATGACAATGGTTTGGGACGAACCAGCGGCTGACGACTACTCTGATGGCGGACGACGAGAAAACAGCTAGACAGAACCGACATAACTGGCCGAGTTACATGCTCGTGGACAAACACTACAAGAGCTTGAAGGGGTTGACGACATGGCGAACAACAAAGTTTGGCAGCTGGCAGACTGGTGGTAGCGTGGGCTTGCTTCTGGTAAAATATACGAGAGAGAGAGAGAGAGAGATCCGAAGAAGGAGGAAAAAGAAGTCTAGAACCTATTTGGTAAACAATTTAGGTTATGTTTTATGTTTGCAAATTCGTTGAGTTCAGCGAATTTGTGTTTGGTACGCAATTTGGATTATGTTTTTGAAAATTCTAAAAATAAGATTTTTATGTTTTCTGTATCCAGATTTTGAATTTAAAATTTTAAAATGCAGAATTATACTAAAAAAAAGATATAAACAACAACAAATATAGTATTTCATGCTATAAGCTCAATTGTTTTTGTTAAATTAAAATATGTATTATATAATATAGAGTAATTGTTTTAAATGGCAAAATTATTAAAAATATTTTCAAATATAACAAAATGTGACTTTCTGTCAGTGATATGATAGGCTACTATCATGAATCAGATAGACTATGATAGTCTACTATCTAATAGATGATAGTAGTCTAACAATGTATATCGCTAATAAATAGTGACATTTTACTATATTTATAAATATTTTAGCTCATTTTATTATATTTGAAAACAACCTTATAATATACTATATTATATGATATTACAAAATTTTTAATATAAACCAAATTCAGAAATGAATTAGTAATAGTTTATATTCAACCTAATATGCAGTAAGTATAATTAGTTTTATGATTTATAAGTATAATATCAAACACTTTTTGAAAAATTGTTTAAATTAGGAATCTAATTTCTAAATCTCTTTTCGTTGAATCCCTTATTTTCAAAATTCTATTTTCAGATTGTCTACCAAACAGGCCCTTAATTTTTTTTTCTTTTCACGCTCTACATATATATATATATACACACATATATAAACTCTAGATCTTTAATGGTAGGCAAAGTGAAAAAAAAAACGAAACAGATCTTTAATGTCAGTTTTCAACTAACATTAAAGGTACATTTCAATAAGGCTACAATGTCGGTTTAAAATTGACATTAAAGATCCCCCTAATCCAAACCCACTTTTCTTTTTATGAAAAAAACATATTGTGTCTCTCTCTCACATTTGATTTGTCCCTCTCAAACTCACCATCTTCCTTTCAACCTATCTTCCACTTGATTTCTCCATGTCGTCGTTGTTGCTATCTAGCTCATCCACGTCGTCGTTATCGCCGTCCAGCCCACACCGAGTACGAAGTTCATCCATGTTGTCGTGTTCGAGGTCTGTCGCAGCCCGTGTTCGAGGTTGTCTAGCCAGTGTTTGTTGGTCCGTTGCAACCCAGATCTGAGAGATTTCCCAACTTCATCTTAGATCTAAGAGATTTGTCGTAGCCTTATCTCAGATTTGTTTATAGTTGGTTGTTTAAGGTCTGTTCTTAGGCCAGATCTGAGATATTTGTCCACTCCGTTTCGAGTGTTAGCTTCAAATTGTCATCGTCTAGATTTATGACAGGTACGTTTTAGCTTAGTTTAAGAAAAATTTGAAAATGTTGGCCACTGTTTGTATGTGGGTTGTTTGGATTTGAATGGATTTAACTAGATTGTTAGATCTTAGTTGAAGCAACATGTGAAATTTTCTTTTAGTGTTTGTTTAAAATTTAGTAATTTAAAGTTATTTAAATCTTTTTGTTTTTGATTTAATAATTATGGTTCAAATGTGGGCATGTTTGAATTTTTTCATGGTTCAATAATTATGAGTTCATGAGGTTTTGAAGTATTTTCACGAGGTTCATGTTTGATATCTTGTTGTCTTCTTTTTAATAGATGGTTCATGTATATATGATTTTCATCTTGGATTATCTCATAGTGTTGAACTTTTTGTTGTTATATATACATAATATACATACTTTTAAATTAGTAACTATTGGTTTTCTTTGGTGTTCATCTTATTACAATGTATGCGTCGAGAATTACTCAAATATGTTTAATAGTCAGCAAGTTTTCCTATAGAAACTCAAGTATAAGCTTCTATAGATTTCCTGGTGAATCTAGGGTCGAATGTAGGAATTTGTGATAAATTAGGGATTGAGACTAAATACATAATCTATGCGGTGACTGTACAAGTATTATGTTCAAGGAGTTTTATGTGTCTAAATCTATACATAAAGAATAAATAAAATTTCCTACAATTAACATGGTGAGGTGGTCGCGGAGGATGTTAATCAAATGTCATTTACAATCAAGTAGCATGCATTGAGAATGATGATGGAACCATGAGATACAACAGAGTTAACACAGCAGTCAGTTGTTACTTAAACATATCTAAGTAGATTTACATACCTACAAACTTTGGGTTTGAGAATCCATCTCTCGTTGTTTCGAAGCCACATTAATCTTATCTTTAAGATGCATGGTAAGTTTGTTTTGGCAAAAGATGAACTACATTTCTGAAACTCATTTAGTCTTGATAAATGCTAAAGATTAACCATCTACTCTCTCAAGTTAGGCAGTCGTGCTTATTTAAACTTGTTTGTTCGACAAATCTATGCAAGCTAATGATATGCATTAATCAAGATGTAAACATACTTAATATTTCTTAAGAGAAATTAACTTCTAATATTTAACTCGTTCACTATACACGCAAACATGGTGAAGAGTATTAAATATGGAAATGAGTGGAAGATAATTGTCAATCAAACTTATAGTAAGTAAAGAAACCATCCTATCGAATGTCATTAACAAAGCATAAGTAAGAAAGATGGAAATGAAGAAAGAATAGAAATGGAAGACGTCAAGTCGCCACTGACAATGTGTTGGTTCATGGAGGCTTGAGATGGTTGCTATCTGATACATAAATGGCATAGGAAAAAGGTTCTCACTCATTGGGAGATGACTCTGAAAATTCTCAGAATTCTTTTCACAGAAGAGCTTGAAATGGAGGTTGGTTATGGTGAGGGAGAATTTGTGCAAAGCTTTTGCCTCTTGAACTTGTTTTTTTCTCTTCTCCTCTCAAATTGAGAAGCTTTGGGCTTTTATAGGTGTCAAAAAAGTGAACTCATGATGATCTGACACCTTCGCATTAAATTCCATGCCCTGTTGCGAAGACTTTTTAATTCGTCAGCTCATTGGTTATATCATGCTTTGATAACGTGTAATTCGTTTGCATATTGACATGACAGCTACCGCCCAAGCTTTTGCATCTTCTTTTTCTTCTCAATGCATGGTCTTGACGCATGAGTTTTCATTTCTTTGGTTCTCGCAGCAACTTCTTTTCTGGTACTTGAGTTATTTGTCCTTCTTTTCTACTTAATCCTGCGTTAAAAACAAAAAACTTCATATTTTCTCAGGTATATTCTTTTGTAAATGATGCCAACGCATGATAATACATATTACACAATTCAACTGCCAAAATCATGCGTTTAGCCCTAAAGTTACCCTAATTATTTTAAATATTGAATATAATAACTTGTGTTTCTACAAGTTATCAGTAACTTAGCAAACATTTATCCATATTAAAATATGAAGTTAAACAAGAAATCTTCTTTCTAAAAAATATTTATGAAGCTTAAGTAACCATTATTCTTCCATGTTATTGTTTGGTAGGTCGCATATTATACCATTATGGAGAAATCATGGATGAAAAAAATAAGATTTCAATTGAGTATGGTTTAGGGGTTGAGATGTCTATTGAAAATGGAATACGACATTCAAATATGCCAAATGTCATGAGTTGTCCTTGTTTGAAGTGTGTGAATGCAAAGACTCTACATGTGAATATAGCAAAAGACTACTTATTTTTTAATGCTATTAATCAAAGCTATTAGACATGGATTTTTCATGGTAAATCTATCACACCCCACCCCGAACTACCCTCATGTAGCCCGAGACGGAGTGTGAGGACAACAGTCATCGACTTCCTATCGATTTCTACTGTCAAACTTACCTTACTTCCCATTTCTACCTCTCCTAGGACGGTGTTACCATTAACTCTTGACAAACCTCGACTTTGACCGGCAACTGGAACTGTCATGCTACCTGAAAAATGAAAAACATATAAAAGAATGAGCTAACAGCTTAGTGAGTAACAGTTTTGAAAATAACTTACTTCAACTGTAAAACTGGTCATAATATAAACATTTTCAAACTCGCATAAAATATAAAAATTCAAATCATATTAAAATATGCTAAAAAACCATTGTTAAATCATGCATATCTGTTTTAGAGTAAATCCTCAAAAATCTCATTCATTTCAAAATCATTTTTTCCTAGTTGAGGTGGAGCGATGCTCTACGCAACTCAACATCGATTATCCTTAGTTGTGTGGAGTAATCTCAACACATCAGCGTCATATATTCCTCTATGTGCACATAGGTTTTATAATCTGAGCCACACACAATGCCTTCTCCAAGTCCCTGGGCATTGGGGTCCCATTTCCATATCTAGGTTACCCATTTGCCTTCTACGAGTCCCTTGGATACCTTTTTCTATATTTAATCTAGGTTACCCATCTGCCTTCTACGAGTCCCTCAGCATTTAGTACCTTTTCCTATATCCCAGCTACCCTTTAGCTCTCTAAGTCCCTGAGCCTCGGGTGCCTTTTCAAAGTTTTATAAAATACACAATATGTTTTGGAAGCATTATATCATAAACTCGTAGCTATCTGTTTCCAAATAAAAGCATATAATATCAAACAACATGCTTCCAGTAAACTCAATTTCAAAGCTTTAATATCAAACAGCATGCCTTTCAAACAAGTTTATTTCCAAATCTTTCATGAAATCATATGTCATCAAACATTATGTGTTTCAGTAAAATCATGAAATCATATATTATCCATCACCATGTGTTTTATAAACTTATAACAAATAACCAGCCTACTCAAATGCTTTCCACATAAAAACGCATGAAATGTTCATTGAAAACTCATGAAAGCATATTTCAAACCAATGATATTAATCATAAAGAACTCATTTATACTTTGAAAACGTTAGTGTTACTCACTTTGTACTTGCTCATAATAGTTCCTCTTCCTTTCCTCTATTTTCTCTTTCCCGAGCTTCTTGGAAGCAACGTTCTAACTCTGGAACGTAAGGCTTTATATTCCTTTGTCGGCTTGGTTGGTCGCAACCCTGCCTTTGAACACAAGGTTGATAGCTAACGCGAGGGGCAGCCTAACTCTTCTTACTTCTCTTTTTGATGCGTTGACCTCTCTTGGACGCAAGGTTCAACTTGAACGCATCGTTCACCTTAAACGCATCATTCACCTTAAACGCATCGTTCGTCTTAAACACAAGGCTGACCCCTTAGACGCAAAACAACTTCTTTAACACAAGATAGCTAAGTTGTCAAGAATATCTCATCTCTTGGCCACAGACTTCTACTACGGACGCCAAGATTCCTCCTTTCTGCCTTCTCTCTCCTCTTTCTCTCAAGAATTCAAAACTAAAGGATCATCAATCGCTCATTTTTCCTCAAGGTTCTATTTATAACTTTGGAATAGAGGGCTTGTCATCCTACTTCTCCTCTCTTTTTGCCACTTGTTTGCCACATGTCACGCTACATGCTTAACTAACCATGCATTTATCCAAGCGTCACCTTGCATGAAACTCTTAACATGCCTTCTAGCGTCCGACATATTCCAATATACAAACTATTCATCCAACATTATGCCCCTATGCGTTCATTGAATTCCCTTTAAGGTTTTAGCTTCACTATTTTCTTTCCTTACTCTCCGCAATACTACCTTTGAACTCATTTCTCCACCGCATACTACTAGGGGTCAATGTCTCAAACGCACATTACTATGCGTTTGTACCTTACCGCATCATACCATGCGTCTGCCTTAACCGCATACTGTCATGCGTCCATCACTTCTTTCCTCATATCCATGAGGATTCCTTGATTATCCCTCTATGCGTTCTTGTGCTTGTAATCCAAGGTTAGTCATTTAACCTTTTCCTTATACTAAAATATTTCTCTTATGATAAATTAGTATGCATCCACCTCCTACTCCAGTCTTTAAGCTTACTTCTCAACCTTCTACTTTATCCAACACTCGAGAACATCCCTCGATAGTAGTCTACGCGTTACTCAGTTTGCTATAGCATTCTTCCCCCGGTTCCTCCATGTGCATTTATCCTTCCTTTCCGAGACTTAAATCTCTTTCCAACACTCCACGACATAACTTTATTCCTTTTTGCTTATGCGTCTTACCTTCGCCAACGCTTACATCTTCTTCATAATTACCTCCTATGCGTTTCACTTCTTTTCCTTCAAGCTCTCAGGTTACTTCATATGCGTTACCTTAGTTCTGACCATGTGTCCAACATGGTCTCTTACTTCTTTTCTTTATAGGCTCTTCAACGCATTGGTTTTAAAAAGTAGGGGGTGACAAAATCACTACCGATCAAGAGAAACAATGAGGAAGTGTCTACTATTGCAAGAGAAGAAGTTGATGAGGATGATGTTGATGACACAATTGGGATGTCAAGGCGACACACAATTATTTTAATGACAAATCTAAAAATTTTGAGGAACTATTAGATGATGCCAAGAAACCATTATACTTCAATTGTAAGAATTTTACCAAAATATCTACATTGGTAAAATTATATAATTTGAAAGCTAAATTTGGATGGAGTTATATGAGTTTCACTGAATTGTTGGTATTTCTTCGTGACCTCTTACCAAGTCCTAATGAAATTCCTGCCTCGATGTATGAAGCAAAAAAGATTTTGTGTACTCTTGGAATGAAGTACGAGAAGATTCATGCATGTCACAACAATTGTTTCCTATTTATGAAAGAACTCTCTGATGCAAATCCAGGCCCCATTTGCGGAACGTTGAGATCCAAATGCATGTCCAATTTGTGGAAAAAAAAAAAAAAGAAAGTTTTTAGTAGTGCGCAAGAATTAGAACTCTCTCTAGAACTATTGAATGGAGAAGAAATTCTTGCAAAAACAAGTGAGTATCAATACTTGTTTGGTAAGAAAACTATAAAGGAAAAGAGTAGTGAAGCTAATTCTTCAACAACTTATTAGAAGAAAAAAATCTATTTTTTTGAGTTAGAATACTGGAAGTATCTTGACGTGCGACATTGTTTAGATGTGATGCACATTGAAAAGAATGATGGTAAAATCAAGGATGGAATAAAAGCTCATTTAGATTTGGTGGAATTGAACATTAGATCAAAGTTAGTCTTTCAAATGGGAGAGAAAAAAATCATCTTGCCTCCAACATGTTATATATTATCAAAAGCAGATAAATTGAGCTTTTGTAAGACACTATCAGAAGTTGAAGTACCTGAAGGTTATTCATCAAACATTCAAAATTTAGTGTCACTCATAGATTTGAAATTTTACAGACTTAAGTCACATGACCATCATGTTCTTATGCAACAACCATAACCTGTGGAAATTCATAATAATTTACCCAAACATTTAAGGCTTGTAATTTTTCATCTATGTTTCTTCTTTAATACTATATAGCAAGCAATCGATTCATCTTAGTTAAAAGGTATGCAAGAGGACATAATTGTCACTTTATGCCTCTTGGAGAAGTATTTTCCACCAACATTTTTCACAATAATGGTACACCTTGTAGTGCATCTCGTAAGAGAAGTTGAGTTTTGTGGACTTGTTTATTTGAGGTGGATGTATCCTTTTGAGCGATATATGAAAATATTAAAAGCTTATGTATGAAATAGAAGCCGACCAGAAGGATGTATTGGAGAAAATTATATTGTTGAGGAGGCTATAGAGTTTTGTTTTGAATTTATCTCTAGAATTGATTCTGTTGGCTAAACTCATCGATAAGGAAAGCGAATTCAAACATGGATAGAGCATTGTTTGTTGCTTCTTGGATCAGACCTTGTAAGGACTAGTTGGATCAAGCTCATCTCTATGTCAATCAAAACTTTAATGATGTGCTTCCATAAGTCAAGTAAGCAAATCTCGACCTTATTCTCATTGTAGGTTAGTCGATTAACTAATGATCTACTAACTTTTTCATTTATAATAGGCAACATATGGATAATTTGTCTAAGCTCAATCCAAGTAAAGCTAAGAATAAAAAGCAGCTTCAAGATGAGCACAATTGCACTTTCGATCAATGGTTGAGCGCACGAGTAATCTCTAGAACCATCTCTTTATAGCAATATTTCTTTAAGATATAACTAAATGTTAATAACTCATTTGTTTCGTTATTTATTCTTAGGTTGCACTAGCTCTTGAAGTTTCTAAGAACAACATATCGTCTTCTTTAAGATAGATAATTCATGGATCTTGTCCAGATGTGGCCACATATTGTGGTTACATGAAATGGTTGTCATTATCACACAAAAAAGTGTGATGATATGAGAAGGGTTTCAAAACAATGGCATTAGTATAACAACTACTACAATGCAAGTCGCTAGTGCTAAAGACAAACACCCGGTGAGGTCAGATATGACATTTTATGGGGTAATAAAAGAGATATGGGAGCTTGATTATTATAGTTTATCCTTCATTTTATTCAAATGTGATTGGGTAGAGAATAGAAATGGAGTAAAAATAGATGAGTTTGTATTTACTATTGTGGATCTCAATCGTATTGGACATAAATCAAACTCATTTTTTTTAGCCACTCAAACAAAGCAAGGTCTTCTATATAAAAGACCCTGCAAATCCTGGTTGGTTAGTAGTCATAACATCTTCACAAAGAACTATTGAAGATAATTTCTATAAAGATGGAGGGGGAGATATAATTTCAGAGCGTGATTACGGAGTTATGCAAAGAATGCTCAATGTTGATAAATATAACGAAGTTGATGATACAACATCCACATATGTTAGAAATGATTGGGAGGGTAGATGGGTGGATAAATAGTGTATTAAAATATGGTATGTCATTTAGTATATTGCAAACCATATGTCATTTAGTGTAATACACATGTTATGTTTTATGGTCATAAGTTTTATGTTTATCCTCTATTTTTTTACAGATTCTATCATGGAAGATTCAAGCAGCAGTAGTGAAGATGAGAGAAAAATATGATCCCCTTACAAAGCGGAAGAAGGTTCATTCCACGAGGCCCAACTACCACGTATGAGTTGGCACCGACAAGAAATTCAGGGCAACGGTTGCCCATTAATTATAATCAGCATGGCCAACCCATTGGACTTAATGCAAAGAAAATGCAAAGCTAAATTGGAGTTTGTGTTCGACAACAAATTCCATTAACTTATGATTCTTGGAAAAGAGTTCCACAAGAGCTAAAAGATAAAAAATTTTATTGTATATCAGTATGGATTTTTTAATTTTAATTTCATGTGCTTTTGTTGTTTATTTGTTTATTTTTTACAAATTTTTATTCTATTGACGTCATTCGATGTGGACCCTAAGTCCAAACATGTTATCCTTATGTCTGCATTAAGAAAATTTTGAACTTTAAGACTACATTAACTCAGAAATACATATTTCCATTATAGATGAGTCATCGCTCTTGCAGACTCCTCCTCAAAAGTATTATCATATAGATCAAGAACAGTGGACGTCATTTGTTAATAGTAAACTATGTGAAGGGTGGGAGGTGACTAATTCTACTTAAATGTTAACATTATGTTTGGTAGGTAACTCTAACTAATATGTTGTACAGGAATTTAGCCGTTTTCAGAGACAAAGAAGGTTGAAATGCGTATATAACCATCACATTTCTTGTAAGGGATATGCAAATCTCACCAATGAGTTAGTAAGTTATGCTAATTAAATTAAATGTCTTATACTGATATGTTTATGCTAATCAAATATGTATCTTCATATAAGACTTATTGGGTGATCCTTCCTATCGTTCAACTTTATAGAAGGAAGCATGAAAAATAAAAAAAACCATGAAGATTTTGATAATATCACTAGAGAATGTGCTAATCGAATTGTAAGTTTATATTGTGCAAAATTTATCATGACTTAGATATTGTGAAAACATGTAATTTGTTTTGACAGGATGAGTTAGTTGCAGCATGTCAAGGTCAAGATATTTTGACTGAAGCATTGAGTACGCAGAACATAGAGGACATGTAAGAGGAGTAGGTGATTTTGTTTCACAATCCCAATATTTCAAGATAGTGAAAGGAAAGTAAAAAATGAACCAAAGAAACTTAAGGAGTATCCAAAGAAGAGAATGTAGGAAGTGATTTGAAAGCAAAATGCAAAGCTCGTAGTAGACAGTCTCACCAACCCAAATCGTCTGCTGGAAGTATCTCACTAGATGCATCTGAAAAGGGTTCGGAGGATGTTGACAAGACGTTTGAAAAAAGTTTGGAGGTAATTGTATTTGTTGTGACTTTAGAATTTCAACCATAATGCTTAACTATTCATCACACTTATTTTTTAAAATTTATTAAGGGAACACCATGCCACTTGGCTATAATATCTGTGGATAATGTGATATAGTAGCCACAGTATTTGACGGCGATGTTGCATGTCCAAATGTTAAAGTAATGATGACATTGCTATGGGAGAAGATATAACCTTACCAATTCCTATCAAGGGAAAAATAGAGATTTAAATGAAGCAATAGGCAACTTCGTAACATGGCCTCACAAACTTATGATTGTGACTAAAGAGGAAAAAGTATGTCTCTTTTAACTTTATGAGCTTTGTTATTAATTCTTTTTTTGCACTTTAGCATTGTAATTTTGGTTGTGGTAGGATGATATAATAAGTAGGAGTATTGTATAATCCTCTAAATATACGAATGTCAACGATTGTAAACTCTAACTTGTACTAGACAATACTTGAGTTTAAGTGGTCAAATACAAGCTTATGGACCTAGCTAAATTTTGTGTTGCTAGGTGCAAGCTAGGCGTGGAGATGGTGAACAATTGTTAGGCGTTGAACTTATGCTTAGTTTGATGGCGAGGGCTAGTCAAGCTTAATGCAAAAAGGCGTTGAGGTTGTGCTTGGTATGCTGGTAAGAGTCCGACAAGCATAAGACATCCTAGGCATTGAGAAGGCAAGGCGTTGAGGTTGGTGTGAGAGGAACCTCTAAGATGGTGTCATGCATTGAAGGGTGGATTAAGAGATAGGCATCCAATTTTTTTTTTAAATTTTGGATTAATTATTTTATTAATTAATTTAAGATAATTAGGTGGCAAATTAAGAGAAATTATGGAAAAGGGGAAGCAGGAGGTGGCATTAGGTGGTGTTGCATGAAGGTTGTCGTGGGTAGTATAAATAGGAGGTTTTGTATTAAAGATCGATTTGCATAATTCACTCAGGCAAAAGGAGAAATTTTCTTGCCAAAATTTTTCTTGTTTAGTGTAGTTCATGTGAGAGGGCTGCTGGAGAGAAACTCCATCCGAAAGGTGCCAAAATTTGAAGGGAAAGCAAGGTTATTCAAGCTGTTGAGTGCAGTCGAACGACTAGTGGAGTTTGGCAAAATTCGAGCTGTTGAGAAGGAATTTAAGGGCCAAACTCGAAGGTAAGCTAGTTAAGAGGTTGATTTAGAGTTTTGTAAAAGGAATAATAAAATAAAACACCTAGGTTGCAAACTCGAAGGTAAGCTAGTTAAGAGGTTAGAATGTTAATTTTGGTGGCTGAAAGTCAAGCATTGATTTTAGGTTGTGCAGCCGACTAAAAGTTGAAGAAGATATGCATGGAAGAGGTTATCGATGTCTTGGGCGGTCATGCTGGTTTAGAGGTTAATGAGGCATTTTAACACCTAAGTGGGCAAACCGTGGCATAAGATTGCTCACAACGAGGATGTGCAGGTGGCCTTGGCACGCGAGGCTGGAGTGATAGACTGTTCGGGTGTTATGCGGCACGGACACCAAACACATGCACGATCAACGCCCAAAAGGACGCTCGACGCATTGCGTGTGTGCTTAGTCGATGCCTAGTGCACATTCCTGTTCCTGTGCATCTGTGTAAGTAAGGATCGTGCGAGGGTTGTGTTGTGCAAGTGGGCAGCCAAGGTTATGTGTGTGTGTGCTTGTGCCCTCGTCCAGCAACCTACATGCCTAACTCTATTGCATTTCACTTAAGGTATTAGCCATTGTAATATGCGCTAATTTATTGGTTTAAGTGTCATTATGGCCTAAGGACATGGATGACTTACGTTAAGGTTTAGGGAGATTTAAAAGAATCTAATTAAAGGAAGTAAATCTATTTTCAGGTCAAATAAAAGTGTTGAAAGCCTATAACCCACTTGAACCTAGCTAAAAGGAGTGAGTGACATTGATTTAAAATACTTTTGATTGAGTTTATGTTTTCCTTTTAACTTATCGCATGATTTAATTAAAAACATGATTTGGCTAATGTTTATATAAAGTTCATTTTCAATTAGTAAAATGTACCCTGGTACTAACAGAGGAAGAGACCCGCTACTGAAAGATAAGGAGAAGGTATTTGGGCAGCCCAATACGTGAGCTCTTTGGGACCTACCTTGCACACAAAGAGGCTTTGGGCTGTGTGTCAGGGTGCTAGCCCTTTGGGGGGATTTTTATGTGCACATAGAAGAGTTATTGATGTTGATTATATTGGGATTACTCTACATCAGCCAAGGACTGTTTTCGACGTTGAGAGTATTGAGCTTGCTCTACCTCAACAAAGGATTTAGGGTAAAGTTTTCTATATTTTAATGTTAACTAAGCACGCTATGTTCTATTAATTTATGGCAACTGTTTTATATGATTATAGTTTATTAATTAAAACTTATTTAGTTACAGTCACTCACTAGGCTTTCCAACTTATCCTTTTTCTTATTTTTTCTGTCACCCAAGTGGCGAATGAGTTCATGGTGCTTAGCCTATCCAACCTTGTCTGCTTTTGTTGCAAACTTCTGTATATTTTGGGATTTGAGTCTATCTTGTACATACTAATGTGGGAGGAGCTACGAATTTGTAAGTAAGTGTGGCTAGCTATAAATGTTGGATATAAGTATTGTCTATTGAATATATGAGTATGTCTATACCCATGATGGTTGTTTGAAAAGCGTTTTCTATTCTCTCAAATTAAGGGAGTTTATATTAGATTTCACTTGTTTACTAGTGGTTTTCAGGTCAAAATAAAGAAAATCAGAAGTGAAGATCAAAAGATCAAAACCAAGCCAAAATACAGTGAAAAAGTGAAGGAAACACCAAAACTGCCAAAAATAGGGCAGCGCCACGGCGCTTTTTCCCGAGAGTAGAAGTCGTCTCAGCATAGTGCGTCGCTGTTGGGTTGTATGTCCTAAAACTCGTAGTTTTTGTAACTAAGTGAATTTTAGTACATATGAAGTTATTCAAGTGAATTAATTGTTTATTAACTCTAAATCCAATTAAACTACGAACTCTTGGCTATTATCATGAGTACTTGGACTTTACGTGGAGACATAAACAGGATCAAGTTCGAGTAAGTAGCCTAAATAGTCTATAGTACATGGATCAGGTTAGGTACCTTTTCCTAGAGACATTATTGAATATGGCCTGCTTCATGATTGTTACAAATGTTGTAAGGTGTCATAAATGAAGTGATCCTGATTTGTTCATGTAGAGACATGTGAGCGGGGGTATTCTACATAATAAGATTGTATAAGACTGACCCTGAAATAATCATGTTACGTATTAACACCGTTTACGATTAACACTGATTAATTTCACTTATCGATGGTCTAGATAACTTGATCTGAATCTTGAGCTATCTATGAACTCCTGTTTATTCAGAAATATCCCTTAATCTGCATAGGTGAGATTAAGCTCAATAGCGCTACTCAACATTCCTCCCATTTTAGGGATAAGACCGGGTCTAGCTGGGGACATAAAATTTGCAACACGGAATTCACTCCTACCCAACTTAGGGATAATAGAGAGGTTGTTCTCTTAAGTACTGTTCCCAGATCTTGAACAAGGGGCCTCATCCTCCCACTGGCCCGAGAGGGAATGGATTTAGTGATTAGATCCTAAATCAATTATTCATTAGAGGGATAGTGGTACTTAAGGAGAAAAGATGTAACTCAGAGGTAAATCGGTATTTGACCTAGCTAAAGTTATGAACGACTTGTGAAGGATTGACTTATCGATGACGATTATATCAAATGGACATAAATATATCTACAGTAAGGAGAGTGCACTACGGGCTTTAGTGGAGTGTCCAGTTAGTAAACGAATGTTGGTTAACTAGGTTAAAGAGTCTGGCCGGTTAATCTCGGATCTTTGGAGATCATAATCTGTAGGTCCATTAGGTCCCTCTACTAGCTCATAAATGGACTAAACTCTTAGATAGTTTGGTGAATGAGTTTGAACCGTTCAAATCTTGGCTTAAGGAATGAAAGTCAGATATATACGATATATCGACGTTTAATTACAAATTAAACAGACAAATAGAGTTAATTATAATATTTAAATATGATTTAAATATTAATCATATGAATAGGGATTCATATCAGTTTTTTAGAAAAATCGGGAAGTGGGAAAAAGAATATTATTTTAATATTAAATAATAAAATAATATTATTGTTAATTAATTAAATATTAAATTATTTTTATTTAATTAATTATTTTTTTAAAATTAAAAATAAATTTTAATTCAATTTTTGGAAATTCATTGAAAAATTGATTGGTTGTCTTCTTCCCAATTAACCAACAAATTAACCATTTTGTGTTATCAAATTTTGATACAATTGGATTGCATGTTATTCTTTAATAAATAGAGATAATTTTGGCGTAAAAATCGTTAAGAATTTTGTGAAATTAAGGGTTAATTTTGCAAAATTCCATCCATTGTTCATCTTCTTCCCAACCTTCATTCCTTCTCAAATTCACCACAAATTATGGATCCCACCATCCAATCTAAGCCTAGAGAATAGTAGAGAAGACTCTTGTGGTGGTCTACAACTAAGTGGTGTTGAAATTCATCAAGAATTGAAGGAGAATTTGGAGCTTCAAGGGTAAGTGTTCTTGAAACTTTGGTTTTTTCTTTTTAATTGCGTGTTTAATCCTCTAAATTGAGCATCTTAGAGTGAAAATTGATCAAATTAACTTCCGCTGCATGCTCATTTATCCATCAGTCGCGACGTTGCAGCACGACGACCAAGGGTAGCTTTCCATGACGGTCGGCGTTGCGGCGCCATTGACCAGCGTCGTGGCACTAGCTTTCCATAATTAAAGATTTTGTATTTTTGGAAAGATTTTTAGGCAGCCAACTCTACAAATAAGAGGGCTTCCAATAACCCTAATCACAAATTTACAGACCAAAAGTCACAAGAAGAAGAGAATTGAGTGAAAGTTTATTAGAGTTCAAAGAGTGAGCTAGCTGCCAGGAAGAGGAAAAAAGTTCGAGAGAGAGTTGTGGTGTCGTTCAAGTGTCAACGTGAAAGCCAAGGAGATCATGACGGTGCTGCCTCAATCAAGAGCTTCTTTTCAGTAGAGTTTCCCTTTATTTACACTCTTTCTTTGTTTATATTGTTTGAACATGTTGCTTCAAGCTATGAGTGATTAAATTCTTTAGTTTTAGGGTTTTGATAAATTGTTTATGAATTCATGTTGATATTGCAGACTCCTTATGGTTTTGTTGTAATGATTATGCTTTTCTTTGTTATTGTGCTTAATTCTTGTTAAATGGTCATGTTTAAATGTTAGGTTAAATGTATGGTTGAAAGATTGTATGTTTAACTAGATCTATGATAAAGAATTGTTGTTAATCTCTCATGAAAATAGTTAGGTTGACAATGAAAGTTGCTAAAGACTATGCTTACTGCCATGTAATTTGTATTGGTTTCAAGAGATTAGTAATCAATTGAGTTCCATGAGAAAAAGTTGTTTTTGAGAGGAAATAACTTGAATTTAAGTTTCTAGACTTAAGCATAAGAACTGCAATAAAATCCATGAACCCTAGAATATTACATGATGAAGTAAACACAAAGATTCATTACCCTAGAACTCTCTTTGACTCTTGTATTTCTTACTTTACTTGTTTTCCTCTTTAGTTATATTTTCCAAAATTCACAACTTGAATTCCAATCCTCAAATAAAATTGATTCAAGTCTAGAATAGCTAAGTAACTTAAACCTTCACAATTGGATCCTCAGTGGAACGATATTCGAACTCCACCGTCTTATATTATAACTTGACCCGTACACTTGCAGTGAACAATTAAAGTGCTCATCATTGTTATGTTGTGTCATGATTTTGCTACTTAAACAGGTTTCTACTGAAGATAGGTTGGTCAGTGAGTGTTGTAAAAGAGTCGATACTTACTATCCGCACATCTTTCCTTAGGTTGAGAGGGTAACTTGAGGGAGGGTATGAAAAATTGGTATCAGAGCAAAAGATTTTGGGAACTAAAGTCATGCATTGTAGCTAGGAGAATGTTATGTCTATAATATGTTAATGTTATGATCTATTATAGGAACTATGCCTCGAAGGAAAGGATGAGGTAGGCAAACAGAAGCCGAAACTTCACAAGCTATCGAGGGTTCGAGAGAAGTGTCAGAGGGGGAATCTAATAACCCTTAGGCAGAAGTAAACATAGAAGAAGATATATTTACCATAATAGCAAACTCTAAAAGAAATATGGGATAGAGAGGTTGGAATGCTTAGTGCCACTACATTTGAAGGTACCACAGATCCTACAGATGCCAAAACATGGTTGAATCTGATAGAAACGTGTTTCAAGGTTATGCGTCGTCCTAAAGACAGGAAACTAGAGTTGGTTACATTTATGTTTTAGAAAGAAGTAGAGGACTGGTGGAGAACAGTCAAGAATAGAAGAGGTGTTGCAGGGACACTATCATGAGAAGATTTTAAGAAGGTATTCCAGGATAAGTATTATTCCAGATCCTTTTGTGACGCCAAGAGGAATGAGTTTCTAAGGTTGGCGCAGAGTTCAATGTCTGTAGCTGAGTATGAAAAGAGATATACGAAATTTCCAAGTATACAATGACAATCATAGCTGATGAGACTAATCAGTGTAAACGGTTTAAAGAAGGTCTACGGAAAGAGATATGTAGTCCAGTGATAGCGAGTGTAGAATGGACAGATTTCACTAAGTTAGTAGAAGCAGCCATGAGGGTAAACAAAAGTTTATTAGAGGAGAAGATTGAAAAGGAGACGTCTAAAGAAGGAAGAATAGGACATCCATTAGGGGTGTCGTGTGAGCAAGCTACTAAAAGCGAGAGTAGGAGATTTGTTCCAAGAGTATCTGGAAAGGGGAGCTTTAAACCCTGACCCAACAGACAGTCATTTTCCAAGACTAGGCCAGGAGGTAATGTGCAAAGATAGAGTCAAAGGAGATTTAGTCAGACATCAGAGGCGATTGAAGGTTCCCAAGCAGGGCAACCTAGTGAGTTTATGGCCAGTTCAGCTAGGAAGCCTTTATGTAATACTTGTGGGAAGTATCACTAGGGTCAATGTTATAGTTGGGATCAAATGTTTGCTTTAACTATGGGCAGACAGGACATTTCAGGAGAGATTGTCCCCAGCTGATGTCAGGAAGTGGAGTAGAGCAGCGTGTAATTTCTCAGACCGTAAGTCAACCGAAGCTTGAGGCAACAGGTGGTGAAGGCAGTGGTGGTGTGAAATAGAAAGGGCCAGCAAGAAGACCTCGATCGTAAGGTAAGGTGTATGTTATAACCCAACAAAAAGTAGAAGAGGCACCAGATGTTGTAACTGGTACATTATCTATCTACCATATAGCTGCTTATGTATTATTAGATCCAAGAGCCACACATTCATTTATTTCCAATACATTTGCCATGCATATCGATAGGAAGTTAGAACTCTTGACTGATGAAATGTTAGTTCATACACCTGTTGGTAATGTTGTGATAATTGATCATGTTTATCAAGAATGTGAGGTAGAAATTGATAGAGTAGAATGACAATAGACTTATTACCCTTAGAATTAGAAGAATTTGATGCTATACTGGGAATGAACTTTCTGTCTAAGTATTATTCCACGGTGGACTATTTAAAGAACGAAGTGATATTTAAGAAACCAAGAGTAGCAGAAGTTGTATTCAAATGTAGAAGGAAGATTCTTTCTACTTTTTGATCTCTGGGATGAAGGCTAGAATAATATTGAGTAAAGGTTGTGAAGCCTTTCTAGCACATGTTGTAGAAGTGAAACTGGCCAAGCTGAAGCCTGAGGAGATGCTAGTGGTGTGTGAATATTTAGATGTATTTCCAGAGGAGTTGTCAAGATTACCTTCTAATCGAGAAGTGGAGTTTACGATTGATTTAATACCAGATACAACTCCCATTTCTCAAACTCCTTATCGTATGACACTGGCAAAGTTGAAAGAATTAAAAGTGCAGTAGCAAGAATTGGTGGATAAGGGTTACATTCGACCGAGTGTTTCCCCGTGGGGTGCATCAATATTGTTTATGAAGAAGAAGTATGGTACGTTGAGATTATGTATTGATTACCGACTGTTAAGTTAGGTAATGAAGCGTAATAAATACCCTTTGCCACGAATAGACGATTTGTTAGATCAGCTTAGAGGAGCTTCTTTATTTTCGAAGATTGACTTACGATCTGGATACCATCAATCGAAAGTTAGGGAGTCTAATATGGGCATTACGAGTTTTTAGTAATGTCATTTGGATTGATGAATGCTCCAGCTGCATTCATAGATCTTATGAACTAGATATTCCATCCTTATCTCAATCAGTTTGTGATAGTGTTTATCGATGATATTCTGGTGTATTTAAGTAACAAGGAGAAACATGTTGAACACCTCAGGATTATATTGCAGACTCTACGTGAATGAAAGTTGTATGCTAAGTTCAGCAAATGTGAGTTCTGGTTGGAATAAGTTGTGTTCTTAGGCCATGTTATTTCAGTAGCAGGTGTAAGTGTTGATCCTCAAAAGACAGGAGCAATAGTAAAGTAGGAACGACCCACGATCGTGATGTAAGTTCACAGTTTCTTCGGTTTAGCTGGATACTATCAATGGTTCGTCCAGGGATTTTCAAAGATAGCATTACCACTCATGACTTTAACAAAGAAGAATGTTAAGTTTGAGGGGAGTAACGATTATGAGCGAAGTTTCCAGGAATTGAAGAAAAGGTTGGTGTCAGCACCGGTATTAACAATTTTGGTACTAGGAAAAGAGTTTGAAGTATACTGTGATGCATCTCGACAGGGATTAGGTTGTGTAAAGAAGGGAAGGTGATAGCCTATGCTTCAAGACAGTTAGCACATTTCCAATTAAGACCTAGGCTAATTGATGATATTATAGTAAAACAATTTAAAGATCCAGTACTAGCAAGACTGAAAGAAGAGGTAAGAGCTCAGTAAAGAATAGATTATGAGTTGAGGTCTGATGTGTTGGGTTTTATGCCCTTGTAGATTATAAATGTAATAATTTGATCGTAATTAAATCATTAATAAAGAGTTATGATGTGTTACTTCAATAAGCGTTATTGATTGTTTTTGTTTGTTTTGTCTTAATAACCATAAATCCAATAAACTAACATCCTAGGCTATTTTATGAGTCTTGAACTGTATGTGTGGACTATGGAGATTAATGTTCAAGATACAATATAAAGGGTCTATAATATAGAGATAAGGTTGGGTACCTTATCCTGGTGACACTATGGATACGACCCACTTTGTATTTAATACAAATGCAATGATCTAACGCGTTCGTGTAGGTGACATGCGATTGAGGGTATCCTATGCAATGAGTTTGCATAAGACCGAACCACGAAATAGTAATCACTAGATGTAACTTCGTTGACTAGTTAGGTTTCTATTTCAATAGGATGACCTAGGCAACTTAGTCTTAATCTTGAGTATATTATGAACTCCTGTCCACGAGGGATTGTCCTTTGATTTGTATGGGTGAGAATGGTCGTTTGCCGACTCAATATGCCTACCATCTTGGGGACAAGATCGAGTGAAGAGCTGTGGACATAATTATATAAGATGGAATTCACTCATTCCCATTTTTAGGATAAGTGTTCCTTTAAGTGGTGTCTCTGAGAGATTGTCCTTTGATTTGTATGGGTGAGAGTGATCGTTTGCTGACTCAATATGCCTACCATCTTGGGGACAAGACTGAGTGGGGAGCTAGGGACAAAATTATACAAGATGGAATTCACTCATTCCCATTTTTAGGATAAGTGTTCCCTTAAGTGGTGTCTCCGAGAGGGGTTTCTATTTAATGGTTGGACCATAAACAGGTTGTTCTTTAGAGGAGCACTAGTACTTAAGGATTTAGAAGTATCCCAGGGATAAAACAGTAATTTGACCCAGCTGGTGTTACGAACACTTGTGAAGGACTAATTTGCTATCCATAGACATAGAAATACATTTGCCGTGAGAAAAGTGCAACTGTGGGTCTTTAGTGGAGTGTGCCCATAGTTAACGAATATTGATTAATGTGGTTAATGAGTTTAGTCGATTAATCTCATATCGTTGAAGCTTCTGATTTGTACGTCCATAAGGTTCCCTTGCTAGCTCACTACGGACAAACAAGGATCAACTATGTTGAAAGAAAAATTCGAAATGTTCAAATTTAAAAGGGAAAATATCAATTATATTGGATACAATTAATTGCATGATTTATTATAAATTTTATTTGAATGTGATTCAAATTATAACTTTATAATATGAAGAATTAATTTATTTGAATATGATTCAAATAGTTAATTATTTATTTGTATAAAATCCATATAAATAAATAGAGGGAGAATTAATTAATTAATTTGAATTGGATTCAAATAATTAATTATTTAATTTGGATGAGATCCAAATTAAAGATTTTGTAGAAAATAGATAGATGGAGAATTAATTAATTGATTTGAATTGGATTCAAATAATTAATGATTTAATTTGGATGAGATCCAAATTAAAGATTCTGAAAAAAAATATATATTTAAATAAGATCTAAATATTTTAAACCATTTAATATGAGATATTATTTCGGTAGATATTCATTAATATTGGATATTATTAAATATTTGATTTAAAATCTCTGCAGAGGAGTTATCCTAATAAGATTAGGAGTAACCCATAGAATTCTATAAATAGGGCCCTTGGGAGCCTTCATAGAACACACTCTCTAAGAGAATAATCTCTACGGTTACTTGAAAAATCTTACTCTACTAATTCTCCCAAATTTCTTAGAAAAATTCCAAGAAAATTCTTCTTTCCATTCTTTCAAAGAAGCGGTTCCCACAAACCGGATCCTTGCCAGAGTCATAGCGAGGAAGATCTCTTGGAGAAGACTACTGGTTCGAGAATTATAGATTGGCAAATGTATGATGCTTAACCTTTTCTTTACTTTTTGTATTTTTAATTCTTTCAATAAATCAAAGAATGCGATCACACGCTTCCGTCAGGATTCAATTCCCTTCATGATAGAGCACTGTTAAAGCATGGAAGAGTTTGTGTGTCAGATAACTCAAGCATTAAGGAGGCCATACTAGAATAACGCATAGCTCAGCTTATGTTATGCATCCTAGCAGTACCAAGATGTATAGAACTCTAAGAGAGCATTACTAGTGGCTCGGTATGAAAAGGGAGATAGTTGAGTATGTAGCTAAATGTTCGATTTGTCAGCAGGTTAAGCCTGAGCAACAGCGGCCGACAAAATTACTGAATCCACTTCCTATTTCAAATGAAAATGGGAACATGTAACTACAGATTTCTTGTTTGGTCTACCACGAACTCCAAAGGGTGCTAATGGCATTTGGGTGATAGTAGACAGACTTACACAGATAGCATGTTTTCTACTTATTAAGGGGACTTTTACCCTAAGTAGATAAGATAGTGAGTTAGTATGGTGTACCAGTGACAATTGTATCTGATCGGGATCCAAGATTTACTTCTAAGTTCTTGATCAACTTACAACAAGCTTTCGAAACCAAGTTGCAATTTAGTACAACGTTTCATCCTCAAACAGATGGACAGTCGGAAATGACTATTCAGACTCTAGAAGACACGTTACGAGCTTGTGCATTACAGCTCAAAGGTAGTTGAGATGCACATTTGTCGTATGGAGTTGCATATAATAACAATTATCAAGCTAGTATTGGAATGACTCCATATGAAGCTTTATACGGAAGACGGTGTAGAACGCATGTGTGTTAGAATGAAGTTGAGGAAAGGAAGATGATCGGATTGGAAATAGTGCAGGCAACCATAGAGAATGTTAAGTTAATTAACGAAAACTTGAAGATAGCTCAAGATAGATAGAAGAGTTATGTAGAAAAATGGAGAAGGGAAATGAAGTTTGATGTCAAAGATAAAGTATTTCTTAAATTGTTGCCATGGAAAGGAATTCTATGGTTTGGATGAAAAGGGAAGTTGAGTCTGAGATATATTGGGCCTTAAGAGATTCTGGAGCGAGTTGGACCAGTTGCTTATCTGTTGGCTTTACCAATGGATATGTCTAAGATACATAGTGTATTCCATGTGTTAGGAAGTATATTCCAGATCCGACCCATGTACTTGAGATTCAACTCATGCAGATTAAAGCAGACTTATCATACGAAGAAGAACCGATACAAATTCTAAGAAAAAGCAAGTGTTGAGGAATAAAACTATACTATTGGTCAAAGTGCTATGGAGAAACCATGATGTGGAGGAAGCCATATGGGAAAGCAAGTATCAAATGATCAACAAGTATCTGTGGTTGTTTAGTAACGACAATAAATTTCGGGGACGAAATTTATAAGGAGGCAGTGACTTGTAAACTCTAACTCGTACTTAGCAATACTTGAGTTTAAGTGGTCGAATACAAGCATGTGAACTAAGCTAAATTTTGTATTGTTAGGTGCAAGCTAGAAGTGGAGATGTGACCAATTGTTGGGCATTGAACTTATGCTTAGTTTGATTACAAAGGCTTGTCAAGCTTAATTCAAAGAGGCATTAAGGTTGTGCTTGGTATGGTGGTAAGAGTTCGGCAAGCACAAGAGTATAATTAACTTTTTATATTAATTTTTATAAATAATTAAATTATTTAATTAAATATATATTCAATTATTTGAATTAATTATTGTTAAAAGGTCAAAAGTTGACCTTAGTGGATTTTTCCAATTTTCCAATTTTAAGTGATTTCATGACTAATGCAATTGAAGGCTTGTTGCGTTCTTCACAAATTGACACTAATCCAACTTGTTATTGTGCAAATTAGGTGTCAATTTGAAATTAAGTCTCTTTTTGCATGATAATCTCTTTAAAAAGAGATGTTTTAAGAGATAAAATTTCTTCCTGATGCTCGTTTTTTTGCTGAGTTTTAGTAATCAAGTTCTAAACTCTCAGCCTCTCTCAAGTCACAAATTTTTCTTCAATTCCTCACATAATTTGATCCCCAATCAAGTTCTAAGACCAGAGAATAGCACGGAAGGCACTTGTGGTGGTCTACATTCTGTACGTGATCAAATTGAAGGTTAATTTGCAAGAGTTTGGTGCTACAAAGGTTGTTTTTCTAACCCTCTGTTTTATAACTTAAAAACCAACATGTTTTTCTTTCAAATTAAAGCAAATTGGAGTGTTTTAGATCCAATTGCTTCCGCTTGCATGATTTAAACTCTTTCATAAGCGTTTTCTATTGCCAATTGACTTGAAAATCAGACCACCACCTTTCAATAACCTTCCTTGAGCCAACCATTTAAGCCTAGCACATCATAGTACCTAGCATGTTTCCCTAGAACTTCCTTTAATTCCCAAAATTCCATAACTTAGAGTTTTTAGCACATTTTCCATAAAATTCCTTAAAATAGCCTAAAATTAGTTTATGGTCCAAAAATACTCATTTTATAGCAAAAAATTCAAGAAAATATGATTGGAACCCAAAAATAACTCATTTTCACCTAAAATGGTCATGGGCCTTCAAATGGGCAGCTAGAGGGGTTGTGGGCGCACGCTGGGACAAGGATGAGCGGCAGGGCACACATACTAGGTGTGCTAGAGGCTCACTGTGCATGCTGGGTGGGCACTAGGCGTCTAGTGTGGACAGCCTACTTCCCCTATTTCGACTAAACACATCCATCACAAAATCAGCTCTATTTTACTCATTTCTTAACCAAATTACTTCAAACATTTTTCATAAATCTCTTAAGGATTCCTCTTTGTTTGTGACAATTTAACCAAAACCCCAAGGTCGTTCTAGATTTCTTTGGAAACTCCGAACCTCCCCAGTTTTCTTATTATTTCACAAACCTATACTCATTATTGGTACAAATATCCTTCTTAAGAAATGTTAAGGAGTCTCTTAGCTTATTAACCTCAAAATTTCAGCTTCTAACTCGTCTTCTACTACTTGAAAACTTCAAAACACAACAGCTTGCTCAGATTGCTTAACATCGCACATTTTCTCTTCTACCACGAAAATCATCGAGTTCTCGATCTCTATTCTTCAAGGCAATTGAAAAAATCACTCTTCACACACTCCTCTACAATTAGGTCAAAAAATTTCAAAGTTTGTAGGGGCGAAATGTTCACGCTGAAGTGATAAAGCTGAAGAAGAAGTGAACCACCGACTACATGCAACTACACATGAATCTTTGACACCTCCACCCACTTTCCTTTTTCGTTCTTTTTTATTTCCAATGAATTATCCTTTTTCCATTTTTAATTAATTCTCTTTTGTTTTCTGCTTTTTTTTCTTAACTTAATTTAATTTTAATTTACTTAATTAATTATTTATAATTACTTTTATTAACACCAAATAGCCGAAAATCAATTCATTTTCCAACTTAATCCCTTTGATTCAACTTGATCTTTAATTTCCATTCTCAACACTTAAGCATACAAATAGTCTTACCTGAAAGAATAAAGAGAAAGTTTTAGGGCTTACACCAGTGTACTTAGCCTCAGCCAAGGTCGACGTCAAGCCTCACAAAATGCCTAATTGGACATGCCTCACACATGCCTCGACCCAAGGGATCATCTTCGACCCAAAATATAGTTAAAAGAAGGTGTCTAGCCTCAACCTTGAGGGAGGCCGACCCTAGCAAAATACCAAACGGGGTACGCTTCTCACACACCCAAGCCTTATAAGTTAAAGGATAACCCTAATGAAACTCCAAAACTGTGAGAAGAAGAGCCTAAGTTAACTTAAACCTATAAATTAAGCTACAAAAGCAACCTTTTACAAACAAGGTACATGACAATTGAATACGAACAAAAGTTACAACCCATCTAGGGAAATGATGGGTGGAGTAACCATAACTTCGCTCTTCAGGTGAAAAAAGATACCAAGAAACTAGTTGAGCCTTAATAGGCTTGGTTAGATAATATTCCAAGTCAACTCATGATTCTAGACCTATTAGTAAGGTGAGCATGACATGATTTGAAGCATAACTTCCCCATGAGGCGAAGAAACACGTTGGGAAGTCCATAGACCCAACACCCCCAAAGTTTGAGATAAGTCTTACGATGGGTAGCATGGCAATAAAAGGGAAGATTATACTTGCAAGTTGATTTTTTAAGAGCTAACTCATGAAACGTAGTTAAACCATGAACCCCAACTTTGGAGTGAGGGTTAATGTTATGAGTGATATTGTGCTAAAGGACATAATTGACTTTGTGGAGTTTGTAAGCTATTTTATTAGAAAATGGTGAAACTCGAGCCAGAAAACCACACTCTAGGGCCCAATTAAGTATGGGAAGAGGGAGGTTTGGGCTAAGGCCCAAATTGACTTGCTCTGCTTTGGCCTTGGCCGCATCCCCATTTGATGAATGGAGCATACCTATGACCTATTTGGGCCTCGAACAGAGGATAGTTTGGGTCAAAAACCCAAACAAGCCTTCTCGTCCTTGTCCTTAGTTAAGGATGAGAAAAAGGTCAAGCCTCCAAATTTGATGATGGGTCATGCTAAATGCACACTCTTGACTTATTTGGCCTGTTGAATTAACCTAAGATTACTCAATGCCCCTATGCCCTAAGTCAAAATTTCATTATAAATACATCATTATGACTTCAAATGAAGCAAGTCTATTCTAATACTTAAATTCTCTACTAGCTACACATTTACACTTTTTTTATTTAAGTAATAGAGCCTGTGCGAGCACCACACTGATGTGCAGATATTTCTATCAACTTGCAAGTCACGTTCTTTCCCAAATTACAAATTTACTGTTGTTGTCACGTGAAGGTCAAGTGCGTTTTCCCCAATCTAGATTTTTAACATCAACAATATTAAAAGATAAACCTCAAGTAGGGGTATGAGAATTTGAATATTGATAGGTCTTCCTCTCCCTTGGATTCGGGGGGGGGGGGGGGGGGGGGACAATGTAAATACTTGAATGCAGAGTGCATAAAAGTAAAGTTGGAATTGAAATAAACTTAAATCGATTAAAAGATCTAGCCTAGGATTCAGAATCCACCCATTGATTTGGTTGATCATAAAACTTCTAATATCATGCAATATTTTCCAAGTTAATTCTTAACCCAAGTACTCAAGAAGACCTAATATACATCCTAATGAGTTGATTAATTTCTTAAACAACCTAGATGCTCAACTAATTGGGTTTGATATCGTCCATATTAATTAAACACCCCTAGAATTGTTACCATTAATTTTAGATGGAAACCATTAGAACTTTGTTTTAAAAATACCTCTAAACTTTCAAAGTTTCAATAACACTATCGTGACCTTTCAAAAAACGTTAAAAAATGCACATATCATTAGTATATGGCAGAAACGGTTAGTGCCCTTGTGTTCCAAAATATCTTTGCATTTTTAAAAGTTGCATTAGTACCTATAACCTTTAAAAAAAAGGTTTGAATATGTTCTTACCGTTACTCTCATCTTTCCTCCATTTGTCCACTTCTTAAACCAATTTTCTTTGCAACCAAATAGAACCCAAAACATAAAATCCCACAAATCTTGCAAAGTTCCAAAATCTCAAAACTTAACAAAAAGATAAATTGCCAAATACAAAAAGAGTTGACAAAGGAATGTCATCTTTGATCATATGGAACCCTCCTTAACTGATCACAACAAATGGACTAATTTGTATTGCAAAAATGATTCACAAAGTCTTCATTGCTACAATTTTGGTAATACACATATTCTTTTCATCTTTTCCATCCTACTAATTGTCCTCCAAATTATGACCCAAGTTTTCATAAATGCTTCTCTTGTTATCTATTGAACTCAAACGAGATATAACACACTTAACTACTAACATAGAACATTGTTAAACATTCAAGTCTTAAGTACACTGGTGATTCTATTATTGTCTTTCTTCTTGCCAGTCCATATATTTTAATTGAAGGAGGTAGCTTTATAGATTGGAGAATGGAAGGGGGGAGTAAGAGGAAAAAGAGAAAAGTGTTAGATCATAGATTGAAGTAGAGGAAAGAGAGAAGAGGAAGAGGAAGATGTTCAAGTGCAGATAAATAGATTTCGTCCACATAAGAACAAGAAAAACATTTTTTAAAAAAAACTTTTTTAAAGGCTAAAAGTGTAGTGTTTTTTAATCGATATGGTAACAATTTTATCCATATACTAATAATAAGAGTATTTTTAATTTAATTTTTTAAGTTTAAGGATATAATTGAAACTTTGTTGTAGCAATTTTTAGTGAAAACTAACCGTACTTTTAACTTTTTTTTTTAAGTTTAAAATAATATTTTTAAAATGGAAAGTTTAGGGTATTTTTCTACAATTTTTTAATTATTATTATTATTTTTTTATTTTTTTTACCATCCTAACCTTTCATTCTCTTGTTTCTTTTTGCCTAAACCCTATTTAACGTTCAGCGACCTCTGCCCCCCCGTTACCAGCTACGGTACTCCGCCCCACCGCGCGCCGTTCCTATCCAGACAGTTTCTGAATCCTCGAGTTTGTAGCAGCTTGAAGCTTAAAAGGGCTGTTGGGTTTTCTTTTGGGGGTTGGGTTTTCAATTGGAGGGCCAAGATGAAGCAGGTAGTCGGGATGGTGGTGTCAAACAAAATGCAGAAATCGGTGGTCGTTGCAGTGGACAGGTTGTTTTATCACAAGCTCTATAATCGCTACGTTAAGCGCACTTCCAAGTTCATGGCTCATGACGAGAACAACCAGTGCAATATTGGTGACAGGGTGAGAATTCAATCCCATCTTTACTCCCCAATTAATTTGTTTTTCTTCCTTTCAATTCAATCAATCAAGTTGTGGACTCGATGTTTAGTTTCATTTACAATATCGTGCAAATTTGTTCGACAACACTGTAGTACTGGATGAAAATGGGTAGTGTTCAGCATGTTTTCGTGAATGTTCTTTGTGTTTGAAGAGTTTATTTGTTAAGCTTACATATGATTAATTTGAACTTATATAATTCTTGTTTCGTTTTCATTTCTCTTGAATATGAACCTACGGTTCGTTATATTTTAACGTTTCTAGTTAATCCACTGATGAAACAAATTGAATTTTATAAATTCAGGTTAAACTAGACCCTTCTAGGCCGTTGAGCAAGCGTAAACATTGGGTTGTTGCTGAGATTTTGAGGAAAGCACGAATTTACGAGCCACCATCACAAGCTAACCAGATTGTTTCAGACAAAAGCCAAGTTTCAGCTCCTTCAACCACCTAAGGTTTGATTGAGACCTTTGTTATTTGCTTTGTAGAATGCCAAACTTGTATCATATTGATTTTTGGATTGTCGTGGGCAATCATAATTACTTGAATCCCTGATGACTATTTGAGTGATTTTTTTCTTCCATTTAGAGCACATTGCAGTTGACTGTTATTTATAAGAAACATTACAAGAAAACATTCTTTATTGTTTTGTAAACAATACCTGATACTCGGCATTTTCCCATCTTTCTTGATGCCACTGTGGGTTCATGAGTAGTTCTTGCTAATGCATTGATAACATGCTGTGTATCATGCTAAGGAGATTTAGAATTAAACTAAAATGAAGCATTTTGGTAGTCTTGAAACTAATGTACTTGTGAAAGTGGTTTTTTGGGTTACATTGACACATATAATGACAACAAGCTTTTTTTATGCGTACATATGAGAAAAAAGATAGTGTAAAGGAGCTAGGAGAGGTGGATGAAGAACAAACATAAAGAACTCACTCACTGTTCTTCTAGTGAGTTTGATTGGAGGGCTGTCTTTATTATCTATGATTGTCACAATTTGAGAGCCTTTGTTAATATATCTACTCCTTTTTGTTATTGTCATTCTTTTTATAGAACGAATCACTTTGAGTGATAAATAATGAAAGAATTCGAGGGCATCTAAAAATATTATGCCCACAATAAGAATTTTACGCTAATCAGTTAGAAAGAAATGTAAGAACTATTAGAGCCTTGTATTTTCATTGCTTCATTTTTCCTTTTAGGAGTTTATTTCCTTTAACGATTTGTTGTACCTTTTAATTTTGATAATAATAGTAGTCCATGGGAGGCCCTTTTATGATGCTTGATTTTATGTTCATTCTGTCCAATTGTTTGTAAGCACTTTGCATTCTTTCACCCCCTTTTATCTAGATAATGCATTGCTTAGAATTCAGGGTTTTGATAAGCCAGATGGCCGTCCTTAAAAGATTTATTAGTGATTGTTCATGATCTTTATTTGAAGTTTCATTGGGTTAAGATTAAAAACACTTTTTCACTTATCATTTTAGAACTACTTGGAAACTTCAAAACTAGCATGGATCGGCTAGTGGTCAACAAGGGCCAAGGTAAATTGTAGAGTTAAGAAATGGGTTCAATTTAAAGTTCTGTTGGGTGAAGATTAAAAGCACTTTTTTACTTATCATTTTAGAACTACTTGGAAACTTCAAAACTAGCATGGGTCGGCTAGTGGTCAACAAGGGCCAATGTAAATTGTAGAGTTAAGAAATGGGTTCAAACCATGGTAGCTGCCTACCTAAGATTTGAAAATCATTCAAGTTTGCTTTGCAATTAAATATAGTAGGGTCAAACAGTTATTAGAGAAAACCTTCTACATCATAGGGGATTCTTTTGGAGGTTTCAATGGTGTGGTTGTATAAGCATGGCACACAAGAAGTGGAGAGCTGAATCTTGTGGAGAAAATCAAAGTTCAAAGGAAAATTTAGTGGCTTTCTTCAAGTGAAATTAGGTTTCCAAGGGTTCTGGTACGTGGCTGTTATGGAGCCATGTCAGCGGATCTTTGTTGACAGATGCACCTTATTGTTTAATGAGTTCAATATGCTATAGAAACCTTTTATTTTCATTTACAATGCAGAGAAGAAGGTTTCTCGTTGGTCATCAAAACTTTCCTGAAAAAATAAGAAAAGGAAAATGGTTGATTTATTAAGTCAAATCAGTAGACTTCTCAACTTTTGACCATGTTTCTTTGAAGGGGAGATGCAAGCACCTGTAGCACCTTATTCTTAAAAGTTGGAGGGTGCAAAGCAAACATTTTTGCAAATGAGGCTATAAAGGTACTGCTGAAGCTTTTTCCCAAATCATGAGATATCTGCTAAACATATTAATGCTGACCCATTTTTCTTCTAATTAGCCTCCCTTTTTTATATAGTGGCGTGATTAAATGGAAGAAAGGTTTTTACTAAGACTATTGCTCACCTTCTGGTAGAAAGGTTCAATTAGCTCCATCTTTCAAGTTCATTGGGTCTAGTGGAGTGGACATATATCGGATATAAGTTTTGATCTTCAACCTTTGAGAGAGATCTTTAGCCAACCTGCATATTGAAGACTCAAGTTCTGTAGAAGATAAACATTTCCTAATAAAGCTTTTTCAAGTCAGGATGAAGTTGTAGGTTTGATTCAACTTCTTGTAAGAACATTATGATTTGAATATTATGATGGATTGGTTTTCAACCTGATGTGTCGGATGGAAACTTGAAGTTGAATCCATGTAGGGAAAGAGGTTTTGGTCTTTAATGAACTGTAGGAAATGGTTTCAAGAAGTAATGAGGAGATGGTTGGGCCTGATGGGTTTTGTCTGAAGTCTGGTTTTGTTGAATGCTAACACCAACATAATTTTTGCTTGGCTCCAATTATTAAATCACAAATGATAGTAAGCGCTCTATGGGTGTGAAACCTTATCACTTCCCTTAATGATGATAAAAGGTATTTTGTGCGCTTTATATGGGTAGCAATGTTGTTAAATGAAGATTTGGAGCTGAAATACAAGTACACATTTGAGGGATAGAGCTCAACGCAGTTTGGTTATTCACTCTATTTTGAAATCTAATCCTAATATTGTGATTGTCCAAGAAATACAATTCATATTAGTTGATGGAAGATTGGTTGAACCTTCATGGAGTTCCAAGAACATTGCAAATGACTTCTTTCTATGCATTGGGTCTATCAGGTCTTTTTGTTTTATTGCACAGCCCTTATTTATGTTTTGGCAGGTTTGTATGATTGTAACCGGGTCTTGGGAGTAATCTCGATGTGGTAAGATGATCAAGAGGATAGCCTCATGTGGCAATAGATTTATTTCTAGCTCGAAGAACAATTTCTCTTTTTTACCCTCTAGAAAAACAGTCTTTTACATGTTCAAACACAAGAGAAAGCTCATCTTTCTTGTTTGGTTAGATCTCTCTCCTATACATTGTTGTAAAATTTTCTAAAATTTATAAGAGTCGGGTCAAATGAGTAGGAAAACATCTATTATCCAATTGTCCTTGAAGTTGGCAATTTGAAAGCTCATTTTCGTCTGTACTGCAAGGCACGCTCGGATGTGCTCCTAGACATGCTAGGCGCATGTTTAGCACCTTGCTTTGAATAGGCGAGGCGCAATTAATAAGATGCGTGCCTTTGCAGTGCCTATTGTGAGGCACACAGGTGCATTAGGCGCGAGCCTTCAACCAAAATGCAAGGAATTCTGCATTTGGGTTTTTTCCCCTTGATCTGCTGTATTTTAATCCTAAACACATTTATTAAACCTAAACATTACATTACAGCTTTTAATTTACTTCAAAAAAATAGAAACATGAATGAAGCAGGAAGCACCACGCCTCTTCGTCTTCTTCTTGTATGGCATAAATGAGGCTTTTCATCTCTGTTTCTTATTCAAAAAACAGAGACTTCCTCTTTGTCTTCTTCTTTGCTATTTCTTACTAAAAAACAGAAGACTTTTTGGGGCTTTTTAAACAACAGTTCAAGAAATTCTTTAGTCTCTGTGTTTCATTTAAAACACAGGACTCCACACAGCATTTTTGTCTTCTTCACTGGACTGGCCGTTGTTCAGTAATCAGTTTTCTCCTTGAAGTTTCTCCTTCTTAAACTTCACGGCACCAACACCCACCCTGTCTGTATTTTTCCCCTAGCTCCTGTAAGCTATTTTCCCATTGTCTTCTCTGTTTCTTTTTCAAAAAATAGAGACTGCCTTTTGTCTTCTTCTTTGCTAATTCTTAATAAATAAACAGAGGACTTTTTGGGGCATTTTAAACCACGACTCAAGAAATTTAGGTTTACTAGAGCAAGGGTGTGCTAGTGGACCCCTCCCCCCTCTCTTTCCTGCCTCTTTCCTTTCACCAACATCTCCTCCTCCTCGTCAACTCAGTAAAGCTGCTTTGCTCCTCTCCCTATCGGTCGAACTGCTTTACTCCTCTTGTCTCCTTTCTTTTATGCCTTCAATCAAGTTTGTCAGTTCATGCACACTTTCACCACCCATTGTACATCTTCAAGCTGTAAAATGCATCTTATGGTATCTAAAGGGTTCTCTTGGCCTCGGCCTAACCATCACTCTGGGACCATTAACCACCTTCTTTGCATTCTACGATGCCGACTAGGCTGGCTGTCCTGATAGCAGACAGTCCACTATTGTCTTGATTTTGTGTTGAAAGACTAACATTATAACATTGGTTATCTTTTATATATTGTAGTTAAGCCTCATTTCTTCCAATGAATGTTTTGTAGTGTGTATATACGCATGTATATATTTTTATGTTTTTTTATACATAGTGCGGTTTTAAAATAAATCCGCACCTTTTTGTGCACCTTGCGCCTAGGCTTCAGACAGTCATTGCGCATTATTGTGCCTTGAGCTTCAAAAACACTGATTATATTTGAACCTTATATTTGGTAGGTTCATGCTAAGTTCCTTCGTTTATGCAACAGATGTGGAACTTTTCACTAGATAGTAGATATAGGTTATTTGGGCCATTCTATCATAAAGCTGAAAGAATTTAAAGGCAAACTTAGAATGTGGAAAAAAGATTTTTGGAAATGTTGATTGTATTGCCAGCCTGGATGTGCTTTTGATAATGAAAGAGACTTGTCTCAAAATGAAAGTAGCTATACAACATCAATGAAAATAAATTGCTAGGGATTATCCTCAAAGAGGATATGTTATGAAGATCAAAGTGCCAACCGAAGTGGCGAAAGAAGGGTGAGGAAAACTTCTACTTCTTTCACACAATAACTTGGCTACTAATACAAAGAGTTTCCTTTAAGAAATTCATTTGGAGGACGACAGATGTTTGGTCATTGTTTAGCAAGTGGAAAGGAAATCAATTTTTCTGTCTACAAAATGGATTCTCATCTTTATTCCCAAAGGGCAGTCCAGTTTTTTTTCAATTCCTTATTCAAACGAGCTCCATCGTATTGCTGTGATTGAGTTTGGCTTAGACAAGGAAGAGAATGTCATTGGGCTTCATCCCATCAACGAATTTATAAGAGATAGCACTTCCTGACTCTGGTTTTTTTTTGGTTTTGTTCCACAACTTTATGCATAAAGGTATTATAAACTCTAACATCAATGTGATTTCTTTTTCCTTTGGTTCCTAAAAATTTAATGCCAAATGTTTGAATTCAAGCTTCCGCTTCCCTATTGCAGAAATTTTGGCTAGTGGACTTCTTTCGGTATTTTCCGGTACTTTTGGTATTGGTCTGAGCTTAAACGGCTTTGATCCTAAAAATTCCAGTGAACATACCTTGGCTTCAAGTGTTGCTTCTTTAAGAAAAATGTGGAACGGAAGATTACTATATGTTCTTACGGTGCCCTTTTGTCTCTATCTGGAGAAGGTTTTGTGGTACTTTCAGTTCAACTAATTGGATTGCAGTTCCTACAAGATCTTAGATGACTCCTAATGCAAATATATATGTAGGAATAGCTACCTTGAGCATAGTTCGATGGGCTAGGGCATTATAATCTATGACTTTTAAGTCATAGGTTCGAGTTTCATCCTACATATTGTTCAACAAGTTATTTTGTTTTGTTGTGTATTTTTTTTTTTTCTCTCGGCAGTAACATGTCTGAACTGAAAACATTAGCTGCTTTGTTTCTTTTAGTACAAGTGGAGTGAGGTAGGAGGATTTGGACTTTTGATCTTGAGAGGAGTACATGCTAATACCATTGAATTATGTGATTTGTTTACGTGGTTTTCATGCTAGCTACCCTTTTGGGAGTTAAGTGGAATGAAATGATAGAATCTTTAAAGACAGAGTGATGTGGAATGAATAGGGAATCCTTAAGTTGAGTGATCGATGGATGATTCTGTAATTCATTATTGTTTCTCCTTTTTGTGGCCTTATCATTTGTTTTGATAATTATTCAGTTTTTTATGGTTCAACCTGATCATGCATGTATATAATTTCTTTTCAACTCAGTTAAGTTGGCTCCCTCTCCCTTTCTATTGATTTCTTTCATCAATGTAAAAAACTGCAAATCTGTCCCACATTTATGTAAAGACACTTACAATAATATTTGTTTGCTTTGCACAACCAATTTAATAGGGGAAACTACTGCAGACCACATCGAGACCGAGTCAGATCGAAAAGTTCGCAATGCACTGGAAAACCAAAGAACAAAAACTCTGGAAAATGAAGTTTTGTAAGCAGTATGTTTCTCATGTCAAAGATTTGTAGTTACATTATTATTACCGTCTTGTACTGTTTTGTAAACCTTCTTTTCCTATGAGCATTTATCCCCACGATTTGTTGTGAGGTTGTTAAAAATGCATATTCAGAAAGGTTCCGTCCATTGGTAGGCATGTCTCCAGGCGGAACAAAGAAGAAGAGATATTAGGATCTATTTGGTAGAGAATTTTAAAACAAAGAATTTAATAAACATAATTGTATTTCATGTTTTCAAATATGTAGCAAATTTAAAAATTAGATTTTAATTTAAAATGTTTAATATTATATATTTATAAATTATAAACTAATTGTAGTTATTCACTAATATTTGGCGGACAATAAATTATTATTAATTTATTTATGAATAAGATTTATGAGAAATTTTTTTTTATTCTGTTTTGGGAATCCTCTTACTTTCCTTTTCTTTTATCTATTCTTTTATAGATCAAATCTTCCTTTTCTTTATTTGGATTTGGGAAAATACCTTTTTAGTTTCTAAGATTCTAGTTTCTCTCTAAGCTCTAGGTTTTAAAATGTTAAACATGCCCTTAAATTTTGAGTTTGGCTTCAATTTAGTCTCTAAAATTTTAAAATGTTACAAATTTACCTTTGATATTTAAACTTGTTACAAATTAATCCTTTATCCTTGATTTTCATTATCATTAAATAATACTCACTTTTAATGTTTTAATGATTGATGCCAATGTCTATTGATTAATTTTAAATAATTATAAATGAATTTAAATTTAATTTGAAAAGTGGTAAAAAATAATGAAACTTAATTAATGATTATTTTTAAATTATTTTAAATTTATTAACATATATCAACACAAATGTTTAAAATATTTACTTCGATTAAAATGTTGAGGTCTTAATTTTACTGAAATTTTAATAGAAATATTGATAAAATACCAATTTCTATGGATATTTTTGAAAAAAATTGTAAAAACAAAAAATTCAAAAAATAAATTTAAATTAGTAAATAAATATTTTATGATTTTTAAATAAGTTAACATGTCTATTATTTATATTATATTTACATTAATGACATTTTGTTGTTTATTTCTTTTATTTTTCATGAATTTTTTTATGATGCAAAGAAAATATCTATTAATTTTTCATGTTCATATTAAACCCATAAAAATGTGAAAATATCGGTTGGAAATATGAACATGTCGATGGAAAATTAACACTAAAGATGAAAAATGAGTATTTAGTGAAAAATCAAGGTTACAAGTGTTATCTTGAAACCTAGGGACTAGATTGAAGCAAAATTTAAATCTCAAGGATAAAATTGTAACATTATTGAAACATAGACTAGATTAAAACAAAACTCAAAACTTAAGATCTAAATATGTAACATTTTGAAACCTAGGGACCAAAAATGCATTTTTTCTATTCTCTTTTTCATATTTTAAAGGTACTAAAAAGACTTTTTTACTAGGTTTTGGGTCTACATTTAGGCTTTAGGTTTCAAAATGTTACATATGTAGTCTTTAAGTTTTGAATTTGACTTCAATATAATTCCTAAGTTTCAAAAATGTTACAATCTTGTCATTTAGATTTGAGTTTTGTTTTAATTTGGTAGCTAATTTTATACTTTCAACCTTAGTTTTTTCCACTAAGTGACAAGGGTGAGTATTACAATTATACTCAATAAGTAACTTTTGGCGAGGTCCACCATGCACATTTTGTCACACAGGCATTCAAATGTATACGAGGCACAAACAAAGCGCGGAGTTGAGTTAATATGTTTGAAGTTCATGTTCGTGGAGTTTATGTCTCTAGAGAACGTATGTCTGTGTTTTGTTGTTTCAGGTTCTGAGCTCATGTTAGGGGTATTTGGTGTAGTTTTTTTTTTTTTTTTTTTTTTTTTTTAAATATGTATTTATAATGATTATTTTTTATTTAGAAAACATATATATTTCTTTAATAAATTATAGATTGCACCTTTATTTTGTTGTTTTTTAAGCAAACTTGTATTGTTGAGAGTTTTGGAAAATGGAGTTTAGAATTTACTTTTGAATTATGAATTTCAGTTTTTTTTAAAAAAATTTAAGCAATCTTTTTACATTCTGATAAAAACTTTTTAAAATAAAAACACTCATGTATCTGACAAATCTTCTTTGATTTCTTATATGATAAAAGTGATTTTATTAATGTTAAAAGACAACAAAAAAACAACTATAAAATACTATGAGCTAATTAAAAAACCAGTAATTCAACGTTTTGACGGAACTTATGTACTTTTTTGTCAATATAGATATTAACAATTTTGTGCGTTAATTTAAATATAAACATTTATTGATGTTTTATATGTATGTTTAAATTAATAGTTATTTTTAACCTTTAAATTAAGATTTTATTGACGGTTATATGTCACGAGCATCAACAAAATAAAACACTCATGTGTCATCATAACCCAAATTTGTAGTAGTATAATTTAAAATAATGGTTGTCGAGTTGGTAGAGTGGCCACCGTTGGAGGTTGCCGGAGTTGGTGGTTGAATGTTGTTGGAGTTGGCCACAAGTGGTGGTTGCCGAAGTTGGCTGTCGGAGGTGGTCGTTGGAGTTGGTTGTTGGAGGGAATCACCACAATTGGTCATCGGAGTTGGACGTTGGAGGTGGTCGTTGAAGTTGGTCATCGTAGTTGATCGCTGGAGTTAAGCAATGAGGCATCGATGGCCATGAGAACTGAGTGCACTGTTGGTGGATATGGTATAAATTGTCGGTGACATATGAAGTTGATCTCCCAAACAATGAGTTGAGTTCATATCTCAACTCATGTCATCTCCTCACCCCAAACATCTCCTATATGTTTGACACCCTCATTACACAGACAACAATGTACATATCTCTTAGCAATTAATATTTCAGTAAATGTGATACTTGAGTCACAAATATACAATTTGTACATATCTCATAGCCCACACAGAGCTTTTGTCATGCATATTCACGTTACACAGGTAATCAATGTGCATGACACAAACAATTATAAAACATACATAACAGTATTGGAATATGATATCATATTACTAAGTCAACATACATGCATGATCGAGTCATAAATCCATAGTCAAAAGACCACTTACCTCGAATCGAGTCATAAATCCTCTTGTTCTAATCATGGGCCTAGTTTTAAAAAATAATATCTTCAACCAAGACATTCACCAATTAGGCGGAAGCTCTTTTCTACTTTGAGATCGAGTATTAAAAAAAAGTATAGATAACTTTTAGAACTTTAAAATATTATAATTTAAACATAAACAAAATCTTATCTAACCCTTTCAGTATTAGACTTGATTTCTCTACACTGTTTAGGTGATCGATTTAGGCATATAATGAAAATAAAATAAAAAAAATTGTAAATCATGTTATGAGGTTGAGCAAAGTAACTTGTTTACATATTATGTTTTTTCTCTTTTCTCTAGTCATTCACATATTTGAATCCAAATGAAAGGTTTGACTCATGGTTAAAGAAATAAAAATTAAAAAAAAAAAAAAAGTTAGGAAGAAATCCACAAAATTGAATGAGAAATTTTGGCCAATCACAAATGTTATGTCATCACAAAGAAACAAATAAGTTTATGGGTAATTGTAATGGGTAACACTTTTAGCAATAATAATTAAGTGTATAGCAACTAGAGATGTTCATTTTTCCTGTGAGGATCTACCCAGAACGGAGTAGAAATTCTCCATTTAGGTGTGGAATGGGGAGGGAGTGGGGAGGAAAAATTCCACACGAGGAAAATGGGGACAGAGTGATGCGCACTTTTCGTGTTACCGCAAGTGTACGGGTTAAGTTATAATATAAGACGGTTAAGTTTCGAATATCGTTCCACCGAGGATCCAATTGTGAAAGTTTAAACTACTTAGCTATTCTTGGATTGAATCAATTTTATTTGAAGATTTGTCTTCAAGTTGTGATTTAAAGAAAGTTAATACGAAAAGCAAGTAAATTTGGAATACAAGAGTCAAAAAGAGTTCTAGGGTATTGAATCATTGTTTAATTTATTATGCAACATTCTAGGGTTCGTGGAATCTATTGCAATTCATATGCTTAAGTCTAGAAACATAAATCCGAGTTATTTTCTATCAAAAACAATCTTTTCTCATGCAACCTAATTGATTACTAACATCTTGAACCCAATAAAAGTTACATGGCATTGGGAGTAGTCTTTAGCAACTTTCATTGTTAACCTAACTATTCGCATGATAGATTAACAACAATTCATTGTTATAAATCCAATTAGACATACAATTACTTCAATCATACATCTAATCTAACATGCAATCATGGCCAATCAACAAGAATTAAGCACAATAACAATGAAAAACATATTCATTACAACAAACCATGAAAAGTCTACAATATTAACATAACTTCATAACCAATTCATCAATACCCTAAAACTAAAGAGTCTAGCCACTCATAGCTTTAGACAACATGTTCAAAACTAATTTCAGCATAGAAATAGGGTAAAGAAAGGAAAACTCTATTGTAAGAAGCTCTTGATTGAGGAGGAACCACCAAAATATCCTTGATCTTCACGTCAGAAAATCAAACGACACCAAAGTCTCTCTCAAACTCTTTTCTCTCTTCCTTGTAGCCAACTTAAGGCTTAGTATTGTGTTGTTCTCTACGCCTAGGGTTGCTGGAAACCCTTCAATATATAGACTTAGCCACCTAAATTTTTTTTCAAAAATTGTAGATTTTTCAAATAAGGAAAGCTGGCGCCGCGACACTATGAGATGATGCCACTATGCTGACTGACATTAAAAGTTGGTGTGTCGTTGCGCTATGAGATGGCGTCGCGCCGCTGTGCGTCATTGAGTCCTACATTCAGCACCAAGCTGCAACGCCGCACCAGCACTACTGCGCTTGCTTGAATGGTTACTCTTTGGAAAAAGCGTCGTGATAGTGCCGAGCTGGCGACGCGGCGCTGCCCTGTTTTTAGGGATTTTGTGATTTTCTTCTCTTTTTCGCTCGATTTTGGCTCGGTTTGGTTCTTTTGGCTTTTCATTCTTATTTTCTTTATATTTACCTGAAAACCACTAGCAAACAAGTGCAATCTAATAGAAACTCCCTTAATTTAAGAGAATAAAAAGCACTTTTCAAGCGCTTTTCATGGAGACGGGAATGTGTTCCCCATCCCCACCCCTACCTCATTCCCTATCTCCGCTCGGTTAACCACTTTTATTTATTTATTATATAAATCTTTATATCTAAATTTCAAAATTTGTTGTTTAATAGTTAAGATATTAAGTATGTTTGAATTTAACTTTTAAATTTAGATATTATATATGAATAATTTGATTAGTTTATTAAGCAAAGATGCGGACTGAATTTTTCATTATTCAAACTCATAACCGACCTAAATCTACAACTGAGTGTCGAGGGGAGGAAGAAAAAGAATTCTAGGGCAAATTGGAGTAGAATTCTGGTCGAATTCGTGGTGCAATTGAAGTTGAAATCGAAGGTTGGTCTGGTGTTGCGCAATCTGGCAAAGTTTGGTGTTTGGTAAATAGCGAGCTGAAGAGACCAAGTTTGAAGCTGAAAGTTTGAAGTTAGTAAGTTAATTCAATTCTTGACAACTTTTTTGAAGGATGGTTGAGTTGAATGTGAAGAGAAATAGGTTTAATTTTAGGTGAAAGTGACTGATACGGATTCCTCGAGTGATCTGAAGTCGGGCGAAGTAAATTTGAAATATCTATCGAACGAAGAGAAATTAGTCCCTAAAAGTTTAAGGTAAGTTAGAAAACACATTTCTCTACAAGTTTATAGAAGGAAAGAAATTCTAATTCAGGCTAGAAATGCAACTTTTAACAGTTAGAAATGTGGGAAATAGCGAAGATAGTAGCAAAGGGAGATGAATCTCGCTGGAGAGTTGGACGACACTGGGGGCGTGAAGAAGCGAGAGCGAGACACTGGTCGTTCTGGTCGGTTTTGGCCCACAAATCTCGCTGGTCTCGCTGGTCCACAGTCTCACTAGTCTCGCTGGTTGACATGTTGGACGCATATAGGGTGTTGGGAAAGGAAAAATGGCTAAGTGTTAAATATTTGGATGAGGTAAAAAGGAGCAAGAGAGGACCAACCCTAGGAAACTACTTGTTGGACGCATACTAAGGGGAAGATGAATGCATGGACCTACTTCTAGGCAAATGTTGAACGCATGACAGGGAGGAAAAGTGGTGCTAAATGGCATGCTATGAGTTTAACACATCACAAGTAGGAGGAGTCGGGGTGCATGACTAAGGCAACATGCAAGAGATATGTTGTGGGTCAATGTTTCGTGATGCATAGTGAGAGTTACATGCAAGAAGCTAAAGCATAGGTTAAGTGTCATCCAACTCCTATAAATAGGCTCGAGAAATCACTTGTTCCTTCACTCAAAAACCATTCCAAGATTCATTAAAGAGAAGTTGAGAGCTTTTCGGAGGAAACTAGGCATCCGAACTACCTACTAGGCGAGCAAAAGGGTCAGTCAGGTGCCCAACCAACATCAACCTTGTGTCTAGAAGGAAGGTTGCGTCCAAAACTGTGCTGCCTTTCGTTCAAGAGGTGTACTTTACGTCCAGGTAGTGAACTCTGCATCCAGAAGGAATTTTCAGGCATTTCAGGAAGTTTTCTAGGACTTTGAAGGGCTTCTGGTTACTGTTTTCTTAGTTCCAGAAGTTTGGTAAAGAGCTGGAAAGTCCAGACCAAGTCAACTTAAGTTTAAAACAGGGGAAAGAGGCTTTAACGAGCTCCATTATCTGTGAGTGGTTATTAAATGTTCCCTTACGTAGTATGATGTTTCTATTGATTTACGATTTATATCGCTGTGCTTATGAGTTTATGAATATACACATAAGTTGTGAATGTGTGATAAGGATCTCATAGATCGAACGAGATGGTCAGAAGATCTAAAGATTTAGCTCTGAGCTTGTGTTAGGGATTGAAACCTCACATGATGGTCAGGGGGTGCCAAAAACCTAGTTCCTGATCTTGTGGGAAGTGTCTCTTGTGGGATGGTTAGAGGACCGATGGATCTAGCTTCTGATCTAAGACTATGTGCACATAGAGGACTAAATCAATTATTGTGCTAGAGTGAGCCAGCAGAGTAATATGGTACCAGGTTAAGCTAGAAATTAGAAGTTTGAGTAGGTAACCTCAGTTATATATGCATATGTCTTTTCATGCATTCTATTATGATATATTCGAAAAAAGGTCGTAGGCACCCTAGTTATATGTTGACCACTAAATGGGCTTCGTGAAGCTCATTATTTTCTTTTATGTTTTCTTTTCAGGTAGCAACCAAGTTCCCGTTGCTGTGCGAAGTCGAGGTCTGTCAGGATATAGTATTATTGTAACATTATTTCAATTAGGGTTCAGAATAAGCTATAAGCATGCTGTTATGGAGACAAATCATAAATCTTGTAATTTAAAGACTAATTAAACTGTGCATGATAATTCAGGATCATGGTCAGAACCCGTAGTAGATATTGTAAGAGGATCAATGTCTCCTGTCCTCGCATCTTAACCTAGGTTAAGTATGTAACTTAGGTTGGGGTGTGACACTTAGGATTTGTCTCAAGCACATGTACTAGACAACTCCAAATTCTGAAATGTCGTAAGCTACCTTTACGGCCTCTCCATAATTTCAAAGGAGTTTCAGAAACACATTTGGATGGAACATTGTTCAAAATGTATAATGTAGTCATTACTGAATAACCCAAAACAAGTCTGGTAATTGAGTATAACTCATCATAGACCGTACCATATCTAACAGGGTTCTATTTCTCCTTTCTGATACACTATTTTGCTGAGGTCTACCAAGTGCTGAGAGTGAGGATGCAATTCCATGTTCTATCATATAGTTCTGGAAATTTAGATCCATATACTCTCCACCTTGATCTGATCGAAATGTTTTAATGGTCTTACCTAACAAGTTTTCAACTTCAACCTTATACTCTTTGAACTTTTCAAGAGCTTCAGACTTGTGTTGCATTAGGTAAAGATATCCATATCTTGAATAATCATCTATGAAAGAGATGAAATATTCACTCTCCTCTTGCCTTAACATTCATGGGGCCACAAAGGTCTGAGCGTACAAGTTCTAAGGGTTCTTTGGCTCTATAACCTTTTCCAATAAAAGGTCTTTTGGTCATCTTGCCTCAAGACAAGATTCACATACAAGTAAAGAGTTTTCTTCTAACTCGCTTAGAAGTCCACTCTTAACCAATTTCTCAATCTTATTGAGATTTATGTTACCTAATTTTAGATGCCAAAGATAAGCGTTTTTTTTAGGAGAAACTTTTTGTCTTTTATGTTGAGTTTTTCCAGTTTTGAACAATTCAGTATTAAGAAGTGATTTAGATGCTAACAGCCTTAGCACATATAAATTACTCTCTATGTTTGCAAAACAAATAAGAATACCTTCTTTATAAATAAACGCTTTATTTACATTGAAATTGATGGAATAAGATTGTTCTAGCAAACACTATACAGAAATCAAGTTCTTTTTTAAATGAAGAACTACAAATACATTATTTAATGAAAGAAAAGATTTATGGAAGAGTAATTTGATGCCTTCTATTGCAACCACTAAGACTACTTGTCCTGTTCCAACCAATAAGGTCATATCGCCAGTCCTAAGCTGCTACCAGGAACTAATCTCCTGAAAAGAAAAACACACATGATTAGTGGCCCCTGAATCAATTATCTAGGTAGAATCATCATTCTCCACTAAACAAGTTTCCAAAACTAGTAAATCATATTTACCTTGTTTAGTCTTCTTTTTCTCTGCCAAATATTTATGACAGTTCTATTTCCAATGCCCATTCCGATTGTAATGGAAACAATTTTCTTTTGCAACCTTGGCCTTTTTTTTTTTTTTTTTTCCATTTAGGAGTACAACTTGGTTAGTTTTATTACCACCCTTATACCGAAGTGTAGATTTTGTATCTGTGCGAAGCGTCGCAGCACTATCATATGTCCAAAACGGTCACCTCGATCAAAAGATATGACCTAATTACCGAAGTGTAGATTTTGTATCTGTGCGAAGCGTCGCAGCACTGTCAAAATCGGTTGTATACTGTTTTTAGCGCCACAACGAGGTTCTTTAGGGGTGTTTTGGTCTTTTTAGCTTCCATTTGACCTAATTACTTCATTAGCACACCAAATTGGTCCATTTTAGCTCTGTTTTCTTTCTAACGCTCGGTTCTACCTTTTAAAAGCTATATATCTACAAAATAACATTTTTAACACATTAAATAGTGCAACGATCTCGATTTAAGCTGAGGAAGATAGCACATTTTAGGTGCTATCAATGTTCGATTTGGGTTTGGTTCTCTATCTCCATGAATTCCTCCCTCAATATGCTAGGAGCATTTAGAACTTCCACAAGTACCATTCTATTTAGCTCTGTGTCATAGGTTGCCGCCAATCAAGCTAATGAGTCAACGTTGCCATTCTGAAATCGTGGTATTTTTTTAGTCTCAAACTTCTTAAATGTTTTTAACAACTTCCTAACCTTTATTAGATAAACAGCCATTCTGTGTTCTTTGGCTTGGTACATCTCAGCTACCTGATTGACAATAGCTGAGAATCATTGTAGATAACCAAATTGGTCACCCCAACTCCAACGACTAGTCGCAGTCCAGCCAAAAGTGCTTCACACTTTACTTCAATATTGAAGGCTGAAAAGCGCTTGAAAAGTACTTTCTATTCTCTCAAATTAAGGGAGTTTATATTAGATTTCACTTGTTTGCTAGTGGTTTTCAGGTCAAAATAAAGAAAATCATAAGTGAAGACCAAAAGATCAAAACCGAGCCAAAATACAATGAACAAGTGAAGGAAACTCCAAATCTGCCAAAAATAAGGCAGCGCCGCTGCGCTTTTCCCCGAGAGCAGAAGTCATCTCAGCGCAACTCCACCGTTGTAGCCCTGCGACACGGCGACCAAGGGTAGGTTTTCATGACAGTCAGCGTTGTCGCGCCAACTTTCCTAGTTTGAAGATTTTGTATTTTTGGAAAAAATTTTAAGTGGTCAACTTTATAAATTAGAAGGTCTTCATCAACCCTAATCACGAATTTACACATCAAGAAATTAGAGAAAAACACACCAAAAGAGTCTCAAACAGCTAGTTGGCTGCAAGGAAGAGAGAAAAGGTCAAGAGAGAGTCTTGGTGTCATTCGAGTTCCTAACGTGAAGACCGAAGGACATCTTAGCGGTTCCTCCTCAATCATATTGTAAACCCTATTATCATTTGTAAGTACTGATGCGCACTTTTAGTGTTAACCGCAAGTGTTCGAGTCAAGTTATAATATAAGACAGTGAAGTTCGAATATCGTTCTACTAGAGATCCAATTGTGAAGGTTTATATTACTTGGCTATTCTAGAATCGAATCAATTTTATTTGAGGATTGGAACTAATATTGTTAATTATGGAAAATATAAGCTAAATAAGGAAAGTAATAAAGTGAGAAACTCAAGAGTCAAAGAGAGTTCCAGGGTAATGAATCCTTGTTTATTTCATTATGCAATATTATAGATTTCATGGATTTTATTGTAATTCATATGCCTAAGTCTAGAAACTTAATTCCATTATTTTCTCTAAAAAACAACAATTTCTCATGCAACTCGATTGATTACTAATTTCTTAAAACCAATACAAATTACATAGCATTAAGAATAGTCTTTAGCAACTTTTATTGTCAACCTAACTACTCTCATGATAGATTAACAACAATTCTTTGTTATGGATCAAGTTAAACATACAATCTCTCAATCATACATCTAACCTAACATGTGAAGATGATCAATCAACAAGAAGTAAACACAATAACAATGAAAAGCATAACCATTCCAACAAAACCATGAAAGTCTACAAGATCAACATGAATTCATAAACAATTCATCAAAACCCTAAAACTAAAGAGTTTAGCCACTCATAGCTTGAAGCAACGTGTTTAAACAAAATAAACAAAGAAAGAGTGTAAAGAAAGGGAAACTCCACTAAAAAGAGGCTCTTGATTGAGGTAGCACCATCATGATCTCCTTGGCTCTCACGTCGGAACTCGAATGGCACCACGACTATCTCGAACTCTTTTCCTCTTCCTTGTAACTAACTCACTCTTTGAACTTTTCTATGAACTCTCACTTAATTCTCTCCTTCTTGTGGCTCTTTAAGTCTGTAATTTCATGCTCTGAATGGTTATTAAGGCTGCTGGAAACCCCCAAATTTATAGAGTATTCTGCCCAAAAAATCTTTCCAAAAATACAGTTTTTCATTTATGGTAACCTGGCGCCGCGACGCTGCAGTAGATTTTTGCGCAGACCCTCTCGGGTTTTAGTGCCGCGGTGCTACCCCAATTTTTGCCATATTGAGTTTTTCTTCATGTTTTCACCATATTCTTGCTCGGTTTGGATCTTTTGGTCTTTTCTTCTAATTCTCCTCATTTTAACCTGAAAACCACTAGCAAACAAGTGAAATCTAATATAAACTCCCTTAATTTGAGAGGAAAGAAAGCACTTTTCAAGTGCTTATCATTGATGCAGATTTACTGCATCTTTCTCAGAGAAACTAGTAACTTTCTCTATTATAGCAGTAGAACATACCTCTCAGACCCTTGGAGAGAGTCTGGCCTCACATGTTTTGCTTTTTCACTTTCTCCTGGGGTCGCCTCCGGGCGGGCCTCCAAAGATTGTCTTAATCTCTTCAAGAGGTGTTGTCGTGCGATCTCTCCTGATTCAAGTTGTTTTGTTCGGTTTATCGTTATGATCACCATTCTCTCTCATATACTCCTTCAGCTAACCTCGTTGGATCAAAATTTTTATGGCCTCTTTAAGGTCAAAACATTCAGTCGTAGTATGTCTATGGTCCTTATGAAAGAGACAATACTTGTCCCTGGTTCTTCTGTGTAAGTCAGTTTTTAGCTTAGTTGGCCATTTCAACATTTTTTTGTCTTAGATTTTCATTAAAATTTGCTCCATTGGAACCATGGTGGGAGTGTAGCGTTTAGACTTGCTTGGTGGCAAGCCTTTTCAGGCCACCTTCTCTAATGTTGTCGGTCATTCCTTTGTCCTTCTTTTTTTGCTCTCACATTGATCCTCATCCTCTCATCTTCTTAAGCCATGATGGTCAGAACAGGTGACCTTCTCCTCCTGGCCACCTCTCAAATGAAAGAGCTCATCTGTGCTCATATACTTCTATGCTCTAGTGAGAATCTCGACGTAGGTCATAGTTCCTTTCTTACATAAGGACCAGAGGAACTTCTCGTCCCTGAGCCCAGCTACAATAGGTGTGAGGGTTGGGCCATCAGTATATCCTTCAATCTGTAAAGCTTCGCTGTTGAACCTTGCGACATATTCTCTTAACGTTCATTCCTTCCCTACTTTATGGTAATCAAATGAGTGGTAGATTTTCTTTGATCTCAACCTCCAAGGAACTGCATGATGAATGCCCTTGCCAGCTCCCGAAATGAAGGTATCGATCTCTTCTTCAACTTTCTAAACCATTTTTGGGCTGGTCCTGCAAGAGTGAACGAAAAGCCCGACATTTGATAGCATTTTGGACTCTGTGGAGTTCCATCCACGACCTAAACATGTCCAAATGTTCTAAGGGATCCTTCGATCCATCATAAGGTTTCATCATAGGCAATTTGAATTTGGGGGGTATCTGCTCTCGCATAATCTCATTTGTAAAGGGCAGTTCTATCTGGTCTAACAAGTTATCTAGGTCCAACACCTCGTGATCCTACGCCTTTTTGATATTCCCTAGCCGGTCTTGGATCTGCTATAACTTCATTGCCCATGGTCGGCTAATTTCTTCTTCCCTATCTTCGCCAAACCTGCTCCTTTCGTTTTTGGTTAATAAGATCTCATAGATCTGTTCCCTGGTAAGATATTCCTGCTCGTTCGACCCTTCAAGCTTCTGACTGCTCACCTCTTCGAGCTGTTGATCACCCCTAATGTGAGTAAGATCTCATGGCCTGATTCCTGATTGGAGCATGGTTTCGAACAGTAGGATACGAGAATGACGATCCACAGGTTGTTGCCTTCTTAAGCCCGGATTATTCACTCGCATGTCGTTCCCGCCTAATTTCATATTTTCTAGTGCTTTTGGAGCAGGTGCCTCGGATTCCCCCACCCCTTCAACTATTGGGCCCTTACCCTTGGTAGGGTCCCAGACAACTGGGGTGGCGCTCTGACCCAATGGGTCGAGCTTTCACCTTTCATCACATCTGCCTTTCTCAAGTGGATCTACCTCATTCTGTCTTATGGCCTCGATAATGGGGTTTGGGCATTGCAACAACTCCATAATCTAACTCAGGCCTTGATCTGAGCCATCAACCTTGACTACTAAAGTCGCATACTCATCAACCGGCTTATTCACAAGCTGGGGGACCTCAGCCACCAGGGTTTCCAGAACACATGTGGATTATCGTCTTGGGTGATGTTCATGATCCGAATCATCCCCATTAACTTGAAGATTCTCTCTGTTCACATTGTTGCTCATGATAAAAAGAAAAAGGTTATAATGGTAGGGTACAACTAAAAATTCTTCCCCACAGGCAGCGCCAACTGTTGATGCCAAAATTTACACCGATGGTGCATTTGTATTTCTCGAGGAAGATTACCTCAATGTCCTACAAAATGAACAAATCTCACACTGGTCTGGTGTTGAGCCAAATCCACTCTGATGCTCTAGTTAGAATCAGGTTTGAAAAATGGCTCAATTGGTAGAAAATAAATCTAAATTCTTGGCATATCTCTCTCCAACTACGATTTGAAGGTTATATAGGTCAAGCTCTCCATAACTGAAGCTGGCATGACCTTTCACCTTCTAAGCCACTATCAGACTTTCCTCAGTTGTTATTCATCCAAGCCATTATTGTTAGAGGTGTTACATAGTTCAACCATCAATGCATTTGACTTTTGGGTGACTCTCTAGTGCTCAGCTAATAACTATATAGACATGTTACTAAATTGTCACTTTAATCATAATTCGCTTTTAATATGATTATTGCTTGATTAACAGCTCAATTACATAAAACGGAAATGAGCATCCCATTAGTCTCAAAATTAAATATCTTAAAATGTGTTTATTAGCATAAATGTATGGCTCACACACAATTCATGCATGTATAAACCATATCGAAGCTCCCTCATATCATATACAAATTTAAACTTTCCATAACAAAACCATGCAATAATCATACACACATATATGGATGCATGAAACCATGTAAATCTCTTATTACAATTAGGATTAAACCCAATTTAGAGGGAGCAAAGCTTGTTTGTCAACTCCATCTTTTTCTCGTCAACCCAACTATACATTCGTGATGCTTTTTGTTAAGTTTTATGCCCTAAAACTCGTAGATTGTAAATGTAATTATTTGGCCGTCATTAAATGATTAATAAAGAGTTGTTGATGTGTTATTTCAATAAGCGTTATTGATTGTTTTTGTTTGTTTTGTCTTAATAACCCTAAATCCAATAAGCTAACCTCATAGGTTTTTTTTATGAGTCTTGAACTGTATGTGGGGACATACGGAGATCAATGTTCAAGATATAGTCTAAAGGGTTTATAGTATAGAGACAAGGCTGGGTACCTTATCCTAGTAACACTATGGATATGGCCCACTTTGTATTTGATACAAACGCAATAATCTAACGCATTTGTGTAGGTGACATGGGAGTGGGGGCATCCTATGCAATGAGTTTGCATAAAACCGGACCACAAAATAGTAATTACTAGATGTAACTCCGTTGACTAGTTAGGTTTCTATTTCAATAGGATGACCTAGGCAACTTAGTCTTAATCTTGAGTATATTATAAACTTCTGTCCACATAGGATTGTCCTTTGATTTGTATGGGTGAGAGTGGTCATTTGTCGACTCAATATGCCTACGAGACCGAGTGGAGAGCTAGGGACATAATTATACAAGATGAAATTCACTCATTCTCATCTTTAGGGTAAGTAGATAAGTGTTCTTTTAAATGTTGTCTCTAGGACTTGAACAAAAGGTCCTACCCTCTCACTGGCCCGAGAAGGGTTTCTGCATAATGGTTGGACTATAAACAGATTGTTCATTAGAGAAGCACTGGTACTTAAGGATTTAGAAGTAACCTAAGGGTGAAACGATAATTTGACCCAGCTGGTGTTAAAAACACTTGTGAATGACTAATTTGCTGTTATTGGCCTATATCCATGGACACAGAAATATATCTATAGTGAGAAGAGTGTAGTTGTGAGTCTTTAGTGGAGTATACCCACAAATAACGAATACTGATTAATGTGGTTAATGAGTTTAGCCGATTAATCTAATATCATTGAAACTTCTGATCTGTAGGTCCATTAGGTCCCTTTCCTAGCTCGTAAAGAGTGATGAGGTATTTATGTCTTGAATAAAATTTGAAATGTTCAAATTTACTTAGGGAAATAATATAATGTATGATGATATATTATAATATAAATTTAATTTTGGATATAAATTAATTTTTTGAGAGAATTAAATATTTGAAGGAGTTCAAATATTAATATGAATTAGATTCATATTAAAACTATAGGCTAAAATTAATGTGTATTAGATGCACATTAAAACTATATGTTATGAGAGAATAACAATTGAATATGATTCAAATGTACACTAAATAAAATATTAGATATTTAATTTGAAAATTAATTAATTAAAGAATTAATTTTCTTAATTTATTTTCGTTAAATTTGATTTAATTAAATTCAGTGAATTAAAACTATAGGTTATTTGGGAGATGTTCATTTAAATATGATTTAAATGAAATAATTAATTAAATTAGATTTAATTAATTATTATTTATTTATTTGTTTTTTTTTTTGTTTGTTTGTTAAATTAAATAAATTAATTAATTAAAAAGGTAACTCCCTTACGTGGGAGTTACGCTTTACATGGTTTAATCTCACGTCTCTTACTCTCTCTCTCCCTAAATAAGCCTGCAAAAGAAATAGAGAAAAAAAATAGGGTGATTCTCTCGATAAAATTTTTCTTTCTTGTGCTCTCTTTTTTTCCCACAGATCAAGATCAAGGATCCACAATCCTTATCTTATTCCTTAGAGAATAGGAGAGGTTCGTGGTAGTGGTGTTTAGAGTCGCCAACAAAAGTAAGATTCTATCTCTAATCCATGCTTAGCCTAGAATTAATACAGTAGGATTTTTTTTCCAATATATTGGTATTTCAAAATCCCAATTTATTTCGAATTTGGTTATGTACTGCTTTCGCTATGTTAGGGATTTCAACCCTTTCACTTAACATGTAAACCTCATACGGGGTTGGCCTTCCTTAGTGGAAGTGGGGGGTTGGCAATTGCCGCCCCCCACCCCTCTTCGTATGTATATATATGTATGTGTGTATATATAATATATATATATTTACTTGACCCGACCTCTTAACTTAATGGGTCGAGTTACCTGAGGTTGTTTTCTTTTCCTTGCACCTAAATAAAATATATTGCCTATAATGGGCTCTCAATTATCACCGCCTTAATCTAAGGCTCTAATTTAATCAGGGTTAATTTTACCCTCTACAAAACCGATCATAGTTAGTTCGGTGGCGGTTTGGTCAAAACACGGTCTCCGACCAACCACTGCACACCCCTACTTATGCCATATATATTTGTAGAAAAAATAATTGATGAAGGTCAAAATCACGGCCCCACCCCACCTTTCAATATTGTTCTTTTTATTATGTTTATTATTCATTTTTTGAAAGAATATGACATTATATTTATATTCATATTTTACTTTTATATTTTCTCGAGAATGTCCATATTTGGCTACTTTCCCAAATGCGTGACTTATTGCACATGCTTGGGTCACTACTGAAATAAATCTGACAATTTGCAATAGTTAGCAATGGTTTGATTAATGACCTAAGAAGTTAATTCATTCCTCCCTAAAATTACGAAACTCATTTCTATATAATCGAGAGGGCTCATGATATTTGAGGTACACTAAAATACATCTTGAATTCTTTACTCTCTATTGTGTAGGGTGATCATTCATTCCTCCCAAAAATCACAAATTCATATTTGGTACCAAATTTCAACATTAACAGGTATCATTGGTAATCAGTATTAGATAGTAATCAGATAAATCAATAAAAATCAATATCATTGACAATCAAATAACAATCAGACAATAACTAGACATCAAATTAGTATCGTTAGCAATCAATATAAGATGACAATTAGATAACAATTAATATCAAATATCAATTAGATAGTAATCATTATCAAATAGCAATCAGTATCATTAAGAGTCAGTATCAGTAATCAAACAACATCAGTATAATTGACAATTAATATCAAATAGTAATCTAACACCAATTAGATAGCAATCGAATAACAATCAATATTAAAACAAAATTAGATAATAATCATATAGCAATCAAATTTCACACATAAATTAGTGAAGCAATGAGGGCATTTTTTGCCTTCTCGTTTCAAACGCTCATTAAAATTGGGTTGGGTTGGCTGATTTTGTCATTTTTGCAAAACTGATTTTATTGGGCTATGGCCCTAATTTTTGTAAGTTATTTTCCTATTCATGCAAGTGACTCTTTTGTAATTTCAATTATGTAGGTGTGTTAGTCATTAAACTTCTAAGTTGTGATTAATAGATACTTAAATTTTTTAAAAAATAAATCTAATATATCCCTAAACTCTTAATTCATGAGTAATATAATATCCTAAGTTTATAAGTGCTAAAAGATTGTTTAAAAAAAAAAATTGCAAAAACCACCCTAAAGCATAGTTGTAGTTACAATTATACGCTTACTGAGCTCTCAAATTTTTACAAGTATTAAAATTATGCCCTCAAACATAATTGTCAAAATTGTAACAATTGTATAAATTTGAGAGTTCAACTTTTTATTATTTGGGAGTCTAATTTCTACAATTATTGTAAATTTGTGAGTTAAATTTTAACACTAGTGTAAGTTTGGGCTTAATTTTTACGATTGAAAGTTTTAAGGTATAATTGTAACTACCATCAAACTTCACAAATATTTCTTACAATTTGCCAAAAAAAAGAAATGCTAATAAACCCCTAGTCCTAAAATTTAAAAGTATATAATTCAATCTTTAACCTTCAAATTTTGAGTTTACTCCTTTTCTTTAATTCATAAATTTTGTAGACACAATTAAAAGGTTAGAACCATATTAGTTAAAAAAAAAAAAATTCAATTTTGTGTGTAAATTAAAAAAAAAAATGTAGAAAGAAAGAATAAATCATAGAAATCAAACTTTTTAATTCTTTTTTAAAGCTAACTAAAGTTGTAATTTTATTTAACCTATAAGAATATAAAATATTAAAAAGTAACTTAGAAAGAATGTTACCCAAAAAGTATATATTTTTTTAAAAGAATATACATATATTACCAAAAAAAAATCAAAAAGTAAATCAAAACACACATACCATGCCAACAAAAAGAACAAAAAAAAATCCCGACATGAATGAGACAAAAAAAGAAGGAAAAAAAAAAAAAAAAAAAAAGTACATATGAAACTGCAAGTGTCGTCATTGCTCAGTTGGCTCAAAAATCGAAAGGCTTCTGCCTTAGTTTTGGTTTCTACACGTAAACACCATATTTTGTGTAAATTACGATGTGCCTTGGAAAATTCACCATTTCATCAACATTACCTTTATCACTAATTTATGAAACTAATTATAACCTTAGGGATTACTTTTTATTTATATAATGATTTACACTCCCTTTCTCCCCCATTTTCTTTATATGGATTGAGTGATTCGAAAATAATCAAAAATATCTTTTGTCATTTTTAAAACTACTTTTCAACATGCTTTTAACTATTTAAAATCATTTTTTATGATATACAAATTGTATTTATAAATATAAAATTAAATATTAAATTAATTTTGAGTTATTAAAGTTATATATTTGAAGTGATTTTGAATATAAAAAATGTGATTTTAATAATTTCAAAATTACTCTCAAACATGTCATAAAAACCAATTAAATGATTACCAAACGGAGCCTATTTGATAACCATTTTTGGTTTTATGTTTTTCAAAAACAAACACTATATATGTGTTTGGTTAATGATTCTTGTTTTTATTTCTAGAAAGATTTGGTTTGTAACCCTTAACAAATTATTTTTATAATCTTATTTAATCTAATACATATACAATCAAAATCTGCCCAAATTGTCTTCAACCTTGTATTATTATAATTGCTCATTATAAGAAAAATGTTACATATTTTTTCACTAATCACAAAAATGTCAAGAAACAGGTCTAAAAGACACAAATAAAAAACAAACTCCATAATATTTATTCACATTAACAACACAAATCACAAATGTTTGATAAAAACAATAATCAATAATTTTTTTAAGAAAATGTTATTTCACACTCGAAATAGCATTATATTTATTCATATAAACAATTAGTATTTAACAAATAAGTTGAATTTTGAGATTTGTATTTAAACTACTAAATATTATTATCTTTTAAATTAAAAATAATTATAATTATATGAAATTTTAAACTACAAAATAATGTATTATATTTAAAAAATATAAATATTTAAAAGAAAGTTGTTAGTTTAGAATGAAAATGAAAGCAATTTTTTTATTAAAAAATGCTATTAAAAGAAACACCAACTTTACCCACCCCTCCCCTCCCCTCTCAACGCGAGTCGGATAGCTTAAAAAACAAAAATGAATTGTGAAAAACCTTTTTTCTTTCACATTTTCTTCTTAAATTCAAATAACCCTTTTCAAAGTTTTAAAAACTAAAGATGAATTGGTTACTAAATAAACTTATTTCCAAACAAATTGGTTACTAAACACTTCTTTTTTTTTTTTTTTTTCTTTCATTTATCTTCTTCTCTACTTTGTTTCCTTTATCTCTTTTAATGATAATCTAATTATTATTCTCTCTCAACTTTAGTAGATTTTTAATTTCAATTTTTTAAATTAATTGATTAATATATGATACATAATGTTATTTATCACTAAATTTCAGAGAAAAATATATTTCTTTTTTCTGTTGATGTCAAAATTCAAAGTGGAAAAACTACAAGTGACAATTTATTTAAAGGTGAGAAAAATGTCATCGGCAAAATAGAAAATATGCACACTTATGTGGTGCTTGTTACACACTCCAATGCTTAATTCGAAGAGTGAAAGAGCGAGATAGCCAAGGAGTTTAAGAGTATAATTCAAGTTACCCCATATGGAACTATAATGATGTATTTGCAAAATAGAAAATATGCACACTGATATGGTGCTTGCTACACACTCCAATGCTTTAAGTCGGAGAGTGAAAGAGCGTGAAAGCCAAGAAGTTTGAGAGTAAAATTCAAGTTACCTCATATGGAACTATAATGATGTATTTATAGAGGAGGTTGACTTAGATTGTTCTTAATAGGGTTACAACTTGCGATGTTGGGGGTGTGCCCCATTTCACAATTGGTCTGTGTCACATTCTTCAGAAAGAATGTGAAGACAATAGATATCGACCCTTTTACAACACCTACTGTCAATCTGTACTCCTCTTAACTTCATAGATTATAACATTGTGGTACAAATAATCTATGAGGTTAATATCTGTTGTCTCACATTCTAGAGTGTAACCGTCCAGGTCAGCCTCGACCCACATTTTCCCCTAGGCAGCTAGCCCATTTTGGTCCTAGGGTGATGCTTTGAACCCGCATTTCCCCCTAGGCAGCTAGGCCCATAGGGTGATACTTTGGACCAAGGCATATGTGTTCAAGTTTAGTTCATATTCTTTTTGGTTTGTGTCCATTATTTGATCCATAACTTTCAAAAGTGTCTAACCCGTCTCTAAATTTTAAATTTTATGTCCAATATTTTTTTTTTTTTTGTCTAATAGATTTATTCAACATTTGTTCCTTAAATTCACATTCTATGAAAACATAAAGTTCAATTTTATATGTTTAAAATATCAGTTATTACATTTTTTTTAAGAAATTGAATAAATGATAGAACTATTTTGGTTAATAGTTGAAAGTTTAGAGACCTATTAAGTACGGAATTTAAAGTTTAGAGATTTATTAAATACAAAATAGAAAATTTATAGACTTATTAATTAATTTTGAAAGTGGAGAGACCAAATAGTAAATTTTAGAGCTAAACTTTGTGATTTAATCATATTGTTATTTTGAATTTTGTAACAGAGACTAAAACTTTATTGAATACTCTAAACTATTTATATTGTTTTTATATTTTTTTTAATGCATATTTTATATTTAGTACATTATATGTATTAAACTCTATTTCAGGTAAGGAAACAAGAAACAATAAACATTTGTATTTTTTATTCTTTTGTAAAAAACAAAAAACATAAATAATTATCAAATATGATTTTGTTTTTAGTTCTTACAAAACAAGAAACGTGAAACAAAAAATGAAAAGAAGAAAAATATGAATGCTATCAAATAGAATATGATATATATTGTAGTATGTTTCAAGATAAGTAGGGCGGAGCGAAGTCATGAACTCTTTGTTTGGCCTAAGAAGTCTCCTATATCATGGGCCACGACTTATTAATATCTATTAACATATATCATTGCATGGTGGGACGGAGTGAGAAAGTATCGATTACTCTCCTTCATAATTTAGCACGCCATCAAATGATATATTATATTAAGAAAATTATTATAAATAGAAAACATATCAAACTATTTACAAATTAGTAAAATTTTAATTTCTATATGTGATAGACCGGATAGACTCAGATAAGCATCTATTCTATCTCTAAAATGATAGATGTCTATCTAGATCTAGATCTATCGTAGTTTATCACATATAAAAAGTAAAATTTTGCTATATTTGTAGTTATTTTTTACCGTTTTTCTATTTTTGAAAACATCTCATTATATTATTATTCATTTATTTCGTAGACTTCACGTAATTCTTAAAATTACTTTTGTGGCAAACAATAAATAGAGGTAGTATATAATTTTTTTTTTATATTACTGTAATCTAGAAAATTTTCGGGTGGAATCATAACTCTTTGTTTGGCCATAAGAATTTCATGGATCTCTCGGTTCGAGAAATCAAAATAAGAGGATCGAACCATTTCTTTCTCACTAGAACTATTAATATCAATTCTATAACTTATTTACTCCTGATCTTCCCAACTAAATAACTCATCTCCTAACTATAAATGCATTTTGATCTTCAGGGTGCACATAGTTAACTTTTGAAAAGTTGATTAGTTTGTTCTCAATGTCTACCTTCACCATTATAAAATGATCTTAGATGTTACTAATTGGTGGAATATAAATAAATGAAATCTATCAACTTATATATATAAAAGAAAAATAAACATGATTTTAATATTAAATAGTTAAATTTATGACAAATATATTTTTAAAAAAATGGACTTATAGTAAACAAGTTTCTTTTTTTTATTTATACAGACATGATGATAAAATCTTCAACTCCTAATGAGAAAGATCATGTCAATTAGTTGATAGATTTTAAATTTGTATTCTATAACATAATTTTAAGCAAGATTAAAATATATTTATTTGTATGTCATCAAATCAATTTCTGAAATCGCTTAAACTATATTGTTAAGAGTTTATTCATAATATTTTTAAAATATCATCTATTTAATACCATATTTTTCTAGAACTTAAAATCATCCATTTTTATTTTTATTCTTATATTTAAAAATAAAAGTTCAGATTTGGGTGTTTAATACCATATTTTTCTAGAACTTAAAATCATCTATTTTTATTTTTATTTTTATTTTTATATTTAAAAATAAAAGTTCAAATTTAGGTGTTTGATGGTCAATCTTAGTTATTGGATTTTCATAATAACATATTGTAGCTAATCAATATTAAGTGGATTTCGAGGAATTGAAATTTAATTTTCAAAGGTTAAGCTATTTCTATTTTTATTTTTATATTTAAAATTTATTGAAATTACATCGACATTTATTTAAGTTAATAAATTAGCAGTTTGAACTAAAAAAAAAGAAAAAAAAGCTAAATTTTAATCCCTCAAATATTCCAAATCTAAATATCATTTTAGGTTTGATATTATCTTATCACTTACTATTATTCACCCATTCCATTCTCTCAAGTGTCAACACATAAATAATATGCACATATATATATTGTTTTTCAAAGCCATGTTATTTATATGTTTAAAAATTAACTCATATTAATGACAGGTGATTAAAATATTCTTTTCTTTTTTAAGAAACTCATAAATTGAAATAGATATTGTAAAATTTGTGGACTAAAATTAAAGAATTATTTATATTTAGGCAAACTATCTATTTTAACAATTAAATTACAATACAATAGAATCATCCACAAAATCCAAACAAAAAAACAAGATTTTATATATATAGGTCAAACCAATCCCAACGCATAGGAATCTGATTTCATTTTATTATTTGGTGGATGTATAGAGATTGTTTTTATTAATTATTTTAAGATAATTGGATGTGGATTTTGAATTAAAGTTTTTGCTTTGTTGCGTTTTATTTGTTATTTTATTTATTTTTTGAAGTACAACAACGATGGTGGAGATACGAGAATAATCTAAGTTTTTTCTCTAATCAAAATTTAATTAGGATTTTGCAATTACCCATTCAATTGTGTGAGTTTTTATTTTTCTTTTAATAAATTAAGATTTCTTATTTTGAAGAGTACCATAAAGTTATTTTTGGACGATTGATGACATCTTTCACATGTTTCTTTAAAGATAGTTATTAAGTAATTCAATTTTCAAAATGTTTTTTATTTAATAACTTTTTTTTAATTAGAACTTTTGTTATTTAAAATCACTAAAAAAAAAATCTATACTTGAAACACTTTAAATTATTATATAATTTTTACAATTTTCTCATACATATAATCCAGAAACACTATAAAAATCTATATCCATAATTTTTTTTAATCCAAAAAAATATCTAAATAGAAAGTTCCAAAATAGTTAGGGGTTTATTTGAATTGGAAAATCTTTCCCACTTAAAAAATAAAGAATTTAAAATAACATTTAAAAAAACTATTCCAAAAACATACACAAAAAATGCTATGTTTTTCATTCATAAAAAAAATATCCAAACAAAAAGTTGGAAAATATTTAGGGTTTATCTTAAATAAAGATAAAAAGGTATGTTACCCACTAAAGTGTATTCTATTTAGCAAATCTTTACCGTTTTAAGAAAATAAATAATGGATTTAAATAGTAGAGAAAGAAAAAATTAATTAAAAAAAAAAAAAAAAAAAAGGAGGATTTAGATGGGTGAAAAGGATAGAAGAAAAAGGAATTAAGTAAGAGTAGAGTTAAAAGATAAAACAAATTTGTGTGTGGATCCATTGGGAGACCCACCAGGTAAATATTAACACATGTGAACAAATCATATGTATCACGTTTATTGATTTGTGAACAAAAACTCGAGTTTTATTTTTCTTTTTTTCTTTTTCAAATAAATAAACTATATATATATATATATATTAAACATCATTTAGGTCATGTTTACTAATCTATAAATAAAATCTATCAATTGTAACATTACACTAAATTAATGGTACTAGTAATGAAATTGATCGTCTTTCGATGGAGGATTGCACGTTTTGATTATGGATTTAATTATCTCCGATTGAGGATTGCTCTTTTTTATTACAGATTTGGAAATGATACCATTGATTTATTACATTTCACTTATGGTAACACATGACCTTAGTCCAATATGTATCTAAAAACAATCCATAACTTAGTTAAAATACTAATAATAATATCTATAATTTAGTTTGTGAATAAAAATAAGCAATGTTTGATAATTGTTTTTTACTTTTTAAAAATTAAACCTATTTTTCCTCAATCTCTTCCCATAGTTTGCATCGTTCTTAAGTAAAAGCATTGAAAACATGATTTGGTTTTTTAAAACATGGATAGAAAATAAATAAAAATGGAAAGAGTGTTTATAAATTTACTTTTCAAAGACTAAAAACAAAAAACAAAATGATTACCATTCGCCCTTAATTATTAATCTAAAACATTTATATAAATTCTCCTTGCCTTATTGGAATATCACATTTAATTCTATTTCAAAATATTTTAGATGTTTTTTTTTTTTTTTTTTTTGATTAGGATGTTAGTTTTTTTTTCCTCTTTTTTTAGTTTTAGCCCATAAGTTTTAGATCTAGTTTATTTCAATAGAGTGAAAGTTCAATTTTCTATTCCAATTAAGAGTGATTATTAAAATGGAATTAATTGGTGAGCCCCCCAACTTTTTTATGAGGAGGAGGTGCATATGGAAGAGACCATACCTGATGATCACATCAAAAGTCCCCATCTGATCGACGAACTTAAACGGATTGAAACCTGTCTAGAGCAGTTTCAGAATAGGGTGATGTTAGGGTTCGCCACCATCAAGTTAGAGTTTGCTACCGTGAGGTTAGAGTTCACTAATGTCAAGCAGAATCTTTCAGCCATAATGGCATATATGAGGGAACTCACGAATGTACGTTATTTTCCATTATATTTAAGTTACTTGATTGTATGCATTAAAATATTGTTTGCTAAAATCTTCTTTACTCACATGTTGTAGGATAAATATGTGGAGTCACCCTAGTTTAGTGGATCTCAGGATGGGGATGAGGATGGTGAAGGCGACGATGGGAGTGATGACATGACATCTGATGCCGACAACTTCAGTAGTGATCATGTCAATTGGCAGCATGTCTATGCCTGGTGAAGGTTCTTCCATACCATATGGAGGTGGATCGTTTGTCGTCGATCAGCAGGGCGGCAACTCCTAGAGTGTGCCTAATACGACGAATATTGGTCCAATGGAGGACCAATTCAGAGCAGATGATAAGCATAGTACGGAGGATGATAAAGCGATTTCTGATGCCCGTGCTAACGTCGAGACTGCCTCCCAGCTAGACACATCAGTGCTAAGAGACTGCCTCCCATCCCACACCGATATTACATATTAGCAACGATGATAGCGAGAACCCCACTGCTTCGTCTAATCAGCAGGTGAAGGTTGTAGATGTATGGGCTCCGATCCCAAGTCACCCGACCACCCAAGACTTCTGAGATCAGTGTTATGTTAATATTAATTAATTTAAGTAATCCATTTAATAGAATTGTTAGTGCTTAATCTATTGTTTCATCCATGCAGGTTACAACCTCGACAACTGGTACTTCGATCTACGCGACCCTTCACCTAGCCATTGAATCGGAGAGAAAAAGGTTAGAGGAAGCTTGGGAGTTAAACAGATTGGCAATGAAGCTGAAGTTGGAGGAGATCAAGGAGTTGGAAGATATTCCAATTCTGACTAAACTACAAGGCATACTTCGCCTAAATTCCATCAACGAAGTCAATCAGAAGTGAAAGCGATGCCAGACTTGGAAATTGGGCAGTCCATACACTGACTTGGGTATGAAAAAGCTAAAAGAGCTAAGGCATACAACCCAATGGTCCGCATCCCCAAAGTGTTTGAACGACAAATGCAAGAGTGGATCAATGACCCTCTTGTTCATCCAGAAAAGTCTCTTCGGCGGGTAGTTTTATTGATGAAACCCAAAGAGATGTTGGATAAAGCTCCTCCATCCACATGAGTTCACGAACGACAAGGTAATCGAGCATTTTACATTTAATTATTATTTTTTTCGTTTGGTCTCATATTATATCTGAATAACGACATCATGTGACATGCAAATAATGGATCTACTATTCATGTTTTTGGGGAACAAGTTGGTCTAGGGAAAGAACACGTCAAGCTTACACATAGTTTCACGACTGTCGATCGAGTCGTGTCGGTTAGTTATTCTACCATATTCCTTATGCTATTAATCAATTACTTTCTTCCAAACTAATCTGAACTATATTTGCAGTTTTTTGGAAATAGAACTTCTTTCATAAACCGACTAAGCTGTATAGCAAGTCAAAATGGTCAGAACGAGTAATAACGTACACTTAGGAGAAAGATGACAACTTGTTGAAATACATGATGAGGAAAGGTACAGACTACATCATCTTGTGGGCTACTGTTGACATCGTCTACATGTCGTACAACATATTCGACCTCCATTGAATTGTGGTGAAGATTGACATGGTGGCCTTAAGTTGGTAGTTTCGAATTCACTGCAATCAATGACGACCTAGTTGGAGTTGGAGGGCCACTTGGAGGTAATGCGAACGGTCGTTCTAGGGTTGCTCCATAAGTGTAATGTTACTCTCACTCCCACTGACACCATGGACTATGGAATGAGTATAGGACGTACCACAACAAACGGGGAGTGGAGATTGTGGGATATTTTGTGCTAAATTTTTTGAATATATTGTCACTGGATCTTCTTTGTCTATACTAACCTAGGACATATGCATTTTTTTAGACGTCAGTTTGCTGTACAAACATTTAAGAACAAAGAAATTTATTAGTATGTGTAATTTTATTTAATTTGACTCTTTGCATACAAATATTTAACTAACTCAGTACCAAAGAAAATAAAGAAAAAAAAAGAAGAAGGAACTAAAGTATTGACTGGAGTCAAAGCACCAAAGAAAATGAAGAAAAAAAATAAAAAAATGAAATTAAAGTGTTTTGTTATTTTTCTTGTAAGGGTTGACTAGAGTCAAACTTTACAAAAAAAATTTCGTAAAGTCCAAGGCATACGAGAAATCTTACAAACGTTCAGACAATATGAAGTTTGAGGATCATGTGATATTTCTCATAAGAGTTGACCCGAGTCAAACTTTATGGGAAATTTTCCATAAAGTTCAAGGCTTACGGGAAATCTCACAGACATTTAGACAAGATGAAGTTTGGGCATGCTATTATATTTCTCCTAAGAGTTGACTCAAGTCAAACTTTACGAAAAATTTCTCGTAGAAGTTGACTCTGGTCAACTCTTATAGGAAATATCACCACATCCCCAAAAACATAGTTCACATTTTGGAAGTTTCTGTAACATTCATAGTTCACAATTTCTTCTAACACAGAAATTGGAAGAAAATATATAACAGAGTATTTTGTGTACAATGATTATGGGCTACAAAAAAGTTGATTTGGGTACATATATGCAGCACCTGAACCTATGTCGTTTGCAGTGGTTGTCTGCAAGTTTTTTTGGTTGTGGCCTCTCTGCCCACATCTAAAACATTTATGAATTTGAACAACATCACATGCAGACGGAATTCAAAGCTCCTAACAACGACCTACTTGGGGAACCCTCATTCGAGGGAAGATCTATATATCTTCAAAATCATCTGGTTGGCTCCGCTCTGACATACACCAGACCGAAAAAATGGGTTCTGCATATCTCTCGTAAATAGCCTTAGCCTGTATCTGATATGTGGGAGAGCAAAGGGTATATGGATCGATGTTCCGGTATCGAGCAGCTGCGATTGCATGTGAGCAAGGAATCTCTAATAATCAAATTCTTTACATGTACGCGTTCTCACTTCTAAGTCTACAACTCCACCCAAGTAGCCGTCGGTTACCTCGTATTTGTAACGATCGATCGACTTAATTCCATGTCTTCTTGATCTTAATTATGCCTTCCGTTGTAACGATCCAACTCCCTAGGACATAAACTAGGCTGTCACTTTGAGCATGCTTACAATTCAAACGACTCGTTTTTCATAATATTAGCATAAAATCAAGGAGTTTCATTAAGGTAAATAAAATATGCCAAATTCAATAACCAAAAATCTTTGTTCAGGGTACCCAAAAACATTAATGTATTAAAACTAAAAACTTGACATAAGACCTTTAGTAACAATAAAGAAATAAATAAAAGAAAACATAGTTCTGATTTTAAATGACAAATCCCAAAACTAAAACAAAAGCATGAAAACTCGTGCATAAGCATCAGTCTAGTCTCAATGGCACAGTCAAGGTTTTCTTTCGTCGTTCGTTAAGGTGTCCTTTCCCTTACCTGAAAAAAATATCATGAAAATGATGAGAAGTAACTCCACTACTGAGGGCCAGACTAAGCACTTGCATTCAATAAGTGCAGCATACTAGTGAGACATGCAAAAATAAACTAATCATGGATGCCCATCTAGTGAACGATTTGAAATCTGTCGATTTTCGAGAACATAGTAGGAAACCCGTAGGCTTTTGATAACATAGTAGGAAACTAGTAGGCTTCTGGTAAGATAGTAAAGTTAGGAGGGCAATCATCACTTCTCAATTAGGATACATCATGCTTTTAGTAAATTTCTATGTAAACCATAGAACATATCTCAAGTCCCACACATAATCATATTAGATACATGCTAGCATCATCATACTCATGAAAAAATTCAAATAATAGTAGGCTTCTCAATTCATCTAAATAACTCAAATAAAACCAATCCAAATCGTTTGGCTCATGGATGATTCCAAAAGTAAGATTACTTATATGTATGCCCGCACAAACTAGCAACCCAAAAGTCCTTTTTATCTAAAATAGAAAGGTCTTGAATCCACCCATAAATACAAATTAAAATTAGCTTACAAAAGTAAGGTTTAAACCAACATGAAATTTACTCCCCAGAGGTTCCAAAATAAATTACCCAAAAGAAGAAAAAATAACATAGTCTGAAATCCCCTCCACCTTCAGTTAAGCAACCCAACAAAAATCTTGTCGATGACTACCCAACTTGTTGGATAGTACCTCAAGACTCGCTAAACCTCTAATCTACCATTTAAAATTTATGGGTAAAGTAAAATCCAAACCAAAAAAAAAAAAAAAAAAAAGCAACCAAGATTATCAAGAAAACCCAAAAATCTCACCCAAACAACCAAGAATTCGATGAACTACATGGACTGACGGCCAGAACCAGACCGGCGGTGACTGACGCGACTACCAGAAGACTCAAGAACGCCTAACCACCCATTTGACGACAATGGCAACCACCATATCGAAACCCACACACGAGAGACGGTCGACGAAGCTCCAATCGAACTGACTTGGCAGACAACGGCAGCAAACGGTTGACAACGGCAAGAGGCAGTGATGGGTCTCAACGGCAAAGGCGACGCGATGTGATCTGAGACGCTACCGACGAGAAGCAACATAAAGGAGAGAGAAAGCAGCCGGCTGGAGAAGAAGAAGAGAGAGAATTTTTTTTTTTTTTTAAACTTACACACAGTTTGAGGCCATATTTGTGTATATATATATATTCTTATTTCCTCACACCAAAAGAAAAACTCTAATTCCTTATTTTTTATATATACATAAAATGACTTTCCCCTTTCCCTCTTAAATTCCTTAAACTAAAATCAACTCCACCAAATTTACAATTAACTTCCAAATCTCACAACAAACGTTCCAATTTTCCTAAATTAGATTCCAACTTTCCCATTATTTGAATTAAATTCAAATTTTAAGTCTTTAACACCAAACTTAAATCAAATTATTTTAATCACCAAAAATTAAATTTTTAACCTCAAAGCTCAAAATAACTCCCAAATAATTTAAGATATAAATCAATCAAAATAAAAGTATCTAAAAATTTGGGTTGTCACATTAGTTATTATTCCATCTCCATGTGTAAAAAGTGTAGTCTGTCGACCCCCAACATCCTCTCGCCGCCGGTGAAACCAATCTTGCAACAAACTCTGTATGTGATCAAGAAACTTGGTAATTGTAGGGTCTGAGCATCCTTCAGTTGTTAGAACTGATGTGTCCTAAATCTCTAAGATCTTGTAGTCTTGTAAATTGTAAATACATTTTATTTATTGAATAAAATAAAAAGTTATTTTATCTATGTTATGCATTAACTCAATCCAATAAACTAAGATTCCATGGTTATTTATGTGAACTTAAACGTATATATGTTGACATACAAGGTTAGATCATGTTTAAGTCAATCCAATAAACTAAGATTCCATGGTTATTTATGTGAACTTAAACGTATATATGTTGACATACAAGGTTAGATCATGTTTAAGTAATAACCAAAAAGGTCTGGAGTATAGGAATAAGGTTGAGTGCCTTATTCTGGTAACACTACAGATACAACCCACTTTGTAATTATTACAAGGAGTTGTAAAGTGTTACAAACGATTTGATTCTAATCGTTTATGTGGAGGCATATGAGTAGGGGTATCCTATGCAAGAGTTTGTATAAGACCGAACCTCGAAATGTTTAATGTCTCTTTGTAACGCAGTTAATTGTAGAAATTAACATTTCATAGGATGACTATAGGTAACTCAACATAAATTCTGAGTACGTTATGAACTCCTATCTATGAGTGTAATCCTTTGACCTATATGGGTGAGAGTGGCCAAATCGCCGACTCAATAAGCTTACCATTTTGGGGATTTGTCTAATTATAAATTTAGTCTTTTATCGCATTCATTTTAATCCCATTAAAATAAATATAAAAGATTAAACCTACTTCTAATCATATTAGAAATATTAAACATAAGTCTAGGTGAACCAATTACCATTTAAAACAAATTCATAACTTATGTTTGCATGCAACTCTTTATTATAGATTTTAATCTATCTCATTTAATTCAAAAATAAAATCTATAACATGCATTCTAATGACATTAGCTAAATAATATTTACTAAGGTAATGTCATGCTAAATGCATATTCATTTTCATTAAGCAATATAACACTTTATATTAAATAATGAAAAATAAGCATATCTAATCACACAATATAACAGTTATATTAAGGTATGATGCATGGATATGCTTATTAATTACATACAACTATATAATATAACATTTATATTAAATAGAATGTATGTACATGCTTATAATATCATAAAATCAAATAATATAACACTTATATTAAATATGATGCATGATTATATTTATCCTAAGGTGAGATTTTAAAATATATGGCACCCCTAAGAATTAATTAAATCAATATAATCATATTATATTAATTTAATTAATTAAAAAAAACAAAATAAAACAGAAAAATTGCTCCAACTACGTCTCAAACCCACAATCAGGCGATTTCTAAGCACTCGTCTAACGAACAAAGCATTACGACGTTGATGGGAAGCGTCACTACGCTCTGGCATTTACAAGTTGAGACGCAGCTACGCTCAAGGAGAGCGTCAGACGCTTATGACTCTGTGTCGCAATGTAGCACATAGCGTCGGGACGCTGTGCTTTACGCTGAAGCACAGACAACTTCCTTTGCTTCGAACCAACTCCATTTTTTGTCTGTTTTCGAACTTCTTCCTTAGCAACACTTTTTCCTCGAACAACACGGACTTACAAACTTGATAGTAGAATTTAAATGCCCAAAACAATGGGCCCTTACACATTTTTATCACATCAAAATAGTAATCTAAGGTGCCAAAATTAAAAACATCTATTTTGCAAACCCACATTCATAATGCAGAATAAACACCCACGTTTTCTTCAAATTTTGTTTCCAAACTGAAATTTAGAGGCATGATTATATTTGGCTCTAATACCAATTGAAGGAATTGAATCCTCAACGGAAGCGAGTGATCGCCATATATCAATAATTTTCTTTTTGAAAACATAAAATTATAGAGAAGAGAAACTTGGATAAACAAAAGAACTTGACGTGCAACAAAAAGAAATTAGGTGTTTAAGGTTCTTTACCTTCAAAGATCGTCTCCGGGTAGGCTTTTCCTCCTTCTCACGAAAACACTAACAACAAGTTCTTCTTAAAAAAAAAAAAAAATGCAGAGAACTTCTTGGGACACCACCAAGCAAGTCTTCCTTGCTATTCTCATAAAGAATCAAGAAGAGTTGTGGGCTCTCTTGATTTTGTTGAAGGAGGAAGAGATTGAGAGAAAGAGAGTTTTTGGGAAAAGTTTTTCCAGAGAAAAACTGTAACACTTCTCTTCAACCAACAGTACATGTCAAACTTCTCTGCCTTTCTCTCTTTTTTTATGTAAGGCTTATGAGAGAGTGGGAATGACTCCCTAAATTTGGGGAGTTGTTTCCTAAGTTAATAATATTAAAATAATAATATTATTAATTATAATATATTAAATCATATTAAATATATATAATTAACTATAATTAATTAATTAATTAAATATCACATATTTAATTTAATTTGAATTATATTCAAATAATCTTCTCTAACATAACTTATAGTTTTAATATGAATCTCATTCATATTGATTTTAACATATAGTTTTTATATGAATCTTAGAGTTTTAGTCCAAGTGGGAGTTTGTTGGGTTGTATGTCCTAAAACTCATAGTTTATAAACAATAATCTGAATTATATTTTCAATAAAGTTGTTGTTGATGTTTATTCAATAAAGTTATTGTTGAATTAATATTTCATAACCCTAAATCCAATAAACTAAGAACCATTGCGTATAGTATGATTACTTGGACTCTATGTGGAGACATAAAAGTGGATCAAGTTCGAGTAAATAGCCAAAATAGTCTATAGTATATGAATAAGGTTGGGTACCTTATCATGGAGACACTATTGGATGTGGCCTACTTTGTATTTGATACAAATGATGTGATCCTAAATCATTTATGTAGAGACATTCAAGTAGGGGCATTCTGTGTAATGAGTTTGCATAAGACCGGAACATGAAAAGTTTTTTTTTATTATTTTTTTACCTTACTTTATAACTTCGTTTACTGTTAAAACTAACTATTTCAAATTTGATGACCTAGGTAACTCGATCTTAATCCTTAGCTAACTATGAACTTCGTTTACTTGGGATTATCCTTAGATCTATATAGGTGAGAGTAGCTCGAGTTTGCTACTCAATAAGCCTCCCATTTCAAGGGTAAGACTGAAGAGATAATTGAGGACATAGGGTGCAAGATGGATTTACTCCTACTCGTGTTAGGGATAGTAGATAGGTTGTTCCCTTAAGTGCTGACTTCAGGTCTTGAACAAGGGGCCCCACCCTCTCACTGGCCCGAGAGGGACTCGGTTTAATGGTTGGACCATAACCAAAAATACTCACAGGAGTAAAACGGTAATTTTGACCTAGCTGTGATTACGGACAACTTATGAAGGATCGACTTACTAATAATGGTTATATCAAGTAGACAAAAATATATCTACAGTGAGGAGAGTAGTTACTAGGCTTTAGTGGAGTGTTCAGTAGTTAACGAATGTTGGTTAACTAGGTTGAAGAGTTTAGTTGGTCGTTGGAGCTCATGATCTATAGGTCCATTAGGTTCTTTTGCTAGCTCATAACGAACTGAACCTTAGAACAAGTGTGATGAACGAATTTAAATCGTTCGAATTCGATTTGTTACAAGAGTTTAGCGGCTTATTGTTTAATTTCGACTTAAACAAAGAAAGAGAGTTGTAGATATTTAAATATGATTTAAATATCAACATTAGTTAACTTGTTTTTTTAAAATATTTAATATATGATATTAAATTTATAATTGATTATAATGTTTAATGAATTATTTGTCTTAATTATTATTTTATATATAATTAATTATTTATTTTTATTAATTAAGTTAATTATTATATAAATTAATAATTAGAAAGTTATTTAAGTAAGTTGATTTTTCCCATTTTTTCCAATTTGAAAGTGAGTTTATCCCACATTTGGTGTCATTCCTACAAGAAGCCATTAATCCCACTTAAAACACTTCAAATTAAATGGCAATTGTTGGTTAATTTTGAGTTTGCGTGGATTTGGCTATAAATAAAAGATGTTTAATAAAGATTAAACTTTTTGGTTGCTTGATGAATTGTTGAAATATTGCAATTTATTCATGTTTACTCAATTCTCCTAAAAATACATAAATTCCCTTCAAGCTTCTCATACAAATTGATTCCAAAATCAAGTTCTAAGGTCTGAGGATAGCAAGGAAGACACTTGTGGTGGTTTACATTCTGTACGTGATCAGATTAAAGGAGAAATTGTGAGGGTTTTGAGCTACAAAGGTAATATCTCTTAGCCCTCTATTTTTCTCTTGAAAATTAGCATGTTTATCTTACAAATTCAAGCAATTTAAAGTGTTTTAGTTCCTTTTGCTTCCGCTAGCATATCTTGAATTCTTTCATCTCATTCATATAATTAATATTTAAATCTTATTTAAATATTTATATCTCTTATAACATAAAGTATAACTTTTGAATCTCATTCAAAACTAACTTTATATTATAATATATCTATATATATTATATTAATTGTATCATATACAATTAACTCCTTTATTAATTTGAACATTTCAAATTAATCCAAAATAATTGATTCTTATACAAAGCTTTAATGAGCTAGCAAGGGAACCTTATTGTTGTGAATAAATCGTGAAATGAAATGTACAAACGCAAGGTGCAGGTTAAGCTACTATGATGCGTTTCACACACCATGCATTGAGCGTGCTATGCGTCTTACTTATGCTTAAATGCTATGCGTTGGTGATCTGTCAAGTTTTCCTCTCCTTTACCCAAGTATAAGCAAAGGAGTAGGTTTTCTCGGTGAGTCCGAGGTCGAACACAGGGATTATGTTGATTCTATATTTAAATGGATTGTATGCGTTGCAGTGGTAACCAAGAAATAAGTGAGGTGTGTTTGTTTTCTAATCTAAAGAAAGCGATAACATGTACACTAAACTAAATTGTGGAAGATGGAAAGGCATGCGACACAGCAAAGTCAGCTAATGATTTGAATGAATGGATAAAAACAGGGTTCGGGTTGGTTAACATCTAACATCGGAAATGCATGGTGGTAGTCTATTCATACTTGCGACTCTTCTCCCGGTTGTCAGCCGCTATGTGTTATATGTCTATAACGCATAGGAGAGTGTTAAGAACCAAGGTTATTCCTATAGACAGGTAACACTTCTTGGCCCTTGTCAATTGAGTTCCACAATCACTTACCCTCTCGAGCAGTTTGATTATTACTACTTATATCGATTAGCTAGATGGACATAAGCATCGGATTAAGTTTGCAATTGATAAGATGCAATAGTTACACTATGGTTCTTAGTTAGATGTTAACGCAATCCTAGACCCTTGATAGATTAGTTACTCATGGATTCAAAGTAAAAAGTGGAAAGTACAGAGAAATGAGTAGACATAGAAGAAATATATATTAATGAACGGAATACAACTTTAGATAAGCTCAATGTCTTGACACAAATCTAAAATCAAGATAGAAAAGTAAGATGGAAAGCAGGGAAGAGGCGTCAATGTCTTGAGTCGCCTGGATGGAAGCGTGAGGTTCTGCTGTGAAGTGGTCAAGCGAAGGGAAGATTCTTCCCTCTCGAGCTATTCGTCTCCGGTTGAGGTTTGGAGAGAACTCTGCTGTCACTTAGGAATTCTTCCGGGAATCAACAACCCTTTCTCATCTTGCAGAGCTACCCTTTTATAGATGTTGCGTTCACAATCAATGGCAAATCTGCTTGATTGGCGGCGAGATTGGTATCATGCGTCCATCTCACCTGATTGCGTAATTCTCAAGTCAATTTAGATCCCCCACTTTAGCCACAGATCATGTTCGTCAATCTTTCGACAATCTCTCAAGATTCTGATTTGATTCTCCGCGCCTTGCGTCTTATGCGTTCATGGAGAGTTGAGCTGATGTCAATGCGTCGTAGGTTGCTAACGCATAGTCTTGCGTTGAGTAGTTGTTAACGCATCTTCAGGTTGTTCGCGTTCCGTTCAGATCATGCGTCCATGAAGAACAGATTGCTAACGCATAGTCCTGCGTTAAGAAGCCATCAACGTATCGTTTGCATTCCTGCGTTAAAACATGCGTTTTAAGCTCAAAAAGTGGTAAAGTCATTCATCTTCATAAAAATACAAGAGTATAACGCAAAGGAAGATTTATTAATAGAATTTAGCACAAACTACCGCATGCTTCTCTATTTAATCTCTATTTATCTAAGAAAAAGGCTATCATAACTTGTATCTCTACAAGTTATCACTTATGAACCTATAGATTAGAAGTTCCAATGATATGGGATTAATTAATTAAACTATTTAATTATATTAATTAATATTCATTAATTATAGGTCACTCCACTAAAGACCTACAGCTGCACTCTTTGTACTATAGATATATTTGTGTGTCCACGGAAATAACCAATCAATAGTAAGTCGACTCTTCACAAATTACTTGTTACTATAGCTAGGTCAAATTACGTTTCCCCTGTAGTTACATTTAATTCCTTAAGTACCACTGATCCCTCTAATGAACAAACAATTTATAGTCCAACTATATACTAACCCCTCTCGGGCCAGTGAGAGCGTAAAGCCTCTTTGTTTAAGCCTTGGAATCAGCCCTTAAGGGCGCAAGGGAAGGAGTGAATTCCATCTTGTGAAGATATGTTTCCAGTTCCCTATTCAGACAAATCCCCAAAATGGTAGGCATATTGAGTCGGTGTTGTTGAATTTTGTGTGTATGATGCGTTATACTCATAATGACCTAGTGCAACGTTGAAAATTACAAAGATGTATACATTTATACACAAGTTTTTCTAACCCAAGTGCAAGTTTATATAGGTTTCCTGGTGAGTCTAGGATCGAACACAGGGATTTGTATAACTTGGTGTTGAGAAAATTCTTTAGTTTGATGCATTGAGCTATACAAATATACAGATATGTTCATGAATGAATTTACTAAAATGAACTTTGTACATAAAGAATTTATGGATTAACATATGGAATGATAATGCGGGGTGGATATGGATAAAATTGTCAAGTACAAACTATGTTCAAACAACATGCGTTAAGAATGAAATTGAACCATATGAAAAGTAAAGTTAAAATAACTCTGCTAGCATTTTCTTAAGTGTTGCTTAAGTAATTTTTCATGCTACCAAACTCAAGGTTGAGAACGCATCACTCGATGCTTCGATGCCACATTAATCTTATCTCTAAAACGCATGGTGAGTTCTTCAAGCAAAGGTTAAACTTTATCTTTAAATCCAATTCTTTTCTTGTTAAATGTTGAAGGTTAATCACCTACTCTCTCAAGCATATGATTATACTCACTAAAACCTATTTGTTTGACAGATTTAGGCAAGTTTGAAGCACCCATTTAATCAAAATGAAAGCATACTTAGTGAAACTTAGAAATGCTAACTTCATACACTCAACTCATTAATCATTCAAACATTCATGGTGTGGAGTGTTAAAGATGAGAATAGACAAAGAATTAATGTCAATCAAACTTGTATTAAGAAAATAAACCAATTTCTTGAAAGTCATTAACAAAATACAAGAAAGAAGGGTGAACATAATGAAAGAATGGAAATGAAAGTCATCAAGCCGCCAATGGCAATATTTTGCTTCTTGGAGGCTTGAAATGGTGGCTATCTGATACATGATTTGTACAGAGATGGATTCTCACTCTCTAAGAGAAGACTCTAAAAACGCTCAGAATCTTCTCACAAAAGAGCTCGAAATGGATGATGGCTATGGAGGTTGAGGGAGAATTTGCGTAGAGTTTTCACCACTGAGTTTCTTTCTACCTTGAACATTAAATGCAATGAGCTATTTATAAGCGTCCAAAAAGGTGATCTCATGATGAGCTAACACCTCTGCATTAATTCCATGCCCTGCTGCGCAGACTTCTTTGCGTCTTCTGTTCATTGAATTTGTAATGATCTAGTAAAGTCAGTTGTTCATTTGCATAGTGACATGACAATTGTTGCCCAAGTATCTGTTTCACTTTTTCTTCTCAGCGCATGATGGTCGACGTGTTGATCTTCAAGTGTTGTGACCTCAATGATTCTGACAGCATCATTTTCTTTATACTTAGATTATGCTTGGCTCCTTTTTAGCTCTATCTTGTGTTCAAAAAGATAAAAACTCATAATTTCCAAGATAGATGCTTTTGTAAACATAGTGAATGCAAAGTTATTCATATTGTACAATTCAAATGCTAAAATCATGCATTTGTTATCACTATTACTCTACTTACTCCAATAGAGAGTACAATAACTTGTATTTCTACAAGTTATCAGTCGGTGATTTGGTCACTCTCACCCATATAGATTAAAGAATTGTCCTCATAAGCAGGAGTTCACAACTTACTCAGGATTAAGGTCGAGTCACCTATAGTCATCATATGAAATGATAACTTCTTCAATTAACGGCGTTACAAAGAGAAATTAAACATTCGCGGTCCTGTCTTAGACAAACTCTTTACATAGGATACCCCCACTCACATGTCTCTACATGAACAATTAGGATCAGATCATTTATTACACTTTATAACTTTTTGTAACAATTACAAAGTGAGCCATATTCGTAATGTTACCAAAATAAGGCACCCAACCTTATCCCTATGGATAATAAATGTTACACTATGGATACAACCCACTTTGTAATAGTTACAAATGGTTTGATCCAAGTCGTTCATGTGGAGACATTTGAGTAGGGGTATCCTATGCAAAGAGTTTGTATAAGACCAGATTGTGAAATATTTAATCTCTCTTTGTAAATCCATTAATTGATGAGATTAATATTTCATAGGATGATCATGTGCAACTCAATCTTACTCCTAAGTGACTTATGAACTCTTGTCTGTGAGGTCAGTCCTTTGATTTGTATGGGTGAGAATGACCCGAGTTGTTGATTCAATAAGCCTACCATTTTAGGATTTGACTAAATGGGGAGTTGGGAACATAACTTCACAAGATGGAATTCATTCATTCCCAAATAGGGTAAGTAGATAAGTAGTTCTTTTAAGTGTTGATTTCAAGTCTTAAACAAGGGATCTCACCCTCTCACTGACTTGAGAGGGACTTAGTTTATGGTTAGACCATAAACAAATTGTTCATTAGAGAAATCAGTGGTACTTAAGGATAAGAGATAATTACAGGGGTAGAACGGACACTTGACCCAGCTGTAATTATGAACAACTTATGAATGATCGACTTGCTTATGCTGATTATATCCATGAACATAACTTGTCCAACAGTGTATAAGAGTTTGACTATGGGTCTATAGTGGTTTGCCCTGTAGTTAATGAATGGAGATTAATTTAATTAAAGAGTTTAATTAATTAATCTTGAATTATTAAAACTTATAATCTGTAGGTCCATAAGATCCCCTTGCTAACTCACCACGGACTAACAAGGATCAAATATGTTGAAAAAATTTTTGAAAATGTTCAAATTTATGAGGAAAAATATTAATTGTATTGGATACAATTAATTGCATGATTTATTATAAAGTTTATTTGAATAAGATTCAAATTATAACTTAATAATATGGAGAATTAATTTATTTGAATATGATTCAAATAATTAATTAATTAATTTGTTGAAATCCATATAAATAAATAGAGGGAGAATTAATTAATTAATTTGAATTGGATTCAAATACTTAATTACTTGATTTGGATGAGATTCAAGTTAAAACTTTTGCATATGATAAATATTTAAATTGATTTAAATATTTTAAATCATTTAATATGAGATATTATTTGGATAGATATTTATTAATATTGAATATGTTAAATATTTAATTTAAAGTCTCACTAGAAGGGTTACCATAATAGAATTAGGAGTAACTCATAAAGTTCTCTAAATAGGACTCTTGGGAGCCCTCGTAGAAAACACACTCTCTACAAGAATAATCTCTAAGATTACTCTAAAACTCTCCCTCTAGAAATTCTCCCAATTTCTTAGAAAAGTTCTAAGAAAATTCCTCTTCAAGAGAAGGAAAAATTTTTGCTGAAATTATAGATCAGTAAAGGTATGGTGTTTAACATTTTATTAATTATTTATATTTTTAATTCTTTCAGTAAATCAAATAACGTGATCACAAGCTTCCGTTGGGATTCAATTTCCTTCAAGGAGGCCTACATGCATCCTTCCCATTTAAAAAGAAACTTAGTTCGTGGTCATTTCTTATCAAATAGGTAGGAACTCTCCATCCAAAATTGTAAAGACATCTTAGAATAAGGTCACGATGGTTTGGATCAATCCCACTAAGTTTATAAAACTCTAACAAAAATTCCTCATACCCGATATCACCTCTTACTTCCAAACCCCCAAGATTACCCCTTATGGAATCTCGTTCATCCTCCTTCCAAATACCACCGTAGCAAACAAAGTCCTCCTTCCAAATACTACTGTAGTAAACAAATATGCGAAGCATTCTGCAAGTAGATTTAATAGCCGTCAACAGAAGATCTAGAAAGAAAGAAGTAGAAAACAAGTAAAAAAAAAAAAAAAGATTTGTGATTTTTCCCGTACGGTTGTCCTTATGGGAAAAACCACATATCCCTCTTTTTTTAAAAGAAAAATTACATATTTGTTCTTTTCTTTTTTCTAGTAGATGGCTGCAAACTTTAATAATCTAAACAACAAAAACTTCTCTCTCCCACAACAAAACTGTGTGTGTGTGTGTGTTTTTTTTTTCCTAAAAAATTGAATACATATATAAAACAAAAAAGATATAAAACAAACTACAACTTATCCTACCTCACGAGGATGAAAAAAAAAAGCTAAACAATCTACATTTCTGGTGTATCAAAGGGACCCTAAAAAAGGAAGGAAAAAAAATCTCTAAAATTGGGACCCTCAAGTATAAATATTTTTCGTGAAAGTGAAAATCAAAGCAAAATGGAAAATGGAAAATTTAAGGTTTAACTTAGGTTGTAGGTTTGAAAACTGTGTTAGGTAAGTTAGGTAAATATATAAGTTAAGACAAATTGAATCCAAATTGAAGACAATTTGGATGATATATAAATTAAGGGTATTACATAATTTTCACTATGTAGAGCCCACTTCTAAAAATTTGAAAAGTTGAAAAAGAAATTAGAAAAAGAAATTTCTAATAAAGAGTTAGTTTTATTCCATACAAAACTTTTTGAGTTAGAAATAGTAGTTCCAAGATATAACTTGGTTTTTGAAAATATTGATAAAAAGTAAATAAAAAAAAATTAAGAATGGAAAGAAGGTTTATAAATTTACTTTTCAAAGACAAAAAAAAAAATAAATAAATAAAAGGGTTAAAAAAAAAGGGCTTAATTATTAATCTAAAACATTTATATAAATTCTCCTTGCCATTGGAATATCACATTTAATTCTGTTTTAAAATATTGTAGATTTTTTTTTTCCTTTGCGTGTGATTAGGATTTTTTTTTTCTTTTTAATTTTAGTCTATAAATTTTAGGTCTAGTTTATTTCAAAGGAGTGAAAGTGCAATTTTCAAATTCCAATTAAGAGTGATTATTAAAATAGAATTAATTGGTGAGCCCCACAACCTTTTCATGAGTTACTAACTTAATATATAACTTTTTTTTTTTTTTTTTAAAAAAAAGAAAAAACTTAATATATAACTTCTATCCTTTCACTCTCATCTATTAAATGAAACCTCAATATTTTTTCTCAATAATTTTACTACTTTTACCACTATTTCTCTTATTTATATTACATTATTACATATTATTTTTCTTCTAGTAAAAAAATTCATATTAATTTTTTCTTTTTGTACATGTGATTTCTTTTTAATAAAACTGAAATATTTTGTTTTAGCCAGAAATAGCAAAACTCAACTAATATAAAAAAAAATCCTATTTTAATTTAAATAGTATTTTGCAGTTACAAATAAAAATGTTCTATTATTTTATATAGTTTTTTTTAGTTAGTAATTTTTTTGAGTAATGTTAGTAATTAGTTTTTTTTTTTTTTTTTTTTTTTTTTTTTTTGCAAAACGATTAGTAATTAGTAATTAATATGAAGACTAAATTGTAAATTGACCCATAATTTCTTATAGATTTGTACATATAATTTTGAAACGATATACAATGTAAAGATAATATTATATTATAATTAAGAAAAAAAAGAAGTATTTTTGAACTTTAACCTTTACAAAAAAATCCGAAGATAATGGGGTATGGCATTGCTGTAAATCAGGTGATATTCATGGGCCTTTCTAGGAAGTCAACGCCCTATAAGTTCCATTTCTCCGCCTTTGAATCTCTTTGTCGATTCGATCTCACGGACCTCCTTCCATTCCTCTCTTTAACATCATTGTTTCTTCATTCAATTCTTCATTCTTCTTCTTCTTCTTCTTCTTCTTCTACATCCCAATCTCAATTCCTTTCTTTTCAGTTTGGACCCAGTACAAATCTTTCCCGATTCTCAGTTGAATTCCATTTCCCTATCATTATCATCCAACTCAAATCCACCCTCAGCCATGGAGGACAAGTACGTTGCTTTCGAATCAGCCCCTACAAATGAAGATCACGACGCCCCCATTTCTCACGCCCATGTTGACCATGGTTGGCAGAAGGTTACATACGCTAAGCGCCAGAGGAAGACGGCCAAGCCCTCTACCGATGCTGTTTCCGGCAAGATCGTGTCTAATGGTACCGTTCCCGGTGCGGACAACGTTTTCCGCTCGCTGGAGCAGAAATCGGAGGAGCGCCGCCGCCGAATTATGGAGGCGCAGAAGGCGGCTGCTATTGATGCCGATGAGGCTGTTCCGGTTAGATCGAAGATCAGGTCTGACGATGAGGATGGCGAGGACAGTGATGGAGAGGGTGCGGAGAATGGAAAACCTAACGAGGAGGCTAAGAAGGTGAAGCAGAAGAAACCGAAGAAGCCTAAGATTTCGGTGGCCGAGGCGGCTGCGAAGATTGATGTGAACGATCTGTTGGCGTTTTTGACCGATGTGTCGGTAAGGCGATATGATCTGCTTGATGATGCATTCTTTGTTTTATCTGATCTATTTTGATCTGCTTGTTTGGAAAAGAATTTGCTGTTGATCGATTGCTAGTGACTCTTTTCTTCTTCTTCCATGTTTATGTTTGGTGATAGGGCTCGTACGAGACTCAGCAGGATATTCAGCTGATGAGATTTGCGGATTATTTTGGTCGCGCATTCTCGGGCGTGAGCGCTGCTCAATTTCCGTGGGTGAAATTGCTTAGGGAATCTCCGGTAGCTAAGATCGTTGATGTGAGTTTAGGTCTTTGCTTTGTTATATTTTTCTGGAATTTGCCTTGCAGTGGGTGGATTCTTAGATCTGTGTATGCATATTTATGATTGTTTGTGCTTAATCTTTTTAGGTCCCTTGTACTGGTGAAGAATAATCTTTCAGCTAAATGTTCTATGTCTTTATCATAGATATATACTTGGTGTTATGGATTATCATGCTATGATTGTCTTTGTTTTTCCAATAATTGTTCATGGTTTTGATTGGATTGGAGGGTCAGAATTTTGGGGATAATTGGCAAACAAGAACTTTGAACTTTTTCTGTGTTTGTGGCTGATTTCAGGTGACATGCGTCGACTCTACTAAATTAGAAATTGAAGATGCCAGATTTTGTTGAGCTAGAATAAGTTTTCATAGTTGTTTGGTGCAGTATAAGTTAAATCGAAATACAAGCTAGTTTTTATATTAGCTGCCTAGTTATCAGTTTTCTCTAATCCTTTCTCCAACTGCGTGACCTGTACCTACATTATTTTTCTTCACGAGTCCTGACTTAAAATGGATGGAGTCCTTTTTTATGAAAATTGTTCACCTTGTGACTTAATTGTTGCATCTACTCTTTTGCAGACCCCCCTCTCTCATATTTCTGAGGATGTTTATAAGGCATCAGTTGACTGGATTAATAAACGTTCTCTTGAGGCGCTCAACTCTTTCGTTTTGTGGTCTTTAGATAGCATTCTCGCTGACTTTGCGAGCCAACAAGCTAGTACCAAAGGCTCTAAAAAGGGAGTACAACATGCTTCGTCAAAATCTCAGGTATCCTTGATAGCATCACTCTTTGTTTGTTCGAAGTTTATGTGCATTGGGAGGGATAATGATGCATTGGTTTGTTCACATTGGGTGGCTCAACCCACGTGTTCTACTAATATTGCAAGGTTCAAGTTTTGAGCGTCTACAACCTTTTGGGTTTCCCTTAAATGAAATTAGGTGCTGGATCTAATGAATGGAGAAAATATGTGAAATATCAAGAACGAAGAAAATTTGTTTTTTTCTTAATGAGAGAAGTTAAGTAAATTTAGGGCGGTACTGTTTATTATTCTTTTTTGAGTATATGAAGCTAAATGAACTCGTTCTAACTAGTTCTGTTTGATACAGTCATCCTATAAAACTTAAATAATTTGATTATATTTGACGTAGGCCAACCTTAAAATTATATGGTTTGTGGTTGTCTGGCTAAGATGAAGGATAGCTATCAAGGTAGATGAAATATGAATATTATAAAGTAACCTCGAGTTACTCAACATTTATTAAATAGTTTTTAAGCTTGTTTGTTTTCTTTTGAAATTTGTAAAGCTGAAATGAACTGCAGGGACTACAAGGATGATCTCAAAGAGGCTGAAAAACCTAGGAAATCTCTACTGCTGATATTTTAATCAATGTAGAATTTAAAGCCATCTTCGGCAGTAAATGGAATCCTACATAGGTTGAAACTATAAAACTTAATTTTTAAAAAATAATACTAATACTAATGACAGGTTAGTTTAGACTGTGGTGAGACACGTTAGTAACCCTATTGATGACAGTGTTGCAATAGTCTCCAAGAAAAATGTAATAATACCAATACTAATACTAATTCTAATTATGAACACAACTAGGAATAGGAAAATGTTACTATAACCAAACAATCTATTTGCTGTTTGATTGGATGAAAGTGATGGGTCATGCTATGCATCACTAATATCCATATCTGATTTCTTGATATATATATTTGTTTATAATCTATGTTCTCCATTTTTGCATCTCATTTTATTTTACCCATTTTCTGTGACTTGTCCTTTCACGTTTGTTCTTCTGGAAGACATATTTGACCTTAATAAATTTGCATATCGATGGCTTTCTATTTAATTTTTCCCGATACTTTTATCTCTTTTTTTTGTATATGGATGGAGGGAGGGGGAGACTGGTGTTCACATATTTTTCTGTATGATTCAAGAATTAACATATTATTGCATAGCAGGTTGCCATATTTGTGGTCCTAGCTATGGTATTGCGAAGAAAACCTGATATCTTAATTCACGTATTGCCAACAATAAGGGAAAACTCTAAGTATCAAGGACAGGATAAGCTTCCAGTACTTGTCTGGATGATAGTTCAGGTGAATTGATATTAATGTGTTCTGTAATTTTTTGATGTTTAAATTTCTATTTTTATGCTTCTTATACTCGATTTCCTTATTCCATTGCCAGGCTTGTCAAGCAGATCTTGCAATAGGACTTTACGCTTGGGCACATAACCTTTTGCCCATAGTTGGTGGTAGAAGTTGTAATCCCCAGTCTAGAGATCTAATTTTGCAGCTAGTGGAAAGGTGGGAATATATGGATGATCTCCCAATACATCATCTATTTTTCCTTAACTAATATATTTCATCCTCCACCTTCCCTCCCCTTCCGGTTTTTCCTTCCTGATCTGGGAAGATTATTTTGCTGCAGAATTTTGTCCTCTCCAAAAGCTCGTACTATTCTAGTGAATGGTGCAGTCAGGAAGGGGGAGCGATTGATTCCACCTTCTTCATTTGAAATACTTCTACGGGTTACGTTCCCTGCATCATCGGCTAGAGTGAAGGTCGGTATAGTCAAGGAAACTGCTGCTGCTATCTGATATGTTGAAAACAATATGCCTTTTTCCTTTTTTTTTTTTTTTTTTTTTTTTTTTTTGACATTGTGTGTTATTTGCTTGCAGGCTACCGAAAGGTTTGAGGCTATCTATCCAACCTTGAAGGAGGTTGCACTTGCTGGCTCTCCTGGTAGTAAAGCAATGAAACAAGTTTCACAGCAGATATTCAGTTTTGCTGCCAAAGCAGCTGGAGAAAGTATGATACTTATTTTGAATTTTTTTTACCCTTTGTCATTCATATCAAGGAAACTGTTTTGTTCTTCATGAAACATTTGCTAAGGGAATGTTCATTAACAGGTGTTTCAGAGCTATCTGGAGAGGCAACTAACATTTTCATTTGGTGTTTGACTCAAAATGTTGATTGCTACAAGCAATGGGTGAGTGATTATAGTTCCTTTTCCACATGTTCAATCATTCTAACTCCACTCTTAATCCAATGTGGATTATTTCAACTCATCCTTCTAAATATACAATTCATCTTTTTGCAGGACAAGATTTATCAGGATAACCTAGAAGCTAGTGTCTCTGTTCTGAAAAAACTTTCTGATGACTGGAAAACGCATTCTCTAAAACTAGCTCCATTTGATGCTTTGAGAGAGACACTAAAAAGTTTCAGAATCAAGGTAGTTCCCTTGCTTGCGCAAAACCTAGCTCAATACTTTGGAAGAATTCATCTAGTAGTTGACCATCTTTATTATTTTTTGCATACGGTGTTTGTTCGTCGATAGAACGAGAAGGCATTGGCTAGTGAAGAAGAGGACGGACGCCAATCAATATACAAGGAGGCAGACAAGTATGCTAAGGCAATACTGAACAGGGTTTCACGAGGCCATGGATGTCTGAAAAGTATGGCTTTTATCGTTATCGCTCTAGGTGTTGGTGCTGCAGTCATGTCCCCAAACATCGAGTCTTTGGATTGGGAGAAACTCACTGCTTTCATCCCACAACACTCTTTCTGAGTTGGCCTTCCTGCACTGTCAGCCAACCGTTTCGAATTTCGACATATTTCCCCTCCGATGAAGCCAAACTTGGGTCATTCCTGGGGCAGGGAAACAAAAAAAGAAATCCTCTGATAACAAAATTGCACCAACTAGTCAGCCCTTTTTAGTTTTTACATCCTTTTTGTGTTCCTCATAGGGATACAAAAGTAGTGGTAGTAGTAAGCTTTTAAGTTAATACTGCACAAAAAGGCTCCAATAGCCATTTTAGCATCTTTTGATTTGATTTTTGACTTTTTTTTTTTAATTTTTTTTTTTCTCGATTTGTTGTTAGATTTGTTTATGTTATTTGCCCTTTCTAACCTTCACAGTCTCGGCAGTAGATCGAAAATGGAGTTGGATACAAATGTAATTTCGGAAGAAAGAATGTGTTTCATTTTTAAAATGGAATTTTGTAACTTATGCTTTTGTTTTGTGCCTTTATTATTTCTCAATTTCTTTCAAGTCTTTCTTTTCTTTTTTTTTTTTTTTTTTTTTTTTTTTTTGGTTAGTACTTAAAAATTCTGTGTAATAATTTGTTGTCATTGATTAGATTAAGGGGCTTTATTATTTATTTTATTCTAAAATAATAATAATAGATTTGCTTTTGTATTTTCTACTGGATTTAGGCTATAGGACAATGGACAATATATATGGAAAGGTTTAGACAAAGAAGTAAAGACTATTATCTTTTCCTCAGCTTCGAGAACATGTTTTTCATGTTCTGCAGTACAAAATGATGTTTCTGTGCAATAGTTTTCGTCAACCTTTTTATTTAATCAATTTCCAAAAGCTTGCCTTATTTCTTATTCTTTATTTAACATGTGGGGTGAGAGAATTCAAATTGGGCCATGATTAGGTACCTCCATAGTTGACTTGATCATGTTTATGTGAGTTTGATTATATCGTAGAAAAATTCATAAAACATAAAAATAACAAACGCCACTAATGTAAAATAGTATAGATAATATATATATTAATTTATTTAAAAATTATGAAATGTTTATTTACTAATTTAAATATATTTTTTGAATTTTTTGTTTTTATAATCTTTTCAAAAAAGTATCCATTGAAATTGATATTTTATCAGTATTTTCATCGAAATTTTCGTAAAATAAGACACTGACATTTTCGTCATTGACATGTTAACCCTTGGTTGCACCTCATCCGTAGTTTTTGTTGGTACAAAGATTCACCCAAGTTTTTTTCATACCAATTTATGTTATTGGCTTCAAACTCTCTTGATGATGTTCTAAATTTGTATTTTCTACTTTAAAATTTTAAACATTTATACACGTTTATTAATGCTGTTTTGTCATTCTAATCTGCTTTAAAAATTTTGGTTATGAATTTTTTTAAAAGAATTAAATAATTAAAAACCGGACAAAATAAGTTTGTTTTTAGTCGAGTAGTTTTAAGAAATATCTAAGGGTTCTTTTGAAAAAAAAGAGTATCTATTTAAACAATTGACATAGTCTACCAGTATAATTTAGTCAATTAACTTTTCAGTATTAAAAAAATTATATTAAATTGTACCCTAAATTTAGTACTGCATCCAAAATATTCTTAAACTTTAAAAAAAGATTTTAAAAATTAAAATCATCCGTAGTTTTGAATGAAAATTAATCGTGTTTTATATAAAAATACCTATAAATTTTCAAAATTTTTAAAAATACTAACTTAAAAAAATTCAAAAATATTTCTATTATTGTGATTTATTAATAGAAACAGTCAAAAACTCTCCTACTTCTCTATTTTTGTCATTTTTCTCTTCTCTTCTTCAATACTCTTTTACTCTCATTTTTGTTAACTATTTGACATTGCCAGATGGAAACATAAAGATATCTTAAGACTTAAAAAAGTTGTATAGTTGAGTGTGTTAAGAACCAAATACCTTTATTATTATTCTTATTTTTTTTTATTTTTTTTTTGTATTTGATCATTTATCATTTTGGTATGTTTTAGGAGGAAATTTTGATTTTGGAATTTTGTAGAATTTTATGTTTTAACTTAAAGTTTTGGATTTTATTTTGATTGCTGAGATAATTGGCACAAGTATTGGACAACTCGGAGAATATGAGTGTCTATATGAAAAAATGAAGATATTCAAACCATCGAAATTGAACTAATCGAATAAAAATAACTCCATATGAAAACAAAATAAAAAACAAAAACAACTTTCACCATGACACAATTAAATTATGGTACCTTTGCTGCATAAATGATATACTTTATATAAAGTATATAAGTTTACAGAAATACCAAAAATAATGTATTTCAGTTTATTGATATACCAATCATTACAAATTTTGAAGAGTAAGAACTCAATCCGATAAAATTGTTATAAATTTGAAAACATAGAAACTAAATCAGTTAATAGGGACCAAATTATATTTTTCAATCTTATATCTAATAATAATAATAATAAGGTTAAATTTTACAAAATACTCCTAAACTTCAAAAGTTTCAAAAATAACCTTAAATTTTAAAAAACAATAAAAAAAACTATCCTTGAAATTTAAAAAAAAAATTAAGAAATACCCTTATTATTAGTATATGAACACAAATTGTTAATACTTGTTTCAAATATCTTTGAACTTTTAAAAATTGCACTAATATTCTTAGTTTTGCAAGAAAAATTAAAAATTAAAAATGCTCATACTATTAGTATAGTAATCAATTTGTTTGAAGTTTTTGAGTTCGTAAATGACCAAGTTTAAAACAAATTAAAACATAAAATCCTACAAAATTCTTAAATAAAATTTCCCATTAAACTAACCAATACTATAAATAGCCAAGTAGAAAAAGAACCTATTTGGCTATTAATACACTCAAATAGTAACGTACAATCTTGTCAAAACATACAAATACTAAGGTCTCCTTGATACTTCTATTATTCTATTTCTTTTTATTATAATCTATGTACCTTAATTGGAAGGAGCAACTTTAGTTAATAAGATAAACAAAAGGTTAGATGGTTAACAAAAATGAGAATATAAGGCGAAAAAAAAATAGAGAAAATAGAGGAGTGATGGGTCATAGGTTGAAGTAGGAGAGAGAAAAAAAAAATAAAAGAGGCAATGAGGTGTAGATTAACCGTAAGCATTTTCAACTTTTTTCTAAGGATAGTAATGCAAATTTTAAAAGTTTATATTTATGCAAGAAATTGTTTTTTTTTATATATTAACTATTTTGGGTATATTTGAAATTTTTGAAAGTTAAAGTATGTTTTTTTTTTTTTACAGTAATTATGGAGTTGGAGGGCATTTTATATAATTTAGCCTAATAATATTATAAATAAATCCTTTTATTTATGCAACAATGGTTTCTTATCTATGGAACAGCAATGGCTTCCTTCCTCTGCATTTCTGTAACCAAAAATGTGGCTCTCGCTTCACTCAATCCCAACGACCACTCTCACTCTCCTCCTCTCAAAACCAATGGCGCCGCCGAGACCATTCCGATCAGCAATCCACGGCTACGGCGCCGGCTTCCCAAACCCCGTCGCCCCTCCGTCATTGAGATCGAACGTGCTATTGGTGGCGGAAGGTTCAGAGACGCCGACCCTAGGCAAGTCTCAGAGTTCCATTTGTCTCTCAATATCTGTTATTTTCATTTCTGTGGTGTGTAATGCAACATTTTGATTCTCAGGGATTTGGAAGAAGATAGGAAGGCTACATTTGACATGTTTTTGATGAATTTTACGGGAAAATATGAAGGGCCACTCATGAAAAAGCTTCGTGAGACAGGGGAATGGGTAACTGATCAAACTGAAACCAAATTTCAAGCTTCGGGTAACCATTTTTCTGTCCCTCTTTAACTTCTTGATGCTATTACTCATAGATTTCATTGATTGTTTTCTATAAGGTAATTCATTCTCTCAAAACCACTTTACACAGTCATAACATAAACGTTTGATGCTTTTGACCTCAATAATTGAACCTCATGTCTTAGCAAGCAAACTCTCTTCACCTACAAAGGTCAATTTTGTTTTCAAATTATATTATTTCAATCTCATGTGTAAAGATGTAAAATATTCGACTGTCATTCCCAATACCCGGTTTGTCAGAAAGAAAAGAAAAAGATATTCAAACCGTCATACTTTGTGGCATTGGAGTTTCCATGGCTTGTTATGCATCTTGTTGGTGAACCAATAGAGCTATCCATTTACTGGATTAGTTGGGTTTGGTGACCAAAGTAATGTTGGTAGTTTACTGTAGTCCTAAATTGGCTAGGAAAGAGAAAAATCACGAGTATATAAATGAGAGGCCACATTTACATTGATACGAAGTCTTTTAGGTAAAACAGGAAACGAAGTCATGAGAGCTTATGGTGGACATTATCATACCACTGTAAAGATATGTTGAGGATGTTGAGGTCCATTGTCTGTAACAAGCCATATTAAAGACATGTCCTAGACTTAGCCTTGTTTGATGTGCTCCAAAAGAAGAGAAGAACTAGCTTGGATGAGAGTAAACTCTTGATAAAGCTAGAAAGGTGAACAGTAGATGACTATCTAAGGATAGATTATGTGGTCCTTTGTTTGCGGAGAGGACTATTGGGAGTGTGATCAAAGTCTCATATTGCCTAGGAAAGAGAAGATCACGGGCGTATAAGTAAAAGACAATAATCTCTATTGGTAGAGGCCTTTTGGGTGAAACAAAGAACAAAGTTATGAGGGTTGGTTGAAGTGGACAACATCATATCATTACGGAGATCTATTGTAGTCCGTGACAAGTAGTCCATTGTGGAATTATGGAAGGAAAACTCTCAACGCTACTTATCCAAAACAACCACGCTCTTATTGATACAAATCTTGTTTGCTTTGAAATTTGATAATTGCTTCTCGTTCTCCATTTAGCCAAGTGATTCGAAGGATTTTTGAATTCAAATTAATTTTTCTTTTTATTTTCTTGTAAATTGGAAGAATTGAGCCAATGTTGTTGCAATGGTCGACTTAGAGATAAACATCTTGCTAGCCATGAAGTGATGGGTTCACGAACAAAACATAAGAGCACACAAGCCAAGAAGAAGATGGTCTCTTAAATAACTTATCCTTTTGGAAAGGAGGGAGACAAATGACTCCTTGTTCATGGGTACATTAGAAAAGATAAAATTAATACAGATACATGCATAACATATATTTGTATATATCTAATACTTTACTTTCATACACTTGAAAATTCATAGTTCATTAATCTAATAATACATCAAGTGATTAAGCTAGCTTATTTCCAAGTCCCATGTTGCTCGGTTACCCCTTCAAAGAGAACATTTATTCTGTCTTATTTGATTGGTTTGATTTTAATTTGCAGGGAAATGGTTTCTGCTGTTTACATTTCGATGGGTTCTTCCAATTTGGGCATTGTCACTTCTTGTGGCTTCTGGGGTCATTAAGCTACCATTCAATACTCCATTCCTAAATGAACTTCTCATGTAATAAAGTAAACTTAAATTACAAGTTTAGTCTCTAAATTTTCGGTTTGTGTCAAATAGTTCAATAAATGTTCAGTTTTGTGTCTAATCGGTAATTGAAGTTTACAAAAGTGTCTAAAGTCCATAAACTTTCAATTTTATGTATAATAAGTTCTAACTTTCAATTTTGTGACTAGGTTCCTTAACCTATTTCAACATTAAAAAAAAAAAAAAAATTCTCAAACTTATTGGATACAAAATCAAAAGTTTAATGATCTATTAGATTAAATTTTCATTTTATATATAATAAATTCATTTATTTTAAAGAATGTTAAATACATCAAACTTTTTAGATACAAATTAAAAATCTAAAAATCTATTCGACATTTTTAATTTCTCTTTGAAGACTATGATTTCTCTCATGCCAAATTCAAAGGATTTTGAGCAATGTCACCATAAATAAAGAGTTAAATATTTTTAAGTTTAGAAAATTATTAAACACAAGTATACTTGTAAGTTGAGAGACCAATTTATAACTTACCCTAAAGTATAATACTATTAAGCTGCCTAGTGGTCAATGTAACACCAATAATAAAGGATTTGAGGGAATAACATCAGGGAACAATTGGCTGATTAGCCATATCTAATAGGCAGTTTTGAAAAAAAAGTTCAAATGGGTTTTTCATTTGAATAGTGTACAGTCGATAAAAATTGATAGAATCTATAAATATTAAATGTACTAAAACACCAATTATTTTAGGTTTCGTTTGGTAATCATTTCGTTTTTAGTTTTAGTTTTTGAAAATTAAGTCTATAGACATTACTTCCACTTCCAAAGTTTTTCTTTTGTTGTTTAGTTTTTACCAATGGTTTAAAAAATCAAACCAAATTTTGAAAACTAAAAAAAGTAGCTAAAACTTAATTTTGTTTTTGAAATTTGACTAAGAATCTAACCATTGTATTTAAGAAAGATGCAAATTATTGTGACAAATGTGAAGGAAATAGACTTAATTTTCAAAAACCAACAACAAAAAAACAAAATGGTTACCAAATAGAGTTTTAGTTTTTGAGTTTTGAAGAATAGGTGCGTTTAGACTCTCAAGTTTTTTAAAATCATACCTTTTTAATCCCGAGTTTTTTAAAATCATACCTTTTTAATCCCGAGTTTTTTAGAATAGGTGTTTTTGGTTTTTGAGTTTTCAAAATGTACATTTTTAGTCCTTGATTTTTTAAGAATAGATTTAAAATGTCCTTGAAGTATTTTTTCATGGTTATTCTATATAGGGTAGTTAATTTAAATGACAAAACTACTTAAAATATTTACAAATATAGTAAAATGTCACTTTCTAGTAGCGATAAACAGCAATAGATGATGATAATCTATCACTGTCTATCAGTAATAGTCAGTGATATTTTGCTATATTTGTAAATATTTTGACCCATTTTGCTATATTTGAAAACAATCATATATGACATTTTGAATCGCAAAAATAAGTTTAGAGAGTAGAGGTAGTTTTTCAAATTTATTTTTCCAATTTAAAATAATAAAAAAAATTATTGCAATAACCTATTAAATCTATTTTTAAAAATTCGGGATTAAAAAGATACATTTTGAAAACATAGGAACCAAATACAACTTTTCTAAATAATTTGGGGACTAAAAAGATATGTTTTGAAAACTCGGGACCAAACATACCTATTCTTGATAACTCGGGACTAAAAAGGGTAAATTTTCCCATATTATATCAAATAAAAATGATATACTAATCAACTATTTAGATTTAAACTAATCTAAAATCACCAATGAAAGTCAACTCTAAAGAATAATTAAATATCAATATAAAGGATTATATAAGTATAAATAAGATACATAGTAATTAAAAATTTGTATAATTAATTATTAGAAATTTAAAAACGATTTTATTACGAATTCATCTGTTGAGCTCTATTGGCTAGAGCTTGAAATTCGTGGCGAACCAAATTTTAGTTGGAGATGGAGAAGATAGGCGATGTAGTTGGACGTGAAAGGGAGATGAAAGAAGATATATATTCCTAATAGGGTTTTGAAAATTGTATTTTGTAACATAATAGAGTTATGATACATTTGTTTCATAGTTTGTTTGATTCCTAAAAGGTAAGGCCATATTTAATAATATTACGTATAGATTTATATACAACTTTCTTTTGGGAAAAATATGATAACTAAATATCTTTGTAAAGAATGTGATGATGATGAGGAATAAGTATACCAACTATATATATATATTTATATTTACAAGTGACTAACATATGTCTCAATAGAGATAAAATAACATAAATATATCAAATATATATTATACAACAATTACAAAATTGAATTTTCAAATATAGCAAAAATAAGTAAAAACTATTTATAAATATAGAAAAAATTCACTGCCTATCAGGGATAGACTACGATAGACTTCTATCGTGTTTTATTGCAGATAGACAATGAATTTTTTCTATATTTAAAAATAATTTAATATTTTTTCTCTTTACAATAATTTTTCATGGAATAAAATACTATAATTACAAAATTGATATGATATGAAAATAAGACATATTATATAATATTTACAAATTATACTAAACACTAACATATTAGAATTAATATGATATAAAAATATGAAGTTTATATTATAACACACAAATGTGAACTAATTCCTTGATTACATTAAGGGCATTTTGGTAGGAAAAAAGACTAATAAATACCCAAAATCCTATTAAGTTTACATTAGGACAAATTCAAACTCATCACCTAAAAAACCAAAACCAAAACCTTGCTTTTCTCTCTTATTGACCAGCTCAATACCTACTAAGAAGTTAGAATAATACAAATAAAGATATTGTGTCACATTAGTTTTTTTTTTGCCCCCTTTCTCTAATGTGGGGAAGGAAAATCAAACCTCAAACCAATGATAATTAAAATGTGAAAATCTATTGTTTTTGTTGAAGATACACTACTACTGCAGATGTACACATTTTCTTTATTCTTTTCACATTGGGGATTGAACCTAAAACTACAAACTTACTGTACAAAAATTGTGACAAGAAATTGAATTGAATCTCTTCTTTCCAAATGATGAGAAAGGGGGAATGGAGGAAGGAATAGCAATCCAACTATACTCTGACCAAAAACTTTCCACCTCAACATTTACATTCTAATATAACTAAGGATACAAAAACTTATGAACAAAAAGAATGATCCTATTTGAAAAGGGCTCTAACCTTCTATCGGACGTTTCCCACGAGTATCGTATCCTTGACTAACTGAAGAAGAACCAGAAGCAACTTCATTTGCTGTTGCAGATACTCGACTAACTGGAGAAGAACCAGAAGCAAGTTCGTTTGCTGTTGCAGTTGCCGTTGCGGTAGCAGTTATAGTTCCAGTAGTATTGCTCGTCATAGCGTAGGAGTCGGATGCACCAGAAGTTCCCGAAGTACCAGCGTTGGAGGACGATGCACTTGTCCTACGAGATCTTCTATACCGAGACCCGGGTATTCCTGGTCTTGTTGGTTCGTCCAAATTACCATGTCTCTTCGAAAGGATTAAAACTACACGTGGCATGGCTGGCCGTAGATGCGGATCGCCTTGTGTGCAGAGCAATCCTATCTGAATGCACATTGTAACTTGGTCAGGAACAGCTGATGATGCTAATGTTGGGTCCATGATTTCCAAGCTCCTGCCCTTCTTGTATAGCTTGTAAGCCTGCAGCAAAATTCACATCTTAGTAAGATCTAACAGAATACAGATAAGATTGTAAATTTCTGTTTCCAAAAACCCTCTTTTCAATCGTCTTTCAGTCATTCAAGAACGATGAAAACCAACCTGCACTTTAAATTGTTGTCCCATTTGATAACAATTTCGGTTTTAATTTTCTGCTTTTGAAAATTTAGTGTTGGTTTCTTACCGATTTTCCAATTATGGTTGTTTTCAATTTGTTAAAAAAAAAAAAAAAAACAGTTGAATTCTTAGTCAAATTCTAAAACCGAAAACAAAATTTTAAAACCCATATTTTTCTTTTCAAAATTTAGCTTGGTTTTTTGAAAAGATTAGTAGAAAGTGGATAAAAAAAACATAGAAATTTATAGGTAGGAGAAATGTCTATAAACTTAATTTTCAAAAACCAAAAACCAAATGACTATCAAATGGGACCTAAATTATTGGGAGTATGATTTACTAAACTAAGACCAAAATGTAAAATTACAGAGCTTATTGACGAGTCGTGTTCTGATTCTAATATGTCGATCCTTTAAATGACTAACAACTATGGCAGTCAAAATATATTGCCCAATCACTAGAGTGATTCTGCATCTAGGACTTGCTTACTTCTATTGTAGTCTGATGATCTTCATTATAATCAGTCTGCATGGCCAACGCAATAAAATAAAACCTTACCCAATCAAGTAGATTCTCGGCATCCATAAATGAACTAAATGACGAATTTCGCTGGCCGCTTATAAGTTCCAAAACTAAAACACCAAAGCTAAAAACATCTGCCTTTGCTGATAGATGTCCGTGCATCACATATTCGGGAGCCATATATCCGCTAAATATATATGGAAAAAAGAATTAGTGAAGCGCTCGAGTTAGGATTCAGAAATTTGATGGTTTTTACAAAGAGAGAAGCAGAGTAACTTACTTTGTACCAGCAACACGAGTATTGACATGAGTTTGATCTTCAGGGAAGAGGCGAGCCATGCCAAAATCTGCAATCTTAGGGACCCATTTATCATCCAACAGAATGTTACTAGCCTTTATGTCACGATGGATAATGACATTATGTGAGTCGACATGAAGATATTGCAACCCTCGTGCGATGCCAAAGATTATGTCATACCTTTTCTTCCAATCAAGTTCTCCTCGTCTGCTGGATTCTGCTATTACAACAAAAAAGCAATTATTATTTTATCACTTACATTCCTTCGAAGATCAAGCATCATATCAACAACAAAAACAATAATATAGAGTTTGAAAGAAGAAAGGACACTTTCTAGATCAATCGGATGAATACTTTGTGAAGACTAGTTTTAAGACCTCTGCAATTTATTTACTGTGGAGTTTAGGTCCAACTAAATTTTGGAATTTCAATGAGACTTCTACCATCAGTTTGTCTTTAGCTCGATCGCTACTCCCCATTAGGCTTGGGGGATCCATCGTCCCCAAGGCTTCAGGCTCCTTTTTCTCGTTAATATGAAGGCTTTGTTTCTCATTAAAAATAAAAATATATATGTAATAAATTTTTTATACAAAAATAATATAATACAGGACGACAACATTTTGACTTGTAGACAGCTAAACACATGAAGAAAAATGGTAATAACAAATAGACTATAGTACGAAACAGTTTAGTAATATAGTGGCAGAGTGTCTATTCAAATTACACAATAATATCAACTTATTACTGAAAAAGTTCAAAATTATGCATAATTATCAATGCAAATGCAGATTGAAACTGGACGGGAATGGGAACTCTTTTGTGTTTGCACGTCTTCAAGCCAGAGAGCAATTAGAGAGTAAATTCAATGCCACTTTGGAAAAAAAATTAAATTTGAACAAACAAACGTAGGTACTTGACAAGATATGCTCAGAAAATGAAGATGCCCAGACATTTCTATCGATGACAGAGTATATTAGTTCAATCTTCACTGGAAGTAAGAAGAAACATAATATCCAAGTGTCACTTACTAAATAGAAGCTTGTCAAGGCTCTCATTCGTGACGTATTCGTAAACCAGTAGTTTCTCTGAACCATGCACACAGTATCCCAACAGATTGACAACATTTCTGTGCTGCACACGAGCCAACAATTTAGCTTCAGTCATAAACTCCTTTCTCCCTTGTTTTGAATAATGCGACAACTTCTTAACTGCAATAACTCTTCCATCCTTTAACTTCCCCTACAAAAGACAATAAGTAAAAGAAACTTAGATGTTACTTGAAAAAGGATGTTGAATGATTGCGTTCCATTTTTCTAAACAATAACAAGCTTGGATACTGAGTCTTTGAAGTTGTCATCAATTGAATTAACCTTAGAATAGAACTTACCTTGAAAATAAATTATACATATACTTAACAAATCCTAATAATATGAATGATAATCAAGAATAGAAATAAGTGCAAAATTGTGCATATATAATGTAGGCCTTATTCGATAGCTATTTAGGCTCCATTTGAGCCCTATTTGATTTTGGTTTTAAGCTTTTGAAAATTAAGTTTATAAACACTACTTCCACCTATAAGTTTCTATGTTTTGTTATCGATTTTCTACAAATGATATCAAAAACCAAGCCAAGTTTTGAGAACTTAAAAATGTAATATTCACAAACACTTTTTTTCGGATGTTTTCAAAAATAGAAAAACTGTTGAAAATAATTACAAATATAGCAAAATTTTACTTTTTATTTGTGGTAGACTGTGATAGACCCAGATAGACATCGATCTGTGTCTATCTGATAAAGTGATAGATGTTTATCTGGGTCTATCGTAGTCTATCACATATAGAAAGTGAAATTTTGCTATATTCGTAAATAATTTGATATTTTTTCTATTATAATAATTTCCCTTTTTTTTCTTTTTGGTCTTTAATGAAGTTGAAAACTATAATTGAAAAATTAGGAGTGACTCCAACAGCTTATGGAGAAGCCAATTCTCTCTCTCGATCTACTTTATGGAACTTTTTCTAACTAGAAATTGAATAAATAAGAGAAGAAATCGTTTTAAGAATAAGGATGCTCTTCAAAAGAATGAGACCTTGGCTTGGCACCAGGGTGGAGGTGGGGCTGCCGCCGCCTGATAAAACAAGCATAAATTTCAAAAACAAAAAAATAAAACGAAATCATTATCAAGCGGGGTTTTAGTTTTTGGTTTTTGGTTTTTATAAATGAAGCTTCTGAACACTACTTCTAGCTATAAGTTTTTGTGATTTGTTATCTACTTCCTACCAATGTTTTAAAAAACTAACCCAAATTTTGAAGAAAAAAAAGTTCTCAAAAATTTGTTATCGTTTTTAGAATTTGACTAAAAATTTAGGTGTTTCTTTAAGAAATGTGAAAACCATAGTATGAAATATAAGAGAAAAAAAACATAAATTTTAAAAACTAAAAACTAGGAACAAACTCTATCAAACGGACGGTAGTCATTCATTTTTGTACAAAACTGTGTAAAACAATTTAAAAGAACTGCTCTATGCATAGCACACAGAAAAAATGTTCATCTACTAAGATTGTTTCTGCAAATGGAAAAGATCAAAACTCTGAACTTACCCAACATAATATTTATTGAGTACGCAGAAATTTGAGGAGAAACTAAACAAAGCCACAAAAGAAAGAAACAGTCGAGATTTATACCAATTTCTTAGAAATTTGGAAGAGGAATCATAAGCTTTCCTATCTTAAGAGTAGCCTAACTCCTCTCCTAAGTTTATGGCAACTCACTAAACACATTTTAAGTTTATCTTCAACAAATTTTAATATTGACCAATAAAAGGTGTAATTGAAAAATGTTGAACTGTAGAAGAATTTTAAACAATAATAACTAATTTGAAAAAAGAAAATTAGGGGCTAGACCATGTATTTAGCCTGATTGTTGGTAGTAAACATGTTCTTTCGAATTCCACAATTTTCTGCAAGCGAATAAGCAAATATGCAGTAACCCAAGGAAAGTGATAGGCTCCGCATTTCTAATTAAGCGCGAATTTAGGTAGAAAAGTTAAGCACAAACATCGAAGAAAAAGCTCTGAAAACAGATATAATTAACAACAAGATTAATTAAATACTTCCAGTTAGCCGAAATCCTTGTTAACTACGACAATTTCGAAGAAATAAAATAAGCAAAAAAAAAAAAAAAAAAAAAGGAGGGGGGGGGGGGGGGGGGGGGGGGGGGGGGGGGGGGAAGAAAAAAACAAAAGGAAGAGTTTGGATGGTCAGAACAGAAATTCAGCAGTCAAGGGAATTACATTTGGATCTAACCTTGAAAACTGGACCAAATCCGCCTTGGCCAAGCTTGTTATTCTGGTGGAAATTATTGGTAGCTTCAACTAAGATTTCGAACTGAATAACCTTCTGTTCCTTAGCAGCAATCTCCTCCAAATCATCCTCGCCCTGCCTATCTAATCAAACCAAATTGAACAAATCAGAATCAGAAGATAAGGGAAGACAATCGTTGCCCTAATTATTAGAGAAAGAAGAAAGCTACCTCTTGAGGAACCGAATCTGAATGGTCTGATGAGGTTGTGTATAAAACTCTTGGACTTCGTCATGCTCGTCTAGGCCATGAAGTTGGAAACAGCGAAAAACAGCGGAATTGAATTGAAAACAAAAGTTTAGAGGAAAGTTGAAGAAATGAGAGAATGAAAATTGGATATGGTGAGAATTGAGAGAGAAAGAAATTGGGAATTGAAATTTGATGTTTGTTCGGAAATATTAAAAAAAAAAAAAAAAAAAAAAAAAAAAAAAAAAAACAAAGATTGAATGCAATGCAAGGAAGAAACTTAGGAATTGACTCAAACAAACACTGTTTGACCATAGAAAACTCAAACCCAACGCCAGCTTGCACCAAACTCTCCTTTTCTGTCTCCACTTTTTTTTTTCACCACAATATGCTTTAAAACGTTGCTCTTCTCACTCTCAATTTTATAGGAATGTTCATAAAAATATGAAATTTTGTTTCTTTCATATGGATATTTTTTTCAAAAAACTAACTTCAATTTTAGTTTTTCTCTATTTAATTAGGCTATTTTCAAATATAACAAAAACCAAAATATTACCATCTATATCACGATAGATACAGATTATCTCAGATAAATAGTGTATTTTGCTATCAATTATAAATATTTTCAACAGCTTTTCCATTTAAGATAAGTTCCTATTTAATTGTCTAATTTTAGTCTATATACTATACTTTCAATAAACCTTCAATTCTGAATTACTTTTACCAAATTTTTTTAAATAATGATAATAATTTTCTTGCAAATAAATAGAATATGTAGATATGTTTTTTTAAAAAAAATTATAGTAAAAATACTAACTAGAAGTTTTAAAAAGCCAACAATAAATTAGCAATGGAAACTAATTTGAGATTTATTGAAAGTACATATCAAAATTGAAAAATTGAAAGTATATGTATTAAAATTGAACAAAACTTCAAAGTATAGAGATCAAAATTAACCTTATTTTAATTTAAAAACTAAACCTTTTACGTTTAAACAAATTAGCGTGTTTATTAATTATATTACATTTATATTATTAATATTTTGTTGCTTATTTTTGTTTATTTTTTATGGATTTTTTTAACGATATAATGTAAATTTTGATTCACCCGTCATGTTGATGTCAAATGAAATATGGAAGTGTCAACGAAAATCTAATACCATGAATACTACCTTTAAAATTTACAACAATTTACTCTCTAAATTTTAGTATGTAACAATAAAATTTTGATGGTGGAAAATCAAAATTTAGTATTGATTTTTATTATGAAATGTTTAATAATAAAAATCTTTAATAATTTTTTTTTTTCATAACAAAAACTTAATAATTTTAAAATATATATATAAATTGCTTACATACCAAATTTTTGAATTGTGATGAAATTTTAAAATATAATAATTAAATGGTTACAAACTTAAATACAAAGACTAAATAAAAATTGCATTACAAACTAAAACTATTTTTCTTTAACTTTTTTGAAGTTACAATAAATTTTTCTTCTGAAGTTTTAATCAGTTAAATACTTTGAATGATCTCCAATATTTTAGGTAGTTCTCAATTAAACCACTTAATAAAGGAATTTTTTAAAATTTGTTGACAATATGTTTATTCACAAATCCAAGCATAACTTTAATAAATATTCACATTTAGATAGTAACTTATTATTGAGTTTAAAAGAGAATTTACTTTTTCCCTTCCTTTATAAGTTCAATAGATGTAGGTAATTTTTTTTTTAATTTTTAATTTTTAATTTTTTACATTAAAATAGATGCCTTTTTAATCATCACTCAACTTGTTCATGGTACATGAAACCCAACATGAATATTAGTAAAATTCGACCGACCAAATATCATTTCATGTATTTTTAATAAATTTTAAATTTAGTTATACTACTAGTTTATTGTTGGTTTTTTTTTTTTAAATGTGTTATTTACCAATTTTTCTATTTTAAATTTTAGAAACATATTCCCATAGTATAGTTATTGTATGAAAACTATTATTATTATCTAATCAAATTTGATTGAAAAAATAATTTTAAAAAATTAAATTTAATATTTATTAAAAATATAAAGGCTAAAATTAAACACTCAAAAATACGAGTACTAAACTTGAATAAGTGAGGGTAAGATAATAATTTAATTTAATTTTAATTATTTTTTTACAGATGAATTTTCTATTAACTGTTTTTATTTCTGAAACGTGTCTATTAAATAGTAAATTGACTCCTAAGAAATTATGTTAATTTAGTGACGTAGTCAAATACGTAATTTGGGATTAATTATATGAAGTGTGACGTGTGAACAAATATGAGGTTTTGAAGAAACGTGTGGACAAAGAAAATTAATTAATATTCAAAAGATAAAAGAGTACATGCGCCCCTTTTTTTTTAATTTTTTTAAATGATAAATAGGTTGGAAATATGTATTATTAAATGACAAAAATTATTTCAAATGACAAAATTATTAAATAAAATAATAGTAAAATATCATAGTCTATTTGCGATACTATCTGTGTTTACCTGTATTATGATAGACATAAATAATAGTTTATCACGATCTATCGCGGTCTATTGCAAATAGATAGAAAAATTTTGCTATATTTGTAAATATTTGAATTCATTTTTTTATATTTGAAAACAACCATTTTTTTTATCGCCTCCTGCTCGCATTTTCTACTCATTTTCAAATTTGGCAACCAAATGAAAAATTGGGACCGTTTGACCTATTGAGTGAAGTTAATAAATCTGAAATTAATATGTAGGAGTTTGTAAATTTGTGTTTGGAGTGTAAAATTATAAAATGAAGTTTCTCGATAAATGTAAAAAGTAAAGAAAGAGGAGAAGGTGAAGTTACTCAATGAATGAAAACTTCAATAGTGTGTTTTACCATCATAGTTGAGTTGTTTAGACCAACTTAAGAAGTTGGTGAGCTATGCGACCCAAAAAGTGCAACTCTAACTTAGAAGTTAAGACTTTAACCCAATTCCTTCTTAGATGAAAGTAAAATCATACAAATGTTAGAGTTAAATTTTATTTACCTTGATTCACCCTTTCTAATTTCAGTCAATTCCAACATGATATCGCAAGTAGAGAGCTGAGAACATGAAATTAACTTCTTCCTATCTGTAGGGTAAGTAGATGAATTGTTTCTTTAAGTGTTGACTCCGTGGAGTGACTCACAGCTAATAAATGTTGATTAGAAATTAAAGATTTTAATTAATTAATCTTGAAATATTGGAGCTTCTAATCTGTAGGTCTATTAAGTCCCTACTAGCTCATCAAGAATATAACAATGAATTAATACGTAGTTTTGGAATAATTTGAATTGTTCGAATTATTTAAGGGAAGTATATATATGATATGATATGATTAATATAATATAATGTATAATGATACATTATAGTATATAGTTAATTATAAATATGATTTATAATTAAAACTATAAGATATGAGATAATAATATATTTGAATAAGAATCAAATATTAGATTAATATGAATGCGATTCATATTAAAACTATATGCTATAAGACAGAAGTATTTTTTAATATGATTCAAATATTAATTTAATTGAATATATGATATTTGATTAAAATAAATAAATATATTAATTTGATTACTAATTAATTTATTTACTTATTTTGTTTTTAAATTAAATTAAATTAAAGGATGTTTTCAAATATAGCAAAATGAGCCAAACTATTTATAAATATAGAAACATTTGACTATCTATCAACAATAGACTGCGATTGACTTTTATCGCTTGAGCGATAAAAGGCAATAGACTTCTGTCACTCAAGTGATAGAAGTCCATCGCAATCTATCACGGATAGACAGTGAAAATTTTCTATATTTGTGAATAGTTTGATATTTTTTCTATTTATAATAATTTTCCTTAAATTAAATTAAATTTAAATAAAAATAAAATAAATTAAAATAACTTCTCTATCGTTGCAGGAGAGTGGTGAGTGGGTGAGGGGAGTCAACCCCCCTCATGTATTATTTTATTCAAGTTTGCATTTGATGTGGGGAATGAAAATACAGAACAGTCATCATTCAAAAATGCTCTCTCAAGATTTTCTCTCCAATTTGCAAAAAGAAATTTTTTCTTCTTCCTCTCCATAGAAAGGATCTCAAATCCTTTTCCCTGCCGAAGTCATAGCAGGAAAACTTTATTTCGTAGTGTCCAAGTTCGTTGGGATCTAAGAACAAGAGAACAAGAGTTCATGTTGTGTTGTTACTGCTGGGAGTAGTTTTCTGAGGAACAGAACATTGAAGATTTGTCTTTAAAGGTAGAGTTTCTTTCTTCTTTGTATGTTCTATTAAAGCATGCTTAACTTTAGTTTTTCCTTCTTTGTTTTACTAGTATTTCTAATAAAATTAATAGCAAAATACTACAAGAAAATTGAGATTCAATGACATTTAAAAACTGTCGGATTTAAAATTTGTGAATTTGTTAAAAAATAAATGGTTTTTTTTTATGAGAATATTTAATTGTCAACAATGACAAATAATGATTGTTAGCATATTATGACTTTTTATTTTTGCCACCAATGGACTAAAGATTTCATATTTTCTGCAATGTTATGCATATTGACGACACTTATAAAATGTCAGCAAATTAAATATAATGACATTTTTTAGTTGTCAATAATATCCGAACCATGACTTGGGATTTCATATTTTTCGGTATTGTTATGTTCATTCATGATAGTTATTAAACGTCAAAGAAATTTAATGACATTTTTCTATTGTCAATAATATCTAAACCATGACATTTGTTTCCTAATATGAACCATTACATTTGTTGACACTTTTATATTGTCAATGAAATACATTTTTTCTTATTGTTATTTTGTTTAATTCTATCATTACACATATATTTTTTAAAATGAATTAATCATACTTACATATCAATAACTTCCCAACATATAATAATTTCACACATATATAAATTTATCATAAGGTTGATAATACAAAGAGATCGACTAGTAACCATTGGTATATAGGTTTTAAAAGAAACCACAAATGAGCACATTTCAATCAAATTTCTTCCACTAACTCTACAAAAACATCCTATAAACATATCTATTGTTTTCTGGGTTCATTCCTCTGATGGATTCTTGTAACGTATACCCACAACATTAGAACACGCATAGTCAAATCTTCTAATATCATATATTGCAATTATTACCATATGAATCGAAAATATATTGCAATGATCCTTATGTAAGAAATGACGTACCTATTGGTCACCAATAAGTTCCTTGCACGACAAAAAATATTCCTTTAAACCTTCATATGATGAAATATAAATACTCTAACTAGTCTAGAATATATATGAATCTAGTACAATGTCATACAACTCTTACCTTTTCACCTCCAATAAGTTGCTTTAATCACAAGAAAAATTGCTTCAACCTATATATACTTTTCTAACTCACCATTATGTTGTTGTTCGTGCTCTCAACTATGTATGTCAATTGATATGTACTAAAAAAATACAGCCCAAAAGAATTTAGCCTAAAAGAAATAGAAAATCAAAGTACCACATATTATGCAAAATATACGTGTGATCCTACAAATTCAGCCCATTCAGATCGTACGTGGTCAATGTCGTCTTATATGTAAGTAGAGGGTGAACCTTTCATATGTAAACAAGAAAATTAATCTTAATATACGTAGCTAAAAAACTTAGTTGAAATTGTTTGACACCATTATGTACATACTATGTCTACAATTGAAGTGCTCTCAGATAATATTATATCACACATAAACTGCATGACATAATAACCGCATTCCACCACTCTTGATTGTTTAGGACATTGTGCATACAACATAGAAAAACATAGATATCCTGTTTTTCGTCATCCATAACTTGTCAAATACACGATTCCTACATTTCAGACATGGACATTTAATTGAATTGGAACTATTGTCATGACGTAAACCAAATTCAATGAATACTTTCGCTCCTAACTCATATTCGCTAGACATCCTATTTTTTGTCATCCATAACTTGTCCATTGTACAATAATAGAAATGTTAATTCTTGCCTATTAGCCCCTAAACAAACTTGGTAAAAGAACGATGAACACATTACAAAAAAAAAAAAAAAAAAAAAAAAAAAAAAAAAAAAAAAAAAAAAAAAAAAAAATCAACTTTGAAGTACGCATTCGAAGTTTAAATGCAACTCAATTTTTGCTTCACATAAAATTTTGTACTATATTGATGAATGTCAATTCTATTCTATTAAACTAACAAAAATTTCAAACTTAAACATATATATCAACCACATAAATGGAGTTTAAATCAAAGTTTAAACACACAAATATTCTCCGAATTAAAATCAACACTCAAAATCAACTATTAAAACTTCAAAACGCTAAATTAACAAAGTTCTTATTCTACAATGAGCTGCAAATTAAACATATATCACACAAAAGACCCAATCAAAACACTAAAAAATCACACTTCAAATTTCATCCAACAAGCCCTACATCAAACTTCAATCACATAGATAGATTCTATAAGCATTCCAAAAACATTAAGAAAACTTAAAAACTAAATAAAATACCTAATAAAAACACAAAATCTTACCAAAACTAAGATCAACATTGGAACACGGTGAAGTCTTGGCGACAGCAGCAGCAACAATTTGTGGAGGCAGCGAGACAACAATAGCGAGATCCAAAGGCGACAAACGGCGAGACGGCAATGAGATCTGGAGGCAACGAGACCGGTGAGACAGTAGCGACGAGATTTGGGCGATGAGACAAGTGAGACAGCTAACAAGGGAATACCAACGCCAACGATGAGTGAGACAGCAGCAGCGACGATGTCGGGGCAATGATACAAGTGAGACAACACAATTTGGGCGAAGACTGTGGGAGACAAAGAAGTAGGGTTAGAGATTTTTGTGGGGTTGGATGACACTTTTGTTTTTAATATTATAATTTTTTATATTATATTAAATAATTAGTTTTTTTTTTAATGTCATTTATAAAGTGTCATAAATTGGGGGTTAGGGATTTTTGTGGGGTTGGATGAAATTTGTTTTCAATTATATTGTTTTATATTATATTAAATAATTAATTTCTTTTTAATGACACTTATAAAGTGTCACAAATTGATGACATTTAAAAACTGTCATATATCATACAAAATCCGAAAATAGCATTTTTTTCCCGCAAAAAACGCATGCTTTGGGCCACTTATGACATTTTTTCTCCTTCTCACTCAATTTTCATCCAAATTTGTTGCCTTCTTGTGTCATAAAAAGCCATTTTTCTTGTAGTGAAAGGGGATCATTCACTTTCTCATTGAGATTCAATTCCTTTAGCTCCAAGGAAGGTCAACACAAATAGAGTCAAATGCCTGTCAGCGCAAACAAGATGACAAGATGCATGACAGATTCTGTTCAAGTTGATATTCATTGCAGAAGATCTAGTGTTTGGCAAACTTGCTTTTCCTTCTCAGCAAACTAAAAAGAAATTCATCCTGGTGTAATATTTATCATGATGACTGATGCATGCATCAGTGAAGAAAAAATGGAAGAAATAGAAAGAAAGATCGACATGCTTTTGAGGACAATAGAAGAAAAAGATCATGAGATTGCTTCTCTCAAGAATTATATTGAAAGTTGTGATGCCACTAAATCAAGTCAAACTCCTGCCATGAAAGACAAAGGAAAACTATTGTGTAGGAAAACCATTCACAACACTTAGCTTCAATTGCTTTGGTGTCCATCCCACAACTTCAAGATATGATTATAAAATCCATCAAAGCTCAATATGGTGGACCTACTCAAAATTTCTTCTCGTGTTCTAAGCCATATACAAAGAGGATTGATAATATCACTATGTCAAATGGATTTAATCACCAAAGTTTCAACAATTCGATGGGAAGAGTAATTGAAAGAGCTTCCTTCGGGCATCGTTTTATTCCCGAAAGGAACCAATCAAAAACAATTTATAATACCGAACTACTGTTGGGTTTTATGTCCTAAAACTTGTAGATTGTAAATGTAATAATTTGACCGTAATTAAATCATTAATAAAAAGTTATTGATGTGTTACTTCAATAAGCGTTAGTGATTGTTTTTGTTTGTTTTGTCTTGATAACCCTAAATCCAATAAACTAACATCCTAGGCTATTTTATGAGTCTTGAACTGTATGTGCGGACTATGGAGATCAATGTTCAAGATACAGTCTAAAGGGTCTATAATATAGAGATAAGGCTGGATACCTTATCCTGGTAACACTATGGATACGACCCACTATGTATTTGATACAAACACAATGATCTAACACGTTCGTGTAGGTGACATGCGAGTGGGGGTATCCTATGCAATGAGTTTGCATAAGACTGGACCACGAAATAGTAATCAATAGATGTAACTTCGTTGACTAGTTAGGTTTCTATTTCAATAGGATGATTTAGGCAACTTAGTCTCAATCTTGAGTATAATATGAACTCCTGTCCACGAGGGATTGTCCTTTGATTTGTATGGGTGAGAGTGGTCGTTTGCCGACTCAATATGCCTACCATCTTGGGGACAAGACCGAGTGGGGAGCTGGGGACATAATTATACAAGGTGGAATTCACTCATTCCCATTTTTAGGGTAAGTAGATAAGCGTTCCCTTAAGTGGTGTATCCGGGACTTGAACAAAGGGCCCTACCCTTTCACTGGTCCGAGAGGGGTTTCTGTTTAATGGTTGGACCATAAACAGATTGTTCATTAGAGGAAGACTAGTACTTAAGGAATTAGAAATAACCTAGGGGTAAAACGATAATTTGACTCTGCTAGTGTTACGAACACTTGTATAGGACTAATTTGCTATTATTGGTCTTTAGTAGAGTGTACTTGCAGTTAACGAATATTGATTAATGTGGTTAATGAGTTTAGCCGATTAATCTCATATCGTTGGAGCTTCTGATTTGTAGTTCCATATAAGGTTTCCTTGCTAGCTCACCACGACCAATAAGGATCAACTATGTTGAAAGAAAAATTTGAAATGTTCAAATTTATTAGGGAAAATATTAATTGTATTGGATACAATTAATTGCATGATTTATTATAGATTTTATTTGAGTGTGATTCAAATTATAACTTTATAATATAAAGGATTAATTTATTTGAATATGATTCAAATAATTAATTATTTATTTGGATAAAATCCATATAAATAAATAGAGGAAGAATTAATTAATTGATTTGAATTGGATTCAAATAATTAATTATTTAATTTGGATGAGATCCAAATCAAAGATTCTACAGAAAATAAATATTTAAATAAGATTTAAATATTTTAAACCATTTAATATGAGATATTATTTGGGTAGATATTTATTAATATTGGATATTATTAATATTTGATTTAAAATCTCAGAAGGTTTAACGTAACAAGATTAGGAGTAACCCATAGAGTTTATAAATAAGGCCTTTGGGAGCCTTCATAGAACACACTCTCTAAGAAAATAATGTTTACCATTACTCTTAAAAATTTTCGTCTACTAATTCTCCCAATTTTATTAGAAAAATTCTAAGAAAATTCTTCTTCTCATTCTTTCAAAGAACAAACCGGATCCTTGCTAGAGTCATTAGGGAGGAAGATCTCTTGGAAAAGGAAAAGTACAAGGAGAAACTTGGAAAAGGAAAACTATAAGGAGAAGACTACCGGTTCGAGAATTATAAATTGGCAAAGGTATGGTGCTTAACCTTTTCTTTACTTTTTGTATTTTTAATTCTTTCAATAAATCAAATAACTCGATCACACGCTTCTGTCGGGATTCAATTCCCTTCAACTACTACCTATACTACGATGGCGTAGCATAAATGGCAAGTCCAAGTCGATCCACAGGAAGGCGCCAATGATGTTTCTTTAGGTTAATTCTAGTTATAACGGTAAGTTGGAGGGATTGTGTGTGGATAGAGATAAAGTGCATGAAACTTAAAGGCAGGCAAGTAAAGTGCAATGACTAAATGTAACTAAAGATAGGAGTTTCTAGTTATGGGAGCAAGATGAAGTCCTATGCAATTTTGATCATTGATTTCTATTGATTAAACATGCATTTGATTTACATGGGCACACCGACCTAACTAGTTGAACCTAACTCAACGACACTTCAGGTAGTTGAATCGTTTGATTAAATTAAGCAAGCGTCTTACATATTAATTAAAGCCTAAGCTCTAACTAAACTACATGCCCTAGATTTATTGGGTTTGATAGAATCCATATAGAAATGAGAATAAGCCATAAAATATATGATTAACTAATTTCTACTTAGGTAATTAAGTGAGACTTTCAAGTGCGAACATGACAAAGCTACGAATCAAATAGCAAGGGCAACACATGCTTATGGGAAATAGTTATTCACAAACATGCATTTAGAAATTAAAGAAGATTCAAAGAAAAGCATAAATCATATACATTCAGTTCAATCAATAAAAATCTCACAAAATTTAAGTCTTGCTCCCTAACTAAAGAAAATTCCTTACCTCAACATCTCTCATAGACAAGAGGAAGAGCGGAGCTCCAATCCAGTTACAACCCAAAAGAAATTAAAAACCTAAGCTAAAAGAGATGGAAAAATAGTGGAAGAAGAAGAAATTTATTCCATTCCTCAGCCTCCACCGGTTCTCTCATCATACCTAAGAAAATGAAGAGAAAGCTTATAAATTATCGTCGAAGCACCTAGGTGTTCTACCCAGAAATGCGAGCGCCTGCCCAAGTGCTAGGCAGGTGCCTTGGCGCTTCCTTCTACACGCGCGCCTTTATGCGTCAAAATTCGGAGCGCCTAGGCGCTCTAGGGTAGCGTTAGACATTGTCCTGTTTCTAGCTTTTAAGTGGAAGATGCCTAGGTGCTCTCCTGGGGGCAATTCTTGTCATTTCTTGTCCCTTGAAGCCTCGGGTCTCCAATGTGACTCCCAATAACTTCAAATCAATCATAAACGACATGTAACATTCCGTGATGCATGTTATGCTCAAGAATCTACAAAAATAAGCATTTAAACACATTATGCCAAACAAGCAAGTGAGATTAAAGACATATAAATAGCTCTTTTCGAGAGTTATCAATAATCTTAAACAATACATTGCTCATGTCATTGAAACATGTGAAAATGCTAGAACTAGAGGAGATTTACTAGTCAAGCAGTTTGTTCAAACACTGAAAGGGAATGCCTTTGACTGGTATACTGATCTCGAGCTTGAGACTACCCACAATTGGGAGGATCTTGAAAGGAAATTTCTCAATTGTTTTTATAGCACAAGATGTATCGTCAGCTCATGACTACCAAGCAATAAAAAGGTGAACTAATTGTCGACTACATCAATTGATGGAAAGCTCTAAGCCTCGACTACAAGGATTGATTCACTGAAATGTTTGATGTCAAAATGTGCACCCAAGGTGTCACGGTCATGCTTGTCCAGGACGTGTTGTCCGTGGCCACATGCCCACCTCGACCCCCTTTTATCATGCTTTCACCTTATGTATTTCATTTTACTAGTTAGTTTACATTCCTAGTACTTTTATTTGTAAGTGACCGCTTGCCACTTTGCATATGCAAGGGTGACATTTCTAAAATTCTTCAAAATGTACTATATGGGCATAAGACTAATCATCAAATCCTCATATCCAGAATTGTAAGCTATAAAGCTGTTGTTGTCCCTTATTGCTTTCTAGACTTACAACAATATCTTATTTTCTCAAACATGTTTTCAAACGTTTGCGAAAACTTTTTCCTCTAAAGCCATTTTCTAAAACCATTTTCTCTCGAAATGGAGGCAGAGGTTACGAGAGGCACTCGGTGTGTCGTAGGCGATCAGAATTCGATCAGGTTGACTTGTTCGCAAGCTAGAACAAGTGCCGCACTATTGTTTAGCCAGGCGCGAAGTTGCGATTGTGATACAAGGCATGCACTTGGGACTTCTCTACATTCTACAAGGAATAAAAACCTCGCATGTTTGAAGAGTTGGCAACTTGTGCTAGTAACTCGTGCCCATGATATGGAGCTAAGTATTTCTAATCAAGGAGATACAGATTGTTTTATCTTTGGCATAAAGAAAGAAGTGGGCGATTTTGATACTCCCAGGAAATCTTTTGTCATCAATCAACTCCTCTCAAGTATTTCTCAAAAGGAAAAGGCAATAGGACTAAGAAGGATTACAAAACTTTGAAGGAAAGACAAGAAAAAGTCTTATCATTTTCCAGATTCTGACATCCTTGATATGTTGAAATAACTTCTAAAGATGCAATTAATCGAACTTTCCTGAATGTAAACAACTGAAAGATATGGCAAAAGTTGAGGATCCCAACTACTGCAGGTATCACCAAGTTATTAGTCATCCCGTGGAGAAATGCATCATCCTTAAAGAGTTAATCTTCAAATTAGCTAAAGAAGGAAAGATTGAGTTAGATCTTGATGAAATTGCTCAATTAAATCATGTTGCAATAACAACAAATCAATGCAACCAAATAAACATTATAAGTTCATATCATATTAATGTTAAAGAAGCAAATGATTCAGAAGAAATCAAGTAAAGAGCTTCTGTTTTCAATCATATTAAGTCTTCAATTACTCGATCTTCAGTTTTCCAAAAATTGATAATGGCCATAACAGAAGAAGAAGACAAACATTTAACATCTATTTTCAATCAATTTCATCTTTCAAAAGAATACGTATCTCCACATCAAAGAAAAATCGACAATCAACATCTACTTGATCGTTTCAAAGTGACCTACGATCAATATGAAGACCTTGATGGCAAAACCATTTGGTGAAGCAAACAATGACGAGGAGATTCATAGTTTTGTTCCTTCATGCATGAAGAGGAAATTGTTTGTTGTCATAAATACAAAAAGTTCTTTGACAATGAAGCTAAAACTCATCATATTAACCAATCCTACAAATGAATGAGACTATCAAAGTCATAATGAAAATAAAAGCTTCGAAAATGCAATAAAAAAATGATCCTTATTGTAAGAGCCTAAACTATAGGATACTCCTAGCTTGCATGAGTTAAAAAGGTGAATGGCCAAAAAAAAAAAAAAAGTTTGAACTACACTATGACTTGATCCCTTTTTTCCAAGGGTATGTAGGCTAAACCATCAAACATTTTCACCAAAATAGAAGTTCCACAATCACCTTCAGTGTGGCACTACGAAGTTGATGTTGTTCATTCTCATTAAAAAAGACTGAAGATGTTCACCCCTATTGGGGGCAACACAACAAATTGATGAAGTTCATCCCTAGTAAAGACATAACACAATGAATTGAAGACGCATGTTGTCTGCATAAGACTATACAAGTTGGATGTCTACAAAACGATCTTCCCTATAAAAAAAAAAAAAAAAAAAATCGAACTTCTCTTTCTGCACTTGAAGAAAGAAGCTTCAAGTGAGCACTGTTTGGTTCAAGTTCAAGATGTTGCTCGCTTAAAGTTCAACACTGCATCTTAAATTTTAGGGCTTTACTCACATGGAATGAACACTTCATTGCTTCTTCAAGTTCAAGTTTGGAGCCTTCGTTGCTTCCTCTTCGAAGTTCAAGTTTGGAGGCTTCACTACTTCTTGATCTCCAAATGTTTGGTGTGACTTTGTTTCATCTCCAAAAGTTTGGTACAACTTCCCTGTTTTCCCTCCAAAAGTTTGGTGCAGCTTTGCTCCTCTCCAAAATGTTGGTGTTCAATTTTTTTTATAGAAAGAGCACTCGGGAGCATAAGCAAGTTTAGTGGTTTCAACCTCTGTAATCGATCGATGGGAACCTCAAAGCTGTCTAAGGCAGGAGCAACCTCATATTAGGCACTGCCGCAACATCAACCGGTAGTTGGAAGGTGCACGATAGCGAAGATCAATCCATCTCAATCTAAGATTATGATTTGAAATTAAAATTGTCTTATAAATAGCTAAATTTAACCTCCCATTCTTATCGAGGATCTCCTCTCTCTTTGTTTTTATTTTTTTGATTTTTATTTTTTAATTTTGTTAGTCATCTCTCTCCAACTTTTTTGCTTTCTTTTTTTGTTTTTTTATTTAGAATTTTTATTGCAACATTCAAATATTTTATTTTATTTTTTTAAAAAAATTGTTAATAGTAACATCTTTTCTTGTCATTTTATTTAAGAAGAGTTTAATTGTTATGCGAAAATAAAATTTTAGAGGAATTAAAAATTGAAATTATGATGAAATAAAAACCATCTAGAAAAAAGAAAGAAAGAAATTAAGTAATAGAGACTGATTACAAAATTTTATATTAAAAAAATAGAGATGTCACGGATTTTTAAAAGAGAAATTATTATAAATAGAAAAAATATCAACTTATTTATCAATATAGAAAAATTTCATTCTCTATAAATGTCTTTTATTTTAAAATATTAAATTAAAAGATTCAAATTTAGAAAATATTAGAAAATCATGAAAATCAAAATAACATTTTCTCTCAATTAACTTTCCTAATTTGATCTATTTCAAAATTTTAAATAGATACAGTGTTGATTGTCATCTTATATGTTTATTATTAAATTCTAAATTTTTATAATTATTTTTTGTTTTTTAATTTTAAAAAATTGATCGGTTTTTACTTTAACCATATAATGATTTATATTTTATGTAAAATCAAATCTACTTGATTTTCTTTATAACTTTGATAAATTAAATTCCCATATTTAGGTACCTCTTTTTATTTCAAAATTGTTTGGATTATTTTGTTATCTATTTAGTATTAAAAATCTTTAATTTTGTAATTATTTATGTAAAATAATAAATATTCCATAACTTTTTATATTTAATATATTATTTCTTTGTTTTTAAAGATTCTATTTTAACATTTTTATTTCCAATTTAGGTTCGCGATTTATAAGTTTGGACAACAATTTATAGGTTCCAAACTTTTATTTTTGGAAGATTGAAGGGAAAAAGAAATGAAAACTATCAATTTTTTTTTCTTTCTTTTTCTTTAAAAAAATACAAAAAAAATCAAAATGTAATAAAACAAACCAAAATTATATTCCAAATTAGTTTTTTGTTTAGATCTTACTTTGGTACTTAATTAATAATTAAAGATTTACTTAAAATAAAAGAAAATCATTCATCTAATTTCAAAAAACTTTTCTGAGTGAAAAAATCAATTTATAAAAAGTTTATATTAATAAAAGTTAGATTAAAAACTAAAATATTTAATTTATAAAATAAAATTATATTATAATTTCTTACTACTATATAATCTGAATTAAAACTAATATATTTAACGTGTTTGATTACTAGTAGGTTTAAAAGGTAGATTAAAATTATTATATGATTTTTGAAATTCCAATTTGAAATATCATATAATTATTTAAAATAGTAACAATAAATTATTTGAGGGACCTTTTAAACTTATTTTTAAAAAATTGGAGACCAAAAAGATACATTTTAAAAACTTATGGGACCAAATGCACCTATTCTTAAAAACTAGACTTAAAAGGTATATTTTGAAAACCTAAAGATGAAATACACCTATTCTTCAAAATTCAGGAACTAAAAAAGTTTTTTTTTTTTTAAATTATAAATAAATAAAAAAAATGAACGTTTTCGGATGAAGGCTCCACAATTAATTGAATTGGATTTGGTTGGAGAAAACTTATTCTCAAAATCCAAAATCTATGAGTTCAAATTCTCAAAAGCTCATTACAATGGTTGATTAAGTACTTAATTTTGAATCTTAACATTAAATTAAAATATGAACATTTGACAACTTGTTCAAATGAAAATGAAAGGACTCATTGAGATCATATTAAAGGAAAAATGGGTCAGTTGTTGACTGGGTTAAATGAGGGACAGAAATGGAATAATCCAAAACGCCGTGTGGTTGGGGGAAATTTACATATTTTTATTTTATTTATTCATTTATTTTTCTTCTTTTTGAATTCAACCTGTGGTAAGGAAACATTAAAGGTATATTGTTGTAGAGAAAAATATATGTTCCTTTTATATTTGAGAAAATACAAACAGAACATTTATTTATAATAGAGGCAATTGTATAAGTTAATTATGAAATATAGTGGTAGTTGTAATTACACCCTCAAACTTTTAATTGTAAAATTTGAGACTTCAAACTTATTGACTTTTAAAATTAGACTCTCTAACTTATAAGAGTTGTAGAAATTAGACTCTTAATAATAAAAATTGAACTATCAAATTTTATACCATTGTTATAATTTCTACTTTTATGTAAGTAAGAGAGCATAAGTAGTATTTGTAAGTAAAAATATAAAAAACTAAAGATATAAAAATTTAAATCGTTATCAAATATAGTGGTGAGGTATAACTTTATTTATCATGAAAATTAAAAAAAGAATAATAATATATATATGAGTTAGTTTCAAATATAGAAAAATGTACCAAAATATTTACAAATGTAGCAAATTTCACTATTTATTTAAGATAGACACATATAGCAGTTTATCGCTATTTATCGCGGTCTATCCCAGATAGACTGTGATATTTTGCTATTATTTATAAATATTTTCAACAGTTTCGTAATTTAAAATAATTTATATATATATATTAGAAATATTTTAGTTAAACATATTTTATACACCATATCTCAATTAATAAATTATAAATTTTAGGGCAAATTGCAAAAACCACCCCTAAGTGTAGTGGTAGTTGTAATTATACCTCTCAAACTTTTAATGGTAAAAATTTGGTTCCTTAAACTTCTACAAGTGTTTGAATTAGACCCTCAAACTTATAGTAATTGTAGAAATGGGACCCATGAACAATAAAAATTGAACCCCAAATTTATTCAAAATATTAAATCTTATACAATTATGTAAGTTTAAATGTCCAATTTAACTAAATTTTAACATTTATATAAGTTTGAGAGCTTAATTTTAAAAATTAAAAGCTTAAGGATATAATTGAAGCTATCACGTACTTTAGGATTGATTTTTACAATTTACCCAAAATTTTATTATCATTCTTTTGGTCTACCAGCATATATATTTATTTTAATTCTTAAACTCAAGAGAGCAAAAACCATAACAAAAAATAACATTCTTGCTCTGTTAAATTTTAAAATATTATATCTTTTCAAAATAAAAAAATAAAACTTTAAAAATATCATTTTTGCAATATCTAATTTTATCCACTACTTTGTGGATAAATCTAAAAAATCTAAAAAAGCATTCATCCATAGTTTAACATTGTTGATATTTTTTTTTTTTTTAAAATTAACCTTTTCTTAGCATTCCACTAATAAATTTTGGAAATATATTCACAAAGTGACTTTTCTTACATGAAAATTGTTGTTATTATTTAACCAATTATGATATAAATAATTAAATTTGAAGGAATAAATTTAAGATTTATTGAAAATACAATGATTAAATTTAAACCATGGAAAGTACAAAAACTAAAATAGAATATTGAAATCCAAAGTACACAGACTAAAATAGTATTTTAACCCATATATTTTTGTCATCAAACTTTTAAAAAACAATCAATTTTGATAATCACTGTTATGATGCGACATAATTCTTTTTTAAAAAGTGCTATGTAATATTCATTCATCTCTCTCTATATATATATATTAGTCTAATACATGTTCTCTAGTCGTTTCTAGAGTTAATTTGTAAATTTAATGTTTATGGCCCATGGTAATGTTAATAGATATATATATGTATATATTCATGGATATATATAGATGTAACATATTGAAAACTAAACTAATTGTAAGATGAATGTGAAACCTTATCGAAACCCTAATTTGAGACACTCTGTCGGTGTGGAAATATGAAATGGGAAAAGTAATAGTGAAGAGTTGAAGATGAAGCAAAGGCAGGTTGTTTGGTGAGAACATTAAAGGAGAAAAGTTTTCATGAGAACACACATAAGTCAAAGACTCATAAAGCTTTTTTTTTTTTTCTTCTTTTTGGGAGATAAGTCAAGTTTTAAGGTACTATATATATATTATATATACACACACATGGACTAAGTAGCGTATACAGAACTTCAGGTTGAGGATAGGATTGAGAGAATAGTTGTCATACCCTAAACCACTATCCCAAACTCAGAAGCTATGTCTCAAATGCCACATATATTTTATATACACCAAAATAAATTCTAAACTTTTTTTTTATATTTAATAAAAAATCATATACATATATATTAAACGTCATCAATCGACTGCCTTCACACACGACTTTCTAAACTCTTTTATCTCATTTCATTCTTTATTTTACTTCCAATTTCACACTTAATTTCGTAACTATTTCATTTTTAAAACTATGTTTATTTCCCTCAATTTCTTTTAACTATTTTTCATCTTTTTTAGGTAAAAGAGTTGAATTCTTAGCCAAATTCCAAAAACAAATACAAGCTTTTAGAAGTTTTTTTTTTTTTTTTTTTTTTCTAGTTTTCAAAACTTGACTTAGTTTTTTAAAACACCGGTGGCGAGTAGATAACAAATTAGAAAGAAATTTATAGGTGGAATGATTGTTTGTTTATAGGGTTGTTATAGAAAAAAGAACCAAAATATTTACAAATATAGCAAAATTTCATTGTCTATCGCTGTTTATCACATATAGATTGTGATATTTTGTTATTATTTATAAATATTTTCAACAGTTTTGTCATTTAAAATAATTTCTATTGTTTTTGTTTATAGGCTTAATTTTCAAAACTCGAAAAAAAAAACTAAACAATTACCAAATAGGATGTAAGATTTTGTTGAATAACTGTTTAGGTTTGAATTTGTTTCTTTAATTATATTTATAAATACTAGTTACCTACTCCTTTTGACTCCTTTTGTAATGTTTTCAAAATTCAAACTAAAATTTGAAAAAAAAAAATCTTTTTGGATATATAATTTGATTAAAAATTCATGGTTGTTGTGTTCAAATCCAAACTAAGTTTTGAAGGTTCACAATTTATTGTATTGTTCAAATGTTTTCTTAAAAAAGATAAAAGAAAAAAAAATTATTGTAAAAAGTTGTACAAAAACAATTACAATTTTTTTAGTATAATTTTTAAAGATCACATGGTTATTATCTAATGGAATTAAATTAAGGGCAGTATGTTTGAGAGAATAATTTTAGAAATATTGATTTTAGTTAAAAATAATTCGTTTGAAGGTAATTTATTAATAATAATATCAATTCCTCTATTCAACCTACTGGCTCACACGACACAACAATCTGACTGGTTTTTTTCTACTTGCCCACTCGATTAAGCTATTCTCATCATTCTTGTATCCGTCCCTATGTGCACATAGTCTTACTTACCTTTGAGGCTCAGGAGCTAGGCCCGTCGACCCCCTGACCATCCTCTCAGGTACTTCTCGTAGGCTCAGGAATTAGGCACTGGTTGCCCCTTGACCATCCCACAAGAAAATTCCTGTCACAAGCTTAAAAACTAGATCCTTTTGACCCTTTGACCATCCTGTGCGGTGTCGAATCTGTAACACCTTAATCTTTGACCTAATTGCTTAAGACAAAGAAAAAAAACTAAGGTAAAAGGGGTAAAACTTGGGTCACAAGCCTGTGGAGTTAGAAAAATTTTGAGGCAAAATAAGGACACCATGTGGTAAGATGGAAGGAGGGAAGAAAAGAGTTTGAGTCTACTTAGAATAACCCTAGGTGAGTTTGGGAGAAAACCACGTTAAATAATTTTCGAGTTTTGAACCCCAAAGTGACTATTGAGCTAGGAAATCCTTCTAAGTGTCACAACTATGCTAGGAGAACTCAACTATGCTATGGGAATGGCTAGCTTGGACGCATAGCCTAACGGAATGAGAAGAAAATCTCACTAAGTGTTGGAAGGAAGAGTTGGAAACATAGTTGGAAGCTAGTTGTCAGTTGGACACATCCTTGAGAAGAACATCACCATGTTGGACGCATGGATGATGAAACTTGGATGCATAGTGTCACAATCGCAACTTCGTACCTCGCTAAACGATTGTACGGCACTTGTTCTAGCTCGCGAATAAGGCAGCCTAATCGAATTCTGATTGCCTACGGCACATCGACTGCCTCTTGTAACCTCCGCCCCCGTTTCGAGAGAAAATAGTTTTAGAAAAAGAGTTTAGAGGAAAAGGTTTTTGCAGACGTTTGAAAGCATGTTTAAGAAAATAAGATTTGTTGTAAGGCTAGAAAGCAATTCCAGTTATGAGGATTCGATGATTAGTCTTACCTCCATATAGTACATTCTGAACAATTTTAGAAATGTCACCCTTGCACATCCAAAGTGCGAACGGTCACTTACAAAGAAAAGAACTAGGAAAGTAAACTAACTAGCAAAATAAAATACATAAGATGAAAGCATGATAAAAAGGGGTTGAGGCAGGCATACGGTCGTGGGCAACACACCCTGGACAAGCGTGACCATGACATCCTCCCCCATTTAATTGGTTGACGTCCCTGTCAACCGTCTCTGCTCGAACTCAGCAATTTGTACGGCAGCTGATTACAGGTCTTCGACGTGCTCCCAACTAATCTCTTCGTCTGGGAGGTCTCTCCATTTCACCAGGAATTCCTTCAGGTTTCGCCTTGGTCTTCCCACACGGCGGGTTCTGTCAGCGAGTATCTCGTCGACTACTTTTTCTGTTGTGTTCTTCATTGTGACGGGAGGGCAAGTCACCACATTACGTCGTTCATCATTAGGGTCAGGATGATAAGGCTTAAACTTACTCACATGTATGACTGGATGCATCTTCATCCACGAGGATAATTGAACTCGATAAGAGGTCTTTCCGACTTTTTCAATCACTTCCACTGGTTCTTTGTACTTCCTCACAAGTTGTTGATCTCTTTTTCCTCGAAACCGAAACTGTTCAGGGCACAACTTGATCATGACTTTATCTCCTAATTAGAACTCGAGGGGTCTACGCTTCATATCTGCCCACTTCTTCATACGCTTCAATGCTCTCTCAAGATGCACACGTGCTACCTCTGAGGACTCTTTCCACTCTTTAGTGAAGTTGTGTGCTTGAGGGCTCTTACCCGCATAGGGATGGTCCACGACGTGCGACTACCACACACAATCTCAAAGGGTGTTTTTCCTGTGGAGAAACTCCTTTGACTATTAAAGCTAAATTGAGCCATATCCAACATCTGGACCCAATTCTTCTGTCTCGCATCAATAAAGTGATGAAGATATTCTTCGAGCATGCTATTGAAGTGTTCTGTTTGCCCATCAATTTGTGGATGATAACTGGAGGAAATATTTAGTGTTGAACCCAATATCCGGAATAGTTCTGTCCAAAATGTCCCAGTGAATCTTGCGTCGCAGTCACTAATAATGCTAATAGGGACACCTCAAAGTTTCACAATATGCTTGAAGAACAATCGAGCTGTCATTTCGGCTGAACACAACTTCGGTGCTGAGATGAACGTAGTGTATTTCGAAAACTTGTCAACAATTACAAGTATTATTTCGAACTCTCCAACTTTTGGTAAATGTGTGATGAAGTCGAGAGACACACTCTCCCATGGTCTTGAGGGCACCGGTAGGGGTTCCAGCAGACCCCTAATTTCGTCCTTTCCACTTTGTCCTGTTGGTAGACAAGACAGGTCTTTGTGAATTGCATAACGTCGTCCCGAGGCTCGACCAGTAGTAGCCTTGTTTCAACAGCGCGTAAGTTCTTTGCCAACCATCATGTCCAGCCCATGGCGTATCGTGACACTCTTTCATTAACAGTCTTCGTAGCTCCCCAGATTGAGGAGGTCGTCTTCTACCCAAAACTGACGAGTCTTGCCTTCTTTGGCTAACTAAATTAAGGCTTGGGCAGCTGTGTCATTGTGTAGGTGGCTTTTGATGGTTTCTTGAACTGTTCCATTCAGGCTACTAGCTTTCAGGTGAGCAAACAAGCATAGGGCCAGATGTTTGCTCTTTCGGCTAATGGCGTCTGCCGCTTGATTGACTTTACCCGGTGTATGTTCAAACTGGAAGTCGAATTCAGCTAGGCACTCCTGCCATCGAGCCTACTTGGACGATAGCTTCGGTTGAGTGAAGAAGTGACAAATCGAGCGGTTGTCTGTCTTGACTACAAAATTGGACCCTAATAGATATTGTCTCTAAGCCCATGAATGACTGCCAGCATTTCTTTCTCGGATGTTGCATACCTTCTCTCAGCATCACTTAGCTTCCTGCTTTCATAGGCGATGGGGTGGCCATCCTGAAGGAGGACACCGACCGGCGCAAAATCGGACGCATCGATCTCGACTTCAAAAGGCTTAGTCACATCAGCAATCCCAAGGACCGACCCCACCATCATGGCTTTCTTCAAGCCTTCGAATGCTACTTGACACTCTGAAGTCCAACTCCACTGATAGTCTTTCTTCAAGTTCAGTTAACGGTCCCGCCTTTTTCGAGAATCCCTCTACGAATCGCCTATAGTAGTTGGCCAATCCGAGGAAGGAACGTAGTTCTGTCACAGCAATCGGTACCTTCCAATCTCGTATTGATAAAGGTTATAGGGCCAAAGAGCCCTTAGAACTTGAACATTTAGACCTTTGTGGTCCCATGAAAGTTAAGGCAAGAGGAGGGTATGAATACTTTATCTCTTTCATAGATGGTTATTCAAGATATGGATATCTTTACCTATTGCAACACAAGTCTAAAGCTCTTGAAAAGTTCAAAGAGTATAAAGCTAGAGTTGAAAACTTGTTAGGTAAAACCATTAAGACATTTTGATTAGATTGAGGTTAAAGAGAGTATATGGATTTAAATTTTCAAAACTATATGATAAAACAGAATTGCATCTCAACTCTTAGCACCTGGTACATCTCAGCAAAATGGTGTGTCTGAAAGGTGAAACAGAACCTTGTTAGACATGGTTCGGTCTATGATTAGTTATGCTAAATTGTTAGACTCGTTTTGGGGTTGTGTAGTAACGACTACATTATATATTTTGAACAATGTTTCATCCAAAAGCGTTTCTGAAACTCTTTGGGAATTACAGAGAAGTCATAATTAGAATTTTGGGTTGTCCAGCATATGTGCTTCAGACAAATCCTATGAAATTGAAACATCGTTTAAGAGTATGCCTATTTGTAGGGTATCCCAAGGAAACGAGAGGTGATCTTTTTTTTTTTTTTTTATCCAAAACAAAATAAATTATTTGTATCGAAAGATGCTACATTTTTTGAAGAAAACCACATGAGAGAGCATATACTGCGCAGTAAAATAGTGTTAAATGAACTTTTCAACGAAACTACTAAAACTTCAACAAGAGTTGTTGAAAAAGCTGGTACATTATCAAGAGTTGTTGATGGGGCATCATCAAGTCATACACATCCTCCTCAAGAGTTGAGAGAGCCTTGACGTAGTGGAAGGATTGTAAACCCACCTACTCGTTAGTTGGGTTTAATTAAAACTCAAGTTATCATATCAGATGATGAAGTTGAGGATCCATTGACCTATAATCAGCCAATGAATGATGTAAACAAGGATGAATGGGTTAAAGTATGGATCTTTGATAGAGAGACAGCGAATGGGTGTCGTAAACCACTGCCGCTATCAAATAAATTTATAACTCCGAACACACTATTATTACCACAATTTTTGTAGCAATAATGACAAGTATGAGTCGATCCACAGGGATCTGTTTACTTGAAATAGAAAATGATTGAATGCTTTCGATTTAGGGGGGGTTAGTGATCAAGCGGAATTTAAAGGCGATAAAATAAAAGCGAACAGAGTAAATCGATTAAGAAATTGTAAGGAAAATTAAATGCGATGTCGAGAAATCAATTGAAATAAATACTCGGGGATAGGAACGGATTCAACTTAATTTCTATCACAGATTACTATAAGATAAAGTTAAATTGCCAATCAACCATAATTAAATGACAACAAATGCAACAAAATGCTCCAAAGTAACAAATCAAGCAAGCCTAATTTGGTCTAAACTCGATTCGATTACCTAGGATGATAGCGCTTTCAATAATGAATCGAGTTTGCACTAAGTAAACAGAGTTTAATTATGATGAATGAAAGGTTGGAAAGCCTAGGCTAACATTCGATTGTAAATTTGATTCAATCAATTTGTAAGGATTTGATTAAAGGAACAGTCCTCAATCAATTCCCTCACTAAATCAACCGTGCAACTAAATTTGCATTATGCTCAGTGCCAACAAATTTTGCGATTAAAGAAGAAACTTAACAAGAGGTGTCAATTCCATAAAGTAACTTCGATAAAGAATAAATCGGAATCAAATTCATTCAATGGAAACAAAACTTAATACAATAAGAACAACATCTCAAGAAATTGAAGCCTAAATCCTATCCCCAAATACACTAACCTTAGCCGATCATCCTCATGAAGCAATCAACAAGGCTTAGGAGGATTGAAAGGAAATTTTGGCACAGATTTGGGAAAGAAAATGGGAGAAAAAGCCAGAAATTCGGCCAAATTAAGAAGAAAGTTGGATGGGATGATGAAAATGCAAAAGGGAGGTCGTGTATTTAAAGAAGTCGGAGAATGTCGCGACGTTGTGAGGCGCGCGTGGCAGATTTCGTGTTAATATCCGAAGCGTCGTTGTGCTTCAAATGGGCATCGCTGCGCCTCGGCTGATGGTGCTCTCGGGTTTTAAGCGTAAAGCTCAGCGCAACTGCGCTCGCTAAGGGCAATTTGGTCATTCTGACCCCTTTTTTTGGTTTATGCTTCCGAAGCTACGTTTTGGCCCATTTTTGCATCAAAATGACCCTAATGGTCTGTCTTACTACCTTGACATTCAAAGCCTGTAATTCCAGGAACTAAACGATAAAATGACGGAACGAACCCGAATTAGGCCGGGAAAGATAGCTCTTTTTAGAGTTATCAATCTTAAAATGGAGTCTATGTACTTCAATTCAGTCTGAGAACTTGTAAATCAACATGAAAGGGTAAAGCCTATAGGTTGCAAAGGGAAAAGTGGTGTAGATGGAAAGGTGCAAACCTTTAAGGTTAGACTAGTGGCAAAGGGTTATACCTAGGTTGAGGAAGTGGACTATGAATAAACTTTCTGACATGTTGCCATGCTACCCGGATTCTTTTGTCCATTGCCACATATTATGACTATGAAATATGGCAAATGGACATCAAGATTACCTCTTTTGAATGGTAATCTTGAAGAGACCATTTACATTAGGGGTGTACACGAGTAGGGTTGGGTTGGGTTGGGGACATTTTTTGGACCAACCCGAAAATTCGGGTTGGTCAGGTTGGCTACCTATATAACCCGAAGAGGGTACCCAACCCAACCCAACCAAGTTGTCAGGTTGGATCTGAGTGGACGGACGGCTTGATCTGAGGAGTGAGGTGAGCGGCAGTCGCAGACTCGTAGGGCGTCGAGCGTAGAGGAGAGGCAGAGACAGAGAGGAGAGGGAGAGGAGAGGGAGAGGCGGAGATCGAAAGGAGAGGTAGGCGGCAAAGGAGAAAAAACAAAAAACCCTAATTGACTCACTTATAATATATATATATATATATATATATATATATATATATATTATAATTAGTAATTCGAGTTGGGTTGGGTCAACCTGAATTTTGAAAATTCCAACCCGAGACCCAACCCAACCCTTTTACTTCGGGTTGGGTAGTCTAGGTTGTTTAGGTTGTTGGGTTATTTGAACACCCTTAATTTACATGAAACAACTCGAAGGATTCATTCAATAAGGACAAGAGCAAATGGTTTGCAAGCTTAATTGGTCCATTTATGGACTGGAACAAACATCTCAATCTTCGAATATAAGATTTGATACTGCGATCAAGTTTTATAGCTTTAACCAAAATCTTGATGAAACTTGTGTCAACAAGAAAATCATCAACAATTCAGTAACTTTCTTATTGTTGTATGTAGATGATATTCTACTCATTGGGAATGATCTAGGTTTACTGACGGATGTAAAGAAATGGCTAGCTGCCCAATTTCAAATGAAAGATTTGGGTGAGGCACAATTTGTTCTAGGGATCCAAATCATAAGGGATCAGAAGAACAAAACGTTAGCCTTGTCTCAAGTACCGTATATTGACAAGATGTTTGTCAGGTACTTGATGCACAATTCCAAGAGAGGTTAATGCCCTTTTGGCATGGAATTGTATTGTCTGAGGAATAGTGTCCTAAGACTCCTCAAGAGGTTCAGAAAATGAGACGGATTCCCTATGCATCAACTGTGGGCAACTTAATGTATGTCATGTTATGTACAAGGCCTGACATTTGCTATGCAGTTGGGATTGTCAGTAAATATCAGTCCAATCCAAGATTTGATCACTGGACTGTAGTTAAAATCATCCTCAAGTATCTTTAGAGAACGAGAAACTACATGCTTGTATATGAGGCTAAGGATTTGATCCTTACAAGATACACAGACTCTAATTTTCAGACTGATAAGGATTCTAGAAAATCCACATCATGATTAATGTTTACTCTTAATGGATGGGTTGTAGTTTGGTGAAGCACAAAACAAGGCTTAAGAAGTTTTTGATAGACTTGGAAGTTGTAACTAACATGTCAATGCCCATCACACTTTATTGTGATAATAGTGGTGTTGTGGCAAATTCCAATGAGCCTAGAAGCCACAAATGTAGAAACCATATTGAGTGCAAGTATCGTTTCATATGGGAGATTGTGCAATGAGGAGACACGATCGTCACGCAAATTACTTCGTAGCACAATGTTGATGTCCATTTACAAAAGCTCTCACGGCTAAAGTGTTTGAGGGTCACCTGGAAAATCTAGGTCTATGGGGTATGCCACATCTAGGGCAAGTAGGAAATGGATATAGAGTTTTGCCCTAATTTATATGTATTGTACACTCCACTAGCTTTAAGACAAGTGGGAGATTGTTGGGACTAATATCCTAAATCTCTTGGGGTCTCATAGTTTTGTAAATTGTAAATACATTTTATTTATTCAATTAAATAAGATGTTATTTTATTTATCTTTTGCATTAACTCAATCCAATAAACTAAGATTCCATGGTTATTTTATGTAAACTTAAACATGCATGTGGTTGACATACAAGGTTGGATCATGTTTAAGTAATAACCAAAAGGTCTGTAGTATAGGAATAAGGTTGGGTGCCCTTATTCTGGTAACAAACAGTGTGATACGACCTACTTTGTAATTGTTACAAAAAGTTGTGAAGTGTTACAAACAATTTGATCCTAATCGTTCCTATGGAAACATGTGAGTGTGGGTATCCTATGTAAAGAGTTTGTATAAGCGAACCACAAAATGTTTAATTTCTCTTTGTGACATCATTAATTGAAGAAGTTAATATTTCATTCAATGACTATAGGCCACTCGACCTTAATCCTGAGTGAGTTTTGAACTCCTATCCATGAGGACAATCCTTTGATCTGTATTGATGAGAGTGGTTGGATTGTTGAGTCAATATGCCTACCATTTTGGGCATTTTTCTGGTTAGGGAGTTGAGAACATATCTTCACAAGATGAAATTCACTCCTTTCCATGTTTAGGGTAAGTTGATAAATTACTCCCTTAAGGGCTAATTTCGGGTCTTGAACAATGAGGCGTCACTCTCTCACTGGCCCAAGAGGGGTTAGTTTATAGTTTGACTATAAACAGTTTGTTCATTAAAGGGATCAGTGGTACTTAAGAAGTTAAATGTAACTACAGAGATAAAACGGTAATTTGATCCAGGTGTAGTTATGAGTAATTTTTTAACGATTGACTTTCTGTTGGTTAGTTACTTCCGTTGACACATAAATATATTTATAGTGTGAAAAGTGCAGCTGCAAGTCTTTAATAGAGTGACCTATAGTTAATGAATATTGTTTTATCTAATTAAAGAGTTTATTTGATTAATCTCATATCATTAAAACTTTTAATCTATAAGTCTATAAGATCCTCTTGCTAGCTCATTAAGGATTTGTATAAGAAACTAATATTTTGGTTTAATTTGAAATGTTCAAATCAATAAGGGAGTTAATTGTATATGATACAATTAGTATAATTGTATATAGATACATTATAATATAAAGTATTTTGAATGAGATTCAAATCTTATACTTTATGTAATAAGAGAGATGGATATTTAAATAAGATTTAAATATTAATTATATGAATGAGATTCATATTAAAACTATAGGTTATGTGAGAGAAGGCTATTTGAATATGATTCAAATTTAAATTAAATATGAGAAATTTAATTAATTATTAATTAATTAATTTTATTTAATTATATTTATTAAATGTGATTTTATATTAATAATAATTAAATTAATATTATTATTATTATATTAATTAAAATAACTCCCACATAGTGGGATGTTATTGTTTTTCTCTCATTCATAACGTAAAATAAGAGGAGGTGGTGAGGGAGAAGGGTGTGTGTGCAGATTACAAAAAAAATTATGTGAGTTGGTTTTCTCTCAAGTTCTTCCCTCTCAAAGTTCTCTCTTCCTCTCAAGAACATTCTTCCTTTACCAAAATCAAAAGAGACCTACAACTCCTCAATTGGTTTTTCCTAGAGAATAGTGAGGAAGATTTCTTGGTGGTGTCCCAAGAAGTTCTGTATTATTTGTTGGAGAAGTTTCCCTGGTATGTGAGTTGGTGAAAAGAGTCTTCCTACATCGAAGACAGTCTCCAAATGTAGGGTTATTTCAACTCTCAATCTTCTCAAAAGCATGCTAATATTTTGTGTTTTTCAAAAAGAAACTTATTTGCACGTGGCGATCATTCGCTTTCGCTGAGGATTCAATTCATTCATAATGTACGCGACCAGATATTGCATTCATAGTTGGAGGATTAAGCAGATATTTGAGCAACCCGAGGATGGATCATTAGAAAGCAGCCAAACGGATTATGAGGAAAAGTGTTAAACAAATACTTATGGCTTCTTCTACCATGACTATGGACTTTATAGCATGTTAGGAGGCATCCAATCATGGAATATGACTGCGAAATTTTGTCACTAGGCTACGGCTGGTAAGCATAGAAAGACCACTAAAATTATTTTGTGACAATAAGTCGGCAGTGATGTATTCCACCAACAACAGAAGCAATACAAAGTCAAAGCATGTAGACGTAAAGTTTCTATTTGTGAAAGAAAGAGTTCAGAATGGTCAAATTTCAATAGAGCACATAGGAACAAACTCTATGGTGGCAGATCCATTGACTAAAGGTTTACCACCTAAAGTTTTTCATGAACACATTGCTCACATGGGTGTCAGTTGCTTTTCTGATCCCATAGTTTTGTGGGATTTTGTTATTAAGGATGTTCTTTGACCTTAATTTGTTTATTTTCTATATAGAATAAAGTTGATGGTTTATGTTTTATTATCTAAACTTGTTTATCATGCATGCAGTTAGCAAATGCAATTAAGCATAAATTTTTTTTTGAGAATGATCTCACTAAGGAATTTGGACTAGTTGGAAACAAGCATGATCTAGATCACTTTGCATGTAGTTTCCATGTTATCCATCCATACTTAATCTATGTCATTTAATGTATTAAAATTGGTGATCAAGGAAGATTTAGTTACGAGGGTAGTGACAAAAGCTGCCTTGATTCCGTGTTGGTACAGGAGATGGACCAGATTGAACTAAAGAGGAATTCTATTATTGAAATAACTTGTTTAAGCACGCTTAAGGTTTGTATGATTTAATCAAATACACAGACATAACCCAAGTGGAAGATTGTTAGACGTATTTTAAATAAAAACACGAACAATTAAAATATGGGCTATGTATGTGGATTAGTATTTTATCACATTAGGTTATTTTATTAGATTGAGCCTTATTTTGTGATCTATTTAATTAAGGCCCTAGATTCTCAATTGAGTATGGACTTAATGGGTAGAAACCTGTTCTTAGATTGATTTGGGTTAATGGGAATCCTAATTGAACTAGAATATAAAGAGATCTTAGGGCTATGGTCCCTAATATACCAAAACAATAAGCACTCAGTCTTTCTTGAATATCATCTAGAGAGAGATCTCACTAAGAGCATTTGAAGTTTTTGTTAAAGAATACAATAGTCATCTTGAAGCTATCATCAATTTCGCAATAAAATCTGGTATGTTATTTATTCTTGACAGTTTAGCATGAATGATCCTGGGGTTGATCTATTTAATACAGATTTAAAGTAATTATGCTAACAAAATATTCCTCAAACTTATTTTTCTTCCTTATTACATAAGCCCAACAACCTTTCAATTCACTTCACCATCCAACATTTTCTCTCTCATTTATAGATGAGAAGCAAACTTATTAATTTTCTTCCATCTTAACATTTGGGACCTTCTTCTCTTCTTCCCTTCTTTTTATTTTTTTTTCAAATATTGTAAATTTTGAAAACATAATATAAAAAAATATAAGGTTCAAAACTTATTAGAAAAATATCGTGATTTTTCATACTTTATTTGGTCAAGAATGTCTCAATTTCTTATTAAAAAAATATCTTTATAAATTATTTTACACTCTCTTATTTATATATTAGTAATAATATTTTTTCTAATAAAAAAAAATTATCTATTCTTTCGTCAAATCTAGTCTTTTTATAAAATTAAATTTTCTATGTACTTTATTAAATATTTAATTATCAATTATTAATTTGTTAAAGTAAATGTGTTGGATAACACATACAAATACCAGTAGAAGTAGAATATAATTTTGATAAAGAAAGGAGACAAATTTAATATTTTTAATTCGATAAATTATTTATTATTTATATTAAATAAATGTTTTTAAAAAAAATAAAAAAATAAAATAAAATTTAACTATAACTTGTCAAGATTGTGTCAATTTTAACCCTAAAGTTTTTATTTCATCCAATTGCACCTCAAACTTAGATAAATATTACAATATTAACATTTTATTTAGGAAAACATTGCAATTTTGACCATATAATAAGTTCTCATTCCAAATATTGTTAAAAAAAATTCTTATGCATTCAATAAATTAATAAAACATATGTAAACTAGAGAAAAAGGTTATTATACCTTTTTTCTTTCTTCTTGAAGTTTATGAATTTTGGAAAATTATTCAAGTTTAATATGTGGATTGAGTCAAAGTTAAAGTTATTTTTTACGCAACATTATTTGAAATCAATGAGATTATAGAGACTTTTACACAAGATGTTCACCAAATCAACAGAGTTTGGTTCGGTTAGTTTTTTGGTTTTCAAATTTTAGTGGCACCCCTATTGAATCAAAGGCAAATTTTACAACACTTACTTCAGTATATGATCCAATTTATTAAAATTGATATAGCTCGACAAGTTCATCATCAAAATGATTATTTTTCGACAACATCAATATCAAATGAAATAAAACAAAAATGTATACTTGATTATTTATTTTAATTAAAAGTTAATTGACATATTGTATAGTAATGCATTTTATTTGGTTAAAAAATGAAGAAAAATATATTAGTAATTATAATATATATGATTTCCATCTTCAATTCTTGATAATCTCAGTAGGCAACATCAATAGACTTCTAATTATTATTTTAGCTCATTTCTGAATGAAAAATGTCTTAATCTCATTTCCCATTAGCACCAAACAAGGGATTATATATCTCATCCTCATTCCCTTTTTTATTCTTGTCCTCATTCCCTTTTTCTAAATGGCCCTAAATGATAACAAACATAAGGTTAGATAATTTAAAGTTTTTTTTTATTATTTATTTACAAAATATACTGTTGGTCCTTGAATTTTGGACTTTTTTTTGGCAAAATATATTTTTGGTCCCTAAATTTTGGACTCAGTGTCTTTTTGGTCTCCGAGGTTTCAAAATGAGCTTTTTAGTCTTCGAAATTTGGTAAGTGGTTCTAAATGATTCTTGGACCTTTAGTTGACTCCCAAGAGGAAGGAGAAGAGAAATGAGAGAATAACCACCTCCTCAACAACAACAATAATATTAAATTAGCATATTCCCCAACTCAACTATGTACAATCGGCAACTTAATCTCCACATCATTTTTTTGTTAGTCAACAATCAAATAACCATTTAGAACCATTTAATATTTATCAAACCCTTGATGACTGAATAGAGATACTAAACTTAAATTTGAGAAACCAGAAGTGTATATTATTTATTTATTTTTCATAATATGTAAATTGAAGAATCGAATCTCTAACTTCGACATCAACATAACAAGTTCCATGTCAATTGAACTATGCTTATTTTAGCAACTTAATAGGCATAGTAGACAAGCATTCCATGTGAAATAAAATTTCCAAAATTCAAATAAAACAAAAAGCCCATCTAAAATTTAAATTTGGAAAAGGTTAGTTCACATGTAATGTGATAATAAGAGAAAAGGCTCGTTAGAAAAAAAAAAAACGAAAAAGAGAAAGAGAGAGAGATTGAGGTGCCATAAATGATATATTAGGCTAATCCAATACGGCAAGTAATTGATGATAACCCTTAATTTTAGGGTGTGATTGTTCACGAGGTAGGAAATATTGTATTAAATACCTTTTATAGTTTATTTAATTTCTCATGTTTTAGTCTAGTTTTTAAGGTCTTGGGCCCATATCTAGCTTGATGTATATAAATAGGCCTTCGACCTCTTTTTAGCATTCATTAATAAAGACTTCAACTTATTTTCTTGGAGCTACTCCACCAATTTGGTATGAGAGCCCTTGATCCCGCGCAAGACTTTTGGATCTTCTCTCCATGGATGCAAGCATCTTCTTCAACCAAGGCATTAGAATCCTGATTGGATGTAGTGGAAACAGCAGTGATCAACATCAAGAATGAGATGGGAGACCTTCGGGCGATGATGGCTCAATTGCTGCAGCAAGTGGTCAATCAAAACCTTGTGGAAAACCAAGCAACTCAAGCCCAAGCTACTCAAAAGAACAAAGAAAGAGTGCAAATGGAAGCAGTCGACCAAAACAGTGAGCAAACTGAGGGAAAAATTCAAGAAAGAATTCAAGAATCCTTCAAGAATCCAATTCGAAACAGTGGGCTGATGCAGAATCCTTGGGAAGTCCACAATACACCAACAAGAAGATACTTTGGGCAGCCAAGAACTCGATCACAAGATATTCCAATGTCGGGGTTTATGATCCAAGACTCGAATCCTTCTTAGGAAGAAGAAAATTTCCAATTTTGAAACCAAGAACGGATGGGATTTCGTCATGGCAGGCAGCAATATCTCCAAGAACAGCAAGATTATCATATGAAGGTTGATCTCTCAAGTTTTGACGGAAGGATGGATGTCGAGGCCTTCTTGGATTGGATCACCAAAGTGGAAAACTTCTTTGAATATGCAAATACCCCTGAAGATAAGAAAGTTAAGTTGGTAGCCTTCAAATTTCAGCAGGGAGCTTCAGCTTGGTGGGAGCAACTAGAGACTAATAGAAGGTATTATGGGAAATCTCCAATCAAATCTTGGCCAAAATTGTTGCACCTAATGAATAAGAGATTCCTTCCTCTCAATTATCAACAACTCTTGTACAACCAATACCAACTTTGTAGACAAGGTGACCGATCCATTCTTGATTACACGGAGGAGTTCCATCTTCCAAGAGCAAGAAATAATCTCTCCGAAATCGAACAACAACTTGTTTCAAGATTTATCTTGGGACTTTGTGAAGATATCAAAGAGTTTGTTAAGCTACGTCTGGTTTTTTACTTGGCCGATGTCATCACATTAGCCACTACCATTGAGGAGAATGCTAAAAGCCGGCAGCCAAGAACTTATCAAAGAAAACCACCTTGGGATAGACAGCAAACACAATGTCGACCTCCAACGCAAGACAGTCTCCCCAAGGTTCCACTTGTAGCCAATAGCCCAAAAAGGATGAGTCCAATGCTCCGGTTAAGTATCAAGATGGTAACAACAAGCGAAATTCAAATCCCTACAATCCGCCTACCCTTGGCAAGTGCTTCCGTTGTGGCCAACAAGGCCATTTATCTAATGAATGCCCCCAATGAAGGACTTTGGCAATTCAAGAAGAAGAGCACAATGAAGAAGAAGATCTCTTCGAGGAAGGTGATGATGATCTTGCTTTCCTACAACCGAATAAGGTGACCAGCTTTCTTGTGTCCTTCAAAGAGTCTTGCTCACGCGTAAGACCGACAGACACCCTCAAAGACATGTCTTATTTCGCACACCGTGTACAATTAATGGGAAGGTTTGCCAAGTGATTATTGACAGTGACAGCACTAAGAATATTGTGTCTAAGAAGCTGATAGTTACCTTAAATCTTCAAGTGGAGTCGCATCCAAATCCTTATAAGGTAATTGGATTACAAAAAAGGGGAAACGACTGTCAAAGAAATTTGCCCGGTACCCTTGCCCATTGGGAGCATGTATCAAGATCAAATTGTTTGTGATGTTCTCGAAATGGACGTATGCCATATCCTTTTGGGTCGGTCGTGGCAATATGACAACAGAGCTATTCATAATGGGCAAGACAATACGTATGAATTCGGCTAGTTAAGAAAAAAGGTGGTCCTCCTTCCTCTCGGTAAGCAAATTGTCACAATCAAGGTATCCTCCCCTTCACAAAAACATTACTCATCTCCTCAGGTAAGGATCTTTTACTTTCTAAAGAAAAATCTCTTTTGGCTTTTATTGTTAAAAACGATCCTCTTCAATCACCAAATGAGGAAACTTTGCACCCAACTGTCTCAAATATACTTAAAGAATTTCCTTCCCTTTTAAAAGAACCAACCACATTACCTCCCTAAGAGATATTCAACACCACATAGATTTAATCCCGAATAGCACCTTGCCTAATTTACCACACTGTCGTATGAGCCCTAAGGAATATGAAACACTACACAATGAAATACAAAACCTCTTAGAAAAAGGGCACATAAAACCTAGACTTAGCCCATGTGTTGTCCCAGCTTTACTTGCTCCAAAAAAGAATGGCTATTGATGGCTTTGTATTGATAGTAGGGCAATTAATAAGATCACAATCAAATATAGGTTCCATATCCCTCGATTAAAAAATTTATTGGATCAATTAGGGGGGACATCAATCTTTTCTAAGATCGATCTAAAAAGTGGCTACCGCTACCACTACCACCAAATTAAGATAAGACTGGGATGAGTGGAAAACGGCTTTTAAAATCAATGGGGACTTTTTGAATGGTTGGTTATGCCTTTTGGCCTTTCTAATGCCCCAAACACCTTTATGAGATTAATGAATCAAGTTCTATCACCTTACTTAAACAAATTTGTAGTTGTATATTTTGACAATATCTTAATCTATAGCTCCAACTACGAAGCACATTTGGCACATCTTCATACCATATTCAAAGTGCTCCAAGAAAATGAATTATACATTAACTTAAAGAAGTGCTCTTTTCTCCAACATCAACTTTATTTTTAGGATTCTAATTTGTTCCAAGGAGATTAGTGTAGATCCTAGGAAAATTGAGACCATCAAAGATTGGCCACAACCCAAATCCATCAAGAAAATCCAAAGCTTCTTAGGATTGATCTATAGAAAATTCATAAAAAATTTCAACACAATTGCTAGTCCCTTAACCGCACTCTTAAAAGTCAAAACACCTTTCACTTGGGACCAAAAGCAAATAACTAGTTTCCAAAACCTAAAAAGGGCCTTAAGTACAACACCAGTCCTCGGCTTTCCAGATTTTTTAAAACCTTTCGAAGTTACAGTAGATGTCTCAGGCCTGGGAATAGGAGCTATCCTTAGTCAAGATAACCACCCCATTGAGTTTTTTAGTGAAAAATTAAGCACCACTAGGCAAAAATGATCCACTTATGAACAAGCGCTTTACTCCCTAATTTTAGCTCTTAAACAATGGGAACATTATCTCCTTGGGAAAGAATTTACCTTAATCACTAATCATTTCTCCCTTAAGTTTTTGCATTCTCAGAAATCGATAAGCCACATGCACTTCAAAGGTTCGACTTTGTCATCAAACATACTCTAGGTAATACCAACAAAGTAGCCAATGCTCTAAGCCGTAAAGGTACTCTCCTAACCCGACTTAAAGGAGAAATAATAGTCTTTAGCGACATCATCAATTTGTACCCTACAGATCCAGATTTTAAAGAAAAATAGTATGCTTGCTCAAACCACCTCCTAACTAATGATTTTCACATTTTTTATGGCTTTCTCTTTAAAAATGAGACTCTTTGCATACCACACACCTCTTAGAGAGTCACTTTTAAAAGCACATGTGGGAGATCTAGCGGGACATTTTGGGAGGGCAAAACTTTAGCTCTCCTCTTTTCTAAATTTTATTGGCCACAACTGAAAAAAAGATGTTGCCAACTTTGTCAAGAAATGTTTTATATACCAAACCTCCCAGGCTCTAGTTCAAACCAAGGACTTTACTCCCCACTCCCCATACCAAACAACGTTTGGGAAGACCTCTCAATGGATTTCTTTCATTCTTGGTTTACCTAAAACCCAACATGGCTATAACTCTGTTTTAGTCGTCGTGGATAGATTTAACTAAAATGGCACATTTTTTAAGTTGCAAAAAGACCAATGATGCCATATCGCAAATTTATCTTTTAAGGAAATTGTGAGACTTCATGGCATCCTTAAAAGTATAGTCTCCAATAAAGATGTGAAGTTCATGAGCTACCACCCAACATGAAGATCAGCTCCACATTCAACATATTCGACATATACCATTACTAACCACTGAATCAGTTTGAACTCCCATGACCAAACTCAAAGCTGAATTTGTTTCTACTGGGACAGGTGGAGTGGATGTAGGAAATATGGTATTAAACATCTTTCATAGTTTATTTAATTTCCCCTGTTTTAGGCATTGGGTCCCTATCTAGCTTGATGTATATAAAGAGGCCTCTTTTTAGCTTTCATTAATAAAGAATTCAGCTTATTTTCTTGAAGCTACTCCACCAGTTCACCCATCAAAATTTGGCAAAATATGTACTAAAAGAGATAAAATAAAGGTTTCTTCATCCAATACAAAAGAACAGTTTTCCATACTAAATGCAAAGATGAGAATGTAAACTCCTTTCATTGGATCTTGCCTGCATAGCTTGTTGAGGTAACCCTAAATTCGAGTTCAATCTTTCCTGCCATCGTCGCTAACGTTGTGATTCTTCTTTTTCAATTTTTTGTTTACAAATAAGGATAGAAACGCATATGAAATATCAACTAAATGTACAAAGGAAGCAAATGTAGAACAATGAAAGGATCAGAAACATGATGAATTGATGAATTATATACGTATGCATAAAAATTATAGCTGAATTCTAAGAGATGCACTCGAAATCAGCAGAATAGGACGAGAGTTCCAAGTATTCCGAAGCTAACTTGAAATGGTCATGAATTTCATTCACTACTTATTACAACTTTCACTATTCACTCTCACTGGAAGTTTCAACCAAAACAAATGTCGCACGCCCCAAACCAACCGTTCTTTGCAGCTCGTCCAACAAAAACCGACCCTTTACATCCCGCCAAATATGATGAAATCAAATCCGTCGACTAAATTACACGTTGGAGACAGTACCACAAGCAATCTACAGCAGGCCTGTGCTTCCGAACGGGTTGCTTGCAGGCGGTGGTACAGTATGGTGGTTAGGAGCAGGGAATGCTCCAAAACCTGCATCACCAAAAGGATTTGTTGGGTCCATTGAAAAGGGCTGTTGCTGCTGTGGGAAGGTAGGTTGAAAAGGACCAAAAGGATTGGCCTGCTGCTGAGGTAGTGGTGCCATTTGAACTGATGGAGGTGGAGCAATGGCGTTCGAATATGCAAACGGATCTTGCACCTCAAACGGATTTGGTGCGGGCTTACCGTACACGGGCTGTAGAGAAGCTCTATATGCACCTTCATCATATAAGCTATCGAGAGTAAGTGTGTCCAATCCACCAGCCTGGTTCATCATAGAATGGAAGAAATTTATCAATTTGATTGAAGAATATGTCAACAGTGTTTATCTACATAACAATTACATTCCTAATGCTTTAAACTGAATATATATATATATATATATATATATATATATATAAGACTCAAAGTGGACAAGGGCAGAAAAGATGCATAAAATACTTGGATTTCAATCCCCTAAAACTTCAAAGAATCTAATTCAGAAATGTTCCACCAGCTAAATCCAAGACTTGCTCTCAACAAGAATTTAAGGCACTAACTGCGTCAGTTTCACGGTTTCATTCCAGAAAGAATTGTTCTCAAGTAATAATGGCCATTAAAAGATGAACGCTGGAGAACGAAATGGTTCGAAATTCACAATCACATTAAAGACCTACCAGTTGTCTCTCATTAGTTGATGAAAGGTTACTACTTGGAGTGGTGACCAAGGCAAGCTCCCAACCAGTAGGATCGAAATCATTTGTATGTGCACCATTGGAATGAAAAGTGGGTGTTGCTGTATCTGATATAAGAGTTCGATATCATAACGCAAGTGGTTAAGAAATTTCTCAATTAACCCAACTAGAAAGAAAGACTCAGGACTTTACCACCAGAAGGAACTATAGCTAAAGCCAAAGCATTTCTCTCCTCAATTTCAGATACTTCAGTGGTAGCAAGACTCAATCCCTGAAAAATTGAACAAGCAAAAAATTGTAATTATTTATTGTGATTTTAAAGTGGCTGATGAGAGGCATTGCCGAATTAGTATTATGTACCAATAAATCTCCAGTCTCTGCATGGCTTTCAGGAGCAGGAGCTGGTGCTGGAGGTGGTGGTGGAGCCGTTTCAACAGGAGTAATAGAAAGATCATCTGAAGGAGAAGCCTCCGGCTGATCAGTGGGTAAGTTTTGATCCTCGGAAAGAGATTCTTCTGGCTTGTAGGTAAGTTGCAGCTGTTCAGGATAAGAAAATATAAATTTATTTATTTTTTTTTTTTTATGAAAATTAAGACGGAAAAAGCCTTGTCAAAACAACCCAAGGGTCATGGGCATAAGGCATAGGAAGGATGACAAAAACCTCCCAATCGAGGTTAATAGAAGCTAAGGAGTAATTACAAAAAGCCCTATGTTGAGCATATTGTCAACATTCTCAAACAGAAAATTCCTGAACTACACAAATAATATCCTCCAAAGTACAACCCAATTTTCGGTATGAAAATTTATCAAGAATATACTAACCAGTGGTTCATTTGGTACTGTAACCATTCGTGGTGCCTCCCTAATATACTCTTCCATCGTATTAAGGAATGACTGTGGAGGCTGGAAGTGGATGACAAGGCATGAAGTAGGAAAGTATAAGTTCATACATTAGCCTTAATTGATAAGAAACATAAATCGCTATATTACAAATTACCATCATTACCTCTCTTAAAACAGGAAACTGGAAATTCCGAGCAAGTTCTAACCCTTTGCAAATATCATAGAAATCTGATAGGCTTCCAGCCTACAGCAGGGTAAAGGCAAGACAAATAAGCCTGAACTACCTATTGATGTACCTCAGCTAATATAAATAAAGTTGAGAAACATTTGGAGGGGAAAAAAGTTGATAGACAACAAGAAAGCATTGTGAAAGATAACCATCATTTATAGAAACAAAAATGAGTTCAAAGTACCTGTTGGCCAGCTCTTTTATAGATATCAAGGGCTTTGATAGCATCATGTCTTGGCATCTCAAAAAACTGCAGGAAGCAAAATAAGAGCCCGTTTGGATTGACTTGAGAAAAAAAATATTTTTCAGAAAACTCATATTTATTTAAACTCTTTTGATAAAAATTGTTTAAAATACACTTCAAAATCTATTTTGAGTGGTTGTCAAACACTTCAATTTTTTCTAAAACAACTTATTTTTTAAATTAAGCGTTTGAAAATGCATTCTGAATACACCCTAAATTTAATGTCACCAATGTAACTGTGTCTGAAAGTCTTGCCTACGTAAGATACGTATTGCTTACCTTGTCAACGAGATTTATAATTCCATCGTTAATAGCACAATAGATTTTAAAGCTCTCTTTCAATACCTGAAAATAGCATGCAACTGTATTAGCAAGACTGGAAAGCTTCATTAAGTGAAAAGTATCCTTTGTGAACAGAAAAAAGATAAGAACAGATACTACACTTGGTCTTAGCCAACAGGCCAATAGAACAAAAGAAAGAGATCTTTAGAACTCTTTCTCACATAATGCAGGATACATACATACAAGAACAAAAATAAAAAATAGCCTTCACCCATAATAGTGCATTATCCTGGTCCATACATATAAAAACATGGAGAAAGAGAAATGTAACAATGAAATAACGAAAGCAAAGGTATCCACATTATATAAATATATATATATATAATCACCATGTGAATAAAATGACCCCCTCCCCCTAATGAATTTGTTCAACAACAAACTGCACCTGTTGCTAATCCAAGCCTCAAATGAGCTAGAATTAACTCCTCTTTTTTTTCTGAAAATTTTAATGTATTCAATGGAAAGTTGTTTCTTTGTCAATAAAGACATAAGCGAGATTTGTGATGCTGCTGGTTACTTGTTAGTCAACAAATATTTCACCTCACAACAACAAATCATTATGTTCATGAGTCAGAAAAAATTGGAAAAAACAATACCATACATGATACAACTTCATCCTCTTTCATGCGCAGCTCGGGTGTCTTCTATTAAATACCATACACTACACTAAACAGAGTCCACAAAACCAGATTACACAAAACATGTCCTCTCTCCTCATGTAAACACCTTTAAATCCCCTGCAACAAGCACCTCACCACAAACTTTCTAACTAACAATATTCTCAGCCCAGAAGATCACAACAGCACACTCACAAACCGACACAGCAGCACATGCCAGTCCCTCGTCCTCCTGCTGGCCAACCCTCACTCATTACAATTCTCTCTTCCTCTCTTCCCTGTGTATGTAAAACCGAGTGACTTGGGGTCTATCAACCTCCTCAACAGCCTCATTTCCAATCAGGATTGAATCTAATACTTGTCTTCCTTAAATAAAAGTCATTTGGTTACAAGATACGGTAGACCAGAACATATGTTTCAACCTGTTTACCACGGCATACCACACATAGACACTAGTAAAAAGATCAATTGACCAGTGATCTCTTACTCTTGTGGCCTCTTCTTTCTTCTGAATTAAACCACATAAACTTCAACTTTATGCAGTAATTAACGTGTCCCTCCAACCCTGGAACATTTCAACCAATTATGGTTTAAGACAATTGCCTTGTAACTTGTCTGATCTAGAGCCTTATGCTACCTATAATCTTCATTGCCGCTAACTCATCTTACTCAGACAACCTTCCCCGCCAACGCCAAATCATTGGGCATGGGCCACCAATGACCTCCTTTGAAGGAAGCAGGTGGCCATCATATCCAGAATATGGAATTTAACAAATTTTGACTAATTCAATGTCTCAGTCGGACTCTATCTTCTACAAAACTAACTCCCTCATCAAAAACCAAAACTATGACTGCTTTCCAAGATTATTCAACAATAACAAAAGTTTAATAAATCCAAGATTCTGACATTTTTATCCATATTCACATTTTGATATGAGAATTTAGCACATGATGTTTCCCAAAGGAGGATTAGGTGTGTAATGTGGAATATTGATGGTCTCTACCTGCTAAAAGTGCTGTGCATTTAGTGTTTATGTGTCCCAACATTATCCAGATTGTGGCTCTACATTTAAAGGCTTGCCTCTTCCTCGCATTGCAACTTTGAACGGGATTTGTTGTGGAACCTTAAATAATACTAAATGTCTTCAAAAAGAGTTTGCCAAGTCAATTTGTGATGAAGAGATTTAATTGATGCTAGAGCCATGCTCAAAAGTTAACAGAAGTTCTGACCATGACCCCATCCCTGTCCTTCCAACTATGAAACTTTGAACAATTACACCCAATGCACTGTCCGTTCTTAAAATCGTTTGTGCTAAGTGAGATCGAGAAGAAATCCTTTCCATGTAGCTTTGACAGAAACTACATAGGTAGAGTCATCCAGATTACTAAAGTCCATCTACGGAAAAAACATGCCCTTCCAGCCTAAGAATCAGTACTGTTTAGACAATTCGGCTCAATAGAGGATTTACTTCAACCCTCGTCAACCTGAAAGTTATTTAAGGAAACAGATTGCAACAACAGTTTTCTTTGGATTCAAAAGATTTTGAACAAAAGGGAAGTTTTCTTGAGATAACAAAAGTGGTCAACTCTAGCAGTTAAGTCCAATCTGGTTGTGCCTGCAGGAGAAGAGTTTAAAGGATATAGCAAGAGTTTCCAAACTTGCTGAACCCATTTCATGAATAAAATGTGACCAATTAACCAACCAACAAAACTACTTGTTACATTGGATCAAGAACAGGATCAGAGGGATCAAAAACTGCTAATTTGTATAGGGCCATTGAACCAGCCCAACCAGCAACTAGAGCTGTATGCATTATATGAACAGAAAGCAAACGACCGGGATCACTCAATACAACGGTATGAACACGATACCAAGGAAAACCCATGGAAATACCCCTTTATCAACGAAAAATAGACACTATGTAACTTTATTGCACTGAAAAAAAACTATGCTATGGACCTCCCCCTTTGAGGGGATTATCTTAGCGAAAGGATTAATATTTGGTCTATTCTTTAAGTAATAATGGAACAATTCTATTCGTAGGAACAAAAAGAAGCAGATCTATTCTATACTTGATAAGTACCAATACGCAATGGTAGATGGGAATTGATCCTATTTTATATGAGTGAATGTATACATACTTGTTCATAAGAGAAACGCAGAAAAGAGAGGAAAAGCACGTATAGAAATAGCAGAAACCTGGGATAGCATTCTATTTGCTCAAGTAATAAGAGGTTTGTTGTTAGTAACTCAATCAATTCTTAGAAAATATATTGTCTTACCCTCATTAACAATAGCTACCAATCTTATCCATATGCTATTATTTCAATTTCCTGAATGGTCCGAGGATTTTAAAAATTAAAATAAAGAAATGCATGTAAAGTGAGGGACCTACAACAATCACAGAACGTCCTGAATAATCGACCCGTTTGCCAAGCAGAGTCTCCCGAAATCTTCCCTCTTTGCCTTCAATTACATCGGAAAACGACTTGTAAACCTTATTATGGCCATCCCTCATTGGTTGTCCGCGGATTCCATTATCAAGAAGTGTATCCACGACTTCTTGCTGAAAGACTTTGCCAGTGCCAAAGGGGCGGCTAGGCCAAGATCAAGAAGGAAGAAATCAACATGTCAAGATCAAGAGGAAGTTGGGAAAATCAACTGGAATGAGGTGATAGTGCTACCAAAGAGAGACTTTCATTATCATTGGGGAAGGATTTTGAGGATATTCCAAGTACAGTTGATATAATATTTGGCCATCAATCCTTTTCAACTAGAAAAAGCCCTACTCAAATGTCCTTCCAGAGAATTGGCAGATCCTTTAATTAAAAATAGAGGTTGGATGAGTTTTGGTCAAGTTATATTAAAAACTAAGAAGTGGGACACCAGCATCTATGAAGCAAGAACACTCCATTTTAGGCCGAGTGTCAAATTTCCGTGTCCTATTTTTATTTCTTTATTTTTAATTTCAAACACGTGGGACACATTTGAGACATGTTTCGGACACACCTGAGAATTTTTTTAAAAGAGAATATGGAACCCAAATCAATTATATGTTAAACTAATATTAAAAAAAGGGAAAAAAAAGAAAAACAAACAAAATACAAAAGGAAAGCCCATTCTTCTTTTAGAAACAACTACTTTCATTGAGGGAAAAAAGAAAAAAAAAAAAAAAAAAGAATACAAGGGCAACAAAAATTCAAGCTCAATAAACTTCTAAGTAAGATACTACCTAGAGGATAATTACAAAAAGTCTTTGAAACTGAAGCCTAAAGAGAAACATGGAACCTCACCAAGGAATAAACATCGCCATGGTCCCTCTCCACACCTTTAAACACTCTGTGTTCCTCTCCCCCAAATATCCCACAATAAAGCACACACCAAAGAAATCCTCAATCAAGATCAAACCTTGAAAGAAACACGTCCACATGGATCTTGCAAACTAACAGCTATCAAGAAGGTGATCCAAGTCTTTTGCCGCCTTCCGACAAAGAATACAACAAAAAGGCCCCAGAAGTATAGATTTCTTCCTCAAAAGCCTATTCATGTTGTTCACACGGCCAAGTAAACTTGTCGGGCAAAGAACTTAACTTTCTTAAGGATCTTAATCCTCCAAAGCACATCAAAGACCAACTCACTAGGGGGGAAGGGATCCAACAACAACCAAAGAAAAGAAAAGAAGAAAGAAAAAAGATCTACAAGAAAAATCCTCAAGAGGATTAGGACTCCAAAGGCGAATATTCCTTCTCCCTAGCCTAAAATTGAACTCATCAAGTAAAGACAACATAGAGGCAACCTCCATCGTTTCCTTATCAGACGAAGTACAACAAAAACCAAAGGAAAAAGACATTGAGCTCCCTGGCCGGACCAAGAAATCAGAAATAGGACGATTTTTATAGGAAGAATATGATATAAACGAGGAAATGCAGAACAGAGAGGCCTATCCCCCATTCACTTATCTTCCCAAAAATGTCTCCTTACCTTACCCCACAACACATGAAGGGAAAAGATGGGAAGCTCTAGAGAAATATCTTTTAGAGATTCCAAAATGCACCTTTAGCCACTTTGGACAACCAATCAAAGGGATGAGGGTCATGCTTACTAAAACTAAACCTATACCACAAAGATTCTTAGAAGAAAAGCCTCAACGCCTAAGAAGCACAGACACTCCTAAAATGGCCAAGTGTCAGTGTCGGCCACATGTTTGACACCAACATGCCCCGCCACGTGTCTGACACGCCAGCTGGCGTGTCGATTATTTTATTACTAAAATGGTAATGTCTGACACGACTGGACATGCCCCTGACATGGCATGACATGGCAAGCGACACCTCATGACACGACAAGCTACAATTTAAAAAAATAAATAAATAAAACGTTGCATTTTTTATCCGGCTAAGTGACGGCAAAGGGAGTAGAGGTCGGCCTTGTTGGAGAGCGGAGGTCGACATTGGCAACATTGATCCGGCCAAGCGACGACAAAGGGAGGGATCAACATTGAGAACTTTGACAGTGGTGGTAAAGGTTGAGAAGAATCGGAGGAAGGGGGAAAAAGCAGAGTTGGGGAAGAGAGATGAGGAGGCTACTCGTGGATGTCAAAAAAAGAATAGTGGAGGGAAAGATAAACATCATTAGGGTTAGGATTTTTACTCTTAACGGGCTTTTGGGCTTCTTTACATCCCTTCAACGTTGGGTCTCTTTCTTTTAAATGGGTTTTTGACTTCTCTTTTAAATGCCGTTTTTTAAAATTAAAAAAAAATTATTGTTATTATTATTTTAAAACTCTTCTGTATTATTTATTATTTCTTAAAAAGCATTAATTATTACTGAATATTTTAGGTTTGATCTTTTAATATATATATATTAAAAAATAAAATAAAAAAAATAACGTTTCCTCGACGTGTCATCCTACATGTTCAAAAATTGGTGTCGTCATCGTGTCGTGTGGTATCCCGCGTCGATGTCCAGGCTTCTTAGGTCAAAGCCATTTAGTCTACAGAGCTTTGTTGTGTAACCTTAAATTTTTAGTTCTAAAATCCCCCCGGCCCCCCAAATTAACAAATCTCCTGACGACCTCCCAACAAACCAAATGAGAGCCTCTCCCTTCATCCACCTCTTCTCAAAGAAAATCTCTCATAAGCTTCTCCATACTCTTACACACCAAACTAGGGGCATAGGAGAGATAATAAATGGGAGTGCCACTCAACACTGACTTGGCCAAAGTAAGCCTTCTAGCCTTGGAGAGACTTTTTTTCCACAAAGCTAATCTCTTCCTGATCTTTTCAAGCAAAGAATCCCAAAAAGAGATAGCCCTTGGATTCCCCTAAGGGGGAGGCCAAGGTAAGAAAAAGGAAAGTACCACACTTCACAAACAATCACAAATCTCAGCTCCTCAGTTTCTCCTAATCACAATTGATTCCCAGAATCGACACTTGTTCTTGTCAATTTTATGCCCAAACATTGCCTCAAAAAAAACCCCAAAAAGTGATAAGAATTCTAAGGGAGTCCTTTTCACCAGAGCAAAAGAACATTGTGTCATCAGCAAACTAAAGATGACACAAAGCCACCTCCTCTGAACCAGTCTACTCAAAATGTCAACAAGTAAGAACAAAAAGGGAGAAAGAGACCCCTATCTTAGCCCCCTAGAATTTATACTAGTCCTTTCTTTTCCATCACCTAATCCAAAAAGTCCCAATCAACATGGTCATGCCTTTTTTTAAGTCAATTTTAAAGATCACTCCGTCCTATGTATTGTGTGTGTGTGTATGAGGTGGGTGGTGGTAGGGAGGGGGGCGGTGGACTCATACCTTATTAGGAATTGGGAGAATGAAAAACTTTAGACTTTAGAGGCTGATATTGTAAAGCTTGGGGATTTCCCCTTGTAGTCCTAAAAAGATTGATGATTGGCTTTTGGAAGCGTCGAACACCTTGATTTTGGAAGGTAAAGCAAAGGTGGTCAGAAGTTGTGCATTCTGAGCACTTTTGCGGCACTTATGGAAGGAGAGAAATGCTAGAACGTTTAAAGATAAGTTGTTACAGTTTGATGCTTCTTGTAATTATGTATAAACTATGGTTTCTTGATGGATAGCCTCACAAAAAAATTTCTTTTGAAACTACATTCTGTTGATGATTTCTCATGACTGGCAAGCTCTCATGATGTAGTAGAGTTGGGAGGGAGTGCTCTCTACCCCCGACCCTTAGGTTGTCTCTGTTTTTGTGATCCATGAAACTTTGTCATTTCTTTAAAGAAAAAACACATGATCAAGTTAAATAATACGACTTCAACCAAGAGCACCTAAAATAAGTCAACTTTTTTCCGGTTGTTACCACATGGAGGGCACTCAAGTAAATAGGAAAACATCCTGTAGGCATGTCTCTTTCTTATAACCTTGAATTTCCATCCATTAGGGCCTTGATTTCTTATCCAATGAACATAAAGTGGACTGGTAAACGGAAGAAAGTCTTCTTGTAATTAAGTTTAGCATGAGAATGTCATTTTCGTTTCTCCACCCCCGCCCCTTTAAATATTATACCTAGAATTCAAAATAACATAAGTAGAATTTCTTTTATAAAAACAGAGATCCCTTTACTAAGTCTACCCAAGAGGCTAAAACAAAGAGAATATTGTTGCTACAATAACAATAATGACAATATTAACATTAATAATATTCTATGCTAAAATAAAAATTTAAAACAGTATCATGGAACTGCGAATAACAAATATAAACAGAAAAAAAGTCTGCATACCAGTGCCAGGGCGTACTGTATAACATAATTCCCAATAGCTGCTCCTTCTGGCTGTAAATTCAACATCAAGTCATTTTCATGCTTAAAGAAGGTCTCAGCAAAAGAATTTTAAAAAATAAAGCCACATTCTAGAAAAGAAAATTTATTTAAGTATCAAGTGAGAGTGGAAAGTTCACAGGTGCTGAAAAGATACCCTGCAGCCAATAAGACGATACAACAGCTGTTGCAAAGCAGGCAAATGTTCCAACAGTTCTTCACAGTCCAGTTCCCTGGTTCTGCTGTATCCCTGCCAATGAAAGAAACTATGATTAACGAATTTCAATTATCTGTAACTGGGGACACTCATTAGACACTCCAAAACACATATTTAGGTTGTATTTTTTTCATATCAACCTCAGAAGCACTTAGGCCATGCAGTGGACATGTCCAAGACATACTTAGAACAGAAAGTGAAGATAATAGAAAATAAGAACAATTGTTCTCTCCGATTAAAAAAATATATTGTTACACAATGAACTAGAAAAATAAAACAGAAAACACAAATATGTGAAACTACATCAAAAAAATAAATAAAAAGAAAACAGATAAATCCACTGAATTCTGAACATCATTAGGAAGTGATGCGAAGAAGAAACTTTTGTTTGAGATGAAAGTTCACATTGCAACATCTAACAACATCTAATGTATTGTGGAAAAAAAATACTAAATTTTGTTCTTGAAGATTAATCATACAAAGCATGTAGTTAAGCTTATAACATTTAACTTTAGATAAACGTGGACTTTTTTTTTTTTTAAAGAAAAGGAAACGATTAGATAAATGTGAATATTGAAAGGAGAAGACAAAGATTTATGTTCATGTTCCAAAATTGACTTCATATAACTCATAACATTTGGAAATGTCTTCATACTTGAAACAACGATATATTTAAAATAGCACACTTTTATAGATGTACTTTACTAAACATGTACATATTATTATTTGGCGTCAAGATTTTTGAAAAGCAATGTCATGAACACACCAGGCTCGTCATTTCATATCTGTCGTCTGTTCATTCATGCTTCTTAAGTCATAAATCTTCACTTATGAAAAAGAAAAAAAAAGAAAAAGAAAACAAAGAAAAACTCATAAATCTTGACGGGAAAAAAGGAAAAACATCTCAACAAAAAAAAAAAAAGAAAAAGAAAAAGCTAATGCCAGGAGAAGCATTTACTTAGCGTTCAGAAACCTCCAATATTGTCATACTAACGCACATGACCAGGGATAATCCCCTCTACAAAAATCAGAAGCCTTTGGAATTTTAACATGATGCATATAAACTTAATAGATTCATTGCTTACCAACAATTACAATTTTTTAAGTGCAAAAAAGGAAAGGGCTCCAATCCATAAAAATAGACCATTACAATTGAACACTACTTTGTCTAAAATATAGGAGATTTTTATATGGATTACGGATGACCCAATCCCAACGACACTAATGCGGAATGAACCACCCCTAAAAAACCAATGAAAACTAACCTTCTACTTACGTCATAGAGCACTTAACTACCTAAAACTCAATATCACATTAGCGACATCTCATCCATCCTGAAATGGCTAGAGCCCTAATGTCATTCATGCCAATCGTGATTTCATTCGTAATCACCAATTGGCCAATCTTTTAAAAATCCCCATAGGACTATGCTATAATATTGTGGTGGGTCATCCATACAAAAATCTCAATATATATATAGAAATGACCAATTTTCTCCTCCCCGTATTGTGACATTTAAAAAAGTATTTATCTTTTGAAATAATTAAAATACTATTTATTAAATCAATTTTCACTTTCGAAACTTCATGTCTCTCCCTGAAGCTACCTCAACCCTTTCTTCCTTTCTCCTCTTTCTACCTTGCAAAATGTTTCTTTAACTTGCCCCTCTTCTCACCAGATGGCTCCTTCTAGGTAAAATATGGAACTCAGCTAACATCTTTCCAAACTCTTTTTTCTTTTTCTTTTTTTATAAAATGTCAAGTTTTCCTTCAGAAAAAATGAAATAATACATAGGCAACAAAATACCACCCTAAAAGGAGCCCAACTAAACTAAGAAGGGACTAGTGATACAAAATTAGACCTAAGAAGAAATAACAAAGAGTTTTACAAATGGAAACCTGAAGCAGTAAGGAATCTAACAAAGCACAAGTCCTCAGAATGCTCCACCTTCTAAAAATCCTATTTTCCTTCCTTTCCAAATTCTCCAAACAATAGCCAATGGCACAAAGACAAGATAACCATAACAAGCTCCTCTTGTCACAAAAAGGGGAAAGGGAAAGCAACTCCTCGAGCATGGATCTACAAGTTCCCGGCCAAGCCAACTTGAAGGAGAAAGACTCAAAAAAGTCACTCCACAACAATCTGGCAAACTGACAAGACCAGATGAGATGCTTTGGCTCCTCAGCTGCCCCCTACAAAGAATGCAACACTAGGGCCCAATCACCTTAGGTGCGAACCTACAAATGCAATCCAACATGTTAACCATAACATGGAGAATCTGCCACACAAAAAGTTATCATATCCTTTTAACATGATCCAATTGACGACATCTTTTTAACCTCTTATATCCCTTCCCCTTTAATCAAAAGTTCTTTAGGGAGTTCACAAATGAAGGCTCCTTCTTCCGTGGAAAAAAAATGTATAGAAAATGCAAGATGGCAGTTATCAGGTTGGGAAACTTTCGGCTACATTTGGGATTAACTTTGACAACTTTAAAAATTGATTATAGAAGAATCTTAAATGCCTTTTGTGTTAGGTAAAGATAATTGTGAATGAATCCATTAAAATCGCTCTTCTAAAATATGCATTCATTCACACACTTTTTAAAATTGTTCCCTAATAGCCTTCAAAAGTAAATTTCTATAGAATCCTTTTTTTTTTTTATATATCCATGAGTGTCCGGGCCAGTTTACGCACACCTCAACTAATCTCACGGGACAATCCGCCTGACCCTACAACATTTGGGTGTCAAGAAAAAATTTCTATAGAATCCAATGTCACTGCTTAACAATTTTCAATATTATCCTTTCAAAATTACTATTATTTTTTAAAAAAAAAAAGATTATGCTTTCATTAAGAATAAATGAAAGAATATGAGGGTATAGTAAAAAATCAAACCCAAAAAACCCCACTAAAGAAAGGTTCCAACAAAGTAAAATGTCGGCTAAAGTGTAATTATAAAAAGTCTTTGAAGTCGAAGCCCAAAGAGAAACATGGAACTTCACCAAGGACCAAACATCACTAGAATCCCTCTCCACGCCTCTAAAAACTCTGTTATTTCTCTCACCCCAAAGATCCCATAAGAAAACACACACCTTAGCACACCATAAATAACGATTTTTTCATTAAAAAGTGGATGGAGAAGGAACTCCTCGATTGAATCTCTAACAAACCTCTGACAAGCAAGCACAAAACCAAGCTCCTGAAAGAAATGGATCCACACAGATCTCACAAACTCACAACTTCAGAGAAGGTGATCCAAGTCTTGCTCCACCTTTTGACAAATAATATAGAAAATGGACCCACTAAGAGAGCCATCTTTCTCGATAATAGATCCATAGTGTTCACACGACCGAGTAAAACTTGTCAAGCATAGAATTTGACTTTCTTAAGAATCTTAATCCTCCACGGAGCATCCTAATGGGAGAAGGATCCAACAAATACCGAAAGAAGGACTTACAAGAGAAATCCTCAAGGCAATACCATATTAAATTGATTAGTATATTTCTCACACAACCAAAATTTTATCTCCTAATTCTTGCATGTTCTTTCTAACAAGCTCAACTTTGCACTCCAGCACTATTTCCAATTGTCATTCAAATTTTGTCCTTCAATGCATGAAGGCATATCACTCATCCCATAATTGTACTGATGTTGAAAGAGTAAAGAAGTCCTTTCAAATTGGTTTTAAAATCTTTTGTAACTATAGTCTTGTGATTTTAATTGATTGGAAGGCTCTTTTGTAATTCTTGGGTGGGAGATATCTCTTTCCTCATCCCTTAGGATGTTTTTCGTGATTCTTACAAGCCCTTGTCTCTATATTTGAAAAAAAAGACAAAAAAACAAACGAACAAACCACCAAAAACTGAGCATAATTGGATAGAACTTTTACGCCAAAAGGGTTTGGTCAGAATCCTTATTTGCATATTGAACGAGAAGCTAAGGGGTAAAATTCAGGTTGAATGGGCAACTACCAAGATGATAATCTATTCGTGATGTGGTAGCACTAGAGTAAATTAGGATATCTTGGTCAAACCTTTTATTGATTAGGATTATAATTAGTTTCTTATTAGGATTAGGATTAGTTTCCTTGGTTTATTAAGATTATGATTAGTTCTTTTATTAATTAGGATTAGTTTGCTTTCCAATTATCTATATTTTTTTGAAAAAGAAACGAGCCTCTTCATTAAGATTATGAATTGAGACGTACAATGTGATAATAGAAACAAAGTAGATGCCTAAGGATCAGTGAGTGCACCCGGACATCTCAACTAGGTTGACAGCTCCTTAGCACTCTCATCATATCCCACACTATTGAAAATCAAGGACAAGTATTTGAACTGTAGAGATCGAAAATAAAATACAATTTGCTTCTAAGGATAAACTCTAAGCATTGGGAAAAATAAAAGCCTTCCAATTGATGCTATTGTCTTGAATGGAGAAATTTTCAAACTTCTTGAAGAGAAAACACCATGATGACGCATTTAACCGAGCTGTCTCAAATCTCACCAACCAAGGAGAGGCTTTGTCATGGAACACCTTTTGATTTCCTTCAAGCCAAATTTCAGATAAAATTGCCTTTACTGCGTTGGACCAAATCAACTTTGGTCTAGATTTCAGCTTAGGACCAATCAATACTTGTAGTACATTGCTTTTAAACACTTTGTCGAAGGACCAGCTTAGGTTAAAGCAGTCAAACAAGCTAAACCAGCAGCTTTTTGCATAGTTATAGTTGAAGAATAGGCGCTGTAAATCCTCGTAATCTGCCAAGCATATGGGGCAAACATGCGGGGATAGATAATGAGAATGGAGCTTTAATTGTAACACTGAAGCACAGTTCAAAAGACCTTCCATCATTATCCAAATAGTGATATTGACCCTCCTGAGGCATTTGGATTTCCAAAGAGAGTCTTCCAATAGTTTTCCAATTGGGTGAGTTTTGGAGAGATGCTTAACAAGGGATTTTACGGAAAAGTTACCATTAGCTTCTAGCTTCCAATACCGCTTATCCTTGTTTGTGGCGATTGACTTTTCAGAGATTAACCCAAGAAGAGATTGAAAGTCATCTATTCTCTTCTTCTTTGAGCGCCCGTCTAAAGGTAATGGACCAAGAAGAGTGTTGAAAATCCCAAAAATCTGCTACTGCCCCCTTTTGGTTCAAGGAAATTCTATAGAGTCGTGGATATGATACACTAAGTGAGGTGGAACCCACCCAATGGTCAAGCCAGAATGCCACTTTCCTTCCATCTCCCACCTTGAATCCCGCCAAATCTTCTATTTTTTTCCAGCATCTTGAAATGTTAATCCATGGACTACGAAGGCTACAACCTACATCTCCACTAGTGTGCCAACCAAACAAACTCCTCCCATGGATGCTTCGGACAACTTGACTCCAAAGGGAGTCCTCTTCCTTCATGAAGCGCCAACCCCATTTAGCTAAGAGTGCAATGTTCTTCCACCTTAAACCCCCAATGCCGAGACCCCCATCTGATTGGCTTCTAGAAGTCAAGTCCCATTTTACTAAGTGGTTTATCCTTCCACCTTTATGACCTTCCCAAAAGAAATTCCTCATTACTCTCTCAATATTTGAGCTTACCTTTTCCAGCATTAGGAATAAAGACATGTAGTAGGTAGGTAGATGAGAGAGGACTGATTTACAAAGAGTTGCCCACCCTCCTCGTGACAAGTTGAATCTCTTCCATTTCTCCAATTTGTCCTTTATCTTCCCAATTACCGGCTGCCAGAAGACTTCTTTTTTGGGATATCCTCCAAGAGGTAGTCCAAGGTAAAAAATGGGGAGATATTCTAACTTGCAATTAAGGCTGGTTGCCATTGAAAGCAACTTGCAATCATCTATGTTGATTCTGCAAAGGGCAGATTTTTCCCAATTGATTTTTTGCCCCGAGCACCACTCAAAGATTTCAATTGTTTTTCTCAGATTTTCTACCATAACATCATCATACTTGCAGAATATTAACGTATCATCTGCGAATTGAAGCAATGAAACATGGACAGCATCTTTTCCTACCATAAAACCTTCAAACTTTCCTTTTTCGTGCAATCTTGACAACAAAGCGTTAAGCACCTCACTGATGAGTAGAGAGAGGAAGGGAGAGAGAGGGTCACCTTGTCTAATTCCTCTAGATGCTTGAATTCTTCCCCTTGGTCTTCCATTGATGAAGATTGAGAACTTTTGGTTGGAAACGCATCCCATAATTCATGAGATCCATTTAGAGTCAAATTTCTTCCCGATAAGGACTTTCTCAAGGAATGACCAATCGACCCGATCAAAGGCTTTTTCTAGATCAAGTTTTAGCAGCCAACCTTTTTTCTCTTTAGATTTGTAATCTTCAACCACCTCATTAGCAATAAGAACGGGGTCGAGGATTTGACGTTCTCCAATGAATGCACTTTGAGTTGGAGCAATAATATATGGCATGACCTTTCTTAATCTTTCCGCTAGCACCTTAGCTATTAGCTTATAAATCAACGTTGTTAGGCTGATTGGTCTGAAATTTTTTACTAAAACAGCATCCTCCTTTTTCTGTATCAAACATATGAAGTTCTCCTTTATGCAGGAATTTAGTTTACCATTTTCATAGAATTCCTCAAATATTTGCATGATATTGTCCTTTAATTTCTCCCAGAATTTCAGGAAAAATTCTATGGTGAAACCATCCGGTCCTGGAGCTTTGTTTTTTCCCAGCAGTTTCAAAGCATTCCTTACTTCCTCCACTGTGAAACGAGCAACCAGCAACCTGTTTTGAGTGTCATTAACAACCAGCCATTGGAGATTGGAAGGAAAAGCTCTTTCTCCTGAAGCTTTCGTGTACAGGGAGCAGTAAAATCTCAGAATTAATTCTTCAATATCCTTGTAAGAGGTGGTTACTTCTCCTTGATCATTTTCTAGCTCTGAGATCAGATTTCTTCTCCTTTTGGTTGATAAGAACCGGTGGAAGAATTTTGAATTTTCATCTGCAAGGCTTAACCAATTCAACTTACTTTTCTGCATTAAATTCCTTTCCTCAATGCGGTATAGTGCCAGGAGGTCAGCCTTTAGTGATAAACAATTGTCTCTACTTTCTCCTTCTACCTCCGAATTCTCTATTAACAATTCTCTATATTCAATTTCTTTGATCAGGGCCTCTTCAGTTTTCTTCCTTTCCTTCTTATAGGCCGTGTTCCAAAGCCTTTATTGCTGATTTTACCTGTCTGAGCTTAATAGATAAAACAAAGCCTGCCCATCCATGTGTATAATCCTGTTCAAGTGCTCTTTCAATGACTTGGCAGCATTCCTTAATGCCCAACCAGCTGTTACAGAATCTGAATGGTGGAGGACCCCATTCAAAAGATCCAGCTTCTAACAAAATGGGAAAGTGATCTGAGAGGATTCGCACTTGCCTTGTAGCTCTAGAATTAGCAAAAAGATCATCCCAACTGCTTGATATTAAGAACCTGTCAAGGAGAGATCTTGAAGTGACAATGCCTTCTCGAGTCCAAGTGAATTTGCAAAGTGGGATTTCCAATAGTTGTGCTGAAGATATAAAGTTACTGAACTTTCGCATTCCCCATGTGACTCTTCCTTGAGGGAATCTTTCTTGAACTCTCCTTGTAACATTGAAATCTCCTCCAATGCACCACCCATCAGAACAAAAACCCGCCAAAGAATGTAATTTTGCCCAAAGATGTTTCCTTTCTCTGTAGTCGTTAGGCCCATAAACGTTTGTTACCCAGCCACTCTTTTTATTAATAGTCAAGCATTTGATCGATAGAGAGTAGCCACCCTTTTAGAATTTCGGTGATTGACACTTTGCTTTCATCCCATAATGTTAACATTCCGCCAGATCGACCGATGGCTTCAACAAAAGTCCAGCCAATATCTTTAGAACTCCAAATTTCTTTTACAAGGGCCGAGTCAAAATTGTCCTTTTTCGTTTCTTGTAGTAGGTCTAAGTCAGGATTTAGTCTCTTTATAGTACGCTTTACTGCCAATCTTTTGGATTTATCTCCCAGGCCTCTAGTATTCCACGATAATATCTTCACTGAGGCAGGAGAAGAATGTCTTAATATCCGAAGACCAGGTCGCAATCTTCTATTAATGGCAGGAGGTGCTGAGGGATGGTCTTCTGATCGATCTGATTGAAATTTGTCTCTTCTTTTTTGTTAAAAATTGGTTTCTCCTCTAATAGGAATAATAATTTCAGATCATCTTCATCAATTGTAATTGGATCAGCCTCTTCTAAAGCCTCATCTAGGTCTAAAACTTCCAAGTCCTCCGTAGCGTAATTTGGACGTTGTACACAGATTAATTTGAGGCTTATGGCTGGGGATACCTCGGACAAAAGATACTTTAGAATCAGGAATGTCAACTTCAAACTGAGTAAAAGGAAGAGTTTTAAGCTGAGAAGATTCTGACCTGTTAAGAATGTTGCTTGGGATTTGCAATCTAACACAGCAAGCTTGGTCAGAATTTGCAATGGCTGTCCATGAATTAATGAAGGTAGTCTTCTTCCTAATGTAGTGTTTTGAATAAGGTCTGAGCAAATTCCTCTTTCTTTTGGAAATCGATGCATCATTGATAAAGGGCAGGTTGTCTGACCGGCCAATAGGAACCTTGACTTTCCCGACTTTTGGGATTTTGGAGGGAGAGAGAACTTCAGCTGAGTTGTCATTGGTGGAGTGGGGTTGCTTCCCTTTCTGTGGATTATGAAACGGTGAAGACTGCTAGTTGGCAAAGTCGGCTGGCTGTCTTTCTTCTGCAGCCACGAGCGCAAAACTTCCTGATTAATATTCAGGTTAGTTGACAGGAAGTCGAAGTGTTTTATGGAAACCGAGGGGACTTCCGAATTAAGTTCCTTCATTGATTGCTTGTCGGCTACCTCCTCACTTGGTTTCACATTGAACTGTTTCGGGGAGATGGATCCTTGGTGAAGGCAACTATTGATCGAATTTAATTTGTTGGAGGGAGAGCAACCATCAATTAACTCCTCTTTTTCTTCGCAGGGAATACCAGCAGACTCGACGAGGGAATTTAATTCATAGAGTGAGCAGCCGACCAAATTTTCTTTCCTCAACACTAAGGACTCTTCGTTTTTCTCCCCTGCATTCACACTACAACCTTCAATCTTCTCTTTCCATAATGATTCTGCCTTTTCGTCACCCTCCCTAGTGTTCACATTGGACCAGGTTTCTTTGTTCTTCTTCTCCGACGGATCATCTGACTCCGGCGGCTTAGTACCATCAGAAACGAGTGGGATTTGACCGGAGTTTTGCTCTTCTATTAATGCTGCAACCGGACTCCTAACAATGTTCGGCGTTTTCTGTGTTTCTTCTAGAAATTCCCAATTAGAAATAGAAACGTTGTTGCTGGTTTCTTCATCCTCGGCCACTTTCTTCAGACGAACTAGATCAAATGGATTCTTAAAATTCTTGAAGAGAAGATTACCTTGTGTTCTTAGAGGGGGTTCCATGCTTTCGAAATCTCCAAAGGTTAAGAAGATATTTCCTTTTTTAGCATCCCTTATCTCCACCATTGCTGGTACAAATCCACATAGATTACTTTTGACTTTAATCCTGGCTTCTGAGCAGTTTAATAGGTTCAATGTTTCTGTTGCTATGCTTTCTAATCCTCCAAAGTAAGCACCAATGGCTTCAAATGTATCTCGACACCAATAGTCCAATGGCAAGTTTTTTATAGACATCCATCCTCCAAAACTTTTCAATACCGAAGGTCTGCTATGTGTATTCCTATTCCATTTCTCAAATAACAAGTGGAAGGGACCATACTCCTGCCATTTTCCTTGTTTAACAATCAGCTCCTCAAGTCTTCCGTTGTCAACTTTGATCAATGCCTTGTCTGCGAACAGTGGGTTGATAATAACATCTAATTTGAATAATTCTTTTAAGACTTGTGCTATTTCCTTCCATTCATTGAAGACAAAGAGTCTAGTGATGATCCATAGGTTGAAGAAATTTTCCTTGTAAACTTCTGAATTTTTTTCACCCAAAAACTTTTGAAACTCTGTTTTTCAGTACCTACAACGGGGGCATGCTCTGTTTTGGCGGATTTGTAGCTGGAGACTGAGAGTTTCCTGAGCTCTTACTCTGTTCTATGGTTGCAAAATCCCTTTTGCTCTGATTTGTGGGTTCCTGGACAGAGGAATTCAACTGGCAGTTTCTTTTTGACACTACTTCAGCAAAACTTGGCTGTAATGTTGGTGACGAGGACAAATATTTCCAATGTTCCTTCTCAAAAATGGGATTTTCTATGTGGTTTCCATTTCGTTGGAGGCTTCCTTTTAGCATCTTCAAGAATTCTGCCCACCCATGTTGAGCTATTCCTTCTGGTACATGAATGTAGAATCGGCCCCCGGTACTTGGCCAAATTGCACATCTCAGATTCCACCCAGCCTTGATCTTCAACTTTGATATTCTTATTATTCCTAAGTCCTCTTTCCATTCTCTTAGGAAGAAACGAATGGTTGAACCATTAAGAAGATCTTCGATTTGTTCTACCATCCAAGTCAACTGCAATTTTGAAAGTTGGATTGATTTTCGGACTTCAATATCTTCTACTATAAAATTCCCCTTCTCAAACCAGGAGCAGAAAAATATCCCGTTAATTTTACAACTAACTACTTCCATGACTAGTAATCTTGCACCAAAGATTCGATTAGTCCAGAGCTGTTGTTGAGTAGGAAAGGGGAAACCGGAAGAGGACTGACGGTGAGGGAGAAAAGAGTTGTCGGTGGGGAGGAGGAATGGGGGAGAGTGGAGAGAGAAGGAAAGGAGGAGGGAGGAGAGAGAAGAGAGCACTTACCTCAACACAATCATTGTTGCAATGCTTTCCAATTCTCTATAAATAGAGGTCTTCTTGTTTTCATAACTTTTGATTCATAATAAAGACTTTGATTTTATTCTAGGAAAATTATGTCCTTATAATCCTTTAGGTTACATCAATTCCCTTTCTTTTTTTACTGTTGTTTTCAATTGTTTTAGTTGCCTTCTGGAGAAGTCGACTATGTTTATCTGATTGAAGATTATGTGCTTGGTAGAAATAACGTGATTCCTACTTCAGCTCACTGATGACACTTTTTTATCCTTGACCTTAGAAGCTAAAATCAGGAAGTTGTTCTGTGCTGTCAAAGCTTTTGAGTTGGCTTCCAGTTTGAAGATTGGCCTTTCCAAATCCCTAGTCGCAAGCATTGATACCAATGATGGCAAATCAGGGGATTTGAAAAGGCTAACATTGAGTTTGATCTGTATTTTTCTTTTTATTTTTAATTGGGCAATGAAAAGAATAGAACCCTAGTTGGCTAAAATTTGGGGAGGTGTAACACAGCATCTCTGTTTGTGGTTTATACTCCTTTCTTGAGTGGTAACTCTAGTCTCCTTTAAAACACAATAAGAATTGAGCAGGTGGAGCAAAAAATTGATCAAGGAATCATGATTTTACCAAATGATGCATGGACACAACACAACATGACACGTACACAAAGACACGTTACTTCCTAAAAATCTAGGACACGAACATGACAAGACACAATTATCCATATTTACATTTGTGTATATATTATGTTTTTACAAAGGAAAATTAAGGAAATAGTTAACGTGTTTATATGCTTTGAAAAAACAAGTGTTAATGTATCACTCTCAAATTGTATTATTTTTATCCTATAGCACTATTTATGTTCAATATTTAGAAGTAAATACTAAAACATCACTTCAAAGTCTCTCAAGCCCTCTATAAGACTCTAGTATTCCTCTCTCCAAATATCCCACAAAACAGCAAACTCAGCTGCCATGAAAACCTTCCTTTCTCACAAAAGAAGGAAAAAGAAGGAACTCATCAATCATCTCTCTATAGCCCCTCTGTCTAGTTAGATTCAAGTCGAACTCCTCGAAGAAGCAACTCCAAACAGCATGTGCAAAGTCACAGCTTCAACGTACATGCTCAAGGTCCTCATCCGCCTACCTACAAAGAATGCAACACAATAGCCCAAACAAATTGCACATCATCCCCAAAACTCGTTAACCACCAATCCATGAGGAACCTACCACACAAAAAACTTAACCTACTTTGGGATTTTTACCTTCCACAATGAGGCAAAGACACCACTCAAGGGAGAGGGAGAGGGATTGGCCAAACGGTGAAAGAAAGATTTTCAAGAGAAACCATTTGAAGGGCAAGCTCCAAAAATGAACATCCCTTCTCCAAAAACTACTACAGAACTCCCTAATCAAATGAGAGATGCGCAATAACATCTAACATTTCCTATCAAACAAACAATGTCGAAACCAGTGGTTCCTCATCAAGGACGAATGATACAGAAGAGGGTAACAAGCACATAGGGGTTCATAACATCCCTCCCATGACCCACCGAACCTTGCAAAACATGAGAAAAGGTTGGAGAGGCCCCTGACTATACCTCTCCAAGGGGCAAGGGGTTTTGGAAGTGCCTATAGCTCTTCCTCAAATCCATTCAAAAGGGTGTGATCCATATTTGCTTGCACGAGCAACCAAATGAAATTATTCTTAGATGGAAATGCACGAGCCATTTAGACAGGAGTGCACTGTCATACTCCAAGATATGTAGATACTAGATTCTTTTTTCCTTTTTTTAGAATCCAAAAGAGAAACCTTGGTTCCTAACTTAATCCAAATTGGTATTGTATTAGCAATGATGAACTATCTTTTCCCATATTAACCATCATGGGTTGGCCAAGTGGTAAAAGAGAAGACATAGTCTTAATATATGGCTAAGAGGTCATGGGTTCAATCCATGATGGCCACCTACCTAGGATTTAATATTCTACGGGTTTCCTTGACAACCAAATATTGTAGGGCCAGGTGGGTTGTCCCGTGAGATTAGTCGAGGTGCGCATAAGCTGGCTAGACACCCACGGATATAAAAAAAAAAAAAAAAAAAAAAAAAAAAAAAAAAAAACTGTCATTTCCCATATTCTTTACAAGGAACAAAACTTTTCATTAAAGAAATAAAAAGAGACTTCAAAGTGGGTAGAAATTTAGTATTAGATATATATTTGATACCGATACGTCCAAATACGTGTCAGATACATCATACATGAAATGAAGTATCTAATTTTATTTTTTTAATTTTGGACACGTGTGTCCCCTTCCAGATACATGAAGGGGGCGCGACAATAAAAAGAAATTGTACACTTGGGCTGAATTTTAAGCCCATGGCCCACTTAAATTTATAAAAATATTATAATTATCAGCAGCCTAAAAAGGAAATAACAAAAAGAAAAATCAGAAAATTAGAACAATCAAACCCTAAATCAAATTTCCCTCTCATTCAAATCTCTTCAGTATTCTCTTCATCTCCAACAAACAAGTCACGACCCCCCTCATCTTCTTCCAATTTCTTCGACTGAGCAATGCAAGACGTACGCCATTCGCTGTCGCGCCTAACCTCAGCCTCGTTGCAAACCACGCCTCAGCCTCGCCCCCAACCATCCTCATTAGGCCTTTGCCTTGGCTTGCTGCCTATGGTCAATTTCAAAGCTCTCTGTTTTTTCCTTTCTTCCTTCCTTTTTTTTTTTCACAAAACTCCTTTAATTTTAACTTAAATTATTAGGTAGGTAGTTAGGTAATATGGCATCTTCATCCTCAAGCCAAGGTCAATCATCAGATCCTTCCATAAACTCAACCTCCTCCCTTGTTGAAGATGACTATGGAGATCTTAGATTTGAATGCTTCAGTCTACTTTGTACTAAAAACTTTGTTTTGATTTGTTGAATTACAAATGTTTTGTTAGATGAATATAATGTGTATTTGGTGGATTAAATTATCTTTATGTTATTAATTTGGTATTCTATCCTTTGGTGGATTACATTCAATATCTTTATGTTCAATTTACATATATAAATAAAAAATATATAACCAAATTGACATATCCTCGACGTATCCATATCTTAGTATTTTAGAAATTGACAACTCGTCGTATCCTATCATCGTATTCGTATCCCGTATCCGTACCCCTGTCTGTGCTTCATAGGTATCCAAAATACCCAACAAAGATTGTAAAGCAAATATCTCATCATTTTTCAATAATCTACAAAAGACTAAAACCAACATATAATATTTGAGTCCCAAAAATCCATAAAGAAACCTTTGAAGATGAACAGACCAAATACTTGGAGAAAACAATGCATCAAAGAATTATCACCAAGACAACAACCCATCTATCCGGCCAAAAGCATATGTAGTCACCTCTCCCAAGTTTAAAAGTCGGGAGAGGATCAACCTTTTTCCAAATCTTGGAAATAGCTTGATACATGTCATCCTACCATATGCCCTTCAAAAGGAGATTTTTCATGAATACTCATAACCACCAAAAGGAGTTTGGTTCATGAATAAAGCGCCAACCCCACTTATCTTTTCCTACATTATATGCCTACACTTCCAAAACTATGGGATAGCTTATAGATCTTTTCAATCACTAGCTCCCTCGCCATTTTAAAATCTAATGGAGCAAGGTTTATGAGTTCACCACTTCAAGAGGTAGAAGAAAACCTCATGGCAAGACATTTTTAGTGGTGGAGCCAAGGAGGAGGAAGATTAAGGGTTATTCCTTTTTTTAATTATTTATAAGAGGTTATTCCAAAATTAGGATGTAAAATAAGAAATTTATAATCACATTATTTTTACCGACAGCAAAAAAGTATATGCATCTTTCAGACTACATACCTAAATAAATGTTATAACTCACTCATACATGTACCATGCAAGGAGGCCAGGTGAATTAACAAAAATCTTCAGTACAATACCTTATCCTGACCTTGGGCAGGTCTTGGCAGGCGTTCAGATTCAATGTCATACTTAAGTATCCTGAAACATTCGAGACGCTCCTCTAAAAACAATGCATATGTACGTACCCATGCAGAGCAATCCCAAGCTATTATAAAAATTTATATATCAGTCATCTAATTGACTACACTTTTAGAGTATCATTTGAATGAAAAGAATAGAAGAAAATCTCAAAAATTTTACCAATTGGGCTTGAATCATCCTTAAAATTAGACAGTTGAAGAATTCGAGCTCTTTGTGTAAAATTCAAAAGTTCCTCCCTGAATGTTGGATCGCCCTCCCTCAAGGTCCTATGTATGACTATTAATGTTTTCAAAGCTACCTGTAAAACATGAAGAAACTTATACGGTGAATCAGAATGCAAAAAGAAATCAAGCCAAAATAATCAATAAACGAAGAAAAAAGAATATAATGGGTAAATTATAAAATAAGCAGCTGGTAAACACTGTATTCTCACATTCATTCCACTAAAAATTCATGGATAATTTGATGTCATACTTGCCAAAATAACCATGAGATACAGACATTATGTTTTGAAGACATGCTTCATTATCAGTGTATATATGAAATCCTATTAAAGAAAAAAGGTACGAAAGAAAAACTTCAAAGAAAAAACTCAACTAATATTAGGATAGAACCTAAAGGTTTTGTATTTTACCATTACAAATGAAAATTAAATTTACCAAAAGCACTGCCAATTTCGCAGAAATGGAAATATCCTTTCAAATGGTAAATTAGGAATCAGGAAAAGAAATTTGCATATTGCAGTATCACTTGTGGATTATCACACTTGAAATATCATTGCAGATAACGAACGTAACAAAATCCAATGCTGATAAATATCGGCATTAAAGAAAAACCACATACAAGTAACAACAGGACATAACCAATGTAAAACTGGGGATAGCTAAAGGAACCCACAAAATTTCTTAGACAAAAGATATCATCCAGATAAAGGAGTCTAACGCCCAAAAAAATAGCAAATTTTACAGGGAAAAAAAATAAAAATCGTACCGTCCAATTCCGAGTCTTGGACAAGCGACGAGCAAGGGCATGAATGCAATAAGCAACATCAGCACGAGGTCTAATTGCAGATGTAGCAATCAGAATTTCTGAAACAACAACAGAAAATCAAACCAGAAATGCCGATTTTGATTGATAACAACAAAATGGATCTGGCAAACAGCAATCACTCACTCCTGAGGTGTCTCTCCTTGGGCGGGCACTCGACGTGGTTAGTAGCTTTGACTATTGCGACATCCAAATCCTAAACTCAGACAAAAATCCCGAAGAATAAGATAATACCCCCCCCCCCCCCCAAAAAAAAAACGCACAAATCGGATCAAACACCGATAAACAAAATCAATAATAATAACAATAATAATAAAGAAGAAAAGGAATGAATCCAAGAATACCGCGTAATCGCTGTTGACATGGGCAAGGCCGACTTTGGTAGAATCCTTGAGAGCGCCATAGGCTTTCCTCCATGTCTGAAGCGTAGCCATATTCTTCTAACCCTCTCGCTAGATCTTTTCTCTCTCTCTCTCTCTCTGAAAATCAACAGTGTTACGTGTTTCGCAGGGCTGAATTCTCTGATTCCGTGATTCTCTCTATGTGATCCAACGAAGAACAAGAAGAATTCTTCTGCGGAGAGGAAGATCGAATGGAGGAGCCCTTTACTTTTCCTCTTTTTTTTTTTTTTTTTTTTTTTAGAATTTTAATCTGATTTTTTATGGAAACAGATTCCAATTTTCTGACCTATGTTGGGGATGGCGTGGATGGCCCATGGTTCCGTATATCATACGTGTCATCATCATTATTTTTATTTTTATTTTTATTTTATTTTATTTTATTCTTGTTTTTTACACTTCTTTTATTTTTTTTATTTTTTTTTTTATGAAGTTCGATTTTTATAAGTTTTTTTTTTTTAAAATGATAGTTGCTTTTACGGGCAATTCAATATTTTTTTGTATATATTCTTTTTTTTTCCTTAAGTCATTTTTCTTAGTATAAAATGGTACTACTCTGACTTTGTTGCTCTTAAAACTATGAATATTATATCACCATTCTTCTTGTAGTTCTGTTTGCAGGTCAAATCTTTCCTTTCAAAACAAAAATAATAATAGAATGGTCAAATCTTTTACTTTTTATTTAATTTAGTTCTTAAGTTTTTAAAATTAAACAATATAGACAAACAATATCCTTTTTTATGCAGCTTAATTGATTATTAATTTTTTTCAACCAAATTAAGAGACATGGCATTAAGAACAGTCATAAATAACTTTCTCTAATAACCTAGTTATTTTCATAAAAGATTAGTAGAGATTCAATGTTATAGATCCAATTAAACATACAATTTCTCAATAGTACATCTAACCTAACAAGTATTGATGAACAATCAATAAGAAGGAAGACCCAATAACATCGAAAAACATATCATTCAACAACATCCATGAAAAACACTAAATTATTAACTTAAATCCATAATTAAATCATTCAACACCCTAAAATCATAAGAATTTAGCAACACATAATCATCAAATACGTACTTTCATATGAGCATAGGGAAAGAGAAACTGGGGAAGAAAAACTCTCGAATTGCTTCCCTGTGTTGAATTCCTTCAATCTCCACTTGGTTGGCATCTCGAGATCTTAAACGGTAGTCAACTTTTCTCCAATACTTTCCTCTCTTTTTTATAGCAAACTCACACTCTTAAGCTCTTTTTGCCTCTAAAGTTTTGTGATCAGGGTTGTTGAACATTTCCCAATTTATAGAATTTTTCAAACTTGCAGCCCAAGAATTTCTAAAAATGCAATTTTTTCAAATATGAAAAAGGCTCCGTTTGTCATAAAAGCATGGGTTGTGGCACTGTCCATCATCTTTTTCTACCCTAAAAGTTTTGTTGATTTCATTGCTCTCGGGTTTTTGCGCCGAGGTAGCGTCGCCTATTTTTTAGTTTTTCATCTTTTTCTTTACTTTTTTCATCCGATTTTGGCTCAATTTGGTTCTTTTGACTTCTAAAACTTGTTTTCTTCATAATTACCTGAAAACCACTAGCAAAAAACATCAAATCTAATATAAATATTTCTAAATCAAAGGCAAATAAATCATTTTTTATGTGTTTTTCACCACCCCAAATTTAGAGATTTGCTAGTCCCGAGCAAATACAAAATAAAACCATAATGAAATTGAAAATAAGTGTGTCATTGGCTCATAGCTCAAAGAATAACATATCAAGAGCTCAAGTAGAAACATCACAAGCAACATCGCTACGCTCGACAAAGAAATCATAGTGTAAGTTTCAAGCGTAGCGACGCTGCCAGTTATGCTCATTAGTTCAAGAGGCATGCGCGGGGGCGTGGATTTCCGTCAAACTTCTGAGGGTTGTTGCTGTAACGACCTGACCCTTTAATAGCTAACACGTCGCTACGTCATGCATGAACATTTAATGAATACGTTGGAAACTAAGAGACACGGTATCACACACTTTAGATAAACGCGGTTTAATTTATAAAACGGCTGAATTCCTGAAAGTTTATTAAACCAACATAGAGGAGTAAAAACGCTTTAGTGGGGTACCCTTAAATAGTTAGGCAAAACCTTAAGAAAAGAAAACCGAACATAACAATATCAAAACAAATAACAACCGATCTAATGTATGCAAACACTACTACCTACAAGTCCAACACACTATACCCTAGGCTAAGGTGCGGAAGCAATGTCGACGATCCCATGGTACGATCACGGATTTCCTTGGCCATACGCCTAGCCACCATGCTCTTTACCTGGGAGATAAATATTAAAAAAAAAAAAAAAAAAAAAGGATGAGCAATCATACTCAATAAGAGACCCACTACTGGGCCTAGCTATTACCCTTTTTGTCGTGTGCACCCGTGTACCCGGCATAGGCATAAGCGTAGGCATAAACATAGGAAGCAACCTGAAGGTACGCAGTGATTACATTTGTAACATGGACATAGGTGGTGATCCCAAGGGACACCCTTCGTAGCACAGTACATTAGGGGTACGGGGCATGACAAGTAAGGTAACCTGTAACATGTCATGGCATAACTAGTTCATCGCAGAGATTCACAGAGTCATAAGCACATAAGCATAAGTACATTACATACAAGCTACAAACTTGGCATACCGAAACAATCATGGCAATCAACATTCGAGACAAAAAGTTCACAGCGACATTCAATAGTCAACAACACAATTAGACATTAGGCGTCACTAAAACCCGGTAGTAAGTCCCTTACCTGCGAGAGCGAGACTGTGGCGAGATTGAGCGAGATAACAAGATTGAGCGAGACAGAGAGACTAAGCGAGGCTGCCTGTGCGAAGTCGCGACTTCCCTACACTGCGGCAATGTGCTATAAAGGCTGTGACGACGCGTCGCGAAGAGGGCAGGCGACGCGACAATGAAGATTGTGACGACGTGTCGCGAAGAGGGCTGAGACACTGCAGCGCGAGGACTATGATGATGCGGCAATGAGAACTGATGATGCGGCAAAATGCGGGCTGTGATGCGACACGACGAGGACTGAGACGCTGCGGCGCGAGGAGGACCGAAACGCTGCGGTGCGAGGACTATGATGATGCCGCAACGCTGAAAGCTGCGATGATGGCGACAGTGAGGGCTGGAGAGGGCGGCGACTTAGTGACGAAGGGTTGTGTGAAAAACAGCTGACGAAGAGGTGATCGAGAGAGAGATTGACCCTTTTTTTTTCCTTCTTCCCCTTTCTTCCTTTCTCCTAAAAACGCCACTCGGTCAGTAAAAGAAAACTCACCCGGAGATCTTTCCCCAACCAAAACCCGATTTCTCCTAATGACCAAGGATTTCCAAACCCCCCTTTAACGCTCCCTCCGCCTGCATAATTCTTTAGTTATTAATATTATTATTAAAAAAAAATTCAACTTAAAGAGAGAAAAAGTGATTTACCTGAATTTTGGGCCGTTACAGTTGCACTCCCCTGGGTATCGCAACATTGCATGAAAAATTGCTCTCGGGTTGAGAGCGTAAAGCATAGAGCAATTGCACTCCCAAGGGTATTTTCGTCATTTTGACCCCTCATTTGGTTTATGCTTCTGAAGCTCCATTTGGATGTGATATTGCACCAAATTAACCCTGATGGTCTGTCTTACTACCTTAATGCTCAAAAACCTACAAAATTCAAGAAATACCATGATAAAATTATGAAACAAGCCCGAATAAAGTTGGAAAGGGTAACTCTTTTTAGGAGCTATCAAATCACCCCTAACTTGATTCTTGATTGTCTCTAAGCAAGGTAGAAATACACACATTCATACAATAGTTTGTTCGCTTAGTTACATGGCTCGTGACTCAAGTTTTAACAGTTCTCAAGGCATGCTTGCAATCACCAAAGCAATTTGATTACAGTCAATCAGATGAGATGCATTTTTAAAAACACTATTTAAGGTAAATCATGCATTAGTGAGTGCAAAACTTCATTATTTTAACTCTAAGCATACTCATAAAGGTTTTATCAAACTCCCAATTTGTTTTCTCCTTACTCCGTCTCGATTATCGGCTTTCAAATTATCTAAGCTCATCAAAAGGGCAATTCTTCTATCAGAGTGCCTAATACACACACAACTAAAAGGTAAAGGACACCGATTTTACTTAGAGGCACTAGCTTTCACACACCCATTGTAGGGACTCGTACCCACTCTTTTCTCACGGGCATCCTAACTGATCATAAGAGGAGTAACTCTTTTTGCTCTTATCCATGCACTCCCACACATTTTTTTCTTTCTTTCTTTCTTTTTTCTATCACTTTTCTTTTCACTCTTTTTGGCTTTTTCTTCTTTCTCTCTCTCTCTTTTTCTTTTCACATATAGGCTTATTACTATTTTGTCTCCCTAGTCTAACATTGCACTTAATCGAGAAACGCTACTCTCCAACCAAAGGTGGACCTTTCAAGGTGACAACAAAAATTCAAGCAAGATAACCCAATTCCAAGCTTCTAAGATTCAAAATGACTCAATCAAAGCACTTAAAATATGCATGAAATGCTAAGAAAAATCTTTTTAAAATTGGACTCAAAATCATGAATGTTTCTTCATTCTAAGATCATGCAAGCATATACAAGAAAGGTGCATCGTCAACTTTCATAAAAACGAACAACACCAGTGAACAACATGCAATTGAAACAATTGAAGTTGAGTGAGAAGATGAATGGACAAGAAATTTAGAGAGAGAAATAGAATAGGAGTTGAGTGAGAAAAAAGAAATAAAATATTAAAAAAATAATTTAAAGATGGTTATAAATATGTATTTTGATAAATCAGTTAAAACGTTTTTTTTTTTTTGAAGGTGGCTATCAATTTCTTCCCCCAAAAAAAGTTTAGGAAAATGGTTAGAAATAATCTCAAAATATCTATCTTTTTGGGTTTTCTAAAATGGAATTTTAACCAGAAATATATGTAATCTTTCCCAAATGTTACATAATCTCTTCTAATATTCTTCAAATTTCCTATTCATAATCCAACTTAGTACACCTACATTCTAGTTCCACATAGATTCTAAATTTTCAAAACCCTGATTTCTCAACAGTTTCAATAACCTCAACACAATTTCTAATTTCTCCAAAAATTTGTAATTATTTGGCTCAAGAATTGAAGTCGATAGAAATAGAGAAACCCGATATCACTAATTCACATGTAATATTTGATGCAATTGGGTTATGAATAGGGATGTGATTTCTCTTCATAAACGATCGAGAAAAATGATACAATTTCAACATTTGATATTGATTCTCTTACATTGATGGAATTGGGATGTAGGTCTATACTAAGTTGGATTATCAATGAGGAATTTGGAGAAGATTACATGGAAAAAGATTAATATTGTACAAACAAAAAAAAATAGTTAAATTTTTAACAAATTATCAAAAGAAACCGCTTATTGGCAAAAAAAGACATAATCTCAATAAATAGTTCGATGAGAAGTCGAGATGTGCGTAAGCTAGCCCGGACATTCGCCGATATTTAAAAAAAAAACCAAAAGAATGCTAATTTTTATTTGTGACCATTTCCCAAAAGTTCAACCTATTAAATAAATAGGGGTGTTCAAAAACCCGATAGCCCGACCTATTTGGACTACCCAACCCAAACTGTAGGGGTTGGGTTGGGTTAAATTTTATTTTGGGTTGGATTGGGTTGAAAAATTTTAATTTTTAAATTTTGGGGCGAGTCTCGGGTTGGTGATTTTTTCACCCGGGTTAACCCGACTGGACCATTACATATATATTTAACCTAGTAACCTTTCGAGAGAGCGGGAGGGCACGAGAGAGGGCGAGATAGAGCAAGAGCGAGGACGAGATAGAGCAAGAGCGAGGGCAAGAGCAACTCGGTGACCCAACCCGAAAATATTGGATTGGGTTGACCCTTTAAAATGGAACCGATGGATTAGAGAGTAGGCCAACCTGAATTTTCGGGTTGGTCTAAAAAAGACCCCTGACCCGTGTACACCCCTACAAATAAATCCCAAACTCCACTGTCATCTTTTCTCTTTGTCTCATCCTCACGCCGTCGACCCCCTCCCCTCTCTCTGCTTAGTTATTTCCCCGGCGGTGACCAGACTGCAAAGACTCACGAATCAGCGGTGCTTAGACGGTTCCGCCATTACCCACCAAATCTAATCCAAGTGATTGCGTTCTATTCGCCGGTGAGCTCTTCGAGGTGCGTCTACTTCTGCAACGATGTCTGGCGGCACGTGCGAATGCTACACCAGCAGCGGTTTCCGGCGACTCCGCGAGAACGATATCCAACTACTGTAGGTGACCTTGCGTGCCACGGCGACGTGGTTCCCAACAGTGGCGCGAACAAAGACCCATGAACAAGCGGTGATGTTGACATTGGAATAAGGTCTCGGTGGTTATCCATACTCCGCCTGTTATCAAATCGGATTAGCTACTACGTGTAAAGTTCAGATCTACAAGTTTAGACACTTTCGGACAGACACCGGTGAAGATCAAGCCTTTTTGGTTAGGTTCACGAGGTATTAACGTGCTTTGAACCCTTTCCGTTATTCGATTAAATTGTCTAATATCAGTCTTTAATTGTAGAACTAGTTTTGGACTAATTCAGAATGGTCGATTAAGGTCTGTAACATTTGGTAAAAATATCTCTCATGAACACTCTCTCAGTTTGGATTAAGGTTTCAGGCTGCATTCTAACCTATAAACAATGTCTTTATTCTTTAGGCTTGTAAGAAATGATGTTTGTTCAAGGGATTATATATTGGATTAATGTTTGTAGGTTTTTGATCGAGGTAATTACTTTTCACATATGTTTGAAAGTATGTTTGGTATGATTTGAAATGGAATGAAATTGTTTTGTAATTTGTAAAGTGTTTTGATCGATTTCAAATTGAAAATAACTCTGTTTTGGTTTTGTTACTTTTGAAAACTTATTAAAAAGTTTGCATTTACTGATTTGATGAACTTTTATGAAAATTGATATCTGAAACTATGTGTTCTGTTTTGAATGTCTATGAAAGAATTTTGATTGATTCAAAGTTCTATCCGTATGTACAGCCTTTTTATTTATTATTATTATTATTATTATTATTTTTTTGGGGGGAGGGGGTGGGGAGATTGTTTGCTTATTATGCAGTAGCCAAATTAATTGATAGTAAATAGATTGAAATTGATTTGTGGGAAGACACCTTAGAGTGGGTGGTTTGACATTCCTTTGGAATGAAGATTTAGGTGTATGTTGCACTCATATGACCTCACACAGTAATTTCATTGAATGTTCTCTAATCGACATATTGGATAGAATGAATGATTGATTGGTGTTTGGGTAATCACATATGTCTTGGCTACTTTAATTGTGCATCTTTCTTACTATGTTAAATGAAAGTTCCGATTGAAAGTTGAAAGTTTTGTTTTATGAAAAGTATCGATTAATTGAAAGTTTTATTGAAGATCCATTCGAAAGTTTTGTTGTACTAAAAGTATTGAAAGTTTTGTTTTATTGAAGGTTTTCTGGGAAGTTGTGAAAGCCTATATGGATGTTTTAGTTTGAAGTGTTTGGATTTAAAAGCTTAATTGATAAAAAAATTTTGGTTTTGGAAGCACTGTTTGTAACAAAGTTTTAACTGAAAATTTTGCAAGAGTTTGTATGTTTAATTGTTTTGACAGAAAAATGGATTTCAAAATTTGATATGAGAATTGCTTATTGAGTACTGTTCTCATTTTTGCTTTTCTAAATTGTTTTCAAATGAAGAATCAAATGATAGTTTTGAAAAAAGTGAAGTTTGAAGTTCTTGCACAAAACTAATCTATTGTAGGATTTGATAGTTTACCTTAAAACCAGTTGTAAGAAATTGTTTCTGTTGAACTATGTAAGTTGTTATAGTAATTGTTGTGTTTTATGCATTTCTGTTTTGAATAGTTGTATTGAAAAGTCCAGGCTTTGGCACGAAAATTTCTTAGATCCAGACGGCTGGAGTGCTTGGAGTTTGTACCACCATGATACGAGCGGTGATAGTGATGAATACTCAGGGCAAGCCTCGGTTTGCTAAATTCTACGATTTTCAGGTTCCTTTATGGGGATTTTTGTGGATGTTTTTTTTTTTGGTACTTTTTGTGTTATTTCTATCAAATGATCTGTCTGATGATGAATTCTCAAATTCAGCCTGTAGAGAAGCAGCAGGAGCTCATTCGGAGTGTCTATGGAGGTTGGCAATTCTATATTTTGATTAGATTTTTGCAAATTACTACAAGGATCAGTGTATATCCAATATCGCAACTATGGTTTCTTTAACCTGTATTTCCATTTTGATCTCTTTGGTTTCCTGTTTTGGTATAGTGCTTTGCAGTCGAGCTGAGAACGTCAGCAATTTTGTGGAGGCCGAGTCCATCTTTGGTCCTGTAAGATTTCCTTGTCCAACAATTTCCTTTAGTACCGTGTTTAGGATGTACTTGAATTGATGATTCTTTGAGAAGCTAGAAATTTGTCAAAAATGAATGTTGGTTGGCATTGTTCAACCAGTTGTAGTGCAATTATAGAGTGACCTAGCGTAGCTGATTAGTGGGACTGGCTAATGCTAATGAGTAATGAACCGTGGGGATTAACCTTTTAGTGGGACTGGCTAATGCTAATGAGTAATGAACCGTGGGGATTGACCTTTTCTGTCTGCTGCAGGACTCTCGTCTTGTATACAAGCACTTTGCCACCCTTTATTTCGTGCTTGTCTTTAACAGTTCTGAGAATGAGCTTGCCATGCTTGACCTGATACAAGGTACTTTCAAGATTATATGTGATGGATTAGTGACCACTAGAGTAGTTTTATGCACGACCTTACTTGGACAGAGCTTTTCTATAAGTTGTACCACTGTTTCTTTGAGTTCTAAAGAGTATTTTTTATGCAAATATTATTTACATGCTTACAAGGCATCTATGAGGACTTTAGTACTCCTTGGTACCTCAAGTTTTAAACTGGATGGTATCTTGTTATGTTTCGGCATTCTTTAGTACATAATTAGCGAAGTGCGAGGAATGATGAAACGTGTGGGCTTAAAATTCTCTTACTGAAAAGACCTGAATAAATTACACAACTCAAAATAGAATTGAACCAAGTAGAAGTTGAATCATCAAAATTTCCTATTTGAATGCATTTCAATGTTATCTTCAGAAGTTTGTTGTTATGAACTTTTAGGTATGTACTGCAATTATATGATTAGTTTTGTTGTCTTATATTATTCCCTTAATTGATGGCATGATTAGGCCCTACTTTATCAGTTTTTGTAGAAACATTGGACAAGTGCTTCAAAAATGTATGTGAGCTTGACTTAGTGTTCAACTACAGCAAGGTCAGCTCTCTCTCTTGAACAACACATAAATGTACACGTGCGCACGCATGATACCAGAGTTTGAAACAAGTGATCTCTTTTGTTTCTATCTCAAGATAGTTTCTTAAAATCAAACAAACTTTTTTTTTAAGGAAAAAAAAAAACAATACTTTTTATTGATAAAATGAAAAGAAACTCTGCTTTAGCAGTCCCATTGGACACCTTATCATGGATCATAATGATATTCTAAGATCACCCTTTTAAGGCAACAAAATGGATATGCTGGCATAATTTGAGCTATTCTTTGGAAAATTTGGGATGAGAGGAACTCAAGGATTTTTAAAGGAAAGGAAAGATGGCTAGAAGAAGTTCTGGATTCCTCATTATTTACTTTTTTTCTAGTATTAAAATATTCAACCCTTCAATACTTTCAGATGCATACGATTTTGGATGAAATCATTTCTGGTGGGCAAGTGCTGGAGACTAGTTCCTCTGAAGTGATGAAGGCTGTTGAAGAAATATCCAAGTGCTCTCTCTCTCCCTCTATCTCTTATCCAAAAACTGTTGATTACTCTGTGTGCTTTAAGGATTTAATACAAATTCATGTCGTTGCATTCACATTGCAGGTTAGAAACAGCCTCAAATTCTATCAACTTTGTCTCAAAAACAGTTTCTGGTTGGCGGGGTTGAGTTTGCTGTTTTAAGTGAGCTGGTTAAACGATTCAGCAGGCATTCTTTGCTAGATCTGTTGTTGATTTTGACTGATTACTCGGATAGGCAACGACAGATTCACATCGTTAATAGACAGATTTCAGATGCCTGCTGAGTAGAGAGCATTTATCTCGACTGGTTGGTTCTTAATGGCCATGATCCAGCACCTACTTGATGCTATTTTGAAGACTACTTAGTCTCACCTGGATTTTGATTCTATTTATAATTGACGAAATGCAGTTTCTGAAAATATATTGAATGAATCAATTTATTGACAACATACAACAGTGTTAGAGTTTTTTATTTTTTTATTTTTTATTTTTATTATTATTATTATTATTATTTTTTTATTTTTAAGGGAATTCTTCCTTGAGATTTCTATAGCAACAAACAAGGGCAGCAGAACACGTTATCTTCTTCAACTACATGGCATTTACATAGTGTTGCTTGATATGGTCTGATATAGTTCATATTTAAAGATCTGTGTTCCCGGGCCATGAAATACTAGTGGTGTATGCCCGTCGGGTCGGTGTCAGTTTTGAGTGAAATCGGCACTGAAAATCGACTAGAAAAAATAGTTGATATTCGACTGATGATCGGTTGGTTCTGTTTTTTTTTTCTTTTTCTTTTCTTTTTTTTTTTTAATTTTTTCAAAGGCCTCGTCTCTTTAGAACTTCCTTAATGAATTTGTGGGTAAAGAACCTTTTTTTTTTATTCCCTTCATATATTTGTCACTTATGGATATGCAAAACAAATAAATAAATAACTTTTTAAAATGAGAAAGGGAAAAAGGGAGAAAAAAATCTATTACACACAATGGTTAGTCGGTCAGGGTATCGGTTTTTTTTTTTAATGGAAAAATCGACCACCAACCGACCATGATACATCCTCGACCGATCATGGTTAATTCATCTAATTAGCTTGGACCAAATTCTCAACGTGATAGTTCTTGATCTTGACTCTTTGACAAAGTTAATAATTATATCTTCCAAAGATGACGTTTTTGCATTCCTTGTTCTATCGAAGCCTTGAGGTGCTTGCAACATATTCTTGTTGTTTGCATATGAAAAATTCTCATGATTCTTCAAGTTGGGATGATAATGAGTTGGAAATTGGTGTTGGCCTCGATAATGTTGGCGAATTGAAAGTTGTCGAAGCGAAGCTTTCAATTTGGCCAAATAATTATTCTGTTTCGTACTCTAATTTAGTAGGACTAGTGCAATAACGGGTCAATCTATAAAGAGCTGGTCAATTTTCTTCTCTTAAAGTACTTGTTGTTGAGTAACTAGGGGGCGTCTTGAAGGTTGTGCGGTAGGCCCATAACGCATCATCCAACCTTAGGCTCCAACCTTTCTTGCCAGGGTCTACAACTTCTCCAAAATTGACTTTACCTCCCTATTGGAAACCTCTACTTGTCCATTCGTCTGGGGGTGGGGGTGGTAAAGAGTGGTGATGCGGTGTTGCACGCCATATTTCTTCAAGAGAGATGCTATCAACTTGTTGCAGACATGTGCACCTTGGTCATTGATGATTGCACGTGGAAAACCAAATCATCCACAAGAAGAAGGAAAAGGGCCCATGAAATCTAAGCCCCACACATCAAATATCCCACAAACTATCACATGAACCTAGGGCATTCATTCCTATGGGATATTCCTCCAGACTTTTAACATCTTTCACAAGTTTTACAATAAAAATATGCAACCCTGAAAAGTGTATTCCAATATAATCTTGAGCCTAATACCTTTTTAGTTGTGCACTTAGGACTAAAATACCTCCCACATGCTTGTTCATGACAAAAAGCTAAAATAGAGAAAAACTCATCATTAGGTACACACCTCCTAACTATCTAATCAGCACAAAATTTCCAACGATATGGATCTTCCCAAACGTAGTATTTTGCCTCACTTTTCAGTTTAGCTCTCCTATATCTACTAAGGTCAAAAGGAGGATTACCTGTGACTATATAATTAACAAGATCAGCATAACAGGGGGTCATTGTGATGCCATTAGCTTGAAGTAAAGCATGGTCAGGAAAGTCTCCATTAGAGGGTAAGTAGTCACCCCCTTCTACTAATTTGCCCAGATGATCAGAAACAACATTTTTAGACCCCTTCCTATCTTTGATTTCAACATTAAACTCTTAAATAAGCAGTATCCAATGGAAAAGGGATGGTTTGGATTCCTTCTTGTCCATTAGGTAGCACAATGCTGCATGTTCATAGTAAACTGTTACACGTGAGCCAAGAATATATGATTTAAATTTTTCTAAAGCAAACACAACAGAGAGGAGCTCTTTTTCCGTAGTGGTGTAGTTGTATTGAGCAGGATTCAGGGTCTTCGAAGCATAGTATATGACATGATGCTTCTTTTCAATTCTTTGCCCAAGCATTGGCCCAACAACATAATTGTTGATGTCATACATGATCTCGAAGGGCAGGTCTCATCGAGGAGCCTGAATAACCGGTGCACTAGTCAAACCTTTCTTAAGCACATCAAAGGCTTGCTTGCATTCCTCACTGAAATCAAAATCCACATCCTTCTAAAGCAAAGCAGTCATTGGCAGGACGATCTTGCTGAAATCTTTAATGAACCTGCGATAAAGACCTGCATGACCCAAAAGAACAGACATCCCTCACATTGGTTGGGTAAGGGAGGTTAATAACATCAATTTTCGCTTGATCTACTTCTATTCTTCTGGAAGAGATCACGTGTCCTAGAACAATACCATGATCAACCATAAAATGACATTTCTCAAAATTAAGCACAATGTTAGACTCAATACATCTTCCAAGAACTTTAGACAAATTCAAAAGACAATCATCAAAAGACTCACCGTAAATAGTAAAATCATCCATAAATACATCTATACATTTTTCAATGAACTCCGAGAAAATGTTCATCATACACCTTTGGAAGGTGCCAGGTGCAGTGCACAAACCAAAGGGCATCTGCCTAAAGGCAAAGGTTTCGAAAGGGCAAATGAATGTAGTTTTTTTTGCTGATCATCGTGTGCAATGAGTATCTGATAAAAACTTGAAAAGCCATTAAGAAAATAGAAGAAAGGTTTTCCAGCAAGACGTTCAATCATCTGATCAATAAACGAAATTGGAAAATGGTCATTTTTAGTAACAACATTCAACTTATGAAAATCTATGCACATTCTCCAACCATTTTGTACCCTCACAGGCACTAATTTACCTTCATCATTTTTCATGACTGTTATACCAGTTTTCTTAGGCACAACGTGAATAGGGCTTACCCATTCACTATTAGGAATATGGTAAATTATACCTGCCTCTAGAAGCTTGAAAATTTCTTTCATTACTACCTCTTTTAAGGCGGGATTCAAACGCCTTTGAGGTTGCCTACAGGGTTTTGATCCTTCTTCCAAGGAAATCCTATGCATACATACCACAGGGCTAATTCCCTTAATTATCTGCCAGAGTCCAACTGATTGCTAACTTGTGCTCCTTGAGCACCTCCATAAGTTTGCCTTCCTGTTCAGGGGTTAGATCATTTGAAATAATAACAAGCAAGGTTTCCAGCTCTCCCAACTTGGGTGCTTGCTCAATGGAAGGTAGCATTTTCTCAGTCAAATTATTAGACAAAGAATTCAGACTTATCGATTCAGAAGTTGACACAGAAGACAACTCGTCAAAGGGTAGGGTGATACCAAAGTCATCCTCCTCCTCATCATCGTAAACATCCCAAACTACTTCCTATTCCAAACAATCAATCACATCAATTTGACATAAAATAAGAGGACTCTGATTGGGAGCTTTCATAGCATCAAAAATATTAAATTCAACTATTTCCATATTGAATTTGACAGACAATGTGCCTTCATCTACATCTATCTTAGTTTTAGCTGTTTTCATGAAAAGCCTACCAAGTAAGATGGATGCAGATGAATGTGGTGCGCTCCCTTCCATTTTCACAATGTAAAAATCTACAGGAAAAATTAATTCATTGACTTGGACAAGAACGTCCTTTACCATTCCCATAGGATGTAAGAATGATCTGTCAACTAGTTGAATTACTACTCCCGTTTCATGCAAATCATTCAATTTTAAATCTTGGGACACTGAATAAGGCATTACGTTGATGGATGCTCCTAAATATAGCATGACCCTCTCAAATTTCTTATTACCAATCACACATAGGAGTGAGAACATACCTAGGTCCTTTTGTTTCTCGGACATATTTTTCTGTAATTTAGTAGAGACAGACTGACTTACCACTACCCTTTCTTTCTACTTCGTTAGCCTTTTCCTGGTACATAGTTCCTTAAAAAATTTTGCGTACTTAGGAATCTGCTTAACCGCATCAAGAAGTGGAATGTTGATCTCCACCCTCCTAAATGTATCCAGAAGTTCTCGGTTAGCATCGATCTCCTTTGGCTTCGCCAACCTGGAAGGAAAAGGAGCTTTAGGAGTAGAAGAATTAACAGAAAGAGGAGGATCGAATTTTCCTCCCTTATTCGACGGAGAAGGTGGTATTCCCGAAGTAATTGGTTCAGTAGATACAGGTTCCTCTCTAGATGGAACATTAGCAGGTGCAGCAGGTGATGGAAGCTCTTTGCCACTCCTTAAAGTTATGGCACTAACATTGTCCCTTGGGTTTGCTTAAGGCTGTGAAGGGAGTTTACTTGGCTGCTTTTCCAATTTGCTCACGGACATAGCAAACTGAGAAATTTCGTTTCCCATTTGTTCCAAGGTTGATTGAAAATTTTTCACCATATTCTCCATGGAAACATTTGAGCTCGAAGAGACTTCTTTATTATTTTGAAATTGCTCGTTTTATCCTCCCCATCTAAAATTAGGGTGGTCTCACCAACTTGGGTTGTAGTCTGACTGTAGGGGTCTCGCGGTCTATTTTGGCCATTATTATTAAATCCTCTCATGGCATTTACTTCCTATTGGAAGTTGGGACATACATCCGCAAAATGGCTACTCATTGAGCAAATCTGGAACGTTACCATCACCTAATTCTTTTCCAGCGCCATCTATTTAACAGTTGAAACTAAGTCTTTTTTAATTCACTTACCTCATTTAAAGATTTGGTGTTGACTGAATCTCTGGTTCCAAATTGTTGAGTATTTACAGCCATAGTAGCAATGAGGTTCTTCGCCTCGGAAGGAGTTTTGTTCACCAAAGCTCCTTCTGCTGCAACATTAATGTTACTCTTGTCTTGCTGCAACAAACCTTCATAAAAATACTGAATGAGCATCTGATCAGAAATTTGATGGTGGGGGAAACACTCGTAGATTCTCTTGAATCTCTCCCAATACTCATAAAGTGACTCCTCTTGGTGCACGATCGAATAAATGTCCTTCCTAATTTTTGCAACACGGGAAGCTGGGAAAAATTTCTCCAAGAATTGTTTCTTTGTCTCAGCAAATGTTGTGATACTGCCAAATGGCAAATAATACAACCAGTCCTTTGCGTCATCTTTTAATGAGAAGGAAAATGCCCTCATGTGGATGTGCTCTTTAGTGACTCCATGTGGTCACATCTTGTCACATACTATGTGGAACTCCTGGAGATGCTTATGTGGGTCCTCATCTGGACGACCATGAAAAGCAGTGAGTAAGTGAACTAAACCTATTTTCAACTCAAAAGTATATGTAGTTTCTGGATATATTATGCATAGTGGTTGGCGGGTTGTATCAGGGGTCACCAGCTCTTTTAGAGTGCTCGCGTTGCTCTTCCATTTCAGGCTCTTAACTAAAATTATCTTCAGTTCTTTGTATGTCTTCAACACTAATTGGGTCAATTCGTGTGGCTCGTGCTCTTGCTTTCCTTCGAATTCTCCTCTCCTCTCTTTTTATATCTGCAAAATACAACAAACTAGAGTTCCCAGATGAATGTAAGGGTCACGCAACAAAGAGAACACAAGAATGCAAGCAAGGAATAACAAATCTTTTAAAAGAGAAAATTTAAGGCTCCTCGGCAACGACGCCAATTTGGCAAACTGAAAGTTGTTGAAGCTTTCAATTCGCAAATAATTATTCCGTTCCCTAGTCTAATTTAGCAGTACTATTGCAGTAATGGGACGATCCACAGAGAGCCGATCAATTTTCTTCTCCTAAAGTACTTGTTGTTGAGTAGCCATGGGGGTTGTTGAATTCTTTGTTTAATTCTAAAGTAAAGCAATAACAATGAAGAAAAGCAATAGAAAAGGAATCAAGTTATGAAGTTGTTGGGTTTAAATTTAAATTGACAAAACCTAGCTTGGGGTAAAATTGGATCACTCTCAATTTTCTACTCAATCATTGATTAATCACATACATAAATGCTTTGCAATTTTTCTTTGGTTAAACTTAGCCAATCACTTCTAGAAAGGCTAGAAGGAAGTCTTATTAATCAAATGGATTATCATGATTAGATGAAAGACATCTTAACCATGCAAACCTATCAGCATTAAGTTCAAAGTGTCACACCCTTTTTTTTTAAACCAATGCGTTGAAGAACCTATAAAGGAAAGAAGTAGGACAAGCGGTTTGTGCTCAAGTGTTAGTTTACATAAGCCGTAGATGAAGTTTGAATTAGAAGGATTTGATTGAAAGGTTGCGTTGAGTGATTTCTGGATCATGGAATCAAAGTAATTCTTGAAGTTGAGAATTCTACTGTGTAGAATAAACAGATCAGAAGAACGCAACCATGACTTTGAGCTTGGAAGTAAAATCTAAGGAAAGAAAGGAAACCTCATCAAGTGATGGGAAGGTTTAAAAAGAATAGCTGGGAGATAAATGAAGTTGGACGCATACTTAGTTGAAGACCATGTTGGACGCATGGTCAAGACAAAGGAAACACATGATAAAGGTGAAACACATAGGAGGAAATCAAGGAAAGAGATGCAAACTTGGTTTAAATAGGATGTAAGAGTAAGATGCGTTGAAAGGAAATCTAAAGGAAGGGTAAACGCATAAGGTAGAATCATGGAAAGAGGCTATGACAATCTATGGTAAACGCACAACTCCTATTAAGGAAGATTTTGAATTGGATAAGTTAGAAGGTTGAGAAGTAAGCCTAAAGGAAGGAGGCTGGAGATGGATTTACGATAGGATTTATCGTTGAAGAAATAGCTCACATAAGGAAGAGATTGGAAACATGACCTTGGAATACAGCACAAGAGAGCATAAACGAATAATTAAGGAAACTTCAAGGATAGGAAGAAGGTCATGGACGCAGAACGAAGTAAAGGTAAACACAAAGAGTGCAAACGCATAAAGGAAGGCATGATAGTATGTGGTTAAGGCAGACACATGGTATTATGTGGTAAGGAACAAACGCATAGTAGTGTGCGTTTGAGACTTTGACGCCATGTAGTACGCGGTAGAGAAACGCTGTAAGCCCCTACCTGACATTTGGGAGTTGGCAAGTTAATAAGAGACTATGAGACGGGCATTAAATATAGAAAGTTGGTCGAGTTGCATGGGAGCAAAAGTGGCAAGTGTTGGCCATGTGTTGGTGGGGCTACGCGTTGAGAGTATGCCTGAGGCTTGATGAGACTACTGGTAGCTATGCGTTGAAGAAGGTAGCTCTGCATGGACGTAGATGTGAAGGCCACGAGGCGTCGAAGGGTACTATGCGCCGAAGGCCACTAGGCGTTGAAGGCCACGAGGCGTTGAACGTCACTATGCGTTGGAAGCTACTATGCGTTGAAGGTTGGTATGCGTTGGTGCATAGAAGAAGTGGCCGAGAGGATCAAGCGTTAGTCGGCTATCCGGTGATGGGGCGTTGGGCAATTGTAACACAACAAGTTGAGGCTATGCGTTGCTGAAGCTATGCGCGGAAGGTTGCGTTTGCCAACCTAAGTAGGAAGGTGATGGCTGTGCTGGTGAGTCGGTGGTATATATATATATATAAGTAAGTACACCGAATAATTAAACACTTTAGACATATTTCGAACCCAGATTGATCCCATTTTGCAGACGAGCAACGAGGAGAGGTGGAAGAAGGTGTTTATGTCGAAGTTAAGTAGGAACCAAATCATTTTCATGGTGAAATTGAAGCTGGAACCAGAAGCTTGATTGTTGACGGTAAATCTGGACATCATTCGGTATTTGAAGAAGAATGAGTTGAGGAAGTTGAAGCTAGGGCAAAAAATTTTAAGGTTAGTATGTTAATTCTTAGCAACTTCTATGAAGGATGTTTAAGCCGAATTTGAGCAAGAGTATGTTAAATTCTAGGAAGAAGTAATCGAAGTTGAGCTGCTAGATGATTCAAAGCAGTTGGAGTTATCCAAGAATAGTTCTCAAACGAAGAAGAGTTATGGTTTGAGATCTTGAGGTAAGTTAGAAAGCTCACTTCTTTACAAGTTTGTAGAAGAGAGGAAGTTTTGATTATGGCTGAAATTCGATGTTAGCAGGTTAAAGAACGAGTTAGAAGGGAAAGAAGAAAGCAGTGGCCATTGGGGGTCGCTAGGACAGTGGTATCGCTAAAGAGTTGAAGAATGGGCAGCGAGACAAGTGCCACTGGTAACGCAAAGGGCTTTACGTCTCACAACTCTCGCTGAAGTCTTGCTGAGTGTCGCTTCTTAAGATAATATCACTAGTCTCGCGAAGCTGGGTATCGCTGGTGCCGTATGGTTATAAGTAGTTTACCCTAATAATCTCGCTGATACTTGTGGATCTCGCTCATTATGAAAAGTGGTAAACAAGAGAAGGACTAGTGATGAAAACCCATGTTTGAGATGTTTAAGCAAATATAGTGAATATAAAGAAGAATATTAAAAATGTCTAACACAAAAAAGGTGTGTTTACAGGTCAAGAGGAGCTAGGGAAAGCGTATAACCCGCTCGGAGCCCAGAATAAGTTGTGAGTGACATTATGGTTTGAGATAAGCCAACTTGATTATCATTTTCTATATGCTTAGTAATATCTATGAAGCATGATTTGAAGTGTACTCCTATGTATGAAAATAGTACCTATCTTATATGTAAGATAGAGCTTGAAAATGTATTAGTTAATATTCTTAAGTTTTACCAAGCTAGTTGCTAGATGAATGCTCTGAGAACTCTGAGATATCATGATTATTGTTAAATTATGATAAATGTGATGTGCATGTTAGTGCACTAGAAAGATTTGATTGGGACCTAATGCTGAAGGACATGTGAAGACATATGGGCAGCTCTAGTATTTCTATGAAGCTCTCACCAAAGGATATAGAGAAGGTGATTGAGTATTCCCTAGGACCCTAATACCAAAGGACATGAGAAGGTATACGGGCAGCCCGAGATCAGACAGACATATAAGCACAATAGAAGGCATTTGACGCTGATGTGTTGAGATTACTCCACACAGCTAAGGTTTATTGACGTTGGGTGCGTTGAGTTCGTTCCGCCTCAACAAAGGTTCAATGAAAAGATATTCACTTGTGTGATTATAGTTATTTATAAGTTTATAGTGCATGACCAAGTAGATTATACTAGTGATTGTAGTTATGCTTTATTGAGTTTATACTTTAGATAGTCACTCACTGAGCTTTGTAGCTCATAAATTCTTGTTTCTCTGATGTTTTCTTTCCAGGTAGCGAGCGTGTTCGGGGTGCTTAGCCTACCATCAAGACTCGTCTGAGCCAAATTAGAATTTTGTACTTGGGAACTTGTAAACCCCATCCCTATGTAGAAATTGTATTTATTTTGAGTGGCATAGTGAGGATCACCAGGCATATCTGTAAATATTACACATAACATCTTAAATCTTACTCATGGTGCTATCCTATCAGTAAATTTTTGTATAATTATTGTAAAGCTAAGCCAAATGCCAGCAAGTTATGATATATAAATGTGTATAAACAGTGTTAGCAGAATGCAGAATAGGTAATACTCACTCCTAGGTAAATATATAGGTACATGGCAGCTGACAGATCCCATGTAAGAGTCGCTTGTAACATTCGTTTTAGTTGTATCTTTCTTTGGTGCCATTGGTTGGTTTGAATGATGAGAGAGAGATGAAGTAGAGATGTCTCCCACTGGACGTGCTAATTTGTTCGCATGAGGTATCCTGATAAACATGTTTCGTGGTGTTGAACTTGAGCTTATGTTTATTTATGGAGATGTGCCTTGTTCTCTAGTATTTGGTCCTCTAATTCTCTTTATTGAATGCATACCCTTGATTTGAGGATGTAGACACTGTATTTGGTCCAACCTATTATTATTATTATTTTGGATAACATATATTTTAGTTTAGTCTTTTTATAAATAAATTAAAAAAAAAAACGAGTTTTGAAAAAAAGGGTTTTTCCTTAAGTTTTTGAAACTTTAAAAAAAATATCAAAATTTTTAAAAAAATATATATTAAAAATGAAAAAAAATATAAATTTTCTTCTCTTTTCCTATTCTTCCTCTTTCTCCCATTTCTCTCATTCTCTTCCTCTTCTTCCCCAATTCTCTCATCTTCTTCATACTACTCCCTCTTCCCTATTTCAAATTTCCTTACAAAGCTCAACTCTCAACCTCCACACTCTCCAATAAATTGATGGTGATTCACAATGGAAAAGGGGAAGAAAACACAAAAGGTGGAAGAGTCATTATACACATTGAGGGAGAAATAGAGAGGAAGGAATAACTGAGAAAGAGACGATTCCGGCAAAAGTTCATCTCGATTGGATGGATTGTGCACAATTCCAACGAAACCCACACAAAACCCACTAATACAATGTAGCTCGACAATGTCTTCAACAAACAAAAATTTTCGACGAAGCCCACGAACGGATGACTCGATAGCGAAGCTCACAACAATAGTGTTTTAGTGATGGAGATCTCGCATGCTTGCAACTTGATATAATTTCTTACCTATAGTAAAAGAAAATAATAGGAGAAGAGAAGTGAAAAAAGAAAAGAAGTGAAGGAAGAAGAAAAAGTACAGCTTGGACAAGAAAGAAGAAAAGTAAATAAGAAAAAAAGATAAAAGTGATGAGTCCCACCCACATTTTTCTCTCTTTATTTGTTGATAATTTATTGGAATTAACATAATTTTTGAAAAATTTCAAAATATGTTTCAATTAATTTCTTCATAAAGACTCCATTGATTTTTTTAAAGTAAATTCTAACTTTATTTCCAATTTAAACTTGATTTCTCCTTAATTTGTTACTTTTCATCAGTAGGATTTCAAATATTCATTTTGTTTTAATCTTAGATTTGATGGAGTTATAAAAATGGAACTCCAATATCAATATGCTGTCAAGCCCGTTAATTTGGTTTAAATGAATTTTGAATATCTTGCAATTTGAAATTTCTAAAAACATTTCAATCTCAACTTTAATTTGAAATTTTCATAAATGATTTTTAACTTAGTTTTACTTTAGCTTTCAAATGAATATCAATTTCATTTAAATTTGAATTTTCAAAATAAGATTTCAGTTTCGGTTTTCAGCTCGATTTACAAACTAAATTTCAATCTTCCTTTGAAGGGCTTACACTTCTCATGAGGATTAAGTCATATTTTTACTTCTAAAATATGATTTGATCCACATGAGACATTTTTTTTAAATGTCATGTTATCCTATGACGGAGTTGAGATTGTCAAATATCTCAAATTCTTGAGGTAAATGCACTCTCTAATTTGAGAATTCAAATATCAACATGATAATAAATTAACGAACGTTTATCTACTCACAAAATGTTATTCTACTCTATTCATAAAGTTAGAATGTGATTTAGTGAGACATGTGATTTAGTGAGACATTGTCTAAACTTATTTTTGACATTTATTTGTGAATTAAATGTTCCTCTTTTAAATTGACTTTTTAAAATAGAATAGATTTTGTCGATGGATTTTAAATAAAATTGACTATGAGCAATAGTTCTGTCTAGGCTTGTCTTCTAGTAAAAATCTTCCAACAACATTAGAAGACAACATAGCCTGTGTAGCCCAAATCAAAGGGGATAGAACAAAGCATATTTCACAAAAACTTTTCTACAATCATGATTTTGAAGAAAATGATGACATCACTGTACAACAAATTTGTTCGAAGGATAACAGACTTATTTACAAAATCACTACTGTAATACCCTATCTCAGAACCTAGGTACTTAAGATAGCTAGTAAGAAAAGAAGTAAGACAAGAATAGTGGAGCTAAGATTGTGAGTATGTGGAGTTAGGAAATTCTTAAGACAGAAAAGTTATGTTTGCGAAATTGCTGAATTATTAACCAAGAAATTCTATGCGTTGAGATGAATGGAAGGAGGAAAAGTGAATTGTAAGCTGGAGTTTTGGTTTAAGAAGAAGGCATTAAGAAGTGTGGAAAGAATTATGTTAAGTAATTTTGAATGGCAAGGTGATCTAAGGACTTAGGAAATCTTTCGAGTGTGTCAACTATGTTTGGGAAGTATCACTATGCGATAAGAAGTCTAGTTGGATACATAGTATTAGGAAAATAATGGATATTTCACTAAGGGTGAGAATGAAGGATTGAAGGCATAGTTGGGAATTAGTTATAAGTTAGATGTATCTTTGGAACGTAATCAGGTTAACGCATAGATGGTAAAGCGTGAACGCATAGTACTTTAATTTGATAGGAATTTGATATTGAAGTTTGGAAAAGGAACACGAGATCGCATGGCTCACACTTAGTCTTAGAAATTAACAAGTTATGAGAATAGTTTTGGAGGATGTTAAGCTAGAAAGATAAGAGAAACCGAAGAACCTTAAGGCGTGAGCAGCATGGGTTGAAGGTTTACTATGTGTTAGCGAGGATTGTGGTGTTGGTAAAGGAATCTTCGGGTATATCATAGCAAACGCAGATAAGGTCATCAAGTGTTCAAGGTAGCTATGACTGTAGGGTTACTATGCGTTGAAGGTGGCTACCATGGGTTGTTAAGGCTATGCGTTGAGAAGCTTAACTCCATGATAAAATGGAAATGTAACCTTGATTTCAGGTAAACGCATAGGAAGTAGTTAAGGAAGGAAATGTAGCTTTAACGAAGGTAGGACATATAAGCAAAAAGGAATAAAGTTAAGTCATGGAGTGTTGGAAAGAAATCTAAGTCTCGGAAAGGAAGGATAAATGCATAAGGAGAAACCGGGGGAAGAGTACTATCGCAAACTGAGTAACACATAGACTTCTATCAAGGGATGTTCTCGAGTGTTGGATAAAGTAGAAGGTTGAAAAGTAAGCTTAAAGACTGGGAGCAGGAGGTGGACGCATACTAATTTATCATAAGAGAAATAGTTGAGTACAAGGAAAAGGTTAAATGAATAACCTTGGAATATAACTCAAGGACACCTAGAGGGATAATCAAGAAATCCTCAAGGATAGGAGGAAGGTCATGGATGTAGAACGAAGTAAAGGTAAACACAAGAGTGCGAACGCATAAAGAAAGGTCTTGAGTTGGATTTGGTTATCAAGGGTAAACCACATCGTCGGATGTGTTATCACACAAGAGGACTTGTGGCTAAGATTGGACATAAGAAAAAAGAGTTCGACGCATGGTATTATGCGGTAAGGTACAAATGCATAGTAGTGTGCGTTTGAGACATGGACGCCTATTAGTAAGCAGTGGAGAAACGAGGTTAAAGGTAGTAAGACCGAGAGTAAGGAAAGAGAGTAAAGAAGTGTTGTTAGATTTCTATTTGATTTAAATTGAGTTTCATAGCTTGTTGCACAAAAATAGATATTATCAATTCTGTACAAAGATGCGTCGAGAATTACTCAAATATGTTCATGATTATGCAAGTTTTCCTATAAAAAGCCCAAGTATAAGCTCTTATAGGTTTCCTGGTGAGTCTAGGGTCGAACGCAGGGATTTGTAATAACTAGGCGTTCAGATTAGACGCTTGACTATGCGGTGAACTATACATGTAATATGTGCATGTGTTGGTTGTATGTGTCTAAAACTATACATAAAGAATGAATAAAATTTCCTACAACTAACAATGAGGTGGATGCGACGATGGTTAGTCAAATGTCATTTAGTGTCAGATAGCATGTGTTGAGAATGAATGGAACCATGTGATAAAAGTAGAGTTAACGCAGGAGCCAGTTGATTACTTAAGCATATCCAAGTATAATTACATACCTACAAACTTAGTTTGTGAATCCATCTCTCGATGTTTCGACGCCACATTAATCTTATCTCTAAGACGCATGTAAGTTTGCGTTAGCAAAAGATGAACTACATCTCTGCACCTCATCTAGTCTCGATAAATGCTAAAGATTAACCATCCACTCTCTCAAGCTAGACAGTCGTGCTTACTACTTTTGTTTGTCAGACAAAGTTATGCAAGCTAATGATATGCATTAATCAAGATGTAACATACTTAATATTGCTTAAGAAAAACTAACTTCTAACATCTAACTCATTTAGCATTCAAACAACATGGTGTAAGGTATTTAATATGGAAATAAATGGAAGATAATCATCAATCAAACTCATATTAAGAAAATAAACCATTCTCTCGAATGTCATTAACAAAACATAAGTAAAAAGGAAAGAAATGGAGATAAAACAGAAATGGAAGGCGTCAAGCCGCCACTGGCAACGTTTTGCTTCATGGAGGCTTGAGATGGTTGTTATCTGATACATAAATTTCATAGGGTGAAGGTTCTCATTCACTGGGAGACGACTCTGAAAGTTCTCAGAATCCTTCTCTCAGAAGAGCTCGAAATGGAGGCTGGTTATGGTGAGGGAGAAATTGCGCAGAGCTTTCACCTCTTTAACTCGTTTCTCCCTTTTCTTTTTCTCCTCCTCACAATGGAGAAGTTTTGGGCTATTTATAGGCGTTGAAAAGTTGATACTCATGATGACCTGACATCTTTGCATTAAATTCCCTGCCCTGCTGCGTAGACTTTTTACATTGTCGACCTATAGGTTCTGCCATGATCTGATAAAGTGTTGTCCTTTTTCATAATGACATGACAGCTTTTTGCCCATGCGTTTGTATCTACTTTTTCTCGACTCATGGTCTCAACGCATAGGCTCGACACATGGGTTTTCACTTGTTCTCGCAACAGCTTCGTCTCTTAGTACTTGGGTTATTTGTGCTTCTTTTCTTCTTAACCCTGCGTTAGGAACAGTCATAGTTTTTCAGGTATTTTCTTTTGTAAATAGCGCCAACGCATGGTGATACATTTTACATAATTCAACTACCAAAATCATGCGTTTAGCTCTAAAGTTACTCTAATTAAATCAAATAGTGACTATAATAACTTGTATTTCTACAAGTTATCAAGAAGCTAAAACCTGGAAGAGGATTATATGAACGCATAAGGAACACTATGTTGGATGAAAGGTCGGGCACGTAAGATGAGTTGGTAAAGGTTGCATGGGTTCATTTGGACTTAACACCTCATAAGGAGGAGGTGTCAAGATTGCATGTTGGATATGTCATGCAGCGTGACAGGTGGCAAATAAGTGGCAAAAAGAGAAGAGAAGTGAGATGGAAAGCACTCTATTCCAAAACTATAAATAGGACCCTAAGGGAAGAGGAGCAAAAGAAAGGATCTAAAAAAGCCGGAGCTTCGAAGTGGAGGCAGGAGAAAGCTATCTCCTTGCGTTCAAGGTGAATGCTGCGTTCAAGTTGGACCTTGCGTCCAAGAGAGGTCGACATATCAAAAAGGGAAGCCAGAAGAGTTATTAGTTAGGTTGCACTTTGCGTTAGCAATCAAACCTTACGTTCAAGGAGCAAGGCTGCATTCAACTGAGCTGCCAGAAAAGAAAAACAGCTACCTTGCGGTTTAGAGTCTCAAGCTTTGTGTTTAAGGAGCTCAGGAAGTAGAATTGGAAGGAGAAAGAGGAAATTCCTTAAGCGTTTTTGTGAGTGACACTTTCCTTTATTTGAAAATGGTTTATTTGAAAATGGTTTATTAGAAATGTTGTTCTGGTTTTCTTATAAGCTGAGGTTTAATGATAAAGTGTTTACATCGAAAAGCATGATGATTGTTTATATTATTTATGAGGCATGTTATCTGTTTTCATTAAAAGGTTGAAATACTCGATAAACATATTTGTGAGATATTATGAAAGATTTCTCTATGAACTGATTATGGAAAAATTGGTTTCTAAAGTATTTTAGAGGAGGTTCAATGCTTAAAGGCATGTGAGTTTCCCCGGGACCCAATACTGAGGGACATGGAGAAGGTACTTGGGCAACCCGCCATATTCCTATGTACACATAGAGGTTGATATTGTTGGTGCGTCGAATTCTGCTCCGCATCGAGCCAAGGTTGAATTCGACGTTGGGTGTGTTGAGTTTTGCTCCACCCCAACTAAGGTTGTTTTCGGCGTTGAGAGCGTTGAGTTTTGCTCCGCCTCAACTAAGGGAAATGATTGAGAAACTAAATGGGTCTTTTGTATAATTTTTCTAAAAATGATCTTATACGATTTTAAACAGATTTATGTGATTTGACAGAGTTATTGGGAAATATGCTTATGTTGAAATGATATATTGAATCTTTGTTGTATGTGTAACAGATTTAACATGCCTGTTTTCAAATAAAAGTTAGTTTTATAAAATTAGTCACTCACGGGGCTTGAGCTCACGCTTTTCCATGTTTTTCTATTTTTTCCAAGTAGCGAGCGAGTCCGGGATGCTTTGCCTACGCAAGAACCTCATCTGGGTCATTTATGGTGTGAGTGGTTGGATAGTGAATTTTACAGAGGAGTCAAGGTTGCTGTTTTCACATCTCCTCTCGAATTATGGAGGATAATCCGGGAGGGGGTGTGACAACTACCAACTGCAAACTTTGAAAAATTGGTGCAGAACATTGAAATGCGATGACTTAGAGGTCTCAAATGATGTTCCTATGAGAGGGAGCAAATGTATTGTATTCTTTTAGAAGTATTAGATTATATGAAATATGTACTTTTTTTCCTTCGCTAGGATTTTTTTCCCATTGAGTTTTTTTTAGTAAGGTTTTAACTAGGTATATTTCATATATATAATGAGCATCTAAGGGAGATTATTATGAATATTAGAAAAATATGTGTAAATTAGATGTCCATGCTTAGTGTCCCAATGACATGTTTCTCTTAAACATACATCCATAGTGACCATGTTTTTCCACCACCTACTTGCCAAATTGCCTATAAATGTGGCATTTGATGGATATTGAAAATGCACACATTGGTGAGAAAATAAAGAAAAGAATTGGAGAAATTTGAGAGCTTTTGATTTTCTATAAAAATCCACTTCCTTTCTCTATAACTTCTTTATTTTATTTTATTATTTTATTATTTTAATATTATAATTTTTCGATATTCGTGCTCCTATTTTTCCATCATTTTGCTATTCAATTTTACAACAATAAAAAATTTAGATAAAATATTTCCACAAACTTGATTTCACACAACAATTACAATAATGAATTCAAATTGATTTTCAACCATCAATCTAAAATAAATTTGTAAAAGCTAAAAGAAAAAAGAAATATTTAAAACTAATAAAATTTAGTTCCTATAAAAAGAAAACTCTCACCAGAGTAGATTATTCAAAATTGACTACTAAAAGCACACCATAATTTTTGTTACAAAATAAAATAATCAAGATCAACAAATTGTGAGAGATTTGAAATTTTTAGGCACCTTTCTGGAGCAAAAGATTTGAGAAAAGCTTGCTAGAAAGAAAATTGCTACGGGAGGTGAGGAAGAAGATGAAATTTGAGTAAATTATAAAATTGAAGGATTTAAAATAGCCATTAGATCTAGGTAAAAATGATGAAAGGTGGAGATTAAAAGGTGAAATTTTGGGAAAATTCCAATTTGAAATTGAGGAAAGAGAAAAATAAATTTCTTCAAAATTTTCATTCATGCATTCTTCAATTATTTTTAAAAATATTCAAATTAACCGTTTGTATAAATAATCATTTTTTTAAAAACTCATTTTAATTAAGAAAAACTTTAAAGGTGCATGTGTCGTGATTTGAGCGGTCCAACTCATTTAATTATCTCTACGTGTATTATATCTTCCTCCCATAATTGGTCAATATATGCCACGTCATCACCTCATAAGATTTTTCTTTCAAATATTCTTTTGGCTACACTTTCTTTGTTTGACATTTGATTTGAGTGATTCAAAATTGTGTTGGAATCCACTCTTCAAGCTCTATGCCATGGATACTTTAAAACACTAAAATCATCGCTAAGTGAACATTTGTTATAATCAAAATATATGGTATGATTGAAGCTCAAAAAGCTAACATTAATTTGATCAATCATCCCTTGCACTATGTGGTATGTTACAATTAGACCCCTGAACTTTTAATACAATCAATTAGCCCCCTCTAATTAATTGTTGCAATCAACCCCCTATGTTAGTATTGATATCGACATATTTGTGAAATTAAATCTCATCGGATGTTACTTCACTAAAAACAAGTTTTATATATATACACACACACACACACGAACAAGGGTAAGTATTAAATTTTAATAAACTTTAGGGGCTAGTTGCAATAATTAACAAACTATAAGAGATTAATTGATCAAATTAAAAGTATAAGAGTGTAATTGTAACAAACCACAAAGTTCAAAGGGTGATTGATTAAATTGAAAGTTCAAGGGTGAACTTGTAAGGTTAACTTACAAATTTGGTCCTTGTGATTTAAAGAAAATTAGAAGTTAGTTCCTATGGTTTTAAAAGTTAGAATTTAGTCCTTAAAGTTTGATAAAATCTCATAAATAGTCTTGGTTTGATAAAATTCGCATACATAGTTCCTCCTGTTGGGACTATTTATGAAGACTTTGTTAAACCATAGGGACTAAATTCTAATTATAAACTATAAAAATTAAATTCTAATTTTCGCCAACCTTATAAACCAAATTTGCAATTTGACCTAGACTTGTCTAGTTGTATTAATTTTTAACATAAATTTTCAATTTTATCAAATTGCAACTTAAACCTAGATACGTGTTTAATCTTAACCTTAAACTTTAAAAACATTGCAGTTTTAACCTTTTAATAAATTCTCGTTTCAAATATTATTAAAAAAAAAAAAAACTTTCGTTTATGTGTCCAATCCATAATAAAAAGCATGTAGGATATGAAATCAATGAAGTTTTAGAAAAAAACAACACTAAAGATATTTTAACAAAATTTTCCAATGGTTAATTGATTGTGTATCATCTAGACTTATTTTTTGCAAAATTTTATTATAACCAAATTAATGATTAATAAAAAGAAATTTAAACTGTTTTTTTTTGCTAAAATTATTGAGTGAACTAGCAAAATTAAATTAATGGTAAAAGTTGCAAACGCTTATTTAAAGTTAAGAGTCCAAAATTTGATTTTGTAAAATAAGTAGAAGAAGAATGATATTGAATTGAATACATTTTGCACACTTTCCAAGAATGGTAATTACAAGCCCATATTGATTGTGATAATTGAACCACTAGCAATTAATGAATGGGTCTACCCTCTTTTCTACCCATAATTCCATTCAATCTTTTATTGCATAGACTAAATCAATCCAAACATGTTCTACATCTCTTTCAAAACACATATAGTATCTCTTTTAATACTATCTCCTTCTAAACCACTTTTATTTCTATCTCTTTTGATCCTTGCTTCATTTGATTCCTTTTACAAAGATTTCTTCAACCATGATTTGGAAATTTCTTTCTCTATGATTTGTTGGATTTTGATGTCGTGGTTTGCTTTCAAAAGTTTTCAAACTGTTGCTTAAATTACAACTTTCATGTTTGAAAGTTAAAATATTACTGTAAATTTAAGAAATAGGTATTACGGTAAAAAAAAAGCACAGTTCAGTTGGTATCCAAAATGTGTTAACGACCATGAGACGACCATAAGGTCCATGATTCGGATTCTCCCCCTAATGTACTTAAAAAGAATAGGTATTATAAGAGTACTAAATTTTTTTCATAACTATGGTGGACTTTGAATAATTTTGCAAACCACTATAATTACTCGCAACTACATTACAAAAGGTGTTTTTTTTTCAACTAACGCACCTACCTACAAACATGTTGTAATTATTGTTATTCACTGAGTATTTATTATTTAGTTTTTTCTTTTTATTCTTTGAGAAAATTATTGTTGTCGATTAGCAATCTAAATCCAGGTAGAGCATATCATTGTCTTCAAGTCAATACTTGTTAGAAGTGTATCTCGACTATCCATCATTTAATTTTTAAGTTTTTAGATTTTGTATGTTGATCATCCTTATTGTTGTCAATCTACAACCATTAAAGCTTATGGACATTTTTAATAATGTTGTCAATCTGAAATAAATAGTTCTTTTTTATCTAATCTATTACGGCTTCCTGTAATTTTATAATACTTTTGGTCCCTAAACATTCAAGAAAGTAATAATTTAGTCTCTAAACTTTGGGCTGTAATGATTTAATTCACATACTTTCAATTTTGTAACAATTTAGTATCTGAACTTTAGTATATAACAATTTAGTCCTTGTACTTTCAAATTTGTAACAATTTAGTCCCTAATGTAAAAAACTTCATCAAAATTAAATGTCAATTTTTATTATTTTATGGTGTAGATTTTGTATTTTGTAAAAATATTAAGTCTCTAATTACTTTATCGATTTATTTATTTAAGAAATGTCAATAAACCTTAACACTAATCTCTACAATAGGGCCTAAATCATTATAATTTTTAAAATATAAGGGCTACATTGCAACATAGTAAAATTTAAGAACAAAATTGTTACATAATTAAAAATTGTAACAATTTGTTAATCCAAAGTTTGGAGATCAAAAATGATTTTAACTTTTATTTTTCTTTAATTTTATTTTTATTTTTATTCAGAGAGTCGTCTGTAGTTATATTGCTCTGTAATCGTTGGTAGCCAGTTTTGTATAATTTGTTTCGTTGCACAATTTTTATATACTACGTATTTCTTCCAACAGGTTGTTGATAATATTTTCAATTATACTTGTCTAAGATTTCTAACATTTGACATTTAATATATGTTTTGAGATATCATTCTATTTTATTTTCATGTTGAAACTCTATTATAATTATAGTGACCCAAATTGAAATTATTTTCCATTATACAGAGCCTTGTAATTTAATATTACTAGGTTAAAGTTCAAATTCGGTCTCAATGGTTTAGAGAAATTAGTTAGAATTATGAAGAGTTTTGATAAAATTTAGTTTCTATGATTTGATAAAATTCTCCTAGATAGTCCCTATGTAGAGACTAATTATGAAGAGTTTTAATAGCTCCCTAAACAAGCTATCTTTTCGGCCTAAATCATGTTAGTTCTCATGTATTTAATGTTATATTGAGTTCCTAGATAGGAAACTAAGCAAATAAGACCATGGGGGACATTATTGAGTGCATATCGAGCCAAAACAGACCACTTAGCAATGATCATGATGTGAAACGAAGGAAGTTGGGCCAAGACGTATGGTGTCACGACGCTAAAACTAGTAGTGCAAGGATGAAGCAACACGAGTGCTGCGACACTCCCACAATTTTATAAATATTCCTCTTCGATTTTAAGGCTTTATAGGCTGAAAAGTATGGAGGAATTGGAGAGAAGTAGCTACCAACTATTTTCTTTTCCTTTTTCTATCTTCTTAAGCCAATGATCTGTTGGGACTTATGTTCTAAATCTCGTAGTCTGTAAGTAAATTTGTAAACAAATTATAAATAAACAAAGTATTATTCATTTTTAATAAGTGTTATTTATTTGGGTAACTTAAAATCCAATAAACTAAAATCTGAAGTTATTTAATGTAACTTGAACAATATGTGATTGGCATACTAGTGGATTATGTTCAAGTTATAACCTAAAAGATCTATAGTATATTGATAGGGTTGGGTGCCTTATCTTGGTAATACTATGGATATCACCCACTTTGTAAATGCTACAAATATTGTAAGTTTTTTGCAGATGGTTTGATCAAAATTGTTTATGTAATGACATATAAGTAGGGATATCCTATATAATGAGTCTGTATAAGACTGAGCCACAAAATACGATCTTGCTATGTAATGCCGCTAACTGAAGAGATTTATATTTCAAATGATAACCATGTAACTCAATCTCAATCCTGAGTGTGTTATGAACTCTTGCTCATGAGGGTCGTTCTTTGATTTGTATGGGTGAGAGTGGCCTTAGCTGCTGACTCAATATGCCCCATTTTGGGAACGATATCTAGTGATGAGTTGGGAACTTCACAAGATGGAATTCACTACTTCCTGACTTTAAGGAAAGTAGATAGGTTGCTCTCTTAATTGCTGACTTTGGGACTTAAACAATGAGTCCTCACCCTTTCACTAGCCAGAGAGGGACTTTATTTATGGTTGGATCATAAACATAATTGTTTATTAGTGGATCAGTGATACTTAAGGTGCAAGAGGTAATTATAAGGGTAAAATGGTAATTTAACCCGACTATAATTATGAACAACCTGTGAAGGATTGACTTACAAAATATAGTTAGTCAATGGACACATAAATTTACCGCAGTTCATAAGAGTGCAACTATGAGTTTTTAATGGTATGCCCCATAGTTAATGAAGGTTGATTAATATAAGTAAATAGTTTAATTAATTAATCTCGGATCATTGAAGCTTATAACTATAAGTCCATTAGGTCCTTCTACTAGCTCATAACAGATTAAATAAGGATATGTAATGTTGAAAGAATTTGAAAGGTTAACTTTTCTCCTTACTGTAAGCAACATGCTTAATCTTTTTTTTTTTTTTTTAATTAATTATGCAAAATTTTCCTCCCAATTCAAACACAAAAGTGATCACATGCTTACGCAATGGGATTCAAATCCCTTTAGGATCTTCATTTTATTTTGGGTTGTAACGTTGAGTTGGATTATTCCAAACACTTTGTATATCTCTATCTTAGAAGCAGGAAAAACCCAATCTTTGGATTGTGAGGACCTAATTTATAATCTGATTTGTTATTGAATGTTTGTGGTTCTTGATGTATTTTAACTTCTATGCTTAGAATCTATGAATGTTTTTTTTTTTTTTTTTTTTTTTTTTTTTTTTTTTTTTTTGGAGAGTGATGCATCTATATGTGTTCATCTCTAAATAGCAAAATCCAAGTATGCTTGTGAATGAATTCTAGGTTGTTTAGAACAACTCTTTTATAGCATTGCATATTGGATAATTCAAGAACATAACTGGTTAGTAACTTGGCTATTCGGGTTATTAATTGTCTTATTGAAATTAAGCTTAATGTGAATGTTTGATTTTTATGAATGCTTTTGAACCAAATCAATAGAACATTTAATTTAATTAAGTGATTAATTAATGTATTAGGGCATTTGATTTGGCTCTCCGAGCAAGTAGGCTAAGCACACTACTTCATTGAGAAATAATTTTTTGAATTCCTATGATCAATCAAACAATTGGGTGGATCCTTATTCCTAAGCTAGACCCATTTTATATTTCTTGCACATTTACTTTCTCGCACCTTTACATTCCCACACTTTCCACTCTAAATTCTCAAAGCACTCTAAATCCCCCCCTCCCCCCAAGCCCCCACCGTTACCGTTTTAGCTAGAAATCTAATTTGTTTGAAACTATATTTGCTCTTCCCTATAGATTGACGAGTCTTGTCACTTATACTACTTAGTAGTATACATAGTTTTTATAGGTAATTATAAATTTTATTTGATCGGTTGAGAGAGAATTACGATAGCCTCTCTTCGATCTAATCAAATTGGCACTAATGTTGGGACGCTAGTTTGTTATGTTTGGTTAAGTTTCTAGTTAGAGCATTCTTTTGCTTTTGATTTATTTATTTTCTTTGTGTCAGGTCTATTATGGCAAAAAAGGCGCACTGTTTATACTATGCGTTGTGTATAAGGCAAGCCACTAGACAAGAAGAAGAAGCTAGGGAGATTTTTTAGCTCAAATGTCTACTTGGTGAACTAAACTCGTATGTTATAGTTTTGGCTGAAAAACAATTACTGAGATTGAAGGTGTGTCAAGTCTGTTCATCCTAAGGACACTATTCTGAAGAGTGCCCACACCTGTAGTTGAACCCGAGGCCAAAGGGTCAAGTCTTGTGGAGTTATAATAGTCATTGGGAACCTGAGCCTTACACCCATCCTGGATGGATTCGCTCAATCCTATGACAATGGTGAATCCTAGAAACAACCACATTATCACGAACATCTTGTTACCCCCGAGCCATCAGAGTTTGCTCATGAGGTGAATCAAGGTATGTCTTTAGAGGATGTAATGATAGGATTATTTAACCATAATCTCTTTTTATAGGAGGAATATCTTCGTATCCAGCAAGAAAGTCTTTAGTTTGTGGATGAGACTCGAGCTGAGATCCAACATTTGAGTGACTAGCTCACTCAACTTGTTGACAAATTAGAAGGCTCGAGAATACCCCACTACAATACCAGATCTTTGAGGCTACCAAGGTGAGTTGTACTGAGGTAGTTTGCTTTGACAGTTACAACGATGTCATGGATTTCATGCCATGGCTAGGATCAGTAATTGAGGGAGAGAAAGATCCTGACTTTTCAATTGACGAATTTTAGGTGATAGAATCTGAAAAAGCAATAAGATGACTCGTCACGGTAAACCCAGATGTTAAACCAAAAATACTAACACACACCGAAACAACAATCGAAAATATCAACAAGAGAGTAAAAGAAGGCACACAAAAGTTGGTTTCCTAGTTTGGTGAAACATACCTACGTTTGGGGGCAGTCTGCCTAAGAAAGATAATTCACTAATATTAAAGAGTCAATCAATTACAACGTAGTACTTATCTGTAAGACAACTACTACAGTGGGTCACACAAAGCTTAACCCTCAGGTCCCCTAGATGTGAGACTAATTCTCAAGTGTACTTAGGGTCCCCTAAGTTTGTTAATAGTAGTGTTGTACACTTCAACTTCCAATAGTGTATGAGACTCCTCTCTGCTTGATTATCTCCCTTGAACTCAGTGAACTCCCTTCACTGATGAATCTTAGGTCCTCCCTAAGATGGAGAAATCCTCATCGAGGCTGAAGTCTTAGGCTTCCCCTAAGACCAGAAATACTTTCTCTTTAACAATGCCTTAGGCTCCCCCAAGACAAATTTAGTCTTTAGTGAGTTGAACTTGTCGATCGATAAACTTGCACAGTGGAATAAGCAAGCAAAGAACAAAATACAATGTTGCACAATAAGGCCACCAAGATTAGAAACTCTTGCTCACAACAAAACAAAGTGGGCTTCTCCTAGATCTCCATCATGAAGCTTCTTTTATGAACTGATCTCATAAAAGGAAAGTAAATTCCCAATAGGAAATAATATGATGCGCCTCAAATAAGGAAAGAATTTCCAAACGAATATTTCCTCTTTGATCGACATTGGATGCACCATAAACGAAAAATATCGAATAATATACAACAACATAGAATTTTCAAATTAGTCAAGAAAGATATTCTGAAGAAAGAAATTATCGAGTAAGATATTAAAACTGTTGAGATTGGAGTGTCCTAAATCTCTTGGGTTTTGTAGTTTTGTAAATTGTATATACATTTTATTTATTGAATCAAATAAGAAGTTATTTTATCTTTTTTTTTTTATGCATTAACTCAATCCAATAAACTAAGATTCCATGATTATTTAATGTAAACTTAAATATGTATGTGGTTGACATACAAGGTTGGATTATGTTTAAGTTGAAGGTAATTGAATCCTAGCGGAAGTGTGTGATCGCGTTCTTTGATTTATTGAAAGAATTAAAAATGCAAAAAGTAAAGAAAAGGTTGAGCATCTTACCTTTACCAATCTATAATTCTCAAATCGATAGTCTTCTCCTTGTAGTCTTCTTTTTCCAAGAGATCTTCCTTGCTATGACTCTGGCAAGAATCCGGTTTGTGGGAACTGCTTCTTGAAAGAATGGGAAGAAGAATTTTCTTAGAATTTTTCTAAGAAAATTGAGAGAATTGGTAGAGGAAGATTTTTAGAGTAATCGTAGAGATTATTCTCGTAGATAGTAAATGTAATAATTTGACAGTAATTAAATTATTAATAAAGAGTTATTGATGTGTTACTTCAATAAGTGTTATTGATTGTTTTTGTTTCTTTTGTCTTAATGACTCTAAATCCAATAAACTAACATCGTAGGCTGTTTTATGAGTCTTGAATTGTATGTGGGGACATATGGAGATCAATGTTCAAGATACAGTCTAAAGGGTCTATAGTATAGGGTTAAGACTGGGTACCTTATCCTGGTGACACTATGGATATGACCCACTTTGTATTTGATACAAACGCAATGATTTAACGCGTTCGTGTAGGTGACATGCGAGCGGGGGTATCCTATGCAATGAGTTTGCATAAGACTGGACCACAAAATAGTAATCACTAGATATAAATTTGTTGACTAGTTAGGTTTCTATTTCAAGAGGATGACCTAGGCAACTTAGTCTTAATCCTGAGTATATTATAAACTCCTGTCCACGAGAGATTTTCCTTTGATTTGTATGGGTGAGAGTGGCCGTTTGTCGACTCAATATGCCTACCATCTTAGGAACAAGATCGAGTGGGGAGCTGGGGACATAATTATACAAGATGAAATTCACTCACTCCCATTTTTATTTTTAGGGTAAGTAGATAAGTTTTCCCTTAAGTGGTATCTCCGGGACTTGAACAAATGGCCGTACCCTCTCACGGGCTTGAGAGGGGTTTTTGTTTAATGGTCGGACCATAAACAAATTGTTCATTAGAGGAGCACTGGTACTTAAGGATTTAGAAGTAACCTAGGGGTAAAACGATAATTTGACCCAGTTGGTGTTACGAACACTTGTGAAGGACTAATTTGTTGTTATTGGTCTATATCCATGGGCACAGAATTATATCTGCAATGAGAAGAGTGCAATTGTGGGTCTTTAGTAGAATGTATCCACATTTAACGAATATTGATTAATGTGATTAATGAGTTTAGCCGATTAATCTCATATCCTTGGAGCTTCTCATATGTAGGTCCATTAGGTCTCCTTCCTAGCTCGTAAAGAGTGATAGGGTATTTATGTCTTGAATGAAATTTGAAATGTTCAAATCTACTTATGGAAATAATATAATGTATGATGATACATTATAATATAAAGTTTAATTTGAACTTTATAAGATAAATTTAATTTTGAATATGATACAAAATTAATTTTTTAGAGAATTAAATATTTCAAGAGTTCAAATAATAATATGAATTAGATTCATATTAAAACTATAGGTTAAAATTAATGTGTAGATGCACATTAAACCTATAAGTTATGAGAGAATAACAATTGAATATGATTAAAATGTAGGTTAAATTAAATATTAGATCTTAATTTGAAAATTAATTAATTAACGAATTAATTTTCTTAATTTATTTTAATTAAATTTGATTTAATTAAATTAAATGAATTAAAACTATAGGTTATATGAGAGATGTTCATTTAAATATGATTTAAATGAAATAATCAATTAAATTAGATTTAACTAATTATTAATTATTTATTTGTTAAGTTAAATAATTTGATAAATAAATAAATAAATTATGAAGTAACTCTCATACATGGGAGTTACGTTTACGTGGTTTTCCCACGTCTCATACTCTCTCTCCCTAAATAGGGCTGTAAAAAGAAACAAAAAGAAGAAGTTTTTTTTGCTCTCAATCGGTAAAAACTTTTCTCTCTAGTACTCTCTCTGGTGCTCTCTCTGGTGCTCTCTCTTTTTCCCAAAAGATCAAGGATCCACAATTCTTACCTTATCCCTCAGAGAATAGGAGAGGTTCGTGGTGGTCATGTTTAGAGTCGACAACGAAAGTAAGTTTCTATCCCTAATTCATGCTTAGCCTAGAAAGTTTTCTATAATTTTTTTTCCCCAATGTATTGGTATTTCAAAATCCCAATTATTTTGAATTTGGTTCTGTACTGCTTCCGCTATGTTAGGGATTTCAACCCTTTCATTACCAAGATAAGGTACCCAACGTTATCCCTATACTAGAGACCCTTTAGGCTGTATCTTGATCATTAATCCTCGTATGTCTCCACATACTGTTCAAGACTCATAAGATAGCCTAGGATGTTAGTTTATTGGATTTCAGGGTCATTAAGACAAAATAAATACAAAATAATCAATAACACTTATTGAAAGAACATTAATAACACTTTATTAATGACAACCAATTATTTACATTTACTATCTACGACTTTTAGGGTATAAAACCCAACAAGACTGTGATAGATTGATAGACACATAACAATCTATCGCAGTCTATTGCAGATAGACAATAAAATCTTACTCTATTTGTAAATATTTTGGTCAATATTTTTCTATATTTGAAAATAGCCCAAATTTAATTTTGATTCTAATGGAAAATTAAAATTTTTATTTCTAATTGAGTTTTAAAAAGTTGCAAAACTAATAGACACAACATTGAAATTTTACTAACCTATGTAAGCACATGTTAACACCTTCATTTTTTAGTTTAGTTTCTATCTAATCTTTAGGTTTCAAAATATTACAATCTTGAATTTTGAGTTTAGTATTCATTTGGTTCTTGGGTTTCATTATTTTATACTTTTACCCCAAATGTTCACTAATGCTCACTTTGGCCTTTCACATTAACTTTGAATTAATTAATTTTAAATAATTATGAATGAAAATGTTATAACAATTTTAATATTGATGGAAAATTAGTGAAAAGTAATTAAATTTAATTTTTATAATTCTTTTCAATTAATTAATAGACAGTAACACTAAGGACAAAATATGTATTTTTTTTTTTTTTTGGAAAAAATCAAGTTTAAAAATGTAAAACTTTGAAACTTAGGTACCAACTGAAAATAAAACTCAAAGTAAAAATGTAACATTTTGTAATCTAGGGACAAAAAAATATTTTTCCGTTTAATCTTATATACATTCGTGCCCCCTATAATAGATTTATGGTTCTATTGCTTTCAAAACTTAATAGGGTTAAAAGTAAAATTAATTACATACATAGATCAATAATATCTTGTATGAACTAGATTTTGTTTGATAACCATTAAGTTTTGTTTGGTAGCTATTTTGCTTTTAGTTTTCTATGTGCTAACTCATTATTTCTAAGTATAGGTTTCACCTTTCCTAAAGAGAGGTTTGAATATTTATCAACTTCTAAAAAGAAAAACAAGTGTTTAGAAACTAAAAAAAATAGGTCACATTTGATAACCATATCATTTTCTGTTTTTTGTTTTGGAAAAATTTGTGTTTGTTTTCTCTCCATATAACAAAACATTTGAGTTTTTATTCAAATTCTAAAATTAAAAATAAAGTTACAAATACTTCTTTTATTATTACTTTTTCAAATATGGGTTGGTAATTTTTTAAATCACCAGAAGAAAGTAGATAAAATAACATAGAAATTTAGAGTTGAAAGTAGAGTTCATAAGTTTAAATTTAAAAAATCGTAAACAAAAAAGAAAATGGATATCAAACGGGGTTGTAGTTTTTAAAAACTTATTTTGTTTTTAAATTGTGGCTAAGAATTCGAATGTTTCTTTAACAAAGATGAAACTTTGTTGTAAATAAAATGTTAGAAAACCAAAAGATTATCAAACAGAACCTTAGTTTAGACTTCTTGTTTTTTAAATTATGTTTGGTTTTGTCACAATTAATCTAGCTTAATTTTAAAAAATAAAAAATGGATTGAAACCAAATGAATTATCCAACAGAGTTTGATTGAGCTATATTAGGGTGTGGAATTGAAAAAGACATGTATAATTGGTGATGTGTTTGTGTTATGGATGGAGCCTGTTTTGGTAATGTGTGAAGAATATGGTGAGCTCAATCTAAGTGTTATATTCAGCTAATTGGCAAAAGAAAATGTAGAGAGACAAAACATAGGAGTAGAGATCCCACCTATGGTCCAGGGACAATAATGATAGTTATCTCTTCTTTCCCCTTTAAGTTCAATAATGTGTGGAAGTGGAGGGATTCTTAGGTTTATGCTCCTTTTTACTTGTTCATTATGTCTTAATCTTTGTTTGTTTATATATAATAAACTTATTTCTTTTTTCCCTAATAAACCTTAATTTCAAATCTTTTACATATAAATATATATCTTTTTTTTTTCTTTTCTTTTCTTTTCTTTTCTTTTCCCCAAAACCAAAAACACCACTTTTACATATAAATACATATCAAAATGTTCAACTATGGTTCCAAAAAATGTAAATTTACAATATTGACTCACATCATCAACTTCAAACATAAAATGTATAAATTATGAAACAAAAAATATATATATTAAACTTAAAGTTTTTAAGAAAGTCTAAGATAATTCAAACATATTATTATAATAATAATGATGATGATGATGGTCGGGACGGAAGCGGGAATGAGTAACAAGGACCTATTCCCATCCCTATTTAATCGTGGAAAAAAATTTCTTCTCCCTCCTTCCTCCATTTCCTACCTAAATAGGTTTTTAGGGTTAGGAAAATAGCATCCCTACTTGCCACTAGTACATATATCACTTTATATATATTGCATATACATGCTAATGTTTACATAAAAATGTATTTTCTAAAAAAAGAAGAAATGGAAAGAAAAAGAATTTTAAGGAATAAAATATGTATTATTTTTCCTTTGATTTTAAACAACAAAGTAGAGTGATATGTTGATTTATCTCTTAAAAAGCTTTCTGGGTATGGCAGAATCAAGGTTTCTCTCTCTATCAATAATCATTTAGAAAGGGAAAATAAAATATTAAAACTTCCATTCTTAACCATTTTATTTTTTATTTTTAAAAATTCTGCTTGACTTTTTAAATTATTATTCATTGTTTTCACATTTTTTTTAAATGTAAACATTTAAATATTTAGTTAATTTCTAAAAACAAAAACTTTTTTTTTTTCAATCTTTGGTGGAATATTTGTACGGATGATCCATTTTCAGAAGCCCACTCAAAATCTGGCCTTACTTTCAAAAACATTCAAAATTTCGCTTTTTTTTGCTGATGTCATCACTGCATGAATTTACCACTTTAACTCTTCTTCCTTCTTTCTTCTACCTTCTTTTTTTTTTTTTTCAGCTTTTTTCTACTTTTCTTCTTCTTTTTTCCTTTGTTTTTCATTCATGGAGATTTCTTTTCCGGCGATTTCCCTTTTTTCTTTTCTAGAGATTTCAATTTATGTTGCCCTATTTTGTTGTATCATTTTCATCTTCCCAACGAGATTTTCTTAATCAAAATGAGAAGAAGCAAGAGTGAACTTTGCAGGTAGATGCGAGGAGAAAACAACGCTAATCAGAACTTTTCCCGTAAAGAGCGAGAGAGAGTGAGAGAGACGAGAGAGAGTTGGTCGCGTCGAAGTTTCCCTCTTATCGCTCTCTCTCTCTCGCTCTCACTCTCGCTTCCTTTCCTCACTCACAATCGCTCTTATCTCTCTTGCTCTCGTTCACTGAGTTGGTTGCGTCGAAGTTTGGAAAAGTCACAAAGAGCTCCTTCCTAGGGTGTTCGAACTTACCAGAAATACATAAAGAAAACATAGAAAAAAAGAATCGAAGAAAAAAAAGAAAAAGGAAGAAGATGAAATTCAGAAAGGAAAAACGAAAAAGAAAAAAGAAAAAAAAACGCTGCAAAACAAAGTAAATAGAAGAAGAATGCATTTAGGGTTAGAGTGGTAAATTCACGCAGTGATGACATCAGCAAAAGGCTAAAGTTCAAGTGTATTTTAGAAGTGAGACCAAATTTCATTTGGGCCTCCATATTTAAGTCATTCGTACAAATTCTCCATCTTTGATTTCGATTTTGAAAATACTCCTAATATGTGGACAACAAAATATAGAAATCAAATTTTTTATTTAATTTCTAATTAGGTTTCTAAACTTTGGAATTAATTTCAAAATGATCATCATTGTCTACCATCAAACTTGAATGGTATTAAATATTTTTAAAAAGATTAGTGCATTTTAACGTATCTCAATGCATTAAAAGAAAAAAAAGAAAATTAGTTTCAGTTTCGATTTATTTTCAAAGCTTGATTTAAGATCAAATCAAATTCTCTCTATAAATTCAATCCTTAACACTCCAAATTTTAATAAATTATCTTTTTCTCTCTTTATTTCTCATGTTTTTTTTCTCTTTTTCTACTTCGTTAATGAGTACTTTTTGTTTTCTTTATGCAGCATTACCCCTAGGACTTAACTCCAACTCCAATTCCAATTATTCTTTCATGATTGGCAAGATGCGTATTTTATTTTATTTTATTTTATTTTTGGAAATGGTTAATATAACAAAAGAAAAGAAAATGAAAAAAAAAAAGGTTTTATTATAGTTCGAAATTAATTTCAAGAATTAATTTTTTGTGAGTAATTATAAGAATTAATCTCAATTAATTCTAAAATAGTTTTAAAATTAATTTCAAACGCTTTAAAAAAAAAAATCTTATCTTTCTTTTAAAAGGCTCATAATTATTGAAAAAATGATATGAGAAAATAGATTCCCTCTCTTCTTTGTTTCTCTATGTGATCTAAGCATAATTTTCAAGGCGAGTGCACGATTGAGCTTGAAAGTTGTGTTAACCTTGGGGATGGATTTTCCACCGCACAACAACGATCGACATTTGCTACTTACATTTTTTCTTCTATAATCTATTTCTTTTTACATGGTAAAACAATTGAATTAAATACTTATGAGCTTTGCCATTGAAAAGGAATCTCAATCCTCCACCCACTTACTTTCCTCTCATCGTTCTTTTTTTCTTTTTCTGAATACTTATTGTAATTGGGTGTAAAATTAAATTTGATTAATTGTATACATTAAGTTTCGATTTTAGATTTAGACTAGATTAACTAACAAATTGTGAATTTTCCAAACTAAATGAATTAAGGTGTTAATCAAATCATCCAATAAAAAAGTAATAATGGCTTGAAAAATTTAAAATTAAGAAGAAGCATTGCAAAAAAGTTTCTAGGGTTTAGGTCTAAGAAAATAAATAATATTAAAAACTGAAAAAAATTATATTTTTTATTTTAAAATAAAGCTTGAAATGAGAAGATAATTAGAAGATAATCACATCATCCAATCTAAATTTAAAAGATTTTTTACTATGTGAATTATCACAAAATAAAAATATTAATAAAATTAAAAAGATAATCAAATCATCTAATTTCAAATAAAGAAATAAATAAATATTTTGTGGGTGAAAAAGTTGTATTTTTTAAAATTTGGAGAGTATTATCATGAAATTAAATATAAATAAATAGATTTTTTAAACAAAGAGATTGATTATCACGAATTTTAGAAAATGAATGGAAAAAATATTTTTAATTAAATTACAGTTTAAAATTAGGAGGATATCTAAATCAAAATTATTAAAAAATATATATATAGAAAAACTAAAAGAGGGTTATCATATCACATAAATTTTAAAAAAGATATTTTTTTTATTTAAATTAAAATTTGAAATTAAGAGATAATCAAAGATTATTTTTAAATATAGGAAAATGAATCAAAATATTTACAGTATAGCAAAATTTTACTATCTTTCTACGATAATCATAATAGACTACTATTTGTATCCATGTATGTTAAGTGTCATGATTGACATAGATAGTAGTTTATCGTGATATTTTGCTATTATTTGTAAATATTTTCAACAATTTTATCATTTAATATAAATTCTCGATAATCAAATCATTGAAATAAAAATAAAAAAAGAATTGTTCTTAACTAAAAGACAATTATCACAAAATTTTAAGACTTGATTTTGTGGAAAAAAGTAAAGTAACCAATATATCTTCTATTACATATTTTTCTTAAATATTCAAGTATTTATTTTATTCCTATAAAACAAGTGAAACGCACGTAGAATTCGGCTAGTTCTATTTAAACTAAGTCCAAAAAAAGAATTAAGTAATAATTTAACGATAGTATTATATGAGCTATTTTTAAATATAACAAAAATAATCAAAATACTTATAAATATACCAAAATTTCATTGTCTATCTGCGATAAATCGAAGTAGATTATGATATACTAATATCTGTGTCATGATAGACTTAGATAGTAGTCTCTATCACGACCTATCACAGTCTATCACAGATAGACGGTGTATTTTGTTATTAATTGTAAATATTTTTAGTAGTATTATCATTTAAGATAATTTTTCATATTATATTCTATTTAAAATAGACTTCTTTTCAATGTACTTGGTCACAAAAATTGAGTTTCATCTTATTTGTTTAATTTTTTTTACATTGATCATAATTTATTGATCCTGGAGTCTTTGTCATAATGAAAACACAAGAAAATTACTTTAAAAAAAACGTTAATATAGATGTGAAAGCCTTGTCTTTCTCCCTTGCCATTATTTTTTATTGTTATTTAATAGCTGATGGCATTTCTTTAAAAGAACAAAAAACAATAAAACATTAGGAAAATTTTGAAATAGATCATACTTGAATTTATATTTAGCATTTCATAAAAATATTTAAATTCAATATTGATCAAATAAAATTGAAATACCACGTGCAATGTACGTACTAAAAACTAGTGTACAATAAATAACTAGATAGATAGAAGGATATATACATTTAGTCTAGACAAAAAGAATCTAGCCTAGAAAAAAATTTGCAAATTTCCGATGTGGAAATTTGAAAATATGATTTTGCAAACATGTTTTCATTTTGCATGTTTTTCTTCTATATTTTTTAATTTAAAAATTTTCTTTTTTTAGAATTACATTTAAGAAGTTTTACGTATTTTCTTCTTTAAAACTTGAATTGCCCCCATTTTTCTTTTCTTTTTCTTTGTATGTACTCTATTTTCTTCTAGTTTTTCTTTTCTTTTCTTTTTTGACTTTTTTTTTTAAAAAAAATCTCTAAGAACAAAACTTGAATTTGAACTTATTTTATTTTAATTCATTATATTTTTTTCTTATCTTTTAATTCTTTTTTCTTGGGCCAATTTTTAAACTTCTTGTTTTTCTTTCTTTCTTTCTTTCTTTTTTTATAAAAAAAATTCTCTCTCCCTATTTCTTTCCTTCTTTGTTGCATCACTTTTTCCATACTTTTTTTAAATAACTTATTTCCATTGTTTTTACAAGAGTTGAACTACAAGTAACGTGTGCTTCGACTTTATCATCGACTATAATTTGGGATAGCGATTTGACTCTTGCTAGAGACATAACCTTTTTTGGATGATTGTTGGTGGTCACCAGTTTTGCCAACAGTGATTGGACTCCTACTATAGACATCATCTTTTTGGTAGCCTGAACTTTTTGGATTTAAGCCCAACAAGTGCTCATAAGGTAGATAGTAAATCATATAGCAATCATCAAGTACTTAGTATCAATCAATGTGTGTATCGTTATAAAATATATTAATAATATATCAGTTAAGTGTATCAACAGAATAAACATGTATATCATTATGAATTTTATTGACAATATGTTAGTCAAGTATATCAATAATGCAAACGAGTGTAACATTATAAATTATATCAACAATATCAATCAAGTGCATTAACAGTATAAATGTGTGTATAAACTATATCAACAATATATCAATCAAGTGTATCGATAATATAAACATGTGTATCATTATAAAACATATCTACAGTATGTCAGTCAAGTGTATTAGTATTATAAATAAGTGTATCATTATAAAATATATCAACAATATACAAATAAAGTTTATTAATAGTATCATTATAAAGAATATCAACAATATATTAGTCAGGTGTATCAACAGTATAAACAAGTGTATCATTATAAAGTATATCAACATAATTTCAATAAAGTTTATTAGCAGTATATTAACAATATGTCAATATTATATTTCAACATCACTATATCATCAACTGAAGTACATTTTTTTAAAAATGAATTGGTTGAAAAATATTATACTTACTTCAAATAAATTGGTTGGAAATTTTTTTGTTCAAATTAATTGAGGAGAGGAACAGTAACAAAATGAGGTTGAAATAAAAAATAAAAAAAAAAAAGAAAATTGAGCAGTGAAAAGACATGAGTGTATCGAACATCAATCAATAGATACTTGAAGTAATCCACTAGTGTATCAGACCTAAGACTTGAGTGTATCAACGATATATCAGACCTAAGACAGTAGTGTATCAAGTGTATATCAAGTGTATCAGGTATATCAAGTGTGTATCAGTGTATCACGCGCATGTATCAGGTGTATCAAGTGTTATCAAGTTTATCACATGTATCAAGTATCTCACGGGGGCTCGACTGTGTTTTTTTTTTTTTTTTTTTTTTTTTTTGCCATGATTGCAAAAGTAATAAGTTAGGGCATTGACCTAATTAATGTATTTTATTTTGTTCTTTTTGCAAGTACCCCATAAAATTTCTCCTCCATGTTTGCCTATTTTTAATATTAGTAAAAGATAATTAATATTTTTCATTCCAAATTTTGGCTAAGGGAAAAAAACACACATAACCTCCACATAACAAAGGTAAATTTATGACTTAGGGAAGAGAGGACTTGCAAAACAAAGAAAAATAATTCTGATGCCTAAGTTAGTATGAGAATTATAGAATGGAGAAGAAGAAGAAAAAATTTTTAAATTTCTGATCAAGTTCAAAATCTATGTCCAGTTCAAGATAACTTATATGGAGTTATAATGATGTATTTATAGGGAGAAAGAGATAGAGTTTACGTTTTTCTTTTAGGATTGGATTAAATGGATCTTCCCTTATCCTAGATAAGATTAGATAAGATTGGATAAATGATTTGTTGACACTTGGATTTATTTGAACCAAGACTACTTTATTTTGTAATTTATCTTTTCTTGATTTTTTACCTATTTCATTAGGTCTAAATTTACCCACAACATTAGCCCACACTCCCAAGTTGGAATTTATGGTTCAACATTTTAATTGTTATAAATTGGACGCTTGGAGCTCAACTTGATAATACTATTTTTTATGAGCACACAATTTTATAAAGATAAAAAAGATTATACCAAAATAATTATGCACCACATAATTAAGTTCTTAATTGTCGTCTTCACAAGTTGTTGACTATCAAAAGTTTCTAGTCTCAAATTCTTTCACATAACTCCAAGCAACAGATTTTTGAAACTATAAGAACTTGTAAAAACATTTTGTAAATTGCAAGAAGTGGAAAAGTAATTCTCCAAAATAGATCACAAATTATGGACTAGGATCCTGATGAATAACCCCAACAAATGGATCAAACATATGCTACCAGTTTCAGTTTTGAAAGATACCTTTGCTGTCTTCTCAACTTATTTCTCAAATCCATAATTGCTGGGTGAAACTTGACGCACGTACGAGGATTGTTTCCATTTTGATCTCAACCGTCATCCCTAACTCCAACAATATAATCGAAAACCTAGGTGCGGGAGGAGAAAGTGGAAGGATGTGCAAACTCTTTGTATAGAATATCCTCACTCACATGTTTCCACATAAACGGGAATTTGGATCTGGATCACATCATTTGTAATTGGGTCGTATTCATAGTATTACTAGGATAAACATCCAATTTAGGTTATTACTTGAACATGATCCACTGTGTGTCAATTACTACGTACTCTTTAAGTCTCATAAAATAACTTTAGATTTTTACTGTAATGGATAATTCATTATTGTATATTTAATAATCAAATTAAATATTATATTAAATAACTAATTAACTATGAGGTTTTAGGGCACAAATTTGGAAACAAGATACTTCATAAGAAGTTAAAATGATGTATTTGTTGGAGTTTGGGTGGTTGGCTCTCTATTATTTTAAGGAAGTTTATGGTGATGTTACAATTGTTGTTTTAACATCTGACTTGACAGTATTTTCTTCATAATATCTTTATTTCCTAATCTGGAAATTTTATGTTGTCATATATTGTCCGATATTTTTCGTTTATGATGTTAAATTCTATGTTATCCTATGTCGATCAAAGAGGAAATATTTGTTCGAAAATTCTTTCCTTATTTGAGGTGTGTCGCCAAGGGTTAATTTTAAAAGAGAAAAAGAAAAAAAAGTCGCCACCAATCCTTTTTACAGTGTGATTGGAAACCGAAATATAATAAACAATTTTTTAAAATAAAAATTAATAAAAATGGTCGGCGAAAAACTAAAGTTAGGTTCAAGTTTCGTTTGTGTATGGGGAAAGTGTTAGGACCTCATAACATCTATTTAGAAAACGGTTGCCAAATTTTAAATCTTGAATTGAAAATATTCTTTTATTTTTCTTTTTTAAAAAAAGTCTTATTTTACTCCTCATTACTCCAATATTTGAAATAATGATCCATAGTGAAAAAAAAATTCAATCAATTGAGTTATACTAGAATTGAGGAAAAAGTCTTCAGCTCAAAAAACTGAGAAAATGTCACAATTATTCAAATCTGTCACACGATAGGCTTTTAACAAAAAAAGTTTTTTTTTAACATTAATTAAATTAGTTTTTTCTTGGGATCAAATCTCAGACTCTTGTGATCCACTCATCTTAATAAATTTAGAAAATCAGACTCCCAAATTTTTTAGATGTCTTCGTATGATTTTTTAAAAAAGAAAAATGGTCTTAAAAACTAAGTTATTAGAAAATTTGATTAGAAAATCTTTAGAAATAATATATTAGTTTTTTAAATATTAAAAAATACAAAAGAGTGGAATTTAAAGAAACAATTTTTTTAATGAGAAAAGAGATTTGAAAAAGGATACAATTAAAAAAAAAACTAGAGAAGGGTTAATTAAAATTTACACACATTTAATATGAAGATTATATAAACAACAAATATTATTGGAGGAGCATAATAGTGAATTAACTAAATATACAAGAGCATATTCAAAATTTAATGAAAACATATTGAAAATCGGCCTCAGACTCTCAAAAAATCAACTTCTCATCTCAAGAATTCTAGAATACCGAACTCCCAAATTTTTTAGATTTCGTCATTGGTTATTTTAAAACCATTAAAATGAATTTTGGAAAAATGATTAACAACGAGATATTAAGCGGGCTATAACAATATGTTTATCAACTTTAAAACAGGATGAATGCAGTTAAATAAAAAAATTGAAATTAAATACAGTGTCAAAACTAAAATAGATAAATACGTAATATATATATATATATATATATAAACAATTGATTGAAATAAGAAATTAAAAGTATAAGAAAGAAGTTAAAATAGAAAACATAATAGAAAGAAAAAAAAAATAGAAGAAGAAAAAGTTGAGAAGATGGGCGACAAATCAACACCCATCTCACATACCTGCCCACACACTTAATTTAGGAAAAAAAATTAAAACTTTTTTTTAATAACTTAATTTACTCAAACTTTCATCTCTTTTTCTTTTAACTTTCACACTTTATTTTCTTTTATTTTTTTATTTTTTATAAAAAAAAATTAAAAAAAAAAACTCACACGGAAGAATAAGATGAACAAAAAATAGGTAAGTAAATGAATAAATTGAAAATAACATGTAATGAATAGTAACAATAGATCTAAATCAAATGTAGATAAAGGTAGACAAAAACTACATGATCAAAAAAATAATAAAATAAAATAGAAAATGAAGAATATAGAAGCATAACAAAAAAAAAAAAAAAATCTTTAATAACTCTACTCTTCTTTTCAGGGTACTCAAAGAAACCAAGAACACCAAACCTCTTTGTTGAATGAGGTGTAGATCTTTGGAACAAAATCCTACCAAATACAATCTCCAACTAAGTGGCAAGATTTTGTTGTGTTCTCAGGCAACTTGAAGAAAAAGGAAAAGGAAGAGAAAATATGGAGGCTCCCTCTACGATTTTTTTTGGTGTAAAGAATCTCCACCGATGATCACCCAATTTATAGAAAAATTCAAATTCTTTAATTTAGAAAAACTATCAATCAAATTACCCTTAAAAGGAAAAAACAATAAAATTAATTATGTGATTGATTTGTTTTAAAAAATATTATGTGATTGATTTTCCCAAAATTGATTAAATACAATTTTCTCATAAATAAAAGATTTCACCATTCAAATTCTATTCTCCCTCCATAAAAAATATTTAAATGTTAATTACCAAAACTTTATTTATTATTTATTATTTATTTATTTTATTTTTGAAAACTAGCCTCAAATTAGAAATAAACATAAATAAGTAACCAAATTAGGCTGAACAAAAATAGGTGGCTACAAGGTGCATCATATTTACTTCCTATTAGGAATTTACTTTTTATGTAATCGGTACATAAAAGGAGCTTCATGACAAAGATCTAGGGTAGCCGATTTTGTTTTATTGTGAGCAAGTGTTTTGTTTGTGGCGGCCAACTTGTGCAATATTATGTTCTATATCTGCTCGCTTATTCCGCTATGCAAGTTCCTCGATCGGCAAGTTGAACTCATGGAAGACTAAATCTATCTTAGGAGGAGCCTAAGGCATTACTAAAGATAAGGTATTCTTGGTCTTAAGGGGAGCCTAAGACTTCAGCTTCGAAAAGGATTTCTCCATCTTGTGAAGGACCTAAGATTCATTAGTGAAGGGAGTTCACTAAGTGACAAGAAAGATAATCAAGCCAAGAGGAGTCTCACACACTGTCGAAAGCCAAAGTATTCAGCATTAATATTAACATACTTAGGGGAAGCCTAAGTATACTTGAGAGGGAGTCTCCCATCTAGGGGGAGCCTAGGTGACTTGAGGGTTAAACTTTGCCTGACCCACTGTAGTAGTTGTACTACAGATAAGTACTACGTTGTAATTGTTTGACTCCTTAATATTAGTAGATTATCTTTCCCCCCAAACATAGGTGTATTTCACCGAATTAGGTTACTTTTGTTTGCCTTGTCTTGCTTTCTTGCTGATAGTTTCAATTGTTATTCCAATGTGTGCTAGTGCTTTTGGTTTAACATCCAAGTTTAGTCTGACAAGTCACCTTTTCGCTTTTTCAATATTTATGGGGAGAAAGAGATAAATTTTAACTTTTTCTTTTAGGATTGGATTAGATGAATTTTTCCTTATCCTAGATAGGATTAGATCTAATTGGATAAATGATTTGCTAACACTTGGACTTATTTGAACCAAGTCCATTTTATTATGTATTTATCTTTCTCTTATCTTTTCCTTGATTTTTTTGTTTATTTCGCCAAGTCCCCAATTCACCCCAACAATCTTTATTGTCAATGTGGGCATAACTTAACGATTAGTCATTGACATCTCCTCTTTCTTTTGAGATCAGAGATTCAAATCTTCATACCGTTGATCTTTGTACTTGAAAAAAAAAATTAGTATTAGCACATGCTCTTTGACCCTACATGTATACAAGCATTACCTTAAACCACATTATCGTACATATAGCCAAAGTCTTTTGAATTTTCAAAAACTTTGCTCTCTCCTCCATTCTCTATGTTATAGTAGACAAAAAAAGGAAAAAAAAAAAAAAAACTACAAAAATTGGAGTATAGATGAACTCCACAACCTACCCTTCTCTCTCAAAGTTAAATTTTGATTGATTTTTTTTGATAGATCAAAAGATGGTCACGGCGGTATTTCATTGAACTCGGCAAACGGGTTGCCATGGTCCAACGGTCTTTGTGATTGCTTCTCCGACATGGATCATGTAAATTCATTCTCCCTCTACTTCATTCTATCTATTTTGAACATGTTTAGAGTAATTTTTTTACAGATAAAGTCACTTCCTTTTTAAAGTAGTGGTGTTTGACAATTGGACACGAGTGATTTTCAAACATTCACTTAAGAAGTATTAGATAAATATGTGAGGTTTTGTCTCAAAACTAATTGGCAAATATGAGGAGTAAACTCATGTATCTGACATAATATTCGTTTGAGCTTCATAAGCAATGATTACCGTACTAAATTAACATAAGGTTTCACTTCACAATCCATTGGTATTAAGAAGAGTAACTCATCTTTCACATGTGGGACCCTCAACAAGAGGTGATTTTTTTAAAGTACTTTTTGTCAAATGATTGAAATTTTTGCTCTCATATTTGTGATTTTGCCAGGCACTTCAAAAGTAACTTTTTGAGTAGTTCTTCGGTCGTTTAAATTATATATATATAAAAAAATATCCCTAAATTGTTTGTTGGTTTGATTATACCTCCAAACTTTGAAAAGTTTCATTTTAATTAACCCTTGAAGTTTAAAGTTTTTCAGAGCAACTATTGAAGACTTTTGTCGTTAAATTCATGAAAAAAAAGAGTTGTATTACTTGATTGAACAAATCTAAAACAATATATGAAAACAAATTCGGAGACGGATTGGCTAAGAAATCTCAAACGAAAGAACAAGAATTGGGGGCATGGACTTGAAAGGATCGATGAAGACAAAATACACAAAAAGATACTATATAAAAACCTTTTCATCTATGAATTTAACAACAAAAGTTTACCAAGGTTGTTTTCAAACCAACTTCAAATTTGAAGAATTAAAATAAAAGTTTTAAAAGTATAGAGATATAACTCAAACCAACTCCATGATTTTATAATTAAGGAGTTATATATTTATTTATTTTGTATGCTTTCCTTTATAATTATTTTTTAATTTGTTAGTTATGTAATATTTATGCTATAACGTTTCATTTAACTCTTTTTTTTCTTTTAGGTTGTTGTACGACATGGTGTCCATGTGTGCCCTTTGGGCAAGCCTTAGAGATTATAGACGAAGTATCAACTTGTAAGCTTTAATTCAACAATTATTTAACTAAGTTGTACTAAACCTACCATTTAACAAAATATATACAGATATAATATTCTAAAGATTTATAAGGAAAAATTTTTTTCAAATAAGTCAACTTATTTATAATTATAGCAAAATTTCACTATCTATCACAATAGATACTGATAGACTGTTATCATCTACTACTATCTACCAGTGCTTATTAGTGTCTATCACCGATAGATAGTGACATTTTGTTATATTTTAAAATATTTTTAGCAGTTTTGTCATTTAAAACAATTACAAGTTTAATTTTTCGAACTTTCAAGTTTGTGTCTAATTAATCCCTCAATTTTAAGAAATGTCTAATATAGGTCCTTGAGCTTTCAATTTTGTGTCAAATAGATACTTAAACTTTAATAAATGCCTAATAGATTCTTAAATTTTCAATTTTATGTTCATAAGTTTATAACTTATAAAAAGTGTTTAACTAGTCATTAGATTTTCAATTTTGTATGTAATAGATCTCTAAATTTTTCAATTTGCATCTAATAGGTTTTTGACCAATTAAACATATTCGTTTTTAATTCACTTATCTATTAAACATAATTTTAAAATTTTAAAATGTTATTAGACATGAAATTTATTTGTTTCTATTTTGACTCAAATTTATGTAGTTAGTTTCAATTTTGTAAAAGTTATCACTCATGTTTTAAAAGCTTTAATTATAACATAAACGGGCTGGTGGTAGTTTTTTTAGTAAAATATATAATAAATAGTACCCCTACTAACCCTACCATTAAATTATTTTAGATGTTTAAAAAAATAGAAAGAAAAAAAACATTCTCCCTATCTGGGTTCCTCTCTCATATCTATAAAAATTTAAAACTTCTAAAACACAACCAAAAAAAAAAAAAAACTCTTAGAGTCTAGTTAGTAGACCAATATTATTATTTTTATGACAAATTAAGATCATCACATGATCAAAACTTTCATAACATAATAAGCTTAAAAGTATAAGCTAGTAAATGGATAATAATATTTTGTTTGATTTAACCGATAACTATTTAAGTTATTGATGATTTTGTTTTAGTTATATATATATATATATATATATATATATATATATACACTTGCTAACTCATTATTTCTTTAATTTTTTTAAAGAAATATTTGAATTTTTTTTATCAAATTCCAAAAATAAAAACAAATGTTTGAAAACTGAAAATATATATATGTGTATGTATCAGTCTCGTTTTACATTCATTTCATTTTTAATTTTCTACGTTTGAAATATGTGCTTGTTTTCTCCCAACTTCTATACCATGCTTGTCATTTTTCTTTAAATAAGGAAAAAAAAAAAACAATTTGAATTCTTAGTCAAAAATCTATAATAAGCAACAAAGTTTTAAAAACTACAATTATTAGTTTTCAAAATTTTGACTTGTGTTTTAGAACATTAGCAAAAAGTAGACAATATAACATAAAAATTTAGAGGTCCAAGTAGAGTTCATAGGCTTAAATTTAAAAAATCAATAACAAAAAATAAAATGGTTGCCTAACAAGATTGTAGTTTATAAAAACTTGTGTTTTGTTTTTTTAATGTGGCTAAAAATTCAAATGGTTCTTTAACAAAAGATGAAACTCATCATAAAGAAAATAGAAAATGTTAGAAAAAAAGCACAATTTTCAAAAACAAAAGATTAAAAACTAAGGTCTCATTTGTTAACCATTTGACTTTTGGTTTTTGGTTTTTGAAAATTAAGTTTATTATCTCTCAATTTTCTACCAATGTTTTCATATTTCTTAAGTAAATAGTTGAATTTTTAGCCAAATTCTAAAAAGAGAAACTATTTTTTTCATTTTTAAAACTTAGCTTAGTTTAAAAAAACATTGGTAAAAAAGTAGATAACAAAAAAAGAAATTTAGAGGTGAGAGAGGTGTTTATAGACTTAATTTTCAAAAACTAAAACTAAATAGTTACCAAACAGGGCTTAAATGATTATCAAATGAGACCTAAATAAGTTTTTGACTTCTTACTTTTGAAAACTATGTTTACTTTCTCACCATTTGTCTAGCTTAATTTTCAAAAACCAAGAACCGATAAAAGCCAAATAAATTATTAAACAGAGCTTCTTTTAGCTATATAGGGTTTGGAATTGAAATTGACATATATAGTTGTTTGTGTGTTATGGATGCAGCTTGTTTTCATAATGCATTAATTTTTTGTATGATTGCTTCATTTACGCCCTGCATTTACCTTTACACTTGTTCTTATCGATCTAAATTGATGGCAAAATACCAACTAAGAAACTCCATGCAATGATTGTTGTGATCACTTTTGGTTAGGGGTATTCATTCAAAGGGTAGAAATCAAACTGAAACTGAATCGATAATGCATAGAAACCAAACTCTACGATTTGGTTTAGTCTTCTAAATGTAAATTTTTTTTTTTTTTTTTTTTTTTTTTTTTTTTTTTTTTACAGTTTGGTAACCAAAACCAAAACCAAACCGATTATATATATTTTATTATATTATTAAAATATAGGTTAAAAACTTATTTGTCCCTAAAAAGTAAGGAAAATAAGCGAGAGCGAAAAAAAATGTGCAAAGACGTAACAATGGAATAGAGATCTCACCTGTGGTCGAGGAGGAACAAATGAACCGTTGAGGTTAAAAAGCAAGTCATCACACTAATGATTGTTTTCTCTCTATTTTTTTTTTTTTTTTTCCTTCCTTGAGTTCAATAATGTGTGGAAGTAGAGGGATTCTTAAGTTTATGCTCCTCTTTATTTATTTATTTATTTTGTCTTAATCATGGTAGAGCAAGACTTGGTAAACAATGGAATTAACCACAAAAACTAATATGAATGTCCTATTGAATCCAATTTATATTCACCACTCTTTCTAACCTACAACAATACTTGTTATTGAGTGTTTGATTGTAGCAACCAATTATAATTTCTACAGTAGTGTTTGCCTGGCCATACACAACGCAAGACCAATTCCCCAATTTTACATGATTAAATCCTTCTAAACAACAAAATGCAAGTCTATTTAAGTTTTACACTAGTATTCTTCAAACTAAGTATGGACTTGGGCAGATTTTTATCTTGAATTTTCAGATTTCTAACTTATCTAAAGTTTTTTATTATTATTATTTGTTCAGACATTCTCTTTCTTGCTACCTCTGCAAATGTTTCTTATTTATTTATTTATTTATTTATTATTATTATTATTATTATTATTATTATTATTTTTTTTTTTGGTAAAATTCCTAGAGAGAAACAAAATTGACCATAATCTAGCAATTTTGGCTTCTTGTTCTAGGACTTCTTCTGGAAGAATGATGCTTGGTTGTTGAGATATTTATCGGTAAAAAAGATGGTGGGAGGGTCTATCTTTAACACAGAACTAAAAAAAAAAAAAAAAAACAAAACAAAACAAAATTCAAAGGTAAGAAAATGCATACATAACATCTAACCGATACCGATAAAGAATGGGTACATAAATCAAACGTCACTACATCAAAATGAAATGGAACCCAATGTTATACAAGCATAGATAGGAAAAGTTAAAACAATCAATAGTTATTACTTAAGTCAAAAATCTAAGTGTACATTTTTTTTAGCCCATTCATAAGTACTCTAAAAGTTAAGCATGTTTAGATTGGAGCCCTTTCTTGTTGGGATGTATACCAAAAATTTAGAGAACAACATCTAATAAGCAAGGCCAACATCTGAGGTAGAAAGAAATACCAATAGAAAGACAATAAAAAAAATGTACAAAAGTAAACAAAAATTGGCTTCAACTACCTTCAACATTTTGAGTGATTAAACTGAAGATCCTAACAAACTTGCCAAGCATGGAGTGTACCCTTCAAAACCCAAACTCCAAAGAATGTAATTACTCCCAGACATGATGATGATAGTTACAACTTACACAAGTCACAAATAATGATTTGATTTTTTCTCTCTACAAAACCCAAACTATGGCTCATCGAACTCGAACTAATCATATAGCCACATTCACCAACCTATCCCCAACCATACAAAATTGGTTAAATATGCTACAATAGCTTAGAAGGCAAGGGAAGCAGTTGGACAATCCGAAACCGTCACGAGGATGCATGAATACAAAATGAAAAATGCAGCAGCAGCATCATCACAAGAATGCCGAAGTCATTAATAAAACACACAAGATCATTGAACTGGTGTAAGGGCTGCTACCATAGAGATACTTTGGAAGGCAACCACCAGCTGTATCAGAAGAATTTGAAGATGGAGCCAAAGATGTGCTATTTACTGAAGTACCATTAGATCCAATACTGCATTGGAAAAAAAAAAAAAAAAAAAAAAAAAAAAAAAAAAAGAAAGAAAGAAAAAAAAAAGTGAGTCAGCAAGACATATATGCTTATGTAAAGCATCTAACTGAGACAACAGACATAATTCAGTATAGCTATTTAAGATTCGTTGTCAATTACCTTCCTGGAAAAATACACTTACTGTGACCTGCGACGAGAAATGTTAAAGCAAACATTAGCATATCAACAGAAAATATGGAAATGTCAAATATGTGTTCTCTTACAACCAGTTTTTCCAATGGTCTTTCTATTGTGGTTATCAACAGTTTTCTTAACATACAAGGCTTTACCGAGTCGAGTTCTGCCTATAATTTATTTCAGTATGAAGGTCTGCAGCATCTATTCACATTTTTTTTACTTAATATTATTTGGTCATAGAAGCTCAGGGAACAATAATCAGTTATTATAGGAGATATACCATATCATGAATAAGTATAACAGTTCACTATATTTCTAAGAATTTCAAAATTTCATACTTGGGTTTGTGGTGGTGATGATAGCCACTCCTTTAAAATCACAGGTCCCAGGAGACTTTGCCATTTTCTGGTAATATGCATTGAAAGCGTAGGTTGCATGAGCTATAACATTATCTGGTTGATAACATGGCTGCCCCTGCAATAATGGGGAGCAATCGACTTTTCCCGGTCCACAAGCCCAGTCTAGTGCTGCCTGCAGCAGCTTCCGATCTGCACCATCTTTTGCAACACAGAAGGTCTGGTTTGTGGTATCATTTGCCAAAACAGCACCAGCACCAGTCAAGTGTAAGATATAAACTGGCACTCCATTTGGATTGAAGAGACCCCAATTCTTTTCTGAGACCAAACCGGGTCTTAAATCCTCATTGTAGAGCTCATATATGTAGGTACTAACGGGAACTCCGGGATGCTTGGGTGTTCCAGTATTGTTAAGAACATGTCTAATTAAGTTGCTATTGTAAGTGTTAGCATTATCTAAAGTTGCATCTGGCTCCGATGCATCACCCTTGGATGGCCAGCCTGACTCCGTTACAACAACTTTGATGTTAGTGAAGTTTAAATCTGACATTGCAAAATATGCAGCATCAACAACAGCATCAAAGACATTAGTATAGTGCAAGAGGGTATTGGCATCAACAGCTTCCTTGGTCGGAGGGAGGGGACGGAAAAGTGCATAGTCTAGAGGAATCACACCATTTGATTGCATGTAATCATAATATGGATAGACATTAAGCATGAGATAAGACCCAGTGGACTGCAAGAATTTAAGTAAAGGGACCATAACAGGGTCCCACGAACGGTTAAAGAAGGCCTGTGATGGTGGGAATGAGTCGAGAATAATGGAAGAAGAATGTGGGGTAGAAACTTTGATTTGGCGATCTAAATTAGATGCAACGAGAGCAGATTGAATGAATTTTAGGGCCGAGACTAGGATCGGAGCAGCATTTGGAAGAGTGGTAAGAACTTCGGAGCCAACAGCTATTCCTGTGATGTTGGTGGCAGGAACATGAGCAATGACATTTCGAGCAACCCAGTTGGCTGCAGTCGCATTGGACTGGCCAATTCCAAGGAGTTGGTCATTGGGTACAGAAATAGTCACCTGGATGCCAGTATTGGCAAGTGCAAGCAGCATGGCACGGTTGGCATCATATAGCCTGATATGTCGAATATTTTGAGCTTTAAGAAGTGCAACTACTTGAGTGGGGCTGGGCATATCAGAAACGTCTGTGCCAAGGTTTACACCAATGAATGCAGCTGCAATTATATATCAAGAGTTGAGACAAAATTTTTCAACAAGAAATCAATATTTTCCAGCTCCGTTGGAGCAAAATCATGATAACAAACATGAAAGGGGTCATCAACATAATTATACAGAAAAGCTATAATCAACCCAAACAGGGGAAAGGAGGAAGAGGAGAAGAAATGTAAGGCATCCAAAATCCAAGCACAGTTTACATATGCCAAACGTATCGTATATTTACCAAACGTCTTGGAAGGATTCATATCACATATTCTTGAAAGAGCATATAATGTACTGTATGAAATACAATATACAGAACGAAAGAACATGATTACATAAATGTGATTCATAAAATTCACAACCCTTCAAACAAAAAAGATTCTTGTTTCCAAATGTCACAGCTCATTCCCATGACAAAAGGAAGTAGATTTGGAAGATTCAAATGGTTCTTTATACTCCTGTGTACAACCGGACCCCATTCCCCAAATTCTGAAGACTTATAGTAGGAGGGGTAAAAAGGGAATAGTGTTATTGACAATAGTCAGTGGGGCGTGGCACATGGAGAGACTGTACAGAAGACTGGAATGTTGTTGTGTTGAGGGTAGGAGCATGTAGGAACCTTTTGTGAAAAGTTTGGTTAGGAGAGATCAACTCTCTCGAATTAACTGGTGGTTTGGTTTTTAGATCGTCTTGGCCGTTGTTGAGTTATTGGCTGATCGAGGACCTTCATAAGAGATATATCAATACAACAGTATTCGTCCTTGTTCTGTCTCTTGTTTTTGTGTGAATTTTTTGTGTTTTACAGTTGTTATTTTGAGTTGGATTCCTAATAGTTTATTAATCCCTATCCTTCTTTGTGCCCATCTCTCAAAATAATTTGGAACATCAGAAAATATTGTAGTGTTTCCTCTTTCTGGTCTTTATTTCCCAGAGCAATCAAGAATGAGGGTTGTGAAAGTAAGCTCAGAGATGGTTTCAACAAGCATGGGATAATATTTTAACATCTATCGAGTCTTCTTCACACCTTCCAAAATCAGTACTGTTCCAAACACATAAAACAGGATGATAAACTGAAACCTAATTGCTCTTCATGCTTTATCTTGGCCTTCTTTTCTTTTGGATGATAAACTATATAAGAAGAAGTTTAAAAGCACCCTCAGATGAAGTTATTTTAAAATCCACAACACACCACATGTTAGATTATTGAGCACCTACTTTGCTCTTCCAAGATTCTCCACATCACAATAGGTTAAGATGTTAAAAGACAGAAGACAATGAGCTGGAACCAAATACGGTTGCTGACGAGAATTTCCAATCAAAGAGAACTCGGATAGATTTCACTTTCACCAAAAGGAAAGATTTTCCATCAGTAACCTGAACTTCTTTTCTTTGAGAACTACTCTTCTCATCTGAAGTTATTGCCATCTTTCAACATTCCTTCTGACTAATTCCAAGTCCAGATCCCTCTAAAAAGTTATGGCAAAGCTTCTCAAAAGAAATCCAAAGCCCATCATCACAATGCCATATTGAAACTAGTTCCACTATGGCCAGTCAAACAGAAGGAACAAAAGGGGAAAAAATTATTTAAGAAAAAAACAATTGAAGTACGGAGAAAGACCACTACACTGAAACTAATTTTAACAAATATTCAAAAGATTTTCAGTGAAATGAAGGGAAACCCACATAAGACAGAATGAAGAACAGCAACATGGCGAAGAAACAAATAGAAAAATACAATCTAACAAGAAAATACAAAAGAAATGGTTAAAAAGGGGGAGAAGCATTACATTCAGAGAATGGCAACATCAAGATTACATAACAAAGAAGAAGAGCTCACCTTCATCAGCAGAAACAACAGAAACGGCTAGAAGGAAAAAGAGAAGAATGACCGCCATAGAAAAATAGAAAAAAGGGAAAAAGAAAACTCAATTTGTTCAGTTTGAAACCCTCAAAAGAATTGGTTTCTCCACAGACCCAGTTCACAAAGCAAAAACCCGAGTAACCCCACAATTCAAAATCTAGGTCGGACCCCAAAAAGAAAAGAATCCCAAACAACAAAACCTAAAGAAAGAGAAAATTTTGAAGAGAGAGAATCAAAAAGAGGGACTAGTGGGAGCTAACTTTTGCTGTCTGTGTAGTGTGTGGAGTGTGGACTGTAGAGAGTCGTGCAGGCATATGTCAGAGATCCAACGGTGGAGATTTGATCCGGATGCAGGGGAATTAGGAAGTGAATGTAGGAATAAAAATGGTTAAACTAGGTTTTTTTTTTTTTCTCTCTCTTTAGTAATATGTTAGTGGCAATCCACGGCTCCCAACCCAATGTTGTGGTACAAATTCATGTTTGTTGAGTTATATTTATAGAAAAATTTAGCTAAGTTACCGGAAAAAAATGGTTAAATACTAGTTTGGTATCTTGAGTTTGACTTATTTTGTCATTGTCTTTAAATATAAGGATAGTTGTAAATATAGCAATCAGACACAAAATATTTGCAGATATAGCCCAACGCAAACAAATTTGCATATATAACAAAAATTATAATATTTCTAGACCAATATATCAATGATAGACCATATCACTAATAGAATCCCATTAGTGATAAACCATATTGCTAGTAAAATCTATCCGTAATAAATCAAATTGTTGGAAAGAGTCTATCATTAATAGATTTGGTTATATTTGCAATTATTTTTTTTTTAAATGTTGCTATAAATTTCATTATTATCCCTAAAAATTCTACTCAACACAATTGCCCTTAAATAAATAAATAAATAAATTTATTTATTTTATGTAATTTGAGCTTCTTTTAATTTTGTATTTAATGAGTATATAAACTTTAAAAATCGTCTAATAAATATGTGAAGTTTTAACCTCATATCTAATGGGCCATTGAACCCTTGATTTATTTAACATTTTTTAAAAGAAAAATTATGAAACTACTCAACACATAATTAAAAGTTTATGGTTATATTAGACACAGAATTTAATTTCATATCTAATAAGTTAGTTAGCGTTTAGATTTTTCAATATATCATGAATTTGTTAAACAAAACATTGATCAAACACGTTTTAAAGTTTAGTGACTAGATAAACACAAACTTAAATTTTCATATAACAAATTCGAAATTAAAAAAAAAAAACAAAAAACAAAATAATAACAGTTGAATGTGATTGTCTTCAATAAACTTCAGATTTTTACTCAAAATCATTCCCTTCCAAAATATGAATCATTCTAAACCATTAACATGAGTTAAACATGGAGATTAACATACAAATCAATATCAATAAAAGTTAAAATAAACAAAAGCGGAATATAGTAATACCAAAATCATATTTAAACCTAATTTTATTTATCCCTAGTGAGAGAGAGAGCATGAGTAAGGTTTAAAATTGGGTAAATTACAAAAATTACCCCTAAAATACAGTGATAGTTATAATTATACTTTCAAACTTTCAATTGTAAATATTGTAGTGCTAAACTTATACAAGTGTTAAAATTGAACTATCAAACTTATAATAATTTTAAAAATAGTTCGTCTAAAAGATAAAAATTAAACTCTCAAACTTAAATAATTATTAAGATATCTAAGATTATGTAAGTTTGAGAGTTTAGTTTTAACTACTTCGAAATTTAAAGTCTCATTTTCAATAGTTAAAAATTTGATAATGTAAGTGTAATTATAATTATCACCGGGGACATTTTTACGATTTAATCTTTAGAATGTAAGGTGGGGTGCGAGTGTGCTGTGATTTGTCTTGTATTGAAATTGGAAACTGGATAGAGAAATGGGGACCACAGTAGCTGACGTGGACTGAAGCTGCAAGCTGGATCCAACGGTCGTGTTCTTCAATTTTCCTTTTGTTTCTTTAGTTTAAATACTATTTTTAAATTTTTTATTTTTAATGTTGATTGGCTTAATTTTAGTTTCTATATTTTAAATTATCCAATTTTATTCTCCTAATAAATTTAGTCTATATAAATAATTTTGGTTATCCATTAACTCTCTTCAACTAGTTATTTATTAGCATTTTATTATAATTTTTTAAAAACATAATCATATATTTGTATTTCCTTGCATAAAATTATTGGTATTATTTAATCAATTTCGATAAAAGAAAAAAAAAATAAACTTTGAGGGAGTAAGTTTAAGATTCTATTGAAACTACAAAGAGAAAATTGGACAATTAAATAAAAATGAAAAAACTTTGAAAGATATGAGCCAAGATAGATTTTAACCTATTTTCTAATAGCTTATTTTATAGACGGTATTTTTCTTTAGTATTTGTTCAAACTTTGTCGATGTATTTTGATTAAATCATTAAAAATATTTCTGTGTTTTTCTTTTGTATCAAAAACTTCAATTCTTTCAAAAGTTGTAATATTACTCTTGACATCTCATTAAATGTTTTTAAAAAAATTTTAAATATAATTTTTTTTCAAATTTTGAATTAAAATGGAAACTTAAAATCTTAGTTAACATAATAAAATTTTTTATCTCCACTTATTCTAAGTCACCATCATATGGTTCAAAGTTTTAATTTCCGTTTGGAAACTATAAAGGATTTCATTTATAATAGTAATTTTAAAATATTTATGAAATATCAATAATAGTATTACGACTTTTAAAAGAATAATGATATTTTTTAAATAAAGAGGAAGGCTCAATGGTACTTTTTTATAGGAAAAATATTAATTTATATCCCTCCCCCAAACTTTGGGGGTGTATCAATTTAGACCCTAGATATTCATAATTGTATCAATCTACATCCTATTTCAAACTTAGCTTAGAAAATTCGTGAGAAATATATCATGGTTTATATTGAATTTCTAAAATGTTATAAGTGAATCAATTTAAAACTTTTATTAAGATTATATTAGAAAATCATCTATGCATACAATCCTTATATGTGCGTAGACTTCTTCAAATGTTGAACTAAAAAAATGGACGATTATAATTGATGAATAAATAATATTAAAAGGAAATCTTAATTGAATTGATTAGGTTATGAAAGTTTAAAGGGTTAATTGATAAAATTATAAAGTTCACTTGATGTCTATCCAAATAGAACATAATTGATAAAATTTTCATACATATATATATATATGAAAATTCAAGATTTAAAATGATATAATTATTATTTCATGATTTAAATGGATACAACTTCAAATTTAGAACGTAAGTTGATATTTTTCCTTTTATAATTAACCATAACCATATATATTTTTAAAAACATTGGTTTTAGTCTTTATGCTTATGTGATAATTTTGGTGTTTTCAATTTTTTTCCCTCATCTTTTGTTATCACGATTTCATAATAACAACATAACTTATAGTTATAACTTTGTGTTATACCGAAATTTGGAATCAAAATGGTAAATTTGTAATAATGAAATAAAATCGAAGAATTGCCTGCAATACAACAATATCTAGCATAGATGTGGTATTTGTAGGATCAACATGACAACCCTAGAGGAGTGAATATGGTTTATTTAAAACTAATGAAAAACTTTTTTCCAATTAAACAAATTAATATATTTTTAGCTAATAATTAATTAAAAGAAGAATTTTATGCAAACAAAATCAATTCAAAATAATTAAGAAATTAATAAATAATACTATGAGATTGGTAAGTGTTATGAAAATTTAAGAACTACCGACGAAAACAAACCAATATCATCAAGCAATTGATTTCAAGAATTAAAAATTGCAATTAATTTAATGCAATAAGATATAAGAACAAAAATTAATTAGGAGAGTAAAATAGAAGAGAAATGACATTATGATTAAAAGTGAAATGAGTTTAAAAAGAAAAGGTAAATGGTGATAACCACGTTAGGAGAATGAAGATGGGTTTATAAAGAGAGGAAAGACAGTAAAAACCACATTTAATTTGGACCTTTAGATATTTATAAAAGAAAATTGAATGATTGATATTAAAAGTAAAAATAATACCACAAACATATATATAATATTAAATTCATTTTCTTTTAAAATTAACTAGTTAATAAATACAAACATATATAATATTAAATTTATTTTCTTTTAAAAATCAATTCAAAAATCAAAAGCCCACTTGATGTCATTCCTCCCTATTCCAAGTGGCACCTTTCAATTGGTCCACTTTGATGAAAAAAAAAATCTGCCACACCATCAATTCAGGAATTTTTCGTTAAGTTTGTTTTGGCTATAACTTCTTCGTTTGAGTTTCGATTTAAGTGATTCAAATTGTGCCGAAATTGTTATTCTTAGCTCTACGCAATGGGTATTTCAAAACATTCAAGTTGTTAATAAATAAAAGTAGGTTTGTTATCATAAAAATATTAATTAATTAGCTAAAATTAATTAATTTGTGATTAAGAGTAAAAAAGCCAACAATATAATTTAGAGAGGGCTAGAAAATAGAGAATTCATAATGTTTTTAACTTACCTCAAATATCTCGAGTCCTCTTGATAAAAATAATGTATTTTTATGTATACCATTTTTTATTCAAGGGATTAAGTTGTGTACAGATTTTAGGTTAAGATATTATTTTGGTTGTACTTTAGAAAATGTTACATTTTATCTCCTATACTTTTAGATGTCTAAATTTAGTTAATGTGGTTTTAATAATTCTTAAATTAGTTTTTCTATTTATGGTTAAGTTTTCCAAATAAATTCAAATCTATGTTAACCTTCTTTAAGTTCCCTCTATAAAGTTTATTCGAGATTTAGGGTTTGTTTGTTTAGGAATTTGAAAACAAAATTACAAAATAAGGGATTCAGCGAAAATAGGGTTGTATTTCATATTTTCAGATATATATTTGGTAGCAGATTCAAAAATTGAGTTCTAATTTAAACAATTGTTTAAAATGTATATGATAATATATTTATAAATCATAAAACTAGTTGTAGTTACCAACTAAATATTAATTGACAATAAAATATTGTTAATTCATTTATTAATATGTTTTACGTTAAAAAAAATTCATATAATTATTATTTTGTAATATTATATAATTTATAATATATTATATATCACATATTTTCATTTTAAAAGAATGAATCACAAAATCCAAAAGTAATTTTCAATAATAAACCATGAGTTTTCTGCCAAACAAACATTTGTTGAATTCCGTAAACTTAAAAACATAAAACAGATGAATATGCATTGTCAACCAAACAAACCCGTAAATTTTTTCTGTTATTAAATGAAAATTTCCATTTTTGTTGTTATTTTATTGAATAGATAAAAGTTAACTTCAGACAATAATAAATACTATCTTTAAGATTTTATTGAAAGAAATTGATAGTGCTCAAAAATGAGCTATTTGTTAAGCTTTAACATATTAGTTTTGAGGCCTCCATGGTGGCTTTCAGGTGTATATTGGTATGAATGGTGGATTTTGAGGATTTGAAGCAAACCAAAATTATTGAGGATAAACAATGGCTAAAATTCAAGTCACAATTAGAAGATGTGTTGTAGGCCAAAAACTCGCGATAATGTTAAGACGACGCTAGTTTGAGTTGTCGAGATGCCTAATTTCCAACGGGAGCGTCGAGATACTAACTCCGTTATTTGATGAAAATAAAGGAAAAAAAGAAGTTGGTATAAATTCAAATCAGTTTAGAATAATTAGATATTGTCAAGATGTATGGTGTGCTGAATACATTTTCAAGTGTTTTAATTTAAAAAATAAGTTATTTTGAAAAAAAATTGAAGTGTTTGGCAAACATTAAAAATGGATTTTGAAGTGTATTCTAAACTTTTTTATCAAAAAAGTTTAAATAAAAATAAGATTTTTGAAAAACATTTTTTTTCTTAAGTCAATCCAAACAGACTCGTTATCGTTAGATTTCTTATACATATCTATTTTTCTCAGTTGACTTGAGGAGGTCAATTTTGGAAAAACTTAAGACCTGCTTTAAATTTCCCTAGTCTTGGGGAGTTGGAGAGACTTGTTTGTTGCTGATTTAAGGGACACATTTCAAGGCCCGAGATCGTAGAGATTGCAATAGGAGATTGATGCAATGATTACGCTATTGCATGTTTGGTAATTATTTTTGGTTTTATGGTTTTTAAAACTTAAAACTAAAACCATGTTTGATAATTGTGTTTTGTTTTCTGTTTTTTAAGCAATCAAAATAAGTTTTTGATGATTTTTTTAATTTTATAGTTTTTTATACAAATAAAACTTACAAACTATTTTTTACAATATTTTCCTATCTAACATACATAATATCATACTTTTGTTTCATAAAAGAAACCATATTGTACAACAATAATATCAATATTGATTAATCAAAAATCAAATGAGAAAAATAAATAAAAATATTGACAAAATACAAGAAATAGTTTCATTTTGTAAAATTTATTATAAGAGAATAAGAAAATAATAAAAACAATTAAATTGAACCAATTTGTCACACCCTATCCTGAACTACCCTCTAGTAGCCCAAGACAAAGCGTGAGGACAACAGTCATCAACTTCCCGGTCGACTCTCACTGTCGAACTTACTTTAGCTTCCTATTTAATCACACTTCCTAGGACGATGATATCGTTAACTCTCGACAAACCTCGACTTCGACCGGCAACGGGAATCGTCATGCTGCCTGAAAAATGGAAAACATATGAAAGCATGAGCTAATAGTCCACTAAGTAACGGTTTTGGAAATACTTTACTTTAACTATAAAACTAATTATAATATAAATATTGTCAAACAATAGGCGTATAAAATATCGATTCAAATCATATTCATGCAAAACCTGCTCAAATGCCATTATCAAATCATACATGCTCACTTCAGAGAAAGATATTCAGAAATTCCGTTTGTTTCAAATCATTTCCCTTAGTTGAGGCAGAGCGGACCTCAACGCTACTTAACGTCGAAAACATTTTACATAATTTCCCTTAGTTGAGGCGGAGCAGAGCTTTACGCTACTCAACATCGAAAACATTTCAAATCATTTCCCTTAGTTGAGGTGGAGCAGAGCTCTACGCTACTCAACATCGAAAACATTTTACATCATTTCCCTTAGTTGAGGCTGAGCGAAGCTCTACGCTACTCAACGTCGAAAACCTTTCAAATCATTTCCCTTAGTTGAGGCGGAGCGGAGCTCTACGCACCCAATGTTGATTATCCTTAGCTGTGTGGAGTAATCTCAACACATCAGCGTCGTACGTTCCTCTATGTGCATATAGGTATATAATCCGGGCTGCCCATATGCCTTCCTTTTATCCATCAGCATTGGGGTCTCATTTCTATATTCTGGCTACTCATTTGCCTTCTCTAAGTCCTTGAGCTTTGGGTGCCTTTTCAAAGATTTTATAAAAATATACAACATGTTTTGAAAACATCGTATTATAAATACATAATCTAACATTTCCAAAACTTCCATAAAATCATGTAGTATCAAACAACATGCTTTTCAATAAAATCATTTCAAACAACCAACATGCTCAAATACTTTTTAATATAAACGCATGATATATACGTTGAAAACTCATGAAAGTATAATCATATTCCAAACAATTGATATTATTCAACGAGAAAACATTCATACTTTGAAAACATTAATGTTACTCACAGAGCTTAATAATTGCTTAAGGGAAGTTCCCTTTCCTCCCTTCTAATTTTGCCTTTCCCGAGCTTCTTGGACTCAGAGTTTGCAAGTCTGAAACGCAAAGCAACTTATTTTCCCTTCTGACAGCTCGGTTGAACGCAACCCTACACCTTGAACGCAAGGTTGATAACTTGAACGCAAGGTGCAGTCTTCCAACATACTCTTCTAGCTTCACGGTGACCCTTCGACGAACAGATCTCCTTGAACGCATGGTCTATCTTGAACGCAGGGCAGATAATTTCCTCCTTCTGGTAGCACTGTTGGACGCAAAGCCGATTCGATTTTCCTAAGTACCAACAACTTGTTGAACGCAAGGTAGCTAGGAACACCCAGTCTCTTGGCTGCAGAATATCACTACGGACACAAGGATTACTCGTTTTAGCCTTCTCCCTCTCATTTCTCTCAAGAACTCAGACTTAAGGATTATAACCTGCTCCTTTTCCCTCAAGGTCCTATTTATAACTTTGGGATAGAGGGCTTGTCATCCAACTTCTCCTCTCTATTTTGCCACTTGTTTGCCACCTATCACGCTGCATGACACATCCGACATGCAACCCGACACCTTCTCCTTATAAGGTGTTAAGTCTAAATAAAGCCATGTAGCTCTTATAAACTCATCTTATGCGTTTGACTTATTCCGAGATACGAATCATGCATCCAACTTAGTGCCCCTATGCGTCCATTTAATTCTCTTTTTAAGGTTTTAGCTTCTTCATTCTCTTTTTTTCCTCCCGGACTTCCTACTTTTGACCAGGTTTCTCCCCCGCATACTACCATGCGTCTGTGCCTCTTATTATGCATCCATCACTTCTTTCCTTATGTCTATATCTTAGCTATCAGCCCTTCTTTTGAGTGATAAACATCCGACTATGTTTGTTACTTTGTTAACCAAAATCATCTCAAGACCTTCCTTCATGCGTTTGTACCATGCGTTTACCTCTATTTTGCTATGCGTCCATGACCTTCCTTCTATCCTTAAGGATCTCTTGATTGTTCCTCTATGCGTTCTTGAGTTGTATTCCAAGGTTATACTTCTAACCTTTTCCTTATACTTAGCCATTTCCTCCAGATAAATCTAGCATACGTCCATCTCAGGCTTCCTTCCTTTAGGCTTACTTCTCAACCCTCTAAATTATCCAAGATTCAACAAAATCTCCCTTGATGGAAGTCATGTGTTTACCTTAAATTACAATAGCATTTTTCCTCGATTTCACCAAGCGTTTTATCCTTCTTCTTGAGACTTAGATTTCCTTCCAACATAACACTACTCAACTTTAATCCTTTTTGCTCATACGTCCTACCTAAGCCAAGCTTACATCTCCTTCCTTAATTACCTCCTATGTGTTCACCTCTTTCTCCTCGAGCTCTCGGGTTACCTTCTATGCGTTCACCTCTTTCCCTCGAGCCCTCGGGTTTCCTTACAATACTTCAACACTTACCCATTTTCTTTCCCACAATGGTTACCGTTACCATGCATTTTCTTAGTCTTGACCATGCGTCCAACATGGTCTCTTACTTACCAAATATGTATCCAACTCAACTAACTTCCGACTATGCTTTTAACTCTTTCTATTACTGGGTGAGATTTCTTTTTTTTTTTTTTTTTTTTCCTTAGATCATACTTCCAAGCTTAAAAGCATAGTTGCGTTCTCCTAGTCTAGTTATTCTACTTAGAAGAATTCTTAACTCTAAGAATTACTTCAATTCCAAGATCCAGAGATCACTCAATGAAATCTTCCAAACCTATCTACGGCTTATACTTAACCCAATACTTAAGCCAAACCTCTCTTTCCTTTAAGTTCAATGCATACTTATTCCTATTTTGGCAATATTTCTCAACCAACTCCACAAGCTTGTGATCCAATTCTACCTCTCTTGTCTTACTTCTTTTCCTTATAAGTTCTTAAGCGTAAAGGTTTAAAAAGTAGGGTGTTACACAATTAATTTATGTTGTTTTCTTAAGAAAATTTTATTTCCTCTATGGTGCTCAAGGTGTCTTGAACAATCGTTCCCCTAAATAAGATAACATACTAACCTATAAAGGCATCACTTTAACTGCATGAACCAACAAACAGTACACTATATAGATAGTGAATACTTTTGTACAAAGGAGATGAGAACTATGGTAATAGTTATGTATCTCTTGTGTGTTTTTAAATTAATAAGAAAACTACATCTTTATAAAGTATTTGTAACAAGTTAATCACATTTTCTTGAGGAAAAACAATATAATTTAATTAAGGTTGTAACCTTCCGAAGAAAAAAAAGAACTCAAGAACTCATCAAGAGCGGTGGTTCTTGTTAATAACAATTTTTTTTCTTTCATATTTTCTAAGTTAATCATTAAAACTTTGAAATTTGAAATTGCTTAAAGAAAACTTCAAGATACTTTTATTAAAATTGAGAATTGATGTTAAGAATTCAAAATAAAGTAAAAAACAAAAAAAATATTGTTGGAGATCTGTTGATTGGCTGTATATTTTTTTTAAGGTTGCTTGTGGTGGTTTTTGTAATTGTCACAAATGAAGTTTCATCATCTATCACAAACGACATTATTTCCTGCAATATATTTTTCTTTCCTTATCTAGAAAATTTATGTAGATTCATTAGGTCCCATGTTAGCTCATGGACTAAACCTTAGAACGGTGTGATGAAAGAATTTGAAAACGTTCAAATTCGTTTAAGGAGTAAGTTTTACGATTTGTTCATTTTAATTATGAATTAAACGAAAATGGAGAGTTATAAAAATTTAAATATGATTTAAATATTAATTGCATGAATAGATATTCATCGAATTGGAAATTGTCGGGATTAGTGAAAGAATTATTAATATAATATAATTAATTATTATTTAAATTAATTTTATATTAAATTAATATTATTTAAAATTAATTATTAGAATTAATTTTAATATGGCTATCTTGAAGAGAGTATTTATATGGCTCAACCATAGGGGTTCATAGAACAGGGTCAAAAGAAAAAGGTATGCAACCTTAAACGATCCGTTTGTGGATTAAAACAAGCATCTCGATCTTGGAATATAAGGTTTGATACTGCGATCAACTCATATGGCTTTGAACAAAATGTTGATGAACCTTGTGTTTACAAGAAAATTATCAACAGCACTATAGCTTTTCTTGTATTGTATGTCGACGATATCCTTCTGACTGGAAATGAGGTAGGATTCTTGATTGACGTTAAACAATGGCTAGTAACCCAATTCCAAATGAAAGATTTGGGAGAGGCTCAGTATGTTTTTGGAATCCAAATAGTTTGGAATCACAAGAACAAAACATTAGCCTTGTCTCAGGCATCATATATTAACAAAATGCTGTCTAGATATAAGATGCAAAATTCCAAGAAAAGTTTGTTACTATTTAGGCATATAATTCATTTGTCAAAGGATTAGTGTCCTAAGACACCTCAAGAAGTTGAGGATATGAGACGCATTCCCTATGCATCAGCAGTCGGAAGTTTGATGTATGCCATGTTGTGTACGTGATCTAACATATGCTATGCAGTAGGAATAGTCAGCAGGTATCAGTCCAATCTAGGATATGATCATTGGACTGCCATTAAAAAAATCCTCAAGTATCTAACGAGAATGAGGGACTATATGCTCGTGTATGGTTTTAAGGTTCTGATCCTTACAAGATATATTGACTCTAATTTTCAGACCGAAATAAATTCAAGGAAATTTACATTGGGATTGGTGTTCACTCTCAACAAAGGAGCAATAGTTTGGGGGAGTATCAAACAAGGTTGTATAGCTGACTCCACTATGGAAGCCAAGTTGGAAGCCGAGTATGTTGTTGCATGTAAAGCAACAAAGGAAGCAGTATGGCTTAAAAAGTTCTTAGCAGATTTGGAAGTTGTTCCAAATATGCATCTATCCATCACTCTCTATTGTGATAACAGTGGTGCAGTTGCAAATTCTAAAGAACCCAGAAGCCATAATCACGATAAACTCATTAAAGGCAAATATAATCTCATTAGAGAGATTGTGCAAAGAAGAGACATAATCGTCAATCAGATTACGTCAGAGCACAACATTGCTGATCTGTTACAAAGGCCCTCATGCATAAAGTGTTTGAGGATCACCTAGTGAGTTTAGAGCTTCGAGTTATGTAAACTAGGACAAGTGGGAGAAAGTCATGAGTATGTGATATCCTAGTTTATTGTATTTATATGCTTTTCTCTTTAAACTCAACATTATGTATTTATACTCACTGGAGTTTTAGTCCAAGTGGGAGTTTGCTGGGTTTTATATCTTAAAACTCGTGGTTTGTAAACTTTGAACATATTCTCAATAAAGTTGTTATCAAGGTTTATTTAGTAAAGATATTATTGAATATGTGAATTGCATTTATTAAATCTAATAAACTAAGAACCCCTAGCTATAGTTTGAATACTTAGACTTTATGTGTAGACATAAATTTGGATCAAATTTAGATAATAGCCAAAACGGTCTATAATATAGGGATAGGCTAGGTACCTTATCCTGGAGACACTATGGATGCGACCCACTTTGTATTTGACACAAACGATGTGATTCTATATTATTCATGTTGAGACATGAGAGTGGGGCATTCTATGCAATGAATTTGCATAAGACCGAACTATGAAATAATCACTTTTACTTTCTAACATCGTTTACTATTAAGCTGATTATTTTAATATGATGACCTAGGTAACTCATCTTAATCCTGGGTTAACTATGAACTCCTGTTTATTTGGGATTATACTTTAATCTACATGGGTGAGAGTGGCCCGAGTTCACCAACTCAATAAGCCTACCATTTTAGGGATAAGACCAAGTAGATAGCTGAGGACATAGTCATGCAAGATAAAATTCACTCCTATCTAATTCTAGGTTAGTAGAGAAGTTGTTCCCTTAAGTACTGACTCTAGGTCTTGAATAAGGGGCCCCACCTCCTCACTGGCCGAAAGGGACTCGATTTGATGGTTGGACCACAAATCAATTGTTCATTAAAGGATTAGTGGGACTTAAGGAATAATATGTAATTACAAGGGAAAACGATAATTTTGACCCAGCTGTAATTACGATCAACTTGTGAAGGATCGACTTACTAATTGTGGTTATATCAAGTGGATAGAAATATATCTACAATGAGGAGAGTGCAACTACTGGGCTATTGATAAGCACTTGAAAAGTGCTTTATATTCTCTCAAATTAAGGGAGCTTTATATCAGATTTCATTTGTTTGCTAGTGACTTTCAGGTTAAAACGAGGAAAATTAGAAGAAACGACTAAAAGATCAAAACCGAGCAAGAATACGGCGAAAAAGAGCTGAAAAACGCATCCTTGTTGAACGCATGACAGCGCCGCGGCACTAAGACGGCGCTGCCGCGGCGCTGAAGCATAAACGCATCAGTCTGGACGCATAGTAGCATCGCGGCGCCGAGATGGTGCTGCCTCGATGCATCCTTGTTGAACACATGATAGCGTCGCGGTGCTTGGACGATGCTGTCGCGGCGCTAAAACCCGAGAGCAACTTATTTTTGGTCGAAACCCTAGCGCCGCGGCGCCAACGTTACTTAAATGAAAAATTTGTATTTTAGGTTAAATTTTTGGGCGGCCAAACTATATAAATTTGGGGGTTTTCAACAGTCCAAAGGGGGGAGAAAATCAAGAAAAAGCAAGAAAGTTGCAGACCTAAAAAGAGATACAAAAAGGAGAGAATTAAGCGAGAGTTCAAAGAGTGAGTTAGTTGCAAGGAAGAGGAAAAGAGTTCGAGATAGTCTTGGTGCCCTTCGAAGTCCGACGTGAGAGCCAAGGAGTTCGTGACGGTGCTGCCTCAATCAAGAACCTCTTTTCAGTAGAGTTTCCCTTTTCTTTACACTCTTCCTTTGATTTTTTTTGCTCAAACATGTTGCTTCAAGCTATGAGTGGCTAAACTCTTCGGTTTTAGGGTATTTGATGAATTGTTTATGAATTCATGGTAATTTTGTAGACTCATGGTTTTATTTGAATAATTATGCTTTTCATTGTTATTGTGTTTAATTCTTGTGGTTTGGCCATCTTCACATGTTAGGTTAGATGTATGATTGAGAGATTGTATGTTTAACTTGATCTATAACAACGAATTATTGTTAATCTATCACGAGAGTAGTTAGGTTGACAATAAAAGTTGCTAAAGACTATTTTTAATGCCATGTAATTTTGTATGGTTTTAAGAAATTAATAATCAATCGAGTTGCATGAGAAAAGGTTGTTTTTGAGAGAAAATAACTTGGAATTAAGTTTCTAGACTTAGGCATATGAATTACAATAAAATCCATGAAATCTATAATATTACATGAAGAAATAAACAAGGATTCACTACCCTAGAACTCTCTTTGACACTTGTGTTTCTCCCTTTGATACTTTCCTTGTTTGATTTTTCTTTTTCCCTAATTTGAAATATTGAATTTCAATCCTTAAATAAAATTGACTCAATTCTAGAATAGCTAAGTAATTTTAACCTTCCCAATTGGATCTCCAGTGGAACGATACTCGGACTTAACCGTTTTATATTATAACTTGACCCGTACACTTGCGGTTAACACTAAAAGTGCGCATCAGCTATAGTGGAATGTCTCGATAGTTAACGAATGTTAATTAACTAGGTTAAAGAGTTTAACCAATTAATTTCGGATTTTTAGAGCTCATGATCTGTAGGTTCATTAGGTCCCTTGTTAGCTCATGGACTGAACCTTAGAACGGTGTGATGAAAGAATTTGCAAACTTTCAAATTCGTTTAAGGAGTAAGTTTTACGGATTGTTCGTTTTAATTATGAATTAAACGAAAATGGAGAGTTAGAAATATTTAAATGTGATTTGAATACTAATTGCATGAATAGAGATTCATTGGATTAGAAATTGTCGGGATAAGGGAAAGACGAAATTTGTCGCTCAATTCCGTGCCAAATAAAATTTTCTAACTTAACCCACAGTAGTAGTGGCAAGCCAGGTTGAACACAGGGGGCCCTCGACTTTCACAGTTAAAAAGTTTACAATTCAAGGTAACCGAAGGGGGGGTTTGTGATGGTTGGTTGCAAAGAAACTTAAATCGCATAAAAGTAAATTGCACAAATTAAAATAAGTTAAAATTCAAATGGAGAAAGCTCTAGCTTGGGTTACACGGGATTTCCTTTGTTCGATGTTCTTACTCATTGGTTCGTCATTACTAAATTCATTGAAGCTAGCACCTAATCAATTCAATTGGAAAGACCAGAATTGAATTGTTCTAGTCGACAAGTTAGACTTACGAAAAAACGATGAAAGACATGCAAAATTTGACTAAACCTAACCGCATTAAGCTTAAGGAAAAATTAGGTAGAACATTCAACTGGAAAAACCTAGATTGAATGTCCTATCGATTTAATCCTAGGTTGATTAGAACAATGCACATCACCAATTAGATTTGCAAGCTAACCTAACCTATTGCTTCCTATAATTACAACAAATTGTTACGAATTGTAATACAATCAAAGCAATAATCAAAATGAACAGCATCGTTACAATTTGATCGTAATTCTTAAAAATTTTGAATTAAATCATGCATACACTGAATCAAGTTCAAAACCTCAAAAGAACTCAATTACAAGGAAAACCCCTAATCCCCAAGCTAGAAAAACATTACCTTAGCCAATAATCGGTACCGATTATTGGGTTCAAGTTCCTAGGTTTAAAAAGAAGAATAAAAATAGAGAGAATGGAGCCAAAAGTTGGCTGGTGGTTTATCTAAAACCTAAAAATCGAATGTTTAATTTAAAGAAACTGTCGAAGCGCCACGACGCTTGTTATGTTTTTGCCAGCAAACACCCTCGGGAAAAAGCGTCGCGGCGGCGCCTAGGGAGCGTCGCTACGTTGTGGCTTTAGGGGTATTTTGGTCATTTTGGAGTTCTATTTCCCGGTTGATGCCGTGGACTCCTTTTTGGTTCATTTTAGCCTCATTTTGTTGCTAACACCCCGTTCTACCTGTTAAGTGCTTGAAACCTACAAAATAACATAATAGACACATTAAATAGCACAACGATCAAATGTTAAGCTAAGGAAGATAGCACATTTTAGGTGCTATCAATAAGTGAAAAAAAGAAGATTGGAGGAAAACCGAAAAAGAGAAACCCGAGGAGATTTTGTTTTTCTTTTTCTATTTTAACAAAATTTACAAACAAAGTGGGATTTGGGAGCTAGTTTTATGGACTTTTGATTTTTATTAAATTGTATTACTTCAAGTTTTTTTTAGCTTAGTTCAAATTCTATATTTTATGGCGTACAAAATTCTATTTTTATATGTTAAAGTTCAAATAATATGTTGGTATTTTGAAAATTTTCACTTATTTATATTAAAAAAGAATTACACTAATTTTAATTTTAATTATTTTAGAGTTTATATGTTTTGTATACTAATTACAAATGATTTATTTTAGTTAATAAATTTTACATAATATTTTCTTTTTGTTAGTAGTCTTCATTTTTCATTAATCATTTCCTAAGTATTTAAATCCATTTAGAAAGCCAACTTGATATGAGGAGCACAAGTTGATATATCTATATATATGTATGGCACTTAAACTCTAAACAATATCTAATAGGATTCTTAAACTTTGTCTGATTTATTTCTAAAGTTCCAATTTTTTTTACATATTCAAAAAAATGTTAAAATTTAAATGTCATTGTTGAATGAGAAATTTTGGCCAACCAAATTTCACCACGTCATCATAACAAAGTCCAAATACATTGTGGAATTTATAAATCGGATTGGGCCGAGTAATTAAAGTCGCTCGGGTCAAAAGGCCAACCCAATTCAAGTCCATTGTAAATTTTTTTTTGGCCAAAGAAGATATTGGGCCCAAGCCCAAGCCCAATTTTTGGGCCCAAACCCATGAAGACCCATTGAAACTCTATAAATAGAGGCTTTATCTCTTTATTTGGAGGGATTGGAAGCATTGATAATGAAGGGCTGAAGCTCCAAAGACGAAATCTTGAAGATTCCAAGACCTTGAAGTTCTAATCAAACTCTGAAGACTAAAACTCCAAAGATTCGAAGATCCAAAGATTGAAGCTCTAAATATCTGAAGAACACAACCCCCCCAACTCAAAAGATTTGAAGAATACAAGCTTTGGAGAATGCAAAACTCTTGAAGCTTTGAAGACCAAAAGACTAAAGCTCTAAAGAGTATAACTCTCTTGAAGATTTAAAGACAAAAGCTTAAAGGACATTCAGAAGATTAGAAGACTTTCTTTGAAGCTCTTAAAGTCAGAAACTCCAAATATCGATCAACAAGCCTAAAGGATGATCATCCAAGAAGATCAATAAGCCTAAAGGCCGATCACCAAAGAAGATCATCAAGCTTAAAGGCTGATTACCCAAGAAGATCAACAAGCCTACAAGCTAATCACCCAAGAAGATCATCAAACCCAAAGGCCGATCATCCAAGAAAATCAACAAACCTAAGGATTAAAGTTTATTTTGTCCAGAGAAAGAATCAAAGGATCAAATATTAGAGATTGTACTCACAACATTGAAATTAATACAAATACGAAGTTCAAATTCAACGAATTAAACTTCTTCGAAAATCTTGTCGAACAGATTGGCACGCCGAGTGGGACTCTCTCTACCTTTCATCTCTTTCTCTCACATAAGACATATCCCAGAAGGCATGGCATTTGAAGACAATGCTTCTAAGGCTTCAAGTGACGCTTTAAAAGACCGATTACTCGCAATCGCTCCAAGAAAATACAATTAGACGAGCAACCTACCTTTGAGATAGTGAGAAATATATTGGAGCGGATCTCAAGGGACCCAAAAGCTGTGGTCGTCATCAAAGAAAATCTTACACTTTACACGCACACCTCAGCTTCTGAACAATCAAGCAAGAAGGCATCCCACCCAAATGTTATGTCAATCATGATGGCTGATGTGGGAACAAGTGAGGAGAGAATGGCAGAGCTCGAAAAGAAAGTTAACATGCTACTGGAGGCAGTTGAAGAAAGGGATTATGAGATTGCATCCTTCAAGAATCATATTGGAAGTCGTGATGCGATTGAATCAAGTCATATACCTGCAGTTAAGAACAATGACAAGGGAAGAAGGTTTCGCAAGATAGTCAGCCCCAAGATTCAACTTCAATTGTTTCACTGTCTGTTCAGCAGTTGCAGGAGATGATTGCAAACTCCATCAAGGCTCAATACGGAGGACCTAATCAGACTTCCCTCTTGTATGCTAAACCGTATACAAAGAGGATTGATAACCTAAAGATGTCAAATGGGTACCAGCCACCCAAGTTCCAACAATTTGATGGAAAGGGCAACCCAAAACAACATGTCATTCACTTCATTAAAACATGTGAAAATGTTGGAACCAGAGGAGACTTATTGGTTAAACAATTCGTTTGAACGTTGAAAAGAAATGCTTTTGACTGGTACATTGACTTGGAGTCTGAGTTAATTGACAGTTGGGAACAACTTGAAGGAGAGTTTCTAAATCACTTCTACAGCACAAGACGAATAGTCAGTATGTTCGAGCTCACCAACACTAAGCAACAAAAAGGCAAACCAGTTATCGACTACATAAATCGTTGGAGAGTTGCAAGTCTAGATTGCAAAGATCGTCTCACTTAACTTTTTGCCGTTGAGATGTGTATCCAAGGCATGCATTGGGGACTTCTTTACATTCTCCAATGTATAAAGCCTCGCGCCTTTGAAGAACAAGCAACTCGTGCTCATGATATGAAGCTAAGTATTGCCGATCGAGGGGACAAAAACATGTTAGTCCCTAGCGTAGAGAATGAAGAGAAGCATGTCGATGTGACTTTAGAAGAATCTATTGTCGTTAATTCAACCCTTCTTAAGTCGTCCTTCAAAGAAAAGGATAAAAAGATTGAAAATTGACAAGAATATGAAAGGTGTCGATAGACTCTGAAATAAATGCAAGAAAAAGTTTATCCTTTTCCTAATTTTGACATTCCTGATATGTTAGAACAACTACTGAAAGCGCGACTAATTCAACTTCCTGAGTCTAAATGACCAAAAGAGATGCAAAAAATCGGTGATCCAAACTATTGTAAGTATCATCGAGTCATCAACTATCCAGTAGAAAAATGCTTCGTTCTAAAAGAGCTAATTCTAAAATTAGCTCAACAAGGAAAAATTGAGCTAGATTTTGATGAAGCAGCTCAGTCAAACAACATGTAGATACAGTCAAATGTGTTATAGCCAACTCCATCATAAAGAAATGTGCTCATTGCAATTTGGAACCTTAGAACCTATATGTGTTCAGTTTTGGCATGAGGGGCTAGGAAATAAAGCCAAAGATGTGATCAAATATATCACTCTTGAAGATAATGATTTGACTTCTAAAACTCGCCCAAGAAAGAAAAAAAAAAACTTTGAACTATGTTATGACTTGATCCCTTACCTCAAGGGTACGTAGGCAACTTAAAGAAATTTAAGTTCAGTCCATTAAATATTATCACAAAAGTTGGGATGTCACAACCACCTACGTGTGAACCTTAAAAAAAGATGATCATCTCAGTGAATAATGAAACTCCAAATTAAAGACGTTCATCTCTATTGGGGGCAATGCAACAAATTCTAGATGTTCTTCCCTATTAAAGAGGTGATACGGTAGATTGAAGACAAACGCTACTTCACATGAGACTATACAAGTTTGATTTATACCAAAAAGGGGCCTTCACTAAAAAAAAAAAAAAAATCTTCTCTTTGATCTCTTAAATAAATAAGCTTCAAGTGTTGGGTGTTGCTTACTTCAAGCTCAAGGCATCGCTCACCTAAAGTTTGACACTTCGTCTGCAAGTATAGAGGCTATTCAATGCTTTCAACAATTCTTCTTCAAAATCAAGTTCAGAGATTTCGTTGATGATTTACCAAATTCAAGTTCGAAGGATTTGTCGATACTTCATCAAATTCAAGTTTAGAAGATTTATTAATGCTTCACTAAATTCAAGTTCGGAGGATTTCTCGATGCTTCATCAAATTCAAGCTTAGAGGATTCGCCAACGCTTCATCAAATTCAAGTTTAGGAGATTCGTCGATGCTTCACCAAATTCAAGTTCGAAGACTTCATCGATGCTTCACCAAATTCAAGTTTGTAGGATTCGCTGATGCTTCACCAAATTCAAGTTTGAAGGTTTCACCGATGCTTCACCAAATTCAAGTTCAAAGGATTCGTCGATGCTTCATCAAATTCGAGTTTAGAAGATTTATTGATGCTTCACCAAATTCAAGTTCGAACAATTCACCGATGCTTCACCAAATTCAAGTGCGAAGGATTTGCTAATACTTCATCAAATTCAAGTACGATTCGTCTGACTTTGAAAGATAGAGTCTGATTTGCTTGGTAGGCTCCACTTCATATGCGAGATCAAGTTCGGTCTTCATCTCGAAAGTTCAAGTCGTGGCTCTGCCGCAAGTGGCTGATTTGGCTCTACCTCATCTCCAAAGTTCAAGTCGTGGCTCTGCCTCAAGTGGCTCTACCTCAACTCCAAAGTTCAAGTGTAGCGTATCTCGAAGGTTTAAGTCGTAGCTCTGCCCAATCCTAGGATCATCCCTAACTCAATAGTTCAGAGTCCTAGGGTCATCCCTACCTGTAGGGTGACGGTGAACCATAGTCGCTAAGATCTTCTCGGGCTCATCCCTAACTCAATAGTTCAGAGTCCCAGGGTCATCCCTACCTGTAGGGTGGCGGCAAACCTCAGGGTCATCCCTACCTCTAGGGTGGCGGCAAACCTCAGTCGCTAAGACCTTCAAATCGCTAAGATCTTCTCGGACTCATCCCTAACTCAATAGTTCAGAGTCCTAGGGTCATCCCTACCTGTAGGGTGACGGCGAGCCATAGTCACTAAGATATTCCCGGGCTCATTCCTAACTCAATAGTTTAGAGCTCCGGGGTTGTCCCTACTTGTAGGGAGATGACGAATCAACAATTTAAATCTTCGTGCGCTAGGGCAGCAGGAAGTCAGTGAGCCAATAATTCAAATCTTCATGCACCAAGGCAATAGAGAGACATCGAATCAATAATTCAAATCTTCACACACCAAGGCAATAGAGAAACGCCGAATCAACAATTCAAATCTTCCACACCAAGGCCAAGGCAATAGAGAGACGACGAATCAATAATTCAAATCTTCATTTACCAAGTCCACAGTGGAGACGTTAGATCAATCGTTGGCAAATACAATTTGAAGGTCCGTAAGTCAGAAAAGTTGTTCTGCTTCAATTGGGATGCAAGTTAGCCTGCAAACAACAGGGGTAAGTGATTAGAGTAAAATAATGATGATAATATGAATAATATGATAAAAGTAAAAAGAAGAAAGGAAAAAAAATAGCTTAACTCTCACTCTCTCGCTCTCCCGCTATCTTGCCTTCCCCATCGCAACTCTCGCTCTCATCGGCAACTTAAGTTTGCACTAAATGATGAAGCTTCGGCGGAATCAGTTACCTGACGACAGAACGACAACGGGACGATGTCTAACTTTGGCACGAGACTCTAATGACGTTCTGATAAGCACTTGAAAAGTGCTTTCTATTCTCTCAAATTAAGGGAGTTTATATTAGATTTCACTTGTTTGCTAGTGATTTTCAGGTTAAAACGAAGAAAATTAGAAGAAACGACTAAAAGATCAAAACCGAACAAGAATACGGCGAAAAAGAGTTGAAAAACCAAAAAGGGCAAATTTTGGGGATAGCGCTGCGGCGCCGAGACGGCGCTGCCGCGGCGCTGAAACATCAACGCATAGTTCTGGACGCAGAGTAGCATTGCGGCGCCGGGATGGCGCTGCCCCGATGCATCCTTGCTGAAACGCATTGTAGCGCTGCGACGCTTAGACGGCACTGCCGCAGCGCTAAAACCCGAGACCGAATTTCTTCCGGATGCAGCCTTAGTGTCGCAGCGCCAGCTTTCCTTAATTGAAAAATCTGTATTTTTGGAAAATTTTGGGCGGCCAAACTCTATAAATTTGGGGGTTTCCAGCAGTCCAATTCATTCAGACAACTCAAGGCAAAGCAAGGAAGTTGCAGACCTAAAGAGATATAAAAAGGAGAGAATTAAGTGAGGGTTCAAAGAGTGAGTTAGTTGCAAGGAAGAGGAAAAGAGTTCGAGATAGTCTTGGTGCCCTTCGAAGTCCGACGTGAGAGCCAAGGAGATCGATACGGTGCTACTTCAATCAAGAGCCTCTTTTCAGTAGAGTTTCCCTTTCTTTACACTCTTTCTTTGTTTATTTTTCTTAAACATGTTGCTTCAAGCTATGAGTGGCTAAACTCTTTAGTTTTAGGGTTTTGATGAATTGTTTATGAATTCATGTTAATTGTGTAGACTCATGGTTTTGTTGAAATGATTATGCTTTTCATTGTTATTGTTTTTAATTCTTGTGGATTGGCCATCTTCACATGTTAGGTTAGATGTATGATTGAGAAATTGTATGTTTAACTTGATCTATAACAATGAATTATTGTTAATCTATCACGAGAGTAGTTAGGTTGACAATAAAAGTTGCTAAAAGACTATTTTTAATGCCATGTAATTTTTGTATTGGTTTTAAGAGATTAATAATCAATCAAGTTGCATGAGAAAGGGTTGTTTTTTGAGAGAAATAACTTGGAATTAAGTTTCTAGACTTAGGCATATGAATTGCAATCAAATCCATGAAATCTATAATATTGCATGATGAAATAAACAAGGATTCATTACCCTAGAACTCTCTTTGACTCTTGTGTTTCTCCCTTTGATACTTTCCTTACTTGATTTGTATTTTTCCATAACTCATAATATTTAATTTCAATCCTCAAATAAAATTGATTCAATTCTAGAATAGCTAAGTAACTTAAACCTTCCCAATTGGATCTCCAGTGGAACGATATTCGGACTTAACCGTTTTATATTATAACTTGACCCGTACACTTGCGGTTAACACTAAAAGTGCGCATCAAGTTTTTGGCGCCGTTACTGGGGATCCAAAGAACGGTTTTTTTTTTTTTTTATTTAATATTCATTAGAATTGATAGATCTTAATTTGAGGTGTATATTATTTGATCGTTTTTATATTTGCTATTTTTATTTTATATTATTTTATTATTTTATTTTATTATTTTGTCGGTTTATGCCTCGTGATAATACTAACCTCCTCCCTCTTGATCCCGAGATTGATAGGACTTATAGACGAAATCTAAGGGCTTCACTCAATCAAACTACGGAGATGGCGGAGGAGATACCCAAGGCAATTCGAGACTACTTCCAACCCACGTTACCGGCAAGTCAACTGATGAGCACTTTTAGTGTTAACCGCAAGTGTACGGGTCAGGTTATAATATAAAACGGTTAAGTTCGAATATCGTTCCACTGGAGATCCAATTGGGAAGGTTTAAGTTACTTAGCTATTCTAGAATTGAATCAATTTTATTTGAGGATTGAAATTAAATATTATGAGTTATGGAAAAATACAAATCAAGTAAGGAAAGTATCAAAGGGAGAAACACAAGAGTCAAAGAGAGTTTTAGGGTAATGAATCCTTGTTTATTTCATCATGCAATATTATAGATTTCATGGATTTGATTGCAATTCATATGCCTAAGTCTAGAAACTTAATTCCAAGTTATTTCTCTCAAAAAACAACCCTTTCTCATGCAACTTGATTGATTATTAATCTCTTAAAACCAATACAAAAATTACATGGCATTAAAAATAGTCTTTTAGCAACTTTTATTGTCAACCTAACTACTCTCGTGATAGATTAACAATAATTCATTGTTATAGATCAAGTTAAACATACAATTTCTCAATCATACATCTAACCTAACATGTGAAGATGGCCAATCCACAAGAATTAAAAACAATAACAATGAAAAGCATAATCATTTCAACAAAACCATGAGTCTACACAATTAACATGAATTCATAAACAATTCATCAAAACCCTAAAACTAAAGAGTTTAGCCACTCATAGCTTGAAGCAACATGTTTAAGAAAAATAAACAAAGAAAGAGTGTAAAGAAAGGGAAACTCTATTGAAAAGAGGCTCTTGATTGAAGTAGCACCGTCTCGATCTCCTTGGCTCTCACGTCGGACTTCGAAGGGCACTAAGACTATCTCGAACTCTTTTCCTCTTCCTTGCAACTAACTCACTCTTTGAACTCTCACTTAATTCCCTCCTTTTTGTATCTCTTTAGGTCTGCAACTTTTTTGCTTTGCTTTTTGTTTTCTCAATGAATTGGACTACTGGAAACCCCCAAATTTATAGAGTTTGGCTGCCCAAAATTTTCCAAAAATACAGATTTTTCAATTAAGGAAAGCTGGCGCCGCGGCGCTAAGGCTGCATCTGGAAAAAGTTTGCTCTCGGGTTTTAGCGCCGTCTAAGCGTCGCAGCGCTAAAATGCGTTTCAAAAATATCGCTCTCGGGTTTTAGCGCCGCGGCAGCGCCCTCCAAGCGCCGCGACGCTGTCATGCGTTCAACAAGGATGCGTCGAGGCAGTGCCATCCCAGCGCCGCAATGCTACTCTGCGTCCAGAACCGTGCGTTGATGTGTCAGTGCCGCGGTGCTATCTCCAAAATTTGCCTTTTTTGGTTTTTCAACTCTTTTTCGCCGTATTCTTGTTCGATTTTGATCTTTTAGTCGTTTCTTCTAATTTTCCTCGTTTTAACCTGAAAATCACTAGTAAACAAGTGAAATCTAATATAAACTCCCTTAATTTGAGAGAATAGAATGCACTTTTCAAGTGCTTATCATCAACCCGGAATAATGAATGTGCCTATCAATGTCAACAACTTTGAGTTGAAACCGGGATTGATCCAAATGGCTAGAGAGCTAGCCTTTAGAGGAAGAACCAATGAAGATCCTCACACGCACTTACGATCCTTCTTGGAGATATGCGGAACGGTAAAGATGAATGGCGTTTCTAATGATGTTATTAAACTAAGACTTTTTCCTTCTCTTTACAGGACCGTGCAAAGGATTGGTTGGAAACCATACCTGCGGATAGCATTACAACATGGGAGGTCTTAGCTCAAGCCTTCTTGAATTAATATTTTCCACCGGCCAAATCCCAAAGACTAAGGACGGAGATTGGAACATTCCGCCAACTTGAGGATGAACAATTATATGAGGCTTAGGAAAGGTATAAGGATCTCTTGAGAAGATGCCCTCAATATGGTTACCCGGATTGGTTGCAAATTCAACTCTTCTACAATGGATTGTCAAGCTCAACTAAATCCATCTTAGATGCAACCGCCGGAGGATCAATCTTTTCCAAGAATGCTCAAGAAGCCTACACCATACTAGAGACTTGGCCACTACATCTTACAATTGGCCATGTGAACGAGCTTCTCCAAACATCCTAAAAGCCGCCGGATTGTATGAGGTGGATGAGGTAAACTCTCTCAAAGCTCGAATGGCTTCCCTTACTAATGTTCTTTCTAAATTAACTATAGGAGGTCAAGCTCAAACTAATCCACCATCTATAGCTTCTCTTGCCGCTTTGGCATCAGAGATGGCCATAGAAAAGGAGTTGGTACAAGGAGATAATGAGACGGCCAACTATGTTGATAGAGGACATTATAGAAGTCACCAACAACTTCCAACTCACTACCACCCTAGCTTGAGGAACCATGAAAACTTTTCTTATGCTAACAAGAGGAATGTTTTGCAAGGTCCTCCCGAATTGTCCAATGTAGGTCCATCACACACCGAAAAGAAGTCGAACTTAGAAGACTTGATGATAGAGTTCATAAAAGAATCAAGAGGAAGGACAACCGCATTGGAAAGCACCGTACAAAGTCATGGTAAGGCCATTCACAACATCGAGGTACAAATAAGCCAAATCGCCACTTCATTCCAAGCAATGCAAAAAGGTAAATTACCTAGTTGTCCCGAGATAAATCCAAAAGAGGAGTGCAAGGCCATGACTTTGAGGAGTAGGAAAAAGCTATCCACTCCCTTGATCATTGATGAGGATGAAGAGCAAGAGGTAGATGACACTATCCAAGAGCCAATTTTAGAAGATGAATCAAAGACCTTAGAAAAGGAGGTAAAGGTAAAAGAGTCAACATCTTCAAGTAAGTCATCTAACCCTCTACCTTTTTTACCTAATAAGATGCCATATCCTCAACGTTTTAAAAAGAAAGAAATAGACTCCCAATTTGCTAAATTTCTTGAGTTATTCAAAAAGCTTCATATTAACATCCCATTTGCTGTGGCTTTAGAACAAATGCCCAACTATGCTAAATTCATGAAAGATGTCTTGTCTAAAAAGAAAAAGTTTGGGCAATATGAGATGATTAGCATGACTGAGGAATGTAGTGATGTGCTGCAAAAGAAGCTACCACAAAAGTTGAAAGATCCAGGGAGTTTTACTATACCTTGCACTATTGGGTCTTTAAATGTTACTGGAGCTCTTTGTGATCTTGGTGCTTCTATTAATTTGATGCCTTTATCTGTCTATAGGAAACTCAACATTGGAGAGGTCCAACCTACCACCATCACCCTGCAACTTACTGATAGATCATTAGCTTATCCTAAAGGTATTGTTGAAGATGTATTAGTTAAAGTTGACAAATTTATCTTCCCTGCAGATTTTGTAGTATTGGACATGGAGGAGGACTCTGAGATTCCTATCATACTTGGGAGGCCATTCCTAGCAATTGGAAAGGCTATCATAGATGTCCAACAAGGGAAGTTGACTCTAAGGGTAAATGATGAAAATGTTGTATTTGATATTTATAAGTCCTTGAGTCATCATGATGAGAGTAGTCCTTGCCATGCTATAGACATAATTGATCATACTATTTTTAAGCATGTAGAGGTTATGTTGGCTAGTGATCATCTAGAACAAAGCCTAATGGATGTTGAGAATGAAGATACAATTTTTGATGAAGTAGCATTTTATGCTAGGTGGTTAGATAGGTTGCCAATATGTTCTAAAATAGATAGACCTATACCGTTGGCTCCCTTGCATGTTGTAAATGATATTGAGAAGCCTAAGCTTGAATTAAAGGTGTTACCTCCTCATTTAAAATATGCATTTTTAGATGATTTATCTTCTTTACCTGTTATAATATCTTCTGATCTTAATTCTGTGGAAGAAGAAAAATTGTTGAAAGTATTTAGGGATCATAAATCTGCCATTGGTTGGTCTATTGAGGACCTTAAAGGTATTAGTCCATCGGTCTGTATGCACAGAATCTTGATGGAAGATACCTTTAAACCATCAATAGAGCACCAAAGGAGACTTAATCCCACCATGAAGGAGGTAGTTAAGAAAGAAGTGCTCAAGCTTTTGAATGCAGGAATCATATATGCCATATCTGACAGTCCATGGGTAAGTCCTGTTCAAGTGGTACCCAAGAAAGGTGGCATGATTGTGGTTAAAAATGAAAAAGATGAAATGATAGCCACTAGAACTGTGACAGGGTGGCGTGTATGCATTGATTATAGGAAGTTGAATAAAGCCACTAGGAAAGATCATTTTCCCCTTCCTTTTATAGATCAAATGCTTGAGAGACTTGTAGGTTATTCTCATTATTGCTTCATAGATGGATATTCAGGTTATAACCAAATTGTCATTACTCCTGACGATCAAGAAAAGACAACATTTACATGTCCTTATGGGACATTTGCCTTTAAGAGAATGCCATTTGGTTTATGCAATGCCCCTGCTACTTTCCAACGTTGTATGATGTCTATTTTTCAGGGGCTCATCGAAGATATAATGGAGGTTTTTATGGATGATTTTTCTGTATTTGGGTCTTCATTTGATTCTTGTCTTGCTAATCTAACTCGTGTTTTGTTGAGGTGTCAAGATGCTAACCTTGTTCTAAATTGGGAGAAATGTCACTTCATGGTGAAGGAAGACATCGTCCTGGGGCACAAAGTCTCTAAAAAAGGATTGGAGGTGGATAGGGCTAAAATAGCTGCCATTGAACAATTGCCACCCCCCAACAATGTGAAAGGAGTCAGAAGCTTCCTAGGGCATGCAGGGTTTTACAGGAGATTTATTAAAGATTTTTCTAAAATTTCTAAACCCTTGAGTAATTTGCTAGAAAAGGAAGCTAAGTTTATCTTTGATGATGCATGTCTACTAGCTTTTAATACTTTGAAAGAGAGACTAATTTCTGCACCTATCATTGTTGTACCAGAATGGAATCAGTGTTTCGAGATCATGTGTGATGCTAGTGACTATGCTTTAGAAGCTGTTTTAGGCCAACGTAGAGATAACATGTTTAGGGCAATTTACTATGCTAGTAGGACTCTTGATAATACTCAACAGAAATACACTACTACTGAAAAAGAACTACTAGCTGTTGTGTTTGCCCTTGATAAATTTAGATCATATTTGCTTGGCTCTAAAATAGTGGTGCATACTGACCATGTTGCTTTAAAGTATTTGTTTGTTAAGAAAGATTCCAAACCAAGGCTAATGAGGTGGATATTATTATTACATAAATTTGACTTAGAAATCAAAGACAGGAAAGGATGTGAAAATGTGGTTGCAGATCACTTATCTAGAATTGAGAATGAGGATGCTAAATCATGACCCCCAATTGTTGAGATGTTCCCTGATTAACAACTATATCAGGTAAAAGAAAGTTTGCCTTGGTTTGCTGACATAGTTAACTATCTTGCAGGAGGACATTTGCCACCTGACATGAACTCTCAACAAAAGAAAAGATTCCTGCACAATGTTAAGTCTTACCATTGGGAGGACCCACTTCTCTACAAGGTTTGTGCTGACAATATGATAAGGAAGTGTGTGTCTCAAGAGGAAGTGGTAAGTATTCTTAATGCATGTCATGCCTCCCCCTATGGAGGGCATTTTGGACCCACTAGAACTGCATCCAAGGTACTTCAGTCAGAATTTTATTGGCCATCCCTTTTTAAAGACTGTTATACTTTTGTTAAATCATGTGATAGGTGCCAACGTACTGGCAATATTTCTAGACAACATGAGCTTCCAATGAAATCTATCTTGGAAGTGGAGCTCTTTGACGTTTGGGGTATTGACTTTATGGGACCTTTTCCTATTTCTTCTGATGGCTACCTATACATTCTAGTTGCAGTAGATTATGTATCTAAGTAGGTACAAGCCATAGCCACTAGGACCAATGATGCTCGCACTGTTTTAAAATTCTTGCATAAAAACATTTTCACACGTTTTGGTACACCTAGAGCTATTATTAGTGATGAGGGATCTCACTTTTGCAATAAACTGTTTGAATCCATGATGCAAAAATATAATGTTAATCATAAAATTGCTACAGCTTATCATCCTCAAACTAATGGCCTTGCTGAGTTATCTAATAGGGAAATCAAGCAAGTTTTGGAAAAGACAGTCAAGACCAATAGGAAGGATTGGGCCCTTAAGCTCGATGATGCACTGTGGGCCTACCGCACAGCTTTCAAAACTCCAATTGGTACTTCACCGTACATGTTGGTGTTTGGAAAGGCTTGTCACTTACTGGTAGAGCTCGAGCATAAAGCTTATTGGGCCATCAAGAAGCTAAACATGGATTTTGAGAAAGCTGGTGAGAAACGCCTCTTAGAACTCAATGAGATGGAAGAGTTCCGTGCTCAAGCATATGAGAATGCCAAACTTTACAAAGAGCGCACTGCAAGATGGCATGACAAGAAAATCACCCCACGGACCTTCCTTCCTGGACAAAGAGTATTACTTTTTAACTCACGTTTACGCTTGTTTCCAAGAAAGCTTAGGACACGATGGTCGGGACCCTTTATCATTGTCAAGGTATCCCCACACGGAGCCGTGGAACTACAAGGCAACGATGGAACAACCTTGAAAGTGAACGGTCAACGATTGAAGCACTACATCGGTGATGAAGAACGCGGATTTGAGAACCTGGCTTTCATTGCATGATCCAGTAGTCCCGTCTAGCTAGAAGACGTTAAACCAAGCACTTATTAGAAGGCAACCCAATTTTATTGCTTTCTTTACTCTTCTTTTTAGTTTATTTTCAATAAATCTTGGAGTCACTCATATGCTTTATCTCTCAGGAACCTGATTTACCACACAAAGTACTCCTTGCACCAAGCCTGTTTGGTGGCTTCCTGCGTGCCCTCAGGGTTGCTCTTCTCTTGTTAGATGTTCTTATGCATTAGGGATAATGCATGAATCTAAGTTTGGGGTGTGGGAGGTGTCTTTCGTACTTTTGTGTGTTTTCTTATCCTGCTATGCATGCTAGTGAAAGGTTTCAATGATCATATGCATGTCAATTTTTGAAAATTTTTTAAAAATTTTGAAGCTCTCAAAGTTAATGGGAATGTTGTTTATGGTTGTGTGCCTTGATGTTGATTGCCCATGATGAGATTCGAATTTGCATGATAGATGACTTATTGTGAAAATAGAATAGCACTATCTTGAGTTAAATTCATTTAAGTCCCTCTTAAAATCTCTCATATTCTTGAGCACGTAGCCACTTTAAATTAAAATCTTTAATTGAAAAAAAGGATTAAGTTTGGTGTATTTGGTTGTCACTTCGAAAGGCCCCACCGGTTAGAGAGTAAAAATGCATGATAGTTTGTAATATTAAACTAAGGAAAAAGAAAGGAGTATACATGCCTTGAGAAAAGAAAAGTGTACACAAAATATATGAGCGTTATTTGTCTATCTTTTTAAAAGTTAAACTTGTAATGAGTATGCATGGATAGGGGTAAAAAGAGCTGCCTTTGCTGTGATCAGTAAGGACACCTGGGAATTGACTAGGTACGAGTTCCTACAGTGAATGTGTGAAAGCTAGTGCCTCTAGGTAAAAGAATGCAAGTTCGGGCCCATGAAAATATATATATATATATATATATATATATATATATATATATATGATTGAAAGGCACCTTAGTGGACATATTACTCACTTGAAATGTATGAAAGCTTGAAGATTGGTGCATGAGCTAAAGTAGGGGGAAAACTAAAGAAACTATCTTAAGTCCTAATTTGAGTTCTAGTATTTTAAATTGAAGGAGGTTTGCACACACACACATGGGAGATAACAAGATTTGGCCTTGAATGATTATAAACAATATAGATATGCTTGCATGTTTCTACTTAAGCTCTAAATGCTATTCTCTGAGACATGAGTCAATTGCACACTTCTTCATCTAAACTCCTTATTATTTGATTTTATTCTTTGCTCGGGACTAGCAAATCTCTAAGTTTGGGGTGTTGATAAGCACTTGAAAAGTGCTTTCTATTCTCTCAAATTAAGGAAATTTATATTAGATTTCATTTGTTTGCTAGTGATTTTCAGGTTAAAACGAGGAAAATTAGAAGAAACGACTAAAAGATCAAAACCGAACAAGAATACGGCGAAAAAGAGTTGAAAAACCAAAAAGGGCAAATTTTGGGGTTAATGCTGCGGCGCCGAGATGACGCTGCCGCGACGCTGAAACATCAACGCATAGTTCTGGACGCAGAGTAGCATTGCGGCGCTGGGATGGCGCTGCCCCGACGCATCCTTGCTGAAACGCATTGTAGCGCTGCGATGCTTAGACGGCGCTGCCGCAGCGCTAAAACCCGAGAGCGAATTTCTTCCGGATGCAGCCCTAGCGCCGCGGCGCCAGCTTTCCTTAATTGAAAAATCTGTATTTTTGGAAAATTTTGGGCGGCCAAACTCTATAAATTTGAGAGTTTTCAGCAGTTCAATTCATTCAGACAACTCAAGGCAAAGCAAGGAAGTTGCAGACCTAAAGAGATACAAAAAGGAGAGAATTAATTGAGGGTTCAAAGAGTGAGTTAGTTGCAAGGAAGAGGAAAAGAGTTCGAGATAGTCTTGGTGCCCTTCGAAGTCCGACGTGAGAGCCAAGGAGATCGAGACGGTGCTACTTCAATCAAGAGCCTCTTTTCAGTAGAGTTTCCCTTTCTTTACACTCTTTCTTTGTTTATTTTTCTTAAACATGTTGCTTCAAGCTATGAGTGGCTAAACTCTTTAGTTTTAGGGTTTTGATGAATTGTTTATGAATTCATGTTAATTGTGTAGACTCATGGTTTTGTTGAAATGATTATGCTTTTCATTGTTATTGTGTTTAATTCTTGTGGATTGGCCATCTTCACATGTTAGGTTAGATGTATGATTGAGAAATTGTATGTTTAACTTGATCTATAACAATGAATTATTGTTAATCTATCACGAAAGTAGTTAGGTTGACAATAAAAGTTGCCAAAGACTATTTTTAATGCCATGTAATTTTTGTATTGGTTTTAAGAGATTAATAATCAATTAAGTTGCATGAGAAAGGGTTGTTTTCTGAGAGAAAATAACTTGGAATTAAGTTTCTAGACTTAGGCATATGATTTGCAATCAAATCCATGAAATCTATAATATTGCATGATGAAATAAACAAGGATTCATTACCCTAGAACTCTCTTTGACACTTGTGTTTCTCCCTTTGATACTTTCCTTACTTGATTTGTATTTTTCCATAACTCATAATATTTAATTTCAATCCTCAAATAAAATTGATTCAATTCTAGAATAGCTAAGTAACTTAAACCTTCCCAATTGGATCTCCAGTGGAACGATATTCGGACTTAACCGTTTTATATTATAACTTGACCCGTACACTTGCGGTTAACACTAAAAGTGCGCATCACATTCCGTGGCTTCCGGTAGTAGCAAGGGGGGAATGAAGGCTAGCGAGTCTCAAACGACAACAAAGGTTCCACTTGTACAGGCACCTGTCTCTGACAACAGAACAACAACGACACGACATCTTACTTCGGCGCGGTACTCTGGCAGCGTTCCACGAATTCTGATAGCAGCAGCGGGCGGTGAAGGCAGAATGAATTTGGATGGAAATGACTTTGAAGAAGGAAAACTCCAAAACCTAAAGAGAAAAACAATATAATTGAAGGTGATGCAAGCATCAAACTATTCTTCTATATTTATAGTAGATGAGAATATCGAATCACAACCAAGTAAGAGTCCAAAAACTTCAAATATTGGGTGGTTGATAGAGCTTCTAAATACAATTTGAAAAATTCAAGTTTTAGTTGTGACTTTGGTTCTATTGCCAAGTCAAATGGTGGGTAAAATTAAAAGTTAATCCTTTTTATTTACTCCAAGCCAAAATTTGAGAAAACTTCAATTTATTCTATACCAATTTTGGTAGATCATAAATTCTACTTATTTTGGAAAGTAAAATCAAATTAAATCAAGGCGAAAATTTGGGTGGAATCTTTGGTTTACCACAAAATTCATGTATATTCCTAGGTGGCAGAACCATCAACACCAGCAGTAGTTTTAGAAAACGAAAGAAAAACGCAAAAAAAAAAAAAAAAAAAAGAAACCAATATAAGGGGGACAAAGCTGACAACTAGAATTCACATGCATTGAAGATATTGTATTTTCTACGCCAACAACAGTTTTGGAGAAAACGCAAGAGAAAAAAAAAAGCAGTAGCTGAAAGAGAAAAAAAAGCTGGAATTTGCAGAGAAGAAGAATTGAAAGTATCAATTTCTCGATCAACAGGAGGCATTGGAAGGATGAAGAATTTAGGATGTCTTCTTCTCTATTTATAGAGAGTTATTATCAAATTAAATAAGATCTGTTGACCAAGATAATTTCAACTAAATCCTTTAGATTTTGGGGTGGTTGATAGATTTAACTTCAATTGAAGATTGTAATTCTTCTCTCCTAAGTAAAATTCAAGGATTCAGTGAGATGTGAGGTTCTATTTTTTATTTACTCCAAGTTAAAAGGAAAAATCTTCAAAATATTCCACTAGTTTCACTCCAATATATTTATCGAAATTGGAGTAAAATTCAAATAAAATCAAAGCTAAAATTAGGGAAGTCTTCAACCAAGCAAAATATGGGACATGGTATTCTAAATCTTTATGGGATTTCAATTCAAACAAAATTCTGGATTGCACTCAAATTATATTCCAAAATCAAATACTTCTTAAATAAAAAATTGATTTAATCCCAAATTGTATCCCCAAATCGGGAGTGGAATAAAATTAAAATCATATTTCAAATTCAACCCAAAATTGGGTAAACTCTTGCTTCTTAGCTCAAAATATGAGTATAAATTAGAGTTTGATCCAAATCCAAACCAAAATTTGGATTAAGTTCAAATTATATTCAAAACCAAATCTTTCTCAAGTCAAAATTTGGGCATATTCCAAAATTTTAACCAAAATTGATTGAAGTTCAAATTCACCCCAAATTCTATCCAACATTCAACTAAGACATTTTGGATAGAAATTCAACTCAACTCTAAATTCAATTTTGAATTAAGTAGAGCACGAGTTCTGCTAAAGTTCAAATCAAAACTTTGACTCCAAATTCATGTTTTGATAAGTTGGCAAAAAAAAAAAAAAAGTGTGTCAAATATGCAAAATTTAAATCAAATTTATGTACTAAATTCATAAGTTTGATTAAATTGACATATCCAATATAGTCAAAATCAAGAACGTATAATTTTTTTTTTAATTCCAACTTTATCTTCGTTTTCGAGATTCATCCACTCATACACGTGCAAAAATCTCGAAAAGAGGGCATTTCTTGAATGAGAAATTTCGGCCAACCAAATTTCGCTACGTCATCATAACAAAGTCCAAATGCATTGTGGAATTTATAAATCGAATTGGGTCGAGTAATGAAAGTCGCTCAGGTCAAAAGGCCAACCCAATTCAAGTTCATTGTGAAATATTTTGGGCCAAAGAAGATATTGGGCCCAAGCCCATGAAGTCTCATAGAAACTCTATAAATAGAGGCTTTCTCTCTTTATTTGAGGGGATTGGAAGCATTGACAATGGAGGGCTAATGCTCTGGAGCTTTGAAGACGAAATCTTGAAGATTCCAAGACCTTGAAGTTCTAATCAAACTCAAGATTAAAGCTCCAAAGATTCAAAGATCCAAAGATTGAAGCTCTAAATATCTCAAAAACACAACCTGCTCAGCTCAAAAGATCTGAAGAATACAAGTTTTGAAGAATGCAAAACTCTTGAAGCTTTGAAGATCAAAAGACTAAAGCTCTGAAGAGTATAACTCTCTTGAAGATTTAAAGACAAAAGCTTAAAGGACATTCAGAAGATCAGAAGACTTTCTTTGAAGCTCTTAAAGTTAGAAACTTCAAAGTATGATCAACAAGCCTAAAGGTCAATCATCTAAGAAGATTAATAAGCTTAAAAATCGATCATCAAAGAAGATCATCAAGCCCAAAAGCCGATCACCCAAGAAGATCAACAAGCCTACAAGCTGATCACCCAAGAAGATCATCAAGCCCAAAAGCCGATCGTCCAAGAAAATCAACAAACCTAAGGATTAAAGTTTATTTTGTTGAGAGAAAGAATCAAAGGATCAAATATTAGAGATTGTACTCACAACACTGAAATTAATAGAAATACAAAGTTCAAATCCCACGAATTAAACTTTTTTGAAAATCTTGTCGAACAGTTATATCAAATATAAAATTTAATTCTGTGTTGAGTAGGTCCTAATCCTACTATACCCTTTTAAAAGAGAAATCAATATATTCTATTATGTTGTAAAATAAAAAAACTCAAGGTTCAATTAGACATAAAAATTAAAATTTATTACAATAAAATAATTTATTATGACATTTCTTTGAGTATATTTAAAATGGCTCTTTTTAAATATGGCAAAAGAAACCAAAATATTTACAAATATAGCAAAATTTTACTTTCTATCTGCAATAAATCATGATAGACTACTATCTATGTCACGATAGACACAGATAGTAGTCTATCGCGATCTATCACAAATAGATAGTGAAATTTTGGTATTAGTTGTAAATATTTTCAGCAATTTTGCCATTTAAAATAATGGTATCATGGTAACTATGCTACCAAACATTAGCACGTGTATGTGAAGGAATCGAATTTCCAGTGGAAACGAATGATCGCCTTGTGCCATTAAATTTGTTTTTGGAAATAACAAAATATAGAAAACCAAAAACAGGATAACCAACTAACTATTAGCATGCTTTTTAGAAGAATTAGAAATTAGAAGTTTTCCTACCTTTTGAAGATTGTCTTCGATGTAGGAATTCCTATTTTCTAAGTCACGAACCGAAAATTCTCCAATAAACGTACATAACTTTTTCTCTTTGGAACACTACCACAATGGTTACTTTGCTATTCTCTTCGGAGAATAAAAAAGAGGTGTGGGCTCTCTTTGAATTTTGGCAAGGGGATTCTTTTTTAGAGAGAATAGAGAACCGAAGATGAAGAATTCTTGGGAGAGAAAACAAGTAACACTTTCTGTCAAAACTCACTGTAACTACTTCTTACATCTCCTCTTCATTTTGCATAAAATGTGAGAGAGAGCAAAATAACTCCCACGTAGAGGGGAGTTATTTTTAATTAATAATATAATAATAATTAAAATTAAAATTAAAATTAAAATTAATTTAATTATATTATATTAAATCATATTTAATAAATATAATTAAATAAAATTAATTAATTAACTAATTAACTAACTAATTAACTATCTCATATTTAATTTAAATTTGAATCATATTCAAACAACCTTCTCTCACATGACCAATAGTTTTAATATGAATCTCATTCATATTAATTTTAACCTATAATTTTTATATGAATCTCATTCATATAATTAATATTTAAATCTCATTTAAATATTCATCTCTCTTATAATATAAAGTATAAATTTTGAATCTCATTCAAAATAAACTTTATATTATAATGTATTTAATATACATTATATTAATTGTATCACATACAATTAATTCTCTTTTTAATTTGAACATATCAAATTAAACCAAAATGTTTGATTCTTATACTAATCCTTTATGAGCTAGCAATGGAACCTTATAGACCTATAGTTAGAAGCTTTAATGATATGAGGTTTATCAATTAAACTCTTTAATTAGATTAATCAATATTGTTTAGCTGTAGGTCACTCCATTAAAGACTTACAGTTGCACTGTTTGCACTATAGATATATTTCTATGTCCACGAAATTTACTAATCAATAGTAAGTCCACCCTTCAAAAATTTCTCATAAATACAACTGGGTCAAATTACTGTTTTATCCCTGTAGTTATATCTAACTCCTTAAGTATCACTAATCCCTCTAATGAACAAATTGTTTATAATCTAACTATAAACTAACCCCTTTCAAGCCAGTGAGAAGGTGATGCCTCATTGTTCAAGACCCGGAATTAACCCTGAAGGGAGTAATATATCTACTTACCATAAACACGGGAAAGAGTGAATTCAATCTTGTGAAGATATGTTTCCAACTCCCTAATCAGACAAATCCCCAAACTGATAGGCTTATTGAGTCGGCAATTGGTCACTCTCACCCATACAGATCAAAGGATTGCCCTCAAAGATAGAAGTTCATAACTCACTTAGGATTCAGGTCGAGTTACCTATAGTCATCCTATGAAATGTTAATTTCTACAATTAACAGCGTTATAAACAGAAATTAAATATTTCGTGGTCTGGTCTTATACAAACTCTTTGCATAGGATACCCCTACTACTCACATGTCTCCACATGAACAATTAGGATCAAATCGTTTGTAATACTTTACAACTTCTTATAACAATTACAAAGTGGGTCGTATCCGTAGTATTACTAGACTAAGGCACCCAACCTTATTCCTATACTCCATACCTTTTGGTTATTACTTAAACATGATCCAACCTTATATGTCAACCACATACATATTTAAGTTTACATAAAATAGCCATGGAATCTTAGTTTATTGGATTTGAGTTAATGCATAATATAGATAAAATAATTTCTTATTTTATCCAATAAATAAAATGTATTTACAATTTACAAAACTAAAAGACCCAAGAGATTTAAGACACACCAGTCCCATCAGTATGTGCATCACAAGCATCACAATATTCATGTATAACACTAAGCATCACAATGGTCATGCATTACAAACAACAAACATACATTTCCAATAGAACCTAAGGCCATCATCAAAATCACCACTTACATCGAGTTAGAGTTTAGTAATTAACCCAAAAGTCAGTCACACCAAATCTTGATTGGCCTATTTGGCATTCACCTAATCCAAGAAAAATTTCAAGGTTAATGTACTAAAAAGCACTTGAAAAATTCTTTTTTGCTTCTAATTTTTGGTTGTTTTTACTAGACTTGATGTGTTTGCTAGTAATTTAAAAGGATTTTACAAGAAAATAAGTTTTAAAAGCCAAAAGAACCAAACCGAGCTAGAACTCCAAGAAAAAGGGCAGCGCCACGACATTAAGCCAATGCTAACTCAACGTAAAGACAATTGTATCACCATGACGCTTGTAGTTCCATTCCACAACTTCGTTGTAACACCTCCAGTTTAGGTAGGGGACATGAATAAACCGAGATCACATCTGAATTAGAGGGATACTAACGGTATGAATGTATGATTAAGAAAGGCTAAAAAGAATTGAAAGTTACTACTTATACCAACAAAGCACACTTTCCTTTTCGGTAGCTCAATCAACATAAGAACTCCATAATTAAGCGTGCTTAACTTGGGAGCAATCCTATGCTAGGTGACCTCCTGGGAAGTTTCCTGGGGTGTATGTGAATGGCGACAAAACATGCTGAAAAGACCCGTGCTAGATTCGAATTCTGAATCCTAGGCTTGGAGGCCATTCTAATTCTCGAGGTGCTTATCGAGAGGTGATGAACGGGTTCTAATCAAGGAGAGGCTCTTCGATAGTAGAGTGTTTCTATTTCTTTCATCCTTTACTCTTTATGTTTGAAAACTTGTATGAGATTATGTGTTTGAAAGCTATGAGTTGCTAAACTCCTTAGTTTTAGGGTGTTGAGAATTTATTTATGAAATTATGTTAATGTTGTAGACTCTTCTGGATGATTGTGGAATAATATGCTTTTCAATGTTATTGTGCCTTAATTCTTATTGATCGACCTCTTATGAATGTTAGCTTAGATGTTAAATTTGATGGATTGCATGTGTAATCGAAACTATTGCATTGAACAATATTAATCTCTTATGGAAATTGTTAGGTTAATAGTGAAAGTTGCTAACAATGCTACTTAATGTCATGCTATTTAATTTGGTTTCAAGAAATTAATAATCAATTAAGTTACATGAAAAAATTATTGTTTTTGATAGAAAATAATCTGGACTTAAGTTTCTAGATTTACGCATATTATTTACACATGATTCCATGAAACTCTAAACATTTCTTAAGGAAATAAATAATGAATTAACACCCTAAAACACTTTTTGTCTCGTGGATTTTTAACTTGTCTTGATTTGTTTTAGTTACTTTTAGAAACTCTAGTTCAAATTCGTTTTCAATTTCTTAAATAAAGTTGATTCAATTCTAGAATAGCTAAGCAAATAAGCCATAATTTGATCTCTTGTGAACGATACTCGATCTTGACTGTTTTAAATATACTAAGCTAAGGATAGCGGACTGAGGCTGTGAAAGAATTTACACTACTCATTGTCACTTGACGTGTGCACTTGCACTCATCAAGTATTGGCACCATTGTTGGGGATGAAAGGAATAGTATTTTTGCATAATATTCAAAAGAGTTGATAGATTTTAATTTATGATGTGTTTTGACTTTGTTTTTCTTTTCATTAAAAAAGATTGGTTATTTGTCTTCCGAAATATGCGACATGATAATTCTAAGCGTCTTTCTTTTGACTCTGAGATTAACAGGACCTTTAGGACAAATCTAAGAGTTCAACCAACCCTCCCGATACTCAACCCGAAATATCAAACGTGTCCATCAATGTCAACAACTTTGAGCTCAAATCGGGGTTAATCCAAATCGCTAGAGATATTTCTTTTAAAGGACGCCCCACTGTGTGACCTTCATAAGCATCTTCGATCATTTATAGAAATACGTAGGACGAAAAAGATGAATAAAGTTTCTAATGATGCTATAAAACTAGGATTGTTCCTTTCTCTTTACAAGACAAGGCCAAAGATTAGCTGAACACTATGCCACCAGAGAGCACAACCACATAGGAAGAGTTAACCCAAGCTTTCTTGAATAAATACTTCCCACGGGCAAATACCACACGGTTTATAATGAAGATTGACACATTTCGCCAACTTGAAGATGAACAACTCTATGAGGCTTGGGAAAGGTACAAGGACCTCTTGAGGAAGTGTCCACAACATGGCTACATGGATTGGTTGCAAATCCAATTATTTTACAATAGATTGACAAGCACTACAAAATCAATATTGGATTCGCAGTAGAAGGATCCATATTTTCTAAGACCGCGCAGGCTGCTCACATATTACTTGAAGAGTTGGCCAATACATCCTACAATTGCCCTTGTGAGAGATCATCTTCAACTAAGACTATCAGATAGTATGAGGTGGATGAGGTAAACTCCCTTATATCTCAAATTGCTTTCCTTACTAATGCACTTTCTAAATTGACTACAAGAAGTTAAAGCACAAGTAAATTCACCATCCATAGCCTCTCTAACAACTATGGCCACTAAGGCAACAAATCAAAAGCAGTGGGAGTAAAGTGAGATCGAGACGACCAATTTTGTTGATAGAGGACACTATAGAGGTCATTAACAAGTCACACTCACTACCACCTAAGCCTGAGGAACCATGAGAATCATATCCAGGTTTTTCTTTTGTAGGTCCTTCTCACATTAAAAATAAGTCAACATTAGAAGATTTAATGGTAGAGTTCATCAAAGAGTCTAGAGGAAGGACCCTTGCCTTGGAAAACACAGTGAAAGTCAACAAGGAAATTCATAATATACAGGTGCAAATAAGTCAAATAGCCACTTCCCTCCAAATTATGCAAAATGGTAAATTTCCTAGTTGTCCTGAGAAGAATCCAAAGGAGGAATATAAGACTTTGACTTTTAGGAGTGGGAAAAATTTGTCCTTTCCTTGCTTGATGAAGAGGATGAGGCACAAGAAGTAAATGAGACTATCGTTGAGCCTATCCTAGAAGATGAACCTGAGGAGATTATTGAAAAAGAAAAGGGTGAAACAGAAACAAAGGTACAAAAAATCAGAGTCATCAGGTAAGTCATCTAACTCTATACCTTTTGTCCGTAATATTTTTCCATATTTTCAAAGGTTTTAGAAAAAGAAATAGATACTTAATTTTCTAAATTTCTAGAGATGTTTAAGAAATTGGATATTAATATCCCTTTTGTTGAAGCTTTAGAGAAAATGCCTAATTATGTTAAATTCATGAAGGATATCTCTAAGAAAAAGAAATTTGGGCAATATGAGATGGTTAGCTTGATAGAGGTATGCAGTGTTGTGCTGCAGAAAAAGTTACCTCAAAAGTTGAAAGATCCAGGAAGTTTTACTTTTCCTTGCATTATTGGTTCTTTAAATGTAAATAGATAAGAGCTTTATGAGATATAAGTGCTTCCGTTAACTTAATGCCTTTATCTATTTACAGGAAGCTAAACATAGGAAAAGTACAACCTACTACAATCTCATTGTAGTTAGCTAATAGATCATTTGCATATCCTAGAGGTATTATTGAGGATGTTTTAGTTAAGATTGACAAGTTTATCTTTTTTGCAAATTTTGTAGTCTTGGACATGGAGGATGATTAAAAAAATTCCTATCATTCATGGACACATGTTTCTAGCCACTGGAAGGGCTCTTATTGATGTCCAACAAGGTATCTTGACTTTAAGGGTAAATGAGGAGAACATTGTCTTTAATATTTATAAATCCTTGAGTCACCATGATGAGGTTAGTACTTACCATATGATAGATGTAATAGATAAGACTGTTTCTAAGCATGTTGAGGTTTTACCTGCTATTGATTATCTAGAACAGAAAATATTAGATTTTGATTTTGATGATGTTTATACTATTTCTGATGATATTGTTCTGTATGCTAAATGGTTGGATAGTATGCAAGTATGTAATGAAATGAATAAACCTATACTTTTTGAACCATTGCATGTTGTAGAGGATGTTGAGAAACCTGTGTTAGAATTGAAACAATTGCCTACTTATTTGAAATATGCATTCTTAGGTGAATCTTATTCTTCCCCTATTATTATATATTTAGATTTGAGTTCTGTTAAGGAGGAGAAGTTGTTGAGAGTCTTAAGGGATCATAAATCTGCTATAGGTTGGTCCATTGAGGATCTTAAAGGTATTAGTCCATCTGTCTGTATGCACAAAATTTTATGGAAGATACCTTTACTCCTTTAGTGGAATACCAAAGGAGACTTGCTCCTGTTATGAAAGAAGTAATCAAGAAAAGAGGTTCTCAAACTTTTGAATGCAGGGATCATATATGACATATCTGACAATTCTTGGGTCAGCCTTTTGCAGCGTTTGCCTAAGAAAGGTGGAATGACTGTGATAAAGAATGAGAAAGATGAACTTGTATCCACTAGAATTGTGACAGGATGGCATGTATGCATTGATTATAGGAAGTTGAACAAGGCTACTAGAAATAATCATTTTCCATTTCCTTTTATTGATCAAATACTTGATAGGCTTGCAGGTTACTTTCATTATTGTTTCTTGGATAGTTATTCAAAGTACAATCAAATTGTCATTGCTTCTGAGGATCAAGAAAAGACCATATTCACTTGTCCTTATACAACATTTGCTTTTAGGAGAATCCCTTTTGGTTTATGCAATGCCCCTGCTACTTTTCAGAGATGTATGATGCCTATTTTTTAGGGGCCCATTAAGGATATAATTGAGATTTTTATGGATGATTTTTATGTTTTTGGGTCTTGCTAACCTTACTCTTGTTTTGCAATGATGCCAAGATGCCAACCTTATTTTAAATTGGGAAAAGTGCCACTTTATGGTAATGGAAGACATTGTCTTAGGGCATAAAGTATCTCAAAGGGATCTGAGGTGGACAAAGCTAAAATTTCTGCTATTGAATAATCGCCACCTCCCACAAATGTGAAAGGAGTTAGGAGCTTCCTAGGACATGTAGGGTTTTACAAGAGATTTATTAGAGATTTTTCTAAAATTACTAAACCCTTTAGTAACTCATTAGAAATGGAAGCTAATTTTTTATTATATATATATTTTTTATGATGCATATCTACTAGCTTTTAATCATTTGAAGGAAAGATTGATTTTTGCACTATTGTGTTGTACCTGATTCCAGCCAGTCTTTTGAGATTATGTGTGATGCTAATGACTATGCACTAGGTGCTATCCTAGGTTAATGTAGGGATAACATGTTTGGGGCCATTTATTATGCTAGTAGGACTCTTGATAGTGCTTAATAGAATTACATAACTACTGAGAAAGAGTTATTAGTTGTTGTGTTTGTCTTTGATAAATTTAAACCCTACTTGCTTGGATCTAAGATTATAGTTCATACTGACCATGCAACTTTGAAATACTTGTTTGGTAAGAAAGATGCCAAATCAAGGTTGATAAGATGGGTTCTATTATTTTAGGACACTTGCCACCTGACTAGGACGCCCAACAAAGGAAGAGGTTCTAACATAATGCCAAAACTTATCACTGGGAGGACCTACTTCTGTTCAAGGTTTGTGCAGACAACATCACAATGATGTGTGTGCCCCAGGAAAAGGAAGTAAGTATCCTAAATTCTTGTCATTCTTCACCCTATATGGAGGTCACTTTAACCCACTAGAACTGCATTTAAGGTACTTCGGTCATGTTTCTATTGGCCCTCCCTTTTAAAGACTATTATACCTTTGGTTAGATCATATGATAGGTGCCAACGTATTGACACTATTTCTAGACAACACGAGCTTCTAATGAAATCTATTATTTCTAGACAACATGAGCTTTTGATGAAATCTATCTTGGAGGTCAAGCTCTTTGATGTTTAAGGTATTGAATTTATGGCGTCCTGTCACACCCCCTCCCGGATTATCCTCCATAACCCGAAAAGAGATGTGAAGACAGTAGTTACTAACTTCCCTGTCACGTAACCCACTGTCTACCTCACCATTCCACCTGCTCTTGACAAACCTCGACTTCGATCGGCAATGGGAACTGTCATGCTACCTGAAAATGGAAAACATTTTAAAGAATGAGCTAACAGCTCAGTGAGTAACGGTTTCTGGAAATAATATAATTTAACTATAAAACCGGTCAAATTCGCATAAAACATATCACTTTCAAACACATTAGTTTATATTTATACATCATTGTGAAAACATGCTTGACCGTTTCAGAATAAATACTCAAAATCTCATGCTTATAAAATATATATTTTTTTCCTTAATTGAGGCGGAGCAATGCTCGACACTACTCAACGTCGATTTTCCCTAGCTGTGTGGAGTAATCTCAACACATCAGCGTCGTATATACCTCTATGTGCACATAGGTACCAGAACTCGGGCTATCCTCAATGCATTTTACGAGTCCCTGAGCATTGGGGTCCCACTTCTATATCCAGGTTACCCATATGCCTTCTACGAGTCCCTGAGCATTGGGGTCCCATTTTGATAAAACGGCTACCCTTTGGCCTTCTCCAAGTCCCTGAGCCTCGGGTGCCTTTTCAAGTTTAATATAACACAAAACATATTTTGGAAACATTATATCAATAACTCATGAATTTACCGTTTCCGAATCTCATCTCATCAACATGCTAAATTCAATTTTCAAATTTTAATATAAAACCGCATGCTTTTCATAAAGTTTTCTTTCAAATCTTTCTTGAAATCATATAATACCAAGCTTTTCAGAGAAGTCATGAAATCAAATATCAATCATTAACCATGCGTTTTATAACTCATAGCAAGTACCCAACATTCTCAAAGTTCTCTAGTAAAACGCATGCTCTTGTCTCTAAAACACATGCTCATGTCTCTATAAATCACATAATTGTATACTTTATATATATAAAAATGCATGCATTATTTCTTTCGAAACCCATAGAATTATATTCATAAAGAACTCATTTGTATTTTGTAAAACGCAGGTGTTACTCACCTGTACTTGCCAAAGAATCCTTCTTCTTCCTATCCTCTATTTCCTCTTCCCAAGCTTTCTGAACGCAGCGTTCTAACTCTGGAACGCAAGGCTCCACTTTCCTCTGTCAGCTCGGTTGAATGCATCCCTGCCCTTCAACGTAAGGTTGGTAACGCAAGGCTGATTATTTCCGCAAAGTACATCCCGACTCTTCTTACTTCCCCTTCGGATGCGTCGCTCTCTCTTGGACGCAAGGTCCATCATGAACGCATCATCTAACTTTGGACGCCGCGTTCACCTTTGACATTATATTTGTCCTCAATGCATAGCCGACCCTTTTAACACCAGACAACCTCTTTACATAAAATAACTAAGTTATCAAATACCTTCTTTCTTGGCCGCATACTTCTACTACAGACGTCCTTGTTGCCTTCTTCTTCTCTTTTCTCTCCAGAATTCTTCTTTGAGAGTCATCAGTCGCTCCTTTTCCCTCAAAGTTCTATTTATAGGGAGCTTGCCATCCACCTTTTCCTCTCCTTTTGCCACTTGTTTGCCACATGTCACGTTGCATGCTTAATTAACCATGTATTAGCCCAAGTGTCACCTTGCATGAAACACTTAACATACCTTTAACACCTCCTACTGATAAGGTGTCAAATCTACACAAAGCCACCTGGCCTTTATAAGCTTATCTTATGCGTCCAACATTTTCCAATAGATAACCATTCATTCAACACAATGCCCTCATGCATTTGTTGAATTTCCTTTAAAGTTTGAGCTTCACTACTCACTCTTTTAGCTCTCAGCCAACTATACTATTCTTTGACGCATAAAGATCTCAACGCATGACAACCTTACCGACGCATGCTAACCTAAGTACATATCTTCCCTGCCAACGCGACGACGACTTCAGCTCACAACAACCATTCGAGATCACCTTCAGCCTATAGCCGCACTGTTATAACCCAATGTTTACATAATGCCACTAAGCGTTAATGACAAACGCACAATACTATGCGTTTGTACCTCATCGCATCATACCATGCGTCCAACTCCTTTCTTATGCCCATAACAACTTCTTCTGAAGTTTTTCCCTATGCGTTGATCCTGATGCATTCACCTTTATCCTGCGTTCAATGACCATCTTCCTATCCTTGAACATTCTTTGATTACTCCCAAGATTATTCTTTTAACCTTTTCCTTGCACTTAAACTACTTCTTTTAAGGATAGATTAGCATGCGTCCACCACATGCACCAGTTTTTATGTTTACTTCACAACCTTCTTCAACACTTCACAACTTAACTTTATTCCTTTCTTGCTTATTCGCTTCACTTCTTTCCATTATCGGTTTACTTCCATGCGTCCACCCCTACCATGCGTTACCTAGCCCTGACCATGCGTCCAACATGGTCTTTTACCTCTTTTCTTCATAAATTCTTCAACGCATCGTTTCTTAAAAAGTAGGATGTGACACGTCCTTTCCTCCTTCTTCTGATGGTTACCTCTATATTTTATTTGCAATGGATTATGTATCTAAATGAGGTAGAAGCTATAGCTTAGGACTAATGATGCCTGAATTGATTTAAAATTCTTGCACAAGCATATGTTTACACGTTTTGGCACACCTAGAGTCGTTATAAGTGATGTGGGTTCCCACTTTTATAATAAATTGTTTGAGTCCATGATGAACAAATATGATGTTAAACATAAGATTGCTACAACTTATCATGCTCAAACTAATGGTCTCATTGACTTGTCTAATAGGAAAATCAAGCAAATCTTAGAGAAGCAAATCTAAGAGAAGACAGTTAATACTGACAAAAAGGATTGGGCCCTTAAGCTTGAGGATGCACTGTGGGCCTATTATATAGCTCTCAAAACCCCAATTGGTACTGTTGTGATGATATTATTGTGTGAACTAACCTAACGCAAAGTACTAAAATATATGATTATGCGTTCAACATGTCAAGATTTGATCATGCAATTCGTTCTATTATTATGCGTTGGTCTTGTCAAGTTTTCCTATTCCTCGACCAAGTATAAGTAAAGTAATAGGTTTTCTCGGTGAGTCCGAGGTCGAACACAGGGATTATATTGATTTGGTTTTAATTGGATTGCATGCGTTACAGAGGTAACCAACAATTGTTTGAATTTGTGTTTCTAATCTAGAGAAAGCAGATGTTTGTACACTAGAATAACAGTTGTGGAATATGGGAAGTAATGCGACACAGCAAGTTCAACTAAGATGTGTATGAATGGATAAAGAAAAGGGTTCGGGTTGATTAACATCTAACATCGGAAACGCATAGTAGTACTCTATTCATACTTGCGACTCTTCTCCCGGTTGTCAGCCGCTATGCGTTATATGTTATATGTCTATAACGCATAGGAAAGTGTTAAGAACCAAGGTTGTCCCCGTAGACAGGTAACACTACTTGGCCCTTGTCAATTGAGTTCCACAATCACTTACCCTCTCGAGCAGTCTGATTATTACTACTTATATCGATTTGTCAGATGGATATAAGCATCGGATTAAGCTCGCAATTGACAAGTTAGAATAGTTACACTGCGGTCCCTAGTTAGATGCTAACGCAACCCTAGACCCTTGAGTGATTAGTTACTCATGGCTTGAAAGTATAAAGTGGACAGATAAGAAAAGTGAATAGACATGGAAGATAATTGTATTGATGAAAATGAGATACAAATTTCAATAAGTCAATTCCTTGATACAAATCTAAAATTCAAGTAAGAACAGTAAGAAAGAAAGCAGGGTAAGGCGTCAATGTCTTGAGTCGCCCGGATGGAAGCGTGATGATTTGTCGTGAAGTGATGCGGCGGAAAGGAAGACTCTTCTCTCTCGAGCTATTTGTCTCTGGCTGAAGTCTGAGAGAACTCTACTGTCACTTATGGAGTCCTTCCGAGAATCAACAACCTTTCTTCTCTCGCAGAGCTGCCCTTTTATAGATGATGAAATCGCAGTTAATGGTAGATCTGCTTGAATGGTGGCGAGATTGACACTGCGTCCATCTCGCCTGATTGCGTGATTCTCAGGCCAATTAAGATCCACCACTTAAGCCGCAAATCATGTCTGCCAATCATCCGTCAATGTCTCAAGATTCCAATCTGATTCGCAGCGCCTTGCCGTAACGGTTGTTTATGCGTCAATGCATAGTTTGGTTGATGTCAACACAACATAGGTTGCTAATGCTTAGTTATGCGTTGGGCTGTTGTTAACGCATCGTCTGGTTCCTACGTTAAGGGGTCATCAACGCATCGCTTGCATTCCTGCGTGAAAACATGCGTTTTAGGCTTAACAAGTGGTAAAATCAGTATCTTCATCAAAATTCAAGAGTATAACGCAAAGGAAGATTTATTAATGGAATTTGTCATCAACTACCGCATGCTTCTCTTATAAAACTCTATTTATCTATGAAAAAGGCTATAATAACTTGTATTTCTACAAGTTATCACACCCCCAAACTTAGATAAATGCTTGTCCTCAAGCATAACTTCTATCTAAGAAACTTCAATTAACCTAAGCATTTTCTCAACGCATTGACTAGTCTCTCAGAATGCTATACTCAATCAGCTACCCGTTAGTTATATTATTTCTCTACCTCTTTATTCTTTTCTTTAGGATGGGTCTAATTTGTATGTGGCAAGCTTTCTTTTCAAAACTCTTTAACTCATTATTCACAAAATTTTTGTTTCTTCTTTTAACACAGAGTCTGAAAAGATGAAGATATAAAGTCCCTTTTTCTTTCATTGGTTTTATTGTATAGTTATTAAGTGTGCGTCGAGTAGGGTTACCCACCTTCGTTCTGACATACCAACGATGGGGTGCATGAAGGCAGCCAACTACGAGCAAGTGCCCTACTCGACTAAACTCTTATCTAAGCTCGGTTTCCTCACTAGACCTTGGAGTTTGTTATTTATCTATGCGTCACTGATTACGATTACCCACCTTCGTTTTGACACACCAACTATGGGGTGCATGGAGGTGGCCAACTACGAGCAGGTGTCGTTTTCAGCTAAACTCTTAACAAGATAAATATATTAGTCTTGGCAGCGGAGTTTTGCATTTTAAAGAATAATTTTTTTATTTAAATAATTGAACTAAGTTCCTCATATTTTTATCTTTGACAGTTCAAACCTTTTCCACCCCCAAACTTGAGAGTAGCAAGGTCCTCATTGCTTAAATTGTAAACAAAGACTAAGTTGCAAAATGTTGTAAAAGAGGTTTGAATTGGCTGCTTGCTTACATTCAAAGTAGGTTTGCGTTTCTAAGGAATAGTATGCAGACGCATTGAAAGTAATCTAACTTAAAGAGTGTACAAAAGGTGTAAGCATGATTATCATCATAGGGACCAACTTTTCAACGCAAAGATAGAAGTTTAGACTAATTAAATGTACTTAGAATAAATTTATAACAAGGGACAACGCAAAGAGAAAATTAAAGATCCATGCGATGAAGAAATGTTCATTCTATTAATGTGATTTTTACCAACGCATACAATTGACTGTGAAGATACAAAATTGCAAGAAAATTACAACTCTTGATTACACCCCTAAACTTTTCAACCATCAGGCTCGTCTTCATCAGGTCTGCGTTGCTACTCAGACGCAGGACGTTGCGGCACTGGGAAGACAAGAGGCTGTTGGAGGCGTTCTGGAATATCAGGGGGCGGGATTTCCGGACGGATGGAGAACAGTTGGTGAACATAATTCAGGGTGAATTGGAACTGCTCCGTCTGCCGGCGTGCTAACATATTTAATGAATGCATCACAGGACGCAATATCGCTTGCTGCAAATATGTTTTCACTGTCTCCCATTCAAGGTCAAGTGGGCCTTCTTGCTGTTGAGGTTGCGTTGGTGGGGTAGGCGGGTTTGGCTGAGGCGGAGGAGGCTGAGGTGGGGGAGTGGGTGGAGTTTCATCAAATGCAGGGGATGATGAACACATAAAAGTTACGCCAAAATCCTCAGAGTGTGAGTCATCAACTCTTATTGGGGCAGAGGGTTTTGTGGAAGGTCAGGGTTTTGGATGTTTAGGGCGATGCGTTTTCTTAGGAGGAGAAGGTGGCTTAGGGCGATGCGTCTCAGGAGGAGGTGGAGGTGGAGTTGGTTCCCTTCTGGTTGTTGGAAGTGGGGGTGAAGGACTTGAGGTTGGGGAAGGTCGAATGGTGGCATTAGGACTTGCCACGCCCTTCAACTTGGACGGCTTCCCCTTCTTCTGCGGTTGCGGCTTTGGAGGCGGAACTAGTTGATGAGGTCTTTTGGTGGCCTTGGTAGGCTCTGGCAGATATTGCGATCCTCTCATCAACCGACGCAGAGTCTTGTTGGCAATTACACCATTAATTTCAATCATCTTCTCTGCGTCTAACACTTCCGTTGGCCCTCCGATGGAAGCATTGTCGTATAGTTCATGATAAGAGCGGGGAAAAAGAGTTGGCCCCTTGGCTTGCTGAACACCCCTCTTATTTGTGCGGCAATTATGTGTCCGACATCAAGGTTGATGCGACGCATAATGCAGTATGCTGCCATCACTCGATCCCTTGACACTGTCTTGTCATGCATTGTAGGGATCAACCGCTTCTTCACCAAATACACCCACAGGTTTGCCTCTGGAGTTAGGCTGCTTGCTGAAAGCGTCTTTATACCTGTGGGTGAAACATCCCACTTTGCCCCTGGCTTTGCCATTACCCGGAGTGCGTCCTCCATTAACTCCGTTGGAGTTGATTCTATAATCTTATTTCCTTCCGCATCTGGGTTGTCCCTCAACTCATATATACCGTTGATTTCCCTTGCGTTGAATGGGACTTCAATTTCATCCACCACCACCACGTCTTCCTCCTCGTCTATGCGTTCGTTATAGAAATCTCGGACTACATCAGGTTGGACCCAAGGAGTGCTGGTACAAAAGTTTCTCCAGCCGTGGTGGTCAACTATTTCGGTGATGTATGGCGGCACTGGGGCTTCTTCAGGGAAAAATCCCACCTCAATCATCAGGTCAGGGAACGCCCTGCGTCTCCCTTTTCCTTCCTTCTGTTGTGGCGACGCATCAGCCACTTTCTTTTTTCCTTTGGCCTTAGCTGGAATCTCATTTACAGTTCTCTTTTTGCTCTCAGCCACTTTGACTGGTGCTTCAGTCACCTTTTCCTTCCCTTTACGTTTCTCAGTATGCGTGCTTGGGAGGTTGGTGACTGACACCTCCTTTTCTTTCCTCTTCTTTTTCTCCAAGGTGCTCACACCTTGTTCTTCCCTCGCATCCTCCCTGATGCGTTCCTTCCTACTTTTCTTTTTCTTTTTCTTCTTGCCCTCCCCTTCCTCTTGGGCGACTATTCTAGCAGCCAGCTCTGCATCTTCTTCAATTTGTAGCTCTCTTTCAAGCTCTTCGGCTGCTTTTTCTAGTCTTTCTTCTTCCATCATTTCCTCTTCAAATGCCAATGCGGCTGCTTCTAGTTGAGGATCAGGAAGGTCTTGCATCTCCCCAACTTCTTGAGGCCGCACTTCCCTGAACGCCTTCTTGCGAGACAATGCGTCTTTCGCAATTTGTTCCACTCCTTTTCTTAGGGCTCTGAGCTCCTTTCTCAACTTGGCCCTCTTCTTCCTCTCTTTCGCTGCCAGCCTATCGAAGGATGTGGCCGCAACTGGAGACTCAGGTCTGTCTCCTTGGTCTGTGCTTTTCGGCTCTTCATCCTCGGCAATCTCCGGTGATACCCTTCGTTTCTTCCTCAGTAGGGGTACCTCCTCCTCTTCTTCAACTCTTTTCCTCTTGGCCTCTGTGGCCATCACAACTTTTCTTATTGGTCCTTCATTGGAGTCCAATGTCATCTCCTCAGGACTCATCGACGCAGGGACAGACCCTTGCGTTTCTCTTTGCTCGCCTACGTCCTCCTTGCTGTAGGCAGCCTCTCCTTCCTTATCTCCCCTACTGTATTCACCCTCCCGAGTCTCCTTCAGCTGACTCTGGACCTCCTTTACCGGTGAGGGTGATTCCCTTCGTGCATCTGAGACGGTTGCGTCCATCGGATCACGCAGCCCGCTCAGAATTTGAGCTATCCACTCGTCTGGGGATTTCGCTGAGTTCACTTCCCCGACGGTGACAGCCACCTCTTCTTCTTCTCCTCTTCCCATCTCCTCCGTCCCTCTAGTGCTTGGTGGACGGGATAGGGGCAAGGGTTGGTTGAGCTCCCCGTCTTCTTGACCCTTTGCCTCCCGCTCTTCTTGAGCTATCCTTTCCAAGATGTCGCCGAAAACATCCCTCTCTTCCCTTCGGCGCACCTCACTGCTACCGTGCAGTGTACTGGCTTCATCGCGCACCGTTCCAGGAACAGGTTGCTCAGCCTCGGAGTTCTCCGCGCTTAACTGTTGGCTTCCGACATTGTAGTTTGCGGCAGAGAATTCCTTCATGTTCTTCATTCTGGGTCGGGAAATGCAGGACTTGACTCTGCTTTTGGTTTTTGGGGTAGGAATTGGGTTGATTTGGCTCAAAGGACGGATGTTTAGAACTTCCACACAGTCGTTGGAGTCGTCGACTACTGGTGGACGGGTAGGGGTTCTGGCGAATGGCCGGAAAAATGGGTAGATGGGTGGTCTTTGGGCAGTCGCCCGGATTCTAGACGTGGAGAAGTTAGGGATAAACGGTGGGTTGTGGTTTGGATTTCTTGGTCTGATCGGAGAAGCAAAAGGCCTCACAGGTCGGGAAGGATAAAATGTAGGTGGAGAGAAGAATGGAAATCGAGGGTTGGGTGTAGATGATGAAGAAGGTCTTGGGGAACTGGTTCCGGCGAGGTTTTCTTGATTTTCTGGGTTGAGCTGGTTAGACATAAGATTGCAGCGAGAATACAGATCGCCGGAGGTTTAAGAGAGATGAAAGGTTTCGAAAATGGAAAATGGAAAATCGAATCGCGTTTATAAAGGCTTAATTTAGCCATCGGTAATTAATGCGGATACGCGATATCGAAATCCCACTGATCAAGGCAAATTTCCTTGAGCCGCACACCCATCACGTGTAATGGGCGGCTAATTGACGCACACAGAGCACTTGAGTGTTTTTGGCACTTGAGTGTTTTTCTAGGAAAGACGCGTAGTCTGAGAAGACAGCTGCGTTTCACCTAGTGCTCTTGTCTAAACGCAGTAAACTAATGATAAACGCATACTGATGAACGCATGGTTCTCAGGTTAGATTATGCATTGTAAGTTAAGTATGATGCGTTTGACAAAATATGTACGGCTCTAACCTTTCCTCTAACCTTAATTCGATAAACACAGAAATCGTTTATCGATGAACGCATAATTTAAAAAAAAAATAAGTTGGACGCATGCATGAATAATAGATTATACGATGAAATCAGATTGTTCCAAAACTTACTCCTGCTTTCATGCTTATCTCCTTTACAATTATAAACTGAACTTAAAAAAAAATCAATACATGCTAAAAACAAAATACAAACAGGAACAAGAAAGCAAAATAACATAAAATTAAATACTATTAACAAATTCAAATAAAATAAAGCAAGGGTAAAAGAAAGCGTCCTTGGAAAAGTAGGCATTCGGCAACGCAGGGACCTTTCGACGCAAGCTCAGTCATTACACTCGCGTAGGTCAATGGAAGTCTTGTTAATTTTGAACTCTCCAATGTGGTAGGGCTTTACCCTTTGTCCATTGATCTTGAAGGATGTGGTTCCATTTTCATTTGTCAGCATGACCGCACCATGCGGGAACACTTCCTTGATTATGAATGGACCCGACCATCGAGACTTCAGCTTACCTGGGAACAAATGCAACCTTGAATTAAATAACAGGACCTTCTGGCCAACGTATAGAATTTTCTTACTAATGTTTTTGTCGTGCCATTTCTTGGTCCTTTCTTTGTACAGCTTTGCGTTTTCATAAGCTAAGTGCCTCCACTCCAGGAGTTCATTTAGTTGAAGCTTTCTGGCTTCTCCGCTTGCCTCCTGGTCTAAATTGAGCTTCTTCATGGCCCAGATGGCCTTGTGATCCAGCTCAAGTGGGAGATGGCATGCTTTACCAAACACCAACGCATAGGGTGACATGCTTATCGGTGTTTTGAATGCCGTTCTGTAGGCCCATAGAGCTTCATCTAATCTCTCTGTCCAATCTTTCCTTGATGTGCTCACGACCTTTTCCAGTATGGACTTGATCTCCCTGTTTGTTATTTCAGCTTGGTCATTTGTCTGTGGGTGATAGGCAGTTGCTACCCTGTGCAAAACATTAAAATTAGTCAGTAAATTAGTGATTATGCGATTTATAAAATGGGTACCTTCATCACTAATTATCGCCCTTAGTGTCCCAAATCGAGAGAAGATTTGTTTCTTTAAGAACTTGGACACTGCGTTTGCGTCATTCCTTGCACAGGTTGCTGCTTCTACCCACTTAGATACGTAGTTGACCGCTACTAAGATATATTGATTGCCGCAAGAAGAAGGGAATGGTCCCATGAAGTCGATTCCCCATATGTCGAACAACTCAACTTCTAACATTGAATTCAGAGGCATCTCATTCCGGTTGGAAATGTTGCTTGTTCTCTGACAACGATCGCAAGCTACCGCATATGCCCTTGCGTCTTTGAATAATGTGGGCCAGAAATACCCACTTTGCAGCACCTTTGCAGCTGTTCTCTGCCCTCCAAAGTGTCCTCCGTAAGGTGCTTCATGATAGCTTCTCAGAATGCTATGCGTTTCATATTCTGGAACGCATTGACGCAGTATGTGGTCAGGGCCAAGTCTGTATAGATATGGCTCATCCCAGCAGTAGAACTTACTTTCATGTCGGAGCTTTTTCTTTTGTTGAGCGTTCAATTCTTCAGGCCATTGGTTGCAAACCAGATAGTTGACTATGTCTGCGTACCACGGTTCTTGACTCTCTGCGTTCATTACATGCTCGTCTGGGAATCGTTCCTCTATATCACTCTAACTCTCCTGGACCTCTTTATTTTCCAACCGAGATAGGTGGTCCGCAACCTGATTCTCGGTTCCCTTTCTATCTTTAATCTCCAAATCGCATTCTTGCAACAGTAAGACCCAACGGATAAGTCTAGGCTTTGCGTCCTTTTTCGCCATCAAATACTTGATCGCAGAATGATCACTATAGATGGTCACCTTTGACCCTAACAAGTATGCTCTAAATTTGTCAACCGCAAAGACTATGGCTAACATTTCTTTCTCAGTAGTAGTGTAGTTCTCCTGAGATGAATTCAGTGTTTTACTAGCATAATAGATCGGGTGCATAATTTTCTCTTTTCTCTGCCCCAGTACTGCTCCCACCGCATGGTTACTTGCGTCGCACATTAATTCAAACGGGAGAGACCAGTCCGGTGCAACTAAAATAGGTGCTGAAATCAGAGCTTGCCTTAGAGACTCAAATGTGTTTAAGTATTTACAGTCGAAATTGAATTCCCTGTTGACTTCCAGCAACTCGCTCAGTGGTTTTGCTACTTGCGAGAATCCCTTAATGAATCTTCTATAGAAACCCGCATGGCCTAGGAAACTTCGCAAAGTCTTAACATTTGTGGGGGCTGGGAGTTTTGCTATCGCATCTATTTTTACCTGATCCATTTCCAATCCAACCTTTGAGATTTTATGCCCCAAAACAATACCCTCAGTAACCATAAAATGGCATTTTTCCTAGTTGAGGACTAGATTTGTGTCTTCGCATCGTTTTAGCACTTGTTCTAGATTGGTCAAGCATTCATCATATGATTTTCCAAATACTGAGAAGTCGTCCATAAACACCTCTACTGACTGTTCCAAATAGTCCGAGAATATTGCCATCATGCACCTTTGGAACGTCCCTGGTGCGTTACATAGCCCGAATGGCATGCGTCTGAACGCGAAGGTGCCATATGGACATGTGAACGTCGTCTTCTCTTGATCTTCCGGAGCTATCATGATCTGGTTATAGCCGGAATATCCGTCCAGGAAGCAGAAAAATTCATTACCTGCCAGCCTATCTAGCATCTGGTCGATGAATGGCAGTGGAAAGTGGTCCTTCTTTGTTGCCGCATTCACCTTGCGGTAGTCCATACAGATGCGCCAGCCAGTGACTGTTCTTGTTGGTATTAGTTCATTCTTGCTATTCATGATCACTGTCATCCCCCCTTTCTTTGGTACACACTGAACTGGGCTCACCCAGCTGCTGTCGGAGATTGGATAAATGACCCCTGCGTCGAGCCATTTGATGATCTCTTTCTTCACAACCTTCTTCATTGCGGGGTTGAGCGTGCGTTGCCTTTCAACTGAACCATCCTTACCCTCTTCCAACCGAATTTTGTGCATGCAGTACGAAGGGCTTATTCCTCTGATATCCGCTAAGGTCCATCCTATGGCTTTGATATGGTTTTTCAGGATATCCAGCAAAGCCTTCTCACATCCTGTCGTCAACGCAGAGGATATGATGATCGGTAGCGCGCTCTCTTCCCCCAAATATGCATACTTTAAATGCGTTGGCAGTGTCTTAAGCTCAAGGGTTGGTGGTTCTTCTAAGGACGACTTTGTTTTCTCCGTTGTTCTGTTGCCTAAGTCCAAGCGTTCAAAGCTTGCGTTGGAGATTATATTTATTTCCGTCTCTTTTCCTTCATCCAGTTCATCCAGCAGTGTTTCGTTTTCCGCACATGCGTCGATGATGCTTGCCTTTTCTTCAGTTATCTCTTCGATCATCTGGCAAGAATGAAAATCATCAGGATATTTCAACGCATTAAACACATTAAATTTTACCTGCTGGTCATCCACTCGAATAGTTAACTCCCCTTCCTGGACGTCAATTAGGGCGCGTCCAGTAGCTAAGAAAGGTCTTCCCAAGATGATGGGCACCTCTCTGTCAGCTTCATAATCCAAAATTATGAAGTCAGCCGGGAAGATAAATTTGTCCACCTTCACAAGAACATCCTCGATTTTCCCCTCTGGATGCTTAATGGAACGGTCAACGAGCTGAAGTGTGACTGTAGTTGGCCGTGCTTCCCCTATACCCAACTTCTTGAATATAGACAGTGACATTAAATTGATGCTGACCCCTAAGTCGCATAGTGCCTGACCTACGTCCATTCCTCCTATAGAACAGGGCAATGAGAAACTCCCTGGATCTTTCATTTTAGCGGGTATATTGCTTTTAAACAATGCACTGCATTCCCGAGTCAATGCGACTGTCTCAAACTCTCCGAGCCTCCTTTTCTTAGATAATATGTCTTTCAGAAATTTGACATAACTCGGCATTTGTTCCAGGGTTTCCACCAACGGAATGTTGATGTGAAGTTGTTTGAGAACGTCCAGGAATTTTCTGAATTGACCCTCGTCATTCTTCTTCTTTAGGCGTTGAGGAAAGGACAGACGCATAAGGGGATTGGTATTCTGAGATACCGATGCAAGGTTTGCCTGCATTACTTTTTCTCTCCCTTTTTCATTTTCTTGTTCTTTAGCGGTTTTGGTTGTGGATGAAGATTGCGGTTCATGGATAGATGTTGCGGGAGTTTGTAATGGAGTGATTTAAGGCTGCAGATTTCTTTGCATCCTCTGCTCTTGCGGTTCAGTGGGAAGAACCTTCCCACTCCTCAATGTCACAGCTTGACATTGTTCCTTACCGTTACCTCGTGGGGCTTCAGTATTACTAGGCAATGCTCCTTGGGGTCTGGTATTGCGCTCACTTGCCATTTGTCCCACTTGAAGTTCTAGATTTCTAATTGCAATGGCATGGCTCTTTATTTCTCCCATCTGATTTTGGAGCATCGCTTCCAGCGACTTACGCGTTTCTTCATTTTGAGTAATCGTTTGACGCATAAGTGCTTCAAGGGATGATGATGATGAATTTGCTGACTAATTTCGTGGTAATTGATGCCCTTGAACACCTTGGTTAAACACAGGATTATTATTTCTCTGCGGCTGTTGTCCCGCCCCCTGCGTCTGTGATGGTTTCCTCCCCATCGAAAGTTAGGATGGTTTCTCCAACCCAGATTATAAGTCTTAGAATACGGGTTGTTCTGAACATAACAGACAGACTGTGGGTTGTAGGGACACATATCATACAAGTGACCCTCACCGCATTGTACACAGCTTACAGACGCTGTTGCATTTATCGTGTTCATTGCATCCATTGATGCAACTGTTCCTCCTTGGTTGTTCAACGCAATGGTTTGCAGCAAGGATGTCATGTTGGCGATCTGAGCTGAAAGGTTACTAGTCGCATCCGTTTCAATCATTCCAGCTTGCGATCGTCTTTTATCCATATACCTGGATCCATATCCATCATCCACCCATTCATCAGTATTCCTCGAAATTCTGTCGAGGATCTGTTTGGCCTGCGTGTAAGTTTTGTCCATTAAACCTCCTGCTGCAGAGGCGTCAGCCACTGATTGTGATGTTTTGTTCAGTCTTCCATAGAAAATCTCCATCTGTACACAATCAGAGATACCGTTATGGGGACAATTTCTTACCAGCCTTTTAAACTGGGCCCATGCTTCACTAAGCGTCTCCGAGTCCTTTTGCTCGAAGGTGACAATGTCTTGTCGCCTCTTTGCACTTACCGTCGGAGGAAAGTATTTCTGCATGAACTTTTCAACCATTTTACCCCACGTTGTAATCTCACCAGGTTCAAATGAGTATGCCCACTGTCTTGCCTCATATCTGAGAGAAAATGGGAATAGCGTCAGTCTGATGCTATCTTGCGGTACTCCAGCCATCGGAAATGCACTACAGATTTCTAAGAAACTCTTCAGGTGTGCATGTGGATCTTCACCCGTTGCACCCCCAAACTGCCCTGCGGCTTGCAGCATTTGCAACATCACTGGCTTCATTTCGAACCTTTCATTACTCTCGAAGGTTGGTTGTAAAATTCCAAGTGCAAAATTATATAAATTTGGCGACGCATACTCCCTCATCGGGCGATTTCTATCATGCGCCAAGAGAATTGGGTTTGTATCATCATTTGCGTGCTCTTGCGCATTTGCGTTCCGCCTGACCTCAGCTTGAGGAGCTTGAGGTTGATTGTTTTGAGCATCCATGGTCTCTTCAGTAGACTGATTGCTCCTTCTTTGCTTATTCTGTCTTATCCTTCTTCTGAAGGTCCTCTCAATCTCAGGGTCAATATCAAATGTCGGGTTATCCCCTTCACTCATATACAGTTAGAAGCCTCTGACAGAAGAGAAGCTTGCTATACTCCGTCGATTGAGGAATTCTGCAACACAATAATCCAAAGAAAATAATTAAATCAATGAATAGTCCCCGGCAACGGCGCCAAAAACTTGTTGTGATGATATTACTGTGTGAACTAACCTAACGCAAAGTGCTAAAATATATGATTATGCGTTCAACATGTCAAGATTTGATCATGCAATGCGTTCTATTATTATGCGTTGGTCTTGTCAAGTTTTCCTATTCCTCTACCCAAGTATAAGTAAAGTAATAGGTTTTCTCGGTGAGTCCGAGGTCGAACACAGGGATTATATTGATTTGGTTTTAATTGGATTGCATGCGTTACAGAGGTAACCAACAATTGTTTGAATTTGTGTTTCTAATCTAGAGAAAGCAGATGTTTGTACACTAGAATAACAGTTGTGGAATATGGGAAGTAATGCGACACAGCAAGTTCAGCTAAGATGTGTATGAATGGATAAAGAAAAGGGTTCGGGTTGATTAACATCTAACATCGGAAACGCACAGTAGTACTCTATTCATACTTGTGACTCTTCTCCCAGTTGTCAGCCGCTATGCGTTATATGTTATATGTCTATAACGCATAGGAAAGTGTTAAGAACCAAGGTTGTCCCCGTAGACAGGTAACACTACTTGGCCCTTGTCAATTGAGTTCCACAATCACTTACCCTCTCGAGCAGTCTGATTATTACTACTTATATCGATTTGTCAGATGGATATAAGCATCGGATTAAGCTCGCAATTGACAAGTTAGAATAGTTACACTGCGGTCCCTAGTTAGATGCTAACGCAACCCTAGACCCTTGAGTGATTAGTTACTCATGGCTTGAAAGTATAAAGTGGACAGATAAGAAAAGTGAATAGACATGGAAGATAATTGTATTGATGAAAATGAGATACAAATTTCAATAAGTCAATTCCTTGATACAAATCTAAAATTCAAGTAAGAACAGTAAGAAAGAAAGCAGGGTAAGGCGTCAATGTCTTGAGTCGCCCGGATGGAAGCGTGATGATTTGTCGTGAAGTGATGCGGCGGAAAGGAAGACTCTTCTCTCTCGAGCTATTTGTCTCCGGCTGAAGTCTGAGAGAACTCTACTGTCACTTATGGAGTCCTTCCGAGAATCAACAACCTTTCTTCTCTCGCAGAGCTGCCCTTTTATAGATGATGAAATCGCAGTTAATGGTAGATCTGCTTGAATGGTGGCGAGATTGACACTGCGTCCATCTCGCCTGATTGCATGATTCTCGGGCCAATTAAGATCCACCACTTAAGCCGCAAATCATGTCTGCCAATCATCCGTCAATGTCTCAAGATTTCGATCTGATTCGCAGCGCCTTGCCGTAACGGTTGTCTATGCGTCCATGCATAGTTTGGTTGATGTCAACGGAACATAGGTTGCTAACGCTTAGTTATGCGTTGGGCTGTTGTTAACGCATCGTCTGGTTGCTGCGTTAAGGGGTCATCAACGCATCGCTTGCATTCCTGCGTGAAAACATGCATTTTAGGCTTAACAAGTGGTAAAATCAGTATCTTCATCAAAATTCAAGAGTATAACGCAAAGGAAGATTTATTAATGGAATTTGTCATCAACTACCGCATGCTTCTCTTATTTAAACTCTATTTATCTATGAAAAAGGCTATAATAACTTGTATTTCTACAAGTTATCAGGTACCTCACCATACAAGTTAGTGTTTGGAAAGGTGATGTGCGAAATTTGCAGTGTATGGCTCAAATTATAATATAAAATAGTTTCAGTCTAAATATCACATCTACTGGAGACTGAATTCAATATATTCACCTATCTATTTAAGAATTGAATCGATTTTATATAAGGGATCAAAATAGAGTTTGGCTTTTGTATTTTTAAACAAGAAAAGAAAAGTAAAAACAAGGGAAATTTCAAGGGATAAGAGTGTTCTAGGGTGTTGATTTCATTAATTACTTCATTAAGTCATGCTTTAGGTTTTTATGGAATTATTTGCAAACAATATGTTTAAGTCTAGAAACTAAATTCTGAATTATTTTGTCTAAAAAACAACTCATTCTTATGCAACTTAATTGAGTACTAATTTTTTGAAACCATATTAAGAAGCATAGCATTAAGAATAGTCATTAATAACTTTCTCTATTAACCTAGCTGTTTTCATGAAAGATCAATAGAGATTCAATGTCATAAATTCAATTAGACATATAGTCACTCAATCATACATCTAACTTAACAAGTATTGATGATACATTAATAGAAGAGAAAACACAATAACATTGAAATATATATCATTCAACAACATCCATGAAAAACACTAGGACATTAACTTAAATCCATAATTAAATCATCCATCACCCTAAAATTATGAGTTTAGCCACACATAGCTATCAAATACATATATGCATATGAGTTCTTAAGCATAAGAGTAAAAGGGAAAGAGAAACTTAGGTAGAAAAACTCTCAAATTGCCTCCTAGTTGTTGAACTCCTTTAATGTCCACTTGATCAGCAACTTGGGATCTTGAACGATCTTCAATTCTTCTCTAACACTTTCCTCTCTTTTTGATAGCAAACTCACCCTTTTAGGCTCTTTTTTTCCCCTGAATTTTTGTGCTTAGCAATGCTGAAAACGTCCCAATTTATAGAATTCCAACTTGCAGCCCAAGAATTTTCCTAATTTGATAATTTTTTCATTTTTGGAAAGTTGGCTTTGCGATGCTGACCGTCATTAAATCTTACCACCTAGCATTGTGTCACTTCCTGTGGAGCACTGTGGCACTCTGCCCATATTCAATTTTTTATGCTCTCGAGTTTTTGCGACGTGGTAGAGCCGCCCTATTGCTGCGACGCTACCCTATTTTTGAGTTTTTGACATTTTTCTTCTATTTTTCATCTAGATTTGGCTCAGTTTGGTTCTTTTGACATTTAAATCATATTCTTCTCGTTATTACTTGAAAACCACTAGCAGATAATATCATATCCAATAAAAGCATCCCTAAATGAAAGACAAATAAGGTATTTTTTAAGTGCTTTTTACCACTCCAAACTTAGAGATTTATTAGTCCCAAGTAAATACAATACAAAACCATAGGGAAATTCAAATAAGTGTGCTATTGATTCATGCCTCAGAGAATAACATATTAGGAGCTTAAGTAGAAACAATCAAGCATATCGATATCGTTAAGATCATTCAAGATCAAATCTTGTCATCTTCCATGTGCGTGTGCAAGCCTCCTTTAATTCAAAATGTTAGAACTCAAATTAGGACTTAAGAGAGCTTATTTAGTCTTCCCCCTACTCTAGCTCATGCCCCAATCCTAAAGAATTCACACATTTCAAGCAAGTAATATGTCCACTAAAGTGCCTTAAAGTTCAATTTTTTTTTCCACAATTCACTTAAATTTGCATTCCTTTACTTAGGGGCACTACCTTTCACACATTCACTATAGGGACTCGTACTTAGTTAATTCCCATGTGTCCTTACTGATCATAACAAATGTAGCTCCTTTTACCCCCATCCATGCATACACATTACAAGTTTTTTACATTTTGAATGGCAGAACAAATGGTCCGACGATGTGAAAAGTCTGCACAGCAGGGCATGGAATTTAATGTAAAGGTGTCAGGTCATCATGAGTTCAACTTTTCGACTCCTATAAATAGCCCAAAGCTTCTCCATTCAAAAGAAGGAGAGAAACGAGTTCAAGAGGAGAAATCTCTGCACAAATTCTCCCTCACCATAACCAGTCTCCATTTCAAGTTCCTGTAAGAAGGATTCTGAGAATTTTCAGAGTCCTCTCCTAGTGAGTGAGAACCTTCACCCTATGCCATTTATGGATCAGATAGCTACCATCTCAAGCCTCCATGAAGCAAGACATTGCTAGTGGCGGCTTGACGTCTTCCATTTCTGATTTATCTCCATTTCCCTCCTTCTTACTTATGTTTTGTTAATGACATTTGAGAGAATGATTTATTTTCTTTAATATAAGTTCGATTGACGATTATCTTCCACTTATTTCCATATTAAATACTTTACACCATGTGTTTGCATATTAAATGAGTTAGATGTTAGAAGCTAGTTTTTTTTTCTTAAGCAATACTAAGTATGTTACATCTTGATTAATGCATATCATTAGCTAGCATAGTTTTGTCTGACAAACAAATGTAACAAGCACGACTGTCTAGCTTGAGAGCGTGGATGGTTAATCTTTAGCATTTATCAAGACTAGATGAGGTTCAGAGATGTAGTTCATCTTTTTCTAACGCAAACTTATCATGCGTCTTAGAGATAAGATTAATGTGGCGTCGAAACATCGAGAGATGGATTCACAAACTTCAAGTTTGTAGGTATGTAATTATACTTAGATATGCTTAAGTAACAACTAGCTCCTACGTTAACTCTATTTTTATCGCATGGTTCCACCGTTATTCTTAACGCATGCTATCTAACACTAAATGACATTTGACTAACCCTCGTCGCATCCACCTCATTGTTGTAGGAAATTTTATTCATTCTTTATGTATAGTTTTAGGTACATACAACTCATGCACATAATAGCCGTAGAGTCACCACATAGCTTTGTATCTATTCTCAACGCCTAGTTATTACAAATCCCTGCGTTCGACTCTGGACTCACCAGGAAACCTATAAGAGCTTATACTTGGGCTTTATAGGAAAACTTGCTTATTAATGATCATACTTGAGTAATTCTCGACGCATCTTTGTACGGAAATTATAACATCTAATATACTTTGTGCAACAAGCTATGAAACTCAAATCAAACAAATATCCCAACAACACGCATCAACCTTTTTCGTTTGAAATCTTTGTGGAAAACGTAAGGTGTTAGGGAGAAAAGGAAGAGAATTAGAACTACTCCCTATTTTGGCATTTGATTTTCTTTTTCCTTAGGTGTAAGCTCTTCTCTTGTTGGTGCATCCTCCATGGTGGCCTCGATTTCCTTTTGTGTTGGTTCATCATCATCAATCATCATATGCTTGTTCAACTCCTTGCCACTTCTAAGGGTTATGGCATTGCATCCTATTTGGGGTTCTTCTCTGGGCAACTTGGAAATTCACCTTTTTGCATTGTGTGGTGGGAGGTGGCAATTTGACTAATTTGAACCTCCAAGCTTTGAATTGCCTTATCTTGGTTTTGCACGGTACATGTTATGGCTTGTACCGAGTTCTCCAATGTGGTAGTCCTTGATCTTGATTATTTGACAAAATCAATCATTAAATCTTTCAAAGAGGATGTTTTTGCATTCCCGAACCATTGAAACCTTGAGGTGTTTGCAAAACATTCTTGTTGTTGGCATATGAAATTTTTTTATGATTCCTCAAGTTGGGGTGGTATTAAGTTCAAAATTTTTGTTGGTCTCGATATTATCCTCTATCCACATAGTTGGCTATTTTCAACTCACTTTGCTCTTTTTGTCTCGCCATGGTTGCAAGGGAAGCGATGGATGGTGAACTTGCTTGGGCTTGGTCTCTCGTAGATAATTTGGACAAAGCATTAGTAAGAGAAGTCAATTGAGCTTTTAGAGAGGTTACCTCATCCACCTCATACACTCTGGCAGGCTTTATTGAAAATGATTGTTCACAAGGCCAATTGTATAACGTATTGGTTAGGTCCTTAATATTATGTAGGCTTTTTGGGCAATCTTGGAGAATATGTAACCTTTGTAGAGCTTGTCAATCCATTATAGAACAATTGGATTTGCAACCAATCCTGGTAGCCATGTTATGGGCATCGTCTCAAAAGGTCCTTGTACATCTCCCAAGTCTTATATGGTTTCTCGTCTTCAAGTTAATGGAATGTGCCAATCTCCGTCCTCAATTTTTGTGACTTTGCTGGTGAAAGTATTTGTTTAAGAATGCTTGAGCCAATGTTTTCCATGTCATTATGCTCTCCAGCAGTATTGTTTCTAGCCAATCCTTTGCTCGGTCCTGTAAAGAAAAAGAGAAGAGTCTTAATTTGATAACATCATTAGAAACCCCATTCATCTTTCCCATACCACATATCTCCAAGAAGGAATGACGGTGTTTGTGACGATCCTCAGTGGAACATCCTCTATAAGCAAGTTCTCATGCCATTTGGATCAACCCCGATTTAAGCTCAAAGTTGTTGACATTTATCGACACGTTTGCTATTCCGGTTTGGTTCGCCTAAAGAGTTGGTTGGAAATAGTCCCAGATTGCCTTTGGTACTTCTTTCGCCATCTCACCATTTTGATTAGATTAAGCTCTTAGATTCCTTCTGTAAGTCCTATCAATCTCAGAGTAAAATGGAAGAAGATTAGATTTATCTCGAGGCATACACCAAGGCACAACCAACCACATTTTTAGAAAATAAAGTAAAATATAGTTTAGATTAAGATCTATCAATTCTTTAAATATTAGGTGAAAATATTGTTACTTCAATCCCTAACAATGACGTCAAAAATTGGACGTAGCATTGCGACCCTCTGACCATGTTCAATTGTTTATACTCTTAAGTTTTTGCGTTGGTGCAGAGCTGCGGCGTTGCTCTGTTTTTGAGTTGTTGACATTTTTCTTCTATTTTTCATATGATTTTGGCTTAGTTTGGTTCTTTTGACTATTAAATCTTATTTTCATTGTTATTACTTTAAAAACCACTAGCAAATAACATCATATCCAATAAAAACAACCCTAAATGAAAGGCACATAAAGTACTTTTAAGTGCTTTTCAAAAAGCCTATCACTTATCGATAGAGCTCAAGCATAGATCTTATTGGGCCATCAAGAAGCTAAACATGGACTTTCAAAAAGCTGGAGAAAAAGAATTTTAGAACTCAATGAGATGGAGAAGTTCCGTACTCAAGCTTATGAAAATGCCAACTTTATAAGGAGCGCATTGCTAGATGACATGACAAGAAGATCAATCCACGAACTATCTTCCTTGGACAATGAGTGCTACATTTCAACTCACGTTTATGTTTGTTTCTAGGTAAGCTCAAGACACGATGATTGGGACTTTTTGTCATTGTAAAGATTTCTCCACATGGAGCAGTGGAGTTGCAAGGCAATGATAGAGCCACATTTAGTGAATGGTTAGAGGCTTAAGCATTACATTGAGAACCTTGTTTTCAAAGACTGATCTTTTGGTTTAATCTAGCTGGTGACCTCAAACCAAACGCTTATTAGGAGACAACCAAAGTTTATTACCTTCTTTTTATTTATTTGTTTTCTTTTTAGAAAAAAGAACCCCTCTTATGCTTTCATCTATTTTGTAGGGCTTATTCTACTGACAATGTACTCATTTTGTCAAGCCTGTTTGGTGGACTCCCGCACGCTCCCAGGCTTGTATCACTTTTCAAATGACTAATCTATTCATGTTCATTCATCAAGGACAATGCATAGTTCTAAGTTTGAAGTGGGAGTCATCCTTCATACTTGTGTGTTTCTTTTATCCTGCTATGCATGTTAAAGAGGTTGTAATGAAAAAATGCATGTTAATTTGTATGTTTATAAATTTAGCGTAAATTTTTTCATTTGAGATTAGAAAAGATGATAATGATTGTGTGCTTTTGATGATGATACTTGGATATACATGTTGGATGATTTGTTGTGGAAATAAGATAGCATTATCTTCAATTATGGTCTATTTAAGTCCTTCTCTGAGTCTGATATATTGTGAGCACGTAGTCATTGTACTTTAGAAACTTTAACTGAAAGAAAGGTTGAGTTGAGTGTATTTGGTTGTTACCTCGAAAGGCCCCACCAGTTAGAAAGTCAAAATAAAGGGATTGAATCCTATTGAGGAAGCGTATGGTCGATTTCGTCTTTGAATTGGGAAAATAAAAACCTAATTGATTTTAGAAAAATACCTTTATGGAATGAAGAACAATTCTTCAGTGGTTCTTGTAATTTTCCAATTCAAACCTCAAGATCACGAACACCACCTTTAGGCAACTGAGCTATGCCTCAAGGGAGATCAATAGGATGGTGGGATCCTCTCTTGTTCCAGGGAATTGAAGAATGTTGAGAGAAAAAACAGAGAGAATTAAGAGAGAAAGGGAAAAATTGCTTCTATATGTTGTGTTTCCAGTATGGTGTTATGTATCAATATATAGAACTTAAACTAACACCACGTGAGGGGAGTTACCACCTCACCCATGTCCCACTCCCCTGCAAACTGCAAGAGAGTTATTTCGACCTCTTTTTATTTTTATTTTTTAGTTTAAAATTATTATTATTTATTAGATATAATTATATTAAATCAAATTTAATATAGTATATATTATTAAATAATAATAATAATAATAACAACAACAACAACAACAATAATAATAAGGGAATTATTTTAAATGACAAAACTGCTGAAAATATTTATAGATAATAGCAAAATATCATAGTCTATCAGTGATAGACTATGATAGATCGGGATAGACAGTTAAATTTTGCTATATTTGTACATATTTTTGTTCATTTTTCTATATTTGAAAAGAGCCCTAATAATAATTAATTAACTATTAATTAATTAATAATTAAACATCAGATATTAATTATGCATTTAAATCATATAACAATGCATATCTCTCTTAAGCTATTGTTTTAATATGAGTCTCATTCATATTAATGTTACTTTATAGTTTTAATATGAATCTGATTCATATTAAACTGATATTCAAATCTTATTCAATTATTCACTCATATTATATAGTTTTAATCATAAATCATATTCATATACTTTATATTAATCTTTACTAATATGAGATTTCCTTAAATAATTTGAACAATTCAAATTATTCTAAAAATTAATTGATCATTATTTTCCCTTAGTGAGCTAATAGGGGACCTAATGGACCTACAAATTAAAAGTTGCAATAATTTGAAATTAAATTAATTAAACTCTTTAATTAAATTAATTAACATTCACTAACTGTGGGTTACTCCACTAAAGATCCACAGTTGCACTCTTCACACTGTAGATATATTTCTGTGTCCATGGATATAAGCAGTCATCAATAAGGCGACCCTCCACAAATTGCTCGTAATTACAACTGAGTAAAAATTACCATTTTACCCTTGTAATTACTTCTTTCTCCTTATGTCCCATTAATCTTCTAATGAACAACATGTTTATAGTTATACCATAAACAAATCTCTCTGGGGCCAATAAGAGGGAGGGGCGCCTTGTTCAAGATCTAGAGTCAGCACTTAAGAGAGTAATTTATCTACTTTCTCCAAGGATGGGAAGAAGTGAATTCCATCTTGTTCAGTTATGTTCCCAACTCCCAACTCGAACAAATACCCAAAATGACAGGCATATTGAGTTGGTGACACGGTCCACTCTCACCCATACAAATAAGAGGATTGCCTTCGTAAACAGTAGTCCACAACTCACTCAAGATTAAGATTGAGTTATTTATGGTCATCCTATGAAAAGTTAATCTCTTCAATCAACGGTGTTATAAAGATGGATTAATCATTTCATGGTTCAGTCTCATACAAACTCTTAATACAGGATACTCCCACTCACATGTCTCCACATGAACGATTTGGATTAAATCATTTCCAACACTTATAACTTTTGTGTTTTGAACTAAAGTAGGCTTTTGCACACACACATGGGGGTATGACAAAATTTGGCCTTAAAATTTCTTAATAATAGAGAAACGCTTGAATGTTTCTACTTAAGTTTCTAATATGTTAATCTTTGAGGCATGAATCATTAGCACACTTATTTTGAATTTTCCTATTGTCTTGTTCTATCTTTGCTCGGGAATAGCAAATTTCTAAGTTTGGGGTGGTGAAAAACACTTGAAAAGTGCTTTATTTGCTTCTAATTTAGGGATGTTTTTATTAGATTTGATATGTTTGCTAGTACATTTAAGGAATTTTACAATAAAATAAGTTATGGGAGTCAAAAGAACTAAACCAAGCCAGAATTTCAAGAGAAAGTGAAGAAAAAGAAGAAAATGTAAAAAATAGGGCAACGTCATGGCGTTAGGTCGATGCAAATACCCGAGAAGGGGTTCTAAAGAGAATCACAGAGCTACACATAGCACCACAGAGCTGTGCGCTTGCATCGCAGTGCTGTGATGCGTCACCTAGGGGAAGATCACCACGGCACCATGGCGCCATTCCACAGCACTACGATGCCATCTTTCCTAGTTTTTTTTTTATTATTATTTTTGAAAAATTATTGGGCATCTAGTATCCAATTTTCTTTAAATTTTGGGGCTCATTAGCTATTCGAAGTACGAAATTTAGAGCCCTAAAATGTGTGTTAGCTACCAAAAGAGGGGAAAGTGGGAGAGAAGAGTTTGCCAGCTGTTGGAGTTTCTAAGGTGCTTATCAAGAGGAGATTGATGGGTCCCAATCAAGGAGCGGCTCTTCGACAATGGAGCTTTTCTATTTCTCTCATTCTCTTTATCCTTTGTCTTTGAAAACATATGAGATTATGTGTTTGAAAAGTATGAGTGGCTAAACTATCACAACCTCCCAGGTACCCTCTTAACCCAGGAAAAAGTGTGATGATAGCAAACACCGACCCTCTTATGGCATCCACTACCAACCATGAAACTTGACCATAACCTAATAAGCAGTTAAACACAATATTTGAACGTCATACTTAAACCAGGGTTAAATTATCTTACAGACATTGTTTTCCACTCAAAACAAATAATTACATGAGTTTCAGAACAACACCCTTAACCCTCTATATGTACAACACATGATTAAGTTCGAATATTTACAATTCTCAAAATACTAAACACTGCTGATGGGCCTAGACGAGTTTCTGTGTAGGCTAAGCACCTTGGACTCGCTCGCTACCTAGAAAATAGAAAAACAAGGAAAACATGAGCTAGGCTACCCAGTGAGTGACTTGTTTTGTAAATACTTCCCTTTAACTCGGAAACTAATCATAGTGTAAATATTATAAAACAATACATATAAAACTTTCGATTCAAAGTCATACCCAATGCAAAACATGCTCAAATAACATTGTCAAATCATATATGTTTACTCCAGGAAAAGATACTCAGAAATTCAGTTTATTTCAAACCATTTTCCTTAGTTGAGGCGGGGCGGAGCGGAGCTCAATGCTACTCAACATCGAAAACATTCTTAGCTGCGGCGGAGTAGTCTCAACACACCCAACGTCAACAATCCTTAGCTATGTGGAGTAATTTCAACACAACAGCATCTAGTATTCCTCTATATGCACATAGATATCCTATCCTAGGTTACCCGAGTACCTACTCCAAGTACTTCAGTACTAGGCCCAATTTATGAGATTTTGGCCGCCCACATGCCTTCTATGTGTACTTCAGCATTGGGGGCAATTTCCATATTCAGGTTACCCACATGCCTTCTCCAAGTACTTCAGCATTGGGAACTATTTTCACAAACGTTTTTCAACAACATGCTTTGAAAATAGCATAATATAAATTCATGAGTTTAACATTTTTAAATCTTCACAATTTCATTCACAAGCTTCAAAGCTTTTCATAAAATCATAAATTAACAAACAACATGCTTTTCATAAACTCGTTAAACAACCAACATGCTTCAAATGATTTCCAATGTAAAACACATACTATGCATGTTAAAACCCATGAAATCACAAACATATAAATATGTTTACAAACATAATCTTTTCAACAATAACACCTTGCTCAAAGTAAACATATTTTAAATAAATGGTCACTCATTACTTGTCGTGGGTCTTTAGCGGTTTATACACCTTTCCTAGCTCTTATCGACCTGTAATAATACATTTTTCTTTGTTAAATTTCCTTAAAATTCCCTTTAATATAACCAACAAGTTTTAAACATTTATACTTGTCCAATTATTCACCACCGAGACCAAATTTCATAAGAACAATCATTAACAAACAAGAATCAAGCAACTAGTGAGACTAGACTAGCGAAACTGAGTTGCAGATAAAACTGTACTAGCCATACCATGACTAGTGACACCAACGAGACTTACTTGATCAGCGAGACTAGCGATACCCAACGAGAGTTGTGAGACGCAAAGCCTCCAGCGATACCAGCAACACCCGTTTCGCTGCTCACGCTTAATCTTTCAGTGTCGTTGCTTTTCCAGTGATACCCGTCTCCCACAGCTTCTGCCATCACTTCTGTTTTCCCTTCTATATGATAAAAGTCGCATTTCCAGCCCCAATTAAAACTTCTTCCCTTCTTCAAACTTGTAAAGAAATGTGTTTTCTAGCTACCTCATGATTTCAGAGTTTAACTCCTCTTCATTCGACAGATATTCCCAAGTTACTTTGAGTTGCTCCAAATCACTCGAGAAATTCGTACCAGTCGCTTCCACCTAACATTTAACATGTTTCTCTTTAAATTCAGCTCGACCATTCTTCATAAGAATTGTTAAGAATTGAGTTAACTTACTAACCTCAAATTCTCAACCCTAAACTCGATCTTCACAGCTTGCTATTCTCCAAATACCAGACCTTGCTGAGATTGCACGACAACAATCAAACCTTATGTTCCAGCTTCAATTACACCACGAAACCGATCAGAATTCTACTCAAATTTACCCTAGACTCCTTCTTCTACCTCTCTTCGTCGCTCAGCTGAAAAATGGAATTGGTTGAAGCTTTTGAAAATAGAAGAAAATGATCGGAAACTCAGCTTTACACACTTAAACGAGCTGCTGACTTACTTCCATTTTCTCTTTTATTTTATTATATTTTCCAATAAACAAAGTAACTCCTTCACTATACGAATGCAACCCCCTTTGGCAAACTTGGATGCTAGCTTGGACGCATAGCACCATGCGTCTGTCCCTATCTCTTGAACGCTGCTTCTCCAATGCAACCCCCTACTATCATCAACCAATGCATGACCACTTGCCCAACAGCCTCAACAAACACATAGCACCAACCTTCACCCATGCTCACTTTCATGGACGCATACCTCAACCTAGCAAACGCATAACCACTCAAGCCAAAGGCTCTTGGCCATCTTTTTCTCAATCAACCGCTTACTTTACTTGCCATCTTCCAAAGATAAGAGTAGGGCTTACATAAACTCTTTAGTTTTAGGGTGTTGAGGATTTATTTATGAAATTATGTTAATGTTTTAGACTCTTTGTGGTTGATTGTGGAATAGTATGCTCTCAATATTGTTATCGTCCCTTAATTATTATTGATCAAACTTCAATGAATATTAGGCTAGATGTTCAATTTGATGGATTGCATGTTTAACCAATATTAATCTCTCATAGAAATAGTTAGGTTAATAATAAAAGCTGCTAACAACGTTGTTTAATGACATGCCATTTAATTTGGTTTCAAAAAATTAGTAATCAATTAAGTTTCATGAAAAAAGATTGTTTTTTATTGAAAATAATCAAGACTTAAGTTTCTAGACTTACGCATATTGTTTACACATGATTCCACAAAACTCTAAGGATATTACTTAATGAAATAAATAATGAATCAACACTCTAGGATGCTTTTTGTTTCTTGGATTTATACTTGTCTTTATTTTTTAGTTACTTTTCAAAACCCTAATTCAAATTTGTTTTCGATTCCTTAAATAAAAATTGATTCAGTTCAAAATTAATAACTAGGTAATTACCATAATTTGATCTCATATGGATGATACTCGATCTTGACTATCTTAAATATACTATTACTTAACGCGTCCGCTTGCAGTTGCAGTTGTGCTCATCCTGCACTAAAATTAAGTCCCAATTGCATGTTGTAAAATTTCCAATAGAATAACTTAAGTGATTCTTGGCCAAGTGATTACCTCGAAATCAGGAAATACCCGGTTGCTTAGCAATGTTCTTATCAATTAGACAAGTATTATGCTTAAAATATGCAAATATACACAATCTTGAACGGCAGGCAGTAAGTAAATCATTAGCGCTAAGTTAGTTCGGTTGAAATTTATGAATTTTAACCAAGTTATTTAATAATTAATTTATACATAGATCAAACCTTTTTGTGCCTAAAACTTTATTCTAATAAAATTAATGAGTTTATGAAGATTTTAACATTATTTTCTTTGAAAGAAAATAAGGGAGCGAATTAGTGGAAATAGAACTCAGAGTAAAAATTAAAAAAACTATAAGATTCAATTGGATCAAATTTAAAGTTTAGTATCAAATTGATACAATATAATAAATTTAGGATTAAAATTGTTTTTTTCCCAATAATATCTGGCGGTGCACTCTTGAAGGGATGAAAGGCCATTGTTAGACCTACAATTCAATATAAAAGAGAATCTAAAATATTTAAAGCTTAGTTTTTTATTTTGTAAATAAGCTCGATTAAATTATTTAAAAAGACAACTAACTTATTTAAAAGTCATGTATACTCAACTATATTAGTGCACTTATTTAGTAATTATTTCATTTTTTTGGTTTTTGTTTTTAAAAATTTAGCTTATTTCTCCCTATTTTTTACAATGGTTTGTATATTTCTTAATTACAATAGTTGAATTCTTAACCAAATTTCAAAAAAAAAAAAATTTATAAATTACCTTTTTTTTAGTTTTCAGATTTTTTTTACTTCTTTTTACTTTATTTATTTATTTATTTTTACAATATCATATAGGAAGAATCCACATCTAATTTTAAGAAGATAAAAATACTTTAATGCATCATGATTAAAGTCAACTACTCACCTATTTATATTTCTAACGTTTCTTACCTAAAATATTAAACAATAGAAAACATAATTTAATACCAAAAAAGAGAAACAAATCTATTTATAAATATTAAGTAGCCTATTATAACTCAAAATAAATAGATTAAAGAAACCCACAAAATTATTATCGAATATATAATAAGTGATAACCCACAAAAGAAAAAAAATATAAATTATGACTTCATTAGAATCCATGTGCTCCTCGTAATTTGTTCAGTCAATTGGTAAGCCATGTTCATCCATGTCATTACTAGATTTAATTTTTGGTATATTCTTGGAGAATCCTAAAACAATGTAGCACTGTGTATATTTAAGTTTGTCACTACTATATTATAGTAAAGTTCAAAATTGACCAAATATATTTGTTTTTATAGCATCTTAAACGTATTATCTTTTTTTGGCCTAAATCAAATATGTTCTTAAGCATTTCGTGTCTAAATGTGTTTTAAAGCAGGTAATCAAGCTTGAGAGGTCATTGAATTGTATTTGGTGTATTTCAAAACTTGTTGGAGCATTTAAGGGGCAATTGGAGCAATTGAGTTCAAGATTTGCCGTTGAAGGACATTGTTGCAATTCTAGGCAACATTGCAAAGTAATAGTGCAACGTCAAAATTAAAACAAAGCTCAAAACTTAAGAATTCAAATTATGACATTTTGAAACTCAGGGATTAAATCGAGTCAAACTCAAAATCTAAAGACTAAAATAGTAACATTTCAAACTTTAGGGACTAAATATATATATATATATCCAAAATCTAGGAATCAAAATTATATTTTTTCCCTAGTCTAAAATTGAACAAATACCAAAATATCATAACCAAAATGATATTTTAATCCAAAAAATATAAAGCAAAGACCTCTAAACATGGAGCGTATAATTTTCATCTTTTAGAAAACAAAGAGATTCATTTATGATAAATTTTATTAGGGCTGACCAAGACAAAATTTAAAGTTTAGTTGGTAAAGTAGCAAATAATTTTCGAAACTCATAAAAATGCAAACATAATTAAATAATTGAAAATAATAAGTAAAAATTGTCAAAATTGCTCCAATTAACCCATATCAATAGTTTTAAAAAAATAGAAAGGTAGAGAGTTTCAAAACCATATTTCAAAAATCATAAATACACTCTAACCACGTAATTATCATGTTGCACAATGCACTATAACAAATATCTTATCACACTTACAAGTAATTGTTATCATGATAAATAAACCTCCCTTAGGCAGGGAATGACGAAAAAAAATCCCGCATGCCCTATAGCCATGCGGCTAACGTTCACGTTATTTTCCTTCTGGCATAGCCTTGCGTTTCGGCTTAGCCTTTCGTCCAACAAAGTTGTAGCCTTCCATCTGGTGTAGTTGTAGTCTTCCATTCGACATCGTCTTGTGTTTCGACGTAGCAGTTCACGTACTCGTTCACGTTACTTTGGGTTCGTCCAGCTAGCCAAATCCGTTCATGTTGCTTGTGTTTGTTCACTGTAGCCGTAGCAGTTGCCTTGAGTGCTTCTGGCATAGCCGTTCACGTTGCCTCACGGAGATTGTGGCGATTCATCAGACAGTTCTGTCAACGACCAACTCGGATATAGTTTTCGATAAGTACCTGAACAAAACTCTAGCTCTTCCCCATTCTATATGCCTAGTTACCCATTCACAACATAAACTAAGTCCTTAACCAAAATCTTTAAAACATGAAAATGATATAACCAAAATCTCAACAACTTATTAAAAAAAGATACCAATATACTAATATATAGTGATATAAAATGTGAAAATGAAATATGAAAATATATTAAAATAATGAAAGAGATTAAGAGACAATCAAAATACAAAATATACTTGACAAAAAAATTTAAATAATTGTTAAGTAATAAGATAAAATGAAATTTGATAATAAAATGAACTCAAATTGAAAATAGGGGGAGAAAAATAAGGAAAAAATTTGTTTATTTTGAATTAATTGGTAAAGTAGTTATCAAAATCTATTTTGAATATTTAAAATAAATTTGAATTGAAAAAATAGGGCGAAAATCAAGGGATGATGCTGAAATTCAAGTTTGAAATTGAATTTGTTAGATATAAATTCGGACAACCAATCAAGTTCCATAATTACACTATATTTAAATCTCTGCTATGAATGAAGATCTCCAGTTATACTGTATTTAATTTACATAACATATGGTTAAAAATGTATTATGAAAAAGTCACCACGAATGTTTTGCCACAAATTTTATTATTTCCGGTTTTTGTTGTAAATCCAAACAACATCTTTTTTCTTTTCTTTTTTTTTTTCTTCTTTTTCTTATCCAATTTCTCATTTTGTTACCTTGAAATAACAAACCTTACAGATAAAATGGGCTTCAAACCGAGGAGACAAAAGGCCCAAGAAGACAGAAGAAGCCAATTTGAAATACAAGTGGAAAGGAAAGTCAAAGCCCATAAGATAATTGAGTTGACCAACACGAAGAAGGATAATGGGTTGACCATAATGACCCAGTTGTTAATTAGAGTGCAATCTAAATTATTATGGTCAACAACATAAATAGCTAAATTTAAATACTCCAACTCGAATGATAACTAAACACATTTGAATATGTAAAAAAGGCAAAACATATCTTTAATTAGTGAAAATTTAACATTGAGTTTGGACGAAATGCTTAAAATGCTTTTAAAAAGTTATAACAAATAATATTGAAGCGTAAAAATGGTCACAAGGAAAACTCTTAGGCATTTTTTTTTTTTTGATGGAAAGGAGTTTTTAGCCTCATTACCGAAAGATATCAATTCTACGAGTTATTAACTTTTTACCGTGTGATGCCCACGATTAAACAAATCTCCAAACTAAAAATTTTACTCATTGCCCCCAAACATCACTTTAGTGTTTGTATATACTCATAATTACAACTACAACTATATGTATGGTTGGATATTTATAGTAAAAGAAAGTGAAGTAATTGAATATTGAAACATAAACAAATGAATTTAATTATATAGATTAAATTCATGGGTTAGAAGCTTTCAAATTGGATTGAAACGTAAAATTAGATGATGTTTCATGTACAAATTTAACATATATGAAAGTTAAATTTGTAGTTTCCTCAATTTAAATGAATTGTATTTGATTTTGGTCAAGTAACAATTCAATTGAGTTAAATTTGACAATGCTTCAATGTTTTATTTATTTGATTTTATTTTGTATTTTGAAGAGTTGCTAAGTTGCTATCTTATAAGTAGTAAGTTGTTTCTTCATTTGAAGTATCCTACCTCAAATTGAAGAGTTCTCTCATTTCTTTATTTCTTTTTATCTTGATTTGAGTTGAGGGCAAGTATCTAAGAGTTCTACTAGATCTGAGTAGTTGGAGGTTGCAGTTCTACTCAAGTTAGTTGTTGTATCCTGCTAAGACAATCTACAGTCTGCTTGCAGCTCGTGCAGAGGAAATAATTGTATTCAGGACAACGTTTATCAGAAGCATGCCTCGACTACCTATTGATATCTCCAACATATCTTGAGGTTTTTGTTATTTCAATTCATAAGCCTTGTTATACTATTTGGTTTAATTTTGAGTTTGAACATTATTATTGTACATAGTGTGGACTGTAATTAGTTGAGGTGTAATCAATTTGCTAGTCTATTCCGTTCTTATATATTATTTTCCCTCAACATGTATAAATAATTATAATATGTGCAATATATGCGTTAATATACCCTAAAGCACACCCACTTAATTTTCGAACCTTATCATAAGTATCAACAACTAACAAGAACATAGAGCCCTAGGGCATGTGAAAAGCAACCTCTAGGGTCAAATGTGGTAGTTTTCTAAGGAACAAACTTATAAAAATGATGTCTTGGACAACTTCTAGTATTTAATATTATATTTGTAGTTACACTTGTAACTATGTATAAGTAATTATAATACATGAAATATGTGTCTATATACCCTAAAGCTTAATCTGTTTAATTTTTTTAAACATAATCATATGCATGAACAACAAAAATGTGCATAGACGCTTGTGAGAAATAGTCTCTAAGATCAGGAGTAATAGTTTTAAATGAAAATTGAAAAAAATGGTGTGCTTGATAACTTTTAGTATTCATATATTTTTGTAGTTAGAACTATAACTATTTATAGGTAATTATAATATATGTGACTATATATCTTAAAATCTTAATTTGTAATGGTTAAACGATTTGCATTAGAAAATTGAAATTAATCTTAAATCACCGATTGATCCAAAAATATGTTAATGGGTGAAAATAAATTTAATATTATATTATCTAACAACTAATTATGCTGCATGTTGAATTTATCAAGGAAGAAGGGTTCAATCAAGTATGTACCTACCAATAATGAATGAAACGATTTCAAAATCTCTAATCTTCACAACAATATTGTCTCAGTTTGAATTCTTTCCACACAACCGTTTTAAGATTTCTTATATTGTACTTTGTTATGGGTTGATAGCGCCATAAAAGTGCTATTTTCCCTAGCTTAATTTCGGTTTATCCTTTGATTTTACACATTTATTCCTTGATTTTGTAGGTTTTGAGCAAACCAAAATGGAGTTTTGAACCATCAACCATGAAGAGAGAGAGGAAAAATGGTAGAATTGCTCTCAAGCGTTGGTGCCGCAGTGCTCGCTCGATGTTATGCCTGGTGCGTTTTCCATTAGCCTCCATTTTGGTGTAGTGTCACGATGCTATCCTAGAATACTGCGATGCTCCAAACTTTAACGAACGAACAAATGGGATGCGCATGCACGCCAACCCCTGTTATATATATATACTTTTTTCAATTTAGGTCAGATCATGCTCGATTTGGATGTCTCCAGCCTCATTTTCTCTATATTTTCTTCTTCTTATAATTAATTTCTTGTAGTTTTTATTTATTTACCTTTGGACTTCATCTTGACTTGGTTGTGAGAACTTGTAACTCATGCTTTGTTGTTTTTCTATAGATTTTTGATATATTTCGACTTCTATGCTTTGAAATTATTATGGCTCGTTTACCCATTGTCTTTTCTTTGCTTTGCTAGAGAGGAACACATATTTGTGTGTATTTAATAGAGCATAAATTAGAACATGCATGTTGATAACTTGTAGAATACAAGTTATTATAGTCACTATTTGAATTAATTAGAGTAACTTTAGGGCTGAACGCATGATTTTGACAGTTGCATTGTGTAAAATATGTATTGCCATGCGTTGGCACCTTTTACAAAAGAATATACCCGAGAAAATATGAGATTTTCTGTTCTTAACGCAGGATTAAGTAGAAAAGAAGTACCAGAGAGGAAACTACTATGAGAACAAAAGAAGTGAAAACCCAGGCGTCAAGATCGTGCGTTGAGAAGAAAAAGTAGATACAGATGCCTGGGCAATAGCTGTTGTGTCAATATGCAAAAGGATTACACATTATCAGATCATGGCAGAACCAATGGGCTGACGATGTGAAAAGTCTGCGCAGTAGGGCATGGAATTTAATGCAAAGGTGTCAGGTCATCATGAATTCACCTTTTTGACACCTATAAATAGCCCAAAGCTTCTCAATTCAACGAGAAGATAAAAAGGAGTTCAAGAAGCGAAAGCTCTGCAAAAATTCTCCTTCACCATAACCAGCCTCCATTTGAAGCTCTTTTGTGAGAAGGATTCTGAGAATTTTCAGAGTCACCTCTCAGTGAGTGGAAACCTTCACCCTATGCCATTTATGTATCAGATAGCAACCATCTCAAGCCTCCATGAAGCAATACATTGCCAGTGGCGGCTTGACGTCTTCCATTTCTGTTCTTTCTTCATTTCCCTCCTTCTTACTTATACTATGTTAATGACATTTGAGAGAATGGTTTATTTACTCGATTTAAGTTCGATTGATGATTATCTTCCATTCATTTCTATATGAAATACTTTACACCATGTTACTTGTATCATAGAATGAGTAAATGTTAGAAGCTAGTTTTTCTTAAGTAATATTAAATATGTTTACATCTTTGATTAATGCATATCATTAGCTTGCATAGCTTTGTCTGACAAACAAATTTAACAAACACAACTATCTAGCTCAAAAGAATAGATGGTATGAGTTTCAGAGATGTAGTTCATCTTTTGTCAATGCAAACTTACCATGCGTCTTAGAGATAAGATTAATGAGGCGTCGAAACATTAAAAGATGGTTTCTCAAACCCAAAGTTTGTAGGTATGTAAATATACTTAGATATGCTTAAGTGACAACTAGCTTCTGCGTTAACTCTATTATTAGATATGATCGTCATTTTCAATGCATGCAGGATTTTACTATTGCAGGATTTTACATTGTAGGAAATTTTATTTATTCTTTATGTATAGTTTTAGGTACATAAAACTCTTAAATATAATACATGTATAATCACCGCATAGTTTTTGTATTTAGTCTCAATGCCTAATTTATCACAAGTGCCTGCGTTCGACCCTAGACTCACCAGGAAACCTATAGAAGCTTACACTTGCGCTTTTATAGAAAAACTTGCTGATTAATGATCATACTTGAGTAATTCTCGACGGAAACATTGTATGGAAATTATGACATCCAATCCACTTTGTACGCAACAAGTTATGAGGCAACACATGTATGTAAATTATAGGTTGTCTAAGATAATCTTTTTCGCTACATTGCATGACTAATTATTCAAGAATTGAATTATTAGTAATTTAGGGTTTTTTCCGATTGCTAATGCAGTTGACAAGATTACCTAGGCTTAATATCGTGGTTTAATTTATTAGACGTCTTTTGAAGATAGTTAATTAAAAATATAAACTAACTAAGAAATTGATTAGTTTCATAGGGTTCTAGTTTTGATCTTAACTCAAGCAAACGAGTCAAGACTAGAATTGAGTATGCGAACAATTTTTTTGACTTTGATGAGTGATAGCTCCATTTCTGTTCATTTATTTCGGGCTCATTTCATAATTTTATCGTGTTATTCCTTGAATTTTGTAGGTTTTGAGCATTAAGGTAGTAAGACAAACCATCGGGGTTAATTTGGTGCAAAAACACGTCCAAACGGAGCTCCGAAAACATAAACCAAGCGAAGGGGTCAAATTGACCAAAATGCCCCTGAGAGCACACTACTTTATGCTTTACGCTCTCAACACGAGAGCTATTTTTCATGTAGTGTCATGACACCCAAGGGAGCATAGCAACACTCCAGAGTGTGATGAAATTCCGCGCGTGTGCGCCTTTTCGTTTGACGAGTGTAGCCGGCAGTGTTGCTAAGCTTGAGACTGGCGTGACAATTTCTTTATTGAGTGTAGCGACGCTTCTTATGAGCGCAACCATGCTCTGACAAATTTTATAAATAATCATGAATTTTTAGGTCATTTTTTATGAACCCGAATCCCAGCCTTCATTACTGTTCATCTCCACCTATGGTCTCCATCTTTCCCTCTCTTAATCATTTTATAATTTTCTTGCAATTTCCCTCATCAAATTGGAGTTTTCTTAAAGACTTTGAGTGGCTAAGGTAACCTCTACTTGGGGATAGGATTTCAAGGCTTTATTCTTCTTGAGAACTTGTAATTTTCTTGATAGTTTTCTACTGTAAATTCTCTTGGGTTTTAAATTTCTTATTATATTGAAGCAATATAATTGAATTGACATCTCTTGATGAATGCTTCTTTAATTGCAATGTTAATTTGGCGCTTAGCATTAATGATGAACGAGGTTGCACGATTAGGGAGTAGGTGTTTGATTAGAGACTTTTCCACTAATTTTGCAAACTCAAGTGAAAAATCAAATGTTAGATTAGGCTTTCCATTCTCTCATTTCTCACAATTACAATCCAGCCATTCTTAATGCGAATTTGAATCGTTATCTAGGCCACTTAGGTTCAAAATAACGTAGAAGAATTAAGTTCAACTTGAATTTGCTTGATTTGATAATTAGGGGCATTTAGTGATGATCGTCATCATTTGATTGTGCAGTTGTTTGCAATTAGCCATGATTTCTAGTATTCGATGATAGAAAGTAAGTCGAATCCATTCCTATCCCTAGGTATTTTTCTAATTGTAATTTTCTAAAATCCTCCTGCGCTTGTTTAAATTTCTTTGACTTTTTCTTATGCTTTTAAATTCTTGCATGTTCACTAAAACACCCCTCATTACTATTGAATGAAACAATTACTCTAGATAAGTCATCCTGTGGTTTGACCTCGGTCTTGCCATTATTACTATGCCTTGTAGTAGCAATTGTTTGACCGGTACTTAGAAATTTTATTTGATCGGCTGAGTGTGGTTAACGATGCTATTTCGTGATAGTGATCAAATTGGCACCGTTGCCAAGGAATTTAGGCAACTTGTTTAGTCAATTGTTGAATTCCTTACAAAAATTGAATTAAATAATTGCGTGTTGTTTTAAATTTCGTTTGGTTTATGACCTGCTCTTTTGGGAGCATTAGACTGCAATTTTTTGAAGATATTAGTCAAAAAGAGAGACGAATCTTGTTGGGTTTTATGTCCTAAAACTCGTTGTTTGTAAATTTATAACTTCTTCTCAATAAAATTGTTATCGTGATTTATTCAGTAAAGTTATTATTGAATATATGAATTGCATCTATTAAATCCAATAAACTAACAATCTTGGCTATGTTATGTATGCTTAGACTTTATGTATAGACATAAAAGTCGATCAAGTTTAAGTAATTAGCCAAAATGGTCTATAGTACAAGGACAAGGCTGGGTACCTTGTCCTAGAAACACCATGGATGCGGCTCGCTTTGTATTTGATACAAACGGTATGATCCTATATCATACATGTGGAGACATGTGAGTGGGGACATCCTATGCACATAAGACTAGACCATTAAATAATCACTTTTGCTTTATAACACCATTTACTGTTAAAATTGATTATTTCAAACCTGATGACTTACGTAACTCAATCTTGATCCTGAGCTAACTGTGAACTCCTGTTTGTCTGAGATTATCTTTTAATCTGCATAGGTGAGAGTGACCCGAGTATGCCGACTCAATATGCCTCCCATTTTAGGGATAAGATCAGACAAATAGTTGGGGACATAGTCTTGCAAGATGGAATTCACTCATACCTATTATGATAGTAGATAAGTTATTCCTTTAAGTACCGATCCGGGACTTGAACAAGGGGCCTCACCCTCTCATTGGCCTGAGAGGGACTAGGTTTGTTGGTTGGATCACAAACTGGTTGTTCATTAGAGGATCAATGAGACTTAAGGAACGAGATGTAATTATAGGGGTAAAATGGTAATTTTGACCCAGCTATAATTACGAACAACTTGTGAAGGGTTGACTTGCTTATTATAGTTATACCAAATGGACATAAATATATCTTCAGTGAGGGGAGTGCAACAACTAGGCTTTAGTGAAGTGACCCGATAGTTAACGAATATTAATTACTAGGTTAAATAGTTTAGCTGGCTAATTTTAGATCATCCGAGCTCATGATTTATAGGTCCATTAGGTTCCCTTGTTAGCTCATGGACTAAACCTTAGAACATTGTATTGAGTGAATTTGAAATGTTCGAATTGAGTGTTAGAGCAAAATTTAAACAAATTGTTTGTTTAATTATGAATTAGATGAAATTGGAGAGTTAGAAATATTTAAATACGATTTAAATATTTTAGGATTAATAGAGATTCATCAAGTTGGTATTTGCAAGGAAAAGTGGTAATTATTTTAATATCAAATATTAATATAATATAATTAATTATTATTTAAATTAATTATATATTAAATTTATTTTATTTTAAATCAATTTTATGCAAATTAATTTGAAAATTAAATCAATTTAAGAAATTGATTTTAAATTCCATTTTAAGAAATTGGATAATTCCACTTTGTGCATGAGAAGTAGGAGGTGGTTCTTATGCAACCCCTTCTTCTTCTTCATTTTCCACCACCAAATTGATTGAGTTGATCAGCCAATTTGCTGATTTCTTGCATGCTAAGTTGTTATGCATGCTCTCTTATTTAAATAGGAGGAAGAAATGGTGAAGTTGGGTTAAGCATGTATGCTAATTTATGAAAAAAATTCTCCAAAAAACGCATAAGCAGAATCAGTGTGCTCTTCGGCTTTGAGCTCCAAATTGAACTCGTTTTTGGATCCCACAATCCGTTCTAAGGCTTGAGAATAATCAGGAAGACACTAGAGGTAGTCCACGAAGTGTTCGTGATCTGAAACTTGAAGAATCCAGCTTCAATTTTGATCTTTAACAAGTAAATTCTACTCCCCTGTTTTCCGGTTTTAGAACAAGCATGTTTAATCTTCAAATTTGATGTAATTTGAGTGTTTTAGATCCTAATTACTTCCGCTGTTATGTTGCTAACTCCTTTAAACTCAAGAGAAAAGGAGAATCAGGAATGTAGTTGAGGCGATCGAGCCATCGGAAGAGGAGGAAAACCAATAGTAATTGGAGGAAAATCAATAGCAAGTGGAAGTAAATCAACAAGAGAGAACTCTAAGGCAGTTAGCAGAGCCAAACATGACTTAACAGCCACTATGTATCGTTTACCTTGACACTACAGTGCCACTTGAGCTGAAACCGAGGCCTATCCATTTGTTACCTCAATTAAAGTGAGTCCTGGTGAAAACCCTCACAAACATCTAAAGGATATTCACTTTGTTTGTGGCGGCATGAGACCAATGGGGTCACAGAAGAACAGTTAAACCTTCGAGCATTTCATTTCTCACTTAAGGAGGTTGTTAAAGATTGACTCTATTATCAACCTCCAGGCTCCATCACAACTTGGAATGATCTTAAGAAGAAGTTTCTTAACAAATTCTTTCCATCCTCCAGGGTGAACAACATTAGGAAGGAGATCTATGGTATCACCCAAGACATGGGTGGTTCGCTCTTCGAATATTGGGAGCATTATAAGCGACTATGTGCTCATTTTCCCCATCACCAAATTTCTGACCAACTTTTAATTCAATAATTGTACTTTGGTTTACTATTTTGTGACAGAGCCACTATCACTGTTGCAGCAGAAGGAGCCCTTGCAGATAAAAGCCCAACTGAAGCTCGTAGGCTAATCTTGACTATGGCCGAAAATTCTCAACATTTTAGGACAAGAGCTAATTCTATTATAGCATCAAGCTCTCAAGAGGTACGCAAGTTAAAATCTCACTTATATGACTTAACTTCTCTTGTGAAGTAGATGACTCTTGGTGGAAATGTGCAACAAGCCAAGTTTTGTGGAATATGCTCAATGGTTAGACATTCATCTGACGTATGCCCTCAAGTTAAGAGTGGTGTAATCCCGGAAGTAAATTTCGTGGGAGGTTTCCAAAGGAAGTATGATCCTCATAACAACACGTAAAACCCTGATGACGGGACCATCCAAATTTTAAATGGGAAAACCAAGGACAGGGCGACAACAGAACTCATAATCAACCATCTTTGTTAGCTTTAGGTATGTCCCTAAAAGATATAGTAAAATATCTTGCTGACCACTCTTTAAAATTCCAACATGACATACACCAGCTTTAGAAGGATTCAATTCAGCTTTCTCAAGAAACAAAGTCCTTACAACAGGAAACAAGGATAAGGTTGAGTAATCTAGGTACTCAAATAACCTAGTTGGCAACTGCAGTTAATAGGTTGGAAAGCAAGGCTTTTGGAAATTTGCCTACACAACCAGATCACCAAAATGTAAGTGCTATCACCCTAAGAAGTGGTAAGGAGCTTCGTTCCATTACACTTATTGCCCACCCACCCTATCTCCTTTTAGTACCCCTGATAAGGTAAGTAAAGATCAGGAAATTAGAACAGAGGCATTACCATTGCCATCAAATTATAAGGTAAGTACATCATCCTTGCTTCTATTTGATTCAGTTGTTGCTAAAGCTCCATTTCCTAGTAGGCTAGCTAAGCTGAAGGTAGAAGACAAAGATGAGGAGATCTTAGAGATGTTCAAGAAGGTGCAAATCAATATTCCTCTCCTTAATGTTGTTCAGCAAGTACCAAGGTAAGGTAAGTTTCTTCAAGAACTTTGCACAAATAAGAGGAGATTGAAGGATAAGGATCATGTTGTGGTAAGTAAGAAAGTTTCTACCCTTCTTAAGAAAAACATGCTTGAAAAGTGTCGTGATCCAAATATGTTTACTTTACCTTGTGTGATTGGTGAGAAAAAGATATAGCATGTTATGCTTGACTTGGGTGCTTCTATTGATGTGATGTCTTATCATGTGTATTTGGACTTGAAATTGAATGACCTTCAGAAAACTACTGTCTGTATTTAATTGACTGATCGATCTTATATTCAACCATTAGGAATTGTTGAAGATGTTTTAGTACAAGTTAAGGAATTGATATTCCCTGCTGACTTTTACATTTTGAAAACGGATGAATTGTGTTCTCCTTCTTCTTCTACTATTTTGTTACGTAGACCCTTTATGAAAACTGCAAAAATAAAAATTGATGTACATCGGGGTTGCTTATCAGTAGAGTTTGACGGAGACATTGTTTGGTTCAACATTTATGATGCTATGAAGTTTTCAGAGGAATATCTGTCTTTATGTTCTGTTAAAGGGGTTGAATTTGTTGTTGATGAATTGTTTGTGGTTGATGCTTCTGAATCTGATGCTCTTTCACCTGCATTGATTGATTTTGTTAATGAGGAATCCACTGATGATAATTTTATTTCTCCTCAGGTACAAGGGATAGAGCTAAAAGCTCTCCCTACTCACTTGAAGTATGTACACTTAGGTGAGAAGAACACACTCCCAATCATTATCTTCAAAGAACTGACACCTGAGCAGAAAGAGGTGTTAGTGAGCACTTTGAGGAACTACAAAAAAGCAATTGGATGGACCCTAGATGATATTTAGGGAATAAGTCATTGTGTATGCATGCACCGAATAGCTCTTGAGGAAGGAGCTAAACCCACTCGGCAGTCACAACATAGACTCAACCCGACAATGAAGAAAGTGGTGCTTAAGGAGATAATTATGCACGAGGCCAACAACATTTATATAGTTCCAAATAGCAACTAAATGGTTTTTAGGTTTTGCCAAATTCTCATAGCTCAAAAAGATCAGGCAAAGACTACCTTAGCATACACCTATGGCCTCTACGCCTTTAGGAGGATGCCTTTTGGGCTCTACAATGCCCCAGGTACATTTAAAAGATGTATGATGAGCATATTTCTGATTTTATTGAGAAATGCATATAGGTGTTTATGGACGATTTTACCATGTATAGGAATTCCTTTAATGATTGCTTGCATAATTTGGATTTGATAATGAAAAGATGTATTGAAACTAACTTGATTCTTAACTATGAAAAATGTTAATTCATGGCAAGTCATGGCATAGTGCTAGGACACCTTGTTTCTCCTAGAGGTATAGAGGTTGATAATAAAATAGATGTTATCTTTAACCTTTTGTATCCCACAAACATTACGGAAGTGCGCTCATTTCTTAGCAGTGTAGGTTTTTATTGGAGCTTTATCAAAGATTTCTCAAAGGTCGCGTTGCCTCTATCATCTTTGCTTCTGAAGCATGCCCAATTTGATTTTGACATAAAGTGCAAAAAGGCCTTTGACATTCTTACAGGATCGCCTGACTTCCGCCACCATTCTCTAGCCCCCGTCCCCTTGATGGGATGTATCGTTTGAGATCATGTGCGATGCAAGCAACCTGGCAATAGGAGCTGTGCTTGGGCAAAGGATTGACAAAAAGAGCCATTTATCTGTTTCGCCTCCCGAACTCTTAATCCCGCTCAGATTAATAACACAACAATTGAAAAATAGCTGCTTGCTATAGTTTTTACTTTAAATAAATTTTGCTCTTATGTTCTTGATTCTCTCAGGTACTTGATGACGAAGAAGAAGTCAAAGCCAAGGCTCGGACGGTGGATTTTGCTCCTCCAAGAGTGTAATTTCTCAATTAAAGAAAGAAAAGGCACCGAGAACTTTGTAGCTGATCACATGAGCAGAATCGTGCAAGAAGAGGATCATGTGTCACTTTGAGAAGACTTTCCAGACGAACATCTTTTCCAGGTATTTGTTGTTGTACCATGGTTTGCTGATATGGTCCACTATCTGGTCACAGGTGAGTTCCTTCCTGATATGTCTCATTTGCAGCGTGCTAAAATTAGAAATGATTTGAAATGTTATGTTTGGGATGCTCCAAATTTGTGGAAGTTTTGTTCTAATCAAATTATTAGAAGATACGTCCTTGGACATGAATTTGAGTCTATTCTTTCTTTCTGTCATGAGATGGCTGTTGAGGGAATTTTAGTCAAAAATGCATAGCTCGTAAGATTTTATATTGTGGGTTATTTTGGAATTCTGTGTTTGTCAATGCTTATGCTTACTGTAGATCCTGTAAAAAATGTCAAATGTCTAGATCTCTATCTAAGTGTAATGAAATGCCTTTGAATTCAACTTTGGTTTGTGAAATTTTTTATGTTTGAGGCATAGGTTTTATGGGTCCTTCCCCATCTTCTTGTGGTTTCAGGCTTTCTTAGAAAAATATTTTGCAGGTTCAGGGTACCTTGCCCCATCATTAGTGACCAAGGAACCCATTTTTGCAATCAAACTATTGAAGCTCTCTTGAGAAAGTATGGAGTTTACCATTGTGTGGCTACACCATATCACCCGTAGACTAACGACCAAGCAGAAATCTCAAATAGGGAAGTGAAAGGCATTTTGGAAAAGATGTGAATCCTGGGCGAAAGGACTAGAGCTTACGTTTCGATGATGCTATTTGGGCATATAGGATAACCTACAAGATATCGATTAGAACTTCTGAATTTCAGCTTGTTTATGGTAAAGCCTGTCACTTACCAGTGGAGATAGAGCACAAGACTTATTGGCCTATTAAGAAATGCAATATGGATCTAGCCCAAGCTAGTAAAGAAAGGATATTAAAGCTTCAGGAGCTAGAAGAGCTAAGGTTGGACGCTTATGAGAATTCCAGAATCTATAAGCAAAAGACAACTATTCCACGACCAGATGCTCATAAGAAAGACCTTAGAGTTGGTCAGAAAGTTCTTCTTTTCAACTCTCACCTCCATTTCATGCCCGATAAGTTGAAGTCCAAGTGATTGGGTCTGTTTGAAATTACCAATATTTATCCTTATGGTGTAGTTGAAATTAAGAGTTTTGATACCAAGAAGGTATTTAAGAGTTTTGACATTAAACATTTGCGCTTCCTAGAGGTAGCCAGACGTATGCTTTCTTTTATTTTGATTTTTTTTTCTTCTTGGTTTGGATTGATTGAGGGTCTTAATGATTTTTCTTGATAGATGATCTCAGGCATTGCAGTCATGTAGCACGCTTAACCTCTGCTCACACCCAAATTTAGGGGAGTTCTCTGTTCCCCCTCCCTTTTTTTTGTCCCTGTGCGCCATTACGATTTTATATACATTGGGGACCATGCATGATTGAAAAGTTGAGGGTGGTGTGGTCTAGCATTCTTACACATTTCTTTGTGGTTTGGTTGATAATATACTTGATTTCTGATTTGGTTTGGTGAATGGTCTGGTGAACCTTTGAGCATCTGAGCTCAAGTTTTGTATGAATTGATTGAATTGTGTATGGTTCGATGGTTCTATGCTCGTTTCTATGAAAGTTGATGATGCACCTCTCTTGTCTATGCTTGCATGATCTTAGGATGAAGAAACATTGGATGAGTTTGAGTCAAATTTGAAAAAGATTTTTCACAGTATTTCATGCATATTTTAAGTGCTTTTATTGAGTCATTTTGAATCTTAGAAGCTTGGAATTGGGTTATCTTGCTCGAATTTTTGTTGTCACTTCGAAAAACCCACATTTGATTAGAGAATAACCTATCTTGATTAAGTGTAATGCTACACTAGGAGAACAAAAGAGTAATAAGCATATGTGTTAAAAAAAAAAAAAAGTGAACAAAAAAGTGTGAAAAAAGGTAGAAAACGAAGAAAAGAAAAGGAAGAAAAAGAAAGAAGAAGTGTGTGTGAGTGCATGGATAGGGGCAAAAAGAGCTAATCTCATGATCAGTTAGGACGCCTACGAGAAAAGAGTGGGTATGAGTCCCTACATTGGGTGTGTGAAAGCTAGTGTCTGTAGGTAAAATCGATGCCCTTTACCTTTTAGTTGTGCCTGTGTTAGGCATTCTAGTCGAAATATTGCCAATCTGACGAGTTTAGGTAACTCGAAAGTTGATAACCGAGCCAAGATAGGGGAAAAACAAATTGAGAGTTTGATAAAACCTTTCTGAGCATGCTTAAAGTTAAAATAATGAAGCTTGGCACTCACTAATGCATGATTTACCTTGAAAAGTGTTTTAAGAAAATGTATCTCATTTGATTCACTGCTATCAGATTGCCTAAGTGACTGCAAGCACGACTTGAGAATTGTTAAAACTTGAGTCACAAGCCATGTAACTAAGAGAACAAACTATTGTATGAATATGTGTATTTTTACCTTGCTAAGAGACAACCAAGAATCAAGTTAAGAGTGATCTGATAGCTCCTAAAAAGAGATATCCTTCCTGGCTTTATTCTGGCTAGTTTCATAATTATATCGTGTTATTCCTTGAATTTTGTAAGTTTTGAGCATTAAGGTAGTAAAATGGATCATCAAGATTAATTTGGTGCGAAAACACGTCCAGACGGAGCTCCAAAAGCATAAACCAAATGAGATGGTCAAAATGACCAAAATGCCTCTAGGAGCGCAACTGCACTATGATTTACGCTCTCAATCGAGGAGCTATTTTTCATGCAACGACGCTCTGGAGTTTGACGGAATTTCACACCTACACGCCCGCGCCTCTTCGTTTGACGAGCGTAGCGTCACTATGCTTGAGACTTGTAACACTACGATTTCTTTGCTGAGCTTAGCAACATTGCTTATGACCGCAGCGACGTTCCAGAAGGTTTTATAAATAGTCGTGAATTTTTAGGTAATTTTTTATGAACTCGAATCCCAGGCTTCATCAATGATCATCTCCACTTTTGGTTTCCATCTTCCCCTCTTTGAATCATTTTATATTTTCCTTGCAATTTCCCTCATCGAATTAGAGTTTTCTTCAAGGCTAAGAGTGGCTAAGGTAACCTCTACTTGGGGATAGGATTTCAAGGCTTTTTTTCTTCTTGAAAACTTGTAATTTTCTTGATGGTTTGCTAATGTAAATTCTTTTCAGTTTTGAATTTCTAATTCACTTGACATCTCTTGATGAATGCTTCTATAATTGCAATGTTCATTTGCCGCTTAGCATTAATGATGAACTAGGTTGCACGATTAGGGAGCAGGTGTTTGATTAGGGATTTTTTCCACTAATTTTGCATTTACAAGTTAGTCAAACTCAAGTGAAAAATCAAATGTTAAGGCTTTCCATTCTCTCATTTGTCACATTTACAATCCAACAATTCTTAATTTGAGTTCGGATCATTATCTAGGCCACTTAGGTTCGAAATAATTTAGAAGAATTTAGTTCAAATTGAATTTGCTTGATTTGATAATTAGGGGAATTTATTGATGATCGTCATCATTTGATTGTGCATTTGCCTGCAATTAGCCATGATTTCTAGTATTCAATGATAGAAAGTAACCCAATCCATTCCTATCCCCGGGTATTTATCTAATTGAAAATTTTTAAAAACCTCTTGCGCTTGTTTAAATTCCTTGCATTTTTTCTTATGCTTTTAAATTCTCGCATGATCACTAAAACACCCTCCGTTACTATTGAATTCAACAATTACTCTAGATAAGTCATACATTCCCTATGGTTCGACCTCGGTCTTGCCATTATTACTACGCCTTGTAGTAGCAATTGTATGATCAATGCTTAGAAATTTTATTTGATCTCCTGAGTGTGGTTAACAAAGCCATTTCGCGGTAGTGTTCAATGAACAACCAAACAAATGAATGAATTCCAAAATTCTTAAGCTAGGCTTTTAATCAAATTGATACATCTCTTTTAATTATGCTTTTACATTTATGTTATTTCAATTTAGTTGCAAACAAATCAACTAGGAAATTGCCCTCATGACCATTCAAATTCATCAATAGACTTTAACATCTTAAGGTTTCCTATGGAGACAACCTGTTCCCACTAGATTGCAAGCTCTTGAGAGTAGTTCACAATTCATTTGTTTGGGATTTGGCAACCTCCGACCATAGGTAATTTTGGATGAAGGGCAAAAGCGACATATAGCGAAAAAACAGGAAGGTAGAAACGACTAAGGATAAACACAAGAAGGTGGGCCAGAGCGATTTCGGGCTAAGTCCGCCTAGTTGGCTTTCGCTTGTTGAGGTCGAACCCATCAGTTTAGGCACATGGGCCTGACCATGTTACTTATGGGCTTGTGGAAGGAGGTAAGCAAAGCCTAGAGCCAGGTTACCACGTTCGGCCTCAACCTTCACTAGGATTAGGCCTAAAAGGAAAAGGAAGGAGTTCAACAAGATTTAGGAAGAAGTCTTAAAAGGAAAAGGAAAGGGTTCATGGTCTATAAATAAGGGAAAAGGTAGACTAATGAAATAAGTGAATTCTCAACTAAGAACCCTGTTAGCATCAAATCTCCCTCCTCTGACTTAGGAATTGGAGTATCTGGTCTATGCCACACTTATGTGCAGTTTTGTTCTTTTTATTTTTTTATTTTTTTATTTTTATTTTTATTTACTTACAAGCAGACACTTCCTCTATGATACAAAATTTTACGTGGCACCATCTTAAGGTCATTTCAACTATCTTAACCAAAATTTGAGATCAGCATATTTTGAATTAAATTTGTTATTGACGGGTTAGGGATTGGGAAGGTTGAATACATTTTTCTTTTTATATTCCAGGACTTGTAATATTGGATTCTAGATTATTATTTCCGTTTTTGAATAAGTATTTCCCTTTTATGTTCTAGGACTTGTGATATTGGATTCTATATTATGATTTTCATTTTAAACAAGTATTTTAGGGCCTGTTTTATAGAGAATTTAAAAATAGAAAAATTGAAAATAAGAAATTGAATGAAAACATCATAATGTTTTCAAATGTGTTTGGTAGTAGATTTAGAAATTGAATTCTAATTTAAACAATTGTTTAAAAATACCTTTAATACTATATATTTATCAATCATAAAACTAGTTGTAGTTACTCACTAATATTTAGTTGACAATAAATTATTATTAATTTATTTATGAAATATAATTTATGTTTTAAAAAATTATATAATTATTATTTTGTAATATGGGCTCTTTTCAAATATAGCAAAAGGAACCAAAATATTTACAAATATAGCAAAATTTTACTGTCTATTTATGATAGGACGCAATAGACTACTATCTATGTCATAATAGACACAGATAGTAGTCTATTGCGGTCTATCACAAATAAACTGTGTATTTTGCTATTAGTTGTAAATATTTTCAACAAGTTTGCCATTTAAGATATTTTTCCTTATAATATTGTATAATTTATAATACATTACATAATACATACTATATTCTTTAAAAATGGATTGAGTTTATAACTTGGCATATTGTATTTCTTAATGTTTTTATCTTTATTTTATATAATTCTGCATTACAAAATTTTAAATTCAAAATCTAGATACAATGAAAATATACAAATGTTGTTTTTAGAATTTGCACTGTTTGGATCACAAAATCTGAAAATAGTTTTCAGAAACAGAATTCAAATTGTTTGTCAAACACATATTTGCTAAACTAAGTGAATTTAAAAACATAAAACAAAGTCTGAATTCTCTACTAAACAAACCCTTAAATTCTAAAAGTTAATGCCATTTTTTCCAGATTTTTTTAGTTGACTATTGATAATTTTGCAAGTAATGGCTTATAGGACATGTATACAGTTTACTTCTATTTGTAACTATAAAATATTTGTATTTACGTGGAACATAAATGAGAAAAAAAAATTCATTCACATATCCATTCATATCTCTAATGTCTTTTATAAATACTCATGAAGTATAAAAAAAAGGATAACAACACATAACACCCTAATAAAGGTCCTATATTTCAATTATGTCAACATTTCCTATCATTTTCACAAATGTCTAAGTGGGCTTGTTAATCAACAAAAATTAGGATTCAATTATCTTTAAGTCTCCAACCTAATTATACTCCTTCTAGTGGGAGGCTGGAGAAAGAAAATGTATTTATGATATACTTTTCCATATTTATGAAGCATCTTTAAATGTTGGAGAGAGAATATACATTTATTATATTTTATTAATTATTTGAGATTTCTTCCCACTTTCAATTGGAGAGAGAAAATACATTTAATATTATTCTTTTTTTCCATTTAACGCATTTGACATATCAAACAACCAATTTTTATGACAGATTCATGGTTATTTTAAATATACATTAGAATATTATTTTAGAGGTTGAAAATGTTCTAACCAATATATGAAATAATGTTCAATATAAATCTCAGTATATATTGTAAATTTTGTTTATATTATAATATATATAATCCCATTAAATCAAAATTTAACAACTCTCTAACAGAAGTGTAATTTAAAATTAATTTAACAACTTCAGTATACCATAATATATAAATCACTCAATGTTCCACATAAATCATAGTATATATCATCAATTTCATTCATATCATAAAAATATATATACTCTGATATATGTATTCGTATGTACCTTTGTTTATTTAAAAATATGAAATGTATATTTATACTGTGATATAAATGAAATTTATGGTATATAATATGATTTATGTTGAACATCGAGTGATTTATATACTATGGTATATTGAAATTGTTAAATAAATTTTGAATTACACTTCTGTTAGAGAGTTGTTAAATTTTGATTTATTGGGATTATATATATAGTGATATAAAAGAAATTTATGACATATACTGGGATTTTTGTTCAACATTGAGACAATTTCTGATTTATATATTGTGGTATATTTCATATATTGGTTAAAATATTTACAAACATCTAAAACAATGTTCTAAAGTATATTTGAAATAATCATGAATCTGTTAAAAAGACCAGTTGCTTGATATGTCAAATTCCTTAAATGAAAAATAAAATGATATTAAATGCATTTTTGCTCTCCAATTTGAAATGGGAAGAAATCTCAAATAATTAATAGAATATAATAAATGCATTTTCTCTCTCCAACATTAAAGATGCTTCGTAAATATGGAAAAGTATATAATAAATGCATTTTCACTCTCTAATTTTCTCTCTCCAACCCCCACAATAAGCTGTATTTTTTTTAAATAACATTAAATCCCTTATATGAAAATATCTAAATATTTGGACATTTTTGAAAATAAGTTTTCGAAAGAGATTAAATCTCTAAAAATCTCATAAAAAACTATCATTTTTTATTTTATTTATTTATTATTTATTATTATTATTATTATTATTATTATTATTATTATTATTTTTGACAATATGTAGGGTGGGAGACTAGAAGTTCTGATTTCAAGGTTGATAGTACAAGTATTATGCTAGTTGAGGTATACTTATTTTGGAAAAAATAATGTCATCTATATATATAGTCCATTATCAATAGAAAAATTAGTAATAATATAAGTAACTTAGTTTTGGAGTAAAAACTACTAAGTTATTAATCAAAATAATTTTTATATATTTTTCGACTTACTGAAATATATTTGTTGATATCAAATTTTATCAACATTTCTATAAAATTGAAATCTTGATATCGACATCAACATCGGTAATTTAATCCTTGTTTCTAATTATTTAGGATGGTTGGAGCGTAAATATAGAAATACATCAAAGGGTATAAAAGGGGAGTAAACTCTTCACTCTCTTCCGTGAGTGGATGATGTAATGCCCTAGGCCTACAATTTGGATCAAGATCCGAAATCTGGATTCGACAATTGATGACCTTGCTAAGTACGTTTAACTGTGGAGCTCTTATGATCAAGCCATTGAAAAGAAAGGTCCACCTTGTTTGTATAGGTCGTAACTTTCAATTCTTTTAAGTCTTTCTTAACCATACTTTCATGTCTTTAAGATCTCTCTCATTCGGATGTGATCTAGGCTCGTTCATGTCCCTCTCCTAAACTCAGGTCGTTACAGGTGAGATAACACCAAACGTATCTAATGTTTTAAAAAAACTAGAAAAAAGGAGAGGAGTGAGATAATGCAAAACATATTTTATTAAGACTTGACCTTGAAATGTTTAATTTCTCTTTGTAATGCCGTTAATTGTAGAAATTAATATTTCATAGGATGACTGTAGGGAACTCGACCTGAATTCTAAGTGAGTTATGAATCTCTGTCTATGAGGGCAATCCTTTGATCTGTATGGGTGAGAGAGGCCAAATCGCCAACTCAATAAGCCTCCCATTTTGGGGATTTGTCTGATTAGGGAGTTGGGAACATATCTTCACAAGATGGAATTCACTCCTTCCTGTGCTTAGGGTAAGTAGATAAATTACTCATTTAAGGGTTGATTCTTGGTCTTGAACAATGAGGCCTCACCTTCTCACAAGCCTGAGAGAGGTTAGTTTATAGTTGAAATGTAAACAGTTTGTTCATTAAAGGGATCAGTGGGACTTAAGGAGTTAGATATAACTACAGGGGTAAAACGGTAATTTTATCCAACTGTAGTTATGAGTAATTTGTAAAGGGTCGACTTACTGTTGATTAGTAAATTATGTGGACACAAAAATATATCTATAGTGCGAAGAGTGCAACTATAAGTCTTTAGTGGAGTGACCTATAATTAATATATATTTATTAATCTAATTAAAGAGTTGAATTGATCAATCTCATATCATTGGAGCTTCTAACTATAGGTCCATAAGGTCCACTTGCTAGCTCATAAAGACAATATAAGAATCAAACATTTTGATTTAATTTGAAATGTTCAAATTAATAAGGAAATTAATTGTATATGATACAATTAACATAATGTATATAGATATATTACAATATAAAGTTTACTTTTAAAGAGATTCAAAATTTATACTTTATGTTATAAGAGAGATAAATATTAAAATGAGATTGAAATATTAATTATATGAATGAGATTCATATAAAAACAATAGGTTAAAATTAATATGAATGAGATTCATATTGAAACTATAGGTTATGTGAGTGGAGATTATTTGAATATGATTCAAATTAAATATGAGATAATTAATTACTTAATCAATTGTTAATTAATTAATTTTATTTAATTATATTTATTAAATATGTTTTAATAAATTATAATTAAATTAATTTTAATTAATTAATATTATTATATTAAAATAACTTCCATGTAGTGAGGAGTTATTTGTTTTCCTTCTCTATCACTTGTCACATAAAAAGAAAGGGAGGGAGAGGAAGTTTTATAAGAAGATCTCATTTTTTTTATAGAAAAGTTTTATAACTTCTCTCTCTCCAACTCTCTTCTCACTCTCAACAATTCTCCCTTGCCAAAAGAAATAGGGAGCCCACAACTCCTCCGTTGGTTCTTCTTAAAGAATAGCAAGGTTTCCATTGTGGTGGTGTTCCCAAAAAAGAAAAGTTCTTGCGTTCGTTCGAGAATTCTCATCGGTTCGTGATTTGGAGAAGAAGTGTTTCCCGCATCGAAGAAGGTCTTCAAATGTAGGAAAAACTTCTCATCCCTTAATACTTCTAAAAGACATACTAATGATTTTGTTGTTTATCTTGTATTTTTTTTTTCTCTGTATTTTTTTTTTCCAAAAACAAATTTAATGGCAGAAGGCGATCATTCGCTTCTGTTGGGAATCTGACTCCTTAAAAAATTACCTCAAAATTTGGGTTGTCACATTCTCCCATCCTTACGAAACTTTCATCCTTGAAAGTTCTAATTTTGAAATAGCTCAGGATACTTCGATCTCATCTCATCTTCTCGTTTCCATGTCGCTTCCTCGAACTAATGATTCTTCCATAGAACTTTCACTAGTGCTATCTCACGATTGCGTAAGGTCTTTACTTCCCTTACAAGAATTTGAACTGGCTTCTCCTCATAACTCAGGTTCTCATTCAATTGCAAAGGTTTATACTCAACCATAAGGAATAGATCCACCATGTACTTCCTCAATATGGAAACATAGAAAACATTATGAACTGTAAAGAGTGATGGTGGGAAAGCCAAATGGTAATCTATAGGGTAACTCGTTCTAATATTTCGAATGGTCCAATGAACTGAGGGTTCAACTTGCCCTTCCTCCTGTACCTCAGAACACCTTTCATATGTGCCACTTTCAAACATATTATCACTTACCTCAAACTTCAGGTCTCATCGTCTCAGACCAGCATAACTTTTCTGTTTGCTTTGAGCAGTCTGCATCCTTGCCCTGATCTTCTGACTAGTCTCATTAGTAATCTGTACTAAGTCAGGTCCTAATAATTTTTGTTCACCAACCTCATCCCAATAAACAGAAGACCTGCAACTCTTCCCATACGAGGCTTCAAATGGTGCGACAACAATAGTAGCCTGGTAGTTGTTATTGTAAGCATATTCCATGAGTTGTAGATGGGAATCCCAACTTCCTGGAAAATCTAACGTGCAGACGCGTAACATGTCCTCTAATATCTGGTTTAAACGTTTAGTTTGACCATCAATTTGCGGATGAAAAGTTGTACTAAACTCTAACTGAGTGCCTAGTGCCGATTGAAGACTTTTCAAAAACTGGACATGAAGCGATGGTCTCTATCAGACACTACTGAAACGTCCATGCAACCTCACCACATCTTTCATATATATTTGTGCCCACTTATTCACTGAATATGTGAACTTGTCTGGAATTAAATGCGCCGACTTCGTGAGTCTGTCTACTATAAGCCATATCACTATATAGCCTTTCACTGTCCTTAGTAAACCTACAATGAAATCCATAGACATATTCTCCCACTTCCACTTCGGCACTTTTAAGGGCTACAACAACCTGCTAGCTTTTTCCTTGGAGCGTTCACTTGTTGACACACTAAACATTTACTGACGAACCCAACTATTTCTCTTTTCATGTTGTGCCACTAGTAACAACGTTTTAAGTATCGATACATCTTGGTATTACCAGGGTGTATTGAGAATGGAGAACTATGAGCTTCTATCAACAACTCGTTCTTGAGATCACTTTGTAGGCACACATAGGCGCCCCTAATAAGAGAGACCATTATCTGAGGATACTAAGAATTCACCATCATGTCCTGCCTTTACCTGGCAAAACTTGTCAACAAGGTAAGAATCACCTTGCTATGCATCGATAATCTTTTGTCTCAAGATCAGTTCAATTGACAATTGGACCAACTGTGATCTAACTTCTCCAACAACCACTGCAATATGTGCGCGCTTAAAGTATTTACATAGGCAAGCTTGCTTGGTAATAAGAGCTACCAAATAAGCTGCCTTCTTACTCAAGACGTCTGCTACCACGTTTGCCTTGCCAGGATGATACAGAATCTCCACGTCATAATCTTTTACTAATTCTAACCATCTGCATTGTCTCATGTTTAACTTCTTCTGAGTGAAGAAATACTTTAAGCTCCTGTGATCTGTGAAGATTTGTATCTTTTTTTCGTACAAGTAATACCTCCATATCTTTTGAGCAAACACCACTACTGCTAACTCTAAGTCATAAGTCGGGTAATTCTATAAGTGGTTCTTTAATTGGCGGGGCATAAGTAACCATTTTACCATGTTGAATCAACACACACCCCAACCCTTTCTTAGAGCATCACTGTAGACAAAGAAACCTCTCAACCCATATGGAACTGTAAGTACCGGTGCAAAAACTAGTCTTTGCTTAAGGTCTCGGAAACTTTCCACACAGGCCTTACTCCAAACAAAGGAGTACCCTTCCTTGTCAACTAAGTCAAAGAAGTGCCTATGTGAGAGAAGTCTTTAACAAACTAACGATAGTAACCTGCTAAGCTTAGAAAACTTCGAACACTGACTATGGTAGGGTGAGGTCAGCTTGTAACTACCTTTATCTTTGCAGGGTCTATAGAGACCCCACCCTTCGATACCACGTGTCCTAGAAAGGACACTTGCTTCAACAAAAACTCACACTTGGAAAACTTGCCAAAACTCGCACTTGGAAAACTTGGCATATAACTTATGCGACCTCAAGATTTCCAAAACTTTTCGTAAATGCTCCTCATGCTTTGCCTCTATCTTGGAATAAACCAAGATATCATCAATGAAAATTATAACAAAAGTGTCAAAGAAATCCTTGAACACTCAGTTCATTAGATCCATAAATACCACAAGAGCATTTGTTTAGCTAAAGAACATAACAATGAACTCGTAATGTCCATATCTGGAACAAAATGTTGTCTTAGGAATATCACTATTTTTTATTCTCAACTGATAATATCCTGAGCGAATGTCAATCTTGGAGAAAACTGTGGCTCCCTGCAACTAGTAGAACAAGTCATCAATCTTGAGGAGAGGATGTTTATTCTTGATGGTTACCTTGTTCAACTCTCTATAGTCAATACATAGGCATAATGACCCATCCTTCTTCTTTACGAATAGCATGGTGCACTCTAAGGTGACACACTCGAACGTATGAAGCCCTTATCGAGCAATTTTTACAATTGACTCTTGAACTCTTTCAGCTCTGCTGGGGCCATTCTATACAGAGCCTTAGAGATAAAAATTGTGCTTGGTTCTAGTTCGATCGCGAACCCTATCTCTCTATACAGTGGGAATCTCGAAAGATCCTCTGGAAAAACATATGGATAGTCACTTACCACTGACTCTGAAGTCAAGGCGACTTTAGTTTCTCTAGTGTCAACCACAGTAGCCAAGATACTCTAAGTACCTTGGTTAAGCAACTTGTTGATTTTCATAGCTGAGATTACTTTAGGCAAGACCATGGTCCTAGCCCCTCTAAACTTAAAGATGGCTTCCATAGGATGGTTGAAAATCATCTCCTTACCGGAATAGTCTATATTGGCATGGTTAGCAACCAACAAATCCATGCCTAATATTACGTCAAAGTCACGCATGTCTAAGACTATCAAGGTTACATCCAACACATGGTTTTTTATTTCTACCTGACATGCTTTTATCTTTTCCTTTGCTAATATAATTTCTCCAGACATAGTAGAAACCGATAAAACATAATTCAAAGGTCTAATTCTAACATAACATGCTTCACAAACATATAAGATATAAAGAAATGTGACAAACCAGAGTCCAACAATACCAAAGCGTAGTGCCCTAGAATAGGGAGTGTATCTGTCACCACCGTGTCTGACTTATTCGCCTCTCACCGAGTTGTATTAAACACTTGACCCTGCTCTTGCTTCGGCTTACTAGAACTCCCTGGTATGAACCCATGCACTGACTTCTCTTATAAGATGCAGTCCTCTTAGGGCACTATCAATTGTATGCCCCTTCCATCTGCAAAGAAAACATACCTCACTACCAGCCAAGCAGCGCCCCTAGTGACGTCTTCCACAAGAGTTACAAATTGGCCTGTCTTCCCTAACAGTTAAGGATTGAGAGTCTTGCTACCTCTAATGTCGTTGAGATCTACCTGATTTTCGCTCTTTGCTGAGGCTTTGGAGCTCTCTAATCTGCCTTCCTCTTCTGACCTAAAAAGGATCCCACAACTAAAGAATTTAGTTGTTGAGCCCCTGACTGTTAGTTTATCTGACTTTCTAAGCCGAGGGCTTTCTACTTAGGTAGTTGGAACAAAGGTTTGCACCAAACCTAGCACCCCATCCCTTAGCCTCTAGATGAATCTCTTTGTTCTTTCTGCCCCTGTGGCAACCATGGTAGGGACAAAACGGGACAGTTGCTTGAACTCTTGATCGAGTCCTCTAACAGACATGCTGCCTTGCTCTAGGCCTAGAAATTCCTTCTCATTGAGATGTCTCAGGTTAGTAGAGAAGTATTTCTCATAGAAATGCTCCTTGAACTGCTTCCACATCATCGGTTCGACACCGCCACCTATCATCTTTTCAGCTGTTTGCTACTAGATCTGAGCTTTATCTGTTAGCACAAAGACAACACACTGTAGTTTCTGATCCTCCAGGCACTTCATATATCTAAAAATCGTCTCTATGGAGGATAGCTACAACTCTACTTTAGTAGGGTATTTAGTGACCCACCGAAGGTGTGGGGGTTGTTGGTTAGTGAAATTTGTCACCCAATTCCGATACAAATATTTAAACCGTACTAACCAAATTGTAGTAGTGGCAAGGTTGGGTCAAGCACAGGGAACCTAAGAAATTTCTCAATTAAATTGCTAACAGTTTTATGGTAACCAATGGGGGGTTTTGAAATTGGTTTATCAATTGCATGCAAAAGAAATAAATTTCGAAAAAGGGAAAACTTGCGAATTAAACTTAATTATTAAGGCCTAGCTATGGCATTCGAGCTAACTCCCAATTTTGCAACTTGATCATAGGTTCATGAAACTATCCTTGTGCTATCTATCTTTAGCCAACTCGTCTAGAATGTTAGGGGATGTTCACGTGTTTACAATTGAAGCGCCACGACATTGCTCCAAATTTCCTACTCTCAGGAAAAATCATGGCAGCAGCACATAAGTAGTGCTGTTGCACCGTGGCATGAGGGGCATTCTGGTGATTTTGCTTTCCTCTTTTTCAATTGATGTAATTAAGCTTTGTTTTCACCTGTTTTGACTCCATTTCATTTCTAACGCCCAGTTCTACCTCATAAGTGTTTGATATTTGTAAAATCCTGCAATAAACATATAAATCTAAGGAAAACCTCATATTAAGTAGAGCAAGATAGCACATTTCTGGTGCTATCAACACCCCCAACTTAATTCTTGATCGTCCTCGAGCAAGGTAGAATAAAACACACAGTCACACAAAAGACATGCTCGCTCAATTATGTAGGGTTCATTACTCCAGTGTCAATAGTATTCTAGAATTCAACTTACACTTAATAATGCAATCAATTCTTAATCAGTCAAAGAAGCACAATTTAAAATTAATTCTAGACCTATTCATGCAAGAGTATGTTCAAAGTCTTTCTAATTAAGTCCTAGCACCCCGAAATGATTTTAAATAGCCCTCAATTTATTTTCCCCTACACTAGCACATGCACAAATTATCAAGTGCAAAAAAAAAAAAAAAAAAAAAAAAAATCAAAGCAGTAATATGTCAATTGAGGTGCCTAAATTTGAACTCTAAGGCCATAAACTTGCATTTATTTTACTCTGGGGTATTAACTTTCACACATCACTACAGGGAACTATACTCACTCTTTTCTCGCGACTGTCCCAATTAATCACGGTGAAAGTAGCTCTTTCCAACCCTAGTCAAGCATAACATTACAACTTCATTTTCTTATGTTCTTTTCGTAATATTTTCTTTTCCGCAGAACATTCTTTTTCTGCAAACTTATTAAGCAGCCATATAATTATTTTTACTCATCAGTATTATATTACGACCTATCATGCAAGACACTCTCTAATCAGTAGGGCCTTTCGGAGCAACAACAAAAATACAAGCTAAGTAATAAATTCTAAGCATGTGAGATCTCATATAAGCAGACAAAGAAATTAAGCATGCATGAAAAATTATTAAAATTTTTAAAAAGGCTAAAAATCATGATTACTCATTACATCATATCATGCAAGAAAATCAAAGAGAGTGTGTCATAGACTAGTCATCATAACGAACCAAGCAAGAACATGAGCAAGCAAGCAATTAAGCACACAAATATAGCCCGAGCTCAAATGCTCAATGGCTCCAGCCAAAACGCAGTCATACCCCACCCCCAACTTAAAACTTCACATTGTCTCCAATGTTATAACTAAATAAAGAACATGGACAAAAACAAAGGGAAATAAAAAAACTTCATTGACATTTGGATCAATGGATGACGGTGATATATGGCTCAATATGATAATTCTCTCTAATTTCTCAAGGGCAACAAAAAAGAAGAAAGATAGAAAGAATTCAACTCAATAAAAAAATAAAAAGAAACAAAAAAGAAACCTACAGCAAGAAAGTAATAAAATGTAAATCCTGGCTGCCTCCAGGTAGCGCAAATTTTTAAGGTCATTTTGCTCAATCGTATTCAGCTCTATCAGCCATATCCTTTGCAACCCTCTGAGTCATCATCTCCCACCCCCAACTTAGGAGGTTAACCACTATCCTGGAAGATGAAGGTACTATAACAAGTAGGGTTAGTGATAGAGGGAGAATGAAACATAAAAATCCTTTGAGTTTTACCTCCCTATTCAATTTGTAGAGACTGTGGACCTTTGTCCACATCAATGACAACCTTAGTTGTCTTTAAAAAAGGTCTCCCTAGCAAAACAGATAAATTAGAGAGAGAGGAAGAAGCATTCACATCCAAGACATAAAAATTATCAGGAAAAGATAGACCATTAACTCTAACAAGCATATCCTTCACTAATCTCATTGGTCTGATAAGAGAATGATTAGCTAATTGCACCCAAATCTCAAAAGGATGCAAAATTTGAGATTGGATCAAATAAAACAGAAGCAAGCATAACATTTATAGCTTACCCTAGATCTAGCATAACATGCTCAAATTTTCTAGTGCCTATCAGACAAGGCACATAAAACGTACCTGGGTCGTCATGCTTAGTAGGAAGATTACCTGGGAAAGTGATCTTCTGATCGACCATCTTTTTGTTCTTCTTTCCCTTTGTAGGGACTTGAACCATACCGTCTCACCAGCAGGGCCCGTGTCACCAAAAGACTATATAGAACACACCTTCTCCTTGTGCACACTTCTTTTAGCAACAACTAACCTGCTGGGGAAAGGAGCAACAAACATGTAAGAGTTTAATTTTAAAGGTGGATCAAAACTTACCCCACGTCTTCTTGGTGAACTGGTTGTCCTTTTCTTAGCATCCACAACCTCAACAGGCTCAGGTACAGGCGTAGGGCAACTCTTCATACAACTCAAAGCAGATACAACACTTACATTGTGCACATTAGATAATTGTTGGGAAGGGAGTTTCCCATACTGAGTGTCTAGCCTACAGACCGCATCAGCCAGCTAAGAGATCTGCACGGCCATACTCTTCATATGAGTAGCGGTGGTTTGCTAGAACAGCTCGTGGCTCTACTTAATCTACATGGTAGATTCTATCAGGCTTTTAACCATGTCTTCCAGTGGCATCCCAGAGCTACTTTAGCCTTAGTTCCCTTAACTGCCCCACCTGTTGTAATTGTACGCCCATCCACTTTGCTGGTTGCCAGCATAGTTGACTTCAACTGCAAGCTCCAGGGCTGTTTTGCTCTAGCAGAGAAAGCCTGTTTCATAAGAGTGGTTAGTTCAGTGAACTCAGCTTTAATATAATACCCTGTCCCCGAAAACCTAAGTATTTATATAACTAGTAAGGATAAAAGAGTGTGGATTAGCGGAACGTTTAAACGAAAAGTTAAGATTGTGTAACTACTGAATTATGGCCAATAAATTCTGTACGTTGAGATGAATGGTACTAAGAAAGGAGTAGACATATTCTGGAAGCTAGGTTCTAATGATGGCAAGTTGAATGGGGTAAAGTACCTTGCGTTGGAAAGGTTGACAACGCGTCGGGAAATGAAGCTAAGAAAAGTAATACGTTGAGTGTTGTATAGAATGATAGTGAATGGAGGTGAAGGAATAAGAATTGAGTATGGATTACGGCTATGCGTTGGTAAGCCTAGTATGGGAAGCTAGTGTAAAGGGAAGAAAGTAGACTGTTACCATAGCTTTGATGGATAAGTAGTTATTTTGATTGGTACATCAGGTATTGGAGAGTGTTATTATGTGTTTGGAGGCAAAGATGGAGCCTAACCAAGGGTTGTATTCGACCTACGTTACGATGAGAAGAATACCTTGAATTGGGGAGTAGTTGGATGCGATAGGCTAAAGGATTAATAATGAATTGATAAGCCACAAAGTGGACAATAACTATGCATTGAGAAAGTTAAATGGTGAGAAGATATTGGTTATGCGTTGAGGAATTCTGTGTTAAGGACAGCTATTAGCTATGCGACGAAGGGTTCATGAGTCGATGATGGTTACCATTGGTTATCAAGTCATACGCTGAAGAGCTTAATTTCATGATTATGGAAAATGTTATCACTATCTCAAGTAAACGCATAGGAAGAAGCTAAAGAAGGAAATGGTTAAGGAATAACCTTGGTATAAGATTCAAGGACGCATAGAAGGTAAAATCAAGGGACTTAAAGGAAGGTCATGAACGCGGAATAAAGCAAAGGTAAATGCAGAAGGGTAAACGCAGGAAGAAAGAATGTGAGTTGGATGTGGTAGTCAAAGGTAAACCACATGGTCAGAAGAGTGCAGTGGTACAAAGGAGGAAATGTAGCTGTGAACGAATGTAAGAAAGGGAGTTGAACGCATATAAATGTGATAAAAATTTATGTCTGATGTTAAGCTGAAGCACATAGTAGTATGCATTTAGAATTTGTACACTTAAATAAAGGAGAAATGGAATAAAGGTAGTAAAGTCGAGGGTAGTAAAAGGAAGCAAAGGAGTTGAATCTAGAAGATAGTTCCATGAACGCATAAGAGCAAGGAGTTGGTTGTGTAGTTGTGTATTGGAACATAATGAACCCATAAGGTAAGTCTATAGGCCAGGTGGTTACACATGATTGTGACACCTCATTAAGTAGGAGGTGTTAGAAAGCATGATAAACATTTCATACAAAGTGACACTTGGACTAATGCATGATTAATTAAGCATGCAACATGACATATGGCAAACAAATGGCAGCAGAAGAGGAGAGGTAGAATGACAAGTTCTCTATAAATAGGATCTTGAGAGAAAAAGTAATGACTGATGATTCGGTGATAATAATCCTTGAGAGAAGGAAAGAAAGAGAGCTGAAAGAAGAAAACCTTGCGTTTGAAGGAGGAAGTCTGCGGCTAAAGAGGAAGACAACTTTGACACTTAAGTCATCTGGTGTTAAGAAGTTGGCTTGCGTCGAGAAGGGTGAGCCTGGCGTTTAATCCGAATTCAACCTAAAAGTGAACGCCACGATGCGTTCAAGTTAGACCTTGCGTCCAAGGAAGGTCGACGCATCCGAAAGAGTAAGAAGAGTTAGTCTGCACCTTGCGTTTAAGGGCAGGGTTGCGTCCAACCGATTACCAAAGATAGTCTGCGGCAAACCTTGCGTTCAAGGAGCTCGGGAAGACAGGGATTGGAAGGAAAAGAGGAAATCTCTTAAGTAATTGTGAGTGACTCTCTTCTTTTATCAAAACTGAACTTTGTTGAAACGTTCTTATGTGATATGGTTTATGATAACTGATTTCATGAAACGCATGATGTGTATCATATTATTTAAAAGGCATGTTTATCTGATTGTTTTATTATATTGAAAGGCATGTTGCAAGACATCGTTTATCAAGAAACATCCCGTTTTCTATAAAAGGTTTCATATGAATGATCTACTCAAACTGATCGATAAAATGTTTAAGAGGAGGCTCAGTGCTTATCTCCTTGAGAAGGCTCGTGAGTTTCCCCGGGACCCAGTACTCAAGGACATGAGAAGGTACATGGGCAACCCGTCATATTCCTATGTGCACATAGAGGTTAATCTGGCTAGTGCATCGAGCTTGCTCTGCTTGAAGCCAGGGATGATTTCGACGTTGGGTGTGTTGAGCCTTGCTCCACCCCAACTAAGGATGTTTTCGACGTTGAGAGCGTTGAGCCTTGCTCCGCCTCAACTAAGGGAAAAGATTGAAAAACCAAACGGTTTTCTGTTAAATCATACTGGAGAACGATTTTATTGATTCATAACAGATTTACGAGATTGATAAAGTTTTGAGGAAAATCTGTTTCTATTGAACTATCGAGTTAAATCCTTGTTTTAATGCATAACATGCCTGTTTTCGAATAAAAGATAGTTTTACAAAACCAGTCACTCACGGGGCTTTAGCTCACGTTTTCCTATGTTTTTCTAATTTTCCAGGTAGCAAGCGAGTTCGGGATGCTTTGCCTACGCAAGAACCTCGTCTGGGCCGTCTTTGGTAAAAATGGTTGGTCAGTGAACCTTACAGAGGAGCAAGGTAGCTGACTTCACATCTCCTTCGGGTTATGGAGGATAATCCGGGAGGGGGTGTGACATTTAAATTCACCTACCTCTTGTGTCGATGTGGAATGTTTGGGAGCCTGCATCTTGAATTGCTTGGTGTTTTCTGCCATGGTGGATATAAGTTATATGGCCTCAGTAGGGGTCTTCTTCACTAATGTACCACCAATAGTTGCGTCGATCGTACTTTTGTCACTAGGGACAAGCCCTTCGTAGAAGTACTGGATGAGCAGTGCATCTAAGATCTGGTAGTTGGTGTAGCTGGCGCACAGGCACTTGAAGCACTCTTACTTCTCGTGTAGGTCTAACCGACGGTTTGCGTGATGCCATAAATTTCCTTCCTAATCCTCGTTGCTTTTGAAGCTGGAAAAAACTTTTCCAAGCATAACATTTATAGCTTACCCTAGATCTAGCATAACATGCTCAAATTTTCTAGTGCCTATCAGACAAGGCACATAAAACGTACCTGGGTCGTCATGCTTAGTAGGAAGATTACCTGGGAAAGTGATCTTCTGATCGACCATCTTTTTGTTCTTCTTTCCCTTTGTAGGGACTTGAACCATACCGTCTCACCAGCAGGGCCCGTGTCACCAAAAGACTATATAGAACACACCTTCTCCTTGTGCACACTTCTTTTAGCAACAACTAACCTGCTGGGGAAAGGAGCAACAAACATGTAAGAGTTTAATTTTAAAGGTGGATCAAAACTTACCCCACGTCTTCTTGGTGAACTGGTTGTCCTTTTCTTAGCATCCACAACCTCAACAGGCTCAGGTACAGGCGTAGGGCAACTCTTCATACAACTCAAAGCAGATACAACACTTACATTGTGCACATTAGATAATTGTTGGGAAGGGAGTTTCCCATACTGAGTGTCTAGCCTACAGACCGCATCAGCCAGCTAAGAGATCTGCACGGCCATACTCTTCATATGAGTAGCGGTGGTTTGCTAGAACAGCTCGTGGCTCTACTTAATCTACATGGTAGATTCTATCAGGCTTTTAACCATGTCTTCCAGTGGCATCCCAGAGCTACTTTAGCCTTAGTTCCCTTAACTGCCCCACCTGTTGTAATTGTACGCCCATCCACTTTGCTGGTTGCCAGCATAGTTGACTTCAACTGCAAGCTCCAGGGCTGTTTTGCTCTAGCAGAGAAAGCCTGTTTCATAAGAGTGGTTAGTTCAGTGAACTCAGCTTTAATATAATACCCTGTCCCCGAAAACCTAAGTATTTATATAACTAGTAAGGATAAAAGAGTGTGGATTAGCGGAACGTTTAAACGAAAAGTTAAGATTGTGTAACTACTGAATTATGGCCAATAAATTCTGTACGTTGAGATGAATGGTACTAAGAAAGGAGTAGACATATTCTGGAAGCTAGGTTCTAATGATGGCAAGTTGAATGGGGTAAAGTACCTTGCGTTGGAAAGGTTGACAACGCGTCGGGAAATGAAGCTAAGAAAAGTAATACGTTGAGTGTTGTATAGAATGATAGTGAATGGAGGTGAAGGAATAAGAATTGAGTATGGATTACGGCTATGCGTTGGTAAGCCTAGTATGGGAAGCTAGTGTAAAGGGAAGAAAGTAGACTGTTACCATAGCTTTGATGGATAAGTAGTTATTTTGATTGGTACATCAGGTATTGGAGAGTGTTATTATGTGTTTGGAGGCAAAGATGGAGCCTAACCAAGGGTTGTATTCGACCTACGTTACGATGAGAAGAATACCTTGAATTGGGGAGTAGTTGGATGCGATAGGCTAAAGGATTAATAATGAATTGATAAGCCACAAAGTGGACAATAACTATGCATTGAGAAAGTTAAATGGTGAGAAGATATTGGTTATGCGTTGAGGAATTCTGTGTTAAGGACAGCTATTAGCTATGCGACGAAGGGTTCATGAGTCGATGATGGTTACCATTGGTTATCAAGTCATACGCTGAAGAGCTTAATTTCATGATTATGGAAAATGTTATCACTATCTCAAGTAAACGCATAGGAAGAAGCTAAAGAAGGAAATGGTTAAGGAATAACCTTGGTATAAGATTCAAGGACGCATAGAAGGTAAAATCAAGGGACTTAAAGGAAGGTCATGAACGCGGAATAAAGCAAAGGTAAATGCAGAAGGGTAAACGCAGGAAGAAAGAATGTGAGTTGGATGTGGTAGTCAAAGGTAAACCACATGGTCAGAAGAGTGCAGTGGTACAAAGGAGGAAATGTAGCTGTGAACGAATGTAAGAAAGGGAGTTGAACGCATATAAATGTGATAAAAATTTATGTCTGATGTTAAGCTGAAGCACATAGTAGTATGCATTTAGAATTTGTACACTTAAATAAAGGAGAAATGGAATAAAGGTAGTAAAGTCGAGGGTAGTAAAAGGAAGCAAAGGAGTTGAATCTAGAAGATAGTTCCATGAACGCATAAGAGCAAGGAGTTGGTTGTGTAGTTGTGTATTGGAACATAATGAACCCATAAGGTAAGTCTATAGGCCAGGTGGTTACACATGATTGTGACACCTCATTAAGTAGGAGGTGTTAGAAAGCATGATAAACATTTCATACAAAGTGACACTTGGACTAATGCATGATTAATTAAGCATGCAACATGACATATGGCAAACAAATGGCAGCAGAAGAGGAGAGGTAGAATGACAAGTTCTCTATAAATAGGATCTTGAGAGAAAAAGTAATGACTGATGATTCGGTGATAATAATCCTTGAGAGAAGGAAAGAAAGAGAGCTGAAAGAAGAAAACCTTGCGTTTGAAGGAGGAAGTCTGCGGCTAAAGAGGAAGACAACTTTGACACTTAAGTCATCTGGTGTTAAGAAGTTGGCTTGCGTCGAGAAGGGTGAGCCTGGCGTTTAATCCGAATTCAACCTAAAAGTGAACGCCACGATGCGTTCAAGTTAGACCTTGCGTCCAAGGAAGGTCGACGCATCCGAAAGAGTAAGAAGAGTTAGTCTGCACCTTGCGTTTAAGGGCAGGGTTGCGTCCAACCGATTACCAAAGATAGTCTGCGGCAAACCTTGCGTTCAAGGAGCTCGGGAAGACAGGGATTGGAAGGAAAAGAGGAAATCTCTTAAGTAATTGTGAGTGACTCTCTTCTTTTATCAAAACTGAACTTTGTTGAAACGTTCTTATGTGATATGGTTTATGATAACTGATTTCATGAAACGCATGATGTGTATCATATTATTTAAAAGGCATGTTTATCTGATTGTTTTATTATATTGAAAGGCATGTTGCAAGACATCGTTTATCAAGAAACATCCCGTTTTCTATAAAAGGTTTCATATGAATGATCTACTCAAACTGATCGATAAAATGTTTAAGAGGAGGCTCAGTGCTTATCTCCTTGAGAAGGCTCGTGAGTTTCCCCGGGACCCAGTACTCAAGGACATGAGAAGGTACATGGGCAACCCGTCATATTCCTATGTGCACATAGAGGTTAATCTGGCTAGTGCATCGAGCTTGCTCTGCTTGAAGCCAGGGATGATTTCGACGTTGGGTGTGTTGAGCCTTGCTCCACCCCAACTAAGGATGTTTTCGACGTTGAGAGCGTTGAGCCTTGCTCCGCCTCAACTAAGGGAAAAGATTGAAAAACCAAACGGTTTTCTGTTAAATCATACTGGAGAACGATTTTATTGATTCATAACAGATTTACGAGATTGATAAAGTTTTGAGGAAAATCTGTTTCTATTGAACTATCGAGTTAAATCCTTGTTTTAATGCATAACATGCCTGTTTTCGAATAAAAGATAGTTTTACAAAACCAGTCACTCACGGGGCTTTAGCTCACGTTTTCCTATGTTTTTCTAATTTTCCAGGTAGCAAGCGAGTTCGGGATGCTTTGCCTACGCAAGAACCTCGTCTGGGCCGTCTTTGGTAAAAATGGTTGGTCAGTGAACCTTACAGAGGAGCAAGGTAGCTGACTTCACATCTCCTTCGGGTTATGGAGGATAATCCGGGAGGGGGTGTGACATTTAAATTCACCTACCTCTTGTGTCGATGTGGAATGTTTGGGAGCCTGCATCTTGAATTGCTTGGTGTTTTCTGCCATGGTGGATATAAGTTATATGGCCTCAGTAGGGGTCTTCTTCACTAATGTACCACCAATAGTTGCGTCGATCGTACTTTTGTCACTAGGGACAAGCCCTTCGTAGAAGTACTGGATGAGCAGTGCATCTAAGATCTGGTAGTTGGTGTAGCTGGCGCACAGGCACTTGAAGCACTCTTACTTCTCGTGTAGGTCTAACCGACGGTTTGCGTGATGCCATAAATTTCCTTCCTAATCCTCGTTGCTTTTGAAGCTGGAAAAAACTTTTCCAAGAATTGCCTTTTCATTTCCTTCTAGATGGTCACTGAACTGGTAGGAAGGAAATAAAGTCAATCCTTGGCGTTGTCCTTTAGTGAGAACAGGAATGCTCTGAGGTTTCATGCACACTTTCCGTGTTAACCACAAGTGTATGGGTCAAGTTATAATATAAGATGGTTAAGTCTGAATATCATTCCACTGAAGATCCAATTGTGAAGGTTTAAGTTACTTAGCGATTCTAGAATTGAATCAATTTTATTTGAGGATTGGAATGTAAGTTGTGATTTTGGAAATAAAACTAAAAAAGAAAGCAAATAAATAAGAAACACAAGAGTCAAAATGAGTTTTAGGGTAATGAATCCTTGTTTACTTCATCATGTAATATTCTAGGGTTCATGGATTTCATTGAATTCATATGCTTAAGTCTAGAAACATAAATCCAAGTTATTTTCCCTAAAAGACAACATTTTCTCATTCAACTCAATTGATTACTAATTTCTTGTAACCAATACAAATTACATGGCATTAAAAGTAGTCTTTAGCAACTTTCATTGTTAACCTAACTATTTTCATGAGAGATTAACAACAATTCTTTGTTATAGATCTATTTAGACATACAATTAACTCAACCATATATCTTACTTAACATTCAAACATGGCCATTCAACAAGAATTAAAGCACAATAACAAAGAAAAGCATAATCATTACAACAAAACCATGAATAGTCTACAATATCAATATAACTTCATAAACAATTCATCAAAACCCTAAAACGAAAGAGTTTAGCCACTTATAGCTTTAAGCAACATGTTCACAAACAATATGAGCAAAGAAATAGTATAAAGAAAGGGAAACTTCACTAAAAAGAAGCTCTGGATTGAAGAGGAACCGTCAAGGTGTCCTTGGTCTTCACGTCTGCAACTCGAATGGCACTACAACTCTCTCTCTAACTCTTTTCTCTCTTTCGTGCAGCTAACTCACTCTTTTGACTCTCTAATGAATTCTCTCTTAATTCTCTTTTTCTTGTGTCTTTTGGTATGTAGATTGATGATTAGGGTTGCTGGAAACCCTCCAATTTATAGAATTGGCCGCCAAAAATTCTTTCAAAAAATGTAAAATTTTGAAATATGGAAAACTGGCACCGCGACGCTGGTCAATAGCGCCGCTGCGTTGTCCGTCATCAAAGGGAGACACCGTTGCACTGTAGATAGCGTCATTGCGCTGTCTGTCATGAAAGCCTACCTCAACACCGTGCTGCTACGCTGAAGGCAAAGGCTACTCTCGAGAAAAAGCATTGCAGCAATGCTGCCCTATTTTTGGCAGTTTTGTACTTTTCTTCTCTTTTTCGTTGGATTTTGGATCGGTTTTGATCTTTTGGCTTTCAATTCTAGTTTTCTTTATTTTGTCCTGAAAACCACTAGCAAACAAGTGAAATCTAATATAAACTCCATTAATTTAAGAGAATAAAAAGCACTTTTCAAGTTCCTAGTCAACATTAAGGGCTGAGAGGTCCCTCAGCATGCATCCTTCAGGCTACACTATCACCTCTTATTCTTCTTCCTACAAGTGCTCTTCCTTGATTGTGCCTTCTGCACTGATATACTCTTCTGAGGCTCTATGTCTTTTAGCTTCTTTCTTACATTTCCTTTTCTCCTTGCCAAGCTTTTCAAAATACAACAAAGAATTTCGATCCTAGGAGGATCGGGTCATACAAAGAAAGAGAAATAATCAAGAATGAATAGGAACTATAAACCCTTTAAGAGAGAAATTGCTTGGCTCCCTAGCAAAGCCACCAATTTGGTTAGCGTTATTCATCGCCCAATTTTGCTCCAAATATTTAAATCGTACTTACCAAACTGTAGTAGTGGTAAGGTCGAGTCGAACACAAGGAACCTATGAATTTCTCAATTAAATTGCGGAAGTCTTATGGTAACCAATGAGGGTTTTGAAATTGGTTTATTAATTACATGCAAAAGAAATAAAATTTTGAAAAAAGGACAAACTTGTGAATTAAACTTCATTATTAAGACATAGCTATGGCATTCGAGCTAACTCCCATGCTTCAAGCGTGTTGCAGACCCATTAATTATGACAACTTGTTGTATTGGGATATCAATTTTAGAAGGTACCTTTCAGCTGGTGTATATGACTTACTTTCTTAGCATTTGTAAATGCATCTTGCACTTGATTTGCTATATTTTGCTTATTGCTTATCTTTTGAACTTCTAATTCATGTTGATTTGTATGGGGATCTAAGTGAGATAATGAAGATGCGTTCCATGTAATTTCTTTTTCCAACTTATGAATTCATCTCGCTAACGTTGGAAAATTTGTCTCATTAAAATGACAATCAGAAAAACGTGCAATAAATACATCACCCGTTAGTGAGATATCTAACCTTCTTTGAGGACCCATTTTGGTGCATCATGGTGGAGTAATTGGAACATATACTGCACATCCAAAAATTCATAGATGGAAAATATTAGACTCTTGGCCATACACTAATTGTATTGGAAAGTATTTATGATAAGTTGTTGGTCTAATCCGTATAAGCGACACTACATGCAAAATCTCATAAGCAATGGTCTAGCAATTAATTGTAAACATTTTATAAATGATTATGCTAAACTGTTTTTTCATGTATGAACATGAGCTATGGGATGTTCAACACTTATCCCAATTGACATATAATAATCATTGAATGTTTGAGACATAAATTTACCAATATTATCAAGACGAATATTCTTAGTTCCATATTCAAGAAATTGTGTTCCTAACTTAATTATTTGTGTCAATAATCTTACAAATGCAAAATTTCGACTTGATAATAAGCACATATGTGACCATCTACTAGATGCATAAATTAGAACCATAAAATATTTGAAATGGTTAACTAGGTGGATTAATAGGCCCACAAATATCACCATGAATTTGTTCTAAAAATACAGGGGATCTAAACTCAAGTTCAGCTGGTGAGGGTCTAATGATTAACTTTCCTTGAGAGCAAGCAGAACATGACAATTCGTTGGATTGAAGAATCTTCTGGTTCTTCAACGAATGTACATGTGAATTTTCAATAAATTTTCTCATCATTATTGATCCAGGATGACCTAACTGATCATGCCAAATAGAAAATATATGGATTATTGAACTTTAAGTTCATGGTTGCATAAGTTTTAGTACCACTAATGTGATTATAATATAATCCAAAAGAAAAAGCTGATAATTTTTTTAATATACATTTTCATGTGAGGCAATTGATATAATATAGAGGTACTCTACATTATTCACACTACCAGTCTATATGATAACCATTACAACATATATCCTTGAAACTTAGTAAATTTCTCTTTGACTTACTAGAGAACAAAGTATTATCAATTGTAAATTTTGTTTCTCTAGGCAAAATTATATGTGCTTGTCCAAAACTTTCAATAAAGTTTGCAGGGTTTGATATTGTATTGACTTTTTCTTTCATCATCGTCAATTTTGAGAAATATTTTATGCTTTTTAGTATAGTGTGTGTTGTTGCACTATTTGCCAAACATAAACCTCCATTGTTCATCTCGAAGTCATCCACAATTTGAGAAATATTCATGTTTCTTCATTAAAAAAAAAAAAAAAAACAACAATAATAAGTAATGAACACTATTGATAAACATATTAGCAAATGTAAAATTAGAGTTTAACAAGTAAGTTTGAGATAAAACATAACAAAATATTAAACATATTTGTTTTTTTTTACAATAATGTTCATTTCCTCTTCGAGAGATTCAAATGAATTTGTAACATCCCAATTTTTCATTTTTTTCAAGATTGATTTATCTATTCAAGAGATTTACAAAGTTTGCTTTTGCACACATATTGTTCCCATTTTCATTTTAAGAGACATTTTAAATTTCAAAATAAATTAAATGTACAACAAGTACAAGGTATACCTCATGTATATCATATCTACAATGTAGGAGTTTTCTTTTAAATCATGAATATTATGTGTGTGATTTTCTTGAAAATTGAGTGATCTATAACTACAAAGAGATGAGTAAATAAATCATGAATATTATGTGTGTGATTTTCTTGAAAATTGAGTGATGTGATTTTCTTGAAAATTGAGTGATCTATAACTACCAAGAGATGAGTAAATAAATCATGAATATTATGTGTGTAATTTTCTTGAAAATTGAGTGATCTATAACTACCAAGAGATGAGTAAAATTTGACTAATTGAACTCCAAGGTTTAGTTCTTAGGTAGAGGTGTTCCTTTTCAGTCAACTTAAATATACACAACCATCCACACAAAGAGTTCCCTTATAGTCAATTTTTATTTTAACAACATTAAATATAAATGAATACAAGTAGTGTATAATTCATATACAAACATATTAATTTCAATATTAAATATGTGATATATATAAACAAAATATCTTGCAATATTGATAACAATTTGAACCTTACATGCTTATGAAATGATTTAAATCCATCAAATAATTCATGAGGATAAGGACATAGAATAAGAGCATCTTACTGCTATATATATCAAACTCATATTCTAAAATTAGATTCATCATAAACAATTAACATATTAACATATGTCATTATAAACAAATAATACATATCATAACATGTAGAATAAAAAACTAACATGGTCATACTAAGTCACATATAAGCTATAAATCGTCAACATTCAATATACATGGTATATATTAGGTATATTATACATATACTCTAGTATATATGAAACGTACAGAAGACGATTGTTACAAATAATAAGTATAAAACAAACCCTACCTTTAGCTCAACAAAAAGGGTAAAGTTTCGTGTTGATAACGTGCTATGAAACTCGAATATTATAATAAAAACAAGAATAAGAATAACACAAAACAAATGAGTAAAGGAGAGAGTTCTTTTATTCTCAAAATGTGAGAGGTGTGTTTTTAAAGGTATACTCTTATTTATAGTGGTAGAATGGAGTAGGCACCAAGTTTGATAGTGCTTAAAATAGAGTGATTGAAAGTCTAAAGGCTAAATTCAAGGATGAATGAGCTCATGGGAAGAATAGTTAAAGAAGATGTAAATCTAATTAAATACATAATATTTACAATTGTACGAACATTTTAACTATTTTTAATGTTTGGTAAAATGGATTAGAAGATAGTTTTAAGTCAATCATTTTTTCAGCTTTGTTGGTTTCTAAACTCTATCTGCTTGCATTTGAAATCAACATTTTTTTTTTTAAGAATTTATACCTTTTCTAACTAACTATTGCATCCAGATTTTTATCCCTCTTTTATAATACTATTTCACGTTGAAGTTTGAAATTTAATAAACACTTGGGACATGTTTGGTAAACAATTTGAAAATAAAAATTTAAAAGTAAGAGATTGAATGAAAATAGTGTTGTATTTCATGTTTTCCAATATTTATTTGGTAGTGGATTCATAAATTAAACTCATATTTAAACAATTGTTATAATATATTTTTAAATCATAAAACTAATTATAGTTCCTCATTAAATATTAAGTTGGATATAAGCTATTATCAATGTGTACATTTTTTATGTTAAAATGTTTATATAATTATTATTTTATAATATCATATAATTTATAAGGGACTGTTGCAAATATAGCAATCAGATTTAAAGTATTAGCATATATAGCAACATTTGAGAAAAATTATTAATATAGCAAAATTTATCATTGATAGACCACCACCAATAATATGATCTATCACTGATAGACCATAAGAGTCTATGAGTAATAGATTCTATCATTGATAGACTTTGCTATATATGCATTTTTTTTAGAATGTTGCTATATACTTAGTTATTATCCTTAAAATTGCTACTCGTTACAATTATCCTTTATGGTATATGATATAATACATATTTTAATTTAACAAAAACAATTGAGTTTATAACATATATTACTATATTAGTTATTATATTTATCTATTTATTATAATTCTACATTTTAAAATTTTAAATTCAAAATTTTAATATAATAAAAACATAAAAATATTATTTGTAGAATTTGGACTATTTGAATCACAAAATTCGAGAACAATTTTAAAAATAGAATCAAGTCTACCTGCCAACAATAAAACATAATTTAAATTGTACTACTAAATAAGTTCTTATTTACTTTATTTCACAACTAGTTTTTTTTTTTTTAATTAAAAACATAGTTATTAGTAATTATTTAAAAAACTACAAACTACGCCTTAGTTTAATTTTTGAACTAGTGTATGTAACCGAAGAGGATATTGACGTATGCATAAATACCACTTCTGTCAACTCAAACATAATTTGCTTTTGGCTTTGGGATCCTTTCTCCCCAATAAATAATCATTATATGGGACATAATTTCTCTCTCCCTTGTATTTTTTTTTTTTTTTTTTTTCTCTTTCCTTTCTTTTTCTTTTATTTCTTTACATTCAAAAGTACCCAACAAAATAAAAGTTGATAAGATTTAAGTATTTCATTAGGGGAACAATGTTTTTCTTTTTCTTTCTAACATCAACTAAAATTTAAAACAAAAACAAAAAAGATTTTTTTTTTCATTTTCAAATAATTTGTTGTTTTCTTTAATTAAATTTAAGGAAAACTATATTTATTGTTTCTACCATTTTGAAGAATAGGTGCATTTAGTCTTTGAGCTTTTGAAACACACCCTTTTAGTTCCCAAAAATTTAAGAATAAGTGCATTTGGTCCTACAACTTTTAAAATGTAACCTTTTAATCCTTAAATTATTTTTAGGAATAAGTTTAAAAGGTCTTCAAGTAATTTTTTTAGTTTTTTAAATAATTGCATGACATTTTTAATCGAAAAAAAAGTTTAAAAATTAATTTTATACTTTAGAGATTGTTTTAAAGATAATTTCTCAATTTAAAATAATACAAAAAATTACTGTAGAACTTTTTACACTTTATTTTAAAAAATTCATTGACTACAAGGTTACATTTTAAGAACTTAGAGACATAATGCACATATTCTTAAAAATTTAAGGACTAAAAATATACATTTTAAAAATTGAAAGACCAAATGCACATATTTTTCAAAATTTAGAGACTAAAAAAAGTAATTATCTCCCAAGTACGAATGAAAAGAATTAATTTGTGTAAAAGCTTGTCGGTGAAGTTGGTGAAATAACAGAGAATGCAAAAACTTAAATTTTATTATTATTTCAGCTATGGGAGATTTATTACTACTGTTTTAATGAGAAATATTCAATTTTATCCTTCGTTCCTAAGAAGTTGTATCAATTTTAATCAATAAACTTTTAGTTACATTATATCGATTTATAAACCTGGTTGATTCAATTTTTATTATATATTCAATTATTGCTGAGTACATCAACTAATTTTAGCAAAAAGTAAAGTGAGAATGTTTTAAAACTTACTATTGAAAAAAGAAAGAAAAGAAAATTCAAGTTTTGCACAGAATTTATAGCCCCATAGCCCCATATATATAAGTGACCTTGCTGAATAAATTACCATTCAAAACTCATAAAGTTGAACAATAATTAAAAGCTCCATCATTATTATGGTTGACGATTCATTAATTTTGTACTACACATGATTTTAAATTCATCTAATGCAGATAAAAATATTATATTTATATTCTTTTTCAAATGAAAGTCTATTAAAAAAAATTGCAAACTTATTAAAATTTAAAGTAAATATTATAACACTTGTGTCAATGGTTAGTTTAATAAGAATAAAACTTGAAAATATTTTGTACTAGAAGCATCCATCTATTTTTTTGAGTTACGATGTATATTTAAATTGTAAATTTAATTCAAAAACTTTAAATATCCATAATATTTTGTTCTTAGAGGTTTGACTTTGTAACTTATGCATGACTTATTATTCTATCTAGTCCATGACTTTGTAACTTCATTAATTTGTTTTTTTTTTTTAATGATAAAATTAATGAATATGTTGTTACATATCTGTTTGTCAATTTTTTTTAATGTGATATCCCAAACTTTTAGGTAATTTTAAATTAATTATCTTAAATTATTTGGTTAATTTTTGGAATGTTGAGGCATAATTGGATTATATTGATAAAATAATTCAATTTAAAGTGAACATGATAAAAGAGTTGGATTCAATTCAATTAGCAAGAAATTGAATTTGTTGGGAGAGATTTAAAAGTTGGATTTAATTTGAAGATTTGGCTTTGAGTGAGATTTAATGATTTGGTTAATTTAAGTGAAAATGTGGATAAGTTATCGTGGAATTGAATTTAAGTTGGAAAAGATTTGATTTGATGGGTTGAAAAATATATTAAATAATTTTTTTTTTTTTTTTTGGTTTTAGGGAAAAGAAAAAGAAAAGAAAAAACTAAAAAGTATATTTATATATAAAATAAAAGGAATTAGGGTTTTTATTTAAATAAATAAATATATAGTTATTAAGTCTTGAAGTGCATGCATAAAAAAAAAAAAATTCTCTTCTCCTCCAGTTGGTTGCGTCTCTCTCTCTTCCCGACTGTGTATCCCACAACTTGTCGTCTGTCTGCCTCGCTACCACCACCACCAATCCTTGCTACTGCCTACACGCACCGCCACTTAGCTCGTCACCACCCATCGCGCTGTTCAGAAGGTCTGCCGCCAGATCTCGTGTCGCCTAGCCGGATCCGCAAGCTGCCATCTCTTTCGCCAGTCATCGCTCTGTCGTTCGGTTTCGTCCGCCACCAGGTTGTTCAACCGTTCGGTCGCTGCAACTCCCTATCTTGCTACTGCTTAGGTGAGGCTTGGTATTATTTGGCTTCAGTATGCTTATACCTACTGTGTTTGGACTTTAGATTCGAGGTTTGGAGGGAGCCGAAGCCACTGTCTGGGAGATCATTTTGGTTGGATTCTAATTGGTGCCTTCGTGCTAAGGTTGGAAGCGATTTTGAGACAAGCCACGTTTTTGGTAAAAAACTACTCGAAGTAAATTTTTGTAACGACCCCAAATCATTGAGGTAAATTCTCTAGTAAATTAATTTAATTCATTGTGTATATGCATTTATGTATTTATTTATTTATTTAGGTTAAGGAGGAAAGTTTCAAAATTAGTGGTTTAGGTGAAGTTAAGGAAAATGTTGGAATTTGGTAAAGGATAATTTTATTTTTATTTTATTTTTGGGCAAATAAAATAAAATAAATAAATTTGGTAGGATTGGAGTTGAATAAAAGATATTTTACTTTATTGGTTGAAGAAACAAAAAGGGAAAAAATTGGAATTTATGGTTTAAGGAGGGAGAGTAATTAGGGTTTAGTTTAAACTCACCCTCCTCGTTTTCCGTGCTTTCAAAAAGAAAAGAAAAAAAAAAGAGTCATCTCTCTCCCTCTCTCTCTCCGCCGCCTCTCTCCTCCTTTCCTCCCCGTTTTCCGCCGCTGCCACCGCCCATTCCGATCCCCCTCTGCCTCCGCCATCTCTCTCTCTCCATTGCCGAGCGTTCCGGAGTTTTCACGGCGGAGTATCGCGTTTTCGTGCTAGAATATCGCTGTCGGCTTCTCGGGCTCTCGCTGACTCTCGCTGCGTCTCGCTCTCTCGTGCTCAAGTTTTCCCACTCGCCTCACACTCTCCTGCGCCGGAATCGCCCTCACGCTCTCGGGCTCTCGCTGTATCGCTGCCTCTCGCTCTCTTGCGCTCTCGCTCTCTCGCTCTCCCGCGCCCGGTACCGCTGCAAGCTGTCGGACTCTCACTGTCTCGCTGAGTCCCGCTCTCTCGGCTCTCGCTCTCTCGCTCGAATCTCGCTTTCTTGCTCGGGTCTCGCTCTCGCTCAGAATTTAGCTCTCGGCAGCGGTTCCTTTCTCGTTCGACCAGATCAGTACCCCTAAGTGAGTATCTCAAACCCGAGTGGGTTAGTTGCATATTTTTGGTGAATATTTGGGAATTTCGAATTAATTGGTACATCTTAATAGGTGGTCGGCGATTGTTTTAGCCTGTAGGATCAGAGGAAGCTTCGAGTTTGATTACGTTCGGGTAAGGACTCTCTCGAACAAATTTTTGGAGGTTGCTTATGATAGACTAGGCTTGTAAACTAACTTAAGTTGTGGGAATTTTATTCCCAGTTTGTTTAGGAGTTTTTACAAGAGTGGCAGTGTGGTTATTTTATGGATCGATCCTTAGGTAAGTGATCTTACTACCTGAACCGCCTTCGGGTCATACGTTTAGTTGCCATGAAGTAGAAGATTTCTAAAGCCCCTTATGATATAGCATGCTTGTATTAAATTCCATGTCTAAAAGTTGTATGTGCCTAATAATTGATAAGCATATGCCATGATATGTTATGAACAGTATTTTTCATGTATGAATCCATGGAATGGAATGAGTATGAATTTGATTGTTTATGGTTCATGAGTAGAGGTGACTCCTCTACGTTGGTTGGATGTCCACAGGAGGTTGTGTTCCTTCGGGATCACTAGAGGATGTGTACCTTCGGGTTCACTAGAGGTTGTGTTTCTTTAGGCGCACTAGAGGTTGTGTTCCTTCGGGTTCACAGGAGGTTGTGTTCCTTTGGGTTCACCAGAGGTTGTGTTCCTTCGGGTTCACCAGAGGTTGTGCTCCTTCGAGTACATTAGAGGTTTGTGTTCCTTCGGGATCACCAGAGGTAAGAGTTTCCTTCGGGGCTCTAGAGGTTTGTGGACATCCATAACCTACTGTAGGGCGAGAATAACCATTTCCCTATAAAAGCATGTTAGATATGTATGTCTTATGTTTGACGCACTTAAAGGACTTAGGTGCCTAGCCCGACTCCGGTAGTGGGGTCACTTACTGAGTAATATAATTACTCATCCTTTCATCTTATATGTTTTTCAGGTAAGGGAAAGAACTTGCTGGCGAATGACAAGAAGAATCCTTGATGGCATCATGAGACCCGTAGTAGCTTCCGCTTAGCATTTCATGTTTTACTGAGTTTTGTCCAATTGTCAAATGTTTGTTTTGAGACTCATCTTTTATTCGATATGTGGATTTTCGTTCATGAATTTTAATGATTTTATTAGGGGTACCCCGAACCAAAATTTCTTTTATATGTTTATGCATGTTTTCTTGAATTTATATAAATAGAAATTTCCATGAAAAGCATTGTCTCTTCTTTACTATTCAGCATAGTGTCTTTCTTGAATTTTGCATGGAGTAATGGTCTGATTAGATTGTATAAGTCGGGTCGTTACAATTTTGATTATTATGTCATTGGAATTAAGCCTAGAGGTTTAATTTAAGTTAATTTAAGTTGGGATTTATACTTTAGGTTTTAATTCAAGGATTTTGTGAGATTTGGTTACTTGGTTAGCTATTTGCACCTAATTCAAGGTAAGTAACTTTACTACTGGAATTTTCCTTGAGCCAGGTGATTTACCAAATTATGAATGATTTTCTTAGTTTGGGTGAAATTGAGCTGCCTATATCTAGTCGTTTTATAAGTATAATGATATTAGCCCATGTTGATATGATTTATGATGTAAACTTAATAAGGCATTTTTAGAGAAAAGTGACGATTTACCCTCCTAATGCTACTATGATACTGGAAGTCAACGAGTTTCCTACTATGTTATTGAAAGTCGACGGGTTTCCTACTATGTTACCGGAAACCTATAAGAGATTAGTAATTAGTAATTAGGTAAAAGAAAAGATTGATCTCGAGAGGGACAATTCGGATAAAAGACTTCTAGACTTAGGTGTTGTGTTAATTTATTTAAGAGTCAAAGCAATGTGTTTAATAATGTCATTAATGTAGTTTATTCCCTAGTGAAGGGAATTGAATCCCGGCGGAAGCATGTGATTATGTTCTTTGATTTCTTGAAAGAATTAAAAAAATACAAACAAAGAAGTTTAAGCAACATACCTTTGCCGATCTATGGTCTATAATTTCAACAAAATCTTTTTCTCGAACCGGTAGTATTCTTCTTGTAGTCTTCCTTTTCCAAGAGATCTTCTTTGTTATAAGGGCTCCCAAAGACCCTATTTATACAACTCTATGGGTTACTCTTAATCCTATTAGGATAACCCTTCTGTAGAGATTTTAAAGTAAATATTTAATAATAATATCCAATATTAATAAATATTTATCCAAATAATATCTCATATTAAATGGTTTAAAATATTTAAATCTTTAATTTGAATCTCATCCAATTTAAATAATTAATTATTTGAATCCAATTCAAATTAATTAATTAATTCTCCCTCTATTTATTTATATTGATTTCATCGAAATAATTAATTAATTATTTGAATCATATTTATATAAGTTAGTTCTCCATATTATAAAGTTATAGTTTGAATCTTATTCAAATAAACTTTATAATAAATCATGTAATTAATTGTATCCAATACAACTAATATTTTACCTCATAAATTTGAAAATTTGAAAATTTTCTTTCAACATAGTTGATTCTTGTTGGTCCATGGTGAGCTAGCAAAATTATAAGCTTCAATGATCCGAAATTAATTGATTAAACTCTTTAATAAAATTAATCTTTATTCATTAACTAGAGGGCAAACCACTAAAGACCCATAGTTGAACTCTTATGCATTGTAGGACAAGTTGTGTCCATGGATATAATAAGTATAAGCAAGTTGATCCTTCAAGAGTTGTTCATAATTACAGCTAGGTCAAATGCCCGTTCTACCCCTGTAATACCTCTTATCTTTAAGTACTACTGATTTCTTTAATGAACAATTTGTTTATAATTCAACCATAAACTAAGTCCCTCTCGGGCCAATGAGAGGGTATGACCCCTTGTTCAAGACCCGAAATCAACACTTAAGGGAACTACTCATCTACTTACCCTATTTGGGAAGGAGTGAATTTCATCTTGTGAAGTTATGTTCCCAGATACCAAAAGCCGACGGGTTTCCTACTACGATACTGAAAGCCTACAGGTTTCCTACTACGATACCAAAAGCCTACAGGTTTCCTACTACGTTACCAGAGACCTATGGGTTTCCTACTATGCTACTGGGGGCTGAGAGTGCCTTACTACGTTTGTGAGACTTCGAGCCACCAAATGTGTGTTAGGATGGGTTAAATCACTCACTAGATGGCCCTTCAGGATTAGTTATTTATGCATGTCCCACTAGTATGATGCATTTATTGGATATAAGTCTTTAGCCTTACCCTGGTAGTGGGGTTACTTACTGAATATTTTGTACTCATTCTTTTCATTTTATGTTTTTCAGGTAAAGGAAATGACACCCTGACGAACGATGAAAGAAAACCTTGATCTTGCTAATGGGACTAGTCAGATGCTTCTACACAAAAGATTTCATGTTTTTATATTTAAGAATTTTTGTTTTGTCATTTGAATTCAAAACTTTATTTTTCCTTTAAAATTTCTCATAGTCACATGTTTTATGCAAGTTTCTTATGTTATTAAATTGTACAAGGGGTACTCCAATCAAAGATTTTGAGTTATTTGGATTTTGCAAAAGACGTTTATTTTAGTAATTTTTTTTTTATTTTTAGTAAAATTATGAAAAAGAGTTGTTTGAGATGTATGCATGCATATAGTGACAAACCTAGTTCAAGTCCTAGGAAGTCGGGTCGTTACAGTTGGTATGAAAGCAAGAGTTATTGGTTATGTAGACTGCCTTACTATATAAGTCCAAATAGTCCTTATGGCCACTAAAGGGTTCTTCGTCATCGCCAGGTATGCCTTGCAAGTAAAGTTGTTTTATGAAAAGTTGTGCATTAAAATATTTGTTTAGCTTCAATGCGCCAAATATGTTCTAATGCTCGGTCAATGACTCGATAGAATTTATAAGCTGATTATTCAGTTAAGACACTACAAAAATGGGGAAAAATTATTATGAGGTCACTTTGTGCTAATTTATCTTATGGAAGAACTGTTTGAAAGGAATATATATAATTCAGTTCAGAGTTCTTAAAGATTGATGAAACTATGTAGAGTTGTGACAATTTAAGAATAAAAGTATATAGATGTTTAAGTCAGATTGGGTTCCAAATAAAATCGACCAAATCCAACCCAATATGCGTGTCATGCCTATCACTTCCCAAAGTGATTTTTACACGATTTTCCCCCAATTTTTCATGTTTTAGCCCTATATGAAATTCCAAACATCCCTTAAATGTACAAATTTTCCTATTTTCAGCCTTGTCATATATTTCATGCATAAATACATAATTTTTTGATTCTTGGAGGTAGAGTCCTTGGACAGAGAAAAATCTCTAAGTGTTATTGAATTTAAAGCTTTTTGAAGATTGTTGGGGACCTGAAATGTCACACCCAACTTTAAACCAATGCGTTGTAGAGGTTGAAGAAAAGGAAATAAAGAACCATGTTGGACGCATGGTCAGGACTAAGGCATGCATGGTAAAGTTAAACGCCAAAGGACCAATGCATAGAGGAAGAACTTGAGAAGGATTTATTCGTTATGAACATAAGGAGAGTTGGACGCATGGTATGATGCGATGAGGTACAAACGCATAGTATTGCGCGTTTGTCATTGACGCCTAGTGGCATTATGTAAGCATTGGTTTATAATAGTGCAGCTATGTGTTGAAGGTGAAATCACGAATGGTGGTGTGAGCTGAAGCAGTCGCCGCGTTGGCGGGGGAAGGAAGATTCTTAGCTTACCATGCGTTGGTAAGGTTGTCATGAGCTATGGCTTCTATGCGTTGGAGGCAGTAGTGTAGTTGGTCGTGGTATGCGCTGAAGATAGGAGGTGTTGAGGGCGCCATGCATTGAGTGTGGTTGATTGCTGAAGGTGTTAGGGTAGGTGGCGTTATGGGTGCCTTGCGTTGAAGTAAGAATGAGAACCCCAGCGCGCCAGCCTGCCTTTGAGGGTTAAGTCGGTGGTGTATATAAAAGTAAATGAATTAAATATTTAATTATTCCAGACACTTCGAGAGCTTAGGTCTGTAGTATATATATATGTAAGTGACTTAAATATTTAATCATTTTAGACACTTCGAGAACTAAGTCGGTTCCACTTTCCAGAAGAGCTACAAGGGGAAGTACAAGAGGATGTCGTTGTGGATTTTAGACAGAAGTTTACTCGCCTTGGTGTTGAAGTCTAAGCTGAAACTTTGAGGTAAAAGCAACGGTTACAGAATTGCTGCGTGAGCTAGAGCAACGCAGAGTAATTTTGGAATAGCTGGAGAACGAAGAGAAGTTAAGTCTTGAAATTTTGAGGTAACCTGTGAAACTCAATTCTCTACAAGTTTGTAGAAAGGAAGAAGTTCTAAATTTGTCGGGATGTATGATTTTTTTTAACAGATAGAAGTAAGAACAAAAAGGAAAGGAAGAGATGTCGGTTGTCGGGTGCCGCTAAGGAGAGGGTATCGCTGAGTAGAGAAGGCAAAGGTAGTGAGACGAGTGTCGCTGAGACGCAAGAGAGCGTTCCGTCTCACAAAAACTCGCTGAGTATCGCTAGGTATCGCTCCTCAGGTAAAATCACGCTAGTCTAGCTTCCCCTAGTGTCGCTGGTATCATATCCGGTTGTGTAGTTTCGCTAGTAATCTAGCTGGAAATATGAAATATCGCTAGATATCTCACTAATAACACAAATCTTACTTATTATATCACTTTGGAAAGGGGAGACTCGGTGATGATTTAGGATTAGAGTCTAATTATGCGTACGAACATGTAAAGGAAGTTTAAGGAAAGCATAACGTGAGAAATGTGTATTTACAGGCCAAGAAGAGCTCGGAAAGGCATATAATCAGCTCGGGGCCTAAGGATAAGTTGTGAGTGACTCTTTTTTCATTTGAAAACAAAATTTATTAAAAATGTTTTGATGAAATATAGCTTTGAAATGACTGTTTCCTTGAAATCATGATGTTTGACTATATTGTTCACAATGTATGTTTTATCTGATTGCTATACGATATTGAAAGGCATGTTACGAGATGTTGTTTATCAAGGAATATTCTGTTTTCTATAAAAAAAAAAAAAGGTTTCATATGAACTATTTATGTAAACTGGTTTCTAAAATGTTTTAGAGGAGGCTCAGTGCTCAAGGACAGGAGAAGGCACGTGAGTTTCCCAGTACTGATGGACATCGAGAAGGTACTTGGGCAACCCGCCATATTCCTATGTGCACATAGAGGTTGATTTGGCTGGTGCGTCGAGTTTTGCTCCGCATCGAGCCAGGGATAATTTCGACGTTAGGTGTGTTGAGCCTTGCTCCACCCCAACTAAGGTTATTTTTGACGTTGAGAGCGTTGAGCCTTGCTCCGCCTCAACTAAGGGAAAAGATTGAGAAACTGAATTGATTTCCTGTTTATTTATTCTGGAAAATGATTCCATACGACTTAGAATGGATGCTCCACCTCAACTAAGGGAAAAGATTGAGAAACCGAATTGATTTCCTGTTTATTTATTCTAGAAAATGATTCCATACGACTTAGAATGGATTTATGAGAACTGATAAGTTTTATGGAAAATATTTTGGGTTGAACTATTATGTTAAATCCTTGTTTTATATGTAACATGCCTGTTTTCAAATAAAAGTTCGTTTTACAAAACTAGTCACTCACGGGGCTTTTAGCTCACGTTTTCCATTTTCTTTTAATTTTCCAGATAGCGAGGGAGTTTGGGATGCTTTGCCTACGCAAGAACCTCCCCTGGGCCGTCTTTTGAGATAAAAGGTTAGACACTGAACCTTACAGAGGAGTCAAGGTTGCTGTCTTCACATCTCCTTTCGGGTTGTGGAGGATAATCCGGGAGGGGGTGTGACATGAAAAGTATAGTTTGGAGCCTCGTGTGTGTGTAATGATTGTACCAATGAACTTGCATTTTATTCGTTGAATTGAAAATTGGTTATGTTTCATATTCTTTCATGTTTTTAAGTTTTCTTAGTATTATTGGGATAAGGGGATTTGAACCATAGACCTCTTGGTTCCTAGCACATTCGTATGCCAATTAAATTAGGCTCTATTTGGACATGTTCCAAAGTTCTCAAGCAATTCTTGGCCTTTCTTTTGAGGTAAGAATTGGGATTGGATTAATTAATTGCATAACTGAGGCCCCGCGTAACGACCCAACTCCCTAGGACTTGAACTAGGTTGTCACTATATGCATGCTTACATCTCAAACGACTCTTTTTCATAATTTTACTAAAAAATAAAAATAAATTTTTACTAAAAATAAATATCTTTTGCAAAATCCAAATAACTGAGACTTGCATAAAACATCTGACCATGAGAAATTTTAAAGGAAAAAGAAAGTTTTGGATTCAAATGACATGACCAAAATTCTTAAAGATGAAAACATGAAATCTTGTGCGGAAGCATATGAATAGTCCCAAAGGCACGGTCAAGGTATCCTTTTGTCATTCGCCGAGGTGTCCATTCCCTTACCTGAAAATAACATGAAAAAAATGAGTACGAGTACCCAGTAAGTAACCCCACTACCGGGGTTAGGCTAAACACTTATATCCAACAAGTGCATCATACTAATAAGAGATTCATATTTCTACTTTTCACACTTCACTTATCTGAGGGATTCGTTAAAACCGTGCTACAGTTGGCAAATGGTGTCCACGAGCCTTTAATGAATCCTGTAGGAGACACTTACCTCTGGTGATCCCAAAGGAACACAACCTCTAGTGATCACGAAGGAACATACAACCTTTTGGTAATCCCCAAGAAACACAAAACATCTGGTGATCTCGAAGAAACACAAAATCTCTGGTGATCGCAAAGGAACACAACTTCTAATGATCTCGAAGAAACACAATCTTTGGTGATCTCGAAGGAACACAAACCTCTGGTGATCCAGAAGGAACACAAACCTCTGGTGATCCCGAAGGAACACAAATCTCTAGTGATCTTGAAGGAACGCAAAATCTCTGGTGGACACACAACCAACGTAGGAGAGTAACTATCACTAACATGCATAACTAGTAAAATACATAAAAATCCCATAACATAAATTCATAATGCGTCTCGTACAAACATCATCATACCCATATATCTTCGCAGTCATAACAATTACATGCAAACAAAATATCTGATACATGGCCCAAAGAACCCAACAACATTTTTATAACTAAATTGCCTGGCACATAGGTGGTTCCAGTATCAGGATTACTTACTTTGGAGTTAAGTCCAAATAGCTATTAATGTAGTCAAATCTCACCAATTTCTTGAATCAAGCCCTAAAACATAACCCAAACTTAAAGTAAATCTTTAAGCTTAATCCCAATCACAATTATTCCAAATGTATGCAAACAATTTTACCCAACGAACATTGTGGTTTGTTTCAAAATCACCTCCAACCTCCCAAAACAATGCAACTTCAAGCCACCTACCAAGATTTAACCATTAGAACTTAAAATACGAGGTGAAATTAATTGGGTAATCAGGGTCCACAAGAAAACCCATAAAAAAACTTACCAAAATAAGCTGCAAATCAATCTTGGATCCAAAATACTCACCTAACAGTGCAGATTTGGCAACTGGCAACAAACAATCGGAGGACTCAGGCAGCGAGGCAAGCAGCTACAGCGACGACTGATTGAAGCTCGACAGTAGCGACTGGGCAGAAAAGGCAGTAGCGGGGCGAAACAAGTGGTGAAGTCAACGACAATGGTGTGGATCGAGTAGCGGTCGGCTAAGTGTAGGAGCGGCACGCGACTGCATCTGCATGGCTCTTAACGTCGGCGGTGAACAACATCGGCCAAATTGACAGAAGAGAGAGGGAAAGTGGCCCGACTGAGAGAGAGAGAGGGACATCGCTAAAGATGAAAAAAACTTTTTTTTTTTACTTGCACGTACTTCAAAGCCACCTAATATATATATACATACATACATATATATATATATATATACATACATACATATATATATATATATCCTTTTCCTCTTCCCAAAACACAATATAAAACTTACCTACATTAATTTTTTCCCAACAAATCAAATCCTTCCCCATCTACAAAAATAATTTGTTTAAATTATTTCCTAACCAACAATTCCACAAACTTAACCCAAACTTTCAAAATAATTTCACAACAACCCACCAAATTGCAAATTTTCAAATTGAATCTAACCCTTAAATCTCCAAACCAAATTTAATTCTCTACCAATCTAATTAACCCAATCTTTTATCGCGTTTACCTCAAATTGAATTATTTCCTCAACATCAAACCAATTAAACCTCAAAATTCAAACAACTAACCAAAATAATCTTAGATAATTAGTTCAAAAATACCTGAAAATTTGGGGTGCACATTCTCCCCGCCTTAAGAAACTTTCATCCTCGAAAGTTCAAACTTAGAACAACTCAGGATACTTCGATCTCATCTCATCCTCCCGCTCCCATGTCGCTTCCTCGAAATGATGGTTCTGCCATAGAACTTTTACTAGTGGTATTTCACGATTGCATAAGGCCTTTACTTCCCTTGCAGGAATTTGGACAGGCTTCTCCTCATAACTCAAATTCTCATTCAACTACAATGGCTCATAGTCAACTATGTGAGACGAATCCGCCATATACTTCCTCAACATGGAGACATGAAGACATTATGAACTGTAGAGAGCGATGGTGGAAAAACCAAGCGATAAGCTACGAGGCCAACTCCTTCCAATATTTCAAATGGTCCAATGAATCGAAGGCTCAACGTCCCCTTCCTTCCAAACCTCATAACACCTTTCATAGGTGCCACCCTCAAGAACACTTGGTCACCTACCTCAAACTCCAGGTCTGGCCTTCTCACATCGGCGTAACTTTTCTGTCTATTGTGAGTTGTTTGCACCTTTGCCCTAATCTTCTGAATAGTTTTGTTAGTAATCTACACTAACTCAGGCCCCAACAATTTTCGCTTACCAACCTCCTCCCAACAAACTGGAGTCCTGCAACTCTTCCCATACAGGGCCTCAAATGGCGTCATCCCACTAATTGCTTGATAATTGTTATTATAAGCAAACTCCATGAGATGCAACTAGGAGTCCCAACTTTCTGAAAAAAATTTACTATGCAAGCACGCAACAAGTCCTCTAAAATTTGGTTCAATGCTCAGCTTGACCATCAGTCTGTGGGTGAAAAGCTAAACTGAACTCCAACTGAAAACCTAACACTTTTTGGAGACACTTCGAAAAAAATTGGATGTTAAATGAGGGTCTCTAACTAATATAGCTAGAACTACTAACCCACAAAGTGTGACAACCTCTTTCATATAAAACTAGGAAACTTAAAATGCTGAAAATCAATAGTATTTTAACTTATTCACTCCGAGAACCTTTACGAGATAAGGAAATCATACTCTTTAGAAATATAAATCTGAACTAGTTGAGCTGGCAAAGAGAAATCTCCATATGTGCGGCAAAACAATTGGCCACACTCGATACAACATAATCCTAAGATGCGTAGCAAGTAAAATCTGGTCCACTAGAATCCCCTTCTAATTTAGAAGCGTTAATTGAGATGCCTATCCGGGTAGCTACATGTGTGAGAAACAACATTGTCCAACTAAATCTCATATTTATTAAACGCCTAGCATGAAGCTTTATACTACCTAGGGCTATAAACTTACTTGTCAAACCTCATTTTACTCCTTAGTCTTAAAACAATCACATATCACTATTTTGACCTTGCTATGAACGAGTCTGGAAATTTCTTTCATTATAAGGTTTATGAAGTCCTTGGACACTAGAGGGCTTCAGTCAAACTAAAACATCTCTTCAAAATAACTGTATCCAAACCCTAACGCTAGTTTTTAAGATAAAAACTTTCTTGATTCATAAATCTATCTTGGGAATATCCATCTCTATAGAGTTGATCAACTCGTCGTCCATGCTAGAAGAAACATACTATATGTGGCGCTCCATGTCCAGGATTTGAAATCTGGATTCGACACCTAATTGCCCCAACATTCCCTTGCGACCTGGCTACGCTACCATAATCAACTTTTAATATAATTGATACATAAGCACATGAATTTCAACTCTCTTTTAAACATACTAAACTAGTGTGCACAGAGGAAAAATATTAAGGCGTCTGGAAAACTTCCATAAATAGCTCATGTATCTGCGACTTGCTATTCAACTCTGCTATAATTACTTTTTAGGTAGCCTTAAGAACCGAAGTATTCTACTCAAATTCGTCTTTTGGTCTAGTAGTCATCCGAAGGATCTAGATTAATTACTCAACCTTAACTTTCGTACAACAGGATCTCTACTTGGAGTTAGATTGCTTTCACATTTAAACCAAATCTATTGATCACTAGTTTCTAGTTATAACTTGTACCCAAAGTCACAATCCTCTAATTTTCGTTAATACTTTCAATGGTGTACCATTTTTACCATTAAAGCCTCAACATTCCATGTCAATAGTTTCAATACAACCATTACTACTCTACTTTAGATTATCCCTCTTATCCTTTTATTTTGGAAAAAGACTTTGATGTTGAAATTGAGCTTCACAACCAACGTTTTACACGATTCTCCCACTGCCACATAGTGAGGTCCAAAGTTCCATATGATAGTGAGAGATTCTCCTTTTATACCAAAACCAACACCTAGTAACCAATCATATCATGTCTTCAATCCAAACCATATTCAAGTACTTGGAGTTTTGAACACATTAATTTTCTTTCTTTCCAAAGTAGTCACCTTCCTTAAACAATTTTCTTTAAGACCAATCGCTTAAGGTGCTCTTCTTCCCTTAAAAAGTGTGACATAAACTTACTACACATGGTGCAGCTCTACTTACGTCCTCCATAAGTCTTACCTTCTCATCTAAAATTTTTCATGTTGTAGCATTCTCCTTTACCAACTGCCATTGCTTTTAAACACCAAAAGTTTCTCTCGTGGTCCCGTTAGCTAAACTAAATTCTTTTCATCTCGACCAGGGTATGGGTGACTAAGTACCTTGAAGTACTCCTTAAGTTAACTCCTTAGTTCAAAAGCCACATTTTTTTCAGTCCTAAGTCCTGTTCAAACTAACTTTCCTTCCACACATCATACCAACCAAAAAAGATATTCTTTAGAAGAGTTTCCTAATATGAAGCTCACTTACTTTCCAACTTGAACATTTCCACTCTTCAAGTACTACACATGAATAACCAAAGTACCTCATGCAGTCCATCAACCTTAAACTTCACAATAGTAATCTTGTCATATTAAACCCTTTCGAGTTTTCATATAAGAGGCACCAACTCTTATATTAAACCCTTTTTTTTAAATTTTGTTTTTTTTTTCCACACATCATACCAACTAAACAAAGTATTCTTTAGAAGAGTTTCCTCACATGAAGCTCACTTACTTTCCAACTTGAACATTTCCACTCTTCGAGTACTACACATGAATAACCAAAGTACCTCACGCAGTCCATCAACCTTAAACTCCACAATAGTAATCTTGTCATATTAAACCCTTTTGAGTTTTCATATAAGAGGCACCAACTCCTATAAAACCCTTTTTTATTTTGTTTTTTTTTCCTTTTTAAGTACGTACCAAAGGAACCAAAACACACATCTTATTTAAATTACCATACAAAATTTGATCATGTCCTAATAACCCTTTCAAAATTTTAGCTCCATGTCTAACAACCTTTAGTAAAACTATAATCTCTTTCTCTTTTCCTTCCTATCTTCAAAACATCTTCAATCTTGTCCTTAAGTACGTGCCTTAGGAAAGAATTCTTTGTACTACCACCAAGCTCATTACCCATTACCAAACATAACACTAGCCCTTGATGAATTCTTGTCTATACTATTTTATTGCTTGGTTTAAACATATATATAACTTTATTCCTAAACTATCCTAACTCTACATAGTTTCATCAACCTTTAAGATCTCTAAACTAAAGTTTATATAGATTCCTTTCTAATAGTTCTTCCATGAGATAAACTAACGCCAAGTGACCTCATCATAATTTTTTTTCCCTTTTTGTACTGCCGTAACTGAATTATCAACTTGTAATAACTTCTATCGAGTCATTGACCTAGCATTAGAACATAACTGGTGCATTTAAGCTAAAGAAATATTTTAATGCACAACTTTTCATGAAAAAAGAAGCTTACTTGTAAGGCATACCTAGTGATGATGAAGAACCCCTTGATGGACATAGGGACGATCTAGACTTATATGGTAAGTCAGTCTACAGAACAAAGAACTCTTGGATATGATACCAATTGTAACGACCCGAGTCCTTAGGACTTGAACTAGGTCGTCACTAGGGGTGTGCACGGTTCGGTTGGGTCTGGTTTTGAGCAGAATCATGAACCAAACCGAAGTTCTCAGTTCACAATAAATGTGAATCACTAAAAACTGGTGCATATCGGTTTCGGTTCAAGAATCAAACCAACTTGCTTCGGTTTCAGTCGGTTCGGTTCAATTTTAACTGATGGGTCAGCGAGAGAAGACCGAGACTGAAACCGAGAGCAAGACCGCAAGGAAGAGCAAGGAAGAGCGAGACCGATACCGAGAGAGTTTCGCTAACGAGTACCTCCTGCCTTATGTCCCTGTTGCTGCTAGTTTTTTGTCACACCCCCTCCCAGATTCCTTTCTTAACCTAGGAGTGAGTGCAAACTTGCATACACCCGTTTCCCCTGACCTATAACATAGTTAACACCAGAAAATTTATACTTAACTATATGTCGCATAACCTCATAAGATAAACATAATTGCTCAAGCCAGATGCTTAAATCATAACTCATCACCACAAGTATTCATTATATACACTACAAAACCCAATCTCACTATACCCCAAGGAACATGTATGACAATAAAACATGTATATAAATTGTGTAATTACAACTATCCTAGAGAACTGATCCAAAGTAGGCCCAGATGAGAATCTTCTGTAGGCTAGGCGTCCTGGACACGCTCGCTACCTAAAACAAGCAAACAAACAAGCAAGAAAGCGTGAGCCTAAAGTCCAGTGAGTGACTAAATTTATCTAATTACTAATAAACTTTCTTGAGTTAACATGGATCATCATAAACTACCACATATTTATATAAATAGTAATTCCTAAGTCAACCAATGCCATAAGAACATAAGTGGTACAATTATCCTTTTCTAACTGTGGCAGAGTGAAGCTCAACATACTCAACCTCATGTATCAATACTCATCATTCACATATTCAAATGCCTTCACACGGGTCTCTCGGCACAAATGCCTTCATATATCGTCCCTCGGCATTTCAAACCCTCAAGTGCCTTCACATATTGTCCCTCGGCACTGAGTTTCACTATATCGGAGTTCCCATGTGCCTTCACACGTGGTCCCTCAGCACTGAGTTCCCTATCAACCCACTGCTCAAGTGTCTTCACTCGTGGTCCCTCAACACTTAGCTATCAGGTATTGGATTTCCATATGCCTTCCATAGGGTCCTTCAGCACTGGAATCCATTTCAACTAACTACTCAAGTACCTTCACACGTGGTCCCTCAGCACTGAGTATTATATATCGTATTCCCCATATGCCTTCACACGTGGTCCCTCGACCATGGGTTGCATTTAGTTAATACATATAACATTCTTTAAACTTCACAGCACAACACAAAATATTCAATGACTACACCATACGATAGTTTCCACTCCCACATTACTAGTAAAACATGCTAAGAGTAATCGTTATATAAAATAGAAAGTCACTCACTACTTGTCCTTAGGCCTCGAGCGGATTATATGCCTTCCCGAGCTTTTCTTGGTCTGTAAATACACATTCCTCACGTTTAGTTTTCCTTAAACTTCCTTTCCACGATCATTAAGTGTGCATATTTAGACTCTAATCTCATTCCATCACCGAGACTCTTCTTTTTCCCAAAATAATCATAATTAGCGATATTCTATGTCACTAGCGAGATTACCAGCGAGATTCCACTTTTCTAGCGAGATTGCTAGCAAAATCACACAATAGGTGTAAGCCCTGTACTTAATCTTGTGAGAAAGCAAGGTAAGAAGGGGTCAAGAGATAGACGCATGGGTAGGAGTAGTTGGCTGGAATGTATTGGGGCGGAAAAAAAAGACTAAGTACCAGCTATGCGTTAGTGGCAAAGCGCCTAGATGGAAACAGTTTTGGCGTGGACGCAAAGGTGAGGAAGACCGTTAGGCGTTGGAGCCACGACGCGTTGTGATCATAAGGCGTGGAGAGCCACCTTGTACCGAAGATTATCTTGCGACAAACACATTGATGGCAGTGGGGCGTTGGAAGTTAATGGCCACGAGGAGTTGAGAGCTGATTGCGATGAGGCCATTATGCGGTGAACGCTACCATGCATCGAAAGTGGGTACGCGTTGGACAAAGAAGGTTGGCCGAGAGAGTGTAATGCGTTTGTTAACCATCTGGCGGGAGAGTTTTGAAAAGTAACACCATCAGAGGCCGTGTGATGCTGAAGCTAAACATAGAAGGTATGCGTTGAATTGATTGTAGTATAGTGTTGAAATGGAGATTAAGTCGGCGGTATATATATAAGTGGATCGGGAATTCAATTGTTTTGATTGCATTTCAGAGCTCGAGTTGGGTCCATTTTGAAACTAAACATCGGAAGGAGGTAGAAGAAGATGTTCATGTCGATTTGGAGTGGAAATCTCATCGTAACCGTGGAGGAAACTTGAGCTGGGCAGAGGACTCAACTGGTGTTACTCTCTCCGAGTAACGTTCGGTTTTGGAGGAAAAACAAACTGAAGAAACGGTGGTTAGGGCCGGAACTTTTGAGGTTAGTAAGTTAACTCGATTTTTAGCAAGTTTCATGAAGGATGCTTGAGCTGAAATTGTATTAATGTGTGTCAAACTCAGATAGAAGAGGTTAACGCTGAATTTGTCGGACGATTAGGGGTAACTCGAAGTTGTTGAAGGATATACCCTAACCGAAGAGGATGCTCTTCATGAAATTTGGAGGTAAGATGAAGAACTTACACCTTAACAAGTTTGTAGAAGGAAGTAAGTTCTGGAATTGATCAAAATGTGATGTTTAGCAGGTTGAAGAAGGAAGAAGAAAGGAAAAAGGAAGTGGTTCTGTTACAGCAGTAGTATCGCTGAGAGAGCGAGAGGCAGGGCAGCGAAGCAAGTATCGCTGTAACGCAAGAGGGGCTTTGCTTCTCACGATTCTTGCTAGAATATTGCTGGGTGTCGCTCCTCAGGTAGTCTAGCTAGTTACATCCAACTCAGTGTCATTAGTACAGTAGTATATGATGAATCTCGCTGGTAGCCTTTAATTGTCTAAAGTATAATGCTATTAATGTGTGTTAAGGGAAAAGGAAGATTATGGAAACTAAATATGAGGAATATGTATTTTCGGGTCAGGAAGAGCTCGGGGAAGCTTATAATCCACTTAGAGCCGAGACAAGTCGTGAGTTTATTATATCTTGTGGTTAACTTAGTATACTTATTTGATGAGGAAATGTGATTCTTTGCAGTATTCATTGTGAATATGATGTGTTAGCAAGTTAAAAGAGTACTAATGCTAATGTCTAAATATAATAATGGCCGAGGGACCTTATGGTGAAAGTCTATGTGTAAGTGATCATGAAGTTAAGTGCTGAGGGACTTCGTGTGAAAGCACTTGAATAGCTTAGAGGAATGGATTACAATGCTGAGGGACTATGAGAGAAAGCATGTAGTAATCCATCACATATTAGCTCGTGCTGAGGGACCATGAGTGAAGGCACTTGAGCGAAGATTGAATTGGTTACCAGTGCTGAGGGACTTCATGTGAAGGCACATGGTAATGTAAACATAATCGAATAAGTGCTGAGGGACAGAAAGTGAAGGCACCAAATAGTTGCAAATCTGTGTAACATGATGATGTGACATTTATATGTGTAATTTGAAAGGAGAACCTTGGTAACTCTCTGAAATGCGATACGTAATGGATAAGCTAGCTCATATTTGTTAGCGTTAGTTGAATAAATTTAGTCAGTCACTGGGCTTTTTGCTCACTCAGTTGTTGTTTGTTTGTCGTTTCAGGTAGCGAGCGTGTCCGGGACGCCTAGCCTACAGAAGAACCTCGTCTGGGTCTATCTGGAAACAAACCTCTGGGATAGTTGTAAATATTTAGTCTGTGCATATGTTTGTAACGTGCATGCTTCTTAGAAGTGAAGGGGAGATGTTTGTATCTTTTATATATATATGCAGAGAATACTTGTTGAGAGATTGTATGTCTTTTCCTAATATTTCAATAGAAATGTTGTTTTGAATTTGAGATTCATCTGGTATCTATTTTCAATATGTATTTAAGGAGAACGGTATCACGCTCAATCCTAGGTATAGAGTGCATCTGGGATGGGGTGTGACATGGTGTCCCCGAGCCTATAGTGAATCCCATAGCAGACACTTACCTGTAGTTATCTTAAAGGAACATACAACCTCATCTGATCCCGAAGGAACACAAAACCTTTGGTGATCCTGAAGGAACACAAAATTTTGTTATTCCTTATTACCATCAAATAACATGTTATCGTTGTTAGCTTCTATCACTGATAAAATGCTATTAGTGATAACTTCTAAGTATCCCACTTATACTTTAGTTCGAGATGCAACTTTATTAATTAAATTCACTAAGTTGGCTATCAGTGATAGACTACCAATAAGTGACATTAACTGTGGAAGAAAATCATCAAAGAATAAGCTATCAATGATAAAAAATATTAGTGGTTATTGGTAGCACTAAAAATGTGCTATCTTGCTTCGTTTAGTTCGATGTTTTTCATGTATTTTATATGTCTTTTTGGTTGTTTTATACGTTTCGAGCACCTAATAGGTAGAATGGGGCATTAGTGACAAAATGGAGCTAAAACGAACCAAAATGAAACTTAATTGCATTAACCGAGAAAGAGAAGGCCAAATTTACCATACTGCTCGTGCAAAGGCAGCGCTGCGGTGCTTTAGAGATAGAATGCGAGCGTTTCCACGACAACACCGTGGCATTGTACCAAACGCTACAGTGCTCCAAATATATATAAATAGGGAATGACAATTTTTAGGTTAACTCATCTGCAGCCATTCCGAACTCAACTAATTTTTTAGCAATTTCCTCTCATCTCTCCCTCTGTTTTTGATATTTTGATGTACCAAAACCCTTCCCATTGGTCGGAATATCGATGATGGGCTAAGATATCTCATTTCTAGCTTGAGTTTCTAGGGGTTTTCCTCTTTTACAAGTACTTTGTGAGAATTTGAACTTTGATTTGCTTGAATTTGTTAAATTCAATTTTGATATTTATTGGTTGTTGTTGTATTATCGGACGCATGTGGATTGTATGTTAATTGCTTTAGATTAATGCTTGATGCGTGACATTTAATCTTGTGTTGATCTCTAGAAAACAATAGGTTAGGTTAGCTTGCAATTCTATAAAGAGGAGTATTGTTCTAGCCAACCTAAGATCGAATCGAAGAAATATTATTTAGAGGCACTTGAAAACTAGATATTCAACTTGACTTGCCATAGATCTTAATGCAATTACGACAACTTGAATTCGCATGCCCATCATCAATTCGATTTGGACTAATTAAACGTTTGGGACAATTAGTTTGCCTTTCTAATTAATTTGGTCAAGTATAAACAAATATTCAATTCTAGTGATGAGAATTTGATGATCGAATACTTGAATAAGGGAATTTCGCCATAACCTTGACAGAGTAAGGGAGAACACAACAGAAGCAACAAGGATCAAAAGCACTCTAATTCCATTAATTTTAGGGAATGAACATGCAATTTCTAAGAATCGAAAACAAAGGCATGACACTTACTTGTTGTAACTCAAAATTGAAGCAGTCTTCTCCAAGATTTTGATCATGGATACTTCGTGGACTACCACAAGAGTCTTCCTCGTTATTCTCTATCCTTAAGATGGATTGTGGGATCCAAACATTGATTAATTTAAAGCAAAAATCGTAAAAAAAAAAAAATTAAAAAAAATTGGAGAGTTTTGTGTGTTCTTGAATTTTCAACAAAATTCCACTTCGAGTCCAAACCAAATTCCACCAATTCTTTTTCTATATGAAGAAGAATCCCAACTCTTCCCATTATCCATGAGATTGACACTTATTTGGTAATTAGGGAACTTGAAAAGAAGGTGGAAAGTGAGGAGGTGAGGTGAACTTCAAAAGCTCCACCACCTACTTCCATGCAAAATTGGATGAAATTCCAATTTTCATTTTCTATTAATTTCAAATAATAATTAAATAAAATTAATTTAATATTAAATATATAATTAATTAAACAATTCAATTAATTATATTAAATTAATATTAAATATTAAATTATTAAATTAATAATTTCTCCACTTGTCCCATCAATTTTTTACTCGATGAATCTCTATTCATTCAATTGATATTTAAATCATATTTAAATATCCAAACTCTTCAGTTCCGTCTAATTCGTAATTAAATGAACAAACCGTAAAATTTGCTCTTGTACCGAATTTGACCACTTTCAAAATTCTATCATCATATTGTTCTAAGGTATAGTCCATGAGCTAACAATGGGACCTAATGAACCTACAGACCATGAGCTCCAACGATCCAAAATTAACTAGCTAAACTCTTTAACCAAGTTAATTAACATTCATTAACTACCGGGACACTCCATAATAGCCTAGTAGTCGCATTCTTCTCATTATAGATATATTACTGTCCACTTGATATAACCATGATTAGTAAGTTGATCATTCACAAGTTGTTCGTAATTATAGTTGGGTCAAAACTATCGTTTTACCTTTGTAATTACCTCTTGTTTCTTAAGTCCCATTGATCCTCTAATGAAGAATTGGTTTGTGGTCTAACCAACAAACCGAGTCCCTCTTAGGCCAATGAGAGGGTGAGGCCCTTGTTCAAGACCCAAAGTCAGTACGTAAGGGAACAACTTCTCTACTAGCCTTAAATAAGGTAGGAGTGAATTTCATCTTGCAGAACTATGTCCCCAACTATTTGCCTGGTCTTATCCCTAAAATGGAGGGATTATTGAGTCGGCGAACTCGAGCCACTCTCACCCATGAAGATTAAAGGATAATCTCAAACAGACAGAAGTTCATAGTTAGCTCAGGATTAAAATCAAGTTACCTAGGTCATCAGGTTGAAATAATCGATTTTAATAGTAAACGGTGTTATAAAGTAAAAGTGATTATTTCATGGTCCAATCTTATGCAAACTCATTACATAGGATGCCCCCAATCTTATGCAAACTCATTACATAGGATGCCCCCACTCACATGTCTCTACATGAACAATATAGGATCACATCATTTATATCAAATATAAAGCAGGCCGCATCCATAGTGTCCCTAGGATAAAGTACCCAGCCTTATCCCTATATTATATATCGTTTTGGCTATTACCTAAACTTGGTTTACTGACACATAAAGTCTAAGTATTCAACCTATAGCCAGGGGTTCTTAGTTTATTGGATTTAATAAATATAATTCACATATTCAATAACAACTTTACTGAATAAATCTTGATAGCAGCTTTACTGAGAATAAGTTCCAAAATTTACAACTACAAGTTTTAGGACATAAAACCCAACAAATCCCAGCTATGATTCTCATATTATAAATTTTTACCCTTTTATTTTTTGCGTTTATTTTAAGCAATTAAATTTAATTTGCAATAAACAATCACAAAACCCCCCTTTAGTTACCTTGAACTGTTAACTACTTGATTGGAAATTTTTAATTCTTCTTATATTCGATCCGGTCTTGCCACTACTATGCTTTTGGTAAGTACGGTTATTATTTGACACGGAATTGGGCGACGAATTTCGTCTGCTAGTTATTACTTATAAACTTTCACTAATAACTATCAATTTTGAAAGATTAACACTCAATGTTAATCAATGGCTATTATTGAGAAACTTTTATCATGATTATCAATAATAGACTTTTATCACTAATAGACTTCTATTACTGATATCTACCTAAGTTCAATATCACTGATACATAAATATTACTAATATCTATCTAAGTTTTATCACTAATATCACTGATAATTGATATTACCAATACACAAATATTTAGTAAATTCTTTTCTAACATTTGAAAACATGAGTGATAGCCAATGAATTCTTCAATCAATAATAGAATTCTTTGAGTGACTAAGTTCTAAGTATATTAGTAGCTATCCCTGATAGATTTATATTATTATGTCATAATAATGAAGTCTATCATTAATAGCTACTAATAGATTCTACAAGTTTAAGACTTTTAGTTTTATCATGAGTATTTATTAATAAATTAGTATACATTAGTTGATAAAAGTCTATAAGTCATAGGCTTCTATCGCTGATTGAAGTAGTCTGTTAGTGATAGAAGCTTATCATTGATAGACTATAATAGACTTAGTCTATTAGTGATATCATAGGCTATCGGTTATATAATTTTATTACTGATAAATTTCATACTTTTAAGGTCCTATAAAAAGAGAAAAAAAATTATCAACCCATTTGATAATGTTCTTATTTCTCATTTTTTGAGAAATAAACTTGTTTAATAACTATTCTCGTTTCTTATTTTTAACTTTTAAGAAATGTTTCTAAAAATGGTGCAAATTTGAGGGCTAAAAAATTAGTGTCTTTCAAATCAATTTTCATTTGCTATTTATATTTAATGTTTCGTTATAATAATCAAACTTGATGATTGGCTTGTTGGTGTTAAATCACTTATGAATTGTGCACTTTCAAATTCTAGGTTTGAAACTCAGGGTTGTAAATTCTTTTTTTAATCTTTCTAGTAGGAAATGGGAAGATGAGGGAGGGAGGAAAGGTCTGGAAGATGAGGAGATTGGGGAAATGGTCCCAAAAATGGGAAAAAAAAAGGAAAAAGAAGAAGAAGAAAATATGGGGAGATCGGGAGATGAAAGCAAAAATTGGAAAAAGAAAAAGAAAAAAAGAAAGAAGAAAATATAAGGAGATTGGGTATATGGAAGAAAAACTGGAAAAAAAGGGGGGGGGGGGAAAGAGAAGAAGAAAAATGCGAGGTGATTGGGGAGATTGGAAGCAAGGGAGAAAGAGAAGAAGAAAACAAGTTGTGCAAGACAAGGGAGGGCCAAATTGGAAATCACAAAAATTCAAAAGTTAAGAAGATTGCAGTGCCTTAATAACCTAATCAAATGTCTACTATCCCTTTCCTAAAAGAAGGTTTGATTGAAGTGCTAGTGCAGGTATGGGGTCCTTTCTCACAAGTCATCTCTTTTATTCCATCCAATCAAATGGAAAGCATTTTGTGATACTGAAGTAATAAAGTTCATAAACATAGCTCGATGCAAGGGAGGGAGTTCCAAATTTCAGTAGTACTAGAAAGGAAGCACGGATAGCGAGTTTTTATTAAAAAGTGTATATAAACAATACAGGCTTCAAAGGCAGTCCGTCTTCTACTAGTTATTGATAGTTGTCTAGGTAAGTAAGGGTCCGAAGGAGGTAAGGCTAACCTCAGATTTTTCTTAATATGTGCTATATTTTTTTCCTTATTTTGTTATCTATTACAAATACCCTTGGTAAAAAGTAGATAACAAAAGAATAAATTTGAAGGTGGAAGTAGTGCCTATTGGCTTAATTTCAAAAACAAAAACAAAAATCGAAATGGTTACAAAACAAGGCCTAAGCTGTTTGTAATATGATAATAATTAGAATTCGTTTGATCATGTTTTCGTTTTCTTTTTTGTTTTGTTTCTCATTTTTTTAAAAAATTGACTTGTTTGATAACTGTTAATGTTTCTTGCTTTTAAATTTTAAGAAACGTTTCTAAAGAAATGGGTTAAATTTGTAAAACTATAAAAAAGTACTTATTTCTCATTGTTTTGTTTATGTATTTATCTTTATATTTATACGGTCCCTTTTTTTAGCTTTTATTAAAATCTTACCAATTTTATTCATGAAAATCAATCACATGCAAAGATAATTCTAAGATTGTTTGAAATAACCAACAAGACAACTAAGGGAAATTCAGTCAAAAGAGTATTCTAGGGATACTAACTCAACTAATGAACAAGTTGAACCAATCAATTAATTCATGCCAATTTATTATTGATTGCATAGATCTAAAAGTTCAATTTATAAGTTACCTCTCTCGAGCTCAACCTTTTCTCACACTAAGTTGTTGATCCAAATTTATTTGGAATTAATTAATTAAGCAATATAGCATCTCGACCTCTTGCTTCACACCTAATTGGTTCCTTTGACCAACCTTTAGCAATCCTTTAATCTCTAAAACCTTCAGAATTTAAAGTGTTCCTTCATTCTTGTCAATAGAAATTGACTCCTCCTTTCTTAAATAGTTAAAGTGCCCCACAGCTATAATGCTAGCATTGAGTAAAAGTGGTAATAACATATTTGAAGTGTCATGACTCTTCCCATCATTATCGCAACACTTTCTCTTTGTCTTGCAGCGCTATAAAGCATCTGTTGAAATCCCTTGAATCCTAAACCTAATTAGTATTGGTATTTGATATATTTAATTATTTAAATATCTTCCTTCCCCACCTAGGGTTTAGGGAAGTGCACTATATAAACTCTCTAACCCTATAGGCATTATGCATTTGGTTGTGTGGCATTCTGTAATCTTGTAACATTCTCTCCAAAAAAATTGGTCTCCCTCTGTCCCATGGATGTAACTAACACATTATTAGTGAAACACGTAAATTTATGTGTCGATCTTCTCTATTTTTACGTTCTTTGTATTCTTTAATTTTCGATTTTGTAACAAACTGGTATTAGAGCCTAATCATTAGGATTTCAAAATTTTGCATTTATTCTACAATTAAAGATGTCTGACATGAACGTAAAAATCAACAAATTCATCGAGAGGAATAGTTTTGGTTTATGGTAGATCAAGATGCGATCCCTGCTAAAGCAGCAGGGGTTGTGGGCGCCGCTGACTGTTAAGTCAAAGAAAGTCGTCGTGGATGACGCAGAATGGCAGACTCTGGAAGGGAAAGCTCATTCAACGATCATGCTATGTTTCGCTGATGACGTCATCATCGAGGTCGCAGATTAATAAACTGCCGCTGGTTTATAGTTAAAGTTGGAAAGTTTTTACATGACTAAGTCTTTTTTAACCAAGAAGTTGTTTCTTAAGAAACAGTTGTATCATCTACGTATGCAGGAAGGTGCGTCTCTTCGAGATCATCTTGATCAGTTGAATAAAATTTTGTTAGATTTACGTAATGTAGAGATTAAGGTTGATGATGAGGATGCTGCCTTAATTCAGTTGACGTATTTGCCCCCATCATATGAGACTTTCGTTGACTCGTATATTGAAGGGAAAAAAAATTTGACTTTAGAAGATACAAAGTCCACATTGCTTATGAGAGAGGACCGTCAAAATGCTATTAGTTCAGGTATAGAAAGTCAGACATCTGGGTTAGCTACTATAGGGAGCAAGGGACATGAGAATTCCGGTAAGCAAAATTCGAACCATAATCATAAATCTTTAAAGTCTAAGGGTTCTAAGTCAGATGACATTTGTCATTATTGTAAAGAAAAATGTCATTAGAGAACTGAGTGCCCTAAGTTAAAAAGGCAGCGAGACAAAAAGGAAAAAAGTGACAAGAAGGAAACTTTTGCCTCTGTTGCACAAGTTGAAATTGATCCTGAAGAAGTTGAGGGTGATTTGGAAGGAGATCTAGCTTTAATTGTGAATGAAATTTCACATTTTGATGATGTATGGGTCCTTGATTCTGGGGCATCTTATCATATGTGCCCAAATAGAGAGTGGTTCTCAACGTATCAACAAATAGATGGAGGGAATGTTAGCATGGCTAACAGTGTTGTGTGCAAGATAGTTGGAATTGTCTCAGTCAAGATACGAACACATGATGCTGTCTACTACACTTTGGATGAGGTTAGACATGTTCCACTAATGACAAAGAGTTTGATATCTTTGAGTGTGCTCAATAGTAAGAGTTGCAATTTCAAAGGGAAAGGTGGAGCAATGTATGTCTACAAAGGTTCTGAGGTGATTCTGAAAGGCATAAAACGTGGGACATTGTATTTCCTATCAGGTTCTACAATAACAGGTTATGTTGTTGTTGCATCATCTATTATTCACAAGGAGGATATGACTAAGTTGTGGCATATAAGACTTGGTCATATGAGTGAAAAAGGGATGCAAATTCTGTCAAAGAGGGATCTTTTCTATGGGCATAAGGTGCAGGATCTTGAATTCTGTGAACATTGGGTATTTGGGAAGTTTCATCACCCCAAGTTTCCAAGGGGTGTTAATTGTACAAAAGAGACACTTGATAATGGTCTAGAATTTTGTGAGTCTGAGTTCAAGGAGTTCGGTAAAGCTAAGGGAATTGTTCGCCATCATACTATTAGGGATACTCCGCAGCAAAATGGAGTTGTAGAATGTATGAATCAGACATTGTTGGAGAGAGCAAGGTGAATGCTCTCTAATGTTGGGTTGGCTAGAAGGTTTTGGGTAGAGGCAGTAAATACAACATGTTATTTGATCAACAGTGGACCTCACACAAATATTGATTGTAAAATACCTTATGAGGTGTAGTCTGGTGAGCCTACATATTATTCTTTATTAAGGGTTTTTGGTTGTACTGTTTACTATCATGTTATGAGGGTAAATTAGAACCAAAAGTTAAAAACGGTATATTTGTTGGCTTTGGGGATGGAGTTAAGGGATACAGAGTTTGGTCGCCTTTTGAAAGTAGAGTTATACTTAGTAGGAATGTGATCTTTGATAAGAATTTCATGCTTAACTCAAATGTAAAGTCTGATGTGTTGTGTACTAGTGTGGGAGAGAGTAGTAGAGTTGATGAACAAGTGGAGATGCAATTCACTTCAGTTGTAAATGAATTACAACACCAAGGTGGAGAAGATCAACACGTTATTACAGAAACTGTCGTGCTGTCAGAAATTGAGGTGACTGAAATTTCAGAAAATGTTGTGCCTAAGAATTCTAGTCGACAAATAGATCAGCCAAATATAGCTCATGATAAAGCTAGAAGAGTTGGTGTTGGGCTTCCAAAGATGTATGATTTTGAAGATATGGTGAATTATGCACTACAAATTGCTGAAGAGGTGGATCCTCTTGAGTCATCCATCTATAAAGTAGCAGTTTCGTATAATGAGTCTGCCTAGTGGCTTGCTGTTATGGAGGATGAGATGGAATCTCTTGATAAAAATAAGACTTGGAAGTTGGTCAAACGACCTAGTGAGAGAAAGATTGTCACTTGTAAATGGGTCTTCAAGAAAAACGAAGGAATCTCACCTACAGAGGGTATTAAGTATAAAGCTCTGGTTGTTTCTAGAGGGTTCACACAAAGAGAAGGGTTGATTATAATGAGATTTTCTCACCAGTAGTCTGACATACTTTTGTTAGAGTATTACTAGCTATGTCAGGATTTGGAACTTGAGCAACTAGATGTGAAGACAACTTTTTTATATGAAGAGCTAGAATAAGAGATTTATATGACCCAACCAGATGGGTTTCAGTGTCTTGGTAAAGAAGATTATGTTTGCAAGTTGAGAAGGTTCTTGTATGGACTAAAGCAGTCTCCAAAGCATTGGTAAAAGCGAGTTGGCAGCTATATGGTTGGACTTGGTTATAACTGGAGTCTATATGATTGTTCTGTATATCACAACAAACCTAAAGATGATTTAATGGTTTATCTACTTTTATATCTAGATGATATGCTCATAGTTGTGAAGTCCAAGTATGATATTCAAAAGTTGAAGGATTTTCTTAGTGCTGAGTTTGATTTGAAGGATTTAGGTGTGCTAATAAAATTTTGGGTATGGAGATCTATATGGATAGAGATAAAAGTAAGCTTTTCTTGTCACAGAAATGCTATATTCAGAAAATATTGTCCCAATTTGGTATATCATGAACTAAACCTATAGATACTTCTAGTACTACAAATGCTCGTTTTTCATCTGTGTTTTCACCACAGTCTAAAGCTGAGGAGTATATGTCTCGAGTTTCTTATGCTAGTGCAATGGGAAGTTTGATATATGTTATGGTTTGTACTAGGCCTGATCTCGCCCATGCTGTTAGTGTTGTTAGCAGGTTCATGGGCCAACCTGGAAAGGAACATTGGCAAGCTGTTAAAAGAATTTTTCGTTGCCTTAGAGGTATGTCTGATATTGGTCTCGTTTATGGGAATGATACAAAGTGTTTGGTGACTGGTTATTTTGATTTTAATTATGCTGGAGATATTGACAATAGGAGGTTTATGACTGGTTTTGTGTTCACTTTGGTTGGTTCTGTTGTTAGTTGGAAGGCAACCTTACAGCCTACAATTGCTTTGTCTACTACTGAAGCAGAATACATGACTTTAACAAAAGCTGCTAAAGAGAGAATCTGGTTGAAAGGACTTGTTGGTGATCTTGGATTACATCACGATCAGGCTATTGTATAATGTGATAGTTTGAGTGTAATATACCTAGCCAAGGATCAAGTTCATCATGAAAGGACCAATCACATAGACGTAAGATATCACTACCTGAGAAGTGAACAGAGGGTTAAGGTGATGAAAATTGGTACTGTTGATAATCCAGCTGATATGTTCACCAAACCGGTTCCACATGGCAAGTTCCAACATTGCTTGGACTTGCTGAATGTTCTGAATTGTTAGGGGTCCCTTCTGAAACACTCTGAGACATGAGAGAGAAGTCTAGGTATGTTTGACAATGTTGTTTATGTTGCATTTGGTACATCTGTTATCTGCGGAGAAGTCTAGGTACGTTTGGCAATGTTGTTTTATTGCATTTAGTACATCTGTTATCTGTGAGAGAATTCAAGTCAAGGTGGAGACTTGTTGAAATGCCTTGAATCCTAAACCTAATTAGTATTGGTATTTGATATATTTAATTATTTAAATATCTTCCTTCTCCACCTAGGGTTTAGCGAAGTGCACTATATAAACTTTCTAATCCTATAGGTTTTATTCATTCTGTAATCTTGTAACATTCTCTCTAATAAAATTGTTCTCCCTCTGTCTCGTGGGCATAACTAACACATTGTTAATGAACCATCTAAATTTGTGTCTCGATCCTCTCTATTTTTACATTCTTTTGTATTCTGTAATTGTCAATTTCGTAAGAAACTGGTATCAGAGCCTAATCACTAGGGTTTCGAAATTTTGCATTTATTCGATAATTAATTATCTTCCTTCTCCACCTTGGGTTTAGAAAAGTGCACTATATAAACTCTCAAACCCTATAGGTTTTATTCATTCTGTAATCTTATAACATTAATACAATTGTTCTCCCTCTGTCTCGTGGACGTAGCTAACACATTGTTAGTGAACCACGTAAGTTTGTGTGTTGATCTTCTCTATTACTTTTACGTTCTTTTGTATTCTTTAATTTTCGATTTTGTAACAGCATCATTGGTAGAATTGGAATTCTATCACTCAAGTTTAGAGCGTTGTGACGATGTCTAGAAGCGTTGGTGCTTCCTCATAAGCTTTTCTGCACTTCTTTCATCTTTTAATGCTTTAGTCTCCAATTTTCACTATAAGGGCTTTATTTTAGTGCTACTCTCATTCAAACCCTCAATCCCTATCTAATTGCTCGATTTCTATAAAAACACTAGTAAATGACATCAAAGCATACAATTAAAGCACATAATTAGCACAAGTAAGAGTCCTAGAACAACACTTATGAAGCCCTATCACATGTGTGGAGCTAATGTTATTGGGCAGGCTCATGTGCACATGTTGTTGCTACTTTTTTTAATTGTCTTTGAGCTACTTTTACCATCAAGATGGCACCCCCTTGTAGTTTTAGCTTGATTTCTTTCTCTTTTAACCTTTAAGTCGAAAGAATTTCAATTAAATGCTTATTTTTCATCATAAATCTTCTAATTTCTCCGATTTGCTCAATGTTTATAAATAATCACATATTAGTGTGAAGTTCATCCAATCAACCACAAAACTAATAAACTATAAACCTAAGGAATAATATATTTCTTTGTGTTATCAAACAAACCCTCCAAACTTTATCTTTTGCTAGTTGATAGACCAATGTGTCTGAATGATAAAATGCGAATAAATATGGTCTAAGTGCAAGCATACATTATTGGTAACATAATAAATCTCAAAATATTCCAAGAGGCGAAGCTCACAAGACTATTTATGCAATTCAATTTTTTTAAGAAAGAGCTTTCTGATGCAAACCAAGGGTTAACCGGTAAATAAATGATTTTGAGGTTGAATGTTGATGAAAACAATAAACCAAAGTGTTGAACATGGGTACAATTATGATTCAACCGTGCCTTGGGCAATGCGGCTGCATCATATCAGGACAGTGACTTAGTCATGGACAGAAAAATACTATTCAATCTTGTGTCAAGTTTCTTTAGCAGCTCTAAGCAACTAATATCTATAATTTCATGGTTAGCTGGAATGTAAATTCATTTATGTAATTTCTTTATCATATAGTGTACCTTATTTTTAAGGCTATTTCTAGACTCTTAGTCTCATATTTCTTTATGACATCAGCTTATATCCTAACATTCAAAACACCTTGAAAAAGTATGACACAAAGCAGAAGCATTTGTCTCAAGTCTTATTGTACCATCAACAAATCTCCTTGTCAAGCACCTGGTACATTCTTTTCCTTATGTCGCCACATGCCTGAGACAACACAGAGTGACCGAGGTCCAAAAAATAAAAGGAAAAAGAACAAAATGAGTTGCTAACAATCTTTTCTATGGTGTGATTAGGCACCAAAATGAAGTAAAATAATATTTTCATAAAAAATAATAAAATGGTCTACGAAAACTAGAGTTAGGTTCGGGAGTTGTTTGTGTATAGGGAAGGTGTTAGCACCCCACAACACCCATTTGGAAAACGGTGGCCAAATTTTAAAATTTAAATTTAAATTATTCTTTAAAGAAGAAAAAAAAATATTTAAAATAATGTCTTACTTTACTTATCATTTCTCCAATATTTAGAGTCATGACTTTAAAAATAATTGGATAAATCATCCGTCAATTTCACTATATTAGAATCCAGAAAAATTCTTCACCTTAAGAATTTGAGAAAATATTACAATTTCTCAAATAATCCATCACAGGATAACCTTTTAATAAATGATTTTAAGAAAAAAAAGTAATTTAATTAAATTCATTTTATCTTGGGTTAAAAAATCTTGGACTCCCGAAGATTATGAACTCTCACATCAAGAATCTAGAAGACCGGACTCCCAAATACTTCTAGATTTCATTGTAGGAAATTTAAAAAAAAAACATCCTTGAAACAAATGTTTAAGAGAAGAGATTAAAACTCTTTTAACAAAATTCAAAATGAGTTAATTTCAATGATTTGAAAATAAACCTAAAAGTGTTAAAAATGTTAGACAAATTTTACTTAAGAAAACCAACATTAATTTAAATGTGTAATGCTACATTGGAAAAATATACAATTTAACAATTCATTTAAAGCAAACGAACGAGTAATAATATTCACAAAGATATTGAAAATTTAATAAAATATATTGGAGGTCCATCTCGAACTCCCAAAGAATTGACGTTTTCAAATCAAGATTCTAGAAAATCGAACTCCCAAATATTTCTAGAATCCATCTTCGGATAGATTTTTAAAAAGAAAAATTAATTAAGAATATTAAAAAATTTAAACAAGTATTAGCTACATATTAAAGTGAAAGAAAAAAAAAAGAAAGAAAATATATGATATTTGAATATGCATATAAAAAAATGAGAAGTGATAAAGAAACAATAATCGAGGCTATAATAATAATAATAAAAAAAATTAAATCAAATTTCTAATTATAAATAGAAAATAAACATAAATATATAAAGGATAAAGTTAAAGAATAAACTAACAAAGGAAAGAAATAGTAAAAAAATAAAAATAATAATATTAACCAAACTAAATTTTTTAAACTAAGTTATCTTTTTTTTGTTTTCATTTGTTTTACTCCCTTATTTGCTTTTAGTCTAAACACTCTAATTTAATGTGTTTATCTCTCACATATATAGTTACTAAAAAAGAAACTCACGAGAACAAAAATACATAAGTAAAAACAAATAATAAGTAAAATAAATAAATAAACAACAAGATGTGAAGCAATATATATAAATAAATAAAAGAGAAACTCACAAGATAATAAATAAATAATTGTAAGAGAAAGGAAAATGGAGAAATAAGAACAAGAACAATAACCAAATATCTAATCCTTTAGTTTTTTTTAGGGGAACTTGAAAAAAAAAAGAGTCCAAAACACGTTGTTTGAAATATGGATCCTTGAGACCAAAGCCTTACCAATGCACCTCAAACTAAGTTAGAGTTTTTCTTTTTCTTCTTCTTTTTTTTGGATTCTTGACATTGTAGAGATTTTTTTTTTTTTTTCGTGTGGAACTCTCCCTTGATGTATGTAATGATGGAGGCTCTAAGATTTCTCAAGAAGAGGGGATTTGGGGTATAGTTGCCAGGTTTTTGTTTTGGAAGAGAAAATGAGGATTTTGGGGTTGTTGTGGATGGAGGCTTTCTAGGGTTTGTTGGGAGAGAAAAATGGGTTACAAAGACCAAAACCATTTCCACAATTGTTTTTTTCTTTATGGATTTTATTTCTAATTTGAGATTTTGCCAAACATAACCTAAACACAAAAAGGGATGACTTTTAGGCAACCAAAACCAAATTCAAAATTTTTCCACATTTGTTTTGTTTTGTTTTTCCTAATTAAACTGGTTACTTTAACCAAACTAAAATAAATGTTAAAAAGAGGTAAAAGTTAGCATAAAAAAGGTGGATAACAATCAAAATTAGATTAGAAAAATTAAGATAAAAATTAATCTAAAAATAAATTAAATTAAGTGAAGCCGGATAAAAATAGGTGGCTACAGCATGCCCCCTTCGTACATCCTTGTAGGAAGGTGGACGAAGATGTAGCCACTATTTTGCCAACATAAAATACTTCAATCAAATTAACGAGCATTAAAAGGTCATTTCAAGCATGCTCGATAAAGACAACATAAAGGTTGGGGATCAATGATGAGCAAGTTCTACCGCAACAAAAGGTGTTAAGGGCAAGGGATAAACAAGTGCCTCATGACAAATAAAAATTAGCTGGGGGCTAGGGATAGATAAGTTCCATCATAGTAAGAATAAAACACTAGAGGTTAGGGATAAATAAGCATCACTGCAGTAAGAAGGCATCAAGGGCCAAGGATAAACAACCACCTATTAACAAAGTAAAAATGAGCTGGAGGTCAAGGATAAACAAGCACCATCACAACAAAATACAGCGATGGGGGCCAAGGATAAACAAGCACCACCACAGCAAAAAGGTGTCAAGGGCCTGAAAAGTGCTTTTTGTTCTCTTAAATTAAGGGAGTTTATATTATATTTCACTTGTTTGTTAGTGGTGTTCAAGTCAAAATAAAGAAAACTAGAATTGAAAGCCAAAAGATCAAAATCGAGCTAAGATCCAGTGAAAAAGAGAAGAAAAGTACGAAATTGCCAACAACAAGGCAGCGTCGTGGCGCCGGTACAACACTGCCACGGTGCTTTTTCCCAAGAGCAACCTCTGTCTTCAACCCAAAAACACCGTCGCAACGGCACCATCCTTTGATGGCGCTATTGACCAGTGTCACGACGCCAGTTTTCCATATTTGAAAATTCTACATTTTTGGAAAGAATTTTGGACAGCCAACTCTATAAATTGAAGGGTTTTCAGCAACCCTAATCATCAATCTACACACCAAGAAACACAAGAAGAAGAGAATTTATAGAATTCGTTAGAGAGTCCAAAGAGTGAGTTAGCTTCAAGGAGGAGATAAAAGAGTTTGAGAGAGAGTCGTGGTGCCGTTCGAGTTCTGACATGAAGATCAAGGATATCTTCCTCAATCAAGAGCCTCTTTTCAGTAGAGTGTTTTTTTCTTTACACTCTTTCTTTGCTCATATTGCTTGTGAACATGTTGCTTAGGCTATGAGTGGCTAAACTCTTTAGTTTTACGGTTTTGATGAATTGTGTATGAAGTTATATTCATATTGTAGACTATTCATGGTTTTGTTGTAATGATTATGCTTTTCTTTGTTATTGTGCTTAAATTCTTGTTGAATGGTCATGTTTGAATATTAGGTTAGATGTATGGTTGAGATAATTGTATGTCTAAATAGATCTATAACAAAGAATTGTTGTTAATCTCTCATGAAAATAGTTAGGTTAACAATGAAAGTTGCTAAAGACTATTCTTAATGCCATGTAATTTGTATTGGTTTCAAGAAATTAGTAATCAATTGAGTTGCATGAGAAAATGTTGTTTTTGAGAGAAAACAACTTGGATTTATGTTTCTAGACTGAAGCATATGAATTGCAATGAAATCCATGAACCCTAGAATATTGCATGATGAAGTAAACAAGGATTCATTAGCCTAGAACTCTCTTTGATTCCTGTGTTGCTTATTTACTTGCTTTCCTTCTTAGTTTTTCAAAATCACAACTTGAAATCGAATCCTAAAATAAAATTGATTCAATTTTAGAATAGTTAAGTAACTTAAACCTTCACAATTGGATCCTCAGTGGAATGATAATCGAAACTTAACCGTCTTACTTGACTCGTACGATTGCGCTAAACACGAAAAGTGCCCTCAAGTTTTTGGGCCGTTGCCGGTAAATTGTCTGCAAGGGCCAAGCTCAAGCAAGTCTACCATCCATAGCATCCCTTGCCACCTTGGCGCCAAAGATGTCCACACAAAAAAAAGTTGGAACAAGGAGACAATGTGATGACCAATTATGTTGATAGAGGACACTATAGAGGCTACCAACAACAACAACTTCCAATTCATTACCATCCTAACTTAAGGAACCATGAAAATTTTTCTTATGCTAACAATAGAAATGTTCTGCAATGTATGTCCATCACACACTGAGAAGAAGTCCAACTTAGAAGACTTGGTGGTGGAGTTCATAAAAGAGTCAAGAGGACGAACCACCTCATTGGAGAGCACCATACAAAGTCATGGCAAGGCTATTCACAGCATTGAGGTACAAATTAGCCAAATAGCCACTTCTCTCCAAACAATGCAAAAGGGTAAGTTTCCTAGTTGCCCTAAAAGAAATCCAAAGGAGGAGTACAAGGTTATGACTTTGAGGAGTGGGAAAAAGTTGTCCACTCCCTTGATCGATGATGAGGATGAGGAGCAAATGGTAGATGAGACCATTCAAGAGCCTATCATAGAAGATGAACACAAGAAGGTCTTCAAAAAAGAGGAAGAGGTAAAGGAGTTGGTATCTTCAAGTAAGTCATCTAACCCTCTACCTTTTATACCTAATACCTTCCCCTATCCTCAATGTTTTAAAAAGAAAGAAATAGACTCTCAATTTGCTAAATTCATAGAATTATTCAAAAAACTTCATATTAATATTCCATTTGCTGAGGCTTTAGAGCAAATGTCCCAACTATGCTAAATTTTATGAAAGATGTATTGTCTAAAAAAAAGAAGTTTGGGCAATATGAGATGATTAGCATGACTAAAAAATGCAGTTTTGTGCTGCAAAAGAAGCTACCACAAAAATTGATAGATCTAGGGAGTTTTACTATACCTTGAACTATTAGTTCTTTAAATGTTACTAGAGATCTTTGTGATATTGGTACTTCTATTAATTTAATGCCTTTATCTATTTATAAGAAGCTTGACATTGGAGAAGTGCAACCTACCATTATCACATTGCAACTAGTCGATAGATCCTTGGCTTATCCTAGAGGTATTGTTGAGGATGTATTAGTTAAAATTGAAAATTTTATCTTCCCTGCAGATTTTGTAGTTTTGGAAATGGTCGAGGACTCTAAGATTCCTATCATTCTTGGGCACCCATTCGTAGAAATAGGGAAGGCTATCATAAATGTCCAACAAGGGAAATTGACTATAAGGGTGAATGATGAAAATGTTGTCTTTAATATTTATAAGTCCTTGAGTCATCATGATGAGGGTAGTACTTGCCATGCTATAGACATAATTGATCATACTATTTCTGAGCATGTTGAGGTTATGTTGGCTAATGATCATTTCGAACAAAGCATAATGGATGTTGATAATGTAGATACCATATTTGATGAAATTGCTTTGTATGCTAAGTGGTTAGATAACATGCCAATATGCACTAAAATATATAAACCTATGCCTCTAGCTCCTTTGCATGCTATAAATGTTGAGAAACCTGTTCTTGAATTAAAGATGTTGCCTCCTCACTTGAAATATGCATTCTTAGATGATTTGTCTTCTTTTCCTATTATCATATCCTCTGATTTAAATTCTGTGGAAGAACAAAAATTGTTAAGAGTGTTAAGGGATCATAAGTTCGCCATTGGTTGGGCTATTGAGGATCTTTAAAGGTATTAGTCTGTCATTCTGTATGCACAAAATCTTGATGGAAGGTACCTCTAACCCATCAGTGGAGCACCAAAGGAGACTTAATCCCGTCATGAATGAGGTAGTTAAGAAAGAAGTACTCAAGCTTTTAAATGTATGAATCATTTATGCCATATCTGACAGTTCATGGGTAAGTCATGTTCAAGTAGTACCCAAGAAAGGTGGTATGATTGTTGTTAAAAATGAAAAAGATGAGATGATTGCCACTAGAACTGTGACAGGATGGCGGGTATGCATTGATTATAAGAAGTTGAATAAGGCTGCTAGAAAAGATCATTTTCCTCTTCATTTTGTAGATCAAATGCTTGATAAACTTGCAGGTTATTCTCATTATTGCTTCCTTGACAGACATTCAAGTTATAATCAAATTGTCATTGCTTTTGAGGATCAAGAAAAGGCCACATTTACTTGTCTCTATGGGACATTTGCTTTTAGGAGAATGCCATTTGGTTTTTGTAATGACCCTACTACTTTTCAACGTTGTATGATGTCTATTTTTCAGGGGCTCATTGAAGACATAATGGAGGTTTTAATGGATGATTTTTTTGTATTTGGGTCTTCATTTGATTCTTATCTTGCTAATCTTACTCGTGTTTTGTAGAGATGCCAAGATGCTAACCTTGTGTTGAATTAGGAGAAGTGCCACTTCATGGTTAAGGAGGGCATTGTTCTGGGGCACAAAGTCTCGCAAAAAAGGATTGGAGGTGGATAAGGCTAAAATGGTCGCCATTGAACAATTGCCACCTCCCACTAATGTCAAGGGAGTCGAAGCTTCCTAGGGTATGCAGGGTTTTACAGGAGATTTGTTAAAAAATTTTCTAAAATTGCTAAACCATTGAGTAACTTGTTAGAAAAGGAAGCTAAATTTGTGTTTGAAGATGCACGTCTACTAGCTTTTAATACTTTGAAGAAAAGATTAATTTCTGCACCTATTATTGTTTGTACCTGAATGGAGTTAGTCTTTTGAAATCATGTGTGATGTTAGTGACTATGCTTTAGGAGCTGTTTTAGGCCAACATAGAGATAACATGTTTAGGGTAATTAACTATCCTAGTAGGACTCTTGATAGTCCTCAACAGAAATATACTACTACTGAAAAAGAACTGCTAGTTGTTGTGTTTGCCCTTGATAAATTTAGATCATACTTGCTTGGCTCTAAAATAGTAGTGCATACTAACCATGCTGCTTTGAAGTATTTGTTTAACAAGAAAGATTCTAAACCTAGGTTGATAAGGTGGATCTTATTATTGCAAGAATTTGATTTAGAAAACAAAGACAAAAAAAGATGTGAAAATGTGGTTGCAGACCACCTGTCTAGGATTGAGAATGGAGATGCTCACTCTTGTCCCCCCATTGTTGAAGAACAGTTGTATCAGGTAAAACATAGCTTGCCTTGGTTTGCTGACATAATTAACTATCTTGCATTAGGACATTTGCCACTTGATATGAACTCTCAACAAAAGAAGAGATTTTTGCACAATGTTAAGTCTTACCATTGGGAGGATCCACTTCTCGACAAGGTTTGTGTTGATAGTATAATAAGGAAGCGTGTGCCTCAAGAAGAAATGGTAAGTATTTTAAATTCATGCCATGCCTCCCCTTATGGAGGTCACTTTGGACCCACTAGAACTGCATCTAAGGTAGTTTAGTCAAGTTTTTATTGGCCCTCTCTTTTTAAAGACTGTTATACATTTGTCAAATCATGTGATAGGTGCCAACGTACTGGCAATATTTCTAGACAACATGAGCTTTCGATGAAACCTATCTTGGAAGTGGAGCTCTTTGATGTCTGGGGTATTGACTTTATGGGGCCTTTTCCTATGTCTTCTGATGGCTACCTATATATTCTAGTTGCAGTAGATTATGTATCTAAATGGGTAGAAGCCATAGCTACTAGGACCAATGATGCTTGCACTGTTTTAAAATTCTTGCATTAAAACATCTTCACACGTTTTGGTACACCTAGAGCTATTATTAGTGATGAGGGTTCTCACTTTTGCAATAAATTATTTGAATCCATGATGCAAAAATATAATGTCAATCATAAAATTGCTACAACTTATTATCCTCAAACTAATGGTCTTCCTAAGTTATCTAATAGGGAAATCAAGCAGGTTTTGAAAAAGATCGTCAAGACCAATGGGAAGGATTGGTCCCTTAAGCTCGATGATGCACTATGGGCCTACCGTACAGCTTTTAAAATCCCAATAGGTACTTCACCTTACAGGTTGGTGTTTGGATAGACTTGTCACTTACCAGTAGAGCTCGAACATAGAGCTTATTGGGCCATCAAGAAGTTGAACATGGATTTTGAGAAGGTCGATGAAAAGCCCCTCTTGGAACTCAACGAGATGGAGAAGTTCCGCGCTCAAGCTTTTGAGAATGCCACACTCTACAAGGAGCGCATTACTAGATGGCATGACAAGAAATCACCCCACAGACCTTTCCACCTAGACAAAGAGTATTACTTTTCAACTCACGTTTACATTTGTTTCCAAGTAAGCTTAGGACACGATGGTCGGGACCGTTTGTCATTGTGAAGGTGTCCCCACATAGAGCCGTGGAATTGCAAAACGATGATGGGACAATCTTCAAAGTAAATGGTCAATGTTTGAAGCATTACTGATCCTTGTAGAAATATAAGTTATTATAGTCACTATTTGAATTAATTAGAGTAACTTTAGGGCTAAACGCATGATTTTGGCAGTTGAATTGTGTAATATGTATTACCATGCGTTGGCACCATTTACAAAAGAATAAACCTGAAAAATATGAGCTTTTCTGTTCTTAACGCAGAATTAAGTAGAAAAGAAGCACAAATAACCCAAGTATCAGAGAGGAAGCTGTTGCGAGAACAAAAAAACTGAAAACCCATGCATACCATGCGTTGAGAAGAAAAAGCAGATACAGATGCCTGGGCAATAGCTGTTGTGTTGATAACTTGTAGAAATACAAGTTATTATAGTCACTATTTGAATTAATTAGAGTAACTTTAGAACTAAACGCATGATTTTGGTAGTTGAATTATGTAAAATGTATTACCATGCGTTGGCACTATTTACAAAAGAAAATACCTGAAAAATTATAAGCTTTTCTATTCTTAACGCAGGATTAAGAAGAAAAGAAGCACAAATAACCCAAGTACTAGAGACGAAGTTGCTGCGAGAACAAGTGGAAACCCATGCGTTGAGACTATGCATTGAGAAAAAGTAGATATAGACGCCTGGGCAAAAGCTGTCATGTCAATATGCAAAATGATAACACATTATTAGATCATGGCAGAACAAATGGTCCGAACGATGTGAAAAGTCTGCGCAGCAAGGCATGGAATTTAATGTAAAGGTGTCAAGTCATCATGAGTTTCAACTTTTTGACGCCTATAAATAGCCCAAAGCTTCTCCATTCAAAGGGAGAGAAACGAGTTCAAGAGGCAAAAGCTCTGCACAAATTCTCCCTCACCATAACCAGCCTCCATTTCGAGCTCTTTTGAGAGAAGGATTCTGAGAATTTTCAAAGTCGTCTCCCAGTGAGTGAAAACCTTCACCCTATGAAATTTATGTATCAGATAGCAACCATCTCAAGCCTCCATGAAGCAAGACGTTGCCAGTGGCAGCTTGACGTCTTCCATTTTTGTTTTATCTCCATTTCCCTCCTTTTTACTTATGTTTTGTTAATGACATTCGAGAGAATGGTTTATTTTCTTAATATGAGTTTGATTGACGATTACCTTCCATCTATTTCCATATTAAATACCTTACACCATGTTGTTTGAATGCTAAATGAGTTAGATGTTCGAAGTTAGTTTTTCTTAAGCAATATTAAGTATGTTACATCTTGATTAATGCATATCATTAGCTTGCATAGCTCTGTCTGACAAACAAATGTAGTAAGCACGACTGTCTAGCTTGAAAGAGTAGATGGTTAATCTTTAGCATTTATCAGGACTAGATAAGGTGCAGAGATGTAGTTCATCTTTTGCCAACGCAAACTTACCATGCGTCTTAGAGATAAGATTAATGTGGCGTCAAAACATCGAGAGATGGATTCACAAACTCAGTTTGTAGGTATGTAATTATACTTAGATATGCTTAAGTAACAACTAGCTCCTGCGTTAACTCTACTTTTATCGCATGGTTCCATTCATTCTCAACGCATGCTATCTGACACCAAATGACATTTGACTAACTCTCGCCACGTCCACCTCACTCTTAGTTGTAGAAAATTTTATTCATTCTTCATGTATAGTTTTAGATATATACAACTCATGCACATATTACATGTCTAGTTCACCGCATAGTCATGCATCTATTCTCAACGCCTGGTTATTACAAATCCCTGCGTTCGACCCTGGACTCACCAGGAAACCTATAAGAGCTTATACTTGGGCTTTTTATAGGAAAACTTGCTTAATCATAATCATACTTAAGTAATTCTTGACGCATCTTTGTACGAAAATTATATTTTTGCACAACAAGCTATGAAACTCAAATCAAATTGAAAATAAAAATTCAACAACACGTGTCAATATGCAAAACGATTTCACATTATTAGATCATGGCAGAACGAATGGGTTGACGATGTGAAAAGCCTGCACAGCAGGGCATGAAATTTAATGCAAAGGTGTCAGATCATCATGAGTTCACCTTTTTTACGCCTATAAATAGCCCAAAGCTTCTCCATTCAAAGGAGGAGAGAAAGAAGTTCAAGAGGCGAAATCTCTGCACAAATTCTCCCTCACTAACCAGCCTCCATTTCAAACTCTTCTGTGAGAAGGATTCTGAGAATTTTTAGAGTCATCTCCCAGTGAGTGAGAACTTTCATCCTATTCCATTTATGTATCAGATAGCAACCATCTCAAGCCTCCATGAAGCAAGACATTGCCAGTGGCGGCTTGACGTCTTCCATTTCTGTTCTATCTTCATTTCTCTCCTTCTTACTTATGTTTTGTCAATGACATTCGAGAGAATAGTTTATTTTCTTAATATAAGTTCGTTTGACGATTATCTTCCATTCATTTCCATATTAAATACTTTACACCATGTTGCTTGCATGTTGAATGAGTTAGATGTTAGAAGTTAGTTTTTCTTAAGCAATATTAAGTATGTTACATATTGATTAATGCATATCATTAGCTTGCATAACTTTGTCTGACAAACAAATTTAACAAGCACGATTGTCTAGCTTGAGAGAGTAGATGGTTAATCTTTAGCATTTATTAAGACTAGATGAGGTTCAAAGATGTAGTTTATCTTTTGCCAACGCAAACTTACCATGCATCTTAGAGATAAGATTAATGTGACGTCGAAACATCAATAGATGGATTCTCAAACCTAAAGTTTGTAGGTATGTAAATATACTTAGATATGCTTAAGTAACAACTAGCTCCTACGTTAACTCTATTATTATCACATGGTTCCACAGTCATTCTCAACGCATGCTATCTGACTCTAAATGATATTTGACTAATATTCTCCGTTTCCACCTCACCTTGTTAATTGTAGGAAATTTTATTTATTCTTTATGTATAGTTTTAGGTACATAAAACTCTTGAATATAATACATGTAGAGTCACCGCATAGTTTTTGTATCTAGTCTCAACGCCTAATTTATTACAAATCCCTGCATTCGGCCCTGGACTCACCAGGAAACCTATAGAAGCTTACGCTTGGGCTTTTATAGGAAAACTTGCTAATTAATGATCATACTTGGGTGATTCTCGACGCAAACTTTGTACTGATTATAACATCTAATCCACTTTGTGCGCAACAAGTTATGAGCCAACAATTACATTTGCGATGAAGAACGTCGAATTGAGAACCTTGCTTTCATCAAATGATCTATTAGTTCAATCTAGCTAAGAGACCTTAAACCAAGTGCTTATTAGGAGGCAACCCAATTTTACTGCTCTCTTTATATCTTTCTTTTTATTTTACTTTCAATAATCTTTGAGCCACTCAATAATTTTCAGGATTTTGGTTCATCACAAAAAGTACTCCTTAGACCAAGCCTGTTTGGTGGCTTCCCGCTTGCTCCCAGGCTTGTTCTTTCTTTGTTCGATGCTCTTATGCATTGAGGACAATGCATGATTCTAAGTTTAGGGTAGGAGGTGTCACTCGTACTTTTGTGTGTTTTCTTATCTTGCTATGCATGTTTGTAAGGTTTTAATGATCATATGCATTTTAATGAAATTTCGAAAATTTTTTGAAAATTTTGGAGCTTTCAAAGTTAATGGGAATGTTTTTCATGGTTTTGTGCTTTGATGTTGATTGCCCATGACGAGATTCAAATTTGCATGATAGATGACTTATTGTGAAAATAGAATGACATTATCTTGAGTTAAATTCATTTAAGTCCCTCTTAAAATCTCCTATATTCTTGAGCACGTAGCCACTTTAATTTAGAATCTTTAACTAAAAAAAGGATTAAGTTGGGTGTATTTGGTTGTATGCATGATAGTTTATAATCTTAGACTAAGAAAAAAGAAAAGAGTATATATGCCTTTGAGGAAAAGAAAAAGAAGTGTACACAAAATATATGAGCTTTACATGTCTATCCTTTTAAAATGTTAAATTTGTAATAAGTATGCATGGATGGGGGTAAAAAGAGTTTCCTTTGCTGTGATTAGTAAGGAAGCCTAGGAATTGACTAGGTATGAGTCCTTACAATAAATGTGTGAAAGCTAGTGCTCCTAGGTAAAAGAATACAAGTTTAGGGCCCATGGAAAATATGATTGAATGACACCTTAGTGGACATATTACTCACTTGAAATGTGTGGATACTTGAAAATTGGTGCATGAGCTAGAGTAAGGGGAAACCTAAGGAAGCTCTCTTAAGTCCCAATTTGAGTTTTAGCATTTTAAATTAAATAAGGCTTGCACACACACACATGGGAGATACCAAGATTTGGCCTAGAATGATTATACCAATATAGATATGCTTGCATGTTTCTACTTAGGCTCTTAAATTCTATTTTCTGAGACATGAGTCGATTGCACACTTCTTCATCTAAACTCCCTCTATTTGATTTCACTCTTTGCTCGGGACTAGAAAATCTCTAAGTTTGGGGTGGTGAAAAGCGCTTGAAAAGTGTTTTTTATTCTCTTAAATTAAGGGAGTTTATATTAGACTTCACTTATTTGTTAGTGGTTTTTAGGTCAAAATAAACAAAACTAGAATTGAAAGCCAAAAGATCAAAACCAAGCCAAAATCTAGTGAAAAAGAGAAGAAAAGTACAAAATTGCCAAAAACAGGGCAACAACACTGTCGCGGCGTTGTGGCACAGCACCGAGGGTAGGCTTTCATGAAAAATAGTGCGGTGGCGCCATCCTTTGACGACAGACAGCGATACGGCACTATTAACCAGCACCGTAGCGCAAGTTTTCCATATTTGAAAATTCTACATTTTTTAAAATAATTTTGGGTGAAAAACTCTATAAATAGGAGAGTTTCTAGCAGCCCTAATCATCAATCTACACACCAAGAAACATAAGAAGAAGAGAATTGAGAGAATTCGTTAGAGAGTGAAAAGAGTGTGTTAGCTGCAAGGAGGAGAGAAAAGAGTTCAAGAGAGAGTTGTGGTGTTGTTTGAGTTCCGACGTGAAGATCAAGAACATCTTGACGGTTCCTCCTCAATCAAGAGCCACTTTTTAGTAGAGTTTTCTTTTCTTTACACTCTTTCTTTGCTCATGTTGCTTGTGAACATGTTGCTTAAGCTATGAGTGGCTAAACTCTTTAGTTTTACGTTTTGATGAATTGTGTATGAAGTTATGTTGATATTGTAGACTATTCATGGTTTTGTTGTAATGATTATGCTTTTCTTTGTTATTGTGCTTAAATTCTTGTTGAATGGCCATGTTTGAATGTTAGAATAGATGTATGGTTGAGATAATTGTATGTTTAACTAGATCTATAACAAAGAATTGTTGTTAATCTCTCATGAAAATAGTTAGGTTAAAAATGAAAGTTGCTAAAGAATATTCTTAATGCCATGTAAATTTTATTGATTTCAAGAAATTAGTAATCAATTGAGTTGCATGAGAAAATGTTGTTTTTTAGAGAAAACAATTTGGATTTCTGTTTCTAGACTTAAGCATATGAATTGCAATGAAGTCCATGAACCCTAGAATATTGCATGATGAAGTAAACAATGATTCATTACCCTAGAACTCTCTTTGACTCTTGTGTTTCTTATTTACTTGCTTTCCTTCTTAGTTTGTCAAAATCACAACTTGAAATCGAATCCTCAAATAAAATTTATTCAATTCTAGAATAGCTAAGTAACTTAAACCTTCACAATTGGATCCTTAGTGGAACGATATTTGGAACTTAACCGTCTTATATTATAACTTGACCTGTACATTTGCAGTAAACACGGAAAGTGCACATCAGGTTAGGGATAAAAAGCGCCTTATGACAAATAAGAATGAGCTGGAGGCCAGGGATAAATGAGCATCATCATAACAAGAAGCGTCAAGGGTTAAGGATAAACAAGCGCCACTTGACAAGATAAAAAACGAGTTGGAGGCCAAGGATAAACAAGCGTCATCACAACAAAAATAAAACATTGGGGGCCAGGGATAAACAAGCACCACCGCAGCAAAAAGGCATCAAGGACAAGGATAGACAAGTGTAACATGGCAAAGTAAAAACGAGCTATAGACTAGGGATAAACAAACACCATCGTAACAAAATAAAGCATTAGGGATCAAGAATAAACAAGCACCACCACAACAAAAAGGTGTGAAGGGCCAGGGATAAGCAAGTGCCTCATGACAAATAAAAATGAGTTGGAGGCTAGGGATATAAACAACCACCATCGTAGCAAAAATAAAACGCTGGGGACAAGGGATAAACAAACACTATTATAGCAAAAAGGCATCAAGGGCCAAGGATAGACAAGCACTACATGACAAAGTAAAAACGAGATGGATGCCAGGGATAAACAAGTGTCATTGCAGCAAAAATAAAACTATGGGGGCCAGGGATATAAACAAGCACCACCGCAGCAAAAAGAGTGCTAAGGGCCAGGGATAAACAAGCGCCATCACACCAAAAAGGGCGTCATGGGCCAAGGATAAACAAGCACCTCTTGACAAAGTAAAAACGAGCTGAAGGTTAGGGATAAATAACAAGCGCCATACCAACAAAAATAAAACTTTGAGGGCCAAGGATATAAACAAGCACCACCACAGTAGAAAGGGTGTCAAGGGCTAGGGATAAACAAACGCCACTTGACAGAATAAAAATGAGCTAGAAGTCAGGGATAAACAAGCGCCACCATAGAAAAAATGGTGTTAATGGCCAGGGATAAACAAGCACCTCTTGACAAAGTATAAAAAAACTCGAAGTCAAGGATAAACAAGTACCACTACAGAAAGTCAAACATATAGATAAATGTCACTCATGGACTCGTGCATGTATATGTGCGTCAATGGTATGACTATGTTGATATCATATTCATTTATTTATTTTTAAAATTGAAACATTATTTAACTTTTCATATAACAAGTTAATGTAATTCAATTGGTCTTGACTTGAAGCCCTAAGGCAACAAAACTAATGCTATTTGACTCGAGCACCTAAACTTCAATGAAATAAAGGATTTTATTCAAAAATTATTGAAGCAGGTCTTAACAACCATTCTTCAATATGCAAAAAATGAATGAGTTTTTTTTCTTGCCGTAAATATTCTAGCAAGAACGCTTATATGCAAATTTTCCCAGTAATTATTCATAACCTTGAAAAGTCAACAAGGTTTTGAGGCCACTTTAAAATTTTCTTTTATATATATATAAAATGGATAATTTCACGTAACCTTTGGCTCCCTTATCACCCCAAATGAATGTCCTCGTTTTGATTAAAAAAAAAAAAAAAAAAAGAAAAAACTTCATTACTTGTTGCTATAATGCTTCAATAGTAGACCTGACCATGCAAAATAGGTATAGTGAGGCTTGATGGGCTAAAAAAATTTTCCTATACTATTTGAATGACTTCTAAAAGTAGTTTATCGCATCACTTCATTTGGACCGACTATTTTCTAATCTCAATTTTGCAATAATGACAAGCATATAATTTCAAAGGATAATAAACTCAAAGAATGGCTTTCAAATTAGAGATACAATAAAAGTTTTTTTTTTCTTGTTTTTTAAAGAGTGGATGGCGAGAATGAAAAAATTTGTCGTTTCTTGAAGGAATACGTGAACAAAAGAAGAGTGACACAACTAAAATGTGACATATGAGGACAAGAATGTACATACGGATGGGGGGAACAAATAAGAAAATGTATATTTGGAGAAGAGATGTGACAGGATGAGGAATGGAAATTGAAGGGAGAGAGTGAAATCATTCCTTTGGACAACTCTTCAAATACTTCATGAATTGGTCGAGTATGCTGGCAAGCCAACACTCTCCTCGAGCACATGGAAAAATTTTCTCCTTGCATTTTTTCATGCATCTTGTATCTGCTCTACTAGCTCCATTTGTCAAAGGTTGCCCAGTAGATATGACAATCGAATTTGTATGTCTTTTTTTCAACAAAAATAAAAATGCCCCAGCTAAAGGCATGTCTTCTTGGATATCATTTGTACTTTAACATTAAAAAAATAGTGGTCAAATTCCAAAATAATCATTTTGTGCTCACTAGTCCTTGATTTTTTTTTCTTTTTTCTTTTTTTATATTTTCTTTCATTTCTTTTTGCTTATCGTTAAGATATTTGAGATAAAAAATTAGTGCCAATAAGAGATGATCACTACTTATTACTTTTACAAAGTTATCTCCTAGCATATGGGCCATGGCTTTGTAAGGCAGACAAATGTAAGGGTAAGAATAAAGAAATAACAAATTGTCTCATTGTATTAGGCTTATGGTATAGACACCATTGGTAGAATAACCAATTGCCCCGCTATAGAAGTGTCAATGGTAAAGTGGTCACTGCCCCACTATAATGTTATGATTTAGAGTGTAAGTCCACTGTTCAACTCAAAGCTCAAGTTTGCAAGTCAAGAAAAATGTGGGGTTATGCTTTGAAAGAAAGGTGGATCAAAGATATTGGATAATGGATAGAGCAGTAGGATCTGTAGAAAATATGGTCAATGTGGAGCTCTTGTAGGCAAAGAGAGACTGATATGAAGCATATGGGATGTTTTTCAAGTTTTCAATTATGACATTCACTTGTTTTCCTTTTTTGCTTTGCTCAGAGACAAAGACTTCTTTCTTTAAACATGACTTAAATCATCAATTTGTTTACAAAGGAGGAAAGGCATAATTGAATCGACCTTTCTTTTATTATTTTTTAGAAATTTAATTTATAACCCAAGAAATATTTTTTGTATTTTGAACGCAAGCAAGTTAAAAACATATTTTACACTATTTACGAGCAAAAATGTGTCACTCTTATTGGTATGATATGTAAACCCAAAATAAATTAAATGTTTAACTCTTAGATTATGCAAGCCTTGTATGTCCATACAAAAAGATTTTAAGAGGAAAAAAGCTTTAAAAAATGTATTCTAAATGTGACACAATATTAAATCAAATGAGTGGGTGATAATGAAATGACTCTTCAATGATAAGCTATGTACATGCAAATGTGAGAATATGAGAATGAACAAATGACCCATGTGAAAAAAAGGAATAAAATCGAAGTCATAGAAACATAGCAAAATAAACATAGTAACAAGATACATGATATGAAAGCTAAATATGAGTGAGGCTAATTCTAAGGTCCAAGGTCCCCAAATTGGTCAAAAGGTCGTACATCGCAGAATGACCAAGTTGAGTGAGAATTTTTCATGTGCGCACGGAAGCATAAGCTTCTCGAAGGACAACACTACTTCGTCCTCGATTCTAGACCTAATGGGTAAAGCCCAGGTACAAGGCTTGTGATAGTATGTGAAGTAAAGTAATAAAACAATGAAATTAACATAAAGAATTCAAGCAAAGTAAGGTTCACTCTAAGATCCTATGAAAAAGACCCTCAACTTGGTCAAAAGTCATATATGATGGGACGACCAAATTGAAAATTGTTTGTGTGCTCGCACAGGAGCATAAGCTCCTCAAAGGTCAGCACTCCTATTTCCTCAATTCTAATCCTATTAGGTAAAGCCTGGGTAAGGGGCTAGTGATTGTGTGTGCAATAATAAATTACACAAGAAATAAACAAATTATAAAAAAAAAAAAAAATTAAAGAATAAAATAATTCAAGATAAAGGGAAAATGACCAAACTCTCAAAGTAGAACCTCAGGTCCCAATAGAGTTGCCAAGCTGTTGTCACATGCCCGAGACAATGTAGAGCGGCTAAGGTCCAAAAAATAAAAGGAAAAAGAACAAAATGAGTCGCCACCAATCTTTTTTATGGTGAGAATGGGCACCAAAATAAAGTAAAATAATATTTTAATAAAGAATAACAAATTGGTCTATGAAAACTAAAGTTAGGTTCAAGAGTCGTTTGTGTATGGTGAAGGTGTTAGCACCCCACAACACCGGTTTGAAAAATGGTAATCAAATTTTAAATCTTGAATTGAAATTATTCTTTAAAGAAGAAAAAAAGTATTTAAAATAATGTCTTACTTTACTTATCATTTCTCCAATATTTAGAGTCATGACTTTATAAAATAAGTGAATAAATCATTCGTCAATTTGACTATAATAGAATCCAGAAAAAATCTTCACCTTAAGAATTTGAGAAAATATTACAATTTCTCAGATAATCCATCACAGGATAGCCTTTTAATAAAAGATTTTTTTTAAAAAAAAAAACTAATTTAATTAAGTTCATTTTATCTTGGGTTCAAAATCTCAGTCTCCCAAAGATTATAAACCCTCACCTAAAGAATCTAGAAGACCGGACTCCCAAATACTTCTAGATTCTATTGTAGGAAACTTTAGAAAAACTTCATTGAAACAAATATTTAAGAAAATAGATTAAAACTCATTTAACATAATTCAAAAATGAGTTAATTTAAAAAATTTGAAAATAAACCTAAAAGTGTTGAAAATGTTAGACAAATTTTACTTAAGAAAAACAACATTAATTTAAATGTGTAAAGCTACATTGAAAAAATATACAATGCAACGATGCATTTAAAGCAATAAACGAACGAGTAGTAATATTTACAAAGATATTGAAATTTTAATAGAACATATTGGAGGTTGATCTCAGACTCCCAAAGAATCGACCTTCTCACCTCAAGATCCTAGAAAATCGGACTCCAAAAAGTTTCTATAATCCATCGTCAAATAGATTTTTAAAAATGAAAATTAATTAAAAATATTAACAAATTTAAACAAGGGCTGGTTGCACAAATAGCAAAGCTATCACTAATATCAACTATCAATGATAGCTATTGGTGGCTATCACTGATAGCTACTATCAATGATAGCTTTAAATTTGAGAAATATTAATACAAACTTAAAATAGTAACACTTAAAATATTCGCTTTCAATTTGCTATCATTTAGTAGTGGCTATTATTGATACCCATCAATAGGAATCAAGCTTGAACTATTAACACTTAAGGCCATCAGTGGTTATCAATAGTAGACTTTTATAAGTAGTTATCAACTTTGAAAGGAAACTATCAACTTTCAAAGATTAACATTTGAAGCTATAAGTGATAGAAGTCTATTAATGAGAGGTTTATAAGTGACTATCACTAATATCTACCTAAGTCATATCACTAATGGCTCCTAGTTATCACCGATAGCTTTTAGTAGTGGCTATCAATGATAGACTTTCATCAAATGTAATCAACTTTTATATCATTTATATCATCGATATAAGGATATCACCTAAGTTCTATCATTGATATCATGTAAATCATGGTTATCGATGATAGTTTCTATCATTGATAACATGCTATTAGAGATAACTTTGTCATTCATTTTTACCATCAAATAACATGCTATCATTGATAGCTTCTATCACTGATAACATGCTATTAGTGATAACTTCTAAGCATGTCACTTACACTTTAATTTAAGATTCAACTTTATTAATTAATTCCACTAAGTTGCTACCAATGATAGACTTCTATAAGTGGCTATTAACTATGGAAGAAAATCATCAAAGATTAAGCAATCAATGATAGAAAATATTAGTGGTTATTTCTGATAGACTTTTATTAGTAACAATCAATTTTGAAATATTAACACGCAAAGCTATCAATGGCTATTATTGAGAAACTTCTATCATGATTATCAATAATAGACTTCTATCACTGATATCTACCTAAGTGTGATATCATCGATACATAAATATGACAGATACCTATCTAAGTATCACTAATATCACTAATAATGGATACTACCGATACACAAATATTTAGTGAATTATATTATAACATTTAAAAACATCAGTGATAGCCAGTGAATTCTTCAATCAAGGGTATAATTCTTTGAGTGACTAAGTTATATGTATATTAGTGGCTATGACGGATAGATTTATATTATTACGAGGAAATTGGGGAGATGGAAGAAAAATAGAAAAAAGACAAGTATGTTAGTGACTATCACTGATAGATTTATATTATTATGAGGAGATTGGAGAGATTGAAGAAAAATAGGGAAAAAAAAGGAAAAAAAAAAAAAAGAAAGGACAGAAGAAAATATGAGAAGACTGGAGAGAGGAAAGAAAAATTGGGGAAAAAAAAAAGAAAGGATAGAAGAAAATATGAGAAGACTGGAGAGATGAAAGAAAAATTGGGGAAAAAAAAGGAAGAAGAAAATATAATGAGATTGGGGAAATGGAAGAAAATTGGAAAAAGAAAGGAAAAAAGAAAAAGAAAAAGAAAATATGAAAAGATTGGGGAGATGGAAGAAAAATTGGGGAAAAAAAAAAGAAAATATAAGGAGAATGGGGAGATGGAAGAAAAAGCTAGAAAAAGAAAAGGAAAAAAAAAAAAGAAGAAGAAAATATGAGAAGATTATGGAGATGGAAGAAAAATTAGAGAAAGAAAAGGAAAAAAAAAAAAAGAAATGGCAAAAGAAAATATGAGAAGATTGGGGAGATGGAAGAAAATTGGGAAGAAAAAGGGAAAAAAAGAAGAAGAAGAAAATATAAGGAGATCGAGGAGATGGAAGAAAAATTGGAAAAAGAAAAGAAAAATATATGGGAAGAAGAAAATATAAGAAGATTGGGGAGATGAAAGAAAAATTGGAAAAAAAAGGACAAAAAAAACAAAGGGAAGAAGAAAATATGAGGAAATTGGGGAGATGAGAGCAAAAGCTAGAAAAAGAAAAGAAAATAAGAAAATAAGTTGTGCAAAACAAGGGATGGCAAAATTGGAAATCACAAAATTTCAAAAGTTGACTAATCAACATTTGTTATATTTGCAAATATTTTAAAAATGTGCTATATTTTTAAATTTTTCCACTTATTTTGCTGTCTATTACAAATATCCATTTAACAACTATTAGCTACATATTAAAGTCATAAAAAGAAAAAGAAAAAAAATATATAATATTTAAATATGCATATAAAAAAATGACAAGTGCTAAAGAAACAATAATCGAGGCTATAATAATAAAGAAAATTAAATCAAAATTCTAATTGTAAATAAAAAAAATAAAGATAAATATATAAATAATAAAGTTTAAGAATAAACTAAGAAAGAATGAAATAATAATAAAAAAAAAACTAAAAATAATAATATTAACCAAACAAAAATTTTTTAATTATCTTTTTTTTTTTTTCATTTGTTTTACTCCCTTCTTCTCTTCTACACTAAGCACTCTAATTTAATTTTTTTTTTATCTCTCACCTATATAGTTACTAAAAAAGGTACTCAAAAAAAAAAAAAAAAGAAGAAGTAAAAACAAACAATGAGTAAAATAAATAAACGAAAACATGTGAAGCAATATATATAAATAAATAAAAGAGAAGCTCACAAGATAAGAAAGAAATAATTGTAACAGAAATGAAAATAGAGAAATAAGAACAAGAACAATAACTAAATATCTAACCCTTTAGATTTTTTTAGGGGAGCTTGAAGAAAAAAAAAAAGAAGAAGAAGAAGAGAAAAGAATGTTGAAATCCAAAACACTAAACTCTTTTGTTGTTTGAAATATGGATCCTGGGACCAAAGCCTACCAATGCACCTCAAACTAAGTTAGAGTTTTTTTCGTATGTTGGATTTTTGACATTGTAGAGATTCTTTTTTCTGTGTAGAACTCTCCCTTAATGTATGTAAGGATGGAGGTTGTAGGTTTTCTAAAGAAGAGGGGATTTCGGATGTAGTTGCTAGGTTTTTGTTTTAGAAGTGAAAATGAGGATTTCCGGGTTGTTGTGGATGGAGACTCTCTATGGTTTGTTGGGAAAGAAAAATAGATTATTAAAACCAAAACCATTTCCACAATTGCTTATTATTTTAATGGATTTTATTTTCAATTTGAGATTTTACCAAACATAGCCTAAACTTAAAAAGAATGACAAATTTTAGCAACTAAAACCAAATTCAAAATTTTTCCACATTTGTTTTCATTTGTTTTTTCCCTAACTAAATTGGTTACTTTAACCAAACTAAAATTAAAGTTAAAAGGAGATAAAAGTTAGCATAAAAAATGTAGCTAACGATCAAAATTAGATTAGAAAAATTAAGATAAAAATCAATCTAAAAATAAATTAATTTAAATGAAGCCGGATAACAATAGATGGCTACACCTTTACCTGAAATCTATTGGGTTTTATGCGCTAAACTCGTGGTTGTGAATTGTATAAACAAATTATTGATAATTAATAAAATAATTTGTTATTTTATATTATGTCTTACTTTTGTATAACTCAATCCAATAAACCAAAATAAAGATCATTTTCATGAAACATGAAACGGTATATAATTGACCAAGCCATATCATTGTTCAACATGTCAAAATACTCGTCGTCGAGAAGAAAAGAATAGATAGATACAAGGGCAGTGATTGTCGTGTCAACATGCAAGTGCATGACTGATTTGACGAAGCCACAACATAGTCAATGAACTTGTGACGCGAAAAAGTCTGACAATCATGAGGATCATCTTTTGGACACCTATAAATAGCCCACAAGACTTAACATGAGAAACAAAGAGAAAAGAACCTAGCGAAAGCTTTGCTCAATCTTCTTCACTTCCACCTCCATCTTCAACTTCGAGCATTTCCTTGAGAAATTATGAGTGAAACTCAGTCTACCTCTCATAAATTGAGAATCCACAACCTCTATCTGTGCAAGAATATAAAAAAGCCACCATCTAAAGCCTCAAAGGAGCAAGACGTTGCAAATTAGCGGTTTGACACCATTTTTTTCATACTTTGTTTTATTTTCCAAGACTTTCTTATTTGAATTGAGATAGTGAATTAAAAAGAAAAACTCGCAATTTCTTTAATATAAATCAGATTGTTACATATTTTTATTATTACGTATCACTTCCATCATCCATTATGGCCAACTAATTTGTCAATGGGCTCAATGGATAATATTAACTTTTTTTTAGTGTTGCTTAAATTGTATTCATCTTGTTTAAATGTGTGCTAAAAACCTTGCATGAATCTATCAAACAAATAGGTTAAAGTAAGCATGATCAACTGCTTGAGAGAGTTAATGATTATAGTTTTCATTTAAACAAGAAAAGAGTCAACTTTAGAGATAAAGTTAGTCTTTTGTTGAAAAGAAACTCTGCATGCACCTTAGAGATAAGAGAGATGTGGCGTCGAAATATCAAGAGATGAGTTCTCAATTTTGAGTTTAAGACATGAACACCCACTTAAGTAATACTTAGGAAATGTTAGTGAACTCTTCTCAACCCTACTTTCTTCATTGAATTTCCCACAAATCAATGCTTGCTGTTTTGACTATTTGTACTTGACATTTTCACCAGCACTTTTCACGCATTGTTACACTCCTTGTTCACCCATCCATTTCCACACTTGTATAGTCATCTATAGTTAGTTTCTGTAAAGGTTTTTCAACGCATTCTTTTGTACAAAATACTACATCAAACCAATAAAATTCTTAACATTAATTTCTTCAAATCCCTATGTTCGACCCTAAACTCTCCAGAGCCTCTATTATAAACTTGCACTTGGGTTTTTAATAGGAAAATTTGCGTTTAACTGAAAAATTCTTTACACTCTCAACACGACATAAGCCTAAATTCATACTTCCTTTAAACTAATTACAAACGCAACACTTGCTCTGCTTAATTCAGGGTTGTTCCTGTATTTTATGTATTTATTTGGTTACTTTGTAGGTTCCGAGCATCTAATAGATAGAAAAGGATGTTGGTGCCAATATGGAGCTAAAACAAGCCAAAAGGAAGAGTTTTACCCATATTTGTACATGACTCTATGGTGTCATGCTCAACACTGTTCACAGAATGGTTATTGTTTGTGAAAAGCACATAGCATCACGATGCTCCGAAGTTCATCCACGTGTAGATTTGCATCTGCGTCACGGCGCTGATGCACACTTTCTGTGTTAACCGCAAGTGTATAGGTCAAGTTATAATATAAGACGGTGAAGTTCGAATGTTATTCCACTGAGGATCCAATTATGAAGGTTTAAGTTACTTAGCTATTTTAGAATTGAATCAATTTTATTTGAGGATTTGATCTTAAGTTGTGATTTTGGAAAAACTAAAAAGGAAAGCAAGTAAATAAGAAAAACAAGAGTTAAAGAGAGTTCTAGGGTAATGAATCCTTGTTAACTTTATCATGCAACTTAAGATCCTAATCTTTGACCTAATATCGGTCCAAAGAGAGTACTAATAGGGTAATAATTTGAATCATTCATGTGGAGAAATGTGAGTGGGTTATCCTATACAATGAGTTTTGTATAAGACTGAACCATAAAATAATTAATCTCTCTTTGTAACACTGTTGACTGAAGAAACTAATATTTCATAGGTTGATCATATGTAACTCGATCTCAATCATGAGTGAGCTATGGACTCCTGCCTATGAGGGCTTTTTCTTTGATTTGTACAAGTGAGAGTGGCCCAAGTTGTTGACTCATTAAGTCCATTGGTTCATGTTAAAAATACATGTTATAAACCCTTTATTTAGTAGTTTTTCTTGGGGGAAATGGTCTTTTGCATATTAAAATTCCCATAAAATATGTTAAATGGATTAAATAGTGAAAAGCAGAGTCTTTGAATGCTTAGAGTGTATTTTTGTCAGTTTGAATTTTTTTTAGAAGCTTTTACACTAATTTTTGGACATTTTGTAAAAAATGATGTCGATGCACCCACATCAAAACCCTAGTTCCACAAACAATAAACCAGTCGGCCAGAGTTGCGAATTACTGATCTTCAGCCTTTTTCAGCGCTCAATTGACTGAGAAGCCTCAAGAATGTGGATTTCGACCCTACCTAACCCCTTTTGAAACCTATAAAAAAGGAATGGAGTCTTCCTTTCAAGCGTTTAGCTTCTTTCACCCAAAATTAGTCCATTCTAAGAAGATTTTTCACTCAACTTTCCAGCCTTCCTCCAAGAACAAGAGTTTCTTTGGAGCTATAAGGTTTAGGGTTTCCCTACCCTATGAGAGCATGTGTAGAGAGAGAAGATTGATCCTTGAAAGAGAAAAATTCATCCCTATAGTTCTTAGAAGAGTGAGAAATCCATTTTAAAGAGTGTTACTGTATTTTCCAGCACTTATTTCCACTTCACTTTCTTGTTTGTTATTCTTTGCACATCCATTTTGTACTTATGATTTTGGAAGTAATGAAAATAATTCATTTATTCTTTATCATGAGCTAAATCCATTAAGGGGTTCAACTATGTGAATGCCCTAGGGATTCATGGCTTGAGTAATTATTAAAGTATCATTCCTTGCATTATTTGCACATTGCCTTTGTTGATTGTATGAAAAACATTATTAATTTAATTGGTCATTTAAGTTAGAAATATAGTAGAGTCCTAACACTGAGAAAGTTAGGGTGTAAGCGAACTTCACAAGGGAATATCGGGTTTAAAGCCTAGAAATAGGATTACCACACAACCTTAGAGATAAGGGCATGTACCATAAGGTAAAGAATATGCATGAAATTAATCTAAGGTCTAACTAACCGTAGAGATATAGGCTTAGCTTCTGAGACTCCTAAAAGATCTTGAAACAAGACTGAATAGGAGGAGATTCTGCCCATGTGTAAGGCAACGCACCAACATGATGTGGTTGCATCACTTAGGTTTTGATTAACTTTGGCTTAAACATAGTTACCCTATTTTAGAACTTTTGTTTAAAATAATATTTTTTAAATATATATGGACAAAAATAGGGTGGGTAGGAAAATATTGTCAAAAATAGGGTTGTAAAATCATGGATCGTATGCGTAATTGTGGACCCGGTCCATGATTAAGGGCAAAATCGTGGATGGGGTCTACCATTCTCCTACCACGCGCACGCTGACTGCCACACTCTGCATTGTTGGACCCTACTAACTTGCTGATTCTGCATCGCTGACCCTGCTAATCAGCAGATTGTACCGAAAACATGGACCGAGTCCACGATTACATTACTCGTGGACCTTGTCCACGATTTTACCCCTATTTCTTCCCCTCCCCCATCCAACCCACCCCACTACCTACCCTTTTTCTCTCTTGTATTTCTTCCTTTCAGTCTTCCACCAGCCGTCGATCGCTGTCCGTGTCCATAGTCCGTGGCCACTGCCTCTACCGTCCACCATTTGTTGTCGTAGGTATGTGATAACTTGTAGAAATACAAGTTATTGTAGTCACTATTTGATTTAATTAGAGTAACTTTGGAGCTAAACGCATGATTTTGGTAGTTAAATGATGAAAAATGTATCACCATGCGTTGGCACTACTTACAAAAGAAAATACCTAAAAAACGATGAGCTTTTATGTTCCTAACGCAGGGTTAAAAAGAAAAGAAGCGCAAACAATAGAAGTACGAAGAGATGAAGCTGCTGCAAGGACAAGTGGAAACCCATGCGTCGAGCCTATGCGCTGAGTCCATGCGTTGAGACCATGCGTCGAGCCTATGTGTTGACAATCTGAAAAGTAGAAACAGGCGCATGCTCAAACAGCTGTCATGTCATTATGAAAAAGGACAACACCCAATCAGATCATGGCAGAACAAATAGGCTGACAATCTGAAAAGTCTATGTAGCGTGGCTGAAATTTAATGCACAAGGTGTCAGGTCATCATGATATCAACTTTTTGACGCCTATAAATAGTCCACAAGCTTTTCCAAGAAGAGGAGGAAGAGAGACCAGTTCAAGAGGCGAAAGCTCTGCACTATTTCTCCCTCACCATAACCAGCCTCCATTTCGAGCTCTTCTGAGAGAAGGATTCTGAGCATCTTCAGAGTCGTCTCCCAGTGAGTGAGAATCTTCACCTTATGGAATCTTTGTATCAGATAGCAACCATCTCAAGCCTCTATGAAGCAAGATGTTGCCAGTGGCGGCTTGACGCCCTTCATTTCTATTTTATTTTCATTTCTCTCCTTCTTGCTTATATTTTGTTAATGACATTCGAGAGAATGATTTATTGTCTTAATATAAGTTTAATTGACTATCATCTTCCGTCTATTTTCGTATTAAATACTTTACACCATGCTGTCTAAATGCTAAACGCGTTAAATGTTAAAAGTTAGTTTTGCTTGAACAATTCTGAGTATGTTACATCTTGGTTAATGCATATTTTTAGCTTGCATTACTTTGTCTGACAAACAAATGTAGTAAGCATGACTGTCGAGCTTGAGAGAGTGGATAGTTAATCTTTAGCATTAATTAAGACTAGATGAGTTGCAGAGATGTAGTTCATCTTTTGCCAACACAAACTTACCATGCATCTTAGAAATAAGATAAATGTGGCGTCGAAACATCGAGAGATGGATTCACACACGCAGTTTGTAGGTATGTAATTGTACTTAGAAAGTTTAGGTGACAACTAACTTTTGCGTTCAACTCTACCTCTATCGCATGGTCTCATTCATTCTCAACGCATGCTATCTGACGCATTGTTTTACATATGACTACCCAACGCCGCGTCCACCTCATCATTAGTAATAGGAAATTATTTTCATTCTTTATGTATAGTTTTACACACATAATCAACAAACGCATATATATTTACATGTACAGTCACCGCATAGTCATACATTTAGTCTCAACGCCTAGTTATTACAAATCCCTGCGTTCGACGCTGGACTCACGAGGAAACCTATAAATGCTTATACTTGGGTCTTTATAGGAAAACTTGCTTAGTCATGATCACATCTAGAGTAATTCTCAACGCATGCTTGTACGGAAATGACAAATCTATTTTTGTGCAACGAGCTAAGAGACTCAATTCAATTTAATTAGAAAATTAACGAACAAAATTCAACGAACAAGTTTTTGGCGCCGTTGCCAGGGATTTGAATTAATAATTTAGGTTTTGATATTATTTCTTGATCTATGCAGAAGATCTCAATCTTGGGCCGTACAGAGCGTTTAGCCGAAGACGTTCCTGACAGTTTATGAACAAAGGACAGCCTGCGTTCATTTCTGACCCTGAGATCGAGAGAACCATTCAAAAAAGAAGTAAGACATTCTAAAGGCGGCGACAACTTTACAGAGAGAAAAAAATGGAAAATCAAGCAAACAATGCCAATCAGCTTTTGAGAGCTAATAATAGGGCTAACGACAGACGTGAAGAAGCAGTGAACCATGCGTTAGCCCAAGCGCAGCTGCAAATTGATCAACAAACTCATCCTATCTTATTGGCACATGATCGGAATCGCCCGATCAAGGATTATGCGTCGCCTATCTTATATAATTTTTCACCTGGAATTATGCGACCAGAGTCTCAATGTTCGAGATTTGAAATGAAGCCAGTCATGCTTCAAATGCTATAAACAACAGGACAGTTTGGGGGATCACCTGGTGAAGACCCTCATGCTCATCTGAAAAGCTTCATTAAAATCTGCAATACCTTCGTCATCCCGAACATAAGTGCAGATGACATCCGATTGACGTTGTTCCAGTTCTCCCTCAGAGATGAGGCGAGACAGTGGGCATATTCTTTGGAACCAGGTGAGATCACTACCTGGAACCAAATGATAGAGAAGTTCATGAAAAATTTCTTCCCACCAATGGAGAATGCTTGAAGAAAAAGAGATATCGCCAACTTTTAGCAAAAAGACAGAGAAACCCTGAGCGATGCTTGGGCAAGATTTAAGAGATTGGTGAGAAACTGCCCACATAATGGCTTCCCTGACTGTGTTCAAATGGAGATATTCTATGATAGTTTGACCGAGGCATCTTAGACCGCTGCAAATGCTGCCGCAGCGGGAGGACTACTGGATAAAACTTATACTGAGGCCAAGGAAATTCTCCACAGAATATCACGAAACCATGAAGATTGGGAGGACCATGGATATAGCCGATCTAGCCGCAGGCAAAACAATGCGATGGGAGCACCAGAGCATAATAGTATTGTTGCGTTACAAGCTCAAGTCACCGCCATGACTAACATGTTACAGACTATGGCCCTGAATCAGTCAAATACAGGAGGCGGCGGCCAAGTGAACGCAGTGAATCAACTGAATGCCGCAGGATGCGTTGGATGCGGGGAGCCGCATGCGTATGAGGTATGTCCACAGAACCCTCAATTTGTATGTTTTATACGCAATAACCCCTATTCCAACACCTACAACCCTGGCTGGAGGAATCATTCGAATTTCTCATGGGGTGGTAACCGCCAGCCTGAGCAGCAAGGTGCACCCACGCACGAAAGAGGAGGATCATCTGGATTCCCCCATGGACATCAGATGCAAAATTCACACCAATCAGTGCCTAGTCCATCATCATCAATGGAAGCTCTTCTGAAGGAATATATGCAAAAGAATGATGCCTTGTTGCAAACCCAGGCGTCATCCATTCGAAATTTAGAGCTTCAGATTGGCCAGATTGCTGGAGAGTTTAAGACGCAGCAGAAAGGTTCTCTTCCGAGCAATACCGAAGCCCCACACGGTACGGGCAGTTCAGGTAAAGAACAATGTCAAGCTGTGACATTGCGAAGTGGAAGAGCTATGAATGAACTCCCCCGCCCAGAGAACTCTCAACCAACAATTCATCTTTCCAATCCCACAAATGATTATGACCCATCAACGCAACAAAAACAAGCTGACATGCAAAGAAGTTTATCAGGGAAAGACGCATCAACAAGCATGTCAGCCGAGTTACAAACACCTCCTTATCCACAGCAGTTAAGAAGGAAGAAAAATAATGAGAGGCAGTTCAAACGCTTCCTGGATGTACTCAAACAGTTGCACATCAACATCCCACTGGTGGAGGCGTTGGAACAAATGCCTACCTATGCTAAATTCCTCAAGGATATACTGTCTAAAAAGAGAGGAATGGGTGAATATGAAACCATTGCTCTAACGCAGGAATGCAGTGACATGGTCTGTGAACGCGTCCCCACAAAGATGAAAGATCCAGGGAGCTTCAACATTCCTTGTTCTATTGGAGGAATTCACATAGGAAAAGCGTTGTGTGATTTAGGGGCTAGCATTAATCTCATGGCCCTATCAGTATTCAACAAGTTAGTGATCGCATCGCAGCCAACAACAGTTACCCTACAATTGGCAGATCGATCCGTTGTGCATCCTGAGGGAAGGATTGAATATGTGTTGGTAAAGGTAGACAAGTTTATTCTCCCCGCAGACTTCATTATTCTGGATTATGAAGCAGACAAGGACGTCCCAATCATACTTAGACGCCCGTTTCTGTCAACGGGTCGCACACTTATTGACGTCCACAAGGGGGAGATCATTATGAGAGTTAATGACCAGGAGGTGATATTCAACGTTTTCAAGGCGTTAGAATATCCAGGAGAACAGGAGACCTGCCAGAACCTAGACGCAGAGGATGAGTTACATGAAATGTTGCTTGAAGAAAATGATGAAACCATTGCAAATCTAGATGCGCACAGCCTGAACAATGTTGTGCTTTGGTCCATTCTACTTTTGAAACCTTGATTCCGAATCAGATCAACCAACGAACGAAACCATCTCTGGAAGAAGCGCCAGAAATCGAGTTAAAAGTGTTGTCAGCTCACCTGAAGTATACCTACTTAGGCGAAGGTAACTCTCTTCCAGTTATTATTTCTGCTACTTTATCCCCTAACCAAGAATCAGCTTTGTTAGTTATTTTGAAAAAGCACATCCGAGCTGTCGGATGGACGTTGGTTGATATCAAGAGGATCAGCCCCACATACTGCATGCATAAAATTCGTCTGGAAGAAGGAAAAGACGGATCCATCGAGGCCCAAAGGAGGCTAAACCCAGCGATGAAGGAAGTTGTCAAGAAAGAAGTACTTAAATGGTTGGACACAGGCGTTATCTTTCCCATCTCTGATAGTAAATGGGTAAGTCCTTTGCAATGCGTCCCCAAGAAAGGAGGTATGATTGTAGTCCCAAACAAGAATAACGAATTGATCCCCACCTGCACTGTCACGAGGTGGAGAATTTGTATGGACTACAGGAAGCTCAACACGACGACAAAGAAGGATCATTTCCCACTGCCCTTTATTGACCAGATGTTAGATAGACTTGCGGGAAATGAATTCTTTTGCTTCTTAGATGGCTATTTCGAATACAACCAGATCATGATTGCTCCAGAAGACCAGGAGAAGACAACTTTTACATGTCCTTATGGTACATTTGCATTTCGACGCATGCCGTTTGGACTATGTAACGCCCCAGGCACCTTTCAGCGGTGTATGATGGCAATCTTCTCTGAATTTCTAGAAGAATCTGTGGAGATATTCATGGACGATTTTTCAGTCTTTGGAAATTCGTTTGAGGCATGTGTAGACAATCTAGAAAAAGTATTGAAAAGATGCGAGGACACCAACTTAGTGCTAAATTGGGAAAAATGTCACTTCATGGTGAATGAAGGAATTGTCCTCAGTCACAAGATATCCAAGAAGGGCCTTGAAGTTGATCAGGCCAAAATTGAAGCCGTAGAAAAGCTCCTACCGCCTACAAATGTCAAGACACTTCGCAGCTTCTTGGGACATGCAGGCTTTTATAGAAGGTTCGTCAAGGACTTTTCAAAAATTGCACGCCTTTTAAGCTCATTGCTGGAGCAAAATCGACCTTACATTTTTTATGAAGAATGCCTCAAGGCGTTTGAAACTCTGAAAGCAGCATTGGTGTCAGCACCAATTTTAATTGCCCCAGACTGGTCGCAGCCATTCAAGCTAATGTGTGATGCAAGCGACTATGCGATGGGCGCTGCATTGGTTCAACGCAGAGACAGAATGTTGCACCCTATAGCCAGCAAACCTTTCAACGCAGCTCAAGCAAATTATACCACCACAGAAAAAGAGTTGCTGGCGGTAGTATTCGCTGTGGAAAAATTCAGAGCAAATCTTCTAGGGTCGAAAGTCATCATCCATACTGACCATTCAGCTATTCGATATTTGATGACTAAAAAAGATGCCAAGCCGAGGCTTATCCGATGGGTTCTACTTCTTCAAGAGTTTGACGCAGAGATAGTTGATCGAAAAGGAACAGAGAACAACGTGGCAGATCATCTTTCAAGACTTGAGAATATGGAACACGATTGTAAATAGCTGGACGTCAACGCGAGCTTTCCAGATGAAGCTGTACTAAAAGTCACAGAATCCGCGCCGTGGTATGCAGACATTGTCAACTTTTTAGTGTGCAAGCAATTTCCTGAAGACTTTAACGCACAGCAAAAGAAGAAGTTGATGCATGACACAAAGTTCTATTATTGGGACGAGCCCCAGCTCTACAAAAGGGGGCCGGATCACATCTTCAGACTTTGTGTCCCAGAGACTTCGTATCACCGCATCCTATCTCAATGTCATGACTCCCCCTATGGAGGACATTTTGGAGGACAGCGAACTGCAGCCAAGGTATTGCAAAGCGGATACTTCTGGCCAACTCTTTTTAGATACGCCAGGGACTATGCGATCAGATGCGACAGATGTCAACGCATCGGAAATATCTCAAGTCGGAACGAAATGCCACTTACCTCTATCTTAGAAGTCAAGCTTTTTGACGTTTGGGGTATTGATTTTATGGGCCCATTTCTGCCATCAAACGGCCACAACTATATATTGGTAGCTGTGGACTATGTATCAAAATGGGTTGAAGCAATCTCATGCGCCAGGAATGACGCGGCAACAGTCTCAAACTTTCTTCAGAAGAATATATTCACGAGATTTGGAACGTCGAGAGCCCTTATTAGCAATGAAGGTACGCATTTCATTAATAAAATCATTTTCAATTTGCTAATAAAATACAATGTACATCATAGGGTGGCCACTACATACCACCCGCAAACAAATGGGCAGGCAGAAATTTCCAATAGAGAGTTGAAAACTATTTTGGAAAAAATAGTTAACACCTCTCGAAAGGACTGGGCGTCCAAATTAAATGATGCGTTATGGGCATACCGAACAGCATTCAAAACGCCTATCAGAATGTCACCGTACGGGCTGGTCTTTGGAAAGGCATGCCATCTGCCGTTGGAGCTAGAACATAAAGCATTGTGGGCTGCCAAGAGATTGAACATGGACCTGAAAGCAGCTGGAGAAGCGCGTCAACTTCAATTGGATGAACTGGAGGAATGGAGATCGCAAGCCTACGAGAACGCAAAGATATACAAGGAGCGAACAAAGCGTTGGCACGATCAACGCATCAGTAAGAAATCTTTGTATGTAGGTCAAAAGGTCCTCCTTTTTAACTCAAGATTGCGTTTATTTCCAGGAAAATTGAAAACAAGATGGTCTGGTCCCTTCGTGATCAAGGAAATCTTTCCTCATGGTGCCGTAGAGTTGATGAATGAAGACGGCACCAACGCATTCAAAGTTAATGGTTAGCGCGTGAAACCATATTTTGGAGACTGCCTTGAACGCGACAAAGTAACGGTTGACCTAGCAAAGATCGAATGAGGAAAAGATGGACGCGCCCTGCGTTGACAACAAGCATTTATATCCCAGGGACGCATCCTAACTTTTTTTCTTTTCTTTTCACCGCATCGTTTTATTTCTTATCGCATTGTTTCAATTCTTACCGCATTGTTTCATTTCTCCCTTTCTTTTCGTCATTTTATTTGAGTTGATTTTACTTTTCTTAATTTATTTTGATTTATTTTATTTTATGTGATTTGATTTTTTATTTGATTTTATTTGATTTGATTTTATTTTATTTTACTTTATTTTATTTTTTTATATCTGCTATGAAAATTTTGTTTGGGTGCTATCTATTATCTTGCGTTGAGTGAAAACTGAACTGCAAGGCATCGACATCTAAAACAATGCGATAGAATTATCTCGACGCCTAGAAGGGGATCTGAAGTGATTCTGTCAGATCGCTCAGATCAAGAATTCGAAAAGGCGGTCGGTGTTAAAGTCGGCTGATATCGACGGATGTCAAACCATTTAATGCGGTTATGATGTCACGCATCGAGCCGATAACCCACGCGCCCAGCCAAAAACCCTTTATAAACCCCTTTTCACCCCTTTTCTAGGTTACGCTTCCATATCTCTCCGAATTCTCAGATTTCCGGCACAATTTCCGGTCCGTTTTTAAAATCTATTCTAATTCTCACCTATTTTTCTCTCTTTTCACCGATACCATACCCATGGCTTCCCAGAAACCCACTTCATCCAAAAGCCCCAAACCTATGGCCTCATCCTCGAGGCAGGGTAGTCGGAATCTGTCCACTACCTCCACCACACCTGAACCTCTCGCCATTGTTCGCCCCAACAGTCCTGAGTTGGAAGCGACATCCCCATCTCCGCCACGCTCCAGGGACCTGTCTTCGGAGATATTCTAAACACCATCGATGAAGAAGACGATGACTGGTTGGACGGGTAGGTCGACCAGAGGACGAAGAACGAATCGCATGGGTCAATCCCTGCGATAAATGGTCTTGAGGAGTCTGACTTCGATGAAAGACCTATTGGCAAGGTAATAGCGGCGGTGGAAAAGAAGAAGTCCACCAAGGAAAAGAAAATCAGGCCAGTCAGGGCCAGGGAAGAAGAAGCCGAGGAAGATGTCCTTCTGCTAAGAAGGAAAAATAAAAAAGGAAAGGACGCGGGGACATCTGAGGCTATTGCGTCATCGGTCGCCGCATCCCCTGTTGAGTGGCTAGCAGCGAGAGCGGCAAAGAAGTCTAAGAAGCTAATAGACGATATCAAAAAGATGAAGGAAAAGACGGAGTCGTTTTTCGCCGCCAAGAAGAAAAGAAAAGAGGAAATTGCGGCTAGTGAACAAGCTCTTGACAAGGCCATGAGAAAAGCCGAGTTTCTCCGTCGCATAGCAGAGATTACGACGGAGTTAGAAGTAGAGTTGGAATTGAGTGATGCGGAGAAGCCACCGAAAGCTGAACGCATCAAGAAAAATATAAAAAAGATAAGGGAGGAGAAGAAGAAAGAAAAAGAGGTAGCCTTCACCAAGGAGAAGCTACCGGAGAAAAAGAAGAATGAGGTGGCTAAGGCACCTGGAGTTGTTATCAGGGACGTGGACGCAGGCAGAGCAAGGAGAACGCCTGCTAGTCCCATCAAGAGGAATGAGAAAGGAAAAGAAAAATTGGTTGAAGAACCAACAAAGGAGGCGGCGAAGAGCAGAAAGAAACAGTACAGTGGGCTCTACACTGAAGTGGGATTTTTCCCAGAGCCAATTGAGTTGTCCGCCTTCATCATACAAGGAGTCGACGCATTGGGTTGGAGGCAATTTTGTGAAAGTGGCCAAGTCATCCAACCCACCGCCGTGGAGGCGTTTTACGAAGGAACAATTCACCGCAAGGCACATTTGGTCAAAGTTGAAGATGAGGTGATTTCCTTCGAGTCTCAAGAGATCAACGCGTTGTTTGATCTTCCCAACAACGCGGCGGCGGAAGGCAACAGAATAATGTCGACGCCTACAGGCGCTGAAATGAATGACGCCCTCACAATCATCGCCAAACTGGGGTCAGAGTGGAACACTTCCCCAAAGGGTATTCAGTCATTGGCGCCTAACTGCTTGATCGCCGAGGCCAACTTGTGGCTTTATTTCATCAAGCGGTCACTGCTCCCCACAACACATGACGCCTCGATTTCAAGGGACCGGGCCATGGTCATCTACTGCATCATGCGGGGAATTCAGCTGGACGTGGGACGCATCATTGCCCCACAGATACGGGGGTTGTTCTTCAAGCCAAGGGATCAGTTATTCTTCCTCTTTCTTGTGACTAGACTGTGCGCCAATGCACAATTCATGGAGGATGCGCCAGTCAGAGCAGTAAACGGAGTCCTTTCAGCGCAGAGTTTGAGACGAATATTGAAGGACTCACCGCATCTGCTTGACGCGGCCAACTCAAAGAAAAGGCCGCCAAAGTCACAAGAACCATCATCCCCCCAACTTCCTCAACCAAAGAAGAGGAAACTGGTCAAGAAGAATTTCAAGATTCAGGCGTCGAGTTCACAACCTGGTGAAGTCGAAGAAGCTCTTCAGCTCGACGCATACACCCAAGCCTAGACCATTTATACTCCTCCCATCGCCTCAATCACTGAGGAGCCCTCTTCACCGCCAACTTCCCCTTCTCTTTCCCCAAAAATCCAAAATGAGCCACTCCATCTCCCTACCACCCAACGCGGCATTCCAACGTCTCTTTACCTCCCTATCGCAAACTTAAATGAAGAGACGAAGAAAGTGTTGCCGCCTTCTTCGCCCCACCTGGAGTTAACCCTCTCCCCGCCTCAAGTATTCACCTTTCGAGAGGCAACTCCACCACCACCACCACCACCCGTTGAGCCGACCCCGACTCTGGATCCTGAGGAGTCAGCGCCCTTTCACTTCTCACCGCCTCGCCATGAACCTCAATTTTCCAATCTTCCAACTCCACCAACTACCGAACCTTCTGCCTGCCCAACTCAACCGTAGACAAAAGCAACCACCAGCACTCATCATCAAGAAGAACCGTATCACTTGCAGCACGCCTCTGCTCCGCTGCCATTTGTTGATCTAAATTTGGATGATTTGCTGAGGTATTTGGATGATTGGATCCTTCACCCCATCATGGGAGATTTGGACGAAATTCGGCACAAGGAGATGGAAAGTCTCCAACAGCAACAAGAATTGGCTCAACAGGTCTCACAATTGGGTCAGCAAGTGACTCAAATGGCGCAGCAACAATCGGAGCTTTGGAGTTTTGTTCAACGCCAAGCTCGGCGTCAGGACGAACAATTCAGCACTTTGATGAATTATATTTATGAAGTGTTCGTTCAACGCATCCTAGCGCTAGTTATCCCTCCTTCCCTTCAACAACCCCTACCATTCAACGATCCAAATCCTCCCCCTGCAGACGACAATGACAACGCCCCGGGGAGAACTTAAATTTGGGGGTGTTCTTTTGGTTTATTTTTCCCTTCTTTTGTATATTCCTTTGAATTCTTTTTGTAATTAGTACAACGCATAATACATTTGTATCAATACAATATTCAATTCATGAATTACTCCTTGTTCTCTTTAGTTTGTACTTTCAATTATTTCTTGCTTTATTATTCTCTCCGCCTTGTTTTTGTTTATGCGTCTAACCTCCATGATAAAATTTATGCGCTTCGCCTGTAGACTTATTGAAATAAGAGGATTGACCTGCAAGCCTTAGGATATTATACTTGGTAAATTACTTCTAAGAGTTAGTATGCGTTGCAAGTTTTACCTCAAACCTCTTTTACAAAATTTTTCTAAGACAATCTCATAACTCGATTTCAGCAATGAGGACCTTGCTGCCTTCAAATTTGAGGGTAAGAAAGGTTTGAGCCATGCGTTCAGAATTAAAAAAAAAAGATAAAATAAAATTAAAAAAATAAAAATAAAAATAAATAATAAAAAAAATTTAAAAAAATTCTTTGGACAAACAACTCCGTTGACAATGCATAAAATTAGCCTGTTAAGAGTCGAATTGAGAATGGCTCTTTAACACCCCATAATCAAAGGTGAGAGTCCAAGATTAGCGCAAAGTAAATAAACGGTACCACTGTCGAGCAACCAAAAAGGAACGCGATAAGTGCCGAGTTGTGAAAGGGTATTTGCTCGATGTTGGCTGCCTCCATGCACCCCATCGTTGGTATGTCAAAACGAAGGTAGATAGCGCGGATCAACGCAAGTCCACAAAAAAAAAAATGTTTTTCAAACTTTATGAATGAATGAACTCCAAGGCACATTACTAAAATTAAGGACATCAAATTGGCTGGAAATGAGTAAGGGTATTTTTGAGGAATAAGCTTGCCGCATTTAAAAATTAGAATTACTTTCAAAGCGTCGATTGAAGAAGTGCTTGGTATGGTTATCTGATTGTTGATATAGTCAAGGATTAGAAGGCATGTTGAGAGGGTGCACTTTTACTTAGACTTGGGCTGTAGAATTTAATAAATCTTCAAATAAATGTTCGAGGACAAACATTAACTCAAATTTGGGGGTGTGATAACTTGTAGAAATACAAGTTATTATAGTCACTATTTGATTTAATTAGAGTAACTTTGGAGCTAAACGCATGATTTTGGTAGTTAAATGATGAAAAATGTATCACCATGTGTTGGCACTACTTACAAAAGAAAATACTTGAAAAACGATGAGCTTTTATGTTCCTAACGCAGGGTTAAAAAGAAAAGAAGCGCAAACAATAGAAGTACGAAAAGACGAAGCTGCTGCGAGGACAAGTGGAAACCCATGCGTCGAGCCTATGCGCTGAGCCCATGCATTGAGACCATGCGTCAAGCCTATGCGTTGACAATCTGAAAAGTAGAAACAGGCGCATGCTCAAACAGCTGTCATGTCATTATGAAAAAGGACAACACCCAATCAGATCATGGCAGAACAAATAGGCTGACAATCTGAAAAGTCTATGCAGCGTGGCTGAAATTTAATGCATAAGGTGTCAAGTCATCATGATATCAACTTTTTGATGCCTATAAATAGTCCACAAGCTTCTCCAAGAAGAGGAGGAAGAGAGACCAGTTCAAGAGGCGAAAGCTCTGCACTATTTCTCCCTCACCATAACCAGCCTCCATTTCGAGCTCTTCTGAGAGAAGGATTCTGAGCATCTTCAGAGTCGTCTCCCAGTGAGTGAGAATCTTCACCTTATGAAATCTATGTATCAGATAGCAACCATCTCAAGCCTCCATGAAGCAAGACGTTGCCAGTGGCGGCTTGACGCCCTTCATTTCTATTTTATTTCCATTTCTCTCCTTCTTGCTTATATTTTGTTAATGACATTCGAGAGAATGATTTATTGTCTTAATATGAGTTTGATTGACTATCATCTTTCGTCTATTTCCGTATTAAATACTTTACACCAAGCTGTCTAAATGCTAAACGAGTTAAATGTTAAAAGTTAGTTTTTCTTGAGCAATTCTGAGTATGTTACATCTTGGTTAATGCATATTTTTAGCTTGCATAACTTTGTCTGACAAACAAATGTAGTAAGCATGACTGTCGAGCTTGAGAGAGTGGATAGTAATCTTTAGCATTAATTAAGACTAGATGAGTTGCAGAGATGTAGTTCATCTTTTGCCAACACAAACTTACCATGCATCTTAGAAATAAGATAAATGTGGCGTCGAAACATCGAGAGATGGATTCACACACGCAGTTTGTAGGTACTTAGAAAGTTTAGGTAACAACTAACTCTTGCGTTCAACTCTACCTCTATCGCATGGTCTCATTCATTCTCAACGCATGCTATCTGACGCATTGTTTTACATATGACTACCCAACGCCGTGTCCACCTCATCATTAGTAGTAGGAAATTATTTTCATTCTTTATGTATAGTTTTACACACATAATCAACAAACGCATATATATTTACATGTACAGTCACCGCATAGTCATACATTTAGTCTCAACGCCTAGTTATTACAAATCTCTGCGTTCGACCCTGGACTCACCAGGAAACCTATAAATGCTTATACTTGGGTCTTTATAGGAAAACTTGCTTAGTCATGATCACATCTAGAGTAATTCTCAACGCATGCTTGTACGGAAATGACAAATCTATTTTTGTGCAACGAGCTAAGAAACTCAATTCAATTTAATTAGAAAATTAGCGAACAAAATTCAACGAACAGTATGTATACACATTTGTTTTCCAATTGTATGATAAAGATGCACCAATTATATGATGAATATCTATAGATTTTATGTTTTGTTTTGCATGGATGAATGGACCTGTAGATCTGGAGTTAGTTTTTACCAAATAGTTTATTTTGTTAGTTTTTACCAAATAGTTTATTTTGTTTAAAATTTAGAGGATTTAGCTTGATTGTTATTTTTAATTGTTATTTGGGGTTTATTGTTATAGGAATTTTTTTTAATAGAATAATGTTATGGAAATATTTATTGACAAAAATGTGGTGGCAGAAACTATTGACAATTTTGGGGTATTGAACTCGTGGACCGGGTCCACAAGTATTATTCTTGAAATTTATCCTTGTTATAGTCGAATTGATGTTGGATTGGGCTGTAGGGTTTTGTTTTTTTCCTGAAAAAGACCGATATTTAAAAAGTAGTAATGTTTTTGGACTGATATTGGGTTATTAGTATGGACTTCAGATTTCAACTAATATGTTATTAAGCTTTACAGTTAAACAAATTTAAATATGTCATTTCATCCCAAATATTTAGTTATTCAACCTGGAAATTGTGGGGGCAGTGACATTGATGTTGTAACACCCTAATCTTTAACCTAAGTGCTTAAGACTTATAAAGAAAAGAAACCAAGACAAAGGGGGGTAAAACTTGGATCACAAGCCTATGGAATTAGAAAAATTTTGAGGCAGAAAATCTGGCCTAACGAAGTTAGCAAATTTTGGCCAACTCTAGGTCACCATGCTTTGAGATGGAAGGAGATAAGAAAAGAGTTTGTGTTAACTTGAGTTTTGAGTTGAGAATAAGCCTAGGTGAGTTTGGGAGAAAGCCACGTTAAGCAATTTTCGGACTTTGAATCTCCGGGTGACTATTAAGCTAAGAAATCCTTCTTAAGTGTCACAACTATGCTAGGAGAACTCTATGCTATAAGAATGGCTAGCTTGGACGCATAGCCTAAGGAAATGAGAGGGAAATCTCACTAAGTGTAGGAAGAAAGAGTTTGAAGCATAATAGGGAGCTAGTTATGAGTTGGACACATCCTTGGGAGGAACATCACCATGTTGGATGCATGGATGATGAAATGCATAGTACCTCATTTGGGAAGGAAATTGGTTAAGTGTTAAAGTGTTGGAAGGAAAATCTAGATCTTGGAAAAGAGGTAAACGCATAAGGCAAATTTGAAGGAAAAACACCTTCTTACCTAGGGTAAATGCATGGACATTCTTCAAGAGAGATTTTGGTTAAGTCTTGGATGATTTGGAGAGTTGAAAAGCAACCCTAAGGGAGGAAAATAAAGGTTGGACGCATACTTGGTACATTGATGGAAAAATGGTTAAGTATGAGAGACTTAAAAGAGAAAAGTTGGAAGCATAACCTCGGGAGACATCACATGGACGCATAGGAGGGCAATCAAAGAGTCCATAAGGGTAAGATGGAAGCCTTGGACGCATGGTTGGGGGAGGTGAACGCATGATCAACATGTTGGACACATAGTGAAGTCTTGTAAGTAGGATTTTGGCTAAGTATCCCAACATCGAGTCTTGTTGGATACATACCTCTTCAAAGGAGTGGATTTTGGTTAAGTGTTGGACTTGGAGAAGGATATGGACGCACAAGGAGCTTGGAAAGGAAATTTGGCTAAGTGTAGGAAGGCCGGGAGGAAGAAAAGAAAACAAAGGAAGCCAAACCCTAAAAGAAAACACCATGAACGCATGGTGAGGGAAGCATGGACGCATGGTCCCTATCCCGGGACTAAGTTGGATGCATGGTTGGACCTTAGGTGCTAGGTGGCTTTGTTTCGACATAACACTTCATAAGGTGGAAGTGTCGGGATGCATGACGAGAACATCATGCATGAAACCACTTGGTTGGACGCATGGCTAGGCTACCATGCAAGGTGACATGTGGAGTTTGGGTGTCAAGTTAAGAAGCAAAGTTGGGTGACTAAGCTTGCCATCCAAACTCTATAAATAGGACTAAAAGGGGGAGAATGGCCATACACCATCAAGAAGTCTGAATCTTTCTTTAGAAAATGGATAGAAAATGGTCTAAGAGAAGGTCTTGTGTCCAAGAAGCTAAAGTTTGCGTCCAAGAAAGGTGGTCTGCTAGCTACCTTGTGTCCAACAGCTGTCTAGTGTCCTAAGTGAAGCTGTCTTGCGTCCAACAGTGCTGTCAAAAGGAGGAAAATAGCTGCCTTGCATCCAAGAATTATTGCCCTGCATCCAAGGTAGGTCCCTACGTCCAAGAGGGAGTTTCTCTGGTGCTTAAAAGTTGTTTTAAGGTTCCTAAGGTCTCTCAGTTTCTTTTTCTTTGAGTTCTAGAAGCTCGGGAGAAAGTTGGAAGGTTTGGAAATCAGAAACCCTAAAAGCTCGAAATTAACAGCAAAGGTGAGTGGTTGATTTTTTATGCACACTTTTCGTGTTAACCACAAGTGTATGGGTCAAGTTATAATATAAGACGATTAAGTCCAAATATCGTTCCACTGAGGATCCAATTGTGAAGGTTTAAGTTACTTAGCTATTCTAGAATTGAATCAATTTTATTAAGGATTCGATCTTAAGTTGTGATTTTAAGAAAACCAAAAAGGAAAGCAAGTAAATAAGAAACACAAGAGTCAAAAAGAATTCTTGGGTAATGAATCCTTGTTTACTTCATCATGCAATATTCTAGGGTTCATGGATTTCATTGCAATTCATATACTTAAGTCTAGAAACATAAATCAAAGTTATTTTCTCTCAGAAACAACCTTTTCTCATGCAACTCAATTGATTACTAATTTCTTGAAACCAATACAAATTGCATGGCATTAAGAGTAGTCATTAGCAACTTTCATTGTTAACCTAACTATTTTTCATGATAGATTAACAATAATTCATTGTTGTAGATCCAATTAGACATACAATCTATCAACCATACATCTAATCTAACATTCAAGGATGACCGATCAACAAGAATTAAGCAAAATAACAATGAAAAGCATACTCATTACAACAAAACGATGAATCGTCTATAATATCAACATAACTTCATAAACAATTCATCAATACCCTAAAACTAAAAAGTTTAGCTACTCATAGCTTTAGGCAACATGTTCACAAATAAATTTAGCATAGAAAGAGTGTAAAGAAGGAAAACTCTACTAGGAAGAAACCCTTGATTGAGGAGGAACCACCAAGATGTCCTTCGGTCTTCATGTCGGGAACTCAAACGGCACCAAGACTCTCTCTCAAACTCTCGAACTTACAACTAACCCACTCTTTGATATTCTTTTGGTATGTTTTTCTCTGATTTCTTGATGTCTAGGGCTACTAGAAAACCTCCAACTTATAGACTTGGCTGCCCAAAATTCATTCAAAAAATGTAGAATTCCCAAATAAGGAAAGATGGCGTCACCGCGCTGACCGATATTGAAAGATGGCACCACAACAATGCTACCCTCGACGTCATGCTGCAGCGCCGCAACAATGCTACTTCACTGAAGGCAGAGGCTGCTTTTGGGAAAAAGCGTAGCGGTAGCGTGGAATCGACGCCGTTGCGCTGCCCTATTTTTGACAGTTTTGTACTTTTCTTCTTTTTTTTTCCTACATTTTGGCTCGGTTTTGATCGTTTGGCTTTCAATTCTAGTTTCTTTATTTTGACCTAAAAACCATTAGCAAACAAGTGAAATCTAATATAAACTCCCTTAATTTAAGAGAACAAAAAACACTTTTCAAGTGCTTTTCAATTTATTTTAGTGAGAAAACGTAATTTTATTATTTATGAATGAATAATAGCACATTATGAGTTTAATTAGATGAATATGGATTATTGTAATTATGCATGCTATGGTGAGATCTTAAATAATCTATCGAGTTTATTAGCATGATGTTGTAAGTATGCTGGGATAATTATTATTTACATATTGAGCTTATTGGATTTATGGAAAATATATATCGAGCTACTTGGATATATAGTATTTGCATATCGAGTTTCTTGGATATTGGGTACTAATTCTGATGCTGAAGGAAGTTACAAAGGCATTGATGGACAGATTGTGGTCCTTAATGTGTATGGTTACCAGGATCTGTGACCATACAGGATGGTCAAAGGGTAAGAAAAACCTAGTTTCTGAGTGTTCGGTTGAATTTCTATTCTAATTAAATTGAATTTCTTAGCTCGTTGCACAAAAATAGATTTATCATTTTCGTATAAGGATGCGTCGAGAATTACTCTAGATGTGATCATGATTAAGCAAGTTTTCCTATAAACACCCAAGTATAAGCATTTATAGGGTTCCTGGTGAGTCTAGGGTCGAACCCAGGGATTTGTAATAACTAGGCGTTGAGAATAAATGCATGACTATGCGGTGATTGTACATGTAAATATGTGCATTTGTTGATTATATGTGTAAAACTATACATAAAGAATGAAAAGAATTTCCTACTACTAATAATGAGGTGGACGCGGCGATGGGTAGTCATATGTAATTTAGTGTCAGATAGCATGCGTTGAGAATGAATGGAACCATGCGATAGAAGTAGAGTTGAACGCAAGAGCTAGTTGTTACCTAAACTTTCTAAGTACAATTACATACCTACAAACTGCGTTTGTGAATCCATCTCTCGATGTTTCGACGCCACATTAATCTTCTCTCTAAGATGCATGGTAAGTTTGCGTTGGCAAAAGATGAACTACATCTCTGCAACTCATCTAGTCTTAATTAATGCTAAAGATTAACTATCCACTCTCTCAAGCTCGACAGTCATGCTTACTACATTTGTTTGTCAGAAAAAGTTATACAAGCTAAAGATATGCATTAATCAAGATGTAACATACTCAGAATTGCTCAAGAAAAACTAACTTTTAACATTTAACTCATTTAGCATTTAGACAACATGGTGTAAAGTATTTAATACGGAAATAGATGGGAGGTGATAGTCAATCAAACTCATATTAAGACAATAAATCATTCTCTCGAATGTCATTAACAAAATATAAGCAAAAAGGAGAGAAATGGAAATAAAATAGAAATGAAGGGCGTCAAGCCGTCACTGGTAATGTATTGCTTCATGGAGGCTTGAGATGGTTGCTATCTGATACATAGATTCCATAAGGTGAAGATTCTCACTCACTGGGAGACGACTCTGAAGATGCTCAGAATCCTTCTCTCAGAAGAGCTCGAAATGGAGGCTGGTTATGGTGAGGGAGAAATAGTGCAGAGCTTTCGCCTCTTGAACTGGTCTCTCTTCCTTCTTTTCTTCGAGAAGCTTTTGAACTACTTATAGGCGTCAAAAAGTTGATATCATGATGACCTGACACCTTTGCATTAAATTTCAACCACGCTGCATAGACTTTTCAGATTGTCAGCCTATTTGTTCTGCCATGATCTGATTGGGTGTTGTCCTTTTCAATAATGACATGACAGTTGTTTGAGCATACGTCTGTGTCTAGTATTTCTCGATGCATGGTCTCAACGCATGGTCTCGACGCATGGGCTCAACGCATAGGCTCGACGCATGGGTTTCCACTTGTTCTCGCAGCAGCTTCGTCTCTTTGTACTTGGTTGTTTGCGCTTCTTTTCTTCTTAACGGCGTTAGGAACATAAAAGCTCATCGTTTTTCAGGTATTTTCTTTTGTAAATAATGCCAACACATGGTGATACATTTTTCATCATTCAACTACCAAAATCATGCACTTAGCTCCAAAGTTACTCTAATTAAATCAAATAGTGACTATAATAACTTGTATTTCTACAAGTTATCACTGAGCTTGTGGCCGGGATTTTCCTTGTGGGATGGTCAGGGGGTCAACGAGCCTAGCTCTTAAGCCTACAAGAAGTACCCGAGGGGATGGTCAAGGGGCCAATGGGCCTAGCTCCTGAGCCTCAACAGTAAGTTGTAGGTACTATGTGCACATAGGGACTTATAGGTGTTAAGAACAGTTGAATACCGAGATGAGTCTGGCTATGCCGATAACCAGCGGGAAAAGCAGAAATTGGAAATAACCCTATGGGGAGGTTTGATATAAAGCTCGATATGGTTGATTTATACTTGCTTATGATTCATGTTTGTGGAATTATTATTGTTATTGATTTCGAAAGGGTTAGTGAAACCTTAGTTGTATCGATCACTCACTGGGCTTCGTAGAAGCTAATTCTTTTCTTATGTTTTTCTTTCCAAGTAGCAGAAGGGTTCCCGTTGCTGAGCGAAGTCCAGGTCTGTCGAGATATCATGTATTTTTGGTTATAGGCATACGAATAAATTATAATATGAGTCAAGATTTGCCAAGAAATTATGTATATTTAGCCGTAGGCAGCAATTTAAAAGAGGAACTAGAATCATGTTTTCTATAAACAAATTTTAAAAGAGGAACTAGAATTATGTTTTCTATAAACAAATTTGTTTAACAGTTGTAATAATAAATTATGCATTTGGTTAATGAGTTAGTTTATTTCTGCCTGTATAAGTTGCATATGATAGTACCAAGAAAGGTAGAGTTTTCACAATGGGCATCGTAAGAAGGTTGGTGTCTGCTGTCCTCACGCTCCGTCTTGGGTTGCAAGGGAATGGCTCAGGGCGGGGTGTGACAGATGTAGAAATTGATGAATTGTTTGGAGAAAAAGGAAATATAGAAAATGAAAACAAGTTGGTTTCGTCAAAGATATTTACACAAATAGAATGGAAAATTACTAATTTAGTTTGTGAACAAGGGTCAACATTGGAGGAAAGAGGGAGATGTGTAGATAACTCTAGTATAATACAAAAAGGAATATCATTTAACACGAAAGAAGACCTACAAATGACAGTACAAAAAATATTGTGTGACTCAGCACTACCACATTTCCGTGGTAGAATCGAACCAAGATGTTTTGTATGTGCAATGCAAACAGTGGAATGAAGGTTGTAGGTGGAGGTTGCATGCTTGTCGACGAAAAACTTATGGGATGTTTGAAATTACTAAACTTGGAGATAATCATTCGTGTTTGTACTCAGAATTGTCACAAGACCATTCACAGCTTGATTCTAATTTCATGAGTGTTGAAGTTCAAAATATGGTTAGAGCTGATCCTAGTGTGTCTATGGCCTTACTACAAGAAGCAATTAAAAACAATATGGATATAATGTCAATTATAGACGTGTGTGGCAAGCAAAGAGTAAAGCTTTGATTGCAATTTTCGACAATTGGGAGAAATCAGAGCTTCCATATGGGTTGATTGTTGTGCACTACAATCCTGGAACACAAGTAGATTGGCATTTTCTTCCGTCTGATGTGCCTGGTAAGACTATCTTGGGTCAAGTTGTTTGGTCATTTGGTCCTACAATTGAAGGGTTCAAGTATTGTATGCCATTGATTTAGATAGACGGAACCCATCTTTACGGCAAGTATAAAGGGAAATTGTTGACCACACTGTTTATTGACTTAAACTGGCATATATTTTCTCTTGCTTTTGCTATTGTTAAAGGAAAAAATGCATCTAGTTGGTCATGGTTTATGTGTTCATTGTGCGAGTATGTTACCTATCGAGAAGGGATTTGCCTAATTTCTAATAGACCCAGGGGCATTATTGCAGCAATTAACAACGAGGAAATTGGTTGGGTTGAACCTAAAGCATACCATCGTTATTGTCTGCGTCATTTTGCTAGTAATTTCAATACGAAATACAAATCAAAGCAACTGAAAGATTTGGTGTTTAAGGCTAGAAATCAACATCAAAAGTGCAAGTTCATTAGAAGCATGAAAGAGATAAAGAAATTGAACCCTGAGTGTCTTGAATATTTTTCTGATATCGATTTGGACAAATGGATACAATTACATGATAATAGGTAATGTAATGGACTTTGTACTTGGGTTTTTGTATAATTTTGTATAATGGACACAATCACATGAGATTAGCATAATTTTATAATGTAATGGACTTTATACTTGGGTTTTTGTAATATGCTTTTGTATTAACATTGTAATGTAACATACTTTGTTTTTGGAATGGTAATGTGATATACTTTGTTATAGTGTCTCTAACTTTGTTATTGATTTGGTTTATTTTAACAGTGTTGATTATGGATCCTGGTCCATCTAATCCTGTTTAACTATATCTACAAAATACTCACTGATTATAGACGATATGGGATAATGCATCTATTATAGTGTTGGGTTGTCGGAGAAGAGAGGTGGTTTCTCAACATATTATATCATCTAATCCACGTATAATGCCTTTCCAAAACCCGAAATCTTGACCTAGTAGCTTAGATACAACAAAGAGAAGAAACTAGGGGGAAAATATGAGAAAACTTGAGTACAAGCCTGTGGAGTTAGAAAAATTTAGAGGCAGAAAATCTGAGTTTAAAGGCAGAAAATCTTGGCTTATGTTGTTAGCCAAATTTTGGCTAACTTAGGAGGCCTATGCGTTGAGAACATGATGAGGAAGAAAAAGTGTTGAGCAAACTTGAGTTTCGGGAAGAGAATAAGTCATAGGTGAGTTTGGGAGAAAATCACGGTAGGTGATTTTTCAAGCCTTGGACTACAAAGAGGCAAATAGGTTAAGAAATTCTCTAATTGTCACAATTATGCCTAGAAAACCATGATATGGACGCATGGACCTAGGTAAGGAAGGAGAATTTCAGTAAGTGTTGTGGAAGGATGAGTTGGTAATATGGTTAGAAGCTAGTTTTGAGGATTAATCACACCTATTTGGGGGAAAAATACCATGTTGGATGCATGGGGAGGTACTCAATGCGTGGTGCATAATTTTCGGGAGAATTTTGACTAAGTGTTGAGGTGATGAAAGGAATATAAGCCATAGAGATGAGAGTTGAACGCATGGTTCAAGTTGAAGAAGAGACTCTCACTAGTTGAAGTGTTGAACGCATGGTGCATACTCCGGAGGAAACTTAGCTAAATATTGGATGCCTTTGATAATTGAGAAGGAAACCCTATGGAAGAGGGGGAAGGGTTGGACACATACCTTATAGGTTAAGGGAAAAATGGTTAAGTGATGGGTGGTTGAAGTTGGAAGCAAGGCAAGTGTATGTGAAATGCATGGGAGAGAAAGGTTGGAGGCATAGGCTTGGAAAGAGCACCATGGACGCGTAGGAACAGGTAACAAGGAGTCCATGGAGTAAGCATGAGGGACTTAGACACATGACCCTAGGAAAACGAGAACAAAAGAAGGTTGGAAGAAGAAAAGGGAACAAAAGAGATCATACCTTAAAAACTTCAAGATGGACGCATGAGAGGAAGTAAGTTGGACACATGGACTATCTCCCGAGGCTAGGTTGGACGTATAATAGGGAAGAAAATGTGCTAAGTGGCTTCATTTGAGTCTAATACATCAAAAGTAGGAGGTGTCGTTATACATGGCTAAGACATCATGCAAGAAGACTTGTGGAGCATGTTAAAGTATGCATGCATGATATCAAGTGTCAACTTATAAAGAAAGGTTGGATGACAAAGTTTGCCATCCAACTCCTATAAATAGGTCGATAAGTCATTTGTTCATTACTCAAAATCATTCCAAAACTCATTTGAGAGAAGTTGAGAGCTTTTCTAAGGAAGTCTAGGCGTCCAAACCCTATGTTTAAGAGGGAGTTTGCGTCCATCAAAGAGCAACCCTACGTCCAGAATATCAGCCTTGTGTCCAATTGAACAAAGTAGTGAGTTGAAGTGTTGTCCTGTGTCCAGAAGGAGTTGCTGTGCATCCAAGGGAGGTTATCTACATCCAAGAGGGTGTTTTCAGGCTTTCCAAAAGAATTTCAAGGTTTTCCCATTGTCGTTTTCTTAGTTCCAGAAGCTATGGAAGAACCAAGAAGCCTAGACCAAACTAACTTGTGTTTAAAACAGGGAAAGAAGGCTTTAAAGTTCTGCAACTATTTTTCCCGTGAGTGGTTATTGTAGTTCATTTATGTTGTATGATGTTACTATTAAGCAAGTATGCGTACTATTGGGATTAGGATTATCATCTGTTGCTTATAAGTTATGATGAAGTTTTGAGTTGTAATGTGTGTTAAGGATCCTAGGACTGCACAGGATGGTCAAAAGATCTAAGGATCTAGTTCTGAGCCTGTGCTAGATTCTAACCTCACGGGATGGTCAAGGGGTACCAAAAACTACCTTGATCCTGATCCTATGAGAAGTACCTCTTATAGGATGGTCAGAGGACTGACGAGTCTAGCTTCTGATCCCTCAAAGGTAAGGTTATGTGCACATAGAGCTTGGATGACATTGTTGTGCCAGAGTGTGCCAACAGAATAGTTTGGTACCGAGTTTAAACAAAAATGGGAGGTTTGAGTATACTTTCGTTATAGTTGTACCTATTAATGATTTTTATAACAATTGTTATATTTAAAGGGTCGTGTGAACCATGGTTATACATTGACCACTCACTGGGTTTCGTGAAACTCATCTTTCTTATTGTTTTCGTTTCAGGTAGCAGCTGAGTTCCCGTTGCTGTACAAAGTCAAGGTCTGCTGAGAGATAATATTATAATATTTCATAGGTAGGAATTTGTATAAAGCTATAGAAATATCTTTTGTAATCATATGTTTAAAAAAACTATGCATGCTAAACGAATGACTACAACGAGATTGATAGTAGTTGTTGTAAAGGAATCCATGTTTTCACATCTCTTCCTAGGTTAGAAAGTAACTTGGGTTGGGGTGTGAGACCCTTACCTACAACAAGCTGGTTTTATTGGAGTTGCACAGATTGGACTTATACAATTAGATTGACACCTCATTACTACTATGGTAGAGCGATGGAGATTGGAGACCCACACATTTCATATGCTTGGTAGGGAATGCACAATTACACTGCAGAACATTGCGGTTCAATTTGGACTACCAGTAGACGAAGAACCTGTGACTGGATCATTGTAATATGACTGGAAATAGGCTTGTGAGAATTATTTGGGCGTACGACCACTTGACTTGAAAGGCTCAAAATTGAGTATCTCGTGGTTAGTATCCTAGTTTACAAAATTGTCCCTCGATGCTTATGAGGTCAATATACAAAGATATGCACGAGCATATATTATGCAGCTTCTCAAAATAATTGTACAATCTTTGGAAATAACAAGCTTTAAGCGAGTTGGTAATTACTCATGGGGTATTGCTACTTCATGTATAAGCCTATAATAAATTTAACATTGTGGCATAAGTCCAATTACAACCTCCAATTCACTTTATGGGGTGTCAGCTCAGTGTCATGTATTATTTTTTGTATATATTTATTCTCTTTTCAATCTAAGTAATAAAATATTTTAATTTTTTTATATCCATGTGATAGATGGAGCAGTGTCTTAGCTGCGTTTGAACAATCAACAAATATGTTGTTAGTATACTGACTATTATTTGACGGATTGATGTAGAATCGGGTAATAATATATATGTTGCATAAGCAAATGAATATTACATATTATTTGGGTTCTAATTATTTTTGCACAAATTTTCAAATCAATTGGACTCCATACACACCAGATATTATGTCATTATTGCCTGATTATTGTCATGATGGACAAGACATTTGGTTAAAGGTTAGCCCACTCTTATGTTTGCATATTGTAAAGTGGTATCAACCAGATCGAGTGTTGAGACAGTTCGATCTACGGTAAATGGTACCGACATTGTGTAACACACTCCTACAACTACACCAGATTGACTTAAGAAGTAAACATGACCAAAACTGGTGTCAAATTCATGCAGAATATATATCATTGTGGTGTGCATGTCATGATCATTGTGCATAAGGAGAAATAATACATGGGTTAGCTATGTCAGATGATTACTTGTCCCAGTACGACTCAATTACAAGAAGATTTATCACACCTAACAATGCTTTATATTATTACATGGTAAGAATTTTATTATCTAGTGTTTTTTAATTATATAATATCAATATTATTTTATATTTATATTTGTTTCATCATACAAAATAATTGTCTATGATGTGCACCATTATTCATTACAACACAATTTACTGGAGTTGAGTTTAATGAGTGACTAAAACATGATAAATGTGGAAAATATCATTCAACGTACAAGAAGATTCAATGTTACTGACACTAACCAACGACGTACTCGCCGTAGATGACAATGACAACATGGCAAAGCTATTCCAAAGCAACACGATGACCAAAAACCTCACATATTACATGATCCAATTCGACCTTCTCTTAGATAGTCATTGGGAGTACATGCAAACATCGCATCGAGTTTTGGTCATCAACAGGAGTATTATGCACGATGCATTTCCGTCTGTTGTCACCCAACAAGATATTGAAGATGTAATTCACCATTAGCAACATTTTGAAGTGTCTGTACCTCATTGTGGGCAATGTACGCGAAGAAGGCCGCCATGTGGCACATGAGTGACTTGTAATTCAAACTTTCTAATTCGTATGAACTTTTATCTTCAAATAAACGAATTAATGAAATTACGTTACATTTTGAAAGATTCAGAATCAATGAAACTAATGCAATACATGAACATGAACAGAAAACACAAGAAACAAATTGTTCATTTAAGGGAGAAAGGAAAAAAAATAAGGACTCATGGACCAGGTCCACAAGATAGGTGCCAACCATCGTGAATCGGCAGCTGATTGGGTAGCTGACTAGTCTTAAGGGAACTCATGTACCCGGTACATGATTTTCCTACCTTATTTTTTTACAATTCTTTCCTAAACCATCTTATTTTTTTAACTTTCTTTCCTATTGACCCTATTTTTATCATTATTTTTTAAAACTACATTATTCTTGAAGATAACCCCCTATGTTACCATTATTTATCTTTAATCTTCTTAAACATCACCCAACTCAACTTACTTTATTGCACTTTGGTTACCTTTGGTCACTTGATTGCATTACTTAAGACAAACCTAAACTAATTACTAGTGTCGTGAGTTCGACTCTTGGAATACTCAAAAATTATTACTTCACCGATAGTGTATGCTTGCACTAAAACCACCTTTATCTTGAAATCTATCACTCATATACTTTTGGTCAATTACCTATCATCTTGGGGATTTAACTGAACGGGAAGCTGACATAATGTCACAATATGGAATCCACTCCTTCCCGGTTAGGTAAGTAGATGAGTAGTTTCCTTAAGTGTTAACTCTGAGACTTAAACAATGGGACCCTACCCTCTTAATGGCTCGAGAAGGACTTAGTTTATGATTGGACTATAAACAAATTGTTTATTAGAGGATCAGTGGTACTTAAGGCTATAGAGGTAATTATAAAGGTAAAACAGACGTTTGACCCAACTGTAATAGATCAACTTATATGAAATGGTTATATCTATGGACATAACATCTTCTACGGTGCATAAGGTGCAACTATAGGTCTGTAGTGTTTTGTCTCATAGTTAATGTGTGTTGATTAATTTAATTAAAGAGTTTAATTAACTAATATTGGATCATTGAAGTTTATAATCTATAGGTTCAATAGGTCCCCTGCTAGCTCACAGTGAATAAACAAGGACCATAGTTTTGAAAGCATAATTTGAAATGTACAAATTAATTTAAGGGAATTCATGCTATGATACATATTAACATTATGTATGTAGATACATTATAATATATAGTTCATTTTGAATTAAACTATATATTATGGGATATTTAATGTATTTGAATTTGATTCAAATATTAATTAATATAAATAAGATTAATATTAAAACTATAAATTATAAATAATAGAATTAGATTCATATTAAAACTATAGGTTACGAGAGATTTATATATTCGAATATGATTTAAATATATATTTAATTAAATATGAGATATTATTTAATTAATTAATTTAATTATAATTTATGATTTTAATAAATTATATAATCAATTTAATTAAATAACTCCCTTGCATTGGTAGAGAGTGGTGAGTGGGGAGAGGTACAACTCCTTCTCACGTTAAAATCTACTCCTGCATTTTGTAGAGGGGGTGAATATGATTAGCACTCACAAGGAAACTCCCTGGCACACAAGATTTTCTCCATTCTATATTTTAGGATTAGTATGACAATCTTAGTGGGGTGAATAGGGTTTCTTAAACGTAATTTAAATTTTTTACTAATGTGGGCCCAATTAAACAAATTAACAAACTTTTTTGAAATAAATAATTTAAAAAAGAATTTTATGAAATAAATTCAACCAAAAGTAATCAAGAAATTTAAACTAAGACTAGTACCCTATTTAATTCTAATAATAAGATTGGTAAATGATATAGAAATTTAAGAACAATCAATCAAAATAAACCAATATGAGCAATTAATTTCAAGAACAAAAATTGCAATTAATTTTAAGCAATAAAATATGATAGTAAATTAATTGCAAAATTAAATAAGAGAGTGATAGAAAAATTGACACTAGAAATTTTATAGTGGTTCAGCACAACCGACCTACATCCTACGCTACTCTTGGGTACTTCATTAGAAGTCTTGACTCTTTCTATGGCTTAAAGTCAAACTGCCACAACGTTTCTTTTTCAGATGCAATAACAAACCTGTTCTTGTTCATGGTTGAGGATCAAACATTTACAACAACTCTTTTTTCGGGATCAAGAGTAACCCTTACAAAAGTTTGGAAAAGTAAAGAGTGTACTTACAACTCTCAATATAGTGGATTTACAAATTTAAGCACTCAACAAATAAATCCTCACAATACAATATATCTCTCTCAAGAATAAGATGAAGAAAAAATGAGAGCTTTGAAAGAATAACAATGGTGGCTTGGTGAATTATGGAGGATTGAAAATAAGAAAAGTTGTTGTAAAAACTTGGAGAAGATGGAGGGTTTAAAAAGAGAGGGATAATGGTGAAAATCACATTCAATTTGGATTATTAAATCTTTGTAAAGAAAATTGAATGAGGGAGATTTAAACTCAACTAGTCGTTAGACATAAAACACATATAATAATATTAAATTCATTTTCTTTTCAAATTCATTTTCTTTTAAAACAAATCAAAAAGGCAAAAAAGTTAACTATTTCTCATTCCTCACATGCTCCAAGTGGCACCTTGCAATTGGTCCATTTTGATGAAAAAAATTTACCACATCATCAACTCAGGATTTTTCCGTTAAGCTTGATTCGATCATATCACCTTCATTTGAGCTCTAATTTGAGTGATTCAAATGTATTGGATTCATTATT